>OX352773.1:160011590-162750913 GCA_947095535.1 Poecilobothrus nobilitatus
TTTTGCAAAATTCTTTAACCCTTCTATCTTCTAAACGGTTAAAGTTGGAAACTTGAAATTTTGACAGAAGTTAGATATTTGAAAATTAGTATGAGTCATTTCAGAAATTTTTTTTGTATCACCCCCCGTTTAGGAGCTGTAAGGGGTCAAAATTTCCTATTTTTAAACACCTGTAACTTGAACACCTGTTAAAATTTTTTTGAAGTAATACACAAAAATTAAAGCTTCAACATTATACTTTTATTTCTGTTAACAACTTTTTTTAATAATATAGGGTTACTTTATAATTGACGAAAGTGTTACTTGATTTTTTCAAATTTTCTAACAAATTTCTTTAACGAATTTTTTCCATTTTGTTTTACTCGATAATTTGAAATTGTTGAGGATATAATGCGTAGTACAAAAAAATGTTATTAAATAAACAACATAACGGTTGCTTGAAGAATTTTTATTTATATGATATTGATATATATACATACTTATATAATATCATGTTTATTTACATATCGTATATGTCACTAGTGTATGAATGATAAGAGTATAGATGTATATAATATAGCGCCGTATTTACATACATATATATATTTTATTGTACTTATAAGAAATTATTCTGTCAATGAAATATTTAAATATAATATAATTTAATATTTAAAATTATATTTACTATTTTGTACTAAGTAAATTTAATATACAATAATATACAATTACCGCTTAGTATTAAATGGTACTATAGAATATTTGAAAAAGTTTTGGATTGATAATCGTTATGTTAAAATCTGCTTTAGAAGAATGTATAAACATATAGTTTGAATATATGTACAACCCATAATTCTAGAAATTATAAAATTCACCCAAATTATTTTAAAATACTAAAATATTTAAAAACTAATATTGTAAGCAAAGTGACAGGCTGTGAACATACTAACGGTTCGTACGGGTATCTAAGAGTTGACAAAGTCAACTGTATTCTTCCTCGTTAAAATTCGAAATTTAATTTAATAAAGTCTACAGAATTAATGCACAACTAAACATAATTATTTTACAAAAAAAAAAAAAAATAGGTACTATAAAACAATAAAAAAAAATCTTTTTTTAATATTTAGTTTTTTAATAGTCAATTAAATAATAATCAATATTTTAATAAACCTTTGGCACCATATCAAATTTAATAATAGAACAATTTAAAGAAATATTATGCCAATTTTAGTTTTTCCTTTTTATACCCGTACGATAGGATCGGGTATAATAAAATTACTCCTCCGTTTGTAACACCTCGAAATAAGCGAGCTAGATATACCTTCAAAGGTATGGATCGGATCAGAAAAAAATTCTAAGACTTTTGAGCCATGTCCGTCCGTACGTCCGTCAGCACGCTAACTCAAAAACTAAGAAAGCTAGAATCTTCAAATTTACACAAAATATTCTGGGAGTAATTTGTAGGTTCTCTATTTTTTTTGGTTGAGTTTGGGCCAAGCCTTAGGGTAGCTCTCGAACACCTAACTTTTAGATCCCCACATTTTTTTTGCAATAGAGCTATGCAATTTTAACTACTGATAGATCTCACAAAAATATTAATTTTATTTTTAATAACTTTTTTTTGTAGCCCCACCCGTTACGGAGCTACAGCTCCCCAAAAGTTCAAAAACGCTCTATATTTAAATTGTTATAGCACAAGTTGTATAAGGTATATCTTCATTTTGAGAACGCCAAACGATTACTACTTTTATTAGCTTTAAAAGTATATATACAATAAATATATATTTGTGGCACACGGTGTCTTAATTTACCGTTATGCAAAACTCAAATTTTGCAAAATCCAAAAAAAATTTTGCGTAGTACAAAAAAATGTAAATAAATAAACAACATAACGGTTGCTTGAAGAATTTTTATTTATATGATATTAATATATATACATACTTATATAATATCATGTTTATTTACATATCGTATATGTCACTAGTGAATGAATGATAAGAGGCATATATGTATATTATATAGCGCCGTATTAACATACATATATGTATTTTATTGTACTTATAAGAAATTATTCTGTCAATGGAATATTTAAATATAATATAATATAATATTTAAAATTATATTTACTATTTTGTACTAATTAAATTTAATATACATTTACCGCTTAGTATTAAATGGTACTATAGAATATTTGAAAAAGTTTTGGATTGATAATCGTTATGTGAAAGGTTAGAATCTGCTTTTGAAGAATGTACATATAAACATTTAGTTTGAATATATGTACAACCCATAGTTCTAGACATTATAAAATTCACCCAAATTGTTTTAAAATACTAAAATATTAAAAAAATAATATTGTGAGCAGAGTGACAGGCTGTGAACATACTAACGGTTCGTACGGGTATCTAAGAGTTGACAAAGGCAACTGTATTCTTCCTCGTTTTTTTTTGAAAATCAGCCAAATTTTAAAGTATTTTTTAAATTAAAATAAAAATTATAATGGCAATTAAAAGAATTGTATTAGTTGGTAAGTCTATTACCATTTTTTAAAGCCAAAATAGAAATTAAAATTTTCTTATATTAGAGGGTTTTTAAGGAAGTTAAAGAATTACTTAAGTTTTTTTTATTAATTAACTAAAAATTTTTTTTTTAAATTTCAAGAGAGAATTTTTTTTTAAATAATGACCATAATTTTTTTAACATAATAAACATTAAATAAATTGAAAATAATTAAATCTTACATGATTTTATACTTAATTATATGCTAAAATTCGTATTTAATTAATTTTTGTTTATAAATTGAAAGACAAAGTAAAGAAAATTTTTGATTTCTTATTAAATTATACCATGATGGTGATTGTGACAAAATTATACCATATCGATTGTGACAAAAATTTTTATATGGTAAATTTAATTTTATATCTAATAAAAAAAACAAAGTTTTTAAAATTTATTTTTAAAAAAAAAACATAAATTATAAATTAAGGAAAAATATCGTTCTTTACAAAGAAGTCTTAAATAGCATTTTTAAAATCTTTAAAGATTGTCATTTTACGGTTGTCAGAAGTCATGAAATTAAAAATTAGAGAATTAATGTACAGCGATATCAAAAAAAATAAAAAAAAACTTTCAGAATTAATAATGTCATCTTTAATAGTAAAATCAGAGATCTTAATTTAAAAGGTTTTGTTAAAAATAAAAAAAATTGTTTGTATATATCTTTGTTTAATAACACATACTTATAAAAATAAGTTCAGTTTGTTTTAAAAAATGACAATCTGATAGAATTGTTACATCCGACTAATAAAATCAGTAATAAAAAGTTTTTAATTCTTTACCTGTGAGAGTTGTTTAGGTCTCATAAGGACTCGTACACTAAAAAATCTATGTTCCCTTGGTAATGTGAACATTTTACCTATTAAAATATTTAACATATCTATTATGCTATTTCTATATTTAAAATGCGACGAGAGTATTTTAAAATGCTACCTCTATTCATCAGGAGCGCTTCCAACTATATGAAAAGTGCAATACGTTATATTAGAAATAATGAAAATTGGTTTATAATGGTTACCTCATTAAATAATGCGGAAGCGGCAAGTATTTCTTTGCTTCAATAAAACTACATCAATATTGGCACCAGGCAATATTACATGAGTCAAATAAGAATGTTAAAACTTGCTTAATAATAATTCCTTGTATTAAAAATAACATTTGATTTTATAATTAGTATAAAACGTATATTGCTCAAAAACGCATCTCGTATCACCAAAGATGACATATGTAATTAAAATAACATGGTGACTAAACTAGTAAATTGCTATAATATTGTTGAAAAATTATATCTATAAATAAATAAATAAAATCACTTTTATTATTGTTGAAGATGGCTCAGGCTAATACAAATTTTTTAACTTTTTTTAATTTTTTAATCTTTTTAAGATGAAATGGGAGCCGGTCTTTTTGTCGCAAAACAAAAAAGGTTGAAAAATAAAAGGCGAAAAAAAAATGTAGAAAAATAAAATGTTGAAAAACCTGTTCTTGAAAAAAAAATGTCGAAAAAAAAATTGTTGAAAAAAAAAGTTGAATTTCGACATTGAAAAAAATAAATTTTTATTAAAGTAGTATATTTTAGAGCTAGTTACACAAATCAGCGAAATGTGTACTTAAAAAATATAAGATTTCAATAATATATTTAGCCAGAGTTTGGGGGCGACAACTCCTATTGTTATAAGTGCTTATTGTTGTTAAAATGTATATGTAATAAAAATAATGAGAAGGAGTTTAAGAGTTGGATTCAAAATAAGCCAATCAAAATATTACAGGATATTTCTTTTTCCAGAATATTTATACAAGTGTATTATATTTATATAATTGCAAGATTTTTAATTAAGTGAGACTTCAGAGTTGGATTCAAAATCAGGGTATTCTCTATTTCCAGAAAATGTATGGGAGCGCTCGTATGGCAAAAACTCGTTTTATTAAAATCTCGTTTTTTTTATTTTAATTTAATCTTAAAATTTCGTTTTATAAAAATCTCGTTTTATCAAAATCTCCTTTTTGTAAAATCTCGTTTTTATATGAAATACTTTTGTTTTGAAATGGACATGGGTAAAAAACAATTCCGAGAAATATTAGAGTTGGTTTCAAAATCAGGGTTATACGCTTTTTCCTGAATATTTATTTATATATATGAATATGTGAGATTCTGAATTGGGATTTCAGAGTTAGAGTAAAAAATGACATTGTCATTATACATTAGGAGGGATAAATAAAATTAAAAAAAATTATTTAAAATCTACATACGAGTAGGTATATCTTTTTTTCGACATTATATTTTTCAAAATTTTTCCTTATTCGACATTTTTTTTTAAACATTTTTTGCATCCAACATTTTTGGTTTTCAAGATTTTGTTTTTCAACATTTTTAATTCCACATTTTGTTTTTCAACAAATAGACTAACACCCAGTTAAATAATACAAGAAAGAATTGAACGTTCTTTTTATATTGTAAAAATATTCCAGTATTAATTGAATTAGGGGAGGGGAATGTCAATTTTTAACCTAAGCTAAAATGATAGATTTGTAAATAGAGTGATATATATAATTAATATAATTAGTTAATTATTTCTTAAAATTTCCACTTCTTAAAGGAGCATTCAGAAGCTTATTATTCACATTAGAATAAACTTTAGTTTATTGAATCGTTATTTTCATTAAATTATATTTGTGCGTCATCTATTATCTAAAACATGAAATAAATAAAATAATAAAATAACAAAATTGATAAATTGATAAATTAATTAAATAAATAAATAATTAAATTAAAAAATTAACTAATATTAATTAATTTAAAAATTTTACGTATATTATGTATACCTATTTGAAGACCCTAAATCACTTGATATGTAACATATAAGCGCATTATTATAAACTAAGATAAGAAGTAAATATATAGAATAAAAATTTATAAATAAAAAAATAGATGTAAAAAATGGTGCAGTGACAGAACGCTCGAGGAAATAAACTAGTTTTTGTTATTAAAAGAAGAGAGTAATGGAATATGTAGATCAAACACATTGGAAGGGATTTTAGAGTTGGTTACAATGAGACAAAAGTCCCATGGGACTTCTGGCTTATTGAAGTGAGTCAAAAATCCCAATGGGACTTCTGACATGTCACCAAATAAATTACAGTCAAATGAAATACAGACTCCTGATAGTAACCTTTGTGTTACTCAATAGGCTTTAATTCTTTTTCGAAATGGACTTAAATCACACGATCTAGTGGAATTAAGACCCGAGAACTTTTGGCCAACTTTTGGAATTAAAGCCCATGGGCTTTATTTCCTCGTGCGTTCTGTCACTGCACCGTAAACAATATATAAATGTATTGATATACAGGAAATCATTTTCAATTAAAAAATATATTTAAATACAATTAATAAATAAATTTCGAAAATTTCAAATTGAAATAAATAAATTCTTTTTAAATTAGTAAACATTTATATTTACGTGACAGTAATTAATTTAAGTTAATTAATTTATAAAATAACATAAACAGGGTGATTCTCTCTCGAACTTTAATATTTATATGGTCTATTTGGGCGACCAAAATGAACAAAAAATTGTTATGTAAGGAAGGTTCATAAGTTCATAGGTTTTGTTCATTTAAACGAAAAAAAAAAAAATTTTAAAAGTACCAATTTTTAGGCTTTCTTTTTTAATTGGTTTAAGGTTTTCTTTCTTAGACATGTTATTAAGGGGAGCGATACGTAATCTGTTTTTTTTTAAATCTTGTTCTTTAAAATCTCGTCTAAAAGGAAACTTTTAAATCTAGTTTTTTTTACTGGTATTTCTTGTCTTTCAAAATCAATTTTTTTTTAAATCTTGTATTCCAAAAATTTGCTATTTGGTTTTATTATTAAGTAAATTGCGATGAGAGCATTGAGTTTTTGCGGAACGTTTTTATTTAAAAAAAAATAATTTGAAAGGATTTTAGGAATGATCCTTGCATAATCAAGGTTACATTAATTTGTTTATAAGGGGTTTGGCGGCTTGGCGGGCGGCAGCTCTAGCCACATCAAAACTTTTCATGTTGAAACATATAAATATATAAAACTATAGTTAAGATTCATCGTTTCAATAATTTGTTTAGTGGGGATTTAGGAGCGGCAGTCCACACTATTTAAAATTCTTTCATGTTGAAAAGAAGTTATGTTATGCTAGTTATGTATGTAGAAAAATAGTTAGGCGGGATTTTAAAGTTGATTAAAAAATCGCGTTTCAATAATTTGTTTAGTGGAAATTTGGGGGCGGCAATCCCCACTAATTAAAATTCTTTCATGTTAAAATATGTATGTAGAAAAAATAATTAGGAAATATTTTAGAGTTGGTTGGTTGCAAATAAATTAAAAAAATTAAATAAAATTAAAACAAAACCAAGATTTAAAAAAAAATCTAAAAAAAAAGGAGATTTTGTGGGTAATCCATTGTTAAGATATCATTATTTTGGTATTTTCTAATTATTTATAAAACGCTCTTTAATTATGTGTAAAAATGTTGTATTCTTTCTCTTACAGTATATTTGAAATAATTGAGAAGAGAGTAAATTTGTAACGAATAAAAAAAAATCTTATGAATTGGATATTAACAGCACAAAAAGAGAATCACCCTGTTATCACTTATTTTTCATTTATTATCGTATCTATTTAAAGAATAAAGTTGGCTTTAATAAAGAATATTATCTAATTATGGAAATTTCTTTGTTATTAATTAATAATAAATCTAATTCTTATATAAACACTAAGATATGGAAAAAATAAATTGTGGTGAATGACTTTTAAGTTATTTTTGGAAATAAAAATTTTTATTTTTGTTTTTTTTTTTATGTACCTAATTATATAAAATTTAAATATTAAATTTAAATATTATTTATTTTATTGGGTTTTTCTTAATTATTAAAACTTGAATGATTTTTACATGCATATTAATATTAATGATAATATAGATATTCAAATTAAACTTTAGCACTTAACAAAAACTTAAATAAAAATTATAATGAAGATTTGTTATTAAATAACAAATCACATAAAAAATATTTAAATATTAATTTTTAATTTATTCAAATTTTTTTATTATTTAGAACTATTCTATTGTATAAACTAAGTAGGTGAATAAAAAACAAGGTAGAATTTTTATTATGTTAAACTAAGCTACTAGCTATCATTGGACATTAGAAAAAAAAAATATTTAAAAAAAAAAAACTCATTTCTTAATAAATAAATTATTATCTTTGAATAATTATCAGAAATTGTTAGAATATTTGATTATTTAAAATAGTTGCATAATAGATTTTATTGTTATGTTTTAACCTTTACGTAAGCCATGTTAGTTTTGCTTAATTTATGAAATCAAAATAACATCATACTATACGAGTAGTTTACATGAAAAAATCTTAAAACAAATAAATTTTATAGTGATATCCAAAATATAAATAAAACGAGGAAGAATACAGTTACCTTTGTCAACTCTTAGATACCAGTGTAAACCGTTAGTATGTTTATAGCCTGTCACTCTACTTATAATATTATATTTTTAATTTTTTAGTATTTTAAAATAATTTGGGTGAATTTTATAATTTCTAGTACTATGGGTTGTACATGTATTCAAACTATATGTTTATATGTACATTCTTCAAAAGCAGATTCTAACCTTCACATAACGATTGTCAAACCAAAACTTTTCCAAATATTCTATAGTACCACTTTAATACTAAGCGGCAAATGTATAATAATTTATACTATACATATGTATTATAATATATCATTCATTCATCAGTGATATATACGATATGTAAATAAACATGAGTTATATAAGTATGTATACTAATATCATATAAATATAAATTCTCCAAGTAACCGTTATATTTTTTATTTATTTAATTTATTTTGTACCTCGCATCATCTCAACAATTTCATATTATCGAGTAAAAAAAAATGCGAAAAAATTGTTAAAAAATTTGTTAAAAAAATGAAGTCACACTTTCGTCAATTTTTTGAGGCAACCCTATATTATTAAGAAAAGTTGTTAATAGAAATAAAAATATAATGTTGGAGCTTTAATTTTTGTATATTACTTCAAAAAAATTTGGCCAGGTGTTTAAAAATAAGGAATTTTTTAGTTTTTGATCCCATACAGGTCCGAAACGGATGCCGACACAAAAATATTTTATGAAATTACTCATACTTATTTTTATGATATCTATCAGTAGTAAAAATTGCATGGCTCTATTTCAAAAAAAAATGTGGGGATCTAAAAGTTATGTGTTTGAGATCTAGCCGAAGTTTTGGTCGAATTTCAAAAAAATAGGGAACCTACAAATTGTTGTAAGAATATTTTGTGTTAATTTCAAGACTCTAGCTCTAGTGTTTGTGTTTGAATTATCTTGCTGACGGACGACGGACAAAGCTTAATCTACTTGGAATTTGATTTTAATTCGATCCATACCTTTGAAGGTATATCTAGATAGCTTCTTTCGAGGTGTTACAAACGGAGGAGCAATTTTAATATACCCGATCCTTATCGTGGGGGTATAATGAGGAAGAGTATAGAGGATACCCTGATGTTGATACTCCTTTCTAGGATACCCATCATATAAACATCATAATATGTTGTTTTGATAACACTTGTTCGTCTTTTACAAAAGTTTCAGATGTTTCACATAGTTAAGTAGGTACGCAAGATATTTTTGTCAAAATTTTGGAGATGTATGACAGCTACTCCAATCTATTGCACCGAACCAAACAAAGTTAGAAAAAGTTATTGTCATAAAATTTTGAATTAATAAAGAAGTTATATTGCAGGAAAGCTTGGTTCGAATTTGTTGAATTTTAATAGTGCAACTAGTAATTTTGCAAAATTGAAATGTTAAAAACTTCAGAATCCTATAGATGCTTTATTTTTTAAGTTTTTATACGGACAGAAGGACAGTCGTATATACGGTTTAATCGACTTAGAATTCGATTCTGTGCAAGAATATTTGGTTATATCTAGCTCGGCTTCTTTAAGGTGTCATTAACCTAATGGAAAATGTATTATAACCTTGAAATTTGTTAACAGGGCTATAAAAAAAATCATAATTAAATTGAATTATATGTATAGCGTTTCAATAAAACAATTTAATTAGAAAGTACGTGACCATGCTATAATGTCACTGCTTGTCCTTTTTTTTTACAATTTTCAAGAAGTTTCTTTTGACTAAAATATATAAAAAATTGAGGTAGAAAGAATATAAAAATTATATAAAAAATTGAGGTAGAAAGAAAAATAGCTCCAATTTTCAGAAAAGTGTTTGGAGGAAAGGAGTATGCAGCCGATTCGATTACATAATAGGAAAATATCATAAAATTGCCAGAATCAAATTTGAATGAGCATTAAAAAGAACTACGTTTAAGTTTTCTTAGGAATTTAGATGAAAGCAAAAATTCTAAATTGAAGAAGACGTACACAGTATACAAGAAAAGATGAACTATGTACACCTAACATTAATAATAATGACTATTATTGTGTTAATATTTCTTGCTACAAAATTAAATATTTTTTTTAAATTTTAAAAGTATACTAAACCTATAATTCTTTTAATTGCAAGTCATTATATTTTTTTCACCTATTGTTGTTGTTTTTTTCTTTTTAAACCGTACTAAGTGTTATTACATAATAATAAATTAATAGCTAAGTATCAAATACTGGCTAACAATCAACAAAACGCACAAAAATTTCCAAAACAAAAGTTTAATTTAACAAAAAATAACCAAAAAAACAAAACAAAAGTTTTAACCACTTAAAATGACCGCTAACTGACCGTTTTGTTATGTTAGGTATATAAAAAATTTAAAATTTATAACATTTTTCTTAAAAAACACGATTGCGATTCTTGTCAATATTAAAATCATTTTATATTTAATTTTTTTCTTTAATTAGCATCTTTCAATTTGCATGTATAGAAGTTATGTAAAACTTTAAATGAAAATGATGACGTCTTTCTGGTATAAAATACTTACTAGTAACCAGTAAAAATGCTAGTATTGGTTGCACCAGTATTTTTCCGGTAAACCAGTAAAAACCAAGGTGGAGATTGCATCTGGACAAAATCGGTCCATGGGTTCGAATTTTGGAAGCTTCCAAATGATTCCGGAGCAAACAAGTATATCTCCAAAACCAACAAAGATAGAACCTTTAAATTTTGTACAATAATGTTCTTTTATGTTTGATTTATCTCTCTGAAAATTGAGAGGATTTGGTCTATGAGTTCGGATTTTGGTAGCTTCCAAACGGGCTTCAGAGCAAACGGATTATCTCCAAAATCAACAAAGACAGAACCTTTAAATTTTGTACAAGAGTATTCTGTCATGTTTTCTTTATGTTTCTGAAATTTAAGAGGATTTGAGCCGTGGATGGACCATGGGTTCGGATTTTGGAAGTTTCCGAATGAACCCCAGAGCAAACAAGTATATCTTCAAAATCAACAAAGATAGAACCTGGTACAAGGGTACAATTTTACAGATACTGTAATGTTTCCTTTTCTGTAAAATTGAAAACTGACATTTGAGAATATTTGCATCAAGTTTTCGTATTTGGAAATTTTCGAACGAGCACAAGAGCACATGTCTTACCAAGAAAGTTGCACCGATGAAATTAAAAGAAGATTATTGGCATTTTGCAATGGCAAAAGTACAAACAATGAAATTAACGAAAATATGGAAAGTTACAGTCATATATAAATATCAAAGGGTATATTGAGAGTATTGTTAACATAACATTACACAAATATTTCCATCATACAAGAGCTTAACGCAAAATGATACAAATAAAAAGAATAAGTCAATCCTATTTCAAATATTTTGGTCACATTGTCAGACGATTACATAAAATAGAGAAACTAGTAGTGGAAGGATGAATGAACGGCGACAGAACGAGAGATCGATCTCTTATACGTTTGCGTTAGGAGATTGATCAAATTATTGGTTAGATCATCTACAGATTATTAACAAGAAAACACCGGTAAAATCGACATTTATGTTACAAAATTATATAATAATGTCACTGTCAATTTGTCAAGATATTCTTTGACCATTTAAATACCGATATTATTCTATCGCACTTGTTTTAATTAATTCTAAATAAAAATTTTGCCTTTTAGTTCTTTCATATATCTAAAAGCGTTATTGACATATTTTAAAATTATTAATTTAACAATAGATAATGGTATTACGAATCTCATATTATTCAATTTTCTGACTTACAAAACTTACAAAAGAAATTATTTAGTTAAAAAAAAAAATGATTCATTGTAACTTAAACAATGGTAATTTCCACAATTACTTGCCTGAAGCTAGATTATTATTACAAAAAAATCAAAACAAGTTATTTTTGTTTTTTAATGTAATTATTGCACATTAAAGCTTAATGCAGAATTTTCAGATACCAAGAAAACAAAAACTGTATCAAATTCCGAAATAAATTTCCTGTTTGGACCGGAAATCATAAAAAAAAAAAACAAAAATCACTTTAACATTGATGTTTTTTTTGAAAGTATTAAATTCATTTATATATAATGTATATATATACAAAGTAATTTTATAGTATTATCGTTTTATCCTTGAAAGTACTAGAAACTCAAGAAAATTAAAAAAAAAAAAAGCAATCAACTTAATAAAAAAAAAATACCCATTATTAGTTTGAAAATTAAGTTGAAGTCCTTAAATGATGTCAAAAAAAAAATTGAAAATTCTGGTCGTATTAATAAAATTTTATTTTATTTTAAATTTTTAGTAGTTTACAATAATTTTTTTTTGTAATAAAAAAAAAAAAAAAAATATTTTTGAAAACGCGCAGAAAATATTAATATAAAAATTTTGAATAAAGTTTTTGCTGTTACTGACTTAATTAAAATATTATTGATGATCATATCAATGATGATTCTAAAGAAAAAGTTGAAGGAAACAAATTAAGAAAAAAAAAAATTTCTTTATTGGAAACAATCCAAAATCATTTTAAATTTAATGTTAAAAAGAAGAACTATTAAGTAATAGTTATGCAATTTCTCTATTTAAATTTAAATTTTGGGTGTTGAGTTGAAAAATATATAGTTTTATAATAACGGCAGATATTAAAAATACATAAAATATTAAATTTATCTATAAAGTTTTAGTTCTTAATTGTATACTAAATTTATTATTGAATATTTTTACTAAATATTGACTTGAATTTTAAGGAAATTGAAAATAACAAACAAAGTATAATTTTAAACAATTTTTTTTTTCCATTCCTAAAATGAGAACATAAGGTATGGTATGGTATTGTATGGTATGGTATGGTATGGTATAGTAGATAGAACTTCACTTTCTTCAACCTTTATATTTCAGTAAACCGTTAATTTCCCAGATGTAGCTTGTATTATAAGAGATTATAAAACACAAATTATTTACGCCATCTATTATCCTGTACAAGAATTATTTATTTATTACATACGGTATAAAGTGTAGATATAGATGGTGTCGAAACCGTAATTTGAACACATTAACCGTAATTTTGAATTAAAGTTTTTTATTAATAGGTATCAATAATTAAAATTTCTTATTTTAGATGATTGTCTCTTATACAGGAATTAATACACTGCAAAGTAACAATTACACATTTTATAGTAATTTTATAGAATAGAATTAAACTTTCTTTTTTTAGATGGTTGTCTCTTATACAGAATTAATACTGCAAAGTAAGAATTGCATATTTTATAATAATTTAATGGAGGAGCAATTAGTAAAACAAAAAAAAAAAAAAATCGAGTAGCCAAATAATATTACAAAATAGTAGAATAGAGATAGCAACAAATAAAAAAAAAACCACGTATGTAGTTGAATACCTAGGTCAAATTTTTGTTTCGGCATAGTTTAAATATGTATAATGAAGGATTGTCATAGGTATTCTGAATATTTAATAATATTTCATAACAAGGGTGTTTATATTTTTACAGTTTGATATAACGACTGAATTGTTTGATATTGTTATAACGACTGAAAATGTTTGGTGCTTCGCCATCGTTATAAGTGCTTTTAAGTATTTTTTCATTAGATAGAGTTATTTTATTAAATTTCACAATAATTTTGTTACTTCATTTAACTTCATAAAATTATTTATTTTTTTTTTAATTTAAATCAATTTACAATAAAATACCGAAAATATGCGTATAAATTATAAATTTACTAGTTTTCAGGGAATAAATTAGACTATTATATCGCTTATTATAGATTTTTTAGGGGTAAGAACTAACCGGTTTTTTTTTAAGTTAAGCATTATTTTTAATCCAAGATTTTTTTTTTGTTATAAAAATAACTTTTTGAATTCTTCAGATAATACAAACATTTTTCGTTTCGATTTTAGGACTACAGTATTTATTTAGAATGACTATGATTTTTTAACTATGAAGTCCATTTATATTTATTGAAGATTAAAGTTTAATTTTCAAATAGAAATAGAAAATAAAATAATAAAAAAACGAGGAAGAGTGCAGTAGAGTAGACTGTGTCAACTCTGGGATACCCGTATGAACGTAATATATCCTGTTTCTATAAAACTTGATCATCTTTTAAAAACATTCAGATGTTGTAGTACCGAACTTTTTTGCACTAAATTTCAGTTAGCTAGCTTCAATAGACACTGAGTTATTTTCATTTAAAAACAGAAGTTGTATGGCAACTATCCGAACCTGTCATATCATCGCAACCAAATCTTACAGAAGTTGTTGCCATAAAACTGGATCATCATTTGCAAAATTTCAGATACCTAAATTGAATAGACACTGGGTTATTTCCATTTAAAGAAAGAAGTTGTATGGCAGCTACTCGAATCCGGCGGCCGAAAATGCTGGAGTTAAATAGCAAAACTAAGAATTTTGTAAAAGTGACGTAAAAAAAATTTCAGCCTCCTAGCTCCTTTATTTTTTGAGTTATCGTGCGGACGGACACTGAGTTATTTTCATTTAAAAAGAGAAGTTGTATGGTAGCTACCCGAACCTGTTGCACCAGCACAACCAAATTTTGCAAAAGTTGTTGCCATAAAACTTGATTATAATTTGCAAGATTTCAGACGCTTAGCTTCATTAAGTTCCAAGAGGTGCAAGAAGCCTGAACCGGCTGCTCTGGGCCAACCAAATTTTACAAAAGTTGTTGGCCTGTAACTCGACACCTCTTTACTAAATTTCAGGTTCCTAGCTTCAATAGACACTGAGTTATTCTCATTTAAACGGATAAGTTGTATGGCAGCTACCCGAACCCGTCGCACCACCACAACTAAATTTTACGGAAGTTGTTGCCATAAAACTTGATCATCATTTGCAAAATTTCAGAAACCTAGCTTGAATGGATACTGAGTTATTTCTATATAAAGATAGAAGTTGTATGGCAGCTACTCGAATCCGCCGACCGAAAATGTTGGATTTACATAGAAAAACTAACAATTTTATAAAAGTGACGTAGAAAAAATGTCAGCTTCCTAGCTCTTTTATTTTTTGAGTTATCGTGCGGACGGACGGACGGGCGGACGGACGTACATGGCTTAATCGACTCAGAATTCGATTCTGAGCCGATCCATACCTTTGACACTCTATCTAGCTCGACTCCTTTAAGGTGTCACAAACGTAATGGCAAATTTATTATACCCTTGAACATAGTTCATACGGCTATAAAAACTTTGTTGTTCATTTGTTCATAAAACAGCGAAAAAATCAAAATACGATTAAAAATTAAAATAAGTGTAAAATAAAAAACTGTTTACTAAAAATTTTTGTATCCTTAAAATGGCAATAAATTAATTTTTTTTTTATTTCAAGTTCAAGTTTTTGCGTTTTTTTTTTTTTTTTGAATAGTTTCTGATCTAAAATCTCTACTTATAGCATTAATCTACTTTAATAATACCTATTAGTATTATTAATTTAAAAATTGACTCAGAAATTAATTACAATTTACTGCGAAATAAAAAAATTAATTTGCTTATTATTATTGCAGAAACAACAAGTTTATAAAATAAAACGGCTAATTAAAATGGAAAAAAAAAAACTAAAATTAAGTTACATAATTAACATTAGGTTGATCCTATTATGGAGTATAGTATACACGTAGTATTATTTTGGAGCAACTATATAGTAAAGTGCTTGCAACATTCAAAAAAAAAAAAACATTAAAAATGACATTAAACTTTTTCTTATTATGGACACCGTAATTAAATTTTAAATTTGTTTTCTATTTTATGAAATATAAAAATATTTAAACAAAATAATTATATAAAAAATTGACTTCCATTAAAATATGATATAAATAAAAGAATGATTCTGTTCTTTACAGAAGAAATCAAATAAAACAATGATAATAGTTTAAAATGATAATAATTTTAAAATTTTTAAGAAAAAAATCATACGTATCCATCACAGAACCGATCGCAGAAATAGGAAATTTATTATTTGTGTTTTTTTAATAGGGTTATTTTCAAATATTGATTATCATTATAAAATTGAAGAAAAAAAAAACATATAGGTCGAACTTAAAAGTTTGCCGGATCAAAAAATGTTCCATGAAAAAGTTTTTACTCTTTACTTGTGTGTTACATTAATAACTTTTTTCGTTCATTTTTCTGTTTCAAAATATTCGTGAAGAATGTAAAACTGGCACTTGGAGCTGACGGTTTTCCAAAAGCTTTTCAATTCGAGATATTTACTTTAAAATCTTAAATATGAAATTTTATTGGATTCCGTTAGTTATTTGGGCTGTATTCTTGCCAACATACAGATGGACAGACAACACTCCAAAAACACTTAGTACACAAGTAGAGAGACACCACTCCAAAAACACTTAATACAGATTTCTGTATACCAGAGAAATGGATATAATATGCTAAAATCTGAGGTGCGAAATTTTTATGCCATCACAATATCTTCCTTATATATTACATATAGGTATACGATCTATAAAAAAAACTCGTATGTCGACAAGACAAGGAAAAGAAATTCCTTGAATAATTAATTAACATATATAAATATAATAAACCGAAAATTTTTAACAAAAAAAATATTTATAATTTATTTTAAAAATAATATAATAAAACCATTATACCTATATATATATATATAATTTACCTGTGGTTTGCCAATGGTAACGCTAATTAACGAAAATATAAATGTTATATATTTGAAGAACATTTTAATTAAATATCTTTAAAATAAATTTTTTAACCAAATTTTATTTAATTGATTTTTACCGTATAAAATTTCGTAATAATTATTTCACTTTCAAAATCCAAGAGTTAAATAATATCACAAAAACAGTATATGATAATTTCCACTTGGATAATGATTTATTCGTTGTTTTTTTTAGTTAATTTTTAACAAGTACCAAAATAATATAATATTATTATTGAAAAAAACTTTATATTTATTTACATTTGCAAGGTAGACAATAAAATAATATAGTCTTTCACGCTCAACAGATCAACTCAAACTGTATGTTAAACAGTTAACCTGTTTTTGTAAAGAATATTACTTAAGAGATTTGAGCTGACTAATAAATTAATAAATAAAAAGAAAAAAAAAAAAAATTTTATCACAATAAATTGGTAGTTTAAATATTAACAGGTAATCAGTTCAATATTTTCTGTAACCGGTATACAAGCATAGAATAGTGCTTTTTTTTTCTCTTTTACTTCCATTTCATTCCATTCCATTGTTTTAAATAAGTGGTGCAAAAGAAATAAAAAAAAAAAAGAAATGATAAACAAACACTAGTTGTCCACTTCCACTATTTTTTTTCTCAGGTATAAATTAAATAAACTTTGTGATGTGATGTGTTATAATAATTTTCTCTCTTGGTTTTTTTTTTTCTTTAGTCATTAGTTCTGTTCTCTTCTTACATTAAATTCGTATTTTTAATTTTACGCTTCTCTCATTCTTAAGTTTTTAGTAAATAAATAATAATTATTCAGTTTGATTTCGAAATAATTTAAGTATTTTTAATTTATTAATTAAACTGTGTTTGTAATTTCAGGTGAAATGAAAAATAAAACGAAATTAGAATAACAGGCTTGTTTTTCGTTTATAACAATATTTGAAATTGTACTATAGTGTTCACTAAGTATGCACTGCACTTTTTGTTTTCAATATGTATTATCAGCTTGAGGAAAAAGAAGCAAAATGATATTTTCAAAAATAACATTATGAATTCGTATTAATTTTTATATTTTCTAGACTAAATCGAGAAGATGAAATGTATCAATATCGTTGTTCATAGTTTTCATGAATTTTCTGAGATCTTCTGAAATTGTTTGAAACCATGTTCCTATGAATTTTCCTATTTTGGCTAAACTTTACTTTAAGTCCCGTGTCGGATCAATTCCAAACTTTTATACAAACATTCTTGAATATGAATAAACATGTTTGGCGGGGGTTTGGTTGAGCGATGACGTCATTAAAGGGGCCAAATACCCCTTCAAAGTTAAAATTTACCCTTCATATTTTTAGTACATTTCCAAAAAAATTTTGAAAAAATGTGCTTATTATTTTCACTCTGTGCGTCCGTCCGTCCGTCTGTTTACAAAACTTCTACACCGTTAAAGATAGAGAAAAAAAAATTTAACCAAGGGTAGGTCTCATAAAAAAAATAATTTTGTGGAACAACTTTTTCATGTAGCCCCATCCATTACGGAGCTACAGCCCCTCAAACTTTGAAAAAGCCCTATTTTTAAATGCATATGCATATATCTTATTTTTTTGGACCACCCCCTGTATGTGAGCTATTAGGTCTCAAAAATTGAAAATTTGCTATTTTTAAACACCTATAACTTGGGCACCATAGTACACATTTTTCTTCGGCAAGACAAAAAAATTAAAGCTTCATTAATATATTTTTACGTGTGTTAAACGTTTATTTTAGTTGTAAAAGATTCCAAAGTTGCAGCTCTTCAAAATTTCGAAAAACCCCATTTTCAGATGTATATATCCCAGGCTCTGCGTAATAGTTTTGCAATCTAAAACCGCCAGAAGATCGGAAATTTTATTATCTATATAAAACAATATCAAAATTATGTAATATTTTGTAATTTACTATTTAAATTTACTGTTATGTGAAAACCACATTTTGCATGAAATTTCTTTTTCAGGTTCTTTATAACTCCGGCACGCCTTTAGATAGGAACCTGAAATTTTGAGACAAGAAAGAACTTTTAGAATTAGTATAAGTATTTCCACAGTATTTCCTCAGAAAATTTTTCGGTAGCGCCTCCTCTTTAAGAGTTATTACGCCTCAAAAATTGAAAACTTGCTATTTTTAGACACCTGTAACTTAGGCACCTGTAAAAATTTATCTTCGACAAGACATGAAAATTAAAGGTTCAATAATATATTTTTCCATGTGTTAACGGCTTTTCTTAGTTTTATAGCATTGCGGACTTACGGCCCCTCAAAATTTCAAAAATGTCTCTATTTTCACATTTTTTCTTTTACATGAAATTTTCAAATTTTTGTGCAAGTTACAATTCTAAACAGTTTGTATTGAGTTTTGGAAATGTGCACTTTTAAAAACCGTTGGTTTACATTCTACCTTATTTATTATATCTTTCTGAATAACTTACTTATGGATAATATTTTATGCTCATCTGAAAGGTCTAATGATGAGCTTTCTGAAGATATGTATTTGATTGAAAGATACCCAATCGTTTTGAGACAATCTGAAAAAAGCTAAAAACTATTTTTTTCAGCTTCATTTATTTACAAAAATCGCCTACACAACGTTACTTTTTTTAGGGAGAAAAATCAGTTATTCTTTTGCCCTTTGCAAAATTGGACAACTAATTTTCTAAATGCTTGGGTTTTTAAATTATAGAAAACAAAAGTAGATTAGGATAATTAAAAAAATATATAGGTATGTATATTCAATAATAAAAATTTAAAGTATCGTATTTGCATATATTTATTAAATAACAAAGTAAATTTGTTAATATGTATGTATATAAATATGCACAAATATGTATGTCTATGTACACAGTTTTTACATAAATAATCTAAAAAAAAAAAAAAAAGTCAAAAAAAGCAAACAATAAATGCATGTATTTACATCAAGAATGAAGAAAAAAAAATTTTGTTATCATTTTGTATACCTCTTTTATTACATATTTTATTTTTGTGAACATTTTTAACATACGTGGCCAATTTCTTAACTTACTTGACAATTCTTATCAATTTTTATAGAAATTTAGTTTACTGAACTACTTATATTAGATTTACAAAATTT
The DNA here is from genome assembly GCA_947095535.1 of Poecilobothrus nobilitatus. Taxonomy (NCBI): domain Eukaryota; kingdom Metazoa; phylum Arthropoda; class Insecta; order Diptera; family Dolichopodidae; genus Poecilobothrus; species Poecilobothrus nobilitatus. Next base: position 160,031,398 of record OX352773.1, read on the forward strand.
AGTATGTGAATCACCCGCATATTTTCTGTAAATGTTAAACTGAATATTAATTGTGTATCAGCATAAAAAAGAAATGTTTGAGTGAAGTTTAGCGACATATTTCTTTTCATTTACCTTTAAAAAACATACAACATACAAAAAAAATTATTTGCCCTAATAACAAGGTTTTTTTATGAATATATAACAGTCATTTAAAAAATTTAAATAACACATTATTCTAGACGTTACTATATTATAGAATCTGATTATTGTTGTTGTCGAATGAATCTTAAAATAAAACCTCTGAAACAAAGTTTTTTTATAACCAGATATTTCTGAAAATCTACACTAACAAATTTTTCCAATTGCTATAGAGGTTTTGTGACTTCCTTTTTTCCAGATCTTCCGTACAGCCGAACTCAATTTGCATAATCAAAATTCAATACGAAATGTATCTTTTGATATTTCATTTAAAGTTTATTACAATATCAAAGAGTATACATCATGATTACATGTTTTATTTAAACTTTTCAAGGCTTCTTTCAACTTTTCAAGGCCATGTACTAAAATTAAAGGCTTTAAGTAATTCATTCAAAAAGCTATACCCCATCCTAAATTAAAAAATTAATGAACGCTTTTATTTTAAAGAATTAAATTACAAATTATTAAAGAAAATTCTATTTTTGTTAACAAAAAGTTTTTTTTTTTTTAATAGTGTGGTCCGGAGGATCAAAACTTTTAAATAATTAAACCCAAAATACATATTATTTAATTATAAACTCCAAAATACAAAAAATAACAAATTACATTTTTTCAAAATTAATTTAAAAATTGAATTGCTGATTTTTGGTTTTATTTTATAGAAAATGTATTGTGAGCAGTTTTAGAAATCTTTAAAGGGCCAAAATTAAAAATTTAACATAAAGGTGGATGGTTATGTTTACTTTTAAAAATTTTCTTGGTCGAGATAATGTTTTTTGATTATAAAGTAGGTATGAGTTACAGACAGTATTGTTTAATTATTTATGAAGTTATTTATCCACTTGAATGTTAATTAAAAAGTTTATTGTCTCAAACAAAAATGAAATTCTCTAGTGATAAATTATAATATTTACTATTTATTTATTTTATTTTTTTTATTATTATAATCAAGCATTAATTTTTATATAAACAAAATGAAAACATTATTTTATTCATTTATTCGGTAATGAATTTTATTCATTTATTCGGTAATTATATAGTCTGGTAAATTTTTGATAATCTGTCATAAATGATTAATTTAAAATTATAATTTAATATTTAAAAAAAAAAAAAACAAAATGTTCTACTTTAAAAGTTTCAAGATCAATTTATAAATTTTCAATTTTGAACTTGGAATTTATTTATTTATTTAATAATACAAAATAATATTTATTTATTTATTTATATTAATATTACATACATTAATGTAATGCAATATTATTGAACCATCGGCTACTAAAGCCATTATAGGTTTTTATACTATTATTAAATTATATACTAATATTATTTATTTTGTTTATATTATATACTATATATTTCCATTATATTTCGTCGTAAGGGGGTATGTAAAGAAAAAAAAACACTTACGACCTGTGCATGGATCGAACCCACACTCCTTCGGTTAATACGCCACAAGCCTATCCACTAGGCTACCGAAGCCCCCAAAATAATAACATAAGACAATGCACATAATATTATATTATTATATTTCGTCGAATGTAAATAAGTACAAAAAAAAAATCTTTTTAAAATAAAAAAAACATTACTAACAGTGCTTGATTCAATACTTTCTCTGTTAATAAGTCTTGTTGTTTAACTACTTGTCCAGCGCGGCCTGCGTGAATGATTTAAACACAAATCAATTTTATAAAATAAATTTGCATATTTATAGGCGGGTAAAAAAAAAAACCAAAGAAAATCGTATTACTTTGTTTTAATAGGTAGATAGGTATATGTTTTTAATTTTCTTTTTCTTAAGAGATATTTTAAGTAAAGAACATCATATTATTAATTAAAATGAATGACAGTGAACTTATTTATTTATTATGAAATATAGATACATAGTTGATTATAATTATAGTGTATTTTGTTTGTTTGTTTCTTCAAAGCGCTACAGTTTTTGCTGCTTTGTCTTTTTTTTTTTTGGCTGATTTGGCATTTTAAATTAAATCTTTTTCACTTCGAATCTATTTTTTTGCAAATCAATTAAAAATATTTAAAAATATTCCTACTAAGAATAAAAACAAAAAAATTTACCCTTTTCTAAACAAAAAATATCAAGTAACCAACACAATAACCAATAAATTTATTCTATACTTTTCTATATAAATGTTTGTAGGCTTAGTTTGGGAAAGATTTCGTCGTCTTATAACTGACAGGGTCGTACACGCTGGCATATTTATATTTTTAATGAAGTCTTTGACCATGAAATATTTAATCTAAATTAACTAATAGTGGTTTTTTTTTTTGTTTTGGTTTTTGGCAGCATCGCAACAACATTTTTTTTAAATAAGTAATCATTATTTTTTTCTTCCTTATTTGTTTTTATTATCCTTTTTTTTTTATTTCATGCTGATTAAATTTTGTAGCACGTGTTTAATAATGAGTTATTATATAATCAATATTTACCAAATATTTTCTTTAATATTTTTTTTATTTATCACGAATTCATTAATATAACTACCAAAAAAAAAAATTTTTTTTTTTAATATTTTCATTTTAGAAAAAAAGATAATTTGAAAAATAAATATTGTGAAAATAGGAAAAACACAGAAAAACTAAATTAAAATCATTCAAGTAATTGAATAAATAAAAAAATAAATACCCTTTTCATATTTTTTTAGGAATCAGTTAAAAAAAAAAAACATCAACAATAATAAAAAATTGATATTAGTTGATAAAAGATATATTTTATAACTATAGTATTCATTCCAAAATGCTTTCTTATGATAACATTGATAACCCTATCGACTTATCCAACAATGCTATTGATTTTCTTTATTTTTTTTTTTTAGATAAATACCTATTTTGTTTTTCTCTTCAAGTTTTTAATATTTTTTGTTTTAGTTAATTATTGGCGAATAAAATTTTCAAATTATTATCACATAGAGTCTGATCCTTTAGAAACATTTTTAATTTTGTTGCAATTTAAGTCAAGCCAAAATTTATAAATCCGAAACCTTTAAGAAAAACTAAAAAATTAAAAAATGTTATGAATTCTAGCAAGTTTTTAAGTAGGGTTTACTATAATTCTGCCTCTTGATCTTAAAGAACAATAACTGTAAACCCACTTTTAGACTTTGATGATAAATCTTTATGCAATTCTTATCATAGAATATGTATTTTTGTATCGTAGAAACTGACCAAACCCTCTGACTTTTGAACACTTATCGTACCTATAGTTTTTGTTATTTTTTTTTTATTTTAGTCCCCTGCTACATAAAAGAAGGAAATTACACAGCTTTTTCCTTTCCAGCTGCCGTTCTAGATGTCGTAAGGGGGAATTATTCTTAAGACGTGTTTGAGATTTTAGCCAACATTCTCTCGGTGTTTACAGCGTATTGTATACGCTTTTACACTATAAGGCACGCTAGCCCCCATCTATATAGTTGTTTAACTCGAAATATTTGACTTTAAAACAAACGCTTAATAACCAAATTCAGAAATTAAACCTTGGATTTAATAAAATATTGAACCTATATAAAATTAGATATTAGAATATAATGTTTTATCAAATAGGTAACGGATAACTAAATTTAAAGTTGCTGACTCTATATCACCTAGTTTTTAGTTCATATAAATTGAGTTTATCGAATTACTTCCCTTACGATGCTCCGGGATTTAATTACTATCAAACGAATTTATTTCTTTCTTTTAAAATAAAAATTCAAGCAATTTGACTATTTTTGATTTTACCATAATAGGGCGATACTTTAAAAGCTTAACATAATGATCGGTCGATTTTTATCCTATAATTTCTTTTTTTGTTAGAATATATCTTGAAGGTTCAATATTTTTACCGACCTCATACATTAATGTATAAGATAGGTATTGTTTTCATACTAAAAATTTGTACCCCAGATTTTGGAAAATATGCACTACTCCGCTGTACAGAAGGCTGTAAAATTTTTTTTAGCATGATGTCTTTGTGCGTGTGGGTGCGTGAGTGTGTGTGCGTGTGTTTGCGTGTGGGTGTCTGTGGGTGCGTGTGTGGGTATGTCTGTGAGCACGTGTACAGCTTAAACGACTGAGCGGAATTTTTTGAAATTTCATATTTAAGATTTTGACGTAAATATTTCGAATTGATAAGCTTTGGGAGCAAATCGGACAATCGCAAATGGTAGTTTACTAGTGTACTTTTTAAGTTTTTTGCGAATATTTCGTAACAGAAAAATTTTATGAGAAAAATTATTAAGAAAAAGTTGTTACACAAGTAAAGAACAACAACTTTGCTGTAGAACATTTTTTGATCCGACTAACTAAGACCAAATTTCATACACGCCATATGAATTTATATGAACAATTTTTTTAGTTTTTTTTTATATCTCTAAAAATTTATTTACATATTTACGTAATCATATGCATATTATTGTGTATACATATTCTTTTGTTGATGACGTAAAATTTAAACGGTAAAATTTTTGTTGGCATATTCAATATTATTCTTATGTTTACAGTTTTTATTATTTTTTACTTCTAATATTTTTGGATGAAAAAAAAGTCATGTACATTGCATAATAATGTAAATGGATGTATGAAGGATTGCACATACATAATATGTATATTTTTACGATTTCATTGCTTATTAATGATATTGAATAAAGCAATATGTTGTTAAATTATTAGAAGTTATTTTGCTTTGATATAAATTATTGTGTAAAAAATTTATAAATTTTGGCATTGTACTTTTCGTGTATTGACGGTCGGTCCTGTGGTGGAGATAGCTGGTTTTTTTTTTTATACTAAAGTAAAAACCTTTTTTACGGTCCAGTTACATATTTAAAAAGGAAATAAAATCTTTCGAACTTTAAAACTAGGAAAAAAAAAAATAGCAAAATGAAGGAAAGAAATAGAAAAAAAATTCCTAAAGGATGAATAAAAATACTTAATATTAAATAAATAAAAAAAAAAAAAAAAATTCATTCAATATTGTACAAAAAATTTTTATTATAAGCATGATATTATGGTTCCAGGACATTGGGTATATAACTAGAAATATATAAAATTTAACTTTTAATAGAAATTATAATTATGTTAAAAATATTTTTTTTTTAATTTTTTTTTTTTTTTATTGGGGCGATTTTGATAAAATTTAAAAAAAAACAAAAAAATTAAAACAAAAATAAAATAACACTAGAAACAAGGATACTATGAAAATGACTTTAAAATAATGATAATGAGGGTTTTTATTAAAGTTATTGGGTGTTTAAGATGTTACTTTACATTTATTTCAATTTTTATCTGAGAATTGTGTCAACTCTTCTTATCAACTTTAAGAAAAAATCGATTCTAATTTTTTAGTTCATTTTCATTCTACAAAATTGTTATATTAAATTTAATTTAAAGGGTCTAATTAAAAGGATTATTTATTTCTAGAATTTAAGGTAACCATAAAATATTGGGTTTTTTAAACTTAAATTTTTGTGTTAAAATTTGAATCATAACGTATTAAAATAACAGTTGCATTCGAACCATTCGAAAGTGTTTGATTAGATTAGATTGTTATTTAAGAGGTATATATGACACTGCCATCTTTTGATATAGTTATATTATGTGCTTCCCCTGTTACTACATGTTGTGGATTTTGCCTCAATTTATAATAATTCTGTCAGCCCTTCCTCCTCTTTAATAAGAAAGTGAAAATCTGTATAATTTGAACGTAATTAAAGTAAGAATGCCTTTTAATTTCTATCATTCTGGTTCCCCATTTAATAACCAATTCAAGGCGTAGTCACTTTATTATATGTTGATATTTTTTAAATATTCTTACCATATGGATCCGGTTCAAAACTGAAGTTGATCTAACTTCTATCATACTGTACAAAAATATACTATGTTTACAATGATGTTGATAAATTATTGCCAACATCAACCTATTAATTAAAAATCTCAATCTTCTAAATCTCGGCTTTATAAGAAATTTACCAGGAATGTTAAACTCTTTATTCGTTAATATTACTTCTGCATGATGTAAAAGACTTCGCGAAAGGGAGAACTAATCCTTATCATATTATCTTCTGTCCTGTATTTTGTTAGAAGATGTTTAGAAGAAATTGGTTTTACTTAGAAATCTTCATAAAAATCTAGACCATTGCGTGAGTAATTATATTTTTGATCTTAGATAGTTGAAAATAGTTTTGTGTAAAATAATTATAAAATTTATATTCTGTAACACTCGTAATACGGAATTCTGTTATAATGTAATCTCTTTCAAAAATATTTCAATCTAAAAGAATATTTTTATTTTTATTTTGAAATTGTCTAAAAGATCAAATCAACTTATGAAATATAATTTTTATTGTATTTTCTTTATCGATTTATTAAATATATATATATATATATCTTTTGTTGAATTTCAACTTATAGTCTTTGTTATTTAAATGAATATTTTATTGTGATATTTAATATTGTTGAAATTGTTATTGAAATTTTCATAATTTCATTCAAATCTTTTATAAAATTGCAAAAATAATTTTGCCACTAATTAAAATAAAAGATAATTAATTAAGTAAATATCTAAATTCCAAGAACTTCCAGTTAATCTATAAACATATATATATATAAATATATATAGAAATAGAAAAATTAATATATATATATATATATATATATATATCTAAAAGTAAACGAAAATAAACGAAACAAATTAGGGTCAATTAAAGGTTAATGAAGCGCATTGTGACTGGGAAAATTTTACTTTATATTGAAATATTTTATAACGCTATTTAATGACGAATTAAATTTTATTATTTCTCCGCATTTTTTTTTTTTTCCGATTTCATTTAATTAAATAAAATTAAAAAAAGTTAAAGCATTATTAAAATTTATATTGAACCCAGATAATATAGTTTCTGATTGAACATAATTTGTAGATATCAAAATGTGGAACATAAAATAATGTATCTTTAATTCTCCTAAACATATGCAATTGAAAAGTCTTTAGTAGTGAATATTGAACAATGAATATCGAGAAAAATTAATACGAAATATCAGCCCCCATAATAACCTTGGCATCCGAGAGCTTTAACAATATTCTATTAAACAAATAAATGAATAAATAAAATAAATTTATAAATAAGTTATGGTTATAAATGTTATGGTTCCTAAACAAAAATTAAATTAAAGCTTCGGTCCTTGTTTAGCTTGATTTAGAGAAAGGTCTTAATTATTGGGTTTGTCTAGATGAGTTAATATTATACAAGTTGATAAAATATAAATTTCCATCAAAACTAATTGCATTTCCAAAACATGTTTATAATCATGACAACAAATTTTCGATACATTATCAATAAAATACAACAGAATAAATTCTCAATTAAAAAGGGTAGGTATACAATAATGTATTATTAATGTGTCCATCTATATAACAGACCTGATTCACTTATTAGATTTAGTGAAAGGAAATAACTATTCACGAGCTTTATCCGACCATATATTAAATGATTGTGCGAAAAATAAAGTAAGTAAAATATAATCCAAAGTTCAAAGTAGACGGACCACATATAAATCTATTAACTATATAACGCAGGCAATATAAACGAAAGTTACTTAAAACACGATATGAGTTTAGAAAAATATATTAATTAAACGAAACTGTTGGTGGTTGGAATCATCATAATTATAATAATATATTATGTCTGTACAGACTAATAGGAATAATTTCAGTTAAGTTTATTTAAATTATTGGGTTTAGTTAGGATAAGTTTTATATAAATTAGAATTACCATTGATTTTCTTTTATTTTTTAGAATGATATGAAAAAAAAAATAATTACTGAAAATTTCATTTTTCTTTAATAAATCTTTCTACTCTTTATCTTTTACGAGAATCAGTGGAAAACTTCAAAAGTCACACAGAAGAATTGTCACATGTGATTTTTCCTAATATTGTTGGACTTTAACCAACCAAATCCACCTCCTATTAAACCAAACTTTAGATTGGGACCAAACTTTAGATTGGAATGCAAATGTAGAGTTTAGTTTATGGAGTAAGGATATGGGAAGAATTCCTGGGAAAACGTGATTTTGAGAAAAATTCAGGATTATGTAGGATTATGACTCGCAATACCGGACCATTTTTCAAAATCGGTATTTCAGTATTGTCTAAACGCTAATACCTGTAATACCGGTATTTTTAAGGGCAAAAATTTTGGGAAAAAATATGGTTTTTGGGCAGCTTTTTAATGGGACTATCAAAAAACGAATAATTTCACAATATTTATGCACAGTGTTAGTATAGTAGCACAGTTGACAGTAGTATAAAATACAAACATACATAATATATGTAATTCAAACGACAAATTTTCTACGAATCAATTAGTTGTGTAGTCGTGTAGCAAAAGAATGTTAATATTTTATTTAAAGAATTTGTTGATATTATTTGTGCGCTTTTTTTCCAGTCAAAAATATTTAAAAAAAGTCAAAGCAAGTTTTGATTAAGAAACAGAACAAAACAAAACAAAAAAATAGCCAACTATACCTATCTATATGATAGTTCTACAAATATATGTAACTTATATACTACTCACAACCATACTGATATACATATATTTTTTTATCTATTTAAATCTAATTATTTTTAATTCGCACACGGCACAAACATCTGCACTAATAATAAAAATCGTTTTACATTTTTTTTTCATGTAATTGATTCGTTATTTTCTTTCGATTCACTCTAGCGTTGATTTGATTGATAAAGTGTTGATTGATAAAAATATAAGTCGACGATGTCACAAGTATTAATGAAAAAACATGTACCCACAAGGCGTAATATATTTTTGTATTTATTTATGAATGTAAATGTGTACTTATAATTTAATTTAATTTTTTTTTAGAAAAACTTTAAAAAAATGTTTAAAATATATTGAAAATTAATAATTATTAATTTTTATTTTTCAATACCGAAATACCGGTATTTTAATGATACAATACCGGTATTTCGGTATTGAATTTTAAAGGGCAAAAACCGGGATCCTGGTTTCTGTAATACCGATATTGCGAGCCCTATGTAGGATGAATAAGAAAATTTAGAGCGACATTTTGAAGGAAGATTTAATGTTCTTTTTAAACTTTACCAAATCGTACTCATCTGAATTACCAACTTTTCAATCGTACTCATCTGAATTACCAACATCTTATTCAACAAACGCGATATACCCATAAAAAACGAATTTTTATAAGCTGATCATCGCCAGCTATCTCAGAAGTACAGTATAGGGGTGGGTATCTGTCGCTGTCTTTGCTCGTCTAGGAAAACTTTGAATGGAGGCATTAACTGTTTAATTTCTTTTAATTTAATATAATTCAACTTAGTGTGATGGCCTTAGTATACGATGGTTTAGTATTATTGCATTATCCTTTGTTATAATGTAATTTTAGAGACTATAATAAGATTAAAATAAATCAATAAATGAAAAAATAAAACACCATATTTTAAATAAATTCCATACAAATCACAATTTTATTATAAAACGAAATCTTAAATTAAATTATTAATAATGTTTTTTGTTTTTTTTTTTTTTAGTTATTACTTAATATAAATTTTGTTTTTTTTTTTGTTTTTTTAAATACTTAACATAGTGATATTAAAGTCTTTGGTATGCTTATGTTTATCTTTTATTCTTTGTTGTCGTTGTGTTGTTGTTAATGTTTGTTGGCCAGATGTATTTGTTGTTCCTGGTATTTGTATACTTCCAACAATTACTTGAACTAAATTATTTACAGCTTTCAATGTTGAAATAGGAATCTTTAATTAAAAAAATTTAAGAAAAAGAAAAAAATTAAAATTCAAAAATTAATTTAAAATTTTTGTTTTTTTTTTTATGAAAACTGTTATTAAAAAGTTTTTTAATATATAGTAGTATTAAAAAACAAAAAAACAAAAGTAAAAAATAAAAACTTACATTGAATATGCTATCAAGTATTGTTTGTTGCTGTTCTCTACTAATTATTTTCCCTTTTTCATCAACTTCAATTTTTGCATCAATAATTCTGGTATCAATAGGTTTTGTTAATGTTACACTTAATGGTTCCATATTGATTTTTTTATTATTAATGATTTCAACATCTTTAGGCATTTCAATTTCATTTAAATGTGAGATGTCTTTTTCCTGTTAAAGAAAATAAAAAGTAGAAATAAATGTCATGTAAAGTGAATTTAAACATATTTAAAATCTTTTTAAAAATAATTTAATATTAGGCAGATTGAGAATAAAATAAAAATTTAATAAAATGTAATATCTCGATAGTATAGCGCATACTTATGCACAGTAAAATATTTATAAAATTTTGATTGAAAACACATATATCATATTTTTAAAAGCATCTTTTTTTCATAGTCTAAATATTAAAGGTATTGAAAAGCAAATAAATTCCGAAATGATGTGTTAAAGTATGATAAGTGAAAACCTAGGTGCTCATTTCAGTATAAGTACTTATTCTGGTGCTTACTTAAAATACTAGATTAGGTTAAGGTTAACCTAACCTCACTTAAAACATTTAACCTACAAAGAATTATTCGCTGTTTCAACACAAATATGCTATAAGTACTTCACTAAAAAAACTGCAAAAACTACAAAAAATGTTATACACGTTCAGAAAAAATATTAACAATATTATGCTAAGTACTAAATTTTCAAGTTAATAATATGTCAAATGAAAAATCTGTTACAGAAAACACAAAATCAAAAAAAAAAAATTATTCGTAGAACGTTCGTTTCGTTTATTATACAAGTATTAGAAAAGAACAGAAAATGTAAAAAAATCTTGCCTTACTCTTCTAACTTAAATAGTTTACACTTTTGTCTTTCGATAAGCTATCAAACTTTTAAATTAGGTACTACCCTGCACAATATTAACTTTACGACTTAGCATAAGTGTGTTCTAAACCATCAATGTATATTAAAATAAAATACAACTAATAGATTTGACATACGAACATTTTAGGTATCTATAGAAATAAAATTAAATGGTAAATTAGGGTTATACAATAAAACTCATAAATTATTTTAAAGAAAAGAGAACTACCTAATTTGCAGATAGAAATATTTTTGTACGAGAAAGAGCTTTAATGAAAGGTCTAATTACACACACTTTCCTTTGCAGGTGTGGCAGTAAATGTCTTAAGGCGGAATTTTTCGTATGATGTGTGTGAGATTCGGATCCACACTCCCTTGACATTTACAGCCTATTTTATACTCTCTTACCCACTAGGCCAGCAAAGTCTCATTAAAACATTTAATATTCACATATAAATCCATTTTTAGACCATTTTCAAAAAATTTTGAAAAAAATGTGCTTTATAGTTTCACTCTGTCCATCTGTTCGTCCTTCCGTTCATCCGTCTGGGTGTTTACAAAACTTCTATACCGTTTGAAATAAAGCAATGCAATTTTATCAACGTATTAGGCATTCTCAAAAACTATTTTTGTGGAACAACTTTTTTCTGTACGGAGCTACAGTCCTACAAAGTTCGAAAAAGCCTTATGTTTAAATTGTTATAACACAGCTCAAGGCATTTTTTCAATCTGGAAACGCCAAACGATAGCTGATTTTATAAACCTTATAAATATATATAAAATAAATATGTGGCTTTGTTATGCGGTATTTTAATATACCGTTATGTCAAACTCAATTTTTGCCAAAATTTGGAGTCGTTCTATCTTTCCAACGGTTTAATTTAGAAGTTTGAAATTTTTGAGAGGAGTTAGATGTTTGGAAATAACTATGAGTAAGAAATATTTAATATTTTGTGTAGCCTCTCTTTTAGAATTTGTAAGGGGTCAAAAACCAAAAATTCTCTATTTTTAAACACCTGTAACTTGGGCTGTCCACATTTTTTTGACGTAATATACAAAAATTAAAGTTCTAACATTATATTTTTGTTCGCGTTAATAATTTTTCTTAATAATATAGGGTTACCTTATAATTGACGAAAGTGTGATTTGATTTTTCTTAACTATTTCTTATTGTTTTCATTATTATTCATAATTTGTATTAATAAAATACGTAATTTATGTTATTGTAAATTTAATTTTCAATATATCTACTCTTTACTTATGCTTATTATGGAATATTTTTTAATTTTGGAAATGTGCTTTTTGTAAAGTCTTGTTTTTTTCCATTACTTGTTAAACTTTAGAATGCTAAATATAATTCCTTACTAATGCATATTATCTTCTACTTCATTGAATATATTATTATAATATTATATTCTTATTTCTACAGCAATGACACTTGCATATTGTACTACTACCTCTCATATCATTGCAATTTACTGCTATTTTATTGTTTTTCTTTATATTACTATAAGGAGCATAAAGCATCCGATAAGTCATTTATTATTGATATTTGACTAAACTTCAGTTTGTGAAATCATGAATTTCATTCAGCAGTTTATTACTCGGCATTAGCTATTAAATAAAACTGCAAAACTCAAATAAATACTTCTATTTGTGCGCCATCTTTTATGTTGTACAAGAAATATTTAATTTTTCTTATAAATCTATGTTATATATTATATCGAATATACTATTATTATCTATAGATGGGTTTGGAACTTACCACATATAGTCATTTTTATATTTACATCCTTCACATCTCACCTCATCTAATATTAAGTATATATTTATTACCTATAAAGGAAAATTTTCCTCTTTTTTATACCCGTACGATAGGATCGGGTATAATAAAATTACTCCTCCGTTTGTAACACCTCGAAATAAACGAGCTAGATATACCTTCAAAGGTATGGATCGGATCAGAAAAAAATTCTAAGACTTTTGAGCCATGTCCGTCCGTCCGTCCGTCAGCACGCTAACTCAAAAACTAAGAAAGCTAGAATCTTGCAAGTTTGGACCAAGCCTTAGGGTAGCTCTCGAACACCTAACTTTTAGATCCCCACATTTTTTTTGCAATAGAGCTATGAAATTTTAACTACTGATAGATCTCACAAAAATATTAATTTTATTTTTAATAACTTTTTTTTGTAGCCCCACCCGTTACGGAGCTACAGCTCCCCAAAGGTTCAAAAAAGCTCTATATTTAAATTGTTATAGCACAAGTTGTATAAGGTATATCTTCATTTTGAAAACGCCAAACGATTACTACTTTCATTAGCTTTAAAAGTATATATACAATAAATATATATTTTTGGCATACGGTGTCTTAATTTACCGTTATGCGAAACTCAAATTTTGCAAAATTCTTTAACCCTTCCATCTTCTAAACGGTTAAAGTTGGAAACTTGAAATTTTGACAGAAGTTAGATCTTTGAAAATTAGTATGAGTCATTTCAGAAATTTTTTTTGTATCACCCTCCGTTTAGGAGCTGTAAGGGGTCAGAAACTGAAAATTTCCTATTTTTCAACACCTGTAACTTGAACACCTGTTAAAATTTTTTTGAAGTAATACACAAAAATTAAAGCTCCAATATTATACTTTTATTTCTGTTAACAACTTTTTTTAATAATATAGGGTTACTTTATAATTGACGAAAGTGTTACTTGATTTTTTCAAATTTTCTAACAAATTTCTTTAACGAATTTTTTTTGCATATTGTTTTACTCGATAATTTGAAATTGTTGAGGATATAATGCGTAGTACAAAAAAATGTAATTAAATAAACAACATAACGGTTGCTTGAAGAATTTTTATTTATATGATATTGATATATATACATACTTATATAATATCATGTTTATTTACATATCGTATATGTCACTAGTGCATGAATGATAAGAGTATAGATGTATATTATATAGCGCCGTATTTACATACATATATGTATTTTATTGTACTTATAAGAAATTATTCTGTCAATGGAATATTTAAATATAATATAATATAATATTTAAAATTATATTTACTGTTTTGTACTTAGTAAATTTAATATACATTTACCGCTTAGTATTAAATGGTACTATAGAATATTTGAAAAAGTTTTGGATTGATAATCGTTATGTGGAAGGTTAGAATCTGCTTTTGAAGAATGTACATATAAACATATAGTTTGAATATATGTACAACCCATAGTACTAGAAATTATAAAATTCACCCAAATTATTTTAAAATACTAAAATATTAAAAAAATAATATTGTAAGCAGAGTGACAGGCTGTGAACATACTAACGGTTCGTACGGGTATCTAAGAGTTGACAAAGTCAACTGTATTCTTCCTCGTTTTTACCTTAATTTTCAACTTTTATTCAAAAGTGTACATTTTTAATAAAAATCAAAATGTTCAAAATATAAATTAATTTATTAAAAAAACAATAAAGGAACAAAATAAAAAAAAAAAATAAAATAAAATAAAATTTAAAGTTTAAGTAAAAGTAATCAAAAATTATTTTTGGTATGAAATGCAATTTATTTTAAAATTTACCATAAAGTTTTTATTATTTTCAGAAAATACAAAATTATTTATTAAAAGAAAAAAACTTTTGTGAAAAACTTTCTTAAATTATTCTTTCCTTAAGGAAAACTTTAGTTTAAAAGTTTTCAAAAATTTTTTTAAATGAAAAGTCAATTTTTGTTGTTTCAGGATGTATAGTATATGCATAAAAGATTAATTAACATTGGAAATATTTTTCGTCCTTTGTTATTTTATTACCAGAAATCGGAAATCTTAGAAAATAATTTTTTAATTTTTTTTTTTTTTTTGGTAATTTTTTTAAAGTCACGAACAAAATTATTATAAATGCAAAATATTATTATTGAAACTATTTGAATTTTCGAACGAAAGAACTAAAGTATAATTAAATTAAAAATGCACAAACTTGATACAAAAACCAAAATTATTCAACCGGTTAATTAAAAATTAAAAAAACAAGGTAGAATGTAAACCAACGGTTTTTAAAAGCGCACATTTCCAAAACTCAATACAAACTGTTTAGAATTGTGATTTGCACAAAAATTTGAAAATTTCATGTAATAAGAAAAAACGTGAAAATAGGATATTTTTGAAATTTTAAGGGGCTGTAAGTCCGGAATCCTATATAACTAAGAAAAGCCGTTAACACGCGTAAAAATATATTATTGAAACTTTAATTTTCATGCCTTGCCGAAGAAAAATTTTTACTGGTGCCTAAGTTACAGGTGTTTAAAAATAGCAAATTTTTAATTTTTGAGGCGTAATAACTCTTAAAGAGGGGATGCTACCAAAAAATTTTCTGAGGAAACTTATACTAATTCTAAAAGTTCTTTCTTGTCTCAAAATTTCAGGTTTCTATCTAAAGGCGTGCCGGAGTTATGAAAAAAGAAATTTCATGCAAAATATGGTTTTCACATAACGGTAAATTTAAATAGTAAATTACAAAATATTGCATAATTTTGATATTGTTTTATATAGATAATAAAATTTTCGATCTTCTGACGGTTTTAGATTGCAAAGCTGTTACGCAGGGCCTTAGATATATACATCTGAAAATGGGACTTTTTCGCAATTTCGAAGAGCTGCAACTTTGGAACCCTTTACAACTTAAACAAACCTTTAACACACATTAAAATATATTACTGTAGCTTTAAATTTTATATCTTGCAGAAGTAAAATGTTTACAGGTTCCTAAGTTACAGGTGTTTAAAAATAGCAAATTTTCAATTTTTAAGCCCTCATATCTCATAAACAGGGGGTGGTCCAAAAAAATTTTCTGAGCAAACTTATACTAATTCTAAAAGTTGTTTCTTGTCTTAAAATTTCAAGCCTCTATCTAAAAGCGTGCCGGAGTTATGAAAGTAGAAAAATCATGCAAAATTTGGTTTTCACATAACGGTAAATTTAAATACTAAATTCAAAAAAATTGTATAATTTTCATATTAATTTACAAAGATAAAAGAAATACCTGTCGAATGACGTTTTCAGATTGAAAAAATCTTAAGCAGAACATAACATATATGCATTTAAAAATAGGGCTATTTCAAAGTTTGAGGGGGTGTAGCTCCGTAATGGGAGGGGCTACATGAAAAAGTTGTTCCACAAAATTATTTTTTTTATGAGACCTACCCATGGTTAAAATTTTTTTTCTCTATCTTTAACGGTGTAGAAGTTTTGTAAACAGACGGACGGACGGACAGAATGAAACTAATAAGCACATTTTTTCAAAATTTTTTTGGAAATGTGCTAAAAATAATAAAAATTGGGTAAATTTTGCATTTATAATTGTGTGGGTGAAACAAAAAAAAATTTAATTACTTCTTTATTTGGAATTGTTTTCCATAAATAAAATATTTATATGCAGTAATTAATAATGATCATATTAACAAAATAAATCAATTTTGTTTTTTTTTTTTTTTACTACAAAATTCTCTATATACAGCTGTTTAAGAATCGAATAAATGATTCACACCCCTTTAAGAATTAAATAAGTGATTCATACTCTCTTTAAGAATCAAATGAATGAATATAATTTCTTTAAAAATTGTGTATCTTTAAAGTTGAATCACCCTTATAAGAAAAAAATATTAGCAAATAGAAATGTTTTTGACCTTTTTTTTTTTTTGTTGATTTACACGCTTAAATTAATTTTAATATAATGGAATATACACATGTACATATAAATAAACGATTAGTCCTTAACTAACTAACTATTCTGAAAAATTAATTAATCATCATGTTGTAATTTGATGAGAAACTAGATTAATATTTTCTTCATGAAATTTTAGAGCAAAATAAAACAATTTTGTAATAAATCTATAATATTACTCTTAAATTCAATAATACTATATTTTTAATATTACTCTTACAACAATTATATACTCTTAAATTCAATAATTTTATTTTTTATTTTTAAAGTGTCAGTTTTTTGTTTTAAATCCGGTTTTATATGACAAGTCAGTTATTTTTATAGTGTCAGTTTTTTTTTAAATCCAGTTTTATATGACAAGTCAGTTATTTTTATAGTGGCAGTTTTTTGTTTTAAATCCAGTTTTATATGACAAGTCAGTTATTTTTGAAGTGTCAGTTTTTTTTCAAATCCAGTTTTATATAATAGGTCAGGTATTATATACTGCTACATGTTCCAACTGTTGATGGCTACAGTCACTACTCACTAGTTAGCAAAATAGTAATAATAATACGTGGATTCATTGTTCTCTTACAGTCTCGCTTCCAATTCAATGTTTCTGCGTCCTTCTTCTATGCTTTCCTATCCTTATTCCGTAGCTAATATGCCGCATTAGCACATAAGGATTTCAGCCCATTATATTGGCTAAAGAAAGAGGTGAGTTTAGTCAGTAAGAATCTGACACTTCCAAGAGTTTTGGGGTCTTTGGAAGATTTGCACCTCCTCGCACGTTTTCTTTTTTAAAAATTATTTAGTAGTTCTTTGCCAAAATCTATGCATATTTGATTGATAATCCTATAGCTCTTACTAGAAGCAATTAATTTAAAAAAACTTCTTAATATAAAATCACAAATAGTTTAACAAAGAGGTAAAACTAAAACTAAGTAATATCTAAGAATTGATGAAATACAAAAAAAAAAAAAAAAGAATTCAAAAAATTTTAGCTGAAACTGTTGAAATTTTTTACTATAGGATAACTAATTTTTGTATAATCTGGAAAAATATTTCAATAAAAATTAGAAGGATAATGTAATATTTGTATGACTGTTAACATAAAATTTGACAATTAATGCAAAAAGTGTTACTACAACTATATAGTAGCGCGTCACAAACTGTGACAGTAAAAATAAATTAAATAGAAAATAATCTATTGTCTAAAGGTAAATAACTTCTTATCTATGCCCTTAAATTTATTGTTTTAAATTGTAACTGGTTAAATGCACACATGAAATTTCTGCACACGGATTGATCATATCGGATTTATCGCACAGACAATTAATTCCACATACAATAAATTTGTACACAGAATATATGACGCAAGAAATTTATCACATGGTAAATCTGTTCTAAATTAAATATTTCATGATACATATATTTTAATATTTTTTTTGTTGAAATTATTTTAAATTTTTTGATAGCGAAATATAAAAAGAAAAAAAGGATTTAAGAGTTGACGGGGAATCAATGATGACACTCAGCACTTTTTTAAATATTTTTGTGGAAATTATTTGAAGTGCTTTAATATTGAAATATTTATGTAAAAAAAAAAAATTAGGAGGAATTTTAGAATTCATTTCAAAATCAGGGCTTAAATAATTTGTTTGGGGGTGGTTTGATGATGACAGCCTCCACTATTTTAAATTTAAATTTCCCATGACTTTTTTTAGTGCAGACATTTCCTTGTGCAGAATTTTATATTTGTGTGAATCTTTTTGTGTGTGCAGTATTCTTTGTGCACAATATTCTTTAGGGAGAGTATTTCGTAAGCGGATTTTCCGAAAATAGCTGTACATAGAAAATATAAAAGGAATAGAATTTAAAGTTGATTAAAAAATTAGGATTATATGCTTTTTCCCAAGTATAGCAAAATATTATTTGTAATTCAGAAATAAGCAATTAAGAATATTGTAAACTTAGAATTTTCTATTGCAGAATTTTTAAATTCAAAATTATGTACTCAACCCGTTTTAAAATATATGCATATAAAATTAACTACTTTTTTTTTAAATAATTTATTTAAGTCTGATCAAATTTAAGAAAAACAGACTCACTTGCTCTACAATAATTTTTGCCATTTTTAATTATTTTAATACATTTTTTGTGCAACTAGATAAGAATTTTATATTTTATAATCTCTTATTAATAGGTACTTTTATTTTTAACTGTCCTTTATAATTGTTTTTTGATTTCATTTATTCTTATAAAACAATTTAAATTTAACCCTTTCATTAACGAAATACTAAATTTTAAGGGAAAAAATTAAAGTAAAATGATAGAAATTTTATAATAATTATTCTTTTAAAATTACATTAAAAATAAATTAAATAAATAATATTTTTACCTCTGCCATTGCATTTATAATTCTTTTTGGTGGTACGCCAGTTATTTCAACTAAAAGATTTGAAAATACCATCATTAATATAAACCAAACAATTCGGTCCATCCAACAAATAAACATCTAAAAATACAAAAAAAAAGGAAAAAAATTAAGTAATTAGTTAACACATCTTTATTATTATTATATATATATATATATAATATAAATGCTATATTTTATATAATTAAAAGGACTATTTAAATCTTAACTGATCACATTAAAAAATATTTATTATATACCTTATATTTTTAAGAGTCATTAAAAAAATTTGTGATGTTTGGAAAGGTAGATTCTTATTTTAAGATTTTTATTTAGAAAAAATAAATCACCTAAATAATAAGGAGCTTTTGAGAACTTTTATAATATTTTTATAGCAATATAATTATTTTTGATTTAATTGAAATGAGATATACTCAAATTAATGTCATTAATGCCTACTTTAACATTTCTAGCAGACTTACTGGTGACCTGAATATCTTAAGAAAGGAGCTCAATCAAAAATTAAATTGAACCAATTCTATTTTCAGTGTAGCAAAAGATACAGTCAGGTATTTGAGTTTATTATTTAGATGGAAAACCTTCTTTTCATTATTTACAAAGCGTTCATAGAACCGAAGATGGGATTGAAAATGGAGCAATCCGTTTAAAAAATGATCCCAATGTCACCTCTACCCTCTGTCCACTGGATCTCCGACGCTTGGTAGGTTCTCTTTCTCTGTTTTACAAATACCTCGTATTGGAATTGGAATTTGTTATGATGGAACAAGAAGCATCCACTGATGCATCCACTCAAAGTTTACCAAAAATAAATGAGGAGAGTATCCGCTGCCCAACTCTACGTGATTCAAATCTATGTTACGAAATTCAGCATATCGAAAATCATTTGTGACTCGATTATCGCAAATGTAGAACCACCTGTTCCCTAAAATTTGGGATAATTATGTTTTCAGTTTACATAGGTTTAAGGAGAATTTGAACATCTTCTTTCATCATATTCCTGCAATCCTTAAACCTTTTTTTACTTCATAGCAGAATCTTCCTTTATCCAAGCAATAGTACCAAAACTTTCATTACCTATTGTTTGGTGAAAAAGGAACGTTGTGGTTAGGGAGGTTAAGGTCCCACCCGTTGATTGAGGAAGCGTGCTCGTAATCCTCTTCAGCGTCTTTAGATGATTCCCACTTACTCTTGTAACAAAAAAAAACCGCAATCGAAGAAAAATGGCAGGATTCTAAAGAATGTATTACTGATCATAGGTATTATATGTGCTAATGAAGAGTGTGAAATAGCAGTTAGCATGTTATAAAATCTTACCTCTAAAATGCATACAATTCACAAATAAAGTGAATAAGTAGCTGTAAAACGAACTTAATTAAGTACCTAAACTAAGCAAGGTGAAATATTGAGTCGAATGTATAAAACTGAGCTTGAACTCAAATCTCACTTTTTTATACAAAAACTACGCTTAAAATACTTTTGTTTCGAAAACTCAGATTTAAGTTCAAGATCAGTTTTATGCATTTCAACCTATTATAATGGTTTTATAAAACTTAAACTATATAAAACACAATATTAGACTACATCTGTGTTCGACTACATCTGTGTTCGACTTTTGTACAAATAAAATTTATAAAAAGTAATTATATGAAAATTGTTCAAAATCCTTAAGATTTAAATTTTTATATTATCTCATGCATTTGTTCCATTTATTTTAAGTTAAAGATCTTTTAAAAAGTTATTTAAATTAATTATTTTTTTAATTAGATTTTTTACCTTAAAATATTTTGTCATATAGCGAAATTTGAATTACTTTATTAAATATTCCATCTGCATTTATTTATCAATATTTCAATTTAATAGCATAAATTTCTATATGTATATTTAAATGGTATCAACCTATATAATAAACCATAATGATAATATATTATAAAAAAAAAGAGGAAGCTTCCTTTCTTATTATTGTCTTACAAATACTTTTCTATTTTAACAATTTGAGAAAATAAGAAAATATTTTGTAATAAATAATATTAAATTACTCTGAAATTTTTGTAATTCTAAGTTTAAAGTTTAAAAATAAATTTTAAACCTTTTTTGATATAAATTATTTTTAAAAGGTAAAATTTCAAAAAAAGGATTAAAATAAGAGGGAAAAATATTAACAAAAAATAAATAAAACTAATGACCGAGCAATTAAGAGATTCTTTTCAATTTAAACATTTATTTATTGCTTTTAAGTATCAATTAAAAATTATTTAATAATGTCCTTTTTAGAACATTTCCAAAAAAATTTAAAAAAACGTGCCTATTAGTTTTACTCTGTCCGTCCATCCGTCTGTCCGTCTGTTTACAGAACTTCTACTACATCGTGTACCTGTTTCACATTTTCCAATCTGAAAACGTCATTCGACAGGATTTTTTTTGCCTTTGTAAATCAATATCAAAATCATACAATTATTTTAAATTTAGTAACTAAAATTTACCGTTATATGAAAACCAAATTTTGCAAGATTTTTCTTTTTTCATAACTTCGGCACGGTTTTAGATAGGAACTTGAAACTTTCAGACAAAAAAGAAATTTTAGAAATAGTATAAATTTTCTCAGAGAATTTTTTGTACCACCTCATGTTTAAGAGCTAACATTAGGGCTCAAAAATTTAAAATATATAGTTTTAGACACCTATAACTTAAGGCACCTGTACAAATTTTCCTTCGGCAAGACATAAAAATTAAAGCTTCAGTAATATGTTTTTACGTGTGTTAAAGGTTTTTTGTTAGTTATATAGGATTCCAGACTTACAGCTCCTCAAAATGCGAAAAGTTCTATTTTTACATTTTTCTTATTATGCATATAAAATTTCCAAATTTTGGTGCATAGTCACAATTCTAAACACTTTAATTGTATTATCTTTTGGAAATGCGCTTTTAAAAAACGTTGTTTTACATTCAACCTTGTTTATTTTTAAATTACGGTTGTAAAATATTAGCAAAGAAAACAAAATACCAATAAAGGATTACAAGTAAAATGATTAAAAATCCAGCCATTGGTATGCAGTGGTTGACGCACCGCTTCTCATTCATAAGGGAATGAGAGGTCTCGGGTTCGATTCCCGGCTGGGTACAATAATTATAATATAAAAAAAAAAAAATATTCATATATCGCAATATATAAATACTTAATATATCACATAATATCTCGTACATCCCACATTCCTACCAGGAAACAGGGGTTATAGCTACCTGGCACATTTATGTACCACGGTACCTGTATATAAATAAATAAGTAAATTATAAAGTATTTTATGATAGGATTTCTTTCACGAATATTCTTATAAAAAAAAACAGATTTCGTTTTTAACTCAACATCCAACACGCCATACAAAGTCATAAACAATATTAATCCAAATCAATAATATTATTGTTTAAAACATCTTAAGAATTTGTTGACTTACATTTTATTAGTATTATACTTAGTAATAAATTTAAAAAAAAAAAAATCTACAAAATAATGTCCACGAGTTTCAACAAATTTTTGATTCATTAGACATAAATATTAAAAAAAAAACCTCTTAATAAAAAACAGAAGAAGAAATAAAAAACTATTTTTGTATTTAAATTTTCTTAATTGTTTTTTGATGATGATTTTCTTTCTTTCCATTGAAAATATACAAAAATTTTGTTTACTTGCAAATCTACTTTTATAATTTTATTACCATTTACAATCATTTGTTTATAAAACGCGTGTTGTACAAAAAAAAAAAAAAACAAAGTTTAAATGTCTAGAAAGCACGTGGAACACTAACTACACTATATATATATTTAAAACTAAATTAGCGTCAAAACAAAAGACATGAACTTTATTTTTTTTTTTATATATATATTTTATTTATTATTTTATATATGGTGAACACATTTTACTAAATATAGATTCGATTGAAATAAAATAAATAATATATAATAGATATAAATTATGTACAGATAAGTTTATTTATTTGATTTTTGTTTAAAATTTAATAGGAAAATAATCAAAAAAAAAAAGAAAGAAAAGGCAAAATGTGAACTAACCAATGGTTTTTAAAAGCGCACATTTCCAAAAGATAATACAAACTGTTTAGAATTGTGGATTGAAACAAAATTTGAAAATTTCATACAACAAAATATGTGAAAAAAGGACTCTTTAGCAATTTTGACCCTTCAAGTCCAGAACCCTATATAAATAAGAAAAACCGTTAATGCAGGTAAAAATATATTACTGGAGCTTTAATTTTTATATCTTGCCGAAAAAAAATTCTTACAGGCGCCTAAGTTACAGGTGTCTAAAAATAGCATATTTTCAATTTATGAACCCTAATAAGTCTTAAACAGGGCTCAAAGTACAAAAAAAAATCCTCTGAGGAAGCTTATACTAATTCTAAAAGTTCTTTCTTGTCTCAAAATTTCAAGTTCCTATTTCAAAATGTGTCAGAGTTAGGAAAAAAGAAATATCATGCAAAATTTGGTTTTCACATAACAGTAAATTTAAAGAGTAAATTACAAAATATTGCATAATTTTTTTGATATTGTTTTATAGAGGTAAGAAAATTTCCGATCTTCCAGTGTTTTTAGATTGTAAAACTACTACGCAGAGCCTGAGACATATACATCTGAAAATAGGGCTTTTTTGTAATTTTTGGGGGCTGTAACTTTGGAACCCTATATAATTAAAAGAAACGATTAACACACGTAAAAATATATTAATGGAGCTTTAATTTTTTTGTCTTGCCGAAGAAAAATGTGTACTATGGTGCCTAAGTTATAGGTGTTTAAAAATAGCAATTTGTCTAAATTTGAGCTCTAATAGCTAATAAACAGGAGGTGACCCAAAAAAAATTTCTGAAGAAACTTATATTAATTCTAAAAGTTCTTTATTGCCTCAAAATTTCAAGTCCTATCTGAAAGCGTGCTGGAGTTTATGACGGTAGAAAAATCATGAAAAATTTGGTTTTCACATAACGGCAAATTTAAATACTAAATTTTTTGATTCAATTCAATTTTGATATTGATTTGCAAAGGTAAAAATATTACTGTCGAATGGCATTTTCAGATTGAAAAGATATTAAGCGGAGTATGAAATATACGCATTTAAAAATAGGGCTTTGTCAATGTTTGAGGGGCTTTAGTTTCGTCATGCATAGCGCTACATGAAAAAGTTGTTCCACAAAATTATTTTGTTTATGAGGCCTACCCATGTTTAAAATTTTTTTTCTCAATCTTTAACGGTGTAAAAGTTTTGTAAACAGACGAACAGACAGACAGACGAACGGACGGACAGAGTGAAACTAATAGGCACATTTTTTCAAAATTTTTTTGGAAATGTGCTAAAAACAAGCTACCATTTTTATGTAGTGAATTGTAAAATTTTTTTTTGTCATTTTTTGGCATTTTAACAATTTTTGAATATTTTAACTATAATTAAAATGACTATTGATTCGACAACTTCCATATTATTTGATCGTCTTTAAATATTTTTTTTTAAGCAGATATAACCAAAAAATCTGATCTCAATAATTTGATTATCATAAATATTTTTTTTTGCAAAATTTTACGTCTTAAAGTATTATAACCGGTATTATAATCTTTGAATATGAATATTAATATATTATGAATTATGGTAAAAGTAACATTTTGAAATTACTAATTAAATATTATAAGTACTTTAACATCTAATTCACCTTGTTTTATATAGATATCTTGTTTTACAGTCAAACAGATGTTCTTTAGAAATAAAACAATTAATGTCTCCACTCAAAGTTTTGCAACGAGAAACAAGGAGTGTGACAAATTACCACCCCTACACCGAATAGTCAAGATAGCGTAACACAGGGTTTGGAAATTTGTTTATCATGCACATGTTGTATGTGTATGGAATCTTATGAAAAATACATATCTTCCTAAAAGTTGGTAATTTATATGTGTAAAGATTTAACGAAACTTTCAAAGAACATTTACAACTTTCTTCAAAATAACTCTTCTAATTTTGCCCTTCATTCTGTATAATCTCAATTATCCCAAACCCAATTTTCCATGCATGCTTATCCCCAAAATCAAAATGTACATTATCTTGCTGTATATTAGGGGTCCCATTCTAAAGTTTGATTTTAAAGGAGGTGATTTTTATTGGAACCTCGTGCAGGTACTTTGAATCACTTCGATCATGATCACAGTCCTTCGAGAAAAAAAAAACTATTGGTCGATATTTACTATCAGCATTTGTAGTAAAAGAAAATATTCAACAATGACGTTTAATTTAAAATTTAAAAACTCATCTTTGTGCTGTGTGATTTATAATGATTGCAAATATGTAATGCCAACCAAATATTAAAAAATCATAATGAATCAGAACAATACTTTAATTTATATTATGTGTTTAAAATTTTTATTTGCTAGATTTAAAACAAGTTTTAAGTTATATTTTTAGTATGTTTTAAAAAAAGAAGTTCAAAAATCTAATTTTATCCGTATGTTCGCGTCTTTGTGTTTACGTCTGCTAGCAAATATTTTATACAGTTCTAGATTCATTTAAATTAAAAAAAAAAATTTTGAAATGAATTTCTATATTATAACAATATTAGCTTTTACAAAAGCTACATCTCCGCTTCTTCTTACAAAAGCAAGAAAAACGTTATACTTATTTAAAAAGAATAGCGTTAAATATGACTATATAACTATCTGTTTAATTTTAATATTGACAGATACTATTATCTAACTAATCGTGTAGTGATTAAGACGTCAGTATTTCAATTAAAAAGTCTCGGATTTCAACTCTGTTCAGGTCAGATTCAATATTAACAATTAAAATTCATATCATAATAGTTTTATATCGTAAATAATCGTAATAATGATAATAATTCTTGTATAGTATAATAGATGGCGCACTAATATAATACATTTATATTATATTTCGCAATTTTGTGCAATATTTACAGACTAGTAAATGAACGACTTAGTGAAAATAATGATTATAAAGAAACTACAGCTTAGTCAAAAATGAATAAAGAGATTCTTAATGAATGTCCTAAATACAAAAAAGCAAGATACCGTTATATGAAATGAAAATTTTGAAGTTATTTTAACATAATTCTTATGTTTTAGCAATATTTATAATTTTTAGAAAGTGGTGCAAATTTTTTAAAGATAATACGCAGAAATGTAAAAATGGCTTTTATAAATTAAATATACCGGTCCTTAAAATTCAATAAAAGCTTTCCTTGATTTTGAACAATTTGCCTGATAAGACATTCCTAAAAAATTACAATACTTTGTAATTTATGTTATCGTTTTGGGAAGTTTCACCTGTAAAAATCCTTGTTTCAACCCACTACCTTTTTTTGTTTCTTTTTCTGGATTTTTACTATCATAAATTTACATTTAATATTTATTGCCCGTTTTGAACTAAAAATCATCATAATGTTATATCGCATCAATTTTTATATGATTAAAAGTCAAAAATTAATTTTCCATATAATGTATAAGATAAAGATCTAAATTATAAACTTCAAATATATAATTAATTCTAAATTGTTTTGTTTTCTTTAAAAAATTAATAAATTTTTGTGATTTAAAGTATAGATTAGTAATGTTCCGAAGAATAACCATAATTAGATTTAAATAAAAACATGAATTGCATAAAACGAAAATTTATTCTAATAGAATAGAAGACAAGTTAAGGTTATCGTATATTTTTTTTTTTATATACGCGTTCCATTTTTTTTTTGTAACGAAATTAGCAAAAAAAATTTAATGATATTATTCAAAATTAAAAATAAATACGACGTGACTGCGGAAATTTCTGTTTTATTACTAGAAAATTAGTGTTTTATACACCAGCATTTTGGTGTAACTTTTTAGGTTATTTTTTCGTCAATTCATTAAAATTTTGGGTTTACTTCATGATAATCAACAATTTTTTCGATTTAGTGGAAAATATTATTAGGATTATAAAGTTGCAAGTGTTTACTAATTATGAAATGCTTTTTTTTTATATTTTTTTTTATATGAAAAAGAAAAAAAAATATCAAAGAACAAAATCAATTCAAAATAGTTTTATTATAGAAATTCCAATTCCAAACTATGCTAATTTCTTAGGTTAAGTTCATAGTTTTCTAAACTGTATTTTCATACAAAACAATTGTTGTTGCTAAAAATCGTGTAAAATATGCTATCTCTTCAATGGTCTAATGGTTCAGACGCTGGCCTTTCATAATTAAATATGTCATATTGTAATATATTCAAAAAGTAATATTTGTTCAAGATAATAGATGACGTGGAAATAAAACTATTTGCATTTAAGAGTCTTGTGCAATAGCTATACAGCCGCGTAGCCAACGGCTTAATGAAACTGATGATTTCAGAAATTGAAGCATAGTCAAATATGAATAACCAATGGCTTAGTGGATGCTCTCTACGATCCTGAGAGGAGTTGAAAGGAGGAACAAAATAGAATAGAATTTTTATTGTAATACCGCTTTTATTTTCATATGAAAATACGAGTAAATAAAATGAGGACCATGCACTCACACTTTATTATACCCTACACCTAAAGTATAGGGTATATTAACTTTGGTATGGTGTTTGTAACCACCAAAAGGAAGCGAGTTAGGTATAGACATGTATATATATTCTGAATCAGGATCACCGCCGGAGTCGATTTAGCGATGTCCGTCCGTCCGTACGCATGATAACTCAAAAAATAATGATGCTATCTTGATGAAATTTATATAGTAGGTTACTAATTACGAAAGAAAGTTCGAATCTGGACAAAATCCGTCCATGGGTTTGGATTCTGGAAGCTTCCGAATGATACCGGAGCAAACGAGATTATCTCCAAAAGCAACAAAGATAGAACCTTCAAATTTTGTACAATGATGTTTCTTCCCGTTCGATTTATGTCTCTGAAATTTAAGAGGATTTGGTCCATGGGTTTGGGTTTTGGAAGCTTCCGAACGAGCACCAGAGCAAATGAGATTATCTCCAAAACCAACAAAGATATAACCTTTAAATTAGGCAGAATGGTGTTCCTTCATGTTTGATTTATGTTTCTGAAATTTGTGAGGATTTGGTCCATGGGTTCAAATCTTGGAAGCTTCCGGACGAGCCCCAGAGCAAACGAGTATATCTCCACAACCAACAAAGATAGAACTTTTATTTTTAGTACAAAGATGTTCTGTTATGTTTCCTTTTCTGTAAAATTGGAAACTGACATTTGAAAGAATTTGAACCATGGGTTCGTATTTTGGAAACTTCCGGACGAGCACAAGAGCAACGAGCATATCTCCAAAACCAACAAAAGTAGAACCTTTAAATTTAATAGAATGGTGTTCTGGCAAGTTTTCTTTATGTTCCTGAGATGGATTCGATGAATTGGAGTGGCAATTCGGGTAGCTGACACAAACATCCCAAGGACTACCAATCTCCGAAAATAATTAAGATAGAAACTTAAAATTTTATACAAGGGTGTCAAGCATATCCCAAGCGGATGCCTCTTTTACGTTCTTGAAATTCGAGTTGAATAAGACAGAAAAGGGAAGAATTTTTAATTTAATTCGAATTATTCAGGTGTAGGGTATTAATAAGTCGGTTGCATCGACTTACTGTTACATTTACTTGTTTTTAATTTAAACCTGGTACAGTTTCGTATAAGACAACAGATTTTTGAAGCAGATCAAACATAAACATAATTTTAAATGACGTGTACATAATATTATTTGTTTTTGATTTTTTTAATAAATATTTAGCACTTTAAAATTAAATTACAAGAATTTTAATAAAACTTTGTACCTAAGTATGTATATGTTATGCTGTTAAATTTTAATTACCTATTTTATATTTAAGTTTTTTTTAATATCTTGATTTCATTGAAAGTTAAATACCAAAATTTTTAAAATTTTAACTTTAATTGCATTTAATAACAAGAATATTTCCTCTTTCAAATATTTTCTAAGAAAATATAATTATTTCCATGTTTTTTTGTTCAGTATTTTAACTTAAAACCACAACCATTTAAAATTATTTATTTTTTACTTTTTTTTTTCTTTTCAGATATGGACAAAAACTTTAAATTAACAAAAATAGTGTTTTTTTTTGTAATTTAACCTATTATACTACGTAATAAAGAAACAAACGTTATTATTAAAGCTAAATAACATAAAAACAATATCTTTAAAATGTAGAACTAAGTTTTAAAATAGTGTGGAAATTTTGTATTAAAAGTGAAAGTTTATATAAGATCTAACTTTTAAATATCGGATTTTCTATTATTATAAAACAACAAATAATTTTTTTTTTAAATTTATTTCCTACAACTTTTATTGGAGTTCGGATTGTTGGCATGTGAAAAATGGATTTTTAGAAATAGTTTAGCATGTGAAATGGATGGATTAGTGAGTCATAACCTTGAAGTACTGCTAATGTAGTTGTAACATTAACTGCAAGATGATGTTATATATTTTATGTTGCCATTCATTTTGGAAATCTATCCATAAGATCCGATGGTATATGGAGTTTCAGTCTTCTAAAAGTATTTGTGACGAATAAATTCGAATCAAGCAAATTTGGATGTTGTATTATTCTCGTATTGTATCTTTTGCTGATCAAGGATGTCATATTTTTGTCAGAAGGAATATTGAGATCATTTCGTATAGTGGTGTTTTATGTACCATGGTGCGTTGACAATATTTGTTAGTACGTAAGACTGAAATCTTTCGAATATTTCAATATTTGATGTACTTGATGTTTTCCGGTATGACAAAACTGGTACTGATAATACCGGTACAAGTATTGATTTGTATCATAGAACTTTGGTTTCTTTGCTACGCAGCAACCAATTCATTTCATAGTTCTCAACTATTTTTCTTCTTCTTCTGCTTTGATTTTCCAGAACATACAAATAATTGACGTTGTTTTAATTCGTCGCCTAAGACACTTAATTTAAAAATTTAAATTATTGTAGTCTCATGAGGTATCGTAAGCATACAATATGTAATCGCATACAATTTTTGATTCCAAAGAAAATTATAAGGCACTTCTGTTTATCACAAATTACTCCTTTGTGATAAATAAACATTTTTAACTGTAAAATCTTATTTTGAAACAAAAACAAAAATTTTAACAAAACCAAAATCAGAACTAAAATCTGAAAATTATTTGCATAAAACCAAATGTTTTCGACTAGTGAACCAAAAGAAGTTAAAATACAAATTGGTTTCCAGCCCTAATCATATCAATTTAAAATTCGCTCTGTTTAAAAAAGCAATTGTTGCAATATACCATTTAATTCTGCAATTTTTATTGCAGATCTTAACTCTTTTGACATATTTAATTTTTCATTATCTTTAAATAGTTTAATATTGGTAACTCTTTTAATATATTCTGGCGACATTTTTGTCCTTAAAACCTTAATCCAAATTTCGATAATTTAAAGCAATCTAAACGGTTTTACACAATTTAATTTAAGATTTTTCTTTTAGATAAAATCGTGGTTGGTTCTTATGGAAAAATTCATAATAGATAATTGTTTTTTTTTAACAATTTTTTTGTACTTAATTTATTTGAAGTAACAACATGTTTAATTCACGGTCAAATTGATTTCCTTATTAGACAAAATTTTTATTAAAAAAGAAATATATATATATATATTTATCGTTTTTAGTTTTTTATATGGTATTAAAAGAAAAATAAACCTAAAAAAAATTTATAAGTACTCTTAAATATTCAGTACTTACTTCATAGAACATTTAAAAGTCATTGATTTCAAAATATTAGTTGACACCTACAAAAATGTCAATCGTAAAAGAATTACAACAAGCCACCATAAAACAAAAAATCACAAAACAAAACAAAAAAAAAAAAACATTTTAGCACTTTTAACCTTCTAACAGTTTATTTTTATTTTTTAACTAGATTTATTTATTATTTTATTTCTCACAAATAAAAAATTATTTATAATTGTCATAGCATCAATTGCTACATGTCAAAAGTACCGACATCTATATGTGTTACTTGTTATTATTATTTTTTTTATTATAATTTTTTATTTTTAATGCTAATATTTTTTATTTTATTTTTAAATTTTAATTGAGAAGTCATTAATGAGACAGCAATTTTGACCTACTCATTAAAAGATTTATAAAAAACAAAAAAAAAAAAACCAAAATGAAAAAAATTTAAATATTAACAAAAAATAATAATAAACAATCATGGTGTACGATATTTCTTTTAATTTATCACGTTTTTTCATGCGACTTTTATAAAATTATAAATTTTATTTCAAATTCTAATTTTAAACAACAAAAAACAAATGTAATGTACTTAAACTTAATAAGAATAAGCTGACATTTAAAATTCAGGTTTTTGTATCATAAAAGAATAATAACAACACTTTAGTTTTTGATGACTTAAAAAATCCAGAAATCATGAAGTGAAATAAAATTGCTTGCACAAAATTAATGTCTTTTTAATACATAAGGAGCTACAGAAATCAATAACTAATATTACAGTAGAGAAAAATACCAATTATGTAAATTTAACTAGCATTTAAAACACAATTTCATGTTTATCAACAACAAAACTAGTGTAAAATAATTCAGTCTTTTGGTAGATATGCAATTAAAATTTCTATTTGAGAAAATTTGAAAAGGAATTCATTTTCATATCAATCAAAATTCATCAATCATAATGTAATACTATGTAGACGTTATAATGAAGTTTAAGAGAATTTGTTTTATTTTGTAAATATGTCCCAACTTTTGGTAAAAACCTCATATTTTTTATTTATTTCAATTTAATGTTTAATTATGTACTATTAATATAATATTATGCCATTAAGGTGATTTATAGTGCATATTTTATTGCTTGTTTTAAAAATACATAATTACTTTGTATATATATTTAATAATTAGATATATTTTTAGGACATTCGAAAATTTTAAGTCAAAATAATATGAAAAATTTGCTTATTAGTTTCATTCTGTCTATTATTACGTTCGCCTGCCTGTTTACAAAAACTTTTACACCATTAAAACTATAAGACCAATGAACAGAATAAAAATTAATAAATGTTGTGGGGCAACTTTTTTATGTAACCCCATCCATTACGTAGTTGCAGCCGCTATATGTTGAAAAAAGCCCTATTTTTCCAATATGTATATATCAGATTCTGCTAATCTATAAAAATACCAAACGGCAGGACATTTATAAGTCAATATTAAAATTATAGAATGTTTTGCAAGAGAAAGGCAAGATTTTGTTTGCTTCATAAT
Source organism: Poecilobothrus nobilitatus (assembly GCA_947095535.1). Classification (NCBI taxonomy): domain Eukaryota; kingdom Metazoa; phylum Arthropoda; class Insecta; order Diptera; family Dolichopodidae; genus Poecilobothrus; species Poecilobothrus nobilitatus. The sequence continues at coordinate 160,063,841 of OX352773.1, forward strand.
CTTAGCTTTTAGTTAAAATTTTGAAATTTTGAAGAAAAATATTTCAAAATTATCACGAATTACATCAGAAAACTTTTTGTATCTCCCTAAGAGCTATTAAAGGTCAAACATTTACATTTATAAACATCTTTAACTTACAATTTTAGGCACTTGTACAATTTAACAATAAATATGTTAAACCAAAAACTTCAATATTATGTGTTTCAATTTTACATGTGTAAACAACAGCATTTTTAATTATGTAGGGTTTCCTTAAAATTGAAAAAAGTGTCTCTTGATTTTTCATATTTTTTTCTTACATAATATAAAATGTTGGCGCAAGCCACAATTTTAAACAGTTTTATTTATTTTTTGTGGAAATGTGCGCCTTTAAAAACCGTTGATTTTATATTCTCAGGTTATTTTATTAAAAATTTCTTATAATTGACATGCATAACTATTAAAATATTTATTTACATTTAATTTGAAATTTTATTGAAGTGCCAAGTAAAACATTTTATAAATATACAGGTAATTAATTTTAATGATAACACTTTACATTGTAGTTCAAGTATTTTTTTTCTTTTTTTTTTTTTTTTGTTATTTTATTAGTATTGGGTTATAATAATTATGTACTTTAGTTATGACATTTTTTTTTTTCCATTACAAGGATATACCAACTTCATTTTAATTATAAAAAAAAAAAAAGTTTAAAAAATTTAATTTCTAGGTATTAATAATTGACATTTAAAGTTAAAGTATTATAAAATATTATTTTATTGCTAACAAAGCTCTTCTATGTGTACTAAAATCAACTTAGCAGTTTTTTTTTTGAAAATTTGAATCTTTCAAAACCCTGAATTTTTAATTTTTTTCGTTTTTGAATATTTAATACGGGTTGTGAAACAATAATAACTTAACAATAATATCTTTTAAGTTTTTTTTTTTTTATAATTATATTCAATCAATATTGTAATTAATTTATTCAACACCTTAATTTATTCGATTATGAATTTAAGAAAAATATTTTAAATATTAATATAATAATAGACCTACCTATACTCTCACATTTAACCTTTTTGTTAACATTTATTATTAACGCAACATACATTTAACATTCCAAATATCTTTAAAAAAAAAAAATTAAATATGCACTCCAATTTAAAAATGTATTTAGTTTAGCTCTTATGCATTAGATGTTTTTAATTAACTCTATTAGATCAATTTTATATTAAAATATAGTTGCACTTTCAAACTTTTCGCATCCCTCCTCTATCCTTTGCTATCCCTACTATATAGTAGTTAGTTTAATCCGTTGGCAGTTAGGGGTTTTCATTACACTATACTTACTAAAGAGAAACTTAATTTAGTGAGTAAGAATGTGAGAATACTAAAAAGATATTATTGTGGTCTTTAGAATATTTCCACCTTCCGTAGATAAAGAAGCAATGTATAGGTATAAAAATATTTTTGGAAAATTTTAACAAAATTTGAACTTTTATAAACCTAAAAGTCTGTGTTCAAAATTTATAAAGCGCTTATATTATTAAACTTAGAAAGCGAACATACGTAAAATTTACTCGCATATTACAAACAAAAAATTGAATATCTTTTACAAAATGAAACGTAGGTTTTGATTCTTTGTAAGTGCTTTTTTTTAACTATTTTTCTATTATTCTTGTTCAATTATAAATTAATGTAATTGCCTAGCAATCGTTACATTTTAATTGTTGGATAATAACAGAGAAATGATTACTGTATGTAAAATTTTTAAAGTTTAGTAACTGTACAAATACTTTTATATCAAAAATATTAATACTAAAATTTATAACAGTACCTATTATTTATTGACATTATTATTATTGTAACTTTAAAAAGTTAATATACATAATACTTCTTACTAATTTTGATCTAATTCAAATCTAATACCTAGTATAGTATCCTAATATCGACAACTTTTAAAATAAAGTTTTTAATTTATTCTAACCGGTAACTGATTTTCTTGTGTTGTGATAATATTAGAATTTATTATAAGAAAATCTAAATTATATTGAAATATTATATAACTTACAGCTGAGTTGATGTAGCAGTCGAACGAATAATTGAGTAGAGGGGTACAACGGGTCCCTCTCTATATGTCTCCCGCCGAAACAACAAAAACAACAACAACTAATGAGGTAATGAGGTACAAATTGTATATTATTCTATTCAAAAAATGTTGTTTTTAATTTTTAAAAGGTTTTGAAATGAAAATGATTTTCTTAAATTGTAGTTAACTATTTTTTAGAATTATCAAATTTAATAAATTTATAATATGTATGTATGTATGTATGTATGTATGTATGTATATATATGTATCTATTTCTAATTTATTTTTCTATTCGAACGACAAACATTTAAAATATTCTATTCAAAAATCATATTTTTTTTTAGTTACTACATACTTGCATTCAGCGACTAACATTTAATTAGTCAATTTTCATTCAATATTTATTTTTTCAAGCTTTTTAATATTGTAAGTTTATACATTAAATCCAATGGAAAGCTTTTTCTTTGTTTATTTATTGTAATATGTTTTTCTAATTAAATGTAGGAAAACATAAACAGGAGTGCACACTTCTGCTTATTTAAATATTTACACATACGTAGAATGACATATAAACAATAACAAAAATAAAATAAAAACTAAAATTATATTAAAAAAAAAAAAAAAATAACAAAAATTAAAATCTGTTTTGTTGATTGCTTTGATACTGTTATTTTTTGTTTTCTTTTATATAGACAGGTTATCAGCTGTTCATGTTCATGGTTAATTTTCGGTTTTATAATAAAAAAAAAACAAAAATAACCGATTTTTTGTCTCTTTCTTACTTTTATCTCTTATACGTATTCGTTGAAATGGTGGCAAATGACATTGAAGGCATTTAAAAAATATATTAACCATGACCTCGTAAAATATTATTTTTTTTTGTTGAATTTGAAAGATTTTTGAAATGGTATTTTTGAAAACTCATAAGTCAATTTTTTTTTGTTTTTGTAATTTAAAAAAATGTTTTTTTTTTCAGAAAAAGAAAAATAGTTGAAAAAAAGAAGATGGTTGTAAACAACAAGTTATAAAAAAGTACTTTTTATTATTTATACACAATGTGTATATTCATATATGTACGTACATATGTACATACGCATATAAAAGATTTGGTACGTTGTAAATAGAAGCCATAAAATATGATGATGATGTGATTGTTGTAAAAAAAAATATTTTATCTCAAACTCAATTGAATCAATGTAAAAATTAAAATAGAAAAAAAAACACGGTTTGAAAAACATAAATATTATGTATAGGTATGTATGTAAATATTTACAGATTTAAAATTTTGTGGAATGCTTTTTTCATAATTTATTTAATTTTAGTAAATATTTTTTTTTCTATGAAATGGTTACAATTTTTTTTTTATTTTGTTTATAGCTAGGTTTTTTGTTTTATTTTAAGTTGGAGGTTAACTTGCATGGAAAAATCAAATATTGTAAAGTTAGTAATAGAGTAGATAATCGAGATTAAAACAAAATTATTCACATTTAACCTTATGGCATAATTTTTAAAATAAAAAAAAAATAAAAAAAACAAGATTAAAATTATATACAAAATTTTTTATACTAACTGTTAAAAATTTTGAAACAATTGTCTTTGTTAACTGTAAAAGTTTCTTTAATGAAGTATCATTAAATTTAAGCTAAGATAGAAAATTTTCTGTATTTTCAAATACAATTAAAGCAGGCGGCTTAAGGTAGTGCGATAGTGTTCAATCTTACACATGTATCAAGAGTTTTTATTTGTAAGGAAAGTTACTGGAAAAGTAATTTATTTTAAGAATTCCCCTTGCTACCAAATATAGTGTAAATATTAAATATAGGTATAATATAAACAAAATAAATTCATATTACAGTATAAATTATTCAACATATTATTATGGCCGATGATTATAGCCTTTGTAGCCGATGATTTTTAATATTGTATTAAATAAATAAACAAATATTTCTTCAGCATTCTTAAAGTAATGTAATGATTTTTTTTTACGGAAATAGGTGGGAATCATCGAAAAACCCAAAAGAAGAGCGATACGATTACGATTCTTATATTAACGTGTAGGACTTTAAATTAAATTCATGAGGTGGAAACGGTGGAAAATGTATAAAAAAAATTTTAGTTCGTATGTAAACCAATATAAATACTTTTTGTTCTGGTTCTTCTTATAACAAAATAAATAACTTAAGTCTTTTTCATTATAATTCACTATTTACGGTTATATCATATGTAGCCGGCATTTTATTAATTATCCTTTATTTTTTACTACAGATTATGTTTTTTCACACCTATTTTTAGCTGTGTACCTAATACATGCAACTGAAAGTTTTGCTACCGGAAAACTTTTTTTTTTGCAGCAGTGAACTTCAATTTTTTTTTGAATAGCAGTGGGGTTGCCTTCAATTATTACATTATGTAGGAAGGTGTTATGTGCTACTGTATAATGTATACTCAATTTAATTTATACTACTAAATAATAATAGGTATATATAGAGGTTCATTTTTCCCTTACAGTCCCATTCCCAATTCAATGTTTCCGTATTATTCTCCACCCTCTTCTATTCTTATTGCCTAATGTGTTACCAATTAGGGCTTTCATCCCATTATATTGTCTAATGGGGAGGTAAGGCTTTAGTCAGTAATAATCCGACATTATCAAGGAAGAATTCTTGGTGTATTTTGATGATTGCCACTCCCCTTAGAGAAAAAAAGTTCAATAAGTACGTATATGTTGTGGTACCTTTATAAATAAAAAAATGTAAGATGAAAACTCGTTAAAGGAACTAGATACATCATAAAATCCAAAACATATAATGTAACTGTAAAATAAGCGAATTTAAATGAGAGCTATATATAGGCCATCTTACAAAATACCTGAAAATTTAAATAAAATGATTAACTATATTAAATATGCTAATAAAATTTTTATTTAATGTATAATATAACTGTTTAAAAAGTTGATACAACTTAATTTTGTTTTTATTTAATTTTAAATTTTAATCTTATACCATAGGTAAAAAAGTTTTCATTAAAAATCATATAACATGAATTTGAATTGCTCTATTTGAATTATAAAAAAAAATAAATGTACTTTAGTCTGTTACTATGTTGTTACCATGTTTTTGCTATTTAATAAGATCCATTAACATCAATAGGTAACTATAGTTGGTAGACTAATTACAAAATGTTACTAATATGATACAGTAATTATTAACGCATATTTAAATAATGATAACATTTTTATTTTGTTACTGTTGGTAGTTGTGTAGATGGTCACCAGAAATAATGCCTCAGGAAATAAATTCGAATTGGTTTTATTTTCATTTCGATGCAGAATTAAAGCCGAAAACGCAAATTTTGAGAGTTCGATGTTATCACCATTTTGAAAAGGAAATAAAGCCGAAATTGAAAATTATTTATATATGTGTATCTATATATATGCGAGATTATCAATTAGAATGAATTTTAAAGGTCGATTAATATATCTGCATATTCTGGAGAAAACGTATAACCCTGATTTTGTAAGTAACTCTAAAACATTTCCTAATTCAGTTTCCAGCATATACGTATAAATAAATATTCTCTAAAAGGGAATAATGTGATTTTGAATCTACCTCTAATTCAGAATCTCTCTGATACATAATATATAAATATTTTGGAAAAAGCGTATATAACTCTGATTTCGTATCTAAAATTCCTGCATATTTATTTCAACCGAAATTTATTTTATATCAGTGATGTCAATATCAATAAGAATAAAGACCGACTCAATATTATTTCCTTTTTAAAGAGGTAATAAGGTCGAATTTTAAAAATTTAGAATTTCAGCTTCTTTTCCGCTTGTGATGGGAAATAAAGTCGATTCGACCTTATTTCCTGGGGCATTATTTCTGGTGACCGTTGTAGATATGCAAAAATATAAGGCAATTATTGTTAGTTCATTCGTATTATAAAATGTGAGTAAAAATGCCTAAAGTATGTAACAGGATGTTGACCTGAATTTTAAATAAGAAGAATTAAATAAAAGTAATTATAAAATGTATTAAAAGAAAAAAAATTAAGAGTTATTTTTTATGAAGGTTGATATGGGAGTGCAAAAAAAAAAAATTTAATTTCTTAAAATATCTCTTAAAGAGTTATATCTTTTATAATTATTGTAATGTAAAGGTCATATGTATTATGATTATTACGACTAGTCATAATAAATAAAGGTTATAATGTCAGTAAATCTACCTAGATTAGTTTTTATGTTTTTATGAGTAAATTAACAATAAAAATAACAAGAAAATTTATAAAATGTATAATAAAAATGTTAAGAAATAAATTTTTTTTAAAGTATATGGCACTTAATGTCTTACATTGTCAAATTTTATCAAAAAATTAAATTATTTAACAAGGTTAATAAATATTATAAAAAACATTGTAAAGTAGAAGTTAAATCAGTCAAACGAAATTTAACTTAAATATTAATACAAAACTCTTACAAATCTAAGAATTTGGCAACTAAAAGAATAAGACTATAATATTATAATAATAAGGCAATAATAAAACCGAAATCTTAACTGAATTTTGACAAATTTTCTATTCAAAATATACCTATGTGGAAAAGTTTATAAAATACTTATAGTATTTCTATAATATTGTAAAAATTTCAATAAAGGTTAAAAAAAACTTTTTAGATTATTGACAAATAAAAAGGTAAATGCTATAATGCAGATTCTAACACCAAAAATATGTTTCTTTTATTATCCATGCAAAGGTAATTATTTTGTACCAGTTAATCAGGAGTTATAGGTATGTATCTTAGCATTCGTTTATTTTTAACCTTTCGTTTGTTCCAGGAATGCTCTTTAATGTTTCTAATTTTCTAAAAATAACTTGATTTGTTTATCAGGGTTTATTTTGTGACAAAAATTACAGATATATATATGAATCGTTACAAAATGCTTATATAAAACTGACATAATCCGTCGAGTGAAAAACGTATTATTTTATCAAGCAATTATAAAAAAAAAACTTTGGAAAGTTTCGCCATACTTTTTAATTTTTCTCTTATTCAAACGTGATTTATTGACTGGGGTCGTTTTTGACCCCAATAACCGAACAAAGTTTTAAAAACCATATTAACGGACGGAAGGTTAATATGGCTAAGTTTAAGACTTCCTTAGCTTTTTTAGTTTGGTTAAGTCTAAAATATCCTTAGCTTTGTTACTTTTGTTAAGTCTAAAATATCCTTAGCATTGTTACTTTGGTTAAGTCTAAAATATGGGAGCGGTATGTGAAAATCTGAAATGAAAATAATAATAAAAAATCCCACTATATGAAATGTTTTTGTTTAGAAATATAGGTATATGGGAAAAAAATAATTCCGAGAGATTTTAGAGTAGGATTCAAAATTGGGGTTATACGCTTTTTCCATAATATTTATATATATGTGTATGTTAGATTCTGAATTAGCAGAGATTTTAGAGTTAGATTAAAAGACAGGGTAATTATACGGCTTTTCCAGAAGATTTATATATACATATATATATATATATATATATATATATATGTGACATTGTGCATTAAGAGAGATAAATAAATTTAAAAAAAAATTATTTTAAATCTACATTCGAGTATATTTTCTTTTTCAACATTTTATTTTAACTCGACATTTTGTTTTTCAACAAATAGAATCACACCCGTATAATTTTCTATGTCAAATAAATTTGGCGCCTAGTTTCACTGTGCCATCTGTGCATATGGAAGTGCCGGTCCTCGATGTGTTCAAAACCTAACCTAACCTACTCGCAAAATTAATATTTGTAATAAATAATTAAAAATAAAACTAAGTTCTATCTAAGTTATTTTTGAAAATTTTATTCTAATAATTTAGTCTAATAAAAATTTATTGTGTCACCATTGAAAATCCATATATTCAATTCTTTTAATATTAATAAAAAAAATCCAAACTTTTTTAATACAATCAGGATTTTCCTTTTTATAATCTAAATAGCTTGTACTTTTCATGAATTTCATATTCATAATATTATAATATTATATGATATTATATGTAGGTACAATTATTATAAGTAAATCAATTTATTTAAATCGGGAAGTAATTAATTCATAGAAAATCAAAGTTGAATCACTTTTCTAAAATTACAATATTAATCAATTTCAAGAGTAAAAAATTGATCAAGAAAAAGCTTGCATTCAATTGTATCTATAATATAACCTATATAATATTGTCAAGATATAAAAAAGCTTATACGCCTTAAAAGAGAAATTCAATATACCTATTATTTTTTTTTTTAATTTTTTTTTTCCTAATTAATAACACTTGTAAATTGTAATTGATTGGTACAACTTTAAGATTGATTTTTTATAATAATTTACAATATTTTTTATTTTATGAATGGAAAATACAACTTTCATCTATGGAAATGACCGTGTAATGCACTCAATTAGGTTTACAATAAATCAAAACTTTTCAATGTTTTTTTTTTTTTTACCTTAAATTTAAATTGAAAAAAAAAAAGGTTGTTACATTGAAGAAGATAGGGCCTACAATTTCATTTAAAATTATTTAAGCATAAAAATTTATAATGGTAATTAGAAAAAAACACAAAAATAAATAAACGGTATATTAACATAAAAAGAAAACATTCATTAATTAAATGATTATCAATAATAAAAAAAAACAAGTTTCCATTTCTGTAAATATTTACATTAGTTGTGTGTGTTTTTTTTTTAATTCTTTAACAATACCATACTCGTCTATTTTGAATAATGTTATTTATAATGAGAAAAGAAAATCCGTTAATTGTTCTTTAAGATACTTTAAATATTTATGTATAGAAAATTTATTTATTACAACTTTCCTTTTATGGTTGATTGTATATATAAAAAAAATACAGTATCGGACATAAATTTAAATAACAAGTTTATATTTAATCGTCAAATTATTGTTGTTCTAGATATTATTTACCATAATCATCATTTTGAATTTTTCGACTTTAAAATAACTTTTTAAAATTATTCTCAATAATTATCAAAATTTTTTATTATTAAAATATACCTACTCTTTACTATTTATGTATATAAAACCTTGATCTATTACTACTTTCAAACTAATTCTAGTATTTAATTTTTAAATTTTTAATAAAACAACAGTTTTTTAAATATGGCAATTCTTAAATAATTTCCAATTAAAAACAGATAAAAGATATAAAATTTTTAATTATTTAACAAAATATATTAAAAAAGTTAAATTATACTTTAAGTATTATCTAAGAATGATGATAAGTTGATATTTAGATACATATTCTGTGATTTAGTAGAAATTTTTTTTTTTTTTAATATTTCAAATTTTTTAGGTATAGATGTAGATAACTAAGTATGTAAGTTCTATACGATAACCAGTCAGCTTTTAATTAAGCAAAATTTCTTCATCAATTATATTTAGATTAATTTTTGTCCAATACTGTATGTATGATTATCTATACTGTATGTATGATTATCTATACTGTATGTATGATTATACACTTAGATTTTTTTAAATATTTTTCAAATAAAAGCAAAAAAAAAAACTTAAGAATAAAATCTTATGATACACATATAAGACATTATTTAAGGTTTTACCCATATTTGGATTTTCTCTGGAACTTACAATTTTCATTTTCTATTTTAAATGCAAAAAACAATACAAAAAAAAAAAACAAAATCAATTCATTATTATTGTAATTATCATGAATCAAAAGTGTGACAACCTAAAATAAAGCCCTTGAATTTAAAATATATGTATGTATATGTATAATGTATGTAAGAATAAGAAGATAAAGCATTAAAAAAGAAAAGAATATTTTATGCATCAGAATATATTTTTTTAAGAGCTAAATAACGGTGACATAGATAAATAAATTTATTGTATATAACGGTAAAAAAAAAAACATAATATTATTAATATTATTTTTGGAAATAATTTGCATAATTTTTTGTAATATAAGGAAAACCGAGAAATAGTTTTTTTTTTTCTACATAATTATTTTTGTCATTAATTTGTTTAAACTGTTTGTAAATGACAGAGCGATTCTTATAAAAAAAAAAAAAAAGTTGATTTTCAATTTTTTTAATTAAATTAAAATTAAAAATGCGGAAAATAATAATTTTAATTTTTGTGTTTATTAATAAAAGTGGAAATTTAACTATTGTTAATGTTGCTTAAAACGGAAACTTTAAATATCCAATTTATTTGGAAAAGAAAGGAAATCATTTCAATTGAAAATTTAATTTTAAAAAAAAAGAAGTAGATCCAAGTTTAAATCAAAAAATAAAAATAATAGGCAGGTAATATATTCTTAAGGTCATTCTGTAATAATTATAACATAAAAAAAAAAAACGTATGAAATGGTAACAAATATATTTTCTAAATATGTCAAAACATAATTTTATAATTTAATATTTTGATAGTTCGACCAATGTACCAATGTAGGTTACAATGTTATTATATCATCTGTAATCGTTTTAAATTTACAACTTTAAAGGTCGTTTCCTAATACACCGGCACGTGACGACATCTTGACGACAACGTATTTTTATTTACACTTTACCGAGGTGGGACGTAACGACATCGCATGTGATTTTTTTTCCATCCGTGATTTTTATTTTCTAATTTTTGTAACGACAACATAACGATAAAAATAAAAATATTGTTGAGAATGATATTTTGAATCACGTTACGGTACCGGTACGATGTCCATGATGTCGTTGTCGTCCAATGTGAGTATATTCATAAGAAATGCATAGTATAAATAAAAATCACGGTACAGCGTGGTCACGTGCCGGTGTACATGGGAATCGACCTTTAAACTGGAAGGAATTTTAAAATCTGGGGTTAAAGGCAATGTATTAAGGATAATAATAATGAAAAATTACATACAAGATTTCTTTTGTTCATTTTCTTAAATAATGCTTGCATTATGAACATTTTAGTCAAGCCATAAATCTTTTGTATTTTAAGCTTTAACGAAATATGAGATAGAAATTTTTTCGTTTTAATTTTTAATTAATATACTCGTAGTATTTAAAATAATTATATTAAATAAATAAATAAACAATTAGATATTAATGAATATATTATAGAATTTGTAAGTATTAAATTAAAATTTGAATGCCATTATAACAATTAAATTATATATTTATAAACACAATTGAACTTAAGATACATTTAATGTACTGTAGGTACCTACATCGAAAAAATTTAACTTTTTTTTTTTTAAATAAAATTTAATAACAATTAAAAATAAATTTTAATATTTTATTATAAATATTTTTAGATTTTGAAAATAAAAAATTTCTGTATCTAGTTTGTGAGTCAAATTGAAACTATAAAAAAAAAAATAATATTAATAAAATCTTAACACGATTTATAATAATATCTTAAAATGAGTCAGTTATATCTTTTTTTGTTTTAGAAATTAGGGTTACCAGAGTTATTCTATTTTAAAAAATATTTTCTTTTGTAAATTTACTTCTCAACAACAAGCCAAATTACACCTCAACACTAAGAAATTGCATATGGTTTCTTATTAACACTTGCGGTTTGGTCAAACAAACCTGGCCTACATTAGATCTTAAACGATCAGCTAGACTCTTATCACTAAATCACCGCAATATCAATAATGTAATAGAGTTTTATCGGGACAATATTCGGTCAGCAGACATGCCAGAAAGCTAGAATTTCCCTCATATGACTTTTATATAAGCTGCATAAAATGAAGAAGAAGAGATATCAATCTTTGGTACTTAGATAAGTCTCTGTAAGGTAAGTGAATGCTAAGATCTTGCTTTAACAAGAAGAAAGTCTCTGGGAAAAATTCTCCTTAAATATCCTTTTCCGATCTATCGTAGGCGGATTTAATTTATTTACAACACTTTGCAAGAAGCTCACAATAGTTTAATTAGGAGAAAATATTGATCCAGAATATTAAAAAGGGCCTAAACTGACCTAAGTCTACAATAGCTATCTACTTACTTAACTTGATTGGTTGGATAAACTTTCTAAAGTTATCAAACACGAGCTTAAGTTTCAAGTAAAACCATCAATATACAAACTAAAAAATATTTCTATATTATGACATACTATAGGAGACAGCTATTTTAACAACACTGTAGTTAAATATTAATGGTTCTTACACAGTTTTCACATATTCAAAGTTGAAATTTAACTAAAGTAAAAATGTGATAGCTATTTTAGCCAGCTGATGGTGTAATATTGTCTTGTGTTTACAGTATAAAAAGTATGTAATATGAAGATTACTTAATATTCTTTTCATTTTTTAAATGCATTTGAAAATATTAAGGAATGAGACAAAAACATATTATTCTAATTTTATTTTATTGCAAAAAAAAAAAAAAAAATTTAATTTGTCATCAACATTAGTTGTAAATTAGATTTTAAGTACAACAACTAGAAAATCATTAAAAATTATTATTATATTTATTTTTTTCTTGTGAAACATCCTCTCTTACCATTATATATTCAGTTCACTATATGTATTTAACAATAAAGATATGTTCCAATTTACGTTTATATGTGCATATATATATATGTATGATAATTATAAACATAACAAAAGAAAATTAAGCAACATTTTACATTTAATGTCAAATGCAAGTATTGATGATAGCAACATATGGTACTTAGATAAGTTGAAGCTACCATTTTTTTTTTCATAATATTTTTAGAATTTTCATTGTTTTTTTTTGTTTTTTTTCGTTTATTTTAATTTTATTAAATTTAATTTACAACACGATAATATTAAAAATTAAATTTATTCAGAAAACAAAAAAATAAAATTAAAATAAAAAAAAAAAAACTTTAAAAATATATGCAAAGTATTTAAATTAAATCTATTATAAATATAATTTTTTAAACAAAAGAAAAAAAAAAGAACAATCACATAAATTATAATTTTTTTTTTTAGATTTTTTGAATAATTAAAATTAATGCAATTATATTAAATTTATGTAATACAATGTGTGAAAATTTAATTATAATTACTTTAGATACGAATTATATGATTAAAAACAAATTGAAGTTTTTTCCTATTGACTTTTTTGTCTACTTGAATGTAAAGAAAACTTTGGTGAAAAGGTTGGTGGGATTTATATGTTAAATATTTTAAAATTTCATTTTGGAATTCAATGAAATATACTTTTATAAAAAAAATAAAAAATGCTTATTAGTTTCAGTCTGTTCGTTTTTTCGCTGTCTATTTATAAATCTTCTATACTGTTTAAGATAAAACAATATTATAAGATGCCTAAGATAATGCAATATTTTACCGATGGATAGGTTTTTAAAATGAAAATAAAATGTTTTAAAAATGGGCGTTGGAAGAAACAAAATTTTTATGTAGACCCATCCATTATGGAACTACAGTTTCTAAAAGTTTGAAAAAACCCTATTTTTAAATGTGTATATCTTAGGTTTGATTTAACATTTTTTTCAATTTTAAGCCGCCAAATACAATTTTTTTTTTTTAGATTTAATATTTAAATTTACCGTTAATATATGAAAACAAAATAATTTAACAAAATTTTCCTTTTTTCATATCTGCGGAACACCTTTAGTTGGTATCTTGAAATTAGTTTTACAGAAAAATTACCTTTTAGAATTAGTGTATACATTATCTCAGAAAATTTTTTTTACTATTCGCCTATTTAAAAGTTATTAAAACTCCAACATTATATTTGGTGTCTTAGGGTAGAGTTATGTAGGATTCTTTAAAACTGAAGAGTCTTAACTTTTAATTTTCCACAATTTTTTCTTATATGTACAATTTGAAGGAGAATTATAAATTTTTGGTGTAAATCACAATCTTAAACTGTTGTTCTTTTCAAAAATTTGTGCCTTTAAATATTTTTGATTTCACATTCTGCCTTATTTTAATTTTTTTCAATTTTGGTTTTTTTTCAATTTAAAAGAGAATATAAAAATTAAGAACTTAAAACTTTTCCATTTCGGTAAGGGTTTTTAAAACAGATCGAATATACATAATATGTATAATAAGAATATTAATAAGAATTTTAAAATAGAAGTTTTTTTATTATTACAATACTTTTCTATAATACAAAAAGCTTTTAAAAAATGCAATTAAAGTTAAGTTTTTGCATTAATAATTTTTTATTATCTGAGTTTTAAATTAAAGTTTATATAAATATATGTATTTAATTTTGCAAATGTTCATTTGACAAAAAGTTTCAAAATTAAAGCAATTAAAAATTGATAAAATTATATTTAATTTATTTTTGTATCTACAATATACCTATTTTTATATTAACTATAATATTAAATTTAGTTGTATTTATATGGTACATTATAATATTATGTACGTCTTTGTTGTTTCGAATCGGATTGAAATTTTAACTAGTACAGATTTCATTCTTATTATTGTTTTGTTTTCAATTTATAACTCACGTTCATTACCAAATTATTTACTTTCGTATAAAGTATGAATAAATAATTTTGATTTTTCGATAAAATATATTGCGATTTTATAAGTCTTAGACACTGTAAGATATTATAATTTTAATTAATGGTGATGAAATTCAATTTAATAATAAACCAAACAGTATATCCCCAAACCAAACAGTGTATTGTACCATGGGTTCTAACCTGATGTTTGGGTTTAAAAGGGAATTTCAAAAGTGTTTGATTGGTTGAAGTCCAACACTACAAAAGAAAATTTTGTGCATAATCTCATTGATGTCTTTCGAGATTTCCATCTACCCCCGTAAAAAAAAAACGATTATATTTTTTTTACTAGAAATGTAAAAGCAAGTGGACTTTGGAGAAATTGGAGAAAGTATTCATAAATGCAGTAAAAAATTTTCATTTCATCAAAAGATTCACTATAAAGTAACAGTATGGAAAAATGGTTTCAAGTGACAAACAGTGACTTTTTAAAGTAACGATGTTAAGCTAATACAACTTCACTAGCTATACATATAAAAATAAAAAATTTGAAACTAGTTTTTAAAATTGAATAAAGAATCGCGAATTTTAATTTAGAAAAAATTTCACCTCAACAAAATTTGATACCAAAAACGTATAAGAACTGATAAATTCAATGTCGATTTGAATTATTTGTAATTTATTTTATTTTTTTTATTGCATTTCTCTGCCATATAAATGTGAATAGAAAATTACACAGCCTTTACTTTTCTGGTGTGGCTGTAAATGTCGTAAGGGGGAATAACTCTTACGACGTGTGTGGGACTCGAACTCCCTCGGTGTTTACAGCGTATTTTGTATGCCCTTACCCACTAAGTCAAAGAGGCCCCTATTTGTAAGTTGTTTAATGTTTTACTTATATGGTTATTCTGAAGTCCGCCGAAATGTTTCGATGAACAAAAATTCCACATATGGTATGCTGAAATCAGAACGCAAAACGTCATTTTTATTTCGAAATTTTTGTGTATGCTGTAATCCTTCGAAATGGAAAATGAATAAAATTTCTTTCACCTCAATTAGTTATTTAAATTCGAGAGCAAGCAGTTAAGAAGGAACTAGGAAGTGTTATTTAGTGCAATATTATTTTTAAAAGAAGATAAAGTAAAGATAATTTTTGTTTTGATAACGTTTTTTTTTTTAGTTATAAATTTAAAAATATTTTTTATTAAATCGGTGCATTATTCATCGTAAAAAATAATATTTTGAGAAATTTTCTTTCCAAACGCAAATCCTTTGAAATTTCCACTTCCTTGTTTTCCAATTATTCTAAAGAAGCCACTCCAGTATTCATCATCGATTTATAAAAATTATTTTAAACATATTTTACTTTTGAATTATGTCTTCATATTGAACAAACACAAAAATAAAACAAATATCTACCAAAAAAATATTTGATACAATAATGATACAAAAAATATTTTACGAAACATATGAATGAATCCTTTCCGAATGCGGAGATGATATTTTCATTTGAACGATTTTTTCACCAGACTTTCAGCATAACCATATTAATTTTTTTTATTTACTTAAAGTCCATAAATATTTAATTTTAATTTTTGTTTCTGTTTGTTGCGAGCGTAGGTAGGAATCATCGAAAAATTATATAGAAGAGTATGTGACACAAGTGTGTGACTTTAATCCACTAAACACCATCTCTTTTTTGTGACCAAACAATAAGCTAGGTATATATCCTTTAAAACACTGATTGGTCAAAGAAAATTAATTTTAGGAAATCGATTTCAAATTGACCGATTAATGAATCGAACGATTGATCAATGAATGAAATCGGTTTCAAATTACCCAAAGCCACCTTGAATCTTTTTGTATATTATGTAATTGAATTAAAAATAAAATAAAGTTTATTTACTTTAAGTGACTGATAAATTGAATTGGAAACACAATTTACAATCAAACATTTGAAAGTACAATTCTGTTTCACTTCTGTACCTATAAGAAAATTAATAATATTTTAAGCACCAATATTATTGAGTATTGCGTTAACCATTTTGTCGTTCAAAAAAAAAAATCTGATAGGTAGGTACACCTTATTAGACACCCAGCTAATACACGAAAAAATCAAAAATATCTAACATACCTATAAATTACATTAGAATTTTCTTTTATTCATTAAAGTTTTCAATTTCGCAATATTTTAAACATTTAACCAAAGTAACAAATTTATTCATAATAAATTTTATAAAAAAAAAAAAAATTAAAATAAAATCAATTTTATTAAAATTAAAATATGGCAAACATGTAATGCTTCTCAAATTATTAAGAATTTATTGAATTACAAATTAGTTTTTTTTTTCTTTTTGATTTTGAGCTACACAGGTACAATGCATGCAGTTTGTCACGTTCGCACTAGAGAAACTAGTAACAGGATTGGTTATTCTTGATTGATTTTCAAAGGAATTTATATACAAGCAATTAATATTGTATGGTATAATTAAAATAAAAAAAAATGGTGAATGAATCGTACAATAAACCTGATTTCATGACTATTTACTATTATTTTTTCTGTCATTTAGAAAAAGAAAAATCAAGAACATAATTTTTTATTTTATTTCATTTTTTTTTTTTTAGAAAATCGAATGATAATCAAGAAAAAATTTCTTGTTCATATCAAAGATAATAAGTAAAGGGTTGAATAATTATAAAATAGTGGTCGTTTTGTAAGGAAACAAAAATAAAAGTGTCTGATAACGAGTTAAAAGTTTGTATGATGACTATAGGCTTCAAAATAAAAAAAATATTCGTAATGAAAAAAAAAAAGGAAAAATCATAAAACTTTTTTGTTATTTAAAAACAGTACATATTGAGATGAACACTTAGGAAGTGATATAGTGACTGACGCTAATATAAATATTAAATATAATATTGTGACGTCATAAGTTGATAATACTTATAAAGCAGAATGTTAAAAAGAATGCGCTGTATATAATTACACAAAAACAAACGCAATCCTAGAATACTGTACCTATACATTCTTAACAAAAATTCTTAATGCAGTTAATGATGCATATAATATTAATACTCTAAAGGAAAAAAAAACCCAACAAATCCTTGACGAAGATCTTTCGATTATTGAACTTTTATTTATTGTAAAAAAAAAATAAAATTACAGTAAAAAAAAAAGACAAAGTGAAAACCAGTCGATTTCAATATCACATAATATGATGTCACAAATTAACTGTATTATAAATATTTCCGTGAACTTCAATTTTATTTTTTATGATTTTTACTTTTTCAATAATAATAAAACAAGTTTTTCGCGCATTTTTTTTTATCTTCTTTTACAGTACAATTTGCTTATCATATATTCCAATCATATATCTATATTTTTCCTTTATTGTAATATTTCAATGTTTGATTTAAAATTTACGTTTTTTGATAATCGATTGTAAAAATTAACATGAAAATTTTCGATAATAACTATATAGTTAAGTGCAGTGAATTATAATTGAAGATTATTTTGCGTTACCGGAATGCTACATTACCACTTTATTACATTTAGATACTGGTTTTATATCTATATAAAGACGTAGATATTAATAAAATATTAATAAAATTTTTTTGTTTTTATTTTTAAATTAATTATTAAAATTTATTAAAAAAAAAAATGAACCTACATAGTTTTTAGCACATTTCCAAAAAAAAATTTGAAAAAATATTTCTATTAGTTTCACTCCGTCCGTCTGTCCGTCCGTCCGTTTGTCCGTCTGTTTACAAAACTTCTACACCGTTAAAGTTAGAGAAAAAAAAGTTTAACCATGAGTAGGTCTCATACAAAAATTAATGTTGTAGAACAACTATTTCATGTAGCTCCCTCCATTACGAAGGAAAAGCCCTATTTTTAAATGCGTATATCTCAGGTTCTGTTTAACATTTTTTCAATCTGAAAACGTCATTCGACAGTAAATTTTTTTACCTTTATAAATTTTAAATATTGTAGAATTGTTTTAAATTTAGTATTTAAATTTACCGTTATGTGAAAACTAAATTATGCATGATTTTTCTACCTTCATAACTCGGACACGCGTTTAGATACAAATTTAAAATTTTAGGGAAAGAAATTTTAGAATTAGTATAAGTTTCATTTTTTGTATCGCTTCCTGTTTAAAAGATATTAGGGCTCAAAAATTGAAAATTTGCTGTTTTTAAACACCTGTAACTTAGGCACTTGACACTTGTAACTTAAGGCACACCTGTAACTTAGGTACACATTTTTCTTCGGCAAGACATAAAAATTAAAGCTTCAGTAATATATTTTTACATGTGCTAACTATTTTTTTTAATTATATAGGGTTCCGGACTTACAGCCTGTATTATCTTTTGGAAATGTGCGTTTTTAAAAACCGTTGGTTTACATTCTGTTTTGTTTTTTTTGTTTTTGCATCTTAATGCCATCTCAATAAGACCAAATTTATGAGATCTTGATTTCTTTAATAAAAATAAAATGTATCAGATGTAACTGAATTTAAAAACGAATCAAGCTATATAAAAAATCAATAAAAATATTTAGGTTTTAATTTAGTTTCCCATAAAAGTGAATTGAGTTAAAACTGATGATATTCATGAAATGTATCTATAATAAAATTCGATAATTTTAAGTTTTTTGAAATTTTTTTTTGGATCAACAATTAGTAAATGTTTTGTAGCGCTGATATAATTTAAAATAACAATCAGATATATATATAGAATTCCGTTATCAGATACATATACCAGAATTAAATACATAGATATCAGAATTAAAATTGTTCAAAATTATAAATAATATTTTGAGGTCGGCTAAAAATGGATATTCTGTTTATAATTTACGACATAAAGTTTGAACACAAATTATACTTAATCATAATATTATATATTTTTATTTTAATTGTACATATTTTTCTATACCTCAGTAATCTACAATTAGACTAAAATGAAATCCCCTTGAACGAAAAATTTGCATAATTTAAATATGTAAATATGTATTTAAAGAGGTAAAAACAACAAAAAAATATTGAAGTGATTTTAAAATGTAATGGCATTTAATATATGAACCTATGATTATAAATACAAAATAATTAATTTTTCAAATAATATAATCAACATTTTTAATAGAAGTTGTCCTTAAACTTTAATAATTAATTTGAGAACTTTATTTGAACTTTGAAATGATACATCTAATATATAAAGCAGGACGTGTGTTTGTTTGTATATTTGTTTATTTATTTGTTTGTCTCATATTAATGTGAAATCTATCAGTTTTTTCTATTGCAACCAATTTTTGCAGGAACATTTTTTATGGAGTTATAGGCTATATAGCGTTATGGTTCAATAATCTATTGCGACCCGAGAGTCTGCTAAAGCTTTTTGGTTTTTTGTTGTCCTGTCTAAATCGTTTGACCGATTGCATTTAAAATGTACACAGATGTTCTTATTAGCTGTAGGGGTGTACCGAATATATTTGGTATTTGGTCAATTTTGTAAGGTAGGTTAATGTTTTATAAGAAAGCCTGAAACAAATTTTTGTTAAGTTCTTTTAACCCATTTGGGCTCGAGGACCGAACAACCAAAATATTTCTCTTTAGCAAAAAAAGTATTTTGGTTATGATCCATTAACTCGTTTAGGCACTATAGCGCTCAATGAAGTTTTTAAATTTTTCGTGTTTACGATACACAGAAGCTCATTTAATTAAATTAGTTACGATACATTAACCCGTATCGGTACGATAGTCTGCTAAAACAAAAATGTTGTTTCTGATTTGTGTACAATTTTGTAGGATGAATTTACGGTCTTCCCAAATTTTTTATAAAGCTTAGTTAATCCGTTTCGAGTGCCTATTATAATATTGTTTTTTTAATGCCTAATTTTTTTTAAGTATTCGAGTGACTATTTTTTTTTGTAATGTTATATTATTAAAGATATTTTCAGAATTCTTTACCTATGGCTATATTTTTTTTTCTTATTCCATAAAAAGCTTTCAAGCTAATTTCTTATATCTCATAGTAATCAAAACAGCCTAATTAAGTAGATATATTAAGAATAATGTGTTAAGTTTAAGTTTTAACAACACAACATTTGGACGGTTATTAAGAAACAGAAATAATATCCTCTCATACGGTTATCACTATGCCGTCGTCAATAACGCATTACTAAACATGAGGTCGATCCGGGTATTCCTCCTAGTATTATTAAAATAATAATAAACGGTTAAACATTCTTCTCTCATGCATTTTTATTTTACAATACATCGTTTCTCAAACTGTACCTTAAAATAACAGCTTGCTTATAGATTTTTATTCTTATTGCTCGAAATGTAGTTAATCTCTGCAAGTGATATAAAAATAATTATCGATTATGGAACAATAAAAATAAATTAGTTTGTATTTACCTAAATAATATGTGTAGTATGTTTTCATATGGGTACTTAGTATCTAAATAAAATTAAACATACGATAAAAATAAATTATTGCAAAAATAGTTTAAATATAAGAACAAAATAATAACCTGAAATATTTAATGTTTACCTTTTATTTAAATATTAATTTAATTTTTTTGTACTTATAAAAATTTATTTTTTTTATGAAAAAGCTCGTTTTCAAGATCCAGAATATTACAAACATTATTATGTTTAATTTTATTAATTAAAATTTTATCATATTTTAATATAAATTGTATTTTTAAAACAAAAAATTTATTAATATTAATAATCCTTGTAAACAGGGTGATTTATTAATGAATGCCTTCATATAATATCAACGTGTCGGGATTAATGTTTAGACAAAACTTTTACATGGAGGCACAATTATGCACCCACAATTAAAAAAAAAAATTCCCTACACGGTGGTAGGTAGATGTGAAGGTACTCGTAATTGTCACACCCTGTAATAAAATAAATATTAACAATATTAATAGTTACTCAAATAAAAAGTTTTGAATATTGAAATTGAGTATAAATTCTTGTTGTTACACTAGAATTCACAAAAACAGTCTTACTTAGGCAAATTTCAATAACTTTTTTAAGTATGATCATCCTTTACAATAAACATAAGCAAAAATAACTTGGCAAGACTTAGAACTGGGCATACTACATTTAAACATACACATCTATTTAATAAACAAAGAACCACCACCAACAACTTGGATCTTTTGTAACTAATAGCACATAATTAATATGCTATATGAAACCAATATATAAAATACTACATCTACATTATTGTCAGAAATCACAGCTACAATTAATGTCATAACCTTGACAAAATTAAAAAAAAAAATTAACATTTTCAATAAAATAGAATAAGTCAGAAGTTTTTACAAACAATTATTGTCAGTTCCACAATATATTTAAAGTATAATAATCAAATATGTATAGTAAAATTTTGGGAACCGGCCCCAAAAGTTGGCAACTTTCATTTGGCAACTGGATAGTTAGCAAAAGACATTTCGCAAAAGATACTATTAACAAAACGACATTTAGCAAAATTGACAGTCAGCAGAACATTTAACAACTATGGGTACTTTGCAACTTGGACATACTTAACACTTTGTACAACTGGACCCTTTGCAATTTGGACACTGAACAATTTAGCATGTTTTTTCAATTTTATTTCATAATAAATAAAGTAATGATTTATAACATGTACATATTATGTACATAAATGATCAAAATCAAAAATGAAAAATATGAAATTCATATCATTGTCATCATGACTTTATGTAGCTCATTTTTAATATTTTTGTTTTTAATTCATATATGAATTAAAAATCATGCACTCTTTCATTATCTGAAAGAAGTTTCAATTAACTAAGTATTGGAAAAATTTAATACAATAAATTTTTTTGTAAATTTATTGAGGGGAGTTCCACTGTACTCCTGTTTGTCATAGTTTTTTTTTTTTTTATTTAATATTATTGTTGTAATACAACAATTTCATACCTTTTTAAATATTTACTAAATTGTAGATTCTGTTTATCATAGTTTTATATATTCTGAGTAAACAAGTCTATTTTAATGCATTCACAATTTAGTAAATATTTAAAAAGGTATGAAATTGTTGTATTACAACAATAATATTAAATAAAAAAAATAAACTGTTATTATTTTTATTTCCGTTAAAATTTGGACATTTGGCAACTTTAATTTGTGTACACAAACCTACCTACACAACACAAATAAAAGTTGCCAAATGTTCAAATGTTAAGTGTCCGCAGTTGCTATATGTTCTTTTGCTAGCTGTCCATTTTTCTAAATGCCTTTTTGTTAAGTGTCTCTTTTGTGAAATGACCACTGATCAAATGTCCAGTTTCCAAGTGTACCGTACCCTAAAATTTTATGTAAGAATTAAGTCTATTCTTTATCCAAAATAATGTAAATAAAATGACGCAATAAGTAGAAGGAACCGGCTGTCAGTACTAGTTTCTATCTATAGTAATTAATTATATTAGGTATTATCGGTATGTAATTTAAATAATTAAATAAAAAGTTATTCTTGAGAAAATAACGACGGAAAATCGGGGAAAAAATTGAGTAAAATAATTCTCTAAAGAGCATATATAAACTAAAAAGTTTTGTAAAAGACAATGAGTCGGATTCATTAAACTGAGCTTGAACTCAATTCTAATTTTTTTACACAAAACCTATGTATTTAAGCATAGTATTTGTTTAAAGAAATGAGATTTGAGTTTAAGCTCAATTTTATGCATTCTACTC
Organism: Poecilobothrus nobilitatus; assembly: GCA_947095535.1. NCBI lineage: Eukaryota > Metazoa > Arthropoda > Insecta > Diptera > Dolichopodidae > Poecilobothrus > Poecilobothrus nobilitatus. The sequence goes on from OX352773.1 coordinate 160,087,104, forward strand.
AATATAAAAAAGAAAGACCTGTTATTGAGTTTAAATGTATAGAAAATATGGTTAACAGAGCATACGGGTTAGTGAAACCTATTTATCAAAACTATGTATGAATTATAATATTTTGATAAAAAAAAAATTAAATTATGCTGTGCTTTCTAAAAGTCTGACAAGAGAAAGCAATCAAAATAAAATAACTCAAACCATTCTAATCACAAATAAATATTCTAGATGAATTTTAAGATTATTATATTAACAATTTTAACTTTAAAAAAAACTATTTTTAATTAACTTCATTAGATAATTTAAATAATAGTTAAGCTAAAAATTAAATATTAATTTACGTAAAATAGATTAATTAATTTAAAAGACTTATAATGTAATATTCATACATAGGTAGGTATGTATATTTGTATAATTTTTATCTTTCTAATTAACAAAACAAAAAAAAAAATACCTTTAATCTTTAATACCAAAATTCTCCAAAAATTTATTCATTACTTAAGAATCACTTTCATTAAACCACTTTAAATAGCTTTTACTCACAAAATTTTTCCATAAAACTTTTACAAAAACATAAATTAATTTTCATTCTAATTCAGAAAACAATTGATTATTTCTATTAAAGAACAATAATAAAAACTTTAATTCGTCTATATTAAAACTTCTAATTCTCTTAACTATTACGAAAAATGAATAGTCTGGTTTTAAACTGTAATCATTAATTTCCACTGTAAATCCAATTTTTTATGCAATTCTTTACACTAACAACAAAATAGCAAGTAACAAAAAGTAAAAAAAAAGAAAAGTTGCTTGCAACAGGTATGAAATTTATTGCTATTAGAAAGAAAACAAGTTTTTATTCTAATAGATACCATTATTAATGCAGAACATCCAAAGTACCAATATAATATGTACAGTGAGAAGCAAAAGATGTGCAAATACATAAATAAAAACAAAAAAAATTATATTTGAAGAAAATCAACAATAAAATTTTATTCACATATACTACCCACTTTAATTAGTTTTCTAAAAGCTTAACAAAGAGCTTTAATAATTAATAATTTAAATATTAACCCTTCAGTACTTGCGGACGGATTTTTTCGATCCAAATCTATTTTAGAAGCTAATAACTTTTATTTTCTTAAGCAACTCTCTTCTTTTTTCCAATAGCTGAGTTTTAATATTTTCTGAAACAATAACTGTCATTTTCTGGTTGATTTTTTGAAAACTTTATTAATATTTTCAATGTGAAAAACAGTTTGGGTTACTTAATTTCTAATTTCTTAAAATCTTATTTTGAGTTTCTTGTTCTAAACACTATTAAACTTTGTATTGAAGTAAAAAAATAGTAAAAAATGCAAAATATGTATAAGTATAAAATATATTATGAATGTTTTTATTTTGACATTTTTTTTTTTTTATTAAATAACTTTAATTGCATATAATAAGTAAAGGTTTAATTATTTGTAAAAAAAACTAATATAATATCTCAAAAAAAAAAAAAAAAGTAGTCAGATGATATTTATTATTAACGTACATTTATGTAATCCCAAGTTTAGGTCAATATGACCCAGCGCGAGTATTTATGAAAAATATATATTGCGCGAGTACTTAAGTGTTAACAGATTAAGAATAACAGATAAACAGATATGATAAGTGTTAACAGATTTGTTAAAGTTATTTTCAAATTTATTGAATAAAAAAAATAATGTAAAAAAAGTTTTCTTTTTGTTTTTTTTAAATAGGTATGCTTTTATCAAAACAAACCTAACCCCGTAAAAAGTAGGTAATAAATTTGGTGGTAAATTTTGAGTATCACAAATTGTTATAAGAACCTCGCAAATCATTTCAGGGTTAGGGTAAATCACAATCATTAAAATAACTTTCGAAATGCTTTCCGAAATTGTTTTTAATATCTAATAAAACTAAAAGATCTTTTATAGTACAAAATCTTATAAGGAAAAGGTAGCCTAATGAATAAATAAACAAATAGACACGCCGTAATATAAAATAATACTCATTTTTTTGTGCTCTACCAGCTGGCAACAAAAGATACGTATAACAGACAGAAAAACTGACACGGATGAGTTAGTAGATAAAACCTTATAATTATCGAAGTTTAATATATATTTTAAAAATATCACGGCATATAAATTCAATTTTGTCCCATACTGTGTTTAAACATAACAGGAATATGATATATGTACATATATCTTTATATGTATGTTAGATTCTAAAAAAAACCCTAAAAAGCTTTTTCAATTATTTGGTTAAACTTTTGATTATTCTAATGTTTAGTTAACTGTATTGGAATCTATATATAACATATTATGTATATATATATATAATAATATATAATATGTAAATGTAAATGATACATACCTATAATTATAAAAATTTAATCTTTATTGTTATAATAACAATTAATTTTAACACCTTTTCATTTTACCATTGATTAAAAAATCATAACAATTATAATTTTAACACCTTGAACTTTATAATACATTTTTCAACTGTAAATGCTGTAATTATAAATTATCACATAAATTATTGAAAATTAATAATAAAATTAATCTTAAGATAAGTAATTTTCAATAATATTTTAGTGTCAGTACGTTAGCTTTTCCTTTTTTTTTTTTTAAATATAAATAAATTAATTTTAATAGTTTTTCTTTTCTTTATTTAAGTGGAAAATTATGGATGTTTACTTATTTATATAATTTATCGATTAAGCCAAGCCACACGAGTATTTATGAGGAACGTACCTACGGAACATACCTTCTTTTCTTAAAGTACAAAAATAGTTTATAGGAAAGAGCGTATGAAGCGAAGAGCAAAACATTAATAAGTACTCCTGTGGCTTAGCCGATTGTAACTATTGCTGAAATTAAATATTCGCCAAACTTATAAATTGGTTGTTAAAGCTTTTTTCTCAACTTAAGAGGTACCGAAATCTTAATTTTTTTATTTTATTTTTTCAATATTTTAAGTTTTCAATACCTCATTTTACAAAATTTTATTTTTTCAAAAAAATCTGACAAAGGGATCCAAAAATTTGATTAGTGAGATTTTAGCGGTCCCACTATGTTAAATACTTGAATGTTGAAATATGTATATGTATAATATATATACCTAAATGTAAATAAATAATTAGAAGATATTTTACAGTCGGTAACAAAATCAGGGTTCGATCATTTTGGAAATTTTGGTAGAATCAGGTTCAATACTGAAATATTTAAAAAAAAAAACATTAGGAGTGATTTTATAGTTGGTTAGAAAATCTGAGTAATGTACTTTTTCCAGAATATGGAAATTTATATGTACGTATAGGGCCTTATGATTAAAAACGTACGGAAAACGTATAAATACTACCGAAATGTCAAATTATATATTATTATCGATATGATAGAAAACGCACGGAAAACGTTTTTTTCAAACTTAGTTTATTTGTATGATCGAAAACGTACGGCGTTAATTTGTTGTGTATAACTGAAACGCGTGGATATGTTCGCGTTTTAAAAAAATTTAAAAAAAAAAAACATTTATGTAAGTTTTTTATATATTTTTAATCTTTTAAGTAAACAAAATGAAAAATTTAAGTTTTTAGCACATTTCCAAAAAAATTTTGAAAAAATGTGCTTATTAGTTTCACTCTGTCCGTCCGTCCGTCCGTCCGTCCGTCCGTCCGTCCGTCCGTCCGTCTGTTTACAAAACTTCTACACCGTTAAAGATAGAGAAAAAAAATTTTAACCATAGGTAGGTCTCATAAAAAAAATAATTTTGTGGAACAACTTTTTCATGTAGCCCCCCTCATTACGGAGCTACACCCCCTCAAACTTTGAAAAAGCCCTATTTTTAAATGCATATATCTTATGTTCTGCTTAAGATTTTTTCAATCTGAAAACGTCATTCGACAGGTATTTCTTTTATCTTTGTAAATTAATATCAAAATTATACAATTTTTTTAAATTTAGTATTTAAATTTACCGTTATGTGAAAACCAAATTTTGCATGATTTTTCTACTTTCATAACTCCGGCACGCTTCTAGATACAAGCTTGAAATTTTGAGGCAAGAAAGAACTTTTAGAATTAGTATAAGTTTGCTCAGAAAATTTTTTCGGACCACCCCCTGTTTATGAGCTATTAGGGCTTAAAAATTGAAAATTTGCTATTTTTAAACACCTGTAACTTAGGAACCTGCACACATTTTACTTCTGCAAGATGTAAAAATTAAAGCTACAATAATATATTTTTACGTGTGTGAAAGGTTTAGTTTAATTATAAAGGGTTCCAAAGTTGCAGCTCTTCAAAGTTGTAAAAAAGCCCCATTTTCAGATGTATATATCTCGGGCTCTGCGTAATAGTTTTGCAATCTAAAACCGGCAGAAGATCGAAAATTTTATTATCTATATAAAACAATATCAAAATTATGTAATATTTTGTAATTTACTATTTAAATTTACCGTTATGTGAAAACCACATTTTGCATGAAATTTCTTTTTTCATAACTCCGGCACCCCTTTAGATAGGAACCTGAAATTTTGATACAAGAAAGAACTTTTAGAATTAGTATAAGTTTCCTCAGAAAATTTTTTGGTAACGCCCCCTCTTTAAGAGTTATTACGCCTCAAAAATTGAAAATTTGCTATTTTTAGACACCTGTAACTTAGGCACCTGTAAAAATTTTTCTTCGGCAACACATGAAAATGAAAGCTACAATAATATATTTTTACGTGTGTGAAAGGTTTATTTTAGTTTTAAAGGGTTCCAAAGCTGCAGCTCTTCAAAATTGTAAAAAAGCTCCATTTTCAGTTGTATATATCTCGGGCTTTGCGTAATAGTTTTGCAATCTAAAACCGGTAGAAGATCGAAAATTTTATTATCTATATAAAACAATATCAAAATTATGTAATATTTTGTAATTTACGATTTAAATTTACCGTTATGTGAAAACCACATTTTGCATGAAATTTCTTTTTTCATAACTCCGGCACCCCTTTAGATAGGAATCTGAAATTTTGAGACAAGAAAGAACTTTTAGAATTAGTATAAGTTTCCTCAGAAAATTTTTTGGTAACGCCCCCTCTTTAAGAGTTATTACGCCTCAAAAATTGAAAATTTGCTATTTTTAGACACCTGTAACTTAGGCACCTGTAAAAACTTTTCTTCGGCAAGACATAAAAATTAAAGCTTCAATAATATATTTTTACGTGTGTTAACAGCTTTTCTTAGTTATATAGGATTCCGGACTTACGGCCCCTCAAAATCTCAAAAATGTCCTATTTTCAAGTTTTTTCTTATTACATGAAATTTTCAAATTTTTGTGTAAGCCACACTTCTAAACAATTTGTATTGAGTTTTGGAAATGTGCGCTTTTAAAAACCGTTGGTTTACATTCTACCTTGTTTAATTTAACTTTTCTAATTTTTAACCGTTTTGGATTGGGAGAAAAATAACAAAACAGGACAAATACGCTGAATTGCTACGAAAGGTAAAAGAAAATAATTTGTTAGGAAATTTTTCTTCTAACCCTTTAAATGAAACTTCTTTTTGGAAAAAATTATTCACGTTTTAAGATCAATTGCAAATGCAAAACTTGTTGGGGCCTCGGTGGCCTAGTGGGTAAGAGCGTATAAAATACGCTGTAAACACCGAGTATGGGTTCGAATCCCACACATGTCGTAAGAGTTATTCCCCCTTACGACATGTACTGCCACTCGTGAACAGGAAAGGCTGTGTAATTTTCTGTCCACATTTATGTGGCTAAAAGTTTTTTTAACCACATTTATGTGGTTAAAAAAATTAAAAAAAACATTTTCTTCTTGAATAATAACTATACCAATTAAACTGATATCAATAAACTAAAAAATATATTAATGATAAAGGCGTTAATTTATTACTAATCTATAAGTTATTATAAAATTCTCTAGATATTGTTGTAGTAGGATTCTTTTATTTTTTTTTTTTTTAGAAGGAATATTATAGATTTAAGTTCCTGTCAAACATCTTTTATTATGTAGAAATCATAAATATAATATTTTGTTTTTATTATTTTTATTATTCAAATTTATTCTTTATAACAACCAGTCACATTAAATTCCGTAACCCCCTTAAAATTAGTTTGTTTTTGAATATAAAATAACAAAATCTTTACTTATTTTATTAATAGATATCTACTCTTTGAAATACTTTATGATTAAAAAAAAAAAAAAGTCTAGCCAAACACAAAAAGTTTTTAATAAAAAATCTCAAATTTAGACATTTAAGAAAAAATTAAAAAAATAAAAAGAAAAGTTAAAAGAAAAAAAGTTGTAGAAAAAAAAAAAAATAGAATTAAAACAAGATTCACTCAAAAATTTGAATATCAAATAACTTTTTATTAATTTTTTCCTTATATATGTTTAATTTTATATTTTCTTTTTTTTTTTTTTTTTATTTTAAAAATAACCAGAACACAATTTTAAATTCTTTAAATAGAAAACAAAAACATAATAAAATATTATTTGCAAAATAGATTCTAAATTCAGTATTGATAAAAAATATCTAAAATGAAATAAAAAAAAAAAACTTTAACTTTCATTCAATAATTTACAAATAAATAAAATTAGATTTTATGGCGCTACTTTTTGGTTTTCTCTTGAACTATTGACAAAAACTGAAAATCTTAAAAAAATTAAAAAGTAGTATCTAACATCTTTGTATAATATTATACTACAAATGCTTTTGGCAATGTTTTTATTAACCAATTTCTATATGCTGATTAGACCCTTTGGAGAACCATAGGTTAGAACCTTTTACTTTAAGTTCTAATCTAACCAATTTAAAATAAATATTCTCTTACTAAAGGTAAATATAATTATTCTTTTACGAAAAATATTTACTTTAGACAGGTAAGTTTCTTTTAAAAAGGACATAATGTTAGATTTGTCGCTCTAAATTCAATTGGTATAAAAGAGAGTTCGAATAGTATTTAGGATTCGAGGATTTTTATTTATGATTCCTATTAACTTATACTAAAAATTTGTATTAATAAAAATTAGATTCGTACTGATGGGGAAGCATAAACTGTACATCAACTTCTTGACCCACTTTCTACTATTCTATTTACTAATAATGAGGGTTCCTAATACATTAGACGCACAAGTTAATTACCAAACCCACATTATTACACCTGGATGGCCTAATAGCTATGCTCAAGCACTAATAGTAAGATATATTTCTACTATCATGCGTTAGATTGTAAATCGATTTATGTGAATTGATTATAAAATTGATAGATAGTGACATTTTTTCAACAATGTAAGATGTATAAATAACGATGTGTACATGGTGGTTAATGGAACAATTTTGAAACATCTTTTCTATAGCTTCAAGGTTCTTTTTTTAAAAGTGTGTCTACAGTAAAAAAATCTTATTAATTTATATATTATAGCCAATTATTCAACAGTCTTTTATGTATACAGTGTAATCTGATAATTTTATTGTCTAACAATAATGAATTTCACTACAGATCAAAAAAGTTTCAGTAGACTTAAACCCCTTCTGACAAATTGTAAGCGAAATATAAATAACAAATTAATTATAGATCATTATACCAACTATATCTAAGCAACGATGAACCGATTAAGTTGATTAATAATTGCGTTTATTTTGATGTCATCAAATTATATTTGGTATTTTAATTTTAATATTTTCTTTTTGTTTTAATTTTAATTTTTTTATATTTTTGCGAATCTTTAGAAAATTTACACAAAAAATAATTTAGAACTTTACTCGTATATAAAATAAAAAATAAAAATAAATATTAAAATAATTTTATTAAGCATAACTCTATTTTATAGCATATAATTATGTATATAATAAGTATATGTATATTCATTTTATTAGGGTAACCAAATCATTAGAAGAAGAACAAAAGCAAAAGAACAAATGAAAAGATATTGTATTAAACCAGATTTAAGTTTTTTTGTTGATGCATACGTCAGACATATTTAAGGTTCCTCTTATGTCACTATTTAAATATTTTTTGTATGGATAGTTTATTTTATTATTTTATAAGAAATTATAAATAATGACTAATTATAAAAAAAAATTTAAATGATTAAATAATTATAAATAAATTTTTTAAATGATTAAATAAAAAAAAAACTAAAAGAAACCAAAACCAACCAAAACCAAAGTGAAATAAAATTCTTAATGACTATTGACAATCACCCCTTATATTTTATGGCATATAATTTTGACAGTAGATATCATAAAGGAAATAACTCACATTAGTCATATGTCAAATTAAAAAAAAACTTAAACTCAAGATTAATAAATTTAATTAAAACAATTATACCTATTCCATTTCCGTAAACTAATTTTTAAATTACTCTTGTAATTAGACTGAATTTACAAAAATTACATTAAAAATAATAATTTGCGAAACGATTTTTTTGCTAGAGCTTTAAACTAGAGAGGTTAACCTTAACTAAGATCGTACATTAAAATAATTCTTCTGTATAATCAAAAATAACGATTATACGTTTTTATTTTTAATTAACTGTTGTCTTGTCTCCTTCTTTTCTCTTTTTTTGTCTCCGTTTTTCTCTTTTTTAAATATTTTATTTTTCCGTATATTATGACGAAATTTTTTTTTCCTAATTTTTTCGTATAATATGAACCATTTTTTTTAAAATTTATATTGGCGTCATTGATGATATTTATATGACTTCATTGATCATAATATTATTTTTTTTTAAATTTTAGTTAATTTTTTTTAAATTTAATGCTTTTGTCAGGACAAATGGAAAATTGTAACCTATATTATAAATTTGTTTAGCAACTAATGATTAGTTGACCACTTAAATGGATATCGATTTCAGTTGATTTAACCAATGTCTTCAGTCTTAGTCTACTATAACGTTTTAGTCATTTCTATATGATATAATAAGAATTTTGTCTTTTTAGCACATTTCCAAAAAAATTTTGAAAAAATGTGCTTATTAGTTTCACTCTGTCCGTCCGTCCGTCCGTCCGTCCGTCTGTTTACAAAACTTCTACACCGTTAAAGATAGAGAAAAAAAATTTTAACCATAGGTAGGTCTCATAAAAAAAATAATTTTGTGGAACAACTTTTTCATGTAGCCCCCCCCCATTACGGAGCTACAGCCCCTCAAACTTTGAAAAAGCCCTATTTTTAAATGCATATATCTTTTGTTTTGCTTAAGATTTTTTCAATCTGAAAACGTCATTCGACAGGTATTTCTTTTATCTTTGTAAATTAATATCAAAATTATACAATTTTTTTAAATTTAGTATTTAAATTTACCGTTATGTGAAAACCAAATTTTGCATGATTTTTCTACTTTCATAACTCCGGTACGCTTCTAGATAGCAGCTTGAAATTTTGAGGCAAGAAAGAACTTTTAGAATTAGTATAAGTTTGCTCAGAAAATTTTTTCGGACCACCCCCTGTTTATGAGCTATTAGGGCTTAAAAATTGAAAATTTGCTATTTTTAAACACCTGTAACTTAGGAACCTGTACACATTTTACTTCTGTAAGATATAAAAATTAAAGCTACAATAATATATTTTTACGTGTGTTAAAGGTTTATTTTAATTGTAAAGGGTTCCAAAGTTGCAGCTCTTCAAAATTGCGAAAAAGCCCCATTTTCAGATGTATATATCTCGGGCTCTGCGTAAAAATTTTGCAATCTAAAACCGCCAGAAGATCGAAAATTTTATTATCTATATAAAACAATATCAAAATTATGTAATATTTTATAATTTACTATTTAAATTTACCGTTATGTGAAAACCACATTTTGCATGAAATTTCTTTTTTCATAACTCCGGCACCCCTTTAGATAGGAACCTGAAATTTTGAGACAAGAAAGAACTTTTAGAATTAGTATAAGTTTCCTCAGAAAATTTTTTGGTAACACCCCTTCTTTAAGAGTTATTACGCCTCAAAAATTGAAAATTTGCTATTTTTAGACACCTGTAACTTAGACACCTGTACAAATTTTTCTTCGGCAAGACATGAAAATTAAAAGTTTAATAATATATTTTTACGTGTGTTAACGGCTTTTCTTAGTTATATAGGATTCCGGACTTATAGCCCCTTAAAATGTTAAAAATGTCCTATTTTCACGTTTTTTCTTATTACATGAAATTTTCAAATTTTTGTGCAAATCACAATTCTAAACAGTTTGTATTGAGTTTTGGAAATGTGCGCTTTTAAAAACCGTTGGTTTACATTCTACCTTGTTTCTTTCCATTTCATTTCTATTAGGAGCATAAGGCATTAAGAATAAGAACATTGCGTCGCATATTATTATCATATTAAACTTAATTTCAGTTTCTTGAACTATTATTTTCATTAAGCAGTTGATCACTCGGTAATAACTATATTGTACAAGATTATGAGACACTCATATTTAATATTAATTGTGCGCCATCTATTATCTTATACAAGAATTATTTATTTATAATTTATTTTTATATTATATACAATATCACGGTTGAATTATTACTATTCGGCTGGTCTAAATGGAATTAGAACGAAAAAAACTTTTGATTAAAATAAGTTCGGTGACTTAACTGCTGCGTTATAACTCAGATTGATAATACAATACGAATAATAAACATTTTCATTATTTAAGTAAAATCTGCATTATTTAAAGTAGCTTTAAATTAAAATAACTAAATAATTAATTATCCTATATGCGCTATAATTTTTTAAAATTATATTCCAAAATTTTTCAGTTTATTGTCGTAAATCTCTTAAATTAATTTTTTTGGAATTAATATCCTTATTTTATACAATCTTTAAAACTATTTTAATCTTTGTTTTTAAGGTATTTGTTAATCAACTCGCACCTATATTATAAAACTGAAAATATTTAGTAAATTTTTTCACAATTTTAGACTTGAAGGACTGTTACTGCTAACAGCAGTTTAAACTTCTTATATTGCAGTAGCTCTTATAATCTATTACAGAACTACAATAGTATACGTTTTTTTTCTATAACATTTTAAATATTTTTATATTTTTTATAGGGTACCTATATTCGAACTCTAATTTTATATTTTTTTTTTACTATTCATTTTACTATTGATTTAAAAATACTCGAAACACTTTCCATGACATGAAATCATTTTTATACAAAATAAAAATAAAATCTCATTTACAAGCACCCATTAGTAAAAAATATATGTGTTAAAACAATAATTTAACTAAAAAAAATATCAAAACAAAAATATTACCAAATAATTTTATTACAAAAAAAAAAAAAAAAAAATTAAATTAGTTTTAAAGAAAATTATACGTAGTAAAAAAAAAGTTTGCAATTAAAAGTAATCTATCACAACATATCGTTACAATGACCTCAAAAATAAAAGAGAACTTATTGCTAAAAAATAAACCATAGATATAATAAAGCAAAAAAATAATTTTAATTTGAAAATTCATATATATGCGAGTATATTATTAAGGTCAATTAATTTGCCAAAATATGAAACCTAGGTATTTTATAAATGCAATTTAGTATTATAAATATGACTATATGAGTACTAATACTCATCATTCACAATCGAAACTATAAAAAAAAGTACTTTTGTTTTTTAAAGTATTAATATACAATAGGTACCTATATAATATTTATATATTTTAGATAGAAATATTATCGCCAGGCATCTAATGTATTTTTTTTATTTTTAAAAAAGATAATTTCAACCTCAATAAGTAAAAATTAATTGATTTTTTTTTCATCAACAATTTTTTTGAAAGTTTTGCTTAGTTTTCTTTTTTTTTTTTTTTTTATAATGACATTGAACTACAAAAATTTAACAATTCATTGTTTAGAAAAAAATATAATTTGATTTTAAAGGCAGAAAGGTATAGAAATAAAAAAAAAATTACTAGTAATGTATAGTGTTGTTTTATGACCTAAACAAATCAATTCGATTCAGTACATTATAATATAATCGATTTGTATATTTATATATTCGAAATAAATGTAGGTATCAGTTAAAAAATATTTTAAAATCATTCAAATTGCAGATAATATTAAACAAGGCAAGGTAATGAACTTATTTTGACGAATTAGACTTTATTATTATTTATAGCTACTTATAATTATATATAAATATATTAAACAGAAAGTTCGGTCTAAAGAAATATTTAAGCTTATAGTTATGTTTTGTTTTTTAATATTAAGAGAAACTAATTTATTTTGTTTATTAGAGGTTTAGAACATTATTGCAATATTGGTTTGACTGGAAAAAATAAGAGTAAAGAAGTTTGTAGGGCCAATCATAATAAAATAAAATTAAATACAGTTACATTTTTTCGAGATAATTACACCCAAAAGTTTTTAAAATATACTTTAATCCTTAGTCTTATCCTATTTAATAAAATAATTTAAGATTTATAAAATTCATATATCTAGTAGTAAAAAGAACTTTAACTTTTACTAGATCTCAAATATATTTTTAACACTTTTCGTAATATGATATAAAAATAAATTTTTGAAATTAATTGCAATAAATTAGCAATGATCATTTTCTTTAAGATAGTAGTAAAACATATGATAAAAAAATTACTATACTACCGGCTATAATAACCGAATATAAATACCGGCTATAATAAAAACAATATTTAATGAGTTACTATACAGAATAAAAACTAAACTTAGAAATTAAAGCAACTATTTTACTATTAACTGTATTTTAATAACCTAGATTAAATATTATAAAAAACCAACAGACCTAATATTTTTAAAATATAACACACAAGAATATTTAAGAACTTCAGAGTCTAAAGTCAAGATTGATAGTTTAAGTGTAAAACTATTAATATACTAATATTGATTTTACATGTTCTCATCTCATGTTAGGCTTTTGATACGCTTCAGTAAATTTTTTCATTGAATTAAACTTCCAACCATGTTTTGTTTGTATACAAAAAGTTAAATAACCATACCAAATGGCTTATTGCGCCAAAATAGGATTATATATAGCTCAAGCTTCAATTTGATGACAAATTTTTATTGAGACGTATCACATGTCTATAACATGATATGGATTTTTTTTTCTTCTTTCCCCTCCTCTATGGAGCTTAAGGCATCTACTAAGTTATTCATTAGTTTCACTAAACCGTTGATTACTCAGCTATCGAACAAGCCAATCAAACATAAATATTTTTTATTTGTGCGCCATCTATTATCTAATACAAGAAATATTTTATATTTATTTTATTATAACATATTAAGATATGATATTAATTATAGAATATTATATACTTATTTTTATTAATTAACATTATATTAATTATATATTATGAGAAAATCTATATTATCTTTGATTAATCAATATGACTCAGCCAGGATTTGAACCCAAGCTGTCTTGAGTTCAACAACTATATTATTGGTTGGATAATATATATATTATTTGTATTCAATAAACTTTAGTTATGGAGGCAATGAATTTAATGCAATAATAATTTTATAAATTTTTTCTATCAATTAGAATATGAAAAAAAAAAATTATAGATAATATGAATCGTAATTTCTTAAAAGTCAAATTCAGAATTTTATAATATGATTTCCCATGATATGAATTAAATAATTTTTGCTTAAAATTATGAAAGTTAATATAATTAGAATATGGAACAAATTATTAATTCACAAATTCAAATTCAATATTATAACTATATGTATTTTCTATAGAAATTAAGATTGTTACTAAAATCATTGAAATTTATCTAAAGAGTATTACTTAATTACTTTAAAAAAAAAAACATATTTTATCTTAACGTATATTTTATAATTTATACAACCTTGATTTGTCATTATTAGTAAATGTAATAACGTAATCTAATCTAAATAAATTTTGGTAAAATAAATTATTGAACCAAAAAGATGCCTATATAATAATATGTAACTGTAAGGTTTCAAAATTTATACAGTTCAGTAAGTAATTTTTTTTTTTTAAATCTCAAACAATTCATAAAATATTTCACGTACTTATGATTAAAATAATTTGAATTTTAAAAATTAGAATATTAGAATATTATTTTAAGTTTAAACTTATTTCAAAGATAATAATAATAATATTGCATACTGTCCAAATTAATATATAGATACATTGATACATTTATAATCCATTTAAATCAATCGACCAATTTATAAAATTTGATTACCACAAAAAAGATTTATTACATGTTATATTAAAATATTAATTCAATTCAATTTAATTGAAATTTCATGAATTAAAATTTTCTTCAAGGTTTCTTTTAAAAATTAATTAAAATAGTTTTACCTATGTATTATAAATTATTAAAACCATGAATTTATTTAATTTTTTGTAGTAAGTATAAAGAAAATAATTATTTTCATTTAAAAAAAAAAACAAAAGATTTATAACAAAAACAAAAAAAAAATAGTGATTTACTAAGTCGGAGGATAAAATGTGCACTTATAAGTGCACATATTATTTCACGGAAAATGAACTGCCTGCAATAAACTCTATACCTATACAGATCTCCAGTTTCTTAGAGGCAGTAAGTTTAACAAAAATATTATAAGTGAAGGTGAAATTCACAACACGTACTAATAGAGGGAGCACTTCCTCTATCTACAGATTTTCAGTTTCTTAGTGACAGTAGCGTTAACAAAAGTATTATAAGTGAAGATAAAACTCACAAGTTGTAGTAATAGAAGTAGTACTCCTTCTATCTACAAATTTTCAATTTCTTAGAGACAGTAAGGCTAACAGAAGTATTATAAATAGAGGTAAAATCCACAACTCATATTAATAGAGGAAGCACAACAGTAAGTTCTAAATGAAAAGGTTGTAATGTTATTTATACATACTCCTTAAATAATAGTTTATATGCCGGAATGTGCAATTAGTGATAAGTGGTGGTTTTGATCTACTAATATGATCTATTCTATAAACAAATTAACAAAATAACAATGTTAGGTATATTATAATATTATTATGATAAATTAAATATTAAACTTACTTTATCGAAATTTTTCATTTTATTGTTTTTTTTAAGTTTTTTTTTTTTTGATTAAATTTAAGAAATTAATTTAATACTTTTTTATTTTATTTAAAAAAAAAAAATCAATAATAAAATTTAAAATTGGTAAATATATAAAATTATATTTCTCTTTTTAAAAATTTTTATTTATTATTTTGTTATCAAAGAAAACTTAATTCAAAAATTATTTTAATGAAATCTGTTCTTGACACAAAAAATTTATAGAGCACAAACAATTTTTATATAATATATACGAGTACATATATCATCCCGCTTCCACAACTTTTATTTTGAAACTTTCCAAATTTTTTTTTTTTTTTTTTCAACAAAACAAGAAAATTATAAATATTTATTTTATTTTTCTTTTTTTCACTGTATAAAAATTTTTGAAACTAAAAACTAAAATCCAAGAAGTAAACGAATTTTTTTTTTCTATTAAAATAATAAAAACGTTCGCGCTGCAAACGACATTCGTACACTTCAAAGTCTTTAAGTAGACTGAGAAGAAGAATAAATTGTATTAAACTTAAAAATATTTTTTTTTTGTTTGTTTTTTTTTTTTTTTATTTTATAAATTTTGTATATTTAAGATTTAATCATCTGATCATTGAATGCTATTATTGTAGTGAAAGATTAAGATTTAATTAACTTAGTATAAAACCTATAGCATAAAAATTGAGCAAAAATTGACCAAGTAAATAAAAATTGCCTATACTAAAAGGTAAAATTAAAAAAAAAATGTATTGTTTTTTGTTTATTCTTTTATGTTTTTAAATTATTAACAATTGGAAAAATTGAAAATATTTATAAAATAAAAATTAATTAATAAGTGGAATGAAAAATAATCTAAAGAATTTCCAGGAAAAAAATTTGAATCAAAACTAAAATTTTGTAAAAAAAAATAAACTTAGAGTCGTGAGTCTTGCTCTTTATAAATCATAAATTTGTAAGATTGTTTTAAGTTTTGTTCATTAGATTTGATTAGCATCGTTTGATTATGTTTGATTAGCATCATAAATAAAAAAAAATTACATGTGTCATAGATATTTCACAGATTTTTTTTTGTTTTAATGCTATAAAACATCAGTAATTATTAAACTCCAAATCGTCATTTCAACGTCGAACATCTAGAACGTGACGACCTATGTGGTACTGAAACATAGACAATCCTTTGGTTACTTGCTTAAACCAATGTTCTAAACCATTCAGTCTCCGACGCTTCCTTCTATTTAATTTAATTTTTAACAAACTTTACTTAACAATCACTGTTATCTCATATCAAGAGATACAAAAAAAAAATCTCATGCTATAAAATATTGGTGACTCTATTAGTGATAGTAACTATATTAAACTGTCGTACAATCTAAAAAATAAATCAACGGACTGTTAAAAAAGCAACGAAAGTAAATGCAAAAAAAAACGAGGAAGAGTGCAGTAGAGTAGACTGTGTCAACTCTGGGATACCCGTATGAACGTAATATATCCTGTTTCTATAAAACTTGATCATCTTTTATAAAACATTCAGATGTTGTAGTACCGAACTACAGAGATATATTTATGTAAATTGTGGAGTTGTATGACAGCTACCCGAATCTATTGCGCGTAGCTTCATTAAGTTCCAAGAGGTGCAAGAAGCCTGAACCGGCTGCTCTGGGCCAACCAAATTTTACAAAAGTTGTTGGCCTGTAACTCGACACCTCTTTACTAAATTTCAGGTTCCTAGCTTCAATAGACACTGAGTTATTCTCATTTAAACGGATAAGTTGTATGGCAGCTACCCGAACCCGTCGCACCACCACAACCAAATTTTGCAAAAGTTGTTGCCATAAAACTTGATCATCATTTGCAAGATTTCAGACGCCTAGCTTCATTAAGTTGCAAGAGGAGCAAGAAGCCTGAACCGGCTGCTCTAGACCAACCAAATTTTACAAAAATTGTTGGCATGTAACTCGACACCTCTTTACTAAATTTCAGGTTCCTAGCTTCAATAGACACTGAGTTATTCTCATTTAAACGGATAAGTTGTATGGCAGCTACCCGAACCCGTCGCATCACCACAACCAAATTTTACGGAAGTTGTTGCCATAAAACTTGATCATCATTTGCAAAATTTCAGAAACCTAGCTTGAATAGATACTGAGTTATTTCTATATAAAGATAGAAGTTGTATGGCAGCTACTCGAACCCGCCGACCGAAAATGTTGGATTTAAATAGCAAAGCTAACAATTTTGTAAAAGTGACGTAAAAAAAATTTCAGCCTCCTAGCTCCTTTATTTTTTGAGTTATCGTGCGGACGGACGGACGGACGGACGTACATGGCTTAATCGACTCAGAATTCGATTCTGAGCCGATCCATACCTTTGACACTATATCTAGCTCGACTCCTTTAAGGTGTCACAAACGTAATGGCAAATTTATTATACCCTTGAACATAGTTCATACGGGTATAAAAAAATTTTTTGATGAATATTATAGATAAGTTTTATCACAACCACTTCAACATTTACCTCAACTAAGTTAATTGAAAATTTGAGTAAATCTGTTCTTAAGTTCACATCGATTGTTAAATCTTAAGATTTTAATTAATTGATTTTTAAACACTTTGATATAAAATATTTATTTTGAATTTTCATAAAGTTTATTTTCGGTAAAAAATTTTAGAATCACTTGAGCCTATATAGACTCAGTGACCCAATAAGATAATAACTATTCGTTGAGGATGACAGTAAACTTGAAGATTACTGACAGTTTTCAGAGTTTATAACTTAGAGATTTCCACAGTTAACGACATTCTTGATTTTACGAATTTGCTTTTATTATTTTATTTTTAAAGATTTCTGGGTAAATCCACAATCCTCAACCATAATTCCTCATTAACCCTAATTCTGCCTTTAATTAGTTCTTATGCTTTGGATTTTACTTTTAAAGCTCTCATTACATTTTTTATTAATTGACATTTTCATTATTAATTGAGCTTGAAAGAGTCTTATAAGATTCAAAAAAGATCGTTTAGTCAGAATTTTCGTATCTTTCATAGTATATCGAATTTTGTCTTAATCTTACATCACAAAATAATCTCATTTGAATTTTTTTCTAATATATCTTTAAAAACTATTTTTCACTTTAATATCTTGATAGATAGGTATAAGATATGTATTTTATAGGTATAAGATATGTATATACAAAAAAAATATAACTTTCAAGTTACAAGTTACAGTAGTTCAAATGTATTTTATTGTTATTAGGTATATTATTTAATTTCTTTCTTTGAGATTCAATAATAGATATTAAGGTAAAATATTAAAAAGTCTCTCTTTCTCTCTAAACACTCAACTACATTTAAGTTTGGTTTAAATATTTACAGATATATACATTAGATACGATTTTATATGTATATAAGTACAAAAAGCGAATGCGAGTATGAGGCACGAAAAAAGTTAAAAACATAAGCAAAAAAAAAAAAACAATAACATGACCGATTTTACTAAATTTTATTTATTTATTTTTTTTTTTTTTTGTAATTATTTTAGTAAATATTTTGAGAGATTTTTTTTTTTGGTTCTTTATTTATTATAAGTTCATTGCGGCGCTACATACAAACGCAAAATTTTATTTATTATGGAATGATTAATTTAAAGTTTGTTTTTATATCTTTTGTATATGTTAACTTTCTTTTTCTTTGTTGTGTATGAAAATGGTTATTAACCTTATTTTTTTATTTGATTGGTTTCTTTTTTGTTTGTGATTTTTTTTTTTTATGAAATTCTTTTCACTTGAAAAGAAATTTTATTTACCTTTTAAATTAATAATGATTTTAGATGAAGAGTTTGTTTTTATTTGATTTAATTTGAATTTATTTATTTATATTTATTTATTTTTTTTTGGTTTTGTGGTTTTTTTTTATTTTCAACTAATATTTTTTTTTTTTTTTACCCTTTTGAATTTGAATTCGTGATATTTTAATAAAAATCTTTAATATTCTGCGCATAAAAAACCGATAAAGTTTTTAGTATCTTTATTATTTTTAGTACTTATTATAATCATTCTTATTTTTATTTTTACTGTACTTTGTAAAAAATCTTTGAAATAAAAAAAAACATAAAGAAAAATAAAAAAAAATGTGGGTCATACTTTGAGATTGATCACCTTGGTTAAAAATTCTGAGTTTCTTGAATACCTATAAATACGATATATTTTTTGTGCTTGATCAAACTCTTAAAATATACGATGCTATATTCTTGTAAAAACACGTAAAAAGTTTTCATTTAACCGTTTAAAGTATGAAAATATTCAATGAACACTAGTTATAGGAAATTAGGAAAAACTAAAAATGAAGGAATTATCGTTTTAGATGATTTTATTGTTTTTTTTTATCTAATGCAGAGTTCAACGCAATTTTTTTATTGAGAAATAAATATTCTGAGTTATAGCATCTGAAATTTTTTAAATAACTCTAAATATTTACTGCGCAATTTGTACCGTTTGTACCTTTAATGCAATTTGAATTTTAGAAAATGTTACAATTTGAGTTCATAATTCTTATTGTAATGGAACTCAATTGTTATTGTATCAGATTATTTTGCTTAGTTCAAGCATTATTTATATTGTTCATTTAGTGTTCATTAACTGAAAAGTTATCATTTTCAAAGGTGAATGTTAGTAAACGATTTTAAATGTTTTAAATGAAACTTTAACAATATTATTACTACTGTTAATTATTATACAGTTACTACAGTTATTAAATTTAAGAATGTTAAATAATATATACTAACTAATCTAATATAATCTATAAAACTTTATTACACCATGTTAAATCTGGCATTTCAAACATGCAAATTAATTTTCAATGTGTAATTTATTAATGAAGGGGACTATGAGATTTCAGCAAGCATGAAATCTGGATTTCAGTAATAATTCAACTTTAGTATCAAAGAGATTATTGTACTAAACTTTGAATTAGTTTCTCTCAACATAATTGGATATCGTAATGGAATAAATGAAGGTTAATATATAGATAGGTAATGCTTTATTGCTCTACATAAACAAATAAATTCCAAATCAATTGCATGTATAGGTATTTACTCTTAAAGTTAGCTGGATATCATATAAAACAAAAGATTTAAATAATTTATTTTAGTTATAAAATGAAATCTTAAAGTTCAAACTTTAAAATAAAAGTTTTATGAATTAAAAAAAGAGTTGCTTTAATTTCCACACCCATATCAACAATATAACCAGTATGCTTTCCTTACAATTCATCTCATCAATAGATCAAGAAGAAATGAATTGAAAGCCTTTTAACTTTGCATAGAAAAATTTTAGTATATAAATATTGGATTGCACAAAACAAAAAGAAAATTAAATTATTTGAGTTCACATGAATCATCCAACTGTTTTAAATGGCAATCATCAATGCAATTTATGTTATATAAGTCTTAATGGTCCATTGCAGTGATATTTGGATGTCAGTCATCAGTCATTGTAAATAAATTTTATTAAAAACACTTTTTTTGTTTTCAAAAGCTATTTTGAATAAAATCACATGTACGATTACTTTTTTTTTTTTTTTGGTTTTTTATGGGTTAATTGTTTTTTTTTTATGTCTCCATAATTTTAAATGAAGTTCTTAAGTTTTATATGCTTCATGTTGTTGTTGTTGTTTCAAAGCAAACATTTGCATTAATAGAAATAATTGAATTGTACAAAAAAAAAAAAAAATATGGTTACTTTCAATGTCGACTAGTCAATTAAGGTCATTGTATTGTAAAAAGATCAAGATTCTTATAGTTTCTAATAAAGCTAAAATTTCTGAAAAAGAAAATATTATATAAAACTGGATATTGAAGAATAATTTTATTTTT
The DNA here is from genome assembly GCA_947095535.1 of Poecilobothrus nobilitatus. Lineage (NCBI taxonomy): Eukaryota > Metazoa > Arthropoda > Insecta > Diptera > Dolichopodidae > Poecilobothrus > Poecilobothrus nobilitatus. The sequence continues at coordinate 160,107,993 of OX352773.1, forward strand.
TTTTATTTTGTACAAACTTGAATTTGAAATAATTCTATTTAAAAACAGTGATTTTAAGGTTAAAAATTTAATCTTTTTTAAAGATTTTTGCAATAATTCAAAATTATTTTTTTTTATACTTAAGAATATTGAAAGTTAATTAGTTAAATATTTTTTTTAAAATAAATTTAGGATTTTAAAAAAAATTTGGAAAAATTGTAGTTATCTGAGTCATAACGTAGTACTTAAATGGCCAGCCTTTCAATAGGAGGGTCTTGGATTCACTAATTATTGAATATTATCATTAATTCAATATTATTATCATAATTAACAAAAATGATATAAATAATAATAATAATAATAATAACTGGTACAGAGAAGCTACCTTTGGTTATATCGTGCAGGAAGGTGTTATATATTGCTGCACGTTGTAACCCACTGATGATCCTGATTCTGTAGTAGTGTAGTAAATAATAATAATATTAATAAAATAATAACTAATACCAATATCAATGATCATTGTTGCTACAATGACAGTGGGGTTGCCTTCAATCACTATCTTATGCAGAAAGGTGTTATTTACTACTGAAACTGTTGATGGCTATAGTCACTGATAGCAAAATGGTTATAATAATAGGCGGATTCATTGTTTCTTTACAGTTTCACACCCAATTCAATGTTTAGGCATCGTTGTCCTATCCTTTCCTATCCTTATTTCCTAGCCAATATACTGCGTTAGCATGTAGGGTGTTTATCCCATTATATTGGCTAAAGGGTGAGGTGAGTTTTGTCAGTAAGAATCTGACACTACCAAGAGGGAATTCTTGGTGTCTTTGGAAGATTATAGTGGATGGGAATGAACGAATTATAAATGAAGATTATGCTTTTTTTAATTCGAGATATTTGGAAAAAAAAACTCTAATATTGTGCATTTGGAGAAATGGTTTAAAAGGGTTCAAAATGGTTTAAAAGGGTTTGGTCGTATAATGTTCAAAATATATTCAGAAATCTCTAACCCAATTTTTTTCTTTATCACAAAACATATAAGATGAACCCTGTACCTATGTATCTATAGTGTGTAACGTTAAAAAAGAGTAAATTTTAAGTTGGAGGAAGTGGAGTATTTTAAGTTATTATTAAAAAATATCTTTTCCTAAATAATTTTTATTAAAGTAAAGCAATATTAACATATTACATTGGTATATATTTTGCTATTGTAAACCTATTTGCTTAAAATAATGTCAGTATCATAATCTTCATAAATAAATATAAACTGAATAACTTTCTTCTTTTTCTTGCAAGAAGCTAGTTGCAATTTTAAAATGTATCACAATAACTTCATGACTTCATCTTAATAGTGTTGAACTTAAAAAAATTAATCACCATCTCTTTTTAAATTTGAATGGTACGGTGGAAGGTTTGATATGGTGTTGGCCATGAAATTCAAAATTCAAAAACTCCAAATTTTAAAAATTTAAAATTTCCACATTCAAAAATTTCAGAATTCAAAAATCTGGAATCCCAAAAAGATATTTAAAAGATCCTATTGATATTTAAAAAAAAAATTCTATAGAATAAAAATCATGCAAAAACAATTCTGAAAAAAAAATTTTTCATATATTTAAAATTTTTCGTATACATTACACTGGAAAAAGCGCATTATCCTGATTTTGTAACCAACTGTTAAAATCCTTCTAATTCTTATTTACACAGGGCCTCGGTGACCTAGTAGGTAAGAGAGTATAAAATACGCTCTAAAAACACCGAGGCAGTGTGGATTCGAATCCCACACAAGTCATAAGAATAATTCCCCCTTACGATATTTACAGCCACGCCTGAAAAGGCAAGTCTGAGTAATTCCCTTGTTACATTTATGTAGGAGGGAAATGCACAAAAAAAAAAAAATTATTTTTTACATACATATTTTAGCAATATAACATTTAAAATAGCGCAGGCTACCGGTCCCTAACTCTTTTAAATTTTGGGATTTTAATTTTTATTATTTTAAATTTTGAAATTTTGTAAATTTTAAAATTTTGAATTTTGGAATCTTGTAATTTGAGATTTATGCTAATTTGAGATTTTCTTATTTGGAATTTCTTTTTTTGGAATTTCGTGGTGCTCCCTTCAATATGTTGATTTGCTTGTTTGAAGATTGTGAAAGATTTACTAATTGTTTGCAAAAATATTAAAGAATTTATTACCTCTTTTTACCACATTATTAACATCATTAATAATAACCTTAACCTTATGATTATGTTTATTTTTATAAATAGATACTTTAGATAAGGAAATCATTTTTTTTTACATAATAATTAATATTAATTAATAAGATACATAACAATATTAGAAAGTTTATTTAAAATAATAAACAATAAAAAAAAAATAAAACCAAAACTACAAAAGAAATTAATAAAACAACTAATTCTCGGCTTAAAATTCTCATCTCAAATATAACAAATAAACATTGGAATAATAATTGCAATTTATTTAATGAAAAATTTTTACAATGTATATATTCTGTTAATAATAATAGTAAATATTTTCTTTAAAAACTTTTAATTACCTACATTTTTTTTATTTTAGGTTCTTTAAAAATTAATTTTAATTTTTTAATAAAATATTTACTTTAAAAATTGTTTTTAACTCACTTTTTTTATTTTGTTATTTTTTGATCTTAGGAGCAATGAAAATAAAAGTTAAATTTATACATAAGTTTATAAATTTCACCTCACCTTATGAGCACTTTTGAAAGTTTTTTTTATTAAATATTATTTTTACTTTTTTTAGAAAATTAATATTTTAAAAGAATAAACTTTAATTAATTTTTATTAAAAATATATCTAAAATTTAAAGAGTGAAGAAAAAAAAAACAAAGAGAATTTTATTTTCTCTTTTCAAAGAAAAAATTTAGTTAAAGAGAATTTATTTTGTAAGTGGTGTCAGGTGTGGTGTGTGTTGTGTATTTTTTTTATACTATTCACCACACTATAAAATCAATAAAAAAAAATCAATAAAAAAAATGCCGGTATTCAATGTGAAATAAAAACGAAATTAAAAGTGTTACTGACTGTGTTTGTTTAAAGCTGCTACTTTACAAGTATTTATAAGTTTTTTTTATTTATTCATTTTTGTTTTTTTTTTTTTTTTTTAATATAGATAATTTTGTTTATTATTTCGTTTTTTGATTTTATTTAATTGTTTTGTTTTTGTAATTATGTATACATACTTACATTTTGTACTTTGTAATAGATTGTAATTTATTTAATGTTATAAATTTGAATTAAAAACTATGTACTGTGTTCAGAAAATAATATTTGGTTTATAATAATAGAAAGTTATTGTTCTTTCTGCACAATATATAATTTTTTTTTGAATAACCAACTGGTCTAATTTCTATATGTTTTACTGTTATTTGATTGAAACAGTGCTGAGCGAAGCTTTTAATGAAATATTTATAATATATTAGACGGTAACAAACTGAAACAAATTAAACATAACACGACTGTTTGGAGGTATGTCGATCAGTTAACCCCTAGAGAACAAATTGTATTTATTTAACTAGACTTAAAATAAGGCACTCGGGCTTAAACCATCAATCAAAACATATATATTTAAATAAAAAAGAAAATCTAGGGGCCTCGGGGGCCTAATGGATAAGAGCGAGGGAGTGTGGGTTCGAATTCCACATACGTCGTAAGAGTTTTTCCCACTTACGACATTTACAGCCACACCTGGCTGTGTAATTTCCTGTCCACATTTATGTGGCAGAGAAATACAAAGAAAAAAAAAACCACCGATCTGCGGCTGTGGTCAAATTCACCAATTGAATCTTAAACACATCTTAAACACATTTTGAATTATGTTCTCAATAAGATAACCAAAGAGCAAAATATAACATTAGAAGCTTATAAATACACATTAGCAAAAATGAAGAAAATAATAACATTTTGCAATATAGGTAGGTACCTATTAAAATTTTTGAAGGAAATTTATATGTATAATGAAATACAGAGTTGCACTAAAACTTCCCGATTTTTTATATTACCACTTTATATCAATTTATATTCTGAAGTTATGTAAATTAATCAAGTAGGTATGAAATATAATTTAAATTAGGCTGGGTCTGATAAAATTCAAATATTGGCCTTTAATTAAATAAATAAATAAACAAAATGAAGTAATGTACTTTTTACATATTATGCTTTTATATTAACTCATCGGTATCCACTTTTCTGTCTGTCTGTCAATCTAACAGAGTACAAAAAAGTTAGCACTCGATTGGCTACCTTTTCCTTACACAATTTCACATTGAAAAGAGCTTTTTGTCTACTCTAGAAAAAATTTTTGAACCAATTTTTTGTAATTTATATTGTTTAAAGTTATAAAGTTTAAAAATGAATAACTATCTGTATTCGACCTTTTTTTAATATATTTATATTTATACGAATAATATTATTGACAAAAATTGAGGTCACGTGCAACAACTTATTTCAGAACAATGTTATTTGACTGTTAATTAATTATCAAATCTTGCAAAAGAAAAATTTAAGTAGAATACCGGCTACTCTTTTCTTTTCTTTATTGTTGGAAAAAAAGGCATTTTTCGCTCCGCTGCTACTTTAAGGAAGAACGTGTAAATTACTCTTAAATCTTGAATGTATAACTTTATTTTACTTTATATAACCACGAAAGTTCAGAAAATATGTCAAGAACCAAATAATCAATTTGGTGTGACTTATTTTAAGCCTGGAAATATATATTTCAAAATATTTGTAGTGATCAACACGCTTTTGTATCTCATAGATGTTCTTTAACATTAGTAAATTTCCATTAGTTTTTCTATTAAAAAAAAAACAAAATCAAAATCATTAGTGTATTATTCTTGTTCATATTATAAATTGAATTAAACTAAAATTTTAAGATTTTAAATAAATAAAAAAAAAAAAAATACTAAAACAATATAGACAATATAGAGCAAAAAACAAAACAAAAATTAATTTTTATTGTGTAACAAAACCAAAAGTATTTAGAGCTTGAAATCTGGATTAATAGTAAAGCAACTAAAATAGATTATAATTAGTTTATTTATAGGAAGTATATGATCTAAAAATAAAAACATTTCCTAATAATAGGTAGGTAATTATTGCTTGCTATTAATGGATGGATGATTTAGGCGGGAAGATCGTAATACAAAATCTAAAGATAAAAAAATATATTCATTAACTATAAAATTTGCATCTAACTATAAACAAAAACTAGGGATCAATTACTTTATTTAAAATTATTTAAAGTTGACTAAGCTGGATCAATTCTATTGGCTATTTATAAAGTCTGAATCTAGTCCTTCATCAATTATATGAAATCTTTTATATGGGTGTATTAAATTATGAGTGTGTATTGCATTACAAGATTTATCCATATTATGGGAAGTTAAAATTGAAGATATTACAGCTTTTAGGATTTTAAAAATTATATCAAAAAATAGATTGAAATTTGAAATAAATATTAATTTATTTGGACCCTGTATTATATTATATTAGCTGTCCGGTTTTAATAAAATGTGTTGAAAAAAGTTCAAGTATAAGTAAAATGTTGAAAAGACCAAATAATTTTTTGATGAAAAGGAAGTTATATCCCAATACAATAATTTTTTGGTAAAAGAGAATTTATATTCTAAAAAAACAGAAGTTATATTACCAAAATAATAGTTGACGTTTGTGCCGTGACCTGATAGAAGACTTGACGTTTGTTAGATATCTATACTGAAGTTTGAAGAAATTTTAGAAATTATATAACAAGCAAATAAATGTTTTAATTTTTAACAATTAGAATAATGCATACATTTTTGATGCATACAATTTTGTTTCATTAACGATTCCTTCAAAAGATTTAACTATATAATATTTTTTTTTACGAGGGTCGGCTAAAAATTCTAAAAGTCACTCAGAAGAAATGCACATGATCTTTACACCATTTTAAGTAATAGCATTGTTAAGTTTTTGTTTTTATTAACTGTATTTTTCATCTACCACCCAGTAATTAATTTTGTATATCATACTTGTATTTTCATCTCCTACACAATTATTTAGACTTGGAAAATTTAGACGGGTATAATAGCTATGATTTTTACTAGTTTCTAGTTTAGATTTTTATAAATTTCCTTTTTTTGGATTAAAATTAAACAATTTTTTAAAACTTGAATTTATCGTTACAGAAGGAAGATCATTCAGAACTAATATAAGCTACCGTTTTTTCTACCACCGTTTTTTCTACTATTAGGGTCGAAAAATTTAAAGTTTGCAATATTTAAACACAAGTAAGTTAGGTACCTGTATAGATTTTCTCAAAGTAAGACCAAAATATTAAAACTCTTATACTATATTTTTACATTTGTTGACAGCTTTTCTTAGTTTACAGCCCTCATAGATTTGGATAAAAGCCTTATTTTTAAAACTATATATCTGAGGTTCTACTCAATATTTCCTCAATTTATAAACATCAAACGATACAACTTTTCTTATCTCTGCAAATCAATATTAAAATTATACGATTTTTGTAAATTTAGTATTTAAATTTACCGTTTTATAAAAACAAAATTTTGGGAGATTTTTTCCTTGAATATTTATCAAAGGAAAGAACTTTCAAAATTTTGCATAAGTTGCTTCAGTTGGTATTCGCTGTTTAAGAGATATCATCAGGGTTCAAAAATTTAAAACTTATTAATTTGTAGATCTGTAACTCAGAAACCTGTACAAGTTGTACCAAAATAAAAGTAAAAAACTAAAGCTCCGAGATTGTGTTTTTAAAATTGTGTCGTTAAGATTGTGTCTTTTAAAAAATCTTTGTCCTATTTTTTCTTACTTAATGTTATTTCCATAATCAATTTAAATCGCATATGTCAAAAAATCTCTCTAGTCGTTTTGTAGCTAATAATATATCGATGAAGAAAATTAACCAGATCTTAAAAATCGATTATGCCACCTTTATCGAATTTGTTCTTCTTCATTTATATTGAGTTATTTTATTAAATGGTCTGCCATCAAAAAACTAGTTGGGGTTTTTTTTAATAATTTTATATTTTGTATAATCAATGGAGTATTTTAAAAAATATATTCAAAGAAACCAGAATTAAATAAAAGAGTTTATTAACCATTTGTGTTATACGTCATTATATGTTACGAGTTACAGTTACAAGATACTCATTTAACATACGGAAATTATTTTTATTTAGCAGCATGATTTAGTTAAAATGTCTATTACATTATGAACATAGTATATTTATTTTATAAATTTAACTATTTTCTGATCAGGAAGTACAAACTTGTATCTTATATCACAATAATTACATATTAATTGCTTTACAAAAAAAAAAAAGTATAGATGAAATCATAATTTGAGTTGTTCAAATATAAAAAAATTTTTTTTAATTATAGTGTTTTTTATATTTTTCTTTTACTTCCGTATCAATTTTTGAAAGATAAAAATTGATATAATATCAAATGTACTGTTGTAACTTGTGTGTAAGAGTACATTAATTGATTCTTTTATATTTCTTTAACATTTTAATCATAGAAAAAAAATTATTTTACATCATAAAATCTTATTTTATGAAAATTTATAACTAAGTAAATATGGAAAACTTGTCTATTAGACTATTAGAGTATTAGACACACTTTTTTGTTTAAATCGATTTAGTTTTAAACCGATATTCTGCTAGATTATGTAATAAATATAATCGTTTTTTACAAATTATATTCACTAAAGCTATATAAAACATTTTTTTTTTTTTGAAAACTCAATTGTTTGTGGAAGTCAATATTAAGCAAATGTCAAATATAAAATATGACAATTTCCAATGTTTCAAGATATATCATCAATGTTTCTGAAAGTAACTGATGATATTGCCGGGCATTTTTAAAATAACAACAAGTGATTACATTAAAAGTTAAATTTGATTATTTAGTTAGTTTATTTAATAAGTTTTCGTTCTATGTTTATTTGTAGATTCAATTTAAATTTTCATCATACATCCTTAAAAAATATATAAGCATATCTTATAAGAAATCTTTTTGCTTCCTTTATGCTAACTATACAATTGAGTGAAAGAGTAGTTTAGCCATCTATCATTATGTCAGTCTTTGTTTGAGTTTTTGAGGAATATTTAAGTTATCATTATAATATTTAAAAAAAATTTTGAAAAAATTACTTACTACTTTTAGTTTTTCCGTTCGACCGTCTATGTACAAAACTTCTACACCATTTAAGATAAAACAATCAAATAACCATGGATTTATCTCTCAAAAAATATTAATGTTTTAGAACACCTTTTTTATGCAGCTATAGATATTTCGGAGCTACAGTCCTTCAAAATTTAATATCTCTGCTGCAGCCAAACGACAGAATATTTTATAACTAAAATTTGATGCTTTATAATTTTAAAATTATACAATTTTTTGTAATTTTTGTAACGGTAAATTTATGTGAAAACAAAATTTTGCAAGACTTTACTTTCTTCATATCTCGAAAACGCTTTTAGAAATAATTTTGTGAGAAGAAAGATATTGCAGAATTATGAGTTACTTTACGAAATTTTTTTGTACTACTCCCTTTATTATTATCCTATTCTGTTTTCAAATTATATTAGGTATTATATTCTGTTTTCAAATTATATTAGGTTTCCTTAAAAATTAAACAACTCTTTATTTTTCAGATTTGTTTTGTTATACATAAAAAATTCTAAAAAAAAATTACAAATTTTAATGCAAATCACAAGGTTAACCTTTTTTTAATTCATACGAACTTAGTTCTTCTAATTTAATTAATCTTTTAATACGTTTGTGACACCTTAAAGGAGACGAAATAGATATAGAAAAGTAATATAATCATTGTCCAAGATCGAACTCAGCGTCGATTAAGCAATGTACTTCTGTTCATCCGTCTGTCGGTTTATTTCCACATCATTCTTCCTCACAATAACTCAAAAAATAATGGAGCTGGATTCTGCAATTTTCACCATGTCATTTATGTAAAATTGTTAGTTTCGCTATTGAAATTAAGCCAGTTATACCGGCGGATTTGAGTACTTGCCAAACAACTTTTTTCTTTATATAAAAATGTTAATGACTATTGAACCTGGGTACCTTAAATTTTGTGAAATGAAATCAAGTTTTATGGGAATAAATTCTGCACAATTTGGTTGATCTAAAGTAGCATGATCGGGTAGCTGCCATACACCTTTTTTTTTATATAAGCATAATTTATTTTCGCATATCTTGGTGCTAGACATCTGAAATTTTTTAAATAATGATCAAATTTTCTGCAATAATCTATATGAAGTGTGGTTGCACTAGTGCAAGAGGTTCAAGTTATATATCTTGGAACTTAATTCGCTGTCATATCTTGGTAATTAATACATCTGAAATTTTGTAAAAGATAATTCAATTTTATGGCAATAGCTTTTGTAGAATTTGGTTACTTCAGGGCAACGGATTCAACGGGTACGGGTTCTGTCATACAATTCTAAAATTTAATTATATATATTCTAAAGTTGACACAATCTACTCTACAAACTTCCTATTTTAATTACCTTTCGTAAATTATACGCCTTTAAACTATTCTGATTTATATGCTGCCAATTGTTTTAAATATCTTGGAGTATTATAATAAAACTTTAAAACTATTTATAAAAAAAAAAACTTTGTGTTTAACTCATTATCAGTTATCACCTACAAATTATTATAAAAACAAAAATTTAAATCTCAATCTTTTATAAAAATATTATTTTAATTAATATAAACTATCAAAAGTAGATAATAAATTAAAAACTTTGTAATTTCAAAGCACTGACTAAATAATATAAGTAGTAATTTATAAATCATCGAATAAAAACTGAAATATAAATATTTACGTTATAAGTACATTAAAAATTAAGTAATAAAATTAGAGGCATTAAAAAATATTTGTATTATTTACATACATAATAATAATATTGTCAATTGACATAATTGTTAAGTAAGCGAATAATAATTAGAATTATTTATATTTAAAAACGAGGAAGAGTGCAGTATACTGTGACTGTGACAACTCTGGGATACCCGTATGAACGTAATATATCCTGTTTCTATAAAACTTGATCATCTTATAAACAATTTCTGATGTTTTAGTACCGACGTTATAACTGCCGAGATATATATTTATGTAAATTGTGGAGTTATACGACAGCTACCCAAATCTATTACACCAGCACAACCAAATTTTACAGAAGTTGTTGCTGTAAAGCTTGATCATCTTTTGTAAGATTTCAGACGTCTAGCTACATAAAAATGCAAGAGGTGCAAGAAGCCTGAACCTACTGCTCTAACCAAACCAAATTTTACAGAAGTTGTTAGCGCGCAATTCGACATCTTTTTACAAAATTTCAGATACCTAGTTTCAATAGACTCGGAGTAATTTTCATTTAAAAGTTGTATGGCAGCTACCCGAACTTGTTGAACCTACATAACCAAATTTTACAGAAGTTGTTGCCATAAAACTTGATCATTATTTGTGAGATTTCAGACGCCTAGCTTCATTAAATTCCAAGAGGTACAAGAAGCCTGAACAGGCTGCTCTGGACCAATGAAATTTTACAAAAGTTGTTGGCATGTAACGCAACAACTTTTTACTAAATTTCAGATTCCTACCTTCAGTAGACACTGAGTTATTTTCATTTAAAAAGAGAAGTTTTATGGCAGCTACCCGAATCTGTCGTACCATCCTAACCAAATTTTACAGAAATTGTTGCTATAAAACTTGATCGTCATTTGTAAACTGACGGACGGGCGTACATGGCTTAATCGACTGAGAATTCGATTCTCAGCCGATTCATAGCTTTGACACTTAGATAGCTTTGACACTTAGTTCCGCTCCTTTAAAGTGTCACAAACGTAATGGCAGATTTATTATACCGTTGAACATAGTTCATACGGGTATAACAAATACAATATAGTTGTACTAACATGATAAGTTTACTCGTAGTTTTAAATTTTTTTTTAAAATGTGGAAACTATCAACTAAATTTTTTTGGAGTAATTTCATTATTATGTACTTTTGTTCAGGAAAATAAAAGTAAATTGCATATAATGGGATTAAAAAATTAGTATACTTTATTCTAAATAGATTCAAATCGAAAATGATTGTTTTGCATATAAATCATAAACACATCTGTAATAAATTAGTCTCTTTCTCAACATTTAGGTCATTTATTAAACTTCTCTTACACTTTTATCATAATTACAGATTTTTTAACAGCCACCAATTATCAGTTCTTCTTTTAAGATGGAAGTTATTTCCAAGCGAATATGCTGGCTCAGACCTTAACATACCTTTCGAGATAAACCGATGTTTAATATTTAATAAATCCCATATTTACTTCTACCAGGAAATATACCTACTTAGTTGCCAGAATTACAAATTTCTAACAGTTAGAAGATCATATCTACTAAACTAATTCTTTATCATTTAATTAGAAGTTTTTTTTAGACTGAAATCAGATTTGTCTGATGTTTTTGTAAAAAAACAAAATGGAAGTTCATTTACGTTTTAAAAACAAAATACTTTTAGCACTTTTAAATTTTTTTTTTTATTAGAAAATTAATCTTTTTATTTTTAAAATTAAAAAAAAATAATTGTATGGTAATATATTCATGGTAGATATACATAGTTTAAACTTAGGGGACACAAATAGTACCGAGGAAGTACCGTTACCATTTGGATACCATTTACTCATAATCTGGATTGTCAGCTAAATTCTATAATCACCTACGTAAACTATGTCCATTCAGCTAAGGGATATTTTAACTTTATAATTTAATTAAAAAATTGATTATCAAAAATGAATCGTTGAAAATAATTAAATAATATTCTAAGTTAGAAAGTAATTTAAGAACAATTCCACAGCATTTACTAAATTTTTCATTTAAAAATTCATATACATTTTTATGATTGACCGCAAATGTGAGGTAAAAACAAAATTACCTTTAATTGGATTTGAATTACTTTGCAGAATCAATTATTATGATTTTATTTGTTGATTTTAATAAATTAAATAGGTACTTCGAATTTTGTTTTAGGATGTTTTTATTTATTTATTTATTTTTGATACTGGATAATTCCTACAAAAGCTTTAATTCGGATTAAATTTTTTTATAAATTTATTGATTTAAAGAATGTAATATCAATGATTGTAATTCGAACTTTTTTTTTATATTATGTATATGCAGTATGAGTTATTAGGGGTGCTATATATTCTAAAATCTAGAATATTAGCAATATTGAACAAACAATTTATATTTCATTAAGTAACTTAAGCTCTATTCGGAGAAATATTGTCGCTCAGATTTACCCTAATTTTTATTTTATTTAATTAAAACAAAAGTTGAAACAAAACCTATTAATTTTCTAAGGGTAGTGCGGATCTTCCAAAGATATGGAGGATACCCTTTTGGTGGTATCAGACTCTCACTGTGTGAACCTACACCTATTCTCCGCTTAGACAATATAAATAGATGAAACTCTTAACTGTCCACGCAAGATAATTGGCTAGGAATACCGACAGGGAGAGATAATTTATTTGTTTTTACAATTTGAAATTTTTCGTTATAAAAAAATATCTGATTATTGTTATATCTATTATATCTTATCTAAATGCTTAGGTACCATTATACTTAAATCATATAATGCTTTATGTCATCTTATGTCAATTTCTTGTTTTTTGATGAATTTTGATAACGGTTTCGTCGTCATTACTGCTTAAAGTTTCCCATATACAGGTTATCCTATCATAAGTTTAAATAGATAAGAAGGTGATAGGAAATCTCGAATGAAAACAAAAAATTTATATATATGTAAAAAAAATTCTTCTTGCCTTAGTTGCAAAATTTTAATTTTTTCAAATTACAAAAATTGTAATAATTTTCTGTTTTCCTCTTTTTTTTGCTTATTGAGAGATATCCTGTTTATCACTCTGTCTTCTATTAGTTTAATATAATCTAATCGTCTAAGTTAAATGTAATCTAATCGTTTAATTAATGACCCCATAGTGAGTAATATTATAGCCTCGCTTGACATCCGTCGTAATATAGGAGCTCTTAGTCTTTTTTATAGATATTTTGTAGGTAATGACACTTGCTTAGTTGAAATAAAATCAGAGGAGGCATCAATCTTAAGCAATTCCAACGCACCACAAGAGGTGCAACAATTCGTTTGTTGTTAAAACTGCAAAAATGTGGAATTTATTACCATCCACTGTATTTACAAAAGTTGCCGGTTTTGGTATTTATAATTTGTCCAAATTTAAGAAGAATCTCAACAAATTCTTGTCAAATTTACCCTTTAACTGACCATTATCCTCATTTGTTCCATCCCTATCCCATCCCATATAATCACAACTACTTCAAGTACAAAGGATCATATTCCTAGTTTGTGGTTTTAGAAAAGAAAAAATAATAATCATATTTATAATTATAATTATTTATATTTTATATTATAATTTAAAATATAAAAGTTATTTCTCGTTACAGTTAAAAAGACAAAATTGAAGATGATATAAACGATACAATGATACACTTTTTATCATTCATAATTCAAGGAATTCATTTTATTCGAGAGAGCCCGCGTTCGCTGCCAGTGTTCGGTTTTTTTTTTGTAAGTAATTTGTCATTGCAGACAATCAACAAAACAATTGGTTTTTATAATTTTTCACTTATTTTAGAGAAAATTGATATAAGTAACACTGACATGGTATTGTTGACATGCTATTGTCATAAATACATATTTGAGCAAAAATTCAAATTATTTGAATGTTTATATTACTCCTTTCCATACCAGTAATTTATTATATAAATTGACAATACCACATAAGCTATTTTCTACAATATATTCATTGAAGAAAAATAAAAAAATTATTAAAATCTTTGGGTACAACATTTGCTAAGAAAAACAATTCCTTAGCCTAAACGTATGCAATCGTTATGGTAAAAGTTTTTCTTAATTTAAAATTTTTATAAAATATGAAAATGAATTAGTTTTTTAGATAACTTTTTTACAGGATGAGTAAATTAAGAAAAATTTAAAAAATAAAAATATTTTATGTAAATCAATTAAAACTAATAGTTTATCTAATTTTGTAAACATTTTAAGGATGTAAACAGAAACAGAAGGAATAAATAATAAGTAAAAAAAAAAATGTTATTATTATAAAGCTCACGAAATGGTTTAGTTTTTTTTTTTTTCTAATGCATTTCTCTGTCACATAAATGTGGACAGGAAATTACACAGCCTTTTCTGTTCAGGCGTGGCTGTAAATGTCGTAAGGGGGAATAACTCTTACGACGTGTGTGGGATTCGAACCTACACCCCCTCGGTGTTAACAGTGTTTTTTTTACGCTCTTACCCACTAGGCCAGCGAGGCTCCGAGTTTTATGTTTTTTTTTTACTGGAAAAGAATAGGGATTGTTTTTTTTTTTTGTGAAATAAAGTTACATCAGTCAAAGTTGAGTTAAGAAAAACTTTTGATTAGTTTTCATTTATATAATTTTTTTTTGATTCTCAAAAAAACTCTCAAATTTTAAAATTCCCTATTAAAATCAAATTAAATGTCTTACTGCTTCAATTAACATTTGCTTCTAATAGGTTTCGCGTAAGCTGCAGCATTCGTATACCTTTATATGCCATTTATTAATATATCATAAAACTTTAGAATATACAAATATAGAGTATATGAAAATACAGACCATTAACATCTAAAGTGCTTGCAAATAAAAAGTTTTATTACAGAATAAAATAAAAGATTTTGTTTCTAAAAAAAAAAAAGAAAAAAAACTTTAAATAATATAATGTTTAGTACACCTTTAAAAATAGGAATATAATAAATAACTTCATATCAATTAAAATTTATAGCAAAAAAATAATTTCGGGTAAATCATTAATGTACGATTTTAATTGAGGTGGGTTATAAAAATAAAAATATAAATCAAAGAATTTTTTTAATGTTTTAAAAATTAAAAATTAAAGACTTCATAGAAAAAAAAAATGGTTAAAAATTGATTAATTAATGATAAAATAAATAGGTAAATTTCTAAAACAAGTCCAAATTGTTAATTAGATATTTAGAGAGAAAGACCGATATTCACATTTCAAAATGAGATCTTAGATTAAAAGTTTAATATTTTGAGCGATGAATTAAGTAAAAATTAGCTAGATTCCATTACAATTTCTAGAATAGAATATAACAGAAGATAAAGGATTAGTTTTTCTTTGGCACTATGAAATCTGATTTTTACAATCCCTTCTGCTGATTATCAATTTAAATTCTATCAATTCTAAATGGAGTCTTATACACATAATACTATATATTTAAGGATATATATATAGAGAACTGTAATAATTCTTAATAAGCGATTGCAATTAATGTTAACACCATGTTCTATTTAATCAAATTCATTAACTAATAGTCGTAACACTTATAGTACATTATAATTTTATATATAGTTTCGTAAACCATGAATACAATAATGCCTTTGAAAAAAATAACTGGAATGTCTGTAGAAACTGCTAGTCTAAAATCTAGTACTTACAGCTAGTATAAAAGTTAACCATAATTGTGCAAAAGTTATATAGTAATAATTGTATAAAAAATTGTTGAAATTTTAAAAAATTAAAAAAGGAAAATTATCATCTTCCTTTAAAATATCCCTTAGATACTAGATATTTTGTACCTAAAATCCCCTTAAAACAAATATTCTTCGTGTCCTTTTTCGCTTGTTACAATTTTCTAAATTCGGCATCTTGAAACTGATTCATGAAGTTCAGATAATCAATGTTAAATCAAAATAGTTGGACAAAAAATTATTCAAAATTCAAAAAATATTTAAAAATTTAAATTTTTTGTCAGATATTTTTTATCAAGTTTTAATTCGTTAAATTCTTATTTAGATTTGTTTAGGTTTAAATTATTTTTATATTATATTTTTTAAAGAATATTAAAATAAAAAAAACAACTGACTGCAACTTTTATAGGATTCACTTAAATACATTAAAAAGTAAGAAAATAAAGTTTAATTTTTATTTTATTTATTTTGTTTTTTTGTCAATTCCCTACAGGCACCCATTTGAGATTTGTATAATCCCTAAAATAACAATGAATTTTCTTAAAAATCTCTTAGTTATTCTCTCACAACCACAAAAACAAAAAAAAAAAAAAATTAAAAATGAAAAGTTTTGAATAAAATGAACAGGCTAAAGTTTTTTTTTTTTTTTAATCCGGGCCAGACGATTAGGTCAAAAATGTTATTGGTCAGATTCATTCAATGTACAATGAAAATTATTGTCTGTGTAATGTCTGTGACACCACAAAGTTTTTAATTTGGTTTTTGGTTTAAATTTTAATATTATTTATACATTGTATTTTGTTACTGGTAATTTTAATCAAGAAATAATTGGAAATACACGTCTTATATTTAAAGGGCATAAACAAAAGAAAAATTTCTTACAACTTAATTTTCTTAAACGAAAAAAAAAGATGATACAAGATAAGAATGCTGGTAAGAATGTTTTGATTGTCATGGGTTTGGTAAATTATAATGTTAAAAAAAAACAAAATTCTTGTCTATAAGAATATAAAAAGAAATTTAATATTTTTTTTAATTTTCTTTTATTTATAAGAAGATATCATTTGATTGGTTTCAATATATACCGTTTAATTTTGAAATTTTCTTTTATATGAAAATTTTTTATTTCACAAATAAAAATAGAACATTGTAGACTAACCTATTCTGATATTAAATATTCTTTAATATATTTAAAATAAATTACAACATATTATTAAAAAAATAAAAACTTTAATTAAATTTCAAAGAATTTTAATAAAAAATTTTGTACTTTTAATGCCTTTAATGATGCTTAGATCATTTTTCCTAATTGAAATATTAAAAAATTTTGTAAAAACCTGCAAGTGTAATTTGGTTCTTTTTTGGTAAAATTTTGAAGTATAATTATTTAATTATTTAGCCAACCTAAATTTATTAAAATAAAATATCTAATTTATATTTTCCACGAATTATTTAATTTTGGGTGCCTGGTAATAATACACCAGGTAATAAAGTCAAATCGACTTTATTTCCGTTTCGATGCGGAAATAAAATAAAATGGCGAATATTGAAAATTCGGTTTTATCTCTTTAAAAAGGAAATAAAGTCGAATCGACCTTATTTCTGTTTCTAAATATTTTTTTTTTGCGGTACTGTCATCAGGAGCATGTGTGAGATTACTGTTGAAGTATGTATAAATAAATGTAAAAAATACTTAGCAGAAATTTTTGAGTTGGGTACAAAACCACAGTATTTCATTTTTCAGATTTTATAATCATCTCTCAATTTGAGAACCCTCTTAATTTGTGATTTTTTTTTGGGTATATTAAATTTAAAATGTGGACCTTAATTTTTTATTTTATATTATTTTGTTTATATAATATTAAAATGTCGGCGTTTTGTATCAGACCTATTATTTTACTTATTTTGGTTTTATCATAATTAAATTAAAATTTCAGAACAGGATTTCAGAAATGTTTTCATTATAAAAATAAAATTCGACGTTATTTTCCTTTCAATTTCGACTTCATTTTCTATTCAAAATGGTAATAAGATCGAATTTAGAAAATATGCGATTTCGCTTTATTGCTTAGGGTATTATTTCCGGTAATCTAATATAATTAATTAATTACTTCTGCTAAATTTATAATTAATTACCTTATAATACGGACCTAACATAATCGAATTTGAGGGTTGGTATTATATTTGTTCATTATATGCTATTAAATTATTATATAATATTATTATACATTTACATTATATTTTGTAGCAAAGGGGATTTGTTTTCAGTTAACAAAACTTGCTGCCTGTACAGGATTTGAATCCGCACTCTCACAATTAATATGCCACGTACTTAATCACTAGGCCACCGAGGCCCTTTTAATAGATATTTAAGAAGGACAAGCCAGAAACACCCAAAGTATATTGCATATTTGAAGGAGGAAATGTATTTAATATAGTCACTACAATATGATATTATTGTATTCTGAAACATGAATCTAAAGGCGGAGGAAAATAAGGCCTACAGCAATTAGGTCTAATAGACCTTATTTCACTTATGGAAAGAGAAATAAAACCTAAATCGCGAAATTACGCATATTAGGCTTTATTTCTCATTTCAAAGTGAAATAAGGTCTAATTATTTTTTCAAAATAATGTAATTAAAGCCTAATTGTAATTTATTATTCCAATAATAAAATTTTTTAATATTTTTGTTTCATAATTTAATTCCCATATATTTCAGTTTATTTAAGTAATAAAATGGGATCTTTTTTTTTTGGTATATTTCACTCTGTACGCACGTCCGTCAGTTAGTTTTTTTTCATAATGCAATAAGTTCGACAAGCTAAAAATGAAAAAATTTCGTTTAAATTCAACATTCAAACTTATTTCACTTTTTAATGTAATAATTTTATCGGACTTAGTTCAGTTATAAGAGTTGGTTACAAAATCTTGATTGCTTCTTTTTCCGAAATATGAATGCACATGAGTATACAGGACTCTAAAATAAAAGGAATTTTATAGTTGGTTACAAAATCCGCTTTGCCGCTTGTAGCTGTGATTTTGAAGTCAACTCTGAAATGTCTCCTAATTACAAAGAATTCGAAATCATAAAATTGGAAAAAAATAATGTTTCAGCTTTCAATACATTTAAAAGTAATAAATTTAAAAGTATTAAATTTTGACTTTCTCTATGAAAAATAATAATAAATTTTGTGAAAATTTAGACATTTTATAAAATAAATAATTGCCTACAGGATTTAATTCTTTTTGAAATGAGAAATAAGACCTACCGCGAAATTTTATCAATTAGGTCTTATTTCTCAACTCAATTGTAAAATAAGATCTATTAGACCTTATTGCTCTAGGCTTTATTTCCCTCTGCCGAATTTAACAAGTCATAAATAAATGGAATAAAGAGAAAATGAAGGTAAATTGATGACTTTTTAAAAAAACAATAAATTATTTTTCTTCATTATTGTTGGTTGATTTTAAATCGGATTTCTAGGCAATAGTATTATACGACTGGCCAAATTTATTTTTGGTGTTTATAAATCTTGCGACATTTTTCTAGTTAATTGGTCCCATTAATTCTACTCTCGAGCAATTATTATATACGTGTCATAAAGTGAATTGTTAATAATATGCATATAAGTATAAGTAATATTTTTTTTTAATTAAGTTGGGCTTCTGCAAAGGGTTCATACTAATGTTTCATAACTACAACCGATTTCGCAAGTATTTTATAATATTAGCATTTTATTTTTTTTATTTAAGATTTTTTATTTGAAAAGTTTTAGATATGTATAAGCTGTAGCATCATACCAGCCTGCATTATATATTGAATAACGTAGTGTATGTTGTTGTCATTGTATAATTGTTTATTAGACGCTCAAAGTGTCTATGGATTTAGAGAGACTGGTAGTTAGTAAATATCAACTGCACCTTGTTTGATGACTTATTTTATTATGAATAGTTGTGATATTTTGTTTTGTAAGGTTACTCTGGTGTTTCTATTTTTGAAAGTTATCATCACTAGAGCCTTGTAAATTTTCCGGCTATTAGCAAGACATTTCTTCAACACCAGTTCAACTGCCCAATAAGCAGATTTCCCTATCATATCTCAAAACAAAAATTAAATCGAAATTTTATATTCAGTTAATACTTTTCCCCATTGACGTTTTGTGTTTATGATATTAAAAAGTGTTAGTGTATAAACTAAAATTACTCACACCTACAATTTACAACATTTATGTTTTCTCTTTTGTTATGGTATGATTATAGTATTATCCAACTGTCAGGCAACTCCACTCCGTGCATATCATATTATATTTTATCAGGATATAATTTATTGTGTTTTAAAGGCTTGATTCAGCCCTTTTGATTTTCTAAGAAGCACTAACTATTAATATTTTGTGGTATAAAATATAAAATATTTTTATTTGTTTTACAGCTTCAAATTTTACATAAGGTTTAAGTTTTCGCAAACTCACATAAATATAGTGTTGAAAAACACATGAAAATGAAAAACAAAATTAAAAATAGTCGTACAAAATCCTCTAAAATGCTTAAAAAATTTAAATCTCCAAATTAATTTACTAAATAAAATGAAAATAAATTTATTAGTTTTAGAAATTTTTCAAATTTTTTTTGTTAAAAATCCTCTTGTAAAAATATTTTCTAACTACAAAATTTTGGTTTTTTAGCACATTTCTCAAAATATTTTTGAAATGTTTACTTGTTAGTTTTAACCTGTTCGTTTATTCCTTCGCTGCAATTTGGTTTTTAAATATGTAGTTATGTAAAACCATATTTAGCAAAAAGTTGACTCCTTCTTATATTCGGAAAGCTTTCAGTCAGAACTTTGAAATTTTGAGGACAAGAAAAATTTTGAGAAGTAGCATAAGTTACTTCATAACTTTGTGGAACTTTTCTGGAAAAAAGTTTGATCCAAACATATTTATAAAATTTTGTTGCTCTAGTAGAGCAAAAAATTTATATCCTCGTATCCTGGCATTTATTTAATCTGATATTTTGTTAAAAATTATAAAATTTTATGGCAATAACTTCTGTGAAATTTGGTTGGTTGGGGTTCGAACAAGTTTAAATATCTGTCATATAATTCTAAAATTTATATAAATATCTCTCGATACTTAATAATTAGAAAGATGACTTAATGTAATGGTGAGAGCATATATTATGTCCGTTCGGGTACCCTAGAGTTGATACAGTCTACTCTACACTTTACCTCATTATATCCGTATGAACTATGTTCAAGGATATAATAAATTTTCCATCACATTTGTGACATCTTATAGCAGTCGAGCTAGATATAGTGTCAAAAGTATGGATCGGCTCAGAATCGAATTCTGAGGCGATTAAGCCATGTACGTCCGTCCGTCCGCACGATAACTCAAAAAATAAAAGAGCTAGGAGGCTGAAATTTTGTTTACGAGACTTTTGCGAAATTGTTAGTTTTGCTATTTCAATCCAGCATTTTCGGCCACCGGGTTCGACTAGCTGCCATACAACTTCTTTCTTTATATGGAAATAACTCAGTATCTGTTCAAGCTAGATATCTGAAATTTTGCAAAAGATGATGAAGTTTTATGGCAGCAACTTCTGTTTGGTTGTAACGGTACGACAGGGTCGGGTAGCAGCCATAACTTCGCTTTTTAAATGAAAATAACTCAGTGTCTATTGAAGCTAGCTTTCTCAAATTTAGTGAAAAGGTGTCGAGTTACATGCCAGCAATTTTTGTAAGATTTGGTTGGCCTAAAGTAGCTGATTCAGACTTCTTGCACCTCTTGGAACTTAATGAAGCTAAGCGTCTAAAATCTTATAAATGATGATCAAGTTTTTTTGCAACAACTTCTGTAAAATTTGGTTGTGTATTGGACAATTCGGGTAGCTGTCATACAACTCCACAATTTACATAAATATATCTCTGTAGTTAATGTCGGTACTAAAACATCTGAATGTTTTTAACAGATGGTCAATTTTTATAGAAATAGGGTATATTACGTTCATACGGGTATCCCAGAGTCGACACAGTCTACTCTACGGTACTTTTCCTCGTTTTTTCTTTACATTTTTTTATCAAATTTTTAGATTTTGTAAAGGTATAAATGTTTATTAAATTAATTTTGTCGAACTTTACTTAAACCTTTTGTTTGTTTAATTTCCATTTAAAAATTTCTATTTAAATAGAATTATATTATTATTACATAAAGAAACTTTTATATTTGAAACATTTAGGTTCTGTAAAATTTCCCAACTTAAAAAAAATAAATAAACTCAAAATAAAAATGTTGAAAAAAAAACAAAATAAATTTTCATAAAACAGAAAAATAGATTCCTCAATGAATAAAAAAACAATATACTTGTATTTCACCAACTTTTTTTTTCCACTTTATAGTAAAATTATCCACTTTAATATTTTGAAATTTAAAAAAAAATTTTTTATACTTAATTTTCTTTTTTAACCGGTATCCAAAAAAAAAAACTAGAAAATTCGCGCTGTTCAAATATAAAAAAAAAAAAGCCACATTAAAACAATTTAATGTAGTTAGTTGATTTCATTTTAGGGTTTTCTAAAACAAAACCACTCTAACATTAACATTTAAAATAGAAACCAAAAAAAAAGCACACAAAACTCACTTTATATATTAATGTAATAAGCGAAAATTTTACACACAATTAAAAGAGTGTTAAAGGACGATAATATAATATGGTTGGTAACTTTGTTTAGTCAATATTTGTTTGCTCTTGTTTCTACTTTTTAATCTATCAACATTATATATTACATTATGTTTGTTCTAAAAAAAAATTTTTTTTTTTTTGTGTCGAAGGACATACAACAGGATTTGTTATTTTTATTTTTGTACACTTTAGAGGATTATATTATAGAACAAAAAAATGAAAAAAAAAGGAATTAAATTTGAATATTTAATCTAAAAGCTAACTAAAAATAAAAAAAAAACACTTTAAATTACTTAAAAAAAAAAAGAAAATTGACCCAGACTACTTTGAGGAATTTTATAAATTGAGGCTCAAAAAATGAGGCTCATAAATCTCATATTATAATATGGTAATACTAAATAATAAGATTTTCTTAAAATATCTAATTTATGAACGCTTTATGTTGCACTTTTGGAAAACTAACTTTGGGTTATCCCAAATCCTATTTAGGTTAATTTTTTTACCGGTAAAGATATTTTATTAATTTTTAATTGGGTATGTTGAATTTTGGTATCAAAATGGCGCAATCTAGTGCTAATTGAGACCTTCACGCAGCATCGTGAAGGTCACCACCCTACCTACCTATGTTGAATTTTATTTGTTTTTAGTTCACAAGATGCACTTATTTTGCTTTTCTCAAACACATTTCTTATAATATAGTCATATAACTAATACAAACTATTACAGGACTTTTTACATCATTACATCATTAAATAAAAGTTTGTAAAATGGTTCTTTATGATCATTATTGTTTAAAATTATCTAGAATCATTAAATTTCATGTATCGTATTGATTTACAGTAACAAGCCTTGTTTTTGCGATCATTAGAAAGGTGACTAAATCTGGATTTAGTAACTAACTTAAAAATTTATTATCGAATCCATGTCAAAAACGAGGAAGAATACAGTTGCCTTTGTCAACTCTTAGATACCCGTACGAACCGTTAGTATGTTCACAGCCTGTCACTCTGCTCACAATATTATTTTTTTAATATTTTAGTATTTTAAAATAATTTGGGTGAATTTTATAATTTCTAGAACTATGGGTTGTACATATATTCAAACTATATGTTTATATGTACATTCTTCAAAAGCAGATTCTAACCTTTCACATAACGATTATCAATCCAAAACTTTTTCAAATATTCTATAGTGCCATTTAATACTAAGCGGTAAATGTATATTAAATTTACTTAGTACAAAATAGTAAATATAATTTTATATATTATATTATATTATATTTAAATATTCCATTGACAGAATAATTTCTTATAAGTACAATAAAATACATATAATATGTTTGTAAATACGGCGCTATATAATATACATCTATACTCTTATCATTCATTCACTAGTGACATATACGATATCTAAATAAACATGATATTATATAAGTATGTATATATATCAATATCATATAAATAAAAATTCTTCAAGCAACCGTTATGTTGTTTACTCCTTTACATTTTTTTGTACTACGTACTCAACAATTTCAAAATATCGAGTAAAACAAAATGCAAAAAATTTGTTGAAGAAATTTGTTAGAAAATTTGAAAAAATCAAGTAACACTTTCGTCAATTATAAAGTAACCCTATATTATTAAAAAAAGTTGTTAACAGAAATAAGAATATAATGTTGAAGCTTTAATTTTTGTGTATTACTTTAAAAAAATTTTAACAGGTGTTCAAGTTACAGGTGTTTAAAAATAGGAAATTTTCAGTTTTTGACCCCTTACAGCTCCTAAACGGGGGGCGATACAAAAAAAGTTTCTGAAATGACTCATACTTATTTTCAAAGATCTAACATCTGTCAAAATTTCAAGTTTCCAACTTTAACCGTTTAGCAGATAGAAGGGTTGAAGGATTTTGCAAAATTTGAGTTTCACATAACGGTAAATTAAGACACTGTATGCCACAAATATATATTTATTGTATATATACTTTTAAAGCTAATAAAAGTAGTAATCGTTTGGCGTTTTCAAAATGAAGATGTACCTTATACAACTTGTGCTATAACAATTTAAATATAGAGCTTTTTTGAACCTTTGGGGAGCTGTAGCTCCGTAACGGGTGGGGTTACAAAAAAAAGTTATAAAAAATAAAATTAATATTTTTGTGAGATCTATCAGTTGTTAAAATTTCATAGCTCTATTGCAAAAAAAATGTCGGGATCTAAAAGTTAGGTGTTCGAGAGCTACCCTAAGGCTTGGTCCAAACTCAACCAAAAAAAATAGGGAACCTACAAATTACTCCCAGAATATTTTGTGTAAATTTCAAGATTCTAGCTTTCTTAGTTTTTGAGTTAGCGTGCTGACGGACGGACGGACGGACATGGCTCAAAAGTCTTAGAATTTTTTTCTGATCCGATCCATACCTTTGAAGGTATATCTAGCTCGCTTATTTCGAGGTGTTACAAACGGAGGAGTAATTTTATTATACCCGATCCTATCGTACGGGTATAACCAATATTTTATAATGAATGTAGATAATGTCATCACTTTGCCTATCGTTCCATCAACAAAAACTACTTGTAAAACGAGGAAGAATACAGTTGCCTTTGTCAACTCTTAGATACCCGTACGAACCGTTAGTATTTTCAAAGCCTGTCACTTTGCTTACAATATTATTTTTTTAATATTTTAGTATTTTAAAATAATTTGGGTGAATTTTATAGTTTCTAGAATTATGGGTTGTACATATATTAAAACTGTATGTTTATACATTCTTCAAAAGCAGATTTTAACCTTCCACATAACGATTATCAATCCAAAACTTTTTCAAATATTCTATAGTACCATTTAATACTAAGCGGTAAATGTATATTAAATTTACTAAGTACAAAACAGTAAATATAATTTTAAATATTATATTATATTATATTTAAATATTCCATTGGCAGAATAATTTCTTATAAGTACAATAAAATACATATATGTATGTAAATACGGCGCTATATAATATACATCTATACTCTTATCATTCATTCACTAGTGACATATACGATATGTAAATAAACATGATATTATATACGTATGTATATATATTAATATCATATAAATAATAAAAATTCTTCAAGCAACCGTTATGTTGTTTATTTATTTGCATTTTTATGTACTACGCATTATATCCTCAACAATTTCAAATTATCGAGTAAAACAAATGCAAAAAATTTGTTAGAAAATTTGAAAAAATCAAGTAACACTTTCGTCAATTATAAAGTAACCCTATATTATTAAAAAAAGTTGTTAACAGAAATAAGAGTATAATGTTGGAGCTTTAATTTTTGTGTATTACTTGAAAAAAATTTTAACAGGTGTTCAAGTTACAGGTGTTTAAAAATAAGAAATTTTCAGTTTTTGACCCCTTACAGCTCCTAAATGGGGAGTGATACAAAAAAAATTTCTGAAATGACTCATACTAATTTTCAAAGATCTAACTTCTGTCAAAATTTCAAGTTTCCAACTTTAACCGTTTAGAAGATGGAAGGGTTAAAGTATTTTGCAAAATTTGAGTTTCGCATAACGGTAAATTAAGACACCGTATGCCAAAAATATATATTTATTGTATAAATACTTTTAAAGCTAATGAAAGTAGTAATCGTTTAGCGTTTTCAAAATGAAGATATACCTTATACAACTTGTGCTATAACAATTTAATTATAGAGCTTTTTTGAACCTTTGGGGAGCTGTAGCTCCGTAACGGGTGGGACTACAAAAAAAAGTTATTAAAAATAAAATTAATATTTTTGTGAGATCTATCAGTAGTTAAAATTTTATAGCTCTATTGCAAAAAAAATGTGGGGATCTAAAAGTTAGGTGTTCGAGAGCTACCCTAAGGCTTGGTCCAAACTCAACCAAAAAAAATAGGGAACCTACAAATTACTCCCAAAATATTTTGTGTAAATTTCAAGATTCTAGCTTTCTTAGGTTTTGAGTTAGCGTGCTGACGGACGGACGGACGGACGGACGGACATGGCTCAAAAGTCTTAGAATTTTTTTCTGATCCGATCCATACCTTTGAAGGTATATCTAGCTCGCTTATTTCGAGGTGTTACAAACGGAGGAGTAATTTTATTATACCCGATCCTATCGTACGGGTATAAATGTGTACGTGTAAAATGTTGTAAAAGCTTTGGGAATAGTTATACTTTTTTATTTGTTAATTGCCTTTTAAAATGAAATATCATAAATATAATACCATATATTATAATAATTATAGAAATTTTAATAAAATTGTAATAATTATAATGAAATGTTATCAAAAAAAAGGACACGTGGAATGTGTTTCATAATAAAATGAACAATTAAAAAATGACGTACTACGAATGACATCAAAAAAATTGCATAATCTTCTGATATATTTTCTAATAAAACAAAAAATTGAACTCGAGTTGTTTTCGAAATTTAATAATTTTAGGTAATATGAGGTGAAATTTGTGGAATGATTTTAATTCCGAAAAAAATTGGAATTTATAAGAAGGAGGAAGCAATATTTATTGTTTATCCAACGTGTAGATTGAGAACTAATTGTAATTCTATTAATATGCATGATAAGAAAATCATCCTATAAATGAAGGTTAGTAAATAAATTTAAAATCTTCATAAAAGTATTTCATTTTTATTAAAAGTAGAAAAGTAGAAGAAGATTTTTTTTCTACATGTGTTAACAAAGTCTTGTTCATATTCGTTTCTTAAATCATATTACTTGAATTAATTCATCCCGAATACATATTTTGTTTACTCATTCTGGGCAGAAAATACCCAGGTACATACACCTTATATAAAATATTTGAAATTTGTTTACTGTTACTTTGAGTTCTTGAGTAAATATTTTCAAAAATGATAAAATCTTAGTTATTCATTTTATGTAGACATAAAAAAATATTTATTAGTATTTTTTATCACGTTCAAAATCAAACATGTTTAAACTTCTACAACGATTTTATTCGATAATCTTCCACGTGTATAAAAATGATTAATGCTTAGTATAGCTCCAACACGTCACAAGCAATATACACATAAAACAGTTTGTATGTTTTCAAAAACATCCGGACCAGTTTTATCACGAGATTAAAATATTATCTGAAAAGAAGTATATTGCACAGAAATGATAGCTTTCTTTAAACCATTATTATAAATTTTGGGATTTATTTGTTTAATTTTGAAGAACAGAATGATTCTGGACTCAAAATTCATATAAAGGAACTATGTCTATAAATCGTTTTCTAATATTGTGAAAATTTATTCATTTTATATGGAAGAAATTAGTGAGATACTCGCGGATACATTATATTTGGTCAAGTTAGAAAAAAATTTAACCTTACAAAAAAAGAATCTTTTTATTCGTCCTTACAATGAATTATGATAAATTTTAACGTAATTGGCATATTGCTTTTGGAATCAATCTAGTTTAATTGTACAGGATTATAATGAATACGATTTAGATCTTTTATTTGATGAACATCAATTTTTTTTTCAATTTACCACTAATATGGTTATGAGCAAACACATAAAGAATATTCGAGATAATGTTGCGAGTGGTTATGATCGAATGTCTGCAAAAAATCTTAAAGCTTTTTCCGATGATAAGATCAGCCTGCTCACAAAAATTTTTAACGATTCGATTGTTAAATGCTCTTTTCCAGATGAATTAAAAATAGCCAAGGTTACACCTTTACATAAGTCCGGACCTAAGGGAGATCTTAATAATTACAGAGCCATATCTGTCCTTCCAGTAATTTCGAAACCATTTGAACGAATTATCTTTGATCAAATGTGGACACATTTTGCGAAGTACGACTTCAGCCTGCATCGAAGTTATAAACATGATTCAGGAGTCAATGTCTAGAAACAAAATAACTTCATTAATAAGTATTGATCTCCAAAAGGCATTTGATTCAATTGATCATGACATTCTTCTAATGAAACTTAAAGCAGCGCACTTTTCAAATGACGCCGTACAATATATAAATTCGTACCTTACCAATAGGAAACAATATGTTCAAATTGGTGAAATTAACAGTGATGTTAATTTGGTAAAAAAAGGTGTACCGCAGGGCTCCATATTGGGTCCCTTATTATTTGTAGTATACATAAATGACATTTTTGAACTCTCCTGCAAAGGAACTATAATTTTGTATGCTAATGATGCCTTGCTGGTTTACAGTGAAGATTCTATGGCAGCTGCGTATGAAAGCATGCAAACTGATTTAAATACATTACATGAATATTTCACCAATAACAAATTAAAAATTAATATAAATAAAACCAAATATATGGTGTTAAAAAAACCTGTACCAAATAATTTCAGAATAATTGTGAATGGTGAAATCCTTCAGGGAACTGATCTTATTAAGTATCTCGGTCTATATATAGATAAAAATTTGAAATGGACCTATCACATTGACCATGTTAAAAATAAAACTATTCCGTACGTAGCAGCTTTATATAGACAGCGCTACATTCTTCCAAAATCGACTCTATACAATATATATTTCGCACAGTTCTCCCGCTTATAAATTACGTGAAATACAAGTTTTGCAAAATAAGGCATTAAAGGCAATAAACCGTTTACCTCTTTTAACCCCATCCAACACACTTTACAGTGAAAAATTGTTATCTGTTGATAAATTAAAGGTCTACGAATTATGTATACTATGTTATAAGTTGGTTCACGATAAAATTAAATCTGGGGTACAACTTTCTAAGGTTTATGAGGTTCATAACTATAATACCAGGGGAAGAGAGAATTTGTCAGTTTTAAATTTCGCTCCGAACACAATAATTTTTTCAGCTATTACTAATCACAACAATTTGCCTATACATGTGAGATCCACCGACTCTATGCTCGTATTTAAACGCTTATTAAGAAAATTTCTTATGACTACCTAATTCTTTATAATTGTGTATTTCATAAATTAAAAAAAAAAATTTTACTTAATGAAAATTTTTTATATAATAATATAAGAACTTATTGTTATTAAAATAATTTTGTTGCCTAGTTTTAAGTGTTAATTATTGTAATAAAAACAAAGGGGTTCGCCACAAGTGCTAAGCACTTTTTTGAACCTGTGAATAATAAATGAAAAAAAAAAAATATTCTTAAAATTTCCAGAATCTATATCAAATAGTAATGGAGATATTCAATTTTCAAAGGTGTTTGGTGGTACAAGGATTAGGGTTAATCAATGTTAATATGCTTTGTTTTCTTTTTACTAATTTAATACAAATTTTAGATTAAAATTAATTAGTAACATCTTATTTTTATTTGCTAAACTTAAAATCAAACTTAAATAATTCATTCTAATCCTTTTTCGATCATATTTACGATTTTATTCATTTAAATTTTTATAAATTGAATTTTAAATTTTAAATTAATAAGAAGTATGTACATAATATATTCAATGTTGATTATAAACATTACAAAATTAAATTTTTATTAAATTATAAAGTTTTTCATAAAATAAAATTTAAACTTAAAAACTTTTCTATTCCTTATTTGTATTTTATGTTTTTTTTTTACTCATTACATTTATTTTTAATTCTAAATTGTAAGCAAATGTCCTTTTTATGTTAGTTTTTCAAAAATAAATAAATCAATTGGATTAAGAACAGTGTAACAAATTAACAAAAAAAAAAGAAAAAAAACATAAAAGGAAATGAATAAAACTAAGAACAAAAAATTTTTTCTACATGTGTTGAATATCTATAAATACATACATATTTATTTTAGTTTATGTATAATATAATATAATGTCATACTTATAGGATCATATATAAAATGAAAACTAAAATATAAAACTATGTATTTTCGAATTAAGGTACATATAATTTAATAAAAGTTACAACTCAGCAGTAATCCTTAGAAAATATCTGATTTGTATAATATTATGGAAAAAAAAATAAATGTAATTTTTATAACAATAGAATATTTTTAAATTTAAATAAAAATGTTAACCCCTAAAAATATGCAATGTTTTTCTTGAATATAATCAAAATGGAAACAATTATGGGGAGTCGGGGCTTCGGTAGCCTAGTGGGTAGGCGTGTGACGTATTAACCGAAGGAGTGCGGGTTCGATCCCTGCACAGGTCGTAAGTTTTTTTCTTTATATACCCCCCTTACGACCTAATATAATGTAAATATATAGTATATAATATAAACAAAATCAATAATATTAGTATATAATTTAATAATAGTATAAAAAACCTATAATGGCCTTAGTAGCCGATGGTTCAATAATATTGCACTACATTAATGTATGTAATATTAATATAAATAAATAAATAAATAAATATGGGGAGTCTTAGGAGCTTCGATGGCCTAGTGGGAAGGCATGTGGCATATTAAACAAAGGAGTGTGGGTTTGATCCCTGCACAGGTCGTAAGTGTTTATTTCTTTACATATTCCCCTTACGACCAAATATAATGTAAATATATAGTATATAATATAAACAAAATAATAAATAATATTAGTGTATAATTTAATAATAGTATTCGACCTATAATGGCCTTATTGATAATATGCAACTAAATAAATGATTTTTAATTCTTTAAAAGCCATTTTCATAAAAAAATCTTTTGACGAGAAAATGACTTTGTTAGCTGTTAAATTTTTAAAAAAACTTACCTTTTTTTAAAAATTGTCATCAAAAATGATCTGTAAATTTATAGATATGAGATATATTAGATCTTCATATGGAAACAGTTATAAAATAGGAATTTCTCAAGAAAATCATCAGTAATTGAGTTTAAAGTGGTTAAAATTTTACCAATATTTTCTTCAAAATATTTTTTTAAATTTTTTTATAGTATAAAAATTTAGTTCAATTTTGTCGAACCATCTGTCTTTCTATATATACATAATTTGTACATCGTTTGAATATGTGTTAAAAAAATGGAGGCTTAGGAATAGTTTTATTTCATAAAATAGATATTTGGAGAACAACTCAACAACATTTTTGTGTTGTCCCACCCGTTTGAATATGTGTTGTTAAATATGTGTTGTTAAATATGTGTTTAACGAGACACTATCTGTGTAACGAGACAATGTAATTTGAAAACCGAAAGTCACTGCAAAAGGGTTAAAGAAAATCAATTTTTTTTTTTTGTGTCCTTTTAATTTGTAAATAGAATAATTTTTATTTGTATTTCATTTACGTATACATAATAACTAATTTTGTTCATGTACACTAATCATTTGGGATATGAAAGGATATTATTGACAAAATAAAATATAGAAAATGTAAAAAAAAAAAAATATATTTTAAGGGCAATATTTGCGATTGGAATTTCAATTGTTTCAAATTATTATTTATTATAATATTGGGAGTTATAAATTTAAGTATGTATGTAGTTTGAAGGTCATATCATCATAAAGAACCTATATCATTTCTTGCTCACACAATATTCTGTAAAATTATACTGTTAAGGATATTTTCTTTCAAAAGAATATAATGTTTTTCAATTCTTTTTAAGACTTCTTATGCCATAACCATATGCTTCTTCAAAATAATGTGATTATATATCTGTAAAAATGCTATATCCTTGAATCAATAAAAAATATAATATCTTCAAGTAGTGTGGTTTAATTATGTTTTAGAGATTGTAATGATTAAGGTAGTTAAAGATTGTGTAATTTACTTAACAAAAAAAAAAATAAAAATAAAAATTGACCTGAGTTTCTTAACAAATACATTTTGTAAAAATTCTGAAAAACTGAGATGTGAAAATTTTCTTAAAAGCTAAAGCTAAAAGAAAGGCAAAAATAATTACTTTTGTGAACGTAGCTTCAAGCAAATGAGACGATCTTTTTTTTTGTCGTTGAAATTCCTTTGCAAATAAGTAGAATTCATATATTTTTTTTATCCGTGAAAACAAACAAAAAAGTTTAATGGACATTTTGATTTAATGCTCCAAGTACATTTTAAAGCTTAATGAAGATAAAAATGTTAATATTATGACGTAAATTAATAAAATCATACATTTTCAATGTGTTTGAAAATACGTAATACTAATTAATTAATTTCAAATATATCTGAAAGCTTTAATTATCACATAGACAATACAAAACATTGCATTGGTAAACATTTGGTCAGTATTTCTAGGAAAATTAATTTTTAAGAAAAATATGTATTGGTTTTTAGTTTCCTAGAAATTACGTGCTTTTGTGTTATAATGACGAAAAATATTTGATCATATAAAAATCACACTCATTAAAATGACTGTTATTTTAATGAAAACAGACGCTTGGTATAAAATATGTCTCTATAATTCCGACTTTATAAAGTTAATGAACTTTATTTAAAAGACTATAGACAGTCTTTAGCTTCCCAATAAAGATACAAATTTTAAATATTACAGAGAGATCTTCTAAATATTACAGGAGTGATGTAAAATGTCTAATAATTGAGTTTTTTTTATTAAAAATAAATTTAACACTTCAGTACCTATTCGCGCAATATTTTTTGCATTAGTACTCCCGCTGGGTTATATTACGCAAACTTCAAAATTATATAAATGTGCATAATATAAGATATCACCTAAATAATTTTTTTTTTTTTGGATAATAATACAGGTTTTTTTCACAAACAATAAAATATTTTATTTATTATTATAGGTTTATTATATATTATAGGTATAGGTATATTATAGGCACTTCATTTTTTAAATTTTTTTGTTGTAGCCGCAATAAGAATACACCAAAATTCATGAAATTTAACATTCTTATGTAAAATATCATAATAAACATTTCTTCAATACAAAGTTTAATAGTGTTTAGAACAAAAAATTCAAAATAAAAACGATTAAAGATTTTAGGAAATTTGAAATTAAGTGACACAGACTGTTTTTCACATTACAGATATGATTCACATTACAGATCATTCCAAAAATCAATGAGAAAATGACAGTTATTGTTTCAGAAAATATTAGAACTCAGCTACTGGAAAAATGAAGAGCATTATGCTTAAAAAAAAAAAAAGTTATTGGTTTCTAAAATAGATTTAGTTCGAAAAGGCCTCTAGACTAATACTGGAGGGTTAAATAAGAAACATCTTTAAGTTCTTGAAAAACTTTCCAAATATGAGGAAATATTCGGTTGATAAACGGTTTATAATTCCAATTTTATTTATATTTGATGACCTTAAGTTTAGGCGTTTTTTTTCACCATAAATTCTCAAAAATTTCTATAAAAAAATTTTTAATTAAAATGTAGCAAAAAGGATTTTAATTTATTTCTTTATACCCGTACGATAGGATCGGGTATAATAAAATTACTCCTCCGTTTGTAACACCTCGAAATAAGCGAGCTAGATATACCTTCAAAGGTATGGATCGGATCAGAAAAAAATTCTAAGACTTTTGAGCCATGTCCGACCGTCCGTCCGTCCGTCAGCACGCTAACTCAAAAACTAAGAAAGCTAATCTTGAAATTTACACAAAATATTCTGGCAATAATTTGTAGGTTCCCTATTTTTTTTGGTTGAGTTTGGACCAAAACTTAGGGTAGCTCTCGAACACCTAACTTTTAGATCCCGACATTTTTTTTTAAATAGAGCTATGAAATTTTAACTGCTGATAGATCTCACAATACTACTAATTTTATTTTTAATAACTTTTTTTTGTAGCCCCACCCGTTACGGAGCTGCAGTTCCCCAAAAGTTCAAAAAAGCTCTATATTTAAATTGTTATAGCACAAGTTGTATAAGGTATATCTTCATTTTGAAAACGCCAAACGATTACTACTTTTATTAGCTTTAAAAGTATATATACAATAAATATATATTTGTAGCATACGGTGTCTTAATTTACCGTTATGCGAAACTCAAATTTTGCAAAATCCTTTAACCCTTCTATCTTTTAAACGGCTTAAGTTGGAAACTTGAAATTTTTACAGAAGTTAGATCTTTGAAAATAATGACTGTATGACTCATTTCAGAAATTTTTTTTGTATCACCCCCCGTTTAGGAGCTGTAAGGGGTCAAAAACTGAAAATTTCCTATTTTTAAACACCTGTAACTTGAACACCTGTTAAAATTTTTTTGAAGTAATACACAAAAATTAAAGCTTCAACATTATACTCTTATTTCTGTTAACAACTTTTTTTAATAATATAGGGTTACTTTATAATTGACGAAAGTGTTACTTGGTTTTTTCAAATTTTCTAACAAATTTCTTTAACGAATTTTTTTCATTTTGTTTTACTCGATAATTTGAAATTGTTGAGGATATAATGCGTAGTACAAAAAAATGTAAATAAATAAACAACATAACGGTTGCTTGAAGAATTTTTATTTATATGATATTGTTATACATACATACTTATATAATATCATGTTTATTTACATATCGTATATGTCACTAGTGAATGAATGATAATAGTATATAGATGTATATTATATAGCGCCGTATTTACATACATATATGTATTTTATTGCACTTATAAGAAATTATTCTGTCAATGGAATATTTAAATATAATATAATATAATATTTAAAATTATATTTACTATTTTGTACTTAGTAAATTTAATATACATTTACCGCTTAGTATTAAATGGTACTATAGAATATTTGAAAAAATTTTGGATTGATAATCGTTATGTGGAAGGTTAGAATCTGCTTTTCAAGAATGTACATATAAACATATAATTTGAATATATGTACAACCCATAGTTTTAGAAATTATAAAATTCACCCAAATTATTTTAAAATACTAAAATATTAAAAAAATAATATTGTAAGCAGAGTGACAGGCTGTGAACGTAGTAACGGTTCGTACGAATATCTAAGAGTTGACAAAGGCAACTGTATTCTTCCTCGTTTTTTATAATTTTACGAGAAATTTTCATTAATATTAATTTCATAAAAAACTATTTCTGTATTAATAAAGTAAATAAAAAAATTCTACTTATAAAATTAAAAATATTTTTGGTAGATTTATTTTTAATTTTTCAAAGATTTAACCAAAAAATTTATTTTGTGGATTGAAAATGGAATTTCGAATAACAAAAAAAAGGAATCTAAAAAATTTCATGACTATTTGAAAATTTGGTTAAATTTATTTACTCAATTCGAAATTCATTTTCTAACTGTCAATTTGATTAAATTCTCAATTTTCACTGTAATTATTATTTTTTTATTTTATTTTGTACTACTATAAACTACGACGAGTATTATCTGTGTTTATTTCAAGAGTATTAATATTAAATTAAATCAAATAAAACTAAAAATAAAACTGTCCCTAGAAACCATAGGGATCAACGAATAAAAAAAAATTGAAAGAAAGTTTTAAGTTAGGTTTAGTCAGTAAGAGTTTGACTTTACCAGAGGCGTATTCTTGGGATATTTGTAAGTTTCCCACCTTCCTTAGGAAAAAACAAATAAAAAGCTATTGATTATTGGTTGTGACAAATATAATTCACTTAAAAGAGACCATATAATACTTCTCAGTATTAAGTTGATTAAATTATAATATTAGATTATTAAAATTAAAGGGGTATAAATGACATATGATGTAGATCTATATTGTACTCTCCCTATTACTAAGTGTCGTGGATTTTGTCTTCTCTAATAATATAAAATAACGATATTATGTAGAGAGTCTACTGCTACAAGTTCACTTAGTGTTTTTAAAACAAATAAAGTTATTGATTTATTGAATAGATTGAATAAAGTGTAATTGAACATAATTAAGAAAAGATTTTTTGGCGAAATATATCAGATTTTATTTTCCTCCTTTTTTCTTTTTGTTTTTTCCGAATTTTATGTTTCTATAAAATATTCGCTATTGCTATACATGTGGTTTGATATGAATAGTATAAGAAGAAATAGTATAGATATGTAGTTATATACATATGTAGCTATGTAATGTTAAGTATTTATCTACATATTTTTTGTTTTGTTATGTTTCTTTTGTGTTTTTTTTTTGTTTTGTGTAAAGAATAAATTTGAATATAATATGTAAGTGTGTGCATAATATGATGAATGAATGTGTATAATATGTAAGATTTTTTGAGTTACTGACAAATTGTGTATAAATGTACATTTTGTAAAAATAAAAGCTAAAAAATGTGTGCATTGTATATAAAAATTTGCTATTATTGGAATGAGTATTCGTAATTATTCTAATAAAAATTCGTCGCTTGCATTGAAGTAGGTATATATGTAATATAATATGAAAAATGATTTGTATTTTTTTATTTTAAAAATTGAATTGAATTGTAAAACAGTAAAAAAGAAGTACAGAAAAGAAATTTTTTTAAGAATAAAATATAAGCGTAGATTTTTAAAATTTATAGGTAATAAATGTATAAAATAATTTTCATGCAATTCAAAAAATTATTTGTTGAAGTTTGCATCAAAATTAATAGTATGTTATGCATATTATCTATGTACAACAAATTCAATAATATTGCACTTTTTTCATTCAAATAAAATATTTTTATACCCGTACGATAGGATCGGGTATAATAAAATTACTCCTCCGTTTGTAACACCTCGAAATAAGCGAGCTAGATATACCTTCAAAGGTATGGATCGGATCAGAAAAAAAGTCTAAGACTTTTGAGCCATGTCCGTCGGTCCGTCCGTCCGTCCGTCAGCACGCTAACTCAAAAACTAAGAAAGCTAGAATCTTGAAATTTACACAAAATATTTTGGGAGTAATTTGTAGGTTCTCTATTTTTTTGGTTAAGTTTGGACTAAGCCTTAGGGTAGCTCTCGACCACATAACTTTTAGATCCCCACATTTTTTTTGCAATAGAGATATGAAATTTTAACTACTGATAGATCTCACAATAATATTAATTTTATTTTTAATAACTTTTTTTTGTAGCCCCACCCGTTACGGAGCTGCAGTTCCCCAAAAGTTCAAAAAAGCTCTATATTTAAATTGTTATAGCACAAGTTGTATAAGGTATATCTTCATTTTGAAAACGCCAAACGATTACTACTTTTATTAGATTTAAAAGTATATATACAATAAATATATATTTATGGCATACGGTGTCTTAATTTACCGTTATGCGAAACTCAAATTTTGCAAAATCCTTTAACCCTTCTATCTTCTAAACGGTTTAAGTTGGAAACTTGAAATTTTGACAGAATTTAGATCTTGAAAATAAGTATGAGTCATTTCAGAAATTTTTTTTGTATCACCCCCCGTTTAGGAGCTGTAAGGGGTCAAAAACTGAAAATTTCCTATTTTTAAACACCTGTAACTTGAACACCTGTTAAAATTTTTTTGAAGTAATACACAAAAATTAAAGCTTCAACATTATACTCTTATTTCTGTTAACAACTTTTTTTAATAATATAGGGTTACTTTATAATTGACGAAAGTGTTACTTGTTTTTGTCAAATTTTCTAACAAATTTCTTCAACAAATTTTTTGCATTTTGTTTTACTCTATAATTTGAAATTGTTGAGGGTATAATGCGTAGTACAAAAAAATTTAAATAAATAAACAACATAACGGTTGACTGAAGAATTTTTATTTATATGATTTTGATATACATACACACTTATATAATATCATGTTTATTTACATATCGTATATGTCACTGATGAATGAATGATAACAGTATAGATGTATATTATATAGCGCCGTATTTACATACATATATGTATTTTATTGTACTTATAAGAAATTATTCTGTCAATGGAATATTTAAATATAATATAATATAATATTTAAAATTATATTTACTGTTTTGTACTTAGTAAATTTAATATACATTTACCGCTTAGTATTAAATGGTACTATAGAATATTTGAAAAAGTTTTGGATTGATAATCGTTATGTGGAAGGTTAGAATCTGCTTTTGAAGAATGTACATATAAACATATAGTTTGAATATATGTACAACCCATAGTACTAGAAATTATAAAATTCACCCAAATTATTTTAAAATACTAAAATATTAAAAAAATAATATTGTAAGCAGAGTGACAGGCTGTGAACATACTAACGGTTCGTACGGGTATCTAAGAGTTGACAAAGTCAACTGTATTCTTCCTCGTTTTTTTCTTAAAAATTTGTTAAGAATTAGAAATCTGATTTCGAAAAATAAAAGTATCCGAAAATAACCGTTCAATGAAAGGTTATGTATTAATTAAAATATGTGACAAAGTTCAAACCATACTAGAAAATATTTCGCCAGTCCTTAAATTTTATTTTTAATAAAATTTCAAACTTACTTGTTTTTCACTCTACTCCTATGGTTGTATATGGACTAAGTCTTTTAATTGACTAAGCTTTTGTGTCTTTTTAATTGTTATTTCCCACCCGTTGATTACTCGGAAATAGGAAGTAGTACAGTAAAAGAGTATGAAACACAAAATATGTATTATACTTGTGCGCTATCTATTTATTATCTTATACTACGATACTAATTATTACGATATCTGTCCGAGTTTTTAATCCGAAATCTCTCGATTGAAAAGTCGAGGACTTAACAACTTTCACCATTATCTAATAAAGAAGAGGAAATATTTAATGAATCAAAATGTCCAGTTATGAGTGTTACCAAACCAAAGTTGACTCTATAATAATTTCATTTGTTCGGCTCTATAATAATTACATATATTAAAGAATTTATTTAATTTAAATTATTTACTGCAAAAACTTTATTTGGAAAAAAATTAGTTTTGTAGATATCTTATATTTTTGAGTTGGATTTTTGTTTCTGGGTAAAGAAGGATACATTTAAACATAATGTGACAAATATTATAATTTCTATATTTCACGTATCATAATAATGATATTTGTATTTTAGTTTTAAATGACTTCAAATGTTATCGAACAATTTCAAATTATTTTTTTTTTACCTCTACTTTATTTACACCTATCTAATTTATAAAATTTATAACTTTATAACTAGTTAGTTAACTAGTGGGTATAAAATGCCGAGGGAATATAGATTTGAATCCCACACACGTCATTTATGGATAAGTGACCTCGGTGGCCTAGTGGGTAAGAGCGTATAAAATACGAGGGAGTGTGAGCATAAAATGCCGAGGGAATATGGGTTTGAATCTCACACACGTCATAAGAGTTATTCCCTTACGACATTTAGAGCCATGCCTGAATTGGAAAGGCTGTGTAATTTCCTGTCCACATTTTTGTGGCAGAGAAATGCATTAAAATAAAAAAATTTATAGATATTTAGTAAATCATTTGGCTATTAGTTTAATGACTTGTTGTCAAAAATTCTTTAATTTACACTTTAAGCAAAATGTTGATTCCTTACAACGAGTTCAGAAGAAGTAAACCGTTTCATTCTGAAGTATTCAAAACTGATTGTTCTGGGTTTTCTCGTCAAGACGTTTGGAAGGTTGCCTATTTTATTAAAGTATTTTTTATTATACAGCCCTATCTATTCTTTGAACAATGAGAGGAGTTGGCGAGAAGGGAGAAAATTCAAGGTAAGGTGAATTTGCTTGTGGAATGATGATATTGTTTAATTTAATAGCCGAACAGGTACCTTTTTTCAATGAAAAACTGACATGCAGAGTTGACTGAACTGATTTAACTTCATTTACTTGGAATTTCATATTTATAACTTTTTAAGTTCAAAGGTACCATTATAATTAGAATATAAATTTTATAATACATTTTTAAATTTTGAAAGAAAATTATAAAAAGTTAGAGGAATTGATATATTTTCATTTAAATTTTGCACGAAATCTTCACTATGTATTTTATTTCTCCTGTAATTAAATTTTAATACTATCTCTTAGATCCTTAAATATTTGATAGATATTTGTGGTACTGTTACCAATTTTTAATATTAAAAATAAATGTTTTTTTTTACATCTACTGCTATGCTGTAAATCAGTATGTTTACATCCCGTCGAGACTAGTATGTATGAATATGTTGAGTTTTTCTATTTAATTATTTTTAATTTAATTATTTGTAAATTCTAATCGGGACTGTGATAAAACATTTGATAATTTACTTTCATATTGATGATTTACTATAGCAAAACCAAAAACAGATATGAGGAATAAGAATGATTTAAAGGTTTTAATCGTGCTTTTTTTCAAACTTAAATTATTTATTATAGAAAATCTTTCTTGAAAAACAAAAACCTAGAAGCAAACAATATAAACTTATTGTGAGAAAAGGCTATTGTGAAGATTGATTGGATTAAAACGGCAAGAAAAAAAAAAAAAATTAAACATTGAATTTATTGCACTAAAATAAAATTGTGATTTAGTTCTTTAAAAAAATGTACGTTTAGATTTCTGTTGTTTTTTTTTGTTCTGTCTCCTAAGGAGAATATTGAAGAAAAAACAGCAAGGCCGAAAGAAAACCAAAGGTTTTTAAAAACGCACATTTTCCAAAAGATAATACAAACACTTTAGATAAATTACAGTGACTTGCACCAAAATTTGTAATTTTTCCTAGAATTGTATACAAGTATATAGCAAAAAATTTTGAAAAATCAAGAGACACTTTTTACAATTTTAGAGCAGCCCTATATATTATATATCCTTGGAGCTTTCACTTTTGACTTTTATTTAGGAAAATATTAGACAGGTACCTCACAATCTGAGATACTTATATGCATTTGAAAATAGGTCTTTTATTAAATTTGTAGAGGTTGTAACTCCGTAACCCTACATAACTAAGAAAAGTTGTTAACACAAGCATGTAAAAATATGTAAAAGTATTGGAAATTTAGTTTTTTGGTTGAGAAAATGTGCTGAGTTATCAAAGTTAGAGGTGTTTA
Organism: Poecilobothrus nobilitatus; assembly: GCA_947095535.1. Lineage (NCBI taxonomy): Eukaryota > Metazoa > Arthropoda > Insecta > Diptera > Dolichopodidae > Poecilobothrus > Poecilobothrus nobilitatus. The sequence continues at coordinate 160,149,078 of OX352773.1, forward strand.
AATTTTTCAATTTTTGAGCTCAATAGCTCCTAAATATGGGATGGTACAAAAACATTTGCAGAGCTTATGCAAATTCCGAAAAGTCTTTTTTATCTATAAATTTCAGGCTGGATCTAAAAAAGTTAAGCAAAAACCGAGATATACAAATTTAAAAATAGTTTTTCAAATGTTGAGGGTCTGTAGTGATGAAAGGGTTGTTTTCAAATTTTGTAAAGCTAGAACGCCATAAGGGGTTGTTGTTTTACAACATTAATTTTTTTATAGACATGGTTAAAAAGTCATTGTTTTTTATTAAACACTGTCGAAGTTTTGTAATTAGACGGACGAACTGATAGATGGACAGAGTGAAACTAATGACGAAGGAAAACGAAAAAGAGTAAAATTTAGTTATATTATTATAATATTATTGCTGGAAGATAAAGGTTGAAGTTGAACTTGCTGGACATTAAATTTTTTTTTTTATTTACTTTTAATGGAACATTTTCTTGATGATATAAGAAAATTTATCTGACAAGAATTTTGACCAAGATAGAACAAACAACCACAGAAAAATATACAAAAATAAATAATTATATGTTCAAATAAGTATACAAAATCAAAGAAAACATTTAAAGAATATAAAATTAATGTTTGCAATTACAAATAAAATTTTCTACTTTATTTGATTACAAAAACAGCAAAACTAAATATTTGCAAATTGATCAAAAATTATTTTATGCAGGTTTTCATGTAATTTTATACATTTTAGGTAAAGATTTGTTAAGTCAACATATTGCTTTAAATTGATTGTATGCTTTGCCAGTGGATAAATTAATTAAGATTAATCCTACACTTGCATAAGATTATAATCAATAATAACCAATAATATTGTAATTTATTTCATAACAGTATCTACATATAATCCATATAGAAATGAAAAAAATTTTCTAAATGCGTTGAGTTCCACGCTCACCGGTGAACATAAAAAAAATTGCATTAAAGCCCACGTGCATTAGCGGTGAAAAAAACATAAATATTTCAAAATCCAATCGTCATGAGTAAACATAAAAAGAACGTGGGCTAAGCCCCAATGCATCAGCGGTGAACATTTTTAAAGGAAGAAACAAGTATATTAAATTAATTCGGAATTTTTGAGAACATTCAGAACTGGTGAGACACGTGGAACTTAACGCAAGTTTATTTTTAAGTTCTCCGTTGGGTATGGCATTTTAAAACATTTAAGTGTTGCATGTTGGACTCAACGTGTTAAATATGGTTTTACAAAATTTTAAAAATACAAGTAAACTTAGACAAAGATGATTTTAGATAAATAGAATTTTAGAAATAGTTGTATATCGATTACTCACACCCGTTGAAACAGCATTTTAAAGATCCTAAAGTTAATTAGACAGAATGTAAACCAACGGTTTTCAAAAGCGCACATTTACAAAATATAATACAAACTGTTTAGAATATTGTGACTTATACAAAAATTTGAAAATTTCATATAAGAAAAAATGTGAAAATGAGATTTTTTTACAATTTTGAAGGTCTGCAAGTCCGGAACCCTATATAACTAAGAAAATCAGTTAACATACGTAAAAATATATTACTGAAGCTTAAATTTTTATGTCTTGCCGAAGAAAAATTTGTACATGTGTCTAAAATTTGCAAATTTTTCCATTCACATAGGGGTAATTTAAATACTAAATTGAAAAAAATTGTATAATTTCAATATTGATTTACAAAGTTTAAAAAAAAAATCTTGTAAAATGGCGTATTCAGATTGATAAAATGTTAAGTAAAACATGAGATATACGCATTTAAAAATAGGACTTTTTTAAAGTTAGATGAAGGGACTGCAGCTCCGTAATAGATGGGGCTACTTGAAAAAGTTCTTAAACAACATTCATTTTTGTATGAGATCGATACCCATGGTTAACATTTTTTTCTCAATCTTTAACGGTGTAGATGTTTTGTAAACAGATGGTCAGACGGAAGGACGGACAGACTGAAACTAATAGGCACATTTTTTCAAATTTTATTTGGAAATGTGCTAAAAATTTTAAAATAAAATAAAAATTAGATTATGATAAAAAGAAAAATAATTTGAATATATATAAAATTTTATTGCTCTAATTTAATATTATGTGGAAATCAGAATTAAAAAAAAATCTTTTAAATTTTCATTTTAATAATATTGTATTTTAAAAAATAGTCCAATTATTTATTATCTTAACTTGAATACATTGTTATATATTTTACTTTTTCATTTTTATTTTAAGTAGGTACAAATAGTTTATTTTTCACTTTCGTTAAGTTTCTTTTCAGCATAACGAACGCAGTTACTTTTTAAAATAAATTATTATTTCAAAATTTGCCTAAATATATGCAATAAAATATTAAGAAAAGACAAAAATATTGACACGTTTTAGCCAATGGTTTTGTAATATTGCAATATCCTATGTGATTTGTAATGAATAAACTTTTTTCAATATCTATATTTTGTAAACTTTTTTAGGATAAAAAATTTAAGAATTTTTAAATTACAAATAAAAATTAAAAAAAAAAAAAAGAAAAAAACTTTTTTCAAATTATTAATAACTCTTTTGATTTTAATTGAAAAAAATTTTTGTTTTATTTTAAAATATAAATTAAATAAAAATGTATGTTATTTTTTTACGATCCACTTAAAAGAATAAACTTTAATTAAAAAAAGAATATTTAAAAATAAATAAATACGTATAATAATATTTAATAACTTTTTTTTTTTAAATATTTTTTTTTTTTTTTTTTATTAAACTTAAATAAAATAAATATTTGTTTTAGTTTTATTTAATCTGTTTATAATGTTTACATTTCTTTAAAAAGATCATAACATTTAATGATGGAAAAAATCTCATTTCTGTCTCATTTCACATTTTTTTCTGATTTAGCTATTCATTATTTCAGAAATACAAAAAAAAAAAGATTAAATGTAAATCGTCATAACGGAAACGTCATAACGTCATAACGAAAATCTGCATAAAATGCTCAATATATATGAAATTATATCCATTCGAATAGTTATAACAGCATAAGACTAATACGATAAGAAACGAATAAAGGATCAGTTTAAGTTTAAAATTGATTTGAATACCGTGTGTGCTTCGAATAATGGTATAAGATGTTGAAATTTAGATGGATTCGTATCCCATACACATGGTAAGTATAATTATCTATTACAACATTTTCTTTATAGCCACACCTGTGAAAAGGATAGACTGTGTGACATTCTTATCACATTTATGTGACAGGGCAAGTAAATCAGGGCCAAATAATCAGACCAAAAAAAAAAATCAAGCAATCGAATAAAAACTTTAAAAATTAAATTGAGTAAAGAGGTTACAATTTAGCAAAAATTCAATTGAAATTTTATAAATGATCGAAAAACAGACTGTATTTAAAAAAAAAAAGACAAATTGCTAATTTTTTGTAAAAGACAAAACGAGAAAACAAATTTTTTACAATTAAATTTTTTAAAATATTTTGTTCAATTGTATAAAACACAAATCGCTTTTAAATCCCATGAAAATGTTTTAAAAATTTTTTATTTAAAGACTTAGTTGTTGTTGTTGTTACTTTTATCTTTTTGGAAAAATGTTTCAAATGTATATATATAAAAATTTTTTTTTGTTCGTAAAAATATTTCAAAGTAAAATTTATAAACAACATAATCATAAAATTATTTTATTTCAAACATAAAAAAAAAATTAAAATAAAAAGGGTAGAATAAACTAAAATTATTTTGTAAAAACAAAAAAAATTTTATTTTTTTTATTACATATTATACAAAAAACGAAATTACCGTTACAAAAACAAAAAAACAAAAAGCAAAAACAAAAATAAAGTATAAATGTAACCATGAATATTTTTCATATATTGCACTAAAACATAATCCTAAAATACCATCTTGTTTACTTTTTTCTTTCTTTTTTGTTATACCCGTATGAACTATGTTTAACTGTATAATAAATTTGCCATTACGTTTGTGACACCTTAAAGAAGTCGAACTAGATATAGTGTCAAAGGTATGGATCGGGTCAGAAGTGAATTTTGAGTCGACTAAGCTATATGTACGTCCGTCCGTCCGCCTGCATGATAACTCAAAAAATTAAAGAGCTAAAGAATTTTTTTTACGTTACTTTTGCTAGCATTTTACTAGCCTTTTAGCATTTTTCGACGGCTGATTCGATTAGCTGCCATAAAACTTTTTTCTTTATATGGAAATAACTCAGTATATATTGAAGATAGGTATCTGAAATTTTACAAAAAGGTGTTGACTTACAGACCAATAATAACTGTAAAATTTAGTTGGTGCGACAGGTTCAGGTAGCTGCCGTACAAGTTCTCTTTTTAATTTAAAATAACACAGTATCTATTGAAGCTAGGTATCTGCAATTTAGTGAAGAGGTGAGTTACATGCCAACAAGTTTTGTAAAATTTGGCTAGTCTAGAGCAGTCGGTTCAGGCTTCTTGCACACCTTGGAACTTAATGAAACTAGGCGGCTGAAATCTTATAAATGATGATCAAGTTTTATTGTAACAACTTCTGTAAAATTTGGTGGTGCTGGTGTACAAAATTTGGGTAACTGCCATATAACTTCTTTTTTTAAACGAAAATAACTCCGAGTCTATTGAAGCTAGGTATTTGCAATTTAGTGAAGAGGTGAGTTATATACCAACAAGTTTTGTAAAATTTGGTTAGTCTAGAGCAGCCGCTTCAGGTTTTTTGCACCTTTTGGAACTTAATGAAACTAGGCGGCTGAAATCTTATAAATGATGATCAAGTTCTATGGTAACAACTTCTGTAAAATTTGGTTGTGCTGGTGCAATAAATTCGGTAGCTGTCATACAACTTCACAATTTACATAAATATCGGTACATCTGAAATTTTGTAAAAGATGATTAAGTTACCATGTTTTATAGAAACATGATATATTACGTTCATACGGGTATCCCAGAGTTGATACAGTCTACTCTACTGCACTCTTCCTCGGTTTCTCTTTTGTTTTAGCTACCAAAGTTGCACCAAATTATTGACAATGTATTTAAAGGATTAAAATAAAAAAAAATTTTTCCATAAGCTATAAGAAGTTTGGAAAATTTTTTTTATTATTCTTTTTTAATTCATATATATGTATGTGAGGTAGCGAAGTGTAAATATATTCGGTTTGAATAAAAGAAAAGTTTTTTTAAATTGTTTACAATGTGTTATTTTTTATATTTGGTGAAATAACAGTTTTTTTTATTTTCAGATAACAACTGGAAGAAGTTTTTCCGGCTTAGATCTTATGTTGTGTTGTTGTCATTTTAAGAATAAAATGGAGTAAAAGTAATAAAATAGAAGAAATAATAAACTTGGATAGTTGAATTATCCACAAAGTGGTTGCATAAAAAATTAAAAGCGATTATATAGAATCGGATGGTATCATAATTAAAAGCTTAAAACTGTTAATTTTAAATTTTTAATATATATGTTAACAAGTAACTTATAATTTTATTTTCTTTTTTTTCTTGGAAAATTGCTTAATTGTTTTCCTTTGTGAATGTGTTTGTCTGTTTCTTTGTTCGTTTGTTTCGTAAAAATACAAAATTCCTCTTTATAAAATTACTTCATAAAAGTACAAAAGTGCAAGGTCTTTCGTAGATATGGGTCCGAACATAGAAAATTTTGAAGGAAAAAGATATTCAAAATTTTAATTAAGTTACCTCAGCAATAATCTTTGACCTTCCCCCAATTTAGGAGCTATTAAAAATGTTAAAAAATTAAAAATTCTCTATTATTAGATATTTGTAGCTGGACACTTATCCAATTTTTTTTAATGTAAGATACAAATGAAAACTGCATTGATTTTAAACAACATTTTCTTACACAAGACTTTAAAATATTTAAAAGGTTGAAGGATAGTAAAAATTTTAAAATACTTTTAATGTCTTTTTAAAAATATGCGTCTTTATAAATCTGTTGTTTTACATACTGGCTTATTTAATTACTGTATTCTTTTACATAAGTATGTAAATATATGAAAATCATCTGCCATTGAAACATTTTGAATACACAATATATTTTGTAATAAAAGGACAAGATTTGAAGTATTAGGGAAGGTCTTTGGATTTAGATATTCAGTAGATATTAAGTATATAGTTAAGTATACTCAAACTCGGCGGCCGAATATTAAATTAAAAGTTATTTCACAAATTTGATCTAAAATTATCAAATATTAAATTTTTGATCCCTTATAGCTCCTAAACGAAGAAAAATATAAATATAAATAAAGATTGTACTACCCTCGATCATACTACAAATAAAGATCGTACAGTTTCTAATTTTAAGGATTTCAGAGATAAAAAGGTACAAACATTTTACAAAACATTTGTTTCACATAACGGTAAATTAAAATATTGAATTTCTTATTTTTTCTTTAATACGTACGTATTTTACGTTATCTGATTAAAAAAATATTAATTTGAACTTGATTTGTAATTATTTATTTATTATATAGGTTTGTTCCATAGTCTTGGATAGATCTAGCTGTACAACGGGTTAGGTTATCTAAAAAAGTTGTTCTATAAATGCTATTTTGTTTATTATTTATAAGAAAGTTAATTTAGAACCATTTACAACAATAGGTATATATAAAATTGTTAAGGAATATAATATGGAAATTATTAAATAACAAGGTAGAATGTAAACCAACGGTTTTTAAAAGCGCACATTTCCAAACTCAATACAAACTGTTTAGAATTTTGACTTGGACAAAAATTTGAAAATTTCATGTAATAAGAGAAAACGTGAAAATAGGACTTTTCTGGAATTTTGAGGGGCTGTAAGTCCGGAACCCTATATAACTAAGAAAAACCGTTAACACACGTAAAAATATATTATTGAACCTTTAATTTTCATGCCTCGCCGAAGAAAAATTTTTACAGGTGCCTAAGTTACAGGTGTCTAAAAATAGCAAATTTTCAATTTTTGAGGCATAACTCTTAAAGAGGGGGTGCTACCAAAAAAATTTCTGAGGAAACTTATACTAATTCTAAAAGTTCTTTCTTATCTCAAAATTTCAGGTTTCTATCTAAAGGCGTGCCGCAGTTATGAAATAAGAAATTTCATGCAAAATATGGTTTTCACATAACGATAAATTTAAATAGTAAATTACAAAATATTGCATAATTTTGATATTGTTTTATATAGATAATAAAATTTTCGATCTTCTGACGGTTTTAGATTGCAAACTATTACGCAGAGCCTGAGATATATTCATCTGAAAATAGGACCTTTTTACAATATTGAGGGACTGTAACTCTGGAACCCTATACAACTAAAAGTAACCGTTAACACACATGAGAATATATTACATGGAGCTTTAATTTTTATGTCTTACCGAAGAAAAATGTGTACGAGTGCCTAAGTTACAGGTGTTAAAAAAAGAAAATTTTCAATTTTTGAGCCCTAATAGCTCATAAGCAAGGGGCGTTCCAAAAAAATTTTCTGAAGAAACTTATACTAATTTTTAACGTAAATTTCAAGTCGCTATATTTAAAATACTCCGTGCCGAATTTATGAAGGTAGAAAAATCGTGCAAAATTTAAGTTTCACATAACGGTGCATTTAAATAGTAAATTTAAAAAAATTGGACAATTTTGATATTGATTTCTAAAGGTAAAAAAAATTCCTGTCGAATGGCGTTTTCATATTGAATACTGAATATACAGATTGTTTATTAATATTGAATATACACATACTTATTGTTTAAATGAATATGTATGTGTATATATATATCTATATTTTTTTTTATCCTTAAATACCCGGATGAATTTACAAAATATTACAGTTACAAATTTACCATAATATTAAATTGTATACCTATTGTTTTTATGTATTTTATAAAAATTTAAATTGAATTGGTATTTAAGGATAATATTTGCTATTAAGGACTTAGCATATATAGATATATATTTTTTTTTTTGAATACCTAGGTATAAAGATAAGTTTACATATTATAAATTGCTATATAAAATAGAATTAAGTTTTTAAATATGAATTTTATTTTGATTTTGCTTGTACTAAAAATATAACATAAAACGTAATATAAAAATTTTGATTTCTAAAATTTAAAAGAATTTAAAAAAAAAATTTTAAATAAATCCGATTATAATATGTTTGAAATTGATTATGTCTATTGCATTTATTCAGATTTAATTTTTCTTTTTATTAATTCTACTGTTACTGTTAACAACAAAATATTTAGTATTAATAATAAAACATTCCGTTATTCAAATTTAGGTTTTACACCTTAAAATATACAATATATTTATGTACAATATTATTGTAACTTTATTAAGTCTTATTCTTGCTTCGGCAGAACATATAAATTGGAACGATACAGAGAAGATGTGAAATTTGCACATAAACAAGTTAAGTTTAATTTCAGCTTTAGTTGAAGATAAAATTAGAGTACCATTGCAACTTTTCACAGTTAAAGCAATTAAACTTTCAAAAGACAATGAAATTCCTTTTGACATAGTTGTAACTCTAAATATTAGGAATTCTGCGACCTGGTTATTTGATCCAAAGATTAAGTAGATTTATTGATACTTCAAGATCCCAATTCCCAAAAGATCACAAGCTGCTTTACCTAAGATCATTTAACACAAATTTGAATTGTAATCTATATTATATTATTTATATTTAAAATGCATTGAAATAAAAGAAAAGAAAAAGAAAATACAACAACCGAAAAATATCAACAGATCTACAAGGAACACACCGAAAATCTTTATTCTGATTGGTAAAAAGTATTCACGGATACACCAAAAACGGAAAAAGCTATTTCTTTTGCTAGTTGCTATAGTTGACCAAGAAAGAGTTTTAGAGTTAAAACGAGGAAGAGTGCGGTAGAGTAGACTGTGTCAACTCTGGGATACCCGTATGAACGTAATATATCCTGTTTCTATAAAACTTGATCATCTTTTAAAAACATTAAGATGTTTTAGTACCGAACTACAGAGATATATTTATGTAAATTGTGGAGTTGTATGATAGCTACCCGAATCTATTGCGCCTAGCTTAATTAAGTTCCAAGAAATGCCTGAACCGGCTGCGTTAGACCAATCAAATTTTACAAAAGTTTTTGGCATGCAACTCGACACTTTTTCACTAAATTTCAGATAGCTAGCTTCAATAGACACTCAGTTATTTTCATTTAAAAAGAGAAGTTGTATGGCAACTATCCGAACCTGTCATATCATCACAACCAAATTTTACAAAAGTTGTTGCCATAAAACTTGATCATCATTTGCAAAATTTCAGACGCCTAGCTTCATTAGGTTCCAAAAGGTGCAAGAAGCCTGAACCGGCTGCTCTAGACCAACCAAATTTTACAAAAGTTGTTGGCATGTAACTCGACACCTCTTTACGAAATTTCAGATTCCTAGCTTCAATAAACACTGAGTTATTCTCATTAAAACGGAGAAGTTGTATGGCAGCTACCCGAACTCGCCGCACCAGCACAACCAAATTTTACAGAAGTTGTTGCCATAAAACTTGATCATCATTTGGAAAATTTCAGAAATCTAGCTTGAATAGATACTAAGTTATTTCTATATAAAGATAGAAGTTGTATGGCAGCTACTCGAACCCGCCGACCGAAAATGTTGGAGTTAAATAGCAAAACTAACAATTTTGCAAAAGTGACGTAAAAAAAATTTCAGCCCCCTAGCTCCTTTATTTTTTGAGTTATCGTGCGGACGGACGGACGAACGGACGTACATGGCTTAATCGACTCAGAATTCGATTCTGAGCCGATCCATACACTATTTTTGACACTATATCTAGCTTGACTCCTTTAAGGTGTCACAAACGTAATGGCAAATTTATTATACCCTTGAACATAGTTCATACGGGTATAAATACTAGAACCAGCGACGGTAATACATAACGCAGAGTTAGTAGCAATTCATTAAGCACTATAAGACTATGTATAGAGCAAAATAAGTCAACAATAAATATCTAGTCAGACAGTTTAAGCGCACTTAATGCAATAAAGAACTACTCAAACAAAGCAAATTAAAAATAAAGATTAAAATAAAACATTAAAAATAAAGCAAATTAAACAGTTTATCCAAAACACTAGGCAAGCTAGTTGGGATAACGCAAATAACTTTCTACAGACTCAATGACTAACATCTTTAAAACCAGAATACGAAATCGGTAAATGAAGAAAAATTGAAGTAAAAATCTGCCCACACTATTAGACCACACTATTAGACACTAATTAGACTACACTATTGCAAAAAAAAAAATGCTGTTTGATAAAACCAATGCCCCCTCGTGTTCAAAATGTGGACACACACTCTCTGTGAAACACATTTTCACCGAGTGTCCTTTCATTTTAAATTTTAGGAAACTACAATTTAGACACACAAAACCTTCTTCAACCTCACCTCAATAGAATAAATCTAATTCAAAAGATAGCTAGTAACTTTTTAATATTTAGAATACAATTTAAATAAAATAGAAATAAGAGAATAAACAAAATTATTAAAAGTAGAGTTTGAAATTGAAACCTACAATAACCTAAAAAACGTAATAAAAACATAATGTTAATATAAAAATACAATAAAACTGAAATTTAGATATAAAAACATGAATTGCAATATTGAAAGAAAATTTGTTAAATAATAAAATTTAATTTGTAAAGAGTGAGGCAATTGGAAAGAGAAACGGAAATACATAGATAGTAAAACTTACAATCACATTTTTTCAATTTTTTCTTTTGGAAATGTCTTTTTTTTTTCTTTTTCACTTCCTTGGGGAGTATACAGCTTCTATAAAGGTCTTGTATCTAACTTTATTTTATCCTAGCAACTTATTAATTATTTTTTTCTTAAGAGCATACCCAATTCATTTGTATTTTTTCTCCACAATGGCTATCGTTTTATGGGTTTCTGGTCATAATCCATAAATCGTTATTTGAAATATTTTGTGGCCAGAATATTCTGCACATTATGTGCCAAACATCTGTAGAGAAAGACTTGCAGTTTTTGGATTATTTTCTCCATGTCGAGCCATGTTTCAATGCCGTACATCAGCAAGACCGATTTAACACATGCTTCGAATATTTTTAGTTTTGTGGCTTTATAAATTTTTGATGATTGCCACACTTTTAATAGTGTTGCAAACGCCGCTTTTGCTTTTTTGATTTTTCCTACTGCATTTTAAAATTTTCCGCTCCCAGTTGTGATTGTGCAGCCTAGATAATTCTATTTAGATACATCTTCTAATGGTGTATCATTTAGCCTAGATAATTATAATTAGGTACATCTTCTAATGGTGTATCTTTCATTTTTAAAGATGTAGTGTAGTTGTGTTTATGGTAATTATTTTTGATTTTGTCATGTTCATTTTAAGTCCGACTTCTGCAGCATTCCTTGCAAGTTCGTCAATCTTAGTTTGCATGTTGGTGTAATAATGCGATAGGAGACGATAGGATACATCGTCCGCGTGTCCTACACTTTTGGAAGCGCAAGTAATATGAATCTATAACTTTTTATAAAGAATAATTTTATTAAACTACTGATATGAAAACTACACCTTAAATTGAATTTTTATATTCTCATATAATAATAACTTATTCTTAAAATTTATTTAAATTAATTATAGTATCAACAATTTTTAGACAATATCAAAATTCAATTTCTAACAAATAAATTGAATAGTTAATATTAAAAGTCAACATAATGGAATGTTTATTGTATTTTTTTAATCACATATATACATACTTATATATTATATATTTAAATGTGTAGGGACTTGGTAGGACTATAATAAATTTTATGTGAAATATTTGCATATAAACTTAAGATTTTTCTAATGCAATAATGAAAATTTTAAAATAATTTTTTATATTAGTACTGAATAGTAAATTTTACGAATGAATTAATAATAGAATTAAAGAATAAAATAATTCTATAGAAAACAATATTTATTTTGAATTAATTAAGTCCATATATATATATATATATACATATACATATATATATATATATATATATGTAAATATAATAAATTTTCTTTCAATATTAAATGTCAATATTTGTAAATTTTGAAGAAATCTTGAGTATGACAATAATAAAAATGTTTTATTTTAATATTTTAATTTAAAATATTCGACAAATTATATAAAAATTCGATGGCATGAAATAACGCCAAATAAAAAAAATAATGAAATAACGCCGCAAATTATTTTTTTTATTTTGCGGAATTATCATTATTTCATTGTATTGTGGTGTTATTTTATTCGTGTATTTTCAAATGAAATAACGCCGTAAAAAAATTTCATACTAAAATCAAATTTAATAAAACTAAAACAATTAGAAACTAAATAAATTTTATTTAGTATTTTTTTAATAGTACACTTGCATTGTATCATTTACTTTTATTCTACAATATGAACAGCGAATAAATTCTGAATTTTTACTTATAGCTTTTGGGCTTATAAAGTTACAATGTGTTGATTATTATATTCGAGATGTTTGAATGATATAATAATAAAATATTTCGGGATGTATATATGTTAGCATATAATACACAAATGATTTATTTTCATTTTCTTTATCTAAATCAATATCTTCCAATTTCGAAGTTTCTTCTTCTAAACATATTTAGACAATAAAACGTTTAAAATAGGTGGGGCTGCTGCTCTCAAATTTCCGCTAAACTATTTATTGAAACCCTGATTTTGAAATCAACTTTAAAATTTTTTCTAATTTTATTTTCTCCAGACACATTTTTACAATTTGAATTGCTTGGTTTAGGACGAAAAAGAAAAGATATTAGAAACAATTCCCCGCTAAACAAATTATTGAAACAATTATTTTATAACTAACTGTAAAATTTTTCTTTATTCCGAATCTCGCATATACTTACATATATAATAAACATTATGGAAAAAGCATACACAACCCTGATTTTGTATTCAACTCAAAACTCCTTCCTATTCTGAATCTCGGATATACAAATATATACAAATCCTAATTAAATTATATACATATTCTGTAAATAATATAATGTCGCAAAATAATGAAATATTGCCTTAAAAAAAATAAAACTATAGCGCCGCGCCGCAAGCAGACTAAATATCATCAGAAAAAATTTTAAATAACGGCCGAACTTTGCTATCTTTATTTCAGTCTTTGTGGCATTATTTCCCATACAAAATTTTGGGCCTTTATTTAATTTTTTTTTTTGCGGCGTTATTATCATTGCACCAAAATTTCTTATTTTTTTTTTTTTTTGTTATTTATTTTAGAAAAAAAAACTTAATTTACATTTTCCTGAATTGAAATTTGATATTGAAAATAAATATTAAGAAAATCAACATTTTAATTAATGCATATTAGGAAGATACCTACGTACCTTTCAATTTTCAAAATAATTGAAGATAGGTATTAGAAAATAATATTAATATAATTTGAATTAAAATTGAATAATTGAATTGATTTTTATTCCATTTTATAGAAAAATCAAATTAAATTTAGTTTTTCCGATATCAAATTAAAATTTACTTAAATAAAAAATTCTGAAATTTAAGAACGTTGTAAAATATATTTCATATTATAAATGAGTTCAATAAAAATGAATCAAATTTATGAATAATTTCTGGATCAATCAATCAATCAATAGTTTGAAAAATATTTCAATGTCACGAACAGAGTGTTTTCAGATATCAAAAATCTCATTTGAAACAACCTCAAATTTAATTTCATATGAGCTGAAGCGGTCTTAGGGAGATGATTTTGTTTTGATGGATGTTATTTTTTTTTTTAATTTAAAAAAAAAAAACTTCCAAAACCGTTGATCCCAAAATCTTACTACTAAAATTAAATAAATATATCGGACAATATGATTTAGGAATTAAATTAATTTAAAATATTTTTAGATAACTGAAAACAGAGAACGGTTGGATTACTATCACTGTATGCCATTTGACGGTATTTTCATTTGCCGATATTATCATTAGACAGTATTTCACTGTATTTCATTTGACTGGATTTCATTTAACTGTATTTCATTTGGCTGGATTTCATTCGTAATTAGATCTAGAATTCTTCGTGATTAGCTATATGTTTTACACATTATATATTTCAATAATAAATTAGAGCTGCTGTATTCTCAAACTATTGCTAAACAAATAATTTACAACCCTGATTTAGTAATGAATCAAGGTTTCCCTATTCCTTTTAAAATTTCCCTAATTATATATTTTACACACAAATTTCAACAACAAAATATTTTAAAGAATACAGGGACAAAAAAATCCTGCTTAACAAATTATTGAAATCTTGATTTGTAAAAAACTGTAAAATTTTTGCCTTAGTTATTTACATTTTGCAGACATATGCATTTCAATAGCAAACAAACATTTAAAAGAGGAGATTACCGTTCGGTAATCCGTCCGATTACCTGGTTTTGTAACTAAGTCTAAAATCCCCTCTATTAATATGTTTTGTAAAAAGTCAAATGAAGTACAGTCGGATGAAATACAGTCAAATAATAATTCAGACCACTTGCAAAAAATACCGTAAAATGACAATACAGGCAATTAAATTTAAGATGGATATGAAGAAGTATATTCTTCCTCAAAATTAAATTCCGAGTCAATGTAGTTATGAGCGTTCATAACTTAAAAAATAATAAATTTAACAAAAGGTTACATGTCATACAAAATTGCTGTTTTATATAAAAATAAATCAATGTCTATTAAAGCTCAATTTTATGAATTTTTCGAAAAGAGTTTTGCCAAATTTGTTTCGTTTAGCGTAACAGATTTGGGTACTTGTCATATATTGGCACTAAATTAAGCTAGACATGTATAATTTTGTATTACATTTCTTAATTTTTTGGTAATATCTTTTGTGAAGTAGTTTGGCTTTGGGTAATTGTTTGAATAACTGCCACAGAACCTCAAAATTTACAAACATTTCTGTTAATTAAGTCAGACATCTCAGATTTTGTAAAAAAATAATTAAATGTTATGATAACAGCAGAACTAATGTTCGTATGGGTATCCTAAAGTTGATCGATTCAACATAACACTTTTCCTCGTTTTTATTTATATTTCAAATTATTTTTCTCTATTATTCTTTCAATTTTGTGAATTTTCAAAATAGCATTATAAAAAAACTTATAAGATTTTTTTTCTAATTTTGTGATTCATAAGAAAACAAATATTACAATATCGATTGTTCAGTATAGAGTTTTTCTAATTTATTAAACTATAAATTTTCCCAAAAAGAAAAAAAAAATGAAGGAAGAAAATTTATTAGGGTAAAGATAAAAAATATATATTTCTGTCAGT
Source organism: Poecilobothrus nobilitatus (assembly GCA_947095535.1). Lineage (NCBI taxonomy): Eukaryota > Metazoa > Arthropoda > Insecta > Diptera > Dolichopodidae > Poecilobothrus > Poecilobothrus nobilitatus. The sequence continues at coordinate 160,164,461 of OX352773.1, forward strand.
AATTGAAAAATGATTTTCATTTTGCAATTATTAGTAATGAAAAATGAAAATCTACAAAATCTCAACATGATAACAAATTTTCCTCATTTTAAAAATTTCAAACTTTTGATTACATTTTGTTCTTTTATTGGTCGTTTACAAAAACGAAAATTGCATTTAAATTGCATTATATTTTTGTTTTTCTTAAACTGTCCTTTTTTAGTTTTTTGATTAATAGTTAAGTTTTTAGAGTTTAATTAAATTTTATTTTACAAAATTCTTCGATTAGCAAAAAAATCCTTTAAGATATCAAAACCTAAACTGAATATATAAAAAATCTTAATCAATTATATGTATACTCCAGATCATTAATTATATATTTTTTTAAATAGTTGTACTTATTGTTTCTTTAGTAATTTTTATTACAGATTATAATCTTTAAGTTATTTTTAATTTACTTAAATTATAAATACTATTAATAACAATCATATGTCTTAAGTTATATTTTAATTTTACTTTATCATAAAGTCATCTTTTAGTTTTTATATTATGTTTATCAGATATCTTCATTTTTCTTCCTTTAACATCTTTACATATATCTGAAAACTTATATTTATATTTTGTTGTTTATTGCCTCTTTTAAAATGAACCAAATGTTAAAAAATTTGGCAAAACATTTGTAAAAATATTAAAAACAAAGTTTTTAAATAAAAAGAATTTAACTTCATATTTAAATTTGGTTTTATAATTTAATTCGAACTAATAATGCAAACCTATAAAAATTTTAATATGAATCTTCGTCTCCTAAAAATATGCAATATGTTTTGTGAAAATAATAATAATTATTACGTTTGATTTGGTTATAAATCTGGAGGACTCGCGAAGTATTTGGCGTATTAACAAAGTGTAGTTTGGTTATTTGGAGCAAATCCCTTGCTACTTAATAAATATAATGTGATTATATTATAATATAAGTTATATAAATAAAATACATAATGTTACTGTGTAAATGAATAATTTAGTATTCAAACTAAAATAGGTTTTAGTGGCCGATGGTTTAATAATATTGCTATATCCTAACTTTTTGATAATATTAATATCAATAATAAATTGTAAAATAAATAAAATATAATAAAACTAACGAATATTTTAGTGTGCTTAATTAAGTCCCTTGTCTTTTAGTCAAAAAAGTCTCGGACTCATATATTCAAATAAATAAAACAACTATATTTATCGTTTGGTAATAATGGTATAAATAATTATCATAACATATATTTAAAAAAGAAAAATCAGTTTCCAATTTAATAATTTTGATTCGTTCTTAATTTTATTTAACCACATTTAAATATTTTTAAAAATAAATTAATTTCTCTACAAAATACTTTAAAAAAATATTTTTTTCTTTTAAATATCCGAAAAAATATATTTCAAATGCATGCCTGCTTTAAAATTTTTTTATAAAGTATCTACTCAAAATAAAATAAAATATTGATTAAATTTGCAAAGTAATAAGCTTAAGAAAAACTTTTAATATGAATATACATATATAAATTTAGATTTCTTTTCTATATCTTCCTATCTATTTTTTCAAATTAGAAAGCAAGAAATAATATACTAATCTTTAACAAAGTTTAAGTTCTTTTTTTTTTTTTTGATAATTCAATATGTGGTTTAATTTATTTACCCAGGTTACCAGTTTATTTAACAAAGAAAAAGAATATGGAAAACCTTCTTAAATTTTGTATATTTATAAATCGATACTCTGTTTTTTTTTTTTTTGTGAAAACTTCTTGTATTACTATTTACTTAAATAATATAAACTCTGTGACACATGATTGAGGAGATGGTACAACTTGGTAAATCTTTTTAATATTACAAAACAAAATTTATAAAAAGAAATGAAAAAGGAAAAAAAAGAAAGAGTAAATAAATGCCAGTTTGAGAATCCAACGAAATATTAAACGATATTTTAACGTTATAATGTGTAATAAGAAAGGATGTATTATTGTTCATAATAACAAAATAATATATGATAATTGCAGAAAATCTGAAAAAAACATTTCCATCACTTTTAGATATTAATAGATATAATATAATAGACATTAATTAAAGTGCACTTCTATGTTGTTTCTACGCCTAGAGTTTTATAAATAATAACATGCGTTAAAGCTGCCTTGAGGGGTCATATATCTATTCACCAAAACAAAAGTTAAATCAGTTTTGTGTTGCACTATATAGAAAAGAGATTTATCTGAAAGTATCACTTCAAATTAATCTGGAAGGAGCACTGTATTTAGAGTTATATGAACATGGACTTGTTGTATATATTAATAATATATTAGTAATACTAAATACCAATAATAATAGCTGCTAGAGTGACCGGAGAGATTGCCTTCAATAATTACCTCATGTAGTAAGGTGTTATATACTACCACATGTTGTAACTGTTGTAATGGTTATAGCAAATAGTAAGAATAATAGGCGGATTCATTGCTTCCTTACAGTCCTACTCCCAATTCAATGTTTCCGCATGCTACTCCCTATCCTTTCCAACCCTACTCTGTAGCCAATATACTGTGTTAGCCGGTAAGGGGTCCATTCGATTATATTGGCTAAAGGGGGAGGTGGGTTTAGTTAGTAAGAATCTGACACTACCAAGGAGCAATTCTTGGTGTCTTTGGGAGATTCCCACCTCCATTAGGAAAAGAAAATTACAGCATCAAATTTATCATTATTGGCATCAAATAATATAACTTAAAATCAAATTTGTGTTTTAAAATTTATTATTAAATAAAAATCATAAATATTAGAAAAATAAAATTTATAGTAAATCAAAAATTTGAAATATTTACAAAAGTGGTCACGCGTTGTAAAAATTTCTGATAACACCTACAACCTATCTCTTAATCCAATCCAAGTGAAATCAGATTTTTTAAAGATGTTTACCTCTACACATTATTTTACGAATAAAAGAACTCAACATATTTTTTTGACTCTTGCGCTCAAAAATCATTTTTGATGTAATTAAAAACGTTATGGAAGATTAAATTGGAATTTATAAATTATTGCAGATAACAATTTCAAATACCGAAGAAATTATAAGAACCTTTTACCAGGACCCAGAGCCAATTAAAGTATATTATGATTAATTATTAAAAGTTGTTGTGATTTTTTATGTTATAAGAAAACATAAATTTGCGGCCTCAAAGTGTAAGTAGCTACAAATGTGCACAATTAGAGGAAAATTAGTTAACAGTCCAAAAATAAGGAAAATAAGAAAAACTATTTTCTTAAAGAGTATTACTTATAAAAAATAATTTTCCAACAGTACGCAGAAATTAACCTTTTTGACGGTTTGTTAAATAGTTAGCACTACACGAAAACAACCACAAATGGTATAACTATGTAGGCCAGTAAAATAATGTGATATTTGATATAAACTATATAAAAAAAAAAATTTAGATATTATAACGTAATTTAAGGAGAACATTAACTTCCTTCTTCAAAATAATTCTCGAAATTTTTTCCCCTCTATAATCCTAATTATTCCAAACCCAATTTAATCAAGTAATCTCTCCCTCATTCTTTTTCCCAAAGCCGAACTGTACATTATGTTACCATATATTAAAGAACCCATCCTAAAGTTTGGTTTTAAAGCGGGTGGTTTTGGTTGGTTAAAGTTCAATACTACCCAGAGGAACCGCACGTTCACTTCCTCTGAGCGACTTTCGATGTTTTTCACTACTCTTCGTAAAAACAAAAAAAAATTTAAAGTTATTTAATTTTTGATCGTTCTACAAAAATTTCTTGTTGTACTTGCAAATTGGAATGTAGCTGAATTATTTTTTTTTTTCAAAAAATTAAGAATTTTCAAGAGATAATATTTAGACTTTAGATAATATTAGTGCTTAAAATTGAAGTAATATGATCTTACGAACTCTTCTAATAACTAATATTCTAACCTTATTATACAGTAGAGTAACCTTTAAAAACAGTACAATTACAAACGAATCATATAATAGTATATACTGTTGCGAAGAAAACTCAGCTCTCAGTTGAACTCCATATTAAATCATTTATCTCCAAATTTTTTTTTACAAAAAAAAAAAAAATTAAATTTCAATGGAAAAGTTTGAATTTTGCATCTGCCTTTACTCGTGTATTCCAAAGTGTTTATACACGTAGAGATGAAATATTTTACAATGCACTTTAACTAGAATCAGAAAATTGTATATATTTTTTTTTTATTTGATAAAAAAATGCTGGTATTTACATTTATATCTTCTAGGGAAAAACATAACATGGTCCACAAATTGTTTTGAATTAAAGAATTTCCTGAGCATTTGGTTATGTTTTAAAATAGAATTTTTCATTTATGTTTTTTAGAAACATTCGAATTTTATTGATCCTTTTTTTTTTTTTAAATAATAAAAAAAAATACATGTTTATTCAATTTTAGCACAAAAACTATGTTAGATATTTTCTACATTTTAAAGTATTTTTAAATTCTAACATTTCAGTACAGTACCAATCAAATTTAATATCGTAATCCTAGTTTTATGCATTTGTAAAGGGAGAAAGATAAAAAACCTTGTGGAAAAAAGAAAAACTTACATCAATCAATTCACAGGATATAAAAAAAATTTATTAGATTTATTGTATTTTTTTTTTTTTTTAAACATTGGTTGGTATGTAATTATTGTAATATTAAGATTTATTTTTAAGAGTATCTCATTGATTATATTCCAATCCACCTTTCAAGTTTTAAAAATTTTGTATTTATATAAAATGTTTATGCTCCTGTGTCTGATTTTCTAAAAATATGCACTTTAAGCAGCTAAAATTGTTTCTTATATTATTGTTTTTAATCACTATTAAAAAAGATAACGTCAGAATAACGACCCGTTTTTATTAATAAAACAATTTCATTTTTTTGTAGTTTCTTTCAAAAATGAATCAAATTACATTTTTTATCTAAAGTAATTTTTCAGTTATAAAGAAAAATACCATAAAATATTAGAATTTAATATAAAGGTATACATAAAATTGTATTTTTCAGAATTTTCCGGATCTAATAAATTTGACATTGTGTTTGTAAAACCTTAAAGAAGATAAGAAAATAAAAGTATAAAAGTAAGTAAAAAAGTAAGAAAATATAATATACATTCTTGTTCATAATTGCATTCTGAGTCAATTCAGCTTTCTGCAATTTTTAACATTCCATCTTTATAAAACTGTTAGTTTCGTTATTGGAATTGTGCAAGTTGAACAGTATGGTTCGAGTAGCAACCATACAATTTTTTTTTTTTTTTATATGAGCATTTATTTTAATGTCTAATTAAGCCGAGCATCTGAAATTTTTTCAAAAGAAATTAAGTTAACATGAACAATTTTTACAAAATTTGGTTGGTCTAGAGCGATAGATTCGAATAACTGCTATATGATGATGTTTTATGACAATAACTTTTGTAATATTTGGTTGGTTTGGCGTAACGGAGTGGAATAGTCTCACTTGATATAAAACAATTAATACATTTTATTAAACATATTAAAAAATCAATAAATGTTATATATGTTCAGCATTATTACATTATGTTCGTTCAAGTATCTTTGAGTTGACACATAGGCTACATTATTTCTTATTATTTCTATTCTTTTATTTTTTAATTTCAAATACATATCTTAAGTTAATATTTCAAATAATTGGTATTAAATAATATTCAAATGTTGTATAAATCATATAGAAAATTTTCGTTATATTATTTCTGGTAAATTTTAGATTAAATTTAATTTACCGATATAAAAGAGCAAAATTTAGTCTATAAATATTTTCAGCCGTATTAAAAATTTTTGAACTTTTTCATTCATAATTTTAAAAAATTAAAAAAGTTTTTACAAGAAAAATTTTGCTATGTACTATGTAAAAATTTTGTCGACTTCCACTTGCAGTTTTATCAGAATATTAAAAAAAATTAAAAAAATTAAAAAAGTTAAAAAACTTTTCATATTTTACGAAACTAAAAATATTTAAATATGTATACTTACTTATATAAATAATATAAAAATCAATGAAAATTAAAATTAGCATTTAATGTGGCTAAGATAATTTTCTATTATTCAGTCAGTTTGTTTAGTGAAATTTTATTATTAATATTTTTAATATTTTTTAATAAAATATTTGAAAAAACTGAAAAAATTTTGCGGTAAATATTATTTGCAGGTTCACCACAGGAACAAATTTAAACAACTGGGGCCTCGATGGCCTAGTGGGTAAGAGCAATACACTGTAAACACTGTAAATAGAATACACTGTAAACACCGTGGGAGTGTGGGTTCGAATCCCTTACATCTTGTAAGAGTTATTCTCCCTTACGACATTTACAGCCACGCCCCTTACACATTTATGTGGCAGAGAAATGCATTAAAAAAAAAAACAATTTCCTTCTATAACACATTTAACTGGCATTATAGATTAAAATTTATTTTCATCACTTATACCTAAAGAACCTTTTTTCATCGTAAAAACAAAAAGCTTTTAAAAAATTAAAGTAAGTGCCATTAATTGACGAACTTACCTACCAACCTAAATACTCTTAACAAAAACTTAAGAAAATGAGAAAATAAAAAATTATTATGTAAAAATATATATAAAAAAAAAACCAAATCGGAAAAATTTTTTTATTTTTTGTTGTTGTAATTTGAGCTGAAAAAATACGAAATGTAATGTTCGAAAAAAAAATTTAGACTGGCCTGTTTTAATATACAATACAATGCTCTCAAATCTAAATAGTTATGCCACATATTATAAATATAACGTTACATAAGAAATTAAAAAAAAAATAAACAAGTAATGAAAAAACCAAGGATTTGTAAAAAAAGCACAGTTTCAAAATTAAAAAATATTCCATAATAGATTTTCGGTAAAGAATATGTAAGTATAGGTATATTGAATAAAATAAATTTATAATACATATGATAAAAATTGAAAAAAATTGTTAGTAAAAATTATTAGAAAAATTGGGAAAAATTAAGTCAATTTTAACTTTCTTCAATTTTAAGATAACATTATACTATTAAGAAATTCTTAACAGAAATAAAAATATAGTCTTGGAGCTTTTATTTTTGTGTATTACTTCAAAGAAATTTGGACAGGTGTTCAAGTTACATCAGTGTTTAAAAATAGGGAATTGTTGATCTCTTACAGCTGCTAAATTGTGTCGCCCCCACAAAAATATTTTATGAAATAACTCATGACTACATACTCAAAGATGTAACTGATATTAAAAATTTTAAGTTTCTTACTTAAATCGTTTGGAAGATAGAAAGGATCAAGAATATTGCAAAAATAAAATGTCGTATAACGGTAAATTAAAATACGAACTATGGCAAAACTATATATTTATTTTATGTATATTTAGAAAACTTATAAAAGTAGCTGTCGTTTGAAGATCTACAGCAGATATACCTTATAGAACTTTTATTATAAAAATTCAAAGATAGGAATTTTTTGAATTTTGGGGGGTCAGTAGTATAGTTCTGTAATGGATGAGACTATAGAAAAAGGTTGTTTCACGAAATAAATTATTTTACAATATGTACTTATCCGTATATAGTTAAAATTTCCATTGCTTTACTTTAAACGATGTAAAAATTTTGTAAACTTCCGGAAAAACTGACAAACAAAATGAAACTAATAGGCAAATTTGAAAATGTGGTAAAAATGAGATACAACATTTTGAAATAGATTTTCATATTTTGATATTAAAAAATGTAAATCAAATAAATTAATTCAGTTTTTCTATAGGGTTGTTAAGTAAATTATTAAGAGATAATCATTTATTTCATATACATATGCATATACACAAATGAAAATTTGAGATCTTAATTAAAAAGGCAAATAATTTCCAAAGAAACTTCAGCCAATTCGATATTATTTAAAGTATTTACTTATGCTTAAAATTAATAAATTTTTTATTTAAAATATTTTCTTAAAGATAATTTTCTTTGTTTTCATTTTACATGAATAAGTTTAGATAATTATATTCTTTCTATATAAACTTATCTATTCTTAATTGATAATTTTACAATTGAATAACATTTTTATTCCTGAATTTTTTGAAAAATTTATTTCATTCTTATTCTTAGAAATAATAAAAGTACAACTATTAAAAAAAAAATTCTTCTCTACATCTATTAGTATGAAATAGCTCTTTTAATTATAAACCTTGTTATCGAGCGATTCCTTTTTATTTTATATTACAATTTTTCCTATTCGTAATTTTTACATTACAGTAATCCTTCGAACTGTCCGGGTTCTGACTGCGCGGTTTCGGAATTGCGCGTTTTTGTTTTTACCACCAAAATTTCGCATTGTGGGGTAAAGGTTTCGCAGCAGCGCTTTTTTTTCATTATTAAGAAGTTTTTTTTTACAAAACCATTGGAAGAAATATGAAACTCAACAGAACATAGTTCAAAATAATCAGAAGATGAAAATTAACTGGTTTAAAAACTTCCATTTTTATGAATTAAGTACAGAATTATAATTTTTATTTTTTTTTGTGTCTAACTGTTTAATACTGAATAAAGACTTTATTATAATTATGTACTTACTTTAAATTTAATATTTTTATGAGAATTTTAGGATTTGGAACGTATTCCCCTAATTTCATATAAAATAGGGTTCACAGTGAGCGCGCTCGTGCGGTGTGCGCGCTGTTTTTTTAGAACGTATCTACCGCGTAATTCGAGGGATTATTGTAATAGGAAAAAAGTAGAAAGAAAAAAAAAAAAATAGTAAATACAAAAATAGAAAATAATAACAACTTCCTCTCAATTTAAGTATTGAAAATGCTTCAGTTACTGCTTTTATTTAAGGTAACATACGATTCAATAGTTATTATTTTAGAGTGTATCAACTTTTTACTGAGTTTAAAAAAAAAAAAAAAAATTTCTTTTAAAATAATCAAGGAGGAATTTTGACTTTTACTATCATCATCATCACCATTATCATCATCATCATCATCATCATTATCATCACCATTGTTGAAATAATTTGCCTAATTTTATTTTATGTAATAGAGTATTTTTCTGTTGTCTTTTTTATTTTATAAAAATCTTGATCATCATCATCATCATCATCATAATCATTATTTTTGTTCTATTCAAAATTGGTATTCAAAGTATAATGATTATAAAGAGAGAGAGAGATACAATATTTTGTATTTTAATAACAGAAAGATTATAATGGCTTCCGTTGTTTTTTTTTTTTTTCCTTCTTTTCAATCATCTTTATCATCAAAAAATAATTATTTGCCTTCGGTTCAATTTATTACTTGCTGTTTCTTGTTCATTACATTTAAAATTGTCCTATACACTAGAAATTTCAATCTGAAGTATCTACTGTTCAGATAAAAGAAAATCTTTTTTTTTTTTTGTTTTTTTTTCCAATTCCTTACTTATAATTATGGCCATATATATTATATATATATGGAATTTAATGCAGTTTAATCCAATTAAATTAAAAAAAATAAATATATATATATATATATATATATATATATATATACATATATATACGTATATAATGTAAATGTATGTTATATTATAATAGTTAAAAATTTTTCCAACATTTGTTTTTCACAACAAATAATACTAAGAGGTTGTGTCATCATTGTTAAAAAAAGATATTTAATACAATTTTGTAGAAAACTTTTATTAAAATGTTTGTTTGTATGTACAATGCTTTAATTTAATAGTAGAAAATCCCTAATAATAAAATTTTTGATGCCATTATTTGCAATATAATCTAAATGAGGAGTGTCCTTTAAGAGAAAAGCTAATAGAATTTTTTGTATTTTGTCATGGCGAAAAATATAAAAAGAATTTTAAAGATTCTTTAAGATTTTGGTATAATTGAAAATATTTAATAATAATTAAGAAATAATTTTTATTTCATTTAATTTGGATATACTAAATATTTTTTATATTTAAACAGTAATAGGACTACATTATAATAGGTACATAAAAAATTTAGATATAAAATTAGCTCGAATTGGTTGTCATTCAATGGCGCAGTTCATATAAGTTATTGATCTTTCAGACGAAATGTCTTATATTCAAACCTTAATATTATATAATAATATAATAATATAAAATCTAAGCAAAAAAAAATGTAATCATAATATTTTAATATTTTAATACTTGTACTGCAGGTTGTACTGCAACGGACCATGAAAGAAAAGGGGTTAATATATTCTTCGTAGATTACATTACTACGTGGTGGCGGGGTCCATATAAAACAAAACTTAATCCATATAAAACAATTTTCATTAATTTCAATTTTCTAACAATTCTTTTCCTTTCTACCTATAATTCTATATAAATCAATTATTTGAGAAATCAATCTGAAATCAATTGAAGGCACAAACCATATTGATTTTAACGTTCGTCGATTAAATTTTACTATTCTGTTGTGAATACACGATTAAAATCTTGAAAAAAACTACTTAATGAAATTTCAAAAAAAAAAAAAAACACTTTGATTATAAATGAAGAAATAATAAAAAAGTAAGTAAGAATTTTCCTTAAATTTGAAATAATATGTCTGGCAGGGGGAAATAAAGTCTAGATCAATAAGAGCTGAGAAATAATTGAGTTGAGAAATAAGGCCTAATTCGTAAAATTTTGTGGTAGGTCATATTTCTCACTTCAAAGAGAATTAAAGCCTATAATAGGCCTTATTTCATTTTAGAAATATTATATTATTATTATATTATTCCAGTTGCAAATTCGTAGCCGACTGTAAAAATACCGAATATTTTTAACAGGTTTCAAAAAATGTGCTATATTCTGGTCAGCTGTGTCTTTCGCGCTCTCCCTTTCGAGTCTCTCTTCGCTTCTCTTTTAGCCGATCCCTTCACACTTCCCTTGAAGGAATTTGAGCTGCTGCCTCTGCTATCGCACTCGAGCACAACAACGACGCTGGGAACGAGGGCGCGAGTGAACAGACGCGGGGCTAGCAGCCGTTACTCCTTCAAAACAATTTTTTTTTGTTTTTCGTAAAAATGTCTAAATTTTCACAAAATATATTATTATATGACACAAAGAACCGTCAAAATTTTACTTTTGTATGGAAAGCTGAAACATTATTTTTTTCCCCCATGATTTCAAATTCTTTGTAATTAGGAGAGATTTTAGAGTTGGCTTCAAAATCAGAGTTATTAGCTTTTTCTAAATTATTTCTAAATTTTTTAGAATAAGCTGTAATCCTGATTTTGTAAACAACTATAAAATTCCTTCTGTTTTAGAGTACCGCATACTTACGTGTATTCATATTTCGGAAAAAGAGGCCATCCAGATTTTTTAACCAACTCTAATAACTAAAATAAGTTCGACAAAATTATTACATTAAAAAGTGAAATAAGCTTGAATGTTAAATTTAAACAAAATTTTTGAATTTTTAACTTGTCGAACTTATTTTATTATGAAGAAACACTGACTGACGAACTTAAGAAGTGAAATGTGCCAAAAAAACAGAAAACATTTTATTACTTAAATAAGCTGAAATATGGGAATTAAATTATGAAAGAAAAATATTAAAAAATGTTATTATTGGAATAATAAATTACAATTAGGCTTTAATTACATTATTTTGAAAAAATAATTAAGCCTTATTTCACTTTGGAATGAGAAATTAAGCCTATTACTCTTAATTTCGCGATTCAGGCTTTATATCTCATTCCAAAGTGAAATAAGGCCTATTAGGCTTTATTGCTCTAGGCCTTATTTCCCTCCGCCAAAATGTCTAATAAAAAAGAAAAAAATCAGCTCTCTGCACAGGACCGACCGCTATTATACAAAAAGTATTTTTTTTATTCAATAACAATAATAAGCAATGAAATCGTAAAAATATATGTACATTCATTCATACATCCATTTACAGACATAAAAGTATGTATGTAAGTATGTACATGATTTTTTTATATTCAAAAATATTATGCTGTCCATACACGGCGGACTAGGTTGTAAACTTGGTACGCGGACTTGATATGTTGTATCGTGTATGGACAAGTTGTAAAACGTGTATGGACATTTTGATGGTTGAAAAGTTGATTGGAAGAATATTAAAAAATTTTATTTTTTGTGAGCGGAGTCTTTGGTTTGTAGTTGAGTTGTATCGTATATGGACAAGTTGTACAACTTAAATGTTATTTTAACATTGAGATTTTTTGATTTGAGAAAATAATACAAAATATAAAATACATAATTACAACGGTTGAATGATAGGTTGGATAAGTGTGTGGTATGGTTTTAAAACCTGTTCGCGTACCAAGTTTACAACCTAGTTCGCCGTGCATGGGCAGCATTAAAAGTAAAAAAATAATAAAAACTATAAACAAAATACAAAACAAATAAAATTAATATTAAATCTGCTAACAAAAATTTTACAATTTGAATTTTACGTCATCAAGAGAATAATATGTATAGATATATGTATGTATGTATTTACACAAATTTTTAAATAAAAAAAAAACAAAAAAAATTTGTTCATATAAATTCATATGGCATGTTATAATATGTATGAAATTTGGAGGGAAAAAAAATTAAATAAAAGTTAAAGTTAGTCGGATCAAAAAATGTTCTATGGAGAAGTTGTTGCTCTTTACTTGTGTAACAATTTTTTCTTAATAATTTTTCTCATAATATTTTTCTGTTACGAAATATTCGCAAAAAACTTAAAAATGATACTAGTAAACTACTACTTCCGGTTGTCCGATTTACTCCAAAAGTTTATCAATCCAAGATATTTACAGCAAAACCTTAAATATGAAATTGCACTCAGTCGTTTAGGCTGTACACAGATTTGAGTTTGTAAATTAACATATGCATATGTATGTACATAATATATGTACATACATACATATACACACATACATAATATTCATCAAACACCATGAATTTTAATTTTGATTTGTTATACTTTCCCTTTTAATATTAATATGTAGAATGATTAATTAACAAATTAATAAAAAACAACATATTAAAATATCTATATTTTAAAATATAAAAGTCTTACTAATATAATGTCATAATTGTTTTAAAAAAGTACGGGAAACTTGTTGCAATAAAAAAAAATTAATTTATTAAAAAAAAGTAAAAAAAGCAACTTTTTAATAAAAAACATAATTTTATTAATAATTCTTTTAAAATTCATCAAAATCTTATGTTTTTGTTTTATTTACTCAGTTAAAATCTGGAAGAACAAAATTAATAAAAACAACTTGGACTTGAACTTTAACAAAGAAAATTGGTTTTTTTTTTTATAAATCTCTTTTCTCTTTCTTCCTTGTTATTAGATATAAAATATATTAAAAAACTACAAAATGTGCAAAAAAATAACAAAATGAATATACAAAGGAATTAGCAAAATAATTTTACTCCTCTAATTTTAATACTACCATTGTTCTTTTTTTTTTGGTTTTATAAAATAAAATAACGGTAACAACGGTATTTTATAAAAAAAAAATAAATTCATTTTATTCTTTTTTATCTTTATTTCTTTACTTTTTATTTCATTTTTTAATTCGCGTGAAATTTATCTTTCTCTTACTCGCTTTCATTTTTTTTCTCTTTCACAATTTTTTTTTCAATTTAAAAATTTTTATATATAACCTTTTTCTTTTAAGTTTTCCAAACGTTGGGATGTTTTTAAGAATATACGCATATTTTAATGTATATTATAATAATAATTAAAAAAAAAATTTAATTAGTTTTTAACTGAATACTTTTTATAACTTTTATTTAATATTATAATCAAAAATTATCATGAAAAAAAAAATTAATATTAAAAAATGTAAAAAAAACAAAAACGTAAATAGAAAGCAAGAGAAAGATAGATTTTTCTTTGTGCAAAAATATATTTTAATTATTATTGAAATTTAACAACAGTAGGCAATCAAAACAAAAGTGTATTGAAAACAAGTAAATGTAACAACAAGTGTCGATGCAACCGATTTATTATAATACCCTACAACTGAAAAATTCAAAGGCGTGTGTCAGTTACCCAAACCGCCACTCCTATTCATCTCAAATTTCAGGGACATAGAAAAAGCTTTACCGAAAATCTTTATACCAATTTTAAACGTTCTATTTTTATTGGTTTTGTAGATATGCTCATTTGCTCTTTGGCTAGTTCGAAAGCTCGGGAAGTTCTTAAATCCGAACTCATGGTTCAAATCATCTCAAATATCAATTTTCAATTTTAAAGGAAAGAAAACATGACAGAACACCCTTGTACCAAATGTAAAGTTTCCATCTTTATTGGTTTTAGAAATAATATGCTCGTTTGGTCTGGGGCTCGTTCGGAAGTTTCCAAATTCCAAAAACCCATTATTAAACCCCAAATTCTTTCTAATTTCAGAGATATAAAGGAAACATGACAGAACACCATTGTACTAAATTTGAAGGTTATATCTTTGTTGATTTGGCGATATGCTCAAGGCAAGCTAAGTTATAGAGAGTATTCCAAATACAATGAAAGATATTGCGGTTTAGTACAACTCTAGTAATATAAAAATCACTCTCTCCATATTTTGAATATGGAATATGGTAAAATAAATTTATGTTATTAAAAAGCATGGTCCAAAATTAGTAAACTTTCTGTAACATATGCTGCTAAAAATTGCACAAAAACTGCGAAAATTAAACAAATATTGAGAACAATAGAAAGAAATATACTGCAAAAAAAATAGTACTGTTCACCATTTCGAAACAGAATTTAAAATAAACGAATCAAAGAAGCATACAAAAAAAAAATTGAATATATTTTATTTAAATAATCTGCGACATAAAGACTCTCTAGTTAAAAATAAATATAAAACAGTTCAAACAGCACATTTGTTTCAATAATATCGAAATTTATTGATAGTTCCCTAAAAAATTTAATGGTTTATTTAATAAATTTAAAGATAATATTTTAAAGAATAAAATAAAATATAGAATATTTTATTAAATTTATATTTGAATAACAACAATATCCAAAATTAAAAGGAAAAAAAAAACAGAAAAAAAATAAATAAATGAAACAAAAAAAGAAAAATTTGAATTAATACTTATAACTCACAATTTTCAATTTAATAATTGTTATATTTAAATAAAACTGGTATTGTTCGGAATTAAAGCCGTTCTGTATGTAATAAGATGTGTAATAACTCTCATAATTTGTAATTGTGGAAAAATTTATTGGATGGAAGAATTCTGGAATTGAAGATATTTTGTATTATGATAGTTGTTCCAACATTTATCGTTTTACCTACAAAGAAATTGTCCAATACTGTTTATAAACAAATGAACAAAATTTTCTAATATATTATAATTTAAGAAATAAAAAGCTAAATAAATATGTAGGTATGATTTTCTTTTCACTTTACATATAATTTCTTTAAATTGCAAAATATAAACAAACAAAACAGTATAATTAACATTTTCTGAGTATTATATATATATAGGTAACGTTTATCTTAAGATAGGTAGGTACTTATAAAAAATATCTTTAAAAAATAAAAATTTTATTTTCGTTTACATACTTAACTCTTTCTCCATTTTGTAAATGTACATATTATTATTGTATCCTCACTTTTCGTATACACATCACTTTATTGATGTTTATTTTGATGTTCCGTTATATACCTAAGTGAATATTTTTTTTCTTCTCTCTAATAAGGATATTTTAAATATAAATTATTATAATATTATATTGTATTTATTTTAATTAGAATTTCTTAAGAAGGATATGTCATGTTACTTATATTACAATAAATTGAAAATTACATATAAAAGTAGATTAGTTTCCGCTTTTTATTTGTTCATGAAGCAGCTAATAATAAAAGTAAATAATTTTATTTAAATATCTTTAAAGTATACTAGAAAGCAATAGAAACTTATTTTTATGTTTATAATAATTACATAATAATATACATAAAGAAGGAAAAACCGAATTTAAAATAATTATATAAGGAACAGACAGATATAATATAAATAATGTTAAACAGGTAAATCTCCAAGGAATATCCATTTTTAGTAAAAATGATTAAATCGAAAAATAACCGTTCGGTCGATTACCGTAATTTAATTTTTATTAAAATTATTTTTGTCCATCTTAAAACCTTTTGAATGTATAGGATGAATATTACAGCTATTAGTGTTGAGAATAATAATTTTTTCGCTTAGAAGTTGGTTGTGGCTATCTAAAAAAATAAATTATCGATCGGCCAAGCCCCGCGAGTGTTTTGTAGATGTCCTCAAGCATTGAATACTATGCAGAATGTAAAATTTTGGTTGAAAATTTCTTTTTTTCGCCATACCAAATATCTACACAATGATAAATTAATTTATAGCAAAGATTGCGTGAAACGAAGAGTAGAACGTTCTTCATAAATACTCCTGCGGCTTGACCGTTGTTATAATATTAATGGAACGTAACATCCTTTTAATAAAATTTATCCTTTTAATTAATTTTTTGTTATTTTTATTTTTCATTTTGATCTGATTTAGTCTTTTGGAAAAATACTTTGATTCCTTTCCCTTAAATATCTCTTATATATATGTCATGGGAATCTTGCCATTTCAGTTAAAATTTTTACGCTTAATTGATTTGTGACTTTTGTTCATAAAAGAAACAATCGATCAATACGATAATGGCGCACAATATCTTAAAAGATAATCTTGAAAAATAAACTACAAACGAATAATTAATGATGGCTGAATACAATTTATGACTCAAGAAAAGGCAGCTATTTATGCAGTTTAATGTTCATGAAACCGTGGAAAAGTAAAAAAAAAGTATTGTTCGAGGAATTATATACATTTTTAATGTATATAGGTATTTTCTTGAAGTAATTAATTTGTAACATATCGTATAATTTCTTCCATTTTCCGTTATATTTATGTCCGAACAAAATTATTTCTGTTCTAAAGGACAAACAATCTTCAATGGACAAATTGATTAAAATGAAGGTACGTACACTAAAAAGAAAAGTGTTATTTATTAGATTTGTTGCCTTGGTTTTATAGAACAGATTTTATTGAATATTCACCAATCAAAATGAAACACTTAACCATTTATTTTTTTCTTTTTTATTGATGCTCGTAAAAGTTTTGAGTATATTTACTAAGAATTTAAATTTATAAAAATATATATACATATATTTTAAATTTTACTTTTAACAGTGTAGAATTTTTTTCTCTTAATGGCCATTTTTATCAATCTTGAAAGTTTCTAAGTATCTTTTCTATTAAAGACAAATTTATATCAAGGACATAATAATATATAATAACAACAATTTCCTTTTAACTGAAGAATACTTCCTGTGAATATAAATTTTATTTATTTTTATTTTTTATTTTCTTTAGATGATTTTCTATAACACATCAAAATGATGAAAATTTTTATAAATCTAAAATAACTAATATGAAATTTCTATTGAATTTCTTTTACTTTTGTTTTTTTCTTTTGTTGATTTCATTTTTCAAAAATTAAAGAGTTTGAGTTAGTCCTTGATTTCATTCATAATAAAATAAACACTATATACTCGAAAAAAAAACAATAATAAAGAATAATTAAAACAAATATTATTTTTGTGGTATAGGTATACATTAATTTCACACTTGAACGTTTCATGTAGGTATGTATCTAAGTAAACATAATAATAAATTTTCCTCTCATTCAAGTCAATATCCCAATAAAAGAAAATCAGTTGCTATAGAGATAGACTAAAATTCCTTAAGAAGGATTTTTTTTTTTTTTTTATTCCTTTCGCAAAAAGAAAAACAAAAACGTAATAATATGAAACCATGTTAAAATTACATAGCTGCAAGGTTTTATTAATTAAATATAAAGAAACTTATTATAATAGTTGTTATCAAAAGAAAATTTGTTTTAATTGTTGTCAGAAAATCAAAAATTAAAAACAACAATAATTCGATAAAGATTTTATTTCTGTTTTAATCAATAAAATGTTTTGATAAATATTTTTTTATTTTTTTATTAATTATTTATTAATTTATTAATCAGTTTACCAGGTTCAAAATGATATTTTGATTATAAAACTAGTATATAATGCCAGTGCTAACCAGCTGTGGTAAAAAGTATGGATGCAGTTTAAAAAAGTATACACAACTATATTGTAGAGATTATTATGTACTAAGCAAAAAAAGTTTCAATATTACGTCAGACATGAATGTTTAGTAGAAGTAAAAATAATAATAAAAATAAATTTAGAACTTATCGATAACAAATATCTACAGTTTGTTAAGAGATCACTCTCTCATTCATTTTTCCATACAAAAAACGCGTTTCTTCGGTACCATTTCCTGGGAAATTACTTGACCGATTTCTGTGAAATTTTGCCCACATGTTTCTTACTGCCAAAAACAAAATTTTAAGCTGAGGAATTAGAAAAATATTGGTTGGTTTCAGAATTATGACATGAAGAAAAAAATTCACGTTTTTCGAGCTTCTTTAACATTGTTAAAAAACTCCCCCTTAACATATAGAAAAATCCTCAGCTTAAAATATAGCTATTGAAACCACCTTGAAAACAAAAAAAAGGCGCGTTGATAACTCTGAAAATTTAAAAAAGTTAATTGTTCAGGAAAGCCAAAAAACTAAAAAGAAGTCGTTTTTGAACTAAAATTTTTTTATTTTTTGTTTTTCTAACTATTTCTGTGTCTTACTATTTCTGCATTCAAGTTCTTTAGTATCATAAAAACCCTACGTTGCAGTTCCCCCCAGCCCCTCCCCCGGCTTCTCTTCCGGTCTCTCGTTTGTTTATATACTCCGACTAATTCTACTTAGAAAAATTTTGAATAAAATTTTATATATGCAAAATTGAGTACAATAGTTCTAACTTTGCTTACAGTTTTGAACCACTTCTACTACTCGAATAAACTGTAAACTGAAGTGAGATTTTTTATACGCAGAACTGAGTGTAGAATTAGAATCGGCAATAAAAAAAAATTTATTTATTATTTTATTTTCGAGGGAGTGACTCCCTTAAATAAGGTATTCTACCTATTCTTGTCTTGTCCACTTAATTGCATTACCATAGTATATAAAAAATGTGTAAGGCTAAATTCGTACTTCATACAAACAATTAATATATTATAACTCTTAAGACTAAACGAGGAAGAATACAGTTGCCTTTGTCAACTCTTAGATACCCGTACGAACCGTTAGTACGTTCACAGCCACTCTGCCTACAATATTATTTTTTTAATATTTTAGTATTTTTAAATAAGGGTGAATTTTATAATTTCTAGAACTTATGGGTTGTACATATATTCAAACTATATGTTTATATGTACATTCTGCTAAAGCAGATTCTAACCTTCCACATAACGATTATCAATCCAAAACTTTTCAAATATTCTATAGTACCATTTAATACTAAGCGGTAAATGTATATTAAATTTACTAAGTACAAAACAGTAAATATAATTTTAAATATTATATTATATTATATTTAAATATTCCATTGACAGAATAATTTCTTATAAGTACAGTAAAATACATATATGTATGTAAATACGGCGCTATATAATATACATTTATACTCTTATCATTCATTCACTAGTGACATATACGATATCTAAATAAACATGATATTATATAAGTATGTATATATATTAATATCATATAAATAAAAATTCTTCAAGCAACCGTTATGTTGTTTATTTATTTACATTTTTATGTACTACGCATTATATCCTCAACAATTTCAAATTATCGAGTAAAACAAAATGCAAAAAATTTGTTGAAGAAATTTGTTAGAAAATTTGAAAAAATCAAGTAACACTTTCGTCAATTATAAAGTAACCCTATATTATTAAAAAAAGTTGTTAACAGAAATAAGAGTATAATGTTGAAGCTTTAAGTTTTGTGTATTGCTTCAAAAAAAATTTTACAGGTGTTTTAAAATAGGAAATTTTCAGTTTTTGACCCCTTACAGCTCCTAAACGGGGGGTGATACAAAAAAAATTTCTGAAATGACTCATACTTTTCAAAGATCTAACTTCTGTCAAAATTTCAAGTTTCCAACTTAAACCGTTTAGAAGATAGAAGGATTTTGCAAAATTTGAGTTTCACATAACGGTAAATTAAGACACCGTATGCCACAAATATATATTTATTGTATATATACTTTTAAAGCTAATAAAAGTAGTAATCGTTTGGCGTTTTGAAAATGAAGATATACCTTATACAACTTGTGCTATAACAATTTAAATATAGAGCTTTTTTGAACTTTTGGGGAGCTGTAGCTCCGTAACGGGTGGGGCTACACAAAAAAGTTATTGAAAATAAAATTAATATTTTTGTGAGATCTATCAGTATTTAAAATTTCATAGCTCTATTGCAAAAAAAATGTGGGGATCTAAAAGTTAGGTGTTCGAGAGCTACCCTAAGGCTTGGTCCAAACTCAACCAAAAAAAATAAGGAACCTACAAATTACTCCCAAAATATTTTGTGTAAATTTCAAGATTCTAGCTTTCTTAGTTTTTGAGTTAGCGTGCTGACGGACGGACGGACGGACGGACATGGCTCAAAAGTCTTAGAATTTTTTTCTGATCCGATCCATACCTTTGAAGGTATATCTAGCTCGCTTATTTCGAGGTGTTACAAACGGAGGAGTAATTTTATTATACCCGATCCTATCGTACGGGTATAAAAATGCAGTTATTAATACAAAAGAATAGTAAAGATTTACTTACTATTTTTATACCCGTACGATAGGATCGGGTATAATAAAATTACTCCTCCGTTTGTAGCACCTCGAAATAAGCGAGCTAGATATACCTTCAAAGGTATGGATCGGATCAGAAAAAAATTCTAAGAGGTTTGAGCCATGTCCGTCCGTACGTCCGTCCGTCCGTCCGTCAGCACGCTAACTCAAAAACTAAGAAAGCTAGAATCTTCAAATTTACGCAAAATATTATGAGAGTAATTTGTCGGTTCCCTATTTTTTTTGGTTGAGTTTGGACCGAAACTTAGGGTAGCTCTCGAACATCTAACTTTTAGATCCCCACATTTTTTTTGAAATAGAGCTATAAAATTTTAACTACTGATAGATCTCACAAAAATATTAATCTTATTTCTAATAACTTTTTTTTGTAGCCCCACCCGTTACGGAGCTACAGCTCCCCAAAGTTCAAAAAAGCTCTATATTTAAATTAATATAGCACAAGTTGTATAAGGTATATCTTCATTTTGAAAACGCCAAACGATTGCTAATTTTATTAGCTTTAAAAATACATATACAATAAGTATATATTTTTGGCATACGGTGTCTTAATTTACCGTTATGCAAAACTCAAATTTTGCAAAATTCTTTAACCCTTCTATCTTCTAAACGGTGTAAGTTGAAAACTTGAAATTTTGACACAAGTTAGATCTTTGCAAATAAGTATAAGTCATTTCAGAAATTTTTTTTGTATCACCCCCCGTTTAGGAGCTGTAAGGGGTCAAAAACTGAAACTTTCCTATTTTTGAACACCTTTAACTTGAACATCTGTTAAAATTTTTTTGAAGTAATACACAAAAATTAAAGCTTCAACATTATACTCTTATTTCTGTTAACAACTTTTTTTAATAAAATAGGGTTACTTTATAATTGACGAAAGTGTTACTTGATTTTTTCAAATTTTCTAACAAATTTCTTCAACAAATTTTTTGCATTTTGTTTTACTCGATAATTTGAAATTGTTGAGGATATAATGCGTAGTACAAAAAAATGTAAATAAATAAACAACATAACGGTTGCTTGAAGAATTTTTATTTATATGATATTAATATATATACATACTTATATAATATCATGTTTATTTACATATCGTATATGTCACTAGTGAATGAATGATAAGAGTATAGATGTATTTATATATTATATAGCGCCGTATACATATATGTATTTTATTGTACTTATAAGAAATTATTCTGTCAATGGAATATTTAAATATAATATAATATAATATTTAAAATTATATTTACTATTTTGTACTAATTAAATTTAATATACATTTACCGGTTAGTATTAAATGGTACTATAGAATATTTGAAAAAGTTTTGGATTGATAATCGTTATGTGAAAGGTTAGAATCTGCTTTTGATGAATGTACATATAAACATTTACTTTGAATATATGTACAACCCATAGTTCTAGACATTATAAAATTCACCCAAATTGTTTTAAAATACTAAAATATTAAAAAAATAATATTGTGAGCAGAGTGACAGGCTGTGAACATACTAACGGTTCGTACGGGTATCTAAGAGTTGACAAAGGCAACTGTATTCTTCCTCGTTTTTTTTTGAAAATCAGCCAAATTTTAAAGTATTTTTTAAATTAAAATAAAAATTATAATGGCAATTAAAAGAATTGTATTAGTTGGTAAGTCTATTACCATTTTTTAAAGCCAAAATAGAAATAAAAATTCTCTTATATTAGAGGGTTTTTAAGGAAGTTAAAGAATTACTTAGAGTTTTTTTTATTAATTAACTAAATTTTTTGTTTTTTTTTTAACATAATAAACATTAAATAAATTGAAAATAATTAAATCTTACATGATTTTATACTTAATTATATGCTAAAATTCGTATTTAATTAATTTTTGTTTATAAATTGAAAGACAAAGTAAAGAAAATTTTTGATTTCTTATTAAATTATACCATGATGGTGATTGTGACAAAATTATACCATATCGATTGTGACAAAAATTTTTATATGGTAAATTTAATTTTATATCTAATAAAAAAAACAAAGTTTTTAAAATTTATTTTTAAAAAAAAAACATAAATTATAAATTAAGGAAAAATATCGTTCTTTACAAAGAAGTCTTAAATAGCATTTTTAAAATCTTTAAAGATTGTGATTTTACGGTTGTCAGAAGTCATGAAATTAAAAATTAGAGAATTAATGTACAGCGATATCAAAAAAAATAAAAAAAAACTTTCAGAATTAATAATGTCATCTTTAATAGTAAAATCAGAGATCTTAATTTAAAAGGTTTTGTTAAAAATAAAAAAAATTGTTTGTATATATCTTTGTTTAATAACACATACTTATAAAAATAAGTTCAGTTTGTTTTAAAAAATGACAATCTGATAGAATTGTTACATCCGACTAATAAAATCAGTAATAAAAATTTTTTAATTCTTTACCTGTGAGAGTTGTTTAGGTCTCATAAGGACTCGTACACTAAAAAATCTATGCTTCCTTGGTAATGTGAACATTTTACCAATAAAATATTTAATATATCTATTATGCTACTTCTATATTTAAAATGCGACGAGAGTATTTTAAAATGCTACCTCTATTCATCAGGAGCGCTTCCAACTATATGAAAAGTGCAATACGTTATATTAGAAATAATGAAAATTGGTTTATAATGGTTACCTCATTAAATAATGCGGAAGCGGCAAGTATTTTTTTGCTTCAATAAAACTACATCAATATTGGCACCAGGCAATATTACATGAGTCAAATAAGAATGTTAAAACTTGCTTAATAATAATTCCTTGTATTAAAAATAACATTTGATTTTATAATTAGTATAAAACGTATATTGCTCAAAAACGCATCTCGTATCACCAAAGATGACATATGTAATTAAAATAACATGGTGACTAAACTAGTAAATTGCTATAATATTGTTGAAAAATTATATCTATAAATAAATAAATAAAATCACTTTTATTATTGTTGAAGATGGCTCAAATTCACCCAAATTATTTTAAAATACTAAAATATTAAAAAAACAAGGTAGAATGTAAACCAACGGTTTTTAAAAGCGCACATTTCCAAAAGACAATACAAACTGTTTAGGATTGTGACTTGCACAAAAATTTGAAAATTTCATGTAATAAGCAAAAACCTGAAAATAGGACTTTTCTGAAATTTTCAGGGGCTGTAAGTCCGGAACACCTATATAACTAAGAAAAACTGTTAACAGACGTAAAAATATATTACTGAAGCTTTAATTTTTATGTCTTGCCGAAGAAAAATTTGTACAGGTGCCTAAGTTACAGGTGTCTAAAAATAGCAAATTTTCAATTTTTGAGGCGTAATAACTCTTAAAGAGGGGGTGTTACCAAAAAATTTTCTGAGGAAACTTATACTTCTAAAAGTTCTAAAAGTTCTTTCTTGTCTCAAAATTTCAGGTTCCTATCTAAAGGGGTGCCGGAGTTATGAAAAAAGAAATTTCATGCAAAATGTGGTTTTCACATAACGGTAAATTTAAATAGTAAATTACAAAATATTACATAACTTTGATATTGTTTTATATAGATAATAAAATTTTCGATCTTCTGGCGGTTTTAGATTGCAAAATTATTACGCAGAGCCCGAGATATATACATTTGAAAATTTGGCTTTTTCGCAATTTTGAAGAGCTGCAACTTTGGAACCCTTTACAATTAAAATAAACCTTTAACACACGTAAAAATATAGTATTGTAGCTTTAATTTTTATATCTTGCAGAAGTAAAATATGTACAGGTTCCTAAGTTACAGGTGTTTAAAAATAGCAAATTTTCAATTTTTAAGCTCTAATAGCTCATAAACAGGGGGTGGTCCGAAAAAATTTTCTGAGCAAACTTATACTAATTCTAAAAGTTATATCTTGCCTAAAAATTTCAAGCTTCTATCTAGAAGCGTGCCGGAGTTATGAAAGTAGAAAAATCATGCAAAATTTGGTTTTCACATAACGGTAAATTTAAATACTAAATTTAAAAAAATTGTATAATTTTGATATTAATTTACAAAGACAAAAGAAATACCTGTCGAATGACGTTTTCAGATTGAAAAAATCTTAAGCAGAACATAAGATATATGCATTTAAAAATAGGGCTTTTTCAAAGTTTGAGGGGCTGTAGCTCCGTAATGGGGGGAGCTACATGAAAAAGTTGTTCCACAAAATTATTTTTTTTATGAGACCTACCTATGGTTAAAATTTTTTTTCTCTATCTTTAACGGTGTAGAAGTTTTGTAAACAGACGGACGGACAGAGTGAAACTAATAAGCACATTTTTTCAAAATTTTTTTGGAAATGTGCTAATAATATTGTAAGCAGAGTGACAGGCTGTGAACATACTAACGGTTCGTACGGGTATCTAAGAGTTGACAAAGGCAACTGTATTCTTCCTCGTTTTCATATCTTTCTGAAGTAAAATGTGCATATGTTCCTAGGTTACAGGTGTTTAAAAATAGGAAATTTTCAATTTTTGAGCCCTAATAGCTCATAAACAGGGGGTTTCTGAGCCAACTTATACTAATTCTAAAAGTTCTTTCTTGCCTCAAAATTTCAAGACTCTATCTAAAAGCGTGCCGGAGTTATGAAAGTAGAAAAT
Source organism: Poecilobothrus nobilitatus (assembly GCA_947095535.1). NCBI lineage: Eukaryota > Metazoa > Arthropoda > Insecta > Diptera > Dolichopodidae > Poecilobothrus > Poecilobothrus nobilitatus. Next base: position 160,189,838 of record OX352773.1, read on the forward strand.
TCATGCAAAATTTGGTTTTCACATAACGGTAAATTTAAATACTAAATTTAAAAAAATTGTATAATTTTGATATTAATTTACAAAGGCAAAAAAAAACCTGGCGAATTACGTTTTCAGATTGAAACGAGGAAGAGTGCAGTAGAGTAGACTGTGTCAACTCTGGGATACCCGTATGAACGTAATATATCCTATTATAAAACTTGATCATCTTTTAAAAACATTCAGATGTTTTCGTACCGAACTACAGAGATATATTTATGTAAATTGTGGAGTTGTATGACAACTACCCGAATCTATTGCACCTAGCTTCATTAAGTTCCAAGAAAGAGAAAGAAGCCTAAACCGGCTGCAATAGATCAATCAAATTTTACAAAAGTTTTTGGCATGCAACTCGACACTTTTTCACTAAATTTCAGATAGCTAGATTCAATAGACACTGAGTTATTTTCATTTAAAAAGAGAAGTTGTATGGCAACTACTCGAACCCGGCGGCCGAAAATGCTGGAGTTAAATAGCAAAACTAACAATTTTGCAAAAGTGACGTAAAAAAAATATCAGCCTCTTAGCTCCTTTATTTTTTGAGTTATCGTGCGGACGGACACTGAGTTATTTTCATTTAAAAAGAGAAGTTGTATGGCAGCCACCCGAACCCGTCGCACCAGCACAACCAAATTTTGCAGAAGTTGTTGCCATAAAACTTGATCATCATTCGCAAAATTTCAGATACCTAGATTGAACAGACACTGGGTTATTTCTATTTCAAGAAAGACGTTGTATGGCAGCTACCCGAACCCGGGGACAGAAAATGCTGGAGTTAAATAGCAAAACTAACAATTTTACAAAAGTGACATAAAAAAATTTTCAGCCTCCTAGCTCCTCTATTTTTTGAGTTATCGTGCGGACGGACACTGAGTTCTTTTCATTTAAAAAGAGATATTGTATGGCAGCCACCCGAACCCGTCGCACCAGCACAACCAAATTTTGCAGAAGTTGTTGCCATAAAACTTGATCATCATTTGCAAGATTTCAGATACCTAGATTGGATAGACACTGGGTTATTTCGATTTAAAGAAAGAAGTTGTATGGCAGCTACTAGAACCCGGCGGCCGAAAATGCTGGAGTTAAATAGCAAAACTAACAATTTTGCAAAAGTGACGTATACAAAATGTCAGCCTTCTAGCTCCTAGATTTTTTGAGTTATCGTGCGGACGGACACTGAGTTATTTTCATTTAAAAAGAGAAGTTGTATGGCAGCTACCCGAACCCGTCGCACCAACATAACCAAATTTTCCAGAAGTTGTTGCCATAAAACTTGATCATCATTCGCAAAATTGCAGATACCTAGATTGAACAGACACTGGGTTATTTCCATTTAAAGAAAGACGTTGAATGGCAGCTACTCGAACCCGGGGGCCGAAAATGCTGGAGTTAAATAGCAAAACTAACAATTTTACAAAAGTAACGTAAAAAAATTTTCAGCCTCCTAACTCCTCTATTTTTTGAGTTATAGTGCGGACGGACACTGAGTTCTTTTCATTTAAAAAGAGATTTTGTATGGCAGCTACCCGAACCCGTCACACCACCACAACCAAATTTTGCAGAAGTTGTTGCCATAAAACTTGATCATCATTTGCAAGATTTCAGATACCTAGATTGGATAGACACTGGGTTATTTCGATTTAAAGAAAGAAGTTGTATGGCAGCTCCTAGAACCCGGCGGCCGAAAATGCTGGAGTTAAATAGCAAAACTAACAATTTTGCAAAAGTGACGTATACAAAATGTCAGCCTTCTAGCTCCTTTATTTTTTGAGTTATCGTGCGGACGGACACTGAGTTATTTTCATTTAAAAAGAGAAGTTGTATGGCAGCTACCCGAACCCGTCGCACCAACACAAAAAAATTTTCAGCCTCCTAGCTCCTCTATTTTTTGAGTTATCGTGCGGACGGACATCATTTGCAAGATTTCAGACGCCTAGCTTTATTAACTTCCAAGAGGTGCAAGAAGCCTGAACCGGCTGCTCTAGGCCAACCAAATTTTACAAAAGTTGTTGACATATAACTCGACACCTCTTTACTAAATTTCAGATTCCTAGCTTCAATAAACACTGAGTTATTCTCATTTAACCGGATAAGTTGTATGACAGCTCCCCGAACCCGTCGCACCACCACAACCAAATTTTGCAAAAGTTGTTGCCATAAAACTTGATCACCATTTGCAAGATTTCAGACGCCTAGCTTTATTAACTTCCAAGAGGTGCAAGAAGCCTGAACCGGATGCTCTAGACCAACCAAATTTTACAAAAGTTGTTGGCATGTAACTCGACACCTCTTTACTAAATTTCAGATTCCTAGCTTAAATAAACACTGAGTTATTCTCATTTAAACGGAGAAGTTGTATGGCAGCTACCCGAACCCGTCGCACCAATACAACCAAATTTTACAGAAGTTGTTGCCATAAAACTTGATCATCATTTGCAAAATTTCAAAACCCTAGCTTGAATAGATACTGAGTTATTTCTATATAAAGAAAGAAGTTGTATGGCAGCTACTCGAACCCGCCGACCGAAAATGTTGGATTTAAATAGCAAAACTAACAATTTTGCAAAAGTGACGTAAAAAAAATTTCAGCCTCCTAGCTCCTTTATTTTTTGAGTTATCGTGCGGACGGACGGACGGACGGACGGACGGACGTACATGGCTTAATCGACTCAGAATTCGATTCTGAGCCGATCCATACCTTTGACACTATATCTAGCTCGGCTCCTTTAAGGTGTCACAAACGTAATGGCAAATTTATTATACCCTTGAACATAGTTCATACGGGTATAAAAATCGTAAGCAGAACATTAGATAAATATGCATTTTATAAATATAAATATTTAGACAAATATGCATATGAGGGACGGACGGACGGACAGATTGAAACTATTAAACACATTTTTTCAAAATTTTTTTTCGAAATGTGCTAAAAACAAAATTTTGAAAAACAAGTTTTTAAAAAAACTTTATTTTAAAGAACAAGATTGTAAAATACGTTTTTTTACTGCTTCGGTTTTATTGTTTAAGAAAGTTATTCTGTAAATCACATTCTATATGCAATATGAGTTGTGTTTTTTTCTTGCACAGGGAGAGGTGGGAATCTTCGAAAGATACTTAAGAGGAGTAGTACGAGTACGATGTCTATATTAACCTATAGAACTTTAACAAACTTAATCCCATATCTTTTTTTGACCAAATAATAGGTTGGGTAACCTATAGTATTAATTGTACTGTTTGAGCAAAGAAAGATTATGATATGGAATATAAGTAGTTTTGTTTCAAAATTAATTTTTACTCACACTTATTTTTTTTTTTTTTGTAAAAACACTAGTGCTTACAAAATTAATCTTTAATAAATTGAGGTTTACACTTAAGGAAGGTGATGATAGTTGTCACGCGATGGAATGGTAAAGTAGAAATGTATTATAATTAATTAAAATCAAGCAAATGAATAAAATTAGAATATAATAAAAATATTATAAGTTCAAAGAAATTTTTCGAAAAACCATGATAAAACTTAAGATAGCAACAGGCATATATTTGTTGAAATGTGTAATATAAATTAACATACATATAATAAATAAATAAAACAAAAAAAAAATTTATTTCTTTGAGATGTTGAAAAGAAACGCTTTCTTTCCCTCTATTATTTTCCTTTATTTTAGTAAATGTGATTACATCAGAATTCATTAAATGGTATGAATGACATTAAAAGAATAATATGAAAATTTTCATTTGAAATAAAGTAAGGCAGTATAGAAAAACAAGATTTTTAAAGACATACATTTCGAAAATAATATTTTATGATATATATATATATAATAAAATAAAAAAGCTTGTGAATGCTCCTACAGATTTGAGAACAAGCATCTTTGTTATTTTCATACTACCATTTGCTCCTATTAATAGTTAATAAGAAAATTTTTCTTAATATCAGGGTCAACTCGTAATGTTTTTGAATTTACTATATAAATTGTAAATTATGGTTTTTTTTTGTTATAAAGCAAATGGAGGAGCTTTTGCTGCTAATTAAATGAATTAATTTTTCCTTTTTATTTGTATTAAACCATCATATTTGTATTAAATCATATTTTATCTACTTGCTGTAACTTTAAGACTTATAATTATTAACATAAATTTTCGTTACAGGGTCGCATTAAACTAAAACAATTTGACTAAAACTCAATTGACTAAAACTTAACTAAAACTCAACTGAAAATATAGTAACTTATTTTTAATTTCCACCCTGGGGCCGGATGCCGCAACAGTATAAATTGTTTTTGTGCAAATGCAAAATTTTTTCATTCTCACCACGATTTTGTATTTTCACCATAGATTTAACTCCACAAGGAAACGCATGAATGAAAAGTCAAACGCTGAATGAGTTTGCAGAGTGCTAAATATACTTTAAACAGCGCTCACTTTCATTTTAACAATAAATCTATATTGTTTTCCATATAATTTGTTAAATATTCCCTTTAGTTTTTTGCTTTTTTTTTTCCAATTTTAATTTTCATTTTAAACAACAACGAAAAAATATCTTTTTATTTTTTAAAATGTCTGAAAAAATGTCGTTTTAAAAATAATGTTATTAATTTTTTTTCATTTGCACAAGTAAATGTTTGGTGAATTGCGGAATCCGGCCCCTGTATAATCTTTTAATACGATGGAAAGACAATTTTTTTTTTTATAAACAGGTGAACTGGCGGACATAAATTACAATCAAAATAAATATATACAAAAATCAATATTAAAATAAGTATCTACATACTTCCTTTGATTTTTTATATACAAAATAAATTATTATTATGTCATGCTTTTATAATTAAGTCCTGAAACTGTCATTAATTGTTATGTCCTTTTCTAACATTAACAGAATTTTTTTTTTTGTTTAGTTTTGATTAATAATTTGTTTCCAAGGTGAAATTTTCGACATCTTTCTAACAAAATACAAATAATAACATATTATACAAGAGTATCTTTTTTACGTTTTAAATTTATGTAATTAATATTAAATTAAATATAAAGACGCGAATCACTTGAAATGCAGTTAACAAAAAGAGATAAAAACAGTAAACATGTAAAACAGTTAAGATTTTTTTTTTTTTAAATCTACAGACCGTTTTTAAATTGCAATAAATTTTTTCATTCAAAATCAACAATTATAAGGTTTAGGTTTTAAATTTTCAAATATGATAAGCTCTAGTTATTAAATCAAAAGTACAAAATAATATAACTTGATCTGCAACCGTAACTGGAATGAAGAAAAATGTTAATATGATTTGAAAACAGAACGAGGTGAAATAGGAACTGATGTGTATTACTTTTTTAATACACAAAATCTAAAAAAATACTTTGAAAATGTAAACTGCTTGTTTTAAATTAACTTTTTTTTTATATTCCCACTTTATAAAAAAGTACTTTTTAATGGAGTCATTAATGTTCAAAAGCGAAAAGATTCAAAAAAATTTGGAAACCGGGCGGGAAGCCATATTGTATCAAAATAAATTCTAATTTTTAAAAATAAAACGAAAGTGTTAATGATCTATATCCCAAAGCATTTAAGCCTAAGTTCTTTTAACTTAAAGAAGAAATATGAAATAAGGTTTAATTATCCATCATTTATTTTTGGTTGATTTGTACAAAAAAAAAAAAAGCAGATCAATATAATATTCCCGAAAAACTGTTTCCAAAATGGAAATCTTCATTTTCCATTAAAAATATTATAGTTTCTAACTAGTTTATTTCTAGTTTTTTTACTATAAATAAAATAATACAATATATAAATTTCAATTAATAATTTTAATAAAAAAAAAAAATTACGATATAAGCGGATTTGTTCAAAATTTCAGGAATATTGATTAATTCGGATATTAATCCTAGATTGTATAATTCCGTATCCAACATTTCTATAGAAACTTTCAAAATGATCTTTTTTAAATGATGTTGGTAAGGAAATTATTAAAAGAACACTGAAACGTTTATAAAGTAAAGTTTTTAGCAATAATAACAATATAGTCCTCGAAATTAGCAACACAAATTAACTATTTTATAAATCTGAAAACACCCTGTTAATTAACTTTCTATAAAATTCAAAGTCTTTAAACAAACCATTCAATATTTTTATTTTCGCTTATAAACAGTTTATTATCCAGATTAAGAAGAAAAAAATAACAATAAAATGCAAATAATCAGATAAAATTAGAGATGTCTGGATTTTTTTTTTTTTTTTTTTTTTTTATGTTTAGAGCGAACATATTATAATGAAAGGCGTAAAAAAAAAATGTATAATTGTCTTCGACATTCAATTTATGACAGTATAGAAATTCTATGTTATTTTGTTTTCTTTTTAATTTTATTAAATACATTTTATGTTAGATTAACATTCATATTACAGATTCTTTGCCACTTTAACTAAACATAAAAAACTCCTTTTATTCATTGAAGGAATTTTTTTTTTTTTTTCTTTTCATATTTTTTTGGGCGTTGAATTATATATACGTATACATTTATCATAAAATAAAACTTTCTACATGATTTTTGAAATAATTCTATACAACATTATCTAAAGGATTTAATGAGTCGGATACAAAAATGTCATATTTTTTGACATAAAGAAAAAGAAAACTAAATAAAATAAAAAGATGATGAAATTTTTTTTATAATAAAAAATTTTTATTACAAATAAAGAAAAGAAATGAATTTGTTTGTATATACAGGGTGTTTCGAATAAGAGTGCATATATTTAAGGGATGATCCCTATAAATAAAGAAAAGAAATTCAATTTTTTGTATATATAGGGTTTTTTGCATAAAAGATCATATATTTAAGCTATGATTCTTGGGGTTAAAATTAGAAAAAAAATTATATGAAAGGGGACAGGGCAGTCTCCTCTCAGTTCTTATCGAAATATTGGGGCTTTTATATTTTTCTGTTTTATATTATTAATTATCGTATAACTTTTGACTTACATATTGTACTTATTACTAACTTAGTTTAGTTTGAAGGCTTTTTTCGCCATGGTTTATATAAAAGATTAGCTGTTATCCAAGGTTAATTGCTTTTTAAATTCGAGCTAAAAACAATCTCAGATTTTATCTATATCTTATTTAATCTATATCTATTTAATCTTATTATACCCATATGAACTATGTTCAAGGGTATAATAAATTTGTCATTACGTTTGTGACACCTTAAAAGAGTCGAGCTAGATATAGTGTCAAAGGTATGGATCGGCTCAGAATCGAATTCTGAGTCGATTAAGCCATGTACGTCCGTCCGTCCGTCCGCACGATAACTCAAAAAATACCTGGTTCGAGTAGCTGCCATACAACTTCTTTCTTTAAATGGAAATAACCCAGTGTCTATCCAATCTAGGTATCTGAAATTTTGCGAATGATTATCAAGTTTTATGGCAACAACTTCTGCAAAATTTGGTTGTGGTGGTGCTACGGGTTCGTATAGCTGCCATACAACTTCTCTTTTTAAATGAAAATAACTCAGTGTCCGTCCGCACCATAACTCAAAAAATAAAGGAGCTAGGAGGCTGAAATTTTTTTTACGTCACTTTTACAAAATTGTTAGTTTTGCTATTTAACTCCAGCATTTTCGGCCGCCGGGTTCGAGTAGCTGCCATACAACTTCTTTCTTTAAATGGAAATAACCCAGTGTCTATTCAATCTATAGGTATCTGAAATTTTGCAAATGATGATCGAGTTTTATGGCAACAACTTTTGTAAAATTTGGTTGTGATGATATGACAGGTTCGGATAGTTGCCATATAACTTCTCTTTTTAAATGAAAATAACTCAGTGTCTATTGAAGCTAGCTATCTGAAATTTAGTGTGAAGTTGCATTTTAAGTGTCGAGTTGCATGCCAAAAACTTTTGTAAAATTTGATTGGTCTAAAGCAGCCGGTTCAGGCTTCTTGCATTTCTTGGAACTTAATGAAGCTAGGCGCAATAGATTCGGGTAGCTGTCATAGAACTCCATAATTTACATAAATATATCTCTGTAGTTCGGTATTAAAAAAACATCTGAATGTTTTTAAAAGATGATCAAGTTTTATATAAACAGGATATATTACTTTCATACGGGTATCCCAGAGTTGACACAGTCTACTCTACTGCACTCTTCCTCGTTTAATCTAAAATTATATCTTATTTAATCTAAAATATAATTATAATTTATTTTAATACATGATAATTTATCTTAATCAAGAGAAGCTAATAGAAAACTTCTTCTCATTATTAATAGCCTATACCTTAATATACTTAATATTTACCCTCTTATGAGAACACCTATATAATAAAATTAATAGTTTTTATGAGTCATATTATTTCTTTAAACTAAAGGCATTTCAATAGTTAGAATAAATTCAAAGAATGTCGAGATTGTAAAGTAAAACTATGAAAATCAAGAGTATATTATATACCAAGTCAAATTATTACCTAATCTGCAAACTTAATGATGCTAACAACTCTAAGACTAATAGTAAATGCTTATAATTAAATAAATACCATAAGCAAAAGAGAAAATTAGAACCAAAAAGCTGTTCAAAGGCTTATAATTTGATCTAGATATAATTATGGAAGAAACCATTTATTTTTTAGCTATCTACTAACTCAATTTATTGATTACGAATAATTTTGACAAATTGCTATGGTGGTTAAAAAAGGAACTATTTGACAAGAATTAATTATCGCAGTAGGTACCTATGCGAATTCAAATTTATCCCAGTTAGATTTATTTTGAGTTAGAAAATGAATTTAGGTAAATTCATTAGAGAAAAAGTAATAAATGACAAGTAATATCTAGATGATTCAATGCAAACAAAATTTGTTTCATTTCCGGAATGAATGTTCAAAATATATCTTGAAACAATATTTTTTTGTCGATGCTGTATTAAAATGCGTATATGTAGAAAAACATTATTGGTAATTTATTTTTATGAAAGTAAAATATTAATGCTTTTCATAGTTTTTATTCAAAGAAAAAACAGTACAAACGAAATGGACTTTTCAAGGTTATTTGATGTATTTTAAGCGATTTGTTATTTCAAAATAATAATTATCTACGTTTTATACATACCATGTGTTTTAAAGGATTTTTGCAAAATCAAAATGGTTTTTGCATTAACTTTAATAATAATTTAATAAGAAAAATATTAAAAATTAAATCAGGTATCGAGAAGGAAATGATAATTAAATATTTTTAAATATAGTTTTTTTTTTTGAAGAGTTTCAAGTTTTTCATGCATGCTTGGCAGTTTTTTATCAAGCGGGTCTAATTGGCAAAATATGTGTGAAAAAGCTTTCGATAAAGAAAACACATTATTTAATATATGAATACAAAATCTATATTGGTATAAATTAATTATAATATAATAAATTATATGATAAAAATATTGAAAAATGCATATAAATTTTTCAAATCGATTTACTGGAATTTAAAATTTTTAGAAAAATTTTTCCTTTTTTATAAAATTATAATCTGGTCGAAAGTTTTCCGCCCATTTAAGAAGTATAACTGAAAATATGTTGTAGAAACCAAGAACTTTGACATAATATGCAAAAATTTTGTAAGGATGTCATATAATTTAAGTTTTGCAACATTTAATACTCGTACAATGGTACAATAAATTTCTTAACTGAAAAGGATTGTAGGGTTGGGTTGAACGTTTTTAAAAACTCTTGTTTTTCATTATGCTCTGTTTTATTAATTTTGGATGCGTATACTTATCGAACGCGTATATAACAAAAATTATAAATTGTGTTTGATAATAATAAATTGCATTAATATTGAACAAGAATAATATAAAAATAAATAATTTAAACTAATTGATTGTTTTATCCTATTATGTTTCTTATAGTGTTTTATCTTTTGAATATTGTTCCTCTTTTCTTTTTGTTAGCTGCTCTTTTCTATTTTTAAAAGCTTTTGTACTATAGTTTGTTATCGATACCTCCGAATTATAATATAAATTGTGCTATTTTATTTTGTCTTCCTTTAAGTTCTGTTTTTATATTAGTGCTATCCCTTAAATACAAAAATTCTTTTAACTCTATCGTTCAATATAACCTCATTCACCTTTTTTTTAGGCAAGTAAAGTTGAATAACTCACCAGTATAAAATTATATAAATCAAATTATTGTTTAAAATTTCATACTTTGAGTCACCAATACATGAAAAAAAAAAAAAAATAACAAAAAATATAGCTAATACATACATTTATACTAATACAATTTTTTTTAACCTTCAAATCTGTAAATGATCCAATAAATCTAAAAATAAAAAATTTTGTTTTGTTAACATTCCATTTTAATAAACTAATAAATCTTAAAATGTTTTTTAATCAAATAATATGGTATAGAAGATTTCTTAGATTTTCTTAGCAGGTCTACTTTATAGTACGTTAGGTATACTTTAAAATTATTTCTAAGAAAAAAGAAAATATTTAAAAGGATGGGGTTAAAATTAATCATTTATTGTCTTATAGATAGGTAATTCAAAATATTTTTTGTATAACCTTGAAGAAAGTTTTATATTACGAAATAAAGGACAATAAATGAACAACACTTATATTTTTAGATATACTTATAGATATTAGAATTAAAGTATATGTATACGGGTATATACGGAAATATTATGTAGATAAGTTCTGAAAAATGGATGAATTCTTTCTTTTAAGTGCTCAATGATGAAAATCAACAGGATAAGAAAATATTAAATTTTTATTTATTTTTTTTTTTTGTTTTACTTTACCTTCCAATTATTAGAAAGAATCATGGCTGTTATTTTTGTTTATGAAGAAAATAAATGATAAAATTAATAAAATTTCTCTAGAAAATTTATATATTAATTCTTTATAGTTTTCAATAAAGGTTGACATATAATTGATTCATTGTGTTTTTAACAAAAAGAAATATAATAATGATGAAATAAATATTGTCAATATTATGATATTTTGATAGACTATCACAAAATAACAAACATTCTGTACTCATTACGGACAGTTTGTCATTTTCAAATATGACGAAAACTCGATAAATTCATATAATATAATATATATGATTTATGCTATCATTCTTTTTTATACATAAAATCTCGTATTATTAATAATTTGTAATCAATTTTTATTTTAAGAAAATGTTGTCTAAAATAATATGAAATTTAATTAAATAATTCAAATAAATAACCAATTTCAAATTATTATACTAATTCAAAATACGAAAATCATTCAAATTTCATTATCAGAAATATGAATAGGAATTGAAATTTGTTTTTGGCGCCTAATTTTATTGTAAACAGTTTTATGTTATAAATACTTGAAATTAAAACTTTTTCATTCAAGTTTCAGATTTTTTTAAATATATATTCAGTCCAGTTTTAATAGCATTATGTGGACCAGTTAAATTATGTAGAGATTTTAAAAATGTAGTTTCTAAAAATTTAAAATATGAAAATGACGATTTAAAGATGTCGACTTAAAAATAAACACTATTGACAATAATGTTATTAGTATCCCGCTGTCGTCTCCAAGCTCCTGTTGAACAAATTTTCGAAGCCTTAATATTGTTACTTCTATGCTCCCAAGAGGAGTAAGGAAAAAAAAAAATATTGTCACTAACTCGCAAAATAGCTCCTAATTTTGTTTTTAATACATATTTAATCAAAAAAAAAAAGTCTCGCTCTAAACGCCACTAAACACATTATTGAAATCCTGATTTTCTAACCAAATCCAAAATCATTCCTAATATTTTGTTTTGTTTTTTTTTTCCAGGAACAAATCATTCAAAATAGTTGTAACATCTAAACGGGTCTATAATAAATGGGTTTAGGCCAACTACGGTGCTTCCCTTCTAAACCCCTCGATAAAATAGTAACCATCTATAAAATCACTCCTAATTATACATATTCTGAAAAAAGCGTTTAAAAACAAATTAAACATTTAAAATAGAAAAAGTAAAAATCTTGAAGGCCAAAAAATGGAAAAATAAAATTCATAAAATCTACAGAAACAAGTCTTTACATATAAAAAAAAATTGTAAAAAATATTTTTTTTTTTAAAAATAATTCTTTCTTGCAGTCTAAATAGATAGTAAGTAACAAAATTAAACGACTGTATACTTATAAGGGTTAAACTTATTAGATATGTTATTAAAATGTTTACTGACTGTATCTAACGACTGTTCTATAGATTGAAAAATGTACAAAATTAAGTTACTTTAGAATATTGTCAAAGAAAACTCTTTATTTAAAAGTAACTGAGAGTAACTTTAAAACTAATGTATATATACCTATATTTTTTTAATGTACCTACATACAACTTTTTTAATTTTTCATTCTTGATCATTCGAAAATTAAAATCTTGAAAATTCTGAAAAAAAAAAAACTAAATGAAAATTTTAATTCATTTTAAATTGGTTAAAATTTCTAATAAACCTTGATTTTAAGTTAAGTAAAACTTCAAAATGTCAAAAAACATACCATAATATTATATTTTAGTTTTATAAGGTTACCTACGAGTGCTATGACTGATTTCTTACCGCAAAATTTTTGATATTATTGTATCTTACCTCAAAAATCACCTACAAAACTTTATAAAAAAACCACATACCAAAGTCAAATAAATGTTGGTGATATAATATTATTTTCTATTTCTGCAAAATAATATATTTTTATAAAATAGACATATTGATATTATGTTATATGTGTATTATGTAATATGTTTATATATACCATATTCTAATAAATTTTTCCCTTATTATATCACGTGCATTGTGGTTTTTGTGTCATGACAGCTTGCACTATTTTATTCTAAAGATTTGAACTGAATTTTAAAGCTAAAGTTTCCAAAAATAATTGGTAAGTGGTTATCATTATACTCGTCAGAACGTATGGTGAAAGGTATAATAAATTTGCCATTACGTTTGTGTCACCTTATAATGGAGTCGAGCTAGATATAGGCGCAAGTGTATGGATCGTCCATAAAAGCTAAGATTCTGAAATTTTTACTACGTTAATTTTGTTTAAATCCAGCAAGTTCGACCGTTGCCAAACAGTTTATTGAAGCAAACAGTTTATTGAATTTGAAATTTTGTGAAAAGTTGTCAAGTTGCATTCTAACAACTTCTGTGCTCTTAGAGCAGTAGGCTCAGGTTGTAGCTTTATTGGAACGTTGGAACATATAATGAAGCTAGGCATCTGAAATGTTTCAAAAGATCACAAAGTTTATAAGGCAATATAAAATATATATAAGGTTATGAAGGCAATAATTTCTGTAAAATGTGATTAGTTTGGGGCAACAGGTTCAAGTATCTGTCATACAACTTTAAAATGTACATAAAAATATCTCGATACTTAATTAAGTAAAACATCTAAAATTTTGTAAAAAAATTATTAAATTTTATGCAAACATTATAATATATTTTGTTCATACTGGTACCTCATAGTTAACAGAGTCTGCACTCTTTTAAAGAGTCTGCTCCCGTTTTTATTATTATTTAAAGCAAATTTATAAATAGATATTAATAAGTAGTTAAATTTATAACTTACAATATTATAAAACTTACATGTTATAAATTTATAACAAACTTAATAATACTTATACGAATTTCCTTTCAAAGGACAATACTTTTGGGTTTATTTTACCTATTAGATACTTTTATTCAATTTCAAATGTGTAATAATTAATATTATAATAAGTAATATGATATGTTTTTAAAAGACTTCTTCTAAATTGACAACACTATTTATTTTTTAAAATAAGGCTTTTTTTGAAAAATATAATATAATATTCAGTGCGACAAAAAAAATAATTTTGTTTTCATCATCACTAAATTTGATAAAGTTTCCCCTATATTTTCTACTGCTTTTGGGAGTATAAGGCTTCTACAATATCACGCCATCCAATTTTACTTGTTTCCGTCTTTTGATTTCCTTCTCGTTAGTTCTTCTACATGTGTTTCTAGACTTGCCTATTCTTTCTTTTTTCTGTGGGTTCCAATCCATTACCTGTTGAGCATTTGAATTACTTCTTTAGTATGTGACCTATCAATTTATATTTTCTTCTTTTAATTTGCGTACGAAGAAGTTCTTGCTGGGTAATTAACTGTAATTCTTTACTCGTTATTCTTCATGAATATCTGATTCCTTTTATATAGATGAATATTTTATGTACAATATTTATTATATAATGTATTTATAGTCAGAATATCTTGTATACAATTCGAAAAAATTTGTTAAAAAAATAAAATAGAGCAATATTATATCCAAACTGGATTTAAATAAATAAAATTATTGCATGGGTACATAGTTATAATATAGATGGAGAGATGGAAGTATTATAGATTTATGTAATTTTTTTGACTGATATTTTTTAATATTTGGTGTTTCGAAAAGTTTTCATTATGTTATTGATAAAACACGATAATGTGGCTTAAAATCACAGAAATTTATAAAAACTACAAAAAAAAAAGATTTTAATCAGTAATCAAAAATATAAAAATATTATGCATTATTAAACAACATCATTTTTTTCCCTAGCGAGATGGGAATCTTCCAAAGCCACCAAGAATTTCTCCCTTGGTAGTGTCAGATTCTTATATGACTAAACCCACCTTCCCCTTTAGCCAATATATTGGGATGAAACCCTTACCTGCGAACACAGTATATTGGCTAGGGAGAAGGGATAGGAAAGGATAGGAAATGGATACGGAAACATTGAATTGGGAGTGGGACTGTAAGGAAACAATGAATCCGTCTATTATTATTACTATTTTGCTAACAGAGAATATAGCCGTTACAACAGTTACAACATAGAGTAGTATATAACACCTTACTACATGAGGTAATTATTGAAGGCAACCCCCAATGTCACTGTAGCGGCTGTTATTATTGGTATTAGTAAATCTTATTAATATTATTACTATTTTACTACAGAGTCAGGGCCATCAGTGGATTACAACGTGCAGCAGTATATAACACCTTCTTGCATGATATTAACCAAAGATAGATGCACTGTAGCAGCTATTATTATTATTGCTATTATTATTATTATAATTATTGTTATTATTATTATTATTACTACTATTAATTATACGATATACATTATTACGATATAAAAGTACTACATATTTTTTATTTATATGACCTGATTAACTATGAGTTGATAATATGGCTCAACTATTAATATATGTATTATCGAAGTTGACTCAAATATATCGAAGATCTATTCCCTTAGGAAAAAAAAAAAAAAAAAAACAAGTAAATGTAACAGTAAGTCGATGCAACCGACTTATTAATACCCTACACCTGAATAATTCGAATTAAATTAAAAATCCATAAGTGTTTTTGGCAGCTGCTTGAACTTCTTCCCTTTTCTGTCTTGTTCAACTCGAATTTCAAGAACGTAAAAGAGGCATCCGCTTGGGATATGCTTGACACCCTTGTATAAAATTTTAAGTTTCTATCTTAATTATTTTCGGAGATTGGTAGTCCTTGGGATGTTTGTGTCAGCTACCCGAATTGCCACTCCAATTCATCGAATCCATCTCAGGAACATAAAGAAAACTTGCCAGAACACCATTCTATTAAATTTAAAGGTTCTACTTTTGTTGGTTTTGGAGATATGCTCGTTGCTCTTGTGTTCGTCCGGAAGTTTCCAAAATACGAACCCATGGTTCAAATTCTTTCAAATGTCAGTTTCCAATTTTACAGAAAAGGAAACATAACAGAACACCTTTGTACTAAAAATAAAAGTTCTATCTTTGTTGGTTGTGGAGATATACTCGTTTGCTCTGGGGCTCGTCCGGAAGCTTCCAAGATTTGAACCCATGAACCAAATCCTCACAAATTTCAGAAACATAAATCAAACATGAAGAAACACCATTCTGCCTAATTTAAAGGTTATATCTTTGTTGCATTTGGAGATAATATCATTTGCTCTGAGGCTCGTTCGGAAGCTTTCAAAATCCGAACCCAAGGACCAAATCCTCTCAAATTTCAGAGACTTAAATAAAACATGAAAGAACACCACCCTGCCAAATTTAAAGGTTATATCTTTGTTGGTTTTGGAGATAATCTCATTTGCTCTGGTGCTCGTTCGGAAGCTTCCAAATCCAAAACCCATGGACCAAATCCTCTTAAATTTCAGAGACATAAATCGAACGGGAAAGAACATCATTGTACAAAATTTAAAGGTTCTATCTTTATTGGTTTTGGAGATAATCTCGTTTGCTCTGGGGCTCTTTCGGAAGTTTCCAAAACCCGAACCCATGAACCAAATCTTCTCACATTTCAGAGACTTAAATAAAACATGAAAGAACACCACCCTGCCAAATTTAAAGGTTATATCTTTGTTGGTTTTGGAGATAATCTCATTTGCTCTGGTGCTCGTTCGGAAGCTTCCAAAACCAAACCCATGGACCAAATCCTCTTAAATTTCAGAGACATAAATCAAACACGAAAGAACACCATTGTACCAAATTCAAAGGTTCTACCTTTGTTCGTATTGGATATAATCTCATTTGCTCTGCGGCTCGTTCGGAAGCTTCCAAAATTCGAATCCACGGTTCAAATTCTTTCAAATTTAAACCCATGGCCAAATCCTCTCAAATTTCAGAGACTTAAATCAAACATGAAAAAACACCATTCGGCCAAATTTAAAGGTTATATATATTTGTTGTTTTTGGAGATAATCTCATTTGCTTTGGGGCTCGTTGGGAAGCTTCCAAAATCCAAACCCATGGACCACATCCTCTTAAATTTTAGAGACATAAATCAAACTGGAAGAAACATCATTATAAAAAATTTAAAGGTTCTATCTTTATTGGTTTTGGAGATAATCTCGTTTGCTCTGGGGCTCGTTCGGAAGTTTCCAAAACCCGAACCCATGGACCAAATCTTCTCACATTTCAGAGACTTAAATAAAACATGAAAGAACACCACCCTGCCAAATTTAAAGGTTATATCTTTGTTGGTTTTGGAGATAATCTCATTTGCTCTGGTGCTCGTTCGGAAGCTTCCAAATCCAAACCCATGGACTAAATTCTCCTAAATTTCAGAGGCCTAAATCATACATGAAAGAACACCATTCTGCCAAAAGTAAAGGTTATATCTTTATTGGTTTTGGAGATAATCTCATTTGCTCTGGGGCTCGTTCGGAAGCTTCCAAATCCAAAACCCATGGACCAAATCCTCTTAAATTTCAGAGACATAAATCGAACGGGAAGGAACATCATTGTACAAAATTTAAAGGTTCTATCTTTGTTGGTTTTGGAAATAATCTCATTTGCTCTGGTGCTCGTTCGGAAGCTTCCAAAACCCAAACCCATGGACCAAATCCTCTTAAATTTCAGAGACATAAATCGAACGGGAAGAAACATCATTGTACAAAATTTGAAAGTTCTATCTTTGTTGCTTTTGGAGATAATCTCGTTTGCGGAGATTATCTCCAAAAGCCGGAATCATTCGGAAGCTTCCAGAATCCGAACCCATGGACGGATTTTGTCCAGATTCGAACTTAGCCTTTCTTTCGTAATTAGTAACCTACTATATAAATTTCATCAAGATAGCATCATTATTTTTTGAGTTATCGTGCGTACGGACGGACGGACGGACGGACGGACATCGCTAAATCGACTCCGGCGGTGATCCTGATTCAGAATATATATACATGTCTATACCTAACTCGCTTCCTTTTGGTGGTTACAAACACCATACCAAAGTTAATATACCCTATACTTTAAGTGTAGGGTATAAAAAGATCTATTGAAGAAAGATGCGAAAAGATTCTAATGTTTCTGCACCATATTATATCATTTACATGACGTTTATATATTGTCTAATTAAGCTAGGTTTCTGAAATTTTGTCAAAAAATGTTAAATGTTATGAGAATATAGAGTTTGATTAGTTTTTCGTAACGGCTTTGAATAGCTGTTATATAACTCAACTAACTATATAATTTAGGTAAATATAACGGGTTGCTATCACAAGCCTGTATTTCTTTTGGCTGTATTTCATTTGCCTGTATTTTATTTCCCTGTATTTGAATTTGCCTGTTTTTCATATTATACAAAAATATATTAAATAAATATTCTGTAAAAGGCGTGAATGCACTTAAGTCACTCCTAATTCAGATTCCCACATATAAATACATATATATAAATTTTCTGGAAAAAACGTAAAACCCTGCTTTTGAATGCAATTCTAAAATCTCTCCTAATTTAGAATGAATACAGGCAAATGAAATCCAGTAAAACGATACTACGGGCAAATGAAATACAGGCATATGACACGCTCCCAAATATAACTCAGAACTTATTTAATTAAGTCAGATATTTAAATATTTGGAAAAGATGATTCAAATTTATGGGAGCCACATATAATACAGTTGCCTATAGTTGATCCAACCAACTATATATACATTCTTCTTCATTTTAATCTGAATCAAAAATATAACAAAATTTTTCAAGTTATCTGGATCGAAATAGTTTTTTTCTATATTATATTATAGCGCTTTTACTTACAAACCTTTTAAATTTAATTTAATAATTTTCTTTCATTTTTCCTGGACATATTAATTCTTGTTTTTATTTTTGTATAATAAACAATAAAAAATAAAACATTTTTTTTTTTAAATATTTACCTTAAACTTGAAAACACAATACTCGTAAAATTATAAACATCTTATATTTTCTGGATTTTCATCCTTTTATGGTACCCTTTACTCTTTCTCTAATTTAAAAAAATTTCAACTCATTAAATTATACTTGACTTTTTGGCTTTCTTCGGTAGTTTTTTTTCTTTTCTTTTGTTTTCTCCTTTCAGCATTGAAACTAATTTTTTTTTTCTTTTGGTCTGACATTGGGTTTTAAGACCAAAAACAGAAAAATAATAGTAGCTACATAAAAAAAAAAAAAACAAAATTAAGAAGAAAAAAAAAATTAAAATTTGAACGACAACATCAGTGACCGACTTAAACAATATGTCAAAATAATACTGTGTACAATAAAATAAAAAATTAAAAAATGTAACCAAGTAAAAAAAAACAAAACTTAAATTTTTTATTTCCGTGAAAAAGAAAGAAAATATCATACCATAAAATTGCTTCAGACAATGTGGTATTTATTTAAAGATACAAAATTACACGACATCATTATTATTTGTATAAAGCAGAAATAGAGGTCCTTGATAATAATTATACAGGAGAGAATTCTTAGAATTATTTTTTTTTTTATTTTTCTTTTTAATTCATCCAATTTGTATCTAATTTAACTTTTTTTTCTTTATCCTCTTATTTTTCTATTTTGTTGAATTTAAATTTTGATCTTCTTTACAACTTTAGATCAGTTTTGATGTTTAAACAGGACGGCTATTAAGATTGTTAAACATTGGTACTAGGATTAAAAAATGAATTGCTTTAAAATGACAAAAAAAAAAAAAAAAAAAATAAGATAGAGAAAACTAACAATTTTTATATCGGTATGAACTATTTTCAAGGGTATAATAAATTTGCCATTACGTTTGTGACACTTTAAAGGAGTCGATATACACCTAGATATAGTGTCAAGGGTATGGATCGGCTCAGAATATAATTCTGAGTCGATTAAGCCATGTACGTTCGTCCGTCCGCACGATAATTAAAAAAATAAAGGAGCTAGGAAGCTAAAATAAATTTTACGTCACTTTTGCAAAATTGTTAGTTTTATTATTTAAATCCAGCTTTGTTGAATGCCGGGTTTGAGTAGCTGCCATACAACTTTTTTCTTTACATGGAAATAACTCAGTATCTATTGAAGCTAGGTGTCTCAAATTTTGCAAAATCGTTTCGAGTTACTGGCCATCAATACCTATAAAATTTGGTTGTGCTGAGATGACCGATTCGGGTAGCTGCCATACAACTTCTCTTTTTAAATGTAAATAACTCAGTGTATATTGAAGCTAGGTATCTCAAATTTTATGAAAAGGTGTCGAATAACATGCCAACAACTTTTATAAATTTTGGTTTGTCTAGAGCAACCGGTTCAGGCTTCTTACAGCTCTTGGAATTTAATGAAACTAGGCGTCTGAAGTCTTGCAAATGATGATTAAGTTTTATGACAACAACTTCTGAAAAATTTGGTTGTGTTGGTGCAATAGATTTTGGTAGCTGTCATACAACTCCACAATTTACATAAATATATTTCGGTCCTTAACGGTACTTAAAAAATGATCAAGTTATATAGAAATAGGATATATTACATTCATACTGTATCCCAGACTTGGCATAGTCAACTCTACTGCACTCTTCTTTGTTTTTTTTTAATTATTTTTGTTTGTTTGTGTGTTTATATTAAATTCCCTTTTATAACAAATTAAATTAGTTGACGGATACATTTTAATGAATGAATAATTAAATTTTCTTTAATTATATTATTCTAAAAATAAAATGTACAACTTATTGTAATGATTTTAAACCAAGTATAAAAAGTTAGCCAACGTAGACATACGTTGTAAAAGGGACTTTTCGCAAAAGTTCGGTGGCATATCAAAAATTTGTTGTGACATAATTTGTGTTTCGCAAACTACGCATTTAACAAAATCGGAAATCAAACGACTTAAAGATTTGTGACAAACAAAAAAAAAAAATTTAATATTGATATGTGACAAACAAAAAAAATTTTTAACAGCGAAATTTCATTGTAACGTTTTGTATAATTTTTTTGCCACCACATCCAAACAATATAGTTAAGTACTTGATTTGGTAAACATTTCTACAGTACCGCCTAATTTTTTTTTTTTTACATACATATTGCAAGAAAAAATTAGTTGAAATAATTTGAAATATGTCCAAAACAAAATAAAATACAAAATGTTTGCTAACTGCCACAAAGGTTTGTGGAGAGAAAAGCTGTTAAAATTATTCCAGAATCAAATTCTAAAATCCCTGCGTAATCGAACATCATCAACTATAACTAATTTTTCATTAGGAATCCTCTCCTAAATTTCCAATCCTTCTGCGTTTTCAATTTAAAAAATTACATTTTATACCTTGATTTATAACCTTTTTTGAAGTTATATTCTGAGATCCAATGAGATCCATATTTATGCTTAATATTGCATCCGTTTCTTGGCAAATATTATTCGATTAAACAGTTTGGTAAATAGATATGACGAACTGACGGATGATTGGATGTACAATCGAATGGATGGTTGGAAATGTGTAGGTGTATATTTTATTTTATTATTTGAAAAAGAAAATAAATTGTTTTGTTCTTTGATAATTGTATTTTGCTTAGGTATCAATGTATTCGCAATTAATAACTAAAATATTCCGAAATATGTTTAGATTTTCTACGGTTATTTAAGAAATTGTATGCCCTAAGCCGAAAACAATTTATTCTGACCGAATAAAAAGTTAAAATTAAGTAGAATTTAAATGGTCTTAAAAGAAATACCTAGTAACAAAAACTCTATTAAAAGACTATGAAAAAATATAACAATTAATATCAATATCATAAATTAAAAAAAAACGAGGAAGAATACAGTTGACTTTGTCAACTCTTAGATACCCGTACGAACCGTTAGTATGTTCACAGCCTGTCACTCTGCTTACAATATTATTTTTTTAATATTTTAGTATTTTAAAATAATTTGGGTGAATTTTATAATTTCTAGTACTATGGGTTGTACATATATTCAAACTATATGTTTATATGTACATTCTTCAAAAGCAGATTCTAACCTTCCACATAACGATTATCAATCCAAAACTTTTTCAAATATTCTATAGTACCATTTAACGCTAAGCGGTAAATGTATATTAACTTTACTTAGTACAAAATAATAAATATAATTTTAAATATTATATTATATTATATTTAAATATTCCATTGACAGAATAATTTCTTATAAGTACAATAAAATACATATATGTAATAAAATACAGCGCTATATAATATACATATATACTCTTATCATTCATTCACTAGCGAACATGATATTATATAAGTATGTATGTATAACAATATCATATAAATAAAAATTCTTCAAGCAACCGTTATGTTGTTTATTTATTTACATTTTTATGTACTACGCATTATATCCTCAACAATTTCAAATTATAGAGTAAAACAAAATGGAAAAAATTCGTTAAAGAAATTTGTTAAAAATTTGAAAAAATCAAGTAACACTTTCGTCAATTATAAAGTAACCCTACATTATTAAAAAAAGTTATTAACAGAAATAAGAGTATAATATTAAAGCTTTAATTTTTGTGTATTATTTCAAAAAAATTTTAACAGGTGTTCAAGTTACAGGTGTTTAAAAATAGGAAATTTTCAGTTTTTGACCCCTTACAGCTCCTAAACAGGGGGTGATACAAAAAAAATTTCTGAAATGACTCATACTGATTTTTAAAGATCTAACTTCTGTCAAAATTTCAAGTTTCCAACTTAAACGGTTTAGAAGATAGAAGGGTTGAAGGATTTTGCAAAATTTGACTTTTACATAACGGTAAATTAAGACACCGTATGCCACAAAAATATATTTATTGTATATACACTTTTAAAGCTAATAAAAGTAGTAATCGTTTGGCGTTTTCAAAATGAAGATATACCTTATACAACTTGTGCTATAACAATTTAAATATAGCGCTTTTTTGAACCTTTGGGGAGCTGTAGCTCCATAACGGGTGGGGCTACGAAAAAAAGTTATTAAAAATAATATTAATATTTTTGTGAGATCTATCAGCAGTTAAAATTTCATAGCTCTATTTTAAAAAAAATGTGGGGATCTAAAAGTTAGGTGTTCGAGAGCTACCCTAAGGTTTGGTCCAAACTCAACCAAAAAAAATAGGGAACCTACAAATTACTCCTAAAATATTTTGTGTAAATTTCAAGATTCTAGCTTTCTTAGTTTTTGAGTTAGCGTGCTGACGGACGGACGGACGGACGGACGGACGGACGGACATGGCTCAAAAGTCTTAGAATATTTTTCTGATCCGATCCATACCTTTGAAGGTATATCTAGCTCGCTTATTTCGAGGTGTTACAAACGGAGGAGTAATTTTATTATACCCGATCCTATCGTACGGGTATAAACATCAAGGCTTTGCAAAAACAACTTGTTTTGTAGTCACCTTAGAAATTAGTCATTATGTCTATTATTCGGACCAAAAATAATATTTCATAATTAATATCATTAAAATTTCAAGAGTGTTAAACTTACAAAATTATTTCAGTTTCTCAAAAACAAAAACAAGAACTGTTCTTTTTTTCGCTTTTTGTTTTCTACATTTTTTAAATATTTTATTGATTTAATTAGTTTATTAATTATTAATAGGTATTATATACATATATAATTTATAAATTTTAGAACGAAATCTTTTATTTTTTGCAATGAAATTTTAAAGCGTCTTTTAATTAAAAAGCTTTACTAATTATTAATACATGTTTAATAAAAATTCAGACTGCGCCATAAAAAAAACCTGTTAAAACCAATAATAAAATAATTAATTTTTTTTTTTATTAAAATTATCTGCAAATCTTCTGAAAAACAAGAATTTCATAAATATAATTTATAAATATTATTAATAATGACCTTTTATATTTTGAAAAAGCTTTAGATTCCGTGTGGTATAATGGTCTACTCCGTAAAATGCTAAAATTTAATTTTCCGGTTTATATTATTAAAGCAGTAGAAAGTGTTATACGTTTTAGATCTCATTCGTAAAAGAAGTTTATTCGTTAAAATAGACTCTTCAAATTTAACAAAAAAAATTAAATATCCACTAGGGACTCCAGTGGTTTAACGAATAATTTCATCATATTTAATTTTTTAGATACTGTTAAACTGACAAATTGTAATTTACGTATGTTCGTTTGACGATACCGATATGCTTCACACTTCATACCTCAACTCAATGCTAAAAATTAATATATCTCGTCTAGAAAATATAGCTTTAAACAGTTAAATGATATTTTTTCAATTGCAAAATAAAATTAAACCAACCAAAAATTCAAAATTGTGTTTTTATCAATAAAACGTAAAATTGAATATCTCACGTGTAAAATTGAATATCTAAACGTCCTAATCTCAATGTATAAGTGGACATAGCGGTAATTGCTCAAATTAAATTAAATATTTAATAATTCATTTAGAATGTAAACTTCTATTTTGTAACACATGTTTGTATAGAATTAACACATAATTATGTAGAATTAACAACTACAAATTTTGATGTACTAATCTGTTAATCCAAAGTTTATATCATCTAATAAATAGATATTTAAAACTACTTATCTGTTTATGGTTTGGAAGTTTATCTACTCTTATTTATGGTTCGGAAGTTTGGAGCAATTGTGTTAACCCATTTGAATCAAGTTAAAGGAGGAAAAGTGCAGTAGAGTAGACTGTGTCAACCCTGGGGTACCCGTATGAACGAAATATATCCTGTTTCTATAAAACTTGATCATCTTTTAAAAAATTTCAGATATTTCAGTATCGACATTAACTACCGAGATATATTTATGTAAATTGTGGAGTTGTATAACGTTGCCCGAATCTATTGCGCCAGCACAAACAAATTTTACAGAAGTTATTGCCCTGAAACTTGCTCTTCTTTTGTAAGATTTCAGATGCTTAGCTTCATAAAGTTCCAAGGGGTGCACCAAGGCCTAAACCTACTGCTCTAGCCCAATCAAATTTTACAGATGCTGTTAGCATGCAATGCGACATCTTTTTACAAAATTTCAGATACCTAGCGTCAGATAGATACCTAGCTAAATTTTTCAGAAGTTGTTGTCATAAAACTCGATGACCATTTGCAAAATTTCAGATACCTAGCTTCAATAGATACTGAGTTATTTCCATATAAAAAAAGAAGTTATATGGCAGCTACTCGAGCCCGGCTGCTCAAAATGCTGCAGTTAAATAGCGAAACTAACAATTTTGCAAAAGTGACGTAAAAAAAATTCCAGCCTGCTATAGCTTCTTTATTTTTTGAGTTATCGTGCGAACAGACGGACGAACGTACGTGGCTTAATCGACTCGGAATTCAATTCTGAGCGGATTCATACATTTGACACTATATTTATGCATGCATGCATATGTACATTCATATACCTACATATGTACATATGTTATTATATATCGCCACACATTGCATTACTCTAAAAATATTTCATTGATAGAATTATTTCTGATAAATACAACGAAATACGTATATACGTCGCTATATTATATGGACATATGTTTATCAATATTTTTATTAAGTATACATTATGCATTCATCAATGACATATACGAAAATAATGTAAATAAACATGATATATAAGTATGTAATACCATTATCACATAATATAAAATTTTCAAGCAACCGTTAGTTTTTTATTTATTTTTTACCGACCGCATATGTATGTATAAAGTTGCTATTGTTTTCATACTAAAAATTCGTATCCGGGATTTTGGCTGTAAACATTTTTTTAGCCTGATGTCTCTCTGTGTGTGTGAGTGGATGTGGGTGCGTGCGTGTGTATGTCTGTGAGCAGATGTACAGCCTAAACGACTGAGCGGAATTTCTTGAAATTTAATATTTAAGATTTTGATGTAAATATCTCGGATTGATAAGCTTTTGGAGCAAATCGGAGAACCGAAAGTAGTAGTTTACTAATGTAATTTTTAAGTTTTTTACGAATATTTCGTAACAGAAAAATATTATGAGAAAAATTATGAAGACAAAGTAGTTACAGAATTAAAGAGCAACAACTTTGCCATAGAAAATTTTTTGATCCGAGCAACTTAAAATTTTATTTTATTATACCCGTACGATAGGATCGGGTATAATAAAATTACTCCTCCTTTGTAACACCTCGAAATAAGCGAGCTAGATATACCTTCAAAGGTATGGATCGGATCAGAAAAAAATTCTAAGACTTTTGAGCCATGTCCGTCCGTCCGTCCGTCAGCACGCTAACTCAAAAACTAAGAAAGCTAGAATTTTCAAATTTACACAAAATATTCTGGGAGTAATTTGTAGGTTCCCTATTTTGTTGGTTGAGTTTGGACCAAAACTTAGGGTAGCTCTCGAACACCTAACTTTTAGATCCCCAAATTTTTTTTTAAATAGAGCTATGAAATTTTAACTGCTGATAGATCTCACAAAAATATTAATTTTATTTTTAATAACTTTTTTTTGTAGCCCCACCCGTTACGGAGCTACAGCTCCCCAAAGGTTCAAAAAAGCTCTATATTTAAATTATTGTAGCACAAGTTATATAAAGTATATCTCCATTTTGAAAACGCCAAACGATTACTACTTTTATTAGCTTTAAAAGTATATATACAACAAATATATATTTGTGGCATACGGTGTCTTAATTTACCGTTAGGCGAAACTCAAATTTTGTAAAATCCTTTAACCCTTCTATCTTCTAAACGGTTTAAGTTGGAAACTTGAAATTTTGACAAAAATTAGATCTTTGCAAATAAGTATGAGTCATTTCAGAATTTTTTTTTTGTATCTAGGAGCTGTAAGGGGTCAAAAACCGAAAATTTTCTATTTTTAAACACCTGTAACTTGGACACCTGTTAAAATTTTTTTGAAGTAATACACAAAAATTAAAGCTTCAACATTATACTCTTATTTCTGTTAACAACTTTTTTTAATAATATAGGGTTACTTTATAATTGACGAAAGTGTTACTTGATTTTTTCAAATTTGCTAACAAATTTCTTTAACGAATTTTTTGCATTAATTTGAAATTGTTGAAGATATAATGCGTAGTACAAAAAAATGTAAATAAATAAACAACATAACGGTTGCTTGAAGAATTTTTATTATTTATATGATATTGATATACATATATACTTATATAATAGCATGTTTATTTACATATCGTATATCTCACTAGTGAATGAATGATAAGAGTATAGATGTATTTATATATTATATAGCGCCGTATACATATATGTATTTTATTGTACTTATAAGAAATTATTCTGTTAATGGAATATTTAAATATAATATAATAAAATATTTAAAATTATATTTACTATTTTGTACTAAGTAAATTTAATATACATTTACCGCTTAGTATTAAATGGTACTATAGAATATTTGAAAAATTTTTGGATTGATAATCGTTATAAGGAAGGTTAAAATCTGCTTTTGAAGAATGTACATATAAACATATAGTTTGAATATATGTACAACCCATAGTACTAGAAATTATAAAATTCACCCAAATTATTTTAAAATACTAAAATATTAAAAAAATAATATTGTGAGCAGAGTGACAGGCTGTGAACATACTAACGGTTCGTACGGGTATCTAAGAGTTGACAAAGGCAACTGTATTCTTCCTCGTTTTTTTTCTAAGTCCAAATTTCATACCTTATTATTATAACATGCCATATGAATTTATATGAAAAAATTTTTTTTGTTTTTTTTTTTTTTATGTCTAAAAATTTATATACATTCATACACACTTATATCTATCTATATTATCAAAGATCATCCTATAGGCTGTAACTCCGTAACGGGTTGGGCTACAGAAGAAATTTCTTCCATAAAACTAATTTTTTTAAGATATCTATCCATAATTAAAATTGCATGGCTCTACTTCAAATGATGTACTCGTAGAACTTTCGAAAAATTTGTATGGAAAAATGTGGAGATCAAAAAGTTAGTTGTTCGAGAGCTACCCGAAGTTTTGGTCGGATCTCAACCAAAAAAATAGGGAACATACAAATTGATCCAGAAATATTTTGTGATAATTTCAATATTCTAGCTTTCTTAGTTTTTGAGTTAGCGTGCTGGAGGACGGACTTACGGACAAAGCTTAATCGACTTAGAATTTGATTCTGATCCGATCCATACATTTGAAGGTACATCTAGCTCGCTTATTTCGAGGTGTTACAAACGGAGGAGTAATTTTATTATACCTGCTACTTATCGTACGGGTATAATTATAAGTTTAATATAAAAAAAAAAAAAATTTTGTTTTTAAATTGTATAAAAAGCTTTGTATTTTACCTAAAAAAATACAGTTTTATTCAATTAACAGAAGTTGCAATATACATACTTCTAATTTATCTACATTTTCAAAATATATAATTTTATTAAAGTTTAATATAATTATAAAAAATAAAAATTGATAAACATCATGAAGCTCACAGAATTTTTTGTAATTCTAATATTAATTGCAGCAATTGTTGCAGTTTTTGTACCAAATGGAATTGATGCAAATCCAATTACAAGAAAACCATTTTGTTCTTTCATAACAGGTTGCTTGTCAAAAGAAAATAAGTTTTAATAAATAAAAATATGAAAAAAAGTTTAGAATTAATAAATTTAATTTTTAATTTTCTTTATCCTCTTATTTTTCTATTTTGTTGAATTTAAATTTTGATCCTCTTTACATTAGATCAGTTTTGATGTTTAAATAGGACCGCTATTAAGATTGTTAAACATTGGTACTTGGATTAAAACATGAATTGCTTTAAAATGACAAAAAAAAAAAAACAAAAAAATAAGATAGAGAAAACTAACAATTTTTATATCGGTATGAACTATTTTCAAGGGTATAATAAATTTGCCATTACGATTGTGACACTTTAAAGGAGTCGATATACACCTAGATATAGTATCAAGGGTATGAATCGGCTTAGAATCGAATTCTGAGTCGATTAAGCCATATTCGTCTGTCCGTCCGCACGATAACTCAAAAAATAAAGGAGCTAGGAAGCTAAAAAAATTCACTTTTGCAAAATTGTTAGTTTTGCTGTTTAAATCCAGCTTTCTAGGACGCAGGCTGCCATACAACTTTTTTCTTTACATGAAAATAACTCAGTATCTATTGAAGCTAGGTATCTCAAATTTTGCAAAATCGTTTCGAGTTACTGGCCATCAATACCTATAAAATTTGGTTGTGCTGGGATGACAGGTTCGGTTAGCTACCATACAACTTCTCTTTTTATCTGATATCTTAAATTTTATGAAAAGGTGTCGAATAACATGCCAACAACTTTTGTAAATTTTGGTTGGTCTAGAGCAGCCAATTCAGGCTTCTTACAGCTCTTGGAATTTAATGAAACTAGGCGTCTGAAGTCTTGCAAATGATGATCAAGTTTTATGACAACAACTTCTGTAAAATTTGGCTGTGTTGGTGAAATAGATTTTGGTAGCTGTCATACACCTCCACAATATACATAAATATATTTCGGTACTTAACGGCACTTAAAAAATGATCAAGTTATATAGAAATAGGATATATTACGTTCATACGGGTATCCCAGACTTGGCATAGTCAACTCTGCTGCACTGTTCTTCGTTTTTTTAAATTATTTTTGTTTGTTTTGTTTTTATCATTAAATTCCCTTTTATAACAAATTAAATTAGTTGACGGATACATTTTAATGAATGAACAATTAAATTTTCTTTAATTATATTATTCTAAAAATAAAATGTACAATTTATTGTAATGATTTTAAACCAAATATAAAAAGTTAGACAACGTAGACATACGTTGTAAAAGGGACTTTTCGCAAAAGTTCGGTTACATATCAAAAATTTGTTGTGACATAATTTGTGTTTCGCAAACTACGCATTTAACAAAATCGGAAAATCGAAAGTCAAACGACTTAAAGATTTGTGACAAACAAAAAAAAAAATTTAATATTGATATGTGACAAACAAAACAAAAAATTTAACAGCGAAATTTCATTGTAACGTTTTGTATAATTTTTTTGCCACCACATCCAAACAATATAGTTAAGTACTTGATTTGGTAAACATTTCTAAAGTACCGCCTAATTTTTTTTTTTTACATATATATTTCAAGAAAAAACTACCTAAAATAGTTGAAATAATTTGAAATATGTCCAAAAAAAAATAAAATACAAAATGTTTGCTAACTGCCAGAAAGATTTGTGGAGAGAAAAGCTGTTAAAATTATTCCAGAATCAAACTCTAAAATCCCTGCGTAATCGAACATCATCAACTATAACTAATTTTTCATTAGGAATCCTCTCCTAAATTTCCCATCCTTCTGCGTTTTCAATTTAAAAAATTACATTTTATACCTTGATTTATAAGCTTTTTTGAAGTTATATTCTGAGATCCAATGAGATCCATATTTATGCTTAATATTGCATCCGTTTCTTGGCAAATATTATTCGATTAAACAGTTTGGTAAATAGATATGACGGACTGACGGATGATTGGATGTACAATCGAATGGATGGTTGGAAATGTGTAGGTGTATATTTTATTTTATTATTTGAAAAAGAAAATAAATTGTTTTGTTCTTTGATAATTGTATTTTGCTTAGGTATCAATGTATTTGCAATTTAATAACTAAAATATTCCGAAATATGTTTAGATTTTCTACGGTTATAAGAAATTGTATGCCCTAAGCCGAAAAGAATTTATTCTGACCGAATAAAAAGTTAAAATTAAGTAGAATTTAAATGGTCTTAAAAGAAATACCTACTAACAAAAACTCTATTAAAAGACTATGAAAAAATATAACAATTAATATCAATATCATAAATTAAAAAAAAACGAGGAAGAGTGCAGTAGAGTAGACTGTGTCAACTCTGGGATACCCGTATGAACATAATATATCCTGTTTCTATAAAACTTGATCATCTTTTAAAAACATTCAGATGTTTTAGTACCGAACTATAGAGATATATTTATGTAAATTGTGGAGTTGTATTATAGCTACCCGAATCTATTGCGCCTAGCTTCATTAAGTTCCAAGAAATGCAAGAAGCCTGAACCGGCTGCTTTAGACCAATCAAGTTTTATAAAAGTTTTTGTCATGCAACTCGACACTTTTTCACTAAATTTCAGATAGCTAGCTTCAATAGACACTGAGTTATTTTCATTTAAAAAGAGAAGTTGTATGGCAACTATCCGAACCTGTCATATCATCACAACCAAATTTTACAGAAGTTGTTGCCATAAAACTCGATCATCATTTGCAAAATTTCAGATACCTAGATTGGATAGACACTGGGTTATTTTCATTTAAAGAAAGAAGTTGTATGGCAGCTACTCGAACCCGGCGGCCGAAAATGCTGGAGTTAAATAGCAAAACTAACAATTTTGCAAAAGTGACGTAAAAAAAATGTCAGCCTCCTAGCTCTTTTATTTTTTGAGTAATCGTGCGGACGGACACTGAGTTATTTTCATTTAAAAAAAGAAGTTGTATGGCAGCTATCCGAACCCGTCGCACTACCACAACCAAATTTTGCAGAAGTTGTTGCCATAAAACTTGATCATCATTTGCAAGATTTCAGACGCCTAGCTTCATTAGGTTCCAAGAGGTGCAAGAAGCCTGAACCGGCTGCTTTAGACCAACCAAATTTTACAAAAGTTGTTGGCATATAACTCGACACTTCTTTACTAAATTTCAGATTCCTAGCTTCAATAAACACCGAGTTATTCTCGTTTAAACGGAGAAGTTATATGGCAGCTACCCGAACCCGCCGCACCACCACAACCAAATTTTACAAAAGTTGTTGCCATAAAACTTGATCATCATTTGCAAAATTTCAGACGCCTAGCTTCATTAGGTTCCAAGAGGTGCAAGAAGCCTGAACCGGCTGCTCTAGACCAACCAAATTTTACAAAAGTTGTTGGCATGTAACTCGACACCTCTTTACTAAATTTCAGATTCCTAGCTTCAATAAACACTGAGTTATTCTCATTTAAACGGAGAAGTTGTATGGCAGCTACCCGAACCCGACGCACCAGCACAACCAAATTTTACAGAAGTTGTTGCCATAAAACTTGATCATTATTTGCAAAATTTCAGAAACCTAGCTTGAATAGATACTGAGTTATTTCTATATAAAGATAGAAGTTGTATGGCAGCTACTCGAACCCGCCAACCAAAAATGTTGGATTTAAATAGCGAAACTAACAATTTTGCAAAAGTGACGTAAAAAAAATTTCAGCCCCCTAGCTCCTTTATTTTTTGAGTTATCGTGCGGACGGAGGGACGGACGGACGTACATGGCTTAATCGACTCAGAATTCGATTCTGAGCCGATCCATACCTTTGACACTATATCTAGCTCGACTCCTTTAAGGTGTCACAAACGTAATGGCAAATTTATTATACCCTTGAACATAGTTCATACGGGTATAAACATCAAGGCTTTGCAAAAACAACTTGTTTTGTAGTCACCTTAGAAATTAGTCATTATGTCTATTATTCGGACCAAAAATAATATTTCATAATTAATATCATTAAAATTTCAAGAGTGTTAAACTTACAAAATTATTTCAGTTTCTCAAAAACAAAAACAAGAACTGTTCTTTTTTTCGCTTTTTGTTTTCTACATTTTTTAAATATTTTATTGATTTAATTAGTTTATTAATTATTAATAGGTATTATATACATATATAATTTATAAATTTTAGAACGAAATCTTTTATTTTTTGCAATGAAATTTTAAAGCGTCTTTTAATTAAAAAGCTTTACTAATTATTAATACATGTTTAATAAAAATTCAGACTGCGCCATAAAAAAAACCTGTTAAAACCAATAATAAAATAATTAATTTTTTTTTTTATTAAAATTATCTGCAAATCTTCTGAAAAACAAGAATTTCATAAATATAATTTATAAATATTATTAATAATGACCTTTTATATTTTGAAAAAGCTTTAGATTCCGTGTGGTATAATGGTCTACTCCGTAAAATGCTAAAATTTAATTTTCCGGTTTATATTATTAAAGCAGTAGAAAGTGTTATACGTTTTAGATCTCATTCGTAAAAGAAGTTTATTCGTTAAAATAGACTCTTCAAATTTAACAAAAAAAATTAAATATCCACTAGGGACTCCAGTGGTTTAACGAATAATTTCATCATATTTAATTTTTTAGATACTGTTAAACTGACAAATTGTAATTTACGTATGTTCGTTTGACGATACCGATATGCTTCACACTTCATACCTCAACTCAATGCTAAAAATTAATATATCTCGTCTAGAAAATATAGCTTTAAACAGTTAAATGATATTTTTTCAATTGCAAAATAAAATTAAACCAACCAAAAATTCAAAATTGTGTTTTTATCAATAAAACGTAAAATTGAATATCTCACGTGTAAAATTGAATATCTAAACGTCCTAATCTCAATGTATAAGTGGACATAGCGGTAATTGCTCAAATTAAATTAAATATTTAATAATTCATTTAGAATGTAAACTTCTATTTTGTAACACATGTTTGTATAGAATTAACACATAATTATGTAGAATTAACAACTACAAATTTTGATGTACTAATCTGTTAATCCAAAGTTTATATCATCTAATAAATAGATATTTAAAACTACTTATCTGTTTATGGTTTGGAAGTTTATCTACTCTTATTTATGGTTCGGAAGTTTGGAGCAATTGTGTTAACCCATTTGAATCAAGTTAAAGGAGGAAAAGTGCAGTAGAGTAGACTGTGTCAACCCTGGGGTACCCGTATGAACGAAATATATCCTGTTTCTATAAAACTTGATCATCTTTTAAAAAATTTCAGATATTTCAGTATCGACATTAACTACCGAGATATATTTATGTAAATTGTGGAGTTGTATAACGTTGCCCGAATCTATTGCGCCAGCACAAACAAATTTTACAGAAGTTATTGCCCTGAAACTTGCTCTTCTTTTGTAAGATTTCAGATGCTTAGCTTCATAAAGTTCCAAGGGGTGCACCAAGGCCTAAACCTACTGCTCTAGCCCAATCAAATTTTACAGATGCTGTTAGCATGCAATGCGACATCTTTTTACAAAATTTCAGATACCTAGCGTCAGATAGATACCTAGCTAAATTTTTCAGAAGTTGTTGTCATAAAACTCGATGACCATTTGCAAAATTTCAGATACCTAGCTTCAATAGATACTGAGTTATTTCCATATAAAAAAAGAAGTTATATGGCAGCTACTCGAGCCCGGCTGCTCAAAATGCTGCAGTTAAATAGCGAAACTAACAATTTTGCAAAAGTGACGTAAAAAAAATTCCAGCCTGCTATAGCTTCTTTATTTTTTGAGTTATCGTGCGAACAGACGGACGAACGTACGTGGCTTAATCGACTCGGAATTCAATTCTGAGCGGATTCATACATTTGACACTATATTTATGCATGCATGCATATGTACATTCATATACCTACATATGTACATATGTTATTATATATCGCCACACATTGCATTACTCTAAAAATATTTCATTGATAGAATTATTTCTGATAAATACAACGAAATTCGTATATACGTCGCTATATTATATGGACATATGTTTATCAATATTTTTATTAAGTATACATTATGCATTCATCAATGACATATACGAAAATAATGTAAATAAACATGATATATAAGTATGTAATACCATTATCACATAATATAAAATTTTCAAGCAACCGTTAGTTTTTTATTTATTTTTTACCGACCGCATATGTATGTATAAAGTTGCTATTGTTTTCATACTAAAAATTCGTATCCGGGATTTTGGCTGTAAACATTTTTTTAGCCTGATGTCTCTCTGTGTGTGTGAGTGGATGTGGGTGCGTGCGTGTGTATGTCTGTGAGCAGATGTACAGCCTAAACGACTGAGCGGAATTTCTTGAAATTTAATATTTAAGATTTTGATGTAAATATCTCGGATTGATAAGCTTTTGGAGCAAATCGGAGAACCGAAAGTAGTAGTTTACTAATGTAATTTTTAAGTTTTTTACGAATATTTCGTAACAGAAAAATATTATGAGAAAAATTATGAAGACAAAGTAGTTACAGAATTAAAGAGCAACAACTTTGCCATAGAAAATTTTTTGATCCGAGCAACTTAAAATTTTATTTTATTATACCCGTACGATAGGATCGGGTATAATAAAATTACTCCTCCTTTGTAACACCTCGAAATAAGCGAGCTAGATATACCTTCAAAGGTATGGATCGGATCAGAAAAAAATTCTAAGACTTTTGAGCCATGTCCGTCCGTCCGTCCGTCAGCACGCTAACTCAAAAACTAAGAAAGCTAGAATTTTCAAATTTACACAAAATATTCTGGGAGTAATTTGTAGGTTCCCTATTTTGTTGGTTGAGTTTGGACCAAAACTTAGGGTAGCTCTCGAACACCTAACTTTTAGATCCCCAAATTTTTTTTTAAATAGAGCTATGAAATTTTAACTGCTGATAGATCTCACAAAAATATTAATTTTATTTTTAATAACTTTTTTTTGTAGCCCCACCCGTTACGGAGCTACAGCTCCCCAAAGGTTCAAAAAAGCTCTATATTTAAATTATTGTAGCACAAGTTATATAAAGTATATCTCCATTTTGAAAACGCCAAACGATTACTACTTTTATTAGCTTTAAAAGTATATATACAACAAATATATATTTGTGGCATACGGTGTCTTAATTTACCGTTAGGCGAAACTCAAATTTTGTAAAATCCTTTAACCCTTCTATCTTCTAAACGGTTTAAGTTGGAAACTTGAAATTTTGACAAAAATTAGATCTTTGCAAATAAGTATGAGTCATTTCAGAATTTTTTTTTTGTATCTAGGAGCTGTAAGGGGTCAAAAACCGAAAATTTTCTATTTTTAAACACCTGTAACTTGGACACCTGTTAAAATTTTTTTGAAGTAATACACAAAAATTAAAGCTTCAACATTATACTCTTATTTCTGTTAACAACTTTTTTTAATAATATAGGGTTACTTTATAATTGACGAAAGTGTTACTTGATTTTTTCAAATTTGCTAACAAATTTCTTTAACGAATTTTTTGCATTAATTTGAAATTGTTGAAGATATAATGCGTAGTACAAAAAAATGTAAATAAATAAACAACATAACGGTTGCTTGAAGAATTTTTATTATTTATATGATATTGATATACATATATACTTATATAATAGCATGTTTATTTACATATCGTATATCTCACTAGTGAATGAATGATAAGAGTATAGATGTATTTATATATTATATAGCGCCGTATACATATATGTATTTTATTGTACTTATAAGAAATTATTCTGTTAATGGAATATTTAAATATAATATAATAAAATATTTAAAATTATATTTACTATTTTGTACTAAGTAAATTTAATATACATTTACCGCTTAGTATTAAATGGTACTATAGAATATTTGAAAAATTTTTGGATTGATAATCGTTATAAGGAAGGTTAAAATCTGCTTTTGAAGAATGTACATATAAACATATAGTTTGAATATATGTACAACCCATAGTACTAGAAATTATAAAATTCACCCAAATTATTTTAAAATACTAAAATATTAAAAAAATAATATTGTGAGCAGAGTGACAGGCTGTGAACATACTAACGGTTCGTACGGGTATCTAAGAGTTGACAAAGGCAACTGTATTCTTCCTCGTTTTTTTTCTAAGTCCAAATTTCATACCTTATTATTATAACATGCCATATGAATTTATATGAAAAAATTTTTTTTGTTTTTTTTTTTTTTATGTCTAAAAATTTATATACATTCATACACACTTATATCTATCTATATTATCAAAGATCATCCTATAGGCTGTAACTCCGTAACGGGTTGGGCTACAGAAGAAATTTCTTCCATAAAACTAATTTTTTTAAGATATCTATCCATAATTAAAATTGCATGGCTCTACTTCAAATGATGTACTCGTAGAACTTTCGAAAAATTTGTATGGAAAAATGTGGAGATCAAAAAGTTAGTTGTTCGAGAGCTACCCGAAGTTTTGGTCGGATCTCAACCAAAAAAATAGGGAACATACAAATTGATCCAGAAATATTTTGTGATAATTTCAATATTCTAGCTTTCTTAGTTTTTGAGTTAGCGTGCTGGAGGACGGACTTACGGACAAAGCTTAATCGACTTAGAATTTGATTCTGATCCGATCCATACATTTGAAGGTACATCTAGCTCGCTTATTTCGAGGTGTTACAAACGGAGGAGTAATTTTATTATACCTGCTACTTATCGTACGGGTATAATTATAAGTTTAATATAAAAAAAAAAAAAATTTTGTTTTTAAATTGTATAAAAAGCTTTGTATTTTACCTAAAAAAATACAGTTTTATTCAAGTAACAGAAGTTGCAATATACATACTTCTAATTTATCTACATTTTCAAAATATATAATTTTATTAAAGTTTAATATAATTATAAAAAATAAAAATTGATAAACATCATGAAGCTCACAGAATTTTTTGTAATTCTAATATTAATTGCAGCAATTGTTGCAGTTTTTGTACCAAATGGAATTGATGCAAATCCAGTTTCAAGAAAAGCACTTTGTTCTTTGAGCGGAACTTGCTTGTCAAAAGAAAATAAGTTTTAATAAATAAAAATATAAATTTTAATAATATAAGAATATGAGAATTAATAAATTTAATGTTTAATTTCCTTTATACGAAAAAAAACCAATTAATTAGTATTTTAAATTTACATATAACCTAATTAACTTTAGTGTTGACTTCAACTAAAAAATTAGCAAGATTCATATAAGTGGATTATAGAAATAGGTGAATTTGTCTGAAATTAAGCCGCTTATGTCTGAAATTGTGAACTGGGTAAAATTAAATTTAAAGGTCCAATCGAAGTTTGTAAATAGTTTTAAAAATAAATTGAAAAAATTTTAAATATAGCTTAGAGATAGTTGGAAGCTGATTTAATTTTTAGTTTACTAAAAATAGTAAATATAATATGTACAACTATATTTTTCGATTAAAACCATTTTTAAATGAAGTTCAAATTATGGAAAACTTATTAGCATATCAATCACGAAATTATATCGATTTAAGCCTGTATTCAAAAAACCGTTTAGGACTTTCACCAACTTATTTTGTTTTAATTTATTATTGTAACATTTAAAGTGCAGCCAGCAGCATAAGCTAGTATAATATATTAAGTAAAAATATAAATTTTTTTTTTAAATTTTTTTACCAATTTATTATACCTATTTTCTCGCAATAGTACGGGTATTTTACAATTTGGTGCAAATATTTGCTAGGTTGCAGAAAAATATGCATTTTTTACCATCCCTTGAACGACCCGATTTTGTAGACCCTATAAAATTTGTATTTCAAATACTTGCTATACTATTGAGTACATATAATATAAATTATGATGTCAATAGCTATTTATAGTCATGACTTTTTATTGAACTGTCAAAAATCGAATAAAAAATTATCGCTTACAGCTAGTTGTTTTGTTTACATAAAAATTAGAAAATTTATTAAATTTTTGTGGATTATTATGTATGTAAACACAAAAAAAAAAAAAAAAAAATTCTAAAAAATTTAAGTAAAATATTTTTAAATTCTCTAGGAATCGAAATTTTTATTAGTTAGAAAACAAATCTAAAAAATATGCAATGGTCTATTTTATACATCTAATATTGCGCTTTTTTATACATGCACAAAACAAGCACAAGTGGGGCCTCGGTGGCCTAGTGGTAAAATACGCTGTAAACATCGAGGGAGTATGGGTTTGAAACCCACACACTTCTTAAGAGTTATTTCCCCTTACGACATTTACAGTCACGCCTGAACAGGAAAGGCTGTGTAATTTCCTGTTCACATTTATGTGTCTTTGTCCACATTTGTCTAGTACAGATTGCTCTTAATTCAACTATAATACAAATTGTTTAGGAGTTTATGGGATTTCAAATAGTATCTCAAATTAGTCTTAGAACCTACTTGAAAAGTAAGTAATAATATGAAACTTTAAAATATCAAAGACGCTTTGAAATTTTTAATTGAAAAAGAGAAAGTTAATAACAAAATGGCTCAAGTTAACCAAAATGTGATACACCCAATTACAATCATTATTGTCTATATTGATAAGATCTGCAAAAAATTGATTTAGTTATTTTGGCTACCATAATACAAAATGGTCACAAGTTATAACCGCTTTAGTTGAAAAATGTAATTTTTTACTAGAGCAATTTTAAACTTTTAACGGATTTCTGAAAAATTTCCAATCTTGTTTATGTTTTATACATCAAAATGAATGTTGATAACTGATCTATACATTTAGTTCAATTTAATAAAAAAATAGTATAATAGAAACGAATAAAACAATAAAATAATATTTAAGCGATTATTCCAAGTAAAGCGACTTTTCAAAAGCAAAATTATAGAGTTAAATAAATTTATAGGTACCTACAACATTGAGTTAAGGTATAGTATGGTAAGCAAAGCAACATTAAACTGGACACAAAGTTAAGTTTCGTTTATGTATGCACATATAGTTTAAAAATTAATAGGGTTTATTTTGTTTATATTATTTTGTTTGACATACATATGTAAGCACGATTCAGGAAACATTTTTTTCAAAGCATGAACACACCTAAAAAAAGCAAAAATGTGCATTTCAATCACTAACCAAAAAAATGAATTAAAATATTATGCTGCACTTTCTTTCTCTTCTTCTGCGAGAAATCGAAATCTGCGAGCGCATCAGAATTATTATCTGAGTATAATTCTATATAAAAGGAATGGATATACATATTTTCATATAGATCTATCATGTCGAGCATAATATCCAAGACATCTTTTTTCTTCAATGGATATCACTAAGATAAGATATCTCTTTTCTTGGTACACATTTTTGTACTTTGGTAATCAGTTAGATTAGCTGAATTAATGCCTATCTTTTGAATCTTGTGGAACTGAAACGATTCTGCTTCATTGTCTGATTAAGTAAATTTATTATACCCGTATGAACTATGTTCAAGGGTATAATAAATTTGCCATTACGTTTATGACACCTTAAAAGAGTCGAGCTAGATATAGTGTCAAAGGTATGGATCGGCTCAGAATCGAATTCTGAGTCGATTAAGCCATGTACGTCCGTCCGTCCGTCCGTCCGCACGATAACTCAAAAAATAAAAGAGCTAGGGGTCTGAAATTTTTTTTACGTCACTTTTGCAAAATTGTTAGTTTTGCTATTTAAATCCAACATTTTCGGTCGGCGGGTTCGAGTAGCTGCCATACAACTTCTATCTTTATATAGAAATAACTCAGTATCTATTCAAGCTAGGTTTCTGAAATTTTGCAAATGATGATCAAGTTTTATGGCAACAACTTCTGTAAAATTTGGTTGTGCTGGTGCGGCGGGTTCGGGTAGCTGCCATACAACTTCTCCGTTTAAATGAGAATAACTTAGTGTTTATTGAAGCTAGGAATTTGAAATTTAGTAAAGAGGTGTCGAGTTACATGCCAACAACTTTTGTAAAATTTGGTTGGTCTAGAGCAGCCGGTTCAGGCTTCTTGCACCTCTTGGAACCTAATAAAGCTAGGCGTCTGCAATTTTGCAAATGATGATCAAGTTTTATGGCAACAACTTTTGTAAAATTTGGTTATGGTGGTGCGACGGGTTCGGGTAGCTGCCATACAACTTCTCCGTTTAAATGAGAATAACTCGGTGTTTATTGAAGCTAGGAATCTGAAATTTAGTAAAGAGGTGCCGAGTTACATGCCAACAACTTTTGTAAAATTTGGTTGGTCTAGAGCAGCCGGTTCAGGCTTCTTGCACCTCTTGGAACCTAATGAAGCTAGGCGTCTGAAATCTTGCAAATGATGATCAAGTTTTATGGCAACAACTTCTGCAAAATTTGGTTGTGGTGGTGCGACGGGTTCAGATAGCTGCCATACAACTTCTTTTTTAAATGAAAATAACTCAGTGTCCGTCCGCGCGATAACTCAAAAAATAGAGGAGCTAGGAGGCTGCAATTTTTTCTACGTCACTTGTGCAAAATTGTTAGTTTTGCTATTTAAATCCAACATTTTCGGTCGGCGGGTTCGAGTAGCTGCCATACAACTTCTATCTTTATATAGAAATAACTCAGTATCTATTCAATCTAGGTATTTTGCAAATGATGATCGAGTTTTATGGCAACAACTTCTGTAAAATTTGGTTGTGATGATATCACAGGTTCGGATAGTTGCCATACAACTTCTCTTTTTAAATGAAAATAACTCAGTGTCTATTGAAGCAGCTATCAGAAATTTAGGGAAAAAGTGTCGAGTTGCATGCCAAAAACTTTTGTAAAATTTGATTGGTCTAAAGCAGCCGGTTCAGGCTTTTTGCATTTCTTGGAACTTAATGAAGCTAGGTGCAATAGATTCGGGTAGCTATCATACAACTCCACAATTTACATAAATATATCTCTGTAGTTCGGTACAAAACATCTGAATGTTTTTAAAAGATGATCAAGTTTTATAGAAACAGGATATATTACGTTCATACACAGACATAGTTCAGACACAGTCTACTCTATTGCACTCTTTCTCGTTTTTATTCCTAACTGAAGTACCAGATTCTACCAGTCGTAGGGATGATGTATTCGAATCTAGATAGTTTTTTTTTTCTGAGAGATTAACGTTATATCTACACTTCATATGAGTATTGAAGATTAACGTTATATCTACACTTCATATGAGTATTACTCAAAAAAAATTTTATTTTGCCACGGGTAAGAATCACTATAATAAATATTATTAATTTTACATGAACTTTTATGTCAAGCAATTGTAAAGGTTTCCGTAAACAGAGAGGTTACTTCACTCTTGTCTCTTATAAAACCAAACGAAACTTTACAAAAAAGGTGTTGACAAATACTGCTGTAGGTTCAAAGTAAAAGTTTTGATTGAAGATTTGATTTGAAGATTCCGAGCCAAGGTGATCACAAAATTCAACTAAATCTTGCTTAATTTTTTTTCAACTGTAGTTTTTGAATAATTTTTACTCTTATAAAAACATTGAATAAAGCATTTTTGACAGACATTTATTTTAATTGGCAAAAATTATTTAATGTGATAATTGCGTTGACGCAAACAAAATTCTTTGGTTATAAAATCTTAAATTCCAAAACTTTTAAAAATTGGTTCTTGTTCCGAGAAGGAAATTTTATTTTCACATTATTTTCTACATTTGTACATAAAAAATAATATAGCTGTGTTAATTATAATAAATGAGCTTAAGTCCCAATATATTGTGTCACAATTCACATGTAAAAACATCTTTTATCGAATTTGTAACGGAATTTTAATGAATAACAATTTGTTTTAATCGCTAATGTCAGATAATTCTTAAAAATTATTAAAAACATATATATATAACTTTTTGTGTTTAGTTTTTTGAAAGAACTTCAATTCAAGTTAAGAGATTATTATATATGCAGAGTGCTATCTAAGTCACTTAAGCTAAAATATTTTTTTTAAATAACTCATTCAAAAATTCCGGAATTGCAACAAATTTGGAGAAAATATACTATGATAATTCTCTATAAAGTGGTTTTTTTAACTTTTTATTTTCTTATGTAGACACAAGCTGTTATAACTCGTGACCATACAGATTTATAAAATAATAGAAGATTTTCATAATATAATATTTGTTAAATTTTTATTAAATTGTTTTTTTTTTTTGTTTCTTATCTCTCACATACTTAAATCCTTTGAATTTATATTTTTAAACAGTGACAAACATAGTTCTCAATTACTATCACGCTTATGACATCTTAGAATTGAAACGAAATAGATATGGGAATATGGAATGTATTCTTGCTTAGGATTGAATTTTGAGTCGATTTTC
This sequence comes from Poecilobothrus nobilitatus, assembly GCA_947095535.1. Lineage (NCBI taxonomy): Eukaryota > Metazoa > Arthropoda > Insecta > Diptera > Dolichopodidae > Poecilobothrus > Poecilobothrus nobilitatus. Next base: position 160,232,494 of record OX352773.1, read on the forward strand.
CTTTTAAGTCAATTTTCGCATAATGTTTTCCGATAACCGATTACAACTAATAAATACTTCAACTTAGATTCTGAAATTTTTAACATTTCAGTTTTATTTAAGTGCAAGTTTTGCTATTAAAATTGAACATATTTGACTATAGGGTTTAAGTAGATGCCATACAACTCTTTTTTTTTATATGAGTTATAGTAATGGTCTAAGTAAGATAGTAGTTAGTAATGAGTTATAGTAATGGTCTAAGTAAGTAGTAGTAATAATAGTAATAATAACAATAATTATAATAATAGTAATAATAATAATAGCTGCTACAGTGGAGCCATCTTTGGTTATATCATTCAAGTAAGGTGTTATATACTACTGCACGCTGTAATCCACTGATGGTGCTGACTCTGTAGTAAAATAATAACAATAATAACAATAAAAATAATAATAGTAATAATAATAAGAGTAATAATAATAATAATGATAATAATAATAATAAAAGTAATAGTTAATAATAACAATAATTATAATAATAATAATAATAGTAATAATAATAATAGCTACTACAGTGGAGCTATCTTTAGTTATATCATGCAAGTAAAGTGTTATATACTACTGCACGTTGTAATCCACTGATGGCGCTGACTCTGTAGTAAAATAACAATAATATTAATAAGAATACTAATCCCAATAATAGTAACTGCTACAGTGACAGTGGGGGTTACCTTCAATAATTACCTCATGTAGTTACTATATACTACTACTACATGTTGTAACTGTTGTGACGGCTTTAGTCACTGTTAACAAAATAGTAATAATAATAGGCGGATTCATTGTTTCCTTACAGTCCCACTCCCAATTCAATGTTTCCGTATCCATTTCCTATCCTTTCCTATTCCTACTCCCTAGCCAATATGCTGCGTTCGCAGGTAAGGGTTTCATCCCATTATATTGGCTAAAGGGGGAGGTGGGTTTAGTCAGTAAGAATCTGACACTACCAAGGGGGACATTCTTGGTGTCTTTGGAAGATTCCCACCTCCCTTAGGAAAAAAAAAAAAAAACAATTTAATCTTTAGATATTTGCCATTTTTTAAAAATATCATCAAGTTAATTAACTTAGTCAAATATATGAGATTTTGTAAAAGATTATTAAATTTTATCTGAAAACATTATATTATACTGATATGGGTATCCTAGAGTTGACACATTCAACTATAAACACTATCTCGTTAACAAGAAAGTTATTTTATTTCAAATTTTTCTTAATAAATGATAAAATTATATACGTTTCATACTATGCTATTTTTTTTACCAACAATAAACATAATAAAGGATAAGAAAATAGTAAATATCCTAAAAACAAATTCAATCTATAAAACTATAATAATAGAATAGACCAGTTATCAGTATCATGCAGATAATTTAAAAATAATCTAGATGACTTTATATCCTCTCAAACATAAAAATATAATAATATTATGTATATGTTATTGTAAAATAGTTAAAAATATTTATATACAAAATAAGTATATCTATAGATATTTTTACATTATATAAAAATATAAATTGATAAATTAATCATCATTCAATATTCAACCAACATATTCTTTCAGAAAATTTAACTTTTTTTTTTTTTTGTATTTATTTCTTTAAAAAATCAAAAGCAACAAAAACAAAAATAATTTATCATCATGGGAATAGAATATATTTTTATAGAAAAATATTTTTCTATAGATTTTCTCTTTCGTAAGAAAATATATATAACAAAAAAATTGAAGAAGAACATGACAACCAGATGTTAAACCGCTCAATAATTTTATCATTAAGAATAAAAATATTTTTTTCCTATATATATATATATACTAATATGGATGTTTTTATTTATTCAGTATATAATTTTTATGTATACATCTATGGTCAACTTATTACAATTTCAAATAAAAAAAATTAATGGTGAAACTGTGAAAGAAAAAATCTCTTAAGAAAAAAAGAACCTTCATTTCTTGTCTTCTCTATATCGAACGGTATCATTTTGAAGAAAAATGAATTATACATTATAAAAATATGTGGATATGAATATGTTAGGAGAATGGGAATAATTAGAGATTTTTTGACCTTCACTAAATAATTTTACGATTAATTACTATGAAATACTGTTCTGTTACCATTAAATGTGAAATATGATTTAAGACGAATACAAGAAAATATCGATTTTAGCATATTTTGGACTGAATCGTAATAATGCTTTATGCTTGATCTAAGCCTACTTTAGTGTTTGGTTGTTTGAGGGTTGCCTTTAAATTTTGAAAAAATTTTGTGCCCACAGATAAATTGTTTTCGAATCTTTGTTTTGTCCATTCGAGCTTTTTTTCAACGATTTCATTTTATTCAACTAATTTGATTTATAAAAATATCTTTGATGAATAGAGTTTTATACTGAAAAGTTAAAATCAGTATCGTTGTTCAATATTGTATTGACAATATCAAATACACACTTAAAACATGGAAAAGTGCATAGTTGACTGTGTCAACTTTAGAATATCTGAAAGAACATCAGCTATCCTTTTATCATAAAGTTTAATCGCCTTCTAAAAAATTTCAGATGTCCCACTTAGCTAAGACGTATATGTTTATGTTCATTTTGTAGTTGTACTAAAACTTATTATACCTAATCAATAAAATTTCGCAAAAAAATTTGCCAATAAACTTGATAATATATAATAATGAAATTTCAAATGTCAAGCTTAATTAAGCGCCAAGATATTATTGCTACCAAATATGTGATCATTTAAATTAACTAAATTTAGCACAAGTTGTTGCCATAAGACTTAACTCTTTTTACAAAATTTCTAATAGCACAGACCTTTAATAGACACTGAGTTATTTTTATATAAAACCATTGAAGTTGTCGGCCTTTCGGTCGAATTTTCCCAAATTCAATAATGAAACTAACAATTTTATAAAGATGAAATTGCAAAAATTTCAGAATCCTAAGATTTTGTAATTTATTGGCCACTACTGTATTCATGTGCATTAGAAGTATTTTAATTGCGTTGTTATCAATAGATTCATCTTTCTTCTGTTGATTCTTGGTAAATTTTATAAAGGAAAATTTTTCTAAAAATTGATTCTAGTTTTTTTTTTTTTTTTCTATTACATGTAATTATTATTATATTTTATTTGGTTATTAAATGATAATATATCTATGTGTATTAATAAATGATTTACCTATTATATTAACTGACTTGATCAGACAGAGAAAATGTTCTGTACATGAATTTTATAAATTTTTAATTAAGAATTTGAACTTTGTATAAGAACTCCAAAATAGCTATAAAACATATTGTTACGATTTTCTTTCACTAAATTAGGGCTATTTAGAAGAAAAACATATTAGAACTGTTTAGTAGAAGAATTAGAAAAGGAAGAACATAATTTTATACAAGAAGAAAAACGAAATTTTTAAAGAATTTTATGAAATCCGATAATTTACTGTTTTCTTATTTAAATGTTAAGATAAGCTTTTCTCAACTTATCACTTAATATACCCTAACGAAGGTTCTGAGCTTTTCTCAACTTATCCCTTAATATAACCTAAAGTATAGGGTATATTAACTTTGGTATGGTGATTGTAACCACTAAAAGGAAGCGAGTTAGATATGGACATGTATATTCTTAAACAGTTTCACCTCTTGAGTCGATTTAGCGATGTCCGTTCGTCCGTATGCACGAAACCTCAAAAAATAATGATGTTATTTTGATGAAATTTATACTGTAGGTTAACAACGACTAAAGTAAGGCGGGGATTGTAAATGGGCGAAATCGGATCATAGGTTCGGGTACCTCCCACACAACTCCAAAAACCGAACACGCATATCTTCGAAATTAATAAAGATAGAAATTTCAAATTTGATACGAGGGTGCTATTTCCTAAATGCCTAATTTGCCTAAAATTTTAAATGAATTGGAATGGTTGTTCGGGTATCTCCCACACAACTCCCAAAACCAAACAAGCATATCGTCGAAATGAATAAAGATAGAAACTGCAAATTTGATACCAGGGTGTTGTTTCTTGAATCCCTGATTTTCCAAAAATTTCAGATGAATTTGAATGGTTGTTCGGGTATCTCCCACACAACTTCCAAAATCGAACAATCATATCTTCGAAATTAATAAAGATAGAAACTGCAAATTTGATACCAGGGTGTTGTTTCTTGAATCCCTGATTTTCCTAAAAGTTCAGATGAATTGGAATGGTTGTTCGGGTATCTCCCACACAACTTCCAAAACCGAACAATCATATCTTCGAAATTAATAAAGATAGAATCTTCAAATTTGATACGAGGGTGTTGTTTCCCGAATCCCTGATTTGCCTAAAATTTGAGATGAATTGAAGTGGTTGTTCGGGTACCTCCCATACAACTCCCAAAACCGAACAAGCATATTGTCGAAATTAATAAAGATAGAAACTGCAAATTTGATACGAGGGTGTTGTTTCTTGAATCCCTGATTTGCCTAAAATTTCAGATGAATTGGAATAGTTGTTCGAGTATCTCCCACACAACTCCCAAAACCGAACAAGCATATCTTCGAAATTAATAAATATAAAAACTTGAAATTTGATATAAGAATGTTCAACCCTGTTCAGATGATATCTCTAAAATTTGATATGAATTGGGGTGATGGTCCGGGTGCCTTCACACACTTACCCAAGACCTAACAAACATATCTTCGAATTTAATAAAGATAGAAACCTGAAATTTTGTACAAAGGTTATAAAAGGATTTATTTCTTTAGCTTATATTAAATACCTAACTAATATAACTTATGGATTTTTAATTTAATTTGAATTTTTAATGTGCAGGGTATAAATAATTCGGTTACATCGACTTACTGTTATACTTACTTGATTACTTTAATTTTATATTCTTTAAAATTTTCTTTTCATTTAAAAATATTGCATGGAGTTTAACTGTTAGGTACCTATTCTTGAAATCACTATGGAGAGAGATCTTGATTTCATTGTTTTTTAAATTAAATTTACTTTCATACTTTCATAGAAAGTCTGAAAACTTTTTAATTATTTTTGATTAATTTAAGAAAAATACAAGTATAGTTAAAGGAATAAATTGAAGAGTCTGATATTTTATTAATTTAATTCATATATAAAAAAAAAAAGTGTAGAACAACTTTTCAATAGGATATAAATAAAATTGAAATGGGAGAAAATGAATAACGAAAAAAAAAATGTTTCTAAATTCAATTAAACATGAAAAAGCTATTAAATAAATTACTAAAATATTAAATACCATTTCAATATAATATCACAAATGTTTAATTAATCCGAATTTGATAACATAAAAAAAAAATCTTAATGTGAATATAGTAACCATTTCTTTACCTTCTTTTATCACGATTACCAAAATAGAAACCTAAACATTTTCTACGTACGATATTAAACTTTTTTTCTATAAAAAAAAAAAAAACAAAAACTTTAGGAGGTCCGAATAAAAGGATGAATATTGTTTTTCATTTTCCTTTAGTTAATTAACTCCAACTTATTGTTCAAATAATAAGTGCTTCAGTGCATTATAACTTCAGTTATTACAAAAATTAAAAGTTGAAATAAAGATTTTTGGCTTATAATCAATATTAACAGATTATTATATTACTTTAATAATTTAATAAAATCGGATTAAAGAATGAAAATTTTAATCTAGAAAAGTCCTACGTACAATATTTAACGAGACTAACTTTCTCTCAAAGTAAATTTAATTGATTTAAAACGATAAGGTTGGATTATGTTGTTATTTAAAAGGTGTATATGACACTGCGACTTTTTGATATAGATCTAATTGTGCTCACCCTGTTAATTGTCTTCCCTCTTACAATACTTCTGTTATCCCTACCTCTCTCTAAGATAGTAAATAGAAAAGATAGATTTCAACAGAATTGTATGATTTTATAAAATCTTTTCCGATTATAGTTTCTCCAGAACCAATAAGAATACGATAACGATGATGTGGAAATTTATGATCTACTTGTATATTCTCTCTGAATTTTTGTGTCAAGCACATATAAAGCTACTTACCTAGTAAACTCCAGTAGGAATTCAATTTTGCCAAGCCGAAAATAAGAAATGTTCTATTCAATTTTGTCAAGCCAAAATAAGAAAAAGAGTTCAGTGAACCTCAGCTTCAAAAGAAAATTGGGTGGTGGTTCAAAAGAGATGGAAAATTATTTAGTGGTTCTAGTTTTAAAAATGTGACATTGTATTTAATATTACAAATCATTTTTAAAACTAGCTTCTTTAATAATATTTTGTTAGACTTATAATTACCAATAATTATTGAAGTTAATTTTATTACTTTTTTTCCAGACCATTAAAAACATTCCATTAAAATAAAAACTTTTTTTTTTTTTTGATTAATTTCACTTAAATTTGTATCGTCTTAAAAACTTTAATTATTATAATTATAGTGAACTTTTATTTTATTGGAAACATTTTTTTTAGCATATACTCCTAATTATAAAATTAATAGGCTACTATTTTATTAAAAATTATAATGAAAGTATTCTACCTTTAAAGGTGAATAGTTGTATTTTCTTCTATTTTCGATACCTATCCACTACTGATGAGTGAACCAAACACAAAATTTTTCTAAAAAAAAAGCTTCGGTATAGTATGTTTTGAAAGCTGATGATAAAATGGTTTTTATTATATCATAATATCATCATTCAACATTTCCACACTAAGCTATCATTTTTCGATCTAGCCATTAAAATTTTTTTTAGGATATTATACGAATTGATCTAGTAATACAAAATTATATCTTAACAAAAGAAAATGATAAACAAGGGCAATTTTATTTACGTTTCTTACATCTTAAGGGAGACGAAATTAAATGTGGGAAAGTATATATATTCTTGCTTCCGCTCTCTAACTAAAAAATAATAAAGTTAGGATTCTGTAATTTTACCATTTTACCTATATAAAATTGTTAGTTTTGCTATTGAAATTGTGCAAGTTTATTTAGTTCGAGGCTATAGGTTCGAGTAGCTATCATACAACTCCAAAATTTACATAAAAATATCTCAGTACTTAATAATTAAGTCAGATATCAGAAATTTTGTAAAAGATATTTAAATTTTATGGTAATAGCATATCGTTCGTGCAGTTCGTATAGAGTTGAAACAGTGAACAATACACTCTTTCTCGTTTTTGTACTGATTTAGTAGAATGTTTTTGAGATTGTTTTTGAGATTACAATACTTGTTCTATACATGTATTTTGTGAAATATTAAAAGAACTTTTTTATTTTATAACATTAAATTTCTTCCTATATTAATTTTTCTTTTGTTATTTTCTAACGAAAATTTGAATGAAAAATAAATTTTCTAATTTTAATTCTATGCTATTCCTTTCTTTTCTTTAAATATCTACAATATTTTTTTATTTGTATTAATAAATATTATATACTTATGTTTTCATGATGGAAACGGAAAAATAAAAAAGAAACTAGAAGCAAAAATTAAAGAATAGAAATTGTTATTATATTAATAAAAAGTTTTATAAAGTTTTACTTAAACTTAAAGTAGTGGAACCTGTTATACTAGTAACTAACAAAAGAACAGTGAAGTTAATGTATAATGTTAATTTTGTAAAGAAGCTAAAATTGTAGACATTATTTTATAAAAATTTTACGTTTAAGTGTCAATTTTTGCAGTTATATCTGTACGTCGGTTTCATAATATATAACTCAAAAAAAAAAATCCAAAATGGTCAGTTATGAATTGTGGTGCAATGACAGAACGCACGCCGGTCCTAGGAATTAACATCCGTTGCCTTTAATTCGTTTTCAAAAAAATATTAAAGCCTAAGGGTCTTAATAATGTCACTCGATCATGAGCTTAGTCCATTTCGAAAAACAATTAAAGCCCACTGAGTAGCACAAAGCTTACTATCATGAGTCTGTATTTCATTTGACGGGATTTTATTTTACTGTACCCATCTATGAAATCTGCTCTAATTCAGAATCGGAAAATGCGGCAATCCTGTTTTTGTAACCAACAAGGGGTACATTAGGCCAAAAATGAAGTATAATGCACACATTTGGGCTGCAGGTTCTCAAACAGCGCTAGATTATCTAGATAATGTGCAAAACAGAGCTATCCATCTTATAAACGACCCCAGTGTAACTCCAATGCTCACTCCATTTAGCTATCACTTTACAGTTGGGTAACTGACCTTGTATTATAGATATCTCGTAGAGATTAACACCTGTTCCAAAGAAATTAAAGAGTTAATGCCTCCAATCAAAGTTTTCCAACGAGAAACAAGGAGCGCAACAGAAGCTCATCCGTACCATGTATAGTTATCAAGATAGCGAAATACAGTTTATGAAAATTCGTTTGTTATGCGCACGTCCCGTATGTGGTGGGTAATTCATATGTATACGATTTACTAAAGTTTAAGAAGAACATTAACATTTTTCTTTAAAATATCCCTCCAAATTGTTCTCCCTATCCCCTACAATCCCACATTTCCTAATTTCAATTTACCCTTCCCACATCCCTAAACTAAAACCAAGCTATTCATTATTATTAAAGGTTCTTTAAAGATGTTCATTATTATTAAAGGTATTGAAGGTTCCATTCTAAAGTTTGGTTTTAAAAGGAGGGTGGTTTTTGTTGGTTAAAGCCCAACACTACCCTGAGAAATCACGTGCAGAAACCTCTTGGTGACTTTCGAATTTTCCACCAACCCTGGTAAAAAAAAAAACTATAAAATCCTCCCCAATTTAAGAATTTGTTATATTCGCATAAATATTACGGTTAAAGGAAATACTCTGATTTTGAATTCAACTCTAAAATCCCTCCTAATTTAGAATCTCGCATGTACATATTCCTATTTTGTAAAAAGCGTATAACCCTGACGTTGTAGTCAACTCTAAAATCCCTTTTAATTATATTGTTTTTACATATACATAATTTCAACATCAAAGAATATAATATCTTCATAAAAGGCAAGAATTTACAAAGCTTTATTTAAAACGGAGTATAAATACTCCACTCAAAATACATCGAGTTCTGATCTTCCATAAAATTATATATAATTTTATCAAAGATCAGAACTAACAGAACCAATTATACTAAAATAGAGTTATGATATACGTTTTCTCTACATATTTTATTAGTGTCTTCTTTTAATAACAAAAAAGTAGTGTGAATTTTACTTCTAATTCAAAAGAAATTAAAGCGCGCGGGTTTTAGTTCATTTTAATGATGGGTTTTAATTCCAATTCAATTAAAGGAAGTAACGCTTATGGCGACTTTATTTCCACGAACATTCTATCGTCCCATCATCAAATGATCAAATTTTACATCAATACTTAAAAATCATTTCCATACAGCACACCAACCAGAATCATCAAAAAGTATTCGGAAATTTTTCTACAGTTTCTATACAAGATTCAAACCAAAATGAAAAAAAAATTTAATAAGAGTTCCTAATATTTTCCAAAAAGTTGAATTAAAATTTCGGTTATAAAAACAAAAAAAAATACATCTGCAATTAAATAGTATATATATTCAAGACTTCTTCAAAGGATCCTATTTTTAAGTTTATATAATAAGTTAAGTTAAGTTAAGTTATGTTATATGTTAAGTTTACTTATTATATTAAGTTTTCCTAAACATTGCTTATAAATGTAATCAAAAAAATTTTTTTTTTGGTAGAATATATACTAAGACTTGTGAGTTTTATTTAAATTATTGTGATCAAAAGCATTCTGTGATAAAAACAGATAATTTATCACAAAATTGTGAATGTACTGATTTAAAAAGATTAGTGAAGAAAAGATTGAATTGATTTAATAAACAAGACAGAATGTAAACCAAAGGTTTTTAAAATCGCACATTTCCAAAAGACAATACAAACTGTTTAGAATTGTGACTTGCACCAAAATTTCAAAATTTTCTTAGAATTTCATATAATAAGAAAAAATTTGAAAAATAAAGAAAAACTTTCATCAATTTTAAGGGATCTCTACATAATTAATAGAAACCATTAACATACGGAAATTTTAATTTTTGAGCCTCAATTGTCTGTAAACAGGGGGTGGCACAAAACAAATTTCTGAGGAAACTCATACTGAACCTAATTCTGAAAGTTCTTTCTTATGTCAAAATTTCAAGTTCCTATCTAAAAGTCGGCCGCTGTTATGACGATAGAAAAACGGGCAGACGGACGAACGGACGGATAGACGAATGAACAGAGTAAATATAAGAGGCACATTTTTTCAAAATATTTTTGGAAATGTGCTAAAAACAATTTTTTTTTGGTTAAAATTACATTTTCATATGAAAAAATTAAAGTTAATGTGTCTTAATGGAATATAATACACAGAAATATTGTGGCATTTTCTTAAAACTGTAGTTTTCATGTTTCAACAGTCAAAAATCGATTTCATTCAATTATATTTCTAGATATTCAGATTTTTCATGATGTTAACATTTTCTTGAAAAAAAAAGTAAAAAAAAACTATAAGTAGGTACATAATAATTAATTTTTCTGATTACTTTGAAATTATTTTAAATTCTCCCTTTAAAAAATAAAGTGATAGGATATTATGTAGTATAATGTAATTAAAATGCAACAGAATTTGCTAAAATTCTAAGAAAATTTTTAAGAAAAACTTTAAATTATTTCAGCAATTAAAACAAATTAAAAAAAAAAAAAACTTTTGAAACATTTTTTCTTCAAACTGTTCCTTTATTCACTCAGTTAAACTGTTCAACATTAAGAATAATGGAATTATTGAGAATAATAATTAGGGATAGAAGAACCAGATGGAGCAAAGAATTAACGAAGTAGAAAATTAAATTATCAAAATAAGCCAGACAAGTAATTTCGAAATTTAATTAAGGATAACTAAAAGAAAATTCAAATAATTAAAAATTATGAAGGTATAACTTGTAAAAAACTATTATTTTAGTATATGTTATAGACTAATAATATGATTTTTCCTATGATATGATATAATTTATATCAGCTTGTCGGTGTTCATTTTTCTGTCTATCACGCACTGTTGCCATCTTGTAGAGTACAAAATAGTGAGTATTTTTATACCTGTATGAACTATGTTACAATAATTAATTTCCTAATACGTTTGTGACACCTTAAAGGAGTCGAGCTAGATATAGTGTCAAAGGTATGGATCGGCTCAGAATCGAATTCTGCGTCGATTAAGTCATGTACGTCCGTCCGTCCGTCCGTACGATAACTAAAGAAATAAAGTAGCTAGGAGGCTGAAATTTTTTTTACGTCACTTTTGCAAAAGTGTTAGTTTTGCTATTTAAATCCAACATTTTCGGTCGGCGAGTTCGAGTAGCTGCCATACAACTTCTTTCTTTATATAGAAATAACTCGGTATCTATTCAAGCTAGGTTTCTGAAATTTTGCAAATGATGATCAAGTTTTATGGCAACAACTTCTGTAAAATTTGGTTGTGCTGGTGCGGCGGGTTCGGGTAGCTGCCATACAACTTCTCCTTTTAAATGAGAATAACTCAGTGTTTATTGAAGCTAGGAATCTGAAATTTAGTAAAGAGGTGTCGAGTTACATGCCAACAACTTTTGTAAAATTTGGTTGGTCTAGAGCAGCCGGTTCAGGCTTCTTGCACCTCTTGGAAGTTAATAAAGCTAGGAGTCTGAAATCTTGCAAATGATGATCAAGTTTTATGGCAACAACTTCTGTAAAATTTGGTTGTGTTGGTGCGGCGGGTTCGGGTAGCTGCCATACAACTTCTCCTTTTAAATTAGAATAACTCAGTGTTTATTGAAGCTAGGAATCTGAAATTTAGTAAAGAGGTGTCGAGTTACATGCCAACAACTTTTGTGAAATTTGGTTGGTCTAGAGCAGCCGGTTCAGGCTTCTTGCACCTCTTGGAAGTTAATAAAGCTAGGAGTCTGAAATCTTGCAAATGATGATCAAGTTTTATGGCAACAACTTTTACAAAATTTGGTTGTGGTGGTGGGACGGGTTCGGGTAGCTGCCATACAACTTATCCGGTTAAATGAGAATAACTCAGTGTTTATTGAAGCTAGGAATCTGAAATTTAGTAAAGAGGTGTCGAGTTATATGCTAACAACTTTTGTAAAATTTGGTTGGTCTAGAGCAGCCGGTTCAGGCTTCTTGCACCTCTTGGAAGTTAATAAAGCTAGGCGTCTGAAATCTTGCAAATGATGATCAAGTTTTACGGCAACAACTTCTGCAAAATTTGGTTGTGGTGGTGCGACGGGTTCGGGTAGCTGCCATACAAAATCTCTTTTTAAATGAAAAGAACTCGCAGTGTCCTTCCGCACGATAACTCAAAAAATAGAGGAGCTAGGAGGATGAAAATTTTTTTACGTCACTTTTGTAAAATTGTTAGTTTTGCTATTTAACTCCAGCATTTTTGGCCCCCGGGTTCGAGTAGCTGCCATACAACGTCTTTCTTTAAATGGAAATAACCCAGTGTCTGTTCAATCCAGGTATCTGCAATTTTGCGAATGATGATCAAGCTTTATGGCAACAACTTCTGCAAAATTTGGTTGTGGTGGTGTGACGGGTTCGGGTAGCTGCCATACAACTTCTCTTTTTAAATGAAAATAACTCAATGTCCGTCCGCACGATAACTCAAAAAATAAAGAAGCTAGAAGGCTGATATTTTGTATACGTCACTTTTGCAAAATTGTTAGTTTTGCTATTTAACTCCAGCATTTTCGGCCGCCGGGTTTGAGTAGCTGCCATACAACTTCTTTCTTTAAATCGAAATAACCCAGTGTCTATCCAATCTAGGTATCTGAAATTTTGCGAATGATGATCAAGTTTTATGGCAACGGCTTCTGCAAAATTTGGTTGCGGTGGTGCGATGGGTTCGGGTAGCTGCCATACAACTTCTCTTTTTAAATGAAAATAACTCAGTGTCTATTGAAGCTAGCTATCTGAAATTTAGTGAAAAAGTGTCGAGTTGCATGCCAAAAACTTTTGTAAAATTTGATTGATCTAATGCAGCCGATTTAGGCTTCTTGCATTTCTTGGAACTTAATGAAGCTAGGCGCAATAGATTCGGGTAGCTGTCATACAACTCCACAATTTACATAAATATATCTCTGTAGTTCGGTACTAAAACATCTGAATGTTTTTAAAAGATGATCAAGTTTTATAATAGGATATATTACGTTCATACGGGTATCCCAGAGTTGACACAGTCTACTCTACTGCACTCTTCCTCGTTTTGTAATAACATTTCTAATATTTATTTATTTAATTTTTTTTACCAGGGCTTTTAACACTTTCAAGGTTTTACAAGCCCTTATTAATACATTTTTTCTAAAATAACTTTACATAATTTTACAATTTTTATAATTTTACTTAATTTTACATAATATTTATACAAAATACATAATCTAATGAACTAAATAAAATTCTCTATATTATTAACAAAACTTAAATTGATTCAACGAAAATTAAATCTATTTATTTAAATAATAAATTATAATATTATATACTTTAGATTAAGTTGAAAAGATTCACGCTTTTTATAAAATCGATTACATTTTCCATGGAACATTGGTTATCTTCTTTTAAATTTGAAATTCCATTTATTTTAAAAGTAATTCTTTTATCTCCGAACTGTGAGCATGATTCAAAAATATGTTTAACAGATAATATAGAAGTATTGTCACATGAACAAATGGGACTTATCTGGGCATTTTCAAATAAATATTTGTGCGTAAAATTTGTATGTCCGATTCGTAGCGTAGCCTAGTAATAATAATAGAATTTTTCCTACTTAGAGAGTCTATTGAATTCCATTTGAATATTGAGCGTTTAATTTGTTTTAGCTTATTATTGGAAGCGATACTAATCCATTCTTGGTTGAATCATTCTAATATTTTGCTTTTAAGAACTGGGAACAAATCTCTATAGAACATTTTAAAATCATTAATAACAGGGCCTGTTATAGCTTCCTTTGCTAATTGATCAACTTTTTCATTGTCACTTATATTAACATGACCTGGAATCCAGATAAAACACCATTGATTATTTGATCGATTAACTAATTCCTTAATTCTCATTGCAATAGGGTGCTTTGGAGAGTACGACAATAGTAATTGCAGTGCACTCAGTGAATCACTACAAATTAAAAATTTTTAATTATAGAATTTGTCATTTCCAAACTCAATGGCTTTTTCGATTGCAAAAAGTTCAGAAGAGAAAACTGAAGTATATTTAGGTAAATGGAATTTTTCTTCGTGATACCTGCACTTAAATGCACTTTCAGTTTCACCGTTCAGCAATGATCCATCAGTATAGGTTATAGTGTAATTTTAGTATTGCTTTTTCAAAATTTTATGGGAAATCTTTGAGTATCAAAACTATTATTCATGGAAATTTCTAGTTTTTCTAGATAATTTCTGAATCTAATATGGAATGGTTGGTAATTTGGTGACAGATTTTTCTGTTTAATGAATAATGATTCATTTCTAACATTTTCATATAATGGGTGCAATTTATTTCCAAAAATTTTCAATCCAAAATTAATGGACTGATATTCTCGTCTATATTTAAGTGGAATTTGACTAGCGTCACATATGACACTCACGCTTGGACTAGTTTTGAATGCCCCCGTGGCAATTCTGGTACCTATATTCAATATTGGGTCCAAAATTTTCAATCGAGTTTTTGAGGCTGAATTGTAGATACAGCTCCCGTATTCAATACAGGGAAGTACTATAAGGTTAAGTATCCTTAACAACATTTTTCTATCAAATCCATAATAACTATTACTTACTATTTTTAATATATTAAGTTTTTTCGTCGCTTTCACTTTAATGTGCTTGATATGTTTATCCCAATTTAATTTAGTATCAAAAATTAATCCAAGAAATTTATGAGATTCGACATATTTAATTGGTGCATTTGACAAAAAAAGATTTGGTTTGATTATATTAGATCTTTTCCTAGTGAACAACATTGAAACGGTTTTCCTTGCAGAAAATTTAAAACCTGTTACTTCGCTCCATTTTGTAAGATGATCAAGAGAGTTTTGCAGAAGGTTCTTCATTCTTCCTATGTTTTTGCCTGACGTAAAAATGACGAAATCGGACGAAATCGTCAGCAAAGAGAGCATACTTAATTGGATGCTTGATTGTGTTCACAATGTTATTTATTGCGACAACAAAAAGTCGAACGCTCAAAACTAAACCCTGGGGGATTACGTTCTGGAGTGACCTGTCTGTGGAAGATGTTTTACCTAAATAAACTTTTATTATCCTGTCAGATAGAAAATTTTTAATATAATGGATCAAGTTACCTTTAAAGCCCATTTTTAAAAATTCTTTTATAAGCCGATTTTTCCACACAGTATCATATGCTGATTCTAGATCGAAAAAGATTGATACAGTGCTTTGGTTTTTTGCAAATCCATTCATTATTTCAGACTCGAAATAAGAAATATTATCAATAGTTGAGCGTTTTTTTCGAAAACTGGACTGAAATTTTGAAATTAAATTTCTTGATTCTAATTCCCAATTGAGTCTATTGTATATCATTCTTTCTAGAACTTTGCAAGTGCAACTCGTAAGAGATATTGGGCGGTAGCTTGAAACACATGTAGGATCCTTATCTTTCTTGAGAATTGAAATTAATACAGCTTTTTTTCCCATTTTTCGGAAACGTTTCACTAATCCAAATTCGGTTATAGAAATCTAAGAGTGTGATTTTTCCTATATCATTTAATTCTTTCAGCATTTCGTACCGGATAAAGTCAGGACTTGGAGAGCAGCCATTGCATGCTCTTAAAGCATTTTCGAATTCGTTTTTTGAGAATAATCTGTTGTATTTTTCGTATTTTCCGGAAGCAATATTAATTTGGGATTTTTCTTTATTTTTCTTGTACTTCAAGAATTTTTTGGAATAGTTTTCGTCACTAGATATTTTTGCGAATGAATTAGCTAATTCATTTGCTATTTTTGTTTTTTCAGATACAATTCGGTTTTCAGTCATTTTTGTAGATATGTTTTGAGATCTTTCCCGGCCATGTATAGTCCTAATTTTATGGAATACAACACTGGATGGAGTATTACTTGAAATGGAAGACACGAAGTCCATCCATGATTTCTTTTTATAGTACCGTACCAACTTTCGTGTTTTATATTTTTCCCGTATAAAATTTTGTAATCATCTAGATTACTGGTTCGAAGAAATTTTCTAAAAAATTTTTTGCGGGCTTTTATGCCCTCCCGTATTTCCGGATTCCACCAAGGTACCTTTTTCTTTAAATGTCCGAAGTTTTTCGTGGGGATAGATTTATTGGCGGCACTCAGAACTACAGAAGTTATATAGTTTTCATATTGGTTAATGTCTTTATGTTGCATTATTTGAAGGTTTAATTCTTCTCTGAATCGATTCCAGTTAGCTCGTTTAATGCACCAATTGTCTCTTACTTGACTATTAATATCTGTTGAAAGAAGTTTAAGAATAATTGGGAAGTGGTTACTGCCGTGTAGATCGTCCTCTACTGTCCATTCAAATAGGTTTTGAAGAACAGCGCTGCCTAAAGTCACATCAATAGAACTGAGTGACTTATATGAAAAGCTAAATTGAGTTGGTTTACCATTATTAAAATGATTCAAAGAATTAGCGTCAATCAGATTTTCAATGGATTTCCCTCTTTTATCTGTTTTAGTAGAGCCCCAGATAATATTGTGACATTTAAAATCTCCGAGGAGAAGAAATGGGCAATCGAATTTATTAATTATATTTTGTAGTTCGTTAGTATTAATTGAAGCGTTACTGGGAAGATATATATTGCATATAACAAATTTTATGGGAAAAAGAACTTTTACTGCTACTGCCTGTAAATTAGAATTTAGATCAATTTGCTCACATGAGATATTCGATTTCACCAAGATGGCGACACCGCCGTGTGCTACTGTATTTGAGTCTACATTAACATTATATGTTTCAAAATTTTTAAAATTAGAATTTTCATTACTTTTAAATTTTGTCTCTTGTATACAGACAATATATAGATCATATTTATTAACAATAAGTTGAAATTCTTCATAATGGCTAAAGAGACCGTCAATGTTCCATTGAATAATACTAGTCATTTATAAACTATCTTTAAAAGGTTCAATATCACTAATTGAGCCAATGCTATCGTCTACCTCAATAGAATCTATATTATTTTGATCTTCAAAATGCATAAATGATTTAGTCTTTTTTGATTTTTTCTTCTCAATTTTTTTAACTTCACGCTTTTTCTTTGGATTAATATTCCTAGAAACTAAAATTTTATTCTTACCAATTAATTTTGTTTTGTAATTTTCATTAGAAGGTTTAATGTCTGACAAAACACTATGAGAAACTTCATTTTCAATAGTATGATTATTAGCGGCTGTGCTTGTTGAAGGACCAAAATTTTCACGATCACAAATACTTTTGACTTTTTGATTATTGCTCGTAACTGATGTAATGTTTGCAAAAGACTCCTTCAACGGAAATCTAAATTTATAGCGCCTAACAGCTTCTCTGATGTCTACATTTTCTTTTATTTTAATCGATTTAATTTCCTTTTCTTTTATAAATTGTGGACATTGTTTAAAAAAAGCATTATGTGGGCCTGCACAACTTGAACATTTTTATGTTCGTTCACATTTTTCATTTTCTCCTAGGTGATATTCGTCACTACAATTAGAGTAGGTTTTCTTATTTTTGCAGATATCAGTCCGGTGGTTAAATCTTAGACAATTATAACATCGTAGAGGTGGTGGGATATAGGCTCGAACATCATATTTTTGATATCCTACTTTGATTTCTTTTGGAAGATTTGTTGATTTGAATGTTAACACATATAGACCGGTTTTTTCTTCCACTTGATTATTATTTTTCTTTTTAAAACGCTTAATGGCGATCACTTGTTGTTTCTCCATTTCTGCTAAAATTTCACTATCACCTATATACTTAAACTCTGGGCAGTATACTACTCCTCGAGTTTGATTTAATGTGGCATGTTCTTCAACTGACACTTTAATATCTTTAAATTGAACCAGATTAATTAGTTTTTGAGCTTGAAAAGTATTCTTTGTTTTAATCAATACAGTGCCATCTCGCAACTTAACACAGAAATAACTCGTTCAAGTAAAAATGCAGAAACAGATGTCATATTTTTATATATTTCATTTCTTCGCATTACGAGAAATTTTTCACCTGGTGTTACATTTTTTAGTGTTTTGGATTGATCGAATTTCAAATTACTGTTCGTAAAAACTGTGGCGCCAGAATTATCTGGCGGGGGGTTATTCTCCACCATTCTTAATTTTAACTTTTCTATTACTATTTGTTTTGTTATTATTGCTTATAAATTTATTAATATTATGAATTTGATTTGTTGTTTTTTTTTTTTTTTCAAATAAATTTACTTGTTTTTAATTTTATTTTCTAGTTTTGATATTACTAAGCAAATGTTTAATGAAAACCGGTTTTATATATATTTTTTTTTGTTAAATTATTTTTTTTTTTTTTATTTTATTTTTTTTTTTGTTTGTAAATTAATTATTTATTTGCCTTCACTAAAAATAGAGAAAAAAGAAGTTTTCGGTTTGACCTCTTTATGAAGACTGACATTTCTAATATAAACGTATTTTTTATGTATTTTATCGTATTTATGAACTAATGTTGTATTTTTTTATTTAGTTTTCAAAACTTCAGATTTTAATTTTTAAACTTGCAGTAGATACTACACGTCTGGGTGTGTGTGTGTATATGGGTTGCTGTGGGCATGTGTACCGACTAAACTACTAACTCATACTTTAGGTACAAAACAAGTATAAATTTTCATATATATATACATTAATATTGAATCTACTAACAAAAATTTTACAGTTTGAATTATGCGTAATCAACAAGAGAATATTATATGAATTGGTATATATATAAATTTTTGCAGATATTAAAAAGATAAAAAAAACGAGGAAGAGAGCAGTAGAATGTGTTAACTCTGAGATACCCGTATGAACGTAATATATGCTATTTCCATAAAACTTGATCATCTTTTACAAAATTTAATATGTTAGAGTACTGGACGTTAAGTACCGAAGCATATTTATGTAAATTTTGGAGCTGTATGACGGCTAACCGGATCTGTTGCACCAGCACAATCAAATTTTACAGAAGTTATTGCTTTAAAACTTCATCATCTTTTGTGAGATTTCAGATGCCTAGCTTCATTAACTTGCATGTGTGTAAATACAAAGATATTATATTTTTTTATTGTTTATTATATTGGAGATGTTTTAACAATATAAATATTTTTAAGGTCATTTTGCATACATAGTCATATATTTGCAGATGAAAAAATTTCTTAGAACTTTGTACATCAAAACAAACTTATTTTTTATTATTGTTGCTTAAAATATCTTTTCAAAAAATCAAATTACAGAATATTTGTATTCTTGTAAATTTCACGTGCACAAATAACATCCTGTTTTCATTTAAATTATATTAGTTCCGTAACAAGTTTATTTGTTATATTAAATACAGAAAAACACGAGGAAGAATACAGTTGCCTTTGTCAACTCTTAGATACCCGTACGAACCGTTAGTATGTGCATAGCCTGTCACTCTGTTTATAATATTATTTTTTTAATTTTTTAGTATTTTAAGATAATTTGGGTGAATTTTATAATTTCTAGAACTATCGGTTGTACATATATTCAAACTATATGTTTACACATTCTTTAAAAGCAGATTCTAACCTTCCACTTATAACTTTTTCAAATATGCTATAGTACCATTTAATACTAAGCGGCAAATGTATAATAATTTATACTATACATATGTATTATACATCATATGTATTTCATATCATGCCACAATTATATATTTATTGTATATATATTTTTAAAGCTAATAAAAGCAGTAATCGTTTGTTGTTTTCAAATTGAAGATATACCTTATATAACTTGTGTTATTACAAATTTAAATATGGAGCTTTTTCGAACTTTGGGGAGCTATAGCTCCGTAACAGGTGGGATTACAGAAAAAAGTTGTTAAAAATAAAATTAATATTTTTATGATTTATATCAGCAGTTAAAATTTCATGGCTCTATTTCAAAAAAAAATTTGGGGATCTAAGAGTTAGGTGGTCAAGAGTTGCCCGAAGTTTTGGTCGGATCGCAACCAAAAAAAATAAGGAACCTACAAATTGTTGTAAGAATATTTTGTGTTAATTTTAAGACTCTATCTTTCTTAGTTTTTGAATTATCTTGCTTGCAGATGAACAAAGCTTAATCGACTTACAATTTTTTTCTAATACGATCCATACCTTGAAGGTACATCTAGCTAGCTTATTTCGAGGTGTTACAAACGGAGGAGCAATTTTAATATACCCGATCTTTATCGTACGGGTATATTGAACATCAAAAACCAACTATAGCAAAATAGAATAAAACGAGCAGCGTGTAATAAATTGTAAGTACATACTACAAATAATATAATTTACTGTAAGAATAAAATAAATACAGGGTGGTTCCGACTTATGTACCCGAACTACACAGAGTTTAGAATGCTGTGATTTGCATCAAAATTTGTAAATTTTCTTAGAATTTTATATGGGAGAAAACATTTTATTAATCAAGAGACATAATTCTTCAATTTTAAGAAAACCGTATATAATTTAAAAAATCTGTTAAAAAATGTAAAAGTGGAGCTTCACTTTTTATATTTTTGTTTAAATTATTTTATTAATTGCAAATTTAGATTTGTGAAAGTAACTCAGTTACAGCTGTTTAAATTTAGCTAATTTTCAATTTAATATACCCGAGACTATCGTAGGGAAATAATAAAAATTTGCCAAATTAAGAAAAGATTTTTTTTGTAGAACAATGTAAATTTAAAAATTTTGTACGAAAGGATTATAAAAGAAATACCTATGCCTATACTGCATACGTATTGGATCCATCCATGTTATTGTTATTATTGTTATCACTATATAGGGTCGTCCCGACTCAAGTACCCGCACTGCCCTCAGTGATTGAGGACATTAAAACAAACAAAAAAAACTGTATTGGTGGCGGGATCTATTTTGGACCTTTTCGATATATGACTGGTTAAAGATTTTTTAGAGACTTTTCATAAAAGAAAACAAAAAAAAGCATTTATCATCTCTCATATCTTGAAAAGGGTCCAGAATATACCCTCCCCGTCCAATACAATTTTTGCTTTGTTTTAATGCCCCCAATCACTGAGTGCAGTGCGAGTATTTGAGTCGGGACGACCCTATATAGTGATAACAATAATAATAATAATATGGATGAATCCAATATGTATGCAGTATAGGCATAAGTATTTATTTTAACGTCTTTTCCTGCAAAATTTTTAAATTTACATTGTTCTACAAAAAAAAAATCTCTTGTTAATTTGGCAAATTTTAATGTCCAATATTTTTATTATTTCCGTATTTATTATGATAGGTTAGCCAAATGTATTTATTTTGATAGATTCTCGTTAATTGGAGTGGTTTTATGATAAGAAGTAGATTTTCTTAGGTGTTAATCATTTAAATGATGCGTTTTGTAAAAAAATAAAATTTTTGAATGAGTTTTAAAAATTAACCAAAAGTATGAACCAATAACATCATAAGCTTTTTATATAATATTATTTTATTATAAAGTTTTATCATACTAATTGGAAAATCCTTCTGATAACTTTAAAAAACAAACTAATGAAAAAGTCACTGCGGAGATGATGATTAGGCAAAACTTTAATAAATTAATTAGCATATCTATATCATTTATATATATATTACGTATTCCTTAAAATAACTGTGTATATTATATTATATTAAAAGTTTAAGCAAATATTTTATAATTATTTGCTTTCTAACTAAAACAAAATTAATAATTCTTTTGTCTATGTTAATAAATTAAATATTGAATTTTTTGTCCAAATTAAAAACAAATTTAAGCGAGAAACAATGTTGTTGGACTTTGTCAACTCTAATATATCCGCAGCAACATCCATAAAATTTATAGTTATTTAGGACATTGACTTATAATAATGTAGCGATATAATATTATATACATATATATATATAAATTTTGTAGTTATAAGACAGCTACTCGACTCCTTTGCGCTAAACCAACCAAATTTTACAGCAGTTATTGTCTTGATCATCATTTAAAAAATTTCAATAATCTATCTTTTTAGCACATTCCCAGAAAAATTTTGAAAAAATGTGCCTATTAGTTTCACTCTGCGTGTCCGTTCTTCTGTCCGTCTGTTTACAAAACTTCTACACCGTTAAAGATAGAGAAAAAATATTTTAACCATGGGTAGGTCTCATAAAAAAATTAATTTTGTGGAACAACTTTTTCATGTAGCCCCATCCATCAGGGAACTACAGCCCCACAAACTTTGAAAAAACCCTATTTTAAATGCGTATATTTCATGTTTCGCTTAACCATTTTTCAATCTGAAAACGGGCATTCGACAGAATTTTTTTTACCTTTGTAAATTGATATCAAAGTTACCTATATTATATTTCTTAAATATTTAAATTTACCGTTATATAAAAACTGAATTTTGCATGATTATTCTGCCTTCATAAATCCGACATGCTTTTAGATAGGTGCTTGAAATTTTGATGCAAGAAAGAACTTTTAGAATTAGTATAAGTTTCATCAGAAAATTGTTTTGGATCCATCCTCTGTTTATTAGCTATTAGAGCTCAACAATAGAAAATTTGTTATTTTTAAACACTTACTTACTTAGGCACCTGTATAAAGTTTTTTTCGACAAGATATAAAAATTAAAGCTCCAGTAATATATTTTTACGTGAAGGTTTTTCTTAGTTATATAGGGTTCCGGATTTACAGCCCCTCGAAATCACAAAAAAGTTCTATTTTCACATTTTTTCTTATATGACTTTTAAAATTTTTGGTGCAAATCACAATTCTAAACATTTTCTATTTTCTTTTGGAAATGTGCGCTTTTAAAAACCGTTGGTTTACATTTTGCCTTGTTCATTTAAGTATTTAATATACACATCGAAATTTCACAGTAATCCGAACTATCTGTTAGAGTCAACTCTTTTGCCAATTCAAATTCCAGATATCTAGCTTAATTATACACTAAATGATATAAAGAAAAGAATTTCTTTGGCAGCTACTCCAACCCATCGCTCGAACTTCTTCAATTTCAATAGCGAAACTGGCATTTACATAAAAATAAATAAAATAAAATCCATTACATCTATTAAAAATAATAAATAAAATCAAATATTTTTTGAGTTATCGTGCGTACTTTTGGATCTGTACACTCAGCTAAATCTGCTAAAAATTGAATCCTGTGATGGAATATATGTATATAAATTTTCATATCGAATCTCGTCTCCTTTAATGTGTCCTAAACATAATGGGAAATTCAACTATGTTCATACCGATTTAACAATATATATAAATATATATACTATATAAAACAAAAATGGTTACATTTACAACCTCTTTTACAAAAAATGAAACCTATTATAAAGATCGTATAATAATTTTGATTATATTTTGTCTAATTTTGGTCATGTAAAAAAATTATAAAATATTTAAATTTTTCAGTAAATTTTAAAATTTTAAAAATTACTTTTACAGCAAATTATTTTTTTTTTAAATAAATATAATTAATGAAATTTTTACCATTTTTCACATCAAATTCCTAATAGTGTTTAAATTATAATTTTTTATAGAGCTCACTTTCCCCTCTAAACTTTTCAATTTTCAACTTAAAAATTTTATGTAAAAAATTTTATCTCATGCCTTTTTCAAAAGAATACTTTTCTACCCAAAATTAATCTTAATCACAGTAGATCGTTTTTCATTTATAATATAAAACAAAAAAAAAAAAACCAAAATAAAAACCTTAAACCTCTTCAGCATAACATAACAATAAATTTGTAAAGAATTATATGAATTAACCACAACAACCTTCATTACTAATTATTTTAAACATTAAATTTATATAAAAAAAAAAAAAAACAAAAACTTTTTTTTATTAAGCTAGAAAATTTAATTTTTCAGTATCTACCAGTTATTTTTACTAGTTAATACCTATAACTTTTAAAATTGATTAATGTGATTTACCCCATCTCTTTTTTAAATTTCTCAACACAAAAAAAATAAAAAACCAAAACAATAAAATTGATTATTCGTCTCTTCTGTGTTTTCAATAAAATAAAAAAAAAAAGAGAAAACCAAAATAATGATTACCAATGCCAGCCAATTCCTTTTATAATTCTTTTGATAGGAAATCATGTTTTTTCAATGAAAACTCCCAATCATTCATTGAGAGAGGAAACAAAAGAAGAATAACAAAAAAGCCATCTATATTTTTTACCTTAAATTAAAGTTTGTTTTTAGTTTGCTTTTTTGCTTTATCCTTAAATAAAGGCATAAAAAGAGAAAGAAAAAATTTATAAAAAAAAAAAAAAAAAACTATAAAATAAAAGGAAAAAACAAAATGAGTCATTTTTCTTTTATAAATTTAACGATAAAATAAACCTATAAATATAAAATGAGTAGTACTATCACTATGGATATCTTTTAGTATTTCCTTGACAATAATCTGATCCTAATGAATGTTACTTACCAAAATATAACATCAACTATTTTCATCAATATCATTATATCAGTGAAGTTAGAGTTACCAGATTTTTTTAAGATTCTTTTATTTCACATTTTGTACAATTCTGTTCCATAATAGATTATAGATTGCAACTACTAGAATTGGGAGTGTTTTAAGAAATATTAAATGAAAATTTAAAAATGTAAAAATATTCCGGACAAATATAAAGGAATATATTATTATTTCTATATTATAGCTCATGGTCATATAGACGTGCTTAATAAGACTTACCATCCAATGAAACTATGACTTTTAAGTATTGAGATCAATAACTTATAAAAACTATTCTATAGAGAAGAAAATGAAAAAAAAAATTCTATTCCCACGCATTGAAAAGCAGAGAAAATTATTATTCAAAATGGAAAAGACGTGCAGATGACTACATAGGCAGAAAAGAGCCATATGAAAAAGAAAGAAACAAGAAAAATGAAATAAACTTTTCAACCATAGAATGTTTAACAAAATATTTTTTTTTTCTTTTTTATGCATTTATCTGCCACATAAATGTGGACAGGAAATTACACAGCCTTTCCTGTTCAGGCGTGGCTGTAAATGCCGTAAGCCGGGCAATAACTCTTACGACATATGTGGGATTCTAACCCACACTCCCTCGGTGTTTACAGCGTATTTTATATTCTCTTACCAACTAGGCCACCGGGGCCTCTTTTTAACAAAATAATAACTTAAAAAAATATTTCTGTGAAATTTGTGAAATTATATGAGACTATTGCCTACGAGCCGAAAGATCTTGAAGTAAAACAAAAATCTCTGTTATCAGGTAAATCTAATAAGTACAAAAATTTATAAATATATTTGCATAAATAACATAAGTTGTAAAGAATTGCGATTCTAAATTGGGTAATATTAATCGAAGGTGTTCAAACAGGTTTCAATTATTATTAATTTTCATTGTTGTTATTATTCTTATTATACATAATTGTTTTTTCTTTTTTTTTTTTGTGTTTCGCCTCGAACTTTTCCATTTTATACAAGAAAGAAGATAAATAGAGAAAATATTTATTAAACTTATATAAATATATATTGTATATAATACTCATATATATTGTAATAGAATATTATATTATACATATTTTATACAGGTACATTTATATGCAAAGGTAAAAATTTTCGAAAAAGTAAAAAAGAAAAGTTTTTAATTCAAATTTTGGTAAGGATGTCAAACTGTTTATTATCTTCATTTTCTGAATCATTTATTTTAATTTGCTTGGAAACAAAAAAGAAAAAAAAAAACCCATTTCTTTAACTGAATAGTAGACATTATTGTTAGTTTTTATTTAAAAAACAAAGAAACTTATTGTTTGTATGTTGATTGTTTTTATGGTATTGCTGTATTTTTGTTAAAATGTTGATAGAATACATTGTATATAAGAGACTAATAATACTATATATATATTTCTCATTATAGACAAAATTTTTTCAATGAGAAATGGTTTAATAGATTTAATATATGAATCAAGAGAAGCTATTCCTTATCGGTCAGTTCCGCACCAGAGACAGGTTATTGGAGTTTTCTCAGTAAAGACTTTTCTCTCTGGGGTTATTATGGTTTCAAACATTTTTCTTCAGTTAATGATTTTAGTATTTTTCTAATGTAATCCAATTAAATTTAATCTAATACAAAATACAATCCTATACTCGGTGGTACTTTAACCAACTTTTTATATATAATATACAGACAGATGATTAAGTTGATGAATTTTTTTAACGTTAAAATTATTTTAACGTTACTACTTTAATAAGACTACTTTAATATTGATGTTGCCTTGCAATTATACAACACAGTTGTACCTAAATAAAACAAAATTACAATTAAAAATTACAAAATAAAAACATAAAACAAAAAATTTTCCTCAAACGATAATGAATGAAAAAATCTTCAAAGTGATTTAGAACATATTTAGAATGAAATTTGAATGGAAATATATGGAAAATTTAATTAAAATTAAAGAAAGAAATGGAAACTATAAAAAAAAAAATTGAATGATTTTTTTCCCCAAAACTTTTTTTGAATTTAATTTCAATTTGCTTGTTTAATTATGTATTTTTGTTAAAAATCATTTTTGAACTAAAATATAACCGGTTTACAGAGTATCTATATAATGAGCTTAATTTTATACACCGTCTTATCTCTTGTGTCAAAATTTGACTACCTTGAGAACTTGTGATCAAGTAGTGTAAATACTTATCTAAAAATTTCTGTTTTCTAAAATTTTTTCTCCTTGTTTTTTCGCTTATAACTCAATAAATGTACATGTATAGGCGTCTATTTTGAACAATGATTACATCTTCATGAATACACGCTATACGTGCAATATACATACTCAAATATTCCAAAAATCTATAACTACTATAATTACGGATAATCAAAAAAATATTTTCCTTTTCAAAATTACAAAACAAAAAAAATTTAAGAACTTCCAAGATGCTTGCATAACGCCCGCTGATATATCTGATTGTATCTCTGATAGAATACGTATTATAATATAAACAAAGTAAATTAGATACAACCAAAGTATAATAAGTGCATAAATTAAGAATTTACCCTATAATCTTTATATTTAGTAGCCGAAGATTTTAGTAATAAAATTAGGTCCAAAATTTCTAGCTACAAAATTTTTTTCCTATCTCTCCTCTCTTTCAATTGATTCTATTTTGAACAGTTAAAACTCTTTTTTTCATGATTTTAGTAGCAATAATCTTTGGTGCTGAAAATATAAAAATTTTGATACCTAATCTCAAAGTACAGTTTTAAAATTATATCTTTTATTTGATAATACGAGTATATATTTTTTAGCACAGTGATATCCTACAGTTATGCCTTTGTAACATTAATTACGACTTGTGTCGCGATTTAAGGTTCTTATAAATCAATCAATCGAATTTCAAATTTTAAATTGGATAAAAATTTCATGACAAATAACCAAAAAAAAAATCTGTTATTAAGAAAGAAAAATATAACAAAAAAAAATTTTTAAAGAAACATAACCACAAATCAGCAAACACATACGACATATTTTTTTTTAGTAACAATGTAAAAAAAAAAGTCTTTTAACTCGTTTTCGTTCAGATTTTAGAAATAATTTTTTTTATTTAGAAAAGAACGCAATATGGTGATGATTTTCATAATGAGAATAATATTATTTTAGGTCTTCTGTTAATAACAAAAAATCTTTCTATTAATGAAAAGGTCTGACAGGATCTTTTGATACATTTTGCATATAGATATTAAATTTCAACAAAAAACAAAATAAAATAAAAAACGATATTATTATAGAAGTTAACAAAGTATAGTATTTATAATCTTTTATATTTTTAGTCTGAAGATGGAATTTTGAACATGTTGTGACAATTGAACATGTTGTGCGAAACCAGATTGATTTCATCATTGTGAATAAACGTTTTAGCTCATCCATTAGGAAAGTAAGCACATACCCTGGTGCTGACGTTCCATCGGATCACAATCTCTTGGTGGGCAAAATAAACATCAAATTAGCAAGAACAAAGAGATCCAACCGAGAAACAAAATTGGATATGGAAAAGCTGAAAAACAGTGAAATAAGAAATCGATTAGCAACAGAGATCAACAATCAGGTACGAAATTTGAGAAATACAACAAATCTATGGGCACAAACAAGGGATATCCTTAAAGAAAAATCACGAAACATCCTGAGTACAAAAAAGTATTCCCCTAAACAGAAATGGATGACAGACGAGATTTTACAGATGATGGATGTGAGGCGCCAATACAAAAACAATAATATTGGGGAGTATAAACGCATTCATCGAGATATCCAAGCTAAAATTAGGCGTGCCAAGCAGGACTGGTTAAAAAAAGAATGTGATGAAATAGAGAAACTGCAACATCTACATGATGATTTCAATGTCCACAAAAAAATTAAAGAAATCACGGGTGCAAATCGTAAAAAACTTACCGCTGTACTAACAAACGAACAAGGTCAACTTATAGCTTATGTAAATGAGGAACAAAAAACCTGGGAAAATTATGTGCAACAGTTATTTCAAGATCAAAGCAGTATAATATAGAATAAACAACAATAACAGTAACTCGGACATACTACCTTTTGGATTTCCAATAACAAAAGAAGAGGTTAAAAAGGCAGTATCGTCATCGAAAAACAATAAAACTACAGGTGCGGATGATTTACCAGCAGAAATAATAAAATTAATAGATTATGATAATTTAGAGATATTGGTCAAAATTTTTAATGAAATATATGACACGGGTGATTTCTCAGAAGATTGGCTAAAGTCGACATTTATTGCACTCCCGAAAAAAGCGAATGCTAAAAGCTGTAAGGATCACCGTCTGATAAATTTAATGAGTCATGCGCTTAAAATTTTTCTTAAAATACTGCAAAGTCGAATGTATTCCAAGTGCGAAGCACATATGGGAAAAAAGCAGTTCGGGTTCAAACAAGGCACAGGCACGAAAGAAGCTCTTTTTGGAGTAAATATATTGGTACAAAACTGCAGAGATGTTCAGAATGATGGTTTTCTCTGTTTCGTTGACTACGAAAAAGCTTTCGATAGGGTGCAACATGAAAAATTGATAGAAATCTTAAGTACATTGGATATCGAAGAAAAAACTATAAACTGTATCAGAAATCTGTATTGGAATCAAACAGCTAACGTAAAAACTCAGCATGGCTTAACGGATAGCATTGCAATTCAAAGGGAGTACGTCAGGGCTGTATTTTGTCACCAATGCTCTTCAACTTATATGCGGAAACTATCTTCGTGGAGGCACTAGCTAATGTGGAAGGAGGCAAAAAAATGAATGGCACGTTCTTAAATAATATAAGATATGCTGACGATACGACGTTAATAGCTGATAATATTATCGATTTACAACACATAGTAGATAGAGTCAACCACTACAGTAACAATTTTGGGCTTAATATCAACACTCAAAAAACGAAATGGATGATAGTCAGCAGAAATAGAAAACCGTACCCTGGTGCGACTATTACAATTAACAACATTCAAATCGAAAAAGTGTCCAAAAAAGTGTAAAAGTGTCGAAGTGTCACAAAAAGTTTCAAGTACCTTGGAAGCTGGCTAAACGAAGACTGGAGTTGTAATGGGGAAATAAAGTGCCGAATTGAAATGGCCAGGAAGGCATTTCTTAAATATAAGGAGCTTTTCTGCAGTAGGAACCTCAACATGAAGTTGCGGATACGTTTCGTCAAATGTTATGTCTGGTCTGTTTTATTATATGGTGTGGAAGCATGGACATTAAAAGTAAAAGACATGAATAAGCTGGAAGCATTCGAAATGTGGACATACAGAAGAATGCTCAAGATTTCATGGGTAGACCGTGTTTCGAACGAGGAGGTTCTCAGAAGAATGAATGTAACAAGAGAATTACTCACAACTGGCAAACGTCGAAAAACAGCATACTTTGGCCATGTGATGAGGAGTGCGAAATACGAGATGTTACAGCTGATTGTGCAGGGGAAGATTGAAGGACGGAGGGGAGTTGGTAGAAAGCAACTGTCTTGGCTCCGAAATATTAGAAATTGGACTGGCATATCGGGAATTGGTGCACTGATAGAGTCAGCAAGGGACAGGGAACGATACAAGCAAATCACACAAACTATCATATGACGCTAACATTCTGTTAAGAATAGGCAACACAAGAAGAAGAAGAAGATGGAATTTTTCTACGGCTTTAGCATTATTAATACGTTTTTTTTCTTCTGAAGTTGCTAATCCACTAAGTGATGCAAAACCTTTGCAGTGTAACAAACAAAATAGAAGACATGTACATAAGTTTATATATACATATATACATATGTATTCTACCTCACGGCACTAAAGCAAATTGTTCCAATTGCAGCTTTTTAACAGCTTCCAAACCTCATAAAAAATTTTCTGAAATTTTGAATTGTTGAACTAAATTTTGTTGAAAGTTCTTTCTTCATGGTCCTTTCCTTCTTTCCTGGCAGTTCTATAAAATTTTTATACCACATTCAACCACCTAGTATTGCATTAGTTAAGTTTGTTTTTTATATGAGAAGTTATTCGTCTAACTAAACTGTTATAACTACTTTAGATGAGTATGCAGCCTCTAAATTGTAGTATTGTAGCTGTAGCTCCGTAATTAGTGGGGCAATATAAAATAGTTTGTTTACAAAATTAATTTTTTTTGAGATACTTATCCATGATTAAAATTTCATTGTTCTATTTTAAACCATAGTGTATAAGTTTTGTAAATAGAAGAGCGAATGGATAAACAATCGGGCACAGTAAAATTAATAATTTTTAAATTTTTTCAAAAAATGTGTTAACAAGGTAAACATTTTATATTAATATTAAATTATGGGTTACTATCACAAGCCTGTATTTCTTTTCACTGTATTTCATTTGCATGTATTTCATGTTATACAAAAATATATTATATAAATATTCTGTAAAAGACGGAATTTCACTAAAGTCCCTCCTAATTCAGAATCCCATATATATATATATATATATATATATATATATATATATAATTTTCTGGAAAAAGCGAAAAGCCCTGCTTTTGAATGCAATTCTAAAATTTCTCCTAATTTCTCCTAATGAAATACAGGTAAATGAAATAAATGCAAACTATAATACGGGCAAATAAAATACAGGCATATGACACAATCCCTTAAATTATAATACATGATGAAAGAAAAATAAAATTTTCTTTATACAGTTCTTTTTATAGGTCGGCGATTAGATCTTTTAATTGCGATTAAAAATATAAATTGAAAAATTTAAAACAATCTTCAATTAATTAAACAAATTTCGTTGTATAAAATCAAATCACGGATAATTTATTAATTTTAATCTGAAAAGTCTTAAAATTTCGTAAAATTATAATGTAACATTAATTCAATTCTATTCAATTCATTTTAACTTTTCTTTTTTTTAACTTTTCTTGTCCAATTGCCGTCTGGGACATACCAAAAATCTTTTGTACGTATACTGCGGTTGAAGTTGACTTTAAATTGTTTTAACCAACTGAAAATATCTATATGTAGATTTGAAATATTTTTATTTGTTTTATAACCTGGAATTTTAATATTCTCTTTTCATTTTAATTTATTACAATTTTACAACTCTAATGCTGATTTATTTCACTGGTACGTGATTAATTCTTCTGGCAGTTCTAGCAAATCACTGGAAATCTTAATTTAAAATTTAACATAATTTTAAATTTAAAATTTAAAAAAAACAAAAATTAATCACTTTTTCTTAGTATTATGACCTAACAACAACCATAAAAATTGTCACTTTCTTTTCTATTCTCTACTAATACAAAGTAAATAATAAAATCCATTAAAATTTTTAATCTTTCCCAAGAACACAACTTAAATAAAAATTGCACCAAAATGAATACACAAAAAAAAAAAAAAGGACATAGCTAATAAAAATTTTCCTTTTTTTTTTTTTAGATACTTTTTTTTTTCTTTTTGTTTTGTCCTCATTTTCATAATTATTTTAATTTGATAATTTAAGAAAACAACATTTTACCAAAAAAAAAACAAACTTAGCAAATGGTTTGTTATAATAAATTTTGTAAATTTTTTTTTTATCCTTTCCCCTTTTTATACCCGTACGATAGGATCGGGTATAATAAAATTACTCCTCCGTTTGTAACACCTCGAAATAAGCGAGCTAGATATACCTTCAAAGGTATGGATCGGATCAGAAAAAAATTCTAAGACTTTTGAGCCATGTCCGTCCGTCCGTCCGTCCGTCCGTCAGCACGCTAACTCAAAAACTAAGAAAGCTAGAATCTTGAAATTTACACAAAATATTTTGGGAGTAATTTGTAGGTTCCCTATTTTTTTTGGTTGAGTTTGGACCAAGCCTTAGGGTAGCTCTCGAACACCTAACTTTTAGATCCCCACATTTTTTTTGCAATAGAGCTATGAAATTTTAACTACTGATAGATCTCACAAAAATATTAATTTTATTTTTAATAACTTTTTTTTGTAGCCCCACCCGTTACGGAGCTACAGCTCCCCAAAGGTTCAAAAAAGCTCTATATTTAAATTGTTATAGCACAAGTTGTATAAGGTATATCTTCATTTTTAAAATGCCAAACGATTACTACTTTTATTAGCTTTAAAAGTATATATACAATAAATATATATTTGTGGCATACGGTGTCTTAATTTACCGTTATGCGAAACTCAAATTTTGCAAAATTCTTTAACCCTTCTATCTTCTAAACGGTTAAAGTTGGAAACTTGAAATTTTGACAGAAGTTAGATCTTTGAAAATTAGTATGAGTCATTTCAGAAATTTTTTTTGTATCACCCCCCGTTTAGGAGCTGTAAGGGGTCAAAAACTGAAAATTTCCTATTTTTAAACACCTGTAACTTGAACACCTGTTAAAATTTTTTTGAAGTAATACACAAAAATTAAAGCTCCAACATTATACTTTTATTTCTGTTAACAACTTTTTTTAATAATATAGGCTTACTTTATAATTGACGAAAGTGTTACTTGATTTTTTCAAATTTTCTAACAAATTTCTTTAACGAATTTTTTTTGCATATTGTTTTACTCGATAATTTGAAATTGTTGAGGATATAATGCGTAGTACAAAAAAATGTAATTAAATAAACAACATAACGGTTGCTTGAAGAATTTTTATTTATATGATATTGATATATATACATACTTATATAATATCATGTTTATTTACATATCGTATATGTCACTAGTGCATGAATGATAAGAGTATAGATGTATATTATATAGCGCCGTATTTACATACATATATGTATTTTATTGTACTTATAAGAAATTATTCTGTCAATGGAATATTTAAATATAATATAATATAATATTTAAAATTATATTTACTGTTTTGTACTTAGTAAATTTAATATACATTTACCGCTTAGTATTAAATGGTACTATAGAATATTTGAAAAAGTTTTGGATTGATAATCGTTATGTGGAAGGTTAGAATCTGCTTTTGAAGAATGTACATATAAACATGTAGTTTGAATATATGTACAACCCATAGTTCTAGAAATTATAAAATTCACCCAAATTATTTTAAAATACTAAAATATTAAAAAAATAATATTGTAAGCAGAGTGACAGGCTGTGAACATACTAACGGTTCGTACGGGTATCTAAGAGTTGACAAAGGCAACTGTATTCTTCCTCGTTTTTTATATTTTACCCCTTTCTTGAAGTAATTTAAATCGGACAAATAAAGAAAAGAAGAATTAGTAAAAATTCAAATTAAAAAAGTTAATTTTAATTTCAAATTGTTTTATTTATGAACATTCATTTTAAGGATTGAATAACCAAATTAGGATTTATAATTTAACTAGTTTTTGTTTATTTTAATTTTAGAAATAGTCCCAACTTAGGTCTTAACGATTAGAAATTATAACAATTAGTTTTATTATTTAAAAAAAAAAAAAAAAACTTAATATAAAAATATTAAAGATACCGGAAATTAATATTAAATATGATTAATTAAGAAAATTATTTTAAATCACTTTACTTTACTTGTTTGTTTTTTTTTTGTTTTCTTTTTCTAAGATAAAATCTTTCCTTTTAACTGAAGATTTTTTTTTTTTTTACAAATTTCTTAAGTTTTATTTTGTATATTAGGTTTAATTAAAAAAATTATATTAAAGTTTTTTTCTAAATTAATTCAATTTTTAGGCGTAGGCTTTTCGTTTTATAAAATAATTAGGTATGCTTTAGGTTTTTAATCTTTATATAACTTTTTTTCTTCTTATCGATATCTTGAAGAAATGGTAGAAATTATTTTAAAAACTTACATACGTAAATGATATAAAATATTTTTATGGAAGATGAATGAAAAAAATTTAACAAAGCAATAAGTTGATATGTTCACTTTATCTCTTTTATTTTTAAACATTTTTTTGAATTAAAAGTAGAAATAATTATTTAAGTAAAAATTTTGTATTCTTCGTTTTCAACCTGTTTTTATGTTTTAATATACGACCTGAAAACGCTGCACAACTAAAACAAGATTGATATTCTAGACTTTCGGTACTTAAATATTAAAGCTTGACACGTTTTTTTTTAAACAAAAAATTAATGTTTTGAGTACCAAATTCCAAAAGGAAAATTCCTTTTTCAAAATTCCATTTTCAAAATTCCTGTTTCATAATTTCAAAAAAAGAAAACTTCCAAAAAAAAAAATTCACTTTAATTAAATTCCAAGATTTAAAATTTAATGGGAAGCACACTTTTTGTGCTAAAAACACCCGCTAAACAAGTTATTTGAACTCTGATATTGAAACCAACTGTAGAATCTCTCCTAATTCAGAATCTCATATATACCTATCTATACATATATAAAAATATTCTGGAAAAAGCTTATAAGATCTGATTATGAGTTCAAATTTAAAAGTTTTCATAATTATTTTTTTACTAACATATTTTAATATAAAAGTATTAAAAATAATTGAGGCTATCGCGCCCAAATTTCCACTTTTATTTCTGCGCAATAGAGACCACTAATCAAATTTTTAAAGTTTGAAGTTTGAGAGCTTGCTAAAAAATATTATCATCAATCCCAAAGAATATATTTCATTTTGTTGAATTTTTTCAATATTTTGGGATTTTAAAATTTGGAACTTTGTAATTTAGAATTTTTTTTTTGGAATTATGATACCATCCCAAATTTAATCCCTTATATAGAAAGAAACTTATATATCTTTCGTATTGATAAATAAATCTACACTCTAACACTTTCTTCTATTAATAGTCTAAATATATCTACAAAATTGTTCATCTAAATGTTTTTAACTTTGAAATAAAAACTTAAAGTTTATTCGTAGACGTTTTTTTTATTAAAATATTATTTATTTATTTATTATTTGTACCGAACTGGCATAAATGACAGCCGATATTTTTGGGGCCGTTTGCCTATTAGACATGTGGGCCAACTATACTACATTTCATTCTCTTTATTTTGATTTTTTGATTTTTACATTGTTGTTAAATGTTGTCCCATATTCTAAAGTTTTGCAGAAGCACTCTTGTTTTCTCTATACAGTGACCTTCATTGCTAGCTAACGCTTCCAACGTGGATATGTTATAATGGGCTTCCAGAATCTGATGGTTTCTGGGCATTCTAAGTATATGTGTTCCACTGTTAGTCTTTCATTACAGAAGAAACAACGTGGCTGAATACTGTTGTCGAACAGGTGTTTGTGGGTTGCTAGTGTGCATCCTACCCTTATTCTGCTAAGTTTTACTACCAACTGTCTGTTGTTATTGAGAAGATTTGTATTATTTGCGTCAGGGCTATGTTTACTTCTGAAAATAATGGTGCTGTTGTATATAGTCTGTCTTCTGTTTTTTATTTTGTTGTTGATTTCTTTATAGGCATAGTTTAATGATTTTACTGCGTAATTGTAAGAGTAGGACTTATAATGGCCAATTTAGCTTCTTTATCAGCAAATGTGTTCCCTGGGATCCCTACGTGTCCCGGTATCCAGGTGAATGTGATTTTACCCTCTCCTTGGATTATTGCGTTCCTTTAAAATTTTAAAAAATGAAATACTAGAAAATAAAATGATGAAAGCTTTGCTAAGTACTAAAATTTTTTCAAGCGAACAGAAAATATTAACTATAATTTTTAATTAAGTTAAAAAATTCTTCCATTAAATGCAATATGAAAAAACTATATATTTAAGAAACCTTTTGACCATTTATCGTTTATACGTTTTTTTTTTCTTATTACATTAAAGGCGGAAATTTCAATTTAATTAGAATTTTCTCCTTAGTAAAATTTTTCGAAAAGATCGAAATAAAAAAATTTTTTCGTAAGTAAAACTATATTGCATTAAAATATGTTCTTTGTTTGTTTTATTTTTTAAATAGGTATTACGTAAGTCTTATAAAAATTTCATAAAATTTATATTAACATTATTTATATAACATTTATCCTAAAAAATATCTAAATTGGTTTATAAAACAATAGAACATCAGCTGTAAAATTTACTCTAAAAGGACTCCTTTTAACTTTTATAAAAAAACAAAAAAACTACAAAATTACATAAATTTTATATAATATATATTTATTTAAATATAAGGTTATTTCATAAAATTTAATTTAAAATGATTTTCTTACTAGGATAACACTAAAACTTTTACAAAATGCATCTTTAAAATATCTTAATAAAATGAAATTTTAGTAATAAATTTTATTATAACCTCATATGGAATTTTTCTTTTTCAAGAGTTTCATTCTTTCCACTAAAATACCAAATATTACTATTTTGCATTTTACAGTGTTATGTTTAAGTAACATTTACTTAAACCAGAAATAAAAATAAAATAATAAATTTCAATTGCATTGTGTGGAACCCCCCTTCAAATAAAAATATAAAAATGAAATTTTAAATTTATTACAGCAACTGAAAATTTATTTTCGTTGCTCATTTGAAAACAATGGAATAAATAGAAACTAAAAAGAATCCTAGAAGACTTATAGAAGACTATAAGAGCAGCAACAAAAAATTTTTAATTTTCAACAAATTTCATATTTAAAGTACAAAGAATTTTGTACTTCTTATTTGTGTCTAAAATATCTTTTATTTATTTTTACAGCAATTTGTGTAATTGTTTAAATCTGTTATTTAAAATAATTAGCTCCTTTCCGTAGTTTCAAAATAGTTTAAATCAGCCTTGTTGAGATTCAGTTCTTTTGTTGATTTATTTTCATCATATTTCAAAAAAAGCTGTCCCCAAGAACTCTTTAAGTAGGTATCTACGTTTAAAATTATAAATTTATAAAATTGAAATATGAATAACAAGAGTTTTGCCGATTTTCCCAATCATGTAGGTTCATATTTCACAGACTTATGTGAAATTTCTGATCCTAAAGGATGCCAGTCAAGATTGTTTAACTCGATAGAGTATTTTAATAATGTATTCTGTATCTTCGTGTATTTAGCGTTTCATTAGCGAGTGCGACAGATGCCGACCTCTACACTTTAAGATTTCTATATTGGCGTAACACAACTTATGGAAAATCCTTTGTCATTCGCATGTCATGTTTATAGACACAGATGTCATATCCAATATTTCTCTAAAGTTGGTAATTCATGTGTGTATCATTTAGTAATGTTTAATATGAACATTAACATCTTTCGGCAAAATATTTTACCCATTCCACGTGATCCTCAATTTCCTTAAATCTCTTTTCCCAAAAATATAGTTTGGTTTCAAAGCCGATTGATTAAAGTTAAAGTTCAAGACATTATCCGGAAAAATCACGAATAATATCTCTGAATGACTTTTGAAAAAAAATATTTTTTTTATATTTAGAATTTTTATTATGCGATATTACATATTATTACATCGATATATTGAAACAAACATTTCGACTAAAATTTCTAGGTCTTGATACGGAACGGTGATTGTATTATATGTTCTTGGTTTACTTCTCTCTTTGCTTATATGTTCCTAATCATATCAGAATTAATTCTATTGTTTCTATCATTTTACAAATTCTTCTTTAACTTTATTTTGTGTTTAATCGTCTAACAATCAAATACTTGAAGATTTTAAATATTTATTTTAACAGTGTAATTAAGGCAACTGGAAAGATTATATGTTCTCTCTATAGAAGCCATGTACCTCAGTTTAGTACTAAATAATTGTCTTAATAAGTATATTATTTATCTGCTCAATAATTACTTTTTCTAAAACTGAACTTATAATAAGCTGCTTTTTACCCCTGGCTTCTTAAAACTATAAACTATACCAGTACCATTTTCCAGTACTTACTCGACCTCGACTTCTACACTAGTACTTACTCGACCCAAAATGACCAAAACTATTTGGGTTCATTTACAATCTACATCTATTATATAAATAAGAGAAATAATAGCAATTAACAAAGTACCATATCTTGTACGAAATTCTCGTACGGAAAATCTTACTTTTTCTTACAATGTTTTAAATAAAACTAAAATGTTTACTTATACATAATAATATTATGTTACTATATTCCGTGTACATAAGATTTTTTAAACATATAAAGAAAATACAATCCAACCATCCATACTTAGTATACAAGTATAAGATGGTTGCCGCTCTGTTTGACGCTCACTCATAACTAAGAATAAGTTTTGTTTTTTTTTTTTTTTTTTTTTTAGAGAAAAATAAAATTTATGTGCACTTAAGAT
Source organism: Poecilobothrus nobilitatus (assembly GCA_947095535.1). Classification (NCBI taxonomy): domain Eukaryota; kingdom Metazoa; phylum Arthropoda; class Insecta; order Diptera; family Dolichopodidae; genus Poecilobothrus; species Poecilobothrus nobilitatus. Next base: position 160,271,422 of record OX352773.1, read on the forward strand.
ATGAAAAATCTTCGGAGAAAATGTATAACTTTACAAAGCAAATTAAATAAAATGATTGAAATAAGTAAAATTTTGTATGTACTTATTTTACTTTGAATTTTCTTTAAGTTATTCCCTTTTGTTTGCTTCAAGTTTATCCCAAAGAAATCAAATTTTATCCACAATGTATTTCTTTTTATTTTTATTTAAGTCGGATCAAAAGAAAGGATAATGCAACAAAGTAAAAGGATTGAAAATAAAAAAAAACTGATAAAACAAAATGTTATATTTTGGATTTAGTGAAACTTTGGTGGTAAAAAGAATTAAAACATTCGAAAAAAAAGAACAAAAAATAATAGAAATATTTTTGATATAAGTGCATTTTTTCAATATTTCTTTTACACTGATGGAAATCAAAAGAAAAAAAATGATATAAAGAAAATTTAATTCTTTTCTATTTCTATTGGTTTATTTTATTATAGATGTAAATTTGGCGATTTTTCTAATATTAACAGGTCAAAGAATACTAAATCATTTGAAAGAATAATCAGTCATCTGCATTTATATTTAAAATTAATAGTACAAAAAGAGTACCAAAATGTAAAAATTTTCTGTTCTATCTGAACAGTACAGATTGACATGGTATTTTTGATGATGTTTAGACTTTTCTCTGATCTATAATATAAAACAGAATTCATGTTTATTTTTCCTGTATGAATTTTTATACGCTACATTCGATTAAAGGCAAACTTTGTAGGAATGTTCCACTGAGTCTCGAAAGAATCAATCATTATTTTTTTTTCAGTTGTTTAACTTTTTTCGGCACATATACTTCTACGTTATGTCGTTTGTCCTATCTCAACGGTTTCATATGTAGGTATACTGACTGCATGAAAAAAGTCCCCAAAACCAAAAATAAAACTTTTTTTCTTTATTTTGGAGACTTTTATAAAAATTGTATTTATTATTATGAAAATAAATAAATATTATTATGAAAAAAAGTCCTTAAAAGCATTTTCCTGGTGTGTATGACAGTTAGTTTCAGTTTGCTTTGCGTAAACTTTAAATATTGGTGAATTCAGAGCTTATTGGAATTACCAATTTAAATTTTTAGGTTTAGAAAAAATTCCAAAAGATAAAATCCCAAAATTCAAAATATCAAAATAGTGGGGCGGGTACGACATACCGACTTCATACAAAAGTATTAAATATAGATTGTGACTACATGTATGTATATTCATACAAAAATATTAATTCGCTAATATAACTATATTGGAATCCTGATTTTTGTCTCCAACTCTAAAATCTCTCCTAATTCAGAATTTGGCATATACATAAAATATAAATATTCTGTAAAAGGCCTATAAATATATGTATTTGCATTCAACTCTAAAATTTCTCCTAACTCAGAATCTCTCATATATATATATATATTTAAATATTCCGGGAAAACCGGCAACCCTGACTTATGAGTACAATTCAAAAATCTCTTAATTCAGAATTTGGCATATACATAAAATATAAATATTATCTAAAAAGCGTATAACTCTGTGTTTGAATCCAATTCAAAAATCCGTCCTAATTGAAAATCAAACATATACAAATATATATAAATATTTCGGAAAAAGGGGCAACCCTTATTTTGAGGTCAACTATAAAATCTCTTCTGATTCAGAGTCCTACCTGTACATATATATAAATACTCCGGAAAAAGCGGCAACCCTGATTTTGAGTCCAACTCTAAAATCTCTTCTGATTCAGAATCTCACACATATACATATAAAGAAAATTGGGGACTTTTTTTATTTTTGTTTTGAGGACTTTTTTCGTGCTGCCATGTATGCTGATTCTATATTTTTGGACTACGGTTCGTTTACCCAGGATAAACTTTGTACATGTGTAATTTTATGTAAAAAGATACTTGAAACAAAATTATTGGATCAATTTTTCTTAATTAAAAATGGCTTGACTACGATTAACCTCAAATTTTGTATTTGTAATACCTCTTGATATTTGAATTGTTTTGAATTTGGATTGCTGTCAGATTTAAGTGAAATATTGGTATTCAGGAATTCATTGACCCAAAACTAAAACTCCAAAAAATAATTTTCATCAAGTTCCCTCTGAACCCATATTTCGAAAAAGTAAACTTCGTATTAAAAACTTAGTATTCGTTTGTCGACTTTGGTTTAAAAAATAAAAATTTTTTTTGGAATTAAATTTTTCAAAATTTTGAGTTAAAATTTTTTGGGAAGAAGATTGTGCAACGCCAACCTTAATTTGGCTAGTATTTAATATACGTTATAAAACATTCGTGCCATTAAAACTCTGATTAAAGATTTATGTACTTTAATTTTTTAGTCAGCAGCCGGTATATCATTTGAAATCTGTTCTGTAACCATAATTTATTTCTTTGTTGCCTTAAAACTAAGTCAGGTATAAGAATTTTTGAAAAAATTTTTTCTTATCTAGCTGTCAAAAACAAAACAAGAAAAATATTATAGCTTAAGATGAACTGATATTCTAATTATATTTCATTGCGATTATGTGGAATCTTGTGGGGAATTTTTAAATTGAAGGAAAATAAAATTGATCGGTTTTATAGAGTTATTCTATATTTAATGGTAACACTTTTAAAAACAGAATTATAATATCTCGAATAAATTAAAATTGATTTAAAATTCTGTTTTCGAATATGTAAACTACAATAAAAACTTTAAATTCATTGCACGAAAACAGAATAAAAAAAAAAAAAAAAAAGTCAAAAAGTCAAAAAATCAAAAATCATAAGAAACAAGAGATTTTTGACAGTTATCATGGAAGAAACTTTTACAAATCCAATTTTCCAATCCATAATCAACTCATAATATACATACCGGAATATGTATATGTGTATGTATATGTGTTCATAAGTAGACAAAAGAAAAGATAAATTTAATGATGACGTTAAGAGAATTTTATTCAAGAAAACTAAATAAGTTAAAAAGATTCTCAGTTACTTTTTTCCCAAAATACAAAAAAAAAAAAAAACGGTGAAATATTAAAAGAAAAAAACTTTTACAGAAAAAGAATGAGAAAATTTTAAATTCAATTTACATTTAAATCTTTCTTTTTTGTTTTTGTTTTCAAGTACGTATAAAGATAATTTAAGTGGGTTAAGGTTACAAAAAGTGTCAATTTTTGTTTTGTAAAGAAGACACAAAAAAAAAAAAAAAGAAATTAAAAAACATTGAAAAAACTGCTCACGTTCGCTGTTATATACATCTTTTCTTTTATTTTTTTATTCAAGTTTTTTCTTAATTTTGTTGTATAAAATAAGAATTTGTAAAAATGCATATAGAAAAATTAGATAAAAAAAAATAAAAAAAGAAAAAATTTCATATTATAAGTGAAAAATAAATGTGTGACAACACAAAATAAAATTTCTTTTAAAAGAAAATTTTCTTTTTTTTTATTTGTTTTTCTTTGAAATTTTCTTTCAATTTCACTTAATTAGGGCAAAACAAAAATAAAATGAAACTCTTAAATATTAAATGAAATAAAAGGAAAGATGTAAAATACAGAATAGAATATAATAATATTTTAACAAAACTTTTTTTTTTTTTTTTGTTTATTTTTGATTTAAAAACGAAATTCTTAATAATTTTCCATTAATAATTTGTTTGTTTTCGATTTAAAACGTTTTACTTTAAAAATATTTAAAATTTTTAAAGTTATAAAAGGAAATTTAAAAGCTATACGGATAAGATTGGAAATTCTGGTGAAACTTTTAGCAATATGTAGAATTAAAGGAAAAAATTCAAAGGAAAAATCAATATTTTTTCTTTGAAAAGAAGAGAATAACAGTTTCTATTAAGAAATACATTTGCATAACATTAAATTATATTAACATAACATTAATAACATTACATAACATTACATAACATTAATAACATTAAAATCCCGCCAAGACAAAACACCGCTTTTTCAATTGTTTTTTTTATTGAATAAAAATTACAAAAGGCGATAAATATTCTGGAAAAAGAAAAACCACTAATTTTTAAACCCAACTTTAAAATCCATCTTAATTCAGAATCTCACATAAACATACATATAAATATTCTGGAAAAGGAAAATACCTTGATTTTTAAGGCACTATGCAAAAGGTCCCAAGAAAAAAGTCTTCAAAAATAAAAAAGTTCCTAAAATTTGTATGAAACTTTGGAGACTTTTCGCATACGAAAAAAGTCCCCGAAAGTTTAAAATACTATTATGGAAAAAAACTCCCAATAAGTATTTTATATAATGACAGCCGCCGCCCCCAAATGCCTGCTAAACCAATTATTGAAACCCTGACTTTGAATCCAACTCTAAAATCTCTCCTAATTCAGAATCTCACCTATATATTATTATGTAAATATTCTGGAAACAGGGAGTAGCTTAATTTTCTCAAAAACGCGTGATTTCGATACGCTCCTTATTTAAATTTGAAGAAAATTTTGTCCAAAACCAAAAATGAAAAAAGTCCCCAAAATTTCCTTGAACGTTTGGGGATTTTTTTCCTTCATTTTGGGGACTTTTATAAAAATTGTATTTTGGGAGCTTTTTGCAAATGAAAAAGTCTTCCAAATTTGGGACTTTTTTAAGTTTTGTTTTGGGGACTTTTTCGTAGAGCCGATTTTGAATCCAACTTTAAAATCCTCTTTATAATTTTTCTATGGAGCCTGTCATATGAAATACAGATAAATGAAAATACAGGCAAATGAAATACAGACAAATGAAATACAGTCAAAAGAAATACAGGCTTGCGATAGTAACCCATTTTTTTACAAATACATTTGAACAGAAATCTTTTGATACATGACTGATAGCAATATCAAAACCAAGTTCAATTCTTAAATAACAGGTAAAAATAGGTAAAAATAATATAAAAAAAAAATAAAAGAACACAATATTCCAAATAAAGCTAAAATTAAAAAAAATACTACAGTTAAAGTAATGACTCTAATTGACTCTAATATTTAAGTTTATGAAAAATTTCCTTTTTTATTATGAAGAGTTTTTTGTTTGTTACTTTATTTGTTTTTTTTTAATTAACAAATTATATTAATTTCTAATTAAATTGTAAATAAAATTCCATAGATATATTGTATATAACTATTTATACAAAAAATAGTTTTTCTTTTTTAATTATGTCCCACATGTTTTACTTATGATCCTGTAATAAAAAATAAAAGAAAAATTAAAAAAAAATCGGGATTTCCATAAGGAAAAGGATTTTGGAAAAGCGGGATTTTGAAAAAGTGAGATTTTCAAAAAGCGGGATTTTCAAAAAGGGGGGTTTTTGAAAAACGGGAATTTGTCTTTCCAAAATCATTTTTCATATATCCAGAATATTATATCTTGCATAGAAATTTCTCTATCTCTGCTGTAATTATCTTCCTCTTCCCTTAAAATTTAAGAAAATTACTGCAGATTTTTATCTCTCAGTTAAGATTTTCTCATGAAATGTTTTGTTTTCTCATAAAATCTAGTTAAAAACATTAAATTCATATTATGAATACTGACTCTTTCCTTTTTTAGGTTTTTCACAATATTATAGTAACACGCTGCTTGATTTTTTTGTTGCGACAACAGCTCGGCTTTCATCCCAGGCATTGTTTACATCTCATTTTCATTTTGATTGTAAATGTGTTAGTATATTTTATTCTAATTTCAAATAAAAACGAGGAAGAATACAGTTGACTTTGTCAACTCTTAGATACCCGTACTAACCGTTAGTATGTTCACAGCCTGTCACTCTGCTCACAATATTATTTTTTTAATATTTTAGTATTTTAAAATAATTTGGGTGAATTTTATAATTTCTAGAACCTATGGGTTGTACATATATTCAAACTATATGTTTATATGTACATTCTTCTAAAGCAGACTCTAACCTTTCACATAACGATTATCAATCCAAAACTTTTTCAAATATTCTATAGTACCATTTAATACTAAGCGGTAAATGTATATTAAATTTACTTAGTACAAAATAGTAAATATAATTTTAAATATTATATTATATTATATTTAAATATTCCATTGACATAATAATTTCTTATAAGTACAATAAAATACATATGTGTATGTAAATACGGCGCTATATAATATACATCTATACTCTTATTATTCATTCACTAGTGACATATACGATATGTAAATAAACATGATATTATATAAATATGTATATATATTAATATCATATAAATAAAAATTCTTCAAGCAACCGTTATGTTGTTTATTTATTTACATTTTTATGTACTACGCATTATATCCTCAACAATTTCAAATTATCGAGTAAAACAAAATGGAAAAAATTCGTTAAAGAAATTTGTTAGAAAATTTGAAAAAATCATGTAACACTTTCGTCAATTATAAAGTAACCCTATATTATTAAAAAAAGTTGTTAACAGAAATAAGAGCATGATGTTGAAGCTTTAATTTTTGTGTATTACTTCAAAAAAATTTTAACAGGTGTTCAAGTTACAGGTGTTTCAAAATAGGAAATTTTCAGTTTTTGACCCCTTACATCTCCTAAACGGGGAGTGATACAAAAAAAATTTTTGAAATGACTCATACTTATTTTCAAAGATCTAACTTCTGTCAAAATTTCAAGTTTTCAACTTAAACCGTTTAGAAGATAGAAGGGTTAAAGGATTTTGCAAAATTTGAGTTTCACATAACGGTAAATTAAGACACCGTATGCCACAAATATATATTTATTGTATATATACTTTTAAATCTAATAAAAGTAGTAATCGTTTGGCGTTTTCAAAATGAAGATATACCTTATACAACTTGTGCTATAACAATTTAAATATAGAGCTTTTTTAAACCTTTGGGGAGCTGTAGCTCCGTAACGGGTGGGGCTACAAAAAAAAGTTATTAAAAATAAAATTAATATTTTTGTAAGATCTATCAGTAGTTAAAATTTTATATCTCTATTGCAAAAAAAATGTGGGGATATAAAAGTTAGGTGTTCGAGAGCTATCCTAAGGCTTGATCGAAACTCAACCAAAAAAATAGGAAACCTACAAATTACTCCCAGAATATTTTGTGTAAATTTCAAGATTCTAGCTTTCTTAATTCTTGAGTTAGCGTGCTGACGGACGGACGGACGGACGGACATGGCTCAAAAGTCTTAGAATTTTTTTCTGATCCGATCCATACTTTTGAAGGTATATCTAGCTCGCTTATTTCGAGGTGTTACAAACGGAGGAGTAATTTTATTATACCCGATCCTATCGTACGGGTATAAAAAGCATAGGTCACCACTAATTTTCTCTTAAATTCTTTAAAGCAGGCTCAATTCTAAAAAGCAGGTATTAAGAAATAAAAAAAAAATTGCTTTTGTAATAGAATAAAAACATTAAGAGAATTAACAAAATTTTTGTTAAAAAACATCTCTCTTTGAGCTTTTGGTTTTGAAGCTTTTCTTTTTTTAGTTTCCTTTTTCTAGACAATCGTTGGACGTTGTGTTGCTGATGGATGAGCATGTATATTATTATCATATTAATGTTAAACGATACTTTTAAAGTGACATATTTCCAGTTTTGATATTTTACTTAAAAGGAAAAGATTTAAAAAAATAAACCTGAATGATAGAATGAGATAGAGATATTCTTAATTTTCGGAATATTGTTGTAAAACTGAATACAAAAGCATCCTAAATTAATATGTGAAAACGGTTAAAGAATAACAGTGTAAACGTTAATATTTTTGTACCAAACAATAGTCTTTTTAAAGTTTTTTTTTTAGTAAAAATCATCGGAGCGCACACTAGAAGTGTCATAATTTTTATAACATAAAATTCTGAAAAACTTTCCGAAAAATATTGTTTATAAAAAAGAAAAACACTTAAAGCAATTTTTTTTTAACGAAATACAATTTTATTTCTTTACTTTTTGATTTTTCTTTTTATTTTAGTCTTAATGAAATATAATTTTTTTTTTTTTTAATTTTTATAGTAATTTTTTTTTGTTTGTTTTTTTTTTTTTCTTTTTTATTAACTAGATATTTTTATATTATTAAATGCTTTAATTTTTTAATTTATATTTAAATTTTTGTTTTTTTTTCAATTCAAATATAAATAATATTTTCTTTTCCATTTTTAATTATTATAAATAACTAATTTTTGACTATACAATTTTATTTATCTATACAATAATAGTAATAAACAATTTATTCGTTTCTTTTCATTTTTATTAATTTTTTTATTTAGTTTTTTTATTAATTTATTTTATATTAATATTTATTTAGACCGACGTACAAGCATTATCATTTTCAATTTACAAAAACAAAAAATCGTATAGGAAAAATAATATTTGTATAAAATTAATTAACTTTTTTATTAAATTTTATTTAAATTTTAAATTATATTCTTTTAAAATATATTCAGATCAAAATAATTATTTTTATTATTATTTTTTTTATTAATATTATATTAACATATTAAATTTATATCAACATTAATTTTATAAGTATATCTAATTTTGAAATTTACAATAATTTATCAATTATATTTTTTTAGTGAAATTTTTTAATAGTCTAATTTTATTTATTAATAATTATTTATATTTATATATATTATATTATTAATTTCTGAAACTAATAATAATATAATCGTAAACAATTTTAAATAGGTTTTTTGTTTTTTTATTATGTCTTAATTTTTAATATTTTTTATTATATAGTTGTATGTAATATACATAATTTAAAAAAAAATATTTATAACTAATATAAATTTAGTATACTAAAATACTAATGTAACATTATAGAATTATATAAAAAAAATAAATATGTATAAATATATATATTGTGTTAAATTTATATAGAAAATATTAATAAATATTAATTTATATTAAAATTAATATATATTATATTATTTATTTTATAAATTATTAATTTATTAATTTAGTTAGTAGTTAAATTTCTAATAAATATTGTTTTTATTTTTTTTTTTTGTGAATTATTTAAAACTATTTTAAACTAGTTATATATATATATATTTTTTTTTTTTTGATTTACATATTAAATTTTATATTCTATTTAATTTAAGAATATTATTAATTTATATATTAAATATAACATTTTATTAAATGTATTTATTCAATATAATTTTGTATAGTTTCTATAATATAATAAAATTTTTTTGGCGAAAAATTTTTTTTTTTCTCAATATTTTGAATTGTATCGAAGTTTTTTTTATAATTTATTAAAAAACAAAAAAAAAAGGCATAAATAAAATTCAATTTATATATAAAGTAAAACTAAAATTAAAAAAATATTATAATAGCTATATAATAAAATAATAATAAACCATAATTCTTGTATAAGATAATAGTTGGCGTAGAAATAAAAAATAAACGTCTTAGTCTTGTAATCAACGGTTTCGTGAAATTAATGATTCACGAAACTGAATCTTAGTCAAATATAAATAATAAATGACTTAGTATATGCCTCATAAAAGTGGCAAGGAAAAAAAAAAAAATTACAAAAATAATTTTTTTTGAGAAGTAACTGAAAAAATAACTCATAATATTTCATTAAATACTTTTTTTCCATAATAATATTGTGACACTTATATTATTGATTTACAGAGCTGTCAATTTACGACCGGTACTTTTTTAAGAGAGATATATTCTGTAAAAAAGAGAGATATATGTAAAAAAATAAAAGCCTAAATCGTATATAATGAACTGACAATTGAATTTAATATGTAAGTATTATGTATAAGTTAGCGTAAAAAAACAAAAAAGTCACTATTGATTTACAGAGCTGTCAATTTACGACCGGTACTTTTTTAAGAGAGATATATTCTGTAAAAAAGAGAGATATCTGTAAAAAAATAAAAGCCTAAATCGTATATAATGAACTGACAATTGAATTTAATATGTAAGTATTATGTATAAGTTAGGGTAAAAAAACCAAAAAGTCACTATTAAAAAAATTTTTGGTAAATGCAAAAAAATATCTTTATGATATATTATATTATAGATATCGAATATTTATCGAATATATTATTATCATATATCGAAAGGTGTAAATAGTGTATTATTAATATCTTAATTATATTTGGTTCAAATGCAACTGATTCAAAAACAAGCGATAATCAAGCAACGGCAACTGGAAATAATTTTTTTGTAATTAATGACCTTTGAATAGAGTTATCTATAGAGTTATAATATCTCAGTTAATTTAGAAAATAATATATCTGAGTACTATGAGTATTAGATAGTTAAGTAAAAAAAAAAAAATTTTAAAAATCATTTGTTAAATATTTTTTTTTTTTATATTAATTTTAATATTAATTTTAATATTAATTTTATTTCTAACTTATATCAAATTACATACAAAAATACATAATAATTATAATATTATGTACCTATGTATATACATATATATTTTTAGCGTACAAATAAAATTTATATTTATAAATTATATTTTTAAGGTAGGAAATATTATATATCCTTAAGGAAGATATGTTTATTGTTTTATTTTAGTTATATATTTTTTTTTATTTATTTCGTTTTTCGTTTTTCTTTTTTCTTTTTTTTTTTTTTTTTAATTTTAAATTAATAAAATTAAATTTGAGAATAAATTTTGGTCATAGAAGTTTATATTTTTTTTATTTTCAGCAAAAAGAAAAAAATTTTACCCATTCTTTAATTTTTTTAATGTTATTTATTTTACAGAGAAAATTTTTAAAGTGTCCTGTTTATTCTTCACAATATATACTTTGATAGTTTGTTTTTGTTTTTTGTTTTTTATGTAATAAAATACATTAAATATTTTTTATTTTTGCTATTTCTATATATTAAATATATTACATTAGTTTTACAAAAAAAAAAAAAAAATTTTTGTTTTTTTGAAACATTATCCTTCATATTATTGTATTTAATATAAAGATAAAATAACATAATATTTATTATTATTTACATATATTCATAGTAAACATAACATTCAATTTTATATAAACATTTTTTTTTAGATAAATACATATTATAGTATATACATATTAATAGTATATTTTATATTAACATATAAGTAAGTTATAAATAAATACTAACAAAATGTGTATGAATTTTTAATATCTATAAAATAAAAAAATATAAATTTTTAACAATATGGAATTCTTTTTATATTTTTATAACAATATAATATAATAATATTAACGTATATATATATATATATTTATAACATATATTATATAAATCATAATATAAAAATAAAATTTTTGTTATTTTTTAATCTTTAGTTGAACAAGCATGGGAGCATACCAATTTACCTAAATCCATTTCGTAAAAAGACATTTAGCGTAATTCTATTATTGCCAAAAAAGATATCTGGTAAAATGTCACCGCACAAAAAAAACTTTTAACAAAAGAGACACTTCTTAAAAAAAAACTTTAAATAAAATAATATTTAAAAAATAAAGTATAGGTACGCTTGTTTTAGGAATGATTTTAGAATTATACGAGTAGTTACAAAATCAAGTTTTTCAGAATATAATATAGCTATAAAATATATTGCAAAGTATGCATATGTTTGTGAAAATATCTTTTTGCGAATTCTCTCATTATACCGCAAATATGTAAAGTTACAAAATGTCCCTTTTGCCAAAAGAATTTTTTCAATTTTGAATTTGGCTAACTGTACATAAACTGTCAGTCATTACAATTTTTAATCTATACATAATACATAATAATATGTAGAATTTCTCGAAAATTAATAATAATAAATTTATATACAAATATTTGTAAGTTAAAAATTGAAAATATTTTAGACAAAAAGAATATTTAGTTTAATTTACCCTCAATCAATATAAATATACAATAATATATAAGTAAGAAGAATATTAAGTTAAAGGATAACCACCGTAATAAATGCATTATCTTATCGTATACATAAGGATTTTTTTTTTTTTTTTAGTATAATTTAGAATAATCATTAATAAAATTTTGAATAGCATTTTTAAAATTTAGATTTTCGTAGAGAAATACGAGAACCAAAACATAAATTAACTGTGTAGAATAAAGTTTTATTCCATAAAAAAAACATTAGACCTTTCGAATTTTATATTTAAAATACATTAATTTAAGATTTTTTGCATATTTGCCGTAGATGTTATATTATAATACCTACAATCTGTAATATAAATTTATTAATAAAAAAAAAAAAAATTAATATTGTCTCAACGACGATTTGTGTGTATTATGAACATGCCCACTTAAAGGGTTAAATGTTTTTCTATATTTAATTAAAAAAAAATATTAAAAAAAAAAAAAAATTTTTTTAAATTTCGTTATTCTTTTAAATATTAGTATGTATTATAATTATTATTATTATTAATATTCAAAATTTCATTCAAAACACTTTGATTTCATTAATTATTATTATTAAAAAACAAAATATAAAATAAATTTGTTGTTCTCACAGTATATGTATATATATATTTATATATATATATACGAGTTCAACAATTTATTAATATTATGTATATAATATGGAAAATATTAGGGGCTCATTAGACTAATTTTTCCATTTATTTATATATAATATTTATTATTAATTTATTTATTTATTTATTATAAAAAGTATAAGAAAATTATATTTAAAAAAAAAAATTCTAAAAAAAAAAAATATTTAAAAAATAATTGAATCTATTAATACAAATATTAGATATTATTAGATATTTTTAGAATTCTAATAATTAATGAAATGAAGTGTTTTTTTTAATTTTTTATCCATTTCAAATTAGAGTATCTATTTAAATATATAAAATTTTGAAAAGTTTCATAGAAACATAATATTTTGTTTTTTATTTATTAGATGTATAAATTTTTGTATTAGTTTTTGGAAATTTTATTTTTACAATAATTATTTATAATTCTATATTTATATTTTTCTTACATTTTATATTATGTTACTTATACTTATATTATATTTACATACCTATAGATAAATAAATTTATAAATATTTATTTTTATATTATAAATTTTCTATAATAGCCATATTTATAAAATGTAATTTATTCTATCTACAATATCGACTTTTTCTTTTTTTTTATTAAATTTATTCTTTTTTGTGCAAAATTTAAAGAAATATTTAAAAAAAATATAATAATTCGGTTTTTTTTTTTTGTTAATAATGATGAAAAAATTAAGGTAAAAATAAATATTTAATGCTTATGTTGCAAGAAACTTTAATTAATAAAAACATTTTGACTTTATGGGAAAAAAAAATTAGTATAACAGTGAAATTCTAAACTAAAATCTGTTTGTTACTTATGCCAATAATATTATAATTTATACTTCTCATTTATAAGTCAGTTTGTTTTACTTTAACGTAATGACAACTGACTTATAAGTACAAATCTGACTCATTCATAAGTATAATAGTCATACTTTATTGTTCCTCTTTTAATTGTTCAAATAAGTAATAAGCAAATTTTGCTCATCTTTAGAGTTTATAGTTTAGAGTCTTTATAGTGAAAATTAAATATTGTTAGAAAGCTATCTAGCTGAAGGAAAAGGTACTTATTTCAGCCAGTCTTGAAAAACTAACTGTCTTTAAAAAAAAAAAAAACAGAAATTAATAAGAGAAATAAAAGGTCGATTATCTCTACAATAGCATGTAAAGACGGTTTACCGCAACTGTAACGCCGTTATATACACATTATATCGGACATGACGGTAACGTATTTTTTTTATTAATATAAAATAATAATAATATTAAATGTTTTTATCACGTTGTTCTACTCAAACATAACGTCGACGTGAATTTGTTTTTATTTTGTAATTTTTCATTTTATTTTTATAATAATATAAAATTGTTAAAAATATATTTATAGTAAAACCGGCATTGACGATTTGACGACCTTTTGATTATAACGCTTTTACAAAAGAAAAATATTATTAAGAAGGATGATTATATTCATCAAGTTACGGTGTCGGTATAGGTACATTACGTTGTTGCGTATATTTGGTCGTTGATGTCGTTGTTGTTTAGTTGAAATATATAAATAAATAATAATTACGTCACGTGGTCGTTACGATGTCGCAACGTGTCATTGTAGTGAGAATCGACCTTTATAGTTGACTTTTTTTTTTTACTATAAAGTTTACTTTTATAAACTAAAAGCATTTTATATATTATTATACGGAATGCAGTTAACCTCCGTAAAACTATGACATTATGTACATAATATAATATACGTATATAATATGTATACATATTTCTTTTCAATACTTCATATTTCATGATTTAAACAAAAGATTTTTTTTAGAAGCAAATTTTTTAAAATACAAAAAATTAAATGCTGCATTAGTCATGGGCGAATACGTGAATCATGTTATAATTTATTTATGCTCCTCTAGATATGCAACATTATAATAAAAATTGATGCTCCATATATTATAGCATCTCATCACATAATCAGACAATTTAAAAAAATGTAAATATAATTTATTAATAAATTACAAATTATAAAAATAAATCAAATAATTGAATTTAATTTTTGTATAATTTTTTTTTAAAATATAATTTTTTATGAATAAACAAAAAAGAAAATTGGTTATTGCTGCAGATAACTTTTTTTGTTTTTTTTTTTTTTTCTTTTTTTTGAAACCCACTTTTTAAATATTTTCCATAAAAAGAACCAAAGATTTTTCAAGTATAATTGAATTTTTCTTTCTTTCCAAGATTTTTTGAATGTCCCTATATTATTGTTAAAAAAGAACATTAAGGAAAATTTATTTCTACAGTTTTTTCCAGATTTTTTGAAAATTCAGAGATTAGTTTCTTTGAAAGCCAATATCTATACATACATAACTACTTAAACCACCTTTGTATGAACGTAATATAAATATTTTTTTTTTTTTTAGTTTTTGATTTATAGCTATAATATGGAAAATAAAATTTATAATGATTATGTTCGGAATCTTGTGAAAAATTTATTTACTAGAATAAAATTGAAAAATTTCCTTTTTTCGTTTTCTTGGTTTTTTCTTGTTTTTTATTTCAACAAAATTTTATATCCGGATTAACATATTAAATGCTTCATATTCACTTAATAAATTGTGAAAATGTTAAGGAAGTTTCAATAATTTATGATTATTCTACCCAAAATATCCAATAATTTTGTAACTTAGTTTTTTTGAATGTATATATTATATGACTGTTGAACTTAGGAGGAAAAAAAATGAGAATTTTCACCAAAAATTTATTAATCTAAATTAAATATAGAAAAATGTAAAATTTATGGTGTATGTACAAATAAAAATTTAGATAAATAAACATTTTGAAATATTTTAAGATAGGACAGCCAAGAAAATCATATTATTACTAAGTAAGAAGGTCTAATAAGTGCTTAGGTTTAGAATTAAAGTTAACTATAATTGTCTTAAATATCTAAATCTTGAATATGAAATGAAAGAGGTGATCAAAAATGTTAAATGATACATTTTAAAAGAAAATAATTGTTATTTATATATTAATTGTTACGATTTAAGAGGAAATTTGATTAATGGAGAAATAAATGCTACTTAGACTATACTTTAATCTATTATTTATATTGTTTTTTCATATTGTTCAGAGCATATGGTTTTTATGTCAACATTTTTGAAGTTATACTACATGCAAACTTAGAAAAATGCTCTGTTGTTATGTTGTATCTAAATCTAAACTTAGAAGTCTATCTTTGCTTCGGTTAAAATTATAAGTTATATTTATTACGATTTAGCTAACATTGGTTATATTAATTGGTTCAGCTAGCTAAGTTATATTAATTCCGGTTCAGTTAACTTGATAAACTCATTTTCTTATAGCTTTAGGAAAACATAAATATTTTCTAGAAAGAAAGGTTTTATATTAAGCCTTGATGATATGATATGAATCTTACGCATAATATTTCCGATTTTGAGGTTTGCGGATGTTTTTGATGTCTAGTGCTTATTATACTAATATTTTATTATCTATGAAAAATTTTACAGATAAGGGTAACAAAATTTTTAGTTTTCTAAATTAAGCCTATACAAATAGGTACTAACAGCAATAAATCAATTAACTAGTGAATCTTAAATCACAAACAAATTTCAAAAATTTCTCGTTTGAATTAAAATTTTTAAAAATAGAACATTTCAAGAAACTTCTAACAGAAACTAAAAATTTCTTTGGTTATTTCAAGTTTTAAAAAAACCATTACGCCTAATGTTCTTTGGAAATATATATTTCTATTTGGCGTATAATTGATTATCTTGTAAGCTGTCATTTGGTATAATGGGACACTTTGGAAAATTATATTTTGCAAACACACATTTTGCAAAACATTATATCGTCTTTTAGGTCTGCAAAAATTTTATTTAAGAGTTAAATATACAAAATATATTTGAATACAATATTCGGAAAATGAGTAAAAATTTGAATTTTAGAGAACTTCATTTAATGACGTCATCGGTAACGAACTCTTTGGAAAACTTAATAGACGTCATAAAATATTCCTTACAGTACACAGCTTGAATCTATTTTTTAGAACTTTATCCTGAATTCATTAGAATATTGTATCATGGAGCTTTAGTCGAAAAGGTCTCTTTGGGATTTGAGCCGCTTTCGGTACAAATATACTTATTTGTTTTTTTTTTTTTTAAATAGCCTTTTATCCTTATTTTATTTAAAATATTAAATATGATATTTTTAATTTTCTGTATTTCATTTTAAAACTTACTCACAATTATGTTCTGCTTAAAACGCACCTAATCATTAAAACGCACATAACCATTCATTATATAAAATTAAATTTCTGGGAAAACAAAAACAATCTAATGGATGAATAATAAATAATATTTAAATTTTCAAATATTTATAATAAATTATTTTATTCCAAGTATTTTTTTAAAAACATCTAAACCGATATTTTTAATTTTTAATAGAAACAAGGTAGAATGTAAACCAACGGTTTTTAAAAGCGCACATTTCCAAAACTCAATACAAACTGTTTAGAAGTGTGACTTACACAAAAATTTGAAAATTTCATGTAATAAGAAAAAACTTGAAAATAGGACATTTTTGAGATTTTGAGGGCCCGTAAGTCCGGAATCCTATATAACTAAGAAAAGCTGTTAACACACGTAAAAATATATTATTGAAGCTTTAATTTTTATGTCTTGCCGAAGAAAAATTTTTACAGGTGCCTAAGTTACAGGTGTCTAAAAATAGCAAATTTTCAATTTTTGAGGCGCAATAACTCTTAAAGAGGAGGCGTTACCAAAAAATTTTCTGAGGAAACTTATACTAATTCTAAAAGTTCTTTCTTGTCTCAAAATTTCAGGTTCCTATCTAAAGGGGTGCCGGAGTTATGAAAAACGAAATTTCATGCAAAATGTGGTTTTCACATAACGGTAAATTTAAATAGTAAATTACAAAATATTGCATAATTTTGATATTGTTTTATATAGATAATAAAATTTTCGATCTTCTGACGGTTGTAGATTGCAAAACTATTACGCAGAGCCCGAGATATATACATCTGAAAATGGGGCTTTTTTACAATTTTGAAGAGCTGCAGCTTTGGAACCCTTTACAATTAAAATAAACCTTTCACACACGTAAAAATATATTATTGTAGCTTTAATTTTTACATCTTGCAGAAGTAAAATGTGTACAGGTTCCTAAGTTACAGGTGTTTAAAAATAGCAAATTTTCAATTTTTAAGCCCTAATAGCTCATAAACAGGGGATGGTCCGAAAAAATTTTCTGAGCAAACTTATACTAATTCTAAAAGTTCTTTCTTGCCTCAAAATTTCAAGTTTCTATCTAAAAGCGTGCCGGAGTTATGAAAGTAGAAAAATCATGCAAAATTTGGTTTTCACATAACGGTAAATTTAAATACTAAATTTAAAAAACTTGTATAATTTTGATATTAATTTACAAAGATAAAAGAAATACCTGTCGAATGACGTTTTCAGATTGAAAAAATCTTAAGCAGAACATAAGATATATGTATTTAAAAATAGGGCTTTTTCAAAGTTTGAGGGGGTGTAGCTCCGTAATGGGGGGGCTACATGAAAAAGTTGTTCCACAAAATTATTTTTTTTATGAGACCTACCTATGTTTAAAATTTTTTTTCTCTATCTTTAACGGTGTAGAAGTTTTGTAAACAGACGGACGGACGGACGGACGGACAGAGTGAAACTAATAAGCACATTTTTTCAAAATTTTTTTGGAAATGTGCTAAAAACGTAAATGGTAATAAATTAAATTAATTTTTTTTTTATAATAATATTTTCTTTTTCTTGTTTTGTTGATTCTTGATTTATGATTTGGATATTAATCGGTTAAAAATTTAATTTTAAGGTTTCTGCTTGTATACACTTTTTTAATGGATTATCAAAATAAAGAGCATCGTTGTTTTTTAGACAAAAAATTAAATAATGTTTTTTCAATGTCAGAATAAAAGTTTTTATTTTGAAGAAATCTCTTTCCCATAACAGTTTATTTTTTGCCTCTCCCGCCCCTGCTTTCGTTTAATACTTTTTGAATTTTAATGGTCCTTGAAAATTTTTATCACTTGTAAAATGTTTATTTTTCTTAAAAAAAGAAAAAAATTATTATATGGTTTAAATTATCATTGAACATTTTACTCTTCATAAGCTTTTGTAAAAATAAAAGAATAAATTGATGATAGAAACATGAAAGTAAATAATATCTTTATTATGCAAAAACAAAAAAAAAACATAAAAAGATACAGTGAAAGGGAAAAATATGTGTAAAGTTTAAATGAAATTATAAATGAGTTATTCAGAGGGAATATTTTTTCAATATTAAATTTTAATGGAAAAACAATGATAAACTTTAGGATATAGATGATATAGATAGATGTAGAGAAAATAGGTGATGGCATAGTTTAAGAAGAACTCATTCCTAAAAAAAATTTAATTTTTACTACTAAAAGTATAATCAAATCTTAAAGATATAAAAATTAGGTACATTTTTAAGGGTTAATAATAATTATAATAAGAAAAAAGTTTAATGTCTTTTATTTTAAGTAAAATTTTACTCCTTAACATTGATTTTATGAAAACAATTCTCTGATAATGTGATTCTCCTTTTTACAAAATGAAATATTAAAATACTGTAATCCAAAGCAACACTTACGTGTACTAGTAATACAGAAAAAAAAAGAAAAAAAAGAGCACCCTATGAAAAAATAAAAAGTTATTAATTAATTCAGTTAATACTAACATTTACTCTACTATTAAGACTAATATAAAATTTACAAGGCGAGAAAAGAGAAGACAAAAAAGAGAAAAAAATCTTTCTGCTTTACTCTCTCTTTCTCTCTCTTCAAACTCCCTAACGCTTCACAGTTTTAAATGTCTTTTATGATAAAAAAATAAGAGTAAATTAAAATAAGTATCGTATATACCACTAGAAAATTACCGTTTAAATTTAAAATTACGGTTTAAGTTATGGTGATACGTATTAATTACTGAGAAGAGTAGTAATGAGATTATAGCATTAACAACATATACGTACGGTAGGGAGGGAGAAGAATATTGATTTTATTTTGTTTACTATTAGCATATATTAGAAAAAAGAATAAAATAATAATTAACAAAATTAAAATTAATTTATTGTAAACAAAACAAAACGTTTAATTAAAAAATTAAAAAATAATAAAATTTGTAAAAATACTTGTATAGTGAATAAAAATTTTCTTATAAAGAAAAATTGGAAAAAATTCTTAAAATATAGAAAAAATAAAATAAAAAAATTAAAATTTATGTAAAATAAATTTGTTGCAAAAAAAAAAAAAAAACTTACTTATATGTTACCGCCATTGAACAACAAACGATTTTGACAGACCGACGGTAGAAAAACAATAAGTTAAGTTACATTAATTAATCAAGTGATTAAATTACATTTTATAATAAAGTTTTTTTTTTGAACTTTATTAAGAAGTTTCAGAACAAATATGTTGATTGAAGCAATCAAGCAAACAAAAATATTTGGGTTACTAATAGGATTGTATATTTTTCCGAAACACTATATAAATGACTTATTATTAATTATATTGTCAATCAATTGACAACAATTTCAATGAATATGCAATTTGATAAAAATGTTCATAGATCGAGTGTTGGTTGTTTTAATCTAAATTGACAAAGATTGCCAATATAATTGTCAATATGTCTCTTCGTGTAAAGACCGTATAAAACGCAATTCGTGTATAAGTGGCTATTGAATTATATTGAAGAACATACCAATACTATCTTAAAATTTAAAAAAAATTATTAATTTTAATGATTTACCATATAAATTAATATATTATGTACATATAAATTTGTTCTTCACTGTATTATCAACTTCAAATTATTATTAAATAAAATTAATGATTTATTAAATCGGATTTTATAACAATTTTCCTTTTATTACACTGATTTTCTTTTAAATTAATATGTCCAGAATATTTTGATGACAGTTTTTTTTTTTTTAAATTAAATTGAAAATATAAAAGAGAAAGTATTTAATTAAAATACATTTTCATCCGTTCAAATTGATTGAATGGCAAAAAAATACATTACGAAAAATTGTTTTCAATAATAAAAATTATGAAAATTAAATAATTTTATGTATTTTTTTTTTAAAGTATTTTATGGTGGTAAACTTAACACCAAAAATTACTTTTTAATAATTAATGAAATTTTTAATTAATATTTTAAAAACATGTGCGTACATAAAAAAAAAATATTAAAAAGAAGAGCATGTTTTTTTCCTACCTATAATTGAATATTGTTTGAGTAAAACGATTACGTATTTTGTTAAAAAATAATTGAAGAGAGTGAAAGTGAGTGTAAAAAAGCCATAAATTGTACAAAAGAGATTAAAACTTTTCGAAATCTGATCTGATTATACATTCTGTCATATTATATTTAAAAATTTAAGTACTATAAAAGATACAAAAAAAAAAAGGAAATTTTGAATGTCATCTAAATACAACCATTTAATAGAGGTATAGAAAAAAACTTAAAAATATTTTAGTAAGAGTAAAAACTAAGAGATTTCAGTTTACATGAACTTGATATAAAAGTGGTCGTAACTCGTGAGACTTACGTAAAAATATAAACTCATTATTAAACGACATAAAGTTGGAGTACCACTAAAAAGGTAAATTGAAAAAAAAAAAAATGTTTCATTGCCGAATAATAATTAAAGTAATTTAAATTAATAAAATTATCCAGCCAACGGTGTAGCAGTTAAGACATCGGCATTTTATTCATTAAAGGTCTCGGGTTCAAATCCTGATTGAATCATAAAGTGTAATAAAAAATATGTTAAATTTATGATACATAATGAGTATATTACAATTAAATAAAAAATAACAATGTATGTATGTATGCATCTTATAATATCATATTGCAATATACAATAAAATAATAATAAAATAATTGTTCTACAAGATAATAGATGGTGTTGAAATACAGAAATATTTACGTTTCATAATCTTGTACAATAGCTAACAGTCCAGTAATCAAGAACTTACTGAAATTAATGATTCCAGAAACTGAAGGTTATAGTTAAACATGAATTATAAATGACTTAGGGATAGGTGGTGGATAATCCTCATAGGAGTGGGAAGGAAAAAAAAAATTAATAGAATTAAAAATGAGCATAATTTTTTTCGCAAAACCGAAAAAAAATATTTAATTAATATGTAAGTATTTAAAAATTTATTTTTGCACTTAAATTAAAAAAAAAAGAAATTATTAATTTTCCCAACAATAAATTAAATTGTTTTTTTTTTTTTTTTTATTTCTGAAATTATTTTCAAACAGAAACTTCTTTTGTATATTTAGTTCTATCATTTAAATCTAATACTAATTTATCATTTTTATTTTTATGTTTTTTAACACTACTATTATTACTATTGGTACCAGCTGTTGTAGCAATACAACTACCATCATTATCATCGTTATCACCAGCACCACTAACTCCACCAACTCCACCAACTCCACCAACACTACCAACACTACCACCACCACCACAACCATCACAGCTATCACCTATATTAATATTTTCTTTATTAATATTACAACTATCACTTGCACTACTTGTTGTTGTTGTAGTTGTTGCTGTAGTTATAAGATTTTCTTCATTACCACTACAACTACCAGTTACACTTTTAACACTTTCATCACATAAATTTAAATTATGAATACTATCATCATTATCATCAAAATAATTAGTTGATGTTGTTGTAAGACCAACACCACCAATTATATTAGAAGGTTTTGTTAATGTTTTTTTTGTTTTAATTTGTAATAATAATGGACTATTACAATCACTGTTACCTCCATCACCACTATAACTATCATTTCTATTGTGTTGTTGATGTTGTCCTTGATTATTATTTTTAGAAGTTGTTAAATTATATTGTGTACTTGCTAATATACTACCTTCGCTAATACCACCATCAGCTGTACAATCATCATCATAACAACTACTATCATCTGTTGAATGGAATGATATATCATCATCATCATCATTATTTTTATTTTGTATTATTGTTGTTTCTGTTGTTGTTCTTGTTGTTGGTTTATTTAATTTATTTATACATTTTGTTGTATATTGTGCTCCTATTGTTTTTATTGTTGTTGTTGTTGTTGGTTGTATTTTATTATCACTATCTATAATATTTAATTCGATGTTATTTTTTTGATTATTATTTTTATTAATTATTATATTATTACTACATAAATTATCACTATTATTAACATTATCATTATTTATTAATTCTAAATCTGATTTTTTTATTTTTGTTTTTATTTTATTATTTCTATTATTACTACAACAACTATTTATACTATTATTACTTAAATTTCTATTACTATTATCTTTATTTATTATATTAATAATACGATTATATTCATTGCATTCAATATTATTACATAATATTTTTTCATTATTTACATTTAATAATTCATTTTTACAATTATCACATATTAAAAAATTATTTTTATTTTGATTATCACATTTTGAGTTATTTTTATTATATTCTAATTGTTTTTCTTGTTGTTCTTGTTGTTGCTGTTGTTGTTGTTGTTGTTGTAATGTAGAATGTTCTTCCAATTTTTGTGCAACATTACTTAAACTAATGGAAATTTCATCAATTGTTTTTGATGTTTTTAAATTAGTATTTAAATTATTTTTAGCTGATATTGATAGATTATATTGATTATATTGTTGTTGTTGATGTTGATGTTGGTGATGATTATGATGATGCTGTAGATGTTGATGATTTGATAATTGTAATTGTTGTTGATGATATTCATTTTGATGTTGCTGTGATTGTTGCTGTGATTGCAATTGATGTAATTGTGGTAATTGAATTAAACTATTTGAATTTTGATTAAAAAATATTGAATTTGTTGAAGTTAGTATTGGTGATTTTTGTTGTTTTTGTATTTTTAATGAAGATGATGTACGTGAAACTAATGATTGAGATGATTTTGTTACAGGATGTGATAATGATGTTGTATACAATTGATAATATTGATTTGAATTTTGATTTTTAATCATTGATTTTGTTGGTGATTGTTTATTTGATATTGAAATTGATGTTGAATTTTGATATTCATTATTAAAATCATCATCAATCGATTCGGAACACATGCATTCTAATTTTAAATTTGAAAAACTTAATATATTTTTATCATTTGTTGGTGAATCAATTTGATTACATGATGATACTTTTGATATTACTTTAGAACAACTTGAACAAATAAATTGTTGTTGTTGTTGTGGTTGTTGTTGCTGTTGTGATTGTAAATCACCACTATTAACAATTTTATTTAAAAATTCATCACCTGTTAATGATGTATTCATTGATTTCTCAACATTGACTATTGATGTTTTAGATTTTGTTGCTGTTGTTGTTGTTGTTGAATGTTCAATAATTGTTACTTGTTTTGTTGTAGTAGAAGGAGCAACTGATGTTAATGCTGTTGTATTATTATTTTGTGCATATTTTTGTATGTCATTTATTGCAAAAATTGGTAAATTACTTATATTATTATTACCAGCAGTATTACTATTGTTTATACCACCACCCCCTCCACCAGCACCAGTTATTGGTTTATTAGCTAATGACAATTGTTGACTAGTTGTTCGTAAGCTATCTAAAAGACTTGATATTGTCATAACAGCAATACCTTTTGGTGGTGCAGATTCTTGAATTCGTTGTAATTGATAACTTAATTGTCGAATTTCTTCTAGCGCTTCTTGATCCGACAGTTTTGTATCTAAATGACAAAAAAAAAAAAAAAATAGAATATGAAATAAAAAATATATTAATTATTATTTTATATTACACAGATATTCTTACAAAGAAGTTAAAATTTTGATTTCCATAATAAATTCAACTAACATAATATATTATAGAGTTGTCATAAGAAAATCAGTAATTTTATCTACAAGGTGTCGAAGATCAATTTAAGATAATGTAAAAACTATTGACAGGAAGTAGTTTCAATTACTAAGATATTCTAAACTGTATTACAATTTACTAATTTATTTACAATGCATAGTTAAATTATTTTATATGTTACTAGATTAGATAGATTTAAAGTTTTGATTTGTACAGAAACTAATATATTATAATTGAATCTATAGGTCAAAACTATTGACAGACAACAATTTTTCTCTAATTATTCTTACCTTGCCCTCATACGTCTCCTTTGTAATTAATAATAAATTTTATAATCATTAAAATTATTTGTATAATTGAAAATGTATTACAAATAAATTAATTTAAAAGACATAAGTTGAATTTTAATTTAACCTAAGAACATATACCTAATCAATTATCGATAAAAGAATGTTTTGTTTTGTTTTACTTAAATTCTCTTTTATTTATCTCTTAAAAACTCAAAAATTTAGTCTAAACACGTTATAAAACATTCGAGAATATTTGATGTAAAAAAATTCTTCAAGCAAAACTTACCAGCTGTATGCATTTGTGCGGTTGAAGTTGATGTGCTAGGATTTGCAAATGTTCGTATTTGTGGTCTAAAATTAAATTTTGCTCCTGATGATTTAGCGCCCATAGCTATTGCTTCTTGTGATTTTCCGCTTCTTAAAACAATGTAAACCTATAAAGAAATAATTATATAATGTTAAACCTTTAAAGAAATTAATTATTACGTTTTTTGTTTCAAAAATTTAATTTTATTTATATTTATAAAATCTTTGTCTTTTGTACAATAGCTACAATCGCGTCATGAACGGCTTAGTGAAAAGAGTTTCTATTTGTCATATTTAGCGAATAATAAATAACTTGAATAAATGAATGCCCTTTGCTTCTTATTGGAGTGAAAAAGAGAAAAGAAATATACATAATGATATTATATTTAAATTGATACCTATATTATTAACCTTTTTAACTATGAACTCATTAATTCTTCTAAAACTAAGTTAGCATATTGTGTTAGTCAAGCGGCAGTCAAATCCTTAGCAACAAAAATTATTAAATCTAATGTGTTATTGAGAAGTATTGAAAATACCCTCAGTACAAAATACTATCAACTTGATTTGGATTCCAGGTAATGTGTGTACCTACACGTACCTGAACAAATCCTCAAATAAAATATTAAAAGAATTCTTTGATCGGAACCATGTGGCCGAACTTGAGTTAAATAAGATTCAAATGTACACTTTCTCTCTTAAGAACTGAAATAAAATATTTGGTTGGTATTATTACGGAACACTGTCTTATTCATAAGACACGGTAGAAGATTAAGTAAGTATGTGGATTTTAAATATAGATTTTACAGAAAAATTGATGCTATAAAGTGTTGTTCCACACTCTGATGGTGTTCCTGTCACTGTGATAAAAAAAGGTAAAAATGTCTACATTATCTTGATTATTTTGTAATTTACACTCTAAACATGACTAAGTTAACATATAACATAAAGATTTAATTTTCTAAAAACAATGTTATGACAAGAAAATTACACACCTTTTCCTTTTCAGCCATGGCTGTAAATGTCATAAGGAAGAATTATTCTTAAGACGTGTGTGGGAATCGAACCCATACTCAGTCGATGTTTACGCGCTTTTACCCATTTTATTTTTATTTACGTAAAATTTAATTATTTAAAAAAGAATTATCAAAAATTTCTGTTTTTACTTTTTAAAAATTTAAATTTTTGCCTCAGGGTTTTGTGAAATTTTCTTGTTTGTTTATAATATTCCAAATCATTTATGTAGATAACAAAACAAACACTTTTTTTTCGCCTTAATTTTTCACAGGTACCAGAAATCAAATGCGAATTAAAACGTCAGAAAAATATTATTTTTGATTTTAATCCACAGATTTAATTGAAAACAAAAAAACAAAAAATAATCACTATAAAAAAGAAAAGAAAAAGGCAAAAACACCACCAACAGGCAAATAAATAAATAAATAAAAAAAAAGGAATATCTTAAGGAAAAAAAAAATAAGAAGAAAATAAAAGATATAAAAAAAAAGATAAACATGATTTACATATTTTCTCATTTATTCCCCTATAATTAAGTAAAATGTGCTTTAAATATCACTTAAAAATTTTCTTGTTTTTAAAAGATTATTAAAACAGAAAATTAAAATGGAAAATTTTCTGTTTTTTATATTTTGTTTTCTTATTCTTTTCATAAAAAAAAATTTATTCAAAATGAAGAAAACAAAATAATTTTGATGAATGCAATAAACTTAAAGAAAAAAAGTACTTGTGTTTAAATTAAAGCAAAATAAAAAACTTATATAAGATAATTAGTAAAAAAAATATTACAGTTTAACATAAAATTATAAGGTATCAGTACAACATTAAGTTGTTTTTATTCTTTTATTTATTTTTAACGGGAAAACGAGATTTAGATTTAAAACTTTCAGATAGTTATATAAAAGTTATGCAACTATAACGGTAAATATCAGAGCGCCAATTTTAATTTTATAATAGTAAAATTCAATTTATGACTGCAGTTACTTTGCAGCCAAGACCTTAACAATTTATTATACTAGTTTCACAAAGTTCACATAAATCTAACATATGACTAGTGACATTTATATCTAAATTTTAATGATCCGTTTCCAAAAGTTTAAGTTAGAAATCCTAATTAAATTAAAATTACTTAGATAGTATATTTTTAAAATGAACAATTTTATAATCTGACAAGCAAAAATATGATCTGAGCCTCTCCTAGCGGTAATAGTTGAAATTTCCTTTTTCAATTCACCTTCACATTACCCCCACCAATTTCACCTTACTTGAAAATAAATTTTGTAGTAATTTGAAAAAAATCGATGACAACTTTTAATTTATTGTGATTCTTAAATCGTATTCAATCAAAATCTATCTTACAAAGTGTGATTAAACGAAAAATCCTCAACGACCGCGTCAATAAAGTCAATCCCAAAAAATCCTTGATCTGATAATATTAACAGTAAAAGTTTTGTTTTTATACCCTACACATTAAGTATAGGGTATATTAACTTTGGTATGGTGTTTGTAACCACCAAAAGGAAGCGAGTTAGGTATAGACATGTATATTCTGAATCAGGATTACCGCCTGAGTCGATTTAGCGATGTCCGTCCGTCCGTACGCACGATAACTCAAAAAATAATGATGCTATCTTGATGAAATTTATACTGTAGGTTAACAATGACTAAGGTAAGGCGGGGATTGTAAATGAGCGAAATCGGACTATGCGTTCGAGTACCTCCCATACAACTCCCAAAACCGAACAAGCATATCTTCGAAATTAATAAAGATAGAAACCTCAAATTTGGTACTAGGGTGTTGTTTCCTGAATCCCTGATTTGTCCAAAATTTAAGATGAATTAGATTGGTTGTTCGGGTATCTGCCACACAACTCCTAAGACCAATCAAGCATATCTTCGAAATTAATAAATATATAAACTTGAAATTTGATATAAGAATGTTCTACCCTGTTGATGTCTCTAAAATTTGAGATGAATTGGGGTGGTGGTCCGCGTACCTTCACACACTTTCCAAGACCTAACAAGCATATTTTCGAATTTAATAAAGATAGAAATCTGAAATTTTGTACAAAGGTTGTAAAAGCATTTATTTTTTTAGCTTAGTTATATTAAATACCTAACTAAAATAACTTATGGATTTTTAATTTAATTTGAATTTTTTAGGTGTAGGGTATAAATAAGTCGGTTGCATCTACTTACTGTTACTTTTACTTGTTTTTTTAGATATAATGAACGAATTATTTAAATTGCATGACCACAACTAAAATATTATTGTATCCTTCATAAATTAATAAAACAAAAACAAAAAAAAAAAACAAACCATAAGATGAAAATTTTAAGTAATTAATATGTTAAATTTTTAAAAACACAAACAAATAAAAACTAATCCGTGATTTTTATAGTAGTTTTTTTTTTTTGTTTTTTACTTAAGCATATAAAAGTAAACTGTATAAAATAAAATCTCGTTCATTTAAATCGTAGTATAAAATTTATATTTCATGTTTTTCTTTTTTGATTTTTTGTGATTTTTTACAAGACAATTTTCATAAAAATAATCACTTACCTTACTACCAAATATTAATCCAAGTAATAGTGTGACAGTTAATTGAGTATGACAGAAGAAAATTATAAATAACAAATCTGGATTTGCTGGCGATTGCAAAAACAACCTGAAAATAAAATTAAAATAAATTTTTATTATTTTGTTAAAAGATTTTTAATTAGGTGTAACAAATTTTTGTTAATTTTGTTTAGATTTTATTATATTCTATATATAAATCTAATCTTGTAAATTTGTAAATTTGAAAATTATCTAGGTTAGAATTTTTAATATCCTGTTATGCAAATTTTTTTTTTTTGAATTTATCATTAATTTTGAATAATGCAAAAATAACAAAAAGAAAATATATATTTTTCATTGTTAATTTAAAATTTTGATCAGCTAATAAATAATTTATGACAGTAGAAGAGAATATAACAAAATTTTTTATATAAGAATATTTGAGGTGCATCTATATACAGTACTGTAGAAAATTTACTAATTATATCAAATATAAAATTGTTTTACCGTTTCGATATTTTTCAAGATACTTACTATAAAATTTATGGATTAATAAAATTAATGAATTAATAGAAGAAAAACAAAATTTATACTTTAAGATTTTTTTTTACCGACCGCATACATTAATGTATAAGGTAGGTATTGTTTTCATACTAAAAATTTGTACCCAAGATTTTGGCAAATATGCACTACTCTGGTGTGGAGAAGGCTGTAAAAAATTTTTTACTATGATGTCTGTCTGTATGTGTGTGTGTGTTTGTGTGTAAGGGTGCGTGTCATCATGTAGGTCATTACATAATAATGTAAATGGATGTATGAATGAATGCACATATATTTTCGATTTTATTCCATATTATTGTTATTGAATAAAACAAAATGTTGTTAAATTATTAAAAGTTATTTTGCTTTGATATAAATTATTATGTAAAACATCTATAAATTTTGGCTTTGTACTTTTCATGCAGTGGCGGTCGGTCCTGTGGTGGAGATAGCTGATTTTTTTAATATGTTTTGATTTCTCATCATAACATGTGGTCAGGAAATTACAGAGCCTTTTCTGTTCAGGCGTGGCTGTAAATATTGTAAGGGGGAATAACTCTTATGACGTGTGTGGGATTCGAACCCACACTCCTTCTGTGTTTACAGCGTATATTATACGCTCTTTCCCACTAGGCAAACGAGGACCCTTTTCGAATTTTTAAAATCAATAGGTAGGAAACTTTTTAATTTGAACGAAAATTACAGAAAAAGTAATTTTTCTTAACCAATATCTCTTATTTATTTTAAAATATCTAATATTACATAAATTATTTTTATAGTATTAGTTTAATAGCCCTCTGCTTCTTAGACGTTTACGGACTGAGTATATTTAAATAAAACATTCATATTGTACTATTATTTATTTATTTTTTTTTTACAATATTAGTATTAGAACATCACTCATTCCTATTAAAATTATTTACGTTTACACATTAATTAATTTTTTTTTTTGGTTACAAAAGTTTATTACCTAATAATTAATTTTTGTTTTGAACTACAAAGTTCAATGTTGAGAAGTAAAAAAAGTTTGCTTATTGCTTCAATAACTTTTACGTTTTTGTTGTAAGTTTTAATAACTCAAATTACGACATCGAAATGGAATCAAATATATTAATTGTAGTAAGGCAATCAAACTTTCTTTTTTTAAATTACTTTGACTTTTACTTTTTAATTAAAGTTTCATATTTCTAATAGTATTTTGTGAGCCTAAGAACATAATGTTGATTGTCTTATATAATGTACACCATTGTACTAATTCTGCGTTGTATATAACGATATGGGGAACTGGATTTTTTTTATAACATTTTAGTCTCATCTACTAGTGTTGGAACTTCTCCTACCTTAGATTTAGTAGCCTATATGAATATACTGAGCGTGTTTAGCGAGAATAGTTTCGGGTAATGAATTGCAACAGTTAAAAGTACGTTCCTTTTCCTGTCCTATTTTTTTTTTTTTTTTTTGATGTTTTGCGAATGTCAGGTCTATGTAGTGATTTGTATCAAATAATCATGGAGGTTTATTACTTTAGAAATTAATAGTAGCTTTCAACCTTAAATGACCTTAGTATAGCAGATGGTTTATAATAAAAGTATATGGTTAATATTAATATTATACAAAAATAAATAAATATATATTTTATAGTTAGATATTAATAAATAATATATATATATATATATTTTTTTTTGTTGTAAAAATTATAGAAACAGAGTTAATGCAGAAGCATTACATCTAAAGCTTTTTTTTTTTTTCTTAAACTAATTAATAAAAAAAATTTATAGAAATATTTGTAATATTTAAATTGTATTATTAATTGCTACTTTATTGTACAAACGAAATCACTAAATAACAATATTTTTAAAATGATATACTTACATTGATACATTTAAAAAACAAGTTAATAAAAATTCATTATATATTGCCATTGAAATGAAACGACTTTCATTAAATTCTGATGGTGCTTTTCTCACCATAATGCACAATCGTACACCCCAAGCCAAAAATAATACTTCCACTGTAAAAAAGTATAAAAACAACAAATAAATAAAAAAACATTTCATTAATAATTAATATATATTATATATAATAATATATACATATATATATATATATATATATTCTTTAGTTATATATACATTTTACTTATAGTAAAAATGATTTCATTTCTTTATTAAAAAGTTCAAATGCCACAATAAAATTACATAATATAACTATGTTCATTACAGTACTACTACTCAGGTGTATAAAAATGCAATATTGATATAATAACCAAAAAGATAAATCAAAATAGAATGCAATGTACATATTTTGTTTCGTTTAATTTTATATTACATGTTTGATTTTCTCTACCATTTTTTTTCAATCCATATCAGTAAACAATAAATATTGTAAAAAAAAAAAAAAAATTCCATCCAGACACAGCTGTATATATAGGTAAGCATATTGAAATGAAAAATTTATTGAAGCTTTGGCACCTTACCATCTTTCAATAACTTATTTTTTGCTTTTTTTTTTTTATTTTCTTTTCAACATTTTGATACAGCTAAAATCACAGAATTTTTTAAAATAAAACTATTAAAGGATTGAATGTACATTTTTATAAGCTTATAGCATAAACCAAAAAAGTAAAACAAAATGGCTGATTAATATTCATAAAATTCGTAATAAATTTATGAATCAATTTTACAAATGATAGTTTTTTGGCAGCTGCTTGAACTTTTTCCCTTTTCTGTTTTATTCAATTCGAATTTCAGAAACGTAAAAGAGGCATCCTCTTGGGATATGCTTGACACCCTTGTAGAAAATTTCAAGTTTCTAACTTTATTAATTTCGAAGATAATGATTGTTAGCTCTTGGGAGGCGTGTGTCAAGTACCGGAATTGCCACTCTAATTCATCAAATGCATTTCAGGGACATAAAACAAACAGGCCAGAACACCATTGTACTAAATTTAAAGGTTCTACTTTTGTTGATTTGGGAGATATACTCGTTTGCTCTTGTGGTCGTTCGAAAGTTTCCAAAATACGAACCCATGGTTCAAATTCTCTCAAATGTCAGTTTTCAATTTTACAGAAAAGGAAACATAACGAAACACCTTTGTACTAAAAATAAAGGTTCTATCTTTGTTGGTTATGGAGATATACTCGTTTTCTCTGGGGCTTGCTGTGGAATCACTGGAAAGCTTCCAGAATCCGAACCCATGAACAGATTTTGTCCAGATTCCTTTCGTAATTAGTAACCTACTATATAAATTTCATCAACATAGCTTTACTAGTTTTTGAGTTATTGTGCAAACGGACGGACGGACATCGTTAAATCGACTCAGGAGGTGATCCTAATTAAGAATATATATATATATATATTGGTGATTACAAATTCCATACCAAAGTTAATATACCCTATACTTTAGGTGTAGGGTATAATAAATAGTTAGGTATTGAACATTTTTCAAAATTTTATTTAAATAATTTAAAACGAATCGTATTTTTTTTATATATCAACTTTAAATTGCAAATAATATTGTTTTAATCAATTTGAATTTTTTATTTTATTATATTTAATTTAATTAAATTTTTAACACTTATATAGTTATTTTTGATTTTAATTTATCATTTGAACCGTAAATACTACAAATATTTTATTAAATTTAATAAAAAAATAATAAAAAGAAACACAAAACAACAAAAAAAAAAAAAACCAAAAAAACACATACTTGATGTAAATGTGTAGTCCCACCAATCTGTTTTACAAAGAAAAGCTTTTAAATCATCAGCAGTACGTCCAACAACAACTTCTGGTGGTGATACAATTGTTCGAACCAATAAACAAGCACCAATTACAGCACAAATAACTCCAAGCCTTTTTAATAATGCTGCATCAGTGATTTTAACTGCTTTTGCTGAACGTACCCGAAATATAACTGATATTCTGTGAAAAGAACAAAAACAAAACAAAAAAAATTTAGTTACAATTTAAATTTTTTATTTTTTTTTTTACTTTAATTTAAAATGTAGATAAAATAGAGAGAGTATGTTAGTGTAAATAATACATTCTCTGTTTAAATACACCTCAATAAACATCGTGTAAAAAAGTATCTATTTTTTTTTTGTTAATAGATATAACCTAACTTTGTAGATCCACAACAGCATAAAAAAGGTTATTAAATTTTTTTTTGTTAAAAAAAAATATTTTTTTTTACTTTTCTTGTGCAATATCAATTAAAAAGACAGTTATATTTTTATGATATGAATTTTTTTCAAATATACTTTAAACAAAAAATTTAACGACACACACGTCATATCTTCTAATAAGATTTATAAAGAGTTTTTTTTTTGTTTGTTTTTTGTATATCTACATTTTTAAGCTAAGAAACTTTCAATTTATAAAGTATCATTTTCATAAGTTTAATGTACGACATTTAGTTTGTTCCATTAACTAATGTTATTTTACAGTATTTCATTTTGTCGAAGGGTGTTAAACCATGTTTCGTTTACGTTCATGAAATTCGAGTTGAACAAGGAAAGAAAGGAAAGTGGTTCAAGCAGCTGCCATACACAGCTTTTTCAGATGCAAAGTATTAATAAGTCGATTGAATCGACTTACTGTTACATTTACTTGTTTAATGTGAAAATTCTGTTCCAAAAAATATTTTTGAAAAATTTGCCAAATAGTTTCACTTTGTTCATCTGTTCATCCGTTTTTTTGTTTAAAAAAATTCTACACATCAGTTTCCTGAAAATTGTAGAAACAGTAGCCTGTGTCTCATTTTTCACAATTTTTAATATACCTACCTATATAAAATTCGTAAAAAACTTGGAATTTTTGCTGCAAGTCACAATTCCAAACTATTTTTATTGTCATTTTGAAAATGTGCACATTGAAAACCTTTAGTTTATTTATTCTGCCCTTTTTTATGATTTTATTTAATCTATGCTTTGTTATTTTACATACACGCAAAACATGCACTTTTCAACTTTTTCTTTTAGCCGTTTATTTTTTTAGCCAAATTGAATATTTAAATTTATCCGATATGTACTTGAAACGACTGCGGCTTGCAGTCGTTTGAATTATGAATATGACATTTTATAAATTCAAAATTCAACAAAACTTTAATTTTTCGTATATTTTTCGAAGGAGCATATTTTTTTCTGTTTTTTAAAAAAAATATATAAAAAAAAATATGAAAAGGTTATATTGTGATTTTTAATTAATAATATAATATTATCTTTTAACGAATGTGCAGCTTTTTTGCTATTCCGACTTTTATTTTATTCAGTTTAAAAACAAATTTAAAAATGTTAAATATTTTCACCTACAATACTGGATCATTCATAATTGCTAAGTTCGTATGTAGGTAATTAAAAATGTTTCAAAAAATTTTTGATAAATTTCCTTATTAGTTTCATTTTCTCTGTCCCTCTAATTGTAAAACTTTTACACGGTTTAAGATAGAATCATAAAATTTTACTCATCAATATTTCTCTTTAAAAAATTGATTTTTTATATGTTGGGGCTACAATATTATGGAGCTGCAGTTCTACAAAGTTGGAAAAAATGCTGTCACATTAGTATATTTCAGATACTGCTTAATATACTTTTTCGGAGCTAAAATATTTTTTGCAATTTAATATTTAAATTTACCGTTATGTGAAAAGAAAACTTTGTAGGATATTGCTTCTTTCATAGCTCTGAAATCCGTTTTTAGGCAAAACTTTGAAATTTTGG
This sequence comes from Poecilobothrus nobilitatus, assembly GCA_947095535.1. Classification (NCBI taxonomy): domain Eukaryota; kingdom Metazoa; phylum Arthropoda; class Insecta; order Diptera; family Dolichopodidae; genus Poecilobothrus; species Poecilobothrus nobilitatus. The sequence goes on from OX352773.1 coordinate 160,306,284, forward strand.
GAGGAGTGATCTTTTAGAATTGGAAAAGCTACCTTACAAAAAGTTTGGTATTCCAGCTATTTAAGAGCTATTGTTTTAATGTAAAGCTAAAAAACTAAAGCTTGAATATTATATTTTTATATGGTTTAACACCTTTTCTTAATTATATAGCGATTTCGTAAAAAAGTGTTTCCTGCTTTTTAAACATTTTTTCTTATAATACTACATATAAAACATCACAAAGTATATAAATTTTTGAGGCAATGTCACAGTAATTCCAAACTACTTTTATTGTGTTTGGGAAAATGTTTTTGTTTAAAAGCCATATTGATTTTACATTTTGCCTCGTTTAAATTTTTTTTTTTAAATTCTACAATAAAAAAAAAAATCTTTAAAACATAATGAAAATATTTAATTAAGATTGACACCTCGTTAAAAAATTGTTTTAATTTTTTACAATTTAAAAATTTGTTTTTTTTTTTTTTATTTTAAATTTAACATGTCAAAAATTTTTTTTTATTAAATGTAATTTAAAATAAAAATGAATATTTGAATCACAAATTCACAGACTATGTTTTGAATCGCTAACATAAAACAAATAAATTCGTTTTCATTTTGAAAAATAAAAGAGGACATATATGTACCTTTTTTTAAAAAAAAAAAATATATTGCAATTATCTTTATATTTTACGATACCGAATATCAGTGCGTGAGTGGTACTATAACAACAATAGTTAAACTCCATACTAAAACTAAACTTTTTGCATTTTTTATTTCTATATATCTAATATTATTTTTTAATTTAAGCTTTTGTTTGTATTACTATTTAATGAATTTAAAACAAAATGAAACTTTAATTGCAGAAATAATTTGTAGTCTTAAAAATCGAAAATGTAATAGATCTAAAGACGGTTTAAGAAGAGATCTTTTAAGGTATTTTGCCTCATTAGATGCTTCTTCAGTTTTTAGCGATATGTTTGTTAAATTCTATCGAATGTTTGGCGTAATTTAACGTTAACGGGTAATTATTATTAACATTAGAAAAAATGTTGACGAGATAAGTTTAGATATCAGTTTCGACACAACTCAATAAATTAGAAAATTATAGAAAATTCAGTTTCTATATACACCTTATAATAAAACAAAATTACATTTTTTATATATTTTTTACATATAGGTCAAGCTACGTCAAGAGGCGTATATCTTGACCTATAGGTAAAAATTTCATGCACACGCACATATCCACAAAATCGTCAAAAAGATCGTCATATCTATAAGAAACCACTCTTTAAAATGCAAAAAGGTGGTCACAAACATTCCCATTACCAGTGAGGTAAATATATACTCGTATTATATAGTATTTCTAACAACAGCTTTTATCTATTCTATTTCTATTCTATTTCTAAATTGAAAAAAAAAAATAAGTAAATAAAGGACCAAGTATAAAACAAGTTAAAAATGTTAAAAATTAATTATCTGTAAATACAAAGTGTACCTAAACTTAATAGCAAATTAAATTTAACTAACAACTACTAAATTTTCTTTCTCAAAATCCTTTTCGAAATTATATTTAGCAACAAGAAGAGTTGCCAAGTTACTAAGAAGAAATAAGAAATAATATTTGAAAATAAACTATTTAATTTTAATTTAAATATAGAATTGTTAAAAAAAATTGCCTTTATTACTAAAAATGTCTTTTATAATCTTCTCTAGATACCATATTACCAAGAAAGATGTAAAAAAGAATAAAGAATACATTAAACCAAATATATATCCTTTTTCGAATCATAATATAAGAAAAAACAAAGCACAGAGGCCTTGGTGGCCTAGTGGGTAACGCTGTAAGCACCGAGGGAGTGTGGGTTCGATTGCTACACACGTCGTAAGAGTTATTCCTCCTTACCACATTTACAGCCACGCCTGAACAGGAAAAACTGTGTAATTTCCTGTCCACATTTATGTGGCAGAGAAATGCAAAAAAAAAAAAAAACAATGCACACAATTTTGAGTAAATAAGAAAAAAAAACCCTAAAAAAAAAAAAGTGCACTAATATCTGTATTATTGTTCTTGTGCATTTTATTGTTAAGATAATAATCTTTTTAACAATTTTATTTTACAATAAAAAAACAAAATTTATTTTTCTTTTTATATTAAACTTACCTCCATGTTTTTAACATAAGTGCACCATAAGTTAAAGAGAAACCAATTTCACGTAACCATACACGAGCAGTACATGTATACAATGATGGATGCGGATACATTACAATAGTCTGAAATAGAAAAAAAAAAAAGAAAATTTTTTTAAAAAAGAAATAAAAAGAATATGAAAAGAAACTTTTTTTTATTAAAAAATATATTTTGTTTTTTTTTTTTTCATTTATTATGTGGGATGCAGGTCTTTATTTTTGTGGTTTCATTATATAAAATCATTGATGCTAACATATAATATATGTTAAATTAGGAATAATTTGGAATTTCTACTCCTTTCATTTTATTTTCCCTTTTTAAGTTTTTATTATTCCATCCTTTTGGTTTATTTATTTGTATATCTATGATTTATATATGCTTGTATAATCATCATTTCACTTCTTATTATATGAAGAGGAAGCATGTGAAAGTTAAAAAGACTTGAAACTTTCAGATTAATAAAACAATTTTTAAGCACTCTTTAACAATGAAATGAATACAATGAAACATAAACAAATATAAAAAAAATTTAATTTAGTATAAAGGTATTAAGATCTAACTAAATTTCCCAAGCTTTGCAAAAAAAAAATTTTCATCAATTGGATTTGAAACGAAGTCTTTGAATATGCTTTAATTATTAGTTTCTTCTTTATATAAAATACAGTGGAGAACATAAATCATTAAAAATCATCAAGTACTATAAAAATATTTAAAAAATGCCAAATATTTCTAAATTTAAAAAAATTGAAAATTATTAACTTGTACATTACTTTGAGTGGTAGATACAAAAAAATATAAAACGGAAACGGATCAACGAAGGTGAACACTAAGTCCTTATAGCGATAAGAATTCAAACCAGTTTAGTGTTTAGGGTTAGTTGTACAATCAGAAATTTACAGTAGAAATCGTCAAAATGATATATTTATAGATAATCAGGTAAATATACATAGACTATTTGCAATTGTCCTAGCGTGTAATGCATTTGTTACGTACGACCTTAAAAGTAAGTAAAAACTTATGATGATTTCTCTATTTGATTTCTTAAAATTCTCTTCAATACTCAATCTAAATTTAAAATGGATTAAATTACAATTCTTGAAATATATTTGGAACATTTCTTTTTTCCTTTTCAACCCCCTTTGGTATCATAGAGTTTCCGCAAAGCCGCATAATCTAATTCTATTTTGGACTATTAATTTGACTTCTACCCATGTAGTTTGTAGGTTTCTTCGGTTTCTTTTCCAATTGTTTTTCTCAATGTGTTTCTGCGTTTGCCTGCCTTTCTTCTTTCCTTTATAATTAGGAAAAATAAGATTTTAAGAAAAACATTTCTGATGATAAAATTTCTACTTTTTTTATATTTTAAAACCTCTTAGTATATCCTGCATAATCCCTATTGAATACAATATGCATTTTTTATGAAATAAAATGACCAATTTTTTATTTTACTAAAACAGTATTAAAAAAAAAATCAAGAAAACTTAAAAAAAGAACACAATATTAAAATAAAAAGAAAATTTAACACTCTAGTTAAAACTTATTTAGTAAAGGACAATGAGGAATAACAGTTTTATTTTATTTATTTTTAGTTTTCATTAATTTCCCTCCTCTTTATTTTGTTTTTTTTTTTGGTTTAATTTTCCAAGGAAAATTATGAGGTTGGTTGTTTGCCTTTATCTATAAAAAGAAAAAGAAAAAAAACATGATAATATCTTGCTCTCATTCTATTTGTCTGAAAATATTTTCTAGGTTTCTGTAGTTTTTTCTTTTTTTTTTACAACACTCTTGAGAGTTGACGGTAATTTTTAAGCTTTTGACGATAAAAAATTATTTATGAAAATAAAACTAAATTCTGTGTTAAATATACTGGTTGAATTTATTTTATGCAGATACTTTATTTTAATCATATGGATAAGGCCAGAAAAATAACTTCCAATGTAAAGTTAAAGATTACTTACAAATACTATGAAAGATTAAAAATTACAAATGCAAGAAAAATATAAAATAAATTTAGTTATTTTTATTGTCTATTAGTTTAGGTACATATTAATTGTATAAAATTAAAACATTAATACATCTAATTTTTCATACATCTAATAATAATAAAAACATACTCTCCATATCCGGTTTCTTCTTTCCATAATAATAGGACAATTTTCTGAACATGCTTTCCCTTTTGCTTCAACATATCTATACCTGCATTACATCGTTAACATTTTTCTATTCCTTCTTAACATTCTCAAATTTATTTCCTTTCACGAATAGAAAGAATCAAATCTCAAAGGAAAAGTTCCACTAATTTTTACCATTCGCAATTAACTTAATGATTAAAAAATAACTAGTATTCGCCCGCCCCTCGAAATTCGAGGTGTTTTAATTAGCAATTACAATACAATATATACAGTATAGTTTCTTTATGATTTTATTTAAAATGTAAAAATACAATTTTCAATAATTAAAGCCTTTATGAATTTAAAATTTCTTTGTAAATAATATTTTTTGTAAAAACACGATTATTATTATCTTTTAGAAGTTGCCCTTGATTTATTGAGTATTGGAAACTGAATATATACCTATTATATATGTATATATTATAAGAAGCCTAAGATGATAAATTTAAATATCTATTTTATACAGATTAAATATTATTATGATATTATGATATGTAAGAATTTATTTCGTTTAAAATATAAAAAAAAAAAACAAAAAAAAAAACAGAACTGAATCGAACTTGCAAAATCAAAATGCAACTATTAATAACTCCACACTCTACCACTGTACTAAACACTAAACTAAAATTTTAATCTTTATAATCAGTTATATTGTGAAATTCCTACTCCTACCATACAACCAATATTTTAAAATTTTTAATCGAAAAGAAAAATAAAACAAAAATTTAACGGAATCAAAGACCGTCTTTTTTAAAAATGTATAATATAGGTATAGATTATACATATTATATGATACATATGTATATACTTTACATGGGTTTTTTATAAAAATGGAAAATTATTAATGAAAATTAGAAAATTTTGGAAAAATATTAATTTTGTAAGATGGCTATACTGAATATTTATCATTTAAAAAGAAAAAAATGAAAGTTGGTTGGTAAATCATTGAGTAAAATGGTTTTAAATGTCTGTCATTTACAGATTAAATATTATGATATCTCTTACTCCACCCTTCACATTCGCAACAAAAATTTCATCCGTATAAAAGGGCAGAGTTTAGTGGTTAAAAGTTTAACACAACTATACAGAGACCTAATTTTTCTTTAATCTATTTTAGATTACTCTTTTTACTTTTTACAACTTTTAGACAACTTTTTCATGTAGCCCCATCCATTACGGAGCTGCAGCCCCTCAAACTTTGAAAAAGTTCTATTTTTCAATAGGTATATCTCATGTTCTACCTAACATTTTTTCAATCTGAAAACACCATTTGACTGGAATTTTTTTTACCTTTATAAATCAATATCAAAATTATACAATTTCTTTAAATTTAGTATTTAAATTTACCGTTATGTGAAAACCAAGTTTTGCATAATTTTTTTTCCTTCATAACTCCGGCACACTTTTAGATAGAGACATGCAATTTTAACACGTTAACTGCCACGAGTACCACCTTAACATACTCAGAAAAACTATTACAAACGCTTCGAGTACCAGCATATATGTCTCATGCTGGTATTTTATATTTTGTTTTGTGTAACACAACGTGAAACTCAGTCACCGTTTATTAATATGCAATTTTTTTTACTTGGCCTGCCAGATCTATACATGTTTTGAGCGCGAGAATTTTCCAATTTTTCTTTTAAAACTTTAAAACTTTCCATAGAAATTCATATTTGGCCCCAGGGACCTAAAAAAAAGTTTGTATGGAGGCACCTAACGTATTGGTAAGAAAGAACTTTAAGAATTAGTATAAGTTTCATCGGAAAATTTTTCTTAGACCACCCCGTGTTTATGATAAAATGAAAAATTGGTATTTTTAAACACCTGTAATTTAGGCACTTTGTGTACATTTTTCTTTGGCAAGACAGAAACTTTAAAGCTCCAGTAATATATTTCTACATGTGTTAATGGTTTCTTTCAGTTGTATAGGGTTCCAGAGTTACAGCCCCTCAAAATTGTAAAAAAAAAACCCTATTTTTAAATTGTATATATCTCAGGCTCTGCGCAGTAGTTTCATAATCTAAAAACGATATAAGACTAGAAATTTTTTTAGCTCTATAAAAAAATATGAAAATTATGCAATAAAATTAAAATGAAAATTATGCAAAATTTTGTAATTTACTATTTAAATTTACCGTTATGTGAAAACCAAATTTTGCATAATATATCTTTTTTCATAACTCCGGCACACTTTTAGATAGGAACTGCAAATTGAGATAAGAAAGAACTTTTAGAATTAATATAAGTTTCCTCAGAAAATTTTTTTGTACCACATTCTGCCATATTTTATGTATGTAGGTTCTCCTAAGTTTTAAAGTGCCTTACTAACGTAAAATCTAATAATTACTAATTCGTTAGATCAGTTTTTATCAATAAAAGAAAAAGTATAAATTTCTAAAAACACCCTGTTTGAATATTATAGAATTTTGTAACTAAAAGTTAACTAAACAATTTTTTATCATGTTTGTGTTTAAGAGAAACAGAGTGAGAAAGACATAAAAAGAGAAAAAAAAATATAAGAGTAAAAAGTTGAACTACAATATTAATGTTTCTTATTCTTTACGATCAGTACGTTTTTTCTTGTTAAATAAAAATAAAATTTATAAATTAAAAAAAAAAAGAGTCTTTAAAAATTTAATGTTTTAACATTTTTTACTGGTTTTTTAATATTTGATTTGTTTTGGTGAGGTTTCGTTTTATTAATCAAATTAAATTTTTAAATTTTTCTTTTTTACATTGTAAACGAACAGTTTTTGTAGTGTTACAAAATATCTCGAAAATAGTAGGAGAAACTAAACTGAATAAAATATCATTAACTATAGTTTACTTTAGTATAAAGTAAACTAAAATTATTTCTTGTTTAATTTGGGCATTTATGGTGTAATTTTTGGAAATAAATTCTTATATATTTCCACTACCTGGTTATTTATAATATAGGTACATTTTTAATTTGTAGGTACGAATTGAGCTATTTTAAAAAAATCGTATAATATTTTAAATACTAAAGTTGATTATTTAATATCCCCCTTTAGTATCGATTAATTTTTTCAACTCACAGACAGTTTTATTAATTTAAAGTTGATCTGTGAGTTAAAAAAATTGTTAGAAGTTGTTTATGTAAAGTTCAATTCTATATCTACTAAAGAGTCCAATAGAACTGAACAAGGACGAAACAATTTTTGATTAATTTTTCGTGTTTAGAATATTATTAACAAATTTAACTGTTTGAGTTTAATTTTGCTCGTTAGACGAGATAGAAATGATTTTAGATCCATACTAAAGATTGTTGACGTAAATCTTAAAATAAAGAGAAAGTTAAATTTGCAATAACAACCCTAAAATAATAATGTTTAAATATTTTATCTTTAAAATTGATGATAAATACAATATCCTTTCGATTCTTTTGTCCCTATTATTAATTTCATAGAAAATATGACTTATTCGTTAGAATCACAAAACTGTTTTACAACTTCCGAACAATTTTCATTTATTTTCTTGTTCTCATATATAGATTAGCTTTCAGTGTTAGCTTTCAGCTAAGTAGAGCAGCACTAAGTGATAGTTTCACGTTTATTAAAACGAAGTGAAAAAATAACTGTACTCTCGACTGTAATTCCAATGAGTTAAAAGAAAACAATTAATTATATCTATATAATAATAATATTGATGATATTTTATCCTTTAATCTAATTTTTAAGGAATTAAAAGTTATAGAACAAATTAGTTAATCATCCGAACAAAAAAAGACCCTAAAAACTTCTTTTTTTTTTTGATTTTAGGCTTAAATTCAATGGTATCAAAAAATAATTTATTTTTAATTTTATGCATTTTGTTTTTTCCTTTAACTGTCCTTTTTATTTTTTTTAAAGCAATAATTATTTATCTGAAGCAATTCTGAAGTGTTCTCATTTTTCAATATTTGCTTTTATTTTTCTATTTTTGAATTGTTTCTCCAGTTTTTTTTTTTACTGAATGTTTTAATCATATGAAAGTTGGGTCTATTGGTCTATTCTCAGTGGACTTGATAACAAAAACAAAACAGAAAAAAAGTAAAAAAAAAAAAATTTGATTTGTTTGAAAATTCCAGGAAATTTATCTTTTCTTGCGTTCCTTTTTAGCACATTTCAAAAAAAAATTTGAAAAAATGTGCCTATTTGTTTGATTCTGTCCGTCCGTCTGTTTACAAAACTTCTACACCGTTAAAGAAGTTAAAGAAAAAATTTTTTTAACTATGAATAGGTTCCACAAAAAAATTAATATTGTAATAGAACTTTTTCATGTAGCCCCATCCATTACGGAGCTGCAGCCCCTTCAACTTTGAAAAATCTCTATTTTTGAATGCGTATATTTCATGATCTGATATTTTTTCAATCTGAAAACGCCATTCGGCAGGAATTTTTTTTAGCTTAATAAAAAAATATAAAAATTAGACAATTTTTCTAAATTTAATATTTAAATTTAGCGTGAAAACCAAATTTTGTATGATTTTTCTACCTTCATAACCCCGATACGCTTTCTGATAGGGGCTTGAAATTTTGAGGTAAGAAAGAACTTTTAGAATTAGTATTAAGTTTTCTCAGAAAATTATTTTTGTAACAACAGAGTAACAATTCTAAACAGTTTGTATTATGGAAATGTGGGCTTTTCTTTTGGAAATATGCGCTTTTAAAAACCGTTGATTTTCATTCTGCCTTGTTTATTTTTAATTCCGGCATAGGGAATTTTTTTCGGGCATTAAAACTTTCTATAGGAAGATATTATTATTTTTTGTTTTTAGATAGTAACAATAGATATGTTAAGAAGATTATTTAATATTCTCAAAAGAATTTGCCTTTTTCACTTGAGTTTCATTAAGTTTTTATTGACTGTTAGTTTTATTTCTTAGTGTGTAGTGTGTAGTTTATTTTCATACACATTGTATTTGAAATTTTTCATTAAATGTTAGAATAAAATGTACACAAGTTAATTTATTAAAATTCTATGTTAAAAATATATAAAAATAAAAGATATTGATTTAAATCAGAATTTATGGTATCACCAAACTATAAATTTACCAGTTTTTCTAAGGCTAAGAGGAGAAAAAAAATTATTTTTTATTCAGATGTAAAGGCTTTCCATTCATAAATTTACTTTATGCGCTCATAAAAATTGAAATATGAAATCACTAAAGTAGAACATAATTATCATTATGTTAACACTAAAAATTGTTGAAAAATAAAAAAAACACTATGTGAAAGCCAAAATTTTTGAGAACTTTCAACTAAATTGTACTTTGATAGAAGAATAGCGGTCCTTCTTTAGTACAGATAGGCGTACTGGTTATTAGGCAAACACTTTATCCTGTCAACATACAATAAGCTGCTGCTGTATCAACATATTCTTGAAACCATTATGGACTTATTGTATTCAACTTTGAGGTTGTACCAGTCAAAGTAACAGAAAGAAAATGTAATGATTTCAGAATAAAGCAACTAAGTATTAGCATAGTGAATACCCCTGTTACATTCGAATTATAACTAGTTATACATAAAAAGATTCTAATGTATGTTTGATAATGTCATTAAAAAATATGGACAAAGCCATCAACAACTACTACTAAAGCACTTCAATATCGAGGCTCTTCAGCTTCTGGATAACGAATATGACTTAACTAACAAATTAAAGCGAAACAAACCATTTCAGTTAGTATAATAATAAAATAATAGCATAAAACAATGCTAAAACTACTACATAATTTTAAAACGAGCCGATAAATCTGACTGTTTGACTGTTACCATAGAACTGTTTTTACGATGAAACAAGGTAGAATGTAAACCAACGGTTTTTAAAAGCGCACATTTCCAAAACTCAATACAAATTGTTTAGAAGTGTGACTTACACAAAAATTTGAAAATTTCATGTAATAAGAAAAAACTTGAAAATAAGACATTTTTGAGATTTTGAGGGGCCGTAAGTCCGGAATCCTATATAACTAAGAAAAGCTGTTAACACACGTAAAAATATATTATTGAAGCTTTAATTTTTATGTCTTGCCGAAGAAAAGTTTTTACAGGTGCCTAAGTTACAGGTGTCTAAAAATAGCAAATTTTCAATTTTTGAGGCGTAATAACTCTTAAAGAGGGGGCGTTACCAAAAAATTTTCTGAGGAAACTTATACTAATTCTAAAAGTTCTTTCTTGTCTCAAAATTTCAGGTTCCTATCTAAAGGGGTGCCGGAGTTATGAAAAAAGAAATTTCATGCAAAATGTGGTTTTCACATAACGGTAAATTTAAATCGTAAATTACAAAATATTACATAATTTTGATATTGTTTCATATAGATAATAAAATTTTCGAAATTCTGCCGGTTTTAGATTGCAAAACTATTACGCAGAGCCCGAGATATATACATCTGAAAATGGAGCTTTTTTACAATTTTGAAGAGCTGCAGATTTGGAACACTTTACAACTAAAATAAACCTTTCACACACGTAAAAATTTATTATTGTAGCTTTCATTTTCATGTCTTGCCGAAGAAAAATTTTTACAGGTGCCTAAGTTACAGGTGTCTAAAAATAGCAAATTTTCAATTTTTGAGGCGTAATAACTCTTAAAGAGGGGGCGTTACCAAAAAATTTTCTGAGGAAACTTATACTAATTCTAAAAGTTCTTTCTTGTCTCAAAATTTCAGGTTCCTATCTAAAGGGGTGCCGGAGTTATGAAAAAAGAAATTTCATGCAAAATGTGGTTTTCACATAACGGTAAATTTAAATCGTAAATTACAAAATATTACATAATTTTGATATTGTTTCATATAGATAATAAAATTTTCGAAATTCTGGCGGTTTTAGATTGCAAAACTATTACGCAGAGCCCGAGATATATACATCTGAAAATGGGGCTTTTTTACAATTTTGAAGAGCTGCAACTTTGGAACCCTTTACAATTAAAATAAACCTTTCATACACGTAAAAATATATTATTGTAGCTTTAATTTTTACATCTTGCAGAAGTAAAATGTGTGCAGGTTCCTAAGTTACAGGTGTTTAAAAATAGCAAATTTTCAATTTTTAAGCCCTAATAGCTCATAAACAGGGGGTGGTCCGAAAAAATTTTCTGAGCAAACTTATACTAATTCTAAAAGTTCTTTCTTGCCTCAAAATTTCAAGCTTGTATCTAGAAGCGTGCCGGAGTTATGAAAGTAGAAAAATCATGCAAAATTTGGTTTTCACATAACGGTAAATTTAAATACTAAATTTAAAAAAATTGTATAATTTTGATATTAATTTACAAAGATAAAAGAAATACCTGTCGAATGACGTTTTCAGATTGAAAAAATCTTAAGCAGAACATAAGATATATGCATTTAAAAATAGGGCTTTTTCAAAGTTTGAGGGGGTGTAGCTCCGTAATGGGGGGGGCTACATGAAAAAGTTGTTCCACAAAATTATTTTTTTTATAAGACCTACCTATGGTTAAAATTTTTTTTCTCTATCTTTAACGGTGTAGAAGTTTTGTAAACAGACGGACGGACGGACGGACAGAGTGAAACTAATAAGCACATTTTTTCAAAATTTTTTTGGAAATGTGCTAAAAACTAAAATAATTTGTATATGCAAAATTTTCAAAGAAAATTTGTTTTATAAGTGTACGACCGTAGTTCTTATGATATAAAAAAATTTGCCTTTATGTTTATGGCACTTTAAAGGAGACGAGAAAAATATGGAGAAGCACATATTCTTGCTCAGGATCAACTTTTTTTTTTGTGAAAAAAAACCACAATGTTTGCATTAAAGCTGGGGATCTGAAATTATCAAGTTTTATGCCAACTTCTGAAAGATTTAGTTGCTTCGAGATAACGGGTTCGGGTAGCTGCCATACAACTTCTTTTTTTATATAAGGATAATAAAATATGATACAGTTTTATCGCACTAACTAACTACAGTTTTATGATGTTTGGTTGATCTAGCGCAAAAAGGTTCAGGTAGCTTACAAATCTTTTGCAACATACATAGATTAGACATCTGAGATTTTGTAAAAGATGATTACACAGCAATAGGTTCTGTGAAATTTGGTTGGTTCGGGTAATGAGTTCGAGTAGCTAAGTTGATATAAATATTAAATTTCGACACTTAATTATGAATTTTAAACAGAATTTTGAATTTGCTTAAAGATGATTAAATTTTATGGAAACTGCATAATTTATTATAGTCGAGCAGATATCCTAGAGTAGACACAGTCTATTCTACAGTATTTCTTGATCTACATTAATTTTCCTTTCATAAAATATTAATTATAATTTAACTTAATTAAAATTCAGAAAACAAACATTCCAATATTACCAATCACTATGCGTATTTACAAAAAGTGATGAACACAACAAAAATATTTTTCCAAAAGCCCACTGCACTATAGATTCTATGATATAGATTAAAAAAAAAATGCCGATCTCTAGAGAAAGGAACAAAATGAGTTCAGCGATTATAAAGTTGAACTCAACATGCTAAAAATTAATTTGTTTAATTTTATACTTACTGTACAATAAATAAAGAATGCTCCAAGTGCTATAACTCTTAATAATGCAGGACTGGCAGCTCTTACAACCTGTAATTAACAAAAAAAAAAAAAAACAACATACAATTAAATTTATTTTAATATTATATAGAATTTAATATTAATATTTTGTAATTTTTAATTTATCTATACAAAAATAAACCTGACATATACGTTTATTTGATTATTACTGCACAAACATTTGCTATTCTCAAGGACTTTCATGACATTTACACTTAGATCAGTAATATAATTTTTTAAGTACATGACCATGTCATTAGCTCAACCCTTAAAACTTTATAAAAAGCTAAAAAACAAAATGCAAAAAAAAAGAAACATCCAAAAAAGTAAAAAACATTTTTAATCAAAATACTTTAAGAAGGGTATACTTGTATAATAAGGTTAAAAAAGAAAAAAAATCCTGAAGGAGAGAAAACATTAAAGTCTCTACACATAATATACCTAATTCCATTTTTTTTCATCAATTTTTTTTCTATTTATTTTTTCTTTTTTTGTTTTTCAGAAGGCCATTCATTCATTTTATTTACATTTTGAAGAATTCCAAAAAAAAAATGTTTACTTTTACTTCTACTAGTATTTGACCAAGTATTCGAGGCAATAATTCATTCAGTATAAACATAATATGCAGATCATGTTTTTAGTTAACTACGAGTATATATATAATTTTCTGAAGTGAATTTGAGTGAAAACTAAACATAACACAATACATTTTACGTACACATTTTGTTTTTCAATGTTTTTATTTTTACTTCCTGTTCCTTTAGGGAATACTTATGATTCCTGTTTAGCAAGAAATGCATTCAATAATTCATTCTGATCAGATTAGGTTCTGCAGTAGATACTCAATATTTATCACCAATATTTATTAAAAAAAAAAAAAAATTTTTTTTAGAATGAAAAACAAAAATTTGATAATGAAAAATGTTTTTATTTTTGTGTGTTTTTTTTTTTTTTTTTTAACACATTTCCAGAAAAATTTAGAAAAATTTGCTTAGTTTCACTCTGTCCGTCCGTCCGTCCGTCTTTTTACAAAACTTCTACACCGTTAAAGATAGAGAAAAACGAGGAAGAATACAGTTGCCTTTGTCAACTCATACATACCCGTACGAACCGTTAGTATGTTCACAGCCTGTCACTCTGCTTACAATATTATTTTTTTAATATTTTAGTATTTTAAAATAATTTAGGTGAATTTTATAATTTCTAGAACTATGGGTTGTACATATATTCAAACTATATGTTTATATGTACATTCTTCAAAAGCAGATTCTAACCTTCCACATAACGATTATCAATCCAAAACTTTTTCAAATATTCTATAGTACCATTTAATACTAAGCGGTAAATGTATATTAAATTTACTTAGTACAAAATAGTAAATATAATTTTAAATATTATATTATATTATATTTAAATATTCCATTGACAGAATAATTTCTTATAAGTACAATAAAATACATATATGTATGTATGTAAATACGGCGCTATATAATATATAAATACATCTATACTCTTATCATTCATTCACTAGTGAGATATACGATATGTAAATAAACATGCCATTATATAAGTATGTATGTATATCAATATCATATAAATAATAAAAATTCTTCAAGCAACCGTTATGTTGTTTATTTATTTTCATTTTTTTGTACTACGCATTATATCCTCAACAATTTCAAATTAATGCAAAAAATTCGTTAAAGAAATTTGTTAGCAAATTTGAAAAAATCAAGTAACACTTTCCTCAATTATAAAGTAACCCTATATTATTAAAAAAAGTTGTTAACAAAAATAAGAGTATAATGGTCAAGCTTTAATTTTTGTGTATTACTTCAAAAAAATTCTAACAGGTGTTCAAGTTACAGGTGTTTAAAAATAGGAAATTTTCAGTTTTTGACCCCTTACAGCTCCTAAACGGGGGGTGATACAAAAAATGACTTATACTTATTTTCAAAGATCTAACTTCTGTCAAAATTTCAAGTTTCCAACTGAAACCGTTTAGAAGATAGAAGGGTTAAAGGATTTTGCAAAATTTGAGTTTCGCATAACGGTAAATTAAGACACCGTATGCCACAAGTATATATTTATTGTATATATACTTTTAAAGCTAATAAAAGTAGTAATCGTTTGGCGTTTTCAAAATGAAGATATATCTTATACAACTTGTGCTATAACTATTTAAATATAGAGCTTTTTTGAACATTTGGGGAGCTGTAGCTCCGTAACGAGTGGGGCTACAAAAAAAAGTTATTAAAAATAAAATTAATATTTTTGTGAGATCTATCAGTATTTAAAATTTCATAGCTCTATTGCAAAAAAATGTGGGGATCTAAAAGTTAGGTGTTCGAGAGCTACCCTAAGGCTTGGTCCAAACACAACCAAAAAAATAAGAAACCTACAAATTGCTCCCAAAATATTTTGTGTAAATTTCAAGATTCTAGCTTTCTTAGTTTTTGAGTTAGCGTGCTGACGGACGGACGGACATGGCTCAAAAGTCTTAGAATTTTTTTCTGATCCGATCCATACCTTTGAAGGTATATCTAGCTCGCTTATTTCGAGGTGTTACAAACGGAGGAGTAAGTTTATTATACCCGATCCTATCGTACGGGTATAAAAAGTGTTAACCATGGGTAGGTCTCATAAAAAAATTATTTTTGTTGAACAACTTTTTCATGTATCCCCATCCATTACGGAGATACAGCCCCTCAAACTTTGAAAAAGCCCTATTTTTACATGAATTTTACATGAATTACAAACTTTGAAAACCAAATTCTACATGAATTTTCTACCCTCATAACTCCAGCACGCTTTTAAATAATGCCTTGGAATTTTGAGGGCAGAAAGAACTTTTTTGTAAGTTTGATAACAAAGTTTTTTTGTACCATCCTCCTATTTATGAGCTATTAGGGCTCAAAAGTTGAAAATTCGCTATTTTTAAATAGCTGTAACTTAGGTACCTCTACACATTTTACTTCGGCAAGATATAAAAATTAAAGTTCCATTAATATATTTTTACGTGTATTAACGGTTTTTCTTAGTTATATAGGGTTCTGGATTTACAGCCCCTTAAAATTACAGAAAAGTCCTATTTTCACATTTTTTCTTATATGAAATTTTAAAATTTTTGTGCCATCCACAATTCTTAACAGTGTGTATTGACTTTTGGAAATGTGCACTTTTAAAAACCGTTGGTTTACATTCTACCTTCTTTAAATTCTTTTTGCTGCAAAAATGACGAAATTTCAGAACCTTATATTTATGTGTTCATACTACCGTTAGTCGTTAACTGAACCATTTAATTAAAACAAAATTCAAAAATATCTAACAAAAAAAGAATAAACATTTTTTTCATGGTTCTCATCAATGCAATAAATATAATTTTTAAAACGTAGGTATAGCAAATATGTAGTGTTAGTAATACAGTGTAGAAGTGTAATAAAGTGTCACGGTATTGATTCACAGCAATATACTCATACTGCATTATACTGTATCTCTTTTCTTATGTTTTAAAAAGGGTTTCTTTTTTTTTTAATATTTTTGAAAAACAAAGTGAAATTAATTATGGAAAAAAACAACATTGTGCTACTGTGAAAGTAAAAAGTAAACGAATTTTCACGGTCTTAGTAATATTTTCTTTTTATTTTCTCATTCATAATATTATGTATATAAATTTTTTTTAATTTTGGTTATTTGTTCAGTTGGTAGATAATGTATGTATGTAGTTGTTATGCAACTTTGAATTTAAATTTTATGATATGTTAGCCATTTTTGATATGAAATGAAAATTTTATATGACGTAATCGTAGTGTTTTTGGCTTTGTATTTTTTTTTTGAAAAAAAAGAATGTTCTATAAACTTTAACATTACTTTGGATTATTTTTACTGTATACATTTATTTTATTCGCTATCATTTCCAACAAATGGTGCAATTTTTACGTCAGGTATATAATATATTTATATTTTTTTTAGACTATAATTAATGATGATGAATAGTTAAATTTTAACTCAAGGATGACTTAGACTAAAACATACCCGAAAAATAATTTGAGCCCTATGAAACACATCTGGCTGAAATTTGAGAATTTAAGAAGATTTCAAAATCTAACAAAATCTAGAGAAAATAGAGAAAACAAATTAAACCATGAGTAGGTCTCATAAAAAAATTAATGTTGTAGAACAACTTTTTCATGTAGCCCCATCTATTAGGGAACTGCTGCCCTTCAAACTTTGAAAAAGCAATCTTTTTAAATGCGTATATCTCATCATGTTCTGCTTAACATTTTTTCAATTTGAAAACGCCATTCGATAGGAGTAGACTTTATAAATTAATTTAATCTTTTAAGGCTTATAAATTAATATCAAAATTATATAAATTTTTTTTAAATTTAGTATTTAAATTTACCGTTATGTGAAAACCAAACTTAGGCACCTGTACACATTTTTCTTCGGCTAGAGATAAAAATTAAAGCTTCAGTATTATATTGTGTGTCAACGGTTTTTTTTAGTTACATAGAGCTTCGGACTTACAGTCCTTCAAAATTGCAAAAAAGATTTATTTTCATATATTTTTTCTTATATGAAATTTTCAAATTTAGTACAAGTCACAACTCCAAACAGTTTGCGCTTATCTTTTGGAAATGTGCGATTCTAAAAACCGTTGGTTTACATTTTGCCTTGTTTATTTTTTTTCACATAATTGAAGAAAGTGGTTTATAGGTGCAAATGGGTCCGTACAATATGTCCCATACATAAAAAATTATTAGAATTACATATTACATACAATATGAGTACATACATAAAAATTATTTTCTACAATTAATTAGAATTTATCAATATATAGAACCATTATACAAAAAAAATGTGAATAAAGTGTTTTTCAATATGGTGAGACAAGGCAAATATTATAGTTAATTATATTAATGGACTTATGGGACGTAGTTGTAAATGCGTATATATCCATAAAATAGTATTTTAATATAATTCATGAAATTAACCTACGGGCAAATGGATTTATGCACTATAATGCATCTGAACATAAAAATTACTTAGAATTTCTCATAATATAATGCCAATAATAATCTAAAATATATTTCTATTACTTTTAAATAAGAAGGTAATAATAAGAAAGATAAGCATAGAAAAACTGGGAGTTCTATGCATAAAAAGTTAAACAGAATTTTTCTATTGAGAAAAGTTTTTTAAGACGTCATGTATCTACAAAATCAACGCGTATCATGTACGTAACTCAGAATTTCAAATATAAAGGAAATTTAATTTTTTTTCGCCTATTATCTATTTAGTAGAACTCAACTGTCACAGTTAGCTACTTTTTAATTTTTCATGAATACATATAAATCTACAACTTTGTGCGCATCTTAATCAAATGAAAACTATTTGGATTTGACTCAGAACAACTCTAAAATTTGAAAGGCGTCAATCCGGAAGCTTGAGAGGATAACTTCCCCCACATGTCAAAGATTGAAATAGTGAAACGACATTATGCGACGATTTTCGACAGAAATAGTTGCATTATTGGACACAAATAAAAAATTATTTGTGGGGCATTATATCTTATTAGATTTTTTATGCTTATGCTTAAGTTAAATATATTTACGAGTTTTTTTTTACCACAGATTACAAGCAAAGGATATAAAATGCATTAAAATTAGCTTGAACTTTAAACTCATATTTTCAAACAAAAATGCGAGTTCAAGCGTGAATTTTGTTTGAAAAAGTGAGATTTGAACTTAAGCTCAGTTTTATGTATTCGAACGAATGTTTTTTGAGTTAAAAAAAAAGAAGAAAAAAAAACATTTGTTGTACAAATAAATAATAAATTTAAAATATTTTGAAGCGCAACATTTTATTTTTAAGATTAAAAAATTCAATTTGAGGTTAGATCAATAATATGTTACCTATATTTTAATTTTAAAAGTAAGTAGGTATTATGACATATTTGTGGCATATCAATGAATGTCAATTTTTACTTATTTTTGAATTATAAGGTTTTACGCAATGTATAGGTTGAATCATTTACTGACTATGCAAATTGTGTTTTTATTAACAATAAAACATTTGTGTTATTTTAGTTTGGTCTTAAAACTGAATTTTATTTAAAGTAAAATTTTTAAATTAAATTATGCTGAAGATCAGCATTCAACTTTTATGTATGTATTAATTAAATAACAGGAAATACAATTTAGCATTTCTATTAACTTATTTTTGGTTAATGAAATTTAAAATATATATAACTTGCGCGATCATACGAAATGAATTTACAACTTTTTTTCATTTTTACAATTTTCGATATTAAAATTTTCATAATATAATAAAAATAAAAATAATACAAAAATAACAGTACTACAATAATATTAAATTTACTCTATAATATAATACTAGTATTCGCCAGCTCCTCGAAATTCGAGGTGTTTTAAAGGAATTGCAATTCACGTAATCAGTAACGGGATTTTTTAAATTTACTCTATCAAATGTATATGATAGTTCTGGAAAGGATTTTTGCATTATTATTGTTTTTTGTTTTTATTTATACGTTGAACTCGAAATTTGAAGTTGTTTGATAAATAACTGTAGTTAACAACAATTATCCGTCGCCAATATTTATAATTTTTTTAATTTACTCTAACTAATAAGTATGTGATAGCCCTCAAAATAGCGTTATTATATGCTTTTATATTAACTCGTCGCTGTCGGTTTATTTATTTATTTATTTGTCATTCTGTCACGCTTTTTATTATCTTCGTAATCTGCTAGCAACATTTATAAGTGTTGTACGGTGCAGAGGAAAGTGTACAGGTTTCAAAAGTGGGGGTATATAGTTCGAATCCAGTTCACATGCAACTTTTTTTTTCTTTTAACTATCTATACATCAACATTTTTTGAATAAAATATGTATATATTTTGTATATATGAATTTAAAACTTACATTTTTATCTCTTATTCATGCATACAAACATTGTATTTTTGATCATTCCTGGTGTTTTGTATTAGCATAATTAGCAAAACACAATCCATACATGCAATATTTTTATGTATGTTGCTAAGTTATTTTGTTTACAAAATTTGTTTAGTATTTAAATCAAAATATTTGCTGTCAACATTCTTTAATGCATATTGAATACACATGGTTAAAAATTAAGATTTTATGTTCGTAACATGTTCATTAAATATTTAAGTGTTGTATAGTGCAGAGGACATTGTATAGGTTTTGAAAGTAAGAGTGATTTGGTTCGAATCCAATTCGTGTACGTACATTTTTTTTTTTTTTTTGTTAACTGTATTCATCAACATTTTTTTAATAAAATTTTATGTATAACATACACATATTATTTCATCTTTCCTCCTATAATAATTTAGTTCAATCAATCTTGATGTGTACATTTGTTTTGTATTAGGATTTAGCAAAACACAAAATATATAGGTACAATATTTTTATGTTGCTAAATTATTTTGTTTTAAAACATTTGTTTAGGATTTAAATCAGAATATTTGTTGTCAAAATTCTTTATTGCATATTGAATATGCATGTCGTTAAAAATTAATCTTTTATGTGTTTTATTTAGGAAAATTTATTATGTATATTGTGTATATAGATATACAAATATAATTTTATTCAAAATAATTCCAATTGCCAAATTCAAACTACATACATACATAATATTATTTTTGTACATAGTAAAGAATATAAAATGTAAAGATCATTACAAAATTATGCTTTTGCGCATTACGCATTTTGATTTACAAACAAAATTTTGTCAACACAAAAAATTAAAACTACGTATGGAAATATGTACGTACGTATGTACATAATATTTATTTATTTATTTATATTCAGGTACCGTGGTACATAAATGTGCCAGGTAGCTATAACCCTTGTTTCCTGGTAGGAATGTGTACGTGATATAATGATATACCTATTATAAAGTATTTACATATTGCGATATATGAATATTTTTTTTTTTTATATTATAATTATTGTACCCAACAGGGAATCGAACCCGAGACCTCTCATTCCCTTATGAATGAGAAACGGTGCGTCAACCACTGCACCAATGGCTGGATACACATAATATTATGCTAAACTAATTTCCTAAATTATTTTGTTCCGCTCCATTTGTTTATAATTTAAATCAAGATATTTGTCAACATTTTTTACTGCATGATCTTATTAAGCGATTAGGTAGGTAGGTGTTCAAGGTTAGATGTTTGTTTGGATATACGATATACTACTAATAGTATACTATAGAAATATACAGTAAAGTACATTTATGTATATCATTTTCATTCGAGTTATGTTGTTGGATTGTAATATTTATATAATCACAGTATTTTGGTACATATTTTACCCTTCGAGGTACTTTCTTTATTTATGAATTACATACTGGAATAAAAAATTTTTACTCTTGCTGTAATGGAATCGATTTAACATCGCTTAATTTACTTAAACATTTGGTATAAAATTATAAAACGTATTTTATATCAGAAACAATAATTAATGTATGTATGAATAAAAAATATCCCATATTTTTAAATTCAAATTATGTGTTTTATTTAAAATTAAAAAGTATAAAATAAAATAATATGTAAAAAAAATATTTTTTAAAATATGCTTTTATCGAAACCAAATTCGCCCCCTAAAAAATAGAAAATAAAATTGATTGCAAAACTTTAGCTTTTTTGACTGTTATAATATAAAAGTGAATTGCTAGTGCAATCATTTTGGACTGTTATAATATAAAAGTAAATTGCTGGAATAAAAAAGAAACACGAACCTCAAATTTCGCAGATTTTTATTTAACCTTATTCCAGCAATTTACTTTTATATTATAACAGTCCAAAATGCTTGCACTAGCAATTCATTTTTATATTATAACAGTCAAAAAAGCTAAAGTTTTGCAATCAATTTTATTTTCTACTTTTTAGGGGGCGAATTTGGTTTCGATAAAAGCATATTTTAAAAAATATTTTTTTTACATATTATTTTTTTATATTTGATTTTAATTTAAATGTCCATTTTGAGTTAAAAACGAAATAAGCGATTTTTTTTTATTTTATCATAAAGAAACTATATATACAGTATACAAGTAGCTATACAGTATATAGTTTCTTTATGATTTAATTTAAAATCTAAAAATACAATTAATGCCTTTATGAATTTAAAATTTATTTATTTATTATGAATTTTTATTTTTGTAACAACACTATTATTATTATCTTTTAGAAGATGCCTCTGATTTATTGAGTATTGGTTATTTATATTATATATATTATGAGATGAATTTTATAAGATGCCCCTGATTTATGAATATTGAAAATTTTATTAAATTTTACATCTTACATTTCATGTTTATTGAACTATAAAATCGTGAAAAAAGCAAAGACAAAAAAAAGGAAAATTTAAAATTTAACGGAAACAAAAGAATAAAAAAAGAGCGTCTTATTTCAATATTATAATAGATATAGATTATACTATATGATAAATATGTATGTAAATCCTTTTATGGGTTTTTTTTATAAAAATAGAAAATTAATAATGAAAATCAGAAAATTTTGCAAAAATTTTGATATTGCAAGATAAGACAGTTGTTAATTAATATACTTTTCTATTAAGATATTTGGTAAGTGTTTTAATACAATTTTTGGTAGATTATCGAAATCTGCTGATGTTTTGCTCTTTAATTTTGCAAAAATTCCTTTTAAATTGGCCAGTGTTGTTAAGTAGCCGGTTTTTGTTTCATACTCCGTAAGGTTATTTGACTTGAGATTGTTGTTAAACGTGACCAGCATGAAGTCATTTGTCCTATTATTTTCAATAACATTATTTAAATTTTTTATGGTTAAGTTTACGTTTTTGCTAATATAGGAGGGTTTTGCTCTTTGGGCGGTTTGGTTATGCACTTGAAATTAGTTATCGCTAAATCCGGTGTAACATATGAAAATAAAACTGTCATATGTTACGCCGGATTTAGCTATAAATGAGGTGTACACACTATTGATAACAGCATACTTCTAATTTTAAAGTTTTACTTGATTAAACAAAAATATATTTAAGATTATTTTTAAGAAAATTGTTTTACATTAAATTGTATAATATTATATTAGTTTATAATAAAAAAAAATACAAAATTATAGCTTCACTTTATTAAAAATCATAATAATATAAAACATTTTTTTTTTAATTTTGTAGCTGAGGTTACACTGTGCGAAGAAGAAGTCTACAAGACGTTCTTCAAATATTTAATTAAGTTTTAGGGCTGAGAATTTTCTTTGCATAATCTAATTTAAATAATATATATTTTAATAATTTATCCATTATTAACTTAACTATTTATAAGAATCAACACCTCGTATTATTAGCCATTTACATTTTCTTGAAATAATATTTTAAATTATTAGGTAATAAAGAAGGGAACTTAGATTTACAATTATTTTGTCATAATTTTTAAAACGAATTAATTAACACTATTCAGAAATTACGTCAGATATATTTTGTTTTACTTTAATATTGTTGGTTTACAATTTAAAACTTTTATAGATTTTTAAATAATATGTGAATTTTGGACTAAATTTATTGCCGTCAAATGATGATCAGTTTATATATCAGAATTCTGCATTGATCTTAGTCAAAACAGCAACAATATTTTAGAATAAATATCTTTGCAACAAAATCTTATAATTTGTAATTAAAAATTAATGATGTCATTACATTAATACGTCATAACATTGCATTCGAAAATGTTTACAAACTTATCGTTAGACTGATGAAGAATTTATCATAATATTATATAGAGACATATAGGGTAAAAATTCGTAGAACCTTTAAATGATTAAAAGTAGGTAGCATTTGTTTTACAGAGAAAAACTTTTTTTTTATACTTTATTCAAATTATGCAAAATTTCAAAAAAAAAAAAAAACAAAACTAGAGTTTTCGAAAAAGTTCAAAATTATTAATTATTTTCTAAAAATGTTATGAAAATTCATATTAAACTTTGGTTTAAAGCCAAAATAGATTATAAAAAAAAAAAATATATTTTTAATAATAAAATATTTTTTTTTTTAATTTATTCTGTGTATGTCATTAGTAATTTTTCAATTTTTATGAAGTTTTTTAAAAAAAACCAAAAAACAATTTTTTTAAACAAATTTGTAACATTTCCTTCCTTTCGTACAAATTATTTTTCAATTTTGGTAATTCATTATTGGATGTTTTCCAATGAAATGATTTCCAAATAAACTTAAAATAAAACATCCGAACAATTCCAACAGGATACAAAAAAACTTTATAAAATTTAAAAATAATTTTAAAATTAAAAAAAAAAAAACTTTTCTTTGTTTTTAATTAATTTTTTCCCTAAAACATTCATTTTATCAAAAAAAAAAAAAAAAAAAACAGCTACTTCCATCACAGTACCGACCGCTATGCTTATTACATGAAAAGCATAAGGCGAAATTTCTTAGATTTTTTACATAATATCAAAGCAAAATAACTCCTAATAATTTAATAACTTTTAATAACTTAACTAACAATAATAGGCAATAAAATAATAGTAAAAATATTATGTACATTCATACATACATCCATAAAAATATTACATACATGATCATTTTTTTCGTTAAAAAATATTAGAAGTGCGAAATAATAAAAAGTGGTAAACAAAAAGAAATTTTTATGCGTATATGGGTGGGAGATTACTTATCTTAGCCGAACATTGTATCCTCTTAAATGAACTTAAATTCCATGGCAAAGCCCGTTTTAAATGGACTTAAGTTTCATTATAATAGACACAAAAATTCCATAGAACTTATGACCACTTTGCTTTGTGATAAATTCCGTTGAAATTATAACCATTTTTCTTGAGTCATAAATTCTATAAACGAAAACGAACGAAATAAAGTTAAATTCAAATTTTGTAAAATTTGTGGAAATATCCGAATATCGGAATTAGATATATATATATATGGACCACGCCATTTTCCTGAAAAAAAAAAATCTTGAGAAAAAATCCTGAAAAAAAAATTTTGAATTTAATCTTGAAATAAAATATTTTTCAAGATTTTATTTTAATGTCTTTTTAAAAGAAAAAAAGTATTTTTTACCTAAAAAAAATAACAAATTTAAAAGTTTTTTAACAAAAAAAAAAACAAATTAGTATTGCCCCTTTTTTCGGATTTTCGAGATTCTGAATTAGGACGGATTTTAGAGTTGGCTTCAAAAGCAGAGTTATACGCTTTTTCTAGAATATTTTTTTATATGTATGTTATTTTAGAGTTGGTTTAAAAATCAGGGTTCCAGTAATTTGTTTAGCGTTTGGGGCCGGTAGCCTCCATTTTTTTTCTTTTCAAATCATCCTTTTCAAAAAAAATATAATTTTAATTCAAGATTTTATTTTCAAGATTTTTTTTGTTCAAGATCGTTTTTCAAGTTTTTGTTTTTGGATATCGATATAGGATACCAGATTTTTTTTCAGGATATCGATGGGGACCCATTATTATATAGTATCAGAATATAGGAATTAACATATATACATGTTAACATATATATACATATTATCATGTCTACAAGTTCGGTGTATGAAATTTTAACAAAAAAATCCAGAATTTAAATTTTGCTGAAAAAAATTTCGAATGTTAAAAAATTAGGATTGCTCCTTTTTCCAGAGTACACATAAATATATGCATATGCATAAATGAAATTCTATATTAGAACGGATTTTAGATTTAGATTAAAAATCAGGCAATTTCCTTTTTCCAGAATATTTATATATTATTTATGTGTGCGAAATTCAGAAGGAAGGATTTTAGATTTTGAAAAAAGATGAAAAATTTTAAATTCTGGAAAAATTTTACAACCTACTCTAAAATCCTCTCTCACTTTTTAATTTACTTACATATTAGAAAACTGGAAATTATGTTTATTTTATTTGAGACATAATTCCCAACAAAAAAGTGCAGAACTTATGGCCATTTTATTTCAGACTTAAATTTCAACAAAAACTGCCATGCAACTTAAGTCCCTTTAAAAATGGCTATAAGTTCAATGAAATTTAAGTCCATTTAAGGTGGCATTTGTTCCATGGAACTTATGAGCTTGGAAGTTAAGTCATCCCCCCGTATATACATTAATATAGAATCTGCTAACAAAATTTTAGTTGTTTGAATTTTACGTCATCAACAAAAGAATATAATGCATTGATATATAAATTTTATTATTATTTTTTTAGAGATACAAAAAAGATAAAAAAAAAAAACAAAAAACATTTGTTCATATATAATGAATAGGGCGTGTTAATATATGTATGAAATTTGAACTTAGGAAAAAAATATGATATTTAATTAAGTAAAACTTAAAGTTAGTCGGAGCAAAACAAAATGTATGGTAAAGTTATGACTCTTTACTTATATGACAACTTTTTCTTAAAATTATTTTTTTCATAATATTTTTCTTTTACGAAATATTCGTAAAAAACTAAAAAATTACACTAATAACAGTAATCCAAGATATTTACGTCAAAACTTTAAATATGAAATTTCAAAGAAATTATCTCACTTATTTAGTCTGTACACGTGCCCACAAGCATACCCACACACAACATACACATCACACTAAAATTATTATTACAGTTTCTACGCACCGGAGTAATGCATTTTTGCAAAAATCTAGGGTACAAATTTTTAGTGTGAAAACAATACCTACTTTTTATACTCGTACATTCATGTATGCGGTCGGTAAAAATTAAATAAAAAGTTTTTAAAATACTTTATTATACAACTTTAATTTAATCTGTTTGTTGTTCTTTTCTCCAGTAATTTTAGAGAATTCATCCCATATGTTTTCGAAGTTTTTCTAATAAAATATTTTGTTTCTAAATTAATATTATTGTGTAATTATTAATAGTACAATGCATTCATTAGATACATTTAAAAATTTGAATAGACCATATTAGTTTAGAAAAAAAAAAAAATAATTAAAGTAATTTTATTTAGGAAAATGGAAATATTATGTACTCCTATGTATGCACTTTAATTAAAATTTATTTAACTTTATTTTATATTTAAGTAATCATAAAAATATTCACCTGAATTGAACCACATATATATTATAGTATTTTTATACCCGTACGATCGTAAGGATCGGGTATATTAAAATTGCTCCTCCGTTTGTAACAGCTCGAAATAAGCTAGCTAGATATACCTTTAATTTGTAGGTTCCTTTTTTGTTTTGGTTGAGATCCGGCCAAAACTTCGGGTAGCTCTCGAACACCTAACTTTTAGATCCCCACATTTTTTTTGAAATAGAGCCATGAAATTTTAACTACTGATACATATCATAAAAACATTAATTTTATTATTACCAACTTTTTTCTGTATCCCCACTCGTTACGGAGCTACAGCTTCTCAAAGTTCGAAAAAGCTGTATATTTAAATGGTTATAACACAAGTTATATAAGGTATATCTTCAATTTCAAAACGCCAAATAATTACTGCTTTTATTAGCTTTATAAATATATACTTGTACCATACGGTGCCTTAAATTACCGTTATGCAAAACTCAAATTTTACAAAATTCTTGACTCCTTCTATCTTCCAAACGGCTTAAGTTATAACTTGAAATTTTTAGAGAAGTTAGTTTTTGAAAATAAGTATGAGTCATTTCAAAAAATATTTTTGTATCGCCCCCCGTTTCGGAGCTGTATGGGGTCAAAACCTAAAAAATTCTTTATTTTTAAACACCTGTAACTTGAACACCTGTCCAAATTATTATACATTTGGCGCTTAGTATGAAATGGTACTATAGCATATTGGGAAAGGTTTTGGATTGATAATCGTTATATGGAAAGTTAGAATCTGTATTTGAAGAATGTATAAACATATAGTTTGAGTATATGTAGAACCCATAGTTCTAGAAATTAAAAAATTCACCCAAATTATTTTAAAATATTAAAAAATTAAAAAAATAATATTATAAGCACAGTGACAGCCTATGAACATACTAACGATTCGTACAGGTTGACAAAGGCAACTGTATTCTTCCTCGTTTAATTACAAATTTAATTAACAAACGACTTTTAGCAAATTTAAAAAAAAAAAAAGTGTTTTCTTATTAGTTTCACTCTATCTGTCTGTGCACCTGTCTGTTTGTATACAAAACTTCTACACGGTTTAAAGCTAAAAGGAATAGAATTTTAACGATAAGAAGGACTCATAAAAAAATGAATGTTGTAGAACAACTTTTTAAGTAGCCACACACAATCACACAATTTCAGAGTTGTAGTCCCTCAAAGAAAGAAAAAACCAGTGCAGTTTTTCAATCGATGTTAAAGTGTAATCTTTGTTAACTATATTTCTAAATATGAAAACCCTCAATATGAAGATAGGTTTAAGTTAAAGTCAGGTTTAAATTAACGGATAGTTTTAATTTTTTGTGCAGTTTCAACTTCGACTGGAAAATCTGGATAAAGTGAATTATTTTTTTTTTTTAAATAAAATTTTGAAGAATTCATTAAAAATATTAAGAGGGTCTTTATCTTTAATATATTTCTTGCAAGTAACAAGATTATTGTAAATTGTTTGTCGTCTTAGCAAAGGAAAATTTTGTCTTACTTATCTTAAGTATTATTTGGTTTACATGCTCATAAATCAAATTTAATTTTTTTTTATCTAAGGCTTTCTGCATGTTATACTTTGTATGTTTATTTATTTTTGGCCTTTATTTTTCATTGGGTCTCAGTTTTTTTTTTGTTTACCTACTTATCAGACAGAATCTGATTGGTTGTACTAAGTTGTTTAACATTAGTTAGCTATATTTTTAATTGGATTTTAAAAGAATTAGAATTTTTTTAGCAGGTTTACTAATTGTTTTTTTTTTGTGCCTGTATTATTGTATAAAAATGATATCATTGTTTAAAATATATCTGATAGACTTTGAATATTGTTTCGATAATGATGATATATAATCAATGGTTTCGATATGGTTTCGATAATGGTAGATATGGTATAATGGTATATATTAGATATAACCATTTTGTAAAACAGTATCGACTCAAATTATTGGACGAAGATGGCTTGCTTTTAAAAATAAATTAAAAATACTTTTCAAATAGAGATAATCTGACCAATATTAATTATACAGTACGAAAGTTATCTATTTTTCAGGCGAAAGGTTCAAATCCCGGTCAGGTCCTATATATTATATGAAATGTATACGTGGTGTAAGTGTAATGTAAACAAAGTAAATAATATAATTATGATTTAATTTTTATTCCGCAACTATATCTATAATTAAAAATAAAAGATTGTTTTAGTTCCTTATCACATTCTATGTGGTGAGAAAACCAAATTAAATAAATAAATAAATAAAATAGAGATTAAATTAATTTATATTCAACAAATTTAATATAATAAAGTATCCTATTTAAAAAACAAAAATAAATAGCAGTTTTAGGTTTTTATTGTAAAGATTCACACACTTTTCAACTGTAAATACATTTTTTTTTATACTAAACATTAAAATTCGAAAAAATTTTTTAAATTATGATCCCTTTTAGAGATGAATCAAAAAAAAATTTTTAACTTAAGTTCAACATTCACATAAAGAAATGATTTAATTTAAAAAAAAAAAAAAGTAAAAGACAGCATGACTTCGAATTCTTTAGATATTTTAATAAATGTTTGATATTATTCAAAATCTTTTATAGGAAAGAACTCTGCAAGAGATTTAAACATACATATAACATATACGTATATGTCTTTTAATATTAATTATACTTTTGAATTAAATTAAAAAAATTTTTTTTTTTTTTTTTGGATTTTAATTTCAGAGTGCCAACTTTTGAATCTTTTTATTAAGTTTAATCCTATTCTAACTTTTAATGACATTTAAATCAGTATTAACTACCCACAGTAACTTTAAACCATTTTTATTGTAATTCATATATGGATTCATTTATTATAAGAATTACACTTATTATTTTAAAAAAACATATTCTTATTATTTATTAAATTTTAAGGATTAAGGATAATCTGATTAATGATTTTGTGATAAAATATTAAGTTAAGAATAAAGGATTTTAATTGAATATATTATTAGAATATATTTTTTAGAAATGTTCTTTTTTCTTGTAATGTGTACGTACCTATTAAGAATATATTTTGAAATATTTGTACATCGAAGCTACCAGATCCGGTTATTGGATTTAAAAGATCAAAATTCATTTAAATTTGGAATTTGAATATGTTTTGAAATGTCAAAATGCACTTTCCTTTTATTAAACCTTAAAAGCACAGCAGAGTCTATCTGAACTATCTATTTGACTTAAAAATCTTAAAAATCTGATAAAATCTATATTAAAAACTAATTGATTTTCTTTATATTTATATAGTTTAGATATAGTTTTGATCTTTCCAAAAATTTATAGAACTGAAAAATAGGGCCCGCTGGAAGTTCGTTAACGGTAATAAAAATATATTGTGTGTATAGAACAACATCAAAATTACAAGTGTGAATAAAACAATATTTTACAATTTAACTATTTAAATTTACCGTTATATAAAAACCAAATTTCTCATGAAATCTTTTCTTATTTCATAACTCCGGTACGCTTTTAAACAGAGACTTAAAATTTTGATATAAGAAAGAACTTTTAGAATTAAGGACTATATTTGAGGCTCAAAAATTGAAATTTTCCTATATTAGAACATCTGTTAACTTAGGCACCTGTACAACTTTTTTTAAAATGAAAAGCAAAAGTTAAGGTTTGGACTTTTTAATTTTACATATGCTAATGGTTCTTAATTATGTAGAATTTCCTTAAATTTCATGAAAGTGTTTTATTTTATTTTTCACATTTTTTCTTATTTTATGAAATTCTAAGAAAATTTTCAAATCTGAACCGTGTTTGTATTGTCTTTTGGAAATGTGCACCTTTAAAAATCGTTGGTTTACATTCTGCCTTGTTTCTTTTTGTTTTCTAAAAATAGTAATTTTTGAAAACCATATAGAGATTTAATGATTCTTTAAATTTTTTACTATACCATTATAAAGTTTAATTTTTTCTTTTTACACTTTTTTATAATTTAAATATTTATCTATAATATGTATATGTATAATATGGTATACATGTATATTTCTATCCCATACAAAAATCATAATAATTTATTTTCAAAATGATAAAAGTAAAAATTTTCCTTTTACAAACAAAAAAAAAAAATTTTTTTTTCAGGTTACAATGAATTGATGTCCTTTGGAGACTTAAAACAATTTTATTATTAAACAGTTTTAAAATTCCAGGTTCTTCAGAGACAAAAACCAGCAGGTTATAATTTTAACTTTTATCCTTTCTTCTTATTATATTTTAAATATCTGTCATATATTATGTTTATTTTTAGGTACAGGTTTCCTTTTTTTTTTTTTTTTTGTTTATTTTATAAAAGAGATAAAGCAATAATGTAATGTATAAAGAAAACTTCAGATAATAGTAATATAAACACAAAAGAACAGAAGGATTTAATTTACTAACATAATAGTTTTGAATATATACACGTACAGCTATTAATGTGGTAACAAAAAGTAAATTTCACATGAAATCTCAAAAAAAAAAAAAAAAGTATAAACAAATATTAACCTAAACTAACTCTTTTCCGCTCTAAAGGAGCTTTTGAGATTTTCAATTAATGTATATAAATCTATAAATAGGTATAATCATATTTAAATATTTAAATATAAACCAGCAGTTTTCATCTAAATTTCAGACATATTAGAGACTATTAAGTTTAATGTTTATAATGAAATATTTTTTTATTTACAAGCTATTGAAAGATGGATAACGATGGGGATAGTTTTTAAATAGGTAAATGTTAAATGTTTTGCATAGACCATGAACAATTTGAAAAAGAAAAGTCTGCCAAGGCTATTTTTGAGGAAAAGAGAATTATTAAATTATAAATATTTGTGAAAAATTTAGTGAAACTTAACACCAACTCTGGCCGAATAGGTTCTTCTACGTTTTGCATATATATTATATAGGGATCTAGAGTGTAGTAATTTCTGACACGTTAGCTCAACCTTCATCAATATAAAAAAAGTATTTGAGATAGATCATGTATTTTAGTTTAGAGATCATGTATAATTTTAAGCAATTTAGATTCATTTTTTTTTTTAAGTAGTAAAGAAAAAAACGATATATTCTTTAAGAGCTAATATAAATTTGTATTAGATATACAAGAATATATAGATATAATTTAAGATATAATTTTAAAAAAATGCATCGATTTAGAAAATAATAGTTTAAAAAATTTGTCTAATTTCGTTACCTAACCAATATATATTTTGAGCTTTGAAATAGTACTTATTAGAATTAGTTTAGTTAGATCGTTTCCTTGTAAAAAAATTTATATTAGTTATAATTTACAAAATAAATCAAAAATTTATTTCCTATTATTCATTTTATCATTTTATTTAATGGATTTATCATTATACAATCATTTCTCTACATTATCTCATATATACCTACATTTTGAAAATACAAATTTCAAAAAACTAATTTTAGCCAAGAAAATTTTTGACAGGATAAAACAAAAGGACAAATAAAATATAATGATCAAAAAACAGACTTCTATGGTTTTTTCTGAGTAAAATTATTTATTTTTAAAATATAAATATTGAATTCGAAATTCTACATAATTTCGAAATTATTTAATAAAACAAAATATTAATTATAATATGTAAATATATCATTTCTTTTATTGTATTGTTTCTTTAATTACAATTTTCAAAAAAAAAAAGTTGAAGAAATATTTTTTTTACCCCGTCCGTCAGTTTATAAAATTTTAGAAAATTTAAGATAAATCAATAATATTTAAATCATAGATGGATCTTATTAAAAAATATAAGTTTTTCCTTAAATCTCTTCCGTTAGCTACACAACCTTATAGTATAAAAAAAACCTTGTATTCAAATGGTCATAACTCATGCTCAATAATCTATATGATATTTTTTCTATCTGAAATAGTCAAATGACTGTCATTCTTAAAGTTTTATATTAACCATTTAAATGTAATTTATTTTGTGTCTAGTTTTTCAATTCTATATTAAAATTTTGTAATATGTTGGAACCGCCCTAGATCCTAAATGTTTTAAAATAGAAATAGAAAGAAATTTTAAAATAGAAACTAGAAATGTCTAGAAAGTGATGTAATTTCTACGAGAAAGAACTTAATATGATGATAATTTCTAATAAATTAATAATTTTGGCCCACATCCGGAAGGAAAAGGGGCCACCCTTTATGGGCATATTTATATACCTATCAAAGTTTAATAAAACGAGGAAGAATACAGTTGACTTTGTCAACTCTTAGATACCCGTACGAACCGTTAGTATGTTCACAGCCTGTCACTCTGCTTACAATATTATTTTTTTAATATTTTAGTATTTTAAAATAATTTGGGTGAATTTTATAATTTCTAGAACTATGGGTTGTACATATATTCAAACTATATGTTTATATGTACATTCTTCAAAAGCAGATTCTAACCTTTCACATAACGATTATCAATCCAAAACTTTTTCAAATATTCTATAGTACCATTTAATACTAAGCGGTAAATGTATATTAAATTTACTAAGTACAAAACAGTAAATATAATATTTTAAATATTATATTATATTATATTTAAATATTCCATTGACAGAATAATTTCTTATAAGTACAATAAAATACATATATGTATGTAAATACGGCGCTATATAATATACATATATACTCTTATCATTCATTCACTAGTGACATATACGATATGTAAATAAACATGATATTATATAAGTATGTATATATATCAATATCATATAAATAAAAATTCTTCAAGCAACCGTTATGTTGTTTATTTAATTACATTTTTTGGTACATTATATCCTCAACAATTTCAAATTATCGAGTAAAATAAAATGGAAAAAATTCGTTAAAGAAATTTGTTAGAAAATTTGAAAAAATCAAATAACACTTTCGTCAATTATAAAGTAACCCTATTATATTAAAAAAAGTTGTTAACAGAAATAAAAGTATAATGTTGGAGCTTTAATTTTTGTGTATTACTTCAAAAAAATTTTAACAGGTGTTCAAGTTACAGGTGTTTAAAAATAGGAAATTTTCAGTTTTTGACCCCTTACAGCTCCTAAACGGGGGGTGATACAAAAAAAATTTCTGAAATGACTCATACTAATTTTCAAAGATCTAACTTCTGTAAAAATTTCAAGTTTTTAACTTTAACCGTTTAGAAGATGAAAGGGTTAAAAAATTTTGCAAAATTTGAGTTTTGCATAACGGTAAATTAAGACACCGTATTCCAAAATTATATATTTATTGTATATACACTTTTAAAGCTAATGAAAGTAGTAATCATTTGGCGTTTTCAAAATGAAGATATACCTTATACAACTTGTGCTATAATAATTTAAATATGGAGCTTTTTTGAACCTTTGGGGAGCAGTAGCTCCGTAACGGGTGGGGCTGCAAAAAAAAGTTATTAAAAATAAAATTAATATTTTTGTGACATCTATCAGTA
Source organism: Poecilobothrus nobilitatus (assembly GCA_947095535.1). Lineage (NCBI taxonomy): Eukaryota > Metazoa > Arthropoda > Insecta > Diptera > Dolichopodidae > Poecilobothrus > Poecilobothrus nobilitatus. Next base: position 160,340,756 of record OX352773.1, read on the forward strand.
GTTAAAATTTCATAGCTCTATTGCAAAAAAAATGTGGGGATCTAAAAGTTAGGTGTTCGAGAGCTACCCTAAGGCTTGCTGCAAACTCAACCAAAAAAAATAAGGAACCTACAAATTACTCCCAAAATATTTTGTGTAAATTTCAAGATTCTAGCTTTCTTAGTTTTTGAGTTAGCGTGCTGACGGACGGACGGACGGACATGGCTCAAAAGTCTTAGAATTTTTTTCTGATCCGATCCATACCTTTGAAGGTATATCTAGCTCGCTTATTTCGAGGTGTTACAAACGGAGAAGTAATTTTATTATACCCGATCCTATCGTACGGGTATAAAAAAAAAATTAATAATTTGTTTTTGAATTTTTCCCAAGTTAAAAGTTATAAGAAGCCAATAATCAAAAGTTTTCTAATTTTAAACACCTGAAACCTGGAGATCTGTTCGAATGTTATAAAATGTATGATGCAAAAATTTAAATTTACATCATATTTAAAATTGAAGAAAGTATTTTTCTAATTTTCCACAATTTTTGATTCATCAATTTTCATTCCCTGAACTTAACTACACTTGACCAAACAGTAGATTACAATAAATTTCATATTATAACCTATTGTTTGATCAAAAAAGAGAGGTGGTATAAAAATGAGTAGAATAAAGTCCCACACACTCATAGAGAACTCGTGCTCGTTCCACTCCTAAATATTATCCTTCCATAATTCCCATCTAGGATTTTGAAAAAAAAAAACTCATATCATCTTCTGAAAATATCCAAACTTTTTGTTACTGTCTTAATTTATTTGCATATTATGTACATTTAGTGGCTGAGTGAAGGATAATAAAATTAAATGGAATGATTTTTTTTTTTATAAGAATTCTATAATAGTGGATAGAAGAGACTTGTAATTGTTTGTGCCATTTTGCAACTGTTATTTGCGCCTTCATGTTTTGTACTATAATTGTCATCATCTCTTAATTTTGCACAATTTATCTTACAAAAAAAAATTCTAATAAAAATTAAAAAAATTTATGCAATAATTGGTATAGTCCTTATATTTTAAATAGTTTTTTACATTTTAAAGTTTTATTTTGTACCTTTAAAAATCCTTCATTTTACCATATCCGCCATTATTTATAATATTCTTTTTGAAATATTTTAAAACACGTGTATTTTTATTTTATATAAAAAAAAAATGATTATATTTTGCAATTATAAAAAGAATATGTACATAATTATCATATGGGCTCTTATCATCAACCATTTTTTAAAGTATATAATTTCATTACAATAAAAACTATTCAATTTTTTTTTTTTTTTGAGGTTTTAATATTGTTCTCCATTTCTGTTATATTATTTCTATTTTAATTTTGCAAACTTATTCCAACTTAATAATTACACTTTAATAATATATATTTGTACTGCATTAGAAAAAGTGCACAAAAGTGCACAAAAAAAAAAACAAATATGAATTCATTTAAAAATATTTAATTTTTTTTTTTTTTTTTTTTCGTATAAGAATAAAAAACTTACCTTTACTTGTTGATAACGGAAAGTAAACCATGTTGCTGGTGGTAAAAATCCTATAACAGCACATGCTAATACAAGTATACTAGTTCTCATTGGCCAATTAAGTGCAGCAACACAAGGTGAAGAATCCTCACAATAATCACATCCTTCAGCACACGGTAAACACTCATATATTAATGCTTTACTATAAGTTGAATTATCACCCTGTTGATTTTTGTTGTATTTATAATACATGTATTTATATATTTATATATATATATATATATTTTTTTGATATAATTGTGTCATCATTAACAATCATTATCAACAGTATTATCATCATTGTTGTTGTTGTTGGTTGTTAGTGTTTATTGTTAACCGTACCATATATTATATTCATGATTGAAAGGATGCATCATTTTTTTTTTTTTTTTAATAAAAAGTAAAAGAAAATAAAAAATAAGTTTTATAGAACAATTGGACAAAGATCTCTTTAAATATTTTTAGATAAAAAGCTTACTTGCATACGTATACATATTCATAAAAGTAGTATAATTTTATAAAATACCTTTAAAATACAGTAGAACGTGTTTAGATAGAAATATTTTAGTCATACTTATGTCATGAAGCTCTTAATCAAATTGTTAGATTTGAACTAAGAACATATTGAGTAGTTTTGTTATTTTGTTGAAGTATTTAAATTTTTTTAATTTAAATCGGTTTATTCTCTTCAATCTTCAATCTGCCATCAATAATGTTTTCTGCCATCAAAAGTGGAAGAGCTCACCAAGATCTTTTTAATGATACACCACATGAGGACATTCGGGTATAAATATTGAAATCCCCATACAATATATAAAGGGTTAAAAGGGCTCCTTTGGAACGAAAAAGATTCAATTCCAGATTTTTTTGGATGGCTACACACGAAACTCTATCAAATACCTTTTGCAGCTGATCTCTAGCACATTTCGAAGTGATTCATCTTTTTGATACAAAGTGAATGAGTGAGTAGTGGTTTCATTCAGTTTTTGAAAAGATTACCACAAACCTGAATATGGAAGAAGTTGAAACCTGAATATGAAAAGGGAAGAAGTTAAAACCAAAAGAGCTTCATTATAATTTATACACTTAAAATTTTGTTGGTGTCCAAATATTATCCAGCATATTTTCCACATGCTGCTTCTAATGAACAATTGCTTTTAAAGTGACTATATTTTTTTTGGTTTTTTATGTTTCATACAAAATGTAACAGAGTTAATTTTTGACAAAATATTAAAATAACTAGAAAAAATCAACTTATTAATAATTTTCTTGTAACCCACTTTTCGAATTTTGATCGTCTAACATCTACAAGCTATATAAAAGACCAAAGAAGGAGTACAATCTGCATATTTGAGCAGAATCCTCAAATACTGCATTGAGATTTCTTGATAAAGTGCAAAACTAATTAATTTATCTATGTAATAAACTAAATCCTAAAGTCACTTTATAGCTCTCTCCACTTAGTCTCCATCATCTAATAGAAAACAGATACCTTAACCCAAGCGAGTTCGGATAAGATCTCATAATATTTGATCTGATTCGTTTATTTATAAAATTTTCGAAAGAGAAACAAGGAGAGCTTTTGATGCCTATCTTTCTGTAGTTCAATTTCCCAGATGCGGCATAATTTATCTTATGGAAATTCATCAGTAGCATGAAATGATCAAAAATGAGAGGTGGTGTTTAATAGGTTACAGTCGCACAAACTCATTGATTATTTGTGCTTATTCAACTCCTCCATAGTATCTTTGGGCAAATCCCACCTACGCTTGCAAATATAACAATTGTTATGTCATTTTGTGAAAATATACAAAATTTTAGTCACTGATTTGAAGTCATTTCTAAATCAGCCTTATAAGGAAATGGAAGCAAAATGAAAATAAGCTAGTTTTCGCTATTTGAATAAGGGTTTGGAAAATATTATTAGAAAGAATTTTTAGTATCGATATTATATAGTGAAAAAACAGAATAGCTTGTTAGATTAGAAAACATTATATTTTAGTATATTATTTTAAATGAAAAAACTGAGAAAGAAATTTTTATATTTTTGCTTAAGAATTAGTAAATAGTTCTTATTTTAAAAAAAAATAGTAAATAATAGCTACCTACCTATATAAAAAAATGTTGAAACATTTTATATAAAAAAGTTTCAGTATATAAGAAATAGATGTATGATTTTAATATGAAAGCTACGCTTTTTAGCACATTTCCAAAAAAATTTTGAAAAAATGTGCTTATTAGTTTCACTCTGTCCGTCCGTCCGTCCGTCCGTCCGTCTGTTTACAAAACTTCTACACCGTTAAAGATAGAGAAAAAAAATTTTAACCATAGGTAGGTCTCATAAAAAAAATAATTTTGTGGAACAACTTTTTCATGTAGCCCCCCCCATTACGAAGCTACACCCCCTCAAACTTTGAAAAAGCCCTATTTTTAAATGCATATATCTTATGTTCTGCTTAAGATTTTTTCAATCTGAAAACGTCATTCGACAGGTATTTCTTTTATCTTTGTAAATTAATATCAAAATTATACAATTTTTTTAAATTTAGTATTTAAATTTACCGTTATGTGAAAACCAAATTTTGCATGATTTTTCTACTTTCATAACTCCGGCACGCTTCTAGATACAAGCTTGAAATTTTGAGACAAGAAAGAACTTTTAGAATTAGTATAAGTTTCCTCAGAAAATTTTTTCGGACCACCCCCTGTTTATGAGCTATTAGGGCTTAAAAATTGAAAATTTGCTATTTTTAAACACCTGTAACTTAGGAACCTGCACACATTTTACTTCTGCAAGATGTAAAAATTAAAGCTACAATAATATATTTTTACGTGTGTGAAAGGTTTATTTTAATTGTAAAGGGTTCCAAAGTTGCAGCTCTTCAAAATTGTAAAAAAGCCCCATTTTCAGATGTATATATCTCGGGCTCTGCGTAATAGTTTTGCAATATAAAACCGGCAGAAGATCGAAAATTTTATTATCTATATGAAACAATATCAAAATTATGTAATATTATGTAATTTACGATTTAAATTTACCGTTATGTGAAAACCACATTTTGCATGAAATTTCTTTTTTCATAACTCCGGCACCCCTTTAGATAGGAACCTGAAATTTTGAGACAAGAAAGAACTTTTAGAATTAGTATAAGTTTCCTCAGAAAATTTTTTGGTAACGCCCCCTCTTTAAGAGTTATTACGCCTCAAAAATTGAAAATTTGCTATTTTTAGACACCTGTAACTTAGGCACCTGTAAAAATTTTTCTTCGGCAAGACATGAAAATGAAAGCTACAATAATATATTTTTACGTGTGTGAAAGGTTTATTTTAGTTGTAAAGGGTTCCAAAGCTGCAGCTCTTCAAAATTGTAAAAAAGCTCCATTTTCAGATGTATATATCTCGGGCTTTGCGTAATAGTTTTGCAATCTAAAACCGGTAGAAGATCGAAAATTTTATTATCTATATAAAACAATATCAAAATTATGTAATATTTTGTAATTTACGATTTAAATTTACCGTTATGTGAAAACCACATTTTGCATGAAATTTATTTTTTCATAACTCCGGCACCCCTTTAGATAGGAACCTGAAATTTTGAGACAAGAAAAAACTTTTAGAATTAGTATAAGTTTCCTCAGAAAATTTTTTGGTAGCGCCCCCTCTTTAAGAGTTATTACGCCTCAAAAATTGAAAATTTGCTATTTTTAGACACTTGTAACTTAGGCACCTGTAAAAACTTTTCTTCGGCAAGACATAAAAATTAAAGCTTCAATAATATATTTTTACGTGTGTTAACAGCTTTTCTTAGTTATATAGGATTCCGGACTTACGGCCCCTCAAAATCTCAAAAATGTCCTATTTTCACATTTTTTCTTATTACATGAAATTTTCAAATTTTTGTGTAAGTCACACTTCTAAACAATTTGTATTGAGTTTTGGAAATGTGCGCTTTTAAAAACCGTTGGTTTACATTCTACCTTGTTAATATAATTAACAGTCAATATTTTGAACTATTAAATATCACCATAGCACCTTAACAATACTTTGCTAAAATTTGTAGATTTTATTATTATAGATATATAAAATATTTCCAGCATGATTTCAAAGAAAATGAAAATAATTTTTTTTATTCAGATATTCTTGTACAAAAGACAAAAAAAAAGGACAAGACCAATTAAGGTAAGCATTTCGAAATGATGATTCTTTTGTGAACCACTTTTCGTATCCAAGTTCTACTGCATATTATATATTACTTATATAAAATTTTTATGTATTATAAATAAGAAAGAAAATGCATATAGCTATATCATTATTTTAATTCTAAAGAAAATATATTTTTATTCATTTTTGAATTTTTCTACTCTTTTTCAAAATAAAAATATGCTTTAATGTTTATATGTTTATATTACAAGTATACTTACATATGTATATACTAAAGTTATAAGGTATAGTATTTATGCAGAGAATAAAATGAAAAATAAAGAAAAACTTTTCAAGTACACTTTAAGGACATTTTCTGACACATACTATAGTAGAGTTTAATGACAAAACACAATTTTCTCTTAACAAAATGACTTTTTTGACTAGTAAGTTTAAATTCAGATACAGATATGATTCAAAAGAGAAAAAAATTTAAATCTTTTTTAATAAAAATTGAAAATTAAATGTGTATTTTTGGCAAAAAAAAAAAAAAAAAAAAACAAATTAGTATTAATAGTTTTTAGATTATATATGAAAATTAAAAGTTGATAAATATGTCAAGTTTATTTCGGATGGCCTTTTAATTTAGTAAAAAAGGACTTTTAGTAACAAGAAAATAAAATCTGAAATAATAGTAACAAAACTTACTTATTTCAATATTGAATAGATTTAATTTGCAAATGTAAAAGGTATATTAAGTAAATTACTTTTTTTTATTAGAAAGGTGAGTATGCGAATAAACATTTTCCTAAAATATAAGGGAAAAATAGTAAAGGAATTTGTTTTTAAAAAGATTAAGAAAAATACAATAATAATAAAAATTTCTAATAATTTTGAATTATGTAAACATTTTTATAAATCAAAATAGATTGGTGACCAAATCCACAAAGCGAAATCTTTAAATAAAAACCTAAAAGACAAAATTCACAAAAAAAAAATCTACAAAAAACAAAAAAAAATCCATTAAGAAAAACCAAAATTTAAAAATGTGCTAAAAAAAAGCAAAAAACTCTGATTTTGTAAGAATTTTTAAAGTTCTTTCTAATTATTTTTGCAGAAATATTTCAACATCAAAAAATATAAAGCAGAGGGGACTGTCGCTTCCAAGCCCCCCTTAATAAATTATTGCACAATGATTTTGTAACCACATTTAAAGTTCTTCCTTCTTTTTTACGTATATATTTGTACAATAAATAATTTGAAATAGTGGGAGCTGCCGCCTTCAAACCCCCCGCTAAACAAAATATTGAACCCCGATTTTGTAACCAACTCTAAAATCTTTTCTTAATATTTTTACATAAGTACATACATATTTCAATAACTAAGTATTTATTAAATATTTTTTGAATAGTTATTTCAATAACTAAGTATTTATTGTGGTTTTATTTTGTGGCAAAAATCATTATGGATTTTGTTTTTTGTGGATTTTGGGACTCACCCATCAAAATATTAAAATTATGTTGTATTAATGTAAATATTAAAAATATACGTTACGAATAGCATCACTCTGATGATTTGAAATCATACATAGATATAAAATTGGAATCTAGGTTAATATTCATTCAATTAATTTAACTCATGATAATATTATAATATATCCAAGTAAGGTGTATATAGTACAGAATGATCCTACAGTTTTTTTAAAAATTTTGATTGAGATTATAACATAACGCGAAAAACAGTTGAATTTCGGTTTAACGTGTATGTATATAATTTACACAGAAATAAAGTTTTTAAAGAATTGATCAGAAATTAACTAATGAATGAATTTAAAAAAATAAAACTATTATCATTGTAAAAATAAGTTAATAATTATTTTAAGTTTTGATTTAGATTATAAAAAAAAAAAGTTATTTAATAATTGAAATTTAAAACAAAACAAATTTCAGTACTAAAAATTATTAATTTGTGCAGTGCCTAAACTTATGCAATTATTTTCTGACATATCAAAAATGATTGAATTGTTCGGGTCTTTGTGTCCGATTGGTTAAGTATATATGAAATATTGATAGAAGGAATGTGGGTAAAAATACTGGACAGATCAAAAACATTTTTATTTAGCAGACACCAATGATAAAATAATTATTTTTCTTAATAAATTCTCCTTTGAACAAAAAAATTATATTACCCCTTTAAATTATCAAGGGGCTTCGGTAGCCTAGTGGGTAAGCGTGTGGCATATTAACCGAAGGAGTGTGGGTTCAATCCCTGCACAGGTACGATCAAATATAATGTAAATATATAATATATAATATAAACAAAATAAATAATATTAGTATATAATTTAATAATAGTATAAAAACCTATAATGGCTTTAGTAGCCGATGGTTCAATAATATTGCATTACATTTATGTAATAATACATTTATGTAATAATAAAATAAATTATCAATAATTGTCATAGTAATAGATGGTTTTAAGAACATTTATTTATACTCAGGTACCGTGGTACATAAATGTGTGCAGGTAGCTATAACCCCTGTTTCCTAGTAGGAATGTGGTGTGTACAAGATGTTATGATATATAAAGTATTTATATATTGCGATATATGAATATTTTTTTTTTTTTATATTATAATTATTATATCCAGCCGGAAATCGAACAAGAGACCTTTCATTCCCTTATGAATGAGAAGCGGTGCGTCAACCACTGCACCATTGGCTGGATTTAAGAATATTACAAATAATTCACATATTTCAATATGAAAAGAAATAATAAAATATTATATTTAACGTATAAATTTAATTTTTAAAATATATTTGTTTGAATTTTCTATTACCAATTTTATATATTTGATAAAATAACAGTCCTCTTCAAGTCTACAATGCTTTTAGTAACGCATGATAATACTAATATTATTTAAATTTCCTTTTTTTTATATTAAAATCTTAAATAGTATAAATGAATAAAAATTTAAATAAAATTCTAATTTATTTTTTTTTTTTCAGAATACTATCATAAAATTTTGAAATATTGTGATCGTAATATCTAAAATCAAAAAGATAAAACACTAATAATAAAACATAAAAATAAAAATTTTTTATATAAACCACTCGTTAACATTTAACCTCATAAAAAACAATATAATATATTGGATATTATTACGTTCTTATGATAATATTCTAAATTCATACTTGTATCTTTGTTTATTTCTTTTGTAATGTTTGTTATTTTTTTTTTACTATCATAATTATCATAAAATGATATCCACATAAATTTCAAATTATTTTCTCTTTTAATTTTTCTTTTTATTTTCCTTTTCATTTTATTTATTTGTTTTTCTTTTTTAATGTACTATCATTGTACAACTAAAACTAACCACAATTACAAATAATACGTATGCAAGTATATTTTATAGCTTTTTAATGGAAAATGTAATCCTAAAACTGACTAAGTTCAAATCTTTGAAAATTTTTAACAGGATTCATTATATTTTTATAATAATAAATAGTATTTAGAAATAAAATGAAATGTTGAATGAATTCCTTAATAAGTTGAAATATCCTTTATGTATATTCCTTAGTAATTTTATATGAAATGTAAAGTATTATTTAGTAAGGAATACAAGTAAGGAGTCTTTGTTATAAAATCAAAGGTAAGTTAATAATACTTGAAACTTAAAGTAAATATCTGAAAATAAATTGACATGATAATTGTGAATCCTAAACATTAATTAAAACACGGTAAAACAAAGCAAACAAAAGATTTTTTAAAGACACACATTTTCCAAAATAAAATAATAGCAGTTTAGAATAAATTGTAACTTGTATCAAAGTTTCTATGTTTTCTTCGAATTTCGAATTGTTTTCTTCGAAGAAAAAATTTTCGAAAAACAAGAGACATATTCTTTATATTTATGAAAACCCTTCTAATTAAGAAAATCTGTTAGAACATGTAAAAATGTGGTATTGGAGCTTTAATTCGTATTCTTTACTTTAAGAAAATTTGCTCAGGTGTTTAAACTAGATAAAGATAATAAAGATAAAAGTAAAAAGTCCTGTCGTATGTAGTTTTTAAATTGAAAAAATTTTAAGCAGAACTTGAAATATACAGCTTTAAAAATATGATTTTTTCAAAGTTTTGAAGGGCTGTAGTTTCGTAAAGGGTGTACAATATTAATTTTTATTAGATCTACTAATGGTTAAATGGCATTTGAAATATCTTTAACGGTTCAGAAATTTTGTAAACAGATAGATTATCAGTTTCAATCTGCCCCTCTAAAATAAAAGGGACAGATTGAAACTGATAAGCAAATTTTTAAAATATTTTTTGAAATATATGGTAAAAATATTACTATACTTGGCTAGAATATTCAATTAGATCTAAGAGAAAAATTAAAAATCACTATGCCAAAATGAATTTTCATTTATATGAAATTACATTTTGTTAAAAAAAAAAATTTGATCAGAAGATATTTTCAGAATTGAACTTAATCAGTTTTGATATACCAATCTGAAAATTATTAAAATATATAACTTATATATAAAATAAATACATTATAAATAATATATAGTATTTTTAATAAACATACCAACATTAATTTTTCATATTCTTCTTCCAGAACACTACCATTAAAATATTTTTGAATTGTTGATGTATCCGGAAAATAAAATCCCTTACGACAAATACATTTATATGATCCACGACGAAAACCCAATCCAGGAATTGGTACGCACTATTATGTATATGTACATAAAAAAGAAAAAAAAAAAATGTAAATAAATAAAAATTTCAAGTTAGTAAAATTTTATAATGTAAATAAATATAATATTTATTTATAAATATAACTATGTATGAATATAATAAAAAGGACATAAGAATGTGTTTATTGTAAATATATACAGTTTTTTTATTTTTTTTTTATTTTTTTATTATTATTGTTATTAAAGAATATTATAAATATTGATAAAAATTATTATCATACTTTATTTTTTTTTTTTATTTTTTTTTTTTTTATATTTTTTACGACACTATACATATTTGATTTTTATACAATACAAAATATAACAAATTATTCTTTAATAAGTTTTTCAGGATATTTAGAAATTTTTATAAAAATCAGGATATTAAAGTAACTTTTTGTAAAAAATAAATTATGGTCTGTCTGGTTTTTTGCTTTTTTTTGTTTTGTATGGTCGGGAGGAGAAGCTGGGAAGAATTTATTAAGTATCTGTTTTATTAGGAAGTTTTACCTTACAATGTTTTAGATCAAATGTTCGCATACATTTATAGTATGTTAACGCTTTCCAATTATTGTAAATAATTTCCAACTATATCAATCCAATTATTGTATATTTTTTCCTATGAGTAATAAAGTTTCACATCTATTCAGTTTTTTACGTCAGATATATTAGCTTTGAGGTACCAAATGTCATGATTACATTTACATTTTAGATTTAGTTTTCATTAAAAATATCAGTATTATATGAAAACAAATTAAGGTCCGCTGTTCCTCTCGGATGTAGACCAGTGTTGATGATTTTCTAAAATTCTTTTTGAATCAAATAAGAAATTTTGAAAAAAAATTTTATAAACATATCGAAATTTACTTGTCCAATTTCATTTCATTCAAAATATTTTTATCTAGTCTAGTAACCCAGTTAAATAAATAACAGTTTTCATTTAGAAAAGGGAAAATGATGAAAATGTCGCATTCATAATATATATTTTCAATAACATTAAGGTACCTAGCATAAATAATTTTACTTTTTTTCTTCTTAATTTTTAAACATAAAGTTACACATCTGTAGATTTATAAATATTATTGTGTTTATATTAAAATAATATATGTATATAATATATTTTGTTAGATGAAAGGATATTTACTTATATTTCCGGTTAAATATGTCAATTTCTTTTTTCTTTACAATAGCACTTTTATTTATTATTATTATTTTTATTATGAAAAATTATAATCGATTTTGTTTTGTTTTTTATATCCATATATCGGAATTTTATCTTAATACTTTTTTATCTTTAAATTTTCCTTTTCACAATTTATGCGGAATTGATTATTTTTTAAAGTTTTTTTTTAAGAAACTGTTGATTCACATAAGATTGCAAGTTAAAAAAAAAAAACTCTTTGACAGGTATTATTTTACTTTTAAATAAACTTTATTTGCTTTTTTTTTTGTTTTCTTTGCAGTTTGTCTAAGTACCGGATATTACCGTAGTTAAACAATAAAACTGTTCCTAATAATAAATATGTAATAAATGATAAAAATATCTTTTATTATCTAATCAAAAGTAAATAAATATATGTAGGTACGTAAATATATGTAGGTGATATAGTACAATCATTTTTTAATGATCCTGTCATTGTCATTAAGAAGTTGGTAAATTTTTTTTGGGTTGTAACCATTTATAATAAATAAGAATGTGGGGAAATGCTATTTTGGGGTTAAGGTTGATTGGAAAATTCGTAGTATTTTTAAATTTTTAAGACAAAATATTTAATAAGTTATTTATAGCCATAAAATTTAATATCGATTAATAACATTTTTTTCATCTTTCAAGATATTTTGTGGTAGGAGCTTTTTCATCTTTCAAGCTCTAATAAAAGAGAAACATTCAAAAACAAAATTCTGTTCTGTAAGGATCTGAACAAATGGTAATCATTTACTGGGTTTCCCCCAAATACACAAGAAAACTTTTCACAAAATTGCTCACCTATTTTGTTTTTTTTTTTTTTAAAGTAAAAACAATTTTAATGCTTTACGTTTCAAATGCTCTATATTTTATTATTTTTCCTTTAAAAAACGTCTCAAAAAAAGGCTGCTGACTAAAATTAATCATTTTTTTTTTAAGTGACAATAAACTGTCAGCTATCAAACTTTAAATTATCATTATGAAGAATTTCGTTGATTTGGTCAAAGGGCAAGGCTATCTGATGCAACATGCAGTACAACAAGTGCAGTATCTAAGTTCAAAAAGATCCAAAAGTATATTTTTTCTCTCTAGACCTGAAATAAGACAATTGGTTGCTGTTATTATTGTCTTATCAGTATAGACATGTTATAGGTAGAAGATTAGGTATGTATATGGATGTTAACTGTAGATTTTACAAAGGGATTGATGCTGTAGAAAGAGTGGAGTACTTTTTCTGTTCTATCTTAGTCTGTTTAGCAAAAGACGAAAATATATCTTTCTTTTTCCAGTAGTAGAGTTGTTTCTTTTTCCAAGATTTAGAACAACTCTCTAACATGAATCTGAAAAATTTTAAAAGCTTTTTCCAGCAGAGTAATATCATCGTAGCATAAATCTAGGAAAACTTAACCCCAATTCTGGTCTAATGGGTTCATCTAAGTTTTGAAGGTACACTATACCGAATTAGGATCTAGTGATAAATAATGCATCATCAATAAAAAAAACAAACATTTTTTTCAACTACAAGAAATATTGTATGATAGTGCAATTTTATTTTTCTTTAGATTTTTGGTTCAGTCTCTGTCTCTCTCAATTGAAATCTATAATATAATACACAAGATGTTGGCGAGACCTTGCCAACATGTAAAAAAATATATTTTATATCTATAATAAAACACTCACACTGAATGTAAACTAAACTGGCAATGATAATATTTCTGTACATTTATTTAATAATTTAAAGATTTATTACCAGAGATACAAATCTTTGACTCAAAGTATTATCAAGAGACACAAACCGTTAATTAAAAATATAAATAAATTTAGTAAATATTATTACCAGAGACCAAATTTTCCAGTAGAAGTATTATCAGAGACACAAACCATTCATTAAAAGTTAATACAGTCAAAAAAAGCAGTACATACTTAAAAAACACATTTTCAATAAAAATAAATTCAGCAAATTTTTAATTTTTAAATTTGACCGCCACATCCATTATGAACTGGTCGCAGCGGTAAATTAAAAATAAATTATTAATCTCCTGTTGACAGTTTTCAAATGACTCTTTGTTTTGAAAAAAATAAAAATACTCTTAATAAAATTAAAAAACTGGAAAGTGAAAAGAGCAAAGTTTATAGTAGATAAGCCTTATATTTATAAGAAACAAATAATAGGCCGATTTTATTCTTGATTTTGTTTTCACTATTATAAAAGCTGGTAAAAGCTTCGCAGAAGACTTTAAAGTAGTTTTGTTTATTTAGGTTGGAATTTTGATTTTTTAAGCTACATTTTTGATATAACATAAAATATTCGAATTTTTTTTTTAATGTAAAATTCGGCTGACTTAAATAATTATATTTCATAACAAAAGTCAGAAACTTACTAAATATTATAGAAATGGATATTTTTCTTAAAAAAAAAAGAAACATAGAAAATATCATTTTAGAAGCCTTCTCTCACAAAAGATTCATAATTTTGTACTAATTTATTATTAGACCATTAATAATATTGTTAGCCATGGAAAAAAATAAGATTTATTAATCAGATCAGATAATATAATACCTGAAATTAATGATTGAATTTCTGATAATATACACAATATAATGATAAGACCTTGCCAACATGTTAAAAAAAATATTTTATTTCTATAATAAACCACTCACACTGAATGTAAACTAAACTGGCAATGATGATATTTCTATATATTTATTTAATAATTTAAAATTTTATTATCAGAGACATAAATCTTCGACTAAAAGTCTTATCAGAGACACAAATGTTTACTTTTTAAAAAGTACTTTCGACACAAAATTTAAAGCAAATTTTTAAATTTGACCGCCACATCCATTATGAACTGGTCGCAGCGGTAAATTAAAAATAAATTATTAATCTCCTGTTGGCAGTTTTCAAATGACTTTTTGTTTTGAAAAAAATAAAAATACTCTTAATAAAATTAAAAGACTGGAAAGTGAAAAGAGCAAAGTTTATAGTAGATAAGCCTTATATTTATAAGAAAAAAATAATAGGCCGATTTTATTCTTGATTTTGTTTTCACTTTTATAAAAGCTGGTAAAAGCTTCGCAGCAGACTTTGAAGTAGTTTTGTTTATTTAAGTTGGAATTTTGATTTTTTAAGCTGCATTTTTAATATAACATAAAATATTCGAATTGTTTTATTAATATAAAATTCGGTAGACTTAGCTAATTACATTTCATAACAGAAATCAGAAACTTATTAAATATTATAGAAATGGATATTTTTCTTAAAAAAAAAGAAAAAATAACATAGAAAATATCATTTTAGAAGCCTTCTCTCACAATAGATTCATAATTTTGTACTAATTTATTATTAGACCATTAAATTAAAAAGCTGTCGAAAACGACCGTCACAAAAAGAAAGCCCCCGAAAATTGATGAAATTTCATTATCAGAGACATGAATCTTTTATTATACCAAAGACCTCTTCCAAAGTACATTTAAATAAAATAAATTCAGCAAATTTTTTTCAAGCAAAAAAAAAAACAATTAAAAGTAACAGTAAGTCGATGCAACCGA
Source organism: Poecilobothrus nobilitatus (assembly GCA_947095535.1). Lineage (NCBI taxonomy): Eukaryota > Metazoa > Arthropoda > Insecta > Diptera > Dolichopodidae > Poecilobothrus > Poecilobothrus nobilitatus. The sequence goes on from OX352773.1 coordinate 160,355,918, forward strand.
CTTATTTATACCCTACACCTAAAAAATTTAAATTAAATTAAAAATCCATAAGTTATTTTAGTTAGGTACTTAATATACCTAAGCTAAAAAAATACATGTAATAATCCCTCCCTTAATACAGGTAGTAAGCGAGTAAGTATGATAGCGTAAATGTTTTTGAATCTATAGAAATTGTGCAATTGCACAGGGGATTTTCTAGTAATTTATATATTTTAAAATAATTTTAAAATAACTTTCATTTAAGGTACAACTCCTACTGTTTGTATAAAAAGTGAAAAAAAAGTCTTAAAACTAACCTTGTAATGAGTTTCTTAAAAACAGTCACATTTCAATTATCATGTTTAAAATAAATTAAAAAAAATATATATACTTTTAATTATAATGAAAATTCGAAAAATTTTATTCCTCCTTTTAGATTTTTTAGTTGCTCGAGAAACCCAGAATTAAAAATGTCAAAATTGTAATAATGCCCTTCTAACTTTACTTGGTTGTACCATATAATACAAGATCATAACCCCAAATCAATGAATCCAATCCTCTTCAGTCTTAATTTAATTTTTAAAATATTTAAGAAAACTCGGGTTTCACCATAGTTCAAAGCATATAAATGATGGTGTCTAATTTAATCTCAATTCAAACCATAGTAGTGATGACTAAATATTTTTTTTTATAGACTTTAAACGGTCTCGATATTATACTGTTCATTTTTTTTGAGTCCTTATAAATTATAAAATACTCGATTATATACAACTTCTTATTAATAGACTAAATTTTAGCGTAAAATCGGCATTTAACATCATTATATTAACATCTTTAGTGCAAAATAATCATTGATAACCCATTTCAATAATATCATAATATAATATTAAAGGTTACAGATATAAAATAATTGCCAGATACCATATTCTATCCAATATTCGTAGTATATTTATTGATTTCAATATGATAATTTAATTTTTTTTAAATATTAAATATTTAACAACACGTTTCACCAAAACATACGAAGATTATATTTAAGATTATATTTCCTTTAACATTTTATTTTTCCGTACTGCCATCCCATCCCTAACGGAAAACCACATATATTTTATTTAATTTTTCTTTTTCTATACCTTTATTTTTCATTATATTTTATATAATAAAAAGGTTTTTTTTTTTTTTTTTGAATGATATTACTTTAGGTAAAGGTCTCACTCTCATCTTATCTTAAATAAAAAATTTAAATTCAGGAAGAATGACCCAATTTTTTCTTGAATTTGTAAAATATTTTTATACTATACAACTTCTAAACACAATACAAAAGATGTGTTATAATATATACTTATGTACATATTAAATAATATTATATTTTTGTTTTGAGATGATATATAATATGGTATAAGTTATGAATCAATATATAAAGGTTGGAAGGAATTTTATTAATAAAACAAAAACTCTTTAAGAAAACTTGTTAATGTAAAATCTGTGGACACTTTTGAGTAAAACTTCTAAAAGAAAAAGTTTACTTATATCTAAGTAAGTTGCATAACAAGTAAGAAGCCTAAATGACTTTAATACGTTAAGTCCCACATGTATCATCGGAGAATATCACTTAAAAGTTTCAAAATCTCGTGCTCACCAACGAACATAAAAATAAACTTACGTTAAGTCCCAAGTGTATCAGCAATTGCCATTGTATCAATATCACCATCAATTGCCCGAATCAATTTTATGTGCTGTGTTTTACTTTTAAAAATGTTCAACGGAGATGTATTGAGACTTAGCGAAAGTTTGGTTTTATGTTCATCGTTTAGCGTGCTATTTTTGAAACATTCGAGTAGTGTTCACCAGTGATACACGTGGGACTTAACGCAAGAATTTTTTTATGCTCACTCGTGAACGTGGAACTCAATATTTCAAATATTTGATAACATTTAAATAGACTCGAAATATACATTTTAATTTGTGCAAACTTTTGATAGTATTTTAAACGGAAAATAAATTTTGTAATGTTTCCTTAAAATTAATTCTTTCATAGCACAGGTTTAAAAATTATTACCAAATTTACATACATTAAATTCTGGGAACTTTTTTCTTTGAGGCTAAATGATAAACGTTTACCCAAACAATAAACGTTTTCCACAAAAGTACAAAAAAACGAAAAAAAAAACGAATATAAAATTTAATTTTAATTTTAAATCATAATAAAAATATATATAAACATTTCTACCATAATAATTTTAGGGGGCAAAGGGCGAGAAAATAGTTATTATTAATATTTTGTTAAATTTTTTTGATTCGATCCAAAAATTCAGAACAATAAAGATCGAAATTTGATTTGATTTTATTGTGGAATTAATAAAAAAAATGTTTTTCTTCCTGATTTTTATATAATATCATCAATAATTTTCAAGGTGTATTAAATAATACAACTAACCTATTGTGACAATAAAGATTAATTGTTCCAAACACACGTAACTAAAAAATTAATCACTAACATATCATATTTTTATTGTGAATCATAAAAATTTGTATTTAAATAGGAAATTGTGAACAAAATTTAAATGAATACATGTAAAGTAAAAATTTATTAGACTAAACATTAATAAATGAAGAATTCTAAGAAGAATTCAATCTAAGTTCAACTTCTATTTCCGATCGAAGCAATTAAAAAACAAAAGAAAGTAGAATTTTGAAAGAAAATTATTGATTGCAATATAAGAACCCTTAAACTTGCCACGAAAACTAAAAAGTTTAACATTATTTCCAAAGTGTACGTGACCTCCTTTAGCACAGACTTATTATTCCGAATTTATAATACCTTATATATTCTAAATTGCCTTTGAACTGCTAAACATTTCTTTTAAAGCTATATAAACCATATGGATACCTGAGATTAAAAACCAAGACGATAGTTAAGTTACATCTTTAATTAAACACAATTTACTTAACGTGTAGCTGTGCCTTTAACTAAAAATTTAATTTTTTTGATCAAACAAATCGTCAAATTCTGAATCGATTAAGCCATATACGTCGTCGATATAAGCCGTCCGTCTGCACGATAACTCAAAAAAATAAAGGAGCTAAAAATTTTTTTAAAGTCATTTTTGCAAAATTGTTAGTTTTGCTTTTATATCCAGCACTTCCGACCGTCGGGTTCGAGTAGCTGTCATACAACTTCTTTCTTTAAATAGAAATAAATCAGTGTCTATTGAAGCTATAGGTATCTGAAATCTTACAAATCATGATCAAGTTTTATGGCCACAACTTCTGTGAAATTTGGTTCTACTGGTGCAACAGGTTATGTGGGGTTCGAATCCACACTCCTCGGTGTTTACAGCGTATTTTATACGCTCTTACCCACTAGGCCACCGAGACCCTCCCGTATAAAATATTTAATAAAACAAAAAAACCGGAACAAAATTATATGGAAAAGGAAAAAATAAGAAGAAAGAGGGGAAATACAAATTACTTTCTAAATTAAACTTTTATTTATTGGGTAGAATACATAAATCTGAGCTTGAACTCAAATCTTACTTTTTCAAACAAAATCACGAGTTGAAGAGTAGTTTTTGTTTGAAAAAGTGTAATTTGAATTCAGTTTCAGTTTTATGTATTCGACCCATTCCATGTAAAATGTAAAATTTTCTTTTAAAACTGTAAATTCTCTTTTTGCGTACAGTAGATATTGTACATATATTAGGTCTAATGCATTAAACTGAGCTTGATTGGGTCGAATGCATAAAACTGAGCTTGCACTCAAACCTCACTTTTTCAAACAAAAATATGAGTTCAAGCGTACTTTTTGTTTCAAAAAATGAGATTTGAGTTCAAGCTCAGTTTTATGCGTTCGAGCCATTGTGTCTTCCTTTTCTTATCTCGATAAAAATTTCGTAAAAAATTTCGAGACTATGGCTTTAATAATTATAATATATTATGTATTAATTTATACAAATTTTAAAAATATATTTTAATATAAATAAAAAAGTAATCATGTGAAAAATATAATTCAAAAAAGGAAAAAAACCAAAGTTTTACAAAAGGTATAATTTTTTACGATAATATTAAAAAAAAAAACAATTTTTTTTTTATTTAATAATTTATACATTTTTTCCCACATAATATGCATGAGAATGAATCTTTTTTATTTTAGAACTAAAAATAAAAGGTCCTTATAAAACAAACGAAAATTTCATTTCCTGTAAAATAACGTAACAAACAAAAAAACAAACAAATAAACAAACAATAATACTTTACCATTGTTGTACGTTGTTTACATTTATCAGTTCCAGCAAATATATTTAGTGGTGTTGTTGTTCCAGGCACGTATCGTTGCGGACATTGATCAATATCAACACGTCTCAAATCAATATCAATTCCAGATGTTCCTCTGAAATAAATTAAAAAAAAATATTATTTTATTTATTTTTAAATTGAATATCGATTATTAATTCAAATTAAATTTTAATGTTACACTGCAAAAGGAAATTAAAGTTATTGAATGAGTGGAAAATATTTTACATCTTTATGAATAGTTAAAAAAAAATTTTCTTTTTATTTTTTAATTGAATTATTAATAAGTGTTTGGGTTTTTTCCGTCATACTTAACCTTAAAGAAAGAATGTTTTTTTTTTTGCTCACTGAATTGTACCTATAGGAAAATCAAATTTCTATAAATAACTTTTCTATAATTAATTTTTTTAAATAGTTTCTGTAAAATAATCTATAAACAATCTTTTACTTCCTTATAAACACGTGAATCTTAAAATAAATTGATATTGATTAAATTGTTACCCCGAATATTCACCCTACATATTATTCGCCAAAAAAATTAAAAAAGCTCCTAAAATTTGTATGGCATTGGTATGGCCGCAAAAATGTGTATGACACTATGACACATTCATTATAATATTACATGTTTTGTTTTGTTATACTGTTAATTAGTTATACTCACTGCTAATATTATATAACTATAGTAATTTTATAGCCTGTTATACAAAATAATCAAAGTTTCCAGTCTTTTCCAGGAAGCTTTAGAAAAGAATATAAAATCTTTGTAAACCATCTAAAAAATTGGATATCTTGCTTTTTTAGCTGTTTTTCAAAATTAAATTGATTTTCGTTTCGTAATTATGCTCTCAAAAATATTTTTTTGGGCCATAATTCATTTTGGCCATTTGGTAAATTAACATAATTTTTCATTTTCATTTTAGGGCCATTCCTAAAGAATATTGCCTCAAATTTTGGGGCATATTTTTATTTTTGGAGACAATAATAATTCTAAGTATAAATTGCCAGAGCCACAACATTATTGATATACATAAATAAAGTGTAACCTTAATTGAAACGGACTAAGTCAAAGTTTTCTTTTACAAAATAATAGAATTGTATTTTTGCTTTTTTAGAAATTACAGATTTGGTTTTAAAGAATTTGTCTTTCATAATTTTGTAAATTAGTTAATATTGTCTTAGGTAAATACAGTAGTAAAAGACTTACTCATGACTGAGAATAATAGGGGAAATTAGAATTGGGAAATTTGGGATTATGGTGGATAGGTAGGAAAATTTGGAGGGATATTTTGAAGAAAGATGTTAATGATCTTCTTAAACTTAAATAAATCGTACACATATGAATTACCAACTTTAGGAAATACATGCGATGGTACATGGTTCCACAAACGGTACGTGCGCATGACAAATGAATTTCCATAGACTGTATTTCGCCATCTTGATAACTCTACATGGTATGGATGAGCTTCTGTTGCAACCCTTGTTTCTCATTGGAAAACTTTGAGTGGAGGCCTTAACTGTCTTATTTCTTTGGAACAGGTGTTAATCCCTACGAGGTCAGTGACTCAACTGTTAGGCGATGGCTGAGTGGAGTAAGTATTGAAGTTACACTGGGGTAACTTTAATGCTTATCTAGATATCTTATCAATGGTTATCTAGATAACCCAGCGCTGTTTGAGAGCCTGCAGCCCAAATTTGTACATTATACTCCATTTTCGACCTAATGTATATTTTATAGATATTGAGAAGATCAGATGCAGAGATCCCAAACATTTAGCTGCATCTTTAGCTATATCAAAAATGTGATTTGACCAAAATTTTTGGTTTAACTCAATACCCATGTTTAAATCTGTTGAATGTTTCAAAACTTCTCGCTGTAATAGTAGGTTAGAAATAGTAGTGGCAATTTTCTTCGAGATCAGACAGCATTGGGTTTTTTTGGTGTTGAAATCAACTCTGTTGACTTCAACCCATTTTTGAATTTTTGCAAAATCGTTATTAATATTTATAATAACGAATATTGAAATTTTTTGCTGTTGTATTAATTTGGTGATTAATGTTACAGCGACTATGAAACTCAAAGGAAGCCACAAGAGTGCTGTCGTCTGCGAAACTATGAATCGAATGAATTGGAAAAAACATCTTGAGTCAACGAAACATAGCTATATTGAAATTTAACATACAAAATATATTCTCAAGTTTGACATGACGTCGTAATTTGTTTTTCGTCGAAGGACACGCATTTATGTGGCATTCAGTTGAGCACGATCATTTAATGTACTGATTTTCAAAATTTTTCAAAACCTAATAAAAACTTTTTGGAATTGTGAATTTTATGTGTAATGTATGTATGAAAAATTGTGGAAAATCAAGGCATACCTTCTTCAGTTTAAAGGAAACCTTTTATAATTAAGAAAAATCATTAACACATGTAAAATTATAACCTTGAAGCTTTAATGTATCTCTTTCTCCCGTTTTCTTCTAGAAAAATTTAAACAGATGTCACAAAATAGCAAATATTCAATTTTTTACCCCTAGAGTAGCTCTTAAACAAGAAGAAATACAAAAATATTTTAACTTAACTATTAAAACCGTAATTTATGCTAATTTTGAAAGAGCTATCTCTCTCAAAATTTCAAAATTCTATCGAAAACAGTCCCAAAGATATGAAGAAAAAGAAACATTACAGTAAATTGTGTAATTTTGATATTGATTTATAAAGCTAAAAACGTGGCGTTTTTAGATTGAGAAAACGTTAAGAGAACTTGACATATGTAAATAGAGCCTTTTAAAGCTTTGAGATGCTTTAGCTCCGTAATAGATGGAGCTGCATAAAAAAGACACCTATCCGTGGCTAAAATTTCATTCTCCTGCCTTAAACGGTGTAAAAAAATTTGTAAACAAATGGACGAATTGATGAACGAACATGCAAAGTGAAAATTTATAACAAGCTAATTTTTTAATAATATTTTGGAAAATCAACTTTTAGTTTCGAATGCTTTCTCAAATAAAACTGCGTTGGTTAATTTTTTTGATTTATATTTTTATTAAATAAATTTAAAAAAAAATTTAGTTAAAAACCTTTGCTACCAATGTTAGTGCTGTAGTAATGGAGTGATTGAAGTAGTGAAATTAAACATAAAAGCAAAAACTACATTAAGCAGAAGTAAATAAAGAAATAAAAATATTATATTTAAAACATTGTTCTATCTAATTATAGAAAAGACTGCTTATATTGCTTTAATACAGGGTTTTTGGAGAGATTTTGTTAGCAGAAGCTTATTGTATTGTAAAGTTTAGGGAGAACGTGCCAGAGAACTGTAAGAAGAACGTGCCAGATATTATAAGAAGTCAAAAATTGAAATGTAGATAATAAATAACAAGTTGATAAAAATCTATAGGTACCTATACGGCATTTTACTCTTTTATACGGTATTATGGAAAATCAAAAATTTCCTTCGGTTGACTCTCATCGAAATAAGAATAAAATTTAACTTAAGGATTAATAATTGTTATGCCTAGAAAACAACTGTTTTTTTTCGTTTTGGGAATATTAAAATTTTAAAACTGTTTAAAATTAAAAAAAATTAATAATAAAAAAAAAACACAATTTCACATAATATTAAATATTATGTATGATAAAAAATTTAAATACTCTTAAATTAATCATTAGCCACATAAGAGCTTTTTAGTTTCTCTTTAAAATTATAATTTTTATGTTTTACTTTAAAACTAAAAAAAGAAAAATTTTCCCTTATATTTTATTTTTTCAAATGCAAATGGAAATAAAAAATTCTTTAATTATGCAAATAATATAATGTTTTTTTCAAACTTACTTTAAAACCAAAAATTTCTTAACCTCAAGAGTACTAAATTAAAATATTAAAAATCAGATAATATTTTCTGCATTTTTGGTAGGTACGGTACCATTTTAATTTTCAAACTATAAATCATTTTGAATTCAGATATCTTGTGTTTTTGTACCAACATTTTATGAATTTCAAAAATTTTACTTGTACAGTAAATGTAAAGATTCCTCATAGGAATATAGTATATAAAAACAGTTACAACAGGATACATTATTTTAAATCTTAAAATATTTCATTTTTCACTCTTGTCCTGACTTTTTACATATATTTTTGTTTATATTATAATATAATGTTATAAATTCATCTTGTTTTGTGTTTTTTTTTAGGATTAAAATTTAAATTTTTGCATTTAAGAATAAAATATTTAATTAAATTTGAATAAAATATCATTTTACAAAGATTTTTAAAAAAAACAATAAATGGATAAATAGGAAAAATTTAATTTTATTTTTTTTTATGTTTTTTTGTGATAAACTTTACTTCCTTTTAAAATACTTTTCAAATAAGTAAGTACTTTTGCATATCCTAGCACAAAGTATAGGATAAAATAAGATTGCCAACTAGATTTTAAATTAATATATATACATATGTCCAACTTAAAGAAGAAATTATCTAAAAAAGAATAAAATATCATATTGTTTTCAATTTTTTTTTTTTCATGACTTTTTTTTCGAGATAAAAGAGTGAATTTATTTCAAAAAATTGACAAAAAAGACTAGAAAAAAACTCAAAAACAAAAAAATAATTTCAAAATTAAGTGATTTGTTTTTTGAAAAAATAAAAATTGGGCTCGAATTAAATTTTTGAAATAAAAAATAAATCACTTACTTTCGAAATTATCCATAATAAATAAACTGTACTCTTGCGAACACTGTTTTAATGCATCAATGTATTTTAACAATAACAATCTTATAATCAACTAGCAGAGTACCCGGCGTTGCCCGGAGTATTTTATTGGCTTTATGAAATAAAAATTATTAACTTTTGTTTCTGCGTTAATATAATTTAATTAATATAGTTAAGTTATTACCATGCATTTACAGATGCTGGTAGTTTATATTATATTTTTTATTAGATTTAGTTAAATTGAATAAACAGAGTCAAGAATTAGAGACAATTCTTCTACAAAAAATTTTTAAAGGAATCAATAATCTATTGAGTACACAATTACGGCGAAGTGAGTTTTCACAATATATTCGTTAATACCGAAACATAAAATTGCATTTCAATTATAAAAGACCATAATGTAATACATTTTTTTTCGTAAATAATGTCACTTCATGCTTTTGTGAATTATCCTTTTAAGCACATTTTGAAAAATTTGCTATTAGGTGCGCTCTATCCCTCCGTCTGTTTACAAAACTTATATATTCGTTAATATTCGTTAATACCACAACATAAAATCGTATTTAAATTATAAAAGACCATAATGTAATCAATTTTTTTTGCAAGTAATGTCACTTCATGTTTTGGAGAATTATCCTTTTAACCACATTTTGAAAAATTTGTTATTAAGTTCGCTCTGTCCCTCCGTCTGTTAAAACTTATATACTGTTTAATAAAGAGCAATGAAATATTAACTATGCATAGGTCTCTTAAAAGAGTAAGTTGTAGAACAACTTTTTTATGTACCCTCATCGTTGGAGATCCTACAGCACCGACAGCTCTTCAAATTTTGAAAAAACTTCTTTTTAAATGCGTACATTTCAGGTTCTGTTAAACATATTTTCAATATAAAAAATACATGATTGTTTTTTACCTTTATAAATCAACCAGAATTTTTTTACGTTTAGTTTTTCTAATTATGTTTCCAAATTGATTGGCTAAAAATATGTGTAAAAATTGTATATGGATAAGAATGTAAGGTTTTCTGTTCTTTAAATATGTATGTACTCATTTTTCATTAAATACTACACAGAAATGTGTATATGTTTTCTAATTTAATTGATTAAGTTTATAGTATTTTTAAATATACGGATATTATATATACTATATGTACATATTTCAATGATATTTTATGGGAAACATGTTATACACATGCATCTTATATAGGTAGATCACATGTAAAGACCACATGTAAGTAATGCATTTCTGAATGATGGCATGATGATTGTGATTGTCTAATGTAGGAGATTGTTTCTGTTTTTTAACAACGGCCGAAAATTTTATGTTGTTAAGACTTAAACACAGTACTCTTAAGATACTTAATAAGGTTAGTTTAATTACTGTTTTATATTAGAAATTTGCATTGAAAGGTTTTTATGGAATATTAGAAACATATAGATAGGAGTAAAGAGTGTTGGAAATATCTTTTTAATAATAATAACAATACACAAAATTAGGCAAAATATTATTAATAAGTGCTCGTGCGGAAATGGGTTAACAAACGTTAACAAACATTTTATCACAGGCTTAATTTAGAACCATAAATTCATCCTGCCAAATTAGACAGAAATTAGAAACAAAAATTTTTTTTTACAGTCTATCGTGTCGAAATGTGTTAATGTATCACAACAAAATTTATTGAATGAGTTTGTGTGCCAAAGTGCAATACTTGTGCAAATTTTCAATTGGTCAAATCGTTTAAGCACAACAACAAAAAATGAGAATTTCATGGCCTGAAGCCTGATGGGTTAATGTATCGTAACCAAATCAACTCAGAAAGTTTTTGTTATAAAGACCTACACTTTTGTAAATTTTCAACTCAATTGGTAAAACCGTTTAAGTGCGACAACAAAGAAATTAAAAAATTTTATTGAGCCCTGGTGCCGAAACGGGTTAATGGATCGTAACCAAATCACCTCAGTGAGCTCCTGTGGTAAAGAGCTACACTTTTGTAAATTTTCAATTCAATTGGCAAAACCGTTTAAGCGCGACAACAAAGAAATTAAAAAACTTCATTGAGTCCTACTGCCGAAAAGGGTTAATGGATCGTAACCAAATCAACTCAGAAAGCTTTTGTTATAAAGACCTACACTTTTGTAAATTTTCAACTCAATTGGCAAAACCGTTTAAGCGCGACAACAAAGAAATTAAAAAATTTCATTGAGTCCTGGTGCCGAAACGGGTTAATGGATCGTAACCAAATCAACTCAGTAAGCTCCTGTTGTAAAGAGCTACACTTTGATAAATTTTCAACTCAATTAGTGGAACAGTTTAAGTGCGACAACTAAGTAAATTAAAAAACTTCATTGAGACCTGGTGCCGAAACGGGTTAATGGATCATAACCAAATTAACTTAGTGGACTTTTAGGCTACAGAGCAACAGTTTTGCAAGTTTTCAAATCAATTGATTGAACCGTTTAAGCAGGACAACAAAAACATTTAATGAACTTCGTTCGGCGCTCGTGCCCAAACGGGTTACCGGATCTTCATAAAAATTTGTCACAGGCTTTTTTTCAGACCATAAAACCACCTTACAAAATTGGACATAAATCGGAAACAAAAATTTTTTTGGAAGCCCGCCGGGCCGAATCCGGGTAATATATTGAATCCGAATTTCTTCGGTACCCGTCCAATGATAATAAGAATATTTGTCCAAATTTTCAACTCAATCGATCAAACCGTTTAGGCAGGACAACGAAAAAACGAAACGGCTTTAAATGGCTCTCGGGCCGCAATGGGTTAATGAACCGAAACGCGATATAGCCTATAACACTTTCCGGGGTCGTAGGAACGTTCCTGCAAAATTTGGTTGCAATCGGACTGGTGGTTTTTACGTGAAAAGGGCACAAACAAACAAACAAACAAACAAACAGAATTTCTTCCTTATTATATGCTTTTATATTAACTCGTCGCTGTCGGTTTATTTATTTATTTATTTATTTATTTATTTATTTATTTATTTATTTATTTATTTATTTATTTGTCATTCTGTCACGCTTTTTATTATCTTCGTAATCTGTTAGCAACATTTGTAAGTGTAGTATGGTGCAGAGGATAGTGTACAGGTTTCAAAAGTGGGGATCATGTTGTTCGAATCCAGTTCACATGCAACATTTTTTTCTTAACTATCTATTCATCAACATTTTTTGAATAAAATATGTATACATTTTTGTATATATCAATTTAAAACTTACATTTTTATCTCTTATTCATGCATACAAACATACACATTATATTTTTGATCTTTCCTGGTGTTTTGTATTAGCATAATTAGCAAAACACAATCCATACATATAATATTTTTATGTATGTTGCTAAGTTATTTTGTTTACAACATTTGTTTAGTATTTATATCAAAATATTTGCTGTCAACATTCTTTAATGCATATTGAATTAATGCATATATGGTGCAGAGGAAAGTGTACAGGTCTTGAAAGTGAGTGATAATGTGTGGACTGTGGTTCGAATCCAATTCGTATATATGTATAATTTTTTTTTTTTTTTTTTTTAACTCTATTCATCAATATTTTTTAAATAAAATTTTATGTACCTACATAATATTATTTTTGTACATAGAAAAGAATACAAAAAGTAAAGATCATTACAAAATTATGCTTTTGCGCATTACGCATTATGATTTACAAACAAAAAATCTATTACGCATTATGATTTGTCAACACAAAAAACTAAAACTACGTATGTAAATATGTACGTACGTATTGTACATATTTATTTATTTATTTATATTCAGCTACCGTGGTACATAAATGTGCCAGGTAGCTATACCCTTGTTTCCTGGTAGGAATGTGTACGTGATATAATGATATATTATAAAGTATTTACATATTGCGATATATGAATATTTTTTTTTTTATATTATAATTATTGTACCCAACCGGGAATCGAACCCGAGACCTCTCATTCTCTTATGAATGAGAAGCGGTGCGTCAACCACTGCACCAATGGCTGGATACACATAATATTATGTTAAACTAATTTCCTAAATTATTTTGTTCCGCTCCATTTGTTTATAATTTAAATCAAGATATTTGTCAACATTTTTTACTGCATGATCTTATTAAGCGATTAGGAAGGTAGGTGTTCAAGGTTAGATGTTTGTTTGGATATACGATATACTACTAATAGTATACTATAGAAATATACAGTAAAGTACATTTATGTATATCATTTTCATTCGAGTTATGTTGTTGGATTGTAATATTTATATAATCACAGTATTTTGGTACATATTTTACCCTTCGAGGTACTTTCTTTATTTATGAATTACATACTGGAATAAAAATTTTTACTCTTGCTGTAATGGAATCGATTTAACATCTCTTAATTTACTTAAACATTTGGTATAAAATTATAAAACGTATTTTATATCAGAAACAATAATTAATATATGTATGAATAAAAAATATCCCATATTTTTAAATTCAAATTATGTGTTTCATTTAAAACTAAAAAGTATAAAATAAAATAATATGTAAAAAAAATATTTTTTAAAATATGCTTTTATCGAAACCAAATTCGCCCCCTAAAAAGTAAAAAATAAAATTGATTGCAAAACTTTAGCTTTTTTGACTGTTATAATATAAAAGTGAATTGCTAGTGCAAGCATTTTGGACTGTTATAATATAAAAGTAAATTGCTGGAATAAAAAAGAAACACGAACCTCAAATTTCCTAGATTTTTATTTAACTTTATTCCAGCAATTTACTTTTATATTATAACAGTCCAAAATGCTTGCACTAGCAATTCACTTTTATATTATAACAGTCAAAAAAGCTAAAGTTTTGCAATCAATTTTATTTTTTACTTTTTAGGGGGCGAATTTGGTTTCGATAAAAGCATATTTTAAAAAATATTTTTTTTACATATTATTTTTTTATTAGATATAATTGTAAAGTACACTTTTGTTAACCGGCTGAACCCAAATTAATTTTATCGATTAAAAACTACTGTTTCTGTTGTTTTTTTTTTTTTTTTTTGGTTTTCATAATACAAAGGCCTGTTCTATAATTTTCTGGGCTATACTAATAATTTTCTTGAGATCTCTTTTAGTGATTGCTTAACTTGAAAGTGAATGGATCTTTTTGAATTATATTTTAGTAAAATAATGCTTACATTGATTTAACTGATTAAGTTTATCTATTATAATATTTATATCCAGTCATTGGTGCAGTGGTTGACGCACCGCTTCTAATTCATAAGGGAATGCGTGGTCTCGGGTTCGATTCCCGGCTGGGTACAATAATTATAATATAAAAAAAAAAAAAAAATATTCATATATCGCAATATGTAAATACTTTATATATCATAATATCACGTACACCCCAGATTCCTACCAGAAAACAGGGGTTATAGCTACCTGGCACATTTATGTACCACGGTATCTGAATATAAATAAATAAATAATATCTATAGTACTAAACTTAATTTAAACAGTTAAAATATTTTTAATTACCAAAAATTAGTATGCATCCTAAAAAACATCAATTATCATATTGTTAAACTTTCAAAATCTAAAATATACTAAATATATCTTTTAAGTTTTAAATGCTCTGTATCTATGCTCAATATCTATTATCCAGTATAGTTGAAAGTCTTATACAAAAGTCTTATTAAACTTAAATTTATATTTCCTTTAAAAAACAAATGACTTATTTTATTGATATCATTTTACACTTCGTCACTCTTTTAACACGTTAAAAAAAGATTTCGAAAGTAAGCTAAGAGAAAAAGAAATATCTATTCCCGGAAAATTAAAACAGATAAGAAACTTTACAATAAATTGATATGATATTTTTTTTTTGTAATTCTACGTGAATCTCACGTGATTTATGAAACGTACACGTGATTTATGAAAAAGTTAATAACATTTTTTTTGCAAATATGCCAAACTGTTATATGTATAATAGTAAAAGCATCATAAATACGTGCCCAACATACGTAGATACATAGATTTAATTATGATTATTTTCATGAACAAAATCAATAAAAATATTTTAATAAAATAAATTGAAAGTTAGTAATTGGTCACTTCAATGAGATACTGTGATCTCAATAGAGTACAATTACTAATAAAATGCATTGCATATGTTATGTATATGACATTCACTTGTATAAAGTGTTTTTTTTTTTTTTTGTTAAAAAAAACATGATTTCAATAAAATTCCAATATTGAAAATTTTTTATTCTATTTCTAATTCAATTTATTACTAACTTATATATTTACTTACTTATTGGTAAAAAGAAATATTTTTAAATATTTAATCTATGGACAATCTGGAGAATACAAAACAAAAAAAAACAAAATGTCAGTAATTCTCTCTAAAAATACAAAAAAAAAAAAAAGAAAAAATTAAAAACATTTTCCAAAGTTTTTCCCGTTTTAAATTTTTCTATTTATAAAAATTTTTTTTTGATTTTTATTTTTCTTTTTTTTTGTGGTGCAGAATACAACATTTTTCAATTTATTTTCTATTGTAATCCAACATCAGTCGACAATCTGATGGTTTGATTGTCTTGATTTTGGCTGAATTCTTGTAAAAAAAAAAAATAAAATGTATAGAGAAAATAACCAAAATCTGATTATATGGTTAAATATTTGGAAAATTTTCATTTTGTATGTTATTTAACTTTAAATTTTTTGCTTTTTGCACATGTTTTACAGTCCGTGCCAAGCCAAAAAAAAAAAAAAAAACAAATTATTTTTAAATAAAAAAATTTAAAAAATTAAATTAAAAATAAAAAAAAAACATTTTGGAAAAATATTTTCATCTTTCATAGAGAGAGGCTGAAGAAAATAATAAAATATTTATTAAATAATTTTTATGTTTTTCATTAAGCAGCAGAACTGCAAAAAAAAAACAAGACTAAAGGCAGTATGCAAAACCAATGATTATTGAGGGAGCATATTTTTTTTTCAAAATAGAACAAAAAAAAAATTTAGAATATTGTGATTTGAACCAAAATTTGTTCTTAGAATTTTTTTTATATGTAAGAAACAAATTGTGAAAAATCAAGAAACACTTTCTTCAATTTAAAGCAAACTCTATACATATAATTAAGAAGCTTTAAATACAATATGTACAATTATAATGTTGAAGGTTTAATTTTTGCGTATTACTTTCAAAAAATATGTGTACAGGTGTCTAAAAATAGAAAAATTTCAATTTTTAACTCTTCATTCCGATCATTCTCATAAACCGGCGGAGTTACAAGAAAAAATATTTTGAGATAATTTATACGAATCTTTTCTCTCAAGGTAAAAAAATACTGAAAGCAAAATCTCTTTCATATTTCATAATTTTGTTTTTTTAACGGTAAATTTGCGCTAAAACTAAATTGCAAAAAATTGTACAATTTTCATATTGATTTATAAAGCTAAAAAAATGTTCTGTCATTTGGCTTTTTTCGTATGAAAAAATAGTAAGCTGCAGAAGCTCAGATACAAACATTTGGAAATAGAGGTTGTTCAAAACTTGGAGGGATTTTACCTCCATAAAGGATAAAAGTACATAAAAAAAGTTCTTTCCACGGCATTAATTTATTTCAGACATCTAAACACATGGTTGAAATTTCATTATTTTGTCTTAAAATGTGTAGAACTTTTGTAAACAGACGAACTCACACTAACAAGTAAATTTTTCAAAAATTTTTATAAAATGTGCTAAAAACAAAATTACAACGGAAATGAAAATTTTAATAATAATAAATAGTCAAAATAAAAATTCCAATTTTAAGTTTGGGTAATGACACTGATATAAATTTTCTTGTTGTTCCAAAAACTATAGTAAAATTTAAATTAAGTTGTCTAAACTATTAAAACTGAAAAATTAAAAAACAAAAAGACAGAATGTAAATTAATGGTTTTTAAAAGCGCACATTTCCAAAAAACAATACAAACTATATAATAAGAAAAAAAGTAAAAATAGGACCTTTTTTGCAATTTTGAAAGACTGTAAGTGCGGAACCCCATATAACTAAGAAAAACTGTTAACACTCGTAAAAATATATTATTGAAGCTTTCAGTTTTATGTCTTGCCGAAGAAAAATTTGTACAGGTGCCTAAGTTATAGGTGTCTAAAAATACCAAATTTTAATTTTTTGAGCCCTAATAGCTCTTAAACAGAGAGCGTTACAAAAAAATTTTCTGAAGAAAATAATTCTAAAAGTTCTTTCTTGTCTCAAAATTTCAAGTTCCTATCTAAAAGCGTGCCGCATTTAAAAGAAATATCATGCAAAATTTGGCTTTCACATAACGGTAAATTCAAAAACTAAATTTAAAAAAAATTTTATAATTTTGATATTAATTTACAAAAATAAAAAAAGAGCTGTCGAATGACGTTTCTAAATTGAAAAAATGTTAAGCAGAACCTGAGATATGTGCATTTAAAAATTAAGGGCCTTTTCAAAGTTTGAGGGTCTTTTTAACTCCATAATGGCTACATGAAAAATTTGTTCTAGAAAATTAATTTTTTTATGAGACCTACTCATGGTTAAAATTGTTTTTCTCTATTTTTAGAGGTGTTTAATGGTATAGCAATTTTGTAAATAGACGGACGGACGGAAGGAAAGAGTAAAACTAATATGCACATTTTTTTAAAATTTTTTTGGAAATGTTCTAATAAAATATAGGATATAAAAACTAATCTGCAGGGAAAGAAATAATATATTATTATTCTTTTTATGGAAAGGCATTTCGCTGATTTTTTGATAAGTGAAATTAGTATTTGTAATATTAAGTATTAATTTAATTTTAATTCGGCTAAATTTGGAAGTTCATGTTTTATTTTTACAAATGCAAACATAATACTTATATGAAAAAAAATCAGCTATCTCCACCACAGGACCGACCGCCACTACACGAAAAGTACAATGCCAAAATTTATAAATTTTTTACATAATAATTTATATTAAAGCAAAATAACTTCTAATCATTTAACAACATTTTGTTTTATTCAATAACAATAATAAGCAATGAAATCGTAAAAATATATGTGCATTCATTCATACATCCATTTACATTATTATGTAATGTATATGATTTTTTTTTCATTCAAAAATATTAGAAGTAAAAAATAATAAAAACTGTAAACAAATACAAAACAAACATAAGATTAATATTGAATCTGCTAACAAAAATTTTACCGTTTTAATTTTATGTCAGAGATATAAAAAAAAAACAAAAAAAAATTATCATATAAATTCATATGGAGTGTTATGTATGAAATTTGGACTTGGAAAAAAAATTAAAGAAAAGTTAAAGTTAGTCGGATCAAAAAATGTTCCATGGCAAAGTTGTTGCTCTTTACTTGTGTAACAACTTTTTCTTAATAATTTTTCTCATAAAATTTTTCTGTTACGAAATATTCTTTAAAAGTACAGTAGTAAACTACCACTTGCTGTCGTCCGATTTGCTCCAAAAGCTTATCAATCACGTCAAAACCTTAAATATGAAATTGCAAAAAATTCCGCTCAGTCGTTTACGCTGTACACGTGCCCACAGACATACCCACACACGCATCCATATACACACACACCCACAAACAGACATCATGCTAAAAAAAAATTTACAGCCTTCTCCACACCAGAGTAGTGCATATTTGCAAAAATCTCGGGTACGAAAAGTAAATTCGAAAAGTTAATGCTCTGAAATTTTTTTAGACACGTGATACGAACATAATTGTTTTTTCAAAAATTTATGTGAAAACATCAGATATTGATACCCTTTCTTTCTGCACCCATTTATGGTATTCTAACAAATAAATCAAAATTTTTGAATAGGATCGAAATAAACTTCCAACATACCTGGTTTTTACAGAGCTGTACTCAGGATATCGACCAAATTTCAATTTAAATATTGTCTATAATTTTATGTTGTAAATAACCAAACATAAATATATGGTTATGGTACATGGTACTATTTCCGATACTATTTATAAAAAAACAAAATTAAATTTAGTTTACTGAAATAATAGTAAAACAAAATTTAAAAAATCCTGAAAAATGATAATTTTTCTATTAAGGATAGAAATATAGCTCTATTAAGGATAGAAATCAGAAACTCTAAAAACCACTTAAAATAATTATGAATTAATAGTTTTATTATAGCTTTTAACTATAATACTAACTACAATATTATCTATTTAATAGTTGCCTAATGAAATATTAACACATGCAAATTGTGTTATCTGAATAAAATCATTTCCGACAAAGTTATTTTTTTACAAAATTTAAAGTTACTGCTTATAAATGAAAAATTCCTTTCAGCGTCCTATTGAAATTCAGTAATAACTCAAATATAAAATGCTGTTGGTTCCGAACAAGATATACAACAATATTTAAAATCTATATATGCACATATAAATATTTTTATATATATACTTAAAGACAATAAAGACAATATAATTGACAACATGTATATATATAAAATAATTTTATACATATATATACATGTTGTCAATTATATCGTCAATAAATTGACAACAATTTGAGTATGCAATTTGCTGAAAATAGACATAGACTGACAGCTGTTTGCAACTACATTAACAAAGATTGACAATATAAATAATTATAACATGCCACTAAGTGTAAATAACAACCATAAAGTAAAATATTAAGTTTATTTAATTTTTAAACACCTTCAGATTATGTAATAGATGCAATCTACTTAAAATTCTTTTTTATAATATCGAAATCTTTTAAGTTCATTTAAAAAAAAAAATGGTAATAAAATATTTTATTTTACACCAAATTAACTTTAAAATATAATATTCCTAAAATTTTAATTGATTCTTGAGGCACAAAAAAAAAAAAAAATGCAAATACAAAATAAAATCTGTGACACATTTCAAGGTTAATTCCGATTTTTATTTACCATAAAATTTCCTTTATTTTTTTTCTAAGAAAACCTCATTAAAAATTTACAAAAAAAAAAAAAAACGGTATTAAATATAAAAACAAAATGAGTGATAATCATTTTGAAAATTAAAGAACAAAAAAAGCTAAATTAGTGTATACATATATAGTGGTTAAAAATACCATAAAAAATTAAATGAAATAAATCATTACGTTTAAAGCTTTAGATATGCTAAAATTGAACAATTTTCTTTTAAAATTAGATTTTGTTAGTACCTAGATTTTTTTTTCCTTCAAAAATTTGTTTAACAAAATGACCTACACTAAGAGATATTTCTCATGAAAATACATTTTATAAAAAGCCGCCCACAAAAAAAAACCATTTACTAAAAAATCATTTCATAAAACGCCATAATATAATGAATATGGTTTTCTTTGGTAAAATCAGAAATTGACGCTTTCTCCAAAAAAAAAAAAAACCTTTTTAAAAAATCTTGTTTAAAATCATATTCTGTTATGTACGGTCTTTCAAATTGAGTTTTCAAAAGTAGGCGCCTGTATAACACACTTCAAACATTGAACGAGCCCATATTATTGTCATTTTGTCAGTTGAACGATTACCATTTATAAAAATGAAGTCGTATACATTACAACAACGTGTTAAAGTTATAGAATTATTTTATGAAAATGGTCGTTCTGTAAGAAATGTATTTCGCAAATTATGCTATGTTTATGGTAAACATAATCGTTCAACTGAGCAACAAATTGTCCGGAAATTTCAAGAAATTTGTGCAGTACAAGATCGTGTTATTTCCAGATTCGGTGACGTGAATTGGCCTTCAAGATCCTGCGATTTGACACCGTTAGACTTCTTTCTCTAGAGCTATGTGAAAAGGCAGGTCTACAAGGATTATCCCCAAAACGTTGAAACATTGAAAGCAGAAATTATTCAGGTTATTGGTGAGATAAAGCCGCAACTATGCTAAAATGTGACCGAAAATTTTGATAAAAGAATCAGGTACTGTACAGACGCAAGAGGTGGTCACATAGGAGATATCATTTTTAGAGTATAAATGGCAAACAAATTTTTCCAGTTTCAATTCAAATTCTATGTCTTTTAATTATTTACTTTTGAAAACTCAATTTGAAAGACCCAACACATATTATTTATTTTCTGAAATATGTATCGTTTTCCTGTAATGATTTTTTTCCAAAAAAAAGTATATGTATATACTTTTGTCAAATAGGAATAATTTGGAATTTGGTTTTTTTCGGCAATATGCCTTTTGATAATATATATCGTATCCAAACTCAAATCAAAGTACTAAAGTAGCTGTAATAATTACAATAAATTTGAATATAAACTAGATAATTAGAATGGAATAACTGAGTATTATACCCTTTTGGTTTTAATTTTAAAACTGTTCGATTTAAAATAATATGACCAGTTGTTAATATTTGATCTGTTCTATATGAATTTAGAATCCAACCACAATGATGTATAGTGGTTAAGATACCGGTATTTCATTTAAAATGGCTCAGGTTCAAGCCCCGACTGGGTCATGTAAATTATTAAAAAAAAAATAATATAGATTTTTCAAATAATATATAATTAGTTAATTATAATTAAATAATAATAAAAAAATAATTTTTGTATAAGACAATAGATGGCGTATATTTATATCTTATAATTTTTACAATATAAATGCATCCAAGTAATCAAAGTATTAGTGAAATTATAGTGTAATAGTAATAATAAATAAAAATAAAAAAAAAAATATTAATAATTCGAGAAACTGAAACTTAGTCAAGTATGAATAATAAATGACTTAGTGAATGTTCTATGTTCCTTAATAGAAGTGGCAACGAAAACAAAACGACAATATCGTAGATCTAGAATTAATCAGCATTGTCAAGTTTTTTTAATATTATGGGTTTGAAATTTCCATAGATAAATTGATTTTGATCCATAAAGCGAAACATTTTTTTGTTTTTTATCTAAAATATTTTGATTTAGCCTTGAACCAATTTAAAAACCTTACTGCTATAAATCGGCATTTAAGAATATTTTACACTAATAAATTTGAATGTGGTCATAATTGCATATTATGCTTAAGTTTATGATAGAAATTTTTATTGTTGCTAATTAAAAATTAATATATGTGCATATTGGGATGTATTGCGGTTGGTGAAATGAAAATAAATAATTTATGTAACTTGCCTTAATATTCTGTTTTACAACAATTTTCTCACAGAAATCACATTGAAAAGAGTTTTCTTTTGAAAAAAAAAAAAAAAAAGTAGCACTTAGATAAATTTGCATAATTAATTCACCTAAGTGTTTTTTTTTCTCTTACTTTTCTATATACGAAACCATGCTATTTTATATTTTTTTTGACTAAGACCTGTTAAATTTTAAGTTAAATACTTTTAAAAACAATTTATGGAAATCTTCAAAAAAAAAAAAAAAAAAAAAATAAGTGATTTCTAAACTAAGAACAGAGTTATTTAATTTTATTTTACATAATCCTTTATAAGGTTTAAGAAACATTTAAATATTTTTATATAGGAACAGACAGTATTTTTAAAATATTCTGGTATTTTAGAATAATTTCAAAAAACAAATATATATATATATATAAAATAATAAATTATAAAAATTATAATACTTATACTAAAAAAAAAAAAAAATTTTTTTTTTTTCTGAACAAATAGAATAGAAAATTGAATAGAAAAAATAAAATCAGATTTTATTCAATTCTATAGACTTCATTTTATTGTGGCAATTATTTTGCTTCAGGTTATTTTTTTTTTTTTTTTTATTCTCTTGTCCATGGATACTTTTTATTCATTTCTTTTTTTGTTTTTCCTTTTTAACTTAAAATTAAAATTATTAATTTCCTGAGAAATAATTAAAGAATTTTTCTTTGATTATTACAAAAAAAAAAAAAAATATATAAAATAAAAAAAATAATTAGCTTCCGCAACTTAAAATAAATTATAACTATATGCTTTAAAATTACAATATAGAAAAACGCTGAAAATGACGTAATGAACAAAAGGACAAGAAAATTAAATTAGTTTGACAGTATTTCAAAAAAAGAAAAACTTAAATAATTATAATTCTTTTGATTTCCAAACAATTTTTTTTTATTTTTTTTTAAAGTTAATTAAATTTTTTAATAAATATTTTAAGGAATTCTTATAAATATACAAATTTAAATTAATATGTTATTTCGTTTTGAATTATTTTTGCAATAAAATTAAGATGCGAAAATTTCGATTATTTGGACATTTATCAAATAAGGAAATCTGTCCGTCTGTTAACAGAACTTTTACACGATTTAAAATACACTTTTTTGACATTTTTATTATAGCTACTGTGAATGTGTACTAAAATTCATGAAACTTTAAAGTCTTATTACAAAACGTCTGTATACAAAACTTCTACACCGTTAAAAATAGAGAAAAAAAATTTTAACCATGGCTGTCATAAAAAAATTAATTTTGTGGAACAACTTTTTCATGTAGCCACATCCATCAAGGAAATACAGCTCCTCAAACTTTGAAAAAGCCCAATTTTTAAAAGCGTATATTCCATACTCCGCTTAACATTTTTTCAATCTGAAAACGCCATTCGACAGGAATTTTTTTTATTTTTGTAAATCAATATCAAAATTATATATAGTTTTTAAATTTAGTATTTAAATTTACCGTTATGTGAAAACCAAGTTTAGCATGATTTATTCTACCTTTATAACTTTTTCTACCTTTATAACTATTTTTAAACACCTACAGCTTAAGCATCTGTACACATTTTTCTTCGACAAGACAAAAAAAAATTAAAGCTCCCTTAATTTATTACAGCTCCCAAAAATTGCAAAAAAGCCCTATTTTCAGATGTATATCTGAGGCTCTAAGTAGTAGTTTTACAATCTAAAAACACCCGAAGAGCGGAAATTTGTTTTCCTATATAAAACAATATCAAAATTTTGCAATATTTTCTAATTTATTATTTAAATTTACCGTTACGTGAAAACCAAATTTTTCATGATTCTTGCACGCTTTTTTCATAACTCCGGCACGCTTATCCAGCAGATAGAAAGAAATTTTGAGACAAGAAAGAACTTTTAGAATTATTATAAGTTTCCTCAGAACATTTTTTTGTGTCAAACCCTGTTGAGAAGCTATTAAGGCTCAAAAATTGAAAATATGCTATTTTTAGACCCCTGTAACTTAGGCACCTGTGTAAATATTTCTTTGACAAGACATAAAAATTAAAGCTCTAGTAATATAGTTTTACGTGTATTAACGGTTTTTCTTAGTTATATAGGATTCCGGATTTACAGCCCCTTAAAATTACAGAAAAGTCCTATTTTCAAATTTTTTCTTATTATATGAAATTCTAAGAAAATTTTCAAATTTTGGTTCCAGCCACAATTCTTAACAGTATGTATTATCTTTTGGAAATGTGCGCTTTTAAAAACCGTAGGTTTACATTCTGCCTTGTTGTTTTTATTCTTCTCTGTGAAAAATTAAATAAAATAAACAGATAACTTTTTGAATCTTATGATGAATCTTACTTGGAATATATAGATTAGTTTTCATGAAGCGTATTATACAGGTGACCACCTAATGCGAACCAAGTTAATAAGAATTTTATAATTAATTTTCATTTTAAAATTGTGAAAATTTCATATTATAATGAAAAATTATTAAAAATGCTTAAATAAATTCAATAATAAAATTAATTATTTATAGGAATTCTAAAAATTTATAAGAATTCTAACAAGATAATAAAAGTGCAGTAGATATTATATAAGCATATAAGGATATCAGAATTTCTTCAAGTGACACGTATATATACCATGTATAGAGTATTCATATACAGAGAAAATAAAAACAATATGAATTTAATAGGATATGAAATAGATTTGAATTTAATATAAATTCCATAATTTAAAATTAAATAAATAAATTACTTAACATTTTTTTAAAGTTATTCAAGTATTTCAAATAAATTTAATATGATATCTAATTTATTATTGATTTTTAATACATTTTTATGGAAAAATTTTAACAGATTTACATAGCAATATATTTAGGTACCCACAAATTCTATTATGTTGTATCTTGAAATTTCCGAACTTGAGAATTATTTGAAGTAGATTCCAACCTGTTATGTATTAAATGTTTTCCTCCTTTGTCATTTCTGATAATTTCTAATCGCTCTCTTACATATCAGGAGGAGATACAAAAAAAATTTCTATTTAACTTATACTAATTCTGAAAGAGCTTTCTTCCCACAAAATTTCGAAATTCTAACTAAAACAGTTCCAGAGATATTAAGAAAGTAAAATCTTGTAAAATCTTGTTTTCATATAACGGTAAATTTAACTACTAAATTACTGAAAATTGCACCTATTATTTTGATATTAACTATAAAAGCTAAAAATTTCGAGTTGTTTAATGTCTCTAGATAGCAAAAATATTACGCAGAACTAGAGATACATATGCATTTGCAAATAGGGGTTTTTTCAAATTTGAGGGACGTTACGGAGCTAATCATATAAAACTATAAGAAAAACTATTGTAATGTAAAACTAAATTAAAACTACATGTAAATGTATATACGTATATATATATATATATATATATATATATATATATATATATATATATATATATAAATGTAGCTGATTATATATATAACCAGCTTATAATATTAAAATAACTGAGTATTGAAAATAGTCAATTAAATTCATCATACGAAACTTCATACAACTTGATGGATGGGTCTAGATGGATCTTTTTTCTACAAAATATAAATCTTTACTTTATCGGACTAGAAGTAGCAAGCTAGTATAATATTATCAATGAATATTTATAACAGCCTCAACTTATTAAATTATGAAAAATAATAATTTAAATTAGATCAAGGATGATAGTTATTCTATTCAGTAGAGTTTTAAATTCCATATATGTTCCATTTGAATCGTTTTCCAATAATTTATACAGAAAAAAAAGTGTAAGAATTTCAAATATAATCCAACCCAAAAAAAAGACAAAACTTAACTTTTATTTTTTATTTTAGGTGATTCGATTTATTACAAGAAATTATAAGTTTAATAGCCATAAAATTTCCTTAAAATTCACAAAATATTATTATTTGTGTCAAAAAAAACATATACATTTAGGTGGGGTGTTATAAAGCCATTTGTCATAAAGCGATATGGTGTTATGTCTAATTCGATTAAAAATACTTTAAAATAAAAACTATTCAACTCTAAAATCCCTCCTAATTCAATATCTCGCATATACATATCATATATATGTAAGAATTCTGGGAAAAGGGAAATATCCTGATTTTGTAACCAACTCTAAAATCCGTCCTAAAACACAATATCTTTTATACATAATATATGTTAATATTCATGAAAATTGAAAATACCATGATTTTTAAGCAACTCTAAAATCCCTCTAAGTTAAAATTTCGCATACATATATAGGAAAAAGGGAAATATCTTGATTTACTAACCAGCTATAAAAACCCTCCTCAATATCAAATAAATTATTCAATATTTTCAAAAGGTTTCAAACAATTTTCTATCAGCCTCGTGACGGCTTTCGCGGCTGTTTCTTCGAATCATTCTTTACCCCTCCCTCAGCCCTACCCTTTACAACTCCCTTCGTGCGTCTCTTAAAGGATTGAAACCTGCTGCCTCTGAATAGCAGCTCACGGACGAACGGGGCGCGCGGATGCGAGGGCAGCAGCTCTCTTTTCTTTTTTTTTTTTTTTTTTCATAAAAATGTTTAAATTTTTTTTATTATTATTTTTCGCAGTCAGAATTTAATATTTTTCGTAGGAAAATCTCGAAACCGTTTTTTTTACCCCCATAATTTCAAGTTCTTTGTTCTGTAAAAATCAAATTATTACAAAATAAAGTTTACCCTTTTCCGCGTTTTGTCTATATATGTATCTATTTGAAGGAATAATAGTCGGTTACGAAACCAGGGCTGTCTCTTTTTCCAGAATCTTTACATATATATATATTCTGAAAAAGAGGATATCCTGATTTGTAATATGGCTTTATAACTTATGATTTTATGACATCCACCGTAAATTTAATGTCTAGTTGTGCAAGAATAATTTTTTTTACTTTACTTTCCTTGTATTGTTTGTTTTTTTTTTTATTTGAAATTAAATGACCCAACATGCAAAAGATATAATATTTAGAAAAAAAAAGAAAAAGAAAACTTTAATATATAACTTTCAATAATATTAAAAAATTTGTAGTTTTTAAACTTTTCATATAAATGTATTTTATAATTCTCAGTCGATTAAATAACACACAACCAAAATTTTTTTCAGGTTTTTATCCATTCTATGATTTTTTCTTTTCTTAAAAATTTTAAAATTAAATTAAAACTTTGAATCTATTTAAAAAGTTTATGAAAGAAAAGAAAAACCAAAAATAAAACCATGTTATCTTTAAAAAAAAACTTTTTATTTTACTCTAGATATATAAAACCAATATGAAGAATTTCCAGTTAAGTGCATCAGATAACGTACCTTTATGTATCTAATTTCATCTGCCCACAACTCTTTATATTAAATATTTTTCTTTTTTGTTTTTTAATGTCCTTTCTATTATATATGTGTGAATATTTAAAAAAAAAAATAAAATAAAAAAACTTTTTTAATTTTTCTCCTCTTATCTGGTATCTGACAAAATATTTTACAAAAAAGAAAAAAAAATTCTGTCTTTAAAAATAAAAGTTTCCTATATGCGTACAATGTTGCATATTCTAATATTGTTTTAGCATGTTGAATGCATAGTGGTTTGAAATAAAATAAGAAAAAAATTTGGTACAATATTGGGCTTGGAATTTATTATATGCTTCCACGATTAAGTAAACTTTTTCCTGCATAAAAATCTACAGATATGACAAAAGTTGAATATGGACCCGAAATTTTTTTTTTTTTAAATGATTAAAATAGCATTTACAACTACGAGTATCTAAAACATTTATTTAGTTTTGTCTTCTAAAACCGTTTTTCGGAAACAAAATTTTAGGTTTAACAGGGTTTAAGACTTTTAAATATTATCGATACATTTATATTTCGTTTTATGTTAAAAATAATCAAGGTTCTTTGTAAGCATTGTTTTTTTTTATATTGACTCTTTAAAGTATTGGGCACCTCCTTATAGAGAAGAGATGATACGTCAGAATCTTTAATTAAAGAAATTAATATTTTTTGAACCGTTAATTTTCGAGCTGTAAATGTTAAAAAAATGCTTTTTAAATTTTTTATAAATCTTAATTGACTTATTTGATCTAAATGAATCTTTTATTTGAGGACATGTACTGATTCGAGTCCGTGTCTCATATTTAAAGGCACTGTTATTTCGCATTTTTAATAAATCATTATCATTATTATGTGTAAGTTTAGCCATAAATTTTATTTTGCAGAAAAAAAAATTAAGGGAGCACTAAAAATTTAATTTTGAAAAAAAAAATCTTGAATGACAAAATATATATAATATTCCCACTGACATTTCCGCTTGCATGTTTTTTGTATGAAAATTTGAATTCTCTCACTTCAGAAATTCATGGTTCAGAATTTTTTTTTTCTTTCCGGAAAAAAATTTGATTTAACTTTTTGTGCAGAACTTTTTTCATTTTGCATTTTTTGAAAAATTTTTTATTCGATTCATCAAATAAATAAAAATTTAAAATAATTTAAATGTCATTTTTAAATTTAATTTCTAAATTATTTTCTTCTGAAGAAAAATTGTACTGAAGTGGTGAATCGTTGTTGTGAGAATTCTATCTCTGTTTTTAAATAGTGCGGAAGAAAATATGGGAAGCGGTGAGACAAGCATAAAATCTAAAATTTTATCTTGAAGTTAAATATTTCTTTCAAGATTATTTTAAAATTGGAACAGTATTTTAAAACTAATTTATGAAAAAGATTAAGGAAAGGTTAAACAGAAAAATGTAGGGAAAAGAAAAATTTTATTGTGGGTTTTATCAGGGTTGAAATAATTTAATTTGCAATTGTTTTAGGGGCGGCAATTTGTTGGAAATACGTTGTTGTTCAAATATGTGTATATAAAACGAATAATTTTTTATTCTTCATAACGAAAGATTTTTGAATTGGTTGTTGAAATATTTATGTAAAGAAAAGTAAATAAGAGGAATTTTGGAACTGATGACAAAATGAGGATTACATGATTTTGGTAAAGTAGGATTTCGAAAAAGAAAGATTAACATAATGTGAACCTTTTATACAAGATCCGTCGACAATCATGAAATAAATTTTAGAGAATTTTATAAAAGTTTTGGAGAGTTTTTCAAGATTTCGTGCCAAAAAGATTTTATTTTCCAGAATTTTGTCCCAAAAAGATTTTGGTGTTCAAGATTTTGGCTTTAAATATTTTAGTTTTTAAGATATCTGGAGTGACCCAAAAATTTATTTATGAAAACGTTTTGCATTAACAAAAATAAAAAAAAATTATCAAAAGAAGACAAAAATAAAGTCAAACTAAACATATAACATAATTTATGATGTCCGTTTTTGTATAGAATGATGTTGTTGTAGTTGTATATATAGATACATAGACATTGTATCTATATACATTAATTTTTTTAAATTTATTACATTAATTTATATAATGTATTATCATAAAATGTTAACTTTTTTTTTTTAAATAAATTTATATTTATCCTTTTGGGCTTGAGAAAATATATTTTGTGAAATTTTATGTTTTACTTCTAGGTACTATAAAGCTAGTTTAAATGGAGTTGTATATAAAATTTCGTTCCCTTTATATCTTTTTTGGCATTTTATGCTTCTAATAGAGTAAAAAAAAAAACTGAAATTTTATATTAGAACATAACTTTTAATCATGACTTAAAATATTTGTACAAATACGTAATTTTTATTTGAATACTAGCGTGTGTTAATAAATTTTATTCATCTTATGACTCAACATAATAATTATGGAAAAATTACCACGTATTAGGAAAGCGTATGATCTTAAATTAACAAAAGTAAAATTCAAGACATGATAATTGACATACGAAATAATAATGAAGCGAATGTTAAATTGGCTGGTGATTACCAAACATTAAACAAATACAACTACCTCGGTTCGATAATATCTAACCACGAAAGCTGCACCGAAGAAATTAAAAGAAGATTCGCAATGACAAAACTGCAAACAGTGAAATTAACTAAAATATGGAAAGATAAAGGCATTAGTAAAACAAGATAGAATGTAAACCAACGGGCTTTAAAATCGCATATTTCCAAAAGATAATACAAAGTGTTTAGAATTGTGATTCTGCACCAAAATTTGAAAATTTCATATAATAAGAAAAATGTAAAAATAGAACTTTTTATCAATTTTGAGAACTGTAAGTCCGGAACCCTATATAACTAAGAAAACACACGTAAAAATGTATTACTAGAGCTTCAACTTTTATGTCTTGCCGAAGAAAAATGTGTACAGGTGCTTAAGTTACAGGTGTTGAAAAATAGCATATTTTTAATTTTTCAGTTCTAATAGTTCATAAACAGGGGGTCGCCCAAAAAAAATTTCTGAGGAAACTTATACTAATTCTAGAAATTCTTTCTTACTTCAAAATCTCAAGTTCTATCTGAAAGAGTGCCGGAATTATAAAGGTAGAAAAATAATGCAAAATTCGGTTTTCACATAACGGTAAAGTTAAATACTAAATTTAAAATAACTGTGTAAATTTGATATTGATTTACCTAGGTAAAAAACATTTCAGTCGAGAGGCGTTTTCAGATTGAAAAAATAATAAGCAAAACATGAGATATACGTATTTCAAAATAGGTCATTTGCAAAGTTTGAGGGGCTGTATCTCCGTGATGGAGGGGGCTACATGAAAAAGCTGTTCTACAACATTAATTTTTTTTATGAGAGCCATGCTTACTATTTTTTTTCTCTATCTTTAACAGTGTAGAAATTTCTAGAAGACAGACGGACAAACGAACAGATGGACAGACGAAAAGACGGACAGACAGACCGACAGACGGAGAGACAAACAGACGGACAAACGGAAGGACGGACAGAAGAAACTAATAGGCATATTTTTTCAAATTTTTTTTGGAAATGTGCTAAAAACAATATTCAGGCTTGTAAATGCTCCTATATTTGCAATAGTTAAATTTGAAGCTGAAACGTGGACGACAAAGAATGCAGGCAGACAGCAGATAGAAAGTGTTGAGCTAAGGGCATGTTTAAATTTAGCAATTTGATGTAAATTTTACTGTATTGTGTAAATGTATTTCTATTCTGCTTTAAGAAAGATATCTTTATAGGCTTAGCGCAAAGTACGGTTTTCGTAAGGAAGTATATAAGAAACACTAAAAGTGGTTTAGTTGGTAAAAAATCAATATACATTGTGCCACGGGGTACATTATATCTTTTGAAGATTCCCATCAACCAATAATAAAAAAAAAAAAAACAAATTGTGTGAAAATATGAACGTTGAAAAAAACGTGAATTAACCGATAGATGGTATTTGAAATAACAATTTTCCAAAGAAAGCTTAAGATAATATCATGAATGTATTCTCACCGAAATAAACAACCGTATAAAAAGAATTTCATTTTAAATTTAAGTGAGGAAATAAACATCATACTGTGAAATCATAACAAAACTTATATTGACATATTATTTTCCCAATAATAATATAAACCTCATCATTTAAATATGAATCAAAATAAGAAAATTTATGCTGAAAGAAGCTGATAGCCGGTATAATTTAACAACTTCCGGAAGGTAATATAAGAAAATTTCCATTTAGCTTTATTTTCGAATTTAAAATAAAATATCTCATCAACGCTATAAATTAATAAAACTGTCACAAGATTTACAGCATTTTTACTCATTGAATGAAACTACAAAATTTTAAATTATTTCGGACTGGACTATATTTTGGTTTATAAAATAATCTGATCATAAAATAAGTTTAACAATAATTTAATATACATGTAAATTTTAAAATAATCATTTTTATAATATTGTAATCATTTGCATATTATACAAAAAACAAAAAAAAAAATACTGAAAAAATGAAAACCAAATTTGTTTTAAAAGTTTTGGTGTTTCTATCGAGTTGCATAGTATTATAATGGACAAACATTTAAAAAAAATCCTTGGGATTCTTTCTTTTTAATGAAAGCGTAGATAGATACTAAAAATCAAAATTGCAAAAAAAAAAAAATCGTTAACTTTTTCATTTTAATTTATTTTTCATGTTTACAAAGTGTTTATACAGATTTGGGTATAAAAAACTGAATAACAAAAATAAATAGTTTTAAAAGCTGAAAAAAAAGACAAACTTAAAATATATTTGAAAAAAAGTAATGGAAAAAATAAAGGATTTTCAAAAAAGCACATTTCCAAAATTAAAAAATATTCCATAGCCTAGAGTAAAGAGTAGATATATTGAAAAATAAATTTATAATAATATAAATTACATATTTTATTAATACAAATTATGAATAACATTAAAAGAAATTGAGAAAAATTAAATCACGCTTTCGTCAATTATAAGGTAACCCTATATTATTAAGAAAGATTGTTAACACACAAAAAAATAATGTTGGAGCTTTAAGTTTTACAGTTACAGTTCCAAAACGGGGGGCGACACAAAAATATTTCCTGAAGTGACTTATTTTCAAAGTTCTAACACCTCTAAAAATTTCAAGCTTCTAAATTAAACCGTTTGAAAGATATAAGTGCACCAAATTTTTGCAAAAAATGAGTTTCACATAATGGTATATTAAAATACCACATGACAAAGCCACATATTTATTTATACTTTATAGAGTTTATAAATCCAGCTATCATTTGGCATTTCCAAATTTAAAATATGCCTTATAGAACCTGCAAACAATTGTAACAATTTAAAGATAGGACTTTCCCGCACTTTGTAGGTCTGCAGCTCTTTAATGGGTGGGACTACAGAAAAAAGTTGTTTCATAAAATTAGTTTTTTGGCGATGCCTATCCGTAGTTAAAATTTCATTGATTTATTCCAAACGGTGTGGCAGTATTGACAACACCCAGACGGACGGTTGGACAGAGTGAAACTAATAAGTACATTCATTCAAAATTTTTTAAAAATGCCCTAAAAAAAACAAATATTCATTTAAAATATGAAATTGTTGGTTTTTTGTATATTTAAAGTTGACTGAAATAAAAACTTGATAGACAAAAACAAAAAAATAGAAACTAGGCAGTAGAAAAATTAAACACTTTTAAAATTGCACTTTTTTAACTATAGACAATAAAAAGTCTTTAACTATTGCGACTATTTATGTATGAAAAAATTGTGAAAATCAAAAGATATTTTCTCTAGATTTAAGAATATAATAATATTATGAAAAAACATTAATAAAAATGTAAACATATAAGGTTGGAGTTATGAATTTTATGCATTACATACACGACTAATTTGTGCCTGTCTATAAGTATAGCAAATATTCTAGTTGTGTCTCCAAATAGCTCCCAAAATTCAAAAATTTTATCTTTTTTCTATCTAAATTTCAATGTTGTAATTAAAAGTGTTTTGGAGATACGGAGTAACCAATTCCTTTTGAACAATTTTATATACACTTTAAGGGGCAAATTTAAATATGACTTTGTAAAAATTATATTATCTCATATTGATTTATAATGTGGGTGGGACTACATAAAACAGTTGTTACCCAACATTAATAGTTTGATTAGACCTAATAAATAGTTAAAATTTAATTGTTAATTTTTAAACGGTGTAAAAGTTTTTATAAACCTACAGATGAACAAGCAGACCGACAAACGAACAAAGTATAAAACTAATAAGTAAATTTTTGCAAAAACTTTTGAAAAATATACTAAAAAGAAATTGTAGAAAGAGAAAAAAAAAATTATAAAAAGAATCCACATACAAACAATAACAACTTAACAAACAAGAAAAAAACAAAAAAATCGTCACAAAAAGTTATCATGACATTTACACCTGACAAATTTTTTTTTATTCACTTAAAATTAAAATATTGTGGTTGAAATTTTTTTAAAATTTTTTTCCGTTATTCAATTTTATTTCATAACAATCATAATAATAGTACTGAAAGTCAGATAACAAAGTGAGCAAATTGAAAAATATAAAAAAAGGAGAAACGAGACATAAACGAAAAAAAAAGAACAAGTGAGAAAAAAAAAGACACTAAAATGTAAATTTATTATAAGGAATTGTAGTGCAATGAGGTGTTTTATAAAGATATGAAAATATCAGATATATTATATCTATCTAACCTACAAAAAAAAGAAAAAAAAAAAATAGTTATTATAGTGACAATTGTTACGAACAAAACAAAAATAAAATTAATAAAAAAGAAACATGAAAATTTCATATAAATGACAGTTATATTGTCATCAGTTGTATTGTCAAAATATTCAAATTTTTGTTTCTTGTTTTTTTTTATGATACTTTTAAAAAATGTTTCTTTTTTTTTTTTATCAAAATAATGTTGTGAAAGTGCGGCTTAGAAGTTTTTTTTTTAAATTTAACAATGAAGTTATTCAAAATCAATGATCCTTAAAGCATCACTTTTTGTAATAGTTATAAAATCACAAGTTTTTAAATATAATAAAAAAAAAAAAGTCTTCAAATGGCAAAGAAAATTCCATATTTTGTTGTTATTATATATACAATTTCATTTCTCTAAAGAAAGCAGGCCAATTATCAAATTATATTTAGCAAACAGCAGTTGTTCACTGAATACTAGTTAAAAAATACCAATTTTTGTGGCAAAAATCATTATGGATTTTGTTTTTTTTTTGTGGATTTAGGGACTCATCCAGATTTTAATCCTTGAAATTTTGAATTTATTAATATTAAATTATTTTTCAAAAGATTAGTTATCTACCAATAAAATTTTTGCCATCTTTTGTTTTAATTGTCGTCCTTGACGCATAATAGAGATTCTTAAGACTTCTAAATGTACTAATACTTGATCGTTGAGGAATTGGTGTTCTAGTACACATTCAGTTAGGTTTTTAAATTATTTTGTCTTTCGAATTCCCTTTTCGTCCCTAATAATAACTTTTCTTATATTCTTTCTTTTAACTAAAAATGTTGCTAAAGATAAAAGAATTCTTTTATTTTTATATTGACAATATTTTCAATTTAATTAGGCATCTTTAAAATTACAAGATACTATTAATAGGTTTGAAGAGATCCTAATAATGGTTTAAACATTAAAAAATAAATTGTGTTGTGGAAGATATGTTATTCGCTTAAATAAACTCACTGCTCATTATAAAACTAAATTCACTATCAAAATTAATTATAAAACAATTTAAAAAAAAAACGATAAAAAACTTATATTTAATTACAGCTGCATAAATTTAAGAACAATTAACTTGATAAAAAATCAAAAAAAAAAAAAACAAAATCCTTAAAATTTTCAATATGTTAAACTTTATTTAATTCTGAAAAAATTTTCTCAAATGCAAAAAAATAAAGTTATAAAGGATGATAATAAAAAAAACAAAAAGCACAGAAAAAAAAAATTAATTAATAATATTAAAGTAAAAAAAATTCCTGTAATGAAAAAGAAAGAGAAAAATGTATTGAAAATCATAATTATAACAATTAATTTTCCAATCGATGTTCGAAGTATTTATTCAGAAAAAAAAAAACAAAAAAAAAAAAAGAAATAATTAAAATATTGAAAAAAAAAAGGAAATAACAGGTTTTTTAACTTTTAACTTTCTTTTTACAAAAATAGTTCATAATATAATATTCAAGGACTTTTTTTTTACTTCTCTTCATTTCAATAATTTTTTTCCAATTTTTTTCTATTTTCTTTTTTCTATCTTTCTTTTTTTTTTCTATCTTTCTCTAGCATAAGTTGCTGCTCTCTTTTATTGTTTATTTTAATAAGAAAAATAACTTGAAAAACTTAAAAAAAAAAATAAATAAAACCAAGAAATAACAATCTAAAACTTGTTGTCCGTTTTTTTTTTGCATTTTTATAGGTTAATTTTTGTTTTTTTCTAACTATTTTTTTGTTTCCATAATAGTTTTTTTAATAACTTTTGATAAAAATTTTTTTTTTCTTTTATACAAGAAAAAATACATAAAAAATATGTCGGCTATATTAGAAATTTTTTTTATTTAATATCATCCTCATTTTGATACAAAAAACTTTGATAAAAATAACTTTTAACAAAACATCCATAAAAAAAAATATAGGATAAACTGCAACAGAAAAAGAAATTCAATATTTTTTTTTTTAACTATTTTTACCTTCTTTTAAAATAATTCTTTAACTATATGATATAGTTAGTACTTATTATAAGCGTTGATCTAAATATGTCAAGTTTATTTACAGGAAAATAAAGAAAAGTCATATGTTTTTACTTCTGTTAAGAGAATTTATGACAGTAAACAGTAAATTAGTTATAAAGTAACAGTAAGAGCTTTTATTTAAACAATTATTGTTGATTTTTATTTTTATTCATGCTAAATTTTTTTTTCACTTAATACTTATAAGTTTTAAATAAAAAATTATTTTTAACCCTATAAAATTTTTTATGTTATATCTTAATGAGGGGTACTAAGAATACGAAATTGATATAAATTGTAATTGAACAAATTACGTTAATTGGTGAAAGACGGGAATGCAAATTGACGATATTCGCGCTTTTACTTCAATTTTCTTTAATCCATTTTTTTTTTCTTTTTAATTCCTTCCTTAGGAAATACTTATCCTTTACTTAGGAAGTACAGTTATTTTTAATTCTCTTCTTCAATTTTCTTTCCTTTATATTATATCAAGAAATATATCGTTTTTAATATTCAATTTAGTGTTTCGTATTAAAATAAAGATAGTTTTAATATCTTAATCCGGAGAAAGAGAAAAATAAAAAATTTAATTGAGAGTAGAGAACAAAATAGAGAGATTTTAAGAAAATTTATTTAACAACAGGATTAACTTAGGTATGGCAAATAGCAATATAGATATTGTCTGCATGTGTCTAAAGTTCAAATAACGAGAGAGTCAATAATATTATAAAAATTTAAAAACGAATATGATTGCTTTTTTTTTTAAATTAGTGTACCTTAAAATGTTGATCTGAATGGAATCAAATTATTTGCTTTTATTTGTAATAGCTTACGCTTCTCATTTTTTATTCTAAAGAAGATTGTATGTTACTAAACATGCAGTTATATACATACCATAAAGCTAAATTAAATTTAAGCAATAAATAGTGGTTATTTTTGTAAAATTTTAAAATATATAAATATAACAAGCTTCAAAATTATGGAGACTCTGAAAGAAGTGTTGTACCCGCATAGGTTTAAATGACTATATCCCAAATATAGTTGGTATTGCCAGCTTTCATAAAGTATATTGCGTTGATAGCGCATATTATCCTTTAAGGACGAAAAGGACTTTTAAAAGTATCCTTGTTGTTATATTTGACAATATGTTAGGTATATATATATATTTAATTTTGCTTTTAATTAAGGTAACGGTCTTAAAAATCTTTTTCTTAAGAATCTTAAGTGTCCAAAACGGCAACACTTATCGTCATCAAATAAACGTTAAGATATTCTTAAGACCGTTACCTTAATTAAAAGCAGAATTAAATATAAAATATACACCTAACGGATCGCCAGATATAACGGTTTATTTACAAAAGACCAAAACAACAAGGATATTTTTAAAATTCCTTTTCATCCTTAAAGAATAATATGCGCCATTAACGAAATATACTTTATGAAAGCTGGCAATACCAACTATATTTGGAATATAGTCATTTGGTCCTAGCCCGGGTACAACAGTTCTCTCAGAAGAGCCAACATTTTTTGTTTTGATTCTTATTACTAAAATTTAAATTTCTGACCAATAACGCAGTGCGTATCCGCCAACCTTTGGTGAAAAGTTTTGGGTTCAAATCGCTGTTAGGTTTAAATATTATAAATAAATAAATTAGGTTCAAATATTGTGAATAAAATAAATATTAATTATAATTTAATACTTGTATCGTAAAACCATCTGAAAAGGAAAGATTCATTCATTTTCTCATGACATTTGAATTAACAACATCTGAAGATTTCAGAAATGTTAACTTTTAAAAATAGCTAAGATACAATAATAATATGTCAGTTATGTACAATTCCAATTTTATATGTTGAATTATCTTTAGATTTATAAAAAAAAAATTTTTTTAATTTTAAAAGAAAACTGAGACTAAGCATGAAATTTAATCAACTAATATCTTTAAATTTAAATTTTTATCATTCATATTTCTCTAAGTTTATGTTCAAACTCATACTGTAATAACAAGAACATAAAATACAACGAAAATTTCTAGTTAATCTACATTTTCTTTTAATAATGCCCAGTTTTTGATTAAATAAAATAAAACTGTTTTTTTTTTGAAATTGAAAGATCTTTTACATTACTTTAAGCGATGGTATAAATAATAAAAATTTCTTTTGAGTAGATTAATAAAATTTGACCTTAAAAATATCACAAACAAACTTTTATAAAAGAAAATAAGTATAAAGCAATGAAAAAAGAAAGTAATGTTAATGGGAGAGAGACATCTTTATAATTTTTTATAAATATACGATATATACGAGTAATTTTCATTTTTTTTTTTGTAATGAAGATTAAGCTTACGCATCTGTAATCAGTATCCAGAAATAATGCTCCAACAAAAACAGACGGTATCTGGTTTATTTTCTTTGCGGGAGAGAAATAAGGTCTGTTTTGAAACGGAAATAATGTCGAAATCAAAAAGGAAATAAAATTTATTTTTATTAGCACATTGGGAGATTTTTACTATTATATTTTGAAATGTTTATTTTGATAAAAAAAAATTCTTAAAATAAAATAAATAGTGGGGCCTACTACCCAGAAATGCTCGACAAACAACCCTAATTGAAATACTTATTTTGAAACCTCCAGAAATTCATTCATCGCATTTTTTTTTTTTTATAAATTTTCGAAAAACAAAAACATTTTCTGAACACAGGTTTGGTAAAAAATGGTAAGAAATAAAATATTCAGGAAATAGAAGTAAGACCGATTTCTCCTCCGAAGCATTAATAAGACCGAATTTTAAGATAACGCTGCTACGTCTTGGAAAAAAGAACTAAAGCCGATTGAATCTTTTTAAGAAAAAAAAAAGAAAGAAAATGTAAATTCTTATTCAATCATTCAAATTACATAGTCTTGAAAATTTAGATTAATTTAATTAAGTATACCTATAAGTTGCTATCATCAAATTAGCATTAATCTTTTATAAAACTCTAAAAACTCCTTTCATTAACTACATTCAAAGTATAGTAAAAAATAGTTCTCTGAAATAAAGGTAAATGAAATAAAGTCAAAAGCATATTTTTGATTTTATTTCAATTACACATTTGAAATAAAGCCAAAAAAATGAAATCCCTCTCCTATATAGAATCTTGCATATACATACTTGTATATATAAATATTCTGGAAAAAGCGTATAACTCTGATTTTGTATTCAATTTTAAATTATTTCTAATTTCAGAAATTTATTGTATTTTCGAGTATATTCAAAAATATGTGTTCGTTAATTGTTTTTGTTTGGTTGTGTATATGCGAGATTCTAAATAGGATGAATTATATAAAATAGGTTTGCTCCCTTTTCCGGAATATGTTTATATAACTACCAATATTGTTCTATAACAAAGTTACTTTTCACAAAATTTCTGGAAAAACACTTCAATTATTTGCACTCTAAAATTAGTAAATTGAAATTCAGCCCATTTTATATATTTATATTTTATATGCTCGTCAGTGTCGGTTTATTTATTTGTCATTCTGTTACGCTTGTATTATGTTCATAATCTGTTCACGAAATATTTAAATGTTGTATGATGGTGTAGAGGAAAGTGTAAGTACTTTTGGTTGGAATCCTAATAATATGCAACATTTTTTAGCACATTTCCAAAAAAATTTTGAAAAAATGTGCTTATTAGTTTCACTCTGTCCGTCCGTCCGTCCGTCCGTCCGTCTGTTTACAAAACTTCTACACCGTTAAAGATAGAGAAAAAAAATTTTAACCATAGGTAGGTCTCATAAAAAAAATAATTTTGTGGAACAACTTTTTCATGTAGCCCCCCCCATTACGGAGCTACACCCCCTCAAACTTTGAAAAAGCCCTATTTTTAAATGCATATATCTTATGTTCTGCTTAAGATTTTTTCAATCTGAGAACTTCATTCGACAGGTATTTCTTTTATCTTTGTAAATTAATATCAAAATTATACAATTTTTTTAAATTTAGTATTTAAATTTACCGTTATGTGAAAACCAAATTTTGCATGATTTTTCTACTTTCATAACTCCGGCACGCTTCTAGATACAAGCTTGAAATTTTGAGGCAAGAAAGAACTTTTAGAATTAGTATAAGTTTGCTCAGAAAATTTTTTCGGACCACCCCCTGTTTATGAGCTATTAGGGCTTAAAAATTGAAAATTTGCTATTTTTAAACACCTGTAACTTAGGAACCTGCACACATTTTACTTCTGCAAGATGTAAAAATTAAAGCTACAATAATATATTTTTACGTGTGTGAAAGGTTTATTTTAGTTGTAAAGGGTTCCAAAGTTGCAGCTCTTCAAAATTGTAAAAAAGCCCCATTTTCAGATGTATATATCTTGGGCTCTGCGTAATAGTTTTGCAATCTAAAACCGGCAGAAGATCGAAAATTTTATTATCTATATAAAACAATATCAAAATTATGTAATATTTTGTAATTTACGATTTAAATTTACCGTTATGTGAAAACCACATTTTGCATGAAATTTCTTTTTTCATAACTCCGGCACCCCTTTAGATAGGAACCTGAAATTTTGAGACAAGAAAGAACTTTTAGAATTAGTATAAGTTTCCTCAGAAAATTTTTTGGTAACGCCCCCTCTTTAAGAGTTATTACGCCTCAAAAATTTAAAATTTGCTATTTTTAGACACCTGTAACTTAGGCACCTGTAAAAATTTTTCTTCGGCAAGACATGAAAATTAAAGCTACAATAATATATTTTTACGTGTGTGAAAGGTTTATTTTAGTTGTAAAGGGTTCTAAAGCTGCAGCTCTTCAAAATTGTAAAAAAGCCCCATTTTCAGATGTATATATCTCGGGCTTTGCGTAATAGTTTTGCAATCTAAAACCGGCAGAAGATCGAAAATTTTATTATCTATATAAAACAATATCAAAATTATGTAATATTTTGTAATTTACGATTTAAATTTACCGTTATGTGAAAACCACATTTTGCATGAAATTTCTTTTTTCATAACTCCGGCATCCCTTTAGATAGGAACCTGAAATTTTGAGACAAGAAAGAACTTTTAGAATTAGTATAAGTTTCCTCAGAAAATTTTTTGGTAACGCCCCCTCTTTAAGAGTTATTACGCCTCAAAAATTGAAAATTTGCTATTTTTAGACACCTGTAACTTAGGCACCTGTACAAATTTTTCTTCGGCAAGACATGAAAATTAAAGGTTCAATAATATATTTTTTTTCGTGTGTTAGCGGATTTTCTTAGTTATATAGGATTCCGGACTTACGGCCCCTCAAAATTTCAAAAATGTCCTATTTTCACGTTTTTTCTTATTACATGAAATTTTCAAATTTTTGTGTAAGTCACACTTCTAAACAGTTTGTATTGAGTTTTGGAAATGTGCGCTTTTAAAAACCGTTGGTTTACATTCTACCTTGTTTTTTCAACTCTATTCATCAACATTTTTTCATATATGTAAGTATATGAATTTAAAAGTTAATTTTTATCTTTTATCCATATACACATCCAATATACATATATATATTTGATCTTTTCTCCTATATTCAAATTTATTAATCTCGATATCCATTGTACATATTATTTTGTATTAGCATTTAGCAAAACACAATACATACATACAGTATTTTTATGTTGCTAAATAATTTTGTTTTACAAGATTTGTTTAGGATTTAAATCAAAATATTTGTTGTTAACGACCTTTAATGGGTGACACGTCATAACTCCTTTTGTCATAAATCCCTTACGGAGTTATGACACTCTACTTTGTGTCATAACTCCCTAAGGAACTTATGACAACTCCCTAAAGAACTTATGACACTTATTAAAATTTTAAAATGTGACATAAGTTCTTGAAAAAAATGTCATAAATCACTTAAGGGAGTTTTGACACTTTACTTTGTATCATAACACCCTAAGGGACTTATGACACAAAATAAAATATTAAAGTGTGTCACAACTCCCTTTTCCATTTAAAATAAGAATTGAAGTCCATGGGCCATAATTATTTTTTATAATATTTCAAACTTAAAAAACATGGTAATAATTTCAATTAAAGCCTGAGCATCCGGCGCCCGATGCGGCGCGGCGCAGCACGGTATTGCACCGCGACCGTCTATGCGTTTTCCGTGCAGCGGCACAGAGACGCGCCCCGCGGCGATGTGACTTTTTTCCAGAAGGTGAAACAAATTGTAATAAAGCCAAAATATTTTCGTGTTAACTTTTTGGAAAAGGGGATATGACCCTTTTTTCAAAGATTTAAATCAAACAAATTGTAGTAAAATCAAAACATTTTCAGTGACTTTAAAAATTAACAAAATTTTTCGTTGAATTATCTTTCAGTTTTGACATCAGCTTAAGCCAGCTTAATGTTATTATGGTTCGGGTCTTTATAATGAAATAAAAGTGTAGTACCAACAGTTTCTATTAAATAGTTAAGCGTCTCCTTTCCGTAACTTAACTTATAACAGTAAGTTTTATAAATAGTGAAGAGAAATCATATCATATTGGCGTTAGAATTTATCAGTGTTGTAAGTAATACCAGTTTCTATTAAATAATTAAGTCTCTCTTCTCTGAACTTAACTTATAACAGTAGTTTCACTAATCTTGGTGACATGCCATAAGTCTAAAAGTCATAAGCCCCCATTGACTTATTTTAGTTTCTCCCAAGTCCCAAGTTCCCAAGTTTGTTCCAAAGTCAATTTTTCATATAAAAATATGAATTAAAGTCTTATTTGATCAAAATTTTTTTTTCCAGAGTAATTACGACTCTTCGAGAATATTTATATATTTGTATATGTGAGATTCTGAGTTAGGAGGTACTTTAGAGTTGGTTTGAAAATCAGCGTTTCAATATTTGTTTAGCGTGGATTTGTGGGTGACAGATTTTAGGGTTTTGGGCGATAGATTTTAGGGTTGGATTGACGATCAGGGTACTCCCTTTTTCCAGAATATACATAAATTTTTTTGTACATAAATTATTTTGTTCCGTTAAATTTGTTTATAATTTAAATTAAAACTAGAAAATCCCCTGTGCAATTGAACAAATTCTATAGATTCAAAAACATTTACGTTATCATACTGACTCCCTTAATAAACTACCTAAAAATTTCATTTTTACATCAGCACCATTAAAAGAAACGTTGAAATCACTTACTTACTTGTAATAGAAAAAAAACATAAAACAAATCTAAACACATAAAATTTAAAATGTTAGGTGCAGTTTATTAATTTATTCTCGCCGTTTTTTCGTGGCGATAATTTTTGACAGTTTTTTAATTATTGAGAAAAAATGGTCCAAGCTAAAAACACATTCAGGGTAAAAGTTCGTGCCGATATCTCAAAAATTGTTTGAAACACATGTATAAAGTGCACAATAAAAACCGGCGAAAAACCAACCAACACCAACCGCTACGACATTTATTTTTTGTTACATTTAAAACACTCCCAATAATCGAAATAATTTTAATATTTGTTAAAATTTTACTCTCTATTTTTCTTTAGTTTTAAAAAAAAAAATTTTATGTCGATGAAAAACAGTTGTTTTCGCCGCGAAATTACTTCAATTACCAAAACTACTTTCAAGTCTTTTGTGTTTATTTTTTTTTTGCTTGAAAAAAATTTGCTGAATTTATATAATTTAAATGTACTTTGGAAGAGGTCTTTGGTATATTTAATAAAAGATTCATGTCTCTGATAATGTAATTTCATAAATTTTCGGGGTCTATTTTTTTTGTGACGGTCGTTTTCGACAGCTTTTTAATTTAATAG
Organism: Poecilobothrus nobilitatus; assembly: GCA_947095535.1. NCBI lineage: Eukaryota > Metazoa > Arthropoda > Insecta > Diptera > Dolichopodidae > Poecilobothrus > Poecilobothrus nobilitatus. The sequence continues at coordinate 160,399,960 of OX352773.1, forward strand.
TCTAATAATAAATTAGTACAAAATTATGAATCTATTGTGAGAGAAGGCTTCTAAAATGATATTTTCTATGTTATTTATTTTTTTTTTTCTTTAGAAAAATATCTATTTCTATAATATTTAGTAAGTTTCTGATTTCTGTTATGAAATATAATTAGCTAAGTCTGCCGAATTTTATATTAATAAAAAAAATTCAAATATTTTATGTTATATCAAAAATTCAGCTTAAAAAATCAAAATTTTAACCTAAATAAACAAAACTACTATAAAGTCTGTTGCGAAGCTTTTACCAGCTTTTATAATATTGAAAACAAAATCAAGAATTAAATCGGCCTATTATTTTTTTCTTATAAATATAAGACTTACTTATAAACTTTGCTCTTTTCACTTTCAGGTCTTTTAATTTTATTAAGAGTATTTTTATTTTTTTCAAAACAAAGAGTCATTTGAAAACTGCCAACAGAAGCATTATAATTTATTTTTAATTTACCGCTGCGACCAGTTCATAATGGATGTGGCGGTCAAATTAAAAAATTAAAAATTTGCTTTAAATTTTGTGTCGAAAGTACTTTTTAAAAAGTAAACATTTGTGTCTCTGATAAGACTTTTAGTCGAAGATTTATGTCTCTGATAATAAAATTTTAAATTATTAAATAAATATATAGAAATATCATCATTGCCAGTTTAGTTTACATTCAGTGTGAGTGGTTTATTATAGAAATAAAATAATTTTTTTAACATGTTGGCAAGGTCTTATCATTATATTGTGTATATTATCAGAAATTCAATCATTAATTTCAGGTATTATATTATCTGATCTGATTAATAAATCTTATTTTTTTCCATGGCTAACAATATTATTAATGGTCTAATAATAAATTAGTACAAAATTATGAATCTTTTGTGAGAGAAGGCTTCTAAAATGATATTTTCTATGTTTCTTTTTTTTTTAAGAAAAATATCCATTTCTATAATATTTAGTAAGTTTCTGACTTTTGTTATGAAATATAATTATTTAAGTCAGCCGAATTTTACATTAAAAAACAATTTCGAATATTTTATGTTATACCAGTTCTACCGAAAATTTAGCTTAAAAATCTAAATTTCAACCTAAATAAACAAAACTATTTTAAAGTACGTTACGAAGCTTTTACCAGCTTTTATACTAATGAAAACAAAATCAAGAATAAAATCGGCCTATTATTTTTTTCTTATAAATATGAGGTTTACTATAAACTTTGCTCACTCTCACTTTTTCACTTTCAGGCGTTTTAATTTTATTAAGAGTACCTATTTTTATTTTTTTTTCCAAAGCAAAGATTGAAAATGCCAACAGAAGATTAATAATTTATTTTTAATTTACCGCTGCGACCAGTTCATAATGGACGTGGCGGTCAAATTTAAAAACTAAAAATTTGCTGAATTTATTTTGATTGAAAATGTGTTTTTTAAGTATGTACTTTTCCTTTTTCGACTGTACTCACTTTTAATGAACGGTTTGTGTCTCTTGATAATACTTTGAGTCAAAAATTTGTGTCTTTGGTAATAAAATTTTAAATTATTAAATAAATGTACAGAAATATCATCATTGCCAGTTTAGTTTACATTCAGTGTGAGTGTTTTATTATAGATATAAAATATATTTTTTTACATGTTGGCAAGGTCTCGCCAACATGTTGTGTATTATATTATAGATTTTTGTCAATATTTTTCATTGCATGATCTTATTAAGTGATTACTAGATAGGTAAAATAAGTAGGTTTAACGTTAGGTATTTTTACATTCAAATTATGTGTTTCATTTAAAACTAAAAAGTATATAATAAAATATAATATGTATATATGTAAAAATAATAATTTTTAAAATATGCTTTTATCAATACCGAACTCGCCCTCTAAAAAGTAACAAGTAAAATAAAATAAAAGTGATTGTAGATCTTTAGAATTTTGGACTGTTTTCAAATTGAAATAAGACCAAAATTTTCAAAATAGTTTTTTGGCTTTATTTCAAATATGACAATATATTTTAATGGAACCTAAAAAATAATATCTGCATTTCCTAAAACGAACGTTTCATAGTCAATAGATATTAAATATAATATATTAAATGAAATTTATTATAATGTAAAAATAATATGCGCAAAAATTACAATGCCACCATTAGAACTATAAATAATTAAATAATATTAAAAAAAAAATAAATAAATAAATTACAATTAAATCCAATACAAATTAAATCCACTTTTTATTTGTAAATAAATTATCATTTGAACTTTTTACAGAAAATTTTAAAATTTTGTTAAACAGAATTGAAATAGTATATTTTAGAGAATTAGTGATAATTGAGATTTTCCATTTTAAATTTAAACTTTTAAATAGTTATATTGATTGCTTTAGGTTTAGAATATATAAATAAATATTAAATATATATATATATATATATATATATATATATATATATATATAAATTTTGAGGAAAATCATAGGAAAGTTCATTTTAAAGTAAAATAAAAATCCTAATATCTATAATATATTTTCCATTTTAAATGTATCTTTTCATAACAATTTCCATAATATTAATATTTATACATTATGTATATGAGTGTAAATAATTCAAGCAATATTTAGAAATTTAATTTTATTTGATTTGAAATAGGTAAATAAATTAAATTTTATTCTAAAGTTTTGTACATAATAAATTCACTTTAAAAATTCAACAAACTGATTAAAATCAAAAATTTACTTTGATTCTAAATAAAATAACAAAATTTTTAACCCTTAAGTGTAAATTCAAAAAAAAAAAAAAATTTTTAATTTTATAAAGAGGTTGTAGACGAGTAAAGGGGTATTGTCATTTTTGTTTTATTATAATCTAATAATTATACTAACGCATTACAATATATATGAATTGCATTTCTATATTGATAAAAGATTTGATATTTTTTTATCCGTTGGTAAGGTTTTCCCATCCATAAAGTCATGAAAAGTACTATATTCAGAACATTAGGTTTAACAGAAACGCTAAACGATATACTGAGGTTATTTAATTGAGGTTATTTATGATAAATTTTCATGCATAAATTTTATATAATATTTAGTGTAATTAAAATTCTTAAATTTAAATAAAATAAATCACAAGGAAAATAAATTTGTATTTGTTGTTTTTCACAAAGAAAATAATTTAAAACAATAGAAAATATACATAACACTTTGAAAAATTCTTTTCAATTGTGAAATCCAAATCAAAGTTACAATATTTTTTTTTTAAATTATATAAGCTGCATAATAAAAATATCTTTAAATCAAAATAAATTATTTTCATAAATTCAGTCACACAAAACTAAAATTTTGTAAATTTAACATTTTAACTTGGATATACTTTACTTTAGGTACATTGTCCGATTGACTTCAAATTTTACATAACGGTACCTAGTGACGTCACCTATATTGCATAGAATAGGACTTTTGGCGCAAAGGTCATTTAAAGGTCAAATTGATTATTTTGAAATTTTCCTAACATTTTGTAGTAGTTTACTTGAACCGTTATATTTTCGTCTACGATAGTGCACAGAAATAGACCATATAGATAAACATTCTGGAAAAATTGAATACCATAATCTTGAATGCAATTTTAAAATATCTCCTAGTTCAGAATCACGTTTATATACAAGAATATAAATATTCTAGAAGATTTTGATCAAATAAGATTTGAATTCACAGTTTTATATGAAAAATTGACTTTTTTTATTATTCTACCCAAAAGCATTTTACCATAACTCAAAAACAAAAAGTACCAGAGTCATCAATGATGGCTTTATAGAAAGAGTAAGAAAGGGAGAATAAAATTTATTTGCAAAAAAAGTAACGTTGAATTTCTAACCTCCGGTGGGACTATTTACCAAGCCGTACCATATTTAATATATACTGTTGGAAAGGATGTGAAGAGACCTTTCTAACAATATAAAAATAATAATAGGATATCTTTGAAACTTTATAAAGTATAGTGATTTCTAGGCCTAGAGAAATTTTTTTTTTTATACCAAAATTTTCCGTTTGAACTGCAGTATCTCAGAAACAGTAGCACTGATTAAGATGAAGAAAGATATTTATTAAAGACAATAGTGGGCTTCATAATGTTGTAAAAAATTGGTTCATATTTACTATCATAGACGAAAATATAACGGTTTAAGTAAAATACTACAAAATGTTAGGAACATTTCAAAAGAATCAATTTGACTTTTAAATGACCTTTACCCCAAAAGTCATGTTCTATGAAGTACAGGTGATATCACTTATGTAAAATTTGAAGTCAATCGGACAATGTATCTAAAGTAAAGTATACCCTTTAATTTTAATCAAATATTTAACATTTTAATTTCATACAAAATGAAACAACATATAAAATAACACATCCCACAAACCAGATAATAAAACACAAATAAAACAAATATTTAATATAACATTTTTTTTGGTTACATAACCTCAATACAAAAACCATTGAATTTTAAAATTGATATTTTACAAAAACCAAAAATCAAACAAATAAATGAATAAACTGATAGAACGACTTTCATTTAGTTTTTATTTATCGGAGTTATTTTTAATTTATCGAAATTATACCTATTGTTTATTTAAGTTATGGATTTAAAAGAGCATATTTAAAACAGAATTCAGTATTTATAAATTTGTTTTCCTAAAATGTAAAATAGTTACATAAAGTAAAAGTAATAAAAACAACAAACAATATACAAAAAAAAAGTTATTGGTTTATTTTTCAACCCTGCATAGTAATGACAATTTTAGTTCTTTTAAAGTTGTCGGTTTTAATACTTTTAAGGACAATTCTCTGAATTGAATGTCGTTTTGCTCAGGTCTTTGAAAATGTATGATAACAACTTTTTTAATTTATGGCTATTTTCAAAAAAAAAAAGGTGAAAAGATAAAATCAATCAGTCACAATTATCTAATTTTCCAATGCATGAAGATATTACATACTATCCGGGTTTGATACTGTTGAGATTAAGAACAAAAACAAAATTCATTGAAAGTCTTTCAAACAATAGATAATGGTTCGATTGGTTTATCCTTTTGCAATTATTACTATTCTACCAGCATATTTATCTGAGAGCCGTAAACTACTGCAAGACTTAATTACGATGTCTAAATCCTCTCCGATAAGTACTAGAATGTGTTCGTTCCTTTATCATTGAACTTGTATTTTTCATCCGATTAATTCCGATTATATCTACTTCTTTTGCATTATTTTATAAAATTTTTAATTTTTCACATCATATTTTATATAAGCAAAAATTATAAAAAATCAAGAAACAATATTTTTTATTTTAGCGAAACTATATTTATATAATTTAGAAAAGCGGTTATTGCATATAATACTATATAATATTAGAGCTTTAACTTTTACGTCTTACTTATGATAAATTTGGACAAGAGGTCAAGTTACAGGTCAATTTTAAATTTTTAACTCTTATAGATCTTAAATAAGTACTGAGAAGTATAACTATTTTTTTCTGTGCAAAATGTATGATAATATTCTTGAATAATCTTCTTTCTCTCACTCTCTTCATCTTTGGAATGCTCTTACTATAAGCATTTGCTAGATTTTACATTTTAAACGACGTAGAAATTAGAAAGCGGACAGGCGGACAGAGTAAATCTAATAACCTAATTTTTGTTTAGAAAAATGTGCTAAAAGCTATAAATTATTATTAATTGAATTAAATTGAATGTAATTAGTAAATGCCTTAATTATTTATAACATAGGTACCATAATTATTGATTTTGGTTTTTTTTTTTGATAATTCAATTATTGCCGCGAATTAAAGGCATACGAATTAAAATCATAATGGGTTTAATTTGTAATAGAATGTGAAATAAAGTTTTCCGTATGGTTTTATTACTTATATAGCTTTAATTATTTCCTTTTTAAAAATGAAATCCGTTTTCTTCCAATAGAAATAATTAAAATTTTTAAATATAATCCTCTACATAATAACTCCTTTTCCCGGTTAAAATTCCAATTTTTAAGGGATATATTCATGTTTTACTGAAACAAAAAAATTGATATGAAAATATTGTTAAAATCTTTAAAAAGTGTTTTAAAGATTTAGTAATTTCAATTTAGTAATATGAGTTTCGGATTTCGTTTTTGTATTTAGAAATAACATCCTCTACACAATAACTCCATTTCCAGGTTAACTATAGAAAAAATTAACAATAAAACAAAACGAGGAAGAGTGCAGTAGAGTAGACTGTGTCAACTCTGGAATACCCGTATGAACGTAATATATCCTGTTTCTATAAAACTTGATCATCTTTTAAAAACATTCAGATGTTGTAGTACCGAACTACAGAGATATATTTATGTAAATTGTGGAGTTGTATGACAGCTACCCGAATCTATTGCGCGTAGCTTCATTAAGTTCCAAGAGGTGCAAGAAGCCTGAACCGGCTGCTCTGGGCCAACCAAATTTTACAAAAGTTATTGGCCTGTAACTCGACACCTCTTTACTAAATTTCAGGTTCCTAGCTTCAATAGACACTGAGTTATTCTCATTTAAACGGATAAGTTGTATGGCACCTACCCGAACCCGTCGCACCACCACAACCAAATTTTGCAAAAGTTGTTGCCATCAAATTTGATCATCATTTGCAAGATTTCAGACGCCTAGCTTCATTAAGTTGCAAGAGGTGCAAGAAGCCTGAACCGGCTGCTCTAGACCAACCAAATTTTACAAAAATTGTTGGCATGTAACTCGACACCTCTTTACTAAATTTCAGGTTCCTAGCTTCAATAGACACTGAGTTATTCTCATTTAAACGGATAAGTTGTATGGCAGCTACCCGAACCCGTCGCACCACCACAACCAAATTTTACGGAAGTTGTTGCCATAAAACTTGTACATCATTTGCAAAATTTCAGAAACCTAGCTTGAATAGATACTGAGTTATTTCTATATAAAGATAGAAGTTGTATGGCAGCTACTCGAACCCGCCGACCGAAAATGTTGAATTTAAATAGCAAAACTAACAATTTTGTAAAAGTGACGTAAAAAAAATTTCAGCCTCCTAGCCTTGAACATAGTTCATACGGGTATAATTACAATAAACGAAAAAAAAATTTAAATTCAAATTGGTTCTAACAAACGTTACCAAAATTATTGCTAAAAAACAAAACATCTTCAAATACTAACTGTGAGTAATAATTACTCATTAACTTTCAAAAATCTAACAGCTGTATAAAACTATTAACATTCAGACCCTTCGTAACAAAAGTATGTAAAGACATGTTTTAGAACACACTCAAGAAGAGACAGTAAAATTTACATCGATATATAAGAGATATTAGCTTTTAAAGTTCGAAGTGAGTAAATTTTACTCATTGTTAGCAATCTAGGGTTACAAGATATATGAGTTCAATATTGAAAATCTAAATATCGCAATTTTTAGACGTCTGTGCCAATTTTATTAAAATAAAACAAAAAAATTAAAATAAGGGGCTTCGATGGCCTAGTGGGTAAGAGCGTATGAAATACGCTTGAAACACCGAAGGAGTTTGGGCTCGAATCCCACCCACGTCGTAAGAGTAATTACCCCTTATGACATGTACAGCAACGTCATAAATGCGTTTAAAAACTTTTTAGAGTTCATATCAAAAGAGTTCATAACTAAAGATGGTTAATGTCGAAATACAAGATGATAAATATTTTATACAATAAAAAAAGGCATTATGTAAATCTAAAGATTTTCAAAAAGACAATGAACGCTTTAATATTGAATTGCTTTTGCACACACATTTGGCAAAGAAAATTTCGTAAGTTTTTACATAGTTGTTTACATGTATTAATTTACTACCAGTATGTGTAAACAATGCAATATTTACATAGTTATTTGCCGTTCTTTTCTGATTTTTAATGTTGATTTCATCATTTTCGTAATTTTCGTATATTTTACAATTTTTTACCGCTAAATATGGAAAAACATTATAAATAACAGAAAATCTGAGCATAAAGTTCCAACACTAATTGCACGAAAATTTGTAATACTGTCTTGAAATTAGAAAAGCTGTTAGCATATGCTGAAATATAATATGGGACTTTAATTTTTTTTTTTTTTTAGTGCATTTGCCTGCCACATAAATGTGAACAGGAAATTATACAGCCTTTCCTTTTCAGGTGTGACTGTAAATGTCGTAAGGAGAAATAGCTCTAACGACATGTGCGGGATTCCCTCGGTGTTTACAGCGTATTTTATACTCTGTTACTCACTAGGCCACTGAAGCCCCTTTGCATCAAAATTTATATAAATAGATTCTTTTATGGCCTTCAAAAGAGCTACTTAAATTTTTCTATTTTCGTTACTCTCTTTTATTGATTAATTAAATAAAGAATAAAAGCGTCAATTTATTTGAATTTTTATATACTATCATAATAATATTATGTATATTCCGGAAAAATGACAATATACTTCTTTTTAAGTCAGTTTGGTGCCCCTAACTTTGTAATTTTAAAACCTCCTCTCATTAAATTCTCGTTTCTCATTAAATGTTGAATAACATCCCGGGGCTTTAATTCTAAAAAAGTCGAAAGGTAACTAAAAAGAGAAATAACACCCTGGGTTCTTATTCCTTATTTACCAATGAGAAATAACATTCCGGATACTTTATTTCACAGTTCCACAAAAATATTTATATATAAAAAGACAAAAATAAATTTTAAGAACTTCTAAATTTATCTAATGAATATTGTAAAAAATCAAATATATTTTTTTTTTGATTTTTTTTTAACATGGTCAAATACCGTATAATAAAATTGTCATTAAAATGAAATATTAAAACGTGACCTCCAATATGTAGAAAAAAAAAATTTGTTACTTAATGTGTAAAAAATTATGAACGTGATCTGTTAAAAGAAATAAAGAACCAGAACCATAGTGAATAATCAACACTTTCATTATATTATTTTATTTAAAATATTTTTATATTATTATAAATTCTTTTTAGCATTATTTACAAAAATATATAAAATTTTTTTTTATATTTTTTAGTTGATATATAAGAAGAGAAAATAATTTTTTTTCATTTTATTACAATATAGCTGTTAAAAAAGGGATGAAATGAAAAAACAAAAAGAAGTGCAAATGTAAATTAACACTGGGAAAAAATCTTTTTGACTTTATGACAGTTTTTTTATTTTGCTTCTCTGGTTGTTGTTATCAAAAAAAAAAATTTTAAATTGGGTCGGATGGGTCTTAAAGTTTATATTACCAAAGGAAAATAAAATAAAAAAAAAAACAAACATATCTAATATATATAAATTAAATAGGTAAGGGGTTTTTTACAAAAAACGTTTCCTTAATGAAAATATATTTTATTTGGCGAACAAAGTACATATTTATGGTATATTGCACCCTTAGATTTAAAAGAATCTATTTAATTTATATGTAAATGATTTGGCAACAAGTAGCTATCTACATAGATACAATTTTTGAATATCATATTATGTTATTTTGAGAAGGAGAAGGAAGCTGATATTTATCTATATTAGTTTTTGGACGCGAGCCAAAGAAATTAAGTTTTCTTTTTAATTTGTTTTGCTATTAATTTAATTTTAACCAAGTTAGAACATTTAGATAAATATACAAACATGCTGGGATCATACAAAAAGTAATAAAATGTTGTTGTAGAAATAGGGACCAATTTTTATACAGTTTATACCCCATATACCTACCTACCTATTATTATTACGCCATACAATATACATATTCAATATTTGTGTTCTTGTTGTTAACGGTTAGTTCTTTGGTAGAAGTGCTAGACAACTAGCATTACACCACCATGTTACTATTAGGAGTTGCAGGGTTTGATGGAAAGATAATATTGTTATTGTTAACTATTTTGTCAAAGTTCACAAAATAATAAAAGAAAAATTTACTAAGTTACAAATTTATAAATCAAATAATATAATTAATTAATAATACCATATACTTCTAAAAATTATTTAACTAAATTCAAAATATCATTTTTATTTGAAATTATTATATTTTAAATCATTTTAAAAAAAAAATCGAAGATACAAAAAAATAAATGCAAAAATTTATTATTATATAAATTATAATACGTATTTAAAAATAATTTAAAAAATGTAAAATACATATTTTAACTATGAAAAACATTTCCAAGGTTTTCAATGGTAAAAATAATTTTAAATTTGAAGAAAATAAAATAATATTTGGTTTTCTCGTGCTTCAACGTTATGTTCCATTGTTTACCTACCTTTGCCCTATTTACTAATTGTCTTAGTACATAAGTACAAAAGGGCTTATTATACTCTATTGTTTGGTTAAAAAAGGAAGGTAGTGTTTAGCAGGTTAAAGTCCAACACACTCACAAAGGACTCGTGCTCGTTCAACTTATTTATAGTATATTTTGATGATTCCCACCTAGCCTCGCAAAAAAAAAAAACCACAAACAATGTCAGTGTTATAATATGGGATTTTTCGTTACTTGATTTTCAAATGAAAATTTAGTACTTTTAAAAATTACAAAGATGTTTTTAGTCAATGAAGGAATAACAATTAATTTCCAATGAAGTGTCTCTAACAATAACTCTTAAGCTGCAATAAACTTAAATTTTTGCGAACTATCAAGAACTTTGGTTAATTTCGTAGGATTAATATCAAATAGAAAATTCTTTTATAGAATAGAAATTCTAACATCTTAAACTAAAATTAGGTTTTACTAATTCAATTTTACTGAATTAAACACTTTTTATTATAAAACTCCCCTCCTTATTTAATTTTAAAATTATCGCAAAAAATATCCAGCTAGACAGTTTTAACTAAAAAGCATCTAATATTTACTTTAACTTTTTGATAAAAATAATCTAAAAGAAGACTGGAATTTAAAATAAAAATATTTTTATTTTTAGAGTGATAATGAAAGTGCCTTTTATAGCACTTAATAGTTTGATATATATATATATATATATATATATATATATATAACCACATTTATATAAAAGGATATTAACATAAAAGGTGTCCCACAAAAATAATTTTTGGAACATAAAAAAGGATTAAAAAAGTTAACCAAAAATTTTATATCACATAGTTTTTTTTTTAATAAAAAATTTTATTTTATTGTTAAGTGACATGTAAATTTAAAAAAGAAAAATTATGTGAAAACTTGTTTTTTAAATATTTTCTTTAAATATAGGAAAATTGAAGCATTACACTATTAATGGGACTCGAAAAAATTTATATTTATTAAAGTAATATCTATAGTTTTTTGTACCCGTACGGGCTTTGTTCTAAGGTAATTTACCATTACGTTTTCTGAGACTGTAAAGGAGGAAATATGGAAAAATATATATTATTATATAGTTTTGCTTATGATTAAACTCTGAATCGATTTAGTGACGCACGTCCGTCCGCACGATAATTTTGACGAGTCTTGAAAAATTTTTGTTCGTTTAGTATAACATTTGATTCAATTAGCTGTTATAATACTATGATATTCTTATATCGTGCTACTTAATTAAGTAACAGATTTGAATTTTGAAATAAAAGTTTAATTTTTATGACAATTATTTAAAATAAAATTTGATTGTTTTGTCGTAACGGGTTCGAATACCTGTCAGACAATGGACATTTACATACATATATAAATATAGTTAAATACCTGAAATTTTTTTTAAAATATCTATTTTAAGTCTTTCGAAGATATTATATTATGTTTGCACGGATATCCTAGAGTTGACATAGTCAACTAAAGAATCTTCCTCGTTTTTTTTTTGTTTTTATAGAAAACTAACTACTTAGTACTACATTTAAAAGTATCCTTTAACTTAAGTTAAGTTATAAAACTTCACTTTTTCTGAAAGGTTTTTATTTTAATTAAATTAAAGTTCAAAACTTTAAAAATTTAAAAAAAGGGGAGAAATGATATATGAATTCTACCATTTTTTAAATCAATAACGAAAAACTTTTTAAATAGTTATTTTAAAAATCATCAAAAATAGATAGCCCCTATACGAAAATTTGTTTGCTAGTTTAGTTTCTCTATAACGTTCTTCTTCTTCTTCTTCTTCGTGACATTCGCCAACCAGACAACCTGTATAAATATACATATATTTAATAATATGCTGTATAATATTAAAGGATTATTCCGATTTATATTACAATAATATAAAATATATATTATAAGAATATTATACATTTTTATATATCCCTTCTATTTCTTTTTTTAAATACATAAAAATTGTCTTTATGACGGGCATAAATGACGTAAATTACTTTGAAATTAAGGATCTAAATATATGGCAAAATTCTTTTAGTTTTATTTTTTGATGAAAAAAAAGAAAAAAAAAATAGAATCATTGCAGTGTAAAAAATTTAAATTAAAAAAAAAAATAATAATTTGAATGGAAGAAAATTGGAAAATTTTGAAAAAAATAAAATTATTTTCTTTCAAATTATTTTGTTTTTCACATATAAAATAAATAAAGTTTTATTTTTTTAATTATTTTCTTGAAATGTCAATTTTAAATAAATTTTAATATAAAAGTAAAAATTAGAGAAATTTATGTTTAAATTAAAATAAAGGGTACCAAGTTTCATCAATCGATTTGGCTTATTATTGCCAAATTTTTTTTTTTTGCTTTTTTATACAATAATGCTTTTATAAACATTCTTTATACCCGTATGAACTATGTTCAAGGGTATAATAAATTTGCCATTACGTTTGTGATACCTTAAAGGAGTCGAGCTAAATATAGTGTCAAAGGTATGGATCGGCTCAGAATCGAATTCTGAGTCGATTAAGCCATGTACGTCCGTCCGTCCGTCCGCACGATAACTCAAAAAATAAAGGAGCTAGGAGGCTGAAAAAACAAAAAAAAAATTCTACTTTAATTAATTAAATGCAAGAAAAAGAGAATTCTACTTTAAATATAAAAATAGAAAATACAATTTCATTTACAAGGTTTAGTAGAAAGCAAATGTTTTCAAGTCAATAACTCGTAATGTAACGGTAACAGGAAAAAAATAACACTACGGGTTTTTAGTAAATTATGTAAGAAGTATAAATATTTAATAAAATAATAAAAAATAAATTATTTTTTCGAGAACAATTAGAGTTTTCCTAAAAGTTGCTTAAATTTTTCTTTTTATTTGTTTGACTTGAAAAATTTATAATCGAATATTAGTACGTCGACCTGAGTTAAAGGTCAATAGTATCACCTTTAACTCAATTCGATGCACAATTCTTCGAATACAAGTTTTTGAAGTAAAAAAATATCTAATAAAAAAATGGTGATTCAAACGATGGTGATTCAGTACCTTTCCAAAAAACCTACTTTTCTTGATTTCTTGATGTTAACTTTTGTAGAAAATATTTTAATTTCAGTGATTTATGAAATTTTAAAATCACGGTCATTTCGTAACGTTACATTTCTCGAGATTTCTGTAAAATAATTTTCATCATAAAATAAATCAAGGGATATAGTTCATGGACTATAGAGTGTAAGATATCCTATGTATTAATTTGCACACTTTCAGGCTTTCGTTTTTTTCTGCCATTCTGTCACTAAATTTTTGTTTTTCATTTAAAGTATATTACACTAATGCACAAGTAAGTTCATGAATGCCAGCTTCTATATTCTGCAGTATATTTTATTTTACAATAAATTAACCTTTTGTGACATCTTAATATCATAATATTTAATCTGTAAATGACAGAGATTTAAACCCCTTTTACTCAATGATTTACCAACCAACTTTCATTTTTTTCTTTTTAAATGATAAATATTCAGTACAGCCATCTTACAAGATTAATATTTTTCCAAAATTTTCTGATTTTCATTAATAATTTTCCATTTTTATAAAAAACCATATATAAACATATGTATCATATAGTATGTATAATCTATACCTATAATATACATATTCAAAAAAGACGCTCTTTGATTCCGTTAAATTTTTGTTTTATTTTTTGTTTTCGATTAAAAATTTTAAAATATTGGTTGTATCGTAGGTGTAGGAATTTCACAATATACTGAACAGATTTTAGTTTAGGTTTTAGTACAGCGGTAGAGTGTGAGGTTATTAATAGTTGCTTTTTAACCTTGCAAGTTCGATTCAGTTCTGTTTTTTTTTTTTTGTTTTTTTTTGGGTTTTTTTTTTTTATATTTTAAACGAAATAAATTCTTATATATCATAATATCATCATAATATTTAATCCGTATTGATAGACATTTAAAACCCTTTTACTCAATGATTTACCATCTTAGACTTCTTATAATATATATATAATAGGTATATATTGAGTTTCCAATACTCAATAAATCAAGGGAAACTTCTAAACGATAATAATAACCGTTTTTTTACAAAAAATATCATTTGCAAAGAAATTTTAAATTCATAAAGGCTTTAATTATTGAAAATTGTATTTTTACATTTTAAATAAAATCATAAAGAAACTGTACTGTATATACTGTATTGTAATTGCTAATTAAAACACCTCGAATTTCGAGGGGCGGGTGAATTCTAGTAGCATTTTATTTTATAAAGATAGCTACTTATTTAAAACAATCAGTTTATGGGATTTGAAAATATTTTATAAAAAACAAAAATTATTTCATTTCTCAGCCTTGCTTCAAAACATAATGCAGATATAATCACTTCGAATCAAAGTAAATAGAAGAAAAAAATTAACGGAAAAATGTTTTATTCTGTTCGAAATTAAATTTTGTGTAATATGCCTCTATAGCCTCAGGCTGATGTAATTTTAGACTGAAAGCTATATTATATATATAATAAAAACATATTTTATTAAAAAGTATTAAGTAGGTAACACCATAAAAAAAAATGAAAACAATCCACATTATTACGGATTTGATTACATTTTATTGATGTAAACGAATTCAGTAATAAAATGGTAATTTTTTTATAATTTTCATTCCCTATAAATTCACATTGTATAATAATATGGATACTTTTTTTTTTATTTGTGAATATTGATCTTTATTGCAATACATTTCTTAGCTATAATAGTTTAATTTTTATCATATTTTTTCTTTTTTGAGAAAACCAATATTTTTTCAGCTCCATATAAAAATTAATCTAAAGGTATTCGTTTTCCTTTTCATATTAGCAACCATAACTTTTTTGTTTTTTTTTTTAAGAGAGATAAAAATCTCTCAAAGACACTATAAGAATTTTTCCTTGGTAGTGTCAGATTTTTACTGACTAAATCCACCTCCCTCTTTTGACAATATAATAATATGAAATCACTACCTGCTAACACAATATATATTGGCTAGGGAGTAGGGATAAGAAAGGACAGGATAAGGATTCGGAAATATTAAATTGGGAGTGGAACTTTAAGGGTGAACCGACCTATGATTCAGCTTATCCTTTAATAATTTCTTTTAAAATTTGGTATCCTTTTTTGTTCTCAATAATAATTTTTCGACATTCACAAATCACAGTTCAAGAATTGTTTAATACACTTAGTAAACGTTTATTTTTAAGGCTTTCTGTTCTGCTTTTACAAAAAATTATTAATTTATTTTCTAAACACTTTTTGAAATTTAAACACATTATGAATTTATTTTCGTGCAGAGGTGATTATTTTCGTGCATTTAAAAAAATATGAACAACAACATATGAATTTGTAAATATCAGTTAATTAATTTTCAGTTCATTTTAAAATGTTAAAAATATTATTTTAAAATTTTCATGTAAACTTTTAAATATTTTGACTGTACCCATCTTAATTATCAAAACATTAAATTCCTAATAAAAAAAAATTTTTTTCTGACTTATCATTTTCATTTTATATTTTTCTTACATGAATTCATTTTGCTATAAATGAAAATTTTCCTTAATAAAACAATTTTCTTTGTAAATTTATTTTAATTTTCTTCGTTGTGATGTTTTAATAATATTTTACATATGTCATAAATGTCAGTTAATTTAAAAAAAAAAAAAAAAGGTTTTACCATTTATACTTAAGAATAAATCTTAAGAGGTTATTTGAAATTTATTATTTTAAATATTTTTTTTTTACCGTAAGTTGTACATATGGGTCAAAATTGCCCAAAAGCAAGTTTGGATATTCATATTTTCTAAACTATAAACGTTACAAACTTCAAATCCACGGACTTTAATTTTAATATATGTATAAACGTATTTTAAGGAAAGATGAACTGTTGCCGTGGTACTCCCTATACAAAAGGTTACATATCCTGTATTCTTGGGCAAAAATTGCCCAATAATAAAAATTAGAACAATTTCTATTTGATTAAGCAATTTTTTATTTATCTTCTATTGTTTTTGGTTAGAAATTACAATACCATCGATTTGAATATTGTAATACACAAGTAGGCGACGAAAAAAAAATTACTTCTTATTTTTTTACCGCTATTTTATCGTCTCTGAACAACAGAATTTTATGAAAAAATATTTTAGTTGGGTTGATAAAGTTCTTTAGTGAATATTATATATGATTGTGTTTTTATGAAATTTATGAAAATGTCACGAAGAGTAAGTTATAACTTATTATATTATATTTATGTACACCTGTGTTTTTGCTTTGAAATGTTGCCAAAATACTTTGTTTTATTGTTTTGTTTGCTTTATCGAATGATGTAGAAAATTTTGAATGAAATAGAAGTTGAGGAGCTTAAGAATATTAGTTCTGATGAGATGTTCACAAAATTCTTCATATTCGGATTTTGAAGATGCAATTTTATCAGATAATAGATCTAATTCTGAAGTTCTTATTTCTGATGGAGAAAGTGAAGCATCAGTGGTAGATTTTATCATGTCCAAAAATAATATTAGCTGTTATTTGTCAAAAGACAATAAAATTGTTTAAATTAAAATTAACTGTAAAAAATGTGAAGATGTGTACAATAAAAATATATTGGGCAATTTTGACTCATGATTACAGTTTACGTGATTTTTTTAAAGACAGAATAACGGTTAAATATTAATCAATTTCAAATTTAATATGTAAAAATCTAAAAATAATTTTAAAAATTTTCATATTTTCATTTCCGCAAAAAAATTCTTAAAATTTATTTTTAGTTTTATTTTCTTTTATATAAAGGAAATTTTACTGTCTATTTATTTCTAAAAACTTTGAATAAAAATGCAGGAAAATTAAGAACTAAATTTCTTTAGAAGAATTCTTAGGATGACACATCATATGACTGTGTCCGTTTTTCATGACGTGTTCCAAAAAAAAAATTCATTTCTTCTTTGTTTTTTGAAATCTTAAATATAAAAAATAATACAGGTATGTAGTCATATTACATGTTATATAATATGTCTTTAATTTTTTTTTATTTTTTTAACATGTAGGTGAATTGTAAAGATTGTGTTAATCTTTTGTTATTTGAATTTAATATGAATTTTAATTATAATTACTTTTATTTAATTCTTTGACTTTTTAACTGTAAATTTCTATTGAATTATTAAAAACAGAAGTTTTTATTCTTAAATTTTTCTCGAGAAAGTCGAAAAATGTTAAATTTCCACAAAAACAAAAACAAACATCAACGATTAATATTAAATTTAAAAATGTTTCAAAAATATAACAGCTTAAGTAGGTTTTAATTATTATTTTCCATCTAAAGCCTCAAGTCAAATGAAATATGCGCAGTTTTTGGTGCTTTTTTTTATTTAAAATTTTTGTCGTTTCCCAACGTCCAATGTTATTTAATTATTTTGAATATTAAAAATTAAAATATTTGTTTATTTATATTTTTATTTATATATATTTATATTTTTGAAGAATTGTAACTGGAAATTATTTGGAGAAAAAAGTTTTGATCAAAAGTTTAAGTTACTTAAAACCTTTCTAACTAAGATTTGTGTTCCGTATCTATAGTTAGTGTAAAGTTAAAAATAAAATCAAAATATTCAATTAATAAATTGACCAATCTAAAATATGAACCAAGCCAGATAAAATATAATTTTATTTATAAACTAAATAAGGAGAGAGCACAAATAGCACAGATTAGGTATCGTTTTGATACACTTCTGTTGTATTTCTGGTTGTTATTGTTCTATAGTTAGCTCATAGAGATCATAAATAAAATTAGTGCTCCAATTTTACTTTTGTGTCTGAAAAAATAGGAAAATCCTACATTTTCAGTCTGCCACTGTCTACGGCCAGAAATTCGAAAGAAAGTGTTGGTGGGTTTCCTTCATCCCTTTCTCTTTGTAGCTTCTACACTGTATACTGTTAGTAATACCCATTTAGAAAAGTATCAAAAAATAATGCCGATCCGTTGTTTTGTTATAATCCGCCTCTACTGACTCAAAATACAAATTAATATTTTACAAAATTAGGCAATATATGTAAGGCAATTCATTTGTTTGTCAAATTATTTACGATTTTTAATTATTACGAAAAGATGAGTAGAAAGAAAGCAAAAATTAAAGATCGATTTAGATTTTTAATATTTTACAGCAGTCAAAGTAATATGCGAGCTTCAAAACATTTTTGAGCATATTCAAAGATATGAACTGAATATAATAATAT
This sequence comes from Poecilobothrus nobilitatus, assembly GCA_947095535.1. NCBI lineage: Eukaryota > Metazoa > Arthropoda > Insecta > Diptera > Dolichopodidae > Poecilobothrus > Poecilobothrus nobilitatus. Next base: position 160,418,527 of record OX352773.1, read on the forward strand.
AAGAGCGTTTTGATCTTATATAACATAACAATTAACATACTTTACAGAAGTTTAAATAAAAACCTCTAAGTAGAATGAGTTGTAATTTAACATGAATAGCATTAACAATAACCGTTGCCTGATAGATTGTGATTTAACTAAAATAATATCGTCTTCAAAATTCTGGCTAAAATCTTCCCGAAGATAATTGGTAAATTTAAATACTAATTACAAACAAATTATATAATTTTTATATTGATTTATAATGCTTAAACATTTCTCTTTGTTTTTAGATTGATTTTTTAAGAAGTAGATTGTATTTAGATTGAAATATATTAAGATATAAACATTTGGATATGAGGCTGTTTCCAACTTTGAACAGCTGAGACTTCTTAATGAGTAGTACTACATATAAAAAAATTGTTCCACAACATTAATTTTTGACTGAGACCTATCTATGGTTACATTTTTATTGCTCCATCTTAAGTTTTATAAGGTTTAAAGTTTTATAAACAGACGGTTGGACGGACAGATTAAAACTAATAAGCTAATTTAAAAAAAAAAAATATTTATGTCCTAATATTTACTACTTACCTACATTTTATATACTAAATACGGTTTGTTTTGTTTTGTTTTTGGATTAAACTTTTAATTTTTAATATCTACCAATTTTGTGAATGCACGTGCCTTTTTATTTACCATGAAAATAAAAATTATTTTATGTTTTATCCAACAAAAGAAATAAAATGTGAATAATTTGTCCTTTGAAAATAAAACAAAAATTTGTTCTCCATCATTATTCCTGCAAATATTTTTGTTGTTGCGTTTGCTTTTTATTTAATTTAGACAAGAATTTCATCCACGCGCCATAAAATTTATTTTTGTGAGTCAATTATTTTTTGTGGCTTTCCGGTTTTATTTAGATACACTTTAATAATGTATCACTGTATATTGTATATGGCGAGCGCAAATTAGATTTAAGTGAATTTTTGTTTTTTGATTTAATTATTTGGTTTTTTATTTCCCGACATTATAAAACCAATAGGGATTTAAAACAAAGTAACATTTTATTGTATACATATAGAACAATAATTTTTAAAGTTTTGACGCTTTTTCGCCATAATGTTATTTTGTTATACTGTTATCAAAAGTTGACGGAAGAAGAGCTAGTTACAAAAATTCCAGCGGACAAATCTATCAATAATTTCCAAAAGGGGAAGTTGTAGAACGCATTTAAAAGCAATGTAGTTTTACGAAGTATGATCGTAGAAAAAGTATGAAAAATTTTTTTTGATGCATAGTAAATGAATTTAAGTCCTAAGTTTACAGGTGTACGCCCTTTTTATAAAACTGGTGTATTCCGGTGAATATGAAAAGAAAACTTTTTTTACATCCCAGTATTTTAATAAAAGTTAAAAAAAAACTTTTATAGACTAAAAAAATAATTTTAAGAATATCACTTAAAAATTAATAAATTTTAAACATACTTAAAAAAAAATTTGTATCCTTAAAAAAAAAGGAAAACGTTTTTGTCTCTGAATTAAATTAAAGAAGAATTTAAGAATCTTTTCTTTAGAAAAATAAAAAAATAGAATTAAAAGGTGGCGTACATAAATAATTAGTTTTTTTAAATGCGTTTGTTTTTTATAATTAAATAATAAAAACAGGGTCACCCTCATATCTTGAAAAACAAGATAGCATGTAAACCAACAGTTTTAAAAGCGCACTTTTCCAAAGGACAATACAATCTGCTTAGAATTGTGACTTGCACAAAAATTTTAAAATTTCATGTAATAAGAAAAAACGTGAAAATAGCATTTTTTTTGAATTTTGAGGGGCTGTAAATTCGGAACTCTATATAACTAAGAAAAACTGTTTATACAGCTAAAACTATATTACTGGAGCTTTAATTTTTATGTATTGCCGAAGAAAACTTTGTACAGGTACTTAAGTTACAATTGCCTAAAAATAGCAAATTTTCAATTTTTGAGCCCTAATAGCTCTTAAACAGGGGCTAGTACAAAAACATTTTCTGAGAAAACTAATATTAATTCTAAAAGTTCTTTCTTGCCTCAAAATTGCCGGAGTTATAAAAAAAGAAATATCATGCAAAATTTGGTTTTCACATAACGGTAAATTTCATAATATTGCATAATTTTGATATTGATTTATAAAGACAGAGTCAAAAAAAATTCCTGTCGAATGGCGTTTTCAAATTGATAAAATGTTAAGTAGAACATGTAATATACGTATTTAAAAATAGGGCTTTTTAAAAGTTGGAGGGATTGCAGCTCCATAATGGGTGGGGCTATATGAAAAAGTTGTTCTATCTTTAACTGTGTAGAAGTTTTGTACGGACGGACAGACGGACAGAGTGAAACTAATAGGCAGATTTTTTCAAATTTTTTTTGGAAATGTGCTAAAAAAATTTAGATAGACATCTTGAAAATCAAAATCACATTGAAAAAATCTTTTTGAGACAAAATCTTGAAAAAAAAATTGTCTTGAAAATGTGAAACTAAAATTACATATTTTCTTTTAAATTTGATTAAAATAAGAAATTTTATTTAGATTGTTTTTACAAAAAAGCCTATAATCCCGACTTTATCATCAACTATATTAAATGTGCGCTAATTATGTTTTTAAATACATATTATATAAAATAAATAATAAAATTACCCTCGCTTTTTTCACCCTTGTTAAACAAAATATTGTTATCCTTATTGTATGCTCAACTACAAAACGCACAGACACCAATTTTCCAAAAACTTGAAAGAAATATTCTTTTCAAAATAAAATTGAAGATTTTGGTACAAAAATATTTTAAAAATAAAAATTTAACATTTTGTTAATTTAAAAATATTTTTGTTAAGATAAGATCATGACCTCAATAAAAATATATATAATTTTTCTGGAATAATAAAGCGAAATAAAGATTGGTATATCTTATTTGTCATAGTTTTTGTTTTGTATAAAATTTAAAAACCCAAATGTGAAAGAACCATAAAGTTTATTTTTCATTCTTTGAATATTTGTGTGAATTTTAAATTTTAACTTTTAAACATAAATTTATATTAAAGTAATAAAATGTTTCCCTGACAACATAATTCTTGGAAAAATGTTAAAAAGTTTAAAAGTTGATGCCTTAACAATTAAGGGTAAAAAATAAAATATTAATAAAATGTTGTAATAATTTGAATATATTATGTGAATAAATTATTTATTATTTATAAGCGTTAATCTTTATCTTACAAATATAAACAGCAATACAATATGTAATCAATGAGCTTCTGCTATGCTTCTGCCAGAACAGCAATTTTGTTACCAACTAATATCTGTTAACAATAATTATTGTAGTTGATATGAGGAATATAGAAGATAAGCTATTTTTCCTTTTTCTCTCATCTTCTCTCTGTTCATCTCTTCATCTGTTCATCTCTTCCTTAATTCTAATATTTTTTTATATCTATATATTTTTATTAATGTAAGTTGACGTCAATAATCGCTCTAGTGTTTAGAAGCGCAACATGAGAATAAAACATATAGGAGAATCTATTCGATAATAGTTGGTGTTAAGTTTACTTGGGCATTCTACGATGAATACACCATTTCTGACAGACGAAGTTTTGATATCATCTCGGATATAGATCAGAAAGTTGACATAAATTTTAGGAAAAAAACTGTACGAAGACTTCACTTCACATTTTTCATACTTTTTCATACTGACATACTATGAATCAAATGCAGAGGAAGCGCTCTATATTTTCTATAATGTTCCTCTTCAAAATCTATATACATACCCAATATTCTAGCATCACACTTCTAATATACTAGTTTTATCATTTTACCTAAACGACGGACATTATTACTGGCAAAAGAAATATCTGCCCAATAAATATTATCTCGGGAATATTAATAAAGCTTAAAAATTTTGATGCTGCCATAAAAACTTGGTTACAAAAATTCATTATTTTGAAATTTTTGGAATACAATCAATATAAAAACTGTCATTACTGAAAATATTATTCTAAAACAATTTTTATTATACTGGTAAAATTTAGATTTAATACAAACATAAAAATATATATATACTCGTATATATATACTATTGTTAGTTTTATTTTTTAAATCTATAATACCTATCATTAAGAAAAATTTCCCAAAAAAAAAAAAAAAACTACCTAGTTCAAAAATATTTTTTTCAGGTCTTAAAAATTTCTTGTTTATTTAAATTTTGGTTTTTTCTAGGTTTACAACATTTTAACTTTATTCTTTTTCTTTTGTACAAATCAAAATACTAAAAATTTTTAAGTTTTCCATAAAACTTTCAATAAATTCAAATAAACTAAAATTTAAAATAAAATTTCAAATGAGGTTTTTTTTTTTTTATATTAAATAGATTTTAATTTTTATCTTTTTAAATGTTTTGTTTAAATTTAAATTTTTGTAATACTTTCAAAACCAGAAAAGTTTAAATATTTAACAAAATAAAGGTTTATATTTACTTTATATACCAATAAACATACCAAAAAGAAAAAAATTTAAATCAAAAGAAAAAAAAAAAAAATGGAAATTTTTCAAAAAAGAAAAAAAAAACCCTAAAAACCAGAAAATTTATTTATGTTCAATTAAATTTTACCCACAAGAAAATTTAATGAAAATTTATTTTTCCTATAAAAGAAAAATTAATAATTTTGTAAAATTGTATGTATGTAGGTATACTTTCTTTTTAATAAAAACGAGGAAGAATACAGTTGTCTTTGTCAACTCTTAGATACCCGTACGAACCGTTAGTATGTTCACAGCCTGTCACTCTGCTTACAATATTATTTTTTTAATATTTTAGTATTTTAAAATAATTTAGGTGAATTTTATAATTTCTAGAACTTATGGGTTGTACATATATTCAAACTATATGTTTATATGTACATTCTTCAAAAGGAGATTTTAACCTTCCACATAACGATTATCAATCCAAAACTTTTTCAAATATTCTATAGTGTCATTTAATACTAAGCGGTAAATGTATATTAAATTTACTTAGTACAAAATAGTAAATATAATTTTAAATATTATATTATATTATATTTAAATATTCCATTGACAGAATAATTTCTTATAAGTACAATAAAATACATATATGTATGTAAATACGGCGCTATATAATATATAAATACATCTATACTCTTATCATTCATTCACTAGTGAGATATACGATATGTAAATAAACATGCTATTATATAAGTATATATGTATATCAATATCATATAAATAATAAAAATTCTTCAAGCAACCGTTATGTTGTTTATTTATTTACATTTTTTTGTACTACGCATTATATCTTCAACAATTTCAAATTAATGCAAAAAATTCGTTAAAGAAATTTCTTAGCAAATTTGAAAAAATCAAGTAACACTTTCGTGAATTATAAAGTAACCCTATATTATTAAAAAAAGTTGTTAACAGAAATAAGAGTATAATGTTAAAGCTTTAATTTTTGTGTATTACTTTAAAAAAATTTTAACAGGTGTTCAAGTTACAGGTGTTTAAAAATAGGAAATTTTCAGTTTTTGACCCCTTACAGCTCCTAAACGGGGGGTGATACAAAAAAAATTTCTGAAATAACTCATACTTATTTTCAAAGATCTAACTTTTGTCAAAATTTCAAGTTTCCAACTTGAACCGTTTAGAAGATAGAAGGGTAGAAGGATTTTGCAAAATTTGAGTTTCACATAACGGTAAATTAAGACACCGTATGCCACAAATATATATTTATTGTATATACACTTTTAAAGTTAATAAAAATAGTAATCGTTTGGCGTTTTCAAAATGAAGATATACCTTATACAACTTGTGCTATAACAATTTAAATATAGAGCTTTTTTGAACCTTTGGGGAGCTGTAGCTCCATAACGGGTGGGGCTACAAAAAAAAGTTATTAAAAATAAAATTAATATTTTTGTGAGATCTATCAGTAGTCAAAATTTCATAGCTCTATTTCAAAAAAAATGTGGGGATCTAAAAGTTAGGTGTTCGAGAGCTACCCTAAGGTTTGGTCCAAACTCAACCAAAAAAAATAGGGAACCTACAAATTACTCCTAAAATATTTTGTGTAAATTTCAAGATTCTAGCTTTCTTAGTTTTTGAGTTAGCGTGCTGACGGACGGACGGACGGACGGACATGGCTCAAAAGTCTTAGAATTTTTTTCTGATCCGATCCATACCTTTGAAGGTATATCTAGCTCGCTTATTTCGAGGTGTTACAAACGGAGGAGTAATTTTATTATACCCGATCCTATCGTACGGGTATAAAAAATTTATAAGTGAAACGAAAAGAAGATTGTATATAAAACAAAATTTTTATATAACCTAATATTTTCAAAATGAGAAAATTATTATAGAAACATTTAAAAATTGTCATTATTTTCTAAATTTAAATTTAAACTTTGTGTTTACATTATAGATAGTAACTAGCAAGCTTAATATATTATTGTCATCTCACTAGACAGAACAGTGAAGAAGAGAATTTAAGATCTCATCTACAAGTATGTACTTTATATACTATGTATTATATATACATTAAAAATTTCCAGGTTAAAAAAATAACCAGGTTTTAAAAAAATAACTGCTCTAAAATTTTGTGAAAATCCGATTCACATATCTAACGGTTAATTTAACATCAAATTTAAAAAATAAAATTACATTATATTTCTTTTCAATTATAAAGTTTAAGAATTGTCAATTATTTGGCATTTTATGTTTGAATTTAGCTGCATTATAACGCGATTTACATAAAAAGTTCTTTTCTAAAGATGATTTCTAAATGGCACAAAAGTATTATTCCAAAGCATTTCAAAAGTAAATGCCACTTTTACAATGTATGTATTGTCATATGACTTGGTATGTTGATTATCCAAAGCGTATGTCGTATGGCTTGAATGTAAAAATATGTCATTTGACATCCTTATATTATGATGTTATGTAGCATATCTGTAAACAAATAACAAATTTCATGTTATCGATCGTTTCAATAATTTGGAACATGTGTTCGGATTTTGGAAACTTTCAAAATAGCCAAAGAGCAAACGAGCATACCTCCAAAATCAAAAAGACAGCACCTTTAAAATTTATATAAGAGTTTTCTGTAATGTTTCCTCTATGTTCCTGAAATGAATTTAATGAATTGGAGTGGCAATTCGGGTACCTGACCCACGCCTACCAAGGGCTAACAAGCATATCTTCGAAATTAATAAAGATAGAAACTTGAAGTTTTGTACAAGGGTGTTAAAGGATGCCTCTTTTACGTTCCTGAAATTCGAGTTGAATAAGGTGCAAAAATGAAGCGGTTCAAGCAGCTGCCAAAAACTTATAAATTTTTTATGTAATTGGAATTATTCAGGTGTAGGGTATTAATAAGTCGGTTGCATCGACTTACTTTTACATTTACTTGTTTTTTTTGTGGTTTGTTTTGTCTAATACAATTACAGACGATTTGACGGACACAATCCAATTAATAATCAAATAAATAAATATTTAAACGAACTAATTAATTTGTAATTAAAAGAAAATTAATTTAAAAAATTTAAGAAAAATCAATTATTCATAAAATACAATTTTAATAAAATAAAAACTTTGTATTTTTAATAAAATATCAAAATAATTCAAAAATAAATCAGAATTACATGAACATTTTTGTCAATTTTTTTTCTCATATTTATATTTATACACATCACTGACCAATATATCTGACCTATGAATAAATCGTCGGTCTTTCAATAGAAAGGTCTCGAATTCAGATCTTGATCAAAACATATCCAATAGTAAGTAATTTACATCTTAATAGATTATATCATATAGACTATAATATAAAAGTACAATTAATCAATGAATAATTTCTGTATAAGATAATAGATGGCGTACAAATAGCTCAAGAAATTAATGGTTATTCTATTATGAATAATGAATGATTTTGTATATGCTCTCTATAAGTGGATAGAAAGAAAAAGGAGACAAAAAAAAATATACAGATAAGAAATCAATCACTTATATGTTTAATATATACAACTAAAATATTATGGTGAACTTAAGGTAAAGATGTACTTTCGCTTGCATTTTCTAACATTTTACCCATAAGAAATAAAATAAAAGGAAAATTATTCTTTTAGGACTTGAATATTTAAGGGTATTTTAGGGATAGCAAAATAAATTTATTCTATATACTTAATAAAACCTTTCAATACCACTAAAAAATTTGAAAACATCGTAATATCACTTATATGTAATACCGTTGACAATAAAAATTTATTTACTTTAAATAAAACCAGACATAAACGATTATTAATTCTAACTTTTATAATAAATCCTTTTTTTAAATAAAAATCAAAATGAATCTTATTGCTTTTTAGCACATTTCCAAAAAAAATTTGAAAAAATGTGCTTATTAGTTTCACTCTGTCCGTCCGTCCGTCCGTCTGTTTACAAAACTTCTACACCGTTGAAGATAGAGAAAAACAATTTTAACCATAGGTAGGTCTCATAAAAAAAATAATTTTGTGGAACAACTTTTTCATGTAGCCCCCCCATTACGGAGCTACAGCCCCTCAAACTTTGAAAAAGCCCTATTTTTAAATGCATATATATTATGTTCTCCTTAAGATTTTTTAAATCTGAAAACGTCATTCGACAGGTATTTCTTTTATCTTTGTAAATTAATATCAAAATTATACAATTTTTTTAAATTTAGTATTTAAATTTACCGTTATGTGAAAACCAAATTTTGCATGATTTTTCTGCTTTCATAACTCCGGCACGCTTCTAGATAGAAGCTTGAAATTTTGAGGCAAGAAAGAACTTTTAGAATTTTTTCGGACCACCCCTTGTTTATGAGCTATTAGGGCTTAAAGATTGAAAATTTGCTATTTTTAAACACCTGTAACTTAAGAACCTGAACACATTTTACTTCTGCAAGATATAAAAATTAAAGCTACAATAATATATGTTTACGTGTGTTAAAGGTTTATTTTAGTTGTAAAGGGTTCCAAAGTTGCAGCTCTTCAAAATTGCAAAAAAGTCCCATTTTCAGATGTATATATCTCGGGCTCTGCGTAATAATTTTGCAATCTAAAACCGCCAGAAGATCGAAAATTTTATTATCTATATAAAACAATATCAAAATTATGTAATATTTTGTAATTTACGATTTAAATTTACCGTTATGTGAAAACCACATTTTCCATGAAATTTCTTTTTTCATAACTCCGGCACCCCTTTAGACAGGAACCTGAAATTTTGAGACAAGAAAGAACTTTTAGAATTAGTATAAGTTTCCTCAGACCCCCTCTTTAAGAGTTATTACGCCTCAAAACTTGAAAATTTGCTATTTTTAGACACCTGTAACTTAGGCACCTGTACAAATTTTTCTTCGGCAAGACATGAAAATTAAAGGTTCAATAATATATTTTTACGTGTGTTAATGGCTTTTTTTAGTTATATAGGATTCCGGACTTACGGCCCCTCAAAATTTCAAAAATGTCCTATTTTTTCTTATTACATGAAATTTTCAAATTTTTGTGTAAGTCACACTTCTAAACAGTTTGTATTGAGTTTTGGAAATGTGCGCTTTTAAAAACCTTTGGTTTACATTCTACCTTGTTTTTTTTATGAACGATTTTACACTCATATAAAAATAATTTACGATATTCTTATGACACTATTTTCCATCTCATTAAATCACATACAATAAAAAATTTCTAAAATTTATATAATCATTACTCATTGCAAATACCAAGAAAAAAAAAAAAACGAAACAGTATTGTGGGTTCACTATGCATGATTTATTACAACCACAAAACTAAGAACTCCTTTATTATATTCAATTATAAGCTAGACATTTTTTATGACAATTTAGAGAAAACAGCATCAAAACAAAAATATTTTCTATGTTCAAATTTTATCGCACTTAAATATTATCTCATACCTATATCTATAAATTTTATGAGACCTGTCCTTTATTTACGACAGACAAAAAAAAAATAAATGTATTAAAGAAAACTATATGATTAAATACCTATTTTTTAATATATTATATTCCAATCATAACTCATTTAAAATTTATTTAGGACAAAAATTCATAACATATTTTTATATTTAAGGTCAGGGTCATTTAACATTTAAATTGTCACACAATAATTCTTTATAAATAGAATCATAAAATTTCTTAAATAAAACCCACTCACAAAATTTCAATAAAATACAGAATATAGGTATATCTTCAATTTTCTAAATTATTTTTATCAATTTGTGTATAAAAAGGAGAAAGATTGTAAAATCGACTCTTGTCAAGTTTGGGATACCCGCACAAATATAATACTTAGAAAATTTCTGAGTTGCATAACCGCTAAACTCTATCACGTTGCACCAAATTTTACAGATGTCGTTTAAAAATATTTGGAGAGGTTGTTGCCTTGATAATCTTTTACAGAATTTTAGATGTCTAGTTTTTTAAGGACCAAGTGCCCGAACCGGTTATATTAGACTAACCAAATTTTGAAAACTTAAAACCTTATGTCAAAATTTCAGGTAAATATTAAAACGAAATGGGGGAAAATTTTAGAATTTTAGCTTTATTATTTTTGTAAGTTTATTGAACAGCCAAACAGATGCGGTCATTAAAATCAACTTAGAATATAATCCTGAGCAAGAATATTGAAGAATGTAATATATAATTTTTCATATCAACTTCGTCTTCTTTAAGTTATTAAAAACATAATTGCAAATTTATTATACGTTTGAACTATGTTTGCTACGGGCATAATCCTTCAGGTTTAATATATGTATTTAAGATACACAAAAAACTTATTAAGAAAATTATTTTTTATACTAACAGAAAATTATTATGTTATTTGTTATCATCAGATTTTAGATTGTGCTCCAAATTCAAATTTTCTTTTTAAAAATAATTTTTTTAATCGAATCTAAGACGAAACTAAATGAAAATTATATTCAAATTCAATCTTATTCTTTTTTTTTTTTTGGACATATCATAGTATTATTTTCTTGTGTACATATCGCTCATTTGTAAGAAGACCATCATAAGTTAAAGTTTCATCAATCACCATCATAAGTAACATTTTTCAGATAATTACTACAAAATAATCTTCTGAGTGAGATTTTTCAAATGACAGAAGCTCATGTAAAAATTCTCATTATTTTTGAGACGAGTACATTATTTTTGTTCTCATAATTTCTCAAAAACTATTTTTGTCTTTGTAAAGTTATACAAAAAGATTCAATGCTTTTGCTAAAAAAAATGAAATATCATCTGTTGTGCCAATGTTGCTGGATAGATATAACATTTTCTGGTCAAAATTCAGGTATTTACTAAATATAATCAGGTTAAATATATTGAGGTATTTACTAAATAAATTCAGATTTTGTTTTTTGAAATTCAGAGTTTTACTAAATAAATTCAGATTGTTACTAAATAATTTTAGATTTTTTTTTTAGAATTCCGATTTTTACTAAATAAATTCAGATCATTTTTTTAACGCAAAAATTGTAAAAATTAAAAAATTTCTATTAATAAATATGCAACAATTCTGAAAAATATTTGACATGACACCTTTTTAACATTAAAAGTGTAATAAAAATTAAAGTACCTATTTTAGTTAGAAAATAGATATTTTTGGAAAATTAAGAGCTTCATGAATTCTTATATCCTAAAATAAAAATAAAAGTGAATATGTGTTTTAAGACCATTTTTATGGTAAAATGCAGGTGATGAAGGTTAACCAGCATAAAAATAAAGAAACGTTAAGAAAAAAGCCTTGGTCAAAGTTAGTTAAAATCAAAGTTAAATTATAATTCAATATAGGAAATTTAATTTACAATAATTCACTATTTAATTTAGTTGTGCTAACAATATTAAATCATAAATTTTTATGCATTATAAAAGTACTTGTTCAGAGCCACCTTTGTTTAAATCCAACTTTATGGGTAGATGTGTATTTTACATTTCTTTTAAAAATGTTATACCATCTTTGTTAACAAGTTAATTAATTCAATTTCTTGATAATAGAATATATTTTGCTTAAGAAATAGCAGGAAATTGTTTTCAAACATTTTTTATTTTTTCGATCAATGTTACTCTACCAAAGTTCGATACTCGATACTCGTTTTTCAATAAAAAGGTTTTAATATTTGAATCAAAAAAATTATCTGAATTAATTTAATAAAAATCGGAATTCCAAAAAAAAAAACTGAAATTATTTAGTAAATACCTGAATATATTTAGTAAAAACCTGAATATATTTAGTAAATGCCTAAAAATATTTAGTATTAGGTATTTACCTGAATTTGACCAAAAAAATACTATATAAATTAATAATTCAATTTTTTTCATCATTTAAAGTGTATCATTTTTTTGACATATTTTGAAATATGACATTTTTAATGAAAACTATTTTCTTTTAAAGTGCGTTATTTCTTGTTAAAACTATATTACTAGATTTTTTTTTTGATTTTAAACCCTAAAATTTGTATTATATTTTATTGTGACGTTATTGTGAAATAATATACTTATAAATTCATTTTGTATTATGTTACTTTAATGACTATATTATAATATTTTCGATAAAATTATTTCTAAATTACCATTTTTTTTCTAATTTTTTAAATTCATTACGTCATTTTTCCAATTTAAAAAATATGTTCAAAAGTATTTTTTTTTTTATTTTTAAAAATAAAACTAAATCTTTGTTTCAAAAAAAGTTAAATTTTTTAAAATTTGAGGAAGAAAATTAAAAAGTAACATTTTCTTAACAAAATATGGTAGGTAAGCAACAAATGGTTTTTCCGTTGCATTGAGTGATTCAAAATTTTTGGAAGAAAAATTCGCATGATTTACTATTTTAGTATTTTTGTTTAGTTTTATTGAGATTTTAAAAAGAGTAAGAAGTCTTTTTAAAAAGCATGGTAAGTAAATATGTATAATAATATAATGTTACATAATATTATTATTTCCTTAGTATCATTAAATGGTACTGAGAAAATTATTTTAAATACTTTTTACGGTTGTATTGTTATTGTAGGACGTCTCGCTATGAGTTTTCGATCAAAGTTAATGGTCGAATTGGCCAAAAAATCTATGACAGATAAAATAAAACATTCAAGATCTAAGATTTAAAAAATCTATGTTCATCAAAAAAAAAAACAGAAAATATATTAGATAATAGTATTGTTAGCATTCTTTTTGGAAAAATTATGAATGATGATGATGGTATATAAAAGAAAGCTTTACTTTTTTATTAATTTAATATTGCATAAATATATTAAAGTTCTTCTATATGTAGTATTAAAAGCAAAATTAATTTGTAAGCAATATTTTATGTTGCTACTCTTTATAGAAGTCGGTTTTTCTACATTTTGTTTCAATTCATTCAAATTAAAATACTTTTAATAAAGTTATATTTTTTATTAAAATTTATTTATTTTATATACAAATATTTGGCACAATTCAAATCGTGAAAAATAAATACAACATTAATTATTTTTATTTTTAACAATAACGTCATAACATAAAATATTTTTTTTATTTTGTTTATTTTTTCTTTTAGTGCATTTCCCTACCATATATAAATGTAACAAGGAAATTACACAAACTTTCCTTTTCAGGCGTGGCTGTACATGTGATAAGGGGGAATTACTCTTACTACGTGTGTGGGATTCGAACTTAAACACTTCCTCGATGTTTACAGCCTATTTTATACGCTCTTACCCACTAGGCCACCGAGGTCCCCATAAAATAATTAAATACTTATAACAAAATTTAGCGGAAAGAAGGTCATATTAAGTGTGAACAGTTTATTTTATTGCTTCATTAAATAAGTAAAAATAAATATTAAATTAATTTATATGTTATAAAATTGTTCTAAAAATTTTAAATATTATATCATAAAGCATGCAATTTTTAAAATTTTTAAAACGATTACAATACAACAATAAGAAACTTTTAAAGTCGTTTTGCCAAAAAAAATGATTTTTGATTTATGACGTACTTCTTGCAAAAGAGCGATATAATATCCAATGTATCAATTGAATTAAATCTTTAATCAAAGTATCAAGAGTTTGAGCACCATCGTTGAACATTAAATAAATAAAATTAATTATTTTATAATGTCAAAAGCTGTTAAAATGAGCTACAAAAAAAAAAAAAAAAGAAATTGATAGAGAGTAAAGTCTTTTGAGTTTCATTGGATGAATTTTTAATCAAATATTGTATCCTCATAACAAAAATTAACCATTTAAGTTTTATTTTAATCAAAATTCAACTCGATAATGTATAGGTTTAGCTTTAATCATTCAAAATTAAATCGTGACGAAATGAAAAAAAATATACTTTGTTATTTCTGAAATTTTGTAACATAAGAGAAGAGAGAGAGACTACAAATGTTAAAAACTTCCTATTTACTCCTATTTATGTCCTAAAATGTCCTTTTCCCTATTATATTTTTTTTATTTTTTTCTAGGTTTTTATATTTTTTCTTTTCTTAAAAAATAAATTAAAAATAAAAACTTAAAGATTTTCATCCTTTTTTCTCGAAATATAATTTATGTTTTTGACATCCTTTAACATTTTATTGTTCTGGAAATTTATATTTTATAATATTTATTTTTAAGAGAAACAAGAAATCAGGAAATGAACACGTATTCGTAACAACTTCGTATCCAATACTTTAAAATTTATTAAAGTTTGTGTTTTAATTATATTATATATTAATAGGAAAGAAAATGCTAGATTGGAGAATGTTTTAGAAGAAAATTTAGTAAAAGTTGAATGTAAAAGTCAAGAAACTGAATGGCATTGACTGTTAAAATAAGAGCTTTTGGAAAGAATTGTTAATTTTATTTTATTCAGAAAACACTAGTTTTAAACAATGTCTTTGTTATAAAAATAATGGAACAAATCAAAACAAGACTTTAGTGCGGAAATGTCAGTCTCAGTGTCATATGTATTAAGATCTTATTCGTTTTAAAAGAAAGGGTTGTGATTAAAATAAGAAATATGATTAGCAGAAAAGTTGTATTATTTATTTTCATATCACCTAATAGTGATTTGAAATTGAAACGTTTTGACTGAAAGACTGGCGATTTAAAAAATATGTTCTTAGTAAAATTTGGATTTTTTCATTAATATGCATTTTTTTTTTCAAAGAATCAGTCATTGCTATTATCGTTTGTAAGAATAAAAATATTTTAACAATTTTAATACATTTTATTTTTTATTTTTTTTTTCACATATTATGCAAGTTTTTGTTAAATTGTTGAAGGTAAAATGTTAGGAGTAATTAAAACAAACGTATAACTTAAAAAAAAAATGGATATGTAATGGTAATGTTATAATTTGAGGTATTTAAAACTACATAACCCCTTAAAATATGCAATAAAATAATTATAGATAAGCAGAAATATTTGTTACTTAGACCTCCGATATCAACAAACACGGTTTTTTTAATCAATTTTGGGATATCTTGTAAGGAAATATTATATGGAAAACAAATATTTAGTTTATCGTTTCGTTTGCTCAAAAGAAGATACAGAAACTTCCGTATTCCGGAATGTTAGATCAACGTATTTAAACTTAAATCATCGTTTGGAAATCTAATTCTTATTAAATTCTTTTTAAAAAAAAACAGTTGTAGCAGTTTTCTCTTTTTTTTTTTCAAAGAAAATTGTTTTAATATTTTTTTGTTGTTTTTGTTTTTTTTTTTTTTTCTTAAAATAAAGTCAAGGACTTATAATAAAATACAAAAATAAAATAATCATAGTTTTCTATTTTCATTGAAATTTCAAGATTTTAATTAAGATTTTCACCTACCGATTTAAAGTTGACCTATTTCTTTAAAAAATGTGTAAAATAAAATTTTTATAAGACTGAAATAAAATGTCAAAATAAGCATGAAAATAAAATAATCTCATGATAACTGTTAATTTAATTTAAAATAATTTCTTTCAAAGTAAAAAATAAGGTTTTGAAATAAAAGGAAATAAAAAAATGAATATTAGATATTATTAAATGCATTTCTTAAATAAATTTAATTTAAATAATGAAATTTCCAACTAACTTGCCTGACAACATTCTTTTATATTATCCTATTTTTAGTTTTTCTATCAAATAAAGTCAAGTGAGGACAGTTTTTTTTTTTTTTTTTTCTTATATTTACGTTGTACATTCATAATAAGATAAATATTTAAGAATATTATATTGTGATATTATGGTATCTATATAGAATAAATTCAATTTATATTCTTTTTAAAATAAAATGTAAAATAAGAGACTATCTTGTAATCGGATATAGATGAAGTTAAAAGAAAAACAAAACAAAAGAATATCTGACATAAGAGAGACTGTGAGCCTTAAGGATTCTGTTTTTTTTTTTTTTTGTTGTCTTATAAAGTTTATTTCTATTTCTGATGTGTTTTTTTAGCTTTTGTTTATTTTTTCAAAAATTTAACAAGTTTGCAAGGCTTCTTGTATTATAAATATACCTATAGTATATCATGCCTAATATTTTATTATAAATACTATAATAGTAAATAGTTTTTTTATTTAAATATTTTAATACGCAAGGATAAAATAATATTTTGAAAATAATAAATACAGTCGAGAAATAAAAAAATTGTGCATAAATTTAAATATCATTATAAATATTATTAGTGTGCATACTATGTAACTATATAAGGAAATAACGCAATATTTCACTTTACTATTTCTTTAAGACGTTGTAATAAAGATATTCATTGTGTAAACCTATTTTAACCATTTTTATTTAAGAGGTAGGATTTTCAAAACATTTGCATTTTAAACTCACAAACGATGATTATAAGCCCGGCATAGCGAAATAAAAAATCTAAATGACCTGCCATTACTTTTTTATTATTTTTATGTTTAACATAATTTTTTTTACTTAACTCCATTTACGTTATTTTTTCAAATACTCATCATTTTCCACAAAATTCAGCTGTACACTTTATATAACTATGTATCAAAGGTCCCTTCCTAAATTTGGTTTTTAAGGGGGTGGTTTTGGTTGTTTTCAATACTATCCAGAGAAAGCTCATGTAGTTTTTTTGAGTGACTTTCCATGTTTTCCACTCAAAAAAAAAAACATGAGAACTTGTAAAGGTACTTAATTAATATGAGAACATCAAGATTGTAATAATATTTGAACAAGACTAAACTAATTTACTAACTTTCTGCATTTTTTTTTTAACTAGTATCAACACATAATATTTTTACAGTTTTAAAGCTTATGCACTAAAGTGTACCTAAATTTATAGAAGTGTACATAAATCATCATTTCAGTATTTTAAATAGACATAAAACATTCAAATTCCTTTCAATTACCATTGTTATATCTATATAATATTGTTTATTGTAGAGGAAACCGTCGTTCTAAAGAAATAAAACATTTAAATGAAGGTATTTAAAATTTTCTAACGTAAAACAAGGAGTATGATAGATTCCCAATCCTTCATTGTCGAACTGCCAAGTCGGAAATTCCTTTGTCATTCACCCGTCGCCTTTTTTAAATCCGAAATGTTCGTAATACATATGTGTACGATCTAACAAAATTTAAGAAGATTATCATCTTTCTTCAATATAACTCACTATCACAAGTATGATTCTCACATTCTTATCCACAAAGCCAAGCATTATGTCACTGTGAATTGAAGCACCCATCCTAGAGTTTTGTTTTAAAGTGAATGGTTTTAGCCGGTTAAACATCTAACACTACTCAAGGGAACTATCTTACAATTGCTTTGAGTGACCACCGTCCCTTGTAATAAAAAAAAATTAACATAATATAAACGTGTTTTACAACATTCTTACTAATAAACTTCTCATTTTTTAATATCCTTAATTGTATATTAAATATTCATAAATTCCTTTCTAACATTTCCCTCATATTCCTTAACACATTACATTCGTTCTAATATTTTGAACAAAATATATTATTATAGGTTTAAAAACTAAGAAGTCCACCTTTTTTTGCAAACCACCTCTACATTTAATACCACAACTGTTTAAATAAATATTTATAATAATGTATCTACAAAATACTGGTACATTGAAAATTTCTACGAATTTTATTTTAATCTCTTAAGTTTTTCCTTTTTTTTTAATAATAATATGATAAGAATAACCAGATGTTTCATGTTATAAAAAAATGTCCTTAGGTCATGTTTTCTTAGCTTCACAACATTTATAGTTTATACCAATTCAGGGTTGTCATATTATGTTAAAAATTTATTGTTTTTTTGTACAATAGAAATTTAAAAAAAAAATATTGGCTATTTCTTGAATTTTTCTAAAATATCAATATTTTGGGTAATACACGAGCCAAAGATCGTGACATGATTAAATCTTATATTTGGAAATTTTTTCACTGCCTTCTATAGATATTATATGTGATCATTAGACTGAAATGATTGGAGATATGACATTATACCATAACTAAAATATTATTAAATCCTGTTGAAAGATTTTTCTTATAATATGGTAATCCTAATTTTAAGTAAATATTAAGATAAACATCCGAAAAATTAGTGCACATAATATATAATACATTAAAAAATAGATATATTATATACATATTCATATGTATATACATAAAAAAAAGAGTTTAAGTATTAAAAGAATTTAATAAAATATAAAATGTCCTAATTTTGTTAATTTTCTCCAAAAAAAAAAACAAACGAATAATGTAAAAAGATTATAGTTTTTAATCTTAAGGTTTAAATAACAAGATACATTTAATAGATACGGTTTGTTAATGGATACATGTTGTAAATTAATAATACTGTTAATAAATTAATTTATTCAATTATTCTTTAAGATTTTTTTTTTGCAATAGATACTTGTAATGATTTATTTTGAGGTGAAAGAAACTGATATAGGTATGATAATAAAAAATTAATAAATTAGTTATAAGAGGATAGAGAGAGATATTATGTCCATTTTAATTTTACTTTAAAATCATAAAATTATGTATTTTATTTTTTCATAGTCAGAATTTTTGAATAAAATTTGTCATTTTATAGAAAAAAAATTTTCTTTTAAAGTAGACCTACACCTTTTATATCAGATGTAAGATTACTCTTTACAGCTAATACTCAAATGGCTGCATGTTAATTCTCGATAAAGATTACTCTTTACAGCTAATACTCAAATGGCTGCATGTTAATTCTCGATAAATGTAATAACCAGTAAATTTCTAAAATCCTATAAACAGGCAATTTTAATTCTTACCTTATAACTCACATCAATATTGAATTTTATATAATTTTATACATTTATGTGCTAAATTCTATAAAGGACGACATATGGAAGAAACAAACTCTTTCACAAAAAAAAAATAAATAAATACGTTATTATCTTAAATTGACATTTTTTTTTAGTATTAAACTGTCATATAACATTCTAATCTAGACGCTTCAAACTAATATATTTCTAAGACCATTTAGTACCTTTAAGACTTATGTTTCTATTTCATCTGTAAATATTTAACAAGTTCAAATTTAGTACTACACTTCTAAACATTGCCTTTACATTTCGTATTATTAACGGTTAAGTTGTATTAAAAGTCTAGTGTTATTATTATTTTCAATTATTGAATAAAATTAATAAATAGGTATACAATAATTTTTGGCCAGTTGTCTGAAAGCCACTTGGACTAGCTATATACTAAATATTATATACACAATAATTATTATATTTTAGATATTAAATATTAGAAATTACAATTAGGATTATATTTTTATACCTTTTCGCAAATTTGGTAATGTTTTAACAGTTTAATTATTTTTTCCAGATTGATTTTATCATTCTTGGTCAGGAGTTTCCATCAGTTACACTCCCTCGTTGGTCCTTGTTTCACTACATTCGGTGAATAGGTGTTTGATAGTCACCGTTTTGTTGGAGATGTTTGATAGTCACAAAATATGCAAGTTAGAGAGATTTTCGGCGTTGAAAAGCCGTTTATGTGTATATAAATATATAATGTACGACCTATCATAACTTTCGATATCTTATTTCGATATTCCCATTTCTCTATTATCGGCACATATTAAATTTGTTTTATTTGCAGTTGGGTTATGTGTAGGCTTCTGAAGAATGTTGAGTTGTTTTATTCTTGTTGCCAATATGCACAGCGATTTTTCTTTTGCTTTTAAATAGTTCGTTCCATACCTGAATAGTAATTTAGAAGCTTTTGTTTGTTGTTTAATATAGCTTTTACGAGATTTAGACAGTTAGTTTAATATATTATGCATTAATAACTTCGTAATAGGCGGACTTTTTAATCGCTCCGACGAGAGCAATTTGTTCTGTACTGTACTGTATGCCTGTCAGTACTGTCTGTACTATCTGTACTGTCTTTTATTTGACAGTAGCTTGGTAGTACAACAATTTGTGTTAGACTATCGATTTCAATTATGGCTATAGCGACTGCATCGACTCCTTAAGTTAGTGAAAATTAAATTAGTTGAAAATTCTCAAATTCATCCAACTAATTTAATTTGTTAATAGTTCTTTATAAATTTCTATTTAATTTTATGAAAACATTTCTTTTAAGATATTTTTTTTTTTTCAAAATAAACTTTTAAAGTTTTAAATTTTCCGTTTCCTCTTTTTAATATTAACAAGCAAATTTTAAAAAAAAACTTTTAACATTAAACAAAAATATTTTTATATCACATTTAAAATTACCACAATAACCTACTTTTTGAAGTTACTTTTAAAAGTTACTTTATTTACAAATTTTAGTTTTGAAATTCTTTAGAAAGCACAAAAACACAATTCCTATATAATAAACCAATAATAGTTTTTGTTTCTTGTTTGTTTTTTAGACCTCAAAATAAAAAAAAAAACAATAAAATCAAAATCCTTTATTTTCCAAATACGAAGAAAAATTTCTTAATATTCTTTTAAAATTTTAAACAATTGTCAAGTATTTTTTAAAAACTTTTCTAATACTAAAAATTTTATAATTTTCATTTTCTTTTACTTGTAATGTTGTAAGCATATTTAATTCAAAAATATGCAATATTAAAAATTGTATAAATAAAACCATTTACTTTTGCTACATCATTAACCAATCCAATAAATATTGGGCTCTTATGGCAATGTCTAGACATTAGAATATTAAATACCTATCAATATCAGAGAAATTTTGTATTAATTTTAAAAAGGATTCCTTACACGTTTTTAATCTAAATTGTATTTATTTTTAAAAATGCAAAATTATAAATTTAAACTTAGACATAATCATTTAATTCTACTAAAAGGAATTTTATATAAACAAATAAACAAATAAATTAATAAAAAAAAGAAAATTTTTTTTAGTTTTATTCTTTATAACAAAATAAGGTAGGTGAAGAGTCGTAAAGGTAAAGCAATATTTCATGAAATTTTCATGAATAAAATTTTTAACCCCTTTGAAATGAGTCATAAAGCCATTTGGGAGTATTATTTAGAGTGGTTTTTTGTTTTTTGAAATACGCATTTAAAAAAATAATTGAGAGGAATTTTATAGTTGATTACAAAAATAGAGTATTCCCTTTTTCCAAGATATTTATAAATGCGATATAGACGAGATTCTTAATTAAGAGGAATTTCAGAGTTGGATTCAAAATCAGAGTTTCAATAAATTGTTTAGTGATGGTTTGAGGGTCGCCAGCCACTACAATATTGAATTATTTGATGTAATAATATTTATAAAAAAAACTTTTGAAAGTATTTTAGAGTTAGTTAATTAAGTTCAATAGATTTAATTTAAAAAAAGTTTGAATTAAATGACATATAACAACACACGCTTTTAATGGGTCATAAATCCATATTTGTGAAATATCGCTTTATGATCTATGCATTTACGACATACCATCAAGAAAATCATGATGAATCATTTAAAATTATTTAAAACAAAAAAAAATTAATTTTTTAAATTTTATAAACTTAAGTGTTAATTTATTTACTTTAAAAGTTAAAAACTTGTCGATATATTTGAAATGTTAAGGTAAGAGAGAACCTTTAAAATTAATATAAGTTTTCTCAGAAAAAGTTTTTTGGACTACCTCCTGTTTAAAAATAAGGTAAGGCTACCCGTGGTTTCCCGGTGGGCCGTGTCGAAATGGGCCATCGTCTAAATCAAAAATCTTTCCTTTTAATATTTTTTTTTAAGAGTGGAAAAATTTTTCCATAAAAAATAAAAATGTTCCCACAGAAAAATAAAAATAACAATTTTTATAAATTTTCCCAGAAAAACAGTAGTAATTTCAAATTTTCTTAAAATCAATGTGTTAAGTAAAAAAGAATACTTCATAGCCTACTGTTATATCATTTAAAATTTAAATTTTAAAAATCAAAAATCGTAAATAAAATTTAAACAAGAATGCTTCATAGCCTACTACAATTTCATTTAAATATCATAAATCTCGCCTACGAAATTTTCAATAGTTTGCTGAAGACTTTCATTCAATTAAGATTGTCTGTGATTTTACAAAAGTTAAAAAATTAAAAATATTACTATTTAAAAATATACTATATGTCATTAAGAACGATGAAGTTATTGATATTTTACGGAAAAAAGTAGTCACTTGAAAAAATTATTAAATTAAAGAAAATAATATAGTATATAATAATTAACTTATTATTAAAAAAATAAGAAATTTATAATTAAAAATTGGAAAAGAAAATGGAATTTATTCAATTGTTTTTTTTGTTAATGTAATTTCATTTAAATTTATTTGTTCATTTTCATTTATTTTATGTTAAGGTTATTTTTGTATTTTCTATCATATTCAATGTTAAATCATAAAAAGAAAACAATTAATTAAAAACAAAAATTTACAATTTTGATTTATCTAATAAATTGATAAAAAAGAGTATTATTAAAGAAAAAAATAATTAATTTTTAAAGCAAAAAAAAAACTTTTTTTTTTAAAATGATTTCAATACATGTTATACAATATATTAGGGCCGAAATATTTAAATTTCCCGGTCCTAAATTAATCCCAGTCAAACCCTGATACAAATTAAAGGTTCAATAATATATTTTTACGTGTGTTAACGGTTTCTCTTAGTTGTATAGGGTTCTGGACTTACAGCCTTTCAAAATTACAAAAAAGTCCTTATTGCTGAACTTTTTTTGTTAGATTAACATTATGTAATCTCTTTTGAATTTTAAAGCTTATTACTTTCATATTTATATTGTAGTTTTTATTATTCATAAATTTTCATAATGTTGCCATATGCATAAATTTAATTAAATTTTTTTTTCTCTTTATTTGTGTTGATTTCATTTCTTTATGATTTGTATTTGTTTTCATTTAATGGTGAACTTTATTTTGTAATCCCACTACACATTAATCTAATACGAATTTATTTTTTGCATACATGGTCATTCAAAACTTGCATTCAACTAAATGTAACTCAAATGCCATCAATATTTTTCTATTTTAAACATTATTTTTAAGTTGTAATCTTTATGTTAATAGAGTAATAGAAAAATAATTTTGGTGCAAGTCACAATTTTAAACAATTTGTATTCTTTTGAAAATATGCGCTTTTAAAAACCATTGGTTTACATTCTGCCTTTTCTCCTTAAATTAAAAGCTTTTTCTCCACAAATTCTTTTTTATGTTTTGTAACTAATATCGTTCTACTAGTATTTCATATTTTATCATAACATGAAGGTAGATTAAAATTTTTTTTTGGGATAAAGAGCTGTTGTTTTACATATTATAATTTATGAAACAACCAAATTTACTTTTCTAAAACTCCTTTATTTACAATCAAAGTGTTTTTCAAATTTCAAATAAATATTTGGTCACAATATGCCTGTCAATTTAAAATAAAGCTTAATTTCTCTTGTCAAAGTATTGTAGATGAGTACAAATAGCCTATTGTTTGGTTAAAAAAATGAACTAATATTTAATGGGTGGAAGTTCCACACACTCATAGAGGACTCGTGCACCTTCCACTCCTCTATATAGTGTATTTCTATGAATCCCAACAACCTTCACAAAGAAAGAAAAAAAAAACCAACACAATGTAAACTGTTATACCAAGAATTTAGTTGTGAAAAAACCTGTAGATGTTCATTTATAATTATTGAATGTCTTTTATTGAATATTTAACATTGGTTTGTGTCTCCAATTGATTTCACGACGATTTCACAAAAAAGCAATTTAAGGGAAAAATACCGTTACTCACAAATCTGACTGAAGACGGATATTTGCCCAAAATTGTATACATAAAACCTAGTTACATAATTATGAACATAAATATCATAATATTTTAATTTGTAATAAACGGCAGGTTTTAAAAAACTCTTTTTAAAAATTTTTTTTCTTTATTTAACAAAAATTTATTACAGCTTATTAGCTTATAATATTTTTCTCTTTATCCCTTTGACAAAGAGAAAATCTTTACAATTCATTTATTAAAATAGAAAATTCTTAAGATCAGCAGTAAACTATCATTTTGTTAATAAAAGGAAAAAGATCCAATGATATTGTTCTTATGAAATATTTGCTAATAATAGGAAGGTTTTCTATCTAAATAAGAAAAACCTAGTACCCTGGGAAATAATAAGAAAAAATAATAGGAAAACCTAGAAAATAATAGAAAAAAATTCTTAATATATGGATTTAGACTAGAGTTGATTTCACTTTTTAAAACATAAAATACGACGAGTTTAGTGTAATTTCTGTTTGAAAAGTTAGATTTGAGTTCCAACTCAATTTTATCGGATTTTGCGGATTTAACCCTATAATACACTTTTTTTTTCAAACCACATGTAATATAATTCTATTTTTTTAAGAGTTCTTTTAATTTTTAAATATTTATGCACAATATTCGCGATACTATTTAAAATTAAATACACTCTGATTATTGCGTATTGCATTTTTAATCTTTAAAGATATATTTATATGCTTTCCAGATATATTTATATGCTTAACACTCTATCATAAAATACAGAGTTTTTGTAAAATTTTTCCAAATAAATTATGTGATA
Source organism: Poecilobothrus nobilitatus (assembly GCA_947095535.1). Lineage (NCBI taxonomy): Eukaryota > Metazoa > Arthropoda > Insecta > Diptera > Dolichopodidae > Poecilobothrus > Poecilobothrus nobilitatus. The sequence continues at coordinate 160,443,582 of OX352773.1, forward strand.
CGCCTAGTCAGACAGATCCAAGTCCATTCGAAGACAATATACAGACGTGACTAATTTTCCAAAAGCTCAGAATTTTATAACTCAGGTTACTGTTATAACTCAAAAAAAGAGTCAGCATTTTGCAATTTTAGATTTTCTTTTTGTTTATTCCCTTGTAATATAAATATATAATAAGGAAATTAGACAGCCGTTAATTTCCACGTGTGACTACAAATGTCGTAAGAGGAAATTATTCTTAAACGTGTGTGGGATTCAAAATCACACTCCTCTCGTGTTTACAGTGTATTTTAGACGGTCTTACCGGAATTATGAAATACGGAATTTTGTAAGATGATCCGTCTAAATTTATTATTTTTTAAAATTTATTTTTATTTAAAAAAAAACTTATTCTTAATTTAATTTTAAACAAAACTTTTAATAAATTTATATTATAAATGGATTATCTACTAAAATTTTTATTTTTACATTAAATTTTAATCTAACAAAAACAAAAAATCCCATTAGAATTTTATTGAAAAAGAATTTTAAATTTAATATTTTATATTTCATTTGACTAAGTAATTATAACTGTTTTAATTACTCATACACATACTATATATTTTATACAGGAATAATAAATATGTACAATATTACATGCATATTTTTACGATGACTATAATATGAAAAATTAAATTAGACTAAACCTTTTTATGAAGTTGTCATATTTTTAGTTTTTAGTTTTCATTGAAATTATTTTCAAAAAAAATTACACCCGAAACAACTGACCTTTCAAAAGTGTCATTTAACATAACAGCAATAAAATTTTACTATTTTATTGCACAATATTTTGAAAATATATATATATTATGTATATAATATTAAGTAGGTACCTATACATTAAAATACCATTCTTGCATATTGAAACCATAAATCAACATAATAACATTATATTTTCATTACATAATTTCGTATATCTTATATCCATTTTAAAATCTAATTTTGTTGATGTGACACATAATAACTGAAAGAGTTATCCACAAACAAAACTATAAAAAAAAAACCTAAAAAAAAAATTGTCCTCCCAGAGTAATAAAATATTTTTCTATTAGGTATACTATATATAAAATTTCTAGGTAAATTGAAACTATTTTGTATTTTTAAAAAGTTTTTCAAAAGGATGTAGTTGGGTACACCTTTGACATATTTTTAAAACCAAAAACAAAAAAAAAATACAAAATGGTTAAAAAGTAATAAAATATCAAAATATGTCAAAATTTGGTGAAATTAAGATGAATTATAATATAATAATTTTTTTTTTTTTTGTTTTCGTTTTGTTACTCACTTGAAAAAATATGTTAAATTTTCATGATCATATCCAAAAAATGGTACTGTATATGTTAACATCCATATATTACCGCCACCACAATCATAATATGGTTTTGACCAACGACCATCTTCATATTTCACTGCTAAAATTTCATCTTCTTCACGTAATGTACTATTTGAGTATAAATGAAATGCTAAAATTAAATTAAAAAATTAAATTTTTTAGTTTTTAGATGAAACAAAAAAAAAAATTTTAAATTTAAAGAGAAAAGAAAATTTTTAAATTTAATTAAAATATTATTAACATTAATATTAATAACCATAGATTCTTAGTATAGAAACATATAAAGTAAATTAAATAAAATAGCAAAAAAAAAAAAAAAATCTTTGCTTGTTTGTACTGGATACAATATGTTATTATACAACTCCTTGAAACACGGATATTGTTATGGAAAATGTTCATAAACTGTTCGATTCGTTCAGTTGTCAACTGTCATCTAATAAATTTTAGTATTGTTGTTGTCGTGACAAAATGGCTGAATCGATTAGTTTCGTATTATATAGAATAGAAATATTATTTTACTATTACAGTTAATTTTAAATTTTGCAAGATCTATTAAACTTCTTAATAAATGGACAGTTTCAAAAATAAATTGAATAAAATTCTTAACATATTTCGATATTTTTTTGCATTTAAACACAAGGACTTATTTCAACAATTAAAATTACAAAGTATGAAACTTTATTCTTTGATAAAGTTGATTCCAAAAAATTTAGACATATAATATTGAAAAATATCAGACATTTTTCTACTAAACCGTTATATTTAAAGTAAAAAAGAATTCTTCCCATCAATCCCAAACGTCGCTAATCGGAATATCTTTCTCACCCTTCAAATTTTATATTGGTTTTTTAGCACATTTCCAAAAAAAATTTTAAAAAAATGTGCCAATTAGTTTCACTCTGTCCGTCCGTTCATCGGTCCGTCCAATCTGTTTCCGTCTGTCCGTCTGTTTACAAAGCTTCTACACCGTTAAAGATAGAAAAAAAAAAATTTAATGGGTAGGTATATGTCTTAAAAAATTAATTTTGTAGAACATTTTTTTGATAATAAAGCCCCATCCTTTAAACTTTGAAAATCATATATCATGTTCTACTTAACAATTTTTTCAATTTTGAACAGGTATTTTTTTTTAACTTTGTAAATTCTCATATCATAATTATACAAATTATTTAAATTTAGTATTTAAATTTACCGTTATGTGAAAACCAAATTTTGCAAGATACCCTCATAACTCCGGAATGCTTTTAGATAGGGTCTTGAAATTTTGAGGGCAGAAAGATCTTTTAGAATTAGTAAAATTTTGATAAGAAAAATTTTTTGACTCCCTGTTTATGAGCTATTAAGGCTAAAAAATTTGCTATTTTTAGGCACCTGCAACTTAAGAACAATTTTTCTTCGGCAAGACATAAAAATTAAAGCTCCAGTATTTTCACAATTTTTCATATTACATGAAATTTTCAAATTAACTAACAAGCTAACTTTATAATAGTTTCGTTCAAAATGTATAGGTGACATTGATTTAGTCTAAGGCCAAAGAGGAAATGAGTTTTGTTTTTGATCAAACACTTCTAAGTTTTAAAATACGTCAGTATAACATATGTTTAAGTTCACGTTAGTCCTCAACAAAATTGTTTGTTAGACTTCATGACGTCATACATTTTATTAGCCATATTATTATTTCATGGCAATTCTTTCATTTTTTCTGCTTAACTTTAGATTTAGAAATTGAAAAAACAAAAAGAATTAAAAAAAAAAAAGATTAAAACATTTACAAAAAAAAAAGATTAAATCGATTTTTTTAAATGTAAAAAAAATACTTGACACGCTTATTCTTATAAGACATTGAAATAAAAACAATCTACAATACTTTTTTCATTTTTATTTTCAAAATATCAGATTATATATTATCAATTTCAGTTTCAGCATTATTTTTCAGAATTATTTTTTTTTTCCTTTTTTATTCTTTATCTAATGTAATCTGATTTACTTGCAAAGTGTCTCCAATATAGTTTACTAGAACCACACTATTTATTACAAGACCCAAGGCACATATTTATACAAGTTCAAACTTCATAAATTTGTTTTTTTCATGTTTTGTTTTTTTTTTCCGTCATATGCTGTAAAGAATAAAAAAAAACAAAATTCTTTTGCAAAATTTCAATTTATACAAAAAACAAAAAAAAAAATATATATAAAACCATTTGACGCAGATGCTACTAACACATATTCTAATTCATACTTAAGAATCACATGAAAAACAGCAATCCCTTGTCAATTTTATTGCTAAGAAAATATGGGACAAATTGGAATTAAAGTGAAATTTTATTTTTAATGATTTCAAAAAAGTATTTTTTCTGTTTTTTATTTATAATAGGTAAAGAATTTTCTAAATTTTTAGAATGGATGGTAGTCCCTATTTTTGTATTCCGTACAATTGTACAGTATTTTTAGTCTAAGACAGCTAAAGAAAGATGAACAGTAGAGGGCCTCGGTGGCCTATTGGGTAAGAGCGTATAAAAAGTGTTGGTTCGAATGCCACACACGTCGTAAGAGTTATTCTCCCTTACTACATTTATTTCAACCACTCCTGTAAAGGAAAGGCTGTGTAATTTTCTGTTCATATTTATGTGGCAGAAAAATGTACTAAAAAAAAAAAAAAAATACTAACAGTAGGGATTTTAAAAATCTTGAGTGTTATTTATAGAAAATGTCAGTAAAAGGCAACTTTTTTCAAATTCAGATATGATAATGAAGAGAAGTGCAAGATTCTGTTAAACTGAGACGCTTTCAATATCAGAATTCTCCAAAAACAAAAAAGGGTTATGAAAAAAACAAAAATATACAAAATTGATTCTCATTTTTTCAAATAAAAGGTACGCTTGAACTGGTTTGAAAAATTGAAATGTAAGTTTAAGCTCTGTTTTATACGTTCATAGTTTCTAAAATGTAATTTCTACTGAAATCATAAAAATTATTCTTCGCATAGCAATTTTTCATGTGACATTGAAGAATTCAAACATCAGACACCCAATTGGAAATTTTAATTTTTAAAATGTTAAAATTAATAAAATAAATTTGCCAAGTAAAAGACAATAAGACGAAAAAAAATGTTGAATATTATTTTTCATTTTACCAATTTACTATTAATGATAAAAAAAAATAAGGCTACGAATTTACGATAAAATATCACATTTGATATGGTTACCACATCGATTTTATTTTCTTGGAAAACTTTAAAAATCCTTAATATTATTGGGTTATTGAAATTCAATATTATATGGATTAAAACATATTTTATGTTAAAATATTTTTATATTAAATAGAAAAATATTTTTTTAAATATAAAAATGTTATTTAAAAAAAATATTAAATTGATAATGGACGAAATATTACTGAATTATAAGTTATGGAGAAAATATTATACCATGTTTAACAATTATATTAGATGAGCAAAAATAATTTGATTCCTATTAGTATAGGGGACTTTAATACACTAAACACCAACTCGCTCTTTAATCAAACAATAAGTTAAAAGACATTTGATATCTTTGAATATAAATTGATTTAAAGTTTATAGACATATTGTAAACCAGGATGTTGATACAAACGAATGTCAATATAATAAATTATGCCATTTAAAAATTTAAACTATATACAAGCTGTAAAATAAACTGTCGTTTTCTTTTCTGAAAAAAAGTTTTGACCTGGAGTTGCACTTTTTTTCAGGTCACATTTTTTCCGTTCTTTTCTGAACAAAAATGCAAAACAGAAAAAAAAGTTCGTCTTCTTTTCTGAAAAAAATTTAGGGCAAAACTCGCACAGGGCAACATTTTTTTTAAAAACTTGACCTGAAAATATTAACGGGGCAATAAAATGAGTTTTGCACTCTCCAGAATGACAACATTAAAAAATATATGTATATAATTGTCACAGTTAAATAGTAAATAGTAATTAATGACAATATAAAAATACATTATTTTCATTTATTTGGTTGAGTTTTGAAAAATATCTAGTTTAAAAAAAAAAAAAATTTATATTTGATTAGAAACAAGTTTAAAAATTTTTAAATAAGTAAAATATAATTTGTAGATAGAAAATGTCTAAAAACGCGATAATTTTGCATGCTATCAATTTGACGTTTGTTTGCATTATAAAATAGAAATCAGTGCAGCAAACTGAAAAAAAAAAATATTGACCCTTTTCTGTTCTATTCTAAAAAATTTTCAGGTCAAAACTGAAAAAAAAAGTGCAAAACTAGAAAAAATAGGTTTGACTTTTTTCAGTTTTGCACTTTGTCAGGTCAAACTTTTTTTTTTAGAAAAGATAACGACATAAGAATCGAAGTTACTATAAATGTTGGAAATTAAGTGAAGGGAAGTGTTGGCATTGCGATCATTTTCACTTTATTGAAAAATCCCAATACCATTTCTAATATACGTTTTAAAAGATCATACATAGAAATACGTTGAAAAGATCAAAAGATAAAAAAAAAAGTTTTTCATCGAAAAAGAAAATCCAAACTAGTTGCATTTTCACCATCTACACCAAGACGACGAGTTGATCAGTATTTTCCATCTGACTTAGGGCGTAGTGGTTAAGTCGCCAACCCTTCAATCGGAGGGTCTTGGGTTCAAACCCCGGTCAGGGGTTATATCATGCAAGAAGATTTTATATACTACTCCACGTTGTAATCCACTGATGGTGCTGACTCTGTAGTAAAATAATAATAATATTAATAAGTAATACTAATACCAATAATAATAACTGTTACAGTGACAGTGAGGGTTGTCTTCCGCATCCATTTCCTATCCTTTCCTATTCCTACTCCCTAGCCAATATACTGCGTTAGCAGGTAAGGGTTTCCTTCCATTATATTGGCTAAAAGGGAGGTGGGTTTAGGAAAATTCTTGGTGTCTTTTGAAGATTCCCACCTGCTTTAGCCTCTAGCCTCTCCTTGAAACTTTAAAATAGGGATTATAGTGCTTATTTTCGCACTGGATTTTGTTTTTAGAATTAAAATTGCCCCGTTGATTTTGCTTCAGTTAGAGATTCTGGTTAAATCTTGTTTTAGAGCAATGAAAGTAGAATATTTTGATATTATTTTCATAAGAAACAGCGACGATACTGTCGTCTGATACAAATTATAAATTGTATTACAGCTTAAGCTTAATAATAAATCGTTAATAAAAATTAAGATAAGAGAATTAAATCAAAGCTTGTGGTTTATATTTTTAAATATTGGTTTATATCTTTACAACAACCTTCTCATCTATCCAATATTAGACTTTATTGAGTTACTAAAGAAGTTTAATTGTTATACAGAGCTGTTTTAAAATTAAAATTATGTTTAAAATATAAAATATAACCAGTTTAATATGTTTAAAATATATATATGTATATATAGTCTTGCCAATTCAATAAAAACAATAATTGAAAAAGTTTTATTTTGGAGCCCACGCGAACAACTCGTTACATTGGAATTTACTTCACTCATGTGAAAAAAAATTCCATCAAATCAAAGTGAACTTAATTCCCTCACAAAATGTATAGTGGAGATATTTTCTTTTTAATTTTAGAAAAAGTAAAATAAATTTTAAACATATTAACTAGGCTGTCAATAAAATCAATTCTTTAATTTATTGAAACTTAAAAAAAAAAAAAAATACAATGACAAATTAAATAAATAATTAAATTTTATAATGTGAAGCCATAATATATAAATGAGTATACTAACTATCCTACATATTATATACAAGAAAAATATGTGTAATTTACTACCACAAGACTTTATTTAAGTTGACTGGATGTCAGGTATTTCTTTTGACTGTATTATAATTTGACTGAACTCTAATTTGACTGTATTATCACTTGACTGCACTCTCATTTGACTGGACTATCATTTTACTTGACTATTGTTTTGCCTAGTCGTTAGTTGTACATATTTCGTTTAGTTGTACTATCAATTGACTGGACTATCATTTGCCTAACTAGACAACCATTTAACTACATTTTTCTTGCCTCTATACATATTTCGGAAAATGGTGAATTCTTGATTTTCAGTTTTCAAATCTTTATGTATTCCAATCAACAATTTTTGGAAAATTTGTTAAAACTATAGATAATTATGAAAGAGGGAAAAATTAGTACCTACTGTAAAAAGGGGCGAATGAGCTAGTAATTTATTCAGCCATTATTAAAGGAAAAAATTAGCTTATGATCTAAACTTATACTATTAATTTATTTGCAAAAAAAAAAATGTTTTGATAGAACGATATTCCTTTTAAAATTATGGTTTCATATTAAGAATACAAATTAACTTTTTTAATAACAAAGAACTACAAATATTCTTAATTAGCAGTTCGATAAAAATGTAATTGCTAACATCATGAATCCATTTAAAGTAAGTCTCAATTGTAAAATTTGTTTTTTTTTCCTTTTTTTATTTTTCCTTCATATCTTTTGTTTTTAATTTTTAAAAATTCCTTTTTCTATACAGGTTCTTTAACATTATTTTCTTACATCTAATCCTAATAATGACTATATAAAAAAGAACTATACCTAAATAATATATGAATACACATTACCCATGGCCATTAATTGTTCAAGAATATAGAATGTAAAAAATAAGAAACAAACAAAAAACAAAGTTATCACTAAAATGCAAAATTAAAATTTTAACCTTGTATGTAATCCTTCTACTACTTTAATCCTTACATAATTTTATGAAAGTTATATCAAGGATTCAAAAGAATTTAAAAAGAAAAAACAAAACCTAATATTATCCAACATGTAAGTATATATGTATATAGGTTTATGTAAACATTAAAAGTATCATTATTATGGTTTTTTTTTGTTTTCGAAAATCCCTTTCTACTAATTCACACAAATGTGCAATAGATAATGTTCAAGAAAGGTTTATTTTATATTATTATAATATGTATTAGTAGTATATAATATTCCAATACAAACACAAATAAAAACAAAAAACTAATACTCTTAGTATTTAACTTTTCTACATAACTACATATATGGAACTGTAAATTATTCTTTAGAGACTACAACAAAAACAAACAAACCTTAACTACCTCTTTGTGCATATAGTCTATTTTATCTTTACATTCCTTCACCTTTCTTACATTATCCTTGTCCAAATTTTAAAGTAATATGTACATATATTTTCTGTATATTTAAATAAAACTGCATTCATATTAAAGTCGAAAATCTAAACCAATCATTAAGTTTTATCAAAACAGTTGAAGGAGGCGGATAAGAATAAAAATTAAAAGATGTGCACATACTTGTAAATATATGTAAGATAAGTATACAGAGTATGCTATAAAAATAGTTTAAAAGGGACAAATCAAAACAAAGGGTATTTTAAGTGCAATTTTTTAATAATGAAGCCTAAATATTCTATTATAAGTTTCATAAGAACAAACTCTTTCCCTTCACTATACTTGAAAGATTCATTAAATGCTCAATTCAATTTCAGATATTATCATCGGGGCAGTGAAATGAAGGCATACGCAATAAAGACATAATGGCCTAATTCCGTTTTTGAATAAGAAATAAAGCCATATCGCAATTTTCTTTGCGTACGTGAAATACACAAATACAATTTTTTTCCCGTATTCACATGTATTAAAATTTTTGAACAAATTTGTTAAAAAAGTTAAACAAAAACTTATTACAAAGTTTTGTTTTCTTTTAACGTGACAAAATGTTCTTTTGCAAAAACAGTTAAGTTAAACATTTTTTTATAAAGTCATAAGCTTAACTTACTGTCAAATTACTTATTTTCATCTCTACCACAAAATATTACCCAAAAATTTCACAACACCCTGTATAAAGTATTCATTTGTTACATGTTATTTTGTTTTGAAAATGCAAAAAAAAAAAAGAAAAAATGAAGGAAAAAAACTAAATCCTTTAACACGAACTTTTCAGAAATGAAAATAGGATAAACAAGGTAGAATGTAAACCAACGGTTTTTAAAAGCGCACAGTTCCAAAAGACAATACAAACTGTTTAGAATTGTGAATTTGAAAATTTCATGTAATAAGAAAAAACGTAAAAATAGGACTTTTCTGGAATTTTGAGGGGCTGTAAGTTCGGAACCCTATATCACTAAGAAAAACCGTTAACACACGTAAAAATATATTATTGAACATTTAATTTTCATGTCTTGCCGAAGAAAAGGTTTTATAGGTGTCTAAGCTACAGGTGTCTAAAAATAGGAAATTTTGAATTTTTGAGGCGTTATTACTCTTAAACAGGGGTTGCTACCAAAAAATTTGAGGAAACTTATACTAATTCTAAAAGTTCTTTCTTGTCTCAAAATTTCAGATTCCTATCTCAAAGCGTGCCGGAGCAATGAAAGAAATATCATGCAAAATTTGGTTTTATCATAACAGTAAATTTAAATACTAAATTTAAAAACTATATTTAATTTTTATATTATTTTAAAGGTAAAAAAAATTACTGTCAAATGGCGTTTTCAAATTAAAAAAATGTTAAGCGGAACATGAAATATACGCGTTTAAAAATAGTGTTTTTTCAAAGTTTGAAGGGCTGTAGTTCCCTGATGGATGGGGCTACTTGAAAAAGTTGTTCCATAAAATTAATTTTTTTATGAGACCTACCCATGGTTAAAATTTTTGTTCTCTATCTTTAACGGTGTAGAAGTTTTGTAAACAGACGGAGGAACGGACGGACAGAGTGAAAAAAAATTTAGCAAATTTTTTTGAAAATGTGCTAAAAATGAATATGTCCTCGTACATATGTTTATATCTATATAATATAAATAATTCTTAATTACATTTCTATGTTCTGGAAATCTATGAATGCAAATCTTATTTATTACTTTCATTAACTTTGAAATTAAAAATTCCTTTTATAAAAAATTTAATTGCGATTACAAAATGTCTGTCCATCTTATTTTTTTTTCAGTATTCAGAAAAATTATTTTAATAAATTTAACTATTTTATTTAATTTGTATTGAAGTGTAGGTATAACTTTATGTATTATACTCACAAATATAAAATAGTTCTCAATTGAGTTAATACCAATTAAACTGATTTAGTGCACAATCATCAATCATAAATGAATTTCTAAGCATAAAAATAAAAATATTATAAATTAAAGCTTTCACTTGATATAATATTGAGATCAGACCAGAAAAGCTCTTGACCTTTCTAAGCGACAAATGTATAGGAAGAGCAGCTATTATTAAATACAAAAATGAAGTATAAAATATTACGATGTATGTATCTTTATCTTATAGTATTTTATAAAAAAAAATTATCTTCTTCTAATATACAACAAGACATACTGTGGAGGCGGTATGCAAAGTTTAACTAAGAAACTGCCAAAAGAGATCAGTTAGCGGAAATCTGGTAGATAAATAAATTCTCTCATTTCATTTTGGGTTCTTCTCTCATTTCATGCAATGTACTAAGGAAGCAATGTTAGACTTTTCCCTCCGTGATCTTCTCCTGTGGCTGCATTTGTGATCTTTTTGCTTTTTTTACAATGGTTCTTATACGTTATATAATTTATTGATTTATCAGTCAATCTTAATTATTTTGTATTTCATCATTAAGTGGGATTTTTTTTTATGTAATGTCGTTTTAAATTTTAAAATATCACTCAAAGTTGATGATCATTGAAAATTTCAAATAATTTTCTTTTTTCAGGATCAAAGTAACATTTTTTTCTTCAATTTATTGTAGGGAGGAATTTTCCATTGACATCTAGCTTTTAATCATAAAAGGTCTTGTACTTCAATCTCTCTAAATAATAATTTTTGCATGTGTCCAAATTCGTCATTGCATTGTGCATTGTGCTGAAAATAGTTTCCTAAATATCTTCTTTTTTTTTTTATTTATTTAGTAAATAAATGAATTGCTTGCAATTCTCCAAATTTTATTAAAATTTTACTGTCCTCTATTTTTACTACCTTCAAGCCTTTTAAATAAAATTTTGTTTTTTTTTTTTTTCCTTAAATTTTCAATTTATTCGTATACACATTTTTTATTAAATCCTTTTTTAAGCTAACTGTAAAATATAACAACATCATTTTTTATTTACACAAAAATTGTGTTTTTTATTCTATTATCCTTAAATTTTCTACTATCATTTGAAAATCAGTTATATATTTACTAAATGTGCCATATAGTTAAAAAAGTTTATTTTTTATTTTTTTTATAATTTTCTTTTATTTCTTTTGGAAAGCGGCAAAGGATAAAATATAAAGTTTTCATGTTTTTTTTTGTTTTTTTGTTCTTTTTTTCATTATTTTACAAAATAAATGTTGTGAATAATTAGAAAGATATAAAATGTGTTGTAGTATTTGTTAGTGATGATAATTCTAATAAATATACACAAAAAAAAAAAAAATAAACTAAAAAATAATTAAAGAAATGATCTGTACACGTGTAAAATATAAGTTTAAAGTTTTGCAAAACATATTTAAATTGTTTTTTTACTGTAATTTTTTGCTATGAATAAAAAGGATGCAGTTCATAGATCTTTAAATTTTATTTTGTGTATATGTATTATATTTACCTATACTATTATATATTATATCATGTAAATAATGCTATGTATTTTGATTTTTGAATATAGAAAATCAAAATTGATTACTTTAAAATGTAACTAATAATAATAATAAGTAAAGAAAATATACTTTAAAAGTAATTAATTAAAAGTTTTGTTCTATCATAAGTCCTTTTTTTCAGATTTTAAAGATGTTTGAATAAAGATTATTGAATAATTTAAGTAAAAGTATAATAATTTGGTCAAATTGCTAACAGTTGCTTACATTTTGTTTTGTAATCTATTTTTTGTCAAAGTGACACGACTGATTAAAAAGTATAAGAAGAAATTGTTTGTATATATTTAACAATTTAAATAATAAAAGTAATCAACATCAATCAAATAAGTTAATCTAATTACCAAAATAAACTTTTCTACAAAATTGTAGATATCATTAAATATTGTAAATCGTATTTGTATGACAGCCTTATAAAATTACTGCTGAGTATAAACAATAGTTTGATATATTCAATAAACTGAAATTAAGCCTAATATGAATAATAAGAAACTTTGCGAATACCTTAAGCATCTTATAGAAATAAAGAAGGCGGAAAGAAGTATTCTTGTGAAACTTATATACATAGCCAAGTTATAAATAACATACCTATAGATATTAATGAGCATAAAAATAAATTAGTAGATTTTAAATTTTTAAAAAAATTGTAGCATAAACGTATTCATAAATATCTTTACATAACATATTAAGTCAAAGATATTAAACCGCACTTAGATCCAAAATATATTTTTAATAATCGAATTATATAGGTATTTATCGCGTGTCCAACTAAGAACTCTATTTATTCTGCAATAGGTAGAGGAAGTAAAAAGCTAGTAAAAAGGTATGGTAGAGTGCGTCTGTATCATTTTGGTGATATAGAGCTTTTCCAAAAATGCTACAAAAAAATACACTAAATACAGGATATTTCAAAAGAAAATTGAGTTTGAAACAAGATTCCCTCTTCTTCCTCTATAATTTTTTGCTAGTTTTTATAACCCCCACTCGCCCCTGACCAAGTAGGTTTCCTATACAGAACATCCTGTGTATCAGAATTCTCAGTTCGAATTATCAAGTTTGCTCCAAGAATTTCAAAAAAAAAAATTTGATTTTTGTATAGACTCATGTTGAGATTTATTACTATCCTATAGATCAAAACTTTTTTTAATTTTTTTCCATTTTTCTCTTTATTTAAGATATAATACCCAAATTGTCGTAACCAGATCTATAATCAATATTTTACACATATCTATTTTTTTGTGATTGAAATTAAAAAGTGATTGAAATTCTATTCACCTATTATATATCTATAAAATATATCTATTAAAAAGTGATTGAAATTTTATTCACCTATTATATAAGTTTAATTTTTCTCGTGTTTACTAAAAGATTGTTACAAAAAATATTTTATAGTTGATATAATCAAGTACCATTTGAAAAACCTTCCCATTGACAGAAGTGTTAAATTAATTGTAGGTAATTCCTTTTAAAAAAAAAGCTATTAGTATAACAATTTTAAAATAGAAATTTAATTCGTACTATATTTTGTTAGAAGCTACTTTTTTTTTTAAAATAACCTGATGAAGTACTCTTAAGATATAATATTTGCTATACTTGGAAAATACTTAAAATTTTCGAAGGTGTTTTTCAATATTGTTTGTTTCTCAAAGAGAAATATTTTGGTTTTCTTTTGAGAAAATTAATATATATTTTAAGGATACTTACCGAGGACTCCGAGAATTAAATCTCCACTAAGATAAAATTCTCAAAAACCAAATGACCAAAAACCAAATCCCAAAAAATAAAATCCTCAAAAACATAATTCTCAGAAACAAAATTCCCAAAAAGAATATTGTCTTTTTATACATTTAAAAAATAAAAATAATCAATTACATTTTTATTATTTTGTTAATATATTTTTAATATATTTATTATATCGAATTAAGTTTTGATACTGACATCAGTGATGTGTAACGAATCATAAAATCACTCCTAATTCAAAATACTACTCTAAATGTTTTAGTGTTGAAGTATATAATATTAGAGTTGGTAAAAAAAAGAAGGTTTTATATTCTTCCCAGATATAAGCGCGATTCTTAATTAATTTAGAATTTTAGAGTTGGTTACATAATCGAAATGTCAATAATTTGTTTAGCTGCGGTTTGGGAACGATAACCGCCATTATTTTAAAAGCTTAGTTGTTGAAATATCTACGTAAAAATAATAATTAGGAGGGATTTTACTGAGGGATTTTTACAAAATTAGGGTACTCTTTTCAACCAAAATATTTATATGTTTATACGTTACAAAATCAGAGTCCATTTTCCGGAATATTTATTATTATTATTATGTATATATACTCGAATCCCACACGTCGTAAGAATAATTCCCCCTTGTAACATTTAGAGCCACGGCTGAAAAAGGAAAGGCTGTGTATTTTCTTTGTCATATTTATTTGGCATGGGAATAAACTGAAAAAAAAAAAAAAATTATGTATATATGCTAAATTAGGACGAGGAAATTTTAAAGTCTTGTTTAAAAAATTAGGGTTAACATCATCAGGAAATCCTTAAATTACATCAATATATCAAAACATTATTCAAGTTCATAAATGTATTAAAATTATATTAATAAAATAATAATAATTTGCCTAATTAATTAATAATTTTTAAACGCATTAAAACACATTATACTTTTTGAGAAAATTTTTTTTGACAGTTTTGTCTCTGGCGATTTTCTGTTAATGGGGATTTTGTCTCTGGCATTTTATTTTTGAAAATTTTTTTTTATGGGGATTTTATCTTGGGTATTTTACGACTAACCCATAATTCAAATTTTTTTATTATCTAATCACAAATTACAAGATAAATAAATAATGTGGAAAGCATAGAAAACAAATAATCAACAATTAATTTAATTTATAGTTTTTTAGTTTACTACTATAGTTAATTTTCTTTACTAATGCGTTGTCCTAAGCGTTCCCATCTATCCAATAATTCGCTCATTTGGTAATCATCCGGTCTTGCACTTGTTTTTGTTGCTGTTCTTCGTTTAAAAATAGCATGTTTCAGCATGAAACTTAGGGATTACCTTGCGACAATCGGTTGTATGCAAAAAAATAATAGTAAGAGAATGGTGACTCTCCGCGAACGGTTTGGGAGGGTTTGTTTGATTTTAAAATTATTAAACAAAGAACAAACGTAAAATTAAAACAAGTAACTATACTAAAAATAAATATTGTGACATATTTTTTAATAAAAAAAAAAAACAAAAACAAATTAAAGTTAAGCTCAAAGTTTCAAAATAATAAGTTATCCGTTTTCTTTTAATACCATAGAATTTAAATTAAAACAATATGAAATTTTACTAACTTTTTCGAATACAAAAAATTAATTTTTATTTTGTTACAATAAATTTCTTTAAAAAATATTTTTTTTTATTTTCAAAAATTTAATTTATTTTAATTTATAATATTATGAATATTTGAGAAATATTTTAATTAAACATTCCATTAAAAAATTGAAAACATTCTTATAATAATCATTCACCTTCCCATATCTCTTAATTGAATTTGTAACTTTCAATGCAAGTCAGAGAGTAATTTCTTAAACTTTTGAAAAATATTTCAATTTAATATTTAATTTATTCTAAAGACAAAATGATAAGGACATCGAATAATAAAATCGTCCTTTTTTACTGTTGTACTTGTAGCAATATTTTATCAAATTTTATTGTAAGATATTGTACCGTTATTGTTTTTTTTTTTTTTTTGCTTTAGTACCTATACGTTAATATATTATAAACCCTCCGTAAATTTTATAAACTTTATATTTTCTTTCATTCATTACTGATTTCATTAATATTATGTTTATCATTCGCTATACTAAAAGTAAACAATAAAATTTTCATCCTCTAGATAATAACAAAAAAAAAAAAACCACCCTTCCCCTTAGATAAAGAAGTTTTTGTTTTTTTAATTCTTTTCGAAAATTAATTTTTTTAAAATTCTCTTGAATGGTATTATATTTGACCTCGAGATAACTTTTCAGGTTAATTGATTACAAAAATTATCATTTTTTTTTCTCATTATTATTTTTCTTGTTGATATTTTTTTGTTGAATTGGTTACCACAATATTTTATTTATACACCTATAACTAAAAATTTTATAATCGTATTCTGGTATCTTTTTAGTATATTATTTAAAAGTTTTTTTGTTTTTTTTTAATTTGTTTATTACTTTCACTCTGTCTGTTCGTATATGTCCGTGTATTCACTTTGTCTGTCTTATCAGTATAATACGTATTTTTGTATCAGTACAAAATTTCCATACTTAAGATAAATGCTTCATAAGATAAAGCAATCTTCAAAAATAATATTGTAAAAATCATATCAATCATTTTTCATATTATATCCTTACCTCTTCTCTCTTTTATCTCTACTCTTCTTTTTTTTTTTTAGTTTATTCCCCTGCCACAATTGAAATTACATAACCTTTCCTTTCCAGGTTTAACCTATAAATATCGTAAGGGCAAAATATTCTTAAAAAATGTGTTTGATTTGAAGCCACCACACTTCCTCAGTGTTTACAGAGTTATTTATACCATCTTATCGACTAGGTCACGAGGACCCCAGAACCTTATTGGAGAACAATCAAATGCTTAAATGTTCTACTTTTACAAATTTTTTTATTAAATCTGAAAATTTTTTTTAAATTTAAATCACCCTAAGTATAATACGAATTTTGCTATTCGATATTTAAACTTACCGTTAAATAAAAGCAAAATTATCGAACTCTTCGTACCTATCTTGCAAACCCCCAAAGCAATAAAATTGAAATTTTTGAAGGAGAAGCTTCTTTGACCATCAGTACAGACTAACTTGGAAAAAATGCTTAGATTTCTCCTCATATAAGAGTTTAAAGAAGTCAACAATATGGTTGCTGTTCTTGGGCCCCTATGGAAATTTCGTAAATATAAAAGTGCAAAAGTTAAAAATTCATTAAAATGTAAAAACTTATTTTCAACTTTTTCAACTCTTATAAATTAAAAATCTTGCAAAGATCATATTCTAAGCAAAAATAGGTATAATTCTACACAGCATTCAATAATTAGGTACGTTTTGAAAAGTGTACTTTTAAAATCCCTTAGTTTCATATACTTTTTTTGGTTTTTTTAAATTTCGTATATAATAAAATGTCATTTAAAAAAGTTTTATTAAGTCCCTATAAATAAAATCATACCACGTAATGCAATAAATACAATTAAGGATAATGAATATACATTGAAATTTAATTTGTGACAATAACGAGACATCTGTATTTTGTTGGAAGAAAACAAAAAAAAAAAATAAAAAAAACTAAAAACTGTCATGGTTTTAACAAAACAAATTTTTACAATATTTTATTAAAAAAAGGAAAAATTGAATGTTGGGAGTGTTATATTTTAATGTTTTACTGGTATTCTAGTATTACTAACTAAAGAGTTACATTGTAAGTTTAAGCAAGTAAGATTTCTTTAAAATTTAAGAAGCAATCATTTATTTTGATTAAAAAATACACAAGTGTTGTAGTTAAAAGCTACGTTTAGCTACTGCATACCTACATTTTATAAAATATAAACGTTCGGAATAGCTATGCATAGTATATAAAGGGATGATTTTTTTCCCGATATAATTTTGATTCCATTTCTAAAAAATTATCAAAAGTTGATGTACATTTTTTTTTTTGCATAACCACTTTTTATTAAATTTGCTAAATATAACTCATATTCGGCCCCTCTGTGGACTAGTGAGTAAGAGAGTATAAAATACGCTGTAAACCATGAGGGAGTGTAAGTTTGAATCTCACACACGTTGTAAGAATAATTCCCCCTTACGACATTTTTCAGCCACGCCTGAAAAGGAAAGAGTATGTAATTTCCCTGTCACATTTATGTGGCTGGGGAATGCACTCAAGAGAAAAAAAAATTCATTTTTAAAACCGTTTAATAGGTGAATTGTATTGCGTAATATAAAATAACGCGTATATAATTTGATAATTCCAACGACCTGAAAATTCTATTAATGTCAAAATATTAATTTTTTTTCCACAATTAAAATATATCTTTTCCACAATTATATCTACACAAAACAAAAATGTTTTTTAGCACATTTCAAAAAAACAAGGCAGAATGTACACCAACGGTTTTTAAAAGCGTACATTTCAAAAAGATAACACAAACTGTTTAGAATAATTGCGATTTGCACCCAAATTAAAAAATTTTATATAAGAACAAATGTGAAAATAGGACATTTTTGCAATTTTAAAGGGCTGTAAGTCCGGAAGCCTATATAACTAAGAAAAACGGTTAACACACATAAAAACATATTACTGAAGCTTTAATTTTTATGTCTTGCTTAAATTAGGTGCGTAAGTTACAGGTGTCTAAAAAAAGTAAATTTTCAATTTTTGAGCCCTAATAGCTCTTAAGTCGCTCTTACAAAAATATTTCTGAGGAAACTTACATTAATTCTAAAAATCCCGTTGAGTTGCGTTTTCAGATTGAAAAAATGTTAAGTAGAGCATGAGATATACGCATTTAAAAAAGCACACGCAGTCCATAAAATTAATTTTCTTATGAGATTTTAATTCTAAAAAAAAGAAGTTTTGTAAACAGACGGACGGACAGACAGACGGACGGGCAAATAGAATGAAACTAATAGGCACACTTTTTTTAAATGTTTTTTTTTGGAAATGTCCTAAAAATGGCTTTAGCTTCATTCTGTTCTATATTTAAAAATTAATTTTTTATTTCTATATGATTTTACTTTTTAAACTTTTCGGGATAAATACGACGTTTAGATACGATTAATGTCAACATAAGCATGTATTTAATAAAAGACTATAAACAGTGTAACTGGAATATTTCGTCTATTCGACATTACTCGACTCTTCAGTAGGTGTTGAAAAACCACAGTGTTGAACTATTTAAACAACTTCAAATAATTTTTGAAATTTTTAAACGATATTTTATATAAATGTTTCCGTCGTGAGTTTTTAAAACTTATATTTTAAAAATTCGTCTGTGAGTTTTAAAAAATTATAACTCCATACGTTTGTTTGTCAGTGCAAATTTGTTTAAAGTCCAACGTATAAAATTAAAACTCCAACATTATATTTTATAACTGATTTACTTACAAACTTATAGAGATTAATTGCAATATACGAGAGTGTCTCTTTAACTTTCCTACAATTAGAAATTTTGAAAGTATTCACAATAAATTCTAAAATGTTTTAATGGCTTTTCGAAAATGTGCGCCTTTAAAAACCTTTGTTTTTACAGTCTACCTTGTTTGTTTTTATTTTATGTAATTGTTAAAAATTTGTTTCGTTAAAAACTGTTATCTATTTGGAACAAAAATTATCAAAAAAAAAAGAAAAAATTTAATATCTACATTAGATATTTTTTTTTACATTAATTTCCCTATTAAATACTTTGTTTATTTAAATAATTAATGGAATTTAGAACTCTTTAGATTAACATTTAATATTATAATATATAAAAACGTAATTAATTATTTTATGAAATTTTGACATATTTTAAATGAATCGATAAAATTTTTTGAGTGTTAAAAAAATCAAGGTTGTTCTTTGTGTCACCACATTTTTTTTTTAATTTTTATGGGTAAAAGTACAATAAATTAAGAGGTGCATACGACATTAAGAGGTCTCTCTTGGTGCATACGACATTAAGAGGTTAAAATGTAAAAACCTACCGTTATATAATAGTTTACCTATATATAATAGTTACCTATTGTTGGGGTCGTAAATGACTTAGATATGAATAACTGATTATTTTAAAGATATTTAAAGTTATAGGAGCTTGTTTTTTTCATTTTTTAAACAGCCATTTTAACCCTTTCATATAACGTATGACTCAATAGACGCCTCTACTAAAAGGCATGAAATTCATTGTAAATTTACCCCAAAAAATGCAAAAAAATTGGAAGCGACACAAAAACGCAAAAACGAAAAGCAAACCATTACGGATAACAACAATAATGTTATATAGTTTTTCATATGTAAGCAAAACAAAATTTTATTTAAGGAAAATAAAAAACAAAAAAACGAGGAAGAGTGCATTAGATTGTTTCAAATCTGGCATACCCGTATGAACGTAATATTTGTTGTTTACATAAAAGTTAATCATATTTTACCAAATTTCAGATGTTTTTGTACCGACGTTAAGTAACGAGATATTTTCATGTACATTTTGGAGTTGTATGACAGCTACCCGAACCTGTTGCACCTGCCAAACCAAATTTTACAAAAATTATTGCCCTAAAACTTCATCATCTTTTGTAAGATTTCAGATGCCTAGCTTCATATAACTTTCATATCCCAGAGTTGACACTGTCTACTCTAATACACTCTTCCTCATTTTTGTTTACTAAAATACAATTACAATATTCATAATTAATAAAAAGAAAAATAGGACTATAAATTTCTATTCTATAGATATATAGATATTCTATTATCCAAATGAAGATTGAATGATCCTGTGTTAACAATTAGAATTTTACTTAATATACTTAGAAGTATCACAAAACAAAAAAAAAGAAAACAGAACAAGCGAAAAAAATGAAAATAAACAGAAGATATTAAATAAATTAATAAATGAAAATGTAAAAATAAACAAAATATTATTCATTTTATTACAAACAATGAATCAATTAAACAATATTTTTCTTTAATTCAAATTGAACGAATTTTAAAATTTTAAGTTAAATATTTAAAAAAATAAAATCAATTTTATAATTTTCCGGATTGGAAGTCATTTTCCTGAACAACTGATCAGTAATTTTGCTAATGAAACAAAATTGTTCCAATGACATATGTTTCATTTCTTCCCATTTCAGTTTGAAAAAAATTCTGATGCAATTCTTATTATATATTTCATTATGATTTTGTATTTTAATGAGTTTAGACTTAAAATTTGTTTTTTTTATTATTTTGTTTAAGTTTAGTTTTAAAATTTTTTGTTTTAAAATGGAAATTTCAAAAAAAAAAAATAATTCTAGGAAATTTATACTTTTTTTTTCTTCTCAATTCAGCCAATGTCATTATTAAATAGAATAATCTTTTTTTATTATTTATTAGTACCATTTTCTGCCAATAATAATTAAATAACTAAACATAATAAAACTTTATTATGCAAACATCGAAATAACGCTAACAACAATTTAAATTACATTTACTTTTATTTTGCCTTCAATATTGTCATTTGCCATTTGACAGATCATTTTAATGACAGTTTTTTCTAATGGCTATAATCGCCTATATACGGAAAAAAAGTATTCGTTTTCAATGAAAAGTTTTTTTCGGAAGCATTTCAATGATAGCTATAACTGCCGCCTTAGTTAAATTTAATGGTAAATAACTTTAATTCTCCGGTAGTACTGGGTATACTTCATTGATGTTTGTTAAAAACGTTAACACTAAAAGTTCTTTATTTTCTCCTGCTACTAATTATCCGAAAAAATTAAAATCTTGAAAAATGAAAAAATTCCATAAATCAAACCATTGTTGAAAAAGTCAAATTTTTTCATGCTCAAAAACATTCTTAATTCTTTTATCCTATTCGCATAAAAAGGTAATGAAATGTGATGGTTCAAATATTTTTTCAAAATAAGATGATTAAATTTTTTTACACCATTATGGTTAGCTCTTTTTAATAATTTAGTGGAATTGTTATCTTACCTATTTATTAAGTAAACGGACACATAGGTACGATAACATATCAACAATTATTGTATCCTAAACAAAATGCCTGATATGATACTTTTTAATAACAGGGATTTTTTCGTTCTTTAACACTACTAGACATACTGAAGATACTGAACTCTTTAGTAGACATGTAGTGTTAAATTGCCTAGACAACTTTTAAATTTCAAAATTTTTTGGTTAGTGCTAGTTATAAAAATTCATAGAAATCAACTGTGAGTCAATAGAATAAAGCTAAAAAATTTTTTTGAGAGACAGGAAGATATCTGTGAATTCTTATATATTTTAAAATTTGGGAGTTGCCTAGTCAATTTAATATTACAGGCATACTGAAGAGTTCAGTAGTATTAAAGAACGAAACAACCCCTGTTACCTATAGTGTTATTGTGATGTAATATGTTTATTTAATGTGATTTTAATTTGATGTGAATACCTCGTTTAACGTTATATATTTAAGTTTTTAACACCATAGTGTTAATAATTATTTTTAACCAAATCTGTAATAAATCAAATTATAATGCTAATAAGTCTCTTATCATTTTAAATCCGAATCTAAAATATAATATTTTATAAAAATTTTATTTTCATATTTTATTTTTCATCATTTTCTTTCAGAAATTTCTTAACACTAAATTTAATTTAAATATTCTGCAATGAAATTAATTTTTGAAAAAATATAAACAAAAATGTGTAGGTTTAAATAAAAATTTCCAAAAAATAAATAAAAAATCTTTAATAAAAACAGAAACTTTAAATATTTCAATGTCAGACAAATTAGTCCTTTGTCAGTCATACAGAACATAATTGAATAAATTTAATATTAAATTTTTAGAAGCAACCCAAAATAACAAACATATTGAAAATTAGAATATAAGAAAAAAATCCCTATCTCATGAAAAAGAAAAACAACAAAAAAATTCTTGGAAAAAGACAATCATTCTTTTTTTCATTTTCCTTTTTTTCGTAAAAAATTAAAAACTTAAATGAAAATTTATTGGCGCGAAAAAAAATTCTATAATGAATATAAAAACATTTCTATAAATTTTAATATTAAAGTGTATTCACATTTCACATTAAATAAATTAATGCCTTTCGATATTCTTTTGTTTCCAATTAAGCACAATAATAATTAGTATTATATAGTGGATACATGTTGGGGTGTCATAAAGCCATACTTCACGAATATTTTTAAGCCATATTTTTATAAAACATTTTGTGTCATAAAGCCATAATTAAATTATTCTCTGATTCAAATATAATTTTTTTTGTAGAATTATTGTTTGATTGATGTTGAAAAATGTTTGCAAAAGCTTTGGTGCTGAAATAAGTATGAAAGAAAATATTTAGGAAAGATTTTAGAGTTAGTTACAAAATCAGGATATCCACTTTTTCCAGAATATATATATATATGTAAAGATTCTGGAAAAAGAGACAACCTTGGTTTCGTAACTGACTATAAAATCCCTCCAAATAGACACATATATGGGCAGAACCCGGAAAAGGGCAACTTTTATTTTGTTATAATTTTTGTATCTCATTTTTACAGAACAAAGAATTTGAGACCATAGGGATAAAAAAAAGATTTAAGATTTTCATACGAAAAATGTTAAATTCTGACCGTGAAAAATAATAATGAATTTTGTGAAAATTTAGAAATTTTTATGAAAAACAAAAAAAAAGGAGGAATGACGGCTGCTGCCGCCCGTGTTCGCCCACGCCCCGTTCGCTTGTGCGCCCACGGTCAGAGGTAGCAGATTTCAATTCTTCAAGAGAAGCGCGAAGGGATAGTTGTGAAGGGAAGGGCTGAAGGAGGGTGAAGAGTGGCTCGAAGAAAGAGCAGCAAAGGGCGCCACGAGGCTGATAGAAAATTGTTTGAAGCATTTTGAAAATATTGAATAATTTATGTGATATTGAGGAGGGTTTTTATAGTTGGTTACAAAATCTGGTATTTTTGCTTTTCCAGAACATTTATACATATATATATATATATATATAGGCGAAATTTTGACTTGGATTTTCGAGTTGGTTAAAAAATCAGAGTATTTTTCTTTTTCCAGAATATTTACATATATGTATAAGAGATTCTGAATTAGGAGAGATTTTAGAGTTGGATTCCAGAGTTTAATAGTTTTCCTTTCAAAGTATTTTTAATCGAATGAGACATAATACCATATGTCTCTAAGACCCATTTAATGGATCATAAAGCCATAAAAATATGGCTTTATGACATATGGTTTTATGACACTCCACTTAGATACATACATAGAAAACAATATTAAACAAAAATGTTGCTAAGAATAATGTTGCTATACATAATTATTTTAATTTTTTTATAAGAAAATTATAGATATGAAATATTTATTAATTCTAAAAGGTTGAAAGTAGACTTATTTGCATTAATAATAAATAACTTACTATATTTATTGGTTATTTATTTAAATAAAATAGAATGAATTAATTATTAATCTATAAATAAATAAATAAATAATGAAATAAGTAAAAGTGGTTGAAAAAAACGATTATTTTATAAGAGCTTTTCTAAATCTTTTATAACAGCGTGTGTTTTGTGCACTTAAAAAAAAAATAAATTAAAATATGTAATTAACAGCAGTAACAGCAATTTAGGAGTTGAAACATTTTTTTTTTATAGGAAAATAATAATATTTTTATGTCATGGTAATTCGTATTAAAAATTTTTAATATTTTTAAAAATTATTTTAAGTAAAAATTATCTAAAGCAAAATATTACATACAAATTTTATTTCGATTCAATTTAATTTTAAATTACTATGACTGATATTTCTTCTTATTGTTTAACCTGATCCAAAGTCTAATAAAGATCTACAATTCTTGCATAATATAAATTAGGTTGTTCTGTCTTATCCCGTCCTGTTCATACATTTATTTTATACGTAAACTTTGGCGGTATGAAATTAGGCCGAAAGTGCTGATTTCCTTTTGAATTTTCTTACTTATTTCGAAATGAAATAAGTACGAAAAAAATGACAAATGAAATAAGTACGAAAAACTTTACAAAACCTTTTACAATTTTTGTAAAAAATTTGGAAAAATGTTTATATCCACTTTTTCCAGAATTTTAGCAAGCCATTGAAAAATTTTTGTTAAAACTTCTGGGAAAAGGAAATATACTCCTAATGATAATAAATTTTTTTATGGTGCTGATAAAATATCGATTTTTAAACAAGACACCCGAACTAACGTCAAATGTAGAAGGTTTCAATGAAGTTTTTTGACGCATAATAAGAAAAAATGGGAATTTTTCAGAAAAACAAAGAGAAAAAAACTAATGTTGAAAGAAAAAACAAAATTAAAGAAACGAACGAATTATTTCAAAAAGACCAAAATTACTTCAATAGTATTTTTAAATATAGAATGGCATAAAGAGAAAATAAAATAATTAAACCCGTTGGTGAATTTAAAACCGATGATGACAATTAATGAAATTAAAAATATATCGGACGTAATTGTATCTGAGAATGTCTCTGACTCTCCCTAATTCTTGAAAATGTATGTATTATTTGCCTTACAAATCCCTCAAATATTCCTTTCTTGCCATGCCGACATCTTTCGGATCTTTTATCAGTTACTATAAGGTGAAGCAATTCCACTAAACCAAAACAATTATTTATGTCCATGTTGCAAAGTATAGTTGAGAAGAAGGCTCAATTCAAGTGTCCAAGTAAAAATTACATATTATAAAAATAAATTTTTGTTAAATTTGCTTTGTTTTTTTATATCTGTCCTTTTTTATTTTTAATTTTTCTGAATTTTCGTACTTATTTCATTTGTGATTTACGAAATAAGTACGAAAAGTTAAAGGTGAAATAAATCCGAAAAAAATTGGATTTTTTTTTGACATGTTTTATTTTGAACATTTCGTACTTATTTCCTTCGATCTTATTTCAAACAGCCCGAACCTTTACGTTAAATTATCAAAAACACTTATCCAAGCAAGGCATTTCAGTTTAGTAAGTAGAGCGGGCTCCAAATACATACTTGGGCCCGTTGTTATACATCGGATTTTCTAATTTCTTCATCTTTGCAATTTCTACAAAAATCATATGAGTGAAATCCTAACCTTCAGATCATGTCTACCCATGCTCGAGTAGGATTTCAAGATCTTACTGGCAGCTTGACTATTCGTGAAAATGTATAGATTTTTCTAGTGGAGACTACATTTCAAGATGTTCACTGCTTCGTTGATGATGATCTGCTACAACTTAAAATATGCTGAATTTAAAATTTAAACAAAACTAAACCCTTTTATTAGGAAGACAACAAGGATATTCGAAATATCAATAATTGAATTAATTCTAACATAATATAATATTAATATTCCTGACATCCAAATTTTCATTATACATGCATACTCGTATATATATTTGTTTTTTATGTAAATTCTTCAAAATATTTTCTTATACAATAGATAGTTTCTAGATAAATAAATAATTGTACATATTTTTAAAACTTGCTATTTGTTATTAGTTTTACTCTGTCCATCCGTTTCTCTAGAAAACACCTATATAACATATTTAAGATTAATAATGAAATGCCAACCATATTTAGACCTAAACAAAAAATTAAATTTTGTTCAAAAATATTTTATATCCAATTCGTTATAGGGAGACTACAATAAAGTAACTCCCGATAACTTGAAAACCAAAATTTTGCCAAAGAATCGTGAAGCCTAAACTTCCAAAATTAATTTTTTTGTATTCAAATCTTAGAAAAAAAATGTTTGAAAATAAAAAACTTGAATTAAATATTTTTTTTATTGATTTCGTATCCAACTATAAAATTTTCTTCTAATTCATTTGCTTTCTAAATTTATTTCAACAACAAAGCACACCCACCCCCAAAACCCCCACTAATCAATTTGTTGAAACGCCGATTTAGTAACCCACTCTAAAATCCTTCCTATAATTATGTTTTTATACACATATTGCAACAAGAAAGCATCTAAAATAATGGTGTTTGCCGCTTCCAAACTCCCCTTAAACTGCATACATATTTCAACAGCAAAATCTTTTCGTGTCTTGCAATTAACATTTTTGTAATTGTGATATTTTTTGTTTTAGTGCATTTCTCTGCCACATTAATGTGAATAGGAAATTACACAGCATTTCCTTTTCAGGCGTGGCTGGGAATGTAAGGATATAAAACACATACAGCTATTTTTCAAAAATCTTGAAAGAATTATTTGATTTCAAGCTAAATCTCTAAATTTTTTCATTCAAGATTTTTTATTTTGAAATTTGGTACAAAAAGTTTTCACAAAATAAAAAAATCAAGATTTTATTCATTCAAGATTATTTTTTTCAAGATAATTTCATGATGCCGACCATAGAACTCCAAAGATGGGAAAGTTTTACTCAAATATTGTCAACTTTACTGGAAATTTTTTTAATTTGAATTTGTCGAAAGACAAAACCATTTCTCAAACGAATTAAAAATCAGGAGAATTATACTTTTTTATAATATGTATCATATTTTGAGAGTGTCTGTTTGTATATGCCTGCATATATACCATCTGGCTGTAGTGTCATTTGAAAGTATTTGTTTGCAAATTGGCTGTATTATTATTTGACCGTATTTCGTTTAACTCTATTTCATTTGACTGCATTTCGTTTGACTCTATTTCATTTGACTCTATTTTATTTGACTGTATGTAAAACAAATAATTAGAGAGAATTTTAGAGTTGGTTACAAATGAGATCCAGTCAAAGTAGACAGTCAAATAAAATACAGCAAAATGAAATATAAGTAAGTGACAGACAGTCAAATGAAATACAGTCTTGTGATAGTAATCCTCATATTTTATATTTCCGGCTATATATAGAACAACAACAACACGATCATTAAAAAGAACGGTAGTTCTTAATTAAATATGGGTAAGGTTAGAATTGGAGATAGTGCCTATAAAAAGAAAAATTACAAATTTTGTTTAAAAAAAATGGCAATTTCGAAAATGATTTTATTTTAACGTTTTGGAAATGTGCGGGTTTAAAAACCTTTATTTTTAAATAGGGCGTCTTTAATTTTATTTCTTTTATTTGTTTTTTTTTTTTTTTTTGTTAACTTTTATTTTATTTTCTTGTTTCATTTTTTTTTACAATTAGAGAAAAAAGTTTTATAAAACTAACATTATCTCTTAATTTACTTAGAACTAAAGCCTTAACACTTAACAGTTATTTAATTTGTTTAGTTTTTTTCTATACATTATTATTTACATATTATTAGTATTCTTATTTGTTATTTTTATAGTAAAAATTTTATTATGATTTTTTTTTATTATTTTGGTAAATTTCCATAAAAACCAAAATTTTTCTAAACTTTTTTTTTTTATTAAAATAAAACTTATACTAGCTTAAATTTAATTTAGAACTATACTTAATCTAACCCTAACTAACTTAACCTAAACCTATTCTATTGATATATTGTTACTATTTTATTCTTACTTTTATGAACTATGCAACCACAAATAGTTTGTTGATAATTGTTTATCCTTTTCAGGAATAAACATGTCATATTTGAATAGATTAGTCTCAATATTCTGAGGGTTATATTCTATACACTTGCATGTAGCCCGTCTATTATAGTGATATAATAGAGGGACATGCTCGTGATTTTGAATATACCCTTTAGAGTCAAGATAAATAAAGTGTTCGGGTGCAATGAAACCCGTTTTTAAAGTATTTTTAATGTACTCCTAGTTATGGTAATATATATTAGATATTAGACCATTTTCTAACGTGTTAAGAGATCTTTCGAAATGATTGCGAATAATTTTTATTAAAAAGTTATCGAATCTTATAATATTTGCTTTTCGGTACAAGCATTTATTGGAATAAAAATGCTTGTAGTTCGTTTCTGGTTTTCTATGTAGATTTACGCAGGCTCTTATGCATTTCCTTTCAAATTTCCTGATTTTTTCCATTTGGCCTGCACTAATATTGAACCAAATTGGTCCAGCATATGAAATAATTGGCCTAATAAGGCCCTGATAAGCTAAAATTTTTACTCTACTACTTATATTTTTGTTATAAAACAATTTCTGACACGCCATAAAAGCTTTTTTTCTTTTATTTGTTTAATATTATATTGATCCTTTTTTAATTTAAGAATCTTTCTATAATAATATTTAAGTATATATAAAGATATTTTTTTAAAAATGTCTTAAATTTTTATACTAGTTATTATTAAGTTATGAATAAACAAATAAAAATTGAAATTCATAGAAAAATTAAGAATTATATCTATAATTAAATATCTATAATTAATTAATAGATAAAATATATTATCCTTATTTGTAAGATATTTTCCCTGACACGTTTTAGCTTCAACTAGGGATAATTATGAGAAGTAATTATTAAATTCGAAAAAATAATTTCTTTATATTTCATAAAGAAGATGCTTTTCAAATCATAGATTAATACAAGAGACATGTACGTAACATATAAGTAACTTGTAAGTAAAAATTAATACAAAACCAAAGAAAATATAAAATTAATATATTTTTCTGTGTAAAAAATTAATTATTCAAAATGAAAGAAAATAAAATTAAATATTTATTAATTTTTTCAAATTTTCTATTTAAAAATTAATTATAATATTTTCAAGCTTTTTATATATTAATTAAAATAACTTATATAATACTTATAACAAAAATAAACAATTAATATTAATTTTTAGTATTAAAAAAATGCAAAAAATGGCATTACTTAGTAAATTATGTCATACAATAATATTGTAATATACTAAAAATGTAATATTTAATATGAAATAAATTGTAATTTTAATAGTAAAATCATAAGTAGGTAAATAAATATTAAATTTTTACGAGAAAATCAATGAAACTATTTTAAAAGTTAAATGGAAATAATTAAAACTATAAGTATTAATTAATTTGAAGGGTTTCGGTCGCCTGGTGGGTAAGAGCGTATAAAATACGCTGTAAACACCGAGGAATGTGGGGGTTTTGAATCTCACACACGTCTTAAGCATAATTTCTCCTTACAATATTTACAGACACGACTGAAAAGCAAAGGCTATGTACTTTCCCTGCCACATTTATGTGCAGAGGAATAAAATAAAAAAAAAATAAAAAATTAATTTGAAATACATACATATAAATATAAGTACATTAAATAAAATATTTTGCGATTGACTTTTAATTATATTATTGCAAAAGTTTAAAATTTACTGAAAATAACCCAAAATACTGGTTGAGCACCAGCAGTTAGAAGTTTTATCCTATTATATTGGCTAAGAATCGAAGTGGATTTAGTCAGTAAGAATTTAAAACTATCAAAAGGGTATTTTTCTTGGTGTCTTTGGAAGATTTCCACCCCTTTTAGGAAAATAAAATATTACTAAACATTATTATTCAGTGAAATTATCAACTAAAACTTATTAACAATATTATGTAAATGCTTAAGTTCCACCCAATCATCATTATTATTCTTGAAGAATACTTTAGTTAGTCTAATTTTGCTTAGATGAGAAATTAATAATGTTGACCAAATTTAAATTTAATTGAATAAAGGAAATAAAAAAATTTATAAATTTTAAATCTAGATGATAATTAAACAGAATGGAAATCAAAACCTTTTATAGATAATAAAAACAGATTATAATAATTGTGAGATGCATGAAAATTTCAATGTTTTCTTAGATTTTTATATGATTTTCTAAAACCCTTTAAGATAAAGAAAAGTTTTTAATAAATGTTGGAGGTTTAATATTTACAATTTTCCTTTAAAAAATGTTTACAAAAGTGCCTAAGCTACAGATGTCTAAAAATAATATGTTGTCAATATAGAGGGTCAACGCAATAACTTTTAAAAAGAAAGAGGTAACATAATATTTTCTGAGTGACTTATTCTTATACCAAAATATTTTTCTTTCATCAAAATTTTAAGTATTTAAAACTAAAAGTAATCCAGATATATGAAGTAAATAAAATTTTAATAAAATCTTATTTTCACATAACGATAAATTTAAATACTATATTGGGAAAAATTGTATGTTTTCTGCATTGATTTAAAAAGTTAAAAATATATCCTATTGTTTGTAGTTTGTAGATTGTAAAGTAATTAAGCAAAACTTGAGGCTGCAGCTCCATAACTCTACATAACTAAGAAAATCTATTAACAACTGTAAAAATTTAGTATTTAAGCTTAAATGTTCATGTCTTACTTTAAAACGAGAAGAAACATCATTGTACAAAATTTGAAGGTTCTATCTTTGTTGCTTTTGGAGATAATCTCGTTTGCTCCGGGATCATTCAGAAGCTTCCAGAATCCGAACCCATGGACGGATTTTGTCCAGATTCGAACTTAGCCTTTCTTTCGTAATTAGTAACCTACTATATAAATTTCATCAAGATAGCATCATTATTTTTTGAGTTATCGTGCGTACGGACGGACGGACGGACGGACATCGCTAAATTGACTGCGGCGGTGATCCTGATTCAGAATATATATACATGTATATACCTAACTCGCTTCCTTTTGGTGGTTACAAACACCATACCAAAGTTAATATACCCTATACTTTAGGTGTAGGGTATAAAAATCTCCATAGAGTTACAGATGTAACCTCCGCCTAAGTTACAGATGTTTAAAAGTAGCAAATTTACAATTTTTGATTACAATTCTACTATAGTTCTAAAAAAGGGAGTGCTCTCTAAAACCTTATCCAGGGTTAAAAATAGCATTTTTCTATCTTAAACAGGTAAACAGACATACAGACGGAAAGAAAGACGGACGGACGGACGGACAAACGGAATGAAATTAATTGAAAAGAAATTAAATTGAATCTAATATAATACCATTGCATTATCTATCCTACAAAAATCAACTTAAAATTTAACATACAAAAAATTAATAAAATAATTAGGAAATATACTTTATAATATCTTATAAGATGGTGGGTTATTTAATTGTTCAATAAGTAATTAAAATTTATTGCCGTAAAAATATAGCATATGAAATTTATTAAATTAATATTGTAATTACTTTATATTATGTATATTTAAAATGACATTTCACAATTTATATATAAAAAAAAAGAAGCAATTAATTTAATTAAATTGTACTGTAATGCACCATTACTTATAATAAATAAAAAATTCAATAAATTGTTAAATTAAAAATAGAAGCTGTCAAATTATTCTTAATTTATATAAATTTCTTAAATATTTATAAAGTTATTATTTATTTTTTATTTAATCGTATTAAAAATTTTTAAAAATAATTTATTTACTTTATTTTTATAAGGATTTTTAAACATTTTTTTTTTTTTTCATTTTTCCATCCAATAACTTTTAAATCGATTAATAAATAAACTTATAAATCTTTATATAATTTTATTTAATGAATATAATAATATATAATATAGTTATATAATTCAATTTAAAGTAATAAAAATTTATTCAATTTTACTTAATTATTTATTCAATTATTATTATGTTTATGTAGATTCTTTTTTTAATTATTTAATTTATTATTTAAAATTGATTCGAAGGATCTCAAATAATTGTTTTTGTTTTTAACATTTAACATAAATTTAAAAAACAAGATTAAAAAAGAAAACTAAAATTCTTAAAATAATAAAGTTTATTTTCTTTAATATTTTTTATAAAATTCTAGTAACTTTAAATTTATAAAACTATATGCAAAATAAAATTAAAAACTTTAAGAAAAAAAAATTTTTTTTTTAAACTTCTGAAATATCTTGTCTAGGGAGAATGATTAATGATTATATTGAATTACTTCAACTCATTGTACAAAAGAATAAAAATTTAAATTTTAACGTTTTATCAATAATACTAAATACTTTTTTTTCTTAGATTTAACATATTTTATTTCAAGAATTGTTAATACAATATTAAATTACAAGATTAAATAAAATTTAGCCTAAAAATATGCAATATATATTAAAATATTGTTGGAAAGTATAAATTTAGTTTGCCTCGTTGAACTAGTGGTTAAGCTTGTGGTTTATTAACCGAGGAGGTGGGGTTCAAATCCTGCACAGCTAGCAAGTTTTATTAATTGAAAACAAATCCCCCTTGCTACCAAATATAGTGTAAATATGTATATAATATAGGGGGCTTCGGTGGCCTAGTGGTCAAGCATGTGACTTATTAACCGTGGGAGTGCGGCTTTAAATCCTGCATAGGTAACAAGTTTTATTAATTGAAAACAAATCCCTTTTGCTACCAAATATAGCGTAAATATAAAATATATGATATGAACAAAATAAATAAAATTAGTGTATAATTTAATAATAGTATTCGAATTTTTTTCTAACAAATTATATTATGAAATTATTTGGCCCTCGATGTTTAAGAATTTGCCTTATTAAGCGAGAGAGTGTGGATTTATTGAGAGCAAATCCTCCTTACTATCAAATAAAGCGGAAATATATGATATGTAATATAAGCAAAATAAATAATATTGCTGAACAAATTAATATTATCACCTATAATTACCTTAGAAGCCGACGGTTTAGTAATATTGCATTATTTAATGTGATGTGTAATATTAATATAATTAAATAAATGAACAAATAAGTTTAAAGAAGAGTTTTGCTGACCGAAAGATAAGTGATAAAGCGTACGTATTAATGGAGCGACAGCGGGAGAACGTATTAACTGAGAGAATGAGTATCCTACACAAGTTTCAAGCATTTTATTTAAGAGAAAGTAGATTTTCTTAACTAATATATAAGTCAAATATAATAATACGTCATAATATAAATTAAATTATTATTTAATCTTTTATTCAATCGATTTGGGGAATCGATAATCAAATAGCTGAATACTCAGCGAGTTAATCAAATAAATGAAGATTCAAATTTTGAAAATATTATAAGCCTTTTAAATAAGGAAGTAAATTAGTGTAATGCTGGGATTTTTATAAAATTATTATATCTCTCTAATAGTGAAAACACTACAATAATTTTTCAATTGTTTTCAGTTATTTCTATTGAACTGAAATTGGTAAAGTATTGATGGTTAGTTAGTATACATTGCTTCTATTAATTTAAGTTAATTACAAGTTCAAGAATGAAAATAAGTATCTAAATGTTAAAAAAATCAATGCACAATCAAATTATATTCAAATAAATAATGGTCAACTAAATTAAAACATTAGATAATCGGCTTTATAAATACACTATATTAAAAAAGAATTTAGAGTTTAAT
Organism: Poecilobothrus nobilitatus; assembly: GCA_947095535.1. NCBI lineage: Eukaryota > Metazoa > Arthropoda > Insecta > Diptera > Dolichopodidae > Poecilobothrus > Poecilobothrus nobilitatus. The sequence goes on from OX352773.1 coordinate 160,477,536, forward strand.
ATAATGTCCTATAATATGTAGATTCACATCTCCTGTACTTTTGTATCTCTATGCCTTCAAAATAATTTCTTAAAAATGTAAAAATTGTACATCGACAGACAATCTGAAATTTCGAAATTTTTCTGTCTTCTAAAATAAACTGAAAACTAAATAAGAAAAGAAACTAAAATGCTTTGTCACGGCTTTTGTCCATTTTCTTAAAGCTACAAATAAAAAACACAAAAAAATTCCCGTCGAAATTTTTTTTTGTACTACAAAAAAAAAGAAGAAAAAAAATATAATAAAATAAAATTGAAAATAGAATAACAAATCTTAATAGCATATAAAGGACATACTCATCTATTTCACCTGTAATTAATTTATATTCAAATCATCTTTATTTTGTTTCTATTTTTGTTTTTGCACAATTTTAATTTCTTTACTACAAGCATTTTTCTCATATCGTAAAGTGTTTCCAAGGCTTTGCATAATTTATAAGTTAATAGACAATTTAAAACATACATAACATATTATACAATGTATATTCCTCAAATATATATAAAATATATTAAGTTACTAGGCTGTGTATATTTAAAATGTACACACAAACAAACATATACTATTAGTAAGTTTTCTATTTAATATTTAAGAGAATTTTCAATGCGAAAAGCATTTTCAATTAAGTTCAATACGATAATTTATTATAATTCTGACTTATTTCTTTTTTTGTTTTTATTTCCCAATTGTCTCCGTTGTTCATTTTCTTTTTTTCTTTCTTTTTTAATTTTTATTTTATTTTTTTTTGTTTTTAAATATTAGAGAAGATTGAAAAACTGCTCATTTCATTAATTTTTTTTTAAATAAATTTTATTTCCTGGTTCTTGTTTATGCTGCAAATATTGGCATTAGCAATATATGTATAGGGTAAAATATCAAAATTTGGCACATATTTTAGAACTATCCAATAATATTGATGAGGCTATAAAAAATCTTAAGAGACCAGGTGGAAATTACAAGACTTACACTAACGTGAACATTTTTAACCTAAAAAACATTGTTCGTTGGCCAATAATGGCCAAAAAAACTAAGCCATATCCGAAAAATACAAAGAAATCACATTATTCAATATTATTGTTTCAATGTATTGTGCAATAGGAAATTTTCAATGAAATTGATCAATCAAAGTCAGGTAATCTTGATCCATATAGACAAAAAATTAATAATTATTGAAAAAAAAAAACATAATAAATATCGTTATAAGTCTTCAAACTTAAACAAATAAAAACAAATTTATCTATCTTCAAAAATTCATTCAAACAATATTAGTTTTTGGCAAATTATCAACATTTTTGACCACATTATTATAGTCGATAAAAAATATATGCATTTCAAAAAATTATTCTTTATTCTTTAAATTGATATTTTTTTTGTTTGCTTTAAATTTTCAAATAGTCATTTTATGACCACTTTTACCTATATTTAGTATTGTTTATGTGCTCGAATATTTTCATATTTGAATTTCAATTAAGAGAATTCCTGTGGTTTTTCTGAAAAATAAAACAAAATGAAAATAGAAAAATGATGGCAAGGCAACAGGATAAAAATACCAAAATCACTATTAAAATACCAGGATATTAAGTGATTTATTGTTTACCAAGAACTCAGGATTTCTAAAATATATGTTAAAAAAATATATATATATATTTTTATTTTTCTATAATATAAAAAATTCAGGTTTGTATATTTGTTTAAATATTTACATTTATGGGTATTCGAAAATTTATTTATTAGGATCTTTATCTACTTACATATATCTTCAAAATTTAACATCTATAAAAGAAGCTTAACAAAAACAAAAAATATTCATCAGTATTTATCAGGATTATTATTTAGTTTCTATACCAACATCTATTATATACATCTAGAATAAAAAAAAACTGATTTAATTTGAAAAAAAAAAACATTTTAATATTAGTAAAAATATCTACTATTGAAAACAAATTATTAAATGAAACAGTCGGAATGTTTTTAATGTTTAATAAAAAAAATGAAACAAATAATTAAATAATGTTGTCATAGTCATACAAAAAAAAATTATAATTTAATATAGGAAATGAAGTAGATGTCGAAGTATATTAAGATATTATTGTTTTGAACCAATGCAAATAAAATAGAAAAAAAAAACCGCTAAAAGTATTTACAAAAAAAAAGGACTTTCATGGAAAGTCCAATAACTGCTGAATTCCTCATATTATTAAAATTTTTCACTAATGTCAACCTTAAATACCACTTATTATAATAATACCGTCTTCTTTTCTGCTTTCAATCTTTACCTAGATAAGGAGTGACTACTTATGTGTGTTTTGCTTTTTTTTTTTTTTGTTTATGGAAAAGCTGATATAATCATCACGGTTTCTACGGTTCAGAAACCAGTTCACCAATACTATATATCTCGAATTCTTAATATTTCCTAGCCGGGGTAAATTATTTTCACCATTCTCATTCATTCCCTAATCTTACTTATTGGACACTTAATTACAGTTTTTGGTAATTGGGATTCTGTATTACGATAAAAAAAAAACAAGCTATACTCTAATAGATCTGAAATAATAAACTAACTAATGAATGCACATTTTAGTATCTAACTGCATCCGTTCATGTTATTTTAAGAAGACGGCAATATAATCCGATATAATCTTATTTGAATAGCTTCAATAATTTATTGATAGTATCTACCTTTAATGTCAAAATTTTTGCTCGTACAGCAGAAGTCATAACATGTCATAACATTTTATGAAATGAAATATTAGTTTTATATTCAAATATCAGTCTTTAAGCAGCTTTTTGATTAAACCTTCCAAATGTATTTCGTGCCATTAAAATTCTTTACTTGACCATTTTGTTATCAAATTAATATTCGTCTAGTATAAGTATCCGAAATATTTGTATTACGCCCTCAATTACTGCAGTTTTATATAGCGTTATTGTGTCATAGTTTATTTCCGGTATACGGTACTTTGTATAAAAAATAAGATATTATTTCGGTTAAAAATAGAATACAATATTTTTTAAAAGTTTTTTATCTTTGATTTTTATCCCTAATTTATTTCCTTTATTTTTTAAAAGCTACATACAGCTTAATCATTTAATAGTATGCTAAAGATCTCGTGCACTCAATTCAAAAAGTTCAATTTCCGATCAAATCTTAAGTTTTTATCGATATTTCAATTTGATAAAACTTTTTTCGCGATTGTCTTGAAATTCAGTTAACTTTAAAATAAATAAATAATAAAAAAAAATTTTATTTTAACATAAAAACATAACTTACATAAAATTAATTAGCAAATTAAAAAGTAATAATTATTTATGAAACTTTCAACAAAATATTAAATTAAATATGCAAAATTTAATTTTCATTAAAATTCATTAAATATAAAATACATTTTTTTTTTTTTTTAATAAAATTTTCTAAATGTAATTATATTAAATAAATTTTGAATAAATTAAATTAATAATAATTATATTTTGTATATTTTGATGTAATCAAATTAATTTAATTTTATAAAGTTGCGTATATGAATTTTTAGGTTATACTTCCAAATAACGGGCACAAAGTTTTAAGATAATGTCATCACATATAACGGTATCTTAAGACAACCTGATCTCGAACATATACGTATGTGATTATTGGGAAAAATCAGTCTTTTACAATTTTTTTACGTAACGGTAAATAGTAAAAATTTCGCTTTTCTTGTAAATTGCACACAAAAGAGTCTATATATACCTACTGGAAAAAAATGCAAGGGTTTAATTTCATCTGTTTCGTTTATAGTGCAATACAAAACATCTAAGAATTTTTCTATTAATAATTTGAATAATACGAATAAAGCTCTATTTATAACATTCAATTAATTATTGACCTATTGAAACACAATCACACAAAATTTAGAAGCTTATGAGTTATAATTTATAACACACTAAAAATTTATGTGTTTTTTTCAATTAGTGTCTTTTTTTTCCTTTTTTTACAAGGGTTGGTGGAAAACTCGAAAGTCTCCAAGAGGAACTTCATGTGCTTCCAAGAGGAACTGCATGCTTAGGGATGTGGGAAGGATAATTGGAGAAATTGGAATTGGGAAATTTGGATTATGGGGGATAGGTAGAAAAATTTTGAGGGACATTTTGAAGAAAGATGTTAATGTTGTTCTTAAACTTAAGTAAATCGTACACATAGGAATTACAAACTTTAGAAAACATATGGTTCCACGTTGGTATATGGTTCCACAAACTGGACGTGCGCATGATAAACGAATTTCAATAAGCTGTATAAAAGCCGGTCTAAAATTATTTGGGGATTTGAGGACAAATAAAACAAAACACTTTAAAGTACTCTTACATAACAAATTGCTAATAAGGTCTTTTAAATTAAAAATTTATTTAAAAAAAAACAGAAAATCATGACATGACATGACAAAATTGTGATCAGGCCGACCGTAGTGACTTTAATTGGAAATTATTAAAAAAGGTTGCTTTAAAAAAAATTTATTGATAAAGGCTTGCAGGTTTGATAAATCCCTTTTAATTATTTTTTTGAAAAGAATATAAATAAGTTAAAAATATAAAATATAGATTACAAGTGCCTACAACTTCAAATTATTAAATGTAATTGTTTATCTCACAGAAAGTACTATATTTTTGTAAAATGTTTTTTTTATTTATTTGGATTTTTTTAAGTAATAGAGTGATACTCAAAATTAAAGTCATAACTTATAACATTCGAAACACAAGAAAAATTGTTATGGGTTTATGTCTCGAAAATTCATTCAATTCAAAATTTTAGTGGGGCATAATACCAAAACTAAATTTGTGAATTCTGACCAACCAACAAAGAACAGAAACCACAAGGGGATTTATAACGTGTGGGACTATGGCACGTTGCCATAATATTAAATGTTATAACAAAATACCTAATTATTAGTAATCAGTAATAAATAATAAATAATAACTAATCAATATTTTATTATATAATAATTTTATATATAATAATAATACACATGAATATTAAATATATATGAAAAAATATATACGAAATATCCTTTTTTTTTTTGTTTTACTTTTACATTTTTATAATAAAATTTACCATCAGTTAAAATAAAAGCATCCTTTTTACAAAAAATGTATAAAAATATATCATTATTCTTATTAACAGTAGGTATTAAATTAATATAAAATTAATATTAAAATAATAATTCTAATAAAATTCCATGAAAATAAAATATAATTAAGTTATAATAACTAAAAACTTGTTTATTTGTTTCAATTTAACCGTCCGTCCGCCCGGCCATAAATCTGTTCACAAAACTTGTACATCAATTTAATTTCGTAAATGTAGCTCCATTCGTTACGGAGCTGCAGCCCTTCAAAATTAAAACAAAAAAATTCTTTTTTGAAAGGTTATATCTCAAATTCAACTTTGAATTTTTTTCAATCTGAAAACGTCAAACGACAGAAAATTTATAAACTGCTATAAAACTGTATAATTAGCACATTTGCAAAAATTAACCGTTATGTGAAAACCAAGTTTTGTATGATTTTTCTATCTTCATAACTCCGGCACGCTTTGAGATAGGAACCTGAAATTTTGAGACCTGAAAATGAGAAATTTGAGACCTGAAATTGTGGAACCTGAAATTAGTATAAGTTTCCTCATGAAATTTTTTTGTATCACTTCCTGTTTAAGACCTATTAGGGCTCAAAAATTGAAAATATGCTATTTTTATACACCTGTACCTTAGGCATCTGTACAAATCTTCCTTCGGCAAGATATAAAAATGAAAGCTACAGTAATATAATTTTACGTGCATTAACGGTTTTTTTTTTTCACTTTTATAGGGTTCCAAATTTACAGCCCCTCAAATTTGTAAAAAAGTCCTATTTTCACATTTTCTTTTTATACCCGTACGATAAGGATCGGGTATATTAAAATTGCTCCTCCGTCTGTAACACCTCGAAATAAGGTAGCTAGATATACCTTAAAAGGTATGGATCGGATCAGAAAAAAATTTTAAGACGATTGAGCTTTGTCCGTCCGTCCGTCCGTCTGTCCGTCAGCAAGATAACTCAAAAACTAAGAAAGCTAGAGTCTTGAATTTAACACAATTTTTACAACAATTTGTAGGTTCCCTATTTTTTTTGGTTGAGATCCGACCACAACTTCGGGTAGCTCTCGAACACCTAACTTTTAGATCCCCACATTTTTTTTGAAATAGAGACATAAAATTTTAACTGCTGATAGATAACATAAAAATATCATTTTTATAATTTACAACTTTTTTTTGTAGCCCCACCCGTTATGGAGCTACAGCTCCTCAAACTTTTAAAAAGCCATATTTTTAAATGCATATGTCTCATGTTCTACTTAAGATTTTTTCAATCAGAAAACGTCATACGACAGGTATTTTTTTTAAATTTGTAAATTAATATCAAAATTGTACAATTTTTTTAAATTTAGTATATAAATTTACCGTTATATGAAAACCAAATTTTGCATGATTTTTCTACTCTCATAACTCCGGAACGATTTCAAATAGGGACTTGAAATTTTGAGAGCAGAAAGAACTCTTAGAATTAGTATAAGTTTCCTCAGAATTTTTTGGTAGCGCCCCCTCTTTAAGAGTTATTACTCCTCAAAAATTAAAAATTTGCTATTTTCATGCACCTGTAACTTAGGCACCTGTAAAAATTTTTCTTCGGCAAGACATGAAAATTAAAGGTTCAATAATATATTTTTACGTATGTTAACGGGTTTTTTAATTATATAGGGTTCCGGACTTACAGCCCCTCAAAATTCCAGAAAAGTCAATTCTTCACATTTTTTATACCCGTACGATAAATAATTTATACATATGTATAGTATAAATTATTAAACTTAGGCATTACACATTTGCCGCTTAGTATTAAATGGTACTATAGCATATTTGAAAAAGTTAGATAGATAGTTGTTATTCTGAAGGTTAGAATCTGCTTTTGAAGAATGTATAAACTTATAGTTTGAATGTATGTACAATCCGTAGTTCTAGAAATTATAAAATTTCACCCAAATTATTTTAAAATACTAAAAAATTAAAAAAATAATATTACAAGCAGAGTGATAGGCATACTAACAGGTCGTACGGGTATCTAAGACTTGACAAAAGCAACTGTATTCTTCCTCGTTTTAATAAAATTTTAAAATTTTGATGCAAGTCATAATTCTAAACAGTTTGTATATTACCTTTTGGAAATATGCGCTTTTCAAAACCGTTGGTTTACATTCTGCCTTGTTTTTTTCTTTAATTTAGTATTTCAATTTACTGTTATATGAAACAAGATTATTTAAAAAAAAATTACGTTCTATACTGACTTGTTTAAACTGCATATCCTTTTTTTTTTGCAAAATAGATTAATAAGCATTAGTATTTATATTATGACTATGTTTATATGTTTGAATAATATATACATATATACAAATAATCTGATAAAGCAATAATGTATAACATAAATAATATTCATAGTTCCAAACAAAATAATATAAAAATTAAAGTAATTATTTACATTTTTCTTAATATTAAGTTAAATTTTTCTAGCTGAAGTAAATAATTTGAATTATAAAAACATAAGATAATGTTTCGGAAATAACATAAAAGCTAAGAAATTTTTAAATGTCTAAAATGTTAAATTTTAGTCAAGAATATGTTCATGAATTTGTGTTGTTAGTTCTTCGAAAAATTTTTTTATATTTTCATCAGAGATATTTTTTAAGTAAATACTTGGAGTTTTTCAATGACTTTTATATTACTAAGCTGACAAGAATTTCATATCGTTTTGAAATTTTTCTTTTTTTTTTTTAGTGCATTTCCCTGCTATATAAATGCCTTTCCTTTTTAAGCGTGGCTGTATATGTCGTAAGGGGGATTTACTCTTACGACGTATGTGGTATTCGAACCCACAATCCCTCGGTGTATACAGCGTATTTTATACGCTCTTACCTACTAGGCCACCGAGGACCCCCGCGTTTTGAAATGTAATTAAAAAAAATATTCAACCAATTATGTACCATCCATTTATTAATTTAATCAAAAATGTTTGCAGATTTATTTTGACAGGATTTTTCATTGTAAAAGATTTCATGGCTAATAGATTTACCAAGATTCTAAAATAATGATTATCACTTCATTCTTCATATTATAATATCAAAAATATAACTCAACAATGACAACCTATATTTTTTTTATTTTTAAACTTAAAATAGGAAGAATAAATTTTTGATTTTCCATTTTAGAAAAGTGTACAAAAATATGGAAAACTTAAATTAATTATTTTTTTTTAAATAAAAAAGAATGAAAGGAAATACGCTTCTGAAACACCTTTTCATGACAAGATTTAATTATCTAGGTTTATTACCTTTTATTACAAATACCAGAAAAAACACACCAAACATTTTGGTAATCTAATAAATACTACATATAATATATTATCGATAATTATAATTTAGTAGTCTTCATTATGACATTCCGCTAAGTTTGTAAATATTTTTTTTTTTTACGAGGGACGGTGGAAAACATCAAAAGTCACTCAAAAAAACTGCACGAGGTTCCTCTGAGTAGTGTTGGACTCTAACCAACCAAAACCATCCCCTTTAAAACCAAACTATAGGATTGGACCTTTAATACATAATCATATAATGTACAGTTTGGTTTTGGGGAAAAGGATGGGGGAAGAATTACTTGGGTGTTTGAATAGAGGAAAATTGGGATTATGGAGGATGAAGGGAAAAATTTGGATAGTTATTTTGAAGAAAGATGTTAGTGTTCTTCTTGAATTTCGATATATCGTACACAAATGAATTACCAACTTTTGGGAACACATGTGCGGGCATAAGGTTCCATAAACGCGACGTGCGCATGACAAACGAATTTCCGAATACTGTATTGCGCCATTTTGCCAGTTCGACAGTGTATGGGTGGGCATTTGGATACGACAAGTAAATATTTGGATACGATTTTTCTATTACAAAATCTACATTAACATATAATATATGTATGTACAGAATAATGATTTTTTAGCACATTTCCAAAAAAATTTTGAAAAAATGTGCTTATTGGTTTGGTTTCACTCTGTCCGTCCGTCCGTCCGTCTGTTTACAAAACTTCTACACCGTTAAAGATAGAGAAAAAAATCTTAACTATGGGTAGGCCTCATAAAAAAATTAATTTTGTTGAAATATCACGGTAAAATATACTTAATTAATAATTATAATACCATATTTTTAAAAAGGGTTCATGCAAAAAGAACCTTAGTTTTTCATACTTGAATAATCTATATGTTATCTATAATAATTCTGTCCAAACAGAGTTTCTTAATCTTAAAAAAATACCTTAATTTTTTTCTATAAATTTTAGGTTCCCTGAACAGAAGACAAATTAAATAAAGCCAATTGACTTTATTTCATTATCATATTTGAAATAAAGCCAAAAAGTGAATTTTGAAATTTTAGTCTTATTACAATTTCCCAATTTTCTTTTAAAGTACAAACAATTTATTCAATTGTTAATATGTTATTATTCCAGAAATTTTGTGAAAAGTAAGATTGCTAAACAATACTGCCAGTTATTTATACATATTACGGAAAAGGAGACAACTCTGATTTTATAACCAGCTAGAAAATTTCTCCTATTTAGAATCTCGCAAATACTTCGTATATAATATAAATATTGTGGAAAAAATGTATAACCCTGCATGAATCTAACCAACATTATTCCTTTTGAATCCAAACAATAAAAATAATTTAAGAACAGATTTTGAATATATCAAAAAAAAAAAAATTTCTCATATTAGGAAGGATTTAAGTTGATTACAAAATCATAGTTACACGCTTTTTGTTTTTCAAAGAATACCTGTGTTTAAATATATTTTTTTTTTGACTTTATTTCATTTTAATTTTAGCTTTATTTCGTTTTTAAAAAATTAAATAAATTCAAAATAAAAATTTCATGATTTTGGATTTATTTTAAATATGCATTTGCAAACATGCCTTGATTTGAGGAAACCAAATTTTATACACTATTTTCATTTAGTCGTTATAAAATATTTTTTGATTAAAATTTTTATAATTTGTTGTATCCAGTTTTTTGTCTTTAACTGTTATCTTTTCTGTTTTTTAAATTTTGATTCAATTTTAATATAAATCTATATAAAATATAAAATATTCAAAATGACATGAATTCATTTCATTTTTTTTTTTTTTATTAAAAGGTTTTTTTTTTTTTTAATATAATGTTAAAATAAAAAAATGGAATAAAATCAGGATAAAAAAATCAATATTTGTTTAATTTTATGAAAATGATATTTAAATAGTTGAAAATGAATACTAGAGTACTATTATAGAACAAAAATAAAAAAAAAATGAAATAATGACAATACAGTTACTCTATTGTTAATATAATGATTATGCAATTTGTTAAAATTGTTCTTTTTTTTTTTTTTTTGTATTTTAGATTTGTTTTAAAATATCGAATTCATAGTAACTATATTGTATAGTTGATCTTGAAAAATATTATTCAAACTCCCACATATTATTCACTTCTTATTATTTTTCTTTTTAGAATTTAGAAGAAGTAAATATTTTTATTATTTTAAAAGAAAACAAAACAAGGTAGAATGTAAACCAACGGTTTTTAAAAGCGCACATTTCCAAAAGACAATAATACAAACTCTTTAGAATTGTGATTTGCACAAAAATTTGAAAATTTCATGTAATAAGAAAAAACGTGAAAATAGCACTTTTCTGGAATTTTGAGGGGCTGTAAGTCCGGAACCCTATATAACTAAGAAAAACCGTTAACACACGTAAAAATATATTACTGCAGCTTTCATTTTTATGTCTTGCCGAAGAAAAATTTGTACAGGTGCTTAAGTTACAGATGCCTAATAATAGCAAATTTTCAATATTTTCGCCCTAATACTTCTGAAACAGGGAGTGCTACCAAAAAATTTTCTGATGAAACTTATACTAATTTTAAAAGTCTTTTATTGTCACAAAATTTCAGGTTCCTATCCCAAAGCGTGCCAGAGTTATGAAAAAAGAAATATCATGCTAAATTTGGTTTTAACATAACGGTAAATTTAAATAGTAAATTACAAAATATTGCATAATTTTAATATTGTTTCATAGAGGTAAGAAAATTTTCGGTCTTCTAGTGTTTTAGATTGTAAAACTACTACGCAGAGCTTGAGATATATACATCTGAAAATAGTGCTTTTTTGCAGTTTTGAGGGGCTGTAAGTTTGGAATCCTATACAATTAAAAGAAACCATTAAAACACATGAAAATACATTATTGCAGCTTTAATTTTTTTGTCCTGCCGAAGAAAAATGTGTACAGGTGTTTCAAAATAGCAAATTCTAATTTTTGAGCCCTATCAATTCAATTTTTGAGCTCATAAATAAAGGGGTGGTACAAAAAATTTTTCTGAGCAAACTTATACTAATTCTAAATGTTCTTTCTTGCCTCAAAATGTCAAGCCCCGTAGAAAAATCATGCCGTAGAAAAATCATGCAAAATTTGGTTTTCACATAACGGTAAATTTAAATACTAAATTTAAAAACTATATATAATTTTGATATTGATTTGTAAAGGTAAAAAAAATTCGTGTCGAATAGCGTTTTCAAATTGAAAAACTGTTTGGTGGAACATGAAATATACGCTTTTAAAAATGGGGCTTTTTCAAAGTTTGAGGTGCTGTTTAGTTCCTTGATGGATGTTGCTACATGAAAAAGTTGTTCCACAAAATTAATTTTTTTATGAGACCTACCCATGGTTCAAATTTTTGTTCTCTATCTTTAACGTTATAAAAGTTTTGTAAACAAACGGTCGGACAGACGGACGGACGGACGGACGGGCAGAGTAAAATTAATAGGCACATTTTTTTTTAATTTTTTTGGAAATGTTTTTACCACATGACAGTTAATTTTTAATGTAGGTATGTATAATAAAAAATATTAATGAACATTTTAAAAAATATCTTTGAATTTTTATATCCTTTAATGTTATAATTTCAAATTAAACACAAGGGTGTATTAAAGATTGTTACCTATATTATAAATTAACTTAATGTTAATAATATATAAAAGATGTTACAAAATATATTCCCAAATCGATCTTGTACTAAAATGGTTTTTTATACCTAATTGACAGTATAAAATTTTAAGAGAAATATGGGTATTATATTATTAATGATGGAACATATTCAAGGTTGTCTCAATTTGAAAGGTTGAAAATTTTGGGAAGTTGATAATTTTCTTTGATATTCTTATAATTATTCTTTTAATTATTATAAAAAAAAATCAAAAAATAATTTAAAATTATGACATAAATTAAAGTATCTATATTTAATTGTATAGATATTTAAATTATTTTCATTTTAGAATGCAACAATAGCAGATAATATTTTGGAAAGTAATAATATATTGGGCAAAAGTTTGGAATAGGTAATTTGTCAGATAGTTTTAAAATTTTGTACGATGAAAATCCAATAAAAGTAATGAATTTCTATGGCGTTCGCAATTGGTGACGGAATAAAGGAGCTCTAACGATGCTTTCAAAATGCTTAAATAACGTTACGTAAATGCTTAAATAACGTTACGTAAATGCTTAAATAACGGTAAATATTTCCAAAATTGTTAGATAACTGTTATAGTCCTAAAAAATAGGTCTATAATTATAGGTCTAGTATACCATCTTCAGCATTTAAAATAATCATCAATAATTCAAACAAAAAATTAATGAGTAAAACTCTAAAAGGTGGAAAAAAGCGATTAAAATTTTTGGTGGAAAAAAGCGATTAAGATTTAGCGATTAAAAAATCATAAATCGAAATTGGTTTTACGGTTCAAAAAACAGAATTATAACACAATTAGAACCCCTTGAAGTGTCCGTCGCCAATTGCGACCCCACAGAAATTCATTATTTTAACTAAATTTTCTTTGTGCAAAATTTCAAAGGAATAGGACAATGTATATATTTTAAACTTTTGTCATATATTGTTCGCCTAAGAATTTGTTAAAAAAAAGAAATTGTGGGAAATAAATCTTAGTCTACCAATTCAATATTAAGGTATCAGACACAACACTTAGTGCAAGCATTAGTTAATTTATCATTTTAAAAGTTTTCACTAAATGGTTTAGTTTTCATTTACTTGGTTGTTTAGTTTATTAGTTAATAAAAACTAGACTACTTATTAAACTTACTAATTACATACTGTAAGTGAAGTTAACTGATGTTAAGAAATCAAAAAATCTAGTAGATAAAAAGCAATTTCCTATTGTAAAATAGTTTTTTTTTAAAAGAAAAATCAATTTTATTTCATCTTTTTTCCAAAAAAAATATTTTCCTTGAAACCTATACCACCATTAATTAGGTATACTTTTGTTATGTATAACTAAATAAGAGATTTGATACATAGACATGATAAAATAAATATGAAATAAAATTCATTTTTTTCTTTTCAAAAAAACTACTTTATAGAAAGTGGTTATGCGCGGAAATATTTTTTTTTTCGATTATTATACCCGTATGAACTATGTTCAAGGGTATAATAAATTTGCCATTATGTTTGTGACACCTTAAAGGAGTCGAGCTAGATATAGTGTCAAAGGTATGGATCGGCTCAGAATCGAATTCTGAGTCGATTAAGCCATGTACGTCCGTCCGTCCGTCCGTCCGCACGATAACTCAAAAAATAAAGGAGCTAGGGGGCTGAAATTTTTTTTACGTCACTTTTGCAAAATTGTTAGTTTTGCTATTTAAATCCAACATCTTCGGTCGGCGGGTTCGAGTAGCTGCCATACAACTTCTATCTTTATATAGAAATAACTCAGTATCTATTCAAGCTAGGTTTCTGAAATTTTGCAAATGATGATCAAGTTTTATGGCAACAACTTCTGTAAAATTTGGTTGTGCTGGTGCAGCGGGTTCGGGTAGCTGCCATACAACTTCTCCGTTTAAATGAGAATAACTCAGTGTTTATTGAAGCTAGGAATCTGAAATTTAGTAAAGAGGTGTCGAGTTACATGCCAACAACTTTTGTAAAATTTGGTTGGTCTAGAGCAGCCGGTTCAGACTTCTTGCACCTCTTGGAACCTAATGAAGCTAGGCGTCTGAAATTTTGCAAATGATGATCAAGTTTTATGGCAACAACTTTTGTAAAATTTGGTTGTGGTGGTGCGACGGGTTCGGGTAGCTGCCATACAACTTATCCGGTTAAATGAGAATAACTCAGTGTTTATTGAAGCTAGGAATCTGAAATTTAGTAAAGAAGTGTCGAGTTATATGCCAACAACTTTTGTAAAATTTGTTTGGTCTAGAGCAGCCGGTTCAGACTTCTTGCACCTCTTGGAACCTAATGAAGCTAGGCGTCTGAAATTTTGCAAATGATGATCAAGTTTTATGGCAACAACTTCTACAAAATTTGGTTGTGGTGGTGCGACGGGTTCGGGTAGCTGCCATACAAAATCTCTTTTTAAATGAAAAGAACTCAGTGTCCGTCCGCACGATAACTCAAAAAATAGAGGAGCTAGGAGGCTGAAAATTTTTTTACGTCACTTTTGTAAAATTATTAGTTTTGCTATTTAACTCCAGCATTTTCTGTTCCCGGGTTCGGGTAGCTGCCATACAACTTCTTTCTTTAAATAGAAATAACCCAGTGTCTGTTCAATCTAGGTATCTGAAATTTTGCGAATGATGATCAAGTTTTATGGCAACAACTTCAACAAAATTTGGTTGTGGTGGTGCGACGCGTTCGGGTAGCTGCCATACAAAATCTCTTTTTAAATGAAAAGAACTCAGTGTCCGTCCGCACGATAACTCAAAAAATAAAGGAGGTAGGAGGCTGAAATTTTTTTTACGTCACTCTTGCAAAATTGTTAGTTTTGCTATTTAACTCCAGCATTTTCGGCCGCCGGGTTCGAGTAGCTGCCATACAACTTCTTTCTTTAAATAGAAATAACCCAGTGTCTGTTCAATCTAGGTATCTGAAATTTTGCAAATGATGATCAAGTTTTATGGCAACAACTTCTACAAAATTTGGTTGTGCTGGTGCGACGGGTTCGGGTAGCTGCCATACAAAATCTCTTTTTAAATGAAAAGAACTCAGTGTCCGTCCGCACGATAACTCAAAAAATAAAGGAGCTAGGAGGCTGAAATTCTTTTTACGTCACTCTTGCAAAATTGTTAGTTTTGCTATTTAACTCCAGCATTTTCGGCCACCGGGTTCGAGTAGCTGCCATACAACTTCTTTCTTTAAATAGAAATAACCCAGTGGCTGTTCAATCTAGGTATCTGAAATTTTGCGAATGATGATCAAGTTTTATGGCAACAACTTCTGCAAAATTTGGTTGTGGTGGTGTGACGGGTTCGGGTAGCTGCCATACAAAATCTCTTTTTAAATGAAAGAACTCAGTGTCCGTCCGCACGATAACTCAAAAAATAAAGGAGTTAGGAGGCTGCAATTTTTTTTACGTCACTTTTACAAAATTGTTAGTTTTGCTATTTAACTCCAGCATTTTCGGCCGCCGGGTTCGAGTAGCTGCCATACAACTTCTTTCTTTAAATGGAAATAACCCAGTGTCTATTCAATCTAGGTATCTGAAATTTTGCAAATGATGATTGTGTTTTATGGCAACAACTTCTGTAAAATTTTGTTGTGATGATATGACAGGTTCGGATAGTTGCCATACAACTTCTCTTTTTAAATGAAAATAACTCAGTGTCTATTGAAGCTAGCTATCTGAAATTTAGTGAAAAAGTGTCGAGTTGCATGCCAAAAACTTTTGTAAAATTTGAATGGTCTAAAGCAGCCGGTTCAGGCTTTTTGCATTTCTTAGAACTTAATGAAGCTAGGCGCAATAGATTCGGGTAGCTATCATACAACTCCACAATTTACATAAATATATCTCTGTAGTTCGGTACTAAAACTCTGAATGTTTTTAAAAGATGATCAAGTTTTATAGAAACAGGATATATTACGTTCATACGGGTATCCCAGAGTTGACACAGTCTACTCTACTGCACTTTTCCTCGTTTTTGTTTGATTTTGATAAAATTGCATATAAATATAAGACTAATCGAAACTAAATTTCAAACCAGGAGTTGTATATGCAATACATGACTACAAAGCTTACTTGAGCGTCAGAGTAATGTCGTAGAACGAAACGCTCTTTAAATTGAATCTACTATTGGTTATAGTATAATACGTAACCAACGCAAATACATGCGATTAAATTGCAAAGCAGGATGAATACTACAGACTATGTATGTTAAATCATGCTAATTATGGGTATTAAATCATATTAATGTTAATTTATTAACGCTGGTGCCAAAGAGTTCAGATATTGAGTTCTTAATTGAGATATTGTGTTCTTAATTGACATGCACGAGATAAGCTCAAGTTTGCTGTAGTCTGCAAAGTGATCGAAGATACTGAAAAGTTTGATCTCAAATTGTTTGTATTTTCCTGTTCATCATTTGTTCACGAATAAAAAGGAATATGATATCAGTCATAAAACGTCGTGACTATTCCCACCAGTCATGTTAATCAAAAAAATACAATCTTGTACGTCGGAAGATGTAACGAATGAAACCAAACAATATTACTTAAAGTGAAAGGAAGAAATTTTTTTTTGACTTTTTCAATACGTGAAATATTTAACATTAAAGGTATAGATCTCACATTTTATAATGTAGAGATGTTTTGTGATATAAGGATCAAACAACTCTTTTGACCAAGAAAACCTTGAATTTAGTTAGCTTCATTAATTATGAAATTATAACAGTGAATCTTAAAATCCAACCTTGTATTAATAATCATACTCAAGTCAGAAAATGCAAATAACTCTTTTAATGACTTGATCGTTAGGTAGATATTTATAATTAATGGTAATATATAAATAGTTAATATAATAGTTAAGTAGTTGAGTTGGCTTGCAATCTTAAAAAGCTGAATATTTAGCTTTTTTCACACTTAATTCTAGATAGTTTTTTCTGCACCATATACCAAAATTATTAAGATCATATTGTAGTAACTCTTACTCACGAAAATTAGCTAATTGTTATATAGGAATATCACATTTTTAAATCTTAGAATTGAAAACTGTATACCTTATAATCCTCTTCTAAATGACTTTCCGATATTAACAATGATCCTTAAATTGTGAATTCCATATTTCAACAAAATGAAAATGAAAAATTATATGTATTTATTTGAAATTGAGCAGGCACTTAAGTGATCATTATTTCAAAATGCGTAGAATTGCAAAAATGAAAAAGAAAATCTCTTATAACACCATAATAAATTATTAAGCTAAAGATAAGTCAGAAAATTAAAACGAAAATAACACAAAGAATTTAATTTCAAAAGAGTCATCCTTAATTTTTATAAATATAAAGAAATTCCATATTATTAATATAAGTATATCTTAAAAAAAATTTATTTGGTTTTTTATTTTTAAAGGTTGTTTTAAAAATATGAAAACAAAATGACTTTTTTTTAATTTTTATTTCTTTACAAACAAAAATTAAAGCTACCGAAAAGGTGAGGTTTTCTACACTTTTCATTCAATTAACATTAAAAGAAAACTTAAAGATTTAATTTGAAAAAGATTTTTCATCCATAAAATAAAATTTAAATAAATTTAAATTTAATTTTTTTTTTTACAGTTTTTATACTAACTTTTCTTAAGTCACAAAAGAATCTTTAATACTTTATAAAAATAAAGAACCAAGGAAATAAAAGTATTATTTTATTTTTTTTCCTTTTATTTTCTTTTCTTAGTAAAAATCCTTTCACTTTATATAAAATTTTCTTTCTTTTTTCTTTTATGGTATAATTCTTTCCTTTTTTTTTTTTAATAATTCATTTAAGACTGTAAATCTCACTTGAAAAGAGGTTTTTTCAATACAAAGAAAAAAATTCTATCTAACAACAGAACTAAATAAAAGGAAACTATAAAATAAGAAAAATTATATATACCTATATCTATATACAAAAAAAAAGGAATTAAATTCTTAGAAGAACTCTTTGATATGATCTACTTCAATCAACCGAATGATTTAAAGTTGTTTTACATTATCACAGTCGTTTGTACTGCATTATTTTAGTTAATTGTTACCCAAGATTTACATTCGCCTATTGAATGTTCAGTTTATTTTTCTTTAATTCTTTGTCGGGAAGAGAATTATCATTTAATGGACCTTAATTTCCATTTTTTAAATTTATTTAAAATTATTTTTTATATTTAAAATGATACATTTATTAAAAACTATATATGTACCTACTTAAAAATTTTCTAATGAGTTTACTGCTTTGCAAAGAAAGAAAACTGCGCTGTATGGTAACAATAATTTTTTGCAAAATTGAAGTTACATTTGACACATATCTCTGAATATTGTTTTCCTCCTTACTATTTTTGGATCCTCCTTACTATTTTCACTTGACTTGACTTTCATTATAATACCAGTGATAAATTTAGTATATGCTATCTGAACAACGTTGGCTTTTTCGTTCTTGGCACAATGCTATTAATGCCAATATATTAAAGCAAGTTAAACATATATTAAATTTTTTTTATGATGGAATGCTTTAGATATAACATTTAAATTGCAGATTGGGATTGGTTATCGATTGGTATTGTAATCATTTTCCTTACCTGCAATATTTTTGGCATTCATTTTCTACTTATATTTATTTCCATATCTTCTTTCTTCCTATTTTCCTAAAATTTTCTTTTTTTTTTACCATTTTAAGATTTATTTACTTAGAACATTTATTTATGTAGACTTCATCAACTGTGAGTATTTCCTTAAAACAATTTTACGTATACCTTGAATATATGCAAATTTAATATTAATTTTGTAACTTTTCGATGCATGCAAATTAAATACTTTTTTCTTGATTAAATCGTTTTTGAAGCTTGTAACGAAAACACAGTCGATAAATTTGACTATATACAGTCTTAAATCCATCTTCTTGAACATAATTTTCAATTGAATTTTTACTTTAGGTTGGAAGCTAATGAATTAATATACATTTTAAATAATTTAAGTGATTGGTTAGGTCATATAGGACATGTAATCCCTGTGCAAATTCAAATCAAAGCAAAGAAAAATAAAAGTCAATAGAAAATTAAAATAATTCATTATTTTGCTTTAACAATTTTGTTTTTGTAATACTTGTTAATTAGTTGATGGAAACTACACTGTACATAGTTCCAAAGAAATATTTCCCAAAGAAATTTTAAAAAATCTGCCTATTAATTTCACTATGTTCCTCCGTCCGTCCGTCTGTTTACAAAACTTCCACACCACACCGTTAAAAATAGAAAAAAACAAGGCAGAATCTAAACCAACGGTTTTTAAAAGACTACATTTCCAAAAGACAATACCAACTGCTTAGAATTCTGACTTGCACCAAAATTTAAAAATTTCATATAATAAGAAAAAATGTGAAAATAAGTAATTTTTGCTATTTTGAGGGGTGTTAAACCCGGAACCTTATATAACTAAGAAAAACCATTAATACACGTAAAAATATATTACTGTACCACAGGGGATGGTTAAGAGCTATTAGGGCTCAAAAATTTAAAATTCGCTATTTTTAAACATCTGTAACTTAAGTACCTGTACAAATTTTTTTTACGGCAAGACATAAAAATTAAAGTTGCAATAATATATTTTTACGTGTGTTAACGATTTTTTTTAGTTAAATTGCAAACAAGTCCTACTTTCACATTTTTTCTTATTATATGAAATTTTCAAATTTTGGTGCAGAGTCACAATTCTAAACAGTTTGTATTGTCTTTTGGAAATGTGCGCCTTTAAAAACCGTCACTTTACATTCTGCCTTGTTTTGAAATATGCTCGTCTTTTTGTTTTTGCTTTTATGTTTCTATACCAATTGGCATTTCCACAGTAATTTTTATTTCCTTTACCGCATAGGTATTTTTAAAAATTACCTATCTTTTAATTGACAACTTACTTTTATGAGAAGGTCATACAATTATAAAGAATAATAATTGAGCAGAAAATGACTCTTTTTATAATATGAACTGATGATAACCTTGTTTTTAAATTTATTTTCATTTATAAAATTTGTATTTTAATAGTTTTGATTTCTGTTTTTAAAAACAGCATTAACGACAATAACAAAAGAGATTTCGTTGGAAATCAGTAGAGAGAAGAAAACAAAAATTCTTTGAACAAAAATTGAAAATGACAATTTAACGCTTCAACACTCCATTTGAATAAAGAAAATTTTTCTTTCTTTTTGTGGTAATTTTTCTACTTCATTTTGCTTATGTTTAATGATTTTATTTATCTTTATTTATAAAATTATTGTGTTGTATTATGAAAGTTATTGTTATATATTATGAAGGGTAATATCTAAGTATTTATAAAATTATGGGAAGAAAAGCAGAGAACTGAAATGTACTGATAATAACTGAAAGCTAAATCAATATCATTATAGAATAAAAAGAAAATAAAGTCTGCTATACGAGATAATTTTTATAGTTGGTTATCATGATTGACGCTTTTTCTGGAATTTTTATATTATATACGAGTATGTATTATGTATATGCGAAATTCTAAATTAGGAGAGATTTACTAGTTGATGGGCACAGTCAAATGAAGTAGAGACTTATAATAGTACCCTTTGTGTTACTCAGTAACCTTTAATTTTTTTCTCAAGTGGAGTTAAAACCCACGATCTAGTGAAATTAAAACCCGCCGGGGTTCTGTACTTACAAATTGAAATCGCGTTCGCTGCCAACTATAAGCATACTTCAAGTTAGCGAGTTTAACAACAAAATCTTTAGCTTAACGAGTTTATCCTTTTCTGATTTTCCTGATTCCTGATTTTCTGTATTTCATGAAAAATCAATGTTGATGTAGAGCGTGCACAAAACAATATTGAGTTGACAGCGAACGCGTAAAATGCGATATTAACAATTATCTACTTAAATTTAACATCTAAAACGAAATGCAATGTTTATTTTAAAACTAATATCAAAACCTATTACAAATTAACTAAATTTAATTTCCTAAATTTGTTTAAAGAATAAAAAATACAAATAATTACACTAGCATAATATGAAAAACAAAAAAGATAGAAATTAATCAAAAATCTGCTTTGAATAAAAAATAAATTATGTAATGGAGATTTTTCAATATAATGTCCATTTTTTTTCTTCAAAAAGTGGATTTAATTCAGTCAATTTTTAAAAAAAAATTATAAAAAGTATAAAAGAGAAAAATAAAGAAAAATTGGAAAAAATGGAAAATAAGATCAAATAAATCGCTAACATCTGGTATTTGAAAATTAAAAAAACAAAATTGTAATAAGATTTTCATTTTAGTTGAAAGATACAAAAGATTTTTATGTCTATTGCAATTTAATAATCAATTAGATTATAATTTTTTGCTGCATTGTAATGATTATTCTAAATTACTTTGTAAAATTTTAATTTTTTTTTAGCTAACAGAACTAACATAAAATTAACACTAAGTGAATATAATGTTAATTTTTTTAGAAAAATTTATAAAATAACTAACAATCGAGTTTTTTTTTAGTGTTAAATGCATCTTTAACATTTCAATAAAAGATTTTAATGTAATGAGTTTAAAATACATAAAAAGAAAATATTGGAAGGATGTGTACTTTTAAAATAAAACAAATCTAAGAAGGAAAATTTCTCCGGGATAATCATATAAATACTATATCTATACTCTCTGTAGCTAAGCTAAGAAATACTTGGCACACTTACATATTTTTTTAAAGGGTGGTTATAGAACATAAAAAATATTGCTAATATTTAAAGAGTGACAAAAATAGTTACAGATATTACAAAACGTTTATTACTCCTAACTAAAATAGTAATTAATTATCATCTGAATATTTGATAAGTTTTCGATATTATTATATACTGTGATATAAAAAATCACAACTTTAACCATAATAGTCATAACAAATCATTTGTAAACGTCATATTAATAAAAATTAAATATATCCGTGACATTCAAATTGCATAAAAAAGCGTTTGGATGCGCTATAAATACATATAAAGTTTTTTAATGCATTATAAAACCGATGTTTCGTGTCTAAATGCAATGTAAATGTAATACAATTTAGAACAACTTTTTCGACGGTTAAATAACAAAACAAAATCACTATCAAATTATCAAAGATAAATTAAAAGTGTCCAGAAAATTTTAGATGCAAAAATTTTAAACAAATGCACATCGTAGGCGGTGTACAAACTGTCATAATACAATTTGGATCATGATACTTTGTAAAAAGCTCCGTCTGTCCGTCCGTCCGTCTGTTTACAAAACTTCTACACCGTTAAAGATAGAGAAAAAAAATTTTAACCATGGGTAGGTCTCATAAAAAAAATAATTTTGTGGAACAACTTTTTCATGTAGCCCCCCCATTACGGAGCTACAGCCCCTCAAACTTTGAAAAAGCCCTATTTTTAAATGCATATATCTTATGTTATGCTTAAGATTTTTTCAATCTGAAAACGTCATTCGACAGGTATTTCTTTTATCTTTGTAAATTATTAACAAAATTATACAATTTTTTAAATTTAGTATTTAAATTTACCGTTATGTGCAAAACAAATTTTGCATGATTTTTCTACTTTCATAACTCCGGCATGCTTCTAGATAGAGCCTTGAAATTTTGAGGCAAGAAAGAACTTTTAGAATTAGTATAAGTTTGCTCAGAAAATTTTTTTGGACCACCCCCCGTTTATGAGCTATTAGGGCTTAAAAATTGAAAATTTGCTATTTTTAAACACCTGTAACTTAGGAACCTGTACACATTTTACTTCTGCAAGATATAAAAATTAAAGCTACAGTAATATATTTTTACGTGTGTTAAAGGTTTATTTTAGTTGTAAAAGGTTTAGTTTAGGGTTCCAAAGTTGCAGCTCTTCAAAATTGCGAAAAAGCCCCATTTTCAGATGTATATATCTCAGGCTCTGCGTAATAGTTTTGCAATTTAAGACCGCCAGAAGATCGAAAATTTTATTATTTATATAAAACAATATCAAAATTATGTGATGTTTTGTAATTTACGATTTAAATTTACCGTTATGTGAAAACCATATTTTGCATGATTTTTCTACTTTCATAACTCCGGCACGCTTTTAGATAGAGGCTTGAAATTGAGAAATTGAAATGAGACAAGAAAGAACTTTTAGAATTAGTATAAGTTTCCTCAGAAAATTTTTTGCTAGCACCCCGTCTTTAAGAGTTATTACGCCTCAAAAATTGAAAATTTGCTATTTTTAGGTACCTGTAACTTAGGAACCTGTACAAATTTTTCTTCGGCAAGACATGAAAATTAAAGCTTCAATAATATATTTTTATGTGTGTTAACGGCTTTTCTTAGTTATATAGGATTCCGGAATTACGGCCCCTCAAAATTTCAAAAATGTCCTATTTTCACATTTTTTCTTATTACATGAAATTTTCAAATTTTTGTGCAAGTCACAATTCTAAACAGTTTGTATTGAGTTTTGGAAATGTGCGCTTTTAAAAACCGTTGGTTTACATTCTACCTCGTTTTATACAATTTCGATGTCACAATATGTATTATTTTTATGCTGTCTCTCATATACTAATGACTTGACGAACGTTTTTTAAATGATAACGAATGATTGTTATGACTATTTTAGATAGTCATATTATGAAATATGTCATGAAAATGTACAAAATCATATGATATTATATGATAGCTGAATATTAATGATAACTATTATAATTTGGGGTTGTGATAGACTTGAATAAGTGTATTACAATTCGCAGAAAATATGTAGTAACTAATTGAACAACCTTTCTAGATTGAAAAGAGAAAAGTTATAAGATTCATTATAAAATGGTTTTTAGAGAGTTCTAGTAACAATCTAGTTTGAGTATTATTCTTTAAAATAACAAATTCAAGAAAATTAGATCACGTTTTTCAAGTATTAGACATTTGATTTATAGGAATTTTCCGTATTTAACGTTATTTACTTAACCAGTAAAATTTTCCCTTCCACCACTTTTCTTTCTTTAATTTCCAGTCATTAAATATTGTACAAGCAGAGGGCTTATTAAACTATTGTAGGTATTGGTAGAGGTGTTAGTTTGGTAATTAGTGAGTAAAAACCTTACATTACCAAGCAGGCAGAAGATTTCTTTTCAAAATGTTCGCCTATCTTAAGAAAAAATCTAAAAAAAAACAAAAACTTATATAAAAATAAATTTTAAAGACTTTTATTTTAATTTTTCATCTAAATTTACAATCTACATTAGGGAATTTTTTAAAAAAAAAGTACACTTAATTTTACAGGACATTTGTAAATGAGAGGACACAAAGGCTAAATTAAATTTACGCTCAATTCAAATTATGATTCCACTAAACCTGTGAGTGCATGTTTATCGCAAAATATTTGACCTGTGCGTTCAATTGAAATTTGATCTTTTCTCTGTAATGTTAACACTTTTGGGAAGTAAATTTTTTTTTCTCAACAATATTTTTAATTAAATTTATGTGAAATTAATCAAACTTTTATAATCCATAAAACAAAGAAAATTGGAAAATTTCAATCGAAAGTGCTATTAAAAACTCTATACAAATTAAACCAATATTTAAAAAAAATTTTTTTTTTTTCTTAAATGTACCTCCTGTCTGTTATAAATTGTTATTTATTTATTGCAAAAGAACAAAAAAATAAACTTACCTTTATTAAATTGATCATTTCTAGCAACAACATTTTCAGCATTTTTTCTAGCTTGAAAGAACCATTCTGATGTATTACCCAAATAATGATATTCAAGTGCTAAATCTTTAGCTAATATGGCACCTTGTTCTGGTGGTGGTAAACGATATGCAAATGGACAAAATAATCCAGATTTTGATGGATGTTGATCCCAATCAAAACAATGTCCGGCAGCAAATATATCATCATCGAATGCAACCATTGATATTACAGATGCATGTAATAATGGTTCTGATGATAAAATTTCTGGTGATGTATTTTTAAATATTCTGCAATAAAAAATGAATAATAATTTAAAATAAAAAGAAAAAAAAATTCAAGATATAATTTTGATTGATTGAGAATAAACACAAATTAAAATCAAAAATTGATTGCAATTTGCAAATAAATAAAAAATATGAAAAAAACAACAAAAAAAAAATTGAAAATTTTTACAAGAATAAAAATGTTTACAAAAATGTTCTTAAATTATTATCTATTGTACTAAGACTCCGTAAATTAACGCCCAAGGAATTCAAGTCCCAAAAAAAATAAAAATTAAATAAAACCAAAAAATTTAGGGTTTTAATTCATAATCGTGAAACAAAAATGAAATTCCACTCCGAAACAATTATTTCCACCCCGAAACAATTATTTCCACCCCGAAACAATTATTTCCACCCCGAAATAAAAATGAAATAAAGCTCCATAAAAGGGGTATTCCATCCATTTGACATTCCGAGTTTGCATGGACATACTTTAGTATAGGTTTTAGAGTTGGATTCCAAATCAGAGTTATACGCTTTTTCCAGGATATTTATATATATATATATATATATATATATATATGTATATGCGAGTTTCTAAATTTAGTGTGGTTTTAGAGTTGTATCTATACAATAAACATTCTGGAAAGCCCTACAAAATTTTTGTTAAAATTTCTGGAAAAAGGGAATAAATGGAAGGAAACATTAATTCATTATATTCATTAATTTACAACAAAATAAAACGAAATATTGGAGGGTGTGCATCTGGCACGCCGACTTCGACGCGATCGATCGTCCCTTCTAAATCAGAGTTTTCAAAATCAAAGTTATAAGCTTTAAAATGAAAAAAAATCGGCTTTAGTTCAATTCTTTTCTATTTTAATTCATACAACAACCATTGATGAAAATTGTAATTTCATAAAAGTGAAATAAGACCCTAATACTTACTTTTTTGGGCTTTTTACTTTATTTAAATTTTTGGTCGTTATTTCATTATGTCATAAAGCCCCAAAAAAAAAAAAAAGAAATACAACCCCAAATAATGAAATAAGACCCCAAATTGGACCATACAAAATTTGGTGCTTTGTTTCATTTTTTTTTTTTGGACTAAAATTCCTTGGGCGTTAATTCACGAAGCCTTCTACTAATTGGACAAAATACAACTGCAATATAATTTTAATACCACAAATAAAACTTAAAATAGGTAAATATATACTTAAGATTTTTCCATAAAATACATCATTTTTAGAAATTTTTGTTCAGAAAATGTAAACATTGTAAATGAAAATCAATTTTATTTTAAGAGAATTTCAAATTTATTGCTATTGTGTGCAAAATTACTTTTAAAATATTAAATTAGTTTTTAATATAATCCGGATTTTAATTTTAAATTATTAAATAAGTATGTATTATGTATCAATTTAAAACCAATTAAATTTAAGTAATCTAAAACCAATTAAGTTTAAGTAAAAAATGTTAAAAAAAAATTCTTTTATAAAATTTTGAATTTTCAGGTAGCATTTTATTTTTTTATACTAATCTTTCTTTAAAGGATAAGTAACATTGTTTTCCCAGGACAAAATTTTAATAGAATCATAAATATTAATTTATAAAATTTTTCAAAAAAATAAAATTAAATTAATATTTAATAGGAAGTAAAATCTATTTTTATTTTAAGTTTAAAAAAATGATTAGATTAGGTATAACAAATAAATTCTGAATGGAAATTTTTTTTTTCTTCTTTTAATTCCTATATAGCAACCTAGGCCATAGGGCATCCATCAAATCATTTATTATGCATATTTAACTAAGCTTCAGTTTATGAAATCATTAATATCACTAAAGCGTTGATTACTCGACTGTAGTTATTGTACAAGTAAATGAAACATAAATATTTTTATTTATGCGCCATCTATTATCTTGTACAAGAATTATTTTACTTTTATTTTATACGAATCGAAAATATTTTTTAGATCAAAATAGTTAAGTTTTCTAATTACAATATAATTAATAACGAAATAGTTCTATGTTGAAAAATTCACATGAAATAATACCCAAAAAAGTGAAATAACATCATAAAAAATGTTATTTGCTAAATATGTCTCAAAAGGATCTCAAGGATTATTTCATTATTTTGAAGTTTCATTTCATTTTCTATTTGTCTAGAAACAGCAATTATCAAAAGCTTCTGGGAAAATTATAATTATAAATCATTATTAATATCAAAAGTTTCTAGGAAAAAGTATCTTTAACATATGTATTTCGTTTTATTTATTGGTGAATTTTTTTTACTATTGGGAAAATATTAATTTATTTTGAACTTTGGCTGTTATGCAAAAATAAAATTTAAAACAAGAAGCTTTTTTAAAAATTCAGTTTATTTAATGTGAAATGACAAGATATTTTGAAAATTAAGCTTAGCAACAAAATTTTTGATTTATTATAATTTTTCTAAGTAAACACTTCCAAAATCAGTTCTTCATTTTACTACTTTTTACTGCCAACCTTTCAATCGCAGCGTCTTGAGTTGAAACATCGGTCAGATCATATAAATAAAAAAATATATAGCAATTTCATATCTTAAAAATGTATATCGTATAATTAGTAGTAGTAATAATAATAATAATAACAGTAATAATAATAATAATAGTAATAAAAATAATAATAGTAATAATAATAATAATAGAAATAATAATAATAATAATAGCTGCTACAGTGGAGCTGTCTCATACAGTAAGGTGTTATATCATGCAGTAAGATGTTATATACTACTGCGGTTGTAATCTACTGATGGCCCTGACTCTGTAGTAAAATAGTAATTATATTAATAAGAATACTAATACCAATACCAATAATAATACCTGCTACAGTAACAGTGGAGATTGCCTTCAATAATTACCTCATACAGTAAGGTGTTATATACTACTGCGTGTTGTAACTGCTGTAACAGCTATAATCACCTATCCTATCCTTACTTCCTAGCAAATATACTGCGTTCGCAGGTAAGGGTTTCATCCCATTATATTTACTAAAGAGGAGGTGGGTTTAGTCAGTAAGAATCTAACCGTTCCAAGGGAAAATTCTTGGTGTCTTTGTTAGATTCCAACCTCCCTTAGGAAAAAATAAACTTAAGTTTATCAAGATATAAACGTGTTTATAAATCCAAATTTCTTTTAAGTTTTTTTTTTATGTGTTAAACATTAAACCATAGTTTATCAACAATGATTAATTGCCTCAGCAATTTTTTTTCTTAATTTTATTAAAATATTTCGAAAAGTTTAAAGTGTTGAAAAATAGTGAAAAATTTTTGAAACAAATATATATATACATGTATGTATATAGAAATAAATCAATTTTCAATTTAATATTCCACATTTTTATTTTTTTTTTATTTTTTACCATTAAAAATAGTTTCATTTTAATAAAAATAATAAGAAGTTTATACAAATACGATAATTTTCCTCTTGGGAAATGGTTTTAGTACCAGCTATCCACTAACTTAAAATAAGATTAGTTTTTATTAAAAAAAAAAATTTTATATTTCCATAGAAAGGAAATAATTTTCCGGCAAAAATGTGCAAAAAAAAAGTTTATTTATTTAAAAAGAAATTTTTTATATAAAAATTTTTATAGGATCATGTTTTTTATTACCATTTTTCTTCTTCATATTTCATTTTTTTTTTTTCATTACATTATTTACTTTTGATTAACAGCTTGACCTTCACATTTTTACCAATGTATTTTCAATATTTATACGTATATCTTAAGTTGCTGTATAAAAAGAAAAGCTTAAAAATTGAGTTTTATTGAGATAATGCTATATAAAAATTGTTGACATTTAAAAAAAATTCCTTAACACTAAACCGAAATAAAATTCATTTGAAGTATTATAACATTTCTAAAAAATTCGAAATTAATTATTATAAAATTTTAAATTCAGTGCATGGCGGATATAACAGTTTTAATATTTTAGTATTTTTATATTTCAAATAAAATGCCCCAATAATGTTTTATTTTCGTATCAAAAAAAATTTTCTGTTTCTTTTATTCAGAAAAACTTAATAAATGTTTCTTTGCATTCTTCAACTTACCTACTTTAAATATTAAACTTTATCATTTAAATGTGGTATTTTTTACGTAATACGTTATATATAAGAATATTAATATTTTTTTGTAACTTAGGTGTAATAATTATATTTTATTGAAGTAAACTTAAATCAACTTCCTACAATCTTAATAATATTCTTCACACATTAATTAAGAAACAATTCCGTTGAGAATAATAACCAAACATTTCATCGGTGACAAAAATTTCAATGGAATTGATTTATTTAATTTTATATTATTACAAATACCAAACAAACATATTTTAATAATAAAATAAATTTAACATTGACATTAAGATCAAATATGAGCAACCCTGCTTCTTTCAAGGAAATATTTAAAGAATATCCTTTAATATAGAGATCTTTGAAGAATTTCTTTATAGAATTACCCCACTTCTGCTAATTTTTATTTTTGAGTTCTGTTCTGTTTACACAGTTTCTTTATAACATCCTATGTACAAACACGCACTAAAATTAACATGGCGATAAAATGATGCAATTAATGCAAGATCTTAATATTAAACATAATTTTCGAATTCTAACTTCATATAGGTACTTAATTCTAATTCAACTGTTCTAATTTCAGCTTACTGCGTAATTTTTTTTTTTAGATTTCTTTCCCAGTTTTTTGATTTGGGCCAGAGTTACATTTAAAATTTAAGTATGGCAAAAAATTGTAACACTTTTAATTAAAAATTTTACAAAACTGTGTTCATAGCCGAAAAAAATAGTTTTCATTAAAAAAATGATTTTGTAGAAGAAATTTTTTACATTTCGGAGCTACAATCCAATAAAGTTAAAAAAAAATGTATTTCCAAATTTTCCAAAATGTATTTTCATTTTTCTAATCCCAAGAGCTCCAAATGTAGGACAGGAAATTTATAATGTATCCATAATATATATACTATGAACAGTGAAAAAATGAAAATCCTTTATTTTTATATATCTGGATCCTTGAAAACTGTGAACATTGTTAAAAGCTACCGTCGGTTTCAGATGCTAATTCAAAAGTAACGAATTAAAACAATACAAAAAAAAACATACAAAATAGAAAAAGAATTATTGTTAAAAATAAAATCTCAGCCGACTCTTATAAAATTATCTTTAATAATCAACAATTTCTTAAAATTATTTTTTAGTAAAATGTATTATTCTAGTGAAAAATTAAAATCTCTGACATTTTCATAAAATAAAAATATATTTTGTCTACATCCAGTTTATAATTCAAAAAAAATTTTTATCATTCCATTTCGTTTTTTATATTTTTCATCTAGAAAATTTAAATGTCAAGGATCTCTTTTTAGAAGAAAACGAAAAGAATTTACACCCATCAAGTTGAACTTGATATTATATTAAAAAATTTATTTTAAATTCAAAATAACAGTACTTTATATAGCATTTTAAGTTTTCAATAATCGTTAGTTAGTAAAACAAAACAGAAAAAAAAAAAAAATTAAAAAAATAGTAATGAACATTAAAGGACACCAATGAAATTTAACCTCTGACTTTTACAAAAAGAAAATCTGTTTTATTAAGCGCCTACATTTATGCATTAATTATAAAATTAAAAAAATTTTTACAATATTATTTTATTATATGCTTTTATATTAACTCGTCGCTGTCGGTTTATTTATTTATTTATTTATTTGTCATTCTGTTGCAACATTTATAAGTGTAGTATGGTGCAGAGGAAAGTGTACAGGTTTCAAAAGTGGGGATCATGTTGTTCGGATCCAGTTCACATGCAACATTTTTTTTTTTTTAACTATCTATTCATCAACATTTTTTGAATAAAATATGTATATATTTTGTTTATATGAATTTAAAACTTACATTTTTATCTCTTATTCATGCATACAAACATACACATTATATTTTTGATCTTTCCTCCTATAATAATATAATATCGATGTTCATTGCACATGGTGTTTTGTATTAGCATAATTAGCAAAACACAATCCATACATACAATATTTTTATGTATGTTGCTAAGTTATTTTGTTTAGTATTTAAATCAAAATATTTGTTGTCAACATTTTTTAATGCATATTGAATATGCATGGTTAAAAATTAAGATTTTATGTTCGTAATATGTTCATTTAATATTAAAGTGTTGTATAGTGCAGATGAGAGTGTACAGGTTTTGAAAGTAAGAGTAATTTGGTTCGAATTCAATTCGTGTAAGTACATTTTTTTTTCTTTTGTTAACTGTATTCATCAACATTTTTTTAATAAAATTTTATGTATAATATACACATATTATTTGATCTTTCCTCGTATAATAATTTAGTTCAATCAATCTTGATATGCACATGTATTTTGTATTAGGATTTAGCAAAACACAAAATATATAGGTACAATATTTTTATGTTGCTAAATTATTTTGTTTTAAAACATTTGTTTAGGATTTAAATCAGAATATTTGTTGTCAACATTCTTTATTGCATATTGAATATGTATGGCGTTAAAAATTAATGTTTTATGTGTTTTATTTAGGAACATTTATTATGTATATTGTGTATATAGATAGGCATATAAAATTTCATTCAAAATAATTCCAATTGCCAAATTCAAACTACATACATACATAATATTATTTTTGTACATAGTAAAGAATATAAAAAGTAAAGATCATTACAAAATTATGCTTTTGCGCATTACTCATTATGATTTACAAACAAAATTTTTTCAACACAAAAAATTAAAACTACGTATGTAAATATGTACGTACGTATGTTCATAATATTTATTTACTTATTTATATTCAGGTACCGTGGTACATAAATGTGCCAGGTAGCTAAAACCCCTGTTTCCTGGTAGGAATGTGGGGTGTACGTGATATAATGATATATAAAGTATTTACATATTGCGATATATGAATATTTTTTTTTTTATATTATAATTATTGTATCCAGCCGGGAATCGAACCCGAGACCTTATGAATGAGAAGCGGTGCGTCAACCACTGCACCAATGGCTGGATACACATAATATTATGTTAAACTAATTTCCTAAATTATTTTTCGCTCCATTTGTTTATAATTGAAATCCAGATATTTGTCAACAATTTTTATAAAAAAATAAAATAATATGTAAAAAAAATATTTTTTAAAATATGCTTTTAGTAAAACCGAATTTGCCCCCTAAAAAGTAGAAAATAAAATTGATTGCAAAACTTTAGCTTTTTGGACTGTTATAATATAAAACTGAATTGCTAGTACAAGCATTTTGGACTGTTATAATATAAAAGTAAATTGCTGGAACAAGGTTAAATAAAAATCTGGGAAATTTGAGGTTCGTGTTTCTTTTTTATTCCAGCAATTTACTTTTATATTATAACAGTCCAAAATGCTTGCACTAGCAATTCACTTTTATATTATAACAGTCCAAAAAGCTAAAGTTTTGCAATCAATTTTATTTTCTACTTTTTAGGGGGCGAATTCAGTTTTACTAAAAGCATATTTTAAAAAATATTTTTTTTACATATTATTTTATTTTATATATAATATTATTTAATTTAAGGGACTTCAGTAGCCTAGTGGGTAGGCGTGTGTTGTATTAACCGAAGGAGTGTGGGTTCGATCGCTGCACAGGTCGTAAGTGTTTTTTTTCTTTACATACCCCTTTTACAACCAAATATAATGTAAATATATAGTACATATATAATATAAACAAAATAAATAATATTAGTATATAATTTAATAATAGTATAAAAACGTATAAGGGCCTTGGTTGGTTGCGGATGGTTCAATGATATTGTATTACATATATGTATATAATATTAATATAAATAAATAAATGTATAAATAAATTAATTTGGCCTTTGTAGCCGAGAGTCTTACTGATGTTATTACAATTTATTGTATTAATATTAGATTAAATAAATAAATAAATTATTTAATTTTTTTTTTTCATTTGTTTGCGGTTATGAAAATGTATTTAACATATGATGTATTTATTAAATTTTCATTAAATGTATTTATTTAATTTTCATATGATAATTATAATCATAATAATTAAACCTACGGTAACATCGGTAAACACGTGGTAACTAACGGTAACTAAACTCATGGTAACTAAACTAAGATATTTATAATTGTTGTTTTTTTATTATTCTGCTATTAATTTTCTTATACTTTCGACTTATGGCTAATTTAGATCTATTGCTCAATATAAGTTTTTAAAAATTTTTAAAATCTTGGTAAATTCACCATAATAATATGATAAACTTATTTTGAAATTACGAGTATGGCGGTCTCCTATTCAGCTACACAATTATTTTAAAATTTATCAACACTCAGCAATTTATCAACATTCAACAACTCTAAAGTACCTATTATAAAAATTTAAAAATTTAGTTGAATTTTAAAGCGTGAATAAAAATGGATAAAAATATCCACATACAAAATATTCAATGCAATTTTTGTTATTGTTTTGTTGTCTACTGTTCTGTTTTTCTTTGTTCAGTATAATCTAAATTTTCTATTAATAAGAGTAATGTCATCTTCCAGATTTACACTAAATCAAATTTATTATAATGCAAATTTCAAATGGATAACAATAGCTTGGTTTTGTGCATTTATAGTATTACAGTATTGCAAAACTGAAATTAAATACAATAAAAGCAACAATAAAAAATTCTAGAAAGTAAACCGATTTAATACTAGAAAAAAATAATTTTCAAAAAAACGTTTAAAAAAAAAAATATTCCGCTTCAACGCATTTAATCTATTTTTAATTTAAATTTTTGTTTATTTTTTTTTTTGCAAAAACAATTTGAATTATTAATTCTATGACAAGAGTTAGGCTATAGTCTAACAAAAAATCAAAATAATTTTATTTTTCTCAACTAAATGAATTTAAGTTTTAGTTTGGTTATTTTAATAACAGAGTGGCAGCTTAATAATGTACTGATTAACATTTGTGTTTAAAATGAATTAAATCATATGGGAATTCACATAAGATAAAAGAAAGGATTCAACTTATATATAGTATTTATAATAAAACGAGACTGTGTTAACTCTAATATTATAAGCAGAACATAATACTATATTATGCTGTTCCATAAAATTTAACCATCTTTTAGAAAATCAGTTAGTCATTAATGTTTAAGTTAATCAGTTTTGGACAAATAACCATGCAATAATACCATACTCCTCATCTCCAAAAATAATAGAAGACGTTGAATTTGTTTGTCTAAATTTTTAAGGATTCGAAAATCATAAACTGATGTAGGGCCAACTAATATCAATATACATAAATCTTTCGTCAAGATGTTCAAGACGTTTTTTGATTCAAATATGTGTACAATCATTCGCTGCTGTTGTATTAGAAAATATGAATTTATTACTCCATAAAGATTTTGCAACCTCAAAATCATATGGAGTTATAGAAACATGAATTCATTGCCTACTTTTTTTTTTTTATAATTTTTAATGATAATCTTCAATTATTGTTCTTAAAACAGTAGATTCGTCAATTCTCACATCAACTTCTATACCAGTTTGAAATCCAGGATCACCATTTTATCTTAAGAATGTTAAAAATTTTTTTCAAAATTTGATAATGCACCTCTGATCATTTCATAATTTTCTTCTAAAAATATAAACTAAAAATTTTATATTTTCTTCATGAAACCTCTTCAACTTTTTGCAAGTATATCCATCAACTGTTCTTTCTTTGTAAGTTTTTCTATCCGAATTTATTAGCTGTAAACTCCGCCATTTGAATAATTAAGTAAACGAGATTGATTCCTTAAAACCTTCTACGCAAAAACTACAAAAAAAAAAAATATTAAAAAACTCAAATGTTTTGCATTCCAAACTAAACTTAAGCTCAGCAAAATTTTATTTACCAAGCAAAACCTCACTCTCTGAAAAATGACACAAATATAAGATGAAGCTTGCTATTTTTGTATGCCAAAACGATTTTTTGTTTAAAAAAATGTGATTTGACTTCCAGCGTCGGAAAGAGAATTCTTTTCTAAAAAAAAAAAAAAAGTACTACAAAAGTTTGCCAAAGCAATGAATGTAGCATAACAGGATCTGTAAAAGGAAAAGTAAATGATTTATTCTTATAAAACAATATTTAAAATCCATTATATTTGAATTCACGCACTAAAAATTTAAAGAAAATATTAAATTTCTTATATTCTTAAATCAATAATATGACCTTGCACAGTTTTTAGTTTAAACTAAACAAAAGTGTGGAAAATTTTTTTTTCATTTTTGAGTTAAGAGACAGAGTTGTTTACTTAAAAAAATGTATGAAATGATATGAAAAAGGAAATGTAAATATTATGTTACTCTTTACATATATAACTAAATTCAGTTTACATTAAATATATTCAAAAAAAAACGAGGAAGAATACAGTTGACTTTGTCAACTCTTAGATACACGTACGAACCGTTAGTATGTTCACAGCCTGTCACTCTGCTTACAATATTATTTTTTTAATATTTTAGTATTTTAAAATAATTTGGGTGAGTTTCATAATTTCTAGAACTATGGGTTGTACATATATTCAAACTATATGTTTATATGTATATTCTTCAAAAGCAGATTCTAACCTTCCACATAACGATTATCAATCCAAAACTTTTTCAAATATTCTATAGTACCATTTAATACTAAGCGGTAAATGTATATTAAATTTATTTAGTACAAAATAGTAAATATAATTTTAAATATTATATTATATTATATTTAAATATTTCATTGACAGAATAATTTCTTATAAGTACAATAAAATGCATATATGTATGTAAATACGGCGCTATATAATATACATCTATACTCTTATCATTCATTCAATAGTGACATATACGATATGTAAATAAACATGATATTATATAAGTATGTATATATATTAATATCATATAAATAAAAATTCTTCAAGCAACCGTTATGTTGTTTATTTATTTACATTTTTATGTACTACGCATTATATCCTCAACAATTTCAAATTATCGAGTAAAAGAAATGCAAAAAATTTGTTGAAGAAATTTGTTAGAAAATTTGAAAAAATCAAGTAACACTTTCGTCAATTATAAAGTAACCCTATATTATTAAAAAAAGTTGTTAAGAGAAATAAGAGTATATTGTTGAAGCTTTAATTTTTGTATATTACTTCAAAAAAATTTTAACAGGTGTTCAAGTTACAGGTGTTTCAAAATAGGAAATTTTCAGTTTTTGACTCTTTACAGCTCCTAAACGGGGGGTGATACAAAAAAAAATTCTGAAATGACTCATACTTATTTTCAAAGATCTAACTTCTGTCAAAATTTCCAACTTTAACCGTTTAAAAGATAGAAGTGTTAAAGGATTTTGCAAAATTTTAGTTTCGCATAACGGTAAATTAAGACACCGTATGCCACAAATATATATTTATTGTATATATACTTTTAAAGCTAATAAAAGTAGTAATCGTTTGGAGTTTTCAAAATGAAGATATACTTTATACAACTTGTGCTATAACAATTTAAATATAGAGCTTTTATGAACCTTTGGGGAGCTGTAGCTCCGTAACGGGTGGGGCTACAAAAAAAGTTATTAAAAATAAAATTAATATTTTTGTGAGATCTATCAGCAGTTAAAATTTCATAGCTATTTCAAAAAAAATGTGGGGATCTAAAAGTTAGGTGATCGAGAGCTACCCTAAGTTTTGGTCCAAACTCAACCAAAAAAATAGGGAACCTACAAATTACTCCCAGAATATTTTGTATAAATTTCAAGATTCTAGCTTTCTTAGTTTTTGAGTTAGCGTGCTGACGGACGGACGGACGGACGGACATTGCTGAAAAGTCTTAGAATTTTTTTCTGATCTGATCCATACCTTTGAAGGTATATCTAGCTCGCTTATTTCGAGGTGTTACAAACGGAGGAGTAATTTTATTATACCCGATCCTATCGTACGGGTATAAAAAACAAGGGAATGATACTTTGTGTTTATAAATAAAGTTTTTTTTTTTATTTTCTTTTAATTTCATTGATTATAAATTTTAATATTATTAATATATATATATGTATATATAAAAAGTATATTAAATATTCACATTCACATATATGTATTCATAAAGTTTTATAATAAGGATTCTTTAAAATTTGAAAAGGATCGCTAAATTCATATTATTATTATATAGAACAAAAAATATATATACGTATACCTATTTATATGTATATATATCATAAAAAATTTAAATAAATCGAAATCAATCAAAATGATTATATATATTTATTTTCTTTCCTTTTTAAATAAAACTGATATAAACAAAAAACAAACACTGAGATTCATATTATTGGCATTTGGTTATATTATATAAGAAGACTCGATTCTCTCTTGGTATTTTGTAGAATTCTACAACAAATAAAAAAAAAAAAAAAAAAAAACAAAATACATATTTGTATCAAAAAATTAAAAACTTGAATTGTTAACATTCCAATGATTTCAAGTAAATCCTTCCGCACAAGTAAATCTTTAATGGTTTCTTATTTTTATTTCATTCCATTCATAAATTCTTTATTTTTTTTTATATAATTTTTTTTTTTTTTTTTTTGCAATTTTGGTTTTTTTAAATAACAGAATCTGTATAACATATAATTATTTTTTTATTATTTCTAGAAATTTTTTTATATTTATATTTTCCCCTATAGTAAAATTGAAAAAAAAAAACAAAAACAAAAAAAAAAAAATGCGTTCCACAGCATTAATTTCGAATTCGATTAAATTTTCCGCGGTAACAGAATTGATTTTCTGATTCTGTGTTTAAATTTCAATAAAGAAATTCTAAAATGAAATAAAAATATTATTTAGGTCATCTTTTTTTATCCTGCAACCCTGAAATATGTTTCTTGTTTTTTTTTTTTATTTAATTAATATGTATTTATATTTTATTTAAATAACCAGAGATATGATAGACCATTTCTAAAGTCATTTAAGAATTTTATATAATATATTATATATAATATTTTATATAATATATAAATATAATAATTTTTATTAAATGTATAAATAAAAGAGACAATATGGTGCGTTATATTTTAGTATTAAAATTTTTCTTTTCCCCAATATGAATTTTCACTAATAAAATTCACTGGTTTAGTTAATTTTCAGGATTGTGTTGGTTGTATTTATTTAAAACGATTTCAATTTGAATCAATACTGAATATATCTTTCATTATTAAATTCATTTAATCCATTATTTAATGATTTTATTCATTATTTAATTTAATACTAAATTGTTCAATGTGGATTTTCGTTTTTATTTAAAATAAGCAATAGTGTATTTTGTTTTTGTTAAACTACGAAATTACGAATTTAAATTTAAATTTATTTAAAAATTCATTTATAGCATATTTTTAAAACATTTTTAAAAAAATTCTAGCTTATTAGTTTCACTCTATCTATTCATTATTTTGTCTGTCTACACCATTTTGAGATAAAGTAATGTAAAAAATGTAACGTTATTAAGATTTCATAAAAAAATTACAGTATTGTTTATGGAGCCACGGTTTCGACGACGGTTTCGATGTATATTTATAACCTTCTTTTTGAAAAAGTCCTATTTACAAAAGTTTTTCTGTAAAACGGCAGAAATTTTTTTTTTGCAATTTAATATTATGCAATTTTATCTTTTCTCCGTATTTTTTGAATGTTTTTAGTCAGTAAATTGAAATTTTAAGAGGAACAAAATTTTTTAAAATAAGCATAAGTTTTACCTCAGAAAAAAAAAATGTTGTACTTCCTTCTCCTCCTTAAGTGGATTAGGTGATAAATATACGAATAGGTACAATAATTCCGTACAAATAAAATATCATAAGGAAACACATATCGCACACACCAAATCCACACATGGAAAATATAAATTTTAAATCCTGATTTAGAAACCAACTTCCTAATTCCCCTTAATTATTTTCTTTAAATAAATATTTCAATATTTAGACAATTAAAATAATTTCAACACAAAAAATATTAAAAATATCAATGAAATATTTAATTTAGAAAAGATTTTCAATGTTTGGATATTTCATTATCCGGAATATTTTGTGTGCATATTTTTCGTCTGCAGAAATTTCGTGTGCGCATTTATCCGGTCACAGTTTAAGACATATTAAGTTATTAAGTTCACTAAAGCTATATGTTTTCTATTTTTATGTGTACCTACTTTTTAAATACTTTACTTAATAGTATATGGTTTTCTTTAAATTGGAGAAGATGTTGCCAGATCGTCCTCTTTAGTTAGGTACATAAAAACTTAACAAAAGCAATGAAATCGTAAAAATATCCATATGTAGAAGTACAAAATAATAAAAATTGTAAACAATTACAAAACAAAATATAAGATTAATATTGAATCTGCTAACAAAAATTTTACCGTTTTAATTTTATGTCATCAACAAAAGAATAATATGCATAGATATAGATACAAATTTTTAGAGATATAAAAAAAAAAAACAAAAAAATTGTTCATATAAATTCATATGGAGTGTTATATATAAAATTTGGACTTAGAAAAAAAGTTAAATAAAAGTTAAAGTTAGTCGGATCAAAAGTTAAAGTTAGTCGGATCCTCTTTACTTGTGTAACAACTTTTTCTTAATAATTTTTCTCATAAAATTTTTCTGTTACGAAATATTCGTAAAAAACTTAAAAAGTATACTAGTAAACTACCATTTGCGGTTGTCCGATTTGCTCCAAAAGCTTATGAATCCGAGATATTTACGTCAAAACCTTATATATGAAATTGCAAAAAATTTCGCTTAGTCGTTTAAGCTGTACACGTGCCCACAGACATACCCACACACGCACCGACACACACACACACACACACACATACACACAAACGGACATCATGCTGAAAATTTTTTTACAGCCTTCTCCACACCGGAGTAGTGCATTTTTGCGAAAATCTCGGGTACAAATTTTTAGTATGAAAACAATACCTACCTTATACATTAATGTATGCGGTCGGTAATTAAATTGAAGGTAAATTGAAGAGGATGGTAATTAGTAAACTTTAGTTTCTTTACTTTATCGAATTTAAACTATATTTATAAAATATATAAATCTTTGAGAATAAATCACAATCATAGCCAAAAGTCCTGCTAATCCTTTCTCCATTTAATTTAAAGATTCAAACTTTACGAAAAAGAAATCTAAAATAAAAAAAATAGTC
The DNA here is from genome assembly GCA_947095535.1 of Poecilobothrus nobilitatus. Classification (NCBI taxonomy): domain Eukaryota; kingdom Metazoa; phylum Arthropoda; class Insecta; order Diptera; family Dolichopodidae; genus Poecilobothrus; species Poecilobothrus nobilitatus. The sequence goes on from OX352773.1 coordinate 160,517,897, forward strand.
TCCTTAAGTGATTTTTAAAGTAGGTTTTTTACAAACATTACAAACAATCTATTAAAATAAAACTAAAAACAAAAAAAAAAAAACTTTGGTTTGAAAATATTTTTTAGAAGTAACCATTATCTGTTTTTTTTTTAATTTTATTATTTTATTACGTCATACTCCATATTATAAATTTAACGAGTGATTCCATCTTTTTTTTGTGTTTATCTTAGGGATAATAAAAATTTAAAAATTGTACACAAAAATGAAAATGCAATGTTTAAAATATAAAATGAAAATGAAACAAAAAAAAAAAAAAATATGTAAAATAATTATAAAAATATTTATTATTATTGTACACCATTTTCTAGTGAAAGATAAAAGAATAAAAATTGGGTCAACAATAGCAATGAAACAGCAATTTATTTTGTAGCGGCAAATAAAAAATAAATAAATAAAGTAGTTTTTTTGCGCGCATTTTAAAATGTGATGTTATATATACATATATATATACATAAAATATATAATGTATAAATAAGAATTTTTATTGTTTTTTCACTTAAACTATAAGGGAAAATTAAAATTAAATCTAGATTGTAAAGTCTGCAAAAGAAGAATAAAAAAAACAAACATAATAAAATATTTATTTTAAAGCATAATATTATTTATCTTAAGGATATTTTTATGACTACATACTTAAAATAAAAAAATAAAAAAAATTGAATTAAAGGAAAAAATTAAATAAATGGAAAACTTATTTTTTCGTTTTTGGGAATTTGAAGAAAAAAATGTTTTTTAGATGATAAATCTGAATAATGTCCGTAGACACTTTGAAAATTTTAAATTTTTTTCAAGTTTTACAAATTTCCTTTAGGTTTCCTTTAGTTTCAAATTTTAATTCATAAGAAAAAACTGAAATATTTTCGATTCTATCGATCGATCTAGATCGAATAGATTGTATTGTTGTCTATACTGTTAGTGTAGCCTATCTTTTATGGTGAAATAATATAGGGACATCTTCGTGATTTCATATGGATCCATTCACATACCTCGGAAAAAAAAAATATTCTGATGCTATAAAACAAATTTGGAGAGTTTTTTTTTATTTATTTCTATTTACTAAAGTAAAATATGTTGAATATTAAATTGTTTTTAGGAGCTATTAGTGCTCTATCAAAATCTTTTCGAATCAATTCTATAATGAAATAATCGATTCTATTTATTATTTAATATTTTGACGTTAAGTCCCACGCTCACTGATGAACATAAGTCTCAAGTGTATTACCGCAGTCAACATCACTAAAATATTGCAAAATTCACCACTCACCGGTGAACATAAAAACAAACTTGCGTTAAGTCCCACGAAGGAACATTTTTAAAGGTGAGAAGCAGTACCTACATTAAATTTTGAGAACTTGAGCTTTTGAAAACATTTTGCAATGTTTACCGGTGATGCACGTGGGACTTAACGTAAGTTTATTTTTATGTTCACTGATGAGCACGAGATTTTTGTAAGACGTAGGACTCAACGTGGTAAACTCTGTTTCTGGTTTACGAATTTTATTTCTACAAACTCTAATGCATTTTCTTTCAAACATTTACATTATCTTTTCGATTAGGCTATGGTATTAATGTTGTACCATATGGGGGGGGGGGGGTATGGTACTAATATATCAAAATTGGTCTTATTAAAGTTAAATATTCGATAACTTTGATTGAATTGTGTTTTTTTTAACTGTAAACAAATTTTTTGTCGTCATAAAAGCTTTATAATATCTACTAAACTAAACTATACAAACGACACAAAAAACAACAAAGCATAATTATTCATTTGATAAATTATTTAATATGAGCATAATTTTAGGATGATGTTTTCTTTTTTCTTATTTAGTTACTTATTTTTTTTATCATGTTGTTTTCTTTTCTTTTTGACACTTTATTTAAATTAAAAGTAAAAGAAAACAGAAAATAATTTACATTATTTCATGTTGTTCCCTTTTATTTGCAAAAAAAAATAAAAATGCACTATAATTACGTAAAAGTGTTGTTTGACAATGGAATTTTACTACATACTCTTAAAACTTATAACTGAAATTTATTCAGAAAAAAGTTTCAAACAAGATAAAAAATAATAAAACTAAAGCTCTAAATTAAAAAAAAAAATATCTATATAAAAATGCGATGGTATAGTGCACAATCATGCAAAGTGCAATATTTCGAAAATTCTGATTATGTCATATAATATATGCTTTTATAAAAGGATCGTTTTTCCATAAAGTAAATATCAAAAGTCAATCAAAAAATAATTTCGGAATTCTAAAAGAGATGTAGAGCGTTAAAGTGTTCATTTTAATCTAAATACTTACTCTGAATATTAAACCCACAAAAACATGTGATTACAAGACAAATATTCTAAGTTCTTATAGTTAAAATATAAGAGTAAAAAAACTAAATATTGTTCCAATATAAATAATACTAAGCGCTTCACTTAGGATATTAAAGTGATTCACTTAGCATATTAAAACTACAAAAATTGTTATAGCTACACGTTCAGCAAAAATATTAAAAAATATGCAAAGGACCATCTATTAGAAGTATATAAAAGCCATAAACGTTTGCAACTGTAACATTTTTTATAGCAATAACTAATACAAAAAACATAACAGAAAAAAATAATTAAAAAAAAATTAAAATTTATAGGGTTGGGTACAAAATCTCGAAAATCAAAATCCCGAAAAATCTAAATCTTGAAAATCATCACCCCGAAAATTGAAATCAAGAAATTACAAAATTCTGAAAAACAAAATCCCGAAATTTCAAAATCTCACATAGACATACATAATATATATAATGGATATAAATATGCCGGAAAAGAACAATACTCTGATTTTGAATCTAACTATTAATATTTACAATATACCCACACATTTGTAATATTTCATATATTTCATATATATATTGTAATATAATATATTTGTATATATGTATTTCATTAAAAAAAAATTAAATTTGCACATTTCCATATGAAATATAAAAAATTTTGAAAACACAGTAGGTATATAAAAGTATTCAATTTTGACATTTCACTTAAAAAATAGTGAATTTTATACGAATTTAGGCATTTTTATGAAACGAAGATTATTATTGAAGGAAACGGGTGCTGTCGCCCCCAAACTCCCACCACAAAAGTGGTGGGGGTTTGGTTTTCTTAATGTTGTTATCTACGTTTTTACGTTTATTTAATTTTATTCTTATTCTTATTGTAAAAATTGAAATATTCTTAATGATGAAGGGAACGTTAAAATTCCATTCTTCTAACTAAAATACAAGTAGTATACTTTTGCCAAACAATTAAACTTTTAAACTGTTATCCTGCAAATTACAATTTTGCGACTTAGCATAATTGTACTCTAAGCCATGGAATATTTTTATACTCGTATATCTAATATTTATGTGTGTAAATAAAATTATATAAAATATAATATATAAAATTTATTAGATATTAAATTAAGGAGGTATTTAATGAAAATGTATAAAGAGTTTAAACGTTAAAGTATTATTGAAAAAAAAAATAATAATATGTGTAAAAGGTAGGATAAAAATTTTATATTAAAATTTTCATTTCAAAGAAAATATGTTAATTAACTTTTCTTTACAATTAATTAACTCTTTTTTTTCCGTTTGAAAGAGTAATTTTTGTTCAAATATTATACTTTTAAAATATAATGAAACAAGGTAGTACCTACATATATAAAGTACATAAAACCCACAATCTTTTTTAAGGTATACAATTTTCAAAACGGTTCAATACATTCAAAAACTCTGATTATTTTTTTTTTATTAAAATTTGTAATTTTTCTTAGAATGTTTTTTCTCTCTTGTAAAGAAAATGGTGATAAAACAAAATACATTTTTTTCAATTTGAAGAGAGAAACCCTAGTTAATTAAAAAAAAAAATGTTGACGCTACAAATTTAATGTTTAAATTTTAATTTTACATTTAACAGCTGTTAGACGATTATAACAGATGCGTTTAAGAAAAGCACAAATTTTGAATTATCAGCACAATAATATTTACGGCTTCACAGGTAATTTATGCATATTTATGTCAAATTTTATTTATTCCAAAATAAGAAAATTGTAACTTTTAAGAAAATGTGGAGTTCAAATTTTATAAAAATTTATTTAAAATATATTTTAATTTTTACACGCACTAACTAAAAACTAGGAACGGTTTACTTTATACTAATGCTAAATGGAAAAAGAAAAACGGCAGAGGAATAGCAGATTAAAGCTGAGTTGGAAAGTAAGTTAGAAATGAATGTGAAAAGCTTCTTTTTAAATAGTTGAACCTTGTAGAATATAACATTATTGTTTGAGAGAACACACATGGTTAAAGAATGTTCCCTTTTTTATTCCTTCTCACAACTAATAAATTTCCAAAACTAATTCGAAACCACGTTCTAGGAATTTCCACAATATAGAAATGATCATTTGCTGCTTCTCTTGTGGTACGTTGGAATAGTTTAAGGGGAGGAATAATTGACTTTAGTTCTATAGAGCAAGTGTCAATTCCTACAAGATATCTATAAAAAATGTGCTTCAATATTTCAATGTATGGTTAGAGGAGTTTGCGTTACTAACTCGACAGTCGACAAAATCGCCAATTAGGCGTAAGCTGTAATTTTGGACTTTATCGAGGTAACTCAAAGAAGTTCGAGGGGCGTCAACCCAAATATTGGGTTTGTACTCCTTGCATATAATTATGTTGTCGTTTACCGTTTTTAGATTAAAAAATATTCAGTAGAACTTCTGTTACCATTTAAAAATAAAGCTTTTTCGGTATTTCGTGGTCTGTAACTTCATAGCGCATCGGGTTAAAAAAAAAAGTTTTCACACAATTGATTTTAAATTAAATCTATATTTTGTTAAAATTTTATAAATAAACAGTCGTATGGAGGGACGAACAGGCTGAAACTAGTGAGTAATTTTTATTTTTTGACAAATGTACTAAAAAGGAAATTCATTTTATATACAGCCAAACCATAAAGAAATTACTAATTAAAGGCTGTATAAATGTTATTTACTGTCACTTTGTGGTAATAGAAATTTTCAATAGAGGTAAATAGATTTAAAAGAAAAAATTTAATAAAATAAAATAATGTTTGATGTTTTGATAATTTCTTTTCCTAGTTAACAAATTACTACACACCTGTGTGCACTAAACTAATAATATGAAACTAGAAATTTCAAAGCATTTTGCAAAACTGTTGAATGTCAAAGAATTCTTTAAATTTTAAGTTTTAGGCAACTTACTTAGTTATACTTATACATGCATGCTAATCTATGGAGTGTATATGGAAATATTGCTTCGAAAGTCATCTAATTCATCAGTAATGGATTTATATGCAATTAAATTAAAAAAAATTAAAATAAAAAAAACAAAACTGGAAAAGAAATCATAATTAATACCATCTCAAGATACAAAAAACTTTTAATTTAAGATATAATTTAGGTTCCTTTCTTTTACAACATAAAAGATTCATTCATTCGTATAGAAACCATTTTCAAACGTTTTGAAAATGTGATGTTGTATAATAATTATCATTTTAAAATATTATTTAAAGTGAAATAATATAAATATTCTAATATATATTTCCCTGTTAAACCTGTACGAACATAGTTCTCAGGTTCTCATAATAAATTTGCTATTACGTTTGTGACACCTTAGAGGAAACGAGCTTTATATGACAAAGTGTATATTATGTTCCTGCCAATAATTGAATTCTGAATCGATTTAGCCATGTATGTTCGTCCGTTTGCACGATTACTTAAAAAATATATAAGGAGTTAGAATTCTGATATTTTCAACATTTCACCTTTGTAAAATTATTAGTTTTGCAAGTTTGACCGTCACGTTCGAGTAGCTGCCTATACAACTCTTTGATTTATATGAAAATAATTTATATCCTCATATATTGGCATCTAATTATGCTAGCCATATTTTAAAATTTTCTAAAAGATAATCAAGTTTTAGGGCAACGAGTTGGAGTAACTGTCATACAACCCTCAAAATGAATTAAGTTAGGTACTTGAAATTTTCTAAAAAATTATTAAATTTAATGGAAATATCATATATTATATTTGTCCGGATATCCTAAAGTTGACGCAGTCTACTCTATATGCTTCCTCGTTTTTTTTTTTGTAAGCATTCAGCAATTTATGGAAATATATTTAGTAAAAAGATACAATATTCTTATCTAAACTTTGCTCTTACTTTAGTTCTGACATTAACTTTAACTTTGATTTTGACTCTAATTTTGCCTTAATAATAAAATGGATGTGATTTAGGATAGAACATGATTTTATTCATTAAATAACGAATAAAGATTGCTAAAAATTCTATATGTTACAGATTTAAAAATCTATCTTAAATACTTTAAGTTTGATAGATATAAATATATTAAAGTCAGGATTTCATCCTATAACTAACAATAAAAATTTTCAAATCACAAAACCTATATTCAACACAAAGGATTATGACAAAATTTAACGCTAAATTTATAGACTTAAACTGGAAACGATATATTTAACTTTTTTTATAACAAGGCAGAATGTAAACCAACGATTTTTAAAAGCGGACAAGGGTAAAAAAATTTCTGATCTGTTAGAGTTTTTAGATTGTAAAACTACTACGCAGAATCTGAGATATATACATCTGAAAATAGGGCTTTTTTGCAAATTTGGGGGGCTGTAACTATGGAACCCTTTACAATTAAAAGAAACCATTACCATGCGTAAAAATATATTACTAGAGCTTTAATTTTTTTGTTTTGCCGAAGAAAAATATATACATGTTTCTAAATTACAAATCTTTAAAAATACCAATTTTTCTATTTTTGAGGTCTAATAGCTAATAAGCAGGGGGTGATCCAAAAAATGTTTTTCCAGAAACTTGTACTAATTCTGAAATTTCTTTCTTGTCACTAAATTTCAAGCCCCTATCTAAAACCGTGCCACTGTTATGAAGGCAGAAAAATCAAGCAAAATTTGATTTTCACATAACGGTAAATTTAAATACTAAATTTAAAAAAACTATGATATTGATTTACAAAGATAAAAAAATTCCTGTCGAGTGGGATTTTCAGATTGAAAAAATATTAAGCGTAACAAAAAATATACGCATTTAAGAATAGGGCTTTTTCAAAGTTTGATGGACTGGAATTCCATGATGGATGGGGCTATATTTAAAACTTGTTCCACAATATTAATTTTTTTATGAAACCTAACCATGGTTGAAATTTATTTTGTCCATCTTTAACGGTGTAAAAGTTTTGTAAACAGATGGACAAACGGACGGACGGACAGACGGTTGGACAGAGTGAAACAAGTAGGCACATTTTTTCAAATTTTTTTTGGAAATGTGCTAAAAATACTACACTGATATATGTATATATGGAAAAAAAAATACATGGAAATGAACCTCGTTCTCCGAATAATTTAGTTAATGCTATACATAGCATTCTGTAGAATGTAGTTTTTTTAAATGTAAAAATTAAATGTAGGTGAAAAATGTTCATATGTATGAAAAATGTGTACAAATTTCAATTTTATATTAATTCAATTTAAAAAAAAAAAATTGCAGAATTTAAAACTATTTAAGTACAATCTTTCCATATTCTTTAATTTATTTCTCATTGAACAAAACAAAAAAAAAACAAATTACATCGAAGATAAAATGCAATTTATGTGCCATATAATTAATTCCCATGTTTCTCCTATCAAAATTTTACTATATGTTTTTGTTTATATTCATTATACTTATTTCTCTTAATTTTTTTTTTTTTTTTATTTTCTCTTTAAATTTAATTTTCTCCCAATTGCAATTATTACAATCTCTTTTCTATTTATATACATATATAAAAATCTAGTTATACTTTCATTTATAATGCCATTCTATTAAAGCAACACAAAAAAAATAACATATTTTATTACATCACATTTGTATATTCCCAAATCTAATTACAACTCAATAAATTGTTTGTTTGTTGCCTTTTGCTTCCAAAAAAAAAAAAAACAAAAACATAAAATAAAAACAAACAATACACCAAAAGCAAATAAGCAAGAAACCAATAAACAATTCACATTCAATTAGCTCGAAATTTACGAGCAAAAGAGAAAATACGCGATTTATTCTATTTTGTTCTTTTTTTTTTTCTTGTATCAAAGATTTTTCATTTACTTTTTATCCTTCCTTGTTTTTATTTTTTACTTTTATAAATTTATTGTTCCTGTTTTTGGGTTTCTCTTTAGTATTTCTTCATGGTTGATTTTTTTATTTTTAAGAACATTTTTGTTTGTTGAAAATTTATATTTTCTTTTTTAGCACTTTTCCAAAAAAATTTTGAAAAAATGTGCCTATTAGTTTCACTCTGTCCGACCGTCTATTCGTATGTTTACAAAACTTCTACACCGTTAAAGATAGAGAAAAAAAATTTTAACCATGGGTAGGTCTCATAAAAAAATTAATTTTGTGAAACAACTTTTTCATGTAGCCCCCCATCCATCAGGGGACTACAAACTTTGAAAAAACCCTATTTTTAAACGCGTATATTTCATGTTCCGCTTAAGATTTTTTCAAACTGAAAACGCCATTCGACAGGACTTTTTTTTTCCTTTATAAATCAAAATTATATATAGTTTTTAAATTTAGTATTTAAATTTAGCGTTATGTGAAAATCAAATTTTGCATGATTTTTGTACCTTTCCCCGGCACCTTTTTTCTACCTTTTCTACCGGCACCCTTGCAGATAGAGACTTGAAACTTTGAAAGATCTTTTAGAATTAGTATAAGTTTTCTCAGAAATTTTTTTTGTACCACCCCCTATTTAAGAGCTATTAGGGCTGAAAAATTGAAAATTTGATATTTTTAGGCACCTGTAACTTAAGCACCTATACAAATTTTTCTTCGACAAGACATAAAAAATAAAGCTTCAGTAATGTAGTTTTACGTGTGTTAACGGTTTTTCTTAGTTATATAGGATTCCGAACTTACAGTCCCTTAAAATTCCAGAAAAGTCTTATTTTCACATATTTTCTTATTACAAAAAATTTCTTAAATTTTCAAATTTTTGTGCAAGTCACAATTCTAAACAGTTTGTATTGTCTTTTGGAAATGTGCGCTTTTAAAAACCGTTGGTTTACATTCTACCTTGTTTTTATTTATAATGAAAATCAATTAATGAATGTTTATTGTCCTACCGTTGTATTGTCTATAAACATATGAAGTCTTCACCTCCCAGAGGTGGGAAATAAAGAAGCATTATTATACCCGTATGAACTATGTTCAAGGGTATAATAAATTTGCCATTACGTTTGTGACACCTTAAAGGAGCCGAGCTAGATATAGTGTCAAAGGTATGGATCCGCTCAGAATCGAATTCTGAGTCGATTAAACCATTTACGTCCGTCCGCACGATAACTCGACGAAAAATAAAGGAGCTAGGAGGCTGAAATTTTTTTTACGTCACTTTTGCAAAATTGTTAGTTTTGCTATTAAAATCCAACATTTTCGGCCGGCGGGTTCGAGTAGCTGCCATACAACTTCTTTCTTTATATAGAAATAACTCAGTATCTATTCAAGCTAGGTTTCTGAAATTTTTCAAATAAAGATCAAGTTTTATGGCAACAACTTCTGTAAAATTTGGTTGTGTTGGTGCTGCGGGTTCGGGTAGCTGCCATACAACTTCTCTTTTTAAATGAAAATAACTCAGTGTCCGTCCGCATGATAACTCAAAAAATAAAGGAGCTAGAAGGCTGACATTTTGTATACGTCACTATTGCAAAATTGTTAGTTTTGCTATTTAACTCCTGCATTTTCGACCGCCGGGTTCGAGTAGCTGCCATACAACTTCTCTTTTTAAATGAAAATAGCTCAGTGTCCGTCCGCACGATAACTCAAAAAATAAAGGAGCTAGAAGGATGACATTTTGTATACGTCACTTTTGAAAAATTGTTAGTTTTGCTATTTAGCTCCAGCATTTTCGGCCGCCGGGTTCGAGTAGCTGCCATACAACTTCTTTCTTTAAATGGAAATAACCCTGTGTCTATTCAATCTAGATATCTGAAATTTTGCGAATGATGATCCAGTTTTATGGCAATAACTTCTGTAAAATTTGGTTGTGATGATATGACAGGTTCGGGTAGTTGCCATACAACTTCTTTTTTTAAATGAAAATAACTCAGTGTCTATTGAATCTAGCTATCTGAAATTTAGTAAAAAGTGTCGAGTTGCATGCCAAAAACTTTTGTAAAATTTGATTGGTCTAAAGTAGCCGGTTTAGGCTTCTTGCATTTCTTGGAACTTAATGAAACTAGGCGCAATAGATTCAGGTAGCTGTCATACAATTCCACAATTTACATAAATATATCTCTGTAGTTCGGTACTAAAACATCTGAATGTTTTTAAAAGATGATCAAGTTTTATAGAAATAGGATATATTACGTTCATACGGGTATCCCAGAGTTGACACAGTCTACTCTACTGCACTCTTCCTCGTTTTTTTAAAAATTTTATTTAAAAATTCTAAAAATATTAAACTAAGTATTGAACATTTCAAAATCAACAAGAAAAATGAAACATAAAGCCTTTCTCAAATCGCCGCGTTTTTTGCGGTATCGGCGAGGAATGGAAAATATCCATGCAGAACCGCTCAAAACACGCTAAGGTGCCCACACTGAAATTTTAAAATTTTTGCATAGACGGCACACCAAAAATACAAAAAAAAAGATTTTTCAATATTGTTCCTCCAATTCCTCCTTCTTTACGATTGTTTATTTTTAGAAAGAAAAATGAAACATAAAATCTTCATCAAATCGACGCGTGGTTTGCGGCATCGGCGAGGAGCGGCAAAAATATATATCTACCCCAAAAAAAAAACCTTGTAAAATCGCGCGGAAATATAATCGATGTGGGTGGGCATATTCATCAACTGTCATATTATGTTGAGTAAATAGTGTTAAGTTCAGTAAATAGTATTATTGCTTCAGTGCTTAGTTGGTGTAAAAAAGTCCTAAGTCAGCATTTCTTAAAAATTTATAGATAAAATATATACATATTTTATCTATGAATGATCATCATTTTAATATTTGCTTTGAAGTTTAATGTTATCTATCATTTAGAACCTATACTTTATCTGATCGAAAATTAATGAATGTAAATAACATTCAAACGATTATAATCTTTACGAAAATTTTAAGCCAATTCAAAAACCAAAAAAAAATGTGTACATTATTGTCATTCTTCGGTTAAATATTTCCATGTGTCAAAACAATTGCATCTATAGTATACTATTTAAGAAATTTAAAGGTTGTAAATTAGAATATACTCTCAATAATATTTAAAACATAACAGTTATTATATGAATAAAAGTAAGTCGATTTCTATTGACATAACGGTTTTATTTCTTTTTTATATTTTTATATTTTTGCAATTATTTTGATTTCAGGAACTCAGAACAGTAATAAATAACAAACATATTGGTTTTTCTTTTCTTTTTTTTTTTTTGTAAAGCTACATTGGTACATATCTTATACAGGTTCAGATCAACCATAATATATTTATCCAATATTAAATCTATATATGAATATCGCGTAAAGTAAAACTAGTATATATTAATATATAAGATAGCTTTTGTTAGATTTTAAAACTCAATCTATTGTAAAAAGTAGCAGTCAGATGAGGGTCAATAACATAAAAAAATAATAAATGAAAAGAACAATGAATCTATAAAACGAAAAAAAAAAAAAAAAAAAAAATTACTAATAATAAAGGTCCTTATACCACAATAAGAGAAAATAATTTATTCTCATAAATTATATTGCATTATTATATAGATATACATAAAAATATACATATACGTTACCAATATATAGATAAGCAATATTAACTTATAATATATTTTTCATTATCCTGAAAAAAAAACATATATATATATATATTACATCTATCTATAAACATATTATTTTGTGGATTGTATCTGTATGTGGGAATAAAAACGAAAAGAAGATTCGATATTATTTTTGATGCAAGTAGTCAAAATGCCAAAAATAAAAAGAAGAATTTATTTTTGATTGGTTTTTTTAAATTTTTTGTTTTCTTTTTGTTTTTATTTTTAAGAAAATTTATAGGGATCGATTAGTTTCAATTTCTATTAAAAGATATATTATTATGGGGGTTGATTTTATTTTAAACTAATGATAAAAAATTACATAAATTATTGGGTACCTATAGAAACTTTATATCATTTTATGGGTATAAATCTTACATTTTTTTTTTATTCAATGTTTTTTTTGTGATACAATTTTAAATAATGGCTTCTGTTTTGTTTCCTTTTCCTTTACTAGTTAGATAATACAAAAAAAATCATAAAAATACATATATTAATATATATTTTATAGGTTTAAAACTATAGGTTTGAGTATGAGTATGGGTTGTATAAAAATGGTTAAGCATTGTTAAAAATATAAAAAACCGTTCACAAAAGGTAAGAATTGGTTCCATCAGTACCTACTCTATAGTAATAATTGTGTTAAAATTGTTAATTCTAACTAAATTTTTATTAAGTTATTTAAAGATAGTTACATTTAATTTTAAACAACCTTCAACTGTCATGTGTATAATTAGAAAACGGATTGGCGTTTTGAAAAATAACCTTATTTGAAAATATTTTCTTTTGTTTCATTATGGTTTTCTTTTGTTTTTTCTTATGATTGTTTGGTTTATTACCTAAAACCTAACGTTGTTTTAAATAGGAAAAACAAAGATTCTTTTATGTCAATCTTCTTTTCTAAATATGTAGACGTCACGTATGCGTATATTATATTTTTACTAAGCAATTGTTTTAATTTTCAAACAAATAACATAAAAACAGAAAATTATTAATATAGTAACAACGTTGAGTAATAGTAGTAATAGTAACAACGGTGAGTAACAATCAAGTAAAAAAATTGTTTTATTTTTTAACACATTAACTTCCAATTTTATTATTTCTACATTTATTTAATGAGTTTTATTAAATAAATATCGACGTAATAAATTTAAATAAAAGTGGAATAATTTTTTTGAGGTAAAAAAAAAAAAACACCATAAAATACAAAAAAATACTAATAAAGATGAATAAATTGTGCGTTCAGGTTTAGAAAATGGTATCGCCAAAAAAGTCTAAAATAGAATGGGCAAAGAAGTAAGAATAAAACAAAAACGAGGAAGAATACAGTTGCCTTTGTCAACTCTTAGATACTCGTACGAACCGTTAGTATGTTCACAGCCTGTCACTCTGCTCACAATATTATTTTTTTATTATTTTAGTATTTTAAAATAATTTGGGTGAATTTTATAATTTCTAGAACTATGGGTTGTACATATATTCAAACTATATGTTTATATGTATATTCTTCAAAAGCAGATTCTAACCTTTCACATAACGATTATCAATCCAAAACTTTTTCAAATATTCTATAGTACCATTTAATACTAAGCGGTAAATGTATATTAAATTTACTTAGTACAAAATAATAAATATAATTTTAAATATTATATTATATTATATTTAAATATTCCATTGACAGAATAATTTCTTATAAGTACAATAAAATACATATATGTATGTAAATACGGCGCTATATAATATACATATATACTCTTATCATTCATTCACTAGTGACATATACGATATGTAAATAAACATGATATTATATAACTATGTATGTATATCAATATCATATAAATAAAAATTCTTCAAGCAACCGTTATGTTGTATATTTATTTACATTTTTATGTACTACGCATTACATCCTCAACAATTTCAAATTATCGAGTAAAACAAAATGCAAAAAATTTGTTGAAGAAATTTGTTAGAAAATTTGAAAAAATCAAGTAACACTTTCGTCAATTATAAAGTAACCCTATATTATTAAAAAAAGTTGTTAACAGAAATAAGAGTATGATGTTGAAGCTTTAATTTTTGTGTATTACTTCAAAAAAATTCTAACAGGTGTTCAAGTTACAGGTGTTTAAAAATAGGAAATTTTCAGTTTTTGACTCCTTACAGCTCCTAAACGGGGGGTGATACAAAAAAAATTTCTGAAATGACTCATACTTATTTTCAAAGATATAACTTCTGTCAAAATTTCAAGTTTCCAAGTTAAACCGTTTAGAAGATAGAAGGGTTGAAGGATTTTGCAAAATTTTAGTTTCGCATAACGGTAAATTAAGACACCGTATGCCACAAATATATATTTATTGTATATATACTTTTAAAGCTAATAAAAGTGATAATCGTTTGACGTTTTCAAAATGAAGATATACCTTATACAACTTGTGCTATAAGAATTTAAATATAGAGCTTTTTTGAACCTTTGGGGAGCTGTAGCTCCGTAACGGGTGGGGCTACAAAAAAAAGTTATTAAAAAAAAAATTAATATTTTTGTGAGATCTATCAGTAGTTCATAGCTCTATTGCAAAAAAAATGTGGGGATCTAAAAGTTAGGTGTTCGAGAGCTACCCTAAGGCTTGGTCCAAACTCAACCAAAAAAAATAGGGAACCTACAAATTACTCCCAAAATATTTTGTGTAAATTTCAAGATTCTAGCTTTCTTAGTTTTTGAGTTAGCGTGCTGACGGACGGACGGACGGACATGGCTCAAAAGTCTTAGAATTTTTTTCTGATCCGATCCATACCTTTGAAGGTATATCTAGCTCGCTTATTTCGAGGTGTTACAAACGGAGGAGTAATTTTATTATACCCGATCCTATCGTACGGGTATAATGAGGAAATTAAGGGCGCAATTGTATAAGAGTCCCATTATTAAAAAAATTGATTAAAAGATTTTTACTACCAATTAATACAATCGAAATTTATGTGTTAAATTATAATAATATGACATTTTTATAATATTATAATACATTGACAACTGTGACATTTATATTATTCAGATTTTTCTTTTCTTCCGTTTTCTTTTTGTTTAAAAGTTTATTTCATTCATTTTTCTACCCAATCAACTGTCACTCTAATTGAAATTTTAAAAATGTACAAGTTACAATAATAGAATATAAAACGAAAGGTTTATAAAGGTGCACATTTTTCGAAAGATGATCAAAACAATTCAAAATGCTTTGACCAGTATCAAAATTTGAAAAGCTTCTTAGAATTTTATTTGTAAAAATAAATTGTGGGAAAATCAAAAGACGTGTACACACTCTTCAATTTCATTAACACATGCAAAACTATAATATTGAAGTTTTATTTTGAGTAAATGTGTACAGAAGACTCAATTACAGGTGTCTGCAAATAGCAAAAATTACAATTTATGATTCTAATATCTCTTAGGGGTACAAAAAATTTTGTTAAGGTAAACTTAGGCAAATTATAAAAGATTCTTCTCTCAAATTTTATAATCGTTACGGAGATATGATGGAAGAAAAATCTTATAAAATATTATTTCCACATAACGGTAAATTTAAATACCATTACCAATTATAAAAAATTTCTATAATTTTTATATTTTGTTTATGATGGGAAAAAAAAGTCTTGTGATTTGGAGTTTTTAAATTGGAAAAATATTAAGCAGATAATATTATACCTACATGTTTTTGAAAATTGGAGGTTTTCAAAACTTTCAAGGGCTGTAGATCCGTAATTCAAATGTGTACATTAAAAAGTTATTCTGCAACATAAATTTTTTTTAAAAGTCCTATCCACGGTATAAATTATATTCAGCTTTCCTTTTTACCTCCTTAATACTTTTAATCTTTTGTTGTATTCTTTGGATTAGAACTGAATAAAACACAAAAATATTCACGGTTAAAATTTCATTGTTATATAACATAAAAGGTGTAGAAATTTTGTAAACAGACGGACAAACGGACGAACAGAGTAAAATTAAGAAGTAAAGTTTTCAAATTTTTTTAAAAAAACGTGACAAAAATTATTAATACAATTGTGAGATCTTTTAATCTGTTTTACCTTTCGAATCAGAATGAAATTGTAAAGAAAAAATAAAATAATTGATTGAATGTGAATTTAACAATAAAAGTTTTAATTAAAAATCTGAAGTATCAAAGACAAATCCTTGTTACTTTTTATTGACACTAATTGTATTGAATAAAAAATGTCTTTTTTTTTTTAATGTTATGTATATAAGAAAACAATATTGCAAAAATAACAAATTACTTTTTACATGGAACTGACATAATGAATAAAGTTAAGAAAAATTCTAAAAAAAAACATCCTTAAAAAAATTATATGAAGGTAAAGATCTAAAAAGTTCAAGGTTATACGTACATACAGGATAATATTGTGAAATAACTGTCTTTGCTATTACGATACCAAAAACCAATTAAGTTGTAGTAAAACTTTATAGAATCTATAATGCACTACATAACATTCAAGATCACCGGCAAATTTAAATATACACCGATTGGATGTAACTAGAATTAATTACTTTTCTTTAATTCAAATTCATAATATGATTAAAATTTGTTTCATATTAGGCTATAAAATAGAACAGTTTTGTGATAGTGCTTGTATAACAAAATAATATTATGATTTCACAATATTAATATTTTTGTCTTATGGTTCAAATTATTTCTCCATTCAATCATCATAAATTTATTAGATTCAATCACCATAATTTTATTCCATCTTTTTTTTTTATTTTGGATACACTCATAAGTCATCAACTTTAATTACCAATACCACATGTTTACTATTTATATGTCATATATATGTTTACCCACAAACCAAAAATGACTAATATTTAAGACGCAATGTAAACAAACATGATGTAAACAATATTACCCTCTCTTTTACCTTAACAAAAAAAACATTAAGGAAATTAAAATTTCCGGAATCCATGTTTTATGGTTTGTTTACATTTACAAAGAATATCTGATAATTTTTTTTCTTAATCTATAAGTAAAAAAAAAAAAAAACTGATATCCATGTGATTTTAAAAGGTATTACATTATAGAAAAACGAACGAATATAGAAAATTTTAAAACGGAAAATTCAGAAAGAAAATATCAGATAGGAGAGGTTGAACTTTATTAAATTTTTATTATGTTAAGGAGCTTGAACTTGAAGTTGGCAAACATTTTTTTTTTCTTGCGAGGGTAGGTGGGAATCATAAAAATACACTACAGAGAAGTGAAAGAAGTACGAGTCCTCTATGAGTGTGTAACATTTTAATCAACAAACCATCACTTCCCTTTTTTGACCAAACAATAAGTTGTACGACCTTTAATACAAAATTATCAATATAATTATTCCGTAAAAATAACGAAATATGATTGAAAATTTTAAAAGTAGAGAATTTAAAAAGGATTATTTTATAATATTATTCAGATCCTGTAATATTGGATATTATTATTAATAGACTCTCTACCAAAACAATTTTTGCTTATTTTTGCCTACTCTATCTACTACTCTTTTTCTTGATCTTCTCTAGCCCTTCACTACATCTATAATATAATACACAAGATGTTGGGAAGACCTTGCCAACATGTAAAAAAAATATTTTATATCTATAATAAAACACTCACACGGAATGTAAACTAAACTGGCAATGATGACATTTCTGTATATTTATTTAATAATTTAAAATTTTATTACCAGAGACACAAATCTTTGACTCAAAGTATTATCAAGAGACACAAACCGTTCATTAAAAATATAAATGAATTTAGTAAATATTATTACCAGAGACCAAATTTTCACTAGAAGTATTATCAGAGACACAGACCGTTCATTAAAAGTGAGTACAGTCAAAAAAGGAAAATTACATACTTAAAAAACACATTTTCAATAAAAATAAATTCAGCAAATTTTTAATTTTTAAATTTGACCGCCACATCCATTATGAACTGGTTGCAGCGGTAAATTAAAAATAAATTATTAATCTTCTGTTGGCGTTTTCAATCTTTGTTTTGTAAAAAAAAAATAAAAATAGGTACTCTTAATAAAATTAAAACGCCTGAAAGTGAAAAGAGCAAAGTTTATAGTAAGTCTCATATTTATAAGAAAAAAATAATAGGCCGATTGTGTTCTTGATTTTGTTTTCATTAGTATAAAAGCTGGTAAAAGCTTCGTAACAAACTTTAAAGTAGTTTTGTTTATTTAGGTTGAAATTTAGACTTTTAAGCTAAATTCTCGGTATAACTGGTATATTACATAAAATATTCGAAATTTTTTATGAATATAAAATTCGGCAGACTTAAATAATTATATTTAAATAATAACAGAAGTCTGGAACTTACCAAATATTATAGAAATGGATATTTTTCTAAAAAAAAAAAAACTAACATAGAAAATATCATTTTAGAAGCCTTCTCTCACAATAGATTAAGAATTTTGTACTAATTTATTATTAGACCATTAAATTAAAAAGCTGTCGAAAACAACATTCACAAAAAAAAGCCCCCGAAAATTTATGAAATTTTATTATCAGAGACATGAATCTTTTATTAAATATACCAAAGACCTCTTCCAAAGTACATTTAAATAAAATAAATTCAGCAAATTTTTTTCAAGAAAAAAAAAAAAAAACGCAAAAGACTTGAAAGTAGTTTTGGTAATTAAAGTAATTTCGCGGCGAAAACAACTGTTTTTCATCGACATAAAAATTTTTTTTTAAAACTAAAGAAAAATAGAGAGTAAAATTTTAACAAATATTAAAATTATTTCGATTATTGGGATTGTTTTAAATATAACAAAAAAAAAAAATGTCGTAGCGGTTGGTGTTGGTTGCTTTTAGAGTCATGTTAGAATTCACTGTAGATGTTTGATGTACAATAAGTATTTTATAGTCCTCTTGAATGCTTTTTAATAATATTTAAAACATTTTCTTAAAAATCTTCAAATTCGAAAATCATAAGAATCACTTCAAAAATGAACACATTGATTTTAATCACCCGTTTAATTTTAAATAATATTGAAAATTAAGAAAATAAAGCTTAAGTCCTTTAAAATGTATCAAAAAGAAAAAAAAATCATGTACGAAAAGGCAAAGGAAAACTACAAAGAAGGAAATACAAGATTAGGAAAGACAAAGGAAAAAAAACATTAGAAAACTATTTATAATTACTGTTTGCTGTATGGAAACCCATTTTTTGTTATATGAAATATTTTTTTTTTTAAATGTGGCGTCCACTCAATTTATGTTTAAATAAAATAACATTTTTTACCTTTATTCAAACAGATAATATCAGATATATGTAGTTCTGATATACTCGCAGTTCTGATATTTTGATGACATATGAGTATGGCGGTATGGCGTATATTTTTTCAATTTTTGTGGTTTTAATTTTATATTAAATCCTTGAATAAAATAATTTTTCGTGAATTGAATTAATATTTTCATATCAATTAATTTTCATAATAACTTTAATTTATTCCCGAAGGTTTTTGTGAATTGAATTAAGTTATTTCGAAACCACCAATTTTTCTAACGATATTTTTCGTCAAAAAAAAAAAAAATATATTTTATTTATTTATATATTATGTTGAAATAGTTTGGGAAGTTCCCAAAAATTAATTAAATTCTAAATAAAAATTTAATTAATTTAAAATAATAAATGAAATTTAAAATAGAATTTTAAACTAATCTCATATATTATTAATAATTTCAAAAAAAAAATATTAAATTTTAAAATAAATTAAAATATAAAAGTTTTCAACAAAATTTATAGCATTAATTTTATTGAATCTATTCAAGTCCGTATCAGCACTGGAGCTCTCATACGATTGACAAAAGAAATGCAACAACAAATTTTGTAAGCAAAATATTAGAAAGACTTGTCAAAATTATTTAAGAGAAACTAAATTAATCTAAACTAAAGAAACTATCTAAATTGCCTTCAAAAGTAAAAATGAAGTGCTCAAAAAAATAAAAGAATAAAATGACATTACACAATCTAAGTTTGAATTGCAAATGGTGCATTTGGAAGAGTTAAAATGATGAAATTAATTTAAGATTTCAGAAAGACAGTATTTATAGATCAAGGTTAAAGGAATACAAAGTGATATAAAACCCAGAACTGAAGCACGAATTAAACCTGACTGGTAAATTTGCAACTCTGAAAGTTTAACTTAAAATATGGTTCTCGAACGAATTCTGATCTGATTTGATATATCTTTGAACTGCAATTGACAATTAATTTTACATTCTTAAAAAAGCATTAAGTTTCGATTAAATAACATGGTAAATATGCTGACAAAAGAAGTACATAATATAATATCACATTATACTCAATACGAAATAACTGATAAGGATTTTTTAAACTTAAATTTTCCTTTTTCCTGTCTACAAGGTTGCTCTGGCTTAAAAGTTTACTTTTTACCTTTTGTTTTTTGGGTATAGGGACCAATACAAAATTAATCAATTTTATATGGATACGTATTACGAAATTATACAAATTACAAAATTTCAAAATTGAAGACCTATCTAAATAAGTGTTTAATGGGATAAGAAAATCAGAATTTCAAAAATTTGTTTAGCAAGGAGTCAAACCAAAAATATT
Source organism: Poecilobothrus nobilitatus (assembly GCA_947095535.1). Classification (NCBI taxonomy): domain Eukaryota; kingdom Metazoa; phylum Arthropoda; class Insecta; order Diptera; family Dolichopodidae; genus Poecilobothrus; species Poecilobothrus nobilitatus. The sequence goes on from OX352773.1 coordinate 160,538,453, forward strand.
TATCTGTTTAATTATTAAAATGTATATAAAAAATTAATTTGGAGGAACTTTATAATACGTTGGTTACAAAATGCAGATTACAAGATTTTTCCGGGACATACATATATATATACGTATGTATTTACTCATATTATATTATAAATTAATATATAAAAGAAAAAATAAAATAATAAAATAGTGACCTTTTCAAAAACGACCTTTTTATAATAACAATATTTTATTAAACGACGTTACGTAGTAGACATCAAAAATTGTCACTATAATTAGATATTGCGGTATATAAAAATTTCATTTAGAAACTTTTAACATTTTCTTGTAAACAGAATAGTTTTATTATTCAGGGTGAAAGAAAAAAAGTTTAAAATAGATTAAAAGGTTAAACTAAACTTTTTCTATGTTATAATTAAATTAAACAAAACTTATTATAGGAAGGTGCCTAATATATACTTTTGCCACGTGCCATATTTATAATTTAAAACAAAAAAAAAAAAATGTTTTTTCTTAAATAATTAATTATTTCGTATTTGACATCCATGACGAAATCAATCAAATAAATCGATACAATAAAGCTTCTATCAACATTGGTAAATTTATGTTTTGAATTTTTAAAACCATTAAAACTATGTAAACAAAAACAGTATAACTTTCAGGTTGTATTTAAAAAAAAATATATCTATTTGCATTTTAATTGTCTATCTGTCAATTTAGTTTTAGATCTGTTCTCTGCCACTTATTTTCTTAATGTGATCTCTTGTATTAAGTTCAAAAATTAACTAAACGATTTTGTACTTGATTTAAGAATCCTAAATCAGAGACTGATTATCGAGACTGATTAAAATCAACAAAACATTAATTTCTACATAAAATGAATAATAAAATTATAATAATATCCTAGCGGAACCGATTTGTTTCGGAAATGTTCTGCAGCTGCTGGAAGGAAATAAAATAATAATAATAATAAGATAATTTATTTATTTATTTATTTAATGATCACGCAAAATTACCTATTTATTTATTTATTTATATTAATATTACATACATAAATGTAATGAAATATTATTGAACCATCGGCTACTAAGGCCATTATAGGTTTTGATACTATTATTAAATTATATACTAATATTATTTATTTTGTTTATATTATATACTATATATTTACATTATATTTGGTCGTAAGGGGGGTATGTAAAGAAAAAACACTTACGACCTGTGCAGGGATCGAACCCACATTCCTTCGGTTAATACGCCACACGCCTACCCATTAGGCTACCGAAGCCCCCCAAAATTACCTAATAAGTATGAAATTGTACAGAATATAAGAATGTTGCATACTTTTAGGCATCTTCACACTACTTCACACAAAATATACTCTTCATTGAATCATGAATGAACCAACTTTAAATTTAATGTATTGGCTTTATAATATTATTATAATCATTAAATTATTAGTTTAGAGATACTGTTATTTAAATAACGTTAATATCACAGTTCATATTTTTTACTCTCTTTTTTATGAATGACTATACAATTTAAATGTCAAAAGTAAAAAAAAAACATTTTTTGAAATTAAAAAAAAACAAACACAAGTGGAACAAACAAAATAATTGAATAAAAAAAAATTTGTTTTAAAAAAAGAAGTGAAAAAAACTAAATTTTGTTTTTTATTTTTTTATGTTTCTTTTTTAAGTTAATATTTTTGTCTTTCTTCAAAAATAAAAAAATAGAAAAAAAAAATATATAAAATATTATAAAATGTATAATTTGAAAAGTCTTTACAAATAAAAAATTGCCCACATCAATGTCTAATAAAACTTAAAACGATTATAGAATGTGTAATATTTATTATTTCATACATAAAAAAAAAAAATGAAAAATTTACAAATACAAAAAAAGGACATCTATATAAAAAATCAGCTAAAAAAACAAAAAAAATAATAAAAGCAATATAAATGATAAAGATTTTCATAAAATAATAAATATTTCATTGAGAAATTTTTTGAATTATTACAATAAAGAAAAGATAAACTTTTTACATTTTGAATTATTTATAGCGACAGTTGGATAAAATTAAAAAGAAAAAAAGATAGAATGCGATTACAATTTTTTGAATTGGAAAAAACAATGAATTATGAAGGTTCCTTTCAAAAAGAAGATCTAACAAACAAATAAAAAACAAAATTAAAAATGAAAAACCATTACAAAATAAAAGCAGTATACAATCATGAAAATATAACAGTTACAAAATTTATGTTTCATGATAAAGTTAATATATAGAACTTTTAAATGAGATACAATATACACTGTAACTGTACATACCTACTCGTGTGTACTCTAAAGCACTCAATATATAAAAACATAACTCCATCCAATATTCCAAGTCAATTAACGTTTAATATTTAGGTCCTTAGATTCCAGATCGTTATTACGATAAAATTATATTAATTTGATCAGAACATTTCAGTTAAGATATTCAGTATTTCTAATAACGTATACATTTTGTTAAATAAGAATTATTATACAATTTATGCTTATACTAGATCTTACAATTATAACAAAAATGTTATTATTTCATTTAAACTATTTACTAAGAGACTAATTTCTAAGTATATTAAACATTTTCTAAAATATCCTTTAAGTTGTTTTTTAAATTATTCGCTGATATAACGTATAATTATACTATTTAAAATCGAATGAAGATCTCTGGATACAAACCGATTAAGCACCCATAATCAATAAAATCAGACGTATAAAATGGAAATGTATGGGCCATACACTTAAAAACATCAAATATATATGCATATCGCGAACTCTTCAAAGTAGAGCCCTTAAGAAACAGAGAGACTCGGTCACCTTAACAACACATGCAGCAAAATAATCCATCATGAATTGACTAAATGTAACATCTCCTGAGCTAGCATCAAAATATCAGCGCAAGTGGCAGTGTTAAATGGAAACCCAATGCACTCAAGAACAGTTAAAAAAAAAAAATATATATATATATACATATATAATTACTTAATAATAATAAATTTTCATTTAAATACTTTTCTTGCAATTTTCATATTTTTTATTTTTTACGAGAAACCATGGAATATATCGAAAGTCACTTAAAAGAACTAACTACACGAGATTCCTCTGAGTAGTGCTGGACTTTGTCCAATCAAAACTACCCCCTTAAAAACCCGTTTTAGAATGTAGTCTTTTAATACATGTTATAATGTATAATGTAATGTTGTAATGTAATGGTTTTGGGCATAAAAATGTAGTGTGTTTGGATTTGGGATAATAAGGATTATGAAGAGTGGACGGGTAAATTTTGAAAGTTATTTTTACATATCAAACATACATATCAAACATACGTTTTTACATATCAAACGGTACGTTTTTGTTTTAGTATAATCCTTATTATTTTATTTTAAGACTTGTTTAACTTATAATGGATTCATTATTAATTTAGCCATCAAATTAAAGACTTAAAAGATGTATAACACAAATTTAAAAAAAAATGTACGTATCATTTATTATACATTTTCATTCTTTTATATTCGTTAAATAAATTATATGTACCAATATTGGTGTATTTTAAAATATATCTAAACTCAATATATTAAATAAAATAAAATCAAAATTATTATTTAAAAATAAGTTTCAGTAAAATGTAAAATAAACTATCTATTAAGACCATTATTTAAATTCAAAGAAAATATTACATTAAAATTTTGAACTTAAAGTTGAAAATTTAAAACTTTTATATTATAACACATAATTTTTAAAACATGTTCTATTATCAATTTCTTTTTTTTTTTTTTTTGTACTATAGAAAAAAATTTAGTTTACTTCCTGCCACAGTAAACAGAACCGGAAACTCTTTTTTTATTTACACCCTATGAATTTTTATTATAACATACAAGATATAACTTAATATTATACCAAATTCAAGGACTTTTCATTAAAAACAAAAAAAAAAAAATTAAATTATTTTCAAAACTCAAAGCAACTTCTTTGGTTTTGAAGCGTCATTAACAAAAAAAAAGCGTAGATAATTTTTCAAAGTAGTTACAGTACCGGATATTACACTGTTATATCCAATGTCAAAAAATAGGAAAAAAAAAATTTATGGAAAACAAAAAATCAAAGAGGAAGAAAATTCTGTTTATACTTTTTCACGATTAAAAATCTTTATGAATTAGATTTTATGGAATGGAATATTTTCAAAAGAAAATTTTTATTTTTGCGCCACTATAATTTTCTATAAAAATTAATGTTAAATAATATTTTACTAAATTTTTTTTTTTTTGTGTTATTTTTTGTTTTGTGTAATATAAAATATAAAAATTTTCCTTTCAAATATTGTTAAATCAAAAGAATTGTATATAATTTGAATTCACAAAAATTTTATTATATAAGAACACAATAAATAAAACATTAAAATACCATTTATGTAAATTATTGTCAATACTTTTGAAAAACTTCTAATAAAACAACCTAAACACACCCATGACATTTAAAGTAATACAAAATTTGAAATTGATTTGTTTTTTTTTTTTAATAGTAAATGAAACACAACATTCTTGACTTTAACGAGGTAATTCAAACATTAAATGCTTCCATATTTTCTAAATTAAATAATCTTTTAATTTTAGATGCCGAGCAAGATAAGTGCAAGCCGAGCAAGATAAGTGCAAGCCGAGCAAGATAAGTGCATTATTTTTTTAGAGGCAGTAAGGCTGACAGAAGTATTATAAATGAATGCAAAATACATAATACGTAGTAACAGAGGGAACACTATAGATTTACATCAAAAGATCGCAGTATTTCCCACACCCCTTTAACAATAATCTTATCTAATCTCATCTTTCAACTTAAATACTATCTTGGAATTCGTTAATGCTTGTTGTTTTTTGTTCAACCCTGTTTCACTAAAGCCTAGCTTAATTCAGGATCTGGACATATCGTACAGATAAGACGATATATATCGTTAGATCCTGTTGAAAATGTTGTTTGTGAAGAAAGTCAATTTCACTAATTGACTAATTGACTTCTTACTGGTTAATTTCACTAATAAAAAAACTTCTGGATTGATTACTTAAAATATAAAATTGGCAAAAAATCAGAAAAGTCTAGAAAAAATCTCTAATGACTATTACTGATGTGTAATTCCCAATTGATCCGAATTGTTCCCAAATGAATATCCACTCCAATCGTCTATCAATATTTTAAATTCAAGACAAATTTACTTACAATTGACAAGAATAACTACATTCACAATAGTAATTTGTTAACTAAATTTTTTACATTTTTAATAGTGATAGCAACAATTTTCTTCTTTTTATTATTGTTTTCTTACAAACAAAAAAATTATGAAAAGAATACCATTCATATTTTATTTATTCTTACTTTTTTTTTATTACATGTCATAATTTCAAGCAAATTTGTCAAACTGCTGAAATTAGACAATCAACAATAAAAAAAAATATATATTATATGTATAAAAAAAGATATTATCGTATCATCATATTTAAATAAATATCAAGTTAAAATGATAACCGCTTTATAAAAAAAAATAGGGTGTTAATAATAATGCTTTAAAAGTATTAAAATTTATTGCTATATGTATACAATAGAATTGACATCATTCAGCAGGACGAGGAATATAATAATATTTTCGGTGCAATTTTTTTTTACATTAAACCTCCTATAAATATGCAATATTAATTTTACATACCGTAAATATTTCTTCTATCCAATTGATATAAAGGGGCCTCGGTGGTTTAGTGGTCAAGCACTTATTAAAAGAGGGAGTGCGGATTCAAATGCTGCACAGGTAACGAGTTTTATTAATTGAAAACAAATCCTTCTTGCTACCAAATATAGTGTAAATATATAGTATAAACAAAATAAATAATATTATAGGTATAATTTAATAATAGTATTCGACCTATAATGGCCTTTAGTATCTGATGGTTTTGTAATATTGCAATATCCTATGTGGTTGGTAAAATTAATATAAATAAATAAATAAATAACAATTTCTACATAAAGCGTGAGCCTCGACGACAATTGAAGTACATGACTTTATTAACCGAGGAAATTCCTGTTCAAACCACCGCCCGAAAGCAAGGATTTCTAATTAAAAGGAAAATGACTAAAAAAAAGTAGTTTTTCTTAACAAAATTCCTTTGCTACCAAATATGATGTAAATAGAAAATATATTATATAAAAAAAAAAACAAATAACAGGATAAATAGTATTAAAACAATAATGGCCTTTAGTAGTCGATAATTTATTAATATTGTATTAGTTTATGTATGTTTTAATACTAACCATGCATAACATGCATATTCTTTTGTTTTTAAAATGTTTATAAATTCATATTATAAAGGTTCTGCGATAATATGATTATTGTTACTATTGATAAGCGATTGGTTTCTTTTAGAGGACGATTCAAATTGGCATAATACATACACGCACATACGGTATTTAAGTACTGGATGTTGATAGATTCTGCTTTAGCATAAATATTATGGAAAATCAGTTCTACTCAGAGAAGATATCAGATATGTTGGAAAAACACCAGAGTAAATATTTGGTATAAAAATTCTATGGATTTGAATAATGTGGATTTAACATAATGTAACTGAAAATTTATTCAGAACAAATTATTTCAGCCAAAAATTGCTCTAAAATAGCGAAAAAGAACTTGCATACCGAAATATTTTTAGAATAAAAGCAACCCATCGTATTCATCTTTCTTTTTATTGTATTCCATTTCAATCATGTTCTCATTTCATAAAAATACAGCACTGGTTTCATAATAAAGCAATGAAAATAAATCGATAATATACTTGTACGTAAGTAGTTTTCATTATAATGCTAAAGTTTATTCGGAAATTGGAAAGTGCTGGAAAATTGTCTAAAATCTTTAATATACTGTAAAATAATATCTTATTTTTTGTTAAAAAAAAAAATTAAATTCATGATTAATAAACATTTAATTGTAAACTTTTTTTTAATTTATATTTAGATCCAAAATATCTTTTGTATCACAAAAATAAATCTTAGTTTTTCAAGTTATTTTTAAATTATACCAGTTAGTATAATGTTATTTTTATCCAATATGTTCCAAGGTTCCACTAGGGCTGTATAAATAAATAAATAATTTACGTAATGTGCGTAAAAAATAGTAAGTATAATGTTACTATTTTTTCTATCTCCAATAATTTCGTTATATATTCGTGTAAAGTTTTTTTTTTTTTTTGTTTTTTTAATGCATTTCTCTGCCACATAAATGTGGACAGGAAATTTCACAGCCTTTCCTGTTCAGGGGAATAACACTTTCCTGTTCAGCCTTTCAGACGTAAAGGGGAATAACACTTACGACGTGTGTGGGATTTGAACCCACACTCCCCCGGTGTTTACAGCGTATTTTATACGCTCTTAGCCACTAGGCCACCGAGGCCCCGTAAAGTTATTATATTTATAATCCTTGTTCCTCTTTTCTCTATACCTGTTATAGATTAAATACTTTTTATTTTTTCTCACTTTTTCCTATACTTTGTAAATTTCTTGATTATTTTGATTTTTCCGATTCTTATTATTAATTAATTGTTGTTGATACAAACTGACTTAAATCTTTTCTTTTTCTTTTCTTTATTCTGAAATATTCCCGACATAATTCTAATTTTCCAAAGTCATATTTAAACTCTACAAAATTAATTGTCAGTACTCAATCTGACAAAAATCAAATCAAAACAAAACACAAATAACAGACAATCTGACTAAAAACAGCTGTATAAAAATTCTATTTTCAAAAAATGACATTTTAATTTTATAGGATTTGAAACAAAAAAAAAAAAAATTATTATGTCATTATTCATAATATAAAAATTCTTTTAAAACAGCCATTATAAAGAATTCATAGAATTTCACCACACAAATTTCTATGGTGAGAATTTAACATTTTTTTTATAAAATGAATGGATTTTACTTATAAAAATGTTCGTAAAAAAATCTTTTTTTTTTCGTTTTTTATTTTCAAAATTAAATGAACTGTGAATTAAAACGATTAATATACATTACTATGTCATTAAGTTTTTAATAAAACGTATAACCAACATTTTAATATTTTAATACCACGATAATATTAATTTTTTTAAATTTGGAGACTTATCATATTATCATTTGAGAATTGAATGATTTTTTTGTATGCAAAATTTTTCGTTTTCTTTTATTTTTATTTCGAAAAATTTTTATGAAAAATTTCATCATAATGAAAAAAATATTATTATATAGATGTTAAAATATAAATAAAAATTTATTATATTATATTATTTATGCTTTACAATTATTTTGAAATTTTTTAAAATTAAATAAAAATTAAATAAAAAAAACTATAAATTGTCATAATTTTTTATTTTTCAACATTAAGCAAATTTTAAAGTTTATTTTTTTTTTGCGCCGATTTGGTTTTAATAAAATTTATTAATGTAATTAAATATTTTCTTAAATATACACAAAAAATAATATTTGGTTGTTAGTATAATTATTAGTTAAATTCAAAATAGCCGGAAATCAATACTATAATATTATGGAAAGACCATATAAAAAAATATAAAGATTTTTCGTTTGAAACGTTGAGAAGATATGAGATAAATTGTACAAAATTTTGTTTCACATAACGGTAAATTTAAATGCTAAATTGCAAAAATTTTAGATATTATTTTAATACCTGGCAAAACTCTAAGTGGAACTAACATATACATGTTTGAAAATATGGACTTTTTAAACTTTGAAGGATTGTATTTTACGGATGAGGCTACATAAAAAATAAATAGATAACATTAGTTTTTCTAAAAGAAGTTTTGTAAACAGACATATGGGCGGACGGACCTGGTGACACTTGCAAATTTCTTTCTTTTTCAGCACATTTTCAAAATATTTTGAAATGTGCTTATTAGTTTTTTATTTATGTGCTTATTAGTTTCACTCTGTTCGTCTGTCAGTTCGGCCGTCTTAATGTTTACAAAATTTCTACACCGTTTGAAATACAGCATGGAAATTTTAACTACGGATAGGTATCGTCAAAAAACTAATTGTTGTGGAACAACTTTTTGCTGTAGCTCCACCCGTTACGGAGCTACAGTCCTACAAAATTCGGAAAAGCCCTATCTTTAAATTATTATAACCTGTTCTATAAGGCGTATTTTCAATCTGAAAGCCAAACGATAGCTGGTTTTATAAGCTTTATAAATATATATAAAATGAATATGTGGCTTTACCACGCAGTATTTTAATATACCTATTATATATTTATGATTTAACTATATTTCATATAGTTATATGAAACTCAATTATGGCAAAAATTTGGACCCCTTCTATCCTTCAAACGGTTTAATTTGGAAGCCTGAAATTTTGACAGTAGTTAGATCTTTGGAAATATCAATAAAACTTTTTTTTATTTGACTCTTTTTCTTTTATTAAACGAATTTGCTATAACATTTTACAAATAATTTCAATGTTAAGAGGAGACATACTATTATATTTTTGTATAAAATTTTGTAAACATTTTTTAGATCTAATAAATTTATATAATCTTTTGCAATTTTTTTTTCACTTTCAGTCCTTTCATTATTGTTTGTTCCCAATGCAAAAATATATATTTTTTTTAAGCCTATGGCAATATAAACATATATGTAGGATTGATTGCATTTTATTATAAATTTCAATAACCTACAGAAACTGTTCCTTCAACAGTAAATGACAATGAAAAAATCATAGAAGAATAATTCAGAATGTATTTAATGATTAATCTACAAAATATTGACTGTACATATCATTAGCGACATTATTTATAAGATTATATTAACCCTGGAAAGGTAATCATGTTCTATATTGCTTAAAGGTAAACATAAGTAAATTTTACTCACTTTTGCTAAATTTGATATAAAAATAAAAATATTTAAAAAAATAATTAAAATTAGCTACTTAGAAAAATAATTTTTATTAAAGTAATTCATAACATAAAAAATATAATAATAAAAACAAAAAAACATAAAAAAAAAATATAACACTAATCCATTTTTTCACATAAATATTCCTATTTAGGTAAACATGAATAAAATTTACTTACCGGTTTTTACTGGAACGTCTATAACTCTCAACATTCAAATATAAACTACTTATTTAATTTTTGTTTACTTAAAAATATGATGAAAGAATAAAATACCCAAAAATATATTTGTTTCGTAGTAGGCTAAAAAAAATGTGTGAGTAAAATTTACGTAGATTATACCTTTCCAGAGTTAATAAAGTAATAAAGATTAGTTTATGTCTATAATAAAATTCAGAACTCCATTTCACAAATAAGAATTTTTAGAAAAATTTAAACTTAGTGAATTATTAATATGATGTATTGAAAATTTGATAAAAAGAAATTGATAACAAAACAATATGTGACAGGACTATAACGTTAAACTCAAAAAGACAGACATATTATTAAAATTATATATATATAATTCATCTACTTAAATTTAAAATTATTCTTTTCTGAATTTTTAATATTATTTTTAATCTTGATCATTTAAAATTTTTCATTTTCAAATTAGGTACCAAAATTTTCTGAATTTATATAAAAGATTTCCATAAAATGTCAACTCTTTCAAAATTAAAATTTCCCAGTTATAACACAAATTTTAAATTAAAATTTAACAGTTTTTTTTTTCAATTCAAATTTTAATTGCGCAAAAAAAAAAAAAAAACCAATTGAAAAAACATAAAATGAACCTTTGAAAAATACCATCATATTTAAAATGTCATCAAAAATCATAATGTCAAGTTGTTGTTTTGATTAATTTAAATTTGGGTAAAGGCCATTGATTTTATTACCATGAATTTTATTTCTAAAACAATATTCCTTTAAACTAGAATATATTTCCACCAAATAGAAAGAGTCAATCAATGTCATTTTCAAATTCCAGTTCTTTATAAAAAAACTGAAAAAAAAAAGAAAAAATTCAAATCAAGGACTTTATAGGAATTTAACATACATATATGTGCTATGGTGAATTTTTGTTCTTTTTTTTTTTTTTAGTGGCAAACATAAAGTTTATAAAACGAAATCGTTGAAAAGAAACGTTCGTATATTATTCATTTTAAAATTGAAATATTATTTATTCACAGAATATTTCAATAATTTTTAAAAATAAAAAAAAAATTTACCACCAATGCACACCAATCAATCAAGAATTCGATTAAATTCTGGTATAAATAATTTCAAAATTTAATATAAAAATTAAAGGTAAATTGGTTTAAAAGTCTAGGACGCTCTGAAATTACCCGCCAAATTATTTATTTTAAAAGCAACATTAATTTTTGAAATAATTTAATCAACTGCTTAAATGTTAGGTTGGTGAAGGTGAAGGTATTTTTTACAATCATGGCTGTATGAAAAAAAGGACCTAAAAGTTTGTATGTTGATTTTTTTAGGCGCCGCGAAAGACGTCCTCAAGAAAAAAGTCCACAAAACGAAAAAAGTCTCCAATTTTGGAAACTTTTTACATATACAAAAATATTTCATACAAATTTTAGGGACTTATTCCCGTTTTTAGTTTTGGGCAAAATTTTATACAAATATACGTAATAAAAATGCTTAGCTTTCTATTTTTTTAATTTACTATTTTTCATGGACGAATGTCAAAATTTAATACTTTTGTAGGGAAATTTGTATAAGCATTAACATATTATTTGTATTGATTTTAGAGATGGATTCAAAATCAGGATTGTCCCCTTTTACAGAATATTTATATGTATGTACATGTGACAATCCGAATTAGAAGGGATTTTAGAGCTGGAATAAAAATCAAGATATCCCCAGCTTTTACTGAATATTTAAATATATATCAGAATATATACGGAATATTTAACATATTCCGTATATACATATTTCAGTATTCACATATTTGTACATGTGAAAAGAAATTTTAGAATTTCGTACCCAACCCTAGAAAAATAGTTTTGATTAGGAACTTTTGTTCATAATAATATTTTAGATTTTTTTGGTGACATTTTATATAATAATATGTAAAATAATTCGGGATTTTTTTTATTTTGGTTGTGTGCACTCTTTCGCGGAGCCTACATTAATAATTACTCTGAAAAGTCATTCTATAATATTTTAATCTCATTTTTTAATTATTGCTAAGCACAAGTAAGTAGTAACCATTTTTCTTATACTTTTATTTTCTTTTTTTTTTCAAATTTTCGATGTCATCAAAATAATTTTTAAACTACTTTACTTTTCTTCTATCACTGTTTTACCTCTCATAATATTTTTGCAGATCATTAATTTTATATTTCGATTTTTACTGGTCATGATGTGGTAAAAATATTTTATTGAAAAAAATCAAATTTTTTAAGGATCATTACATAAAAATTTTTAAAATTTTAAAAAGAAAATAAATTGGAAAAATTTTTTAACGATTTTTGACAGAAAACATTTTTATTTTAAACTGAAATGTTAGTAACAGAACAGGTAACAAAAAATTTTTCAATTTTTCAATTTTTAAAATGTCATCTGATTTTTTTTTTTTGAAAATTACTCTAACCAAAATTTATTTCACTTTTAATGTTGAACACTTTTGAACATTTTAAAATCCTTTATATTATTTTTCATTTTTTCTTTTTTATACCCTACACCTAAAGTATAGGGTATATTAACTTTGGTATGGTGTTTGTAACCACCAAAAGGAGGCGAGTTAGGTATAGACATGTATATATATTCTGAATCAGGATCACCGCCGGAGTCGATTTAGCGATGTCCGTCCGTACGCACGATAACTCAAAAAATAATGATGCTATCTTGATGAAATTTATATAGTAGGTTACTAATTACGAAAGAAAGGCTAAGTTCGAATCTGGACAAAATCCGTCCATGGGTTCGGATTCTGGAAGCTTCCGAATGATTCCGGGCTTTTGGAGATAATCTCCGCAAACGAGATTATCTCCAAAAGCAACAAAGATAGAACCTTCAAATTATGTACAATGATGTTTCTTCCCGTTCGATTTATGTCTCTGAAATTTAAGAGGATTTGGTCCATGGGTTTGGGTTTTGGAAGCTTCCGAACGAGCACCAGAGCAAATGAGATTATCTCCAAAACCAACAAAGATAGAACCTTTAAATTTGGCAGGGTGGTGTTCTTTCATGTTTTATTTAAGTCTCTGAAATGTGAGAAGATTTGGTCCATGGGTTCGGCTTTTGGAAACTTCCGAACGAGCCCCAGAGCAAACGAGATTATCTCCAAAACCAATAAAGATAGAACCTTTACTTTTGGCAGAATGGTGTTCTTTCATGTATGATTTAGGCCTCTGAAATTTAAGAGGATTTGGTCCATGGGTTTGGATTTGGAAGCTTCCGAACGAGCACCAGAGCAAATGAGATTATCTCGAAAACCAACAAAGATATAACCTTTAAATTTGGCAGGGTGGTGTTCTTTCATGTATGATTTAGGCCTCTGAAATTTAAGAGGATTTGGTCCATGGGTTTGGATTTGGAAGCTTCCGAACGAGCACCAGAGCAAATGAGATTATCTCCAAAACCAACAAAGATATAACTTTTAAATTTGGCAGGGTGGTGTTCCTTCCCGTTCGATTTATGTCTCTGAAATTTAAGAGGATTTGGTCCATGGGTTTGGATTTGGAAGCTTCCGAACGAGCCCCAGAGCAAATGAGATTATCTCCAAAACCAATAAAGATATAACCTTTACTTTTGGCAGAATGGTGTTCTTTCATGTATGATTTAGGCCTCTGAATTTTAAGAGGATTTGGTCCATGGGTTTGGATTTGGAAGCTTCCGAACGAGCACCAGAGCAAATGAGATTATCTCCAAAACCAACAAAGATATAACTTTTAAATTTGGCAGGGTGGTGTTCCTTCCCGTTCGATTTATGTCTCTGAAATTTAAGAGGATTTGGTCCATGGGTTTGGATTTGGAAGCTTCCGAACGAGCCCCAGAGCAAATGAGATTATCTACAAAACCAACAAATATATAACCTTTAAATTTGGCAGGGTGGTGTTCTTTCATGTTTTATTTAAGTCTCTGAAATGTGAGAAGATTTGGTCCATGGGTTCGGCTTTTGGAAACTTCCGAACGAGCCCCAGAGCAAACGAGATTATCTCCAAAACCAATAAAGATAGAACCTTTAAATTTTTTATAATGATGTTTCTTCCAGTTTGATTTATGTCTCTAAAATTTAAGAGGATGTGGTCCATGGGTTTGGATTTTGGAAGCTTCCGAACGAGCCCCAGAGCAAATGAGATTATCTCCAAAAACAACAAATATATATAACCTTTAAATTTGGCCGAATGGTGTTTTTTCATGTTTGATTTAAGTCTCTGAAATTTGAGAGGATTTGCCCATGGGTTTAAATTTGAAAGAATTTGAACCGTGGATTCGAATTTTGGAAGCTTCCCAACGAGCCGCAGAGCAAATGAGATTATATCCAATACGAACAAAGGTAGAACCTTTGAATTTGGTACAATGGTGTTCTTTCGTGTTTGATTTATGTCTCTGAAATTTAAGAGGATTTGGTCCATGGGTTTGGTTTTGGAAGCTTCCGAACGAGCACCAGAGCAAATGAGATTATCTCCAAAACCAACAAAGATATAACCTTTAAATTTGGCAGGGTGGTGTTCTTTCATGTTTTATTTAAGTCTCTGAAATGTGAGAAGATTTGGTCCATGGGTTCGGGTTTTGGAAACTTCCGAACGAGCCCCAGAGCAAACGAGATTATCTCCAAAACCAATAAAGATAGAACCTTTAAATTTTTTATAATGATGTTTCTTCCAGTTTGATTTATGTCTCTAAAATTTAAGAGGATGTGGTCCATGGGTTTGGATTTTGGAAGCTTCCGAACGAGCCCCAGAGCAAATGAGATTATCTCCAAAAACAACAAATATATAACCTTTACTTTTGGCATAATGGTGTTCTTTCATGTATGATTTAGGCCTCTGAAATTTGAGAGGATTTGGTCCTTGGGTTCGGATTTTGAAAGCTTCCGAACGAGCCTCAGAGCAAATGATATTATCTCCAAATGCAACAAAGATATAACCTTTAAATTAGGCAGAATGGTGTTCCTTCATGTTTGATTTATGTTTCTGAAATTTGTGAGGATTTGGTCCATGGGTTCAAATCTTGAAAGCTTCCGGACGAGCCCCAGATCAAACGAGTATATCTCCACAACCAACAAAGATAGAACTTTTATTTTTAGTACAAAGGTGTTCTGTTATGTTTCCTTTTCTGTAAAATTGGAAACTGACATTTGAAAGAATTTGAACCATGGGTTCGTATTTTGGAAACTTCCGGACGAGCACAAGAGCAACGAGCATATCTCCAAAACCAACAAAAGTAGAACCTTTAAATTTAATAGAATGGTGTTCTGGCAAGTTTTCTTTATGTTCCTGAGATGGATTCGATGAATTGGAGTGGCAATTCGGGTAGCTGACACAAACATCCCAAGGACTACCAATCTTCGAAAATAATTAAGATAGAAACTTAAAATTTTATACAAGGGGTGGGTGTCAAGAATATCCCAAGCGGATGCCTCTTTTACGTTCTTGAAATTCGAGTTGAATAAGACAGAAAAGGGAAGAAGTTCAAGCACTGCCAAAAACACTTATGGATTGTTAATTTAATTCGAATTATTCAGGTGTAGGGTATTAATAAGTCGGTTGCATCGACTTACTGTTACATTTACTTGTTCTTTAATTAAATTGTGAAGCAAAAGTTCCATAAAAATTTTATTAAGTTAAATAAAAAAAAAAATTATTATTTTTATCAGCTTAAGTCAATAAAATTCTGAGAAGTATCTAGATTTTTTAATTTCGTTTAGAATTTTATATTAAAGTTTTAAATTTTTAAAATTATATTCAGAAATTGTAGGTCATTGAAATACGTTTTTCCTTACCGCATATTATTAATGTTTATTTAAAAAAGCAGAAGATTCAAAAATACTGTAAAGAGATTATTTAACATAGCAGAAAAGTGTATTTCTTCGTAGTAAAATATAATAAAAGAAATATATAAGGTAAGGGTAACGTGTCGACGGGAAGGGAGTATGATTAACAAAAAGAAGGAAAGTGAAATTAAGTTAAACACATAAGATAAAAATAAGATAGAATAAAATAAATTTCAAGGGGATCATTTTCGAAGGGGTTTCTGAATAGTCCAGATAATATTAACTCTCATATCGCAATATAAGATTAAAATTATAGATAGTAATATGTAAATTGCATGTATAAAAACTTTTTCTTAGCGATTTAAAAACTGCCTATAGAAGTTTTTTTCTGTTGGATCGAACAAGGAAGAAATAATTAATTATATATTACAGGCGAAAAATTTTGGTTAATTTTGAATACTAAAGATATCGTTCTGTAAGAATATTAAATACATTCTCTATTAAATCTGACTTTATGCAAATTTTTACCTAGCAGAAAAATCGAAAACATTAGTTATGAACTTTTAAGACAATAATAAAATATATTTATATATTTTCTTGCAATAAAAAAAATATATTTATACATATTCTATAAAATGTTTAGATATGATTATTTTGAGAACTGTTAAAAAGAAATCCCTAGATAGTGAAAATCATCTGACTTTGAAATATTTTTCTTGTTTCGATCTTCCCTACTTTAGGTGTAGGTGTAGGTGTAGGTGTAGATTAGATTAAATTATATTATTGGGGTGTAAGTAACACTGAGATCTTTTCATGTAGATTTATTTTGTTCCTCCTGTTACTACGTTTTGTGTATTTTGCCTTCACTTATTTACTTCACTTCTGTCAGACCTATTATCTCTAAGAAAGTAGTATTGATGCAGGCAGTTATTATTGAACAATGTAATATGCTTTAAGATGCACACATACCTTGTTCGGAGTAATCCTCTACAGTTTTTGAGTATGTTTCCTGAAGTATCATCTTCTTCTTGACTAAATCTACATATATCGTAATTTTCAATTCAAATTTTCTCATCAGGTTTAAGATGACGTCTCTTCATCTTTCATAATTAACATTTTAAGTAATAATTTTAAAATTTTGATCTTTTCACTTTATTTATTTACTTATACATTTAAATATTTATTTTAAACTTTAAAATTATAATTTAAATTTAAATTTTAGTATATAAAAGAAAAATGTATATAGAATGAATCAAAAGATATTTTTACTAAACTTCTTTCAATAGAAAGAAAATATTTAAAATTTTGTTTGGTTTAAATTATTTCAATTTAAATATACTTAAAAGAAAAAGAAATTTCATTTAGAACGTTTTTGTTTTTTTTATATAAAATTGGTAAATACTTTTTAAATCAAATTTTTATTAAACATTTTATTTTTTTACTTATATAACATTTATTTTCTTCCTATATATTTTATAACCTTGCAATTTATTCTTGAATAACCTTCAAATCAAAAACAAAACTCTCTTCCATTTTTTCAAGAAGAAAAAAAATATATATATTTAGTTCATTTATTTTTTATTTTCTTAAAAATAAAAAATAAAAATATTTATTATTTTCATTCAATAAAATAACAAAAATACATATAATGAAAGAAACAAACAAAAGAAAAAAAAAAAAAAAACAGCTCTAGTTTTCTTTTATTTCTTTGCCATCAGCTCCTGTTCAAATTACATTTTCCTAAATACTGTGGAAATTTATTTAAAAACAATTAAATTAACTTCAATAAAACAAATGCTATTTATATGTATATATTATGTATATTATATTTATATATATACAATATATAAAAAATTAAATTTTCTTATATAAAGATATTCTTTTCATACCCAGTTAATTAAATTACATTTAAAACCATTTAATGGTTTTAAGATCAGAATGGTTTTCAGCTACGATTGAATAAAAAAGAAAAACAAATGGAATGTTGAAAAAAAAAAAAATTTATATATTTTTTTTCTGTTTTCTATGAAATTTAATTTACATAAAAAGATATGCAAATGTAAATAAAATGCATATATATATATATATATATATATATATTGGACGTTCCAGAAATATACTAACAATGTCAATACTACTTTTAAAAAGAAATCTACAGTGAAAATATGAAAGAAAGAAAGAAAAAATTCAATCTACAAAAATCCCTTAAGCTTTAATCTACTTTTTCAATATTGAAAAATGGTTATGTTTGGTATTTATTAAAAAAATTTTTTCATTAAATTTTATTTAAAATTTTTTTCATTCTTCATCAAGTTCAAAATGAAATTATAGATTGAATATTGTAAATATAGAAGGAATATTGTACAAATATAAAAACAATTATATAACAAGTACCTAACACAATATTTACATGAACTAGAAAAAATTTTAATAAAAATAATAGTTAGGTTAAAATGGTCTACACTTCCGATTGGATTATTTTTGAAAAAGAGATAAATAAGATTAACAATTACCGAAAATTTCTAATCCAATCAAGAATATTCATATATATATCTATCTACAAAATATATATTAAATCATGAACCATGAACCATGAATCATGAACCAATATATTATATAGTCAATAAACCGATTATTAAAAGAAAATAATAATTACGATTAATTTTCCAGGTTATTATTTTTCATTTTTGTTTTGATTTTTGTAAAAAAATTAAAATTAAATCTTTAGTTTTATTGACACAATTCAGATGAAAATTATATGGTACAACCGTATTCAAAGTTTTTTGTAATTTCTTTTCAAAAATTCATATAGTTTTCCGTGTGTAACATATAATATCTTGGTCCTATTTACAAATATTAAATTAGATGTGATGAGTTTTTGTTTCATTGTGTTATTAAATTAAAATTTAATAATATTCACGTTCTAATTTATAAGTACTTTGAATTTTTCTTTGTACATTAAATGAAGTCATTTATTTTTTATCAATGGAGAAACGATAATACTTGAGTAAAAAAGAGAAAGAGGAAACAGTTTTAGTTGGTAGGGGTAGAGAAATGGGAATTATGGAAAATTCAAAGTGAAAAATAATAATAATTGATAATGGAGATTACGAATCTGCTGAGGATAAAAAAAAAACCTAAAAATCTTATAGATACTATTAAATATGGAACATGCATATCGTTCGAAAGACAACATTTTTTTGGATTCAATTAGACCTAAAAAAGGTGTTAATGGCACTGAAAATAAAGTCAGGAATAATAGTACCGCTTCACTAAATTTTTTCGTTTTGATGACATAAGAAATTGAAGGAAATTAAACTGATCTAGGGTTAAATTCTAGCTTTTGTATTGCTTTTCAATAAGAGAACTTTGAGATTTCAGAAAATGTATAAAAATTCGTACAAAATCCCCTTTCAGAAAATATATAAAAACAAACTCTAGAGGTATGGGGCAATCTTTAGAGGTATGGTTCAAAATTGTGGCACCTTATATTTGCTCAAACATACTACGTATAGAAAATTATATACGATATAGAACAAGTACACACATTTCAAGCAATTTGATTGGAAAATTACTTAAAAAATAATAAGTCAATACTGTCACAACTAAACTGGTATGCAAAAGGCTTTTACCATATCTATCTACATTTATATTTACCGAAAATATAACTTTGGTCTCTTATATTGGTAAAAAAAAAACAAAATATGTATTATTCTTCAAAGCATCTTACTTAATATAGTAGAAATAGAAAAAGATTTTAAAAAATTGCTATAATGGCATTCATTATATAGGTACCAGTTAATAAGACCGTACCAGTGCATACCGTACCCTGAGAAAAAATGTAGTTTTTTATTAAAAATAAACTCGGAGATTAAACTTAAGTTTTCTTAATTTTCTCTAATTTTTCATTAAAAAAAGTAAATGTTTTTCTTTTATTTCAATTCCAAAATTATACGGGTGTAAAAAAATTTTTTTAATGCATTTCTCTGTCACATAAATATGGACAGGAAATTACACAGCCTTTCCTGTTTAGGCGTGACTGTAAAATGTCGTAAGGGGGAATAACTCTTACGACGTGTGTGGGTTTCGAATTCGAATCTGCACTCCCTCGGTGTTTACAGCGTATTTTATACGCTCTTACCCACTAGGCCACCGAGACCCCACGGTAATTTTAAGTTAGGATGATTTAAATATTAAGATTATCTACTTTTAAATGTCTAAAAAATGTTGGTCTCTTAATTGAAAAATTCTAACCTTTTTTAAATTTAAACAAAAACCTTGAATTCAATTAAAAATAGAGCCTCCTCAAACTCACTCCAATGTAAAATACTTTGGAAGTTAAATATTAATAGTATTAACTTCCACATTTAGCATAATTCATAAACATGTTAAAATGATTAATATTTTGATTAAAGGTGTTTGTTTTTTAACCAGATTAAGTCTTAAACAATTGTTTTTTTTTTTAATAAAAATACCGATTATAATCTAAATTAAATCTGCTAATCTTATTAGATATGTAAATCTTACGGCTTTACAGAAATTTTTCTGTCAGTTTATAAAACCTTCGTTTCAAGCTAAACCTCTAACCATATTTTTTTTTTTAAATTTTTTTAAATTCTTTGATCTGGTTTTGTAAAATTTTGTATTGCTTTAAATTTTGCAAATTTATTTATAATAACTGGTCCACATGCCTAACTCGCAAAGAAATCTATAAAATTTATCGACTAGTATTGAAAATAATGTATCGGCTAATTCCAATAAACACTGGTAATACTGCTTCCACACTGGTTTCATTTTACTGGTAATACAATGTACACTCTCTTTTTATATTGTTAAAGTTGAATTTTGTTAACCCGTAACTCAAGTCAAAAATGCCGGAAGTCTAGTTTTTATTAATTTTCTGTTTTTAGGTTTCGAATATAAGAAAAATGGAAATTTACTTTTTTATCATTCATTTAATTACAATAAAAATGTTTGTTTTTGAATTTTCATTAAATAGATATGGTTTTTTCCACATTTTACTTGTGAATTTGCAAAAAATTTACAATAATAAATTTGTATTCTGCAAAAATTTCAAAATTACTACCGTTAATGTTTTAAATAGATTGCACCATGATTTCAAACATATACAATTTTATATGTACAATAGTCACAAATAAAAAAGGTAAATCAATACCAAAGGTACTACTAAAGGTAAAAAAAAAAGTCTGTCCGCTTTTTTAGATTAAAAACGAGGAAGAACACAGTTGCCTTTGTCAACTCTTAGATACCCGTACGAACCGTTAGTATGTTCACAGCCACTCTGCCTACAATATTATTTTTTTAATAATTTAGTATTTTAAAATAATTTGGGTGAATTTTATAATTTCTAGAACTATGGGTTGTACATATATTCAAACTATATGTTTATATGTACATTCTTCAAAAGCAAATTCTAACCTTTCACATAACGATTATCAATCCAAAACTTTTTCAAATATTCTATAGTACCATTTAATACTAAGCGGTAAATGTATATTAAATTTACTTAGTACAAAATAGTAAATATAATTTTAAATATTATATTATATTATATTTAAATATTCCATTGACAGAATAATTTCTTATAAGTACAATAAAATACATATATGTATGTAAATACGGCGCTATATAATATACATCTATACTCTTATCATTCATTCACTAGTGACATATACGATATATTGTAAATAAACATGATATTATATAAGTATGTATACATATTAATATCATATAAATAAAAATTCTTCAAGCAACCGTTATGTTGTTTATTTATTTACATTTTTTTGTACCTCGCATTGTATCCTCAACAATTTCAAATTATCGAGTAAAACAAAATGCAAAAAATTAGTTAAAGAAATTTGTTAGAAAATTTGAAAAAATCAAGTAACTCTTTCGTCAATTATAAAGTAACCATATATTATAAAAAAAGTTATTAACAGAAATAAGAGTATAATATTGAAGCTTTAATTTTTGTGTATTACTTCAAAAAAATTTTAACAGGTGTTCAAGTTACAGGTGTTTAAAAATTGGAAATTTTCAGTTTTTGACCCCTTACAGCTCGTAAACGGGGGGTGATACAAAAAAAAATGACTGAAATGACTCATACTTATTTTCAAAGATCTAACTTCTGTGAAATTTCAAGTTTCCAACTTAAACCGTTTAGAAGATAGAAGGGTTAAAGGATTTTGCAAAATTTGAGTTTCGCATAACGGTAAATTAAGACACCGTATGCCACAAATATATATTTATTGTATATATAATTTTAAAGCTAATAAAAGTAGTAATCGTTTGGCGTTTTCAAAATGAAGATATAGCTTATACAACTTGTGCTATAACAATTTAAATATAGAGCTTTTTTGAACCTTTGGGGAGCTGTAGCTCCGTAACGGGTGGTGCTACAAAAAAAGTTATTAAAAATAAAATTAATATTTTTGTGAGATCTATCAGCAGTTAAAATTTCATAGCTCTATTGCAAAAAAAAATGTGGGGATCTAAAAGTTAGGTGTTCGAGAGCTACCCTAAGGCTTGGTCCAAACTCAACCAAAAAAAATAGGGAACCTATAAATTACTTCCAGAATATTTTGTGTAAATTTCAAGATTCTAGCTTTCTTAGTTTTTGAGTTAGCGTGCTGACGGACGGACGGACGGACATGGCTCAAAAGTCTTAGAATTTTTTTCTGATCCGATCCATACCTTTGAAGGTATATCTAGCTCGCTTATTTCGAGGTGTTACAAACGGAGGAGTAATTTTATTATACCCGATCCTATCGTACGGGTATAAAGAGTTAAACAAAAATAGGTATGGCTACAAAAAAAACTTATTTTACAACGTTATTTTATTTATGAGTCCTATACAATGGTTAAAATATCATTATTGTACCTTTAACGGTGTAGAAGTTTTGCAAGAGAAACAGACAAACAGACGAACTGGCGAAGGGATGAACAGAGTGAAACTATTAAGCAAATTTTTCAAAACTTTTTTGTGCGAAAAATCTGCTGAAAATGTAATATATTAAGTTTTTATTGTTTTCAAAATGAATTTTAAACAGTAATTATTTAATTATGTATTTTGTATTTTAATTAAACGCATGCATCATAATATTAAATTCCAAATAAATCATTGATTTAAAAGCAAAATTTTATATATATATTTTTTTTTTATTAAGGAAAATTATATAACGGTATTATGATACTTTTTGATAAAAAATTTTTGATTAAATGTTATTACGACGAAAATGAAATAATGCTTAAGAGAGACAGAGACAAATATGTATATGTATATATTTTCGTGCAGTACAATGCAAGCGTCATAATAGTAATAACAATCTTGGATTTATTAATTTAATTTGTTTTCATTTTTTAAATTAATATTTATTTTCAAAATGAATAAAAATATAATAATTATTTTTGCTTCTTGCCTTCTTTCAATATATGTATATGTGTACGCTGATACGCATAATATGCATTCATTAAAATGTAAAGATTTCCAGCAATTAGATTTGAACTATATTCATCCATATTAAATTTTTGTGCACAAAAATATTAAAAATGAAAAATTATCCTTGAAATTCTTTTTTCCTTTTATAAAACAAAACTTTTATTTTAATTTTTGTAAAAAACAAAATTTTTATTTTATTTTTGTCAAAATGTAAAAGTAAGTGAACGTAAGAAATGTCAAAAAAAAATACATGTAAATGTTTTCTACGTTGTTTTTCGGAAAAATTAACTTTGAGGTAAAAACTTAAGTTCATGACTTGAATATAAAATTCATACATTATTAAATTCTTTCACACTAATCTAAAACATGATTTGTTTCTTTTACTCAATTCCAAAAAATTTAAGCTTAAGCTGAAAAAAAGTAAGTATCATAAGGAATTAAATTAAAATTAATTAATTTTCATGTTTCTCATATGATATTATCGAGTATATGACAGTTAATATAAACAATTCCTTAAAAACACTATTGACATAAAGTCAGTTAATAAAAAGAAGTTTTTGAAACATAGATACTATTTCGCAAAAAAGACTCTTTGCAAAAATATATTTGAAAAAAACATTTTTGACAAGTGAACATTCTGAATATTTTTTTTTCTAAATAATGTTTATGCTGTTGGTTATATAGAAATGTGTTGGTGATGGGGTGGTTAACCATAATGATAATGAATTACGTAAACCCTGTTTTTATAACCAACTACAAAATCCCTCCTAATTAAATTTTTAAATACAGAGATACATAGAAGAAAACATTTAAGGGTACTATTTTAAGTAAGTTATGTAAATTGTAATATGTTATGGAGTTGTAATATGTAAAGTTGTAATATGTTAATAATAAATAAAAAAAAAATAAAAACAATTTAATGAAACCCCACAATTTTATATATAAACTCTATTTTCATATGTATAGAACTGAAAAAAAGCTATTCAAAATTACATCTTATATTATTTAAATTTGTTTTTTGTTTATTGCATTTCTCTGCCTCATAAATATGAAAAGGAAATGTTGTAAGGGGGAATAACTTTTACGACGTGTGTGGGATTCAAAACCACACTCCCTCGGTGTTTACAGCGTTAGCCACCGAGGCCCCTATTTCAATTTTATGCTATTGGTAGACTCTTTTTGTTTGTTATTACTCTTTTATGCAAAATGTCCAATTTTGGTTGGAATTTTGTCAATATAAGGAAAAGAATATTTGCCAAATAGAATATTATGCGAAAATGTTTTATAACAAGTGTCATTTGCAAAATTATTTTAGGCCAACTGAAGTGCTTTCATATTATCTTCTCATACTATCCCAATACTATAATTGTTATAATTTTTCCTTTTTTGATTTTAACTAAATCTATAATTTTGTTAGTTTTATATTTTTATATTTGGTTTTTTATTAAGATTTCAACATTTTGTTATCACTCATTTGCTTTTCAAAATTTAAAAATGTTTTTTTTTTTTTAATTTTGTTTTAATATTTTTATATTTTAATTCTGTTTTATTTTTTTTTTTTTCTATCTTGGGGAATTTACCATTATCTATTTAAATTCATGTATAACTAACATTATTTTTATTTTTTTTTCATGAAATGGATATGCATTTCAAATGTACACATTAGATTTTATATTTAATTTACACTGGTGTGCAAAATAATAACATGAATAAAAAAATATCAACTTTCATATATATAATTTTTTTATTAGAATCTAAAATATTATTGTATTACAATATAATTAGTATTGGTTGAGTAATTTGAATCACTGATTTAATATCTAATATCAAACTACTTATAATATATTTAAAATATTTGAAAAATTTTCAATTATTTGTTTAGACGTTTAAATAATATGTAGAATACATTAATTTAAATAGCATAGCTTGGCCAAATACAACACTGTATCACAAGCACCGCAACGAAGTCACACTTGTAGAGTAACTTTCTACTTTCAGTCGCATTGAAAATTATCGTTCGTTTTCGTTTTTTTTTTTTTTGTTGTTTTTTTCTTATTTTATATTGGTTGTTCGTTGTCATTGAATATTTAATTTTTTCATATCGTTCACATACACAATTTAAATTAGTTTGATAAAGCAACGATAAAAGTGACGCGCGATTCAATGTTCTTTCATATTTGAATGGATCACCTCTTTAATGGTGTAAGTTCTCATAGGATGCATGCATCCAGATACAAAAATTATTTCGGTTACATTTCATGTACTCTTCGGTAAATATTAATATTATGCAATATTTTGCATCCATTATGCATTCACTTGTTCACAAGATGCAAAACGGTGACAATTTTATTTTGAAAGTTTTATTTGGAAGTAGACTACTATGTATATGTATGTGTATGTTTTGACATTTGATAGAAAAAATTTTTTATTTACAAAATACAAAATGATTAAACCAAAGAAAATTTTGTTATTTTATGTAATGTAAAAATTTTTAATTAATGTAAACTAAATATAATTTATTAATACACATATAAAATTAATTAATAACTTCTAAAGTAATTCTGATTTTTCTTATTTAATATTTACTACCAATAGTAACCATTATAATTTTTTTCCTTTTTATTATATCCATCTTCAAAATACTTCAAAATATTTAACGTTTAAAATTTTTTATGTTTGATTTTACGTTGGCATTTGACGTTACAACAAATTTGTACAGTTGCCTCAGTTATAGGTGTCCAAAAATAGTAAATTTTCAATTGTTAAGCGGTAAAAGTTTTTAACTGCTGTAAAAAATTTTTCTTGATTTAAATTGCATTTAAAATGAGCGAAATGCAGAGCATGTCATGAATACGTTATATATTTTCAACCAATCAAATGTTTGCATCCTGATGCATGCATCCCATACTGAACTTACCCTAAACGTTAAAAAAATCACTTCTATTGTTTAATTAACTTCAATAAAACTTCAAACTCATTAAATTCAAAATAATCAAAAATGTTCTATTAACACTGGTCCAATTGATCAAAATTATACTAATGTATAAATCGCATATATCTTATAAAATATGCTGACCACTTTTATTATTATTTTTATTTCAGTATCTTTTATTATTTATATTCGAGTACAATATACAAAAACTGTATTATTAAATAACGAATAAATCAAAGTTTCATAATAAAAAAAAAAAAAAAATGGTAAATATTTTCTTTTTATACCATTTGTATTAAATAGAATAAAAATGTTTAAACTAAAAATGTTAAGTATATTTATATTATAACAACTGAACCATGTTATTTAGAGAACATGTCCAATATAAAAATAAGAATTTCTTTTCTCAAATGGTTATATGAATTTTTTCAATTTTTTTTTTTTTTCGTTTTCCCCGTATATTAAAATTTAATCTTTCTTTTATAGAAGGGTTTAACTCGTACTCGTAAATTCCATAGAAAAATTATAAAAAAAAAAAGAAAAATAAAATATTATAGCTATAATTGATGAAACTTTTATTTCTTTCATTTTTCTCATTTGTTATTTAAAAGGTGTAACATTAGTAAAAGTTAGCCCTATATTTTAATGTAATACATACATATACGTATATATATTATATTATATCTTTATATATATATGTATATTATGTATGTAGATTTCCTTCCGGTTTAGCTGTTCAGTTTTTTGAAAAACTACTTATAAACTATATTTTTTTATGAAATATTGAGCTCATTTTTTTTTGATATAATATGTATGTATTATTCGTATTATTATTATAAAATAGAAAATTAATGTTAATTAGAATTTTTGTATTTTTCTTTGAAAGGGGCGATTTTATCTGAATTTAAATTTCAAATAGAACAAAAAAAAACCGGAAGTAAAAAAAAAAATGTTCGTTCAGTATTCCAAATTTTAAAACATACCTACCTTATTTAAAATTAAATAAGAGTGCGGTTAAAAAAACAAAAAAAAAAAGGCAAAATGGCAAAATAAAACCAAAACTAAAAATTTTTGTTTTGCAAAAGAGAAAAATCAAATTTTTTTTTAAAAATAAACTTTCATAAAAGGTTAAAAAAAAATTTACAATAGGGATATATTTTGTTATTTTGTTTCTATTTTTTTTTTTAATTTTGAATGAATAAAACATTTTTTTATTATAATATACAAAACAAGGCAGAATGTAAACCAACGGTTTTTTAAATGCATTCATTTTCAAATGATAATACAAACTGTTTTGAGTTTGTGACTTGCACCAAAATTTGAAAATTTTCTTAGAATTTCATATAATAAGAAAAAATGTGAAAAATAAAGAGACAATTTCAACAATTTTAAAGGAACTGTACATAATTAAGAACAACCATTAACATATGTAAAATTATAAAATTGAAGCTACTGGTGTACAGTTGCCTCAGTTACAGGTGTCCAAAAATAGTAAAATTTCAATTGTTAAGCCGTAAAAGCTTTTAACCCAACCCCTTGTAGTACAAAAAATTTTTCTGAGAAAACTTGACTAATTCTAAAAGTTCTTTCATATCTCAAAATTTCAATCTATCAGCGGACCGGAGCTGTAGCTAAAAGCGGACCGGAGTTATAAAGGAAGAAGAATCATGTAAAATTTGTTTTTCATATAACGGTAAGTTTAATTATTAAATTTAAATAATTTTGATATTGTATTATAAAGGTAAAAAAAATTGGAAAAATGTTACTGCTTAACATTACTGCTTTACTGCTTGAGATTTAAAAATAGGGCTTTTTCAAAGTTTTAGGAGCTGTAGCTTCGTAATGGATGGGCCTACATGAAACAGTTGTTCTACAACACTAATTTTTTTTATGAGACCTACCCATGATTAAATTTTCATTTCTCTATCTCTAACGGTGTAGAACTTTTGTAAAGAGGCGGGCGGACGGATGAACCAACGGACAGAGTGAAATTAATGGATATATTTTTTCAAAATTTTTACAATAATACGCAAATAGTCATTAAATTAGAAATGAATTTAAAATGTTTTCAATATGTTATAAAATACTGTTTTCGGTAAAAACATAAATGTTATAGAATAGGGAATTTGTTTAAATCTTGTACGAGTAGGTGTAAAAACTTGAAATAATAAATATTGTATTTTGGTTTTTTTTTACGCTTAAAAACTATAACATAATTATTGAGTCAAATTTAAAAAAGAATTTTATATAATGAATTAATATACAAGAGGAATATTCTTGTCGGAATCTAATAATTTTTTATAAGAAATATTTTTAAATTTTAATTTCACTAATTTATAAAATTTTGTTATTATTTTCATTCTATCCTAATGTCTATCCAATCTATCTTTTTATAAAACTTCTACACCGTATAAGTAAAAACAATGCATTTTAACCGCATGGACCGCATTTTCCAAAAACGAATGCTGTAAAAGAACATTTTTATGTAGCCTCAATCATTACGAAGCTACCCCCCTCCAAGTTTGAAAAAATTGTATTGTACCAACGCAAAAATTAAATCTACAATATTTTTATTTTACATGTGCAAAAATTTATTTATTTATTTATTTATTCTTGCCTTAATTACATTTAAAATTTCGTTATAAACATAATTTTTAAGAACTTAAGAGCTAATACTACTATATAGTATTGAGCTTATTTATTATCACCTAATTACCATTTTTAAAAAAGCAATAAGTTTTATTTATTTATTTATATTAATATTACATACATTAATGTAGTGCAATATTATTGAACCATCGGCTACTAAGGCCATTATAGGTTTTTATACTATTACTAAATTATATACTAATATTATTTATTTTGTTTATATTATATACTATATATTTACATTATATTAGGTCGTAAGGGGGGTATGTAAAGAAAAAACTTACGACCTGTGCTGGGATCGAACCCACACTCCTTCGGTTAATATGCCACACGCCTACCCACTAGGCTACCGAAGCCCCAAAAGCAATAAGCAATAAGAAAATTTATAGATACATAATTTTAACATTGCATACAAGCAGGCGCTATACTATTAATAATTTCCATTTTAGTTTTTTCTTTGATATTTATATTACATATTATATTGTTTCCATTGTAAATTTATGTTTAAAAAAAATATTTTTTATTGATTTTACATTTTAAACTAAAACTACATACGATGTCGATGTCGATGTAATAAATCAATGTGAAATAGCGTATTCACATATATATAACATGTAGCATATAATCATAAAAACATTAAATTTTTTATACATTTATCATTTTATTCATTGTATTTAATCAATTTTGCGAAGATGAGAGACTAACATGATTTATAATTTTTGTTCTTAACAACAGCAGAAAAAAGCATGGTTTTTAAAAAACCATGAAATTAAAATCATTCAACTTATTTTATTTTTAGAATAATTTTATTTTTTATATTTTTAACGTTATTCAGAAACAAAATTAATATATATATGTACATACTTCCTACGTCGTTTTTGAATTTATTTGAAAAAAAAAAAAAATCTTTTTTAAGATTTTCTTAAAAAATTTCTCATTTTTGATATTTAAGTTATTGTATTTATATTTTAAAATTATTCAGAAACATTATAATTTTTAAACGCCAAACATTTACCCGTTTCCCTTAATATTCAATCATTTTTAACGGATATAAATGGAAAAGTTTTAATTTCCTTAGGAAAAAAAATAATATCTTTAAAATATGCTTAAAAAAATTATTTTTAACTGTGATTTTCAATTTTTTTTTTTATTATGAAAACATTTTTATATTTAAGAAGTTGCTATAAAAAAAATAATCAAACTCTCATTTTTATAAGCATAATAAAAATTCTGATTTTACTAAGAACATTTTGAAAAAATCTGGGGTATTGACCTTGACAATTAATTCAAATATATAAAAAATTTTTGGACTCATTTTCCAAATCTAGAAATTTAAATACCTACTGCAAAACATACAATTAACTGGAATATAAAAATTATTTAAGGTTAAATAATATAAATCACCTTATATTATGTTGAAATGTAGCGGAAGAAGAGAAGGGAATGTCTTTCACTGCATATCCACTACTGTATGTAATCGTGAATTGATGATTTTTTTTTTTCTTTTAGCAAATTTTAGTAACGATATTAGCTTATTCTTCCCGTTTCAATGCTCTATGGACTAAAATTTCTTTACCGAATCATTTAATCATTTATATTATATAATTCAAGTGTATGACTAATTAGGTTGCTGCAAATAAATTTTGTATTTCATTTCGCATTCAACATTCAGTATTGTAAAAAATTTCTACCCAAATATATTTTTTAAGATTATGATTAAGATTTAAAAATAAGCTTTATTCATTCTAGTTAGTTTGAGCTACTAACAAGCCACAGTGCAAGGTTTGAATTGTAAATCTTCATATTTAGATTAAATAAAAATAAATTATTTTTAAGAAAAAAGCAATCTACAATCTGTCAATTTATCAAATTTTTAGTTCTAATTCTCCAAAATAAATATATCGATTCTAAATTTTCCAAAATAAAAAATTAAATTTATAATTTAATGTCTTTTAAGTAAAACTGAAAAGCATCTAAATTAAACAAAATTTTTATGAAAATTTATTTTGTAAAGAGAAGCGAACATTTTTTAACTAAACTATAGCAAAATCTAAAATAGAAACGATAACAATTTTTATAATTTTTTTTTTTTTTTAAAGCAGTTTGTCATTTTTCCATGGTATTTTTATTTCATTGAATGAAACAAAAATTTGACAAAATTATTTACAGGTAAAATAAAAAAAAAAAGAAAATCAGCACGTGCCAACGAATGGATATTATGTACCGTTAATTTATTTTGTTTAATTTTGTTTTTATGTTTTTTTTTTTTTTTTTGATGTTTTTAGTGTAAATGACGGCTGTCAAGGGAGACGTCTTCAGTCTTCAATATAATATTACATTAAAAATATTCATATATATAACATAATACTAATATCTATACCATTGCCATCTACTTTTAAATAGAAACACTATCAATCACAAATCTTGTTATAAAAATTTTGTTTTCTTGCTACACTTTTCATAGCACGAAACACTCAATATTTCTCTATACTCCGATATAACAAACAGTGAAAGAATTTAAATATAAGTATTTTATAAGTATATGTTTATATATATATATATAATATATTTATATACTCGTATATATTATATATATAATACTTAATTTATTAAAAGTTAATAGACGACGAAACAAAAAAGTGAAGCGAAAAATTCATAATTGTTTATTCATTGAAACACGTTTACCAAACGGGAAACGTTGTAAGTGATAATAATGCTCTGTTAATGATTTTTTTTTTTTTTAATGGTAAAATAATTGAAAATTTTATTAAAAATTAAATAAAAGATTTTTTATAAATTTAAATGTATTATAAAAATTTTTAAATATATAGTCAGAATATGCTTTTACTTTTATTTTAATTATTCTAAGTAATTTAACCTTCTAATAGAGAATCATTAGAAAAAGGAACTTGATTGATTCATTACAATGTCATTAATTGAAATATGAAATAAAATTTAGAATACCTTTTACTCCTTTGTATGGTATACTTAAATCATTATCTTAATATTCGAATGAAACTTTTATTGTTTTTAAAGCGTACAAAATAAAACTTTAAAAAAATGGCGGGAAGTTAGAAAAAATCATTAAAATTCGTAACGATTAAATTACTTGTGTTATAGATGAAAATCATTATACATAAATTCTTAATCTTGTGATTCACATGCAGTTGATGAAAGACTTTTAGTTAAAATTCTTGTTTTTTATTCAATATCTTGTTCAGTTTTCCTTTTGAAAGTTATTGGCAATGATATAAATTGCTGTTAATTGCTAAGAATTGTTTGAAGTGTACGGTTTGTTAAAATCAAAGACGTTTTTTTTTTGATATATTAGATACACCTTTATAAGGATTATTGTAAACAGTTGATACAAGTTTCTAAAAAATTTTCATACAAACTTATAAACAAGAATGTTGTTTAAGCATTTTCTTAAATAAATCATAAATTTTCCTGTTTGGTACGGGAATGAATTAAATATTTTCAAATAGAAATTTTTGCTTCCTCTTTTTAATGGAACAAAATCTTTACTTCTAATATAAAACAGAAGTAACAATTAATTTGATTTAATTTAACCTTTTTAAATTGTATATGGTGTATTTTACGCCTTTTTAAAACTTACGGTTGAATAGAAAATCAAAGGTTTGTAAAGGCACACATTTTCCAAAACAGAAGAAAAGAAGTTTAGGAATATTGTGACATGCACCAAAATTGCTTAGAATGAGAATGTAAAAATAACTTGTGTAAAACCAAGATACAGAATTTCAAGGAATTTAATTTAATTTTCTTTTTAATTTGAAAAAATGTTAACAAATTTCTAAATTCTATTTGTCTAAAAATAGCAAATTTTCAATTTTTCACCTTTAACTGCTCTGCTCTTAAACAGGAGGTTCTGCTCTTAAACAGCCGAGTTTAAACTTTACAATTTCTTAAGTCTACATGGCTGAAATATGCCAATTTTAATTATTTAATGTAATATTTTATATGTAAGGAAAGGGGAAACCCTTACTTTTTCTTTGTTTTTTTATCTAAACCAAACTTAAACTAATTATTATCTAATTAAAAACTAAACTACTTAATAATCGAATTAAAATTACACTATATACGATATAATACGGCTGAAATAAAAATTTTATTAATTCAATTTAAATTAGTTTAATAATACTAAATTCCAAATTGTATAATTTTGATAACTAAAGAAATGCTGTATGTCATCTCTAGATTAAAAAAAATATTAAACAGAAGTAGTGATACAAAGATTTAAAAGACAAAGACAATTTTGTTTTTCAACTTTCTGAGGCTGTAGGTGGGCCTAGTTAAAACAAATAGTTACAAGTTATAACTCCTTCTAACAATAAAGTTTTGAAGAGTTTATCCACGGTTAAAATTTCATCATTTTATTTGAATCGGTGCAAAAGTTTTACAAATAAACGCACGGATGATCGGTCAGAATGAAACTAATAAGCAAATTTTTATTTAATTTACATTTAAATTTTTTTTTTTTGTGAAAACATGCTAAAAACTACAATTTATTCTGATTAAAAATAAATACGTTCATCTTTCGGCTATTGAACCTAATTCTAAAATTGATTAAAATATAAAATTCAATCCACATAACAATATGGCGGCTATATATGTGGGTACACTCCACAAACCATTTAGCATCAAATTATGGTATGATATTTTGATTTTTTATGTCGAAAGAAATTCTTAGTATTAAAATGTGTATATTACATTTGAAAGTCATGATTCTGTAAAATAATTCACTTTGTTGGATTGCATTTTTGATATTGAAGCGTAAAGTTTATATACTGCAATAAGCTTTATATATCTACCTAGACATACTTATATTATTCATCTATTACTAGTACTATCTATAAAGTTAAGATTTTTCATAATGGTTGACAATATCCTACATAAAATTAATATGTTTTTATAATAACAATTTTTAACTCTTGTAAAAATATTTCAGTCTATTTATTTAAATACTATCAGATACTTCAAAAAATATATACTTTTAAAAGTATGATCTTTTACAATAATACAAATATACTTACAACATAATTTTGTATTTCAATTTAAAAAAAAAGAAACAAAAAAAAAAACAAAATGCTTACTGAGTTTGACTATTCAACAACAAAAGCTTTTTAGTAATTTTTCTTTTGAAATAAACTGATTGCATACCAATGACACAAGTTAGATTATGTTACCTTTCTTATTCGGAAAATCAGGAAAAAAAAAAAATTTTTCTTCTTAAAAACTCTTTAACAAAAAAAAAAAAAAATTACAAATAAATAGAAAGATAAAAAATGATTTTATCATGTTTCATCCATTTTTATAAACTACCATTTCTATAATAGTTGTTATAAAAGATTCAGTTGATTTTCAGTTCTTTTTAATATAGTCAAATAAATTTCTAACTTTCATTTGAAAATTCAAAATATATCTGCTATATAAATTGTATATAATACGCGCGTAAATTCCATTAATAAAAATCCATTTTTTGTTTTTTTGTACCATGGTACGTACAATCAACTTCAGTTCAAAAAACAAATTTTATTTTTTTACATGGGAAAAAAAAAAAAAAATACTATTTTCTAAAACGAAAATAAAAAACCAAAAAGAACAACAATAAAATAATAAAAATATAAAATGTTATACTCTTACCTTGTTAACATATTGGCACGATTTACAGCAACCTCAGCTTCAACACGAAATCTATCTTGTGCATAACGATCAACAACACCTTCACCTAAATTTAATGCTGTACCAGCTTTACAATTTGCTCCTAATAAATGTTGTGTTTCAACAATTTGTAAAAATTTTGTAACCACATCACGTCCTTTAACTAAATTCAAACGATTTTTACGACTAATATCATCATAATCATCATCTTCTGGTTTTACAGTACCAGGATATTTTGTATCTGAATCTAAATCTAAATTTAATTCAATACTTGTATCTTCATTCATAACACCACTATTACTGTTACCACCACCAACACCTGAATTTATACTACTTCCACCATTATCATCATCTAATAAAATTGTATCTTGATCTGTACCAATAATTGTATCCTCACTACCCCCACCAAATGTTTCATCATTCATTGTATCATACACATCATCAATATATTTACCATTAAATTGTGTATTTTCATTTTTATCATTATTACTATTTATATCATCATATTGTTTAGAATTTATAGTTTTTATTATTTCTTTTTTTTTATCAATTTCATTATTATTATTATAAATATTATTATTTTGTTTTAATTTATATTTAATATTGCTAGAATCATTGTTGCTAGCAACATTCTTATCATTATAATCTTGATCTAATAAAGGTGATGGTGATTCTGAATTATTATTTGAATTTAATGATGAATGTTTTGAATGTTTTAATGACAACATCTGTTGCTGTTGTTGTTGTTGTTTATTTTTTTGTCCTTTATCATGATTACGGCTTTTTATATTTTTAATATTTTCATCATGAATATCATCAACTATATCATCATCATCATCCCCATCACCATCATCATTACTATTATTTATATTTGTTTTAGTACCAGAATTATCGTCAACATTTGTATTTAACTTTTGTAAACTTTGAAATTGATTTTTGTTGAAACTTTTGACATTTGATTTTTTTTGTGATCCCATCATTATATTTTGCTTTTTATTATTATTGTTATTATTACTTATTGTTGTTGTTGTTCCTGATGTTAAATTTGTTCCTATAAATTTTTCATTTGAATTTTGACCATCAAAATGAATGGTTTTTTTTATATAACTTTCAAATGATTTATGTTGGTTGTTGGCTTCTTTTGTATTAAAGTTATTTTCGTAATATAATTCAATTTCATCAGTACCTTGTTGCTCATGTTTTTGTTGTTCATGTTGAAAATATTGTTCTTGTTGTTGTTGTTGTTCTCGTCTATCTAATTTATTGTTTGATTTTTTTGTTTGTTTTTCATCATTTTGTTCTTGTTCTTTTAGCTTTTCTCGTCCTTGATAAAGGATTTGTTCTTCCTCAGATCTTAAAGTGGAGCCTTGTTTTTCATTTTTCTTTTGGATATTTTTATTATTTTTATTTTCATTGTGGTGGGACGATGATGTTTTTCTATTATTAGAATATTGTTCGAGCTCCTGTTTTTGTTGAAATTCTTGAGAAGAATCCTGAAAAATAAAAAAATTTTTTTAATATTAGATATTATGTTGAAAACGAAGGTAGAATATTTTATTTTATTAATGATATTATCTTTTTGTTATTTTATTTCTGATATTTTCTTATTCTTATACTGATACGAACGATATTTTTTGTATATTAAAATTGCTTCTTCATTTATAATGTATAAAACTAGACGCAATAGATATTTATAAGACTCAAGAGTAGAGATCGAATTAGTATCGAAAATGAGTTGGTTTAGTTATGTGTGTCTGTTTGTCAACTATACATGACTTTGTTAGTCAGTAAGATATTTCAATAATAAATTAATGGATATGTTCGTAAATAGCTAAAACATTTAAATTGAAAATATGTGAGTAAGATAACAGGGCAAGTAAATTTGCAAAGCATGAAACTATCCGGATCAAAGTTGGGAAAGTCCTATATTTTTTATCCTAGTTTAAATATCTTTAACATTAACTAGTCTTAATAATGCTTCTTTATAGTATTTAAGACACTCTAACGATATTTTTTTTAGAGTTGACAAGAACAACTGTATTCTTTTTCGTTCGTTCGTTTGACTTAATTTTTGTTTTTATCATTTTTTGCTTTGAAAACCAAAAAATACAATATTTAAATTTTCATTTTGTTAATTTACCCATATTTTTTAATTTAGATATTTCAGTAAACAAAGAAAGATGACGGCATATAAAATTTAATACTCATAATTTATTGCCTGGTACCTAAATCTTGTTTTTTCTTTAAATAAAGTAATGAAAACTCAGTAAATAAATTAAAGTTAAAGTAATTTTCAAAAATTTTGCAGCAATAAAAAAATAAAACAGTAGAAATTATATTACAATTAAAATGGCGTTTAAAACACAGGATCATAAGATTTGCAAAAAATTATGGTTCAAAGGAATGAAACTAAATGTGAAGTTTTTCATGGCAATGATGGATGCACTGCTCCAGAACTTTAATGCTAATATTAAGTTTAAATTTGTTATAATTTGCTATTTCATTTCAAATAAGACAATACTTAAAACCAAAGATTTTCAAGGCGCCCATTTACAAAACGACAATAAAAAGCCTTTTGAAATTGTGAAAATTTTTGCATTAAAATTTTGTAATTTTTTATAGAATTTTATATGTAAGAGAAAATTTTTTAAAATCATAGGACACTTTATTCAATTTTAAGAAAACACTATATTATATAGTTAAGAAAACCTTTAATTTTTATGTCTTATGTTACTTACGATAAATTTGTACTGATAGCACAACATAGTTAATTTTCAATTAATGACTTCTAATATGGACCCCTTTAATAATGGAAATTACAAAAATCTTACCTCTCAAAATTTCAAGATTGTGTAGAAGAATAAAAAGCTTTCCCAAGGAGTAAACATTTTGTAAAAATAGTTATTATTTTTTCAGTGGGAAGGCTTTTTGCAATTAACATCCGCCACACCGACGTGAAACGTAATAAAATATTGTATAATAACACAATATTCATAAAAAAATGAAAGAGTAAATTGTTGAGTGTGTATGATAGCTACTAACAACATGCTGCTAGAATAACCAAATTTTAAAGAAATGGTTGGCATAAAATTTAACTTCTTTCCACAAATTTTTGGATATCCAGCTTCAATAGATACTGAATTATTTTCATTGAAAGAAATAAGTTGTATGACAGCTATTAGAACCCGCCGATCAAACTTGCTGGATTGCAATAGCGAACCTAACAATTTTACAAAAGTAAATTGGTGAAACGAACGTGGACGAACCGACATACATGGTTAATAAATTCAGAATTCGATCATGAGGAAGAATATGTATACTTTGCCATATCTAGTTCACCTCTTTTAAAGTGTCACAAACATAATGGTAAATTTATCATACCCTTGAACTATATTATTACTCCAATACTGGTATAATAAACATAAATAAGATTTAATAATATAAAGAAAAGTAAAAAGATAAATAACATTATTTCTTGTGCCAGAAAGCAGATGGATGCAGATTTATCTTAGCTGTCCGTTTCCAGTAAATTATAATTTGAAAAAAAAAAAACAACAAATATAAATATTTATCGTAAATGGTTTCCTCTTTATATTTGTCCCATAACTAACCAGATCAGACTTAAATTGGTGAAAAAAAATATAAAACACTTACGTACTGAGTTCATTTAATGAAGCTATTCTCCTTCATAAAGAACTAACTCGAAATGGTTCTGCCAAACGAAATTAAGAATAAATTTTATGTGGTCTAATAGTATTGTAACCACTTCAACCTAACTATCTTTACCATATTATATGTTTATTAGTTACTGTTACATATATATTTGTAATGCTCTTATCACCAAGTTTATCAATCTTAAGATAGCTAAACTGAAGCACTGGTTCTTAAAAATTTTTCTAGAACAGATTTTGTTTATTTTTTAACGGTAACTAAAACCTCTTAGCATAATATTTAGTTCTTCAATGAAATGTCCAAACATTCAAAGATTTTGCAACAGGTAGCAGATTACAAGGATTAAGGAAAAAACTTTCCTTCTATGCTGCATTTCCTTAAATTTAATATATAAACCGGCAAATAAAACACTTTAATAATATCTAATAGGGTTAAAAAGAAAGAGCATATAATAATTTATAGAAAAAAAAAACATTATTTTCAATGTCACAAACTTCAGATCCAAAAAAATTCTAATGAATCCATTACAAAATATTATTTTATAAAACATTTATTAAAAATGAAAATCTGAGAATGAGAAAATAGTTTATAAGAATTAATAGCTTTTACTTATAATTTTCTCTTTTTATTTTCTGAATAAATTAATCCGAATGAATTGGCACTTTTAAATATTAAATATACGTATACTTTCATTCACATACGCAAAGAAAATGTCAACAAAATGTCAAAATTTGTTTTGCTAAAATAAAGTAAAATAAAAATTAATTCCTTTTTTTTTTCAAGTTATTTTTGCCTAAACTATAATAAAGAGCAATTAGATATGAAAAAGTTTGTCAACTTTAATAAATTTCCCGAATTAAAATATTTTTTTCATATTTTCGTTTTTCTAATATTTGTTTTGTTTTCCATTTTGTTGTGAATTTGTTATGTAATAGACTTCAAAATCGAATGTTAGATTTGGGAAAGGGAATAGAATTTGTTTAAAAACTTTTTTTTCTACTTCATTTACACAAAAACATATAAATATTAATTCGGAAAAAATTGGGATTTCTGGAGTGAGGTTATTAAATAGAAAAATGATTCTGTTTATCTTTTCTTTACCTTTTGTACAATTTACTTTTCACGAGTTAGATAGAGTAAGAATATTAAAGTTGTACTACATAAAAATTATAAAAAAGTTTTAATGAAAGTTTTGAAGAGGCAACGACAGCTCAGTAATTATAATGTTGCCGTATCAACCGACTGAATACTAGTTCTCATACTTCATAAAATTTGGAAAATGAGAAGAAAATTACTGGAAAAAAAATTTTTTTTTTATTGCAATCCTCAACGCGACCAATAGTATCAAAATGTAATAATAAATTTCAATAATAAAATAGATGACACAATAATAATTACAGTCATAAACCTCCCTTACTACCTCTATATTAGCAAATGTCCCCTTATGTGGAACAGATCTTATGTCTACTTGAATCTTGAAATTAATTTATATTGATTTAAATTGATTCTCTAGATGGAATACTCAATATCTGAAATTTTTCTCTATCTGCAACAAATTTCTTTGTTTTGTAGATTTCTTTGTTTACGGAATATCTCTCTATTTACAAGAAAATTTTTGACGTCTCAAATATTGTTTTTAATCTGGATTTTATTTTTATTTTACCTACCTCAGTATTTTGAACGATGTGACTTTTTATATGACCTCTTATTAGTGAAAAAAAAAAAATTTACAAGACATCATAATTTCTTTATTTATTGTATCAGATATTTACTTAAACCAAGCATCAGTTATGTTGTTCATTTCGTGAACTATTACAATTAACTAAAAAAGTTACCATTTACAAGGGTTAGTATATTAGTATATTAGTATAGTATGTTAGTAAATGATGATACTTAGATATTTAATTGGTCATTACCACTGTTAGTAACTACAAATTAATGTTAGTAATGATGTTAATGGTAATAAGAAACAAGAAAAAACAAAAAAAACTAACTTGCAGGTTAGATTCAAAATGACAGACTAATCATGCAGATTACGAAAATTAACCATGCTCGCGTAAAGTCTGGCTCTCAGTGTTAATTTGTTAACGCTAATATCGAAGAGCTCAGACCTTGAGTTATTCTCTCTTAACATACGCCAAATAGGCTCAAATTTGCCATAGTCTGTAGAATGGTGTGACACATTAAAAAGCTCGGCCGATCTCAAATTATTCAGATTTTTCAGATTATTATTTCAAATTATTCAGATTATTCAGATTTTCTCTAAACTTCATTTGTTCGCGAATAGAGGGGGAGTTGATATCACCGTTAACAATCTGCTGAACGAATATTATATGCGCCACTAGACAGCGTGACTGGAGGGAGTTCAAATTAATTAAAGAAAGTCTAGCTTCATATGGAGCAAGGTTGCGTAAAGCGAAACGAAGAAATCTTTTTTGGACAGATTCAATACGTGAAATATCTATATCACGATATGAATACCATACTTGGCTCGAGTATTCAAGTATAGGTCTTGAATAAGTAATAAAAAGTTGCTTAGTGATATAGGGATCAGAAAACTCTTTTGACCAACGCCTTTAATTTAAGTCTAAAAATTAAAAGCAACATTTCGAAAAGATAATTAACAACGTAAACGTATACGTAATCAACTGATCAATTTATAAAATCAACTGTATTATTTTTCTTCGTTTTTTAAAATCATTTTATCAAATTACATAATTTGTATATTTAAAATATTTATAATTAAAAATAATAAATATTCGGCGGTAAGTTATGTATACACACTATATACATACGTAATGTATCAAACTATACACATATTTTGTTACATTTTGAAAATTAAGCTTTAACCACGAAAACATACAAAGTATACAAAATTATTATTTTCTCTGTTAATTTAAACGTCAAAATGACATTATTACGAATTTGACAATTAATGTTCACACATTAGGTTTTTTATTTGTTTATGTTCAAATTATTTACTTTGTAAATGTTCACGTATAAACCAAAGTACATTTCTACATGCGTTAACTATGTGACACGTACCAACTATTTTAGATTCGCATTTAAATTTATTGTATACGGTTCTTACACAAAGCCCGTGACAAGATGTTAAATCGCGAAATGATTAATAATCTCAGAAAAATAAATAAAGATCAAGATATTTATTGTCATAAAAACGGAATATTAAGCGTTAGTTGGAATAAAAATGAAGTCAAATTATTTTAAATTATGAAAACTCATGAGAAGAGACACAATAGGTTGCTGGATCTTATATAGGTACAAAATTATAAAAATATTCCTTTTCTAAGAAATTAAATATTTACTTGAATTCTGTTCAAATTTTTAAACATTCAGCCATCTGATAACATTAATATACTAGAAGCTAAAATAAGATATTATAAAACTAACGTATATATAACACCAATTTTTCAGTTGAAAAATAGCAATAAAATCTTCAGTGAATGCAAATAATGCCTCAGGCAATAAAACCGAATCGGCCTTATTTTTCTTCCGATTCAAAAATAAAGTCTAAACGGCAAATTTCCAAATTTGGCTTTATTACTGTTTTGAAAATAAAATAAAGCAGAAATTGAAATGGAATTAAAGTGGAATAAAATTAAAATATATAAGTAAAATAATAGGTCTGGTGCGAAAGGTCGACATTTTTAATCCTGCTTAAGAAAATTCCGCTAAATAAATGATTGAAACTAAAGATTTTGTGACTATCCACTGATGTCAATATCTAAAAAAAAAAAAAATTCATAAATTAAGGGGGATTTTAGAATGGTGGCAAAATCAGGATTGCCCTTTTTTTCAGAGTATCTATATATAATACCAGAAAAGGAAATGCGAAAAGCTGATTTCATATCCAACTACAAAATCCATGGTAATTATTTTTTACATATATATATACATACTCATCTGACTCATGGCGCAGTAGTTAAGTCGCCAACCTTTCAATCGAAGGTTCTTGGGTTCAAACCCCGGTCAGGTCATAAATAAAAACTATGTAGTACTTTTATATCGTAATAATGTATATCGTATAATTAATAGTAGTAATAATAACAATAATAATATTAATAATAACAATAGTAATAACAATAACAATAATTATAATAATAATAATAATAGTAATAATAATAATAATAATAATAGTAATAATAATAATAATAATAATAATAATAGTAATAATAATAATAGCTGCTACAGTGGAGCCATATTTGGTTATATCATGCAAGTAAGGTGTTATATACTGCTGCACGTTGTAATCCACTGATGGCGCTAACTCTGTAGTAAAATAATAATAATATTAATAAGAATACTAATACCAATAATAGTAACCGCTACAGCGACCTTCAATAATTACCTCATGCAGTATATATACTACTAAGTACTACTACATGTTGTAACTGTTGTGACAGTTTTAGTAACTGTTAGCAAAGTAGTAATAATAATAGGCGGATTCATTGTTTCCTTGCAGTCCCACTCCCAATTCAATGTTTCCGTATTGATTTCCTATCCTTTCCTATCCCTACTCCCTAGCCCACATACTGCGTTCGCAGATAAGGGTTTCATCCCATTATATTGGCTAAAGGGGGGGGGGGGTTTAGTCAGTAAGAATCTGACATTACAAAGGGAGAAATTCTTGGTGTCTTTGGAAGATTCTCACCTCCCTTAGAAAAAAAAAAATACTTCAACAGAAATTCCTCATTTCCTCATATACCGCTAATATTAATATCAAATGAAAAGCGAAATATTTTGAAAACAGAAATTCGATTCATCGATTCGATTTTATTTCTTTATTAAAGCGATATAATAAACCCGAATTTTTAATTTTTAATTTTCACCTTCCAGTAATAATTTATTTATTTGTTTACTGATAAAATAACTTACATAGTAAATGGAATGTTAATTATCTCTAAGGTGCAGTTTTATATTTTGAAATATTTAACTAAATGCTAACAAAAAAAAAACAAAGAAACAATAAATATATTTGTTCAAAGTTAATAAATAACTAAAGCATATTTAATGTTAATTTTACCAAACAATTAATTTAAATTTGACCCCAAAAAGAAAGTTTTTAACATTTTTTTTGGATTTTGCCTTATATTAGATACTATCTAACATTCAAATAATATGTTTTTGCAATCTGATGTAATATCTATACGTCTTACAATTTACTAAAGAATTTTTATATGTTATCCTAGTAAAATAAAATTATTTTTTAACTAATTGTTTAACTTTAATTAAAATTTAAACAATTTATAAGACTAAAATAAATTTAAATATAAACTTTTTAATTATTTTTCACATTTTCAAAATTTCAAAATGATTTCGTACTAAATTTATCAAATTTTATTATAAAAAGTATCTAAAAAATTTTTTAAACAAAAAAAAAAAAATAAATAAATAAAATATAATAAAAATATTTAATATTAAAAATAAATTTTAGATAAATTATTTTGAATAAATATAATTCTTTAAACTATTTAGATAGGTAGTAAAAATAAATTGAAAGTCTAGACAGAAATGGGATATTTCCTAATTTATTTTCAAGAATTTCATCATCATTTATAATAATTTTGACGTGGCTTAAGGGATTACTAAAAAAAAATAAAAAAAAAAATGTATTAAATATTTTTTAATTCTTATAATCTAAAACAAAATATAATTTGTTTTTTTTTGTTTTATTTAATATCAATTGTATAAATTTTGTAACACACGTATATATAATAAAAGGACTAGAAATAATGAAATTTAAGCCATAACAAAAGGACTAGAAATAAAGAAATTTAAGCCACTATCTGTTATGCACTATTATCTGTTGATCGAAAACTATTATTTGCTTGCCACATAATAATTATGTACTAAATTATATTAAAATA
Organism: Poecilobothrus nobilitatus; assembly: GCA_947095535.1. NCBI lineage: Eukaryota > Metazoa > Arthropoda > Insecta > Diptera > Dolichopodidae > Poecilobothrus > Poecilobothrus nobilitatus. The sequence goes on from OX352773.1 coordinate 160,582,682, forward strand.
TAAAAAATAAAATTGTCTCGGCTCCGGGAATCGGGTGCAATAATTATAATATAAAAAAAAAAAAATATTCATATTATCGCAATATAAATACTTAATATATCACATAATATCTTGTACACCCCACATTCCTACCAGGAAACAGGGGTTATAGCTATCTGGCACATTTATGTACCACGGTACCTGTATATAAAATAAAAAATAAAAAATAAAATGAATTATTTAATTAAAACTTAAATATTCGATCAATAACATAATATTATCAAAAGGATTAAAAAATTATTAAATGGACTGTTTTTTTCATTTCAAAAAAAAAAAAAAAAAGAAAACAACAAATCTTTCAATTTTTAATAATGAAATTTTTGAAAATATATATAAACAAAATAAATAACAAAGTATATAACTATCTTTAAAAACTTACCATATAACTATCATAGTTGACATTTTCTTTATTCTTTTGATTTTGATTATAATGTTTATGAAAATTCTTGTAAAATTTTTCTTTATTATTTTCTTTGACAGCACTATTAACAATCCTCTGAGATATTTTTTCTATATTATCAACATTATCCGGAATATTATAAATGGCTACATTTTTTATATTTTTATTATTATTATTATTATTATTATTATTATTATTATTATTTATTTGTTCACTAGTACTGATACTAATACTACTACTAACATCAGTATCAATTTCACTATTAATTCTAGACGATAACAATAATTCTTTATTTGATTCATCATCATTTGATGTAAAAGATAAATCATTTTTAGAATTATGATTATGATTATGATTGTTAAAAGAAGATTTACTATTACTTGTATGACTATTGGGATTATCATTTTGATAATCATTATCATTATTTATATTATTATGTACTTTATTATTATCATCATGATTATTATGATTATAATGTTTATAATGATTTTTATTAACACTATCATTTTCATCATTATCATTATCATCATTATCATCATCAGAATTATTACTATTATTATTATTATTAATATTCTGTTGGTTATGTTTTGAATTCCCATTAGAATTTTGTTCATTTTTATAATTTTGTTTTTTTTGTTGTTTTTTTATTTTCTTTTTCAATTCTAAATGTTTTTGATGAAACATTTCTCTTTTATGGTCTTCTTCATCTTGTTCTTCTTCTGATTTTACTTTCAATTCTAATTGATGTTTTTCTTGTAATTTTTGTTGATGCTGTTGTTGTTGTTGTTGTTGATATTGCATTTGTTGTTGTTGCTGTTGTTGTTGTATTAAAGATAATGGTGGTGGTTTTATTTCAACAACAACAACAGGTATTGGTAATTTAATATCTTCTTCATCTAAATCCTGATGTGATTTTAAATATTCTAAACCTTTATCAACATTTTTCTTAATATTTTCCATAATTTTCTTTTTACGTAATTTTTTTTTTGGAAAAATTGTTGTTAATGCTGGTGATTGTGTTGGCATTGAATATTGTAATTGGACAGTTGGTATTATTGAATTTTGTTGTTGTTGTTGTTGTTGTTGTGAATGTAATATTCGAATATTATTATTATTAATATCTTCAATACTATTACTATTACCAAATTCACCACCAATACCACCTGGATAACTATTTAATGATGATGATGATTGAAAATTATGTGATTTTTTTAATATATTTTTACTATTACCATTATTATTATTATTATTATTATTAAATATAAATGCAGTTTGATTAAAATAATTATTACCATTATTTGTATCATTTAATGCCCATAAATCACTACCAAATAAAAAATTACCATTACCAGTATTTATAATAATACTATCATTATCAAATGCATCAATATCATAATCTAATGTTAAATTATCAAATGCTTGTAAACCCCATCTAATATGATCTTTTTCATTTGAATGTCGTACTCTTGAACGTCCATGACGTATAAATAACATATCATTTGATGATGATGATTGTATATTATTAATATTACCAATATTATTAATACCATTGATAATACTACCAACATTACTATCACTAACACCACCACCACCAGCATTGGCACCATTATCATTTATTATTTCATAAGGACTTATATTATTATTATTATTATTATTATTATTATTACTATCACTATATCCAATATTTTCAGATAGCATATTAGATGTATTTAATATAGTACCTTCAACAATAATTATCACAGGTGTGATTTGATTTATAATAAAAATTATGACAATAAATAGAAAAAATTTTAATAGTTTATCGATTGTATCGATATATTTTAAAATAAATCGATTTTTATAATTATAATAGTAATAATAATAAAATGATGATAAAGCTGAAGCTATTCTATTATAAAAGTAATTATTATGAAACGCCAGCATAATTATTATTTTCTTTATTTTTTTTATATTTATTTACTTATTATATACTTATATTTATATATATATATAATTATTATATATTTTTTAATTATGTTTTATTTTATTTTATTTATTTTTTGTGGTCTTTTAAATGTTTAAATTTTTAATCGAATTTAATTACTAAGATAAAAAAAAAAAAGTTATTAGTAATATATAGTGTTACCAGATATGTTAAGTTTTTTGTTATTTGTGTAGTTCTTTTTTTCGTTATTTATTTTTTTATCTTTTAAACAGTTATTTTTCAATTATGTTAAAAATTTTTGTTTCATTTTCATAATATTTTATATTTTTAATATTAAAGTTGTTGTTGAATGACTTCTTTATTCAATTTTTGATGAATACAATTGTAAATTTTATAATTCATTTTTTTTTTTTGTAGGTATACTTTTGTATTATTATTATCTTTATTTTTTTTTTTTCATTAAACTGAACCTATTTATATTATAAAATACAAATTATAATCGATTTTAATATTAAAATCAATATTAATTTGATTGAAATGTTGAATACAAGCAAATATTTTACCTTTTGCAAACGATATTATACATATTATTATACGTAAATATATTATATACTAACTATATTGTATTATAGGTATTGATTTGTTCATTAGCATATTTTTGTATCATAAACTTTTTTCTGTATAGTCAGGTTATAAAATATTAATGATGTTAAAAAAAAAAAATAAAAAATTTTCCCGCCAAATTTCAGCCAAATTCCATTATTCAAGTAGTATATATGAAATGCCAATAAATGTAATGGTTTTTTTCTTTTACTTAATTATATAATATAATATTAGTGTTTATTTTAATATAAATATTATATCCATATAACATTTATATATTTTTGTTTTGGTTAAAACTTATAATTTATTTCTATTTTGTTTTTTTTTATTAACTATTTTAATAATTTTATATTTTTTGGTTAAGTGGTTGTGTGTTTTTTTTTTGTGACACTATTTTTTTATATTATAATAGTTAACACGGTTTTTGTTTTGTTTTTTATTTTTTTGTTTTAATATGTTCAGGTATTTGGTAGTTACCTTTTAGTTTTTATTCGAACTTTTAATATTAGAAAACACATTATTTTATACCTTTTTTATAATCAATAAATTATTAATAAAATTTTTACATATTTTTTGTGAATAAACTAATAATTTATTATAATAAATGATTGCAGACATTGTTATAATTATATATTTTTTTTTTATTTTTATTATTATTAGTGGTTTAGTTTAGTTTATTGGATTTAATTTTGCTCGAAAATATTTTTAGGGTTTTTAGGTTTTGCTTTTTTTAGATGTTGTTGTAAAATTTAGCAATAAATGATGTTCGACACAAGGTTGATAACCTAAAAAAGCCAAAACAAGAAAACATTATTTAGTATTCAATTTTATAAAATTAATATATATGTATAATTATATAATATAAATATAATATGAAAAATGTAATAACTTTATGAATGTAAAAATTTGTAAAAATCAGATTAATTAATTTATTATATGAGTTCATAAAGTAAAAATACAAAAAAAAAAATGAGGAAAAGAGTAGTAGAGTAAACTATGTCAACTCTGGGATATCCGTATGAACGTAATATATCCTGTTTCTATATAACTTGATCATCTTTTAAACAATTTCATATGTTCTAGTACCGGCGTTATAACCACCGAGATATATTTATGTAAATTATGGAGTTATATGACAGATACCAAAATCTATTGTAACAGCACAACCAAATTTTACAGGAGTTGTTGCCATAAAACTAGATCTTTATTTGACAGAATGCAGACGCCTAGCTTCATTAAGTTCTAGGAGGTGCAAGAAGCCTGAACCGGCTGCTCTAGATCAACAAAATTTTACAAAAATTGTTGGCATGTAACTCGACAGTTATTCACAAAATTTCAGATACCTAGCTTCAATAGACACTGAGTTATTTTCATTTAAACAGATAAGTTGTATGGCAGCTACCCGAACCAGTCGCACCACCACAACCAAAGCTTACAAAAGTTTTTGGCATATAACTCGACACTTATTCATAAAATTTCAGATACCTAGCTTCAATAGATTCTGAATTATTGTCATTTAAACGGAGAAGTTGTATGGCAGCTACCCGAAACCGTCGCATCACAACAACCAAATTTTACAGGTGTTGTTCGCCTATAATTTGACACAATTTTGCAAAATTTGAGACCACTAGCTGCAATAGATACTGAGTTATTTATATATAAAGAAAGAAGTATGGCAGCTACTCGAACCCAGCTTACAAAAAAGCTGGATTTAAATAGCAAAACTAACAATATTGCAAAAGTAACGTCGTGCGGGTGGGCAGACGAACGGACGAACGTACATGGCTTAATCGACTCAGAATTCGATTCTGAGCCGATCCATATCTTTGATATTATATCCAGCTCGACTCCTTTAAGGTTTCATAAACGTAATGGCAAATTTATTATACCCTTGAACATAGTTCATACGGGTACAAAAAAACAAAATCTGAAAATCCTAAAGGCAATAATTTGTAATAACATGTAAAATAATCGAAATTCTAAAATAAATAAAGCAATACATAAAACTAACAGTTTTTAAAGGTGCACATTTCCAAAAAGTATTGAAAAAAAGGAAATATAATAATATAACATAAACTAAATTTTGCTATGTTAATAATAAAAAATGTAAGTAGGTAGAGAAGTAAGCAGATAGGGGGCTTCATGCCGTCTTAAATCAGTTTAGACTTGTTGTGATATCCTGGATCTGTATTTCTTTTAAATAAACCATTCGGAGCTTCTTACAAAGCTCTATAAATTGATTAATCCATCTCCGACAAATGGAAAATGTTATTTAAAAAGAATTTTCTCAGAAATGCTTTTCCTTTTATAGCAAGAACTGAGCATTCACATAAGAGGTGAAAGATTGATTCTTCCTCCGCTTCATTTTTGCAATTTTTGCAATAAAGTCTAATGCGGTAAGTTCTAGCCTTCTGGAATCTCTGCCGATTGGCCGGTGTCCGTTAAAACCCCTATTACAATACCGATATTGCGGTGGTTAAAGGATAAGAATCTATAGTTAATTGTTTAAGATCTAAAGTAGGCCAGTTTTGTTTGGCCACGCTGAGTGTGGCTACTATTAATAAAAAAATTTGTGTAAAAATTTGATATGATTTGAGTTAAAAATATTGCCTCAAATTATTATAAGGTGCCAAAACTACAATTATTTTATCATGATTAAATTTCTTTTAGTTTTCACAACAGTCGCAAATACGGCACTCACTTTCAAATAAGAAAATTATTTTATGTGGAGTTAAAAATATTTTTTTTATGAACCTTTAATGTTATCTATATTTTCAAAGATTTTACTTCAAAATTTTAACAGTAACCTTAAAATCCTCCACCTTAAAATCTAAAATTTGTCAACATTTTAGTTTTAAATAACTGTAAAAAGTTCTTTTAGAAAAATAATTTTTTAATAAAATCAATCCATATAACTAAAATATTTTTATTCTTTTTTCTGTATTGCATCAAAGTATTCTAAACAAACGGAAGGAATTAAGGACATACAGATGTGACAGTAAAGAGTGAAACAATAACAAACATTTATTTTTAAAACTTTTTCAAAATGTGCAAAAAATATAAAAATTTATTGGAAAATTGGTGTAAAAATTTTAAACCAGCAATTTAGATTATAGATAACATGTAATTTTAATATAGAAAGACAGAAACATAAAAGTATATAATATATATACTATACATGCGCTTATTTAGGTACACATGTATAATAATAACATACCTATATAAATTTTGTGTACAAATATAGTAACAGTTTATCACAGTTCATTGATTATTTTGTATTTTAGGAACATTCAATTTACTATGGTTTACATAGAACAAAAAAATAAACAAGAAATGTATCATTTAACAAAGTAATTATTTCAATTAGAGTTACCAGAGTTATATTAAAATTTTTTTTTAAATATTTGTTAGGTAAGAATAGTTCAAATATTTAATAGAAGTCGCGTAAAATAAAATTCATTAATTTCATCAAAACTATTTTAAAATAAATTTTCTAAATATTTCTTTAATTTATTAAATTTGGTATTTTTGTAAACATTAAATTTTATAATTAGAAAAAACTGTGAACTAACCTTAAAACAATAATATTCTAATCATAAATCATCAAATTAAAATTTATGGAAGCCCTATGCTCTTTCAAAGGATGAAGTAGGGGGAAAAAATGCATATCTCGATCAAGAGAAAGGCAGAAAAATCTTAGTAGATTTTTTCCCCCAGATTTAGATAAACTTTCTGACATGGCTCTGAGAAGATTTTAAATCTTCTTTCATCAAAGTACTACTATCGTGGCATAAATTTAAGGAAACTTAATACCAACTTTTGTCGAATAGGTTCTCCTAAGTTTTGAAGGTACAGTACGGCCCAAAAGTCTAGTGATTACTGATGCTTTTTAGATGATTCATCAATAAATCATATTTTATGAAAGCACAATTAATAATAGCATGTATGTGATCAAATACAGGATTCACTGATTCAGTACATTTGCTCCCAACTAATGCTTGCGCATGTTTTTTATTTAGGAACTTGAATTCTCTCAATTCGCAACAACGTTCAGAACCCGTTTTTCCTCTCTGGAACAAAAGTTGATTTAACTTTTACTTTTTAGTTTAGAACAATTTTTTTTGTTTATGTTATTTTTCATTTTTTTGACATTTCTCACATTAAAAAAAAAATTATTAGACGACGGACAGAAAGAGCGGGGCTGTGTCTCCTGTCTAAATTATTTTTTGTTCGAAACAGAATGTTCTGAAGCAATTAATCCTTAGCGTTAGAATTCTCTTTTAAAAATATAGATCGAAACAAATGTACTGAAGCAGTGAATCCAGCATAATAACATGAACAATAACCATGGTATAAAATACTGTTCTTAACTTAAGATGAATATTTTGTAATATTTTATTACCATACTGTAAATTTTCATTGTTAGTGATACTTCATTATATACAATATCTAATTTAAAAATATGTTAAATATCACTCGTATCTCAATCAAAAATTTAAAAAAAATAAATATTTACTTTAACTCGGTTCTTATATTGCTTTAATAAATAATTTCTACCATCATCAGTCTGATTTGTTTAATCTATTTTATACTCACAACTCTATTTAACTCAATCATTATCATTTTTAAAACCTGAATAAAAATTTTATTAATTTGAAATAACAAAAATATAAATATTGTATTTTATATAATAATTAATAAAATCTTAAATAAGGCCAATTAGGGTAAGGATCATACACATACACATACACATATATACCTATATACTACAGTACTACAGTATAATATTAAAAAATCGAATATAGATTTTTTCTATTAAATTTAATTAAATATTTAGATTTTAACAAAAACACTTTAATATAATTAATTTTTAATAATTATTCCTAAAATGTGGTAGCTATTTATAGTTTTTTTTTTTTTTTTTCGAAAATTAATGAAAAATTAAATATTTATAAAATGATTTGAAAAACCAGTCAGAAAATTTATATAAAATAAATAAATATTGGTTGATGTCCTTTTTATTCATTTTGATGCATATTCAAAAATTTTTTAAGGGATTTTAATGTTATGGGAGAAAACTAGTTTTTCCTAAAAGTATATCTGTATAATTTATTTTTATAAAATAATCTGTATATTATATTTTATTATCGCACAGCGCCGTGAAATAAGCCTCTTCGAAATAAAGCCCACTAGATGTTATTTCACATTTAATGAGAAACGATACCGTGGTGTCTTTTTCCTCAATTACCAATGAAAAATAATACCCAAAATGATATTTGTCTTTCAATTTAATCTTCGACTTCTTGACAAATAAGACTCCAGGATATTATTCACATTTTCAACTGTGCCAGAAAGTTAAAAAAACAGAATGATACAAATGGTTTCTATCTTTATGTAACAAAGCGAAAATATATTAATTTTTATTCTAGTCAATTAAAGATTAAAAATTCCCTTTTTTGGAATGGATAATTATAATATGTATGAAAACTATAGCTTTTTTAAATCATTATAGAGATCGGTAATTTTTTTTTTTACTTTTTTTTAAACGTGCATAAAGGTCAAGTAATTGATATAAACTGAAACGCTTTATAAAAGCAAAAACCGTAACAAACTTTCGTGTTTTATAATTAAATTTTCTAAAAAAAAAGTCACTACATTATATTTTGAAAGGTCCCCATAATTTAAAATGTCACTCTTGTTAAAAAGCTTTAGCTATTTATAATATCGGAATACATTTTTTTTTTACAAAATTTGGATTTTCATCTGTGTGAATATTTATGACTTTCAGCTGTCAACGAAGAGAGTAAGGATCCTCTCAATTGCCTACTAGACAATATAAAAATAGTATACAAGAAGGAGTAACGAAAATAGAAAAATTAATCAACCCTTTTAAGGGCCAAATATTTTATAAAAGAGTCTATTTATTTAAAATTTTCTACAACATTATAATATGTATATTCTGAAAAAGAGCAATGTACTTGTTTTCAGTCAGTTTGGTAATTCTACTTTAGTTAAATATTGATTTCCATGGAAAAATAACTTGTTTTCTATTAAGTTTTTATTTTTGAAAGAATTTTTAATTTTTTTCGGCTTTGAGTATTACGAAACTGGATTTTATTACGCATTTAATGAGAAATAACACCCGGGAAGCACTGGTTTTCAAGAAAGAGAAAATAACATTTGAAAGAGAAATAACACTCCAGGATTTTATTTCTCATATTTTAGGATATTATTTCAGAATTACATATGAGGAAAAACGCCACAGGGTTAATACCTAATCTTATCAAATGTCAAATAACATATTTGAGCCTTTATTTTGCAGAGCCTTATGAAGACCATGTGTACGTATATATACCTTTGAATTTCTATTCGTAGCATGATTAATTAACTTGAATGCTAGAAAAAATCTATGGAAATCAAACCCAAATCTTGAAAACAATATGTACCTATAGTCTAATCAAATTTGCCATACTTGTTTAAAATAATCAACTTTTTGATTGAATTCAGAAAATTGCATTTTGGGTTTTGTTTTTATATATATTGAAGAATTTATTGCTTTCCTAAAAAATAATTCTAAAAATGTAGAAATATTATTTAATTTTCATATAAAATTTAGATAAATAATTGAAAAACCATTCCTGAAAGTTCAGAATTGTTATTATATGAAAGTTTTTTTTAAAATTTATTTAATTTGAAAATGAAATGAACTCCATGATGTTTGAAAGTAATTACTCACTTATACGAAATCTCGTATGAAAGGCCGGTATCTTAACAACTACACCATTCTTATCCATCCAATGGTGTAGTTGTTAAGACACCGGCCTTTCATACGAAAGGTCTCGGGTTCAAGCCCCGGCTGGGTCATATATATTTAAAAAAAATAATATAGATTTTTCTTATAATATATAATTAGTAGAATATAATTAAATTAAAAATAAGTATATATGTCCTATAAATTATAATTAATATCATATTGTAATAACTATATAATAAAAAAAATAATAATAAACCATATTTCTTGTATAAGATAATAGATGGCGTAGAAATAAAAAAGAAGCGTCTTAGTCTTGTACAATAGCTACAGCCGATAAATTTCACTATCAACGTCTTAGTGAAATTAATGATTCATGACACTGAAGCTTAGACAAATATGTATAATAAATGACTTAGTGGATGCCCTATACTCCTCATAGAAGTGACAAGGAAAAAAAAAATAAACAATACGCATTCTTACTTAAGCTAATATTTGAGAAGGTTAGTATATGCGAAAATCGGGGAGGAGGAAAACCGATTTGAAGAATCTGTACGAACATAGCTATAAGGATATAATAAATCGTATGCATAAAACTGAGTTTTATGGTACCAAAAATGGTACCATATAAAAGGTACTTAATTAAGTCAAAACAATATCATAAACTTAATTAGATCAAATGTTTGAAACTTTGTAAAACATGACTCATTTTTTTTCGAAACAACATGTTCGTTCGGGTATCTTAGAAATCATACAGTTAACTAAACACTATTCTTGATTTTATAGAAAATTAAAATAAGTTTAGATATTTATTCCTTTTGTATTTTTTATTAAAATAATAGTATGTTCAATTTAACTGTTTAGTTTTGTGACTTGCACCAAAATTTTAAAATGTCATATAATAAGAAAAATGTGAAAATAGGAGCTTTTTTGCAATTTTGGGAGGCCTTTAACTCCGGAATCCTATATAACTAAAAAATACCGTCAACAGACGTAAAAATTTATTATTGAAGCTTTCATTTTTATGTCCTACTCCCTAGCCAATATACTGCGTTAGCAGGTAAGGGTTTCATCTCATTATATTGGCTAAAGGGGGAGGTGGGTTTAGTCAGTAAGAATCTGACACTACCAAGGGGAAATTTTTGGTGCCTTTCGAAGATTACCACTTCCCTTAGAGGCAAAATAAAAAATTTTAAGCAGATATATGAGATATACACATTTAAAATAGCTACTGAGCTTCTGGACGCCCACTTGAAAAAGGTGTTCTACAAAAGTTGTTTTTTATGAGAATTACCCACGATTAAAATTTTTTCTTCTATCTTTAACGATGTCGAAGTTTTGTAAACAGATGGACGAACAGACAGCCGAGCGCACGAACAGAATGAAACGAATAGGCACATTTTTTCAAATTCCTTTTGGAATTGTGCTAAAAATGACGGTCATTTAATAAATTCTATGTTTTCTGGATATTTAAGATATACAGTTGCGGTCAATGAAATAGCAGTTTAGTCCTATGTTATTGATACAAGGGAGAAATTTGGAAAACAATAAATGGAGAATGGCAAAACAATTAATAGAATATTTAATATTTTGAATGAATGACCTTTATTTGCTCAAGGTTACTTTTGGAATCAAATGATTGGCAAATGACATTGCATTTAAAGAAAATCAACAAAATAGCAGTATTTACAATAGTCTTCAGACAATAGTCTTAAAAACCAATATTATTTTCTTTTAATATTTTGTGAAAAATCCCTTATTATTAATAACGACTTCACAGCGATATTTCATAAAATTAGCCAAACTTTGGTAACGTTTTTCTTTTATTGCCATCCACCTACGTTTCACATCGTTCTGAAACGTTTAAAAGTTCATTGTTGTTCTTATATAATATATATATATTAAGTTATTCTTATATATCTTTGTAAATTTGTATATATTATATAATAAACAAATTTTCGATTGAATTTTTCTTTTATTTTCTAATGACTCTTTAAAATTAGGACTATTCTTAGAAAAAACCTTTATTATTTTAAGATTTTATATTTTACTTGTCTGTATCATATTCAGATTTTAGAAGATAAGTAAAAGAGTAAAGTTTAAAAACAAATTTTAACAATCTCAAAGGAAATTAAAAATAACAAAAACAACGAAAAATTACATGGAATTGATATTTAAAATGTCCTTGAAAAGTTTCTTTCAATGTTAAAGTTAAGTTTTTCTATCAAAGCAAAAAAAAAGTTTAAATGACACAAACATACGTATATTTTATATATAATATATACATAATACCGAAAATTTTGTATACCGTGCTTAGGCCATTATTGAAAACTTTAACATTGAAAGTTTATATTTATTTCCTCTCAATTGAATATTTTTAAGAAAAAGTTTCTTCAGCTACTTTTTATGGAAGCGAGACATAATCCCGCTTTCCAAACTCCCGTTAAAATGAAATTCCGCTAAGAAAAAATCCCGCTATTGTTTAAAATCATGCTTTTTTGTAATTTTGTTTTTTATTTTTTATTACAAGGAAAGATATCGCAAATATTTCTTTTTTATAAATGGCTACATAAGAAATTTTATTATTAATATTTTCTATGAAAAAAAAGAACAAATAAAAATTTTTATATTTTTGAAATATTTATGTAAATAAAATTAATTCGGTGGAAATTTAGAGTTGGTTACAAAATTAGGATAATACTCTTTTTAAGGAGTATTTATGTATTTGATTTAGAAAGATTTTAGAGTTGGTTACAAAATCACTATTTGCGACCTTTCGTACCTGACCCAAGTTTTATACAAACATTGATTTACTGAGCCTATTATTATCAATAATATTTATAATATGTCCTTCGGTACATTGCGGCTAGTCAAGATTTAATGTAACAAATAATATAATAAGAAGTTAAGGTGTTTAAAAAGAGGTTTGATTTCTTCACTATTTGCTACGGCATTACTTTTATCAGCAAAATAAATAGGTATCAATTGAATAAGTTATAATATTTCATTAACCCGGTTATAGGACATCTCAAACAGTACAACATTTCATTCCAAAAATCATTTATTATAAATAGATATGAATATTTATTTTCTCAAATAGATTCAATAATTTCTAATATTTTGTCAACAAAAACAATCTTAAGATTATTGTAAATTTAATTTTGTTTTATTGTCTTAATAAGCTCAACTATTTACGAGTCACTGTATTTATTGGAATATATTTATTTTATATCTGGATAAACAAAGTATTTATTTATTTATTTTCTTTCAACAATTTATGTGATTTGTTTTCTTTTCATTTTTTGAAAAGCAAGAAAAAAAACAAAAGAAAAAATTATTAAAATAGAAAAGTTTTTATATTAATTTTTTCTTTTTTTTTTTCGCTTAAAACTATATTTAACCATTAATATTGGAATTTTGTACAAAAAAAAAATTTGAAGCAAAAAGTTTTTTATTATTTTAAGGAAAATTGTTAAAATTTTATAACAAAAATAAAAGTTTATATTCTTTAATTGGGAAAAAAATAATAAAACAGGGTGAATTTATTAAAATTCGAAAACTATTTTGAATCTATTGTCAAATTTTATACACAACACTTAAAATACTTTCATTTCACACAACACTCAAAATATTTTCACTTCAAACTCTCAAGGTATTCCTTTAAAAAATATTACATTCGATTTAAATAAATATTCTTTTCAGCATAACTAAAATTAAAATAGCTTTATAATAAAATTTAGATTAACAAAAATTAAAAATGAAATTGAATTAACCTAAATCATAAATTTATTTTAATATTTCGACGACATAAAATTTCATGTATTGTTAAATTGCATATCAGCAGGCGCTTATTTATTATTTTGTATTACGAGTATAAGTTAAAAGATTTTTTTTTTTTTTTCTATAGTACAATAAATTATAAAATACTTTTAAATCACCAACTGTGAAAATAAAAAGCTTCAATTTTGAATATATTCAATTCACAGCTTGATATCTAAGACAAGTTAAGAACATTTAAGTAATTTTTTTAATAAAGTAGGAATTTGTTTTTCTTTTTTTTTTTGTGTTTTTTTTTTTTAGTTTTTATGACATTAGAATATCATATTATTTATAATTTAATTTTTATTTTATTAGTTAAGGATTACTTATATAATTACTAAGTAGGTATATGTACTTTGTATTATTATTTATTATATATTTAAATAAAATAATACAAAATAATTCTATCAAATAAAAGGTCTTCACCCTATATTAATTATAGATATTGTTTATTAATATAAAAAAAAAAATTTTTATGTTTTAACTAATAATTTTTTTAATATTTATTTAATGACAATAAAATTTTAAATCAATACAAAATTTTTAAATCTTTAAAAGTTATTTTTTCAAGAACAACATTCTTTATTTTGCTTCATATTATCTATTAATTTAATTTTAGCAAACAAATAGCAGGAAAATTAATTTTATTTAAAAAATTTGATCAGTATCTTGTAAATTTTTTATAAATACGTAGATAAGATAAGATAAGTTTTGACTTGGTCTAAGTCTAAAGCTAATGAAAAGTTTAAAAACATTTAGTCAGTAAATAAACGGAAGATTTCATATACAAAGATTTTTAAAGCCCTTCTAAAAGAAAATTATTTGTTTCAAAATCCTTTTATTTTTTTATAAATTCTATTTGTATTATTAAATGTAAAATAAAGTTTGTAAGAAATTAATAATTTTTCAATTGCTCATGTTTTATTATAATTCTGTATATCTATTTGATGATAATTAATTAAAAACAAATATACGAATATATAGCTGCAATATAGATTAAATATCCAGCCCTTATATGTCTAGACACGATTTATTAAATTACAATAAAAAAAAAACAAAAAGAAAAACAAAAGTAGTCCTGTCAGTTCCATCAGATCTATTAATACTCATTCATTGTTCTCAAATTAAAAAAAAAACACAAAAAATCATTAATTTATCGGAAGAAATAGAAAAGTGAAAATTTTCTATGAAAAAAAAAAAAAAAAAAACATTTCAAATGATTACTAATGACATTAAGAATATTAAATTTTCTTTTAAGTTTGAATAAAACATTTTTTTCCTAAAATTCATTCATTTTTATTTTTCTTAGAACAAATTTTCTTATCAAAATTTTCCTATAATTTTAACACAAACTTTAAAGAAATTTTATATAAATCTTATATATTATATTTAATTTTTTTTTTCTTTAGTGAAAATTTCATTAGAAAATGTAATTATGTAATTTAATTTCGAGAAAATTCTTTACAAATTATTAATACCCATAACAAACACTCCTTAAACACAATTTATCAGAACTGAAAACTAGTAAGGAAAAATAAATAAATAAATTTAATTTACTGACACTACATTAAATATATATATTTGTCTCTAGAAAAAAACTAAATCATTATTCTTACACAGGACCATTTGTACTCTAATGGTATAACATCTTATATACCAATGTTCAGTGATCGTGTCCTGAATAACAGAACAACATAATAACAAAAAAAAAAAAAAAAAAAAGAAGAAAAAATAATTCTTATATTATAATGTTTATAATAAAATTTCCGAATAATTTTCTTTTCCTGGATTAATCTTTAAAATTAGTATCTTGTTTCCTAAATACAAAAGAGCTTAAAAACTTAAGGGAAAATTTTTTTTTTTTTTTTTCTAGAAGAAACTTTCAGAATATGAACAAAAGAATGTCAGAGTTTTTTTTTATTTTTTAAATTGTAAATATTTTTTTATTGTCTTTCTTGACATTTGAAAAAATCTTGAAACTAATTTTTTTTTTTTAACAAGTACGAGTTTTTTATATTATTATTATTATTATTATTACCATTTTTGTTTTTTTTTTTTTTGCTGAAGGGAACCAATCGGCAATAAGTGCGTTATGAAAAAATATTTTATAATAAAATATTCATTATAATTTTATTCGGGATTAATGTGTATGTAATTATAAATGTTCTCTAAAACTGGGTATGATTGCATTTTCAATTAGCATAGGTTTAGAATTTCAACATAGGAGGAGAATTTCAAGAACTTCGTTCACCACATTCGAGCAAACTTTAAACCTATTTTTTGCTTCCTAGCAGATTTTTTTCTGCCCAAGCAATATAATAATATTAAGAGTCCTCCATAACTTATTGTTTGATCAAAATAGGAGGTGGTCTTTAGTGAGTTAATATCCCACTCGTTGATAGGAATCGTGGTTATATAGCTTTTTTCGATGATTTCCACCTATTGCCGAAAACAAATAGTATTATTAATATATATAGAACAAGTTCTGTAATTTACTTAAAATTCTACAACATATTTTAAGAATGATAAAACTATATTAATAACTAGTTATACAGGTACTAAATGAACAGGGGTTTTTTATTATCGTTGAAGAGAAATACATACAATTGCAGTTCGCAGTGGAAAAATAATCAAGATGTAGTTATCATGAGATTGTTATATATATTTTGTTTGCTTCAATCTTTTTCCTAATTTCATTTTTTAATATCAGCATATAGCATTCAACATATCAACAATCAACATATCAGCATTCCAGTTTTGAAATGTGAGTTGATTTTTCAGAAAAATATCATTGCATAAGAATATTGTTGTAAACAGAATAATCTAGAAGAAGAATAACCTAGAATATAATAGGAATAATCTAGAACTATATAGAAATACAGGTAAAATAAATAATATTAGCTTTAAGAATAATAATAACATTAATATAATAATTAAATTGTATTAACATTAACCTAACATTATATTTGTATTAGTATTAGTAATAAGTTATCTAGAGAAATGTAAAGCAACATGTAATGTTCTAGAATATTAGAAATTTTGTATAAATATCGCCGATTTCTGTAAACAGTAAAGAGTTCTAATTTGGATGTGATAGAGTTAAGATCGAATAAACCAAAAAGATAAAGTAAAGTTAAAATGTTATTATTTATTGGAAAACAGATAAATAATTGCGAACTGACAAACACGCAACAATATTACTCAAATAAGAGTGTATTTCATTTTATTGGATGTCAATTATCTGTATTTGCATTTACCTGTCTATCATTTGACTAGATTTCATTTAGCTGGATTTAATTTTACTGGGTGTTTTTCTTTTTTTCATCAGAGCAGAATCATATCTGTCAAGCAAAAAAATTTTGTGTTTCGATTTATGCTCAGATTATCCATTTTGTGTTTCTTTATTAACTCGAAGTTTGCTTAGAGCACAATCTGGGAGCTCGAAAAAATTTCTCACATTTCACAGAATTGTCAAAAAATAAAACGTCAAATTAAGAACAAAATAATAAAAACGTCATTAAAAAAAAATCTCGTGCATAGATAAACACTTTTTTTTGAGTTTTTTTTTTCATTTTATAAAATTGAATTTTACATAAATGAACTTTTTTTAATTTTATTTCTAAAATAAATTCCATTTACTTTTTACAACTATATTATTGCATTTAAAATAATGAAATAAAATAAAAAATAATGACGTTAGAAAATAATTTGGATAAAAATGAACAATTTGTACTCTAATCTAAACGTTTCTTTTTTAACTCAGAGCGGTCACAGTTCAGACAAAAGTTTGCTCTGAAAATTATTTGCTCTGAGCGCTCGACATCTGCTCTGAACATTGATCTGATGAGAAAAAGAAAAAAACTTTTCCAAACAAGATAAAAAAACTTATTTAAAAATGAAAATGAAAATCTATTAAATACAAAATAAAAGTAAGAGTAAGTGTAGTTTTAATTAGATTATTTAGTACTTTAGTTTTTAATTAAATAATATTTAGTTTATGTTAAGTTTAGCTTAAAAAAAAAGTAAAAGTAAATTTTTGCTCTTTCCTTACATATATAAATAATTACATTAGATATTTCCCTTTCCTTACTTACGAACTAAAACTAACATATTTCAGCTATGGACTTTACCAATTGTTAAGTCTGAACTCTGTATTAAAGTCGAGTAAGAAACAAATCGTATATTGTAAGATTTGAAGTAAATAAATAAATAATAAATAAATTCAAGCATTACAAGCATAACAATCTTGTAATATTTGCAATAGATACATATTTCAAGAATAAGGTATTAAAATAATCGGTTGGGAGATATCGCTCCCAAACCGTCGTTAAGCAAATTATTGAAATCCTAATTCCCCTAAAAATCCCTTCTAATTATCTTTTAATATACATCATTTCAACACCAACAAAGGCATTTTGCATACCACGTGATGTTCACTTATCAAAAAAGCAACTTATTAAAGAGATAAAGCAGATTGAGCAGACTTCAGAATGAAATATTATATTGATAACGTATAACGTTTATTTCTATTCTGAGAGAAATGATTTCTGGCATTAGCCTAGTTTCCGTATTTTAGATCATTAACTAAACTAGTTAAGTTTCTGATTAAAAAGTAAAGAAGATTTACAGCTTCTTTTTGATATACCGATCTAGTTGTTAAAATTTAATAAAATTGAAAAAATATAAAGGTATAAAATCATGAGAAAGAAAATATAAAACTTAATTATAAATAACAAAAAAAACTAAGTACCTACCGTATTAACCAGAAAAATTATTTTATTACTTTACAAAATATAATAAATTCTGGACCATTATACATATACACATATATATAATATGTAAAGGGTCTTTCAAATTGAGTTTTCAAAAGTAAATAATTAAAAGACATAGAATTTGAATTGAAACTGGAAAAGCTTTTATTTATTTTTAAAGCACAATGTTTGCCATTTATACTATGAAAATGATATCTCCCGGTTTTCCTTTCCCCAAATACGGCAGTTTTCTTTATTAACGTAGTATTAACGTAGTTTGAAAAATCGTCGTTTTCTTCCAGTATCCAATAGGCAAAGTCCCTACGCATGGAATGATCTTGTGGCAGCAATTATTGAACTTTGTAGGTCTTCAACACTAAATCTTTGTGCATAATACGTTATACAGTTGACTCAGAAAGTCCTAATTGTTGTGAACGTTGGGAAATTGACATGGTGGGGTCAGCTGTAATACTATCACTCACAGCACCAATATTTTATTGTGAACAACCGGTACGAGCATACTGATGTCTTTCTCGATCTTGTACTGCACCAGTTTATTGAAATTACGGCACAACATTACCAATTTCTTGCTCAGTTGGATGATTATGTCGACCATAAACATCGCGCAATTTGAGAAATACATTTCTTACGACCATTTTCATAAATAATTAAATAATTTCAACACGTTGTTGTAATGTATACGACTCCTTTTTTATAAATGGTGAACCTTCAACTGTCAAAATGACATATAATATGGGTGGGTTCAATGTTAGAAGTGTGTTACACTGGCGCCTACTTTTCAAAACTCTATTTGAAAGACCCTATATTATAAGTTTTCTGTTTCTTTTCTAAGATTCCTTTTGGTGATTTTTTTTTCATATTTTTTATAATTCCAAGTGTCACACAAACATACCTAATATTATAATATATACATAAAGTAAATAATATTATTGTTTTATTTTTTTATTTTTTTTTTACTAAATTTATTTGTGGTTTTGTGTGGCGTTGTTAGTATACATTTTTGCGTATTTCTGGAGTCTTCTTTTTTTCATTTCAATCAGGGGGACATAGTGACATTTCTCGACTATCTACACAGTAAATACAAAAAAAAATAAAAAAAAAAAATAAATTGAAATAAAGATGAATAATGACCAAATTCTTGACCAAATTTTAACATTGACAGAAAATTTTTATTCTTACATCATTGAATAAAGAAAATTTTTTCCAAAAAAAAAAAAATTTATGAAAGGTCATTATACTTTGAATAAATACAATAAGGAATGATTTTTCTTTGTGAATTTTATATACTATTGGGAATTTTATTATTATGATGATGATTGTAATAATTTTTTTTTTTTTTGTTTTTTTTATTTAATGATAACAAATATTATTTGCGAAACACTTAACTGAGATTTTAGAACTTGACCTTGAATTTATAATACTCGTATATATAAAACAATATTACTTTTATTTTATTCCCTAGAACAAGAGAATGAGCATAGCTCTTTTCAAAAAAAAAATTTTTGTTTTACTCAACATCATGATTTATATTTATAAAATTGTATTAAATATAAATAACAGTAAAAAACAATATTGTATTTATATCTTAAAGATAATAAATAATTTATCTTTTTCAAAAACAGAAAAATAAAATAAATACAAAAAAAAATTAATATATCATAATATTATTAATATAAGTTATATAAGTTATGAAGTTTTGAAATATTATATAGAAAATTTTCATGTAAAATCGTCATCTAATAAAAAAATTCCTCAAATATTTCATTTTCAAAGTAATTTTTTCAGTGTGTGCGTGGTTTATGTTTATTGAAAAAAATATTAGCCCGTTCATTTTTATTATAAAAAAAAAACGACATTAGAACCACATATTGTATAAAAATTATTTCACATATTGCAGTTGAAATTCATGGAGCAATAAAATTGCTAATAATTGAACAATTATTATAGTTTTTTTTATTGTTAGATAATTTTATATACCCTCACATATTAAATTCCCAACCCAATTTCCAATATTTCTTAATAAAACAGTTCTAAAAATTTTATCATTATTCCCCATCAAATTCCAAAATATAGAATCTTTCCTCATGTGACGATTTGAAAGAGTTTTCTTTTTTAACTTATACATAAAAGTTATTTTTGGAAACCCGTTATTTGGAAATATGGTCTACTGATGATATCTTTTACATTTTCCTATAAATTCACATAAATTCACATCTCTAAAACTTCTATTTTATACATAATATTTAACATCTTTAACAGCCATGATTCTAAGGCGTATAATAGAACGAACCAAACATAGTTAGTGAGAAGCGTAAGCGTGAATTCATGTTGATATTTCCGTTGTAAAGTATATATAGTTTTATAATTGTCGAAAAATGTTTTGGTCATTTCGATTCGTTATTGCAGTTCTCGATTATATGGTCCTATGTTCCGTTCAGCCAGCAAACGAGATATTTAAAATTATATATTAACTTTTTAAAGCAATTATATATGTATATGTTAAATTTTTTCTGCTTGCAATCATAATAAGCTTTAATTTTTCGATGTTAATTTTTAAACCAAAGTGTTGGCTGTAGTTGCTTACTATGCTTCTTATGTACTGCAAATTTGATATCTGCTAGTAATGTTCATCTGCATAGTGAATGTTATTTGGAAAGGTGTTAACTTTGGCAATGTTATTTTCTTTTTCACGTCATATCATTTTAATTTTTCAAATTTCATTTTTTCAACTAAAATATGAATAGTTGAGGAGATAGAATGCCTCCTTGAAGAAGTTCTATTTCAATATTTTGAGGATTAGTTAGATCGTCTTTAGTTTTCATGCAAGCGGTTTGATGTCAATACATGCTTTTTTATGCAACGCGTATTCTAAATATGTAAATCGTATTTTTATCATCTAACTTAGTTCTTCCATTAATTTGTTGTATTGTACTTGTGTAGTCCTTTTTATAATCGACAAAACATAAAAATACATTTTGTTTATTTCGCGACAATTTTGCACATTTAGACTAAATAAAAGAACTTTTTGAGCGCCAACGCTCTTTACAGCCAAATTATGTTCTATCAATGTTACTTTTACATTTGATATAAAATCTACCATAGATAATACACAAAAATATTTTACGAGAATTACTTGTTAAGCTAATTAGTCAATGAACATTCCATATGTCGACGTTTTATTTATCCCAGCGCAGTTCGAAAATTTTACTCTTTAAATATTACTTCATATTTGATGCTCAAAATGACGTCACTTCACTATAGTGAAAATTAGTGATTTCTACTTTCCATAATGAATCTTCTAGTGATACCAAAATTTTATCTTATAATAATTATAGAAAAACAAATTCTTATCTAAAAATAAAAATCTAGTTTTCTTTTTAACTTAATACTATAATAATACAAAATTAAAACTCTAGAAATGCTTTTAGTTTAAAAATGTATGCAGTCGGAAGGAAAATAACAAAAACAATGAAAAGAATTTATCATCATTCAATCTTAAAGATCAGAAGTATACAAATTCCACTATCATTGAAAAATCATCATTCCATTTTCAAAAGAGGAAAAAAAAAATTTATAAATTAATTTAATAGAAATTTTTTTTTGTATGTACCTACGTATGTGTAACATTCTTCAATCTAAAATTGAAGCCACAATTAATAAAATGTATACAAAATCAAATAAAAATTATCAAATAGGATGTTTTCTATTTCTATTTTATTTTATTACTTTACATTTTTTCTTAGCACATTTTAAAAAACAAAATTTAATTTTCAACGGGACTCTGCCGCTCCACCAAAAAATTCTACTTATAATTTACAAAACATTTACACCGTTTAAAATAGAACAATGCAATTTTAAAATGGATAGGTTTCATTAAAAAATTAATTTTGATACTTTTTTATGTAGCCCGACCAATTGAAACTGTAACTCTGTAACAGTTGCCCGCGCAATTGAATCAAGCTCTATTTTTAAATGATTGTATCTGAAGTTCAGCTGAATATTTTTTCAATTAATAAATATCAAACGCTCTGAAATATTTGAAACTTTATAATTGAATTAAGTATAAATTTACCGCCATGTGAAAACAAATTTAGATTCATCCTTATCTCCGGAACGCTTTTTGTTAGAACCCTGTAATTTTGCGATTAGCAAGATCTTTCAAAGATTTAGGAGAATGAACCTCAGAAAAAACGTTTGTACTCAACCCCGTATAAGATGTCAAAAATTTTATATTGGCTATTTTTAGATACCTGAAAATCGGACACCTATGTAAATTTGTCACATGTATTTTTACATTTTAATATGTTAACAATATTTCTTAATTTTATAGGGTTTTCTTAAAATTAAAGAAAGTGTCTCTTGATGTTTTACAATTTTTTCCTACCTATGTAAAAAATTCTACAAAAAAATACAAAATTTGATGCAAAATATAAAAATTACACATAGAGTTTATGCCAAAATTGAAATAGAAATTTTTTACCAATATTAATTAAAATTTCCAATCCCTTTTTACGTTCAGTAACAAAGGAGATTAAGAGTTGCGGTAAAATGTGGGCAGAAATCAAACAACTGGGTCACAATTGAGTGCGATATAGAAGCTTAGCGAAAACATAATGTTTCTCCAGCGAGTAAAACAGGAAAAAAAATGTACATTTCGTTCAAACGATTGAAATTTTGTAAAATTATTTGTTTCATTGACCCAAGGATTAAGTGTTGGCAAATGTTATATAACAATTTATTAGAAGGAATCATAATATTATATTATATATATCTTATATACACTTAGCTTACATTAATGTTCCTCTAATTTATTATGTAGTATCTGTGAAGTTTAAGATATAAGGTAAAATATTTCGATTAGCGGTTTTCATAAAACCTCGATTAAAAATATAGGAACAAACTTTAACTATTTAGGTCTTATAAAAATGGTTTTGTTGTTTAAAATATCAAAAATATTAAAAGGTATACTGAATTCTTTAGAGATTATATCAACTCAACAAATGATATTATCTGTTAAAAAATAAGAATTTTAAACTTTTAAAAAATTTTATTCAAAAAACTTATATTGGTCTCAAAACCCTGTACGTATATGTATATGAATTATAAACATTATATTATGTATAAATTTCAAAGAAAAAAAACAAAGATTTATATAGAAAAAAAAAAGAAAAACGGTACCAGTAAAACCTCAAACTTGAAAGGAAAATAAAATAAAAAAAAGATGTCCTTCGAGTTCTTTTGTTTGAATTGTTTACGAATTTTTCTTATTTTTTTTTGTTATTTATTTATAATATTTTTTTTCTTTTGTATAATTATTGCTTAGTAAAGAAAAACCTACAAGAAACATTTCTTATATACACTTAGAAAAAACAGGTTTTCAACGGATTTATTTCGGTCAAAAACATTTTATTTTATCTTTTTACATTTTACATTTTCTTTGAAAAAAAATGCCAATTTTTAGTTAACTTTTTACAGATTTTTAGTTAATTTGATTTATATACGTCGTGCGGACTTTTGAACAGTTCATCCCTAGTTATTTAAAACTTTCGCTGTTAATCGCTCACGATTTAGTATTACAAAATCAATCAAAAAATGAGAAAAAAACCGAAATAAACCAAAAATTTCCATTACCATATAACAGATTACTTAACAGACAATTTTGCTGATTTAACATAATATTAAAATTTAGTTGGTTGGCAAACTAATTGGTTGCGGGAAATAGTCCCACAAAAAATAATCCCCCTAAAAAAAATGCAATAACACATAAAATAATTGGAGATTATTTCATTATGAAATCAATTCACAATAAAATATTGCCGCAATAAATTGAAATAACCCACAAAATTAAAATTAAAAAAATGTCCAAATTCTTTTAAGATGTAATCTACTAAGCAAACTTAAATAACATAATCGATCAATTAAGGGTTCACTACGTTTGCACGAACAACAAAATCCTGAAAAATAAAAGCGATTTTAGAATTAACTACGAAATTAGGGTATTTCCTTTTTCCAGAATATCTACATATATGAGGTATATGAGAGGTATATTCTGTCTTAGAAGAGGTTTTAAAAATGGGGTTATTCAAAATAGAGGTATTAGATGTCGAGTTATTCAAAATAGAGATATTTCCTTTTTTCAAAATA
Organism: Poecilobothrus nobilitatus; assembly: GCA_947095535.1. Taxonomy (NCBI): domain Eukaryota; kingdom Metazoa; phylum Arthropoda; class Insecta; order Diptera; family Dolichopodidae; genus Poecilobothrus; species Poecilobothrus nobilitatus. The sequence goes on from OX352773.1 coordinate 160,607,134, forward strand.
TTTATATAATATTTATTATGTATATGCGAGATTCTGAATTAGGCTCACTGCATAATTACGAAAATGAAATAATACCCAAAATAATAATTATATGAAATAAGGTCCCAAAAATAAAATGGAATAAGACAGGCTAAAAATGAAATCAAGTCTCAGTTTTTATGCCATAATTTAATGTTTTGCGTTATCTTCCATATACAAAATTGTTCGGTGTTACTGCGTGCCAATCCATTTGCCTTGTAGTAATAAACAAAATTTTTACTTTTATTTTTTTACTTCGTTTGTTTAAGTTTTGGTAGAAATTAATTTTTAAAATATATATTTTTGTAATAAAGGAGATTTTTTTTTATGAATTAATGCACTTTTTGAATAATTTTGTGAATATTTTTATTTTATTGTATTGAATGAAATTGTTAATAATTTGATAATCGACTATAAAATCCGAATATTTTCAACAAGTACATATATATTTTCTTTATTTTCTAGCCAGCCGCGCGGATCGTCGGCGGGCATCATCGCGGAGGGTACACGCGGGAGCGCAGCACCGATGGTGCGGATACGGAGAGCCGATACGCGAAGTGGTTTTGAAGCACGCCGTTCGCCAGACTATTAAATCTAAATGTAAATGTTAAACATATTCTCAAAGACCAAAAGTTTATAAAAAGCCTGCAGCCTTTTTCAGAAAATTTATGGTATTATAACCCAATATTTTATGGGATTATGACTCACTAGCACTTATTCAAAACACCACAAATTTTATACCAATTTTAGTGGGTCATATCCCCGCTAAAATTTTCTGTAAGCTTATGACCCACCTATGGTACATAACACCATAGTAGGACATAACCTCATGGTGGGATTCTAACCTGTGGCAGTATTACACGTCACCAAAATTTACATTTAACAGAAAAATTTAACGGAAAATTTACTAATTTTTATGTTAAATGTATTTGTTAAGTTTGTCTTAAACGAACTTTTTTATTTGAATAAAACCAAAGAATTTTATTTTTTTAACTGATAAAATTATAATGAAAAATTACACTTTTATTTTTTTAAGTGTGTATTATGTATAGAAAAAAAATTTAGTACATTGATTATAATTATACATGATATAACATATTTTAATAATAGATATATATGTACAATGAATATATTACTATACTAAAAATAGGTCCGTATTTTTCTCTTTCTTATATTAAATAAGGTGTCCCAAAGTAAATAATCTATTTATAATGAAGGTCAAAGTAAGACAAAACCGTTTCCAAGACGTTCAGTGCAAAAAATCGCTGAATGATTTTCATAAAATATATTATTTTTTTGCTGTTTATCTGTAATTTTCTTCTGAACATAAATCTGCTAAAGTCCAACATACGAAACAATTAAATAGAGGTACTAAACGAACTCCTTATGAAACAATTATATAGAACTACTAAAAGTAACAATCACTATAAATAGAAGTTTATAATTTCACCACATTTAGAGATATTTAGAAAATTTGCAACTTTATTCTTACCTTAAAACTAAATTTTATCTACATTTATCTGAATATTACAAAAAGTTTAGGTTTAGGTCTCAACCTAAATAAAAGCGTACGACTTATAATTTTTATACGCAAGTACGTCAATACGTCAACGTATCCCAAAATCGATACGCGCGTACAGTTTTTATTTGTACTCGCATTTTTAAATTTTGTTATTTTTTTTTTCATTTTTAAAAACATTACCTTAACAACACATAACAAAAATCAACAAAAAAATTTTATACACTTTGCAGGTTTTTAAATTTTAAATGCTGGACGTACAGTTTGCTGCGTATTTCGTGTGCTCTCATATAAATGCATGCATTTAAAAATATTTTGACAAAATTATACGCCATACTCGTTTATTTAGGCTGCCCCCTTAATAATCATTTTATACAAATATCCAAACACTGAATTTGATATTGAAAGAAATATCGTTGGGACACTCAACGAGTTTACGAAAGGCTAGCGTAGCCTGCTTTTAATATCTTATTCATGTAAGGACACTAAATTTTTATAAATTAAAAATATTACAGAAAAAGCTAAAACCAAAAAAAAAACGATTTTTTTTTAAATTATAATAGCTATTCTTGTAAAATAATTTTCTCACTAGGAAAATTTCGAAAAACTTATTGTATTTTTTGATATAAACCATTAAAACTTATAAAACTATGTTAAAAATTTTTGTTTATAAACTTGTGTTTCATTTTTTTTAAATATTATAATAAATATAAATTCAAATATTTGCTTTAAAAAATAAAAATTTTTATTTAATAAAAGATTTTAAATATTTTAGTTATGGTATTTTAAATATTTTTACTATTCAACATTTTCACATTAGAATTTGTTTTTTTTCTTTGTTCCTTACAAAAAAAAAAAAAAGAAAAAACTCTGATAGAGATTTTTTTTTTTTCTTTAATTTAATTTGAAAGAAAAATTTAGGTAAAACCGATTTTGAAGAAAATATTTTATTTATATAAATTTAAAAATTTAATATAAAAAATTTTCATAAAACTTTTATAAGAATTTATAAGAATCATATTATGGAAATTCGTGGAAAATTAATACTCGTATAATTTCGATATTATATAATTAAATACTTAGATATATAGGTACTTAATGTGACGTTATCATAAATCTTTATAAACTTTTTAAATATTTTCTTTTTTCTTTTTATGTATATATTAAATATAAAACTGAAGTTATACATATATATTAATACATAGTGAGGTGCAAAAAATTAAAAATTTGTTCTTTGTACATTTTTTTCACCCTGTCATTTTGTCCGCCTGCTTACAAATTTTAATACTATTTAAAATATAACATAAGATACATAAAAGAATTGTATCTATGGCGGATAAATCTCCATAAAATAATTCATTTTTTGGAACAACTTTTTTTAGACATAAGAATGAAAGTTCCAAACATTATATTTTTATATTTTTTGGAAGCTTTTCTTAATTTTATAGGGTATCTTTAAAATTAAAGAAAATGCCTCTTGATTTTCTCACAATTTTCTTTACAGAAATAAAACTCTAAGGTAAATTACAAATTTTTGTTGCAAAATTTTCTTTACAATTGTAAAATATTTTTATTTATTTTTTTTTGAGAACGTGCACCTTTAAAAATTCTCTTTAGTTCATATTTCGTCTTGTTTTTCTTTTTTTTTGACTAACTCTTAACAAAAAGTTATTTCAAATTCAAATTATGTTTTATGTTTAGTGTAACGTTTCTTTTTTAAATCTTTAAAATTGTCCTATATTTAAATCTTTAAAACTATAAAAAAAAATACGTAATAGCTATAAAATACTTAATTTACTATCAATAATACCTTTCAAAACAATATTACTAAATCCAAAATTGAATTTTTCTACAAAAAGGAAGAGATGTCTGTTTTAACGTACATAATACCAGCATATTGTATTATGTTCGTTGAAACAGACATCTCTTCCTTTTTTACAAAATTTAAACATTTTTTATAAAATTTAAGATATCTGACTTAATACTGAGTAGCTGCTGAGATATATTTATGTAAATTTTGAGTTATATGACAGCTATACTATTAAATGATCTCGTTACTACAACCAAACCATAAATTTTACAAAAGTCGACCTCATAAATCTACCGATCATCTATTGTAAAATTTCAAATATATTTAGCTTTTTTCAGATATAAACAGAAAAATTATGGTTCCCACTTCCCCGACCCTAGTACATTAGACCTAATCCAAATAGCAGAAGTCGTTAGCATAAAAGTAGAAGTCATTCGCATAAAACTTCATTTCTTTTGACAAAATTTTAAAATATCCAAATAAACACTGAGTTATACTCATACCAAAAAAGAAGTTGTATACAACAGCTACTCGAATCCGTCATTTGAACTTGTTCAATTTAAATAATAATAATATTAATAAGAATACTAACACCAATAATAATAGTTGCTACAGAGGCCGGGGGTGTTGCCTCCAATAATTAACTCATGCAGTAAGGTGTTATATACTACTGCATGTTGTAACTGTTGTAACGGCTATAGTCACTGTTAGCAAAATAGTAATAAAAATAGGCAGATTCATTGTTTCCTTACAATCTCTCATTCCCAATTCAATGTTTCCGCATCCATTTCCTATCTTTTCCTATCCCTACTTCCTAGTCAATATTCTGCGTTACCAGGTAATGGTTTCATCCCATTATAATGGATAAAGGGGGAGGTGGATTTAGTTAGAAATAATCTGACACTACCAAGGGAAAATTCTTAGTGTCTTTGGAAGATTCTCAAGTGACTTAGGGGGGAAAAAAAATAGCGATATATAGATGGTAAACATTTTAGAACTAGCTTCATTATTTTCAGTGATCGAGTGGACGGAAGCACTTAGAGTTCAATACTTAACAAGAATTTTTACAACTTTTTGCATCTATCTCGTTTCTTTTTTGGTGTTCAAACGAAATCGCAAATTTATTATACTCTTTTGAAGAATATTAATACAGGTATAAAGAAACCTATAACTTATTTTGACTTAACAAAAATCACTATTTAATTGCAGTTATAATTTTAACTGTTTTGTAATTTCTTATTAAAATCATATAATTAAAAATTTACCAACATTTAAATCTCTAGACAACCATTAGCTCATCAAAAACCAAAAACACAAAAAAAAAACCAAAAATAAAATAAAAGTAAAAAGAATTAATACAAAATTTTACTGATTTTATTTTTTAGGGAAAAATTTTAATTATACAGAAATACTTTTGGGATATTTTTATAAAATAAGCCTTGAAAAAATTATAATAATCAAGACATCTGTTCAAAAACAAAAAAAAAAAAGTTGATGGTTTCACTAAATTTCTAATTTTAGTTTTTTTTTTTTTTGTTTTTTTAATTTAGATGAAACTTTGTTCTAGGTTACACCATCTACATTTGATATCAACTTGATGACAGAAATATAATAACATATACGGCAATTATTTAAATTTATCTTTTTTCACACTACCACAAACTAAAAATATATATGTATCTAATCATTAATTTTAGAATTCTTTTGAAAAATAAATTTGAATTTTTTAATCATAAATATATTTAATGTAACATCAAAAGAAAATGAAAACCAATGCTTAATTAAGAATATTTTATTTTATTGGTTTTGTCCTTAAAAAATTCCTTCCTCCTTCCTTCCATCCTTTTTATCATCATTTATGGCATATAAAACATTTTTTGTACATATACTTGATATATACAATAGTACGTCATATTTGATATACCAATTTAATTTCCAGAACGTTTAAAACAAAATCTGAGAAAACTCGAAAAAAAATACTGTGTATGTCAAACTAAAGGTCTTTAAAGGTGCACATTTTCAAAAAAATATTCGAAAAATAATGTTGTAAGGATGTTTTCTATCCTTCACCATCAATAAATGGAAAAGAATATTTATTCGAATGTAAATCATAAAACTGCATTTGTAGGTGGGCTGAATATTTCAAATTTTCTCAAAAGATGATTAAGTATTATGGCAACATCTGCTGTAACATTCAGTTCGTTTGGGATATTTGGATTAATGACACTTGTTAAAATAATAATCATTAATTTAATTATCTGAAATTCCAAAATTTTGCATCAACCTTCCAGGTATATAAAAAAGAATTAAAATTTTCCAAAAACCATTTACTGCACATTAACTTTACTGGACCTTAACTGCAATTTTTACATTGCTCTTGGACTTAGCTGAAATTTTTTTCATTATTATTTATGTAAAGTCGATTCCAGATATCATTCGATTTATTTGAAAATAAATTTAACAAAATATTAAACAGAGTTTGTCAATACTTTTATTGCCAGACTGTTTTATGTGGAAGTAAGGTAATAACGATATTTCTTATTATTGTTTCTTCCTGTGCTATTTGTTTCATTATTTTCATAACTAATTGGAAGCTTAACAAATATATTTACAATGATAGGCTGGTATTTTTAAAAATGAAAAAAATTAAATAGCTACTTCAATTTTCTCTGTTTTATTTTATTTTTACTTGATAACTGATTTTTCATAATTTCTTTTTGTTCATATTTTCATTTTGCTAAAAACTTTGCAATTTAAAAAGCACGGACACAAAATAAAATATTATGAAATCTGTCATCATAGTCCACCGAAGTCCACACAGAAAAATTCTTAATTTCTAATGTACAAAAAAGAAAGAGTGTTTGATAAAGTAACAAAAAAAAAAAAAAATAAAAAAAATACTTTAAAAAATTCTTGTAAAGTGAATAACCTATTAACATTTTCCTTTCCTTAAATTTTTAACCAAAGGAAAATTGGTTAAATATAAATTCTTTGTGATTTATAATGAAAAATTACCCACAAAAATTTTTTTTGAGGAGAAGAAAATTAAAAATTTTTACTTTGAGTATAAATTGTAATTTTTTTCGAAATTGTTTTTCGAAGAAAATTTATAATAAAAAATTTATGAACATGTGTATGTATTATATAAGATGACAATATATATTATTTAATGTATAGGTAAATACATATGCAAGAATATATTTATTTCAATTCAATTATCTTAATTGAACGTGAATATGGGTCTTTTGTATTTTTTTTTTTATTTGTTTTTTTTTTTTTTTTTTGGTTACTTCTTAGAAATATTATAATAAATAGTTAATGACTAAAGATTGTTACTATTTTATAGACTTAGGCTTTTCTGAAAAGGGTGTAATGGACACCTATGAGAAAAATTTCCACATCAAATTACAAAAAAAAATATATAGGAGGGTCGATTTAGACGAATAGAATTTTCATTACTTAATTTCTGATCATAATGAGTATATGTAGCGTTTTGACTATATTTTTCCTCTAACCAAAATCGAGCTCAAGATCATATAATTGCAAATTCAAAACAACCTTCAAGTTAACCTTCTGTACTAAAACTTTAAGTTATATTAATAAGTTTTTAATATAAATTTTCTACAAAATAATTTTAAAAAATCATGTTTGAAATGTTTGCAATTTCCTAAAATTAATGATTGACTATAGAAATTTTTTTTTTTTTTTTTAATTTTTAAATTAAAGTCAATTTTAAATTAAAATACATTTTTACCACAAAATTCTGGAATTTTTCGTAGAATTTTCAGAAATTCAAAAAAAAAAAAAAAATTTCTAGGTACATGTAAATTTAAGTTATTACTAAAAAACATAATACAATAAATTCTCGAGAGTAGGGAATATTTGGGATTTTTTAAAAACTGTTTGATACCAAAATGAAAAAAATCAAAAGAAAAAATTTGAATATAAAAGATTTTATAATTTAATGTACCTATTTACAGTTATGAACACAAGTTATAATAACTGGAAAATAAAATGAATAATCGTCTGATTTCTATTTTTATTATAAGAAATTATATAAAAATGTAACTAACAGCTAAAAATTTTGTTTAAAAGAATAAAAAGTGGATGTTGAATTTCGAAGTGAAATAATTCCTTGATTCCTCAATCTATTGAATTCTTATTCCTACACTTTTTTGTTATTTTCTTTTATAAAAATTGCTGAATCACCTGAATTTATATTGTTTCTTGGGTGTAAATTCTACCACTTTTTAGCACATTTCCAAAAAAAACTTTGAAAAAATGTGCCTATTAATTTCACTCTGTTCATCCATACGTCCGTCTGTTTAGACTTCTACACCGTTAAACATACAAAAAAAAAATTTTAACCATGTATCCATCCCTCCTAAAAAAATTTATTTTGTGGAACAACTTTTTCATGTAGCCAACTGTACAACTGTTTCATGTTGTTCGGAAAGATATAAAAATTAAAGCTTCAGTAACATATGTGTATGTGGTTTAAGGTTTTTTATTAGTTATAAAGGATCCGCGCTCCTCAAAATAATAAAAAGATCCTATTTTCACATTTTTTATATGAAATATACTTAAAAATACTTACGAAATTGGTAAATATATAAATTATATGAAATTTACCAATTTCGGTGCAAGTCACAATTCTAAACTGTTTGTTATTATTTTTCTTAAATATTCACTTTTAAAAATCGTTGGTTTATATTCTACTTTGTTTAATTATTTTTTCTCTTTCTTTTATCTTTTACCTTCTTAAACGGAACTGCAACCCCTCAAACTTTTAAAAAGCCCTATTTTCAAATGCGTATGTTCTCATTTTCTACTTAACATTTTTTCAATCTGAAAACACCATTCGACCGGAATTTTTTTACCTTTTTAAATCTATATCAAAATTATACAGGTTTCTTAAATTTTGTTTTAGAATTTACCGTTATGTGAAAACCAATTTATGCATGGTTTTTCTACCTTGATAACTCCGGCACGACTTGACTGTTAGATAGGGACTTGAAATTTTGAGATAAGAAAAAACTTTTAGAATTAGTGTAAGTTTCCTCAGAAAAGTTTTTTTGAACACCCCTGGTTTTGCGCTATTAGATCTCAAAAATTGAAAATTTGGTATTTTTAAACATCAGTAACTTAGGCACTTGTACATATTTTTCTTCGGCAAGAAATAAAAATTAAAGCTCCAGTAATATATTTTTACATGTGTCAACGGTTTCTCCAGAGTTATAGCCCCTCAAAATTGCAAAAAAACCCTATATTCAGATGTATATATCTCAGGCTCTGCGTAATAATTTTACAATCTAAATCCGCTATAAGACAGAAAATTTACTTATCTCTATAAAATAATATCAAAATTATGCAATATTTTGTAATTTACTATTTAAATTTACCGTTATATGAAAACCAAATTTTGCATGATATTTCTTTTTCGTCAAGAAAGAACTTTTAGAATTAGTATAAGTTTTCTCAGAATTTTTTTTTGTACCACTCCTTGCTTGAGAGCTATTAGGGCTCAAAAATTGAAAATTTGCTTTTTTTAGACACCTGTAACTTAGGCACCTGTACAAATTTTTGTTCGGAAAGATATAAAAATTATAGTTACAGTAAAATATTTTTATTTGGTTTAAGGTTTTTTATTAGTTATAAAGCGCTCCCCCTCTGCGCTCCTCAAAATAGCAAAAAGGTCCTATTATCACATGTTTTCTTATATGAAATTTTCTAATTTCGGTACAAGTCACAATTCTAAACAGTTTATATTATCTTTTTTAAATGTGCACTTTTAAAAACCGTTGGTTTATATTCTGCCTTGTTTAATTCTTTTTACTCTTTCTTTATCTCTTTGTAATGGATTGTTTTAATTCATATTAATAACTTATAGTTCGTAATTAAAGAACATTTTAAGGTCGTTCACTTGTTCTTTTGTACCGTTACCAGCTTTTGTATTTCTTTAGCCTATCATGTCGACTGATACAGTTCACTTACATTACTGGTAATATAAAAATGTAATGTTTTGTTTCCTAATAAACGATGGCTCTTCATCATACTTTAAAAATTACCTAATGGAAAATTGAATATTTTAAAAGAAGAAACTAAAGTAAATAGATTACGATAGATAACGGTATAATATATTACGATAGTATATGGTATATTAAGTAATAGTATAATGATATAATGGAATAAAGTTAATGGTATATAAGAAAATAAATGTGTTGTAATCAATTAAAAGTCTGATAAAGGTACGCATAACGAAAATATAAAAAAAAATTCTCTGCTACTACAACTTTTCTATCTTTCAAATATAAGCACTGGTTATTTTATTTGAATTAAGCCAATCTTAAGTATTTTCTTACCAGTCAATACTTAAAAACAAACTTTTAAAATGAAAATAACTAAATTAAATTACAAAATTTATTAAAACACACAGATACTATTATTTTATCTGATACTGTAATTATATCGGTATATTATGTAAGTAATCAAATATTTATACTTATACTTAAAAATTAAAAAGGACAAAAAATATCTTAATCCCATTAACCATTAAGTAAAAAATTTTTAGACCATATAACAAATTCTGTGGAATTAAAAATTGAAGGTCCTTTTTAATTTATTTTGAAAAATGGTATATTTTTTTTTTAAGTTTTTTTTTTTGTATTTTATTTCTGTTTAAAGATGACCTTGTTATAATTATTGGAAGTAGTAAAAAATGGGGTATAATATTTTGTCCAAATACAATTTGAAATTGAATACAATATAAAAGAATGTATAACCCACAATAAATTCTTAACTTTTAAAAAGTTTCCTCTTATTTAGAGAATTTTTGAGGAGATAAAGCACTCTTCTTTTTTTTTTTTTTTGTTTTTATCCTTTTTTTTACATTTGTTTGTTTGATACACATGAAATGAAATTATACATCGCAATGGAAAATTTTATTTTTTGGTTATCCCAAGAGAAAACAAAAAATTTTAAAAGATGATAAATAAATTTTAACTATTCTTTTGAATAAAAATTTGTTTTTTTTTTTGTATTAAATGAAAAAATTCATCATAAGAATCAGATTTCAAATATTAAACGAAAAAATTTACTGTTATCGAATAGATTCTATTGTCAGAATACAAAACATACACGATATAACCAGTATAAAGCCACAAATATTTTGAAATGTACACTGTCAAAAACCAAGTCTTTCTATATTGATCTGAATCAAACATTGATTTATATAAGTGTTTGCTTAAAATAAAGAATGAAATATTGATGACTTAAGTAAACACTTAAATTTTTTTTGTTTTTTTTTGTATTCTCAATTTTATAAAACAGATTCGACATTTCATATTTAACTTTGAATTTATTAAAGAAAAAGTCTATTAAAGTTTAAATGGATTTTGTTTTTATGGTTTAAATTAAAGAAAAAATATTATTTGGAATTAAAATTAAACGAGGAAAAGTGCAGTAGAGTAGACTGTGTCAACTCTGGGATACCAGTATGAATGTAATATATCCTGTTTCTAAATAACTTGATCTTATTTTAAACAATTTTAGATGTTTTAGTACTGACATTATAACTGCCGAGATATATTTATGTAAATTGTGAAGTTGCATGACAGCTACCCAAATCTATTGCACCAGCACAACCAAATCTTACAGAAGTTGTTGCCATAAAACTTGATCTTCGTTTTTAAGATTGCAGATACTTAGCTTCATTAAATTCTAAAAGGTGCAAGAAGCCTGAGCCGGCTGCTCTAGACCAACCAAAGCTTACAAAAGTTTTTTGCATGTAACTCGACACCTCTTTACTAAATTTCAGATACCTAGTTTCAATAGACACTGTAATTTACATTTAAAAAGACACAGTGTAATTTACATTTAAAAAGAAAAGTTGTATGGCAGCTACCCAAACCTGTCGGCCCAGCACAACCAAATTTTACAGGTGTTGTTGGTCTGTAACTCAACACGATTTTGCAAAATTTCAGATACCTAGCTTCGATAGGTACTGAGTTATTCCCATATAAACAAATAAGCTGTATGGCAGCTACTCGAACCCGGCGGTCGATAAAACTGAACTTAAATAGCAAAACTAACAATTTTGCAAAAGTGACTGAGCCGATCCATACCTTTGACACTATATCTAGCTCGACTCCTTTAAGGTGTCACAAAAGTAATGGCAAATTTATTATACCCTTAAACATAGTTACGGGTATAATAAAGGATGTTCAAAATTGAGGTATCATTTTGATTTTGCCGCCATTTTTTTTCTACCTCGAATTTTTATACGAGGTTTCTTTAGGTATATTCTAAATACATTTCGGTTAGCTAATATGGAACATTACACGAAGGAACAACGTGTTTTTGTTATTACAACATTTTTTGAAAATGGTAAAAGTTTTCAAGATGTAATTAGGAAATTTCGAACAAAACTTGGTAGAGAAAATGCTGCAACAAATCGTGCCATCAAGCTGATGGTTGATAAATTTCTAGAAACTGGATCTGTTCTTGATAACAGAGGCAATATTTATCAATGTAGTGGCCGTTCAACCGAGAATGTAGCAGCTGTGAGCAGAAGTGTTGAGGAAGATCCAAAAACTTCCATTCGTCATCGTTCGCAGCAATTAAACATCAAACCATCCACATTATTCAACATTTTGCATCGTGATCTCCATTTAAAGGCTTATAAGATCAAGCTGACGCAAGAATTAAAACCAACTGACCATGCATTACGTCGGCAATTCGTTTCTTGGGCAATCGAAAAACAAGAAGAAAATGAGAATTTTTTTAACAAAATAATCTTCATCGACGAAGCTCATTTCCAGCTCAATGGCTACGTCAATAAACAGAATTGCCTTATTTGGGGTGAAGAGAATCCAAGGGTTACCTTAGAGCAACCAGTACATCCACAAAAAGTTACGATTTGGTGTGGTTTGTGGTCAGGAGGAATCATCGAACCATATTTTTTTGAAAACGCAAATGGAAATGCGAATACGGTCAATGGAAATCGCTGCAGGGAGATGATCCGAAGCTTTTTGTGGCGGGAAATTGATGATTTGAACATAGAGAATATGTGGTTTCAACAGGACGGTGCCACTTTCCACACAGCAAGAGAAACAATGGATCTTTTGAAGGAAAAGTTCGAAGATCGCATTATTTCTCGTAGAGGAGGAGTGATGTGGCCACCAAGATCGTGTGATTTGACACCGTTGGATTTTTTTTTTGTGGGGTTTTGTGAAATCGAAAGTGTACAGCAATAATCCCACAACAATTCAAGAGTTTAAAAACAACATTATCGAGCAGATTTCAACCATTGAGAACAGTTTATTGAACAACGTGATTCAGAATTTTGATAAAAGATTGGAAGCCTGCCGAAGTAGTAGAGGGGGCCAATTGGCCGACATAATTTTTCATTATTAACCGGAACCTATTTGTAATAAATTAAAATAAAAATATATTTAATATTTCAAAAAAAAAGTCTTTATACGAATCATACGGGTATGAAAATACATATCTATATCTAAGAAAGTAACTTAAATTTTTTTTAGAATTGTTATCAGGACAAATTCAAAAGCCCGACACACATCTGTTAAACAACGTATTCAAAGCATTATATTTGTTTTATTCTTGAATTATCTGGCATTACTTATAATTATGATTATTAGATATTAAAGATCTTTCTTCATTCAAAAGAACAAGTTTCTGGTTTTCAGTCAGTATTTTCAGCCCTTTGTTAATTAAGGGAAATCTAAGTGTTGTATTCAAAAAAGTAATCCAAAACTTCGGTTTCATCAAAAGAAAAATTTAAAGAATTATATTAAGGTAAGGCTTACGATGAAAAACGTTTATACAACATAAAAAAATTGTTTAAAAAACTTCGCTGAAAAAAAAACAAAATACTTTTAAAGTAATTCTATTTTGGAATACAAGATTTTGTCTCATAATTTTTGATAGCTTTCTCTAAAATAAATATATAATAGAAACTGATAAACGTGAAATACAAGCTCTTCTAATATTTCCACAAAAAAAAAGGTTTTCTTTATTATAAGCCTTCAAAATATTTTAGATAAAAACTATTTTCAGTAAAACTTAGAGTTATAATTATTTAACTGTAGCTGTTTAACGATGGAGTAACCGTATAGACGAACAGAGTTAAACTAAAAATTATTTAAAAACATGCCAAAAAGTCATCACATATATCACATTAACGTATACCCTTAAAAGCTATCACAACATTATTAAATGGCTTGAATATGAAAACTAATCATACTTTTGAAATGCTTTCAAATCTTTTGTTTGCATTAGAGTGTGTATTAGACAAACACTGAAACATCATTTTATCTTAAATTTGAACACGATTTTTTATCCTATTTAAATAGATATTAAGTTATCACTCAAATAAATCCTATTTTTCATGATTTTGAACGCTTTAATGATTATTTCAAATCACTATATAACATATTTAATTATATACTGGTAACAATAATTAATATTTGACATGACTTTTGAGATAAATGAAAAATTTCTTTAGAAAATTTTAATCAAAACGCAAAATTTACAAATTACAAAAAAAAATATTTACTTGTGAAATTATATTTTTTTTTTTATTTTTGATTTCTTATATATGTATAAAACAATCCTTTGTCAATTAAAATAAAACTGTTAACAATTTACTCTTTTTATTTACTCTTTAAAATGACTATAAAAAATAATAAGTAAAAAAAATAATTTTTAAAATACATTACAGCAATTTACTTTTATATTATAACAGTCCAAAATGCTTGCACTAGCAACTCACTTTTATATTATAACAGTCCAAAAAGCTAAAGTTTTGCAATCAATTTTATTTTCTACTTTTTAGGGGGCGAATTCGGTTTCGATAAAAGCATATGTATTTTAAAAATTATTTGTTTTACTTATTATTTTATTTTATACTTTTTAGTTTTAAATGAAGCACATCATTTAAATTTAAAAAATATGGGATATTTTTATTATATGGCAAGAGTAAAAATTTTTTATTCCAGTATGTAATTCATAATTAATGAAAGTACCTCGAAGAATAAAATATGTACCAAAATACTGTGATTATAAATATTACAATCCAATTTTAGTTGAAGCAACATTTCTAACACGTATGAAAATAATATACATAAATGTATTTTACTGTATATTTCTATAGTATAGTATTAGTAGTATACCGTATATCCAAACAAACATCTAACCTCGAACACCTACCTACATACCTAATCGCTTAATAAGATCATGCAGTAAAAATTGTTGACAAATATCTTGATTTAAATTATAAACAAATGGAGCGGAAGAAAATAATTTAGGAAATTAGTTTAACATAATATTATTTACATACGTACGTACATATTTACAAAAGTAGTTTTAATTTATTGTGTTGACAAAATTTTGTTTGTAAATCATAATGCGTAATGCGCAAAAGCATAATTTTGTAATGATCTTTACTTTTTATATTCTTTACTATGTACATACAAAAATATATTATGTATGTATGTAGTTTGAATTTGGCAATTGGAATTATTTTGAATGAAATTTTATATGCCTATCTATATACACAATATACATAATAAATGTTCCTAAATAAAACACATAAAACATTAATTTTTAACGCCATACATATTCAATATGCAATAAAGAATGTTGACAACAAATATTCTGATTTAAATCCTAAACAAATGTTTTAAAACAAAATAATTTAGCAACATAAAAATATTGTACCTATATATTTTGTGTTTTGCTAAATCCTAATACAAAATACATGTGGACGTCAAGATTGATTGAACTAAATTATTATAGGAGGAAAGATCAAATAATATGTGTATATTATACATAAAATTTTATTAAAAAAATGTTGATGAATACAGTTAACAAAAAAAAAAAAAATGTACCTACACGAATTGAATTCGAACCAAATTACTCTTACTTTCAAAACCTGTACACTTTCCTCTGCACCATACTACACTTATAAATGTTGCAACAGAATGACAAATAAATAAATAAATAAATAAACCGACAGCGACGAGTTAAATATAAAAGCATATAATATATTATAAATATCTACAACTTTTATTACATTTTTCTAACCTAGTATAAAAACAATTCGTATATCGTATTCTTGTACTAATAACGAAACAATTTAAAATGAAGGACATTTTTAATTATTTCACATAAAAAAATACATTACACCTTATAAAAGGGAATTAAATGACATATTTTTTTGTATATCAGTATAATTGCATATATATATATACATTATTTGTATCCATTTTCAAATTTAACATTTTGCATCCGTTTTAGAAAAAGAAAAAGGAAAAAAACTTTTACAAAACAATTTGACATGAACATTTTCATATTTTGCACAATGTTAGTTAAAATATTGGCTGAAAGCCAATCAGTTTTTAAAAATACTAAAGATAAGGTATAGGCAGGCAGTTATAAATTAAAATACCATTTTAAATTTTTTTTTGAATTTGTTTAGATCATATTTGTTTTTCTTTTTTTTGTTTTTATCCGGGAAATGGAACCTGTTACAAGTCATCAATAAAAAGGGAAAAATTATTTCAATATGGAACTTGGTTTTTAACTACGCTTAACGGAATTATTTACCATTTGATTTTAATTTGATTTCTATTTCAAATTTAAATTTTTATGAAATCGTATTAACTTTTTAATATACGAAAACTGAAATCAAATTGCATTTTAATCTGTTTTGAATCCTTTTATTGTTAGTTTTTTTTTTCTATATAGGCTTTAAATGCAGATTTCGTTTCAACTTTTTAATTACTAATAGAAATTCAAGGAAAGATTTGTTATGTCGTATATGAAATGCTATTAAATCAACATTGATTGAAAAAAAAAACATAGAATACGTCATAAGAAAAATTGATTGGCAATATTGGAAAAACAAGGACAAAAAAAGAAATATGTTTTCAATTTTTTTTTTTTTGTGATATTCTTGAAATGTAATATTGCTATTAATTGCTAAAATAAGAAATATATGCTTGAAAAATAAATTAGAATACGAATGCTTTTTGAAATACATATTAACAAAAAATATAATAGCTTTAAAGTAATTAATTTGAAGTAATTGATAGATATACAATCATATTTTAAAAATTTTGAATATATAGATATAGGAGTAGATAGGTAGATACATAGAAGAGGCACATTTAGGCCGTTTTATCAGACCAGTTGTGATCAGTTTCCATGTTTGCGTTATACTAGAGCTTTTTAAACCATAATAGTCTAATTAGCTTTTTAAACCATAAGTCTAATTAAATTATTATGTGCTTTTGACAAAGTATGTGGATTTCCTTCCATAGCTTATGTGAACTATATCTACATCAGACAAAACGAAACGAGTATTCAAACCGAATTTATAAGGGGATCTTTTTCTTTTTACTGTAAAGGCCAAATATCTAATTAAGTAATACCATAAGTAATTATATAATTATAACATGCTATACTAAATATAAGGTTTGAAGACTGCATAGATCCATATCAGAAAGTTCACTTAAATTTTGGAAAAAGAAACTAACGAGGTATTTTCACTTTTCCTGGACAGACTAGGACAGAATTTGTCTATTACGTCAATTCCTCTGCAAAATCTAAAAATAAGATCCACATGAATTGCTACTACTTTTTTGACAATCCCTCGCCATAATAGTACCAACCAATTATTTTATTTTCGGTCTAGAGAGAAAAAGTGTGCATTTATATCGTTTTACTGATAGTACTACAAGTTGAACCTGCTAACCATCGTCTTTTGGTTAACTCAAGTAAGAACTCCTAAATATTGAATTTAAGAGTTTGTAAAGGTCCGTAGACAATTTGTATATTCCCAACGCTAAGCTGAAGCTCTGATCCTGATCTGATCTGATAATCCGCCGATTCGTTTCCTGTAATGCTCTCTGGGATTAAAATCAAGTTGATGATGTTCTGTGCAGAGAGTATTTTCAAAACTTCTGTGTAGCCCTCTACCGCTTTTGCTTTGGTACTTGCTACTAAGGATTTGATTGTCACCTGACTATCAGAGTAGAAAGCAAATACATTATATAATATTCAAAGGTTAGCAGCTATATAGATTGCCAGAACTCGTGAAAAGTATTGCAAAAGTCAGACATTTTAATCGAAACACGATTCCACAGAGAAGATCACAAGACCGGTTGCCATTTATTTTAGAGGCATCTGTGAAAATAGATAGATATCAGAACAGCATATATATAGAAAAATGCTCAGAAGAGCATAGTGATGAATTTATTATAATGATTGTGATTCTATCCTAACCTGAAATGATTTGGGAGGTTCTTTTGTTATCTAATAACAATATAAGTTGCCCAAGATCTACTACCAATTTTTTTTTTATTTTTTAAGGAGTTAGATCTGTTTCGATAAAAGCATATTAATTAAAAAACATTTTTTTACATTATTTTATTTAAAAAGACAATAACTCAAGACAAGATTTTTAATATTTTAGAAAATTTTAATTAAAAATATATTAATATTTATAAATTATTAAAATTAAATCAAATTTTGTTATCATAAAATTATAATAAAATAACAATCAATTAAATTAAATATTAATACTTTCAATTAAAATATATTGTATTATGAAATTGAGAATAAGAAAGAATCTATTTAATAAATTAATAAAAAAAATGTTAAATTTTCATTTGTTTTTTATGCTCTTAATATTCATTTAATTGAAATAAATCCCTAATGACTATTCAAAGTTTCATTCTAATTAAAAAATTAATTTGTTATAAAATCTAAATAATATTTAGTAAATAATCTAATAAGTTAATAATGAATTCTTTCCCAAGAGTTATAAAATATATTTTCTAATCATCTTACTTTATATATAGATATAGATATACTAATATATTTATATATTTAATACAGAATGTCCCATAAGTTCATCATTATGAGACATCATTCTGTATATCATGGAACACTAAATAAAAATAAGCAAAACATTATTCTGTATATGAGACTCCATCTTCAACTCCTTCAATGTAATGAAAGCTAGAGGGGGTTTTTTTTTTTATTTTATTGGATTTCATTTTTGTCTCTTGTCTGCTTAATTTTCACATACTGTTTCAAAAGTTATGATATTTTAAGCAAAAAACAAGAAATAATAAAGAATATATAGCGAAGAAAATTAACGTATCAACATTTGTCAATTTTTCAAATTGCTACATGATAATTTCTTTAATTAAGGTTTTATTTTATCTTTTGTTGTATTTAAAATAACTGAGAATAAAAATCTTGTAAATTCTTTTCAATAGTATACCAATCTAGTAAAAAAATACTATAGTATCTAGGATACAATCCAATTAAATATGTATTCAAAACGGCTCTAGATCTAATTATCTCAAAAACCGATGGCTTTGCAAAATTTTATTCAAAACTATTTTTTTTTTTCTAATATTCAAAACCTAATCAGGGACATTCTGTATATGTATGTGTTATACATTTGAAAAATTTCACTTAATTTAATTAAAATATACATACCCATTTATTATCAGATATCTTAAGTTAATTTCAAGATCTTTTTCAACATTACCTAAATATTATGGTATATCATTTAGGTAAATACATAATATATATAATGTTGTATGAATTATATATGACGAATTAAAGAAAAAATGGCCTTTTTAAAGTAAACCAAACATTATTTTGAACCAAACGACGAAAAAAAAAAATCAATAATTTAGTTTATAGAATTATAACCATTTTCCTACAATACAAATGATTTGAATACAAATACATACAACAAAGCATCGAAAAGGTAATTCTTATAAAGAACACAATTTCCTTCTAGTTATTAGAACACTTATTTTATTATATATCCAGACAAAAGAAAAGAAAATATTTATTTTAGTTTTTCGAGTCCTTTATCGATTAACCTTTTCATTCACCTTTAAAATCCTTTTATATCTTTTTAATTTTTGAAAATATATTGTATCTTTTTAATACAATCAATCAGAGAAGAAGATTAATAAAATGTTGTTATTTTGTAACGAAAAAACTTGTAGTTCAAAGATTCACTTAAAAAAATTATAACCATTTAATTTAATAAATATAAGTTTGTTCTCCTAAACTTTTTCATTGTGAACTAGAATAAAATTTGATATTTTATATAAAACTGAGGAATCAAAAAAAATTCTTTTTTGTTGCAGAGATCTCAAAATAAAACTAGAACAATAAGAACGGGGACGGATATAGTGCTTAAAACTACTACCCTAAAATAACTTTTATGTAGAATAAATAGATATATAATAATTGTGATTGGACTGCATAACTGGAGTCCTTTAAATAACTGGTATTGGATTGAACTCCTTTAGAATTCCTTCTAATGTAAATAATATAAAGAGTATGACAACTAAAAAACGTTTTGAATTAGAAAACTTAAACTAAACATACTATTTTGTTTTCTATTAAATGTTGTATTAAAAGTTTAGTTTATCTTTTCAAATATTGAGAAAAATGAGACAAACTAATTCAGAACAATTCTTCATTTCATATAAATGTAGTTTTCAAGTTTCTTATCCTACCATATTCATTTTTAATAAAGAAAAGGGAAGAGTGTGATGTAGATAACTCTATAAGACACCCGCATGAGGATAAGTTATATGATGTTACCATAAAATTAAACCATCCTTTACAAAATCTAAATTTTGGAATTCTATGACAACTACTCTAATTTCTTTGCTCTAGACTAACTAAATTTTGCAGAAATTGTTGTTGTAAAACTTAACTTCTTTTAAGAAAATTTTGAATACCCAAGATACTGAGTTCTGATCATCACAAAACAAGTTGTATGGCAGCTACCCGAAGTTATTACACTAGACTAACAAAGCTTTACAAAAGTCGTTGGCATAAAACTAAATTATTTTCCACAAAATTTCATATACCTGCCTTCAATAGACACTAAATTAAAATATATTGATGCAGAATATAATATATACTTTTCCATATCTATTTTGTCTAATTTAAGGTGTCACAAACGTAATGTCAAAATTATACCTTGAAAACTACGTTCGTACGGGGTATAAAAAATAAATATTTTTATTTGAAAAAAAAAAAAGGTATAATGTATTTACGCTTTTTAAAAAGAGAAACTGTTAAAAAAAGCTTAAAATAAGAAGAATAAAGTACATGAAATTTTAAATAAAATTTTATTATTAAAGTACCTATAGTAGGGACAACATTAATTTATAAATAGATATGTACAAAAACGGGGAAAATTTCTTTGAAAATCAATTTTCTTAAGAGTTTAGAAAATCTGTTAAAACCACTGATATTTTATTTATGTAAAAGTGATTTTCAAGGGAATTAATACATTAGGTACTTTACCTATTTACTGAAAGAAAAGTGTTTTAATAATAAAATGTCTTTCAAAAAAACTGTTTTCACTTTATATTAGTTAATTTTATTCAGGTATATTCTATTATTACCTGTTAAAAGATTTTCTTTTTTCACTTTCCTTTCTTGTCCTTCTTTTTTTATTCTGATTGTAATAAAATCACACAATTTTATTCATTGAATTACCTTGAAGTCCGTGGAAATCGAATAATAGATTTTTTTTTTATTTTTGTTTTTTTTATTTTTTTTATTCTAATTGTATTCTATTTTTATTATATGAATTGAATTTGGTTAAATTTGTGGTAAAAAAAATTCTAGCCAATATAATAAAAACGTTCTTGAAATTAATATTACTTTTACGTGCAAATTAATGTGAATTAAAGAAAATGATGTTTAATGCTAAAACCTTGTATATTCAATCAAAATTAAACTAATGTGAAAATGATTATATTACATAATAATATATAATATAAAGAAACATAATATAATAATAATAAAGGAAAAAGGAAGAAAGTTAAAATTTGATGTAATATAAAGATCAATATATAATTTTGTATTGATGACAAGACTTTGATGACTAAAATATTAGAAAAGAAAACAATATTAATTAAGAATTTTTTTTTTTTGTAATATAAAAAGAAAAGATATATGGAAAAATTTAGACAAAACTCCTAAAAGTTTAGCCTAACATGTTTTCCGAAACAACGTGCGAAAAAAAAATTAATAAATTAACCCAGGAAAACTTTTTTTTTTTAAGTAAAGCAACAAAAAAAGGAATTTAATTGATAATCTTTGGTGCCTTTCTTCTTGTTTATTAATTGAAATTGGAGTATAATATACTTATAAATAGTCTGTATTTTTTACAACCACAGGTCAATCGTTCAATTTTAGTTTAAAATTAGCTCACAAATTCTCTAATATATCTCTTTCACGATTTAATTAAATTACCATATGCGGGGTCTTGGGTAGCCTAGTAGGTAAGAGCGTATAAAATACGATGTAAACACCGAGGGAGTGTGGATTCGAATCCCACACATGTCGTAAGAGTTATTCCACCATACGACTTTTACAACCACGCTTGAACAGGAAAGGCTGTGTAATTTCCTGTCCACATTTATGTGGCAGAGAAAAAAAAATACCATATGTTGTATTAATTCGATTTGAAGGATTCTTTTGGTATATCCTACATTAATTTCTGTTTGAATTATTCAATTCATCTTAAATTTCCTTTTTTTTTTTTTAATAAGAATTTTCTTATTCAAGATTAGATACTTATAAGAAATTAAGAACTTTAAAATTTTCACCAAAAATCTTTTTCTAACAACAAAAAGCTCTAAGAGTAAAGAAATTTCAAAAACTCAAAAATTGTTTTCAATAAATGAATTTGCTTAGGTCTAAATGAATTTTATATATAAAGGGTTCGCCTTTTAATGATCTTCCTTGAACTAAGTGATTGGGAATAAAGAAAGAGCAAAAAAAGTTGGAAACGGTAGAATTTATTGCAATCATCCAATCAAATGTAATTTCTTATTAGGAATTTTCTTTTTTTAATAAAATTATGTTGGGGTAACAGTATGGGAAGTTTATATTGAATTATCTCGAAAATGATAAAATATATCGTACACATTTTATTTACATAAATTAAAGTAAAGAAATTGGGTAATTTCATAATGAAATAAAATTTACACATTAATGATGCTTTTTTATGAAAAAATCACAATTATTGGAAAAAGGATTTAAATCATCCCAGAGAAAATTTATTAACAGGAACAGTAAATAATTTAACGGGAATTTTTATTAGAAATTATATAAAACTGATAATTTTAGACGGAAAAATTTTGTATTTATTTCAACATTCCCAATTATCCGCTTCAAGGAAAACGATTGAGAACCGGACATGCGGACATTAATTCAATTTTTTTTTTTTAAGTTTTTTTTCAATTTAATTTTGCAATATTTTTTTAGCATCTGTTCCACTTGATGAAATAATAAACTTAAAAAAAAAATAGCTTTTTAAATAATTAGTTAGTTTAATTAATATATTAAAATTGTCTATAGTTACTCAAATAAGTTGTATTATAAGTAAAATATTTAAATATGATTTATCTTCATCTGAAATGCTTAGATTCCTAAATCTTTTAAATTCATTTATTGGTTAAAATGTAGCTTAAAAAATCCCATTACTAATATTTAAGGGTTAATATACCTATATTTAGGTTAGGTTAATATACCTATATTTTGTTGTCTTCCTTTCTTTAAAACCATCACCAAGTCATTTATTATTCATTTAGGAGGATATTATTATTAGGAGCATATTATTAATAAAAATCCCGAAAATCAAAATCCCGAAATCAGGAAATCCCAAAAAATTAAAATCCCGAAATTACGAAATCCTGCAAATTAAAATACCGAAATTTCAAAATCTCGCATAGACATATATATATGGATATATATATGAATATAAGTAATATTTTAATTATGTAACCTGCTTGATTTAAGCTTGTTATGAAATAAATAAATAAGCATTCCGGGGGAATACTCTGATTTTGATTCTAACAATTAATACTTACAATATACCCACACACAGATATATACCAATTTCATTCAAAAAAAATTTAATTTCCATATGAAAAATAATTAATTTTGAAAACCCCGCTACAAAATTATTGAAACCCTGATTTTGAATCCAACTTTAAATCAATACTAAAATATGTCCACACATACAGGTTTCCATGCAAAAGTATTCAATTTTGACAATTAACTTAAAAAATAGTGAATTTTATAAGAATTCTAGACAGTTTTATGAAAAAAAATTATTTTTGAAGGAGTGGGGCTGCCATCGCCGATTTAAAAGTTAAGTGACAAAAACCCAATATTATTTCTAGATTACTATAAGATACCAGAATTATTAACCAATATTTTTTCTAGATAACCAGACTGACTGTCGTATGCTACGTCGGGTTTATCTAATTATTTTATATTCTACCTTACTAACAAATATAACGTACAAAAATATATAATGAAAATATATTCAGCAATTTCTGTGTTATTACATTGCTTGTCTTGAAGGCGCAGGAAAGCGAAATATGTTCTGCAATGAGCCATAGTTCTCTATATTATTCTTTTAATTCAGGTTCTGACAACATGACAATATTATTTAAATGTAGTTTTCTGAATTTGTAAATCGACTTGCAAAATCAAGTGTCTTGTCACGTTTTAGTCGTCTTGTAGTTACATAACGTAACAGACTTGTTGCTAATTCATTTGAATGTTAATTAATTCTATTTTGAAATTTTTTACCATATGATGACTACTCTACTGTTGGTATGATGTTGAAATCATTTCTTATTGTAGAATATTTTATATACCAGGGAGCGTTGTCAATTCTTAGCCGTAATTTTTTATCTAAACCTCTCCAGTATTTAATAAGAAAATCTATATTACTTTATATTAATCTGCTTGACCCAGCCAGAATTTGAGAACCCAACATTTTTTAAATGAAAAACCGATGTCTACACTACTACACCATTTATTGGATTACCAACCTATATATTAATAATAATGATAAACAAAAATTCAATTAAATTTCATTTCAAGGTATTATAAACGTCAATTAAATAAACAAAATCTATTAACATTACAATCCAATTTAGAATTTACCTTTTACATTTTACATTCTACATGAATACATACTAGAATATCTATATTAAAAATCGGTAGAATAAAATGAATTAATATTAATATAATATTTTATATAATTTTATTATAAATATGTAGTTCCTTTACTGATATTAATTATTAGAAATAATTTTTATAACCTACAACATAATTTAATAGTAACAAGATTAACATGTATATTTTAATAAGTAATAAGTTTTTTGTTAATTTATTTTCACTATAGGAGTCATTTTATTATATTTTTGGTAGTCTGGCATAAATATAATAATATAAAGGTATATAAAATACAAAAATATACTAAAATATAATATTTTTTTGAAAACAGCTTGAAAAGAATCCTATGTGAAATGAGAGTATAACATGAACTTTTTTATATTTTCTCGAACTCATTCTTTTCATAAAATCTCAGTATCCTAATCTTTACAACATCATTTTATCTTTGATTTTGTCAACTTATTTTAATACCATAACCACCCCCAAATATAACACATTCGTATTGAAGATACAAATCATTTGTATGTCATAAACGATCAGTAGGTACTTTTATTTGTTTTTTCCCAATTTAATACAATCTAGGAAAACTTGTACGTTGTTTTTCCTAACATCTTTACTAATACCTAAATAAAAAAAAAATTAAATGATTTTAATTCCACTAGTTTGATTATATAGAAATTAATTTAATTTTATTAAATAAAAATAAATGGGGTATGGAAATTTTGTCTTTTTTTTACGAGGGTTAATTGAAAACTTCAAAAATCGCCTAGAAGAATTGCACATATGGTTCTTTCGGAAACCAAAACCAAACTTTAGAATGGGGACTTTAATTAATATGTACAGTTTGGTTTTAGAGATATGAATTTGGGAAAGATTCTTGTGAGAATGGGGTGTAGGAAATTAAGAATTATGAAGGATGAGTTTAGAGAGAGTTTTAGAAAAAAGATTTTTTATAAACTTTATTACGTTTTACACATGTGAGTTGCCAACTTTAGGGAAAACTAATAAGTATGAGTATGAATATGATAAATATTTCTTGGATCATAGATCATATATAGCTATAGAATAATTTCCGATACTTTATTTTCCAGGAGAAGATTATTAAATTTAACACATACGACTATATTTTTTATACATATACATAAGACTAAATAAACTTTTTAACTCTGTTTACAAAATATAGAAAAGATCTTCAAACCCTACGTTTGCTTCATAATCGCCTTTGCCATTTAAGTAATGTATAAATATTTTGTCAGTTTGTACCAATGTGTAAAATAATTTTGAAGATAACAAATGAATATTATATGACTCACGCACTTCGATTAAACAATATTTAGAACATTAAATTAAAAATTATGGTACACCTAATATCCAAACCCAAAAAGGAAAAAAACTGTTTTCTGTACGATTACAACAATGAAAAATAAATAATTTTCATAACGATTTCTGGTTTCGTTTATTCTTTTATTTTATTTTTTGTTTTCTTTATGGTTTTATTCTGAATATTTTTTATTTTATTACATACACATAATAATGAAATTAAATTAAATTTATGTAAGAAGATTTTCATACATTTATGATTTAAAAAGGAAAACAAAAAAAAAAAAAAAAGAAAATTTAAGCAATATTTTGTTGTTACTTCAGGAATTCAGTATTTTCCACAGTTCAAAATTGTTTTTCCCTCTTGGAAAAAAAAAATAAATAAATAAAATAAAATCAAAAAATATCCGGATGGAAGAAATTATATTAATGAATTAATTATTGTGAACGTGATAGGAAGCAAATAAGAAATTCCAAAAAAAAACTCTGAATCCAAAAAATATAATGAATTTTATTGAATTATTTCTGGGGTAAAAAAAAAAATTTTTTTTTTTTTTTTTTGTATATATTGTACATATATTGGAAATAATTAAAGGAAAATACGTGAATTTCTCAGCTAGCTATTTGTAATTTATAATAAATTTCAAACTTTTTTTGTAGAATATTAAAATAAGCACATACTGAATGTATTGGTATAAAATTTTATAGTTTGGCGTTTAATAGTTAAAAAGAAATTTGAAAAAATTCAATGAATAATTTTCTTTTGATTTTTTTCGTTTATTTTTTTAATTATTCATAATTTAATTTTATATTTTAAGAAAATCGAATATACATACATACATAATTATATTCAGATCAATTAATATTATTTTATTCAAGCATAATATAATAAAGTACACTTTTGAGTATCTCCTATGGCGAATCCTAAAGAAAAACATGTTTTTAAAAAAAAAAATTTGTATAGTCTTGATAATTTTTATTTGATTTTATTTTATTTAAAACACGTTCACATTTAACATGCGCGTAATAACAAACACAAAGATTGTTTCTATTTCTTTAATACGATACTAAAACTTTCATCAAAGAGAAACTGCAATAGTCAATTGATCAAAAAAATTTTTTATTAAATAATTATTTGAAAACAATAAGATGAATCCCATGATTTTTCTTTTTCAAGTAAATCAGTTTAAATGATCAGGCTTGTGTAGTAAGGTTCGGTTTAAATACCGAAAATTAAAATCCTAAATTCATAATTCCATATTTAAAATGCACAAAAAAATATGTGTTAGCAGGTAAGAGTTTCATTCCATTATATTGGCTGAAGAGGGAGGTGGGTTTAGTCAGTAAGAATCTGATACTATCAAGGGGAAATTCTTGGTGTTTTTGGAAGATGTTTACCTCCATTAGGAAAAAACAAGTAAAAATAACAGTAAGTCGATGCAACCGACTTATTTATACCCTACACCTAAAATATTCAAATTAAATTAAAAATCCATAAGTTATTTTAGTTAGGTATTTAATACAAGCTAAAAAAAATAAATGCTGTTACAACCTTTGTACAAAATTTCAGGTTTCTATCTTTATTAAATTCGAAAATATGATTGTTAGGTCTTGGGAAATGTGTGAAGGCACGCGGACCACCACCCCAATTCATCTCAAATTTTAGAGACATCAACAGGGTAGAACATTCTTATATCAAATTTCAAGTTTATATATTTATTAATTTCGAAAATATGCTTGTTTGGTCTTAGGAGTTGTGTGGCAGATACCCGAACAACCATTCTAATTCATCTTAAATTTTGGACAAATCAGAGATTCAGGAAACAACACCCTTGTACTAAATTTGAAGTTTCTGTCTTTATTAATTTCGAAAATATGCGTATTAGGTTTTGGAAGTTGTATGGGAGGTACTTGAACGCATGGTCCGATTTCGCCCATTTACAATCCCCGCCTTACCTTAGTCATTGTTAACCTACAGTATAAATTTCATCAAGATAGCATCATTATTTTTTGAATTATCGTGCGTACGGACGGACGGACGGACGGACATCGCTAAATCGACTCCGGCGGTGATCCTGATTCAGAATATATATACATGTCTATACCTAACTCGCTTCCTTTTGGTGGTTACAAACACCATACCAAAGTTAATATACCCTATACTTAATGTGTAGGGTATAAAAACACACGACACTCTGTATGCATTATAGTATAATAAATAACAGTTAATATAAATTAGTTATATAAGTCACTTATGCAAAATTAAAATGATAGTTTTTAAATAAGTTTATATAAACTAAAAAAAAATGCTCAGAACAAATTCTAAAAGTTTAAACTATACTGAAAAATATATATTTTAATATTTAATTATAAAACTAAACTAACTAAACTAAAACAAAATTATAAAATAAAGCTAAAAATATTTACATTTTCTTGAATTTTCGGAAATAGATTCTTATCCTCATTAACATTGTCAAAATAAATGTAACTATGATATATTCAATATATTATGTACCTATTTAATTTCTTATAAGTACTTAAAAATTCTCTTGATAATTTGAATTTTTAAAAAAATTTAATTATGCTTTCTAAAACTTTTTTTTTTTTCCTTTCATCATCCCAGAAAATATGGAAACATTAATTATCATTCTGATTTATTTAATAAAATTTTTCAAGTTTTTTTTTTCTCATTGTTATCAGCTAAAAGATTAAAATAAAATTTCGAAGGAAAAAATGAAAAAGTTTCAAAAAGGAAAAGACTTTTAATATCACTTCATACAAAATATTATTAATGTTTTTTTTTTTTATATAAATAATATCTTTTAATCCTGAACTTGATTAAAATGTAAACTAAACTTTAACTTGTTAATAAGTTTTAAAAATTTCATTTTTCCTATAAAAATTTTTTTTTTTTTGTTTCACTTGCAAAAATTTAAGTACACGCAAAATATATTATTCTAAGTTTATAACACCAAAAGTTTTAATACAAAAAAAATTGAAGGAAAAGAAATTTTACTGTAAAGTTGAAGTTAAAGTAAACAAGCTTAAGATTTAACTTAAAATTTTAATAGAAAAGGATCACAATAATATTGGATACTTCAAACACCCAAGGTTTAATTTTTTTCCAGGCTTGTGTCTTGGGAAATAATAATTCATAGATTGAACTTTAAATATGAATATTTTTAGGTACATGGAAAAAAAAATTGCTAGCCTAGCTATCATGTGGTATATTAATAAACCTTAACTATTGAAAAATAAATTTTTATTGAAAAGCAATATAGTGAACTACAGCCCCCTAGCTCTAATCTAAATAATTATTGGAAAATTTATTATAAAAAATTATTCACGTAGTAATATCTAAAGGCTAAGAATATATAAAACATCTGATCTGAAAACATAATTTGAATATATACTCATTTTATTGTCAATAAAGTTCTATTTTAACTAACATTTATTTATTTTAAAACTTAGTCTGATTTTCTTTCTAATGATAATCTATAAAGGAATTTAATCAAAAGGGAATCGGTAAAGGGATTTCATTATTGAAACACAAATTTCTTTTCACCTTTAATTTTATTGATCCTTAATATAATGTAGGTTATATATGTATATTAATGTCACTAATGATATTATCATAGAGTAAGTCAAGACAAGAATTATTCTGCCATGTTTACTTTTCATTTTATAATGGTTTTAAAGGATTAGGTAAATTTTTGTTTTTTCATCAAAAAATTCGTATAATATTTTTTATCATATTCTTTACATTTATATCTAAGAAATTCGTGAAAAAGCACAAATTGCAGGTGAAAACATTTTTGAAATTTAATTTAATGTCAAAATATTTTTAGTTGATTAGATGTTACCTTGATAAAATGTTTAACGTTGAAAAAAGAACTAAAATCAGAAAATTTTTAAAAATTTTGTTACTTTTGTTACCGTTTCGTTCTAAAATTTTTGGTCATATTCGATTACACACTGTAATACTAAAAGTTAATTAAACATTTTTTGATTTTGGTATTATTACATTTATGTGTTAAATTAAATATAAACAAGGTAGAATGTAAACCAACGGTTTTTAAAAGCGCACATTTCCAAAACTCAATACAAACTGTTTAGAAGTGTGACTTACACAAAAATTTGAAAATTTCATGTAATAAGAAAAAATGTGAAAATAGGATATTTTTGAAATTTTGAGGGGCCGTAAGTTCGAAATCCTATATAACTAAGAAAAGCCGTTAACACAAGTAAAAATATATTATTGGAGCTTTAATTGTTATGCCTTGTCGAAGAAAAATTTGTACAGGTGCCTAAGTTACAGGTGCCTAAAAATGTCAATTTTTAATTTTTGAGGCGCAATAACTCTTAAAGAGGAAGTGCTTGCAAAAAATTTTTGAGGAAAGTTATACTAATTCTAAAAGTTCTTTCTTGTCTCAAAATTTCAAGCCTCTATTTGGAAGCTTACCGGAGTTATGAAAGTAGAAAAATCATGTAAAATATGGTTTTCACATAACGGTAAATTTAAATCGTAAATTACCAAATATCACATAATTTTGATATTGTTTTATATAGATAATAAAATTTTCGATCTTCTGACGGTCTTAGATTGCAAAACTATTACGCAGAGCCTGAGATATATACATCTGAAAATGGGGCTTTTTCGCAATTTTGAAGAGCTGCAACTTTGGAACCCTTTACAACTAAAATAAACCTTTAACACACGTAAAAATATATTACTGTAGCTTTAATTTTTATATCTTGCAGAAGTAAAATGTGTACAGGTTCCTAAGTTACAGGTGTTTAAAAATAGCAAATTTTCAATTTTTAAGCCCTAATAGCTCATAAACAGGGGTGGTCCAAAAAAATTTTCTGAGCAAACTTATACTAATTCTAAAAGTTCTTTCTTGTCTCAAAATTTCAAGGCTCTATCTAAAAGCATGCCGGAGTTATGAAAGTAGAAAAATCATGCAAAATTTGGTTTTCACATAACGGTAAATTTAAATACTAAATTTAAAAAAATTGTATAATTTTGATATTAATTTACAAAGATAAAAGAAATACCTGTCGAATGACGTTTTCAGATTGAAAAAATCTAAAGGAGGACATAAGATATATCCATTTAAAAATAGGGCTTTTTCAAAGTTTGAGGGGCTGTAGCTCCGTAATGGAGGGGGCTACATGAAAAAGTTGTTCCACAAAATTATTTTTTTTATGAGACCTAGCATGGTTAAAATTTTTTTTCTCTATCTTTAACGGTGTAGAAGTTTTGTAAACAGACGGACGGACGGACGGACGGACAGAGTGAAACTAATAAGCACATTTTTTCAAAATTTTTTTGGAAATGTGCTAAAAAGAAAAAATACTTTAACTGATCTCGAATAGTATTGATTTATTTTGATTTTCATTGGACTTAAATTACGGACAATATAAACTATTTTCAATAGTATTTAATAAAGATTTATTTTTTACGATTTAATTTTTTTTTAAAAATAACCTGGTAACTCTATATAAACTTTATACCAAGGACATGAATTTGAACTGTTGAATATTCTCAATAGATTTTTATAGATAAAAAATGTGATTTTAAAATGTGGTGATAACGTCCAGTTTGAAGAAATAATTAAATTAAGTGAGTAAATGATAAGAGCAGATCATGTTACGAATATTTGTGAGCACATAAACCCAAGTAAAACCAGAACACTGATGTAATTTGAACTTATAATTTTGCAACCGGAAAAGACAATCAGTTGAAAATGATCAAGAACAGGACAGTTTAAAAAAAAAATTATTGACCAGAATGTTTAAAATTATTTAGATTAATCACCAGAAGTACCTAGTACCTACACATACTCGAGCAACCTGAAGAGAAAAGAATACGATAATAGAGACATGTCATGAAAACATTGTATATTATATATATTGAGTTAAAGTTTATTATTATGAGCTATATAAAAAACGAATTGAAAAAGTTTGTTTATATAGGTACAATTTTAATGAAAACTTTTTTACTTTAAGTGAATATTTTTTTTATTTGAAATGAAGAATCTTTACTTTAGTATGTGGTATAAATAATACCATATATTTTACTATTTTATGTTTTAATTAATATTTTTTTATTAACCTTTAATATGAATTTACAATGATAATTCAAACATTACAAAAATATTTAACTTTTACTGGGAACCAAAGCTGAATGTCAGGAATTATAAACTGGCATTCTATTAAACTATAGTTCAATTATTTGTAATTAATAATCAAAAGAATTCTTATTTTTGTTTCAAGCTTTAATTATATTATTTTAGGAATATTTTGTCCTTCAACACAATATAATGAACTCTTTAACAATCTTGTAGTGTTGAATTGCATAGACAATTCCAATTTTAAGCTTTCGATTAATTTTATACTTACAAAGAATGAATGGTGAAGTATTATAACTATATGAAAATTGTTTATTAATTATTTCGAGAAGTTTTTTTTTTTTTGTTTTTCAAAATTTCATTAAATAATAAATTTAGTAATCAGTTTTATAAATTTTTTTTAATGACTTAGATGAGAAGAGATTAAATTATTGTTTAAGGGGTTATAAGGTGCTT
Source organism: Poecilobothrus nobilitatus (assembly GCA_947095535.1). Lineage (NCBI taxonomy): Eukaryota > Metazoa > Arthropoda > Insecta > Diptera > Dolichopodidae > Poecilobothrus > Poecilobothrus nobilitatus. The sequence continues at coordinate 160,639,451 of OX352773.1, forward strand.
AGGTGCTTAGGGAGATGCCTGCACTCCTTATTACTATTGTTCTGTAAATTTTACCTCCATTTATAATACTTTTGTCCGTCGTACTGCCTCTAACAAACTGAAAATTTGTTGAGGGTTTATTGCCAGCAAGTCATCTTCGGTAAATATGCTTTTAGATGCACATATCTTCCTCAAAGTAAAGCTGCATAGTTTTTGAGTATATACGAGTATATGCTGGAGGCGCTTCTTTTATTGACAAAATGTGCATAAAAATTTAATGAATTAAAGAAATTTTAAAAAATTTTTTAAAGCAGTGTAAGAAGTGTTATTTTTTAAAATATTATTAATTAAGAGATGTTCTATAATTTTACCAATTATAAAAAAATAAAAAAACTAAAAAACAATGTCTTTTCTTTAAATTAATAATATTTAAAACAATTTTATGGAAAAATGAAAGAAATATTATCCCAAATATAATATTTAACCACATAATATCATTAAGATTTAATTTAACATAATAAAATTTAATTTTATGCTTTTAATTTTATATTATATTATTTAAAACTTTTTTTTTTTTTTAACTTCACTGAAAATATTTTACTTTTATATTGCACATATATTTACACATAAAATATTCAGTTCTTTATTTATTATTTTCTCGGGTAAAAATTGAGTATAAAATTCAGTTTATTATACCCGTATGAACATGTTCAAAGGTATAATAACTTTGCCATTACGTTTGTGACACCTTAAAGCAGTCGAGCTAGATATAGTGTCAAAGGTATGGATCGGCTCAGAGTAGAATTCTGAGTCGATTAAGTACGTCTGGCCGTCCGTTCACCGATATTCACCGAGTCCGTTCACTGAATTCTGGCCGAGTCGTACGTCTGGCCGTCTGTTCACACGATAACTCAAAAAATAAAGAAGCTGGGGGGTTGAAATTTTTTTTACGTCACTTTTACAAAATTGTTAGTTTTGTTATTTAACTCCAGCATTTTCAGCCGCGGGGTTCGACTAGCTGCCATACAACTTCTTTCTTTAAATGGAAATAACTCAGTGTCTATTCAAGGTAGGTATCTGCAATTTTGCAAATAATGATCAAATTTTATGGCAACAACTGCTCAAAAATTTCATTGTGGTGGTGCGGCGAGTTCGTGTAGCTGCCATACAACTTCTCCGTTTAAATGAGAATAACTCAGTGTTTATTGAAGCTAGGAATCTGAAATTTAGTAAAGAGATGTCGAGTTACATGCCAACAACTTTTGTAAAATTTGGTTGGTGCAGAACTGCAACCGGTTCAGGCTTCTTGCACTTGTTGGAACTTAATGAAGCTAGACGTCTGAAATCTTGCAAATGATGATCATGTTTTATGGCAACAACTTCTGTAAAATTTCGTTGTGCTCGTGCAATAGATTTTGGTAGCTGTCATACAACTCCACAATTTACATAAATATATTTCGGTAGTTATAACGTTGGTACTAGAATATCTGAAATTGTTTAAAAATGATCAAGTTATATAGAAACAGAATATATTGCGTTCATACGGGTATCCCAGAGTTGACATAGTCTACTCTACTGCACTCTTCCTCGTTTTATTTAAAATTATAAAGTAATTTAAATTAAATTAACCTATTTTAAGCTGGATATATTTTTTGTTATATAAATTAAATACAAATGTGATTTTATTTTTATATAATATATGTACATATATCATGTATAAATTATGTAAATTTTATATAGTTGATATGGTCAAAAAATATGAATGATATATTATTGTAGATCATAAAATATTTACATTTACAAGTGCATATTTATACAAAACTTATTTGATGTATCCTTATTTTTACTATTATAAAATATTTACCAAACATTTTTTTTACTCTTTGTGTTTTTGACTGTTTAATTCATTTTAACGCTTAATATCAGGAATAATAATAATTTTCATGTACATAAATTCTCTTGGCCATTATAACTATGTAGTAACATAAATTTTATTCATAAAATATTCAGTGAATTATATTTAAAATTTGATCACTATATATTGAAATGATGATTGTCTTTTCAGCAAGTTTAAGTTATTATTATATTAATATTAAATGATAATATTGTGTATTAAGGCTTATATATACATCCTTTATATTAAGATCAGAAAATTTACAAAGGAATTGCAACATTTTTAAAGTATCTAAATGAATTTTCTATGTCTTTTGGAACAAAGATAATAACTTGTTTTTAAAACTTACAAAAAAAAACATTGGAAGCCATTATCTCGGAAACCGTTGTTAAAAATAGGAGCTCCTTTCCTCCAAACTCATTATCAATAGTTTGAATACTATTATTAATTTGTAAGGAAATATTGTTTATTATGTTTATTTTATTTAATCCATATTTGATCAGTATTTCTTTTCCAATTGAAGAAACGTAATTGCTTCTTGTGCAGGATTTAAATTTATGTATAGATATAATATCTCGGATAATAAACAGTTCCCTTCGCCAGACATACCTTTTTTTTTGTTTTTTTCCCTTTTTTTCTTTATTTGTTCAATTATAACTAAAACTAATTATATCTCGGCCAGCCAAACCCCATACTATTTATTTATTTATTTATATTAATATTACATACATTAATGTAGTGCAATATTATTGAACCATCGGCTACTAAGGCCATTATAGGTTTTTATACTATTATTAAATTATATACTAATATTATTTATTTTGTTTATATTATATACTATATATTTACATTATATTAGGTCGTAATGGGGGTATGTAAAGAAAAAAACACTTACGACCTAGTGTGTAGGGATCGAACCCACACTCCTTCGGTTAATATCCCACCCACATACCCCATACTATATAACATTAAAAGTTAACACTTAAAAAGCTAAATTGCATACTTTTAGGATACGGAAAAATTAAGATACCTAAATGTTATTTTTATATATATATAATAAAAACGAAAAAGGTTATCGTATAAACGGTAAAAATTCTAACAAAATATGTTTATTTTATAACAAAAATAAACATATAAATAATTTCTTCTTAATTTTTCGCTAAAAAATCGTTAAATTACAGATATACGTACATACATGATGATAAATTTTACAAATAAATATTCATACTTGTAGAAAATGTATAAAATGAAATATGTTTGTTTTTGACGTCGTAACATGACAACCGCGTAAATTAAAAATTGTAAAACAAGGAAAAAAAAAAAAAGTAAAATAAAAAAACAAAAATTATATTATGGTTTCTGATTTTCTTCTGTATGTTTCAAATTTTTTATTTAATTTCACAACTTCTCATAAATTTTAACTTTAATAAAAATATACAACATTTATTTAAGATAAAAAACGAGGAAATAATATTTCATATAATTTTAAAAATACATATTATTTAAAACTAAAATAAATTTAAAAGACGTAGTTATAAATTTAGTTTTAAATTTAAAACTAAAAGATATTTCTGTAATAGTTTATTATAGCTATTGTACTAATGGTATTATTTTGTATGATGAAAATTATTTTAGTCTTAACATCAAAGTATGACTCATTCGATATCAATTCATTTCTTTTAAAAATAAACGAGGAAGAATACAGTTGCCTTTGTCAACTCTTAGATACCCGTACGAACCGTTAGTATGTTCACAGCCTGTCACTCTGCTCACAATATTATTTTTTTAATATTTTAGTATTTTAAAATAATTTGGGTGAATTTTATAATTTCTAATACTATGGGTTGTACATATATTCAAACTATATGTTTATATGTACATTCTTCAAAAGCAGATTCTAACCTTTCACATAACGATTATCAATCCAAAACTTTTTCAAATATTCTATAGTACCATTTAATACTAAGCGGTAAATGTATATTAAATTTACTAAGTACAAAACAGTAAATATAATTTTAAATATTATATTATATTTAAATATTCCATTGACAGAATAATTTCTTATAAGTACAATAAAATACATATATGTATGTAAATACGGCGCAATATAATATACACCTATACTCTTATCATTCATTCACTAGTGACATATACGATATGTAAATAAACATGATATTATATAAGTATGTATATATATCAATATCATATAAATAAAAATTCTTCAAGCAACCGTTATGTTGTATATTTATTTACATTTTTATGTACTACGCATTATATCCTCAACAATTTCAAATTATCGAGTAAAACAAAATGCAAAAAATTTGTTGAAGAAATTTGTTAGAAAATTTGAAAAAATCAAGTAACACTTTCGTCAATTATAAAGTAACCCTATATTATTAAAAAAAGTTGTTAACAGAAATAAGAGTATAATGTTGCACCTTTAATTTTTGTGTATTACTTCAAAAAAATTTTAACAGGTGTTCAAGTTACAGGTGTTTAAAAATTGAAAATTTTCAGTTTTTGACCCCTTACAGCTCCTAAACGGGGGGTGATACAAAAAAATTTTCTGAAATGACTCATACTTATTTTTAAAGATCTAACTTCTATCAAAATTGCAAATTTCCAACTTAAACCGTTTAGAACGGTAAATTAAGACACCGTATGCCACAAATATATATTTATTGTATATATACTTTTAAAGCTAATAAAAGCAGTATCCGTTTGGCGTTTTCAAAATGAAGATATACCTTATACAACTTGTGCTATAACAATTTAAATATAGAGCTTTTTTGAACCTTTGGGGAGCTGTAGCTCCGTAATGGGTGGGGCTACAAAAAAAAGTTATTAAAAATAAAATTAATATTTTTATGAGATCTATCAGTGGTTAAAAATTCATAGCTCTATTGCAAAAAAAATGTCGGGATCTAAAAGTTAGGTGTTCGAGAGCTACCCTAAGGCTTGGTCCAAACTCAACCAAAAAAAATAGGGAACCTACAAATTACTCCCAGAATATTTTGTGTAAATTTCAAGATTCTAGCTTTCTTAGTTTTTGAGTTAGCGTGCTGACGGACGGACGGACGGACGGACGGACATGGCTCAAAAGTCTTAGAATTTTTTTGTGATCCGATCCATACCTTTGAAGGTATATCTAGCTCGCTTATTTCGAGGTGTTACAAACGGAGGAGTAATTTTATTATACCCGATCCTATCGTACGGGTATAAACATTCTAGTAAGAATTATATTAATTTTGGAATTATCATTTCTATGTTGTTTGCAAAACCGTAAAGTGCGGTTTTTAAAAAAAAAAATTTTAGTACTAGAAGACTTAAAAAGAAAACAAACAAATTTTCACTTCTCAAGTTTTGTTGTTCTTAAAGTCAAAGTTGTCTAATAGATTATTCAATATTAAAAATAAATGAAGAGTACATTAATTTTGAATACTAAGACGAAAATATTTTACTTATATATTATATTTAGGCTGTTCGTAAAACAAAGTCACCTAAGTCGAAAAATAGTGTTTCGACTAAATGGATTTCAAATTTTTTGTTAACAATCTGAAAAAAGTGTATAGGTAATGGAATTGTAAAAAAGAATTATTTTAAATTAAAACGAAATAGATATAATATTTTTAAAGAAACTGCTTTTAAAATATTAATTAAAAAAATTATTTTAAGGATTATATAAAATAAAATACATATAGATTAGTCTTCTTTTATAATTACTGCTATTTTTCTTCCACGTTATTTCTTTATTTTTTTTTTTTTTTCTCAAAAATTCCTTAAATATTTTATTTGATTTCACAGGTTTTCTTTTTTTTTTTTGTTAAATAATTTAATAAAATTGTTATATTCTTCAGAAAATGTACTATATTCCTTTAAATGTACCTTTATTTTAATTGAGAACATTTAAAATCAACACAAATTTTATTAAAATAATCAACATTTCTAAAACATTTAATCTATTAAAATATATCTAGTAAAAAAATATCAATTATATCCTATCAACTTTACAACAATATTTTAACAAAACATAAAAGAACAAAAAACAATCATCCATATACAAATTAAATTTAATTACTTGTAAAAGAATTTATAAAATATATTTTGTTTTCAAGATTCACTCAAACAATTAAATTAAAATTAAAAACAACAAAATATTTACAAAGATTGAATAATTTATATTTTCAAGAAAATGTTTTTTTTTTTTCTTTTTTGCGTTGATTTTATATTTCCACTTTAATTTTCCATAATAATGATTTTAGCCAAAATCTCTTCAAAACAAAAAAAAAAGTATAAAATTATAATAAAAACGAAACAAAAAAAAAATTTTAATACTTATACCTTTCTGCCAACAAATTTGAGTAAGCACTTAAGGTTAAAGAGAACAATATTTTTTCAAAGGTAAATTTGTAACAAAAAATATATTTATGTACATATATATTCCCTAAATATATTAAATCTCTTAGATATTAACTTTATAACTCTAATTTTATTATATCTATGATATATTTTATATATATATTATACATATTCTATAGCAATATTGATGTATATAATATTATATAGTATATTTTTTATATGTTAACTTAATATATATTATAATATATAAAATTTAAATTGTAACAACCTTTTTTTTCATTTTTTTTTTTTACTTTATTACCTGTACTGTCTCTTATCATAAAAAATAGAAAACAAAAAAGAAAGTAATGAGAATCCTTCTCAATGATTTTATTCATTAGGTACAATATATTTATACAAAAAAAAAAAATAATAATATGATTCGTTCTATTAAAATGTTATCCATTTTTTAATACTTAAAGCTACTATTTAATTTTCTTTAAAGAAAATACTTTTTGCCAAAAAATTATTCCTTGTTTTTTTTGTAAGTATTTTAAATATTTACTATACATAAACAATATATGTATACATATATAAATACAAGTATTTTAATACAACAACAAAATAAAAAACATAACAATATAAAATACAATAACAAATAAATATAGATTGAAATATAGTAGATTGAAAGAACAAAAATATATCTAAACATTTTTAAAGCATCTATCAAACTATAGATACACAAAAAAAAAAAAACAATTTTTTTTTTCAAAAGCATGACATTCAATTAAGGAGGTATCCACCATTATTTCAAAAAAAAAATTTCAAATAGATTTTTATCTTTCACCTTATAACATTATAATAATATCCTTATAAAAAAATTTCTTTGTACGAAATTTAAATTCAGTATTTAACGTCATGTCTCTTGAAAAACAAAAAAACAAAAAAAAAACCATAAAGATAACACTTGATTATAACATCAGTGACGTAATAATTATATATGCATATATATATATATTTTTTTTGTAAATAACAATATCTATTTAATAGAAAAAAAAAATAATTTTTTTATGACTGTTTTAAACTTGTAAAACTCAATTAAAAATATAAAATTTGATTAACTGGTAACACCATACCACCATAACCAATAAATTCATTTGAAATTTTTTATATCTAAGAAAAAAAATAATATTTAGATACGGATATTATTCATATATTAAATCAATAAATAAAACGTTATTATTTGTTATTCTGTACACATTTACATATCAAAAGCATACAATATAAGTAAATTTGTAATATATACATATATTATACATATATATATGTACGTATATATTGTATATGTTTTTACTCGTATATGTGTTAACAAGATAAAATATTTATTAAGGTTAAATTTTCTGTTTATTTGTTGTTGTTGTTGTTATTGTTATATTTTTTTTTTTCACTTAATATAAGAAAAAGTTAAAAGCTAAAAAAATAACTGCTTCAAGGCATTTGATATTAATCTTTTAATTTTATATAAAATATGTATATATATATATATATATATAAAAGTATAATCTATTATTATGTTAAAGTATATATGTGTATATAATATGTATGTTTCGTTTGTTGACGGATGACTTTGATAATTGGATAAGAAAATAAAATCTTTCCCTCATCATATCTTTTCTTATTTTCAACAATCCTATCTTTTCTTATTCTCTGTTATACTATCTATAATATGTTATATACAATATTCTATTCTATTTCTATTTTATATTCTAATTTTATTATTTTATATATATTTTATCTATCACTCTACTGTTTCTATTTCGATCTCTTTTCTTCTTTCATTGAATTTTGTTTCAATTTAAATGGAATATAAGCTCATAAATTAAGGATTCTCTATGATGTGACATATTCTTGTCCTTGACTATTAAATAATTTTTTTTTTTTTTTTGTGTTTTTTTTTTTTTTTTGCTTTATATTATTTTGTTGTATGTTTTTGTTTTTGTACATGTTAAACAAGTAGCAACATAAGTATCATTAGTAATAACAGTAACTGTGATAACAGCAATAATAAAAATATCGTATATTGTAAAAAATTTAATATAATAGTATCAAAACAATTATAATTATAATAACTGTATAGTGTAGTAGTAATACTGTTATACTGTTATACCATATATATAGTTAATTTAATAGAAAAATATTTGATAATAAAAATAAAATCGCAAAATTATTTTTAAATATTAGGAATAAAAAAAAAGATTAGCTTTGATAATAATTTTTTTCCCCGTTGGTTGGTGCTATATCATGATTTTAGTTTATTCCTTAGTATTCAAAAATACATATATAAAGCATATTTTGCGATTACTTAAATATATGCATATATGAATTTATATATAAATACATATATATATATATTATATATACATATAAGCAGAAAGTGTTTATCTATTTACAAAATAATCATTATCATATGGATATAAGAAGACAACAAAATAAACCTATTATTATGTATATATTGTGCCATTTAATTCAAATTATAATTTAAATTCAACACAACACAAACAACAAGACAAAATTTACACACATCTACACAAAACAATTTAATTCATGAAAATGAAAAATATTCAGAAGAGAAGGCATAAAAACATGATATTAAAAATATAGATACTTATAAGATAAAATTAAAAATACATACAAACAAACATGTGCCTAAATACATAATGTATAATGTTATACTATGAGTGGCAAAATTGAGTGAACACTTAAATTTCTTTTCTTTTTTTTTAATTTTTCACTTGTAATTAAACTGATTAAAAAAAATTTAAATATCGGTGGTAAATGAAAAATGATAATTGAAATTTTTATTTGAAAAATTTTTGCGTGATTTTTTTAAGGCTCTGATTTTAAGAAATTTAAAATTAATATTTAGTACACTTTCTTATATTAAGATGCTACTTTAGAGGTTTGGAAGATTAAATTGGTTTTTTTTTTTATTTTGAACAAAGATATAATACAAAAATTCTTAATCAAATATGTAAAATTGGAAAATATCTATGGCCTTTTAATTTTAAACAAAGAGACAATATTTTTAAAAGGTACTTTTGAAATATTATGAAGCTATTTTTCTATTATTTACATTTTATTTTTCAATCACTTTCCAGTCTTTTGAAAAAAATAGAACTATACTACATAATGAAACGAAGTCTTTATTAATTCAGATCAGATATTGTTTAGGTAAATTTTAGATTAAGCATACTGAGGAATTCAAAAAAACTGAAGAAAAGGTTCGCAAGGGTTTTAATTTTGAAAAAAAAGCTAACATCCTTAAGAAGAATTTAAAAACTTTTTTCAATTTTAATTTTTTAAAAAAAAAATAAATAAAAATGTTTCTCTAAACTCAAAAAATTTTATATCAAATTTAAGATGATATCACAATATTGACACTTACAATATGTTATAAGCCTTATGTATACACGTAATATAATTTAACTTGATAAAGTAAATACATAATAATATTGTAATTTAACGAAAATAATCGTTAAATATTAATGTGTTGTATGTTTGTGTGTGTGTGTATGTGTTTATCACCATGATTAAAATACACAATTTAGAAGATTCTATAGTTGAATTAATTTACTTTAATAGCTGAATACTTTCAAGATTATTGTGGTAGGTAAGAAAATAAAAATAGAAAATGATCATAAAAGAAAGAAAAAAATTTAAATATCTAAGTATAAAGGTAAAATTTCTATCTTATGTATGGTATATAGTAAACAAATTGTTTTCTAAGGATAAAAATTCCATTTAAAAATATTTTTTTTTTACGTTTAATAATATCAAGCGAAATTGTAAAAAAATAATAAAAATAACATTAAAAGTTGAAACAATAATGGTAATAAATTTAATAAAAATGTAAACATAAAATGAATTATTAAACAGTTTCTACTTAGAACTTGGCTCATTTATTATTACACTATATATGAAATGAGTTCAGTTGATTATTTTATTATAGATACTTTTATTATAAATTTTATTATAGTTTTAATTTATAATTTATATCTTCTATTGACCTTTATATTATCATTAAATAAAATTCTTGAGTATTTATTTATTATTTAGTTAAATGGCCCATTTTCTAATGTATGTAATTTCTAAGATATTAAAAGATTTCCAAAATATCAAAAATAATTGAATCTTAAACTTATTTTCCAATTAGAAGAGCTTAGAATCTGAGTTAAAGGAATGTTTTTATTCTATTATAAATAGCGGATATTCAAAAGATCTTCGTGGTTTTTCAATAAAGTTTTCTGATATTTAATTAATCACAAGTAATTCAAGTTAATTGCCGATGATAATAATTCGAAACTAGCGGCCACGGTAGCCTTGTGAGTAAGAGCGTATAAAATACGCTGTAAACATCGAGGGAGTGTGGGTTCGAATCCCACACACGTCATAAATAACTCTTAAATAATCCTCCTTGCGACATTTACAGGCACGCCTGAACAGGCTGTATAATTTCATGTCCACATTTATGTGGCAGTGCAATGCATTAAAAAAAAAGAAATCCAAACTTTTTAAGAACTATAGCCACGCATTAAATGACGGAAATTATGTTTTATTTTCTTTTATTATAAACTTTATATTCTGAATTTTAGAAATAATGTTAATTTTTATTTTTCGAATTCTTTTATTTAAACAAGTCTTTTTTTTTTAAGACTTTAATTGTGAATTTGACAAAAAAATTCACAATAGTAACCTGCAAACTACAATATGGTTTGTGTCTCCAATAAATTTCTTCATAATTTCACAAATAAAATTATTTATAGATAAATAACAGAACTATAACGTTGCAAATAGAACTGATTGACGAACAAATGTAGGTATATTACATAAATTATACCTATTATAATAAGTATCTCTTTTTTAAATTATAAATGTTCAAAAATTGGTATTTTAAATTTTTATTTATAGCTATTTTATTACTTTATTTATATGACCGTATTACAATAAAATAATAAATTGTTTGTTGATTTTCAATTTATTTAAATTTATGAATTCTATTTTTTTTTTTTTTTGATTATTTTATAAGACTTCCAGTATATTTTTCAAAATATAATTTATTCGTAAACAAAAAAGAAAGAAAAAATTGACAAAAGAAAAAAAAAAATATGATAAAATTCAATGGGAAAATTCAAAGTTAAAATAAATTCTTAGGAAATAAACGATCTAATTTATGTTAATCATACATTTTTTTTTGTATTTAAATAAAATTTATTTTAAATGTCAACCTTGACAGTACTGCTATTAGCAAAATGAAAAATGATACATAAAAAATATGTGGTATACAAAAGAAAAACAAAGAACCGGGAAGCTGATAAAATGGAAATCATATTTAATTTACTATTCCCTTAAATAAAGAGATTTTTTTTTTCTGTTTAGAATTTTCTTAAATTATTTTTTTTAGCTATTTAATATTAGCATATTTTTTTTGTTTTTGTTTTATAAAAGTTTTATTTGGAAAAACCCAAAAAAAAAATTTTACCAACCAAGATTTTATTGTCCAACTTAGAATAAATATCTTATATTAATTTCTCGTATAAAAGGAAAAGGAAAATTAAAAAAAAATTTCAATTATCAACCAATTGGGATTGTAAAACACAACGTTAGTTGAGTAGGTCCAATATTTTTAAGTTTACAAAAAGGTCTATTTTCTTTGTAAGTTGAATAATTTCGTTTAACAGATGTAAAAAATAAATAAAAAAAAATTACCTAAAATTATGCAAAAAAAAAATATATATATAAAAAATGTATTTTATGAAACAAAGTCTATTAGATTAGGCCACACAATAAGTACCAAAAAATATTTATTTGAAAAAACTCAGCCATCATCTTGCATTTTTTATCATAATGTAATTACAATAATCTAGAATGTTTAGAATCTATAAGGGTGCTTCAAAAACACTCGACCACCGCCAACGAAACACTTAAACTTTAAAAAGAAAATCTAGCTATAATAGAAGAAATTGCAAAATTGTTCCAAATATGGGAAACCATTTAGTTATAAAACTATTTAGTTAATTATAATAAAAAGAGGAAAAGGTAAAATGAAAGAACAATGAAATCAATTATTATTGAAATAAAAATTAAAATAAAATTAAAATGTTTAAATAACAAAAATAAATTAAATTATAGGATAAGTTGAATATAAAAATAATGTCAATACTATTGTAAATAATATAATGTAAGTAGCATAATGTAATGTAATCAAAACTTATTAGCCAGGCCCAAAATGGCTTTTATAGCTGAGGGTTTTACTGATGTTATTACAATTTATTGTATTAATATTAGATTAAATAAATAAATAAATAAATACAAAGTCTATATTATCATTCTCGCTAAAAATGGTTTTAGACAAACCGAGAATAATGTACCCCTACATGCAAAACAATATAATCCAGGTAACATTAACGACGATCAATTAAAATACGAGATAAGTATTACATTTAAAGATACACTTATAAAAAAAAACTACCGGTGGTTAAATGTGCTTTAATTATTGTCTATACTAAAACTAAGTTTAAATTAGAACAATTTAGATTAAGTTATGTTAAGTCGAGTAAGATTTTATTGTAAACATTATGATATAAACATTGTTTTTGTTCAATGTGCCTATAACAAAATCTATAAACTAATTCAAGTCTAACAAAAAAACAACGTTGTATTTATATAATATATTAGAATTCAAAGTTGAAAATAGGACTTAATTTTCTTTCGTTTTAGTTTATTCCCCTTGCCACATAAATGTAACTAGAAAATGACACAACCTTTCCTTCTCAAGTGTGGCTGTAAATGTTGTAACGGGGAATTATTCTTACGACGTGTATGTGATTCCAACCCACACTCCCTCCTTGTTTATTACGGTATTTTTACTTTCTTACCGACTAGGCCACGGTGGCCCCCAGCTTATGTTTTTATGAACTATTTTTAGATTAAGAATCAGATATAATGTAATACATAAAAAATAAAAATGTCCAGTAGATTCTGTCGCCCAATAGTTAGGCACAAAGAGAATTCACAAAAGAAGTACGAAGTTAAATTTTGCAAAAGGTGGAAAGGATTCCAAATAAAATTGGAAGAAAAATTCCTGCAAAGGTAATTTTTCCTAACAAATCCCCCTGTTACCAAATATAAATATATTAAGAAAATAAATAATACTATCCAACCAATAATGACATTAGTAACCTATGGTAATTATTATTAAATATGCAAAAATATTACTAAAAATTTTATTAATCACAATTTGTTATTTTGCCATCTTCCATACTTTTAAATTATAGGTTATGAAAGGTTATTAAATATGTTATGAAAGATTTAATAAAGAATTTTCTACAGCTCTAATATTACAGATTTTTCTTTATTTCGAGAATTGACTCAAAAAATGTTTACTGTTTTTATTTGATGAGAATAAAACCAAAACCAATCAATATACAAGTAGTACAATATAGTGATAATTAGAAAAACTTCAATTTCCCTATTATAAAATCCTTAAAAAAATTATTAACTTCTTCATTTATCGATTTTTTTTTTTAGGCTTTATTTGTTTCAGTTATTATTCTTGTTCTTCCTGTATTTACAAAATATCCTTAAAATTTGATAGAAATGAGAAGGTAAGATAAAAACAAAAAAAAATTATTTTGTACACAAATGCAAATTATACAATGTACAACAATTTATATACATATGTCAAAGTTGTTTAATATTTAAGATAAAAGAGAAAAAACCAGCTATTTCCAACACAGGACCGACCGCAACTACACGAAAATTACAATGCCAAAATTTATAGATTTTTTGCATAATAATTTATATCTAAGCAAAATAACTTCTTATAATTTAACAACATTTTGCGATATTCAATAAGTACATATGTATTATGTATCACATGTATTATTGTCATAGATATAAGTACATATGTATATAAATTTTTAGAGTATAAAAAAAAAACCAAAAAAAACTGTTTGTATAAATTCTTATGGAGTAGTTATGTTTAAAATTTGGACTTAGAAAAAAAAATTAAATAAAAGTTAAAGTTAGTCGGATCAAAAAATGTTCTATCGCAAAGTTGTTGCTCTTTACTTGTGTAACAACTTTTTCTTAATAATTTTTCTCATCAAATTTTTTTGTTACGAAATATTCGTAAAAAACTTAAAAAGTACACTAGTAAACTACCACTTGCGGTTGTCCGATTTGCTCCAAAAGCTTAATAATCTGAGATATTTACATCAAAACCTTAAATATGAAATTACAAAAAATGCCACTCAGTCGTTTAAGCTGTACACGTGCCCACAGACATACCCACCCACGCACACACACACACACAAACACCCACAGACAGACATCATGCTAAAAATATTTTTACAGCCTTCTCCACACCGGAGTAATGCATATTTGCCAAAATCTCGGGTATAAATTTTTAGTATGAAAACAATACCTACCTTATACATTAATGTATGCGGTCGGTAAAAAAAAATGTTACTTTTATATTTAATCGTAAAATTGAAAATTTTTTAAACTGACGAAAATCAAGTATTCTAAATTAAAATAAAATATAAACAAAAGGGGGGAAAAAATTATGCATTTTGCTCCTCTTTATTTTTTTTTTTTTTTTGTTCAATTATTATTTATACAATAATACAAATATACACATAAATTACCATATTGAATAAAAACAAAATTTTTTTTTTTTTTGTAAATTATTCAGATTTTTTTTTTTTTAAATTTAGTTTATAAAAAACATTTTAAACATTCACATATAATTATTTTTATTACTGATAAAGAAAAACATTTTTTTTTTTTATTTTTTTGTTTTAAACAAATAAAATAAATATTTCAATGTTAACATAAACAAGCTATAAAGAAAATGAAAAGAGAAAAAAGTGGAAATTTTAAAGAAAATTTGCCTAATAAATATTCAATTATTTTAAAATTAGGCATAACGAAGTATTTGAATAATTCCACTCAGATTATTTAAAAGAAAATTTTTTTTATTCACAAAATTATACGACTTTGTGACATGAAATCAGTTTTTTTTTAAATGAAATGTCAAAATTATAAGGATAAATTGATATATTTGTTTTGATATTAAGAGTGATTTTATGTATGTTTTTTTTTTGTAATATTAACGACAACTTAAATTTTAATTTTTCAATTGAATGAAGATTAAAATGAAATCATGATTAACATGCATTAAATTATAGTTAATATAATCAAATTTGAAGGTTAAGTTTTTTTCAACAATTTTAAAATTTAATAACAGTTAATTTGATTGTATTTCATTTAAATTCCAAATTTACCTCATGCAGGAAGTAGTTTTACACTACTGCATGTATTAACTATTGTTTAACTTCGTCAGTAATAGCAATATAGTAATAATAATAGACAGATTCACGATTTCCTTACAGGTCGACGCCCCAATTCAAAGTTCAGCATCTTTGGCGTATCCTTTCCTATACAATAATAACTCCCAAACCAATAATCTGCTTTAGTTGGTCATTTCATTTCATAATTCTAACTAAAGAGGGAGGTGGTTAAGTCACTACGAATCTATTATTCTAGTATAGAAATTAGTATTGTAGGTGTCTTTGGAAGATGCCCACCTTCACTAGGAAAAAAAAAATTCTGAATGGATTAAGATTGATTTTTCTCAATTTTCCACGAAATTCGACGAAAGTTTAGAAACTTTGGTGAAAATCACAATTCTAAACTGTTTTTATTGTCTTTTGAAAAATGTGGTCTTTCAAAAACCTTTCGTTTACGCATTCTATCTTGTTTTTTTTTTTATCCTCAACATAACAATATTTTCTTTTGAAAAATACGTTTATAATGTCTTTTTAGACAAATCTCTTCGAAAATACAGTAATTATATTCATAATCATCGTTATGAACGTTCGTTAAACCACGTCATTCTCAATAAATTATTTGCAAAATTATGAATTTTTTTTAGCATGCGGTTTTTAAACTGTTGGAAGTTATGAAATTTTTTTTTTTTTTTTTTTTTAATGCATTTCTCTGCCACTTAAAAGTGGACAGGAAATTACATAGCCTTTCCTATTCAGGCGTGGCTGTAAATGTTGTAAGGGGGAATAACCCTTAGGACGTTTATGGGATTTCAAATCACACTTCCTCGGTGTTTACAGCGTATTTTATAGGGTCTTACCCAATAGACCACTGGGGCCCCCTTATGAAATTATTTTGGCACTAGAAAGTTATTTTTAAAGATAAAACTTTTTTTTTTTTTAAGTTTGCATTGATTTTTTTAACCGTATATTAATTTAGGGTTTGTCTTTTCTTAAAATTTTGTAACTAGGAAACTATTCAAAAAGGTTTTATATTATATCAATGGTTAAGATAAGATAATATATGAAAATTTTATTTCTAGTTTTTATTTTCAATATTTTTTTACTTTTTACCCTGATCTTACTTTAAACGTAAAAATATAATAAAAAAGTAAGGATGAAAATTCAAAAAACAACATTTCTTTTATTTTATTTTTTTTACAAGGATATTTTGTCCGCCGATTTTTCCCTTGAATTATAAAATCCTCCAAAAAAAAATTAATATATATTATATATGTACAAAAGTAGACAAGAAAATATACTATCGTACCAAAAACAAACATTCATCCATCATTCATTCTTGAAACATGGAAGATAAATAGTAACTTTGAAATGTTTAAAAGAAGTATACGTTTTTTTTACTATTATTACGTTTATGTTTTTATATACCTACATATTATATATGTAGGTATATAAATGTCTATTTCCTTTCTAAATATTTCATTCTATATTTCAAATTTAAAGAAGAATATTTTACTCTTACATAATCAAAAATAAAGACTTAATATGATAATAAAAATGTATTTAAAATTTTAAATATAAAAATAATTGAGATCAGTTTTGAGATCAATATTCAATTTTTTCGAAAGCATTACCTAAATTAAATAAATTTAAATATTGTTAATAAAAAAATAATGTTTTAAAAGTTGAAAATGAAATAAAAAAAAAGAAATACCAGCTCAGTTTTTCAGTTTGTAGTTCAAGTCCTTCAGTTTTTAATCTTTAATCTAATTTCTACTCTTAACGAATAATTTTCATACTAGAAACGCATCTTATATGTTTTAGTTACTTTTTTATTATGATATGCAATGAATCTCCTTATATCTCTGTTTTTTTTAACCATACGTTATATGTTTTTTTTAACCATACCCTATCTAGAATTCCGTTTTTCTATTGCTGTATATTATTAAAAAAAAATTTAATCATTTTAAAAAGATTCAAAAAACTAATATTCATTTTCTATTAATTCAATTAAAAATAATTGAATATTAGTTCTAGATAATCCTTAATAAGTTCTAGATAAATTTAATTTCAATAATTTGAAATTTACAAAGGATATTTTTCGTGGAAGTTTTTTAAGAAAATTTTATTTAGAAAATATTTAAAGGATACAATAAAAGGTGTCACAATATTATAATATAGAAAAGGAAAAATCAAATTTAGTATTCAACCCTTCCATGTATTTAAAATAAAAATAGTCTTTCTTATTGAGACAACCTTTTTAAAAATATTTTGTTTGATTTAATTTGATTGATTTATTTTTCTTTTTTTTTTTATTTCGAATTTAATCTATTTTTGTTAAATTTACCTGGAATCCATGAATCTGTAATCTTAAGAAACTTTTTCAAAAGTATTCTACTATTATTAAAAAACAAAAAAAAACAAAAAAAATTAAAAGATTAACTGATATTTTTTTTTTTTTTTTAAGCTTTAAATTTAATTTTCATGAAATCCTAAATTTTCTTTAGAAATTTTTCGCTTTTTCTGAAAAATAAATATTATCAAAAAATCTATTTGAGAAAGGAAAAAAAAGGAAAATTCTCGTACATTAGTAATTAATTTAGAGAGTTTCCTTTCTAAATCAATTTTTTTTTTTAGAAATATTATTTGCACAATCATATTTTAATCTTAAAATTTTTGGGAGGCTTTGAATATATGAAATTTAGCTTTTCTTTTTAATTATACAAATGTAACGGAATATTTAGAATTGGATTTGAATTTAGTGCATAGATAAAATATTATTGAATATTACTTATAATAAGATTTTGGTTGATCTGATTTCTTTTAAAAAACGTTTCGGAATATTATAACTTTATAGTAGCTAAGCAAAATAAAACCGCTTGTTCAAGGTAGGTACTTAGAATACTAATCGATCACTAATAAAAATTATACTCAAATAGTCCAGAGAAGCTAAATAAATTTAATTCACGGAGAATAATAACTTATGTTATTACATCTTTTAGTTTATTGCACCAACTTTAAAAACTGTAAACCATTATGTTATATATCCTTTTAGATAAAGTAATTCGATTAATAAAGGATCATAATATAACTTTAAAGCTGTCTCCACTTTGCCTTAATATCCTATCAGGAAGATATATCTTGTATTATAGATACTTTATAAGAATTAGTACCTACTTGTTCTGACTAAATTAAAAATTTGATGCCTTCAACAAAAACGTACCAAAGAGAATCAAGAATAGCTGAAGTTATTTCATTCCTATATGTAGTTCAAATTTGATAGCATAATTCGGTTTACATAAATTTAAGAAAAACATTGCGAATATGGAACCATCTTCCACTTCATGTTCTCTTGTACAAGCGGTGTAAGTATAGCAGTCTAAAGTATATCAGTACATGTGTAATCTATTATTTGGTCATAAACGGAAGGTGATGTTTGGTAGGTTATAGAGGAGTCACTGATAGAGTCACTGATTCGTGCTCGTTCCACACCTCTCTTGTGTTTTTCAATAATTCTCCTACTCACGCGAAACAAAAAAAAAATTGTGCTCACCACATCGTTAAATCTTATGAATATATAAATGCAGAAGTTATGGATAAACATTAGCGTGATACACATGATAGAAATTTAGATCAAAATCTAATTTTATAAAACATCATTCTGAATAAAGTTACCTTTTCAACTAATATGCCACTAGAATATTCAATAGTACAATATGAACCTGATGAAATTAATATTGATAAATCTGTATTTTAATTAACACGTTTAGGTTACGTTTAGGTTTACTCACCATCTGTAAAAAGAAGAAAAAATTTAAATTAGAAAAAATATACCCATTTATTTAAGAAATTATATTGGGTTCATAAAAATTGTGCTGTATTCCAAATTTAAATTAATTTTATTTTAATGGGTCTATGTACTTTTGTTAGTTTTTCAGACTGGTACTGAATAAACCAAGTTTAAAGCTGGTACTGGATATTCAATATCTATAATTATATTAAAATACATCTTATCTTGAAGTGAATGAATATTATCTCCAATTTTTTTAAAGAGTTCGTAATATTATTTAGGTACCATTTTCTCTTTAATTTTCAATGCGCTTTAAAATATCTTGAAAATATCTTAAAGATAAATAATGAAAGAAAGGTAATAAAAAAAATGAAAAATTAATAAAAAACAGAATAACATAAAATAAAATCCATTTGCTTAAACGATTTTTTTTTCTTGTAAGGGCCCTGTTTTCCAGTTTTATTATTAAATGCTTTTATGGTCAAAATACGAACGAACTTTCAAGAAATTGAAATTTTTTTTTTTCATTTTCTTGTTCAATGATTTTCTTCTATATTCGTTTTTTTTTTTTTTTTTTTGAAGAAAATCATGAAAAATAAAGAAAATTTAAACAAAAAGGTTATGAAAGAACGTTGAACCGCGAGAATTTCTTGTTTTTTTCTTTAATAAAATAATCACTAACTTTACACCTTTACTTATCGGGTCTTCATTTTTTTTGTATCGGTTTAAGTGCACGGTTGAATCGCTATTCACAGTATGACTTTGTTTTTTATTAATATGTTTTTTTTTTTGGTTTTGTAAAGGCAATTTTCACAATTTATACTTTTGTATCCGGTTTCCAAAATAAAATCTTTGGTAGCAAAAAAAAAAAAAAACCGGGTAAATTAATTTTCAATTTTATAGTAAGAAATGCGGAAAATTGAATTTGGAAAAATCAAACGTATTAAAGTGTTAAAAAGGATAAAAAACATACTTTTAAAACGATTAGTACTCATTTAATAACTTTCGAATTTCTTGAAATCGTTACCTTAAAAAAAAGTGGTAGAATGAATAAAATAATATTAAAAATTGTAGAACGTAACAATAGAACATTCTTAAATTTTGTAAAAATATGTTCTGAATTATTCATTCAAAAGAACTAAAATAAAAAATATACTTATATATCTAAGATATCTTATCTACTTTTGGATTCATTTTAAAATTGAAAGACAGAAGACATATTATAATCAAAACATAGTCATCAAAAAAAAATAGTGTATGGTTTTTATTACTACTAGGCAAGCTTCTAGATCGTAGATTGTTATTTAAGGGATATAAATAATATTTCGAATTTTTGATGTAAATCTTTAAATTGTGCGACCCCTGTTAGTTCTTGTTGTGACTTAAGCCTCCACTCATAATACTTATGTCACCTGACTTGCTCAAACAATCTGAGGATCTGTAGAGGGCTGTTGGCAGAACGCTGGCAGTTACCTTGCTCGGAGTAAAGCTCCTCAGTTCTTGAGTATGTGATCCGGAGTTTCTTTTTCTTCTAAGCGAGTTTAGAACATCAAGAAACACTTCCTTTAATTTTAAAGCAACCCTACATAACTAAAAATACTACATGGTATTAACATCACATGTAAAAACATAATCTTGGAACTTTAAATTATGAGTTAAATTTTGACAAAATTTGTGCAGGTGTCTAATTTACAGGTATCATAAAAATTTAAAAATTTTAATTTTTAAACCTTAATAGCACTTAACGGGGACAGGATGTGGTACAAAAAATATTCTGAAATAACTTATGCTAATTCTTTCTTTTCTCAAACTTTCAAAGAAGGATCTAAGCATTTATATTTGTTCTATCTTAAAAGAGTGAACTAATAAACAAATCTTTTAAATTTTTTTGGATAAATGTATCAAAAATAACTGGAACCTAAAATGAAAGCAATATACTAATTTGTCAAACCAGAGATAAAACTTTTTAATTTTTGATTGAAAAACTAGACTCCTTATTATGGTAATTTTACGGCATCAAGTTCACTAGATGAGTTCAACTAAATATAGGGAGCATGTAATATAATATCCCTGTTTGTAGTGTCATATACATGTAGTGTCATTTGTATTTTTTGCAAATTGTTTGTATTATCATTTGACTGTATTTCATTTGACTGCATTTCAACAATAAAACATGTAAAATATAATTAAGAAAGACTTTAGAGTTGGTTTCAAAATCAGAATTTCAATAATTTGCTTAGTAGGGGTTTTAGGGTGGCAGTCCCCACTCTTTTAAATGTTTTATTGTTAAAATATGTGTATAATACATATAAGAGGGGATTTTAGAGTTGATTAGAATATCAGAGTTTCAATAATTTGTTTAGCAGGGCCGTTCTTTTAAATGGTTTGTTGTTAAAATATAGTCAAATGAAATAAATCAAATAAAATACAACCAAATGAAGTACTGTCAAATGATAATACAACCAAATGAAAATACAGGCAAGTGAACATATTCAAGTGGCATACAGTCAAATGAAATACAGTCTTGTGATAGTAACCCTTAAATATTCTATAAAATTTTTCTGAGTAAATGAACGCTTATTAAATATTTAAAACTACTAGCTTTTTTCGTATAAAATATATGTCTTTCTTGATAAAAGTGGTACAGAAATAATAAAATAATGTCATACATAATTTTCTTAAAAAAATAATTTTAAAACAGTTGTGGAAGATTTTGTTAGTTCATACTATACACAACATTAAAGGAAATATTACTATAGTTATTGCAATTACATACATTGTTTCACTAAATTATACCAATTTTTTTATAAATTCTATACAAAATAAGTGATTTTTTAAACATTAATAAACATGAGACCATTAAAAATTCAGTTAATTACATTAAAATACTTGAAGATGTCCCTGAAATTGAATGCACAGAATGATATTAAACGATTAACTCGTGTAATTTAAAAATTTCCTAAATGGTCCCTTGAAAATACATAATATTATAATATAATGCTAATTGTTTTAAGGATATTTTAATTTTAAAAACATCCCAAAAGATATTTTTAAATCAATACTCTAAGGTACATTATGAAATATATAGCAGAGAAAAACAAAAAATATTACATTAAAAAATAAATTTAATACATACATTTTAAGAAGATAAAAAGGAACGCCATTTAATAAAATTTATATTTTGGGAATTAAATTTAAATTTTGTAAAGCTTATAAATTCTAAAGCTTGTTAAGTTCAATTGAAAAAATTAGAAAAATATTGCACAAAATTTCAATGTATCACTATATTGGAGATTCGGGAGATTCTTTTTTTTTTCTGATGGTTTTCTTTTTTTTATTCTATAATGCATGTCACAATTTAATTATTTTCTACAATAAAGAAGAGTTACTACAAGAAAGGAAAATATTTATTTTATTCCATATACACAAAAATGCATAAAAATCATTAAACAGATGTTCGTAGTCGCGATTTTCTTCAGATCGGCTAACCGCTACAATTGGTCTTAATTTCATATCTACAACTCAATATATATTTTAATTCTACTTTGATACCACACAATAAATAATGTAATTTATTTTTTTTTTTGTTAACACAGAATAGTTTTATTCTTAGGTTACATACATTAATATTTACTGTATAGATACTTTATGCGAGTATACTTTATAACATGTATACATTCACACATAAAAATGTGTCCCCAAAAAAAAAATTCATTCAAAATAAAAATAAATTTTTTTACATGTTATGCATATAAAGTTGGGTAAATTTTGTTAAGCCCAGCTTGGCTACAAAATATCCATATAATTTTAAAAATATTTTTTGAGAATGTGTTGGTGTTTCTAAGTAACAAGGTGGACAGGTCTCAATTAGCAAAACTAAGAAAGCTATAGGAAAATAGCTATATAGGAAAATCAAACACTATTTTTTTTTTTTTAAGAAAAATGCCTCTTAACCTAACATCTACTGACCCTCTAAACCTAAAACATCGACTGAATATTTTTAGAAGGAGAAAATATTTTTTTATTTACTCCACATACAAATTTGCACCACTCATGTGGGAAATATCCATCAAGTCGATGTAAGAATAATTCTCAGTAACATCTGGCCACCATATTCAGAATATGTATCAGTATTTTGATGTTTCAAGGCATTTATGAAAATCGACTGTACAGAACTTTGTAATTCAGAATCTTGCAGACAAAGCGTATAATATCATATTTGTGGTTAATTAAAAATATCCTTTCTGATTACATATTTTTAAACTTTCAAGGAAATAATTCTGCTTATGTTTATCTAAAAGTATAATAAATTCTAATCAAAATTGTTGTATTATAACCCATTGTCTGGAGAAATTAAGTTCACCTTTATTTGATGAAGTAAATTCTCACAAAGGCGAAATTAATTTTCATTTAAATTTTATGTCATCTGAACTTATTCATCTGCACCCGTTTTATCATTTATAATTTTTTTTTAAATTCTTAAGTGAAGTTTTACGATAAATTCTTATTACTACATTTCTAGATACTAAATTTTGTAAAGAAAATCTTCAGTTTATTTTTCTTCTCCTAGCATCAACTTATACAATTAATCGCAATTATTTATAGGAAAAGGACACACTGCGGATAGCAATCAATACCGTCCTTTAATAAACATATATATATAATATGTTATAATTAAATTATAATAAAAGTTTAAAATTTATTTTAAAAAAATCTTAACATTCAACATCTTCTCAAAGGTATGAGACGTAAAACTTCTTAAAAATTCTCTTTCATAATTTTCTAATTTTTAATTTTAAAATTATTTTTCTTTTTTTCATTGCTCTTTTCCTCCTTTAAATTTTTATTCCTTATTTTTTTCTTTTTATTTTGATACTTTTATTTTTAATATTTAAAATATCAAATGCAACTTTTTTTTATAATAGATGAATATCCTTCTACATTAATATACATGTGATATTCTAAGAAAAGGATATAATTCAAAATAAAATGCGAAGAAAAAAAAAACCAAAAAACATATTTCAAAGTTATTTCATATTCTTGTTGAACACAATTTCTACTAATTACATATCGCCTTATAAATGCAAGTAGGTATGCATGTAAAAATATTGTGTTCATTAAAAAAATTTATTCTACAATTAACTTGGGGATAATTTTCTTTTTTCCTTTTTTTTTTTCTGTTCTTTTTTTTTCTGTTCTTTTTTTTTTTCTGTTCTTTTTTTTTCT
The DNA here is from genome assembly GCA_947095535.1 of Poecilobothrus nobilitatus. NCBI lineage: Eukaryota > Metazoa > Arthropoda > Insecta > Diptera > Dolichopodidae > Poecilobothrus > Poecilobothrus nobilitatus. The sequence continues at coordinate 160,664,028 of OX352773.1, forward strand.
GTTCTTTTTTTTTTCTGTTCTTTTTTTTTTCTAATTTTTATTATATTAATTTTTGCTTTCATGATTAGCATCCATTAAAATCGCTTGTGTGTTTTTTTTTTTTTTTTTTATTTTATTTTACTATGAAAGTGCAAAATAAAACAACAAAATAAAAATTCAAAGAACATGAACAGTTAAGAATAAAAGAAATAATTTACAAAAACCATTAAGACTTTATAAGAATGTTCATAAAAAAGAAAAAAATGAAACAAATTATTTTACTTGTGAATTGCACCATGCATAATTACTTCAGGTATTGTTTTTAATATTCTATTTTAGGAAAAACAAAATGTAAAAGAAAAAAAAAACTTTAGCAAAAACAAAAAAATTTTAATGGTAACAACAAAATGAAAAACTTGTAATTTGTAATTCAATTTTTAAAAAGTACAAAAAAAAAAAAAATTAAATAAACAGCACATAACACTTAATGCAACTTAAAATTAGCATAGTAGTGTTGATAAAAAAATTTTTATAAATGCAGGATATTTACTGACCTTCTAAAAAAAACACAAAAATCAAAAACCAAAAAAATTCTCAGGGGTGTCTCACCGCGTTCATTCATTATGCAAAAGTACTGCTTAACGAATAACAGTGACTGTTAAACTCTGTTAGTATCTGTAAATAAACTCAAATATTTATTATCACTTTATAAATTTCATTAAAAAAAAATGGTCAGAATACATTGTTTGTCAGGACGTTAGAGCATGTGGAAGAAAAGATACCAATCTAAGATACTAGATCTTAAAAGATACGTGGGAGTAAAAGATACTAGATCTAAGATTTAGCAACCTAATTTTAAGGAAAATAATTTCAGTTTTAATAAAACAAATACTAATTTTTCAAAAAAAAAAAAAAATGCAAGGCAGATATCTTGAAAAAAAAACTCATAAAAGTTCATTTTCGTCAAAGCCAATTTTTTTTAGTAAAGCTAAGAAACGTGCTATATCTTAAGTTCTACTTATTATTGTATTAAAAAAAAGAATGTTTAATTTAAAGTTTTAAAAATTGGATAAGAATTATATTATCAAATACACTATATCCTAAATATAGTGTCTAAAACTATCATTTTGAAACTGACAGAATGACATATGAACTAATAATATAGCATTTCCTGGTCAAATTCAGATAATTAATAAATTTTCTCAGGTATTTATTAAATATATTCAGATTTTTTTGTAAATATATTTAGATATTTATTAAATAAATTCATATTTTTTTGTTTTGGAATTCAGAGTTTTACTAAAATGAACTCCGATTCTTACTGACTTACTTAATTTCAGATTTTTTTTTTTGAATTCCAATTTCTACTAAATAAATTCAGGTAATTTTTTTTTTAATACAAAAATTTTAAAAATTAAAAACTTTCTATTGATAAACATGCAAAAATTCCGAAAAATATTTACCGTCGACTTGTCTAACTTTGACCATTTTTTAACATTAAAAGTGTAATAAAAATGAAAGTATCTATTTTAGTTAGAAAAATAGATTTTTTTTCAAAAGTAAGAGGCCCATGAGTTCTTATATCCTAAAATGAAAGTGAAAATATGTGTTCTAAAGCCATTTTTATCATAAAAACCAGGTGGTGAAGTTTTACTTTGACCAGCATAAAAATGTTAAGAAAAAAGCTTTGGTCAAAGTTAAAATAACTAAGTAATAAGCCTCAGTCAACGTTAATGGTTTTAATCAACTATGAGAAAACAGGTGGTCAAAAGTTTGATTAACCCCAGTGAAAGTTTGTGATTTTAATCAATTATGAGAAAACAATTTGATTTTTTTGATAAATTATAAATTATTATAAGAAATTTAATAAAACTTAAACTTTTTTAATTAAAAAATATATTAAATATATATATAATAAAATTCTCAACCATTGAGGAGCCAATTCTATAATTTTTAAAAAGAAAAAAGGAAACCTTTATTAAATTTACTAAATGTTTACCTAAAAATATGCAATATTTTTAATTATTGATTTTTTCTAGAAAACCTTCTTTATTATTATCCTTCTTCTTATTCTAATTCTTTAAAAATGAATGTTCTTTTTATGCAGGATTTTTGTATAACTTTATTTTGTAAAAACATATATTTTTTTTTTTTTTTAATTTAGTAATCAAATTATAGCGAACAAAAACTTTAAAATCAAAATAAAACGATAAATATTATCCTTCTTTTTCTTTTTAACAGACTGTTGTCATGCATACACTAAACCAGATAACAAAATTAAAAAAAAACTAAAAAAATGTAATTTTATTTCAGATTTCGAACTTAACTTTAAAATATAAAGGCACGTTCTAAAGAATAAATTTAAAATAAAGAAGAAAAGTAAGGGGGGTAAAATTCATCCATAAAATTAACTGCAAATTAAATCCGTATATCAATACCTGTACTAAAAATATAATGTTATCTTTTTTTTACAATGTTGTTTCTATAAAATGCATTTTAGAATTTTTTTTTTTTTTTTTACATTTTTAACTCCCACATTTATATTCGTAGATATTATACATAATTTTTTTCGATTTACATCTTTATAGATAAAAATTAGTATTTATGGATAACATAAAATAATATTATAATGAACTTAAACGACTTATACTAAATGTATTTTTCTAAAAAGAATATTTTCAACAAAAACACATTATCTTTGTGTTACATATTATTAATTGAAAATATATTAAATTATATAATAAATATTTTAATTTTATATTGAATTTTTAGAAAAAATAAATTAAATCCATTACATTAAAAAACTATTTAAAAAAATCATCCAATCGTATTGAATCATTGAATTTTAATCTGTTCGCTTGTATTTTCACTTTCATTTGAAGCATAAAAATAATTTTAAAACAACCGGAAAACAAATTAAGAATAAAATAACCACATTTTTGATTAAAAACTGAGAAAAAAAAAAAAAAAATGTTAAAAAGGTAAATAAACATTTTACATAGGTATTAAATTTTTTTTTAAATTTACTCAACGAACGAAAAAAATAGTAAATAATAAAATTAAATCGAAAGCAACAAAAAAAAAAAAAAAAAAAAATAAAAAAAATGAATTTAGATTTAATTTATTTACCTAGAGATCATTTAAATTTCTACATAATATTCACAATACTGAAAAAGTTAAACAAAAATCGATATACTAACATTAAATTTTTATAAAAAATATATTTTTTTTTTTATATTTCCTATCCAATTTCTTTACATTCCACTTCACTCCTAACTATATATATTATTTAAAGGACCAGGAGCATATAAGCAACAACTTAAATAGTCAAGAATATTTTATATTCAAAACCAATAGTGTATGTTTAGAAAAAAAAAAAAAAAAAAAAAACAAACAAACTGCTTTAATATGATGATGATAGATTTTACTCTTATACCGTACAGAAAAGTTTATTTTTAGCACATTTTGCAAAAAAAATCCAAAAAAAAATTTCCTTATTAGTTTAATTTTGTGTTTACATGTGTTACGTCTGTCATGTGTGTTTACAAAACTTTTACACTGTTCAATATGGAATAATGAAATCTTATGTGTGAATAACTCTCTTAAAAGAATATTTATTTTAATTTAAAGCTTGTAACCTTATTACTTGCGTTTCAGCCGCTGAAAATTAGAAAAAGTACTATGTTGAAATTTTTTTATATCTCATCATGTGCTACTTATTATTTTTTCAATCTGAAAACATGAAACGATAAGGAAATTTCATAAACTTTATAAATCAACTTAAAATAATTATATATTTTTTTACAATTTGGTATTTACGGTTATGAAAAATGTTTAGATACGTCGTATCCGGAACTCTTCTACTTAGAATCTTAAAACAATTTGAGGAAAGAAAAATTTTTGAGAATTAGAAAAAGTTATGTAAAAAAAAATATTTTTAGTTTTATACCAATCATTAGGGGTCAAAAATTGAAAGCGTTTTCAATTAACATCCTAATATATCAAAAAGTTGGAATATATGTAACACACGAAGATTAAAGTTTCAATATTATTTTTTTACGTATTATATTAAAGGCTTAAAAGAAGGACAATCCGAATAAATTTTCTTTCAAAATGTGAACCTTCAAAAAGTTTTGGTTTTACATATACTGCCTTATTAAATTTATTCCAAGGACCAGATATCATTTTTGTTTTTTTTTTTTTTTCTTTTTGAAAAGTAATTCTTAAGAAAAGTTCAATGATTACTAAAACGGTCACAATAACAGCTATACACTTTTCTATTCTGTGCAGACAATTTGTAATTACAAATATTTAATTTTATGGCGTCATTTAATATTACGAATTCAACTATTTCTTGCGTCTTGATTAATTGTTTTCTTCTTTTATTTTATGAGTAGAAAATCTTTGTTATTTTTATTTGATAAAATCATATTTGTTTTTAATTCTCATAAAAAGTACAGTTCCCGTATATTGAATGGCGCAGTTTTAACTCTCTAAAGTAATCTAACAAAGTAACACCGGTAAAATCGGAAATTATTATTTTGATTACTGTAATGCCGCAACTATTATGGATCATGTTTAGTATAGGTAATGTTAATTTCTTCAATTATTTAATCAAACTATAAAATAATTAGTGCGAAAGAGTTAACTACTAGTTTTTGGCAAAGCAGTAAAAAACCAAAACAGTTAAATATTAAATTTTCCATAGAACTCTTATAACATTTTAATCCTTTATATATTCGAAAGGAAATTTGTTTTAGAATCGTACAGATTACACACCTGTAACAGCTGTAATAATTTAGAGTAATAAATTCTATTTACTCACACATGCAGAAAATCTAACATAATTAATAATTACATACTTATAAAAACTTTATATTTAAATTATGTAATTTATTAAAGAGTTCTGCATATGTTTGATTTATTATTTAACAACAAGTACAAATTGGTTGACTGCCAACTGAAATATTTTTCAAAAATTTTGTTTCTTCCCTTAAATTCTTTATATTTTGTAGTAGATATAGGTTAAGTTCATATAGGATGTATGTATCAGGATGCAAAAATTTAATTAATTGAAAATATAAATAGTACTCATGATGTACTCACAATTTCACACATTTAAGAAGCCAAAATGTTTGTATCCTTTGTAGGAAGCGAAAAACAATAATTTATATTAAATATCAAAAACAGCTAATGTCAATTAACATGTTAAAAATATTTTCCCTAAAACAAAACAAATAAAAATTTATCGTTTACGTGCAGCATGAACGAGTGAATACTTGTTGAATGCGAAATACGCGATAGTATTTCCGAAAAGTACGTAAAGTGTAACCCTAATATTTTTTGCACCCCGTTGAATGCATCCCATGTGAACGTACCTTTAAATTGTAAATATAATCCAAACATCACTATGAGATAAACATTTTATATTAAATATAATATAAATCAAATATAATAATATTTAAATTATAAATATATTATTATTTGCCATATATGGTCACCTTATTTTATATAATAATTTTACACAAAGTGTATACAAGTGTACACAAAGTGTAAACAAGTAATTGCCTTCGAGGTTTACAAGGACCATGAATTCTTGTTTTTAAAATATAAAAATTTTGAGCACGCATTACACATTTTACATTAAACATAAACACAAATATTTAATATTAAACATTAAAGTTTACAAATCATAGTAAAACTTGTTAGTCCTTTTTCATATTATTTTTATTGTATGTATTTGGTATTTTTTTATCAGTTGTTGGTTTTAAAAATTATCAAGGTAAAAAATTATACTTTTCTAACTTAAAAAAAAAGAAAAACTTAAATATAAAATTGATAAAAAATACAAAAAATAAACCTTGAGACGTACGAATATATTATAATATAAGATACTTATTATTAAAATAAAATATGAAGAAAACGTATACTAGTAAATTACGCTTTTAACTTTTAAAATTTTCTATAGGTATTATTTACACTAGATTTCAGAAGGTTAATTTACCAAGTTATGTGGAAACTTTTAATTTTAAAATAAAATTCGGCTATAGGTATTTAAATTTAATGCATTATTATCTGAACGTGGTGGCTTTAAAAAGTACCATTATTTAGTTCTTTAATTCATTATTTTGAAATTTTAAACTGAAATAAACCAAACGATGTTTTTGTTTTTTTTTTCTTACAACTCCCCCAGAGAGCATAGGGTATCCACTAAGCCTTTCCATTTATTTCTATTTTGTGCTATAGCTTTAAATTGTGGCCATGATTTGTTAATTTTGCCTAAGTCTTTCAATATTGTTTTTTTCCAAATGTTTCTGGGTCTGTCTATGTTTGTTCTTCTTTGTGGTTGCCAATCCAGGGTTTCTCTGAATATCATGTTTTCTGGTCGCTTGATAATGTGCCCGATCCATCTGTATTTTTTCCTTCTTATTTGGATTTCAATAAGATCTTCCCTGCATATGCTCCAGAGTTGGCTGTTGGATATTCTGTTTGGCTGGCAAATTATTCGGAGGCATTTGTTTATAAAGACGTATAATTCGTTAGTAAGCCTACTGATGGTTAGCCAGGTCCCACTTCCGTAAACAGCACTGATTTGCACACAGGCGTTCAAAGTTTAGTTTTTCTTGCGATCTGAGAGGATTTTCTGATATTTCTTAATCTGCCAAATATCGCTCTTGTTTTGCACAGTATGTTATCTATATCCTTCATGGTTCCTCCATCAGTGACAATAATGCTGCCTAAATATTCGAAACTTTTTACATCTTCAATTAGTGTATTATCTATTTCTAGGCGCCTTTGATTTCTTGAATTGCATCTCATAATTTTTGTTTTGTTATTATTTACTTGCAGAACCACTTCGTTTGCGTTTTTGTTTAATCTTTTTAATTTCTCTTTCATGTTATGATAGGTATGAGTTATGAGCCATATATGCTCCGCATATTATAAATCTTCTAATTTATTTATGATATTCCAGTTAATAACATGTCCATTAATTGTTTTTCTCATAACTTCGTGAATTATAATATTGAATAGGTTAGGGAAGAGTAAGTATCCTTATATCTAACTCCATTATTGATATTGAAGGGCGTGCTCAGTTTTCTTTGTGTAGAACTTGAGTTTCCGCATTCGTATACATGGCCCGGATTATATTAATTCTCTGGGATGACTTTTATCTGCATGGCTTTCCAAAATGCATCTCTATTGAGTGTATTGAATGCTCGTGTGAAGTCAATTAATGCCAGATATAATGGTGAGTTACATTCATTTGACTGATCTATTAAACGAGGATAATGATTTTAGCACATAGCTGGTACGAAAATGTTACTTCATTCCTTTTTGGGATTTCTTCACCCAGCCAGCAACTTAATTCTTTTAAGAATAACAAAGGATAATAGTAAACTAATTGTATTGTCCCTTCTACCAAAATTATTGTAAAGGAGGAATATAACACCGCAGCAGACTTACTCATAAAGAGTTCCTTTCACGACACATCAACTCGCAGGTATTCTAATGTCGAAAGGTCCAGTAATCTTATTTAAAGAAACGATTTTAAGATGATTTGATTTACATACCAAACTCTACCAAACAGATAGTATTTTAGAAAATACCATTACTTTAATTTAAAAAATTAATTTCAGGGTAGGCATAAGAAAATTTTCTGTTTTGGAAAAATAATTTAGTCTCTGCCTTATTTTAATTTACTCCATGGATATTGTATTAATTAGTAATTTACTCCATGGATATCGACGTGTCCTAAATTAAAGCCAAATTAAGAGATTTATCAAAAAACAAACTGGTAATTTGTTTAAAATGGATATACCTAAAATAGATTTAGAAATTAAATTTTATGACTCGGTCGTCATTTTAAACGAAAATTTTATTTAATTACATATTCTTACATTAGTTTCTAAGGACAAATTTACAAAAAAAAAATTCATATCGTTCAAAAAATACTTGAATTACCACATACTATTATCATACAGGAACTTGGGTGTTAAAAAATGTATTAAGAAATTTTTTTTTTTAAATATTCTAGACAATTTCAAGGACAAAAAAATTTTTTTTTTCTTTTTAAGTTTTTTTTATATTTTAATTTTTTATTTATTTTTATTTTCTGTACAAAATAAAACATACTATATAAATCAAGTTCATGGAGAAATGCAAATCTAAAAAAAGAAAATTTATTAAATTTTAAATAATTCAATTTTCATTATTAAATAATTTTCATCTAATGAAAAATTTAATTTTTTTATATTTTTTTTATTTTCAAAAAAAAAAAAAATTTATCGATATTTTAGTCCTGATTGAATTTAGAAAATTTTTAAATTTATAGCATTTCAATTTTAGATACAATAATATGTTAAATTGAAATCCTTAAAGGATTTTAAGATAATTACATTTCAAGATTTAAAGATTTTATTTTGAATATAGGTTAAAAAACTTTTTCAAGATTTTTTGTTTTTTTTTTTTTTTTGATTTGAAATATCTTTGATTTAAAACTTTAAAATTTCAAATACAAGAAATTTATTTTTTATTTTATTTTAGTACTGGAAAATTTTATCATATTATTCAGATGTTGAAATATAAATTGGAATAAGAAACTGGAGATGGATTGGGTATATTCTCGAACATCCAGCAAAATATTAGTAGCAAATTATGCGTTAAACTGCAATCCTCAAAGTAGAAGAAATTTTTGAAAATCTAAAATGATTAAGAGAATTATCTAGATGAGATACGAACAAATAGAATGTCTTGAGCAGAAATTAAAAGAATAGCATAAGCATAAGCATAACAGAATAGCACTAGAGAAAATTAGAGAGAATTTGTGGAAGTTGTGGAAGCCAAATAAATCTGGAGAATAACAAGGAAAACTGAGATGTTAAATTAAAGAAAAAAGGTAATTGCAATCTACGTATAGAAAAAATATTTAAAAAAAAAAATAACAATAGCAATAGCGACTTATTTCATAAGATGTAATGTAAGATCCTTTAAAATAAAATAAATTTATTACAAATTAGTGCAAAATTAATTCTTAATTTCCAAATCAGTTTTAATATATATTAAACGAGGAAGAATACAGTTGCCTTTGTCAACTCTTAGATACCCGTACGAACCGTTAGTATGTTCACAGCCTGTCACTCTGCTCACAATATTATTTTTTTAATATTTTAGTATTTTAAAATAATTTGGGTGAATTTTATAATTTCTAGAACTATGGGTTGTACATATATTCAAACTATATGTTTATATGTACATTCTTCAAAAGCAGATTCTAACCTTTCACATAACGATTATCAATCCAAAACATTTTCAAATATTCTATAGTACCATTTAATACTAAGCGGTAAATGTATATTAAATTTACTTAGTACAAAACAGTAAATATAATTTTAAATATTATATTATATTATATTTAAATATTCCATTGACAGAATAATTTCTTATAAGTACAATAAAATGCATATATGTATGTAAATACGGCGCTATATAATATACATCTATACTCTTATCATTCATTCACTAGTGACATATACGATATGTAAATAAACATGATATTATATAAGTATGTATATATATTAATATCATATAAATAAAAATTCTTCAAGCAACCGTTATGTTGTTTATTTATTTACATTTTTATGTACTACGCATTATATCCTCAACAATTTCAAATTATCGAGTAAAACAAAATGCAAAAAATTTATTGAAGAAATTTGTTAGAAAATTTGAAAAAATTAAGTAACACTTTCGTCAATTATAAAGTAACCCTATATTATTAAAAAACGTTATTAACAGAAATAAGAGTATAATGTTGAAGCTTTACTTTTTGTGTATTACTTCAAAAAAATTTTAACAGGTGTTCAAGTTACAGGTGTTTAAAAATAGGAAATTTTCAGTTTTTGACCCCTTACAGCTCCTAAACGGGGGGTGATGCAAAAAAAATTTCTGAAATGACTCATACTAATTTTCAAAGATCTAACTTCTGTCAAAATTTCAAGTTTCCAACTTTAACCGTTTAGAAGATGGAAGGGTTGAAGGATTTTGCAAAATTTGAGTTTCACATAACGGTAAATTAAGACACCGTATGCCACAAATATATATTTATTGTATATATACTTTTAAAGCTAATAAAAGCTGTAATCGTTTGGTGTTTTCAAAATGAAGATATACCTTATACAACTTGTGCTATAACAATTTAAATATAGGGCTTTTTTGAACCTTTGGGGAGCTGTAGCTCCGTAACGGGTGGGGCTACAAAAAAAAGTTGTAAGAAATAAAATAAATATTTTTGTGAGATCTATCAGTAGTTAAAATTTCATAGCTCTATTGCAAAAAAAATGTGGGGATCTAAAAGTTAGGTGTTCGAGAGCTATCCTAAGGCTTGGTCCAAACTCAACCAAAAAATAGGGAACCTACAAATTACTCTTAGAATATTTTGTGTAAATTTCAAGATTCTAGCTTTCTTAGTTTTTGAGTTAGCGTGCTGACGGACGGACGGACGGACGGACGGACATGGCTCAAAAGTCTTAGAATTTTTTTCTGATCCGATCCATACCTTTGAAGGTATATCTAGCTCGCTTATTTCGAGGTGTTACAAACGGAGGAGTAATTTTATTATACCCGATCCTATCGTACGGGTATAAAAAGTTTTGCTCTGCTTTTTTTAGTAGTATGAAGTCTAGACGTAATATCTTTTAATGATGTTTTCTATTCTTATTCTAATGCAAAAAAACAAAATAACTTTTGTTTTCAAAATATCTTAAGGTAAATTTAAATTTTTTTTATCAAATATTTTATTAAATTTTTATATAACTTATTATTTATTAAAAAAAAAAAAAAAAAATTTGGCTACGCCTTTTTTTCTCCTCTTGAAATTAATAAAAAAATTTTTAAGAAAATTCGATATAAAATTTTTCTTTTTTCCACACCATATACATATGAACCATGAAAATTAAATTTTCTTTTTATTTTTACAATAAAAATAAATTCAATTTCTTTTTATATTTTTATCTTCTTTTTGTTTTAATATTTTACTCTTTAACTTTAAATTGAAATTTGTATTTATAAAAGTAAAGATTTTATATTGTATGAAAATAAAAAAAAAAAAAGTGTGTTAAAAACTCAAATTATTTATAGAAAAATTTGAATGAATTTAAAATTAAAATTCTTGAAAGAGTATCAATTTTATTATGTTTACAAAAAATTTATTAAAAGTACTTCATCCTTATTATACCGTACCTACTGAAAAATTTTTAGATTCTTTCTTTTTATATTAGAATAGAATTTTAATATAAAAAAAAAAAATATTCATTAAATAATCATTTTTTCGTGTTTAGAAATTCCATAAAATTTTTTCGATTTAATTTATGTCCTGATTTCATAATTTCCTTTATATGATTTTTAATTCAAAACATGTGTTTCGAAAATCATCAAATAAGTATCCTATAGATATAACAATATAATGCTTAACAATAATTTCAAAAACAAAAAAAATCAATACTTCATTATTTTTTAGAATAGGCAAAACTTGTAAAAAGGGCAGAAAAAATAAAACAATAAAATATCAAAAAAAAAAAAAAAATTGTTTTTTAATTATTTTGTGGTTCCAGAAGTTCAAGGTCATGTATAATACATTAAAAATTTTCTCTAATATCCTAAATAATAACAAATAAATTTTCTAAATTATTTTTATTAAATCTGTTTGTTACATGTGTGTTCAGATATAAAATATTCTAGATTGCAAAAATTTATATTTCTAGGGATAAAATATAAATTTGACAGTGGTTCTCAAACTAAATAAATAAAAATATAACAACATATTATATATACACAATATAATATGTATATATAACAACATATTATATATACATTTCCAAAAAAAAAATTTGAAAAAATGTGCCTATTAATTTCACTCTGACCGTCCGTCCGTTCGTCCGTCCGTTCGTCCATCCGTCTACAAACGTTTAAACTTTGAAAAAGTCTTATTTTTAAATGCATATATCTCATGTTCTGCTTAATATTACATCAATATTTAAAAACGCCTTTTGACAGGATTTTTTTTACATTTATAAATCAATATTAAAATTATAGAGTGTTTTTAAATTTAATATTGAAATTTATCGTTATGTGAAAACTAAATTTTGTGTGATTTTTCCCCCTTCATAACTCCTTCATAAATTTTGAGGGAAGAAAGAACTTTTGGAACTATAAGTTTCCTCAGAAAATTTTTTTGTACCACCCCCTGTTAAGAGTTATTAGGGCTCAAAAATTAAAAATTTGCTTAGGCATCTGTACGAATTTTCCTTTATGAAGACATAAAAATTAAAATTTCAGTAATCTATTTTTACATGTGGTAATGGTTTTTTTTAGTTGTATAGGGTTCTGGAGTTACAGCCGGTTATTTTCAAATGTATATATCTCAGAGTCTGCGTAAAAGTTAGTTTTACAATCTAAAAACTCTAGAAGACTGAAATTTTTCTTACCTTTATACAACAATATCAAAATTATGAAATGTTTTATAATTTATTATTACGGCATTTGCCGTTAGATATGTCAAAACAAAATTTGCAAGATTTTTCTTCCTTCATAACTGCGCCACGCTTTTAGATAGGGACTTGAGAAAAGAAAGAACTGTTCGAATTAATATAAGCTTACACAGAAATTTTTTTTTTACCACCCCTGTTGAAGAGCTATTAGGGTTTAAAAATTGAAAATTTGCTATTTTTAGACACCTGTAACTTAGGCAACCTGTACAAATTCTTTTTCACCAAGTCATGAAAACTAAACCTTCAGTAATATATTTTCACGTGTGTTAACGATTTTTCTTAGTTATATAGGGTTCTGCACTTACAACCCTTCAAAACTGCAAACAAGTCCTATTTTCACATTATTTCTTATTATATGAAATTTTCAAATTTTGGTGCAAGTCACAATTCTAAATAGTTTGTATTGTCTTTTGGAAATGTACGCTTTTAAAATCCGTTGGTTTACATTGTGTCTTGTTTTTTTTTAATCTTTATTATGTATATCAATATATCCATAAAAGGTGGGCCCTTTTCTTTTAAAACCTTTTTTAAATTATATAAAAACAAACACTCGCCCACATCGGAAAATATTATTTTTCTGTTTTTTGAAACTAAAGAAAATTAGATCATTTTTTTGTTACATGTATAAGTATTTTAGAATTTAAAGATATCTGTTCAAAAAAAAAAATCATAAAAAAAGGAATTTTTTGAAAATTTAAAATTTTGAAATAAGAGATAAAAAGATGTTTTGTTTTGATTTTTATTGAAATTTTCATTAAATTTGAAAATTGTTCAAATAAGAAAAATAACTCAGAAAATTTCACAGGACTTGCAAATTTCTTTATTTTTGTTTTTTTTTTTTTTTTTATTATTTTAAGAAGAATTTTTAGATAATTTATCAATAAAAACAAACATCCATCATCCTAGTATGAAAAGAAAAAATCATAAAATAAAGAAAAAATCTACATTAAAAATTCAAATGAAGGCATTTAAATAGGCATTTTAAAAATGCTTCAACTTTCGACATATGTCGTACCTAGTATATGAATTAAAAAGGGATTTTATAATGAATGATATTTAATTATATGTAACATATTTTGTACTTAGATTAATATCCTTTTCAAAACAGTATTTAAAATATTCAATTAAAAAATTTTATATATATCTACACTTAACATACAGGATTTAGAGTATTTTTATAAGTGTAGACAGTTTTCCTTTAAAAGAAAATCAAAAATTTTAATTTTTTTTTTTTATTTAAAAATATTACAAAAAGGTGTTCAAAAAAATTGTTTTAATTTTTAATATACCTGCCAAAATAATAATGATTAAATTATTTTAAATTAAATAAACTTCAAAAAGATATAAAATAAGATTTATCGCAATGTTTACAGAATTATAAAATACAAATGGAAATAGATTTGCATAAATATAATGCAAATCTATTTCCATTTGCCTTGAAGTATATTCTATAACTCATACACAAAGGCAAAATGCTTTTTAAATCTTAAGAACAAGTAATTTTTCGAACAATTTTCCTCAATAAATATTATTTTTGGTTGAGTCTTGATAAACATTTAATTGACAATTTTAATCTATACATCCTATAAGTATGCAACAAATTGGTAAATAATTATTGACAAACAAATAACAACCGATTTTGGCGCTTCGGTAGCCTAGTAGCCTAGGCGTGTGGCGTATTAACCGAAGGAGTGTGGGTTCGATTCCTGCACAGGTCGTAAGTTTTTTTCTTTACATACCCCCCTTACGTCCTAATATAATGTAAATATATAGTATATAATATTCAAAATAAATAAATAAACCGATCGACTAACAACCGATATACAATATGATAACAAAATTTAAATTTTTTTTTCCGGCTAAACTTTTACTCAGTATATATAATCTCATGAATAAATAAAAGAAAATCATTTTTTTTTTTATATACAAAAAATAATAATGTTACAAAAAGATATCAAGCAACAACGTAATCTGAAATTTATACCATGTATGAATGAGAAATAAAAACATTAGCCACGTGCAATCTTTTATACATATAATATATGAATTATTTGTCTTTTCTGTTTTATTTCCAATTTTGTACTTAAATAAAATCCAAAAATGTAAATAAATAATCCTTTTAAAAAACCTAGAAACAACTGTCCAATTCGTAAAATATGATGGCACCTTTTAAAAATAATTTTATATCGTTGAATAAATTTAATAAAATAAATAAATTTCCTCTTCTTTTATTATAATTTTAAAAAATTTATTAATTTTTAAAAATAAAAAGAAATATTAAAATCTTTTACAGAATTTTATTTTATGATTTTTTTTTTTATGTTTTAATATTCTTAAATTAAATACTTAATAACGTATAATGTATATTTTATTTCTGGTTATTTCAAAGAGTTTTATCTAAAGATACATATTATAAGTACATAATATTACATGTTCTTTTATTAATATAGTTTTTCTTAAAACGGTAATTTTCTGAATTTTTTTCAAAAAAAAACCGGCAACAAATTTAATAACATGAAAATCTCGAAATTGACAATGAAAACTTAAAGCTTATTTCATAAAAAAAAACCATAAAACGGAGTAAAGCAAGAAAAATAAAAAAGAATAAATTTCCATACAAGTAAAATCTTTAAATCGGTTTTTAATATTAAGGTGTTAAAAGGTATTATTCTTATATTTCAGATGATTTTAATTAAAAATTAAAAATGATTTAAAAGAATATGGTGAATATTAGTACGTACGTTGGTATATCATCAAAAAAGTTAGTTGTGGTAAAAAAAAATGTGGTAAAATAAGTTTCAGATTGAATCTTCCATTAGTAGATCTCTTACTCTGTTTAATAGATATCTAATAGAAGTAGGAGCTTGTTCCGACGGAATAAAAAGTCTGATACCTTCACTCTAAAGAGTTTTCTAAAGAGAAATAAGAAGAGCTGTAGTTCAAAACTGTAAATAACATATTTCATTATTTAGGAAATTTTTTGTGACTTGAATATTGTGAATGTGCAATCACTTACCATCTCATGTGTTCGCCAAAATTGAGAATGATTACATTTTATATTTTTATAGATTTAAGGAAAACGTCACTATTCTGTTCATTATATTCCTGCAAATATTAAACCAATTTTTAATATACATATAGCACAATTCTTCTCTAGCGCACAACTGTACAATAGTACAAAGATCCCCAAACCTATTGTTTTATGAAAAAGGGAGTTGTCATACAATGTTTAGTGAATCATACAATCATAGAGCAATCTTATTTGTTCCGTTCATCTTTATAGCGCCTACCTAAAGTAAGTACTAATAATATTAACTAGCCTTAATTTTTTTTTTCACCTTTATTCAAATTTTTTATCTTATTTAATCCGATTTAATCCTTTTACAAAATTCATCTTGAAAAAAACATTACAAAAAAATATAGTTTGTTCTCTCTTGAAATTAAATTTAAATTTAATCAGTCATCATTAAAATTGAGGATTATTAAAATTTTTTATCAAAAGTACATCTACTGGTTCCAAAAAAATTTCCCAGATTATAATCGAAAATTCTGATCATCACTGAAAAGACAAATTTAACCTTAAAAAAAAAATCCAGCATTTTTCATAATTTCAATTAGGATATAAATACATATGTATAAAACATTTTCAATCTAAAAACAATCAGGCGATAAATTCAAAAAAAAAAAAAAAAACAAATGGATCGTCCGAATCATTAATCTCTGCTAATATTTCTTTAAGCACTATTATTTTAAAGATTATAAACATTAAAAAACTGAAGAACGATAAACTTTTAAGCTATTGTGTCAACAAAAATTATAAAATTTTTTTGTCTGATGGCAAGTTGCTAGAGTATCGTACACTGGACAAAATCATCAATTGAGTTTTTTCTCTATTTTTTTTTTTTTTTTCTTATTTTTTCAGTGTTTTTTTTTATCTTTGCACTGAGAACCGAAGCAAATTAGCTGACATTGAAGATATTTTTTATTTTTTTTATTTTTTACTTTCACTGTATTATAAGTGATTGCAAATGACATTAAATAAAAGTTTTTGCAACAAAAAATTATTTTTTTAAAGTTGGCGAGGACACGACAAAGTTTTTCTTTTATTTGAAAAACTGAAAAGGGGGAAAACAGAAATGTGCAAAGATTTAAAAATTTTAACAAGCGAGACTAAATACAAAAAAAAATTTTTGTCAGGTAAAAAAAAAGTTTTTCTTAACTATGAAGTAACGGTTATTACAATACCTTATATAAAATATTCTTTTAAAGGTATAAAACTTTTAATTTAAAAAAAAAAAAACCGGTAATTTTTTTTTTTAATTCATTTTATGCTCGTTTTCTTTTCTTTTTTAATGTAAAAGATCTTAATTAAATTACTTAATTGTTTTGTATTTAAAGTAAAAAATTTATTAGTGTATAATTATGATAAATTTACGGACCTTTATGAACTTAAAATAAATAAATAATATTATAGCATTGTTAAAATACAGTTTGTATACTCTATACTCTTTTAAAAGATTCCGTCTATGGGAGATAGAAAATTATTTTAACCTTTAAATGCCCATAAATTTAAAATAAAATATAATGCACTGGCATAATATAATTCAATATTTTAACAGATGAAAAACAAAAAAAACATAATAACCCCGTGCACTTTTATTTTTGAAGTTCAGACAGTGTTCGAAGTATATACACTTTTATTTTTGAAATTATTCAATGCAGATAATTTTTAACAAGAATTGACTACCCTTTTTCGAAATTTTTATCATTTTCCAAACGTTTTTAATAGGAATGATATTTTTTATAAAATTTACTCTTCAGTTTTATAATATGTTATGATTATAAAAAACTTCTTTGAAAAAGCATCGTTTTAAGCATCGTTTATTGATTTGATTTGAAGCATTTTTTTCAATCGTCCTAACATCAAAATGTAAATAAATTTTTCATTGAAATCAATCCATCTCAGTTGCATGAGAACCAGATAAATGTCAGTCGGATGAGAACCGATAAAATGTTAAATATGCTTCTATTCATAAATTTATATAATTGATATATATATAATTGATAACTTTTCAAAAAAAAAAAACCTGAACATGTGTTCGCTTCCAAATTACCTTCCAACTCTCCGTTAATATCCGATTTCCCTGCAATTCCTCACTACATTACTCAAACTTACAATTACTTTGTACAAAAGAATTCTTTCCAAGAGTTTAGGTAGCATGTAAAAAAAAAAAAAAAAAAAAAAACTATTTTAAATACAGAATTTTTTCCTTGTTACTAAATTATTCAAATTTTGTTTATAATCCTTGACAGTAATGTTATCAGCAGAATATAAATGATACGACATTCAAATAGTTTCAACTTTCACCTTTTTAGCAAATTTTTCCAAAATAGAAAAACCTGACAAAAAAATTTTAACATTATTTTAATTTTCTTTTTTATACTCAAATTTGAAACATAAAGGAATAATAATTAGCCGGAAATAATTTATTTTAATACAATTTTAAAAGTTTTATATTTAAAAATTCAATGTTCAGAAATTTCAACAATTAATTATTTTTCATTAAAAAACCAAAAAAAAATTAATAAAAATCATTTTATAAAATAATCTGTGGTAATTCAAAAAAAAAAATAAAACAAAAATATTTTTTTGACCTTTAACTAGGATAAAATTAAAAAAATATACAAAATTCCCGGAATTGATTTTATTATTTTGTATACCTTCAATATCTCTTAATCTTTAAAAGTATAATATTAATTTCTTATTTTATTTCTGTTTTTTTTTTTATATCCTTTATATGACATTCAAATAAAAATGTCAACTTTTTATTCTGATATGTCTTAAGATTTCACATAAAAACAATCTAACATAAAGTAAACAAATTATTTAACAGTAAAACAGTAGAAACCAAAAAAGTTTCTATAATTTTCTTAGTTGTCATTAGCAAAAACCATATTAAAAAAATTTTTTTTTTTTTTCGTGCATATCCCTGCCACATAAATGTGACAAGTAAATTACACAGCCTTTCCTTTTCAGACGTGACTGTAAATGTTGTAATAGGAAATTATTCCTACGACGTGTGTGAGATTCGAACCCACACTCCCTCGGTGTTTTTAGAATAATCTTATTCATAGTAAGGTCCCAATACACAAAATTCTCCCCATATAGTTCTTATATAAAATAATAAAATGAAACTAAATATATATAAAATAATTATTATGTACATATTTATTATATTCACTACTAAAAAAAAAGTAAAATTTTTATATTCATTATATTATATTTAATATCCTGGCAACACCATCTTTAAATACAAACCAAAGTAACAAAATGAGAAAAAAAAAAACAAAACTAAATAACCTTGATAACTTAATTTTATAATTAAATTTCCTTGTTCATAGGATTTTGTTTCTATTATAGGATAAGTTCTTATAGCTTACTTTTCGGTTGTCATAAAATAAAAATATAATTCAAAGGATCCTCAGTTATACAAAAAAAAAAACAAAAAAAAAAACCTAAATATAATTAATAGTTATAAAATTCGATTTCAAGGACCCATATCATTTTTAGCTTTTCTATTTTTTTCTTCTTTAGGCTATGGTTCACATTTTTTTTTTTTGCATTTTTAGGTTATGGTTCATATTTCGTTTTTTTTTTGATTTTTTACCCGTGTCTGAGCAATTTTTGCTCAAATGTTAGTAAATTTATACTGTTGATAACCGAATAATAAACCAAGTAATAGAATTAAACTATCCCTTTCCTTTTTAAAGTTGATTATATGTTCTTGTGTTTTGAACAAAAAATTTACAAAAAAAGAAACCACAACATTTCAGAGATTTTCAGTTCATTAACTTCAATAGAACGAATGTTACAAAATATAGGAATCAAGACAAAACGAAAAATAAATCAGGACATCAGAATTTTTTGTTTATATTTTCAAGGATGAATTAAATTTATCCATTCAAACAGTACATAAACATACATAGACAAATCAAGTAAACCAAAAAACCAAAATGAAAAAGTTGGGAAAATGTGAGAACATCATGTACTCGTAGTGCTAAAAAAAAAAAAAACGAAAAACCAAAAAAAAAAAAAAACGAAGGGATAAAAATTTAACGAATGTGTCTAATTTAATGACAGCTCAAGGGTGACAAAGATATAAAGACATAAAATAATAAAATAAAAAAAAATAAAAAATGTTAAAACTTTTACTTAAATATGTCGAACGCCTGTCAATCAATACAAGAGGATTTTCGTGATTTTTACAACTGATTTTAAGTCTCGTTTTTATTATTTAAAAACTTTTTTAATCGATTCTAAAGCATGTTTTAAAATATTTTAAAAAGGGGATTCTTTTTTTTTTTTGCAAATAATTAGAAAAAAAAGTTTTAAATTAATTTATAAGACAAATTTTCTTTTTCCGTTTCTCATATATATATTTTTTCATATCAAATCTTTAATCGTAAAAAAAAATCGATATATTTTGATCTTTTTATATCTGAAAATTATTCTGAAATTAGATTTATATGTTGTATTCATTTAAACATCATAACATTAAAGCACTTTAACATATTTGAATGTGATTTTTTAAATTTATTTTATAAATCGCAGATACAAAATAAATACAGATAGTCTAGCTTTAAATAAATAAATTTTTTTTTTTTTTTTGTTTAATGCATTTATCTGCCACATAAATGTGGGCAGGAAATTGCAGAACCTTTCCTGTTCAGGCGTGGCTGTAAATGCCGTAAGGGGGAATAACTCTTACGACGTGTGTGGAACTGGAATCCACACTCCCTTGGTGTTTACAGCGTATTTTATACGCTCTTACCCAGATATTAAATAGATATTTAAAAAATTAATATATTATATATATTTTCTACAAAAGATTTGATTGGTTATCATTTGGAACAAGAATTTTTGAATGAAACTAATTCAGTAGCATCAAAACTTCAGTAGCATTTGAAATAAGTGGTAGGTAATAATTTAAGAAATCTAAAAAAAATAAACAATTAAACCAGAAAAATTCAACTCAAAAAAATTTAATTTGCAGCTAAAAATACTGGATGAGGCTTTATAAAGTCTTTTAGAATTCCAATGAGAAGTAAGGTTTTATTTGCGAAGAATTTTCATTTCTCAATCGTTACTCGAATCTTCTTACTCGAATGTTAAATAAAACCTTATTATTTTCTTAACATTCGAGTAAGAAGGACTTTTTATTCTTGAGTTTTTTATTTTAAATTTTAATATATAAATATGGGGGCTAATATGTATGTAAAAAATAATTAGAATTGACTTAAGAGTTGGTTATGAAATCCGAGTTTCAATAATTTATTTACGGTTATAAATTCTTTTATGTTGAAATACGTCTGTAAACAAATAATTAGGAAGAATTTTAGAGTGAGTATCGAAATCAGGGTGATACGCCTTTTTCCAAAATCGAACTCTATAATAATCATATTGTAATTTAAAACATTGCATATGCATAAGTGCATAAATATTCTTGATAACCAATTCCAAAATTCCTCCTAATTCAGAATCTCACATCTTATACGAGTATAAAAATAGTCTGCATAACAAGAATACTCTAATTCTGTTTCCAACTATAAAATCCTTTCTACTATATATATATATATATATAAACATATATTAAATCATTTAATCATATTAATTATATTAGGCAAATCTTTTAATTGAGAAATAAAACCTTAACGCCTTATTTCACACTCGCATGAGAAATAAGACCTTTTTGGAAATATGGCGTTATTCCGGATTTGAATGTGGAAAAAAAAGCCTTAAAGACTTTATTACAAAAGGTTTTATAGCATTCCATCAAAATCTGTGGCAACAGCAAACCTCAATTTAATTATTAGATAAAACCAAAAAGATACGTCCAATTGAATCGTGCAATCCAGTCGAATCCAATTACCCAAACGTTTATCTGAAGTAGAAGAATTTTCATCTTTATTTAAAATAATCCTTAACTATGATTAAATAATCCAATCAATATCAATAATCCAAAAATATATAAAATTGAACCTTCACAATTTTTGATACTTTATTAAATTTTATTTGCACAAAAATGTCTTAACGAAACATTTTCAACTATAAAAATTATCTTAAACTTTTTGTTTTTTTTTTTTTATCACCGAATTTTCATTACAACAATTAATTTTAATGATATTTTGATCATTATCAAATTGATATTCAAATTTTACTAACTAGAAAATTTCTTAACAAACAAATTAAGAAGAACATTTAACAAAAACAAAAATTGTAAAGACTTAATCAAAATAAATTGCCATATAGTTTTCCTCAAAATATTATACCGAAAGTTTTTTTTTTTTTCTAAATACAGTTAACAAAAATTATGTCACGGTCAATAATCAACTAATTTTCTTAATTTAATTTCTTAGAAAAAAAAAAAACAACAAACTTCATTTTAACAATTACAAATGTGAAAAAAAAAAGAAAAAAAAATAAATAAAAAGAACAAAATGGAAGTGAAAGAAGAAAAAAAAAAAACAAATCTTGATAAATAATTTTCAATCAAAACTAATAGAAATTTAAGTAAGTTACTAAATGAATATCTGTGACTGAGAAAATAATATTATTGATATAAGGTATGCTTATGTATTATGATGTAGGTATATAATATTATTTGTTATCATAACCAAACCCAAAAATAAGAAGTAAAAATATCCTATAATACATATAGTATTTTCTATTATACATAAAGGACAACGATAATAGCCTTCAATGCAAACATGAAAAATAAACAAAATTTACAAAATAAATATAAAAATTTAGTAGTAGAAAATTTACCGTTATTTTAATAACCACACAAACTTGGTTTTTTGTTTTCCTAAAGCTAAAAATGTGCTTGAAAAAGTAATAATCTAATCATATAAATTACTTCTTCATAAATTTTACATACCGTTACATATATCGTTTTTTTTTTTTTTTACATTTCGTTTATGAACATATTAATTCTGTAATGTGAGTTATAACGAATGAATTAAAATTTAACTTGTCATTAATTTTAACTAAAAATTTACTGAAAACTGATTCAAAATCGAATACTTTATAGTTATGAGAAGGTACACTTTTATTTAGCCCTCTTTTTGATTTTCTATTAAGAATGTTTAAAAACGAGAGAGAAACTCTTTTTGAACAAGAGATAGGCACTCAATCCTCCAAAAACAGTTCAAAATTCATACTGCATTAAAATTAATTTTGATTTTAGCGATCGTTTTCCGTTAACCTTAAGACATTTTATTATATTAAATATGGTGCAATTATTTTTAACCTATAACAAAATATTTTTGATGATTGATTGATTGAGTAAAAATTTTTATAATTGATTGGACAAATCTTATTATTTGTGATTTTCTATATACTCACAACAAAAAAAAAAAAAAAAATTCACAAACAGACAATCAAACAAATCATTAAAAAAAATAAAAAGAATATTTTTTTTTTTCAATATATTCTTATTTTTAAGCTAATCTAATAAATGAAGTTACTGTCTATCTCTTTCTATCATCTTATGTTGACATAAGAATATTAAGTCGCCTTTGCAAACAAAATAAAAAAAAAATAAATAAAAAAAAAAAATAAAATCATTCTATATTCTTATTGACTTAGTGAAGGAAAATAGTGAATTTTCTTTTTTCTTATTATATGTTTTGTCAACTTTCAGTTTTGATGGTTTGGCCTCTCGTTACCCTCGAAAATAGTATAGTTAATTTGTTATGGAACTTTTCCTTTTTATTTATTTTCAGTATTTTTCTTTTCTTTCTTTAAATAGGACTTTTAACAAAGTTCTGGATTCATTCATTTGACTTTAATTTAGTAGAGCACAAAAAGGACAATTGAAATAATGGTTTATAAGAATATATAAGTATAGACTACATAATATAAACATATAACAATTTATAGTTCCAAAAACTAGAAAAAACTTTATAAAAATAAAAATAAATAAAAAATTTTTCCAATTTTTTTTTTTTGTTTGTTATTTTTTCTTTGTTTTGTGAAAATTGTTATTAAAGAAAAACTATCCTTATTTTTAATGTTTAATAGGGATGTGAAAAACTGATTTTTATCTGTGCAAATAAATTTTAAGATAAAACTGCTAACATTGACAATTTTAATGGGTTTTTTTTTAATTTTTTATTTTGTTTTTACTTTTTTTTTTTTTTTTTTTTGTTTGATATTTATGACTTAATATTACCGGGAGTAAAAGGTGCGTGTAAATCTGCAGAAATACAAAAAATACATAAAGGTCATAAAAATAAAAAAAAAAAATAGTAAAAATAAAAATAAAAATATATAAAATCCAATTTTGTTTTAAAAATAATTTATTGGAAAATTTTATAATTGAATTTGCTGTTTGTTATAATGAAAGTTGCTGATACTTAAGTATAATAAATTATAAAATTTCTCTTTATAATACATTTGAAAATTTTTAGTTTTTGATAGTGGAAAATTTTATATATTTTATTATAAGAATAATAAATTGAGTATTAAAAAAATGTATTTTATATGAAATATATTTAATTATATGAATAAATTTTAATATAACATTTAACAATTTAGAAAATATAAATAAGTGAAATGTTTATTCTCAAATT
This sequence comes from Poecilobothrus nobilitatus, assembly GCA_947095535.1. Taxonomy (NCBI): domain Eukaryota; kingdom Metazoa; phylum Arthropoda; class Insecta; order Diptera; family Dolichopodidae; genus Poecilobothrus; species Poecilobothrus nobilitatus. The sequence continues at coordinate 160,688,186 of OX352773.1, forward strand.
TATTGTGAAAATGTGTATTTAAACAATCATCCCATGAACTGACGCAGCTTTGTTTTATTAAATTTTAATTCAAAACAAAAATATAATTTTAGATACAAAAGCAAAGCTATAGAAATTTCAAACCAAAAAACTACATACATATATACTCAAACATATTATTGGATAAAATGTGATTTTTCTTTCCTGAAAGATTTTTATATTTAATTTTTTTATTATACCCAATTATCGATTCACGATATTTGAACAGAGACGTTAATAAATCAATGATTAAGAATTCGTTTAAGTAAATTTCAGTTCTTACTACAGTCCAATAGACTGAACTAAATTCAAACTTTTTTTCATTTTTTCTACATAATCCTAAATTTTCTTTAAATTTTATTCCCAAGAATCCTTTCCCCACATCCTTATCTGATTAACAGAACTGTACATTGGTATCTAAAGTTTTGTTAACGTCCAACACTATTTGGAAGAACCAACTGCAATTCCTCTTGATAAGATTTGAAGTTTTCTACCGACGCTTTGTAAAAATTTCCAAATCAAGCACATTTCCAAAAATCAATCCAAAAAATGTGCCTATTAGTTTCACTCTGTCCGTCCGTCCATCCGTCCATCTGTCCGTCTGTTTACAAAACTTCTACACCGTTAAAGATAGAGAAAAATAATTTTAACCATGGGTAGGTCTCATAAAAAAATTAATTTTGTGGAACTTTTGTGTAAATTCATGTAGCCCCATCCATCGGGGAACTACAGCCCCTCAAACTTTGAAAAAGCCGTATTTTTAAACGCGTATATTTCATCTTCCGCTTAAAATTTTTTCAATCTGAAAACCCCATCCGACAGGATTTTTTTTTTACCTTTATAAATCAATATCAAAATTATGCAATATTTTTAAATTTAGAATTTAAATTTACCTTTATGTTAAAACCAAATTTTTCATGATATTTCTCTTTTCATAACTCCGGCACGCTTTGAGATAGGAACCTGAAATTTTGAGACAAGAAAGAACTTTTAGAATTAGTATAAGTTTCCTCGGAAAATGTTTTGGTACAACCTTTTGTAAGAGTTATTACTCCTCAAAAATTGAAAATTAGCTATTTGTAGGTATCTGTAACTTAAGTACTTGTACAAATTTTTCTTCGGAAAGACATGAAAGTTAAAGGTTCAATAATGTATTTTTACGTGTGTTAACGGTTTTTCTTAGTTATATAGGGTTCCGGACTTATAGCCCCTCAAAATTCTAGAAAAGTCCTATTTTCACGTTTTTTCTAATTACATGAAATTTTCTAATTTTTATGCCAATCACAATTCTAAACGTTTGTTTTGTCTTTTGGAAATGTGCGGTTTTAAAAACCGTTGGTTTACATTCTACCTTGTTTAAAAATATTTTAGAAAAAAAACCAGTTGTTGTTGAAAACAAATGTTTTTTTTTATTATTATTTTATTGAATAGGTAAAAAATTGCATGATCTGACCAATTTTGTAGTTCAGAAAATTACTTAATAACGCAAATATGTACCATCCTAATGAGGAATACATTCAAGAGACATTAAAATGAGGATTTATAGCCTCAGAATATCTTTCTTGATGAAAAATATTACATGCAGAAGCAAGTCCCTAATACAGATTTTTGAATACCATTGTTGTAAACGGGGGACATGAAAAAAAAAATTAATTGTGAACCTATTAATATCGGTTTAAATCAAATAAAATATAAGACACAAAAGCCTTTTTTAAGAACTCATTAAATAACCGAAACTATTAGTTGTTAAATTAAGAGTTGTAAATTAAGAGTTGTAAAATAAATTTCTTTAGACTATTATAGTACATATAAAAAACCTTTAGGTTAAGATTTTTACTTTTCGGCTTTATCTTTACAAAAAAAATGTTTTAACAATTTTATTTTTTTAATTTTAACGAAAAAACTAAACAGTGGAACACATGTAAAATTTAAATTGACGCTGGCTATTTAATCAAAAGGCCTCGGGATAATGATTCGAGAAACTGAAGCTTAGTCTAATATGAATAATAAGTGATTTAATTCATGCCTCATATTCCTTAAAGTAGTTAAAAGAAAAATTGCATGAAATATCTTTAAATCAGGATTACTCTTCTAATTACCGATATGAAGAGAACTTTTAATACAAATTGGACTTGTATATGTCCATATGTCATAGTATATATATCAAATTATTTCCTTTTTATAGGCTTAATTAAAGTTCTAAATCAAAGTTCTGCACAGTTTACCAGAATATAATTAAATCCTTTTATTATATTCTTTAATCTACTAATTTCAATCTGAAATGAAACTGTAATCAACTAGAATAATTTAAAATATTTTCCGGTAAACGGATATTTATTCAAATATCATGCAAATCAGAAATATTTTCATAAAGGAAAAATTAAATGAAATGATTTAATTTTATTTTTTTTTTATAATTAAAACCACATGCAATCAAAATGCATACTTAAAAATAAAACAATTTAATTTAATTGTAATAGAAACATTAAGAATAATTTTGTTAGAGTTTTTCCATAATATTAATATTAATTTTTAAATATTCATGGTCATACAATTTAATTGCATTAATAACTAACTCTTCTGTTGTACGTCAGACTATTCTAATTTTAAATCGTTTTTGTAATTTGTTTACCGTGATACTTTTAATATGATATGTATAATATAAATTTTCTTTCACATAATATTAGAATACAAATTGTTTTCAATAGTATAATGGTAGCGCCACGAATGATCGAATCTCAAAATCTCGTTAATTTATTTTTTTTTTTATAAAATACAGAAAAACGGTATTATGAGATAGGAGCATTTGCATCCAACCCGATATAGGAAGGATTTTATAGTTGGTTTCAAAATCAGGGTTTTAATAATTTTTTTTAGCATGACTTTGGTGAGGGATACCTGCACTATTTTAAATATTTTTTCTGGAACTTATTTTAAATGCTTTTTTGTTTAAATTTATATATAAATAAATAATTTAAAGAGAAATTTTATAGTTAAGGTTTATCAAAATCAGGGTTATTCGCTATTTTTATGTATATGTATTGTATATGCGAGATTCATCTAAATTTAATTTAAGAAATAAAGCTCCAATTTAATTTAAATAGTTTTTCAATAATAACAAAAAATAAAAGATTTTTAAAAACGAGAGATAGAGAAAATAAGATTTTGCGAAAAAAGGATTCGGAGTAAAGTTAAGCAAAATACCGATGAAATCGATAAGAAATATTTAATGAAAATTCATGTGATTTGGATTTTTATGAAACTCTTAAGAATGGAGATCCTCTTTTTTTGATCTTGATCTACTATGAATTACATCGTTCTGTTAGAACATTGTTAACTATCAATGATTGTCTATCTGTATGACTGTTCCGTTTGACAGAACTACTGTACCGTTTAAAATGAAGCAATTGAATTTTATCTTGTTAAAAAATTAGTGGACCTTTTTATATACCTTTTATTTTAAGATGGAGCGAATTAGCATAATTTACCTCAGAAAAAAAGTTTGCAACTGTTTATGAGTTTTCGGCGATAAAAATTGATAACTCACTATTTTCAGAAACCTATAGCTTGCGTACACTTGTGCAAATTTGTCTTCATTGTGAAATAAAAACTAAAGCTCCTGTATTATATTTTTACATATGACGGCTTTTCTTGGTTATAATATAGTAGAGTTTCCTTTAAATTGAAGAAAATGTATATTTTTCATGCATATAAAAGACTTTGAAATTTTAAAGCAAAACTAGTTAGTCAACTAAAATTTGAAAAAAACTTTTAAAAATGTAAACCTTTAAAAACCTTCTCTTTATATACTTCTTTGTTTTTATACTTCTTATACTTCTTTGTTTTTATTTTATACTATTTATTATTAACTTTGGTATGTTGTTTGTAACCACCAAAAGGAAGTGAGTTAGATATGGACATGTATATATATTCTGAATCCGATTGTACGCACGATAACTCAAAATATAATGAAGCTGTCTTGATGAAATTTATACTTTAGGTTAACAATGACTAAAGAAAGGCGGGGATTGCAAATGGGCGAAATCGAACCATGGGTTCTGGTACCTCCCATACAAATCCCAAAAGCAAACATGCATATCTTCGAAATTAACAAAGATAGAAACTTTAAATTTGGTACAATGATGTTCTTTCATGTTTCATTTATATCTCTGAAATTTGAGAGGATTTGGTCCATGGGTTAGCCCAAGAGCAAACGAGATTATTTCCAAAACCAAAAAAGATAGAACCTTTATTTTTAGTACAAAAGTGTTCTGTTATGTTTCCTTTTCTGTAAAATTGGAAACTGACATTTGAAAGAATTTGAACCATGGGTTCGTATTTTGGAAACTTCCGGACGAGCACAACAGCAAACGAGCATATCTCCAAAACCAATAAAAGTAGAACCTTTAAATTTAGTACAGTGTTATGGCATGTTTTCTTTATGCCCCTGAGATGGATTTGATGAATTGAAGTGACAATTCGGGTACCTGACACACGCCTCCCAAGGACTAATAAGCATATCTTCGAAATTAATTAAGATAGAAACTAGAAATTTTCTACAAGGTTGTCAAGCATATCCGAAGAGGATGCCTATTTTATGTTCCTGTAATTCGAGTTAAATAAGAAATAGAGAATAAGACAGAAAAGGGAAGAATTTCAAGCAGCTGCCAAAAAACTTATGAATTTTTAATTTAATTCGAAATATTCAGGTGTAGGGTATTAATAAGTCGGTTGCATCGACTTACTGTTACATTTACTTGTTTTTTATATTTACAGGTAAATTACATAATTACCTATTGGAAAATTTCGTTCAGAAGGTATTAATCCTAGCTAACCTTAACTATATTAAACAAATAATCGAATGTTTTAATACAATTTCTTATATTTTATATCACTTTAAATATCACTCTTTTCTTAAAATTAACATCTGAAGCAAAATAAAATCATATTCTTCCAATTGAATTTATTTTTTCAATTACAATAGTTTTTCAATACAATTTTTGACACGAATTTTTATTTTGTAAATATAAAAGAGAAGGCAAATATAAAGGAATGCACAATATTCGCTAATTTAATTGGAACTACACAAAAAATACATTTTAAATTACAAATTAAGGAAAATGTACATATAAAATAGACATACACCGCAGCAGTGCTACTAGTGCATTCTCAAGTGCATATCTACATAATATGCAGACATTTTTTCTTTTAAATAAAAATATACATTATATAAAAATCATTAAAAAACATAATAGCATTTTTTTAAGTTTTATTTCATTTAAAAAAATATATATATATAAATGTATACACATACATTATTGAAAAATATTTCCTCAGAAAACTTGAAACTTTATTTTCTTTAATGACCTATTAAAATCAAATCATTTTGAAAAAAGAAACAATATATATTTTCGCACAGGTGAATTGAACAAAATAAAAAAATTAATTTTTTACTTTTTCTCGTTTTCTCGTTTTTCTTTTTCAAATTTACAGGAAATTTTGATATTCCCGTGTACAACTCTATTAAATTTCCCTGGCGCCATAAATTTTTCCTTATATAAAAATTTAATTTTAAAATTCTTGAATTCTTATTCTATTTACGAAAAGGTACTATAAAAATATAAAATAACAAAAAATAACAATTTGAAATTTAGCCAAAAAAATACTTTAGAATTTGTAATTTTAGAAGATAGAAAAAAGAAAAACAATGAACCTATATCGCTACTTGAAATGGTCAGAAGTGAACTAAGAATATATTGAACTTGACTAAGGTAAAATAATATGATATTATTGAATTTGGTAAATGTCCTTGTTTAGTTTTTATTATTTTTTTTTTTTTCAATGTTTTTGGCAAGGACAACAATTTTTTTTTTTTTTTTTACTTGTTTACATTAATTTTAACAAATTTTCCAAAAAAAAAAAAACAATTTCGGGTTTTTCTTTTTGTTTCTGTTTTTATTTGTTTTATTTTGTATGTTTGGAAAAGTAAAAACAGAAGCCAAGAGTATTATAAAAATGTCAATAATAATTATTACTTTAATTTGTAAGACCAGCTAATGTCAATAATTTATAGATTTTAAATAAATTTTAAGTAGGTGTAGTATTGTCAATATGAAAAAAAAATTATTTTTAATTTTTTAAGGATTTTAAAATTATTGTGAATTTCAATGGTTTAAAAGAAATATTTAGAAACCCAAAATGATAACTATTATTAATTTTTAACTGGAAGTGAACTGTTTTTGAAGAATTAAGTCCAATTTTATAAACAATATTTGTTTAATATTACCAAATAATTGAAAGGATTATGAAAAAATTTTATGTCAAACATAATTTTATTACTCGATTTATATTATTAGATCTTAAAGTTATTAAAGACACCGTTTTAAGGTGTATACCTATTAGGTGCTTAAATCATAAGTTTTTCTATAATCTAATGCTTTATATTTAACAATAACAATTCCAAAATAGAAATAAAAATTTTAAATACTCGTTAAAATAGGAATAAAATTGTAGATCATTAGCTTGCTTCTACAGACTACATGTTGAAAAGAAAATTATTTATTGTATTCAATTAAATACGCATATATTCAAATTTTAAAAGTCAAATCAAATACAGAGATTGTATATTTATCTTTAATGTAATATAGTAATTTCATCTAAGAATTAGGATTTCCTTTTAAATCTCGTCCCGATTTTCTTCTAACTTTCACACAGATATTTTGGCTTATTTAATTAATTTTTGTCTTGGTCCGAGTTGGCACAAAAGTCATTAAGGGGTATTAACGGTACTTTGAAAATGTAAGATGTAAGTTGACTAAAAGTAAAAAAGATCCCTAAATTATGAAAACATAAAATATAAAAAAATTATTTTATTTTATTTATTGTTTTATTTATGTTTTATTTATTTTCTGACTTATCCCTACAAGTCAATAGTCCCAACAACTCTTCTAGCTTAAGAGTTCCCGAATATTCAAATTTTCATGAAGTATCCAATTAAAAAAGTTAAAACTTCATAAGAAATAAATATCAATTTTTGCTTATAACATTGATTTTTTTTCTGTATCATATTTCCAAAAACTGTACCAATGGACTTAAAATATTTTTGTATCTTGTAGATAGACTTTTTAATCTTACCATTTTTAAAGAAAATTAATCTTTTTGTTTAAGCTATAGGTATCAAATTAATATTTTTAAAAATTTTTCACCACTTATTTTTAAATTTTATTTTAAAATTAATTTATAAATTGCCTTTTAGATCCAATATTTGCTGTAATACATGTATATTATTTCATACATGCTCATATATTTTTATGCTCCTTATTTTTAAATAACTGCAATATAATTACAAAATTCCGAAACCTATTTTCAAGAATAGGGATATGATCAAAATATACTATTCAAATGGTGAACATTAACAACTTTGTACACATCATACCTGTCACTTCCGTTTCCTATACTTAACTTGCCTAGCCGGAGGCGTTGCATGAGTACTAAAGGTCATATTATTCTATTGTACGGTCATAAAAAAGAAGTGGTGTTTAGTGGGTTAATATTACACACATAAACAGAGGATTCGTGCTCGTCTCACTTCTCTAAAGTATCTTACGATGATTCCCATCTACGAGGATAGCAAATTAAAATTAAGAAAAAATATAATATTATAATAGTGTATTATTTATTTGGTTATGATCTAATCAGAGACCTCTTGACGGAAAAATCACTAACTCAAGCAGTTCACTATATTTGTAAATTATATACATTAGGTTGAAAATAGTAAATTGATATGTTTGAATTCAAAGTTATAAATAGATTAAATTAGTTTATATAACAAAAATTTATAATATATTAATTATAATTTAATTAATTTTTTTCTTCTTTTAAATCAAACCTTATAAATCGAAAATCTAAAAATGAATATCGAAACATAATAGTATATTAACAAAACAAAAACAACTGTATCCACCTCAGAACCGAGCGTAGGAACGGGAAAACTAAATAGTTGTTTTTTGATAGCGTTATATACGTCATTTAAGTGTTATCTATGTTAAATGTACATTTAATACACAAAATTATAAAATAGAAAAAAAAAAAATAAGTTTTCACCTAAAAAATAAATTCCGTGTTATTAAAAATGACTTAGAAAAAAATGAGGACGAACCTAAAAGTGTGTAGGATCAAAAAGTGTTCTATAAAAAAAGTTGTTGCTCACTACTTGTGTAACAACTTTCCCTTAATAAGTTTTTCATAATATTTTACTGTTTGAATATATTCGTAAAAACTGTAAAAATAGCCTTATAGTAAAGTGGTACTGACGCATTTCTACCAAGGAGCTGACAAATTTCTATCAAAAGCTTTTCAATGTGAGATATTTAATTCAAAATCTTAAATATCAAATTTTAATGAATTCCGTTCAGCCATTTGGAATGTACATGTGCCCACAACAAAAAGATACACAGTCACAAAGCCACACAGCGAGGGACACCACTCCACAAACACTAAATTCAGGTACCCGAGAAATACATATATTTAAAAACATGAGGTTCGAAATTTTGATGCCATCATAATACCTTCCTTATACATTACATGTATGCGGTAAATCGGTAAAAACACAATAAGAAGTTAGTTATCGATTTGTTTTCATCCATAATTGGTGTTTGAATTGTTTAAGATGTATAATAGGTATTATATTTAAGATTAAATATTCAAATAATATATATTTTTTTATTAATATGTTCAGTTCACGAATTCATATCGAAGTATTAATAAATTTTCATGGGAAAAAAAAAAATTTCTTTATAAGGATACGGTAAAACATTAAAAAAAAAAAAACAAAAAGGAAACATTAAGAAGTTAAATAACATAAGTAAAATATCTCTATGAAACCTTTTATACTTTTTAAACATTTCATTAATCAATTACCACGGCAATTTACAATTTACTTCGGTAGTTATAATGAATAATGATCTAATAAATATTATAAAATAATATTTTGGTTAGAATTTAGTATACATAATACAATATGGTATATAATTATTATAAGTGGTAATGAATAAAATGATTATAGTTAAGTTGAACCTATTTGAAAGTAACAAATGTTACTAATTGCTAATTAGTAATTACGTATTACTATGTATTATATAAACTGTATTACAATTCTAAACTATAATTTATCATCAATATTAATAATACTGATGTACACTTCAAATCTTTTTTTTAAATAAATTGATTAATGAATTCGTTTAAATTTTCTTTTACTTTAAGACATTATTATTTTATATATAACTATATATTGTAGATACTTTTTATTTTCAACTTAAATTTAAAAGATTCATATCAATAAAACTTTAATAAAAGTGTAATAAAAGTGTATCTTACAATTTTTATTTTTTTTTTAAGTAATCGTTAAATATTTTTAGATTATAAGTGCTGTTATATACTGTAATACTGTAATACTTTTTTTTTTTTTTAATGCATTTTTCTACCACATAAATGTGAACAGGAAATTACGCAGTCTATCCTGTTCAAGCGTAACTGACAATGTCGTAAGGGGGAATAATTTTTACGACGTGTGTGGGATTCGAACCCATACTCCTTCGGTGTTTACAGCGTATTTTATACTCTCTTACCCACCAGTCCACCGAGGCCTCCACTGTAATACTGTATTTGCTTCATACGAGTGATCTATGAGAAGTAGAAAATATAACAGTAAGTAATATTTCCTAATAATACTGAAATATCGACAGTAGGATCAAAAATGTTCACTTTGTAGCTTTGAAAATTATAAAAATCATGTGACAAAATATGTTATTGACCAAATGGAAAATAAAACTTGATAGGAGTAAATATGTACATGTTAATTTTTAGTAATCGAGTAATGTTTCTTTTTCGCTTCTTTTTCCTGCTAAAAAGACTAAGTTTCAATTTCTGGTAGTTTTCGTTGATTACTCCACTATAGTTATTTTACAAGATTATGATTTATAAAACGCAAATTTTTGTATTTTATACAAGTACAAGTAATACTTTAATAGAATAATATTGAACCCACCATAAATAAACTTAATTTGTGTAAGGGTATTAATCGAAAATACAACAAAATAACTAGAAATGACACTAAATGTAAATTAGCTAAAGTAGAAGGTATACGAAAAGTAAAAATACAGAATTAGATCATAAATATAAAAAGAAATATTACTATAGTTCCTGAGGTTGTAAGCCTAAATTAACGATATGTAATAAAATATTAATTAATCAAGAAATTAAAGATATATGGTTATATGACATTCAACTTTGGTTGATTGTGCCAAGCAAACGCATATTTTAAATAAAAAAATGCAAACTTTACAGAATAAAATCCTCCCATCGACAATAAATATCACAATTGCTCTCTGGTATGTAGATATGCCATAAAACGTAAAGCTCGTCCAGAACGACATAGAAATCTAAAATTTGGTTTACTTATAGAAAATTACAGTACTATCGGAAAGAGGTTTTTAAATGAATGGCTGGTCAATTTAATTAGTTAAGACAATCAATAAAGGACGCGTGTGGTTTACTCGATTCAATTATTTTTTCAAAATCAGCATACATTATCCTATTGAATATGTATTCCATAGGATAATGCATGATTCCCACCAACTCACGATAAAAAAAAAACAAAAAAAAAAAAATATATGTATATATTTTTGGTAAATACATGAAAAATCCATAACTATTTGCAAAATTAAAAATTACTTTTAAACAATGAATGTCCTTTGTCTAAAATAAAGAAATATATGCACTTTTAAAGTAACAAAATTTATAATGTTGACATGTTGAAATGAATTTCTTGGAAAATGTCAGTAAAACTTCTTTTTAAAAACTATAAAAAGAAAAATAAAAAAATTTTTTCGATTTCCATTAGCAACAGGAATTCAACCACTTGGCATTTATGAAAAAAAATATAAAAAAATTTTTTTTTTTTTTTGAGAAATGTACACGAAATATCATTTATCTTAAATTTTCTTTTAAACTAGATGTACCTATATATCAATATAATATATATATATATTATTATGTATATAGTTTTTAAATTTATTTTAAAGAAATAAACATTTTTCTGCACGTTTTCCTTCAAAATAAAATGAACAAAAAATAAAAATATTAAAGAAAATCCCAAAAAAAAAAAAAAAAAGAAAAATTAAGTAAAATGATTGATATTATGTTTCGTTACTGGCAATGAATAATGATGAAATAACTATAGGGATTTTTAAATCAAAAATGTCCAAAGAGATAAGAGACGGATTCATTTAATTTGTTCTAACTCTATAAAAATAACCAACTGAAACGTTGTTTGAAAAACTTAAAAAAAAAAAATGGTTAAGAATTTTTCATAAATTTTGAATGAATCAATTTTTTTTTTTTAATTTCAAGAGTATAAAATAAACAGTAAACAAATACTACATATTAAAATAAATTAAAAATCGAATTGCAATTTAATTCATTTTGTTTTTAAATTGGAAAGACATTTTCAAAAAATTTTATTTTTCAAAAGTTTAATAGAAAAGTTTGCGTTATTTTTATATAATTTTTATATTTCTTTAAATTTTACGTAAATTATAAAAGTTTTCATATTATGAAGTTTTGATATTATACATCAATTTTTGAAATTCTAAACTGGGTTGTGGACGAAATCCACAAATCAAAATCCATAAATAAAAAACCAAAAGTCAGAATCTAGAAAAAAAAAATCAAATGAGCAAAGGATATTCTGGAAAAATCAAAAACTCTTATTTTGTAACAAACTGTAAAGTTTTTCCTAATTGTTCTATTGCATCAGAGAATATAAAACAGTGAGGGTTGCCGTCTACCTCCACTAAACAAATTATTAAACTATGATTTTGTAACAAATTTCAAAGTCCTTCCTAATTATCTTTTTTACATAAATACTTCCACATTAAAGAATTTAAAATAATGCGGGCTACCAACCCAAATCCCCACTTAATAAATTATTGAACCCTGATTTTGTTACCAACAAACTCTAAAGTCTTTACATATTATATACATATGTCAACAACTAAATATTTAGAATAATTGTGGATTTATTTTTTTATGAATTTTTTTTATTTTGTGGTTAAAATCATTATGAATTTTATTTTTTGCGGATTTTGAGACTCAGTCTTTAACTATTAAAACCTTTCAATTTTGAAAATTATATTACAAATATCTTAAACAAAAAAACAAAAAATTGCTTCACCTTTCGGATCAGAATAATTTTAAAGTTGAGTGTTTATTTAATAAAAAAAAAAAAAAACTTATTATGCTGTATAAAATATATCCCTGTTAATTTGTAATTCTACCATATTTTTAAAGAAACATAATAACTACCTTTAAACTGCAAAATCAGTCAACTTTATACTGTAACTAATTTGTTAGATTTAATACTACTAATCATTTATAACAAGAAAAAAGAAAACCTTTACTACACCTTGTATAATCCCTTTTCTATAACAAAACAAAAAGAAACAAAACAAGATAAAGAAATGAAAAAAAGGATTCTTCAAAGATATAAAATATAAATCATTCCATAATAATTATGTGAAAAAAAGGAATTTATAAACAGATTTCCGGTAAAAAAAAAAATAAAGAAACCGCAAAAAAAAAAAAAAAAAAAAAAAATAACAAAACAAATATAAAAACTAATTTCAAATACTAACAATAAAATAAAGAAAAATCATTTGTGTTTGAAACATAAATTATAAATTGCCATTTTTTAATATATTTTGTTTGTCAATTTTCATACCATTCAAAGGTTAATAAATGAAGCACGTGCATCAAACAAAAAAAAAAATAATAGAATTATTTTTAATTTAAATACAATTTGTAATACTATTTGAGTTACTTCAATCTCAGCCTTGTTTTATTATTTAACTCAAAATTTATGTGGGTATCTCCTAAAAGTATGCAATTGTTTAAATTATTTTAAATATTATATTTCGGGTCTCGTTGGATGAGTTGTTAGATATATGGCATATTAGCTGAAGAAGTGGAGCTTGAAATACTACACAGATATCAAATCTTTTTAATTGGAGGGGAAATTACTAAAAAGTAATATTTCTTAATAAATCCCTCTTGATAGCTAATATTATATATTATGTATAAATCATTATCATAAAGACCTTAGTAGCCAAACATTTTTTACTAAAAATTACTAACACTAGAGACTAAGGAACACAATATCTATAAAAAATATATGTTCTTGAATTCTTAGTGTAAAAATTACACTATAAGTTCAAGCCTATGTATCCTGAAATAAAAATGACACATTATTATTATGTTCTTCTAGAGTTTTTGTATTTTTAGGTAAAATCTACAACATTATGTTACTTGACAGCTACATAATTAAATATCATCAATTCCGTTCACAAGTTAATTTTTATATTATAAGGTAATAAATAGTAAAAACAAAATTTTATTTAAAAGAAAACAGAAAACAAAAAAGAAAAATTCAAAAACTTTATTCTTTATCAAAAATTTCTTCTATATAAAGTTCAATAAAAAGCAATTAAAATTATTAAATAATAAACATATTTAATTAGGATGTGTTTATAAAAGATATGTATACATTATCAAACTATTTTGACAAGTATATTAATATGAAGCGATTGTGAAGTTATTTACATACACTCTTACCTCATAACACAATCTATAACCGAAACAAAAAATACTTTGAAATTAATGAGTTTTAACCAATTACAAACACTCTTTCAAGCTATACAAAATTTAATTTTCTTTCAAAATCTTTAAAATACACAATCCACTTCATATATTGGATTTAATAAAAAAAAATTTTATAATTACAATACTTAATACCTTATATAATTTTTAATACCAAGATGTTAATATGTATAAGATTTATGTCATTAAATTATAACCATTTATACAGATAAGCTTTTAAAAATTTACACTTTTTTTAATTTAAATAAACTAAAATAAAAACGGTACTTTTAAAACACTTACGTATTATAAGTAAAATATACACCTTCCAAGACCATATTACTATATTTTAAGATTGTGTTTAACAATCTTAAGATTGTGTTTATTTTGTTTTTTTTAATAAACTGAATACTTTGGTTATATGAACTTATAGTTTGTAATTTTTATTCTATATATTGTTACTATCTATTTAAGTTTATTATTTCTTATAATGTATATTTACTTCCTACATTTCTAACAAAAACATGATTTTATTCTTTCTTTATTTTGTTTAATACGTTATTATCTTTAAATTTAACACTTTCAGTCGTCATTGTTCATTGTTGTTTTGTTTCTTTTATGAAACACAAGAAATGCTTATAATAAATAAACATTATTGGAAGCATATATTGTTTGTAACATATAAGTTTTATTGTTTAAGGATTAGTAACTGTTTTAAAGTAACTCCTTTTATCGTATAAATGTATCTAACGGTTAAGAAAAAATTTATTTATTTTTAAGAAAATTCCACCTTCTTACTTGTATAACAAACAAAAAGGAAGTATAAAGAAGAAAAAAAAGAAGAAAACTTTTGAAAAGATTAGTAGTAAAGAAAACACGAACGAAAAACTAAATATTATAATAGAGAAGGTTTTCCAAAAAGAACGTGAAAGATTGAAATTTAAAATTAAATCAATGTATTTTTTTGTTTTTTTTTTGTTTTTTAGTTTATTCCCCTACCACATAAATGTGACAAGGAAATTACACAGCCTTTCTTTTTCAGAGGTGACTGTAAATGTCGTAAAGGGGATTTATTCATATACGCGTGTGAAACTCGAACGCACACTTCCTTGGCCCCTCCAATGTATTTTATTAATTGATATTGAAAGTACTAAAAATCAGAGGACCACAATATTTTTTTGATCCTGTCAAAATTCTGATCAACTTTTAAGGTAATGTTTTAAGAAAAGCTGGGAAACTTTGTCAAAAAGGCAGTCGAAAAATTATTTTTAAAACTTTTCATTTAAATAAATCCAAAATTATTTCACATTTTTGAAAACAAAAATTTTTTTTAAAAGATATTTTAGGAGATTTTTTATTTACTTATTTATATACAGTTACAGTGGTACATAAATATGCCAGGTAGCTATAACTCCTATTTCCTGGTAGGAATGTGTGGTGTACAAGATATTATGTGATATATTTAAGTATTTATTTATTGCGATATATAAATTTTTTTTTTTTATATATTATAATTATTGTACCCAGCCGGGAATCGAACCCGAGACCTCTGATTCCCTTATGAATGAGAAGCGATGCGTGAACCACTAAAAGATTTTTCTTTATTTTTCTTTATTTTAAAATATTCACATTAAAATGTAAATTTTCGTTTTCCTTAATTAATTAATTACTATTAATTTTAATAAATAATTTCTTAACGTCAAAAAAAAGTTTGTAAAAATAAAAATTTGCGGTAGAAATCATGTAACTAATATTCTAATTTACTATAGTGTATAGAAAAGTCGTCAGGAAGAGGAACCAAACAAAATATATTCACAAGAAACCTTCGATTTAAAAAAAAACTCTAATCGAATGAATACGTACGAAAATGTCAAGGTAGCCCAAAAATTATTCAAAACACTTGAGAACTCTTTCGAAAAACCCTAGAGAATAGTTACAAACTAAGTAAACTAAAATAACTATTTTTATTCTTTCATACCTTAAAGTTGGCTAAAAGATATTACCTTGTAAAAACAAAAAAAAAAAAAAACAAGAAAACATATTTTTTCCCCTTTATTTTCAATATTTATGTTTTTCTAAAGCGAAATATACATCTTTTACAATTAGTGTTATAACATTTTTTGTATATCCTATAACTACTAACTATTAATAGATAGCTTTTTACTATGAAAAATATTTTATTATTATAATATATATTGGTATATGTATACACAAACATATACACAAACATTTATTACATTATAAACTAGATAAACCTTTTCATATTTAGATAGAATATAAAAGATTATAACGGTACTTTGTTTCCAATCACAATTCTTTAAAAAAATTTTTGAGATTTTTTTTTTTTGTCTTTTTTTTTTTATACTGTTTTATATAAAGTTAAACAATTCAACATATACAAGGACGAAAAAACACCTGAGCACTACTTGAATGAGATTATATAATAAAAATAATAGATAAAATATAACAAAATATACATACATACCTGAATATACATATGCTATGTACATAAATTAATATATTATTATGTACTTTATATAAATATGTTTTGTATTTTATAAAAATGTACAAGAAAAGCAAAAAAAAAGGACTAAATCAAAACAGAAAGAAAGAACTAAATTATGTAGTATGATTATGTTTATTAGATCAGATTTAAACAAACATAAGGAAAATATACTATATAAAATATATATTAAAATATATATACGTATATGTATACTAATAGTAAAAGTATTAAACGATAATATGGAGTTATTATTTTCTATATAATCTAATAGAGTAGTAGTTCTTTCTCATAATTATGCAGTGCAGTTATTAAAATTAGAATAAGATACGATAGCAATTCATTCTTAGCTCGTACGACCAATTTGAGCAACACATTATCAACATAGGTGTTCCCCGAGTCCTATAATATACAGAAGTTTAAAAAATCAGTCAACTTACATCTGCTAAAATTTCCTTTTAATCCCACTCCTACAATTTAAGTTTAAAATACCTCTTCTTTCTTCCCTTTGCTTTCCTCATCTTATTCCTCAGACATTGTACTGTTTTGCTGATTAGGCTGATTAGTATATTATACTGTCTACGGAGGGAGGTTAGAGGTGATGGCAATTTTTAGTCGATAATAATACTCTATCAAGTGGACCTATATTTTCTTGGTATCTTTTGAAGATCTACACTTCTCGCAGTAAAAAAAAAGAAAAATATAGATAAATAAAGTTTTAACTTACGAAAGATCTCCGTTTGTAAGTAGTATATAGTAGACCTTTTACAGAAATTCACTGATAAACTACTTTTTATGGAGATTGAGATTGGTAAATATTTTATAAGTTAGTTCTTTTTTATCGAATACAAAAACCAAAAACAAATTGAATAATAAACTTTTAAACAAAGTATCGATTTGTGATGGTTCCTTTCATTAAGTGAAAACATTAACTTCAAATATTAAAACTTATTATTTATTAATTATACTTAACTTTATATTAATTTTTAATATTAAACTTATGATTACCTAAAAAGCATTTAAAATGTTGATGTACTGTTTAAAAATGCAACTAACTAGTAATATATTTTTAACTTTTTTTTAATATGTTTCTTTTTTTTTTTTCTTTTACGAATTAATGATAACGATAAATATAATTTTGTAAACTAAAGAATTTTCTTAATAGAATAATAAATTTTTGTTACCTATATTTAAAAAAATTATACATAAAAAGAAAATGTTATAATTAAAGTCGCACAATAACATCTTCATAAACTACTTAAAATAACACCAAAAAATATTGTTGTCAACTGTTATAAGTTCACGGTGTCCTTAAATATGAATTGAAAATCGTAGTTTACAAAAAACATCTTCTTAAACCGTAAAATTTATATACATATAACAGTTATAAATTATAAAGATTTTTAATAAAAGTGGCAGATCAAAAGTCGCATCGGAACTATTTATCTGCTTCAATGATCCAGAACTCCCATGAGTCCTTTTTTAGGCCATATTCTCGAAGATGTCATTATAATGTAAAATCAGGGTTTAAAGCTTTATTTTTCAATTCAAAGATTTGGAATTAGAAGCAATTTTAGAGTAGGATTCTGGTAGTACGTAGGTATAATTCTGATTTTGCAACGAATTCTAAAATCCCAATAATTACTTATTTTACATATATATTTCGACATTAAAGAATTTACAATAGTGGGGGCTAATGTACATAATCAAAATAATTAGCAAGGACTTTAGAGTTGGTTACAAAATCAGGGTTACAATTATTTGTTTCGTGAGAATTTTTGGACGGAGTCTTCACTATTTAAAATTTGTTAATGTTGATATATATTAGTAGGAAAAATAATTAGAAAGGTTTTTAGAATTGGTTGCAAAATGAGGGTTATACACTGTTTTCGAAATCCAATTATAAAATACTTCCTAATTCAGAATTTAGCATATACAAACATATATATATACACATATTCCGGAAAAGAAACAACCCTGATTTTATAATCAACGGTTTTATAGTTCATTTAGAATCTGACATATACACATAATATACAAAGATATATATTTTGGAAAAAGCGTACATAAATGATAATTTTTAAATAAAAACATTTCACCATTGGAACTTCTGACCTATTAAAGTGACTCAATAGTTTCATCAAATTTTTGGTTAACTTTAATGGACCAAAAGTCCCATGGAATTTTTAGTTTTTTTTTTTTGTGGGGCTTTTATCTTACAGTAGTGATTAAAACTACAATGGAACTTCTGATCTGATCGTCGGTACTTTATCCTGCACCTATATATATATATATATATATATAATATAAATATTTACTGATGTCTGATAAGCCTTTCTTGCATTTAGTACATACACATTATGTTTAGCTGATGTTGCCCCGCTATCTTCCGTTTGAAAATAGTTTCTTTATTTTACTTTTCTTCTTGTTTTGTCGCCAAAGCATTTTTAATATTATAAACGTTAAAATTAAACAGATATATTTTTATATTTTTTCAAAAGTTCTCCTTTTTCTGTTATACAAACTTTTAAAAGTTTTTTAAGAAACAGATAACTTTTTATAGAATGAATTAAATGTTATGTATAATACACCAACATAATGTTTACATACACTTTACTAAAAATTAAACTTCTAGAGGATGTAAAATTATTATCAAAACTTTTTTTTTTTTTTTTTTTTAATACAACAAAATATAAACATTCATTTTTCTATGCGCTTTTCAGGAAATTCTTTTAATATTTCCTCTTAATTTGAAGGTGTTCATAAAAAAAAAATTGAATTATTTGAAGAATACGTTGAATATTTAAAAAAAAAATAAGAAAATTTCATAATATTCGTTTGTTATGATTTGAGAAAATTGGAATTTGAATGAGAAATTTTTTAACTTTACTTAAAATAAATAAAAATGTAGTATCTCAAATCGATTTTAAATGATATTGCATGGTTATGCTGTACCGGTATCGTAAGCGGAAGCTTAATGGAAAAATTATATAAACTCGAAACGAAGTGCATAAGAGAAGTGCAAATCTGAGAAACATAAATCTGATTACAAACATTTTTATTTCAATAAATATTAATTACGCAAACAATGAAAAATAAATTGGATCGGTAGTATTATAATGAAACCAAATCACAATTATTATGTAAGAGCAATGAACTCTGCTGAAAATGGTCAAATATAACTTGCATATTTTGTACCACAATGATGAGTTGTACATTAGAAGAACTTTACTCATCGGATTTACAGTCCTTTATTTTTGTAGACCAAAAAATAGTTACATACAAAATTATGATCATATCGGTATGTATATAGTAGTAATGTAGTAATCATTATATTGGACGGATCACATGCAAAAACAATTGATTAAAACCGGGCTAACTTTAAGGGAGATAACTTAAAATACGACATACATATACCATATAAAGGATACACTATTTAGTAAAAAACCGCTTGTGGTTGGAATGATTATTTTTTTCTGAATAGTTTTTATTAAAGTGAAAACCATTATTATATTTAAGCTAGGTAGATTAGGATAGGTAAACTAGGATATTTAGATTAATTTAAGTTAAGAGATTTTAATGAAAATTAAAAAATATATTGTTTTTCTTCCAAATTCTTTATGAACGCCCGAATTCTCTTTGGTAGTGTTGGACTTTAACCAACCAAATACCATCTTCCTTCGAAAAAAACATTAGGTTAGAACCTATGGTACAGTGTACTCTTTGGTTTGAGGATTTTGAAATAAATATTGTGAAGCCCAAAATCAAGAAACCATAACTTCATATTGTATTATTTAGAATTTAAGCTATCTTTAGAAAACTTGTAATGTTTACTAATAATTGTATCAGTAAAAAATCTGTAAGATTAAATTCTACCTAACTATCATTCGTCAATTAATTGCTTCTAATGTTTTTGCATCATATTCTAAGAATTTATACACTTATCTTCTGATTTCGATTTTCGATCGAGGTTTCCTAAACAAGTTGTTTCATTAATTTTTCAAAAACAAATTTTTTTTTTAATATTTTCTAACTATTTTATTATTTAGCTAGAAGTGTTTAACAAATCACATCCGTAACTTTACAATTCTTTTCATAAATATTGTACTAAATTTTCTATTAATATAACTTTTGATTTTAATGACTGTTTTTAGGTACAGGGTGGGCCAACTTGGACTGACTGATTTCAAATGCTTTATAAATTATTAGAATTTTTTTATGCTAAGTGTGAAAAATAGTATTCTTTACGGCTCTTTTTAAGACATTTACATATAATTGCACAATTTCTGTGAGAATATTTTGCTTTAGTTCCTGAATGGTTAGTGGTTTTTTGACGTAAAAAAATTAGGGGCCGCCAAATCTGGGGAACGAGGTGGCCATGCGAAATCAGCATTTTTTGTTGGTAAATTAATCGGTCATCAAAAAGTTCTCACAGGATCGCTATTGAATCTCTCGGGGTATGAGCTGGAACAATATGTCACGATTACTGAAAACTACCGGATGTAAAAAATTTTCCAACACGGTCCAGTATATCAACCCCGGGACAGTTTCTGGATGCTCAGTTTCATTTTCGAAAAAAAATATGAACCGATACATCTATTAGCCATAATTCCACACCAAACAGTGCATCTGAGAGTTTAATTATGTTTATCGATGAGCATGAAATTTTGAAATATATAAGTGATGTTCACCGGTGATACACAAAAACTTTACCCAAGTTTTTCTTTATGTTCACCGGTGAGCGTGGGACTTATTTTGTTAATTCTTACAATAAAATTTATCATATATATTTTTTTTTTAATTGGATAAATCAAACCTACACTCAATTTTTGTGACAAAGCTTTGTTTATTTAAATTTTAATAATGAGTTTTAAAACAGATTGAATTATAGTTAAGATAATTTGGAGATCTGAAAGTCAAAAAAAAATTAAACAGCCATAAGCATTTGAGTATATTTATATTATACCTACATGATTTCAGTTAGTGAAACGTTCACACATCACAAAAATATAAACTTTCGAAAAACAATATATATACTATTTATTAACATAATATTAAGTTTGATAAATTGACACGAATATAGATCAAAGCCTTTTAAACTCCCGCAAATATGTTCAATAAAAGTTTAAAGAACTTATTTTTTTTTATTTTTTTTTTTATTATTTTTTTTATTTATAATATTTTTAATAATTTATAAAATGCGCCATACTTATCAACAAAATCTTTACAAACAAATTTTTTCATTAGTATCCTAAAGACTTATCCTTTGATAAAATTCTTTTTTGAACATTTTTCTATTTATCCTCCAGCAAAAATTAGGTATTATGCAAAGGTAGACAACACATTAGAATCTTAAATAATAAATTAATATTCATTAAATAACGAATAAAATTTTTTAGACTTTTTTTTTCGTAATAAAAGTAACATTAAATTTACAAAAAACAGAATTTCTTCTCTTATAAAATTAACTTAAGATACTTTAAAAATTATTTACATTTTAAATGGATTTGGAACAGCATATGCATAAAATACAAGAAAATAAATTTGTTTATTTACAAGTCCTTAAAATATATATGTACATGTAAATATATAAATTTTCTGTACACAACCTGATACGTTTTGTCTTTGATTTTATCATATACAATGGAAACCGTTTAAAACCCTAGACATCTTACAAACAAACTACATTATAAATTTTAAATTGGTATTTAATTTCTGTTTAATTTCCGTTTATTACGTTTAATTTTTTATTTAAATAAAAAATATTATTTTATTTATTTGGATTTTATAACTTTAAAGGGTGTTCTTTAAAATCGATTGGAATCAGTTTGTTTCAATTGGCAAAAATTATCATACTTCTCAATAATTAGGAATTGATCAAATTTTAAGTAAAGAGATTTTTATAGAGAAAGTTTCAGGCAACAAAGAATAAGATTTTCAGGGGATGATGCTAAATTTCTAAAAAAAAAAAAAAATTCTAAGTTGTAAATTCCAACAAAAAAAGTCCCACAAAACATATTCCATAACTTAGCAACCTCATCTTAGACGTAATCTTTTTATCCCTTTTTATACCCTACATTTTAAGTATAGGGTATATTAACTTTGGTATGGTATTTGTAACCACCAAAAGGAAGCGAGTTAGGTATAGACATGTATATATATTCTGAATCAGGATCACCTCCTGAGTCGATTTAGCGATGTCCGTCCGTCCGTCCGTACGCACGATACCTCAAAAAATAATAATGCTATCTTGATGAAATTTATACTGTAGGTTAACAATGACTAAGGTAAGACAAATCTGACCAGGTTACATTATTAGATTTAAAACTGTCACGCCATTTTGTTTTTATTATTTAAGAATTTTTTTTGAAAATAAAAATTGTAAATGTGATTGATCATAATAACGTTAAATCTTTAAAAATTACTTTAAAATACGTCCTAAAAACGCATTTTTCAATACTAAATCAAAATATTTTAAATCTCAATAAAAATAAAATTAAATCATTTTTAGCACATTTCCAAAAACATTTTGAAAAAATGTGCCTATTAGTTTCACTCTTTCCGTTCGTCCGTCCGTCTGTTTACAAAACTTCTACACCGTTAAAGATAGAGTAAAACTATTTTTACCATGGGTAGGTTTCATAAAAAACCTAATTTTGTGAAACAACTTTTTCATGTAGACCCATCCATCAAGGAACTACAGCCCCTCAAACTTTGAAAAAGTCCTATTTTTAAATGTGTATATCTAAGGTTCTGCTTAACATTTTTCAATTTCATTCATCATTTGACAGCGTCAAAGTCATTTGACAGGACGAACCTTTATCTTATAAATCAATATCAAAATTATACAAGTTTTTTAAAGATAGTACTTAAATTTACTGTTATGTGAAAACCAAATTTTGTATGACCCTTCTACCTTTATAACTCCAACACGCGTTTAGATAGGGGCTTGAAATGTTGAGGCAAGAAAGAACTTTCTGAATTTAATATAAGTATCCTCCGAAAATTTTTTTGTACCACCCCCTGTTTAGGGCTAAAAAATTGAAATTTGCTATTTTTAGAGAACTATAACTTAGGCACCCTGTACAAATTTTTCATCAGCAAAATATAAAAATTAAAGTTTATTTTAGCTATATAGGATTCCCAATTTACAGCCCTTCAAAATTGCAAATAAGTCCTATTTTCACATTTTTTCTTATATGAAATTTTCTACTGTTGGTTCAAGTCACAATTCTAAACAGATTAGTATTATCTTTTAGAAATATGCACTTTTTAAAACCGTTGGTTTAAATTCTGTCTTCTTTTTAAGCTTTTTTAGTTTCTTTTACAAGAAAATTATCTTGTCAAAACAATATCACGTTAAACTAACAAATTTCCAATATAAAATAAAAATTTTTGTAATAAATATCAAATAAATAAAAAGTTTCTACTTTAAGTTAAGTGTAAATAGAAATTTTCAAGTACATCTAAATAAGAATATTTAAATTTAATGGAAAATTAATAGGAATTTTATTAAAAAAATATCTTTAAAACAAATTTTAGTTATAAAAAAATAAAATACATTTGGCACGTTCCAAATAAATTAAAAAGAATATTTTTTTTGTGTAAAAAGAAAATTTACAAAATATTATTTTGAGCAAAAAAAAAATATTTCTCCCTTAAGATTTAATTTCTTTCCACGTGGAATTTGTTTCAAATTTAAAACGTTCGAATAGAACTCATTTACAGAAAAAGGAGGAAAATTTTTTGAAATACTTTTGAAAATCATATTTTATTTTTGATAAAATAAAAATTACATTTTAATTCTATAGAATTTGTTATATTATATTATTGTATTTTTATTTTTTATTTTCAAAGTATTTTTTTCTATGAAAATTTTCAAGAAATTTAATATATTATCTAAAAAAAATCTTCAAAATATTCTAAGTTATTCCTCCATTTTCATTTTTCATTTCGGTCATATAGTTAATTAAAAATTTTCTTATTTCTTCTGTCACCAATCACTGACTTAATTAATAAATAAAAATAAATTTTAAATGGAAAGTTCTATTTTTATAATTTTTTGATATTATTTTGATAATATGTTTTAAAATTAAATATCACTGAACAATTTTGTTGATCTTTTGAAATCATTACCTAGTCAATAAACATGAAAATTGTTGCCAGTTGTTTATAGTTGTATATACTTACAGGTGTCCGTACTGATACATTTATATTTTCCTACAAATTTTCTTAATAATAAAAAAAAAACTTTAAAATAATTTATTTATAGCTGTTAAATAATCCCATGCTCATAATCTATGAAAATTTTCCTTGTATTTTCTACTATTTACCATATTCTTTACAAAAAATTTAAAAAATCTATCAAATTTCTTCAAAGAAGTTTTAGAAAGTGAATTAAGACGTTATATCCTACTGGATAAAATATATCTAGGCATTAAGATACATCCTGAAAAAAATTGTTATTAAGCTAAATGATCCTTTTTCTATAAGTCAAATAAAAACAATTATTTTGTTTCTAATAAACCATAATAGAACTAATTTTTTTCAAAATTTCCTTTGATTATACCCGTACGATAGGATCGGGTATAATAAAATTACTCCTCCGTTTGTAACACCTCGAAATAAGCGAGCTAGATATACCTTCAAAGGTATGGATCGGATCAGAAAAAAATTCTAAGACTTTTGAGCCATGTCCGTCCGTCCGTCCGTCCGTCCGTCCGTCCGTCAGCACGCTAACTCAAAAACTAAGAAAGCTAGAATCTTGAAATTTACACAAAATATTTTGGGAGTAATTTGTAGGTTCCCTATTTTTTTTGGTTGAGTTTGGACCAAGCCTTAGGGTAGCTCTCGAACACCTAACTTTTAGATCCCCAAATTTTTTTTTAAATAGAGCTATGAAATTTTAACTGCTGATAGATCTCACAAAAATATTAATTTTATTTTTAATAACTTTTTTTTGTAGCCCCACCCGTTACGGAGCTACAGCTCCCCAAAGGTTCAAAAAAGCTCTATATTTAAATTGTTATAGCACAAGTTGTATAAGGTATATCTTCATTTTGAAAACGCCAAACGATTACTACTTTCATTAGCTTTAAAATTATATATACAATAAATATATATTTTTGGCATACGGTGTCTTAATTTACCGTTATGCGAAACTCAAATTTTGCAAAATTCTTTAACCCTTCCATCTTCTAAACGGTTAAAGTTGGAAACTTGAAATTTTGACAGAAGTTAGATCTTTGAAAATTAGTATGAGTCATTTCAGAAATTTTTTTTGTATCGCTCCCCGTTTAGGAGCTGTAAGGGGTCAAAAACTGAAAATTTCCTATTTTTAAACACCTGTAACTTGAACACCTGTTAAAATTTTTTTGAAGTAATACACAAAAATTAAAGCTCCAACATTATATTTTTAGTTCTGTTAACAACTTTTTTTAATAATATAGGGTTACATCATAATTGACGAAAGTGTTACTTGATTTTTTCAAATTTTCTAACAAATTTCATTAACGAATTTTTTCCATTTTGTTTTACTCGATAATTTGAAATTGTTGAGGATATAATGAGTAGTACAAAAAAATGTAATTAAATAAACAACATAACGGTTGCTTGAAGAATTTTTATTTATATGATATTGATATATATACATACTTATATAATATCATGTTTATTTACATATCGTATATGTCACTAGTGAATGAATGATAAGAGTATAGATGTATATTATATAGCGCCGTATTTACATACACATATGTATTTTATTGTACTTATAAGAAATTATTCTGTCAATGGAATATTTAAATATAATATAATATAATATTTAAAATTATATTTACTGTTTTGTACTTAGTAAATTTAATATACATTTACCGCTTAGTATTAAATGGTACTATAGAATATTTGAAAAAGTTTTGGATTGATAATCGTTATGTGGAAGGTTAGAATCTGCTTTTGAAGAATGTACATATAAACATATAGTTTGAATATATGTACAACCCATAGTTCTAGAAATTATAAAATTCACCCAAATTATTTTAAAATACTAAAAAATTAAAAAAATAATATTGTAAGCAGAGTGACAGGCTGTGAACATACTAACGGTTCGTACGGGTATCTAAGAGTTGACAAAGTCAACTGTATTCTTCCTCGTTTTTCATTTAAATTCAAAATTATTCATAATCCTAAAAGTATGCAAAATTGTTTATATAATTCTTTTTTTCATTTAGAGAAAATATAAAGTAGAGGGGCTTCGGTAGCCTAGTGGGTAGGCGTGTGGCGTATTAACCGAAGGAGTGTGGGTTCGATCTCCGCACAGGTCGTAAGCGTTTTTTCTTTATACATACCCCCCTTACGACCAAATATAATGTAAATATATAGTATATAATATAAACAAAATAAATAATATTATTATATAATTTAATAATAGTATAAAAACCTATAATGGCCTTGGTAGCCCATGGTTTAATAATATTGCATTACATTTATGTATGTAATATTAATATAAATAAATAAATAAATAAATAAAATAAACTAGAGGGGCTTCAGTAGCCTAGTGGGTAGGCGTGTGGCGTATTAACCGAAGGAGTGTGGGTTCGATCCCTACACAGGTCGTAAGTGTTTTTTTCTTTATATACCCCCCTTACGACCAAATATAATGTAAATATATAGTATATAATATAAACAAAATACATAATATTAGTATATAATTTAATAATAGTATAAAAACCTATAATGGCCTTTAGTAGCCGATGGTTCAATCATATTGCATTACATTTATGTATGTAATATTAATATAAATAAATAAATAAAATTAATTAAAAACAAATCCTCCTTGCTACAAAATATAGTACAAATATAGTACTATATAATGTAAACAAATTAAACAATAATATTGTATAAATTAATAATAGTTTTCAACTTAAAACTAAGGTCCTTAGAAGCCGATGGTTTAATAATTTTACATTATCCTACATGATTTTTAATATTAATTTAAAAAAGAAATAAATAAAGTAAAGTAGTCAATAACTTATTAAATTTTAAGAATAATAATAACCATTGAGTGAAAATGAATTTCATTCCACTGAAATAACTTGAAAATAAACTTTTGAAATTTTAAAAATTTTAAAATATCTTCGAAAATTTTAATACATAGTATATAAAGAGGAAAAGAGCAGTTTTCAAAAATGTACATTAAGATTGTTTAAAACTTCATATCTCTGAAAGCATAAATGATTTCCGGTACATTGTCATTGTATTTCTTTAGCAAATATTATGAGCAAATTAGCGATCATCCGAACTGAAAAATTCGTCTACAAAAGTAGGTATTATTTTATTTTTAAATATTAACTTTAGATAGAAAATTAAAATTTTCCAAACTGGGAAAAGCTAAACATCAAATTTTTTTGTTTATAGCTATATGTTACTTAGCATATTACGAATCCGGTTGTATATTAAGTTATAAAACAAAGCCAAGCGGATAACTTTCTAACTTTAACAATCAGAAATATACACTCACAATAAATCTTTCTTACAATTTTTTCTGTATAACAAATAAATGAATGACAATAACAACAAGAACAATTTTTTTTAAAGTAATGTAAACATCTCTTTCCTATTTCCTTAAAACATCATTTTCAGTGTTAGAAATTGTTGCTTCTTATATATTTGAAGGCGAGATTGGATCTGAGGAGATAGATGGTTTTCATATTTTCCTTTTAATTTTATTTAAGTAAACACACGTGCACATATCCTTTTTACATTTTTCAACTGTTTTTTTTTTTTTAACTTTCCGTTTTTCTTTTTCTTTTTGTTCATTTAAGGCCTGTGTATGTGACAGGAACTTTTATTTCCTTTGAAACTTTTATTTGCTGATAAAATAAGGCAAAAATCAGGAAACAAAGAAAAAGTAAAGAAAAAGCACTCAAATCCACTTTGGGGATTGTTTTTTCATTGTCGATATTTTTTTTTTATTTACTTTTATATTTTTTTTAAATAATTATTAATGACATTCGAGGAGTAGAAATGTTGGTAGGTATAAATTTATAAGCAGGATAAAATGAATAAGAGAAGAAAAAGAAAAAGAAACTGATAATGATGTACCTTATTGACATTTATTTTGACAGATTTTGAATATCTTCTTCACCATTTTTGTATTTTTTATATTTTTATTTAAGTAGTTTTTTTTTTGTTTTGTTTTTTTTTTTTTTTAATTCCAATCTTTAGTCGAAAATAAAACAACGAGTATTGGATAGAGAAAACAAAAAAAAAAATTAAAAGGAAATGAAATAAAATATTTCTTATTTTCTCCTGTACTTTTAAAATTATTATGTAACAATTGTCATTTTTTGACAGTTAAATAAAAAAAAACGCAATTTAAAGGTATTAAAACCTCAGGTGGTTTCATAAATTATGTTGGCAAAAAGGGATTATTTTGTTTTTAATGTTTCAAAAGAAATATTTGTTAAATTGAAAAGAATTTAATTTGTTAAATTATAACTTTAAAGAATTTTATAGTATTATAAAATTATAAATAAAATTTAAAACTTCCGGTTCAATAATTTTATGTTTTATTCAATAATTTTATGTTTTACGAAAGTTTAAAATAACCATTTAGATTAATTTACAAAATAATAGATATGTAATAACAATAAATGATATGAACTAGTAATATGCGCGCGTGATCATGAAGTGTTGACATGTTCAGTTCCAATAATATTACGGCTGAACACAATTAAAAAACTTTTACAACTAATAAGTACATTTTTTTGTCGCAACCCTGAATATCATTTACATAGATTTTCATTAAGTAGACTAACAAAATATCGATTTTTTTTCCCCCAACAATGCCGTTTGTAACGTCCACCTTCCCAAATGTTAACTGAATCTTACAAAATATTTACTGTTAAAAAAAGTATTTTTCATATGAAACTGTTAAAATTCAATTTTTGTTATTAAATAGGCATACGCATTGATATACTAAAAGTATTGATTTTAGAGTTGAATTCAAAATCAGGGTTTCAATAATTTTTATAGTGAGGTTTGCTGGGGGTTGTTAATTTTAGTAGTGGCGGTAATTACTGAGGGCTACCGCACCTTTGAAAATTCTTTCAAAATTAATTATTTTCATATAAATTCTTTACTTTTTAAAAGTCGCCATTTTGTCCAAGGTTTTTAAAAGGAAGGTTGACAGGCCGAAAGTCCTTCGCATAGACCTGACTACTTTTGCTGTCCTTTGGATTGAAATGAAATATAACATCTGTTAAATGTTTTAATGTGATTGACATTTTTTCATGCCAATTTTAAATTAATTATGAAGTCAACAAATTTTTTTTTTTCTTTTTTTTTTTTTTCAGCCAAACTTAACTTTCATATTTTTTTTGATTATCATTTGTCAATACCCATAATAAATTTCATTTTATTTTCATTTTATAAATTTTCTAAATATTATTTAGTACTAATTTCCAAGATTTCGGCACTATTCAACATTATAAAAGAAGCAGAATAATTTTGTTGTTGCATTTATTTTAATTCCCTGTTGCCCACTTTACTTCTGGATCAAATTGTAGAATTAAAAAAAATAATCGATTTTTTGTGTTTTTTTTTTTGTTTTTGTCTCAAATTATTTTCTTCTAATATATAATTGAATTTACTTTCCATTACAATAAATCCAAGACTATAAAAAGAAAATGGCAACAAAAATAACAAAAAATTAAGGTAAATATTAATTTCACAATTTCATTTTAACAGGTACATTTTCTGACGAAATTTATAAAATTCATATAAAATTTTAAAATAAATTGGATTTACTAAACCGAATATTATTGACCTCATGATCTAATTGCAAAATAAATTTATTCAAACCAATACAAATTGTATTAAAGTTTATTTCTTTAGACAATATTCAGGGTGTAATAACATTTCAACTAACCGTATACATTTTTTTTTTTTCGAAAATTATTATTACATAGATGGTTCATACTTATCTACGTGGTACAAGAATTACTCTAACCTCCAGTACAAGTTACTTGCTAATTTTAACAATTCAACATACCTTTAAGAAATCCGCATTGGGATTAAATTTTCTTCATTATAGTTATAAATCAATATGGTGTTTTCTAAACACAGCAAATCTTTAGAGATATTAATTTTATTTATTTTATTCTCAGACTACAGATGCAACAACATCTGTTTTTTTTATATTTGACAATTTTTAAATATTAGAAACAAGAAAACAAGTGAGATTTTGACTGAAAGTAATAACAACTTACTCAGAAATGATCCTGTGAAGTATAATCTTAAGAAACATTAACAATTGATCCTATTTTGGCCAAACACGTGTTGAAAATTCAATCAAAAAAAAATTATTATTAGAATGAATCTCAAAAGAAAACGACATTAATACTCTACTTAAATTTTTTTTTTTTTTATTATTCAAAAAAATGCTCAATGCTAAAATTTGTTAAAAATAAATATAAAAAAATGAAAAAAGGAACGTTGCGGACTTTTTACGTTTCAACACATTTTTTTCTTTTTTTCTTTCTTTTTTTTTTCTTATTTATTAAAATTGAAAAAAAGTTTTTTCCACGCAAATAAAATTATTCATCTCATTCAATTTTTTTTTTTTTGTATTTTTGTATATACGAGTATGTATATCTTAAGAATATACTTGATTTCATGTATAGATAGATAGATACATATATTATTGACTTCTTATTGAAACATTGAAAAAAAAAATTTAAAATCTCTTAAAATGTAACAATTTTTTTTTATTCAATGTATCTACAATGAAAAAAAAAATTTTTATTTTCTTCCATTTTTTTTTATTATTGTTAAAGTAGCATTTGAAAAAGAAAATTAATGAGATTTTAAGGACTTTTTCAATTTATACACTTCAATATTTATACTTCGGAATGAAGAAATGCACAACGTATGTGTACTGTTGTACAGTACCTAACAAAATACTTTATAACCTTTTCTGGTCAATAATAAGTTATCAATTCTTTTTATCGTATTATCGTGAAAATTTACGATATATACCAAATATGTATACTAGTAAGTATTTCAAAAAAGTTCGTCCAACTTTCCTTGTTTGAAATCAGAGATCTTAAACCTTATGGTAAAAATGGAAACTTGTGTAGACTGTTATATAATATTGGAAAAACTTATTTCTTGGATATTTACCAATTTATTTGTTTTATTTTTTTTTTTTTTTTTTAAGATTTGTTGTTGTTTCAGATATTTTACTCAATACAAGCATATGAGGAGATGTTTCGTTCATCAACACTACTGAACTAATCGGTGGTATAGGCATATAGTGTTGATTTCTCTAAACAACTCAAAAATAAAAAAATTCACAGATTTAAAATTTACATTGTTTACAATTTTAGTGATACAATTTCAATTAACTAATTAAATCATCATTTTTAAATGTTAATGTTACAAAATGATGTTAAATAATAACTTAGTTTTGTTACTAGAATTACTAGAAATCTACTAACGGTTAAGCATCACGAGAAATATGTATTCATCTAATAATAAACCTAAAAACATGCTGAACACGATTTTTAGTGGTATTTTGTTAACATTATACCGAATAACTCAAACTGTGATCTACGCTCTGGCAGTAATCTCGAAATTAGTTCAATCTTTCAAACTGTAGAACTAATATTAGTAGAATGAAAGTAGAATGGAATATTAAAAATGTTTAGGAATACATATTAACGAATTAAGTATTGTTTTACTTTTTAATTTTAGTACATTTATGTTTAATGAATGTTTATGCTTTTCTAAAGAAAAAACTCAAGCTTTCATTGTAATTTTTGAGCAGTATTTTTAATACTTCCGGAATTTACTTCATTCATAATCTCTTTCATTTTATACTTCTACCACTGAGCTAGAAGAAGTTTAAAATAAAACTGCTTCTTATAAACTTTAATTGAGCTAGAAGTTTAAAATAAAACAAAAGAAAACTCTTACTTTTGTAAAAAAAAAAAAAACAACCAAGTAACAAAACAAAATTTTCTGGACAATACATGTACTATTTATAAAAATAAGCGAATTCGTGGACCTAGTAAAATAAACTGTAAATAGAAAGAAGTGTTGGTTCGAATCTGACACGTGCTAAGTATAATTCCATCTTACGGTATTTAAAGTCACACCTGGCCAGAAAAAACTCTGTGATTCCTTCAAATCACATTTATCACTGTCAGGGGAATAAACTAAAACAAAAACCCCAAATTTTTAAGTAACAAAGTTATAAGTCTGGTAATTTTGTTTCATACTATAAAATATACATAGTATTTATATTTTATATAAATTATATTTGATACAAATTTATATTGTATTCGATATTGCAAACTCTAAGGTAATAAAAATGATAAAATACGAGTCATAAAATTGCTTTTTTCTTTAAATTTTTAATTTCCCAGTAATTTCATAAAAATAGTTGTTACAATAAAAAATTATTATAGCAATATCCAATATAAGTATCTCTACACGTATATCTTCTACTCATTCCGAAACAAAAAAAAAAATCTATTTTTAGATTATATTCTTACTTACTCAACACTCCGTTTTGTTTTTTTTTTTTTTTGATACATTTATTTGATTTTATATAGCTAACCGAAATTTATCTGCAATACTACAAAAGTTTATTTTAAGTACATTTCCAGTAAACCAAAAAAAAATCCCAGCAAACTTACGTAAGTGGTATTAGTTAAAAAATCGCAATATGAATGAAAAACACCAAATTACAAACAGATTTGTTTAAATCTGTTCTCCTGACAAGAAATTAAATTGCATACAGCTGCTGTTGTTTGAAGACCATATGATGCATCTAAGAAGTTTATGTAAATATGAGTAAACAACGTAACTTAGATGAAAATTGTGAAACGCAATACATAATATTATTTTATATTGAGACGTTAAAAGGAAAAGTGATATAAAAATAAAGCAGCGGATCAGAAACAAATTTATTAGAGACTCTGTCTCGCAAAAAAAAAGTAAATAATCTGCAAACTATTTATAATCAATAAATTTGTACCAATAATGGTTTTATATTGCTGTAAAACATTTATGGAATTTCATATTATTGTTTGTAATAGTATGAACTCCAGTATTTATATGGCTAGATACTAGGTAGGTAGAAGCTGCAGATGCACACTTAGGTCAGTTTAGGCCAGTTTGTGATATCCTGGATCAGTATTTCTCTTAATTAAATCATTGTGAACTTTTTACAAGGCGCTGTAAATTTATTAGGTCCAGAATATAGAAGAATTCTCCCAGAAACTTTCTCCTTTTTTCGAGTAAGAGCTGATAATTTACACAACAAGTGAAGTTTTAATTCCTCGTCCTCTTTGTCTTTGTAATTTCTGCAAAAATCATATGTGGGAAGTCCTAGATTTCTAGCATGTCTGCCGACCAGACAATGTCCCGTTAAAACTCTCGTTAAAATTACATTACCGTTATTTGTATTTACATAAAAACACTTTATTTACTGAACCATCAACTAATTTAAATAACAACAAAATGAAATTCGTTTAAAATCTCAAAATAAAATATCAAAATTCTTATTAACTCATTAAAATTTTTCAGAAATATATGAATCCCTAAAACAAAGCAAAGTTTTTAATCTACTTTATTAAATTTTTTCAAGGAAACCTAATAATTACATTGTACTTAGCAACAATTTACCATATTTTTTTTATTTTTCGTTTTGTTTAGACAAAAAAAAAAAATTGAAAAAATTTGGAAATTCTTAAAATAATTGCCAGTACCTGATAATCCTTGGAAAAAAAAATTTTATATATATACAAATGATTATCTATAATAGAAATTCTAAATTTAACTGTAAAAAAGCACTTCCACTTAAACAACAGTATTGAAAATGGTATTCACATTTTTATTGTTTCAAATCATTTAAAATTATTCTCTTTCACTGTCTGGAAGAAGATACTTAAATAAATTTAGCATTTTAATAAAAAACAAAAATTACAAAAAAAAATTTTTTTTTTTTGCTATGATAAACCTTCAGAATTCAATATTTTAACCTTGATATTTTATTATGCTTCTCCAGTTTTTCATAAGAATTTTTTGAAATTTTTCTTTTAACCCAATATTTTAGAAGATTTATTTCATAATATTATCCTTATTTTCTTCCACTTTTAGTTACAAAGTACTATATTAGTGTTAAAGTTTTTTCAACATTTTATTGGTAAAAATAATTTAAAATTCTGATTTTTAATGGGTTAAGTTCCATACTTTCATATTAAGGACTTCTTTGGTTAAATAATTTAAATGAAGTTTTTCATTTATAAAAGACAGAAATATTTTGATGATTTTCACCCATCTTTCGTAATAAAATTTCTGTAAAATTCTAATAAAATTGTGAATGTCTGTATACATAAATACCTCGCTATAAATAGTATATTTTAAAGACCACCCAATTATTAAATTGTATCATAATATTTTAAGTAGTTTTTGTAATCTTTTGAATTATTTTAATTTTCAAAGTTTACAAATCTTAAGTATGTAAATTTTCAAGCTTATTAATTTCTCTTTAGTTTTGTATATCTAGCTGCCGGACTGACCTTTTTTTAAAGAAAATATAACAAAAATAGTGAACTTCTGTGAGGGTCTCGATTGACAATAGAGTTATTAAGAGGTTAATAGTGGTTTTTGAAAATACAAACAAAAAAATCCAAATTACTGCAAATATCTCATAAAGTGTTTAGCCATTATTTTCTTAAATGAAAGCCTGATTTAAAAGATGTTTCGAAGTTGAAATGATGTTTGTCATTGATTTAGGTGCAAGGTGATTTAAAAAAAAAAAAAAAATTTAATTTTTTGATTTTTTATTTTAGATTATACAAAATCTAATTTTTGATATAAATATTTTAATATAACGATACATTTAAATGGGATCAACGGAAGTCTTCTATCAGTTACCTCAAAACTCGTCATCCAACTCAAGATATTTCTTTTCAAAAGCCAATATTTACCCCTTAGTACCTCCATAGTCAATCGAGATACTAACAGAAGTTTAATAGTTTTTATAAATTTAGGTTGTGCAAAATTTAAAAAAGAGCTGGCTCGACAAATTAAAACCATTTTTGCTTTTTATATGATGAGTTACTATCACAAGACTATATTTCATTTAATTGTATGTCATTTACCTATATTTTTATTTGCCTTATTTATTTTATTAAACTGTATTTCATTTGACTGCATTTCATATTTCAAGAACAAAACATTTAAAAGAGTTGGATAATACAGACAATTTAGAAAACATGATACAGTTAAATGATATTACAGGCATATGATATGCTCCCTTATACGATAATATAAAATTACAGTTACAATTCTAAACAGCCATTTTCAAATTTACATTTCTTATTATATACTTCAGTAGCTTCATAGTTACAATTTCTTTTAAATTCACCTGAAGAAAATTAAAACACGATATTTCAGCAACATATCATCCTACCAGAAAATTTTTGTTTATTTATCAGTCTAATTAAACTAAAATAACATAATATTAACATTAAATGTAATGTTAATCTATACAATTACATATTTTTTAAATTCCTTATTGTTTTTATTAATACCAGGCTCTACAGTCTTAACAACAAAATACAATAAAAAGTTTTTTTAAGTCATTAATAACATATGAAAACATTTTTTTATGTTTTTTGTTATTTATAGTTTTAACGGATTATACACGGATAATTTTTTTCTCGGGATTTATTTACGGACATGTTTTTCTTACAGGAAACAGAAAAAAAAAAGCATTTCCGCAATACACACGCATGTTAACATAATAATATGTTGTTTGCGATTTGTGTAACCGGTAAATACTACATATATTTAAATAATTTATTATTTTTTTTAATTTTTCTTTTTTTTTTTTTAATGTAATCAACCAGATATATCAAAAATTGTCATTTAACGATTTTAATTATATTTAAATAATAGGAAATTCAAAATACATTCTCAGAAATACGTGTACATTAACTTTGCAGAGTCAATTTCGAATTTAACAAAAAAAAAATCAAAAATTTATAAAATATAAAATAATCTGTTAGCTTTTTTTTTGTTAATAAATTTGTTCGTTTTCTATGTACAAAACGAAATAACGAATTCATCTCATCATGAATTCATCGATGAGCTCATCATGAGCGATTAGATGGAAGTAGTAATTAATATTATTCTGGCGGGGGGACTAAACTCATTTATGTACTTCTGTTGTTTATAATGAACGATTGTATGAGCGATTGTTGATTGTATGTACCACGCTCATTAATGAGTTGTGTACTGAAGACATCAGTAATGTATTGATGAGAAAATTAATGAACTAATCAATGTGTGAATATAGATCTTATGCACTACAGTCATCAATTGAGTACACTAAAAACATCACAAATTTGTTTCTATTTCTAAATAAAAATTAAAAACAAAATAGCAATTTTTTTTTTTAAATCAAAACGATTAATTTAAGTTAAATAAATTTATCTATTAAAGAAATGATAAAAAAACAAGTACCGATTATAAGAACTCATAATTATTATTTTTTTTTTTTAACTTATATTTTTTCCTTTCTACTCCTTTAAGGAGCATAGGGCATTCACTAAGTCATTTTTTTTTCATATTTGAGTAAGCTTTAGTTTCGTGAATCATTAACTTCGCTAAGCTATTTACTCAACTGTACAAGATTATGAGACATCTCTTTTATTTCTTCGCCATCCATTGCCTAATTATATGTACAAAGATTAATTACAATATGATATTAATTATAATTTATAGGACATATATACTTATTTTTAATTTTAATTTATTTTTAACTCTACTAATTACATATTATAAGAAAAATATCTATTATTTTTTATAAATCTATATGACCCATCCGAGATTTGAACCCGAGACCTATCCTCGGTCGATCTATGAAAGGACGGTGTCTTAATAACTACACTGGCTGGACATAATAAATAAGAAATATAAAATATGGAAAAATAATAATCTAAATTTTCCTTAAATAATTTCCATCTAAAATTTACTTTTAAATTTTTATGTACCTTTTTAGAGTAAAATTAAATAAATAAAATGCATTTAACAAATAATGAAGATAAATTAAATTTTATACTTATTTCAGCAAATAACTCATAATTGAAATGCAATAAAAGTTACAAGGTGCATACGAAATTAATATGAAACGAATACGAGGTCAAATAATTCAATCGATTCCAATAATCAGTCAGTACACAGTAGAAATAATGATAAGTTACCACATGAATTTAATAAAATGCTCATCAAGTGACTCATCAGTTTTTTAATCTGTTAAAAATGTGCTTCAGAAAAACTTATAATAAACATAACAAAGAAAAATAAAATTTGCGAATGTGCCGTTCCATGATTAATTTCAAAACTTATTAATGAGTTCATTAGATTTATAGTTTTGTTCTAGGCTTATGTACAATACACATTTATTTTTAATTTAAAATTGGACTTGTGTTCGTTTTTGTATAAAATCCCCTGTTCCCTTGCCAAAAATATTAGGAAAAGTGATGAGTCTTTGTTACTAGGGTATAGAGTCAGAAAAAAATATGAATTAAATTAAAATAAATTTAGTAAAACTTCTCAAGAATATTTAGGCGATTTTCCAAAGTTAATTTTAAACTTTTAAACAACGACCATTTTAAAGAAACAATTATTTATTTAAATGACGGATAAGGAGTTTGTCCAAGAGAAATATTATACAAAACATTATTACTAAAGATCAGAAATTATTTGAAAAATTTGGATTTTCAAAAGTCGTTTAAAGTATAAAAAATATTTTTGTTACTTTCACAAAATCCTTTAATTTTCTATAAATTTTTATTAAAACTACAGATGGTTTTCCCTCAATAAACTTTAAATCTATACAGACTTTTTTATAAAATTTTCTAAAGTTCCTTTAAGCAATTTTTGCTTGGGAGTATGTTTTAATAAATATTTTCGAAAATTATTTACTATATACTTGTAATATTCATTTTATTTATTAAAGGAACACTATAACAATATTGATAATGCATAGTTACTAATAATTTTCCAAGTCTAAAATTTTCATGTTTTATCCGAACTATAGTAAATCTAAGTAATTTTAACTAACAAAATTTCAAAGGATAAAAATATGCCTAGAAGAAATAAAATGAAAATTATCTATGGTAATTTAAAGGCGCATAATTACGAAATTTTTTTTTTTTTTTCTTTTTAAATTTTGCTTGCTCATATAAGTGATAAAACCCTAATTTTCCTATTCAAACCTAAGTCACCTGTCACTCTTTCAAAATAATATAGAAACGTAAAAAAAAAAAAAAATTAAAGAAAATCGGAAATTATTTATTTTTACATACATACATATATGATTCATATACTCGTATACATATATTATAATCATGACATTTATCTATAAAAAAAAAAATGATTATTATTATATTCTTAAAAAAATATTTGACTTTTATTTTCTATTAATCCTTAAAAAAAATGATATTTAAGATTTTTGTTTTTTTTTTTTTTTTTTTTTATTTTTTAGGATTAATTTTATTTGGTTTTATTTTCACCAACTCATTAATTTTTATTCAAACCGACCGATATAAACGGAAGTAAAACAAACATTAAAATAAAAATTATTGTTTTTATTTTTTAATTTTGTTTTTTTTTTTTTTCTGTTTTTCTGATTTTCTGTTCTGTTTTTCTTTTTTGCATAATGAAACTGAAAATTAGAAAAGAAAAACCTCATGTCATGTTTACAGGATATCTTTTTCGTTGTTTTGTGTGTGTGTTTTTTTTTTTTTTTTCGTATTTAGTCTATAATAATTTAAAATACAGTTTTATTTATACAATGTTGACAGTTCATTTGTCAAGAATATGATTTTTCAAGGAACTTTGCAGGCGGAACTGTTCTTTTGAAGTACTTCATAACTGATACAAAAAAATTAAAATCACTGTCTTAAAAATTATCATGAAAATATGAATTATATGATATCAGATCCTTATAATATTATGAAGAATATATGTTTAATTAAAAAAAAAAATTAATAAATTCTATTAAAACTTTATTTTATTAATGGATTAATTTTTTGATTTTCTATCGCCAAACTTAAAATTCTCCAGCAAAAGGTACGTTGCATGTACGTTTTTGTACTTTTAATACACTCGGATCCACTAATAACAAAATGACAAGGATCCAAAAGGCAGTTCATTAAAATTTCAATTGAAAATGAAATTTTAATTCGAGAACAAAAAATAAACCATACAAATATGATAAAAAAAAAAGTTTAACGGTTAAAAAACCAACAGTATATATAATAAAATAAAATTCAAATACGGTTATTTCAAAAATGGAAAATATTTCATTTATTTTTATTATTAATACCATTTTGTAAAAAAAAAAAAATTTTTAAAGGAAAACTTTTATCATAATGTTGTGTGTATGATGTATGATCATGTAAAAATGCCTAGTGGAAAAAATTATAACAGGAAAATTACTATGTCATACAATATATGAATACATGAATATTATTTAGATATATATATATATCCACTTGAATATATATATATATACATTATATATATATATACATTTATATAAACTTTTTTCATATTTTACTCCACATATACGTATGTATGTAACATTTATGTTGTTAAAATTTTGATAAATAATATGAAAAATAATATATTTATTATTATTTTATTACCTTTTATTTTATTATTATTTTTTTTACGTATATTAAATTTTTATTATTTTAAAATTTTTTTTAATATATTCTCCAAGCATATACATTCTAAATAAAAAAAAATATATATATATACATATATATAGGTGTGTAATTGTTTTATTAAAATTTATGGATTTAAAAATAAAATAAATATATAATATACTCGAATTTTTATTTATCTATACATCTATATATCTATATATATATATTTTTTTTAGCTTTTATTCGATTGAATGAAATTATGACGTAAATATCAGTTAAAAGTGATTCATATCATAAAATTTTTATTAAATAAATATACAATAGGAAAACCTAAAAGATAAACCAAAAACGTTTTATACATAACCAGAAAATTTAAATGTGGTTTATTCCTATGGTTTGATGTTTTACATGCAATTTAAAAAAAAAAAAAATATAATACAAGTAATAATTATTTTACATTTTACAAATTTTCAATAAAATATAATACACTTTAAAAGAAAATTTATTGCAATCATTTATACAATACCTACCTAAATGCAGATTCTACTGAATCATTTCTAAAAGTTAGTAGTAAAATTTTTTTTTTTTAAGTTTTGTTTACTGGTTTTATTTAATTTTTCCACTATTATGTTGTCGATTAGACAAAAAAAAGCTTATGTCCAAAAAAATAAACACCCGCCCTGTTTATGCCCGGAAAAATAAACACCTACAGAAGTAGATGTGAGCTATAGTAATCCAAGGTCATAAATATAGGAAAATGTGAAGTTGACAAGAGATAAAATTCCACTTTTTTTAAAAAAAAAGACATAATATGTTTACTCAACTCAACAGAAAATTTGAAAAATATCATAGGACTAGTAAATAGGATCACTTAAAGCAAGGGGTACAAAAGAAACCTTGAAAACGAAAGATTCATTGATATTAATGCAGTACTATAAATACTGTATTACAGTTCAAGTAATGTTAGATTAAATTTATTTAAAAGGTACAATGACACTGCGACCTTTTAGTTTAGTTTAGTCTATTGTGCTCTCTTTGTTACTAAGTCTTGTTGATTTTACTTCCACTTATTATACTTCTGTCAGCCCTACTGGCTCTAACAAAGTAAAGATTTCTATACGCTTTATTGCCGCCATGTACCGTAATTTTCCAATCCAATTTTCTTTAAGTTGTTAAGAAAATTAAGTTTTTCTTTTTAGCTGGCAATATCCCGACCAGGTCCTGTTAATATTCTCAGTTTATTTTTACTGAGTTCTATGATTTTAGCATATCTTTTCGCGTTATATAGTTTCCTCTGAGTCCAAATTATTCGTTCCATAGTTTACTCCTATAGTTTTCCTCTTCGATTTTTAGTGCTTTTCTTATTTTATGTTTACCAATGCCATAAAAAGATTCGGGACCTGTAAAGGAAGTTACAGCTCCTTTTTTTGCAAGTCGATCCACTTTCACTATACCTAAGTGTCCAGGAATCCAGTAAAGAGTTCAAGTAATGCAAATTTTCTCCTCTGAAAATTTCATGAATATGAATAAAATCATTCGGGAGATACGTATGATAAATTTAAATAACGATTCACATAACAGTGAATTTATCAAATTGTAAAAAAATATATACATATTTTATATTAATTTATAAAAAATTTTAAAAATTATCAGTCGTTTGATGTTTTTAGGTGCAAAAAATACTAAGCAGATATATCATTTGAAAACATGGTATTTAATCACTTTAGAAGACTGCAAATCCGAAATGGATGTTACGAAAACCTTTTTTTCTACAAAAATAACTTTTTTAATCAGGCAATTTTATTCATGGTAAAAAAAAACTTTAAACGATGTAGTTAGTTTGTAAAAAAAAAATTTTTTTAAATATGCTACAAATTTTATCCTTAAAAAATGTAAATATAATTAGTATACATATCTAATTCAAGAAGTAACTGAAATTTTGAATTTTTTAAATCGGGGGATAAATTTGAACAAATTAAGGACAAATAAGAAAGTTTTAAAGGATAAAACCATTTTGTTTTAAAAATTGATTAAAATAAAATAAAATCTCTCTTTTTTTCCTTGTGTATTAAATTATTGTTTTAAGAAATCCTTTTTGTTAAATAACACCCAATTATTACAATAAATTAGTTACAATATAAAAATGTCAAACAATTTACACTAAAATAAAACTATAAATATTTAAATATTAAAAAAAGAGTAAAAATTACTTAATTTCCATATATTTAATGTACATAGGAACATACATAATTCAGAACGTATATCCTAAATGTAATTAAATCCTCATAAACAAGGGTATAACTTTCACTTAATTAACTTATTGTTGTTTTTTTTGTTTTTTTTTTTTTTTGTTATTTTTTGCTTCTTTTTTTTAACCATATTTCTTTAATTTTTTTTATTTTTTTTATTTTTTTTATTTTCTTCTAAAGTGGAATGGTTTAACTTTCTTCTTAAATTTCCTTTTTCTTTCCTTTAGTCCTATTTTATTTCTTATACACCATTATTGTATATGTATATATATACATTTCTACAGTAGATATCAGCTAATTTCCGTGTATATAATAATATGTACTTTTTTAAAAATTTCTACTTT
Source organism: Poecilobothrus nobilitatus (assembly GCA_947095535.1). Classification (NCBI taxonomy): domain Eukaryota; kingdom Metazoa; phylum Arthropoda; class Insecta; order Diptera; family Dolichopodidae; genus Poecilobothrus; species Poecilobothrus nobilitatus. The sequence continues at coordinate 160,730,727 of OX352773.1, forward strand.
AAAATACTTAACATTTTTGATTGTTTTTATTTTTTATTTGGTTGATTTTTTTGTTTTCCTTTTCAAAATAAAGTTATAATCCTTGTTCCTTATTTTTTGTTTGTTTTCTGTTTTCTTTAATTTTTTGTTTTTTTGTTTTTTTTTTTTTACTTACAAGTAATTATAATAATATTTTCTTAAAGGTTTTAAACTTCATTTTCTTCAATCTTTATTCAATTTTTTTTTTTTCTCTTAACATTCTTATGATTTTGATATTTTTTAATAGCACACCAAACTTTGGAGATGGTTACAAGAAAACAACAAAAAAAAAAACCTTGCCAAAATAAAAAATGATGGAAATAATATTTTCTTATACCCTATAAAAAAAATTTATATTTGAAACAAAACAAAAAGAAAAAACGAAAATAATAAAACAAAATGAAAATACTTTGAAGGCTTTCAGCATTGCGTTTAACACAAAACGCTAAAGGCATTCATTTTAATAACAAAGAAAACAAAAAATTAAAACACAATTTTGTTTTTATTTGTTTTAATCATTGGTAATCTTAATTTTCATTGGGTAATCATTCAAAATCACAGTTTTTTATCTACTTTAAAACATTTTAAAGTATTTTTTTTTTTTTCGTAAGATAAATTTAAACGTTAAAGAACGATAAGAGAATAAGAAGATATAGAACGATAAAGAAGTTGGTAACGAAAATTGTCAGACATAGAAAATAACATTAAAAAAAATTAACAAACAACAAAGGATCAACACATAAAAATCAAATAGTATAAATTTTAAATATAAGAATTTAACTCTTTTGAATTTTCAAACCCTAGGGTAGCTGATAATTTATCTTCAAAATTTGTGATATAAAACTAAATAAACAATTTTAAATGTTTTTTATTACAGAGTTAAAAAGTTTTAAATACCAGCTATTAGCTATTAAAAAATATTTATTAAAGGGTTTCCGAAACATTAAAGGTAGTACTATTTTAAGTGCCACAGATCGTAACAAAATTTTGCTAATTCTCAAACCAATTGAAGCTTTAAGGAGTAGGTTTTTTTTTTAACATCTAATAGCAGCGGAACTGTCCTTGTATGTAAGTATAAAAAATTGAATGATTCAATTATTAAATTACAAAAAAAAAAACAAAAAACAAAAATGTTTTGTTTTATGGCGAACAAGAAAATTGTATCTCGAAATTTTACCTCTTATCTATCAAATTGAAATTTGATTTTATTAATGCTAATAAAATATTTAGGCTTTTTACCAATTTTTTTCATTTAGTGTAAATATATTTTGCAAAATAAAAATAAATAATATCTAGAAAAATCAATAAAAGCTAACCTTAAAGAACATTTTCAAGCTTAAAACTTAAAAAATCTAAAACTTTTTTTTACCCCACTTATTTTTACTTTTATTTTCGTTACAATCTATCTCGTATATAAAGTCCTACCTCTTGTATTTTAAAATACCAAAAACATAAAATAAAAGATAGAAAAAAAGAAATAAGTTTTTTTCTTATAACTTTTTACCTTCTAATTTTAACTTTTATCTAAAAATTCATCAATTTATCAAAAAAGTTGAAAAAAAGCCACAATAATTTTTTTTTTTTTTTTGTACTACAATTACTAGGGACAACCATTTTACCATAGGATTGCCATAGAAAAACAAAAAGCAAAAACAAAATAAGAAATAAAAACAATAAAACAAAATGATAGAGGGAATGAAAAGAAGAAAAAAAAAAGAAAAGTTTAAATTGACTCATTTGTTTCACAAGAGAGAAGTCGGAAACAAACATTAAATCGTTATGGAATTTTTCCCTATCAAAAGACAAAAAATAAAAAGTGAGGAAAAATTTCATTTTGTTTTTTTTTTTGTTTTTCTTTAAAAAAATAATTCTCTTCGATAAGGAAGTTTTTTTTTATATTTTTCTTTCATTTCAAAAACAAAACAAAAAAAAAATTTATAGCTTTTTTCATGGATTTTAATAATGAGTAAAAAAAAATGTTTACTTTGTTCCAGGTCCTCAATCACTTATATACAATATACATATATAATTCTTCAAAAAGACTTGGAACTACTACTGAAACCCTTTTAATTGAGTTCAATTTACTATTTTTATCGAATATTTTTATTCAATATCCAAAACATATTTTGTTTTTTGCCACTTATTTTAACTTTTATTTTCGTGTTAACTTTCATATGTTTTGGACGAGTTGTTATTCTCTTCCTGCTGCTATTAACGAATGTAGATTTTTATCTCTTCAACGATAATATTTTATATCACTCAATTTTCTCATAATCCTTTTTTTGGTTTCATTCATTAAACATATACCAACTGTATGCATATATGTTTCCCTTATAAATAGAATTTGAATTTAACACGTTTAGTCCCATGCTTACCAGTGAACATAAAAAAATACTTGAGTTCAGCCCCACATGTACCATCAGTGAACATCACTCAAATGTAACAAAATTTCACGCTCACCAGTGAATATAAAAACAAACTTGCATTAAGTCCCAATGTATCACCGCTGAAAATTTTTAAAAGTAAAAAACAGTACATTAATTTATTCGAGCTATTGAGAACATGTAGGAATGTTCACCGGTGATACACGGGTAACTTAACTTAAGTATATTTTTATGTTCAATGCCAAGTATCAGATTTTGAAATCAATCAATGCTAAGAATCATTTAAGTGAAACACCGGTGATAAACGTGGGACTCAATGTGTTAAAAACAAAAATTGTTATCATTTCTGGCTAAACTAAGATTAAATCACAAGTCATTACTAGGAAATGTTTATGTTTCAGTATTCCCATCTCTTTTTTTCAGTCTAGGAAAAAATTTACGTGCCTGGAAATGAATAAATTAAGCAAGGGACTTTTCAAAAATTAATTTTGTATTTGAAATTTTTAACCAGGATATACAAAATGATATTAAGTTTTATTCTTATTTAGTAATGTGTAAGCATATTTCCTTGTTAGACGCTGGTAAAGGCATCAATGTTTTCTATCCGTTTTATAATCCATTTTCTGGTTTTTCATTTCTAAAATGACAGAAGTCTTTGAAACGTTTAAAAAATAAATTTAGAAAAATAAGAGATATTTACTTTTTCTAACTGATCATAATAAAAAAATTTATTTGAGTTCAGAATTTCATGTTTAAAGAAAGTTTTTAAGTTTCACCGTATCTAAAAATTTCAAAAAACATGTACATATCGTAGGCATGTCAAAATTTATTAAAAAAAAAGAGATCAACAAAGAGAACAAAAGCAATAACGTGAACATTATATGTATGAAAAATAATAAAAAGATGACATCTCACTGCTAAGTTCAAGTTTAAAAATGTATGCATACAAAATATTATTCTTGATTGTGTTTCAAAATCACAAGATTTTATGAAGTTTTATTAAAATTCAAAAATTTTTTCTAGGAGTTTTATATATTTCTCTATCGTTTAATTTAAATGGCTGCACGAAATTTCATTCATTTTTAATATGTATATTAAAAGTTGCAATGCAATTTCAATTTTATGGAAAAAAAATAATTTTTATTTTCTTTATAGCATTTATAATTTTAAACATTTTAAGCAGTTCTGTAACAACAAGACAATGTATGTAGTTCCTTTACACTTTTTTTCACCAAATATAAAATTTAATACCTACTAAATTTTCTACCCGAATGTTAATATACATTAATGGAAATCTATATAGACAAATTTATATATATATAAATTTATGTATATACTCGTATATATTTATGTTTAGTAAAACCTGTCAACCATTTTAATAGTTTAACTTTTTTTTTTAGTCCAGAACACTTAAAAAAAGAACCAAAAAAAAAAAAAAAACAATAATTTTCATTGGTTTTTATTTCATATAATAATTTAGTATGACTATTAAAAATTATGAGGACTGGGAATTTTAAAGGATATATCCAAGCATAAACAAGAAAAAATAAAGTATTTTTTTTTTTTTTGTTTTTTTTTTTTGTTATTTTTGATGTAATCTATCAATTAGCTTTTAAAGGAACAAAAAGTATTTCTTAAATGAAAACAAAAAAAAAAAAAAAAATTAAAACTTTTTTATTTTAATATTTTACTGCCATTGCGGTAGAATTTGTTTTTTTTTTTTTGTTATTTTTATTTTATTTTAAAATTAATTTAAAAAACAAAAAAAAAAAATTGTTAATAAAAATTTATTTTAATACCAGTACAAATACGTTTAGTATTAAATTTAATATCGAAATTGAATTATGACTTTAACAACTGGTAACATAAAATAAAGAAATTGTACCCAAAAATATTATTAAAAAAATTAAAATTTTGAAAAAAACCAAAATTTTAAAAATGATTAACAAATTTTATGATTTATAATAATAATTTGGTAAAGAATAAAGAATTTATGGAAAATATATAAATACGTATTTTGTTACAAGGACAATTTATAACCAATTTTGATACAAATTTCTATTATATTAAAGAATTATTCAAAAAATGTATTTTTTTTTTACAATAAAAATCACATTTCTTGAAATAAATCGTAAATTGTATTTCTTTAAAACAAAAATCGTATTCATTCATCGATCAGACAAACAAAAACTTAAAATCCTAACAAAAATGTCGAGAAAATCTTTAACAGAAGAAAAATAAGCTTTGCAATACGGCCTTAAAAAGACTTAAACTTACAAAAGAAAACTTAAAATATATATAATCTAATAATAAAAAATTTACATAGATTTACATGAAATTTATTTTTTAAAAATATTTCTTTTGAATAAATTATAACCGAGATCCTTAAGACAAAGTTTTAATATTTTAAAGGATTGCATTATGATTAATGTTATATTTTTGCTCAAAATTGCTCAAAAATTACTTAAAATCACTTAATATATTATCAACTTAAAATCAGTTAATCATCAAACCTTTAAAAATAACTTACAATCTTCAACATTCTTCGAAAATATGGAACTAAAATTAGAATTCACACTGCGAAATAGCATCTAAAAAAAGAAGAACTAAAACTAAAAAAATGAATTTACATCAAAATGGAAAAATATAAAATTTATTATTTCATTTATTTTAAAATTCTATTTCATTTAAAAATATTATCTGTTAGCGCAAATAGGATCCAAAACTTTTAAAAGTAAATAATGAAATAAAAAAAAGTATAAAAATAAATTTTAGATATTATTTCATTTCTCTAAAAATATAAAAAATGAAGAAAAGAATTATTTTTTATTACTGTTAATTGAAAAATTTAATACAATTACTGATCCTTTGATCTGATAATGATTTGTAATAAGCCTTTCGAGTAAAAATATTATTGCATCTAAATGGGCTTTAATATACGTTTAAAAGGATAATAAAGTTCAATATAAAATAGAATTAATGTTAAATGTATTATTTTTTAAAAAGAAACAAAAATAACAATGGTATAACTGTAAAAATATGAACCATAAATTGTTTAATGGTCATAGTCAGATATGGGGGTGGCAGCCCTCACTATTTTAAATGTTTTGTTGTTGAAATATGTTTGTATACAAATATTTTAGAGGGATTAACAACAAAGCGGAGACTAAACAACTCAAGGAACAGAACTACCACGAGTTTTTCTTATAACTCCTGTCGAGCCATTGTGCAAGGTGCCTCGTATGTTCATATTATATAAGATATAAAATTACATAAAATTTTGATTTTGTTTTGATTTTTGGAAAATATTTTTTTTTTTTTATGTCTTATTTCATTTCCTTTAATTTTTCATTTCGTTTTATGTTATCAAGATGGCGGAATACAGCTAATTGAAATTTGTTTGTCATGCGCATGTCCCGTTTGTGGAACCATATACCATCGCATGTGTTCCCTAAAGTTGGTAATTCATATGTGTACGATTTACTTAAGTTTAAGAAGAACATTAACATCTTTCTTCTTCCATCCTTCTTTCCCATAATACATCCTTCCCACATCCCTATACCCAAAACCAAACTGTAAGTTTGTATTAAAGGTTCGAACTTTGATTTTAAAAGGGGGGTGGTTTTGTTTGGTTAGAGTCCAACACTACGCTGAGGAAGCACGTGCAGTTCCTCTTGGTAACTTTCAAGTTTTTTGCCAATTCTCGTAAAAAAAAAAAAAATGTTATTTCATCAAAATTTTTATAGTTTTTAACTTTTCTATAAGGATTTAAGGATTCTTTTATTTTTTTTTTGGACAGAATTTACTAATAAGTTTTTGTTTTTAACACAATGAGATTTTTAAACCTTTACCGCCATTTTCTATTTTTAATGTCATTCAGGTTTTATTATTTTATTAACAACTGCTTATTTTATTATATTCAGAATATAAATTTTCTTTAAAACCATTTTTTTTTTTATTTAAAATATGATAACTATATAATATTATAATTTAATTTAATAAATAAATCAATAAAATGAGCAGCTTGAATAATTGAACAGATAAAATTTTTGAAAAGGTATAAAAAGGTATATTTTAACAAATGTATTATTTACCATAATTAAACCAATAAAATTTTAATATATTCTTATTATTATTCGTTATTGTATTCTCTTCAAACTATAATTCAATAATGTCAATAATATTATTGTTTATTTATTCATACAAAAATAATAATTAATGGTTTTTATACATTCCAAAACCTAATTATGATGTTAAAACTTTACATTAAATATCTTTGGAAAAGGATCCTCTTTTTTTTTGGTAATTCTAGAAAATCCCAATTCGCAAAATCCAAAAGCCACAAAATTTCAATGTTTTTTATTTCCAGAAATTCATAAAATCCAAAAAGCATATAAACCAAACATAATAGGTATAAGTTAAATACCACACAATCCAAACACTACCACATAATCCAAAAATAATAAAATCTCAACTTACATAGATCCAAATGTGAGACTGCGTTTTGAAGGTGATAGCTCTCACCAATTTAAATGTTGTGTAATTGAAATATGTATGTATAAAAATAATTACTAGGCACCTTATAATAAATTGATTACAAAATCCTGATAAATCCTGGCCTTTTACAGAATAATTTATGCGAGGCTTAGGAGAGTTTTTATAGTTGGCTACGAAATCAGGATTTTGATAATTTGTTTATTTTATGGTCTTTGAATTTTGTTTTTCCAATTTTAGATTTAGTGAGTTGGGATTTTGTAGGGAAACCTTTTTTTTTCTCACGCCCTACAATAATATTAGATATATTATAAATTTTAAGTGAAATGATTTAAGTTTCATTTTTTATAGACAAGCTACAAAATTATATGAAAAAAATCTTGATTAAAACTTTATCTTAATAGCATCACAATATTTTGACGACACAACACATTACTCTGTGCAACTACAAACAAAGTACACCGTGTACAAAAAGCATTTATTTTTGTGTTGAGATTTTTTTTTTGTTTTAGTTTATTGACATAACATAAATGTGACAAGCAAATTACTCACACTTTCCTTTCTAGATGTGGCTGCAAGTGTAGAAAGAGCGAATTATTCTTACGGCGTGTGTTGGATCCGAACCCACACTTTCGTCGATCTCTGAGAAAAAAAATATTTGAAGTAAGATATTCAAATAAAGATATTAAGTATGAACATTATGAATATTAATGTAATTAACAAATATGAAAACACTACACATTTAACATTTTGAAAGTTTATTGAAAATATAAAACTTAAAAGTTGACCAACTTATTTCTTTTATGTACCTTTTGATTGTACTGCTTCAATAATAAAAATAATGAACCGTAATAAAAAATTTTAAATCGCAAATATTACAAATGATATAACTGATAGCTTATTGAGTAAGTCTTTGACTTTCTAATCGAAAGGTCTCAGATTCAAACCGCGAGAAAATATTCAAATATGATATCAAATATTAGAGGGTGTGATTCAAGGTAGCTCAAATTGATTAAATAAAGTCTAGCTTCATAGCCGTATCAGATCAGTTGAAACAAAACTAAATAAAGCGAAACGAAATAATTTTATTTGGACTGAGCAAAACATGAAATATCTATATCACGATATGGTAATCATACTTGGATTGAATATTTTTAAAGATGAATATGTTAAATAAGTAATAAAAAGTTATTTAGTGATATAAAAATCTGAGAACTCTTTTGACCAACGCATAATAAATTCAACAGTTGAGTTAGGATTATTAATTATGAAATTGTAGTGAATCTTAAAATCTAACTTACTATGAAGAACCGGACCCCAATCAGAAGAACGATCAATTCTTTTAATACTTAACTAATAATCGCATTTAATCCAAAATCTGCAACATGAGTTCTGCAACATGAGTCATATTTATTTTTATTTTTTAATGTATTTCTCTGCCAGGGAAATTACACAGCCTTTCCTGTTCAGACGTGGCTGTAAAAGTCATAAGGGAGAATAACTCTTACGACATGTGTGTGATTTGAATCCACACTCCCTCAGTGTTTACAGCGTATTTTATACGCTCTTACTCACTAGGCCACTGAGGCCCCTCAAATTTATTAATATCATATTGCAATAACTCGCAATCACTAATATTGAAGTTAAAGTTATTTTAAATAATATTACATTATTTTTTTTTAGATTTTTTATTATATTATTCCCTACAATGTATTCTATAAAAGATCTCATATTTGCTCCTCTTTTAAACAAAAGAAAAAATAATTTTTAATTTTTCTATAAGCAAAAATTTATTATCCATAAATTTGTTTTTTATTTTCAAAAGTTTCAAAATAAAACGAGATTTTATCATATCTAATTTAGATGATTAAAATCGTTATTACCATCTAAAAAAAAAAAATAACCTCTTCAAAATATTAAATAAACTAATTAATAGGCTCATAAAAATAAAAAAAACAAAATAAAAACTTTTCACTTTAATTTTATTATATAAATTTTGACTTTAAAAGTTCTCAATATAAATATTTCTTTTGCTTTCTCTTAAAAGGTTTTCTCAACTAATTAAAATTTTAAAAGCAAATAAAAATTCTTAAAAGTATATTTTTATGTCCTATAAATTGATAAACTCCTATTAATTTAACTTTATTTTTTCCTAACTTAATTATAAAAAAAAATTTATATAAATAAAATAAAAACAAAAAAAAAAAAAAACATTTAACCTAGTTATAAATTGTGTAATTAAACCATAAATTACGACAAAAATCAAACAAACATTAAATCAGTTCATCTTTTCATTAAAAATAAACCAATAAATTTTTATTTTTTTTATTTTTAACTTTTGCAAATTAACTTCCCATTACGCCAAAAATAAATTTCAAACATTTACTAATAAATATGAAAATTTACTTCTAAAGAACACAAAGAAAAAAAAAAAAAAAAAACATAATACAAAACATTAGATCCTTCATTATCCTTCTAAATTTTTTGTTGCTTCTGCTTTTTTCCGTAATTGATTTTGAAATCATTTTAATCAATTTCATTAAATTCTAATGATGATAAAGTTTGCTAAAGAAAATCAAAAATGAATAAAATAATAAAAAGAATAATAATAAAAAAAAAAAACAAAAAAAAAACGATTAAATCCTTGTAATTAAGGGTTAATTTTTTTGTTTTTGTTTTTGCAATGGTATTTATCTTGATTTTGAAATTTGATTGATTTAGTTTGAAGATTACAAAATAAAAAATATACCAACAAAACAAAAAAAAAAAAAAATGGATCAAATGAAATGAAATGAAAAAAAATGATTTCCTTTTACGCCTTGCCTTAAAATATAATATATAATTAACGTGATGTCATCTAATTAGTAAAATCATTTTATATTTCCTTTATATTTTGCATATGAAGGTAATTTATCGATTTTTTTTTTATATTATATTGGAAAATTTTAAATTCTCTATTTCTTTTACAAAAACTTTAGATTTTATAAAATATCTATCTAATGATTTTTTAAAAAACAAGATAAAATTCTTATTTTATGGATGAAAATGTATACAGTTGGGTGAACAATTAAATGTTGAATGAAAGATCATGATATTTACATTTATTTTCATTCCATTAAAAATCTTTCAGGTTTTTTTTTTTTTGTGATTCTTTTTTTTTGATAATATACAGATAAGAATCGACTTAAGAATTACGAATATATTATCATATCTAGCATATAAATACTTAATTTGTAATAATAATAATAAGGACTGTATAATTTGTAATAATAAGGACAATCTCCGTTATGAGAACATGCATTGAAATAGAAAAAAAAGACAATTAAATAAAAACAAGGCAGAATATAAACGAACGGTTTTAAAAAACGCACATTTCCAAAAGATAATACAAACAGTTTAGAATTGTGATTTACACCAGCATTTGAAATTTTTTTAAGAATAGGACTAAAAGGGTTGGTACAAAAAAAAATTCTCAGGAAGCTTATACCAAAAGTTCTTTCTAACTTAAAAATTTTATATAATTTTGAAAATGTTTTATAATGGTTAAAAAAATTGCCTGGCGAATGGCGTTTTCAGATTAAAAAATTGTCAAGCAGAGTATGAGATATACCCATTTAAAAATACGGCTTTTTCAAAATTTAAGGGGCTGTAACTCCTTGATAGATACGGCTACTGAAAAAAGTCTTTCTATTTTCTCTATCTTTAACGGTGTAGAAGTTTTGTAGACAGACAGGCAGGCGGACGTATAAAAGAAATATACTAATGTAATAAAAAGGAAAGCATTGCTTAAAAATTTCTTCTTTCCTAAAAACCAAAAAGGAATTCTTTGTATATAAAGGTAGTATTTTTCCAGTCCTTATAATCTCGTTAGGTATATTACAACTTTTTAACAAATTTTTCCAAAACAAAAATTTTTAAAATTTACTTATTAGTTTAATATTGACCGTTTGTTCGTCTGTTTACAACACTTTTACCACGTTTAAGATAGAACAATGAAATTTTTAACCATATTCCTAAGTTTTTTTAAAAAAAATGAATATTGTAGAATATCTTGCTTATATAAATCACCCAACTACAGTACTTTTTTGTATTTTTATAAATCAATATCATAATTCTACAATTTCTTGGAATCTAGTATTTACATTTACCGTTATGTGAAGAGAAAATTTTGTAAGATTTTGCTTGCATCATAACTTCGGTACCCGTTCATAATATAATTTACAAATATAATTTTCTGAAGTAACTTATACTAATACTGAAATATCTTTCTTCTCTCAATTTCAAGATTTGTGAATTTTGCAAGATTTTGCTTCCGTCATAACTTCGGTACCCATTTACTTAGAACGTTGAAATTGAGAGAAGAAAGATATATTTCAGTATTAGTATAAGTTACTTCAGAAAATTATATTTGTACCTCCTTGTGCTTTTTAAGAGCTATAAAGTGCCAAACATTAAAATTTTCTTATTTTTATATAACTGCAACTTAGACACCACTAAAAAATTTTTCAAAATAAAAAGCAAAAATTGAAGCTTCAACATTATAATTTTATATGTGCTAATGGCTTTTCTTAATTAAATATACATATTATATTATAAAGTTTCCTTAAAATTGATGAAAGTTTCCACAATTTTTTTACAAGTATTCTAAACTGTTTTTATTGATTTTAAGAAAATAAAGAGATTATAAAGCTCGTTTATAACGAAGTATAAATGTAAAAGTTGCACCACTTATAGAAAATTAGATTAATACTGAAAGACTTAAATATATAGCGTAAAGTACAACTTTTCTTAAGAAACATAAGATATACACTAAGAGAAATACTTATTCTATAATACAGCGAAGCAGGCATAAAAACATTAAACTCACAAGGAATTAAATCTCAATTAGTTCGGCAGTGTTATGTGAAACTAAACCGCTTGAGAATAAACAATAAAGTAACCCTGTGCTAGGTACCTGGATACCTGGATATATGCGGCAATGAGGAAGCAGATCGATTTGCAAAAGAAAGAGCGGCAAATATCTTCACAGTTCCTGAACGTTTTTGTGGCATTGTGGCAAACAAATAAGAAAAGCACTAAAAATCGAAGAAGAAATTTGTAGAGAAAAACTGAACTGAATTGTAGGAAAAAATTCGGGCTCAGATATTCTAAGGAGCTTCTGTAAAATTATTACCCGAAAAGATAAATTAAAATCATGTAGGATTCAGTAAAAATAAACTGACAATTCTAACAGGACTCCCGTCGGAAAACTACCAGCTAAAGGGACACTTAAAGAAAGTTGAAATAAAAAAGGATGGTGCATTCTAATTCTATCAAGAAGAAAAAGAAACTCACGTACTCAAAAACTGCAAAGCTTTACTCCGAACAAAATATGTGTATCTAAGAACATATTGGCTTTGTCGAAGATGAACTGCTGGCAATAAACCCAAATCTTTATCTTCTTCGAGGCAGTAGAGCTGTAAGAAGTATTATAAGTGTAGGCTAAATCCACACCACGTAGTAACTGGGGGACACAATAGATCTACATCATAAGATTACAGTATCATATATACCTCTTAAATAACAATCTAATCTAATATACACTAAAAGAAAACGATAGCAAAAATTTAATCATAAGTTCATCCGACTAATGTTTGAGGGAGGACAGGTAAGAAATCCGGTATATATTGTGCTACGGTGCTATACATATATTGTGCTATTGTGCTATACATATCATTCAAAACAAAAATTTCAATATTTTATATTTTATTCGATTCATTTACGAGTAAAACAACAGCAACAAAAAAAACAGAATTCAGGAAATGCTTTACATAACATCATAAATAATTCCCTTCATCGTTTTATCCTTGAACATTTTTTTTTTTATTTTATTTAACTTAAAAAAAAAATTATTCATGAATGAATTATATAAAAATTAAAAAAAAAAAAAAAAAATACAAGTATTTAACAATCCATTTAATAGTCATTAATTTTAACACCGATTCGTTTTACTATTTTTATTAAAATAAAAATAAAATATTTTATTAAAACAATTAGTCTTAACCTTCATTAAGTTGAAAAATATTTTATGGTTTCTTTTTTTTTTGGATTTTATTTGAGTACAAAGAAATAAAATATGAATCGCGTGAATTAAAATTTCAGTCTCTAGGAAATATATATAATAATGTATGCTTTTGAATAATAATTGGACCAGTAAACAATTTATTAAAATAACCTATACCAATACAATATACATTTCCCTACACTATATGACAAAAGAAATCATAAATATTTATAAATCAAATAAAATTACATTAATACATGCAAAAAAAAAAAAAAAATCCTATTAAAAAGAAAATTTGCTTAAATTATAAAGAGTTAAACTTTATTTCCCAAAGACTTCAGGTATATAAAAAAAAAACTGTACATTAAAGAGATTTAAAAAAAATTTTAAAACCTTTGAATTTTTTTTGAAAAATAATTGAACCAATTATTGAACCGTTTAATTTCCGCCTTTTCAAAACCGTTTTATATTTTACATTTATTTTCTACTAAAGAACTTTTAAACAAACAAAAAACTTTTTAACAATTACCTTTGATTACCTTTTGAGCTCAATTACATTATCCTTATAGAAGTACTTGTAGTGTTATATGAATCAATTAAAAACTTTTGTTATATACATTTATATATACATTATAATTATATACTATAAAATCATTGGTTCTTTGGATACTTTCAATGTGTGTGATATGAAAATAGGCTAAATGTTTCGATGACTTATGCTCTATTCTAAGCTTTTTCAAAAAAAAAAAAAAAAAATATTTCTATTTTTTGATCGTATAATTTATTTCTTATTGATAATGTCATCGCAACTCATAAATTTTGTAGGTAAATGTTTTTCATTTTTTGCTTTTTTGAATAAAAGATCAATCGCAAAATATTTGCATAACGAAACAATTTTATCATACCATCTAATAACAAACATGAAAATAAATCAGTTGTTGTAAAATCCTTTCATCAAAATAAAAACTCAAAGGTGTATTTTCCCGCCTTATTTTTTTTTTTTTTCGTCCTTTAAAACAATATGGTCCATGTCATTGCGACAATGTAGAAATGTTTTAGTATTATAATGAAGGAAATAAAAAAAAAACCGTATAGAATTTATTTATTTATTTTGGTTGTCTCATCGTGTACCATGTGATGAGGAAATAAATCAATCTTTCATTTTTAAGTACAGTTGTATCAAATATCAACATATTAAATAAGTATTACATAATAATTAATTATTATATTTTTTATTTTGTTTATATTTTTATTTTGTTATATTTAATATAATACTAATTGAACCGGCAAACTTTCTTCTATACTTAAACTAAAATTTCAATTTCAATGAAACAGATTGTTTTAATAATAAGATAATGATAAAAAAAATTTTTATTTAATAATTATTTTTGAAATGGTATAATAGGAGATATGGTAATATGAAACAACGATTATTGTATTGGTAATGCACATGTACTATGTTTGCACGTTTTTCATTTTACCATGTTTTTGTGTGTATATAAATAAATTTTGTAGCAAACACGCGAGTATGCCACATATAATTGAGATTGGCCAACATGAAAATGAGAAAACATGAATATTCCAAGTAGAAACCGCCGATGTCCATTGTTGGACCTTGTTATTTGTTCATCGTATTGGCACATACCAAACAAACTGGTAATTGTAAATGTTTAAATTTATTTGGCGTATCTGTTAGTATTATTGGTATTCCTGGTAGAACAATCAATGTGTTCCTCTTTAAATTTTCCAATAATTATGCCTGCCTCAATAATATTACCCATATATTTTTAGGAACTAATCTGATTCCGTCGCAAAGTTCTGGTACATTGATATTCCGTAATAAAGTGATTGATGAGCCAATTTTTATGTGCAATATATACGGCGGTAGTTTTAGTAGATCCAATAAATTCAAAAACTTTTTCGTTTAACCATTGATGATTTTTATAGCTGTTACAAAAATTTGAAAAAACATTGGCGATTAAAGCGTCGCTGGAGTATATGGGAGTGCAAAAATCATATAATGATTTCAGTGTTTAATTTGTAAGGTGATAGTCATGGTTATATTGCCAATTTAAAGCAATTAAGTAGAAAATCATGCAGTAAATGCACTCTGATATTTCGGTTACGGTGCTTATGTTTGACTATGTTTGATGTCTGTACGATCAAATTCATTGTTAAATGTGTTCTTTGTAATTAAAACAATTTAAAATACATTATAATTTTTTAATTTTAGAGTTTTACTTTTTGAATATTAAAATCTTGCACACCAAAAATTACTAAATTTAGATCCGATATTTTAGTCAGTCCGATATGAGTAACATAAAATAGTAAATATAGTTTTTCGTATATCTCGACCCCAACATTATCTATCGAAACGACATAGCTAAAAACCACCTTACTGACAAAACTAACATATGTTCAAAAGATGGTGTTAATCCTGGAACGATTAATTTTGAACATATGTTTGTTTTATCAGTAAGGTGGTTTTTAGCTATGTCGTTTCGATAGATAATGTTGGGGTCGAGATATGCGAATTCTTTTGCGAATTCTGCGATAACAAACACATGCACCAACGATTTTTAAATGAACGGTATTTGAATCCGAGATATTTTGTCTGAAATATTAGCGATTTACGTACTTTACCATTAATCAATTGCGTAGAATTTTACTTAAGTACTATTGAAGTTGCAAATCATTAAAAAAAAAACTTTTCATATAACTTCTTAAAAAATATTTTTGAAAAAATTTTAAATTTTTTTTTTTTTTTCTCAAATTAAAAATCAGAAAATTCTATTTTCACTTTATTAATTAATTTTAAATTAAATCACTTAGTTTTACTTACAAAAATCCTATTAGTACACTTTTAAAAAACAACATATACATATATAAAAATACAAAACCTACATACATATATACAGCAATATTATAGAAATGATCCTATTCAAACTGATATATACAATTTATTTTGTAAAATCAAATATTTTCATCGTTAAAAAGCAAAAAAAAAAAAAAAAATACCATATGTAGATACATTTGAACATTGTTGAAATGCATTTTATATTATGTGATTTCTCAAGAGAATAAAATTTCACAACATGTACATTTCGGTTCAAGGTTCATAAGCATCATTTGTCAATTGATGACACAATATTTCTATATTATCTTCAACAATGTTCTTTTTTTTTTTATTTTTCTGTTTGTTTTGTTTTTCTTTTTTTATACTTCACCATACAGACTAAATATACAAGAGATATTCTTCCAAGAGAATTAATCCTTTTGGCAATACAAAAAAGTTAAATACAAATGCATATAATGCATAAAATAAATCATTCTTAGTTTTTAAGAGGAATAACATAATAACAAAAATGAAAAGATCAATAATCTAAAAATGACAAAAATTCCTTGACAAAAGTGGTTTTGATAAATTGAAAAAAAATTATAATTAGAACAGAGAACTATTATATTGTAAGGGTTAGGATATGATTTTAAATAGAAAATTTTAATTGATTTCCTTTTTTTTTTTTCTAAATAAACTATAGTATCATGTTATTCTTTTATCCTTATAAAATAAATTGTAATGGAAGAGTGTAACAATTGATTATCAACAATAATTGGTTTGATTAATGGTAAAATTGAAATATTTCCAATTCTATTGATTAAAAATAGTTTTTAATTGGACTTTAAATTCTGAAAAATAAATGATATTAAAGTTTATTTTAAATATTGGAAACATATTTTTTTTTTCACATACATGTTATATACGCGTAGATATATTTTTTTTCATACATGATTTTTATTTAACTTTTGGATTAATAATAGTAAAAAATCATATTTATTTTTATAACACTTGTGTTATTGCAATATTATCCTTGCCCAGAACCAAATTTAAGTTATTTTAACCATTTTAATGAAGATTTTTATTTGAAAATTTCCTTCAACTCTCTTTATTTAATTATAGTTTTGGCGAAAATCGTGGAAAAAATTTCATTTCACAGAGTGTTATAGAAAAATTTCGGGATACATACATTTCAAAATTCTAAGCACGAAACATTCGGTCTAAAAAGTTTCCTGTCATTACATACAAAATACAAATACCCAAATTCATATCCACCCCTACAAATATGCAAATTTTAAAAAATAATTTTTTCTATTTCAAAATTTAACTTTTTTTGCGGGACTTCGGTAGCCTAGTGGATAGACGTGTGGCGTATTAACCGAAGGAGTGTGGGTTCGATCTCTACACAGGTCGTAAGTGTTTTTTTCTTTACATACCCCCCTTACGACCAAATATAATGTAAATATATAGTATATAATATAAACAAAATACATAATATTAGTATATAATTTAATAATAGTATAAAAACTTATAATGGCCTTGGTAGCCAATGGTTCAATAATATTGCATTATATTTATGTATGTAATATTAATATAAATAAATAAATAAAATAAAATTTCTTTTGACAAAATTTCAGATACATAACCTTATTTTGAGATATTCACATATAAAAAAAAAAGAAGTTTTCACACAATTATTCCAACCCGCCGGTTCAACTTGTTCAAAATCATAGAAAAACTAGCATTTATATTAAAATGAAGTATCTAACATTTCAGAATCCTAACTAGATTAAGTTTTGAGTTATTGTACGGACGAACGGACGTTTATAGCTAGATCAACTCAGAATTCAATCTAATAATATACCAAAATAAATTATACTGTATTAATATATAAGCAAATATATAAGCAGGAATATATTATATAAGTAGATATAAGCAGGAATACATACTTTGCCATATCTAAATCATCTCCTTTAAGGTGTCGCAAACTTATTGACAAATTTATTATAACCTGAACTTTGTATGTTCATACGAGTATGAAAGTATGAAATTTAATAAAATGTGAGGAAAAATAAATTGTGAAGCAAAAATACTTAAATAAAGGCTCTTATGCAGAAGAGAGTAAATATTGCAGGGATGATTTTTGAAGCAAAAACTAGAAAAAAATGCTAATATCTATATGTTTTAAGTTCTAATTTAAAAAGTAACTATTCTGGATATTGTAACTATTCTGGACTATTCCAGCATATGAAACCTTGAAGAATATAATTATAATTAACTGCAATATAGTCCATTAATTTGATTGAAAACAAATTATTTGTTTTGATATTTATTTTTAATATATCTAATTATATTCGTTTTATAATGATTTTCTATTGTCAATCAACAAACATTTTAAAATCAGCAATTATTCAAAATTGATTAAATGTCATCTACGATAGGCGATTCTATGAATGGATTATCAAAAAAGTATTATTATATAAGTTTTCACACTCCTCAAATTGGTTTTTTTAAATATTTGTCTAAGCTGTTTTTTTTCTCTTTTAATCTTAAATTCTTTTGGTTCTCAGTTCCTTAGTTCCTTTATTCTGATTTGCACCTTTGGGTAAGCTTTCCTCTTACGAATCTCTTAGACGTCTCTCTTTACGTCTTTATTTAAATCTTTTTGTTCCTATTTATAATATTCATTGTCCTACCCATAATATATTAATACCAATATATTCCTTAAGTAAGTTTTTTTTTAAATTGTTATTTATTTTTTTTTTCTTCATTTTTAGCTTTTAATCTCGGCGAATAAATTAGCTACTTTTACATTCTACCATAGTATTTTCATTTCATCTTTATTTTCATGACCTCACCAATATTTTACAATATTAAAATGATTAACTCTTAATTTAAATAGTATTTTTCAATTAACTAGAAATGGAACAACTCGACTCTAAAGATTAAGTTCAAGCCAATTATATCAGTTCCTTTTGCAAATAGTGCTTCTTTCGTAAAGTCTAAAGATAGTAACTTTAACTCAATTTTCTAATAAATAAATTTGTCAAAACCATTTTCTCAGATACATGAAATATGGGTTTTTTGAAAGATAAAAATACCAGAACAAAAAAATTAAATTCTAAAACAAGGACGGAAAACGATCTTCAAAGAGTTTTCCTCAAAATTTGATTTTAGTAGCCTTCAAACCTAAGCACCACTCATTTTATTTACATAAGGAAAAAGTTATTTGTCTTTTATTTTGATACATATTTTTAATGAAAATAAAGAAAACTTTAACTTTTCGTAAATTAAATTCTCATTTCGTATATTAAAGTTAATTAAAGATAAAAAGAAAAAATAACATAATAAGTTCTAGCATAATCTGAGACTTAAACATTTCAATGACATTTAAGAAGAAGGAAAAAAAACTTTTGAAAAAATGTTTTGTTTTTGTTTCACTCACTCATTCACTCATTTTATAAAAACTTTTATTTTTCAGAGTTTTTACTTAATCTTATTTACTCCCGTCAATTTAAGTTTTTAATCCTTCGAAAATACATTGAAGATATTTTCATTAAAATAAATTTTAAGAGTTATAGATACTTTGAAACTTGATTTTTTTGGATACACAATTTATTGCACATGCCATGAATTTTCATCCCAATTTTTTCCATATTTTCTTTCGAAATCATCACATAATATATCGATTTTTCATTTTCAGTAACAAAAAAGAGGGAAATAATAAAAGCAAACAAAATTTAAAATTTAAAAGTTCATAAAAAATCTTTTGAATTTTTTTTAATTCTTCAAAAAAATTTCATTTTTACTTTCATGTCAGGAGGGGTGTCATAAAGCCATATTTAAAATGGGTCATAAAGCCATGTGGTATTATCTCATTCGATTAAAAATACTTTAAAAGAAAAAGTATTAAACTCTAGAATGCAACTCTAAAATCCCTCCTAATTCACAATCTCTTTTATACATAATATATGTAAATATTCAGGAAAATACCCTAATTTTTTCACCAACTCTAAAATCCCATTAAGTCAAAATCTCGCATGTACATATATATATAAATATTTTGGAAAAGGCGAACCCTGACTTTGTAACCAACTATAAAACACCCCCTCAATATCACATAAATTATTCAATGTTTTCAAAAGGTTTCAAAGAATTTTCTATCAACCTCACGGCAACCATCGCGGCTCTTTCTTCGTGCCACTCTTCACCCCTCCTTCAGCCCTTCCTTTCACAACTCTCTTCCCGCATCACTTGAAGGATTGGGATCTGCTGCCTCTGAAGCTGGTCGGTCGAGAGAATGGGTAGCAAGGACGAACAGGGCGCGTAGTCGAACTAGGGCGCGGGGGCAGCAGCTTTCCTTTCCTTTTTTTTTTTTATGTTTTTCATAAAAACGTCTAAATTTTTACAAAATTTATTATTATTTTTCACAGTAAGAATAAATTAATAATAATTAATTAATATTTTTCGTATGAAAATTTGAAACCTTTTTTTTGGCCCCCATGATTTTAAATTTTTTGTTCTGTAAAAATTAGATACAAATATTATTACAAAATAAAGGTTGCCCTTTTTCGGTTTCTGCCTATATATGTATCTATTTGGAGAATTTTATAGTCGGTTACGAAGCCACGGTTGCCCCTTTTTCCAGAATCTTTACATATATATATTCTGGAAAAAGCGGATATCCTGATTTTGTAACCAACTCTAAAATCTTTCCTAAGTATTTTCTTTCTTACATATTTCAGCACCAAAGCTTTTGCAAACATTTTCCAACATCAATCAAACAACAATTATACAAAAAAAATTATATTTGAATCAGAGAATAATTTAATTAAGGCTTTATGACACAAAATATTTTATAAAAATATGGCTTTATAGTCAATTCAAATGAGTCATAAAGCCATATTCCCAATATGACTTTATGACTCATTTGAATAGGTTATAAAGACATATTCGTGAAATATGGCTTTATGACTCATATTCGTGAAATATGTCTTTATGACTTATGGCTTTATGACACCCCACCGTTCTGTCATTTTTAATGTTTAATTTTCTTTGTCTAAAAATAAATAAAGTAAAAAATTTTATGAAAAAATTTTAAGAATATTGTTAAATTTTAAGAATAATGGTGATTGTTTATTAATATTATATTTGTGAAGTATGATCTGTAGTAGATATATCAATATTAAATTCACAGACAATTCGAGGCAATTGAAAGTCCTCCATTGGGTATATGAAATTCTATTTTGAAGAAGAATACATTAGAACATTCGATGAGAGAAGAATAAAACAATGCAAAATGTAAAACAAAAGGTTGTTAAAAGCGCCTATTTTTTAAATAAGATAATAATAACAGTTTGAAATTCTGTAACTTCCACCAAAACTTGTAATTTTTTTTAGAATTTTGTATGTAAAAGATACTTCTATAAAGGCACTTCTTTAATTAATATAATTAGGAAAACCTGTTATCACATTTAAAACTACAAGGTTGAAGCTTTAAGCCGTGTGTTTTACTTTGAAAAACTTTGTACTGATACATAAGTTACAGGTATCTAAAAATAGCAAATTTTAAACTTTTGATCCCTGGTTTAAAAAAGAGAGAGATATAAAAAAAAATTCTCAGGTAATTTATAGTATCGTAATTCTCTGTCATTATTTTCTTTCGAAAATTTAAAGATTTTCACGAGAAGCAAACCAGAGTTATAAAAGAAACAAAATCTTTCAAAATTTTATCTTGCATTATATTGATCTGGATTTATTAAGCTTAGAAAATGTTTTGTTGTTTGACGTCTCTAAATTGATGTTCCAGAACATTAATTTGCTAGAGCAATGAAATTTTAACCTGTCCATCAACCACAAAACAAAAATTTTCTTCAAATCCAACATTAGATTGTTCAAAATATAAAATAAGTACAATATACCAAATAAACATTCAAAATTACAATTAGTATTCATAAAATTCTGGTTATTTTAAATTTTATATTAAACATTACGTACTTTCCCAAAAAATATAAAACTTTCAACAATTAATTCAATAAAATTCATTAGACCATCCAGAACTAAATCAAGGTGTTTTTGTGTAACCCTTACGCTATACTTACGCTCTACATGTTCTTTTATTATATAAAAATAAATATTTTTTAATTTCCGAAAAATCTAAAGAATTATTTTTGAACATTTTAAAATTACTTTTCACCTTGATTTTATTGGCTGTCAAATACAAAATTTACACTTAAACATAATATTAAAATCTCAAATGATTCTATTAAGTAAAGAAAGAAATTAATAATAAATACTCAATCAAACTTTAACTTTTAACCAAAAAAAAAAAAATAGAATAATTAACTATTTACAAAATATTTCAGTTGTTTTGCATTTTAAGATATCCTTAAGAGGAAAATAAATAAAATTAAAAATTAACCCAAGGATTTTTATACACACGACTATAACGACTATAGCCATGTATAAAAATTTAATATTAAAAGTTTTTTTGTTCTTTTTATATACATGTATTGGTATCCTTAAGTTAATTTTTTTATTTTTTTGCCTATGAATAATTTAAGGAAAAGTCAAGAAAATTCTAAAAATAAAAAACTGTTATTCCCTACGTATTTCTTTGCCAGTTATGGTACCTGTCTTTATATATTATTGCATTTTTTTGTATAATAAAAACCTTTACATTGGATATACGTATATATCCAATGTAATCTTTACATTGGATATACACCATATATATTATTAATTTTTCTCCTAAATGTTCTCAAAAAATCAATTCTCATAAAAAACTCAATGTTTTCTGAAGAATCACCATTCAGCAACGGTTTGAATTTTAATTGTTCTTAGAATCAAACTAAAAAAAAAACAATAAAACAATTGGACATATGTTTTCACCATGACTTCAATATTAATTAGGTAGATATGTATATCTATTTTGATCGATTTATTTTTTATAGTGGGTGCATTTTTTTCAGTCATTAATTGCTTTAAAAAAAAATGGGGAAAAAAAAACCATATGGACTTGAAATGTTAATTAACTAGAGATAAAAATTTTTATCAAGTGTCAAGTGTCAAGTTATCAAGTGATACGTTACATTCATATTATGTAATTTATGTTATGCAAAAAAGTAGTAACATAATTTTCTTATCTATAATATTTAAGTATATCACTTTTGTTCTAGAATGACTTTTAATAAACCAAAAAAAGTTATTTTAAATAAATGAAATAAAAAGTGAAATTGTACGGACGTTCTTATAAGGAAAAATTCCATTTGGTACATAGATTTTGACAAAGATTTAATACATTTCGACCCCCTGAAATATATCAACACTTGAAAGGGGAAAGTTGAAGAACTTAGAAGAATATTATGATAAAAAACTTGACATCGATGATTCAACATAATTACAAAATCCAAATTTAAAAAATGTTACGATGATAATTATCATCTATAACGGATATCTTATAATATATTTAAAATTTCACAACATTGAATCCACGAAACCCACACAAACAGAGAAATCTGACCTATATTGGATTTCAATCCATCAATTACATCTTATCCGAAAATTGTCGCAATATTGGTAATGTAATAGGGGTTTTCACGGAACAATGTTCGATCGGCAGATATGCCAGAAGTTTAGGCATATCCCTGATACGATTTTTGCCGCAGAACCTTTAAAATAAACCAGTAGAGAAATCAATCATTCACTTATATTGTATGAATGTTCAGATCTTACTTAAAAAATAGAAAACTTTTTGGAAAAATTCTTGAATAAATTTTTCGATATGCCGGTTGAGGACTTGGTCCATTTACAGAGCTTTTTAATAAGCTTTCATTGGTATAATTATAAGAAAAAATTATCCAGGATATTACAACGGTATTTAATTGACCTTTATTTGCAATTCCAACTTGTTTTTACCTAGTTACTTAAACTTACATAAAGTGAAAATATTCCACCAGTTTAAGATGATTTTTTCTTATACCCATAATTTTAAAATAAAAATTTACAAGACAAAAAAAAATAAAATAATTAAGATTAAGATTAAAAATTAAAATATGCTGAAAAATGTCAATTAAGTTTCTTACGTCATTTTTTTTTTTTGTTTTTTTGTTGTCATTTTAGTTTAAAAACATTTTAATTCAATTTGTCTGGGTAGTTACGAAAATTATTAAATTAATCTTATTATTATAAAATTTTCAGATAAATCCCCATTAGCAGATATTTTTTTTTAATTTTAAAAAAAACCCCCATTTAAAATCAACTTACATTTTATAATTTATTTAATTTATTTTAGAATTTTTCCATAAAAAAATTTATTTTTTTTATTTTTTGGTAGTAGACAAAGTGTTACAAAAATTGCTAATTTTTCCGAGTAAAATAAAATTATTCAAATATAAAAACAAAATAGTGATAAAATTTTTATAACTTTTAATTCTCATCATTTAAAATGGAAAAATAAAATTGTAATAATAATTACAGATTTCAGCTAATTTCAAAACCCCATTTAATGAAAGTTTATTGTTTTTCAATTAGAAATTACAGAAAAATACTATAAAGTTTTATTATAAAAAAAAAAACAAAGGAAAAAAAAATTTTTTTCCTTCGTTTAAAAGCAACATACATCCTCATTTTAAATTAATTTAAATTGTGTACAAATTTTTCTATTTTTCAAATTCACCCCATAACATTTTAAATACAAATTTTAATTGCCTACGCTTAGGCACTATAATTTTTTTTTGTTTTTAGATACCTTTAATAGAGAAATAGAAAATAAAATTAAAATTTAAAATTTAATTAAATTTTAATTTTTATGTTTTTTATATTTTTATTTTCCGTGACAAAAAAATAACAATGCTGTTATTCGTAAAACAGACATCAGTTATTGTTTTTTTTTCTTTTTTCTGTTTTTTTTTTAAAGAGAAGTCAACAAACTCAAACTCTTATAAGAATTTAAGTTGTATAAATATATATGAAAACTGTTTGTGAATTTTAATTAATTTACAGATAACTTTTTTATAGACATTTCAAGTTACATTTAAAAATAAAAAATGTGTTATAAAATATAATATCCACGTCGTCTGTCTATTTTGAATATCCATTCGACCTTTAATCTTAAAAAAAAAAAAAAAAAAAATTGTATGTGGATTCCAGATCATTTTACTATAACGAAATATCCTATAATAATGCTTAATTCTTAGCCTTCAAACTTACCTTTCAGCATCTTCTTCTAAAATTTGAATTAAAGCTTTTAACATTATTTTCCTTTTAGTTTAAAGATATGTAGTTTTTGATGGTTATTTCTTAGTTTATCAATCTACCTCTACCAATCTAGGTTAAAGATATATACTTTTTGATGGTTTCATCAAATCATTTCATTCAAATCATCCACAACCAAAGATACAAAGTTTACCTATCCAATTTTAAATTTTTAACCTCATTTTATTCAAATCAATCAAATTGTAAACAAAATAAATTAAAACCTTCTTTCAATGTAAATATTTATCAAAAATATCAAAAAATTATGACATCTAGACTTAATTCAAAATGTTTGACAGAAGAAAAAAAAATTTAAATATAATCATTAATACTAGATCCGAATGCATATTTTTTTTATGTTCTAGAAATAATTTTTGGCAATTATGTTAGAATTTACACCTGAGTCATCATATTTTAATAAACTGACAATCTAATACAATCTATAAGACGTTATGTAAAAAGATCAAGATTTTTCCGATTTTTGAAGTCTGATTTTTGATTATATATTCAAAAACTTAAAGACAAATTAAACAAAGGTTCCAATATACATTTAAGATTTAATTATAGGTACCTTTAACCTGTTGATTTTAAATTGCCATACAGAACTTACAATTTGATTATAAGATGTGAGACTAAATTAATATAATTTAAGATATAATGATGAATTGCCTTTGTAATGGATGGCAATACCACATTACAAAGCCTACTGAAGGGTCCATGTAATGTTGTAGTACAAAATACTCCTAAAATTAATAAAATTGCTTACTAAAGCTTTTTTCAATAATACAACTGTTGACATGTTATCAAATCTATATAATAAATATAAAAATCTTAACTCAAACTATAAACAATCTTAGGAAGATCTTCTTAAATAAATATTTAACTACGCGTCAACACCAGAACGAAAAACGTAACACATACCATTCATAAAATTGATATTGTTTAATTTTCACGCACAAGTCAATCTCTGAGACAGGATTTCTTTATATAACGTTAGTATCGGTTTAATTAAAATTTAAAATCAGAAAAATCGGTAATTTTACTAATCCCAGATACCAAAAAATTGTATAGTATTAATATATTTAACTTTAAAAAGAAAAATTAATACACTTATCCTAAAATAAGTTTTCTATATATGAAATATAATTATGCTGCAATAACACTGTGGTAATATAATTTTTATTTATTTTTCTGTCCTCTTAACACTTTAAAAGTGTCAAATATATAATAAACTTTTTCAACACGAACAATAGATGGCACAGTTAATTAAAACGAACAATTTTTTTTTTGTTTCTTTTTTTTCCCTCTCTTTTTCTCTTTTTTTTTTTTTTGTGTATTTTAAATATTGTTAATGAAAACAATTAATATTCATAAAAGTTAATAATGTTATGTAAAACTTCTGTTAAACTACAACTTTTTTTTGTTTTTGTTTTTTTTTTATAAGCGCTATTAAATAAGGCCCTGCCAAAAAATCTCGGGGTGTTATTTCTCATAGTCATTGAGAAATGAAGCCCCCAGGCTTTTATTTCTCATTCACTTTCAATTTAATCTTTGACTCCTTGAGAAATAACACCTAGGGGCTTAATTTTTTAATTACTGTGAGAAATAACACCTCAGAGTCAAACTGATTTAAAAAAAGAAGTATATATTCACCTTTTCCGGAACATTATTTGATAGAACACCATATGTATATTCTGGAAAAGGGCAATATACTTTTTTTAATTCAATTTGGTAATCTTTCTCAATATTGGTTATTACTTGACTATAAAGTTATTATTTATTAGAATTTTTTTCAGGATTTAGTATTACAAAATTGGATTTTATTACACATTTAATGGGAAATATATAATTGAGAAATTAGATCACAAAATATGAGAATGAACACACCACGGCTTTATTTCTCAAAAAGTCGAAAGTTACATTAAAGAGAAATAACACCACGGGGTTTTATTTATAAAATTTTGCAGTGTTATAACATATGAGAAATAAAACCCTGGGGTGTTGGAGGGTTTTATTTCGCAGGGCCTTATTTCATGCCTCCGCAAAATACTGTTATAATAAAATGATTAAAATTGTTACTGTTTGTTATTGCCGATTTTATATTGTTCTTATATAATTTTTGTTATTATTTTGTGTTTTTTATTATTCTATTATAATAAAGTTATTTATTTATATTTTTATTATTATGATTATGATTATTTTTATTATTCTAATAAAGTTTCAGTCAAAAGTTAGAGTATACTAGATTTCATGTCATAAAACAATAAAAATTTCTATATACATACAATTAATAGAAAAACAAAAAATAAAAATAATGAGGAAACAAAAGAGGCGCGAAGTCATTTTTTTGGTAATTGGATTTATAAACTTAATAAAATTCTTAACAATATTAACTGTGAATATTTAATGAGGAATAAAACACTTTCTTTCCTTTTGTTGATAATTTTAATTTTATTTCATAGATTTTTAGATTAGAAGGTGGTTTTAGCGCACCTGAAAATTTATTAATCAGAAAAAACTTTAACTTTTTAATTCCCGCTAATTAATATTTAAAACGCTCCAAATATAAAAGGATGTACCCAAAAAAGAATCTTATACTATTCAGAAGATTAACAAACAAGGTAGAATGTAAACCAACGGTTTTTAAAAGCGCACATTTCCAAAACTCAATACAAACTTTTTAGAAGTGTGACTTACACAAAAATTTGAAAATTTCATGTAATAAGAAAAAATGTGAAAATAGGACATTTTTGAAATTTTGAGGGGCCGTAAGTCCGGAATCCTAATTAACTAAGAAAAGCCGTTAACACACGTAAAAATATATTATTGAAGCTTTAATTTTCATGTCTTGCCGAAGAAAAATTTTTACAGGTGCCTAAGTTACAGATGTCTAAAAATAGCAAATTTTCAATTTTTGAGGCGTAATAACTCTTAATAAAAATAATAAAGAGGGGGTGTCACCAAAAAATTTTCTGAGGAAACTTATACTAATTCTAAAAGTTCTTTCTTGTCTCAAAATTTCAGGTTCCTATCTAAAGGGGTGCCGGAGTTATGAAAAAAGAAATTTCATGCAAAATGTGGTTTTCACATAACGGTAAATTTAAATCGTAAATTACAAAATATTACATAATTTTGATATTGTTTTATATAGATAATAAAATTTTCGATCTTCTGACGGTCTTAGATTGCAAAACTATTACGCAGGGCCCGAGATATATACATCTGAAAATGGGGCTTTTTCGCAATTTTGAAGAGCTGCAACTTTGGAACCCTTTACAACTAAAATAAACCTTTCACACATGTAAAAATATATTATTGTAGCTTTAATTTTTACATCTTGCAGAAGTAAAATATGTACAGGTTCCTAAGTTACAGGTGTTTAAAAATAGCAAATTTTCAATTTTTAAGCCCTAATAGCTCATAAACAGGGGGTGGTCCGAAAAAAATTTCTGAGCAAACTTATACTAATTCTAAAAGTTCTTTCTTGCCTCAAAATTTCAAGCTTCTATCTAGAAGCGTGCCGGAGTTATGAAAGTAGAAAAATCATGCAAAATTTAGTTTTCACATAACGGTAAATTTAAATACTAAATTTAAAAAAATTGTATAATTTTGATATTAATTTACAAAGATAAAAGAAATACCTGTCGAATGACGTTTTCAGATTGAAAAAATCTGAAGCAGAACATAAGATATATGCATTTAAAAATAGGGCTTTCTCAAAGTTTGAGGGGCTGTAGCTCCGTAATGGGGGGGGCTACATGAAAAAGTTGTTCCACAAAATTATTTTTTTTATGAGACCTACCTATGGTTAAAATTTTTTTTCTCTATCTTTAACGATGTAGAAGTTTTGTAAACAGACGGACGGACGGACAGAGTGAAACTAATAAGCACATTTTTTCAAAATTTTTTTGGAAATGTGCTAAAAATAAAATAAATATTTTTAGAAATATTTTATTTTAAAGTTAATTAAGAAATATGAACTTTTAATTTTAATTTTAAGTACAAGACAGATCAATTAAAATAGGTCAGAATAGAAAAAGATTTTGTATTAGATTAAGGATTTTAAAGGACTGTAACCGAAGTATAATAAAAATTTAATTAAATAAAAAAAAAAAACCTTATTTCAACTTATAAAAAAATCAATTGAAATTAAAATTTTTTGAGAATATTAGTTAGAACTGTCATTCTATAATATTTTATAACCCTCTTTTCAAATTAAATAATTGAAGTGTAAGAAATAAGAAAATCAAAAAGAGAAAAATCCAATAAAACATAATTTACTAACACCTTAAAAGAAAATGAAAAAAGAAAAAAACAGTAAATATATTATTAAAGGATTCATATAAATAGTAACGGTTTATCGTTATTTTAAGGAATATACTTGAAGAATCTAAGATAATTATAAAAATTAATATTAAAACATTTAAATATAAACGGGGAATTCCATTTTAGTCATTAGATCAATTTAAAATAGTTAAGAACTTTTGTTTTATCACTTTAACCTACTTACTACTTAGGTATTATTAAATCTATTCTATAAATACTTAAACGAGAAATGTAACTTATATTTTAACAAAATGCTGTTAGTTATCAGGATCATTCATTTTTTTTTTTTGTTCTATAATTTTCAATATTAAAAGATTTTGTGCTAATTCCTTTACCATACATTTGCATTTCATATATGCCTATTGATAAAACATGAACTAAAATCTTATAACAGACTTTTTATTACAACTTGTTAAAATTAGAAGAAAGTAGAATATGTACGTTAATTATCGGGGCAATCGGGCATTTAATAAAAATTTCCCTGACTCAATAATGGATTTGAATCGATTTTTCAAAACACAATTTAAAAAGGAAAACAGATGAAGAACTAATACTCACGTTATCTAAAATTAGAATTGTAGGAAACCGTATAAGATATTATACAGATCATTTTTAATTTTCGGTTTTTGACTGATTTTTCATGAAATTGCTCAAATATTTAATTTCTAAAATATAGACAATATTAAATTAACAAAAATAAGAAAATATAGGTTATATTGCACCAATCAATTATCATTCATGACATAATCAAATAATCATTTTTTTGTTTATTTTGTTTGTTTCACCAGATCATATTTGATTATAACTTAACAGAATTTTGATTAGTAAAAAATACTCACTTATCAAATTTATGTCACACCAAGAGTGATAAGCTAATCAAATTCTTTAAAAAATTAAGAGTTTTATTACATCAAAAATGTTTAAAAATCACTAATCAAATAGAATTTTGACAACTTATTAACATATCTGATTATAAAAAGTTTTCTTATCAGTTTAATATAATATTCGGAAAAAGTAAACATATTTCTGATGAAATTTTTAACAAAAATCAGTGATTAAATAAAAACATGTTTAAATTTGAAATATTATTTAAAAATGACGAAGATGAGAGAATCATTAATCGTATTATAAAGCCCAGGAATAAATTATAATTTAGATCTCTGAACTTTAGCAAATTTTCGTTTAAATAACGTGTAAATAAAAAAAATTACATTGAAGAAGGTGAAGAATATCTGACATATACAAAAATAGAAAATCACTCTTTGAGTTCATTGCAGCAGCTGTTAACAACTTTTCATTGGCTGAAAAATGGAGAACATTATCATAAATCGCTAAAACATCTTTAACCCCTTATATCTCGAAAAGGGTTCAGAATAACACCCTCCTTCCCCTCCTCACCAATACAATTTTTTTTTCGTCTCGATATGCCCGATCACCCATTTCAAAGAAGGCCGTCGAGATTGAAACACCCTTATAAGCTCGTATTGTCTACAAATTCTACCATAATCTCAAATTAATATTCTCAACTATATTGCAGTTAAAAAAAAACATTCCAATTGAAATTGAAACAATAAATTACAAAAATTTCTACTGACCTTATTAAAAAAAAATAATTTATAATTATCTAACTATCATATCTTATAATTAATGAATTGATGAAAATTATTTAAAAGCAGCTTAATGCTTCTTTTAAAATTAATATTGAAAATTAAGTAGACTATTTATTACTTAACGTATCTTTTTCTTTTCGTCCGATGTTATTATTATTATTATTATTAATAAATGTATAAGAGTTAAATATCACTAGTATGCAGTCATTGATGCAGCAAATAATTTTAAATTATTCTCATTATATTTTATCACATCATTTTCACACGTTCATTTTAAAAATACAACAAAAATGAACATGAGAACGCATTAACAGGACATAGAAAAAGTGCAAAAAAGAAAAAAAAATATAAGAGCTATATAAAATTATTGTATTTTAAAAGAATGACATGAAAAACTATCACGATCAAAATAATTTGTAATTAGTTTTAATTATATAAATTTTCATCTTTTGTACTGCTGCCATATAAAGAAAAATTTAGTAGAACGTTCTAATAATAAAAAACATTCTATTGTTGATTTTTTTCTCTTCTTTTTTTTAAATAATCACGTTCTATGTTAATTCTGATTCTTATAAATTTTTTTTTTTTTTTTAAATAAATTTTTAAAAAAGAATTATGGTATAGAATTAATTTAATATTATCATAATAGTAAAGAAAAAGAAGTAGATTAAACTCTCTTTACAGATCCCTAACCTTTTTGTGGCATTAGTAAACAGAAAATAAGAGAAATACTAAAAATGAATAAAGAGTAAAACTGTAGAAGAAAATTGTGGAGTGAGAAATCCGGCTTCAGGAAATCTAAAGAACCTTTGTGAAACTATAATCGAAAAAGATATGAAAAAATCATAGGATCCCGTAAAAATAAACTGAAAATTCTAAAAGGTTTCTTGTGATGATAATGCCGGCTAAAGTTTCACTTAAAAATAATTACAATAGAGAATAAATGTACATAGAAATTCTGTCAAAAAAAAAACAAAACTCCAGCATATCAAGATATGTGCATCTAGGAGCATATTCCTTACCAGATGATGGACAGCCATTAATAAAGGCTTTACAGATCTTTAATTTGTGTAGAGGCTGACAGAAGTATTACAAAGTGAAACGGAAATCTATAATATTTAGAAATAGGAGGAACACAGTAGATCTAGATTATAAAGTCGCAGTGTTATTTATAACACTTAAATTATAATCTGATCTAATCTAATGGTAAATTACTTTTAATATAAGATGTATAAGAACGTATATTTAGCAGCTTGTTAATTTTTTTTTTTTTTTGGTTTTATATATGTAAAAATTGGTTCTAGAGAAAGCACTCAAATAGATATTTGTTTATGTAGTTGAAATTTGAACATAGAAACAAGTTTATAGAAGATATTTTGAATTAAATTAATTTATATCATTGCATATCATTTATACAATTATTTTAATGATACAATAATGTCAAAATTATACTACCGAATAATTCTAAAACAAAACTGCATCATACGAAAATATTTATTTAAAACAAATTCCAATTTAATTTATTTAAATTATTTTCCCTCAACATATTATTTCTCTTCAGATTCTATAACAATTATTAAAGATAATTAAAAATCACTATAACTTTTATAAATATACTATAGTATATTCGTAAATTATTATTTATTTAATAAATAAAAACAAATAAAAAAACAAAGTTATTCATAAAAATAATAAAACAATTTAATTTATTTATAATAAAAGATGCAATAAAATTTTTTATTCATTCCTAAAAATGTATTTGTACAAATATCATAAAAAAAAATATTTTAATTTAGAACTTATTTATTTATTTAGTTATATTAATATTATATATCATATATCTACAATAATGCAATATTACGAAACAATCAGCTACTTAGGCAGCCTACATTCTGGTTCGAATAACTTTCCATTTGATGCGATGTGAGAGACATTTTACAAACAATTATTTGACAAACATATTCTCCGTAAATATTATATAATATATTCTGCAGAAAATGTATAACTCTGATTTTGTAACGAACTCTGAATAAAGCATATCTTTCTTATTAATCACGTTCTTATTTTTTTCTTATTCATATTGAATAAATTATATTTTTATTTATAAAGCATTCTTTTTGCGAAATGTCACTTTAGTCCTTTTTGAACAAAAAAAAAGGTTTCCAAAGCTTCAAACAAAAACTGTCTTTTTCTGAACTGGCATTTTCCAATAAGTTTCTTTTATCAAAAAGCGTTAAGTGAAATTCGTGTTTTTAAAAAATAGATGTAAACAAACTGGCATGCTCCCTATACATATATTCACGCTTTATTTGGTAGAAAGAGGCATTTGTTAAGAAAAATTAACTTTTCAATTAAAAACAAAGAGCTTTCAATTAGAAAAAAAATATTGCTATCTGTTCAAAATCTGGATCCTTCAGTTTCTGGATTAATACTCTATCTGCTTAAGTAATGAACTTCGAATGTTTTATTTTATTTTAATTTCTATAGTTTACAATTCAAAATAAAACTTAAAAGAATTCTACGTAATTTAAAAAACTTTAAATGCAAATGACTGTAAGAAATGCCAGCACTCTCGTTTATTGTGGGCTAAAAATCTTTTTTATTTTTATTTATATTAATATTACAAATCACATAGGATATTGCAATATTACAAAACCATCAGCTGATAAAGCCATTATAGTTCGAATACTATTATTAAATTATGCACTAGTATTATATTGTTTACATTATATATTTTATATTTACGCTATATTTGGTAGCATTTGGGATTTGTTTTCAATTAATAAAATTTGCTACCTGTGCAGAATTTGAACCCGTACTCCCTCGGTTAATAAACCACTAGGCCACCGAGGCCCCGGCGAAATGTTTTTTATTTTTATTTATTTATTTATTTATATTAATATTACATACATAAATGCAATGCAATATTATGGAACCATCGGCTACTAAAGACCATTATAGGTTTTTAAACAATTATTAAATTATATACTAATATTATTTATTTTGTTTATATTATATTTTATATTTACACTATATTTGGTAGCAAGCGGGATTTGTTTTCAATTAATAAAACTTGCTACCTGTGCAGGATTTGAACCCGTACTCCCTCGGTTAATAAGCCATGTGCTTAACCACTAGACCACCAAGGCCCCGGTGAAATGTTTTTTTAATTTTTTTTTTTTTTTTTTTTTTATTCTTTATTTAGATCTTATAAATATAACTTACAAAAAAAAAATTTAAAAATATCCGTTTTTCTTCTTTGTTTAATAATTAATTTTAAGATGGCCTGATTTCTTATTATATTAATTTTAGGTTTTATATTTTAATATTACAATAAATCTTTAAATGTTCCATGGTAATTTACATCCTTTTATTTATTATTTATTATTTTTTGGTAAAAATTTCATTTAAAAATCCAAATTTATTTCTATTGAGTTTTAAAATAAAAACTTAACTTATCTTAACCTATCTTAAGCTATAAATCTAATCTAATTTACCCTATGCTAACCTACTTATCCTAAATAATTAAAAATAATTTTAATCTTCTATGTAGGTGTTTTCTAACCACCAATAATTTCTACTAATATTTTTGTCCCTTTCTGGTATATGTCTATCAAATTTCAACATCGAATAATCTACGTTTCGCGGAATATAGTCAATGATCTTGCACGTGGCCCGCCTATTATAATGAAATAATAAGGGAACATGGTTTTGATCTTGAATGTAACCATTTGAATCTAGGTATATAAAAAATTCCGGTGCAATGAATCCTGTATTCATGCTGTATCTTATATACTCATAATTGTGGTAATAAATATTTGACACTAGATTATTTTCCGTTACTTGTAGAGTTCTATTAAAATGGTTACGTATTAATTTAATAGCAAAGTTATCGAATCTTATTATGTTTGCATCTTTATATATTACTTTGTTTGAATAAAAATGTTGAAAGCTTGATTCTGGTTTTCTTGTTTTACTTATGCAGACCCTAATGCATTTTCTCTCAAATCTAATAAAGATTTTTATACAATTATATATTAGAAATTGCATATTTCTAGGCATTTTTTTTTTTTTTTCATTTAATTTATAAGCTTTCTAAAACCGAATCGCATGTAAATTAAACAAGTTATATTATTTTATAGAATAGGAAATAAGTCAAAATCTTAATTATTCAACCAGTTGTATATTGAAGTTTAACTATTTCTGCTTAAAATTATAAATATATTTAAAAAAAAAAAATTGAAAGCAACCTTTTTTATATTCAATATAAAAACATTTTATTTAATATTTCAATTCATTCAATTTAGTATTTCTTCTTTTACCTTTTTATAAACTTTTCTTAAATATCTAATTATGTTTTTTTTTTTTTTTAGCGATTTAAAACAAAAAATAAGGAAAATTTTATTTTTCTTTGAAACAAAAAAAAAAAAATAAAAAAAAAATATTGAAAATAAATCTTGAAGAAAAAAACCGTTCTAGCAACCTTTATTATAAATAAAATTACATAATGTTCAAATCAATTTAACCTTGAAAAATAACCAAATTATGTACATCTACTTAAGATGCTATATATTCAACCAATAAAAAAATAGAGTAATTTTCATTGTTAGAATATTATAATGTCTGTAAATTATAACAAAGGTATAGTAAAAAATATATAAATTAATGTAACAGCAGTTTGTATGTATATATATTTTTTTATTAAAATTACTTATAATATAAGTATAATATTAAAAGATAATAAAAAAAAATAATATATTAAATTATATTAATAACACATCATAAAACATTAAAAAATAATGATTAGATTTTTAACGAATAAATATTATAATATTTAACCTTCAAATTAATTTTATCTAATCTATTAAAAAATTTCTTTGAAATTTTAACCTACTACTTGAAAAACAAACCTTAATTACAATTTGGATCTTATAAATTTTTTATTAATAAAAAAATAATACCAAGTAAAAAATTTCAAAAATTTCAAAAAGAGAATATATAAAAAAAATAAATTATTAGTTATCTTGATTAAGAAAAATATAATATCAGAACTAAATTATTCAATAAGAATTTATAGATTTATTAACTCTTTGTGAAAAATAGAAGTATGTATTGTACAGAATGAAAAATTAATTTAATAAAACTTTCAAATAACGAATAAAGATCAAAAGTCCTATACAACAAAATCTCATAAACAATTCCTTTCTTTTCTTAAAGAATACATTTCCAAAGGAATACAAATAAATTGCAGCAAAAAAAACAAAACATTTTCATTTTCAAAGATCCAAAAGTATTAAATTTATAAGGGATTTTTAAGTACCGACACTATAATACCTTGTACCTTCCGGCAAAATTACAATAAACCGAGAGTATGATAAAGAAGATGATGATAAGTTATATGAAGAAGTTAAATACAAAAAAAAAAACTTTTAACTTAAATTAAATTTTAGAACAAATATTTTAAGATTTGGGAAAAAATTAATTTGCTTAAAATTTACTTCAAAGAGACAAAGCAGCAAAAGCAATGTAATTTCCCATATGTTTAGTGCAAATTTTAATTTTATACTAAAATGAAATGAATTCACCCTATATTGAATCCAAATTTTAATTTACTTATACAAAATAATATATAAAATATACGAGTAGTAAATTTTAAACAAATTCTAAAATCATATTGAATATAATAACAATTCCAGTTTATTCAATACAATACCAAAAAATGTTTCATAAAAGTTTTACCAAATTTAAAGTATTATAAAAAAAAAAACTTCTTGGATGGAAAACATTAAAAGTGACTCAAAAAAATTACGCACATAATTCTTCCGGATAATATTGGACTTTAATCAACCGAAATCATCGCCTTTTAAACAACACTTTAAATTGGGAATTTTAATACAAATATACAGTTTAGTTTATGGATAAAAATGTAAATAGCAAAGGCGGCTCTTCCTAATGAACAAGTTGGTCCAACCCTATAAAACGCAAGCAAAACCGAAGCGAGCGCAAATATATTTATAATTTCATATCTACCAACTCAATATGATATATTTTAATTTTTCTTTGTAATACGCAGCTTGCCTGTAAAATATCCATATAATTTGAAAAATATTTTTTGAGAATGTATTGGGTGTTTCTAAGTAACAAAGTGGGCAGATTTCGATTAGCCCCAACTAAGAACAATTTCTTTTCTACTAGAAAATTATAGTTTGGAAAGACTTCGTCTAAAAAAAAACTATATCTCAAAAATTACAAGTCCGATTGAAATGATTAAAACCGCTAAATACTAATTAAAATAGCTAAATAATAATGTAAATTTTTGTTTAACAGAATTTACCGTTCAAAAACTGTAGAAAAATCAAACAAAAAAATTTTTTTTTTTTTGTTTTTTAGAAAAAATGACTTTAAACCTATCTCCCGAATAATTTTCCAAGAAGAAATTTTTTTTGCTATTTTATTTGAAAAAAATATGAAAAATTTCCGATCTTTTATACGCTTACAGTATATAATTACCATTACTTTTACAACAGATTTTTTTAAAAAGAAAAAAAGTTTACCTTTTTTAATAAAAAAATCATATTAAGAAATTCAATTTTTAAATTGTAACGTAAAAACTAAACTTTATCAAATACGTGTACACTCGCTTATAGATAGTAATATGCACATACATTATGTAACGGTTCCGATGTAGTAACTCAGAGTGAAGTGAAAACCTACACATTTTTTTATAACAACTGGACCAACTAGCCCACCCAACATTTTACACCACGATCCGTCACTGGTGAATAGTTTATTAACTTATTACCTATATATCATATTAAACTTTTGATAAATATCACCAAAATTTGTCACTGTATTGAGGTTCTAGGTCTTGAAAATCCCAATTTTACTTGGACACAGAAATCTAAATAACCATTCTAAATAACTTATTGTGTCCAAAATAAGTAAGTTCGAATCCTGTAGTTTTAACTTTAATATGATTATAAATTTTTTGTAATATGTATATATGTGATATGTAGGATATTTTAATTTTTAATATTTAATTTGACCAAAAACTGAATATATGATGTGTACATTAAATAATCTATACAGTAAAACCCGCTTAAGTGCTCTTACAAAAATGTTAGCAATTTTGAGCACTTATCCGAATAAAGCACTTAACCGAAGTCGGATAAGTGCTTCAAGTAAGGTGCTTATTTAAAACTCGTTTAACTGCCTCATGGTAGGTACTTATTCATAACTAAAAGTACGAGTAGATGTCTCTTGAGTCACTTAAAAGTAAAATTTTAAACGATAAGCACTTAAGCGAGTATATTTGTATGCAATTTTCAGAAAATTTTAAAATGTCAATATTTCTGGTTTCTAAAACGAATAAAGGTACTTATCCGGAACGCACTAAAACGGGTTTCACTGTAATTATAATTTAGTAGTTTTCAGCCACACATTACGTATTATGACATTCCGTTAAGTTTTAAAAACAAGTACATAATTTCGATACGATTTTACTTCACAAAATCTACATTAACATACAACTTACATATGTATGTTTAGAATCATAATTTTTTTTTTTTGTTTTCTTTTGGAATCAAGAAATTTTGTATCATATACGAAGTTTTTATAATATAGATGTCACGGTAAAATATACGTACACACCAGCTACAGGACCCCTAGTCATATAATAATATTTCACAAAAAAAAAAAAAAATAAAAACAAATAAATAAATCAAAAAATCTTATTATAATCTTTCCATAAAAAGAACATATGATTCATTCAAGTTAATTAAATACTCCAAAAATACTCCTTATTTATATTATATTGAATCTTTAGAATGTTCTATTATAGTATATTCTATATAGGTACAAAATAAGAATCAATTCATAAAAAATAAAATAAACAAAAAAATTACAAAAAACAAAAAAAAAAAAAAATACGAAAATATATACCTACATATAAATATAAAATTTCGTAAACAATAGATAAATTTTTAATTAAAATAAAAAATTAAAAATTTTATTTTAATTAATTGTTTTAAATACCTGAACTTACTTTTCTTAGAATTCCGTCACTACAAATTTAATACCTATAGCTTTTCGAAAAATTCACTGTTTTCTCGGTTTTTCTCTGTTTTTCTTTATATTTTGTTTATTCTATTTTTTTTTTTTTTCTATTTTTTTGGAATTTCATTAACTTTTCACACAAATTTTTTTATTAGTTTTAAATTTTTTTTTTTTTTCTTTGTTTTTTTTTTAATACATATTTTGTTTTTATTTTAAACTGAAAACGAAAAACAAAAAAAAAACAAACAAACAAACAATTTCATTAAAACAATTTCAATGTTTCTAAAACAAATACAAGCAATATATAAAAAAAATTTAAATTGTAGAAAATTAAAAAAAAAAAAAATATTTTTTTAATAACAAATATATCAACAATAAAAATGAGGAAAAACAAAATATTATTAAGAATTTTATTGAAAAACAAAAACAACAAAATTTTTTTATTAAATTTTATTTCAGTATTTCCTAAATAATTTTCTTCTTTTATTTAATTTTATACTTTTTATATAATTTTATATATTTTTCTCACTTTTCTTCTTATATGTTAAATTTCTATTTTTGTTTTTTTTTTTTTGCTACATACGTATATAGGTATATAGGTATAACAAATATATTTATTTTTTCGTTTTCTTTTGTTTTATTTCATTTTCTTTTCCAATACTTTTTAACTTATTCTTTTAAATAATTTTTTTTTTTTTTTTCTCTTATTTTTTTTTTTGCGTTATTTCATTTTTAAACTTTTCTTATTATAATATTTTTTCATATAAATATTTATATTAAATAATTTTATCATATTATACATATATATACAAATTAAAAAGTTTCTAATATTTATCTATTTAGATATTTTTTTTTTTTTTTTCTTTTTAACTTTTTATTTACTGTAGTATTATTATCTAGTGTATTTTCTTTGTTGTATTCTGTATCTGTATATGTAGCTATATCTTATTATTCTTTTTTTAATATTTATATTATTTTTCGTATTTTTTTTTTTTTTTTTGGTTTGTTGTTTTTATTTTCGTATCACATTAACAATATTTTAATATTTTAAAAAAATTTTTTTTTTTAAGAATAGAAGTAAAGAAAGAAAAATAATAAACAGTAGGTAATATAAAAAAACAACAAAAAAAAAAAAAAAAAAAACAAAGTGTTAACATAGAGTAAAAATAATGGGAAAATCACAAAGTAAAATTTATTAACCGTAATTTTAGCAGTATTTTTGTTTTTTTTTTTTGTTTTTTTTTTTGTATATCTTAGAAAAAAAAAAAGATTATAACATTTTTAAGTAATTCCACTTAAACACGTTTTTGTTTATAGTTTAAATTTTGACTCATATATGTATAATATGAGTTGTATACGTAAGTTATATTTTATTTACTTTATATACATAATTCTCTAACAGTTATATATATATGATCTAATTAAATATAATTATAATAAATTTAAAAAAAAAAAAACAATTATTAGTTTGTTTGTTCGTCAATGCATCATTTATACCTACGTATACGATTAATCGTTTGTTCAGTCTAATGATGGGTTCCAGTCAAATAATTATGGTATTAAATGTATTTAAGTTGTAAGTTAATTTAAGAAAAAAAAAAAAGCATTTTTTGAATTTAAGGTATTTTTTTTTTTTTTTTTTAAATCTTTTGAGGTAACATACATTTCATTTTAGAAACAATTTTATATCAAGGTACATTAAAGAGGCCCAAATCAAAAAAAAAAAAAAAAATGCAATACACAACTGAAAATCTTGGCACTTCAAAAATTTAAAGGATTATAATAATCTTAAAGAGATTTTAAATAAATAAAATTATGTAAAGATAATTCCTCAACAGTCAACTATTATAGTTATAAATGAATATTTCATTTAATATTAATTAAATAATTTTTTTTTTTTTTAAATACATTTCTCTGCAACATAAATGTGGACAGGAAAATACAAAGCCTTTCCCGTTCAGGCGTGGCTGTAAGTGTCGTAAGGGGGAATAACTCTTACGACGTGTGTGGGATTCGAACCCACACTCACTTGGTGTTTACAGCTTATTTTATACGCTCTTACCCACTAGGTCACTGAGGCCCCTATTAAAAATAATGTTATATAAAAATTTAACTACATTTAAAAAGGACTGAAAATAAAGGACCACAATAATTTAATAATATTGCCTTTATTGCCATATTAATAGAATTATTAACAAATTGAACAAAAATTTTAGAAATCTCTTAAAATTGAACAATGAAGAATTTCTTTTTACAAACTGCTAATAAGGCTTTTAAAATCCTTTTAGTTAATAAGGATTTTTTTTTTTGTTTTATAATAATATAAAGTTAAATGATTAATATAAAAAAAAAACATATGTTTTACGTCATATTTCATCAAATCATTATAGTTTTAGTCTATAAACCGAATAATGATTTTCAATATTCTAATAATATATTATTGAGAAGGGAAATTTTTATATTTATAAGAAAAGTCTTTCATAAAACGAAAACCTTTAAAGAAAATTTATAAATTATATATTTTATTTAATAAAACAGTAAATGTTTTTACATATTCCTATTTAACATATCTATTCTTAATTGATTATATAAATAAAATATTTTTTGTATTTTTATGGTATTTAATTTAGATGGTTTCGGTTTTTTACAAATTACAATAATTTTGTGAAACCTATCCTCCAGTTTTATATAACATGAACACTCGACTGATTTTCCAACAGTTTTGGTATTTTACACTATGTATAAATACATATTAATGAAAATTTAAGAAAATATCTACAGTATCTATAAATCTATCTATCTATCTAATTAGTATGAATGGTATTAATAAAATGATGTAATGATATAAATTTTTTACTTTAGATGTAAAAATTATTAGCTTACTAAAACTTTTCAATAAAAACAAAAAAAAAAAAACAAATTTAATAATAAATAATTATAAAAAATATTGATACATAATTAAAAATTCAATATTTTAAGAAAATTAGATTAGAGAAAATTTTATAAAAATTACAAAAAAAAAAAAAAAAAATAACGAAAAACATTTAAATATTATATTCTTTAATTTGTAATTTTGAAAATTAAAATTAAAAAATTAATTTATTTTAATAATATCCCTTTTTTTTTTTTATATATTAAAATTTTGTAAATATAATTCAAGTAATAAAATCATAATCTTTTATTTTCATACATTTCATACCTAAATATATTCAATATAGAAACATTTTTAATATTATTATTCTTCCTTTATTTATTATAACAAAAAAAAAAAAAAGAAAAAAAATCTATCTATGTTTAATTTTTTCTTAAATAAAAATCATTCTTTACACTAAAATAATTTTATTACAAATATTTAACTTTTCTTTTTAAAATATTAAACACAACAAAATTTATTATTTGTAATATTTTTTTTTTCACTTTTAAGGATTTTTTTTTTTACGAACTTAATAGAATTTTAGTATTTTCTTTTTTTGTTTTGTATTAATTTAAATATTATTTATAAATAAATTATTTATTAATATTTTTTTTTTTTTTTTGCTTTTTTTTTTTAAATTAATATTCACTTTAAAATCTCAACTTTATCAATAAAATAATGCAAAAACACAAAATAAAAAACAATTAAACATTTCTTATTTTAATTTAAAAATTTTAAATTTTTAACCGCGAACCGACCGACCGATTAACGGTTCCATTATAGACTGATTTTTCTATATATAACGGAATTAAAGGGAAATGTATCTTCAAAAGATTTTTTTATTTGAAAAAAAGAAAAATAGAAAAAAAAAAAAAAAAATCAAATATTATTACCTAAAAAATAAGTTATTCCAAAGATCTTCTCTGTATCCAACAATAAAAAATAAAAACAACATAAGAATACAACAAATCATAAACAACAACAAAACGGTTGTCCCATACGAGTTACGACAATAATGTACTCAAAAAAAAAAAAAAAAAATTATAATTTTTTTTTATTTATTTTTTCCTTAGTTTTTTTTCTTTTTTATCATCTTTTAAAACATTTTCACCTTGTTGAATTAATTTTTTGAATCAAACAATTTTTCACCACAACACCTTCCAAATACATTTCATACAAAAATCAAACGGTATAAGTAACATTTCATGCATTATTTTGTATTGTATATTGTTATGTTGTATTGTTAAAGTGTTTTTTTTTTTTTTTTTGACTTTTCTATTGGAAATAAAACAACGATTAAAAGGGTTAAGTTTAGAATAAAAAAAATTTTTAGAATAAAAGTCAGTTAAATTTAAAAACAAACAAGGTAGAATGTAAACCAATGGTTTTTAAAAGCGCACATTTCCAAAAGACAATACAAACTATTTAGAATTGTGACTTGCACAAAAATTTCA
This sequence comes from Poecilobothrus nobilitatus, assembly GCA_947095535.1. Classification (NCBI taxonomy): domain Eukaryota; kingdom Metazoa; phylum Arthropoda; class Insecta; order Diptera; family Dolichopodidae; genus Poecilobothrus; species Poecilobothrus nobilitatus. The sequence continues at coordinate 160,774,116 of OX352773.1, forward strand.
TGTAATAAGAAAAAACGTGAAAATAGGACTTTTTTGGAATTTTGAGGAGTTGTAAGTCCGGAACCCTGACTAAGAAAAGCCGTTTATACACGTAAAAATATATTACTGGAGCTTTAATTTTAATGTATTACCGAAGAAAAATTTGTACAGGTGCTTAAGTTACAGGTGACTAAAAATAGCAAGTTTTCAATTTTTGAACCCAAACAGTTCTTAAACAGGGGCTAATTCAAAACAAAAATTTCTAGGTAAACTTATACTAATTCCAAAAGTTTTTCTTGTCTCAAAACTTCAAGCCGCTATTTCAAAGCGTGCCGGAGTTATGAAGGTAGAAAAATCATAAAAAATTTGGATTTCACATAGCGGTAATTTAGATACTAAATTTAAAAATATATATATAATTTTGATATTGATTTATAGAGGTAAAAAAAAATCCTGTCGTATAGCCTTTTCAGATTGAAAAACTGTTGAGTGGAACATGAAGTATACGCGTTTAAAAATAGGATTTTTTCAAAGTTTGAGGGGCTGTAGTTCTTTGATGGACGGGGCTAGATACATGAAAAAGTTGTTCCACAAAATTGATTTTTTTATGAGACCTATCCATGGTTAAAATTTTTTTTCTCTATCTTTAACGGTGTAGAAGTTTTGTAAATAGACGGACAGACGGACGGACAGAGTGAAACTAATAGGCACATTTTTTCAAAATTTTTTTGGAAATGTGCTAAAAGTAAAAAGTCAAAAAAAAATATTTTTTATTTTAGATATAAAAAATATTTTATATTTAACGGAGGGATAAAATTAAAGAATTACAGTAAAATGTTATACCACTGGAAAAATTCTTGTCTAGTCATCAACCTGATAAGTTTTTCTAGTCATCGAACATGATATGTTGAAATACGTTTAAAGGGAAATTCTAAATAAATGTATGCGCTAAAATAACTTTTCTATGATGAAAGCAAGTAGAGAACATTAAACAAATGTTTAAAAAATTTTCGTAATGTTGACGTCTAAATTGCATACATCACTGTTTGAATTTCAACTGTATTATCACTTTTGTCATATCCCTAAATATAATACCATCTTTAAAGAACATAATTTAATATTGAAGTAAAATTGACAAAGTCGTCCATCATATGAAATATCATATAAATCTTTAATATTACAAAAATATCTGAGGGAAATTGTTATACAGACATAAAATAAATTTTATATCTTATACTAAAATAACCTGAACAAAATATTTATGGGTAGTTTAAGTTGACTAATTTCATTGTTTGAAATCGAAGATTGTTTTAGTGTGGTAAAAGTTTTCACAGTACCTTTTAATCGACGCAACTAATTTGATTATTTAAAATTTATATATAAATAAAAACAAGATGGCCACCCTGTAACTTTAAAGAAAATAAAACCAAACTTATTTACAAATAACACTTCCATAATGACAGCTTTTAACAATAACTAAAATTTTCCGGAAACGGAAATATAGGTTAAACTATAAGATATAAGACTATAGATATTAGATTGCAATAATAAATGACCCCATTATCCGTTATATCTAATATAAATGACAAAAAAAGTACGAATTTATAATACGTTAAAAAAAAATGTATTAGGTGCTAAACAGGCACTATCAATAAATACAGTTCTTCAAACTGGTGCTAAAACTGTTATAATGTTATAAATGTATGGCTTTCAACTATGAAGTGGGCCAAAAATGCAGTGTAAGTACATTACAATAATTTCCATTCTAAATAATTTCAGGCAAGCTGTAAAAGCTGACTCAAAAGTAACGATTAAGGGACATGCAGATTAATTGAAGCCTTATTCAAATAAGAAATAATTAAAAAAAAAACTTTTATAAATTCGTTTCCAATTAACCTTGAAATATGCTTCAAGCTTCTTTCACTCTCTTTCCAATTTAAACTATTCCATAGTCCTAAGAAGTCGTATGAGAAAGTTTGGCCCAAAATAAAATTTAAAATTAATAAAAGGGAAACCAAATACGAGTTTTGTATGAAAGAAAAACAAAACTAAAAGGATTTTAATATTTTGAAGTAATTTATTAATTATTGTATTGTTTTGTAATTAAATTATATTCTTAAAACAAATTTTTATTTTTCTATTTCAAACTTGTTCATAATACCAAGAAAAATCGAACTTATTTATAGCACCAGTATACAGAATGTTCGTATAAGACTATTCAAAAAAATTTTTTCAACATTTCTCCACTATTTCAAACTTCAATGCAGTACGCATGAATTTGAATTAATAGAAAATAAATTCACCACACTAAAATCTGAATAAAATTGTACAATTTTTTTGTTTTTATTTTAATAATTTTCAAAAAGTTTTTATATACTTTTATATACATACAACAAAAAAATAAACATGATATTATAACTGTTGTAGGTTTTAGGTATATAAATGAAAAATAAAACAAATCACGTTTTTTTTATTTTGGCGGTAAAATGAAAAATGAAAAACTTTACAATGTGGTTAATTTGTGAATAACCAACACGTGGTTAAAAAAACTTTTTTTTTTTTTTAGTTGTTTAAGGCATATACATAGCAAAGAAAAAAAGTAAAATTTGAAAACAAAAAATTCTTAGAACCCTATTAAGTAACAATAATTGTTATATTTTTCAATGCAATTTGCTGTTATTAAAAAGTTGATTTTATTTTTAAAAAATTTAAAAATAAAGAAAACTTTTTCTATTTTTATTTATTTTCTTTAAATGCTTTTATTTAGTTCTCTATATAGAGTAAATTAATTACACTTGGAAAATTTGTAGAAAGTAGGTAGAAAATGGAAATTATTTTATTATTTTGTTTAAGCAAAATGTTCACAGTGCATAAAATTAAGTTTTTCGGATTTCAAAATTAAGAATATGATATAAAATATTAAAAATTAAAAAAATATGATAGTCATAGACGCCACTGGAATTTTATATTTAGACAATGTTGAAAATTTTAACAAAATCGGAGAGTAGGGGGTGATTAAATATAGTTTAAAGACCGGAAACAACATTTCTTATTCGCTGGATACTATTATCTATTAGGTGACTGAAAGGTTTCAAGACAGGAATGGACTAAGTTTTATATTTTCAAATTGTTAAATTAAATGAAATATATAAAATTAGAAAAAAAATGTTTGTCCTGCCACTTTAGTCCTGAGCTCTTCAATTAACCTGTTCGATTCAATATATCCAACAACATGTTCTTTGGAAAAGAAGGAAAGGAGTCTGGTAAGGAAAGGAGTCTTTTCATCTGGTAAGGAAATAAAAAAACTTAAAAAAAGTAAAGTAAAAAACTTTTTAAAAAAGTTAATTCGAGTATAAATCAGAGTGCAACGAACGAACAATGCTAATTGCAAAGAACTATACCAATTAACCTTACAATTGCTAACAATAATCTCTTTCCTCTCTTTTCCACTCCTTTCGACCAAACAACAGGTTATTCGACTTTTAATATTATTGTAATGTTTGGGCAAGAAAGTTTCTAATATGGGGTAAAAATATTTTTATGGTTTTAGATTTGCACAAATGTGATGCACGAAGGTGTTCACGTTATACCTGATACCTTAGGAAACACATTGAAGTTAGTTCCACATTCGCAATATTCGAGTCATAGCGAGTTGCCAAATGCTATTTTTGTGATCTAGGTTTTGAACTACGTAGAACTGGACAGCGATTGCTCTTCTCGTTTTTCTTTGAAGAAATTTGAATAAGGGTACAATACTTTTTATTTCGTCAAAGCAAGTTTATATGAGGTATCTAAAAAAACAGAGAAAGGGAACCTTCTAAACGTTTCAGATTCTTAGAGTTTTACAAATAAAGCTTATATCACTTAAAGCTTACAAATAAATCTTAGCCATTCGTTATATAAACATATTGTATAAAAATATATCTATTCCGGAAAACAAATTGAAGGATATACCTATTCGGGAATAGAATACCTAATAGGAATAGAATTCGGGAATTCTCTATGTAAAAAAGAAAGTGATATTTGTTTTTTTTAAATCTCTTTCGATTAAAAAGGCGAGATTTTCAAAAGCTACTAATATACTATACAGAACCTGTGTTCTGCTGCTACAATATGTCAGATTTTTACTGTCTAAAGGCACCTTTTTTTTTGTGTCAACACTAATGTATTTGATTAATTAAAGACCTATTATCTTTCTTAAATTTATTCAAGTAAAAGCATATATCTCCACTGTTCATTATAACAACTTTTGTGCTCTTGGTTTTTCAATCTGACAAATATTGTTGTTAGCAACGGGTACAGCTTTAATTTTTAAGCATTATCATGTATCCAACATCGCTGCTAGAACTTTACACCAAATTTTCTAATCTCGTCAGTAAATAAGATAATCTGTAGATCTCGTTGCAAATCTTTAATGCGGTGCATATATCAAGGAGCGGCTAAGAAAAAAAAAATGGTTAATTTTGTAAGTTTTCTTTTAATATTTTAAAAAGAAGCAATCAAATGAAATAATTAACTTTTATATTTATTAACTTTCATTAAACTAATATTATGTGATTTAGATTTATACAATATACTATTAGTAAATACACTATCATTTAAATTGATAATTGTACTACCAAAAACAAAATACGAGATTTCTGTTATTGCAAGTTCGTTTTTATAATCATTACAAACTCCTTTAAAAAAAAAACATTTGATTTTATGTAAAAGTTAAAACTGTTGAGATAAAACTAATAAAATATATTTATATAAATAAAATATTCTTCTAATAACTAATTAATTAATATTGATTACATGTTGTTATTTTTCAAAAAAAAATTTGATAAAATGCATCTATTAGTTTTACTCTGTCCGTCTATTTGTCACTCCGTCTGCCCTTCTGGATGTTTACAAAACTTCTACATCGTTTAAAATAAAGCAATAAAATTTTAACTGCGCATAGAAATCACAAAAATATTTATTTTGTGGAATGACTTTTTTCTGTAGCCCCACCCATTACAGAGCAACAACCCCCGAAAGTTTAAAAAATCTCTATATTTAAATTGTTAAAACACAAGTTCTATAAGGTATATTTTCAATAGGGAAACCAAACAATATCTGCTTTTATAAACTTTCTAAATATATATATATACATGTAAAATAAATATTTATATACCTTTGCCATACGGTATTTTAACTTACCATTTTGCGAAACTCAATTTTTCTAAAATTTTTCACCTCTTCTATTTTCGAAACGGTTTAAGTGAGAAACTCTCTTTTAGGAAGAATTAGATCTTTCAAAGTAAGTATGAGTCATTTCAGAAAATATTTTTGTGTAGTCCTCCGTTTATGTGCTGTAAGGAGACAAATTCTAAAAATTCCCTATTTTTAAACATCTATAACTTGAACATCTATAGAAATTTTTTTGAAGTAATATATAAAAATTAAAGCTGGCGCCTCGGTGGCCTAGTGAGTAACAGCGTATAAAATGCGCTATAAACACCGAGGGAGTGTGGGTTCGAATCCCACACGTCGCAAGAGTTATTCTCCTTACAACATTTACAGCCACACCTGAACAGGCTGTGTAATTTCTTGTCCACATTTATGTGGCAGAAAAATGCATTCAAAAAAACAAACAAAAACAAAATTAAAGCTCCAACATTGTATTTTTATTCCTGTTAACAGTTTACTTATCTTTACAATACAGGATTACCTTAAAATTGACGAAAGTGTAACTTGATATTATACAATATTTTCTAACAAATTTTTCTAAAGATTTTCAATGTTTATATTATTAAAAATTTACTTTTCTATATACCTATGTACTCTTTACACAAAATGGAGTATTTTTTAATCTTGGAATGTGCTTTCTTAATAAATATTCTTAGTTTTTTCATTTCTAGTTTTTATACCCTACACCTAAAGTAAAGGGTATATTAACTTTGGTATGGAGTTTGTAACCACCAAAAGGAAGTGAGTTAGATATGGACATGTATATATATTCTCAATCAGGATCACCTCCTGAGTCGATTAACCGATGTCCGTCCGTTCGCACGATAACTCAAAAACTAGTAAAGCTCTTTTGATTAAATTTATATAGTAAATTACTAATTACGAAAGGAAAGCTAAGTTCGAATCTGGACAAAATCGGTCCATTCGGATTCTGGAAGCTACCGAATGATTCCGGAGCAAACCAGATTATCTCAAAAACCAACAAAGATAGAACCTTCACATTTTTTACAATGATGTTCCTTCCCGTTTGATTTATGTCTCTGAAATTTAAGAGGATTTGGTCCATGGGTTTGGATTTTGGAAGCTTCCGAACGAGCCCCAGAGCAAATGAGATTATCTCCAAAACCAACATAGATATAACCTTTAAATTTGGCAAAATGGTGTTCTTTCATATTTGATTTAAGTCTCTCAAATTTGAGAGGATTTGGTCCATGGGTTCGGATTTTGGAAGCTTCCGAACGAGCCCCAAAGCAAACGAGATTAACTCAATAACCAACAAAATTAGAATCTTTGAATTTGGTACAGTGGTGTTCTTTCGTGTTTTATTTATGTTTCTGAAATTTGGGAGGATTTGGTTTATGGGTTCGGATTTTGGAAGCTTCTGAACGAGCCTCATAGCAAACGAGTATATCTCCACAACCAACAAAGATAGAACCTTTATTTTTAGTACAAGGGTGTTCTGTTATATTTCCTTTTCTGTAAAATTGGAACAGACAATTGAAATAATTTGAATCATGAGTTCATATTTTGGAAACTTCCGGACGAGCACAACAGCAAACGAGCATATCTCCAAAACCATCAAAAGTAGAACCTTTAAATTTAATAGAATGGTGTTCTGGCATATTTTCTTCCCTTGAGATGTCCCTGAGAAGGATTTGATGAATTGGAGTGGCAATTCGGGTACCTGACAAACGCTTCCCAAGAATTAACAAGCATATCTTCGAAATTAATAAAGATAGAAACTTGAAACTTTTACAAGGGTGTCAAGCATATCCCAAGAGGATGCCTCTCTTCCTGAAATTCGAGTTGAATAAGACAGAAAGGGGAAGAAGTTCAAGTACTTGCCAAAAAACTTATGGATTTTTAATTTAATTCGAATTATTCAGGTGTAGGATATTAATAAGTTGGTTGCATCGACTTACTGTTACATTTACTTGTTTTTTTTTTTATTTAACCACAAAAATAATTCCGAGTACATATACATATACTTCTACATAAAATTTGTGTGATTAAAAAAAAAATAGAAAGTAATGCTAAAAGTACTGTGAAATCTCTTTTTACAATCAAAAATATCATATAATTTTCTGACAATAATAAACATACTTTCAATTCTAATAAATTGAATTATTTTTAAAACGAACTTATTATTCCAGTTACCTATTAAAGATTTCATTATTTAATTTTACGTTTTAAACTAAAATACAGTTTAGCCCTTCCCCTACATTAAAAATGTAATCACATCCTGTGTTTTTTTTTTTTTTTTACAATCAATTCAGAACGTTTATATATTTACCTTCAATCAATTTTAAAGTACCGGAAATAACCCATTATGTAAATAGGATGCAAATTAATTACCCAAAACAAAAAAAAAATGTAGTGATTTGTTATTTAAATACAAAAAAAAAAAAATATGAAAATTAAAAAAAAAAATAAATACAATTTTTTGCATCAAATTTTAATGTCTGTGTGGTAAAAAAAAAAAAAAATTCACAATAATTCAATTAAGGGTAATTAACAAGATTACATATTTTTAGGAATTAACATTTTCCAAATAAACAGCAATTAAATGAATTAAAACGAAATGAAAAAAAAACCAATTTAATTAAAAATTTTTATTTAATATGTACATAAGGAGAAAATTGAGGTTTAAAATGCATTCAGTTCTAAATTCAATTATTGTCATATTCATGCATTCATTTTCATTGATTATTTTAGTGCACATTTAATACAACAGAGGGCATTATATATATTTTTTTTTTTTTTTCAATATAATATACATACTTTAAAATTAATTTATCGCAGATTTTTTTTTTGTATAGGGTTTGAGATTTTATAAGTAATTGTTTAAAAATTAAATTATATAATTGAAAAAAGAAAAAAAATCAGATATATCAGATAATTGCAATTAATTAAGCCATTAAATACAAATTTAATTTAATTTAACTTAATAGCAATATTCAATTTAATTAACGGTACTTTTAAATTATAATTTGCAGTTATTGATGTTTATGCAATAAACTTCAGCGCGTTCTTTTGTTTTAAATATTAAATAATTCACAAACCTAAAAAAATAACAAAAGAAAATATTACCATGCTTACGAATTAATTTTGTGAAATAAATTTTTTCATTTCACTTTACCCATTATAGATTACAGTACTTTAAAGTGTAGAAAAGCCTGATTTTCAAATGTTTTTATACAATATTATAAAGTTTTGCTGAATTTTTTTTTTAACGTTATAAAAATCAAACGAGGTTTTTTTTTTTTGACACTAACTAAACACTAAGAACGGATTCCTTTATACTAATGTATAGGTTTAGCTAAATTGAAAATAGGAAATAAGAGAAAAAGGTTTTTTTTTTGAATAGTTGCAAATGGAATGGAATATTATTGACAGAGGGGAACATACAGGGTGAAACATGTTTTAAATCTCAGCACTTCTCAACATGAATGAGTTCCCATAATTAGTTTTAAACCACCTACAAATTGAAGAGTATTTGAGCCATTTGCTAGAAATGAGCCTTTGCTGCCTCTCTCGTGGTATATTAGAATAATTTGAGGTATGTTAGAATAGTTCAGTAGTGGAGCAATTGTAATTACCTACAAGATATGTATAAATGAGTGAAATTACTCAATATATCTGACCAATGGTGCAGTGCGTAAGTCACCGGTCTTTCAGACGAAAGGTCTCAGGTTTAACCCCGGTCAGGTCAAAAATAATATATAAAATATAACAAAATAATGTAAACAAAATATTAAATATAATTATAATTTAATACTTGTATCGAGATGGTCCACATGCTTTAAGGGAACAGGGTCATAAAAATCTTTGAAAATGATAATAAGTTAAGAGATCAAAAATTGAAACTGGAAATTCAATAAACAAATTTATTTAAAGACACACCAATTAAAACTCCAACATGATATTTCCACATATTATGTTAAGTTTTTAGCATATTTTCAAAAAAAATTTGAAAAATGTGTCTATTAGTTTCACTCTGTCCGTCCGTCTGTTTACAATACTTCTATACCGTTAAAAATAGAGAATTTTTTACCATGGGTATTTCTCATAATAAAATTGATGATGTAGGAAAACTTTTTCATGTAGTCCCATCCATTACGGAGCTACAGCCCCTCAAACTTTGAAAAAGCCCTTTTTTAAAATGCATATATCTCATGTTCTACTTAACATTTTTTCAATATGGAAACGCAATTATAGAGTAATTTTTTTTATCTTTATGAATTAATATCTTTATGAATCAATATGAATAAAATTATACAATTTTTTTAAATTTAGTATTTAAATTTACCGTTATGTAAAAACCAAATGTTGCATGATTTTTCTATCTTCATAACTCTGGCACGCTTTTAGATAGAGACTTGAAATTCTGAAAGAAAGAACTTTTAGAATTAGTATAAATTTCCTCAAAAAATGTTTAGGACCAGCCCCTGTTTATGAACTATTAGGCTCAAAAATTGAAAATTTGAAATTTTTAAACACCTGTAACTAGTAACCTAATATAACACCTAACCTAATATTAGGCACCTGTACACATTATGTCGCCAAGACATAAAAATTAAAACTCCAGTAATATATTTTGACGTGTATTAACGGTTTCTTTTAGTTGTATAGGATTCCAGAGTTACAGCTCATCAAAATTGCAAAAAAGCCCTATTTTCACATTTTTTCTTATTATGTGAAATTCTAAGAAAATTTTCAAATTTTGGTGTAAGTCACAATTCTATACAGTTTGTACAGCTATCTTTTGAAAATGGGCGCTTTTAAAAACTGTTGATTTAGATTTTGCCTTGTTTTTATTTTATTTATATAAGATAATTGAAACATGCAACCTAAGAAATTACCTTCAACATATTTTTTTCATAAAAAATATCTCGTGAAACCAATGATCTGATTTTTTATATTAAAAGGAAATATAAAGTTCGATCAATCAATAACGGTCAATATTATTTGAAATTATAAAGTTAATAACTCATAATGAATAGTTTTTTTTTTATACAGCAATATTCAATTTTGTTTGATATTCAATTTTATTTAATTGATTACAATTTCACTAAATTTTCTTTTCACGAATTTTTTTCGTGTAACAATATCTCGAACATAATTCATCAAGATAAAATTACTTCAAGGTAAAATAAAAACCAAAACATTTAACCAGAAAAATTTTTATTACAATTTCCTCTTACTAACAAATAAAAAAAAAGAAATTTCTAGTGTTTGTTTATGAATTTATTAATATTTGCAAATCTGTTGAATAAATAAATAATTTAATAGTATTGCATTTAAATTCTTCCATAGAATTTAAAAAGAAAAATAATATTTGCTAATAAATTGCACGTGACTGACAATTAAATTATAGTTCATGTCATATTTTCCATTTAAATATTTCTTTTTTTTTTTTCTTTTAAATTTTTCTAAAAAATTGTAAATTTATTGCTTATAAAAATATCTTTACAAATTATTAAAACTATTTTTAAAACACTTTTCCAATGTTTATATTTAACACCTTTACTTCCAATATATATTTACCGGTGACATTATTAATGTATTCATAGGATTCTTCCGTTTTTCTATTACAAAAATATTTGGGTTTTTTGTATTACTTTAAACTGATCTGCACGTGATTTTCTAAGTATCTATAAAATGTACACTACTCCGATAATGGGAGAATGCAGCGAAACAGCATCGAATTATCTCGCAAGAATGCATCAATTTGACAATGTCGACTAATGTCGACAATGTGAAAATGTTTAAAAGATAGCTATGTTTGTTTTATTAACGATACCAGTGTTACTTTAAACCTAACTCCATTTAGTCATCGCTGTACAGTTGGATCATTGACTTTGTTTTATTAATACCTTGTACAGATAAACACCTGTTCTAAAAAAATAAATCTTGTTCTCCAAAGTTGGTTTCTCATATGTGTACAATTTAGTAAAGTTTAAAAGAAGATTAGCATCTTTCTTTAAAATTCCCCTCTAAACTTTCTTACCCATTCTAAATAATCCTAAATTTTCCTAAATCCCGTTTCCCAAGAATTCTTTACACATTCTTATGCCATAATCCAAGCTATAAATTTCCATTAAAGATCGCAATCTAAAGTTTAGTTTAAAAGCAGGTTTGTTTCGGTTTGGATAATTTTCAACGCCATTCAGAAGAATCACTTGCAATTCCTCTGGATGACTTTTCTTGATGAAGTTTTCCATCCAATCTCGTAAATAAAACAGAAACAAAAAACAATGCAACACGGGATTGAACGTGTTAGAAAAACGAAAGAAAATAAAAACAATGATAAATTTTTATTATTATTATTTTGCTTAATATTCAAATTAATTTAATATCCAAGAGAGAAGTTTGTTTACATTATATAAAGCACATACAGTTTTGACTTTGAATGTCATATACGTGACAGAGCACAATATAAATAAATCATTTCCATTTGTACAGTAACAAAAATAGTAACATTAAATACAAGAAAATTGCAACAAAATACCCATATATACAATATATAACTTTAAACTGAATATCCTCTAATAAATGTCATGTTTTAAGACTAAGGATCACTGTCATATATCATCATATTGAATTTACATATAAATATAAAAGTAGACGTCAGTAGATATATGAAATATTATGCAATACAACATATATATTCACAAGATTGTAAGTTTATAAGATTGTAAATGAAAACAGAATATTGTTTTTCAATGTCATTCATTTTTTTTCCCCATTTTTTTTTTTTTCTTATTTTTTCTTTTTTATTGTATTATTTAATATTTTATTACATTATTTTTAAAGTACAAGGATTTACACAATATTTAAAAAATCTCTTTTTTTTAAGTCATTTTTATTTTATTTTTTTTTCCTTAAAACATATTTTATATCATTTATTGCTCAATCTTGTCGGGGACAGAAAAGAACAGAAGCGAAAAAATAAAAAAATAATAAAAAAATAAAAAATATATTTTGTACATATCACAAATTCTGTATATTTCTACCATTATATGTATTTTTATACCATTCTAACATAATACTAACATAAAATGACATAATATAGTAATGAATGATTTCAGGACTCGACGAACAGCAGGACATCATTTTTAAAACAAAAAATATACTCATTTTTCAATGTATCACTTGTTCTTCATCCTCTAAAGTATTTTTAAATTCTGTTTAAAAAAAAAAAAAATAATTACAAAAAAAAAAATTTCAAATTCAATTGGCAATTTTTCAGAAAAGAAAAATTTAAGGGATCAATAACAATTGTTGAATAATGTCCAAGATGGTCGTGTTAATATATACATTACAGTCGAATCCCGCCTAGTCCTACAATAAATTAAATTATTTTTAGAAATTTTAGGAATTTAAACTAAAAATATTTAAGAAACTTAAAGTGAATTTTTTTCTTTTTGATCGTAAAACTTCTTTTACAATTAAGCACTACAAATTCAGATACTAAATTTAAAATATTAATATTTGTTTTAAAATAGAAACACAAGTACATATGGGTCAAGTATTTTGGTCACATTTGTCTTTCGCATACAGATTTTCTTTTGTAGACAATTTTTATTGGTTATGTAAAGTAAAATTTGAGTTTATTTCCTTGACACTTTGATTATACATGTTAAATAGATATTTTGTTATGAAAGAGCTGATTCAATTTTCAATACATTTTATTTTCAGAAAATAAATTGATAGGTCTTGAGCAATTTAAACTGTTATAAGATAATAAAAGAACCTCATTCATCCTAAACTAAAAATAACCTAAATCATTTGAGGTTAGGGTAAAATTACAATCATTAAAATAAGACGACGAATTAATATAAAAGCATATAAAAGTAAAGGACGCCGACGAGTAAGTATATAATAAATTTATTTTTTTATCACATAATAACACTATAATTGTTCTTGGACCTAAAAACTTGCCAAACTAGTTTTTGTAGGATTTTATCAAACAGTTTTTTGAAATCTATAAACTTTTTACTCGAGGAGTATACGTAATATAAAGACTTATTTTTTAGTATAAAGACTTTTATTTACTGTTTTATTTTTTCTTTACATTTTTAATCTAAGATTGTCTTGGAAAAGGAAGAAGACTTTTGATATGTATCTAAAGTCAATAGATGTCATATCCATTTAATATGACATCTGTTGAGCCTTAACCCATTTGCAATCAATGTTTTTTGTTCATTTGCAATCAATATTTTTGTTCTTTGATTGCAAATGGAGGGTACTATTATAGATGGGGCAAGACAAGCTAAGGTTTGAATCAAAAAAAAATTTCAAAACTAAATTCTCTTCTCAATTTGATAATTTATTATATTTTTTATACATCAATCGATAAGATTTTACTGTTTTAAAACTATTTTTGAGAAAATTTTCACCATTGACCAAGTCCATATTAATATTTAAACAGATTTATAAACGGATTTAAAATAGAAAAATTAATTTATTCAATCAACCAATTTACATTTTAGCAATGTCAGCTCTAAAAATTTCTGCATATTTTTATTCTCCGATAAGATGGGAAAATCAAATTGTCATTGAACGAATGAAAATGCAAAAAAAAAACAAAAAAAAAGCAAAATTATAATAAAAAGGATTAATGCTTAGAATATGAAAATCAAAAACGAAAATCTAGCAATCCAAAATAACTTGGAAAACCAAAAATGAGGAAATACCGTAAATTTCTCACCTCATGCGGTTAAGGTATCAAAAAGAAAGAAAAAATTCACTATTTATCAATGTCATTCATTGGGTTGAACGTGTACAAAAGTTATTATACAAAGGTTATTTTTTTTTAATTTTTCATTACCACCACCCATGACTATACCAAATCAACTTTTTATTTCAAAACATTTAATATTTTAGACCATTTTTTTTTTTGAGGCAGCAATTGTTGAGGTGTTATAAAAAAACTTGTAGATTTTTTTATTTTTTATCCAACGACCCCGAAAAAAATATTAGAAAAACCTTCAACAAAGTTAAAAAAAAAAAAAAGGTTATAGTCAAGGTAAAAGTGGTGAAGATATATGACTTATGATTTTGTTGAAGTTATCAAGTTTCAAACAAATACACGTAACAATAAAATAAAAACTATGAATGGAATATCCTAGAATTTTTTATATTAAAATATAAAGTATTGTAATTAAGAAGTTTTTTTTTACCGGAAGTTAACAAAATACATTTAAATGTTTGACATTTGTGGTTTATATATTTCATATCCATACAATTTCTCATAATATTTTGTAAATCAAGGCAAGTAAATTAAAATAATTTTCGATTATGATAAAACCTAACTGAATTTTATTATAAATACAAAATGAATTAAATAGGATTATCTAAAATTTAGCTCATAAAAATATTTTCCATGCGAAAAGTTAGATTTAGAAGGGAAGTTTTCTAGCTGTCTGTAGGGAAAATACCTTTTACAATTTTATAAAGCAAATTAAAATGCTTTTTAAAGTATTATAAAATTGTGATTTTATAATTTTGTGAATGTACTTGCAAATATAAAATAGAATAAAGGATAAAAATAAGAGTAAAATAAAACGGTAAAATTCGAGGAATGCATGATTAACTTACTTCAATTATAAAAAATGATTTAAAAAATCAATTTTATTTTGGTTATTTCAGAATTTGTCCAAAAACATGGACGCTAACACCTGCGTATTTGCAGCGGAACTCGCAGCCGTAAAAGAGGCACTTGAAATCTGCGCAAGACAAGGACAAAATGCGGTAATATATACAGATAGCCTAAGAACCCTAAACCACAAATTATTGAGGTACAACATAAACTAAACGAGATCAAAGATAAAATAGAACTTGTGTGGATATTCGGAGACGTCGGGATAGAGGAAAAAAACCAAGCGGACAAAACCACCAGAGCCCCCATTATGAAGACAAAAGAAGTGAATATTAGCACAAACGAAATGACAAATTCTCAACACCATGAACTCCAAGGTGCAAAGAAAATAGCTAAACACAAGAGCCCTGATAAGGGAGTCCCAACCCGAGACCAATAAAATAATTCTCAAACAGATGAACGCTCTAAGGACAGATGGACTCAAATCAAAATCATGAGAATCCAATTAGACAATAGACTGGTGAGATGGACAAGCAAAGTGCAAATTATGTAACGAAAACATCTCTACAAAGCACATATTCAAAGAGTGCAGAATATATCAAAGTTGTCCAAATATCAACACATTGAATGCAATAACCAACGACAACCAATGACATCATAGAAATGATGAGAGTCTGCAAGGACTTTCTTCATTAGTTTCATTCTGTTGTAGAATTTAAACAAGACCTGACTTTACCAAAATATATATTTTTTATGTAATCCCTCGAATTTTGCAATAATTAGCTTCTATTCTAAACTATTTTTATTGTCTTTTGGAAAGTTTTATTAGTTTTGGAAACTATTTTTATTGCCTTTTTGGTCTGACTATTTGCCTATTATTTATCTGACTTATTGTTTAGTGGTTAAGTCGCCAGCCTTTCAATCAGAGGGTCTCGGGTTCAAACCCCGGTCAGGTCATATAAATAAAAAATAAGTAGTAACTTTATATCGTAATAATGAATATCGTATTATTAAAAAAAAAAATAAAAATAATAGCTGCTACAGTGACAGAAGCATTGCCTTCAATTATTACCTCATGCAGAATGTGTTTATACACTAGTTCATATAAGCCAATATAGCCCTAGTCTATATACTGTGTTAACAGGTAGGAGTTTCATCCCATTGTATTGGCTAAAGGAGGAGATGGATTTAGTCAGTAAAAATCTGATACTATCAAGGAGGGATTGTTGGTGTCTTTGGAAGATTTCCACCTCACCTCTCTTATGAAAAAAAAATACAGTTAAACTTCCACAGTCTCATTTAGAATTCATTTTCATTAATGAGTACGTTGATTATATTCGAATTAGTTACCCTTCTTTTTAAAATGTTTCGATTATTTGCCAACACCTTATCAAAATATTAATAATAACTATCGTTTAAAGTATAGTTTTAAATATTCATATTCAGTTCAAAATTAAATAAAATGAAAATATAATTAAGTAAAAGATACCCGTTTGCTTATATTTTCATCAAATTTATTAATAAAAACAAAGAAAAAAAATTTTTATTTAACAAATGATAAATTATATGTCTAATTCCTCCTGTTATGACTCTTTCGACTATATATTTTGATAAATGAAAAGGTCTATAACCCTCTTTGTTAATATTTCCTATTATAAATAAAGAATGAGCAATCAAAATGTTATCTGATAACTTTCTAGAAAACTTTCCCTCAATATTAATAATTACCATCATCATTTGTTTTTCAATGTCAATTTTGAAGTTTTTATT
This sequence comes from Poecilobothrus nobilitatus, assembly GCA_947095535.1. Taxonomy (NCBI): domain Eukaryota; kingdom Metazoa; phylum Arthropoda; class Insecta; order Diptera; family Dolichopodidae; genus Poecilobothrus; species Poecilobothrus nobilitatus. The sequence continues at coordinate 160,790,683 of OX352773.1, forward strand.
GTTTTTGTTTTTTTTTTTTTCGGGAAAAAAGATTGATTTTTAAATTTCCCTATTATTTTTTTTTTTATTAAATTTGAAAAAAGACCACAAATTTTCCAGAAAAGTATAAAAAAAATGATGATTTTGTAGTATAATTAAATATTGATCTTAAAAAATGTTTTTCTTAAGAAAAATAAAAATAAATAAAACAACGCAAAGTAAAGTAATATGTAAAACCAAGGATTTTTAAAGACGCACTTTGTTTTTTTCAAAACTATATATATTGAAAGTATTCTGGAATTTTGACAATTTTTCTATTAAAACTTTTCCCAGAACGAACGAAATTTTTTTCACAATTTGTATAGTAAATAAAATTGTTATTTAATGTTATTTGAGTCAAATAACATCTCACTGCGCATAAAAATAAAATTTTTTGAATCAAACGTCACGTCGGTACTTCTGTACGCCGGTGAGACATGGAAGGTATCCCCCAGTATCAACAAAAAGTGGCAGACGTCTATAAACCAATGTCTACGTCGCATCCTGAAAATTTGCTGGCCACAAACTATTAGCAACATATTATTGTGGCAAAAAACGAACAAAAGATGATTGAAGTCAAAATCTGAAAGACAAAGTGATGGTAGATCGGACACACCTTGAAAAAGCCAAACAACAACATTACTAATCAATGTTTTGAATGGAATCCACATTTTAGCCGATGTGGAGAAGGACTGTTATAACTGCTGCACAATTGAAAAATAAAACCTGGCCGCAACTAAAAAGAATTACTGCAGATCGTATAATGTGGAAGAAATGTGTAGATATCCTATGCCGCAATTATGGGTTAAAGGATCCAGAAGAAGAAGATGAAATAAACTTGAGGAAAAATAATTTTAGGTTTCCAACTTTAGTCGTTTAAAAGATATGCGATGCAAATTTTTCAGATAACGGTAAATTTAAATGTTGATTTAGGAAAATTATGTTAATTTTTTTTTAAAGCTTAATAAATTTCTGGTTACTGCTTCACAATTTTCAGATTGAAAAATTTCTTTTAAAACATTAATTAAAACCTAACATTTAGTTAGATATAGTTTTTTTAAAACGTTGAATTCCCATAATTGGCAGAGCTATGCTACTATATAATGAGTGACTTAACAATGTCACTATATAATGAGACTTATCTATATTTCTAAAATTTAATAGTTCTTTCTTATAATCGACGTGTCGATGTTTTCTAATCAAATTTAAAGACAGGGAGACTGGCAAATAGATGGACTGATTGAAGGACCGAGTGAAAGTAACAAGCTTTTATTCTTTGTTTTATAAGATCATAATCTCTTTTAGTATAAATTAAAACACGTACATATTATAAAATTTTCTTTTTATTTTAACTTCCTTAGGACTAAATAAAAGTTGACTAAAATTTTGACATACTTAATACTTATTTTTAATATTTTATTTTTGGAAAAAAAAAACAAAACATCCACAATAATCTGCTTTTGTGAAAAAATAAATAAATAAAAAAAAAAAATAATTTGATCAAATTAAAGAACGCATCGTTAATTTTAGGTTCATCAATGATTTGTGAGTATGAAATCATATACAAACATCTCTAAAATATTATATATTACATAAATTTAATAACTATATACCAACATTTAAGATTGTTTATTATTCATCCAATAATTCAGTCCTATAATATATTTCGTTAAAAAAGTTTAGTTTCCGATAAAATATTATTGATTTAATTATATGGGCGCCAAAATGGTAAATTTACGTTAGTAAGTTTATAATAGGTACACTCAAATTTTTATACTTATAAACTGAAGGATCACTAATAGTTAATTTTTTCCTGATATCCTTTTATTTGAAAAAATCACCATAGGCAGAAATTTTATTCCTCCACCCAAAATAGTAAAATAATAATTTTTAAGCATCTCAGAAATTCATGTACAAATAAAGGGGTTTAAAAGCCAACTGAATATTAACATGTTTGAGTAATTTAAAATTATACGTCTTCAAACTGATAACAGCTGAATCTGTAAGTGGTAGATATTTGATATGAATATTGTACATGTATAATTTTTCGAAAATTAATTTACATCAACACTTTAGATTTCGTTTAAGCATTAATTGGTTTTAAATTAATGAAATAATAACAATGAAAAAAAATGCCAACAATATTGATTTTAAAACCCACAATTACTATTTATAGTAATATTAAAAAAAGTATGCTCTTTTTGTCTTTCGAACCTATTTTCAATATCAACTTCATAACGTAATTAATTTTCAAAATATATAAACCGAATGCAAAAATTTGTATGGCAGTTAGGGAAATATATGGTCCTAACTTCTAATTATTTGAAATTTTGTAAAAATACTTGTCGTATTACATAGATAGGTAAAAAGGGTACTGCATGTACACACTTGGACCAATATATTCCCGTTATAATATCCTGGATCAGTATTTCTCATAATTAAATCTTTAAGAGTTTCTTAAAAACAGCTGTGATTAAATAGATTAATAGATTAAATCCACCTCCAACAGATCGAAAAGGTTATTTATTTAAATAACTTGCTCATTTGAATTTGCATCTCCCTTAATCTTATTAGTTTTGAAGATATGTAAACTGGTTTCAGAAATTTGTATGACAGTTATTTATTCACAACAAGCGTAGTCTAATGTCAATCAAAAATAATATAGAATCTATTAATTTTTATACCCTACACCTAAAGTATAGGGTATATTAACTTTGGTATGGTGTTTGTAACCACCAAAAGGAAGCGAGTTAGGTATAGACATGTATATATATTCTGAATCAGGATCACCGCCGGAGTCGATTTAGCGATGTCCGTCCGTCCGTCCGTCCGTCCGTCCGTCCGTACGCACGATAACTCAAAAAATAATGATGCTATCTTGATGAAATTTATATAGTAGGTTACTAATTACGAAAGAAAGGCTAAGTTCGAATCTGGACAAAATCCGTCCATGAGTTCGGATTCTGGAAGCTTCCGAATGATTCCGGCTTTTGGAGATAATCTCCGCAAACGAGATTATCTCCAAAAGCAACAAAGATAGAACCTTCAAATTTTGTACAATGATGTTTCTTCCCGTTCGATTTATGTCTCTGAAATTGAAGAGGATTTGGTCCATGGGTTTGGGTTTTTGGAAGCTTCCGAACGAGCACCAGAGCAAATGAGATTATTTCCAAAACCAACAAAGATAGAACCTTTAAATTTTGTACAATGATGTTCCTTCCCGTTCGATTTATGTCTCTGAAATTTAAGAGGATTTGGTCCATGGGTTTTGGATTTGGAAGCTTCCGAACGAGCCCCAGAGCAAATGAGATTATCTCCAAAACCAATAAAGATATAACCTTTACTTTTGGCAGAATGGTGTTCTTTCATGTATGATTTAGGCCTCTGAAATTTAGGAGAATTTGGTCCATGGGTTTGAGTTTGGAAGCTTCCGAACGAGCACCAGAGCAAATGAGATTATCTCCAAAACCAACAAAGATATAACCTTTAAATTTGGCAGGGCGGTGTTCTTTCATGTTTTATTTAAGTCTCTGAAATGTGAGAAGCTTTGGTCCATGGGTTCGGGTTTTGGAAACTTCCGAACGAGCCCCAGAGCAAACGAGATTATCTCCAAAACCAATAAAGATAGAACCTTTAAATTTTTTATAATGATGTTTCTTCCAGTTTGATTTATGTCTCTAAAATTTAAGAGGATGTGGTCCATGGGTTTGGATTTTGGAAGCTTCCCAACGAGCCCCAGAGCAAATGAGATTATCTCCAAAAACAACAAATATATATAACCTTTAAATTTGGCCGAATGGTGTTTTTTCATGTTTGATTTAAGTCTCTGAAATTTGAGAGGATTTGGCCATGGGTTTAAATTTGAAAGAATTTGAACCATGGATTCGAATTTTGGAAGCTTCCGAACGAGCCGCAGAGCAAATGAGATTATATCCAATACGAACAAAGGTAGAACCTTTGAATTTGGTACAATGGTGTTCTTTCGTGTTTGATTTATGTCTCTGAAATTTAAGAGAATTTGGTCCATGGGTTTGGTTTTGGAAGCTTCCGAACGAGCACCAGAGCAAATGAGATTATCTCCAAAACCAACAAAGATATAACCTTTAAATTTGGCAGGGTGGTGTTCTTTCATGTTTTATTTAAGTCTCTGAAATGTGAGAAGATTTGGTCCATGGGTTCGGGTTTTGGAAACTTCCGAAAGAGCCCCAGAGCAAACGAGATTATCTCCAAAACCAATAAAGATAGAACCTTTAAATTTTTTATAATGATGCTTCTTCCAGTTTGATTTATGTCTCTAAAATTTAAGAGGATGTGGTCCATGGGTTTGGATTTTGGAAGCTTCCGAACGAGCCCCAGAGCAAATGAGATTATCTCCAAAAACAACAAATATATAACCTTTACTTTTGGCATAATGGTGTTCTTTCATGTATGATTTAGGCCTCTGAAATTTGAGAGGATTTGGTCCTTGGGTTCGGATTTTGAAAGCTTCCGAACGAGCCTCAGAGCAAATGATATTATCTCCAAATGCAACAAAGATATAACCTTTAAATTAGGCAGAATGGTGTTCCTTCATGTTTGATTTATGTTTCTGAAATTTGTGAGGATTTGGTCCATGGGTTCAAATCTTGGAAGTTTCCGGACGAGCCCCAGAGCAAACAAGTATATCTCCACAACCAACAAAGATAGAACTTTTATTTTTAGTACAAAGGTGTTCTGTTATGTTTCCTTTTCTGTAAAATTGGAAACTGACATTTGAAAGAATTTGAACCATGGGTTCATATTTTGGAAACTTCCGGCCGGACGAGCACAAGAGCAACGAGCATATCTCCAAAACCAACAAAAGTAGAACCTTTAAATTTAATAGAATGGTGTTCTGGCAAGTTTTCTTTATGTTCCTGAGATGGATTCGATGAATTGGAGTGGCAATTCGGGTAGCTGACACAAACATCCCAAGGACTACCAATCTCCGAAAATAATTAAGATAGAAACTTAAAATTTTATGCAAGGGTGTCAAGCATATCCCAAGCGGATGCCTCTTTTACGTTCTTGAAATTCGAGTTGAATAAGATAGAAAAGGGAAGAAGTTCAAGCAGCTGCCAAAAACACTTATGGATTGTTAATTTAATTCAAATTATTCAGGTGTAGGGTATTAATAAGTCGGTTGCATCGACTTACTGTAACATTTACTTGTTCTAAAAATATTTTGGTCAATTTCAATTTTAACCTTTTAAATGGGTGGGTGATCGACTAATTGCCAAATATCCTTGAGTCTATATCTTTCATACATAATATTTTGCATTATAAATGGATATACAATTTAATCTATCCGTTACTATAATATGTCGTATAGGTATAATTTATTATGATTTTTTTTTAATTAAAAAAAAAAACAAAACAAAGTTTATTGATAAATTAAAAAGATTTCTACACAATATCTAATTAAAAATATAGATATTATATAGTTATTGTTATTGCTATGATTAAATTATATTAAAATTTTTAACATTATTGTTGTAATGTTGTACTGGATTATACCGAGAAAAAAATACCTAACGATTTGATTCCAATTTCAAATTATTTGTCTAAAATTTAAACATATACACACATAGGACCTTGTTATAATAATATTGGTTTTCGTCATATTTTATGCTCGTGGTAATTTTATGCCAATTTAAGATTATTATTATTCAACACTTATATTATACATTTTTTTTTTTATATAAGGAGGATAAAAAATTCAAATGGATTTAAAATAATATCAATACTCAGTTGCTGTAAAAACATCATGGGTTGGTTTCTTTTTTTTTTTTTTTTGTAGATATTTAAAAGATTTATATAGAACGACACCTAGTAAACATAAATAAGACTATTTGATTTGTATAATAGTTTCCGTCATTTACAAAATACCTAATAAGAATAAATCATATGAAATACTACTTGCTCATCAAATTTATGATAAACTTTTTCCGGTTTTCGCAAAATATAAAAAAAACATTTGATATCAAATCCATTGGCCGAATGCATAAAGCTCCACTTGAACTCAAATTTCACTTTTCCAAACAAAATCTGAACCTGAACTTGTAGTCTCAGTTTGAAAATTTGAGATTTCAGTTTTAGTTCAATTTTATGTATTTGACCGTTTTATGGACATTCTTTTTTAATTACAATACTTTGTCTTTAAACTATGAATAGGTACATGTATAGATAAAATAAAGTCAAAATTGTTTAATTTCTGTGAAAACATAAAAGACAAGGTAATATTTGAAATGCATCAGTGTTACAACAGTTTCAATATTCATCCGTCTGTTTACAAAACTTTTACACCGTTTGTGATAGAATAATGAAATTGTAATTATGAATATAGGTGTCATCAAAAAATTAACAATGTAGAACAACTATTTTATATAATTTTTTTTTACGGAGCTACAGCACCTCAATATTTAAAAAAAACTCTTATATTCAAATGTGCATATTTTAGGTTCTACTTAAATTTTTTTCAATATAAATACACCAAACAACAATACATTATTTTAACTTCATAAATAAATATCAAAATTACACATCTTCAACAATTTAATATTTACATTTACCGTTATGTGACGACCAAATTTATCTTCGTTCAAAATTCCGGTACTCTTTTAGTTAGGAACTTAAAATTTTAAGAAAAATAAGATCTTTCAGAATTAATATAAGTTCCTCAAAGAATTAGCTTAAAAACCTCAAAAATTTGTTTTGTGCCTTGCTTTAGGGATCTAAAACTAAAAGTTTGCAATTTTTGATCATCTGTACAAATTTTTTTGTCAGTCTAAACTGTTTATATTGCTTTTTGGAAAATGTCCGATTTTAAAAGCCGTTGGTTTCCCTCCTTGTTTATTGTTACTCTGTATTTAATCCGTTCAACCAACAAAAACAATTTTTAAACTTAATAAAATATTAAAATATATTTACAAGGTTACTATTTATATACATATTTACAAAATTATTTTCGCCGAATTTTTTTTTTTAATTTAATTCAAAAGATAAATTTCCAGGAAATATTTTTAAAAATTCATAAAAATGTTTTAAAAATAGAATTTACTTATTATTGATTCTTATTTGATATGTTCTTAAGAGATTTTCCGTTAACTTGGATTTATCATTTTTTTTTCCTTTTTTTTTTTGAAACAGCACTTTAACTTGCATAAAATAAATAAAAATTCTTTATATTTAAGTTAATAAATCAGATAAACAAAAAAAGAAATGTATCAAAGCTTAAGAAACTCGTATTTTATTACAAATTGTAGATATGATTTCCCTTTTTTTCCAAGTTTTTTTTAACTTACGATTTTATAGATCGTAAAAATGAGTAAAAGAATTTTTGTAAGTTTAATTTAAAGTTGATAGGAGCATATAATTTACAAAATGACGCAGATTCTTTGTGAAAAAAAAACCGGTTGGATAAAGAAAAATTTATTTATTAAAAATGGTAGGGTGTCAACATAAAGAAAACATAATGATACTGCTGTCTATATCAAATTTATTTTAATTTTTGAAAGAGATCTTTAAAATAAACTTTAGTAGAAAAAATATTAAATCTGTGCAATAAAAGTCTAGAATTTCCTACATTTTTAACTAATATTATCAGCATTTCAGGTTTATTATTACAACTTTTAGTCGCTGTAATTCTATAATGGTCGGAAAACAATAAAAATCTTTTACAAAATTTATTTTTAATGATATTTTTTTATGGGTAATATTTAGTTCTGATGTATTGATCTGTCCAGTCTGTCCAGTTCTGATGCATTGATCAGAAAATTTAGCTCTGCCAAGAGTAAGAGAGGAGGTACTTTATATCTTTGAGCGTAAAATTCTCAATTGCATTTATGATCCCAGATCAATCGAAGAAATTTGGCGATTTCATTGACTGGGACACGTAAAGTGTATTAACCAAAATTATTCAAGAAAGAGCATCTTTGAATTCAATTACTTTATGGTGTAAGGTGTAAGATGGTGTAAGATATATGGTGTAAGACATTGAATACTGTTGAAGCTTTATTGGGGTGAAGAAACATCGAAGAACATCAGAAAGCTTCAGATATCCATATATGGAAAGACAGATTCAGGACTTTCAAGGTGTATAGTTCCCATTAAGTAAGTAAGTAAGTAATATTAAATTGCCTTAATAAGTCAATTGGATAGAAGTTTTGAAAAGAGACAAACAGAGAAATAGAAACAAGGTGAGAGCAGAACTAACGAAAAGCCTTTTTGATAGCATTTATTTCAACATTCAACTGCATTTACCTTGTCATCAATTTGATGATGTATTAAATTTTAAATATAAGAACGAGAAAGAGTGCAGTAGAGTAGACTGTGTCAACTCTGGGATCTCTGGGAACTCTACAAAACTTGATCATCTTTTAAAAACATTCAGATGTTTTAGTACCGATGTTAACTACAGAGATATATTTATGTAAATTGTGGAGTTGTATGACAGCTACCCGAATCTATTGCACCAGCACAACCCAATTTCACAGAACTTGTGGCCATTAAACTTGATCATCATTTGTAAGATTTCAGACCCCTAGCTTCATTAAGTTCCAAGAGGTGCAAGAAGCCTGAACCGGCTGCTCTAGACCAACCAAATTTTACAAAAGTTGTTGGCATGTAACTCGACACCTTTTCACTAAATTTCAGATACCTAGCTTCAATAGACACTGACTTATTTTCATTTAAAAAGAGAAGTTGTATGGCAGCCACCCGAACCTGTTGTTTCAGCACCACCAAATTTTATATGTGTTGTTGACCTGTAACTGGACTCGATTTTGCAAAATTTAAGACACCTAGCTGCAATAGATACTGAGTTATTTCCATTTAAAGAAAGAAGTTGTATGGCAGCTACTCGAACCCGGCGGCAGTAGAAGCTGGATTTAAATAGCAAAACTAACACTTTTGCAAAAGTGCATAAAAAAAATTGGAACCCCCTAGCTGCATTATTTTTTGAGTTATCGTGCGGACGGACGGACGTACATGGCTTAATCGATTCAGAATTCGATTCTGAGCCGATTCATACCTTTGACGCTATATCTAGCTCGGCTTTTTTAAGCTGTCAGAAACGTAATGGCAAATTTATTATACCCTTGAACATAGTTCATTCTGGTATAATTAGACTTAAACAGATGTGGCTTAACAACTTCATAAAATTACTCCGTAAGACTGCAAGAAGAAGAAAACTAACAAACAGATAGTATAGGTATCACTGCTTTTTAGCTAGAACAATTTTTTATCATATTATCATTAATTTTTATTAAAAATAGCAAAACATAAAGCTTGAAAATTAAAACGCAGTTTTATTTTCGTCATAAAAAATCTAACAAATTACGATTGCATTATTTAAATTTAATTCTTGTATGAGAATGTATTAATTTCCATGAAAATTTACATTAATATTCCACCTTTTTTTTTAAATTTACATCAGAATTATATTACAAACATTTTTGCAAAAAATACTAATTAAAAACGAAATTTTTCACAAAATTTTAATAATACATTAAAAAATTATTTTAATTAAATTTTAAAATTTATTCCTACGCAAAGGTTGCATTTGTGTATTTTTTTTTACACAAAGGTTGATGTCGCGTGAAATTAATATGGTTTTATTAAAAAAATGTAATATATTGCAAGGACTTTTAATATAAAATTTGTATAACGGTTAAAATATATTTTTGAATTAAGTTGAATTCATATCCAAATAATAAAATAAACAAAATTTTGCGTTAAAAAAAATTATCTTTATTAACTTTTATATTTTTTTTTTTTTTGCATTTTTCTAGAGAGTTCAAGAAAATGCATACTTAAAAATTTATTTTAAACATTTATTTTAAAATATTTCCAGTATAAATATTGGCCTCCATCAAAGTACTTGAATAATCTTTTATTAAAATTTTTTTATGGTTAAATTAATTCTAATTAAATTACATTAAACTTCGTCTATCCATTGCTTTGAATGTATCCTTTGTACATATATATAGCATTTTAATCAATTTTTTTTGTGCGTAATTGTGAAATTTTTGATTATGCATTGAAACATACCACAAAAGTATTATGCTTAAATGTTTAAGTTTTAAATAATAAGTTTTCCTTTTCAGACCAAAGAAATTTTTAATAATATTTAATAAAATAATAAAAATCAACATTACAAACCAAACGGCAGTATTAATCGTAAATATCCAAATTGAGGAGGTATCTGAATATGAATACCTATAAAGCATGAAAACAAAACAGCAGAGGAATGGCAAAAGATTTGAAGTACAGCAGTTCAAAGGCAAGAAGTGTTGGAATTATGGGTCATCCACATATTGCTTAAAATATTAATATTGCGGCACTAAAATAAAAACATTCAACGCGTGAGTGAAATTTGTCTTACTGTACGGGAGTGAAAGCTATTTGGTAAGTAAAAACAACATAGAAAACTTACAGATATTCACAACAACAAATGTCCAAGAAGCGAGGAATTATTGTTATTAACCAATCAAGAATAAATCAAATTATAAATTCGAAGAAGAAAGTTGAGTAGGTCAATAACATCAGTTATACGTCAGGGGTCAAACTGAAACTTTAGAGGCAGAAGAAATATGGAAAGACTTGAAGTGACTTGGAGAAGAAGCATCCAAAGTATGATAGGGTAAAATAGAAAGTTTAAAGCAAAAATTAAAAAACTAGTACAAGATAAAGAGAATTAGCCATATGTTCCAGCTTTCACAAATTCCCTCCAATAATCTCTCTCTTTAAGAGAATAAACAGCACACAAAAAACAAAATTAATTCTTAATAAATTTTTAATAGTTTTTTTTTAATTTTAATAAAAATTTTTTTAGTTTTTCCTCTAAAAGATTATCAAATTATTTTCATATTTTTTCGTATGTTTCTTTAATAATGCGAACCAGTTTTCTTGAAGCGTCTTTCTGATGTAGAGACGTCCAGATTGCTTGGTGTTTGATATTATCAAATGCTCTCAAGAAATCAACAAAGGCGCAGTAGAGAGGGCTTTTTCATGATTCTTAGTGTATTTGAGTGGTCTATACAGCTTTTGTTTTTACGAAAACAACATAATTCTTAGTGTATTAGAGTGGTCTATACAGCTTCTGTTTTTACGAGAACAACCTTCTATTAATTTTAGGTTCGATTTAGAATACAAACTTTGTGTATGCTGTTAAGTCATGTGATGCCTTTCCAATTAGTGCATTCTTGTAGGTTGCCTCTATTTGGTAATTTGATTATAATACTTTCTGTCCACTTCTTTGAAATTTTCTCCACTTGTCATATTTTATCAATTACGGGCTTAGTTAAGGTAGCTGATAAGTAAACAGTAAACTCTGTTAATTAATGTTTCTAAATTTATCAAACTTTATAATACAGAAATATCTTAGGCCACTTACCTTTTTTTTAACTGAATTTCAAAATTTTTCTTTTAATAATTTTATTAAATTCATTTTACAGGCTAATGTGATACCGTCTTCATAACGTCGATCTAAGTAAATATATTTCTAAATATTTAATTAAGACATTTTAACTCCAACCTCTTCCGAGATTTACTTCGTACAAATCGTATAATCTAGTTATGAATTTAATTATACTTAAAAATATTAGTACTATAGCCCTGACTCTGTAATAAAATAATAATAATATTAATAAGAATACTAATAACAATAATAATAGCTGCTCCAGTGACAGTAATGATTCCCTTCAATAATTACCTCATGCGGATTTATTGTTTCTTTACAGTCCCACTGCCAATTCAATGTCTCCGTATCCATTTCCTATCCTTTCTTATCCCTAACTCCTAGCAAATATACTGCGTTCGCAGGTAAGGGTTTCATATTATATTGGCTAACACTACCAAGGAGAAATTCTTGGTGTCTTTGAAAATTTCCCACCTCCCTTAGGAAAAAAAAAAACAAAAAACATAATCAATACCTCTTTGATAAATAATAATTAAAAATTTTTATCCAAAATTGGTTTGGTTAGTTATAATATAAACCTAAATTGATCTAAAAACTGTATAGGATATTTAATTATATTTTAAAACTGAAAGATATTTAATCAAATTTTTGGTCAACTTAACTATTTAATAAAAAATATAAAATTACTTTTAAAAAAATTTATAAAACTTTTCATAAATTACTAATAGTATATTAAATTGATTGTAAAAAAATTTAATATAAAATGTTTATTATTTAAATTTTCTTACAAAATATTTATACTATAATAAAATCTGGTAATAAATTCTTAAATTGACTTTTTTTAAGACCATTTTTAGAATCAGATCTTTTCAACTTTAATATACGTATATCTAAATTAATATTTTTAAAATGACATATGAATAATTTATATTGTATTTTAACATTTAATAACATACACATACATTATTATTTTTTCTATATTATATAATATAAATATGTATCTTTAATTTTTCAATTAATCTGATATATATATATATACAGTTATATTTTGTTTGATCCTTATTAACATAATATTATTATTTTCTCTATAAAATAAATTTAATAAATTTCTGACAAAAAAAAAAAACAAAACGAAAAATAAATAATCTCATTGTTCATATAAAACTATATAATCCTTACAAAATTTGTACCTAGAGATACTTAAAATATCTCTATAAGATATAAAAACTGTTCATTTACTTTTTAAGGGAAAAATAAATTTTATTTTATTTTTTGTTTCAAAGTAGAATGAAACTGAGAAGGATGGAAATTATTTCATGGTTTTACTTATTAAATTAACAAAAAAAAAAATTTAAAAAAAAATTGGAATAAAGAGTGAAAAATGAAATCCTTTTAAAAGACCAAAACAAAATAGACAATAGTTCATTATTGTTGTGTTGTATTCTTGTCGTTATTGTTTTTATTTTATTATTTTACTCTTGGGAAATGTTTTCTTTTAACAATTTTTAATTTGTTAAGTTTACCATAAATGAGAAAAATCTACAACCAATATTGTTTTTTTCTAAAAAGTGTGTATTCCATTTATTTTTTTTATTTAATTTAATGTTTTCCTCAGTTTTTTTATTTTTGGTTTTTGATTAGTTATGAGAACGTATGTATGTGGTTAATGGTTCCACGAAATATCCACACAAGAAATAATCCCCCAAAAACTGTTTATTCATTATGAAAATAATAATCCAAATTGAAATGAAATATCACCTGAAAAATCAAAAAAAATAACTTATTTTTAACTTTGAATTATACCTATATATATTTTTTTTTTTTTTTGGAAAAATATGATAAATACACTTTATACAAAAATTTTGAATTTAGAGGAAGTCGTTTGTAGTCTGTAATGTTCTGCAGAGGTTTTGAAGGAACGAATAACTCAGGAGGATAAAGTTTTATATGATATTTCTAAAATATTTTTCATAAGGATAAATTTTTAAAGGATATGCTACAAAAGACAAATCTTCAAATGCAATAATTAAAATCAAAATTTTTCGAACTTTTGACATAAAAACACATCGAAACACTACTTGAAACCTACAAAATAAATGTAAATGCTTCAAAATGGAAACTATGAAAATCTAAACAATAGATAAGATATTCATACCTACTTATGTAACAAAATAAAAGTGTTGTATACATCCAAAAAAGAATTAATAATGATGTTTACCATCGACTAAACCCCCACTAACAATTTATTGAAATCCTTAATTTTTAAGTCTATTATAAAATTCTTTCTAACTATTTTACATTCATATTTCAACAATACAAATTAATTAACATTATATCATGGGGCAGGTTTTCCAGTAGTAATAATTCTGGCGGAGTTTTTTTTTTATTTGCAAAACTACTTTGTTTTTGGTGGATTAACATGGTGAAATCTCAAGAGAATATGAAATAAAACTCCATCAAAATGAAATAAACCCCAAATTTTAACACATTATTATATTGTAATTTTTTTTTCTAAAAATTTCTTGCTATCCATTTTAGGAGTTGTTTCCTGATCTCATGATCATTATATCATTACCAAATAAAACAAGGCAGAATGTAAACCAACGATTTTTAAAAGCGCACATTTCCAAAAGACTATACAAACTCTTTATTACAAACTAATAGTTCTTTCCACCCTAAAAATTTCAAGTCCCTATCCAAAAAATTGTCGGAGTTATCAAGGTAGAAAAATCATGTAAAATTCGGTTTGGAAAATTTTGTAAAATACTAAATTTAAAAAATGTATATTTAATTTTTATATTGATTTACAAAGGTAAAAAAAATTCCTGTCAAATAGGGTTTTCAAATTGCAAAAATGTTAAGCAGAACATGAGAGATATACCTATTTAAAAATAGGGCTTTTTCAAAGTTGGAGGAGCTGCAGCTCCATAATGAATGGGGCTATATGAAAAAGTTGTTCTACAACATGAGAACTATCCTTGGTTAAAATTATTTTTCTCTATCTTTAACGGTGTGGAGCTTTTGTAAACAGACGGACGCACGGACAGAGTGAAACTAATAGGCACATTTTTTCGAAAGTTTTTTGGAAATGTGCTAAAAACTAATATCTTACACAATATTCTGTTATGAGGTGAAATTTTGGACTAAAGTAACAAATTGTTTTATTGTTAATTAGTCAAAAATTTCGGTCTTTTAGTCTAAAAGTCATTTATTAAGACCTCTCTTATGAAAACAATTATAAAAACACACTAAATCTAATTCAACAATGTGGTTTATTTCTAATTGCTAAAATATATCTCTAACAAGCCCATATTGAAACTATGCTCTAAATTTTTGTTCCTCTTTGCTTAATATTCCAAGATTTTTAAGGAACTAAGCTATAATTTAATTATCTCGCAGTGTACAAGGCTATATTGATAAGTTGGCCTTAAAGAATATCTATATATACATTTTAAATAATATTTTGAGTAAACTAAAAAATATTGCCATAGTTATGACGTTTAAAAAATTTTTTGTTATCTTTGTTTTGACATTTACCAAAAATAGTAATTTTTTGATTAATTTGCAGAAAATTTTCTAGGTTGTTAAAAGTTTCATTATACCCGTATGAACTATGTTCAAGGGTATAATAAATTTGCCATTACGTTTGTGACACCTTAAAGGAGTCGAGCTAGATATAGTGTCAAAGGTATGGATCGGATCAGAATCGAATTCTGAGTCGATTAAGCCATGTACGTCCGTCCGTCCGTCCGCACGATAACTCAAAAAATAAAGGAGCTAGGGGGCTGAAATTTTTTTTACGTCACTTTTGCAAAATTGTTAGTTTTGCTATTTAAATCCAACATTTTCGGTCGGCGGGTTCGAGTAGCTGCCATACAACTTCTATCTTTATATAGAAATAACTCAGTATTTATGCAAGCTAGGTTTCTAAAATTTTGCAAGTGATGATCAAGTTTTATGGCAACAACTTCTGTAAAATTAGGTTGTGCTGGTGCAGCGGGTTCGGGTAGCTGCCATACAACTTCTCCGTTTAAATGAGAATAACTCAGTATTTATTGAAGCTAGGAATCTGAAATTTAGTAAAGAGGTGTCGAGTTACATGCCAACAACTTTTGTAAAATTTGGTTGGTGTAGAGCAGCCGGTTCAGACTTCTAGCACCTCTTGGAACCTAATGAAGCTAGGCGTCTAAAATTTTGCAAATGGCAACAACTTTTGTAAAATTTGGTTGTGGTGGTACGGCGGGTTCGGGTAGCTGCCATACAACTTATCCGGTTAAATGAGAATAACTCAGTGTTTATTGAAGCTAGGAATCTGAAATTTAGTAAAGAAGTGTCGAGTTATATGCCAACAACTTTTGTAAAATTTGTTTGGCCTAGAACAGCCGGTTCAGGCTTCTTGCACCTCTTGGAAGTTAATAAAGCTAGGCGTCTGAAATCTTGCAAATGATGATCAAGTTTTATGGCAAAAACTTCTACAAAATTTGGTTGTGGTGGTGCGACGGGTTCGGGTAGCTGCCATACAAAATCTCTTTTTAAATGAAAAGAACTCAGTGTCCGTCCGCACGATAACTCAAAAAATAGAGGAGCTAGGAGGCTGAAAATTTTTTTACGTCACTTTTGTAAAATTGTTAGTTTTGCTATTTAACTCCAGCATTTTCTGTCCCCGGATTCGGGTAGCTGCTATACAACGTCTTTCTTTAAATAGAAATAACCCAGTGTCTGTTCAATCTAGGTATCTGAAATTTTGCGAATGATGATCAAGTTTTATGGCAACAACTTCTGCAAAATTTGGTTGTGGTGGTGCGACGGGTTCGGGTAGCTGCCATACAACTTCTCTTTTTAAATGAAAATAACTCAGTGTCCGTCCGCACGATAACTCAAAAAATAAAGGAGTTAGGAGGCTGAAATTTTTTTTACGTCACTTTTACAAAATTGTTAGTTTTGCTATTTAACTCCAGCTTTTTGGGCCGCCGGGTTCAAGTAGCTGCCATACAACTTCTTTCTTTAAATGGAAATAACCCAGTTTCTATTCAATCTAGGTATCTGAAATTTTGCAAATGATGATCGAGTTTTATGGCAACAACTTCTGTAAAATTTTGTTGTGATGATATGACAGGTTCGGATAGTTGCCATACAACTTCTCTTTTTAAATGAAAATAACTCAGTGTCTATTGAAGCTAGCTATCTGAAATTTAGTGAAAAAGTGTCGAGTTGCATGCCAAAAACTTTTGTAAAATTTGAATGGTCTAAAGCAGCCGGTTCAGGCTTTTTGCATTTCTTGGAACTTAATGAAGCTAGGCGCAATAGATTCGGGTAGCTATCATACAACTCCACAATTTACATAAATATATCTCTGTAGTTCGGTACTAAAACTCTGAATGTTTTTAAAAGATGATAAAGTTTTATAGAAACAGGATATATTACGTTCATACGGGTATCCCAGAGTTGACACAGTCTACTCTACTGCACTCTTCCTCGTTTTCTTTTAACATCTTTTAATATTTTATGTAACTATGAATAAAAAAAAAAAATTTTTTTTTCATAAAAACAAAACAAAAAGTGAAAAATAAGAAATGAAAAATGTTATTCTCATATATGTTTCATATGTCTAAAATAAAATAGCCGGTCACGATTGAAAAAATTTCTTTGACAAAAATGTATAAAGGAAAAACCAAAAACAAGAAAACAAAATTTAAAACGAACCGGTTTTTAAAAAACTTTTAAATAAAATATTGATTTAAAAAACCATTTAAACCCAAAGTAAACCATCTTTATTATATTTAAAAAAAAAAAATGTGACGTCAATTTTAATTGTCAAATATAAAAATAGAAATAAAAATTGATAAATAAATAAAAAGATATAGAAATTATTGTTAAAAGGAATATAAAAGTATTTTAAATCATTTCAAATTATTTACATTTCTATAGTTAAAGTTTTAGTTTAATTTAATTTTTAATAAAAGATTTTCCTTTCTTTTTTATTTAAAAAAGGATTGAAATTTAATTTTTAAAGAATGAAATAAAAATGTCTTATAAAAGCTATTTTAATACGTATAATTAATTATTTAATATGAAACCTTTTAACTTTTCAATACCTAATAATTTTAGCATACTGAATTATAAACCTCTTATATAATAATTCATTTTGTACACATTTATAAAATATAAATGACTAATAGGCAAACAATTATTACCGTAATCAAAAAGACGTACGTTCGTACGCCCACTATGATACGGTAGAAAGGCTAAACAAGATATTATACTTTCTTCAAGAATACTCTGCCTTCATTTCTTTCATTATATATTTTACCTATTGATTCTAAAAAAAATAAATCCGTATCCATTTCCTCTGACTATAATATCAAGAAAGGTAGTTTTTTTTATTTATTTTACCGTTAACATTAGCTGTATTTTTTTTCGTTTTCATTTTTCAATCAAACGGATCGACTTGCAAAATAAGGAGCTGCAACTCCTTCTGCAGATCCCGAACCGATTTCTGGCATAGATAAATACGAAAAAAGAGAAGCACTGAGAATTGAAGAGGAGAACTGTAGAAACAAACTTTGAAGTGTAAAATCCGGGCTCAGACAATCTAAGGAGCTTTTTCAAAACTATAAACGGAAAAGAGATAAAAAAAAATATAGGATCCAGTAAAAATAAACTGAGAATTCTAACAGAATTCCTGTCGGGATACTGGCCACTAAAGGGGCGCTTAAAGATAATGGGAGTAGAGGCTGACGCTACATCCAGATTCTGTGAAGAAGAAGAGATATTTCACAACACATACTCAAAAACTGAGGAGCTTTACTCCGAGAAAAATATTTGCACCTGAAAGTATAATTTTTGTCAAAAATCAACTGCCGGCAATAAACTTTCTAAACATTTTTGCTTTAACCAGAGAACCATCATCCAATTATTTAGGTATATTAACTGGCTCGATGAACAGCTATGATAAACGAAACGTCTCATGGAGTTGGGATGTACAACAGGCCGCAAAGCCTAGATGTAAAAATAGTTGTCTATCTTTTCTTAATAAACAACAACAATAATTTTTAAAAATTCTAAAATTTAGAATTAATTATAATTTGCCTATAATTATCCTTATTCTAAAGAATATTTCAAATAATATAAATTCCTTTACAAATTCAAAATAAAAATTTTCAGAGCATTATTCTTTAAATTTTCATAATTAAAGAAATTCTAATTAAAATATTGTTTATTTTCTCATAAATTCTAATAAAAAGAAACATAAATTTTATGTCACGACAATTTAACTGACATGAAACTAATAATGTATCAGTAAACTTTTGTCACTGGTATAAACGAGAAACAGTGAAGTAGAGTAAACTATGTCAACTCTGGGATATACCTAGGAATGCAATATATACTGTTTCTATAAAACATAAACATATTTTAAAAAATTTTAGATATTTTAGTACCGACTTTAACTACCGAGATATATTTATGTAAATTGTGGAGTTGTATGACAGCTACCCGAATCTATTGCACTTCCTTGTCAGCTAATCGACTAAGAATCCGATTTTGAACCGATCCATAACTTTGGCACTATATGTAGCTCAACTCCTTTAAGGTGCCACAAACGTAATGGCAAATTTATTATACCCTTAAACATAATTCATACGATTATAAAAATATATTCTTATTACTTTGTTGAAAAAAGTGATTTTTACTCAAAATACATTTACAAATTCTCACATCATAATGAAACAAACATACTTTTATGAAAATTAAAGTTGCATAAATTAATTTTGAAAATTATCAAAACTTAAATCAAAATAAAAAAAAATTAGAAACCATCATAAATAATAAGTAAAACATATCCTTTTTTTTTATTTTAATGAAAACTATCTACAATATATTCTACAAAAAATCATTTACATACACACATACATGTTATGTAAGAAATTTTCTTTTAATTTTTGTAAATGAAGGTATTTATTTTTATTTGATTTGTTTAAAATGAAAAATTTTTTTTACTTCAATCCAGTTATATACTACTACTAAGGAAGAAAAGGAGTAGATATCAAACGAATTAAAGTTTTGACTATTTTTAAAAATTTTGACTAATTTGTCTTTTTTCCTTCATTGTTTGCTGTTTTAAACAGTTCATTTCGTCTTTAAATAATCTTTTTTTATTGTTTATTGACTGTCGGTGACGTGTCAGAAGTTGCATTAGGATTTTTGACTCACTTCAATGATTCAGTAATTCTATGGGACTAATTCTATGGATTTCTGAGCATGGGACTTCTGACACGTCACCTTGTCTGTCTATTATTGAATTTTATTGACTTATTTTCTAAAAATAAAAACAATTTGTATATCACTTTCGATATTTCTTCAAAAGTTGTTTGATTTTTTCTTTCTTTTTGTATTTTTCTTGGTTAGTTAAGTTAGGCGTCCTGTAATTTCTTTTTAAATTATCTGTATATCAAATTTGCATTGTATTTTTATTGTTTTTCTTACAAAAAAAAAACTATTAGTAACTTATTTTTGTTCCTTCATTATATCGAAATGATTCTGTCTAGTTTAGCTTTGTAATTTTACAACCATATGCATTAAATGTTTCGTCAAATAAAATTCAAAACATCTTATGCCCTTAATATTTATTAGTATGTAAAAGCAACATTTTCTTTTTAAATCTATCGCAAATTTCCACATAACTTATTTCTTCTAAAATAAATTTTCGAGATTTACTACTGTTTTTTTTTTTGGAATTATTATTAATTATTTATTTACTTATTTTATTTTCATCACGTAGGATTATGGAACATTTATAAAATCATTGACTTCAATCGAAAGGGATGAATATTATTATTAGATTAAATAATCGGTAGCAATTAGCAAACTGGATTTGTTAAGAAAAATTTACAATCTGTGTGGAATTTAAGCTTGCGTTCCTTCACTCATGTGTGATTTGCAAATTAATTGCCTAATCACGAGGCTTCCTTTACAATATATTTATTTATTTATATATTATATATCACACTACATACATAAAATACAAATGTTCACTGTTTAATACTCACTCACGGTTTCAAAAAAAAAAAAACACTCAATAAAAAATAAAACTTGCATACTTTTAGGATTTCTTAAACTAAAAAAAAAAAATTTTTTAGAATCGTTATAAAACCATTTTATAACTATATTCTTTTTCAAAAAACGGTGATAAAAATATTACTTTATTTTACTTTAAGTTTCGTCCTTGACAAACAAATATTGGAATTTTTAAAAAATAATTTATTACAAAATTTTTATTTCTTAAACGATAATCAAGATAAAAATTAGATGAAATAAAATAGATTAAGTTATTTCATAATAATATTTTTCTGTTTATTTACTTATATTCGTTTTCCTTTTATTTCATTTCATATCTTTAAGAACAAAATTATTTCTATTAATAGTTTTATTTTGAAGATAAAAACAATAACTATATAGGAAAAAACTAAATATACATAAATATATTATACAAAGTTAGAAACACAAAAATATCCTAAATAAGATTATTTATATTTTATCTAGAATTGTTCTGTTTTTATAAATGCTAATTTAATAATATAAAACAAAAAAAAAAAAACAAAAATAAAATTATTAAATATTAAAGTTTTCAACATTTCGTTAACTTTTTTTATTTAATGTCTTTTGTCCTTTCATATTTTCCCATAAACATATGATACTTCCATTTAACTGATATCTCATAATCTTAATAGTTAAAGTTTATCAAAAATTATTAATCAGAGTATGAACTATGAATACAATTTGAGTTATAAATTTATGGGAATATTTTCAAATTAGATTACTTTGAACACCACATGCTAAAATTTTTTGAAGAACGAAATAATGAATTCTAATTGAGTTTGTAAATACAATTGACCCATATGTACCATATTTTATGATGATAATAAATTAAGTTAAAGGAAGACTAGAAATATTGGATACTTCGACTTCAATTCAATGATCTGTGGTGGTGGTAGTTGTATAAATGTACATATTATGTATATACCAAAAATAATTTTAAAGGATCAATTGTATTATTCAATAATATTATGTATACTGTGTGTAACTAATAATAATATCCATAGACTTGTAATTGGTCAAAATTAAAATGTAAATTAAATTTTATTCTAAATAGAAATTTTTAAAATTTTTTGTTACTCAAATTAATTGAATTTTTATATTTTTATTCAAAGATTTTCTTATCAAATCTCAATTTTCAAAATTTATGTACTGTTTTAATAAAATATAAATTTATTCTACTATTAATTTTCATTTCTTACAATTCAGTGAAAAGATTGCCGTTAAATTATTTTAATTTTTTTTTTTGGAAATATTTTGAACAAAAATAAAAATATATATAAATCTTCCTTTTCCTATTAAATTTTTAATATTTCATACAAAAGTCCTTCCTTGCGTCTTTCAACATCCTTCCTAAATTTCAACAAATAACATCAAACAATTAATAAATTATCTGATAATTCATAGAAATATCAAATTTAAGAGACAAAAAAAAAACAAAATTAAGTATCTATAAAAATTCAATTTGTTTGAATTCCTTTAAAATAAAACCAAATTACTTGTAAAATATTTATATACAAAGGAATTATTTAAATTATAACTAATTTAAATTTTAATTGCAGAAAAAGGAAATTTTACCGAAATCTAAAGAACAATATAATAATTTTACATCAAAAGGACAAAACAGGATTACCTAAAGGAATATATTTTTTAACATTAAAAGAATTTTCTAAACAGGACATTTTTAAAAAACAGGACACATCAGGAAACACCATAAACAAAAATGAATTTTTGTATTCTTTTAAAGTTTTTATGGCGATAACTTTTGTTTTTATGTAAAACCTTAACAAAGGTATCGATTTCAATAGTCATCTAAGTGCATTTTTTTGTGACTAATAAAATATTTTTTATTTCGATACTCGGATAAAAAACGAGGAAGAATACAGTTGCCTTTGTCAACTCTTAGATACCCGTACGAACCGTTAGTATGTTCACAGCCTGTCACTCTGCTTACAATATTATTTTTTTAATATTTTAGTATTTTAAAATAATTTGGGTGAATTTTATAATTTCTAGAATTATGGGTTGTACATATATTCAAACTATATGTTTATACATTCTTCAAAAGCAGATTTTAACATAACGATTATCAATCCAAAACTTTTTCAAATATTCTATAGTACCATTTAATACTAAGCGGTAAATATATATTAAATTTACTTAGTACAAAATAAAAAATATAATTTTGTGCGAATTATATTATTATATTATATTATATTATATTATATTCAAATATTCCATTGACAGAATAATTTCTTATAAGTACAATAAAATACATATATGTATTTAAATACGGCGCTATATAATATACATCTATACTCTTATCATTCATTCACTAGTGACATATACGATATGTAAATAAACATGATATTATATAAGTATGTATATATATCAATATCATATAAATAAAAATTCTTCAAGCAACCGTTATGTTGTTTATTTATTTACATTTTTTTGTACTACGCATTGTATCCTCAACAATTTCAAATTATCGAGTAAAAGAAAATGCAAAAAATTCATTAAAGAAATTTGTTAGAAAATTTGAAAAAATCAAGTAACACTTTCGTCAATTATAAAGTAACCCTATATTATTAAAAAAAGTTGTTAACAGAAATAATAGTATAATGTTGAAGGTTTAATTTTTGTGTATTACTTCAAAAAAACTTTAACATTATTACTACTTTTATTAGCTTTAAAAGTATATATACAATAAATATATATTTGTGGCATACGGTGTCTTAATTTACCGTTATGCGAAACTCAAATTTTGCAAAATTCTTTAACCCTTCTATCTTCTAAACGGTTAAAGTTGGAAACTTGAAATTTTGACAGAAGTTAGATCTTTAAAAATTAGTATGAGTTATTTCAGAAATTTTTTTTGTACCACTCCCCGTTTAGGAGCTGTAAGGGGTCAAAAACTGAAAATTTCCTATTTTTAAACACCTGTAACTTGAACACCTGTTAAAATTTTTTTGAAGTAATACACAAAAATTAAAGCTTCAACATTATACTCTTATTTCTGTTAACAACTTTTTTTAATAATATAGGGTTACTTTATAATTGACGAAAGTGTTACTTGATTTTTTCAAATTTTCTAACAAATTTCTTTAACGAATTTTTTCCATTTTGTTTTACTCGATAATTTGAAATTGTTGAGGATATAATGCGTAGTACAAAAAAATGTAATTAAATAAACAACATAACGGTTGCTTGAAGAATTTTTATTTATATGATATTGATATATATACATACTTATATAATATCATGTTTATTTACATATCGTATATGTCACTAGTGAATGGATGATAAGAGTATAGATGTATATTATATAGCGCCGTATTTACATACATATATGTATTTTATTTTACTTATAAGAAATTATTCTGTCAATGGAATATTTAAATATAATATAATATAATATTTAAAATTATATTTACTGTTTTGTACTTAGTAAATTTAATATACATTTACCGCTTAGTATTAAATGGTACTATAGAATATTTGAAAAAGTTTTGGATTGATAATCGTTATGTGGAAGGTTAGAATCTGCTTTTGTAGAATGTACATATAAACATATAGTTTGAATATATGTACAACCCATAGTACTAGAAATTATAAAATTCACCCAAATTATTTTAAAATACTAAAATATTAAAAAAATAATATTGTAAGCAGAGTGACAGGCTGTGAACATACTAACGGTTCGTACGGGTATCTAAGAGTTGACAAAGTCAACTGTATTCTTCCTCGTTAAAATGAAGATTTACCTTATACAACTTGTGCTATAACAATTTAAATATAGAGCTTTTTTGAACCTTTGGGGAGCTGTAGCTCCGTAACGGATGGGCTACAAAAAAAAGTTATTAAATATAAAATTAATATTTTTGTGAGATCTATCAGCAGTTAAAATTTCATACCTCTATTTCAAAAACAATTTGGTGATCTAAAAGTTAGGTGTTCGAGAGCTACCCTAAGTTTTGGTCCAAACTCAACCAAAAACAAGTAAATGTAACAGTAAGTCGATGCAACCGACTTATTAATACCCTACACCTGAATAATTCGAATTAAATTAACAATCCATAAGTGTTTTTGGCAGCTGCTTGAACTTCTTCCCTTTTCTGTCTTATTCAACTCGAATTTCAAGAACGTAAAAGAGGCATCCGCTTGGGATATGCTTGACACCCTTGTATAAAATTTTAAGTTTCTATCTTAATTATTTTCGGAGATTGGTAGTCCTTGGGATGTTTGTGTCAGCTACCCGAATTGCCACTCCAATTCATCGAATCCATCTCAGGAACATAAAGAAAACTTGCCAGAACACCATTCTATTAAATTTAAAGGTTCTACTTTTGTTGGTGTTGGAGATATGCTCGTTGCTCTTGTGCTCGTCCGGAAGTTTCCAAAATACGAACCCATGGTTCAAATTCTTTCAAATGTCAGTTTCCAATTTTACAGAAAAGGAAACATAACAGAACACCTTTGTACTAAAAATAAAAGTTCTATCTTTGTTGGTTGTGGAGATATACTCGTTTGCTCTGGGGCTCGTCCGGAAGCTTCCAAGATTTGAACCCATGGACCAAATCCTCACAAATTTCAGAAACATAAATCAAACATGAAGAAACACCATTCTGCCTAATTTAAAGGTTATATCTTTGTTGCATTTGGAGATAATATCATTTGCTCTGAGGCTCGTTCGGAAGCTTTCAAAATCCGAACCCAAGGACCAAATCCTCTCAAATTTCAGAGGCCTAAATCATACATGAAAGAACACCATTATGCCAAAAGTAAAGGTTATATATTTGTTGTTTTTGGAGATAATCTCATTTGCTCTGGGGCTCGTTCGGAAGCTTCCAAAATCCAAACCCATGGACCACATCCTCTTAAATTTTAGAGACATAAATCAAACTGGAAGAAACATCATTATAAAAAATTTAAAGGTTCTACCTTTATTGGTTTTGGAGATAATCTCGTTTGCTCTGGGGCTCTTTCGGAAGTTTCCAAAACCCGAACCCATATACCAAATCTTCTCACATTTCAGAGACTTAAATAAAACATGAAAGTACACCACCCTGCCAAATTTAAAGGTTATATCTTTGTTGGTTTTGGAGATAATCTCATTTGCTCTGGTGCTCGTTCGGAAGCTTCCAAAACCAAACCCATGGATCAAATCCTCTTAAATTTCAGAGACAT
Source organism: Poecilobothrus nobilitatus (assembly GCA_947095535.1). Lineage (NCBI taxonomy): Eukaryota > Metazoa > Arthropoda > Insecta > Diptera > Dolichopodidae > Poecilobothrus > Poecilobothrus nobilitatus. Next base: position 160,816,421 of record OX352773.1, read on the forward strand.
AAATCAAACACGAAAGAACACCATTGTACCAAATTCAAAGGTTCTACCTTTGTTCGTATTGAATATAATCTCATTTGCTCTGCGGCTCGTTCGGAAGCTTCCAAAATTCGAATCCACGGTTCAAATTCTTTCAAATTTAAACCCATGGCCAAATCCTCTCAAATTTCAGAGACTTAAATCAAACATGAAAAAACACCATTCGGCCAAATTTAAAGGTTTTATATATTTGTTGTTTTCGGAGATAATCTCATTTGCTCTGGGGCTCGTTGGGAAGCTTCCAAAATCCAAACCCATGGACCACATCCTCTTAAATTTTAGAGACATAAATCAAACTGGAAGAAACATCATTATAAAAAATTTAAAGGTTCTATCTTTATTGGTTTTGGAGATAATCTCGTTTGCTCTGGGGCTCGTTCGGAAGTTTCCAAAACCCGAACCCATGGACCAAATCTTCTCACATTTCAGAGACTTAAATAAAACATGAAAGAACACCACCCTGCCAAATTTAAAGGTTATATCTTTGTTGGTTTTGGAGATAATCTCATTTGCTCTGGTGCTCGTTCGGAAGCTTCCAAATCCAAACCCATGGACCAAATTCTCCTAAATTCCAGAGGCCTAAATCATACATGAAAGAACACCATTCTGCCAAAAGTAAAGGTTATATCTTTATTGGTTTTGGAGATAATCTCATTTGCTCTGGGGCTCGTTCGGAAGCTTCCAAATCCAAAACCCATGGACCAAATCCTCTTAAATTTCAGAGACATAAATCGAACGGGAAGGAACATCATTGTACAAAATTTAAAGGTTCTATCTTTGTTGGTTTTGGAAATAATCTCATTTGCTCTGGTGCTCGTTCGGAAGCTTCCAAAACCCAAACCCATGGACCAAATCCTCTTAAATTTCAGAGACATAAATCGAACGGGAAGAAACATCATTGTACAAAATTTGAAGGTTCTATCTTTGTTGGTTTTGGAGATAATCTCGTTTGCGGAGATTATCTCCAAAAGCCGGAATCATTCGGAAGCTTCCAGAATCCGAACCCATGGACGGATTTTGTCCAGATTCGAACTTAGCCTTTCTTTCGTAATTAGTAACCTACTATATAAATTTCATCAAGATAGCATCATTATTTTTTGAGTTATCGTGCGTACGGACGGACGGACGGACGGACGGACGGACGGACATCGCTAAATCGACTCCGGCGGTGATCCTGATTCAGAATATATATACATGTCTATACCTAACTCGCTTCCTTTTGGTGGTTACAAACACCATACCAAAGTTAATATACCCTATACTTTAGGTGTAGGGTATAAAAATAGGGAAGCTACAAATTACTCCGAGAATATTTTGTGTAAATTTCAAGATTCTAGCTTTCTCAGTTTTTGAGTTAGCGTGCTGACGGACGGACGGACATGGCTCAAAAGTCTTAGAATTTTTTTCTGATCCGATCCATACCTTTGAAGGTATATCTAGCTCGCTTATTTCGAGGTGTTACAAACGGAAGAGTAATTTTATTATACCCGATCCTATCGTACGGGTATAATGATAGACATAGCTATTTTATATAGAAAGAAATCAAAAGGAAGAAATACAAATAAGAATGAATAAAAATTAAAATGGCTTAATTTTGGAAAATTCTTGTATAAGATTGTAGATGTGATAATAAATTACTTTGTGAATGCCCTAAGATTCTTATGGGAGTCAAAATAAGAAGAAAAATTATCCCCAAATATTGTTATGTCACATCAGCAATTTATGACTCACCTAAATCTGAGAGTATCTATCTCTGATATATCTCACCAACTATGCGACGACATCAAAAAAAATGTTTAGGGTCTTAAGACCTACCAAACATTGATGTTTATGAAAGAAAAATAATTAGAAGATATTTTAGAATTGGTTTCAAAATCAAAGTTTTAATAATTTAGTCACTATTCCATAAACTTTGTATGTAAAAGATTTATGTGAGAAAAATAATTAGAAAAGATTTTAATAATGTACTATAAAGCATTTAACACAAGGGGCAGGATGCCGTTCCGAAGCCTCCTCCAACTAAATTATTAAAACCCTTAATTTGAAACCAATTCTAAAAGCTCTGCTAATTATTTTGTCTCATATAAATATTTTAATCACAAAGGTTTTTTAATAGTGGACGCTCCTAAAGCTTTTTAACTATTTTTTTTTAACAAGAATATTATATGCAAAAGCTTTTTTGTCAAACTTTAGCACAGGATTTTTAAGCATTTGAGTTATGTTGACTGGTGATACACGTGGGAGTCAACGCAAGTTTTTTTTTTTTATGATAATCGGAGAGCGTGGAGTTTAATATGTTAAAAAATGGGAACGAACAGATAAACTTTTTTGTTAGAGATCACAATAATTAATTTTTAAATTTTTTTTTCTAAAAGTATTCGAATTATTAACTCCATCCTATTATTGAAACTGAATACACCTTTTTAATTTAATTTAAACTTAAAATCATTTACTTATAAGATTAAGATCATTTTATTCAAATATTCTAAAATATGACAAAATAAACTTCAATATATCATTACATTTTCTTTAATGACAATATAAAATTTATTTGAAAATAAATAAACCTTTAAAAGTCTTTTAATACCATTTTCGTAATACCTTGTCATTTTTTCGAAATTTTTTCTTTTTCTTAAAAAAAAAAAAACCTATATATAATTTTCTAAAATATTGAATGCACAAAAATATTCACTTAACTGAATACACAAATAAAATATAAAATATCAAATATTATCATTTTAAACCATTAACACTTAAATGATAAGCTAACATTTTTTTCTTTAAATGACAACCAACGTTTACTAATAAATCCTTAAAGATATTTTTGATTTGTTTATTCAACTGACAATAGTTATAATGCTATACAGCGAGTGTTAAAAATAATCCCATTACAATAATTGTCATTTAATAACAAACAAACTGATAGTAAATTAACTTTCTTTTATGTCATTAATATCTAAAATAAACCGACTGACAAAAAAAATATGAAAAATATATGCTCTTTTTCTAAATAGATTTTAGTTTTAAGATTATACCAGTATTAAAACAAAAGGCTTTAGATAAAAACAACAAAAAAAAAAAAATTTTTTTCTAAAATAGAATTTAACATGCTATGCATGCATATCTTTCACTTATATATATATAATATATACATATATATAATTTTTTTTTCTTTTGAACTTAAAAGTTACCAAACATTATATTATTCTGTTATAATCTTATCATTTAAAATAATATTTTCCATTTTCATTCCGTTAAACAATCAAAACACCATTACAATGATTTACTTTTTAACATTTACTTATTTATATAATTCTAAGATACAATATATGATTATATCGAAGGCTATAAATATAATGTGTTTGTGTATGGTTTTGGTACTTTAGAAGTCCTTCACATATGTAGTGATAGAATAAATCCTTTACAAATATTTAAAAAATTTTTTTCCATTTTTTTTTTTTTTGTTATAATGATTTATTTTTTGTTCAGAAATTTTCTCAATGTTTGGGACCTGAAAGACAAAAATTCGTAAATGCATTTCATAAAAAATACAATTTAATTTGGACAATATAACTTTAACAAAACTAACTTTCATTGTTACAATGAAATTTTCTCTTTTTATTTCGATTTATTTAATGAAATTTTAAAAAAAGCAAAACATTTTCCCAAAAATTGAATAAAATCACTTTTATATTACTTGTTATTACTTGGTTTTACCTATTTTCAGTAAATAAGTTATCTTATTAGTGGGAAATTTAAACTAGACATTCCTAGCTGTCTAGGAAATTCACCACTACAATTCTACTGAAGAGTATAGCAGGGTTGAAACAGAAGTGTTGAAGGACGAAACACTCCTAAAATAAAGTTTTGCTTTTGATAGCATTTTTGATTGATAGCGTTATTTGATAGGTTTTACGGTAAAAAAATTTCGTTTAGTCTTAACAGATGATTACAGATGATTTTTAAAAAATTTCATATGAGTATAAAAAAAAACTATAAAACTAATCGAAAATTTAAAGTAAGAGTTTTATAGCCAATTTAGCAGTATAAGTCTACTGAAGACTCCAGGAGTGTTGAAGGACGAAATACTCTTTATTCTTCTCCAGGTCTTTACCTGATCAGCCAATATTTTCTTCTCACACATTGTAAATTCTATTATAACAACTGTTTTGATCTTGATCTGATCTTCTTTATGCATCAAATTAGCCGATTTTTTATTTTATTTTTTATTACAGGGACACATTACAAGTAAAAAGTAAGTATTTATACCCGTATGAACTATGTTCAAAGGTATAATAAATTTGCCATTACGTTTGTGACACCTTAAAGAGTCGAGCTAGATATAGTGTCAAAGGTATGAATCGGCTCAGAATCGAATTAATTAACTAATTAATGGAAGGACGTACGATTAAACCACGTACGTCCTTCCGTTCGTCCACGCGATAACTTGACAAATAAAGAAGCTAGGACGCTAAAAAATTCGTTTCCGTCACTTTTGCAAAATTGTTAGTTTTGCTATTTAAATCCAGCTTTTTCGGCCGCCGAGTTCGAGTAGCTTCCATACAACTACTTTCTTTATATGGAAATAACTCAGTATCTCTTCAAGCTAGGTATATCAAAATCGTGTCGAGTTACAGGCCAACAACAACTGTAAAATTTGGTTGTGCTGTGGGGACAGGTTTGGGTAGTTGCCATACAACTTCTCTTTTTAGATGTAAAAAACTCAGTGTCTATTAAAGCTAGGTATCTGAAATTTTGTGAAAAGGTGTAGAGTTACTTACTTTGTTACTTTGTAAAATTTTGTTGATCTTGTACCTCTTGGAACTTAATGAAGCTAGGCGTCTGCAATCTTGCAAATGAAGATCAAGTTTTATAGCAACAACTTCTGTAAAATTTAGTTGTGCTAGTGCAATAGATTTGGGTAGCTTTCATACAACTCCACAATTTACATAAATACATCTCGGTAGTTATAACGTTGGTACTAAAACATCTGATGATAAAAAATTATCAAGTCATATAGAAACAGGATATATTACGTTCATATGGGTATTCCAGAGTTGACATAGTCTACTCTACTGCCATCTTCCTCGTTTTTTTTTATAAATAGTTATATACTTATATGAAAGCTTTTGTTTTGAAATATACGTGGAAAAAATATAATTCCGAGGGATTTTTCGGTTAGATCCAAAATCAGGGTTTCAATATTGGTTTAGCGGGGGTTTTATAAATCCCCACTATATAAAATGGTTTTGGAGACTTTTTTCTATAACAGTATTTTAAATTTTTTGATTTAGTACAATTTTTATAAAAGTCTCCCAAATTAACGAAAAAAGTCTCCAAAGTATCACATATATGCAAAAAGTCCCCAAGATATCATACAAATTTTGGAGACGTTTTTCATTTCTGATTTTGGGGTCTTTTTTCTTGGGGTCTCTTTCCGTAGCGCCTTCAAAATCAAAGTATTTCCCTTTTCCAAAATATATATATATATATGTGTATGTAAGATTCTGAATTAGGAGGGATTTTAGAGTTGGATTCAAAATCAGGGTTATACGCTTTTTCCAGAATATTTATATGTATATTTACTTGAGATTCTAAATTAGGAGCGATTTTAGAGTTGGATTTGAAAACAGGGTTATACGCTTCGAACAAAATATTTTTTAGGTATATTGTGAGACGATTGAAAAAGCGGGATTTTGGAAAAGGAAGATTTTGCCTTGGCGGGATTTTGAAAAGCGGGATTTGGTAAGGTAGGATTACGGGCCAGATCCGTTTTTTTATTTTGTCTATAAGCTCTGTTTGGTTATAATATCTTATACCTTATTTTAAGAAAATACTAAACATTTTTTTAATAAAACGTCATTCAGTAATTTTATTTAAATTTTATACTTTTTAAAGTTATTCTGTTTTATTTCTTTTATTTTGAAGATAGGGTAGAATTGTTTTGTCTTACGCGTAATATATTAGTAGTTAAAATCACATTATTATAATATTATTAACTAATATTGTTAAAAGCTTTGACAGGATTTATACTTTTTTGCTACGCATACAATATAATATATTTTATGTTTTAATATTTATAGATTGCATACATACACAGAAACCAGAGACATCTATACTCAGAAATGTAAATATTGTAAAAAAATTAAAATGAAAATTATATTGGACCGAGAAAAATAAAAACGCCGAGAAACAACAAAGAAAATTCTTAAAAAAACAGAATTTTATCTTTGTCAGAGTTAAACATTTATTAGAAGATTGGGATTAATAAATTTATCGAGATAAAAACCATTATGGTTAAAATATTATAAAAAATTTTCTTATGTTATTTTTTGGTTATTCGTTATAGAAATAACGCTTTTGATAAATAAAATTTATTTTTGCAAAAAAAAAAAAAGTAACTGTAAAAAAAGAAATTCAAACAAAAATTAGTAAAATGAATTTTATATTTAAGAAAATTTATTAGGAAACCATTATTTCAAATAATATTATTATTGATTACTCGTTTATTGTTATTGATTAATTTATATCCTGCCGAAAGAAACAAAAAAAAGGATAAAATTTATTGAGGTGAAAATTCAAGTCATAATTCTTTAAAAAATGCTTAATAATAAAAAATGACTATATATATATATACCAAATTAAATGTTATAAATTGCAAAAATAATAATAAAAAATACTAAGAAAATATTTAATACTGAGAAAATTCAGAAGATTCTATTCTAAATTAATGAATTAGGCCATATCTAATCATCTTTTTATGATTTCTTTTCTTTTGAATTCATTATTTTAAAACAGATAGGAAATAAATCCTTAAAATTCATTTTATTCAATTAGAACAAGTATCAGCCTTTTCCATCGAAAACGTATCAAAAGCTCGCGAATTAAAATCCGGCGTTTTTATAAATCACGTTATTTGAAACGTATGTTTGATTTTACGTTTCAAAAACGTATCTCGTTATTGAAACGTATTATGGGTTTGGGGGTCGCAGTCCATTAATTCAAATTCTTTTCTTTTATATTTTCATTCTCAAATATGTATGTAAAAAAATAATTAGGAAGAATTTTAGAGGTGGTTGCAAAATCAGGATATTCGCTTTTCCAGAATATTTATATGTATATGCGACATTTTAAATTAGAAAGAATTTTAGAGTTTGATTCTGAAAAAGCACATAATACGAATTTTGCAACCACCTCTAAAGTACCTAATTATACCTAATTATTGTTTTACATACATATTTCAACATCAAAGAATTTAAAAAAGTGGGGTTGTCGTCCTTAAACAAATTTATTGAAACCCTAATTTTGTAACCAACTCTAAAATCCCTCTTAATTCAAAATCTCAAATATACATAATAAGTATATTTTTATAAATTTTGAGATCATTAATGGTTTTAATACTGAAGTTTAAACGTTTTATTTTATGAAGCCATAAGTTCATTAGATTTTTTAACCATTTGACAGGAGCTATAATCTCTAAGGGAGTTTTAGCTTGTTTGTTGAATGACAAATCCCTAGGGAGCTTTTGACTCCTGGCTTTTTACTTCACCACTAACTTAAAATGTGTTTATCTATTAAATAATGGTTAGTTTAGACTTTATATTTGAATATCATATTTATCAGCAATGACCAGTAATAAGCTTCTAAATATTACAAATTTAATTTATTATTTATACTTTTCAGCTTTTACCGATACACCGGATCGATTCAATTTGTTTTGCCATCTGTAAATCTCTCGTCTTGTTCTGGTGTTACGCCATAAATAATTTTTCTTTCAGTCATTTTTGATTATATTAAAGAATATTATTTTGGACTTTCCCATTTTTGAGTACTTCTTACTTTTTTCATTTTGTTTGATCATTCTAGACCATTTCTATAGTATCAATATGTTTGGTACAAGAACTTTATGCTCAGTATCTACAGTTTACTGTACCATATAAAACATTGCTGTATCCATTGCGATTTTATAGTTCTTACTTTTATTTCCTTAACTATACTGCATTAAATCTTTACTTGCACCATAACTTTTACAATTATATTCAAATTTGGAACAGCAACAATAAATGGCACAAATATCTAGATACTTTTTATGGTTTGAGGTTTTGGGCTATAATTTTTTTGGAAATTTTTTTTAAATTTCACTTAAATCGAATTTATCGGTTGATAAATTACTTGTTTGTTTATAATTAAAAAAATAATTTCCTATTCAAAGTCTAAGATAAATTTAAAATAAAAAAGAAAAAAAAAACTAAAAAAAAGAAAAACTCTTATAAAAATACAATATAAATTTTTGTATCTAGATTATGCATGATAAATACTTCATTATAGTTTTATTATATTTAATATGAGGTATAACTAATTTTATATTTCAGATACCTAATCAAAATTTTTTTAATTCTCTTTTAACCTAAACTTTTACTTTTTTCTTATTTTCCAAATATTTGTTTTAGCTTTTAGAAAAACCGAATAAATTTTTATTGAAATTTTGGGTTTTCATTTGAAATTTTAGAAAAAAATAACACAAGTAATTTACATAGAAAACTTTTTTTATTTTTCATAATCTAAAAGTATATTCTAGTAAATAAAAAATAAAAAAAAAGTGATTTAAAAATTTATTCCAAAAAAATATTAACAAAATTTTTTTTTTGGTTTTAGGTTACAGTTTTTATCTAAATTTAATGTTAATATTGAAAATTTTTCAAAAATAAAAATTTTCTTTTTTTTTGGTTATTGAAAAATTAAATGAAAACAAAATTATTCTTACACGTGCCTAAAATATTTTTTTTGGAAAAATTAAAAGAAAAGGTAAGATAACATTTTCTTTCGAGGTCAAAGTAATTGATTAACAATTAGATGAAAAGAAAATCTAATATTTTTAAAAAGAATGCAAACAAAACGAAATATACAAGATTTTTTTTTAACCTTTTTTACATTTTAAAAACAAAAAAAATTTCAAAAATTTCTTGAATTATTTAAAATTTTACTTAGACGTTTAGCTATAGAAAAGTTTTAGTTAAACAAAAAAATAAAAATATGAGCATAAAATCAAAATTGAGCCGAAAAAAAAAATTTTATAAATATTGACATACACTTTAAATTCATGCTGTATGCATAAATATCATATCGATTTCATAAAGGTTTTACTGCATGCAGTATGATGTTGAAGTGTAATAGGGTATAATTTGAATCTAAAAAAAACAAGGTACAATGTAAACCAACGGTTTTTAAAAGCGCACATTTCTAAAAGGCAATACACACTTACGAGTACAAAAAAAAATTGTGACTTGCACAAAAATTTGAAAATTTCATATAATAAGAAAAAACATGAAAATTGAATTTTCTGGAATTTTGAGAGGCTGTAAGTCCGGAACCCTATTTAACTAAGAAAAAATTTTAACACACATAAAAATATAGTGCTTAAGTTACAGGTGACTAAAAATAGCAAATTTTCAATTTTTGTGCCCTAATAGCTCTTAAGCAGGGGCCGGTACGAAAAAATTAAAATCGGAAACTTATATTAATTATAAAAGTTCTTTCTTGTCTCAAAATTTCAGGTTCTTATCTCAATGCGTGCCGGAGTTATGAAAAAAGAAATATCATACAAAATTTGGTTTTCACATAACGGTAAATTTAAATAGTAAATCACATAATATTGCATAATTTTGATATTTTTTGATAGAGGTAAGAAAATTTCCGATCTTTTAGAGTTTTTAGATTGTAAAACTACTACACAGGGCGTGACATATACACATCTGAAAATAGGGCTTTTTTGCAATTTTGGGAAGCTGTAACTTTGGAGCCCTACATAATTAAAAGAAACCATTAACACACATAAAAATATATTATTATAGCTTTAATTTTTCTTGTCTTGTCGAAGAAAAATGTGTACAGGTGCCAAGTTACAGGTGTTTAAAAATAGCAAATTTTAAAATTTTGAGCTCTAATAGCTCATAAACAGGGGGTGGTACTAAAAAATTTTCTGAGCAAACTTATACTAATTCTAAAAGTTCTTTCTTGTCTCAAAATTTCCCTTTACTGCATAACACGTATAAACAACTGTAATGTAATATAATATCCAAGTTGTGCTATTATTTTCAACAAAACAAAATTTGACGAATACTTTGCTTTAATGTAAAACATAGTATGTAGTTACTACAGTGCTTTAATATTGTTGAGAAATTTTAGTTTTTACAGTTGGTTTTTACCGCATATCCTGGTTCTGCTTTCAGCTGGTTTTTTAATAATAAAACATTTTACCAAAAATAAAATTTATAAATAAATAATAATAATAAATCTCCCCTCTAAATTCAAGATATATACCTATAGGCAATGTGATTTTATATTTTTTCTATTAGATAAAGGTTTTCTTAAAAAGTCCAACATACATACTCCAAAAGGGGTAACCCCACAAGACATAGGTTCCCTAGTAACATTTTCGATCATTCAATAAGATAAGTTACTGGTGAATAATTATATAATTCGTAGAAAGCCTTAATATTTTTGACATATCAATTGCGTACAGATCAAATGTATGATTCAAAATTCTTTGACTTTAGTATCCCCTTTGGGTCATTTTCAATTCATTTTTTATACCCGTATGAACATGTGTTCAGGGGAATAATAAATTTGCCATCCAGGATATAGATGGGCTCAGAATCGAATTCTGAGTCGATTAAGCCATGTACATATGTCCGTCCAACAACTTTGCTAAACAGGTATCTGAAATCTTACTAAAGATGATCAAATTTTATGGCAATAACTTCTGCAAAATTTGGTTGTGCCGGTGCAACAGATTCGTGGAGCTGTCACACAACTTCTCTTTTTAAATGAAAATAACTCAATGTCTATTGGAGCTAGGTACCTGATATTTGTGAAATTTGTGAAAAGATGTCGAGTTGCATACTAAAAACTTCTGAAAAATTTCTGAGCCTGGAATCTGAAATCTTCTAAAAGATAGTCAAGTTTTATGACAATAACTTTTGTAAAATTTGGTTGTACTGATGCAGCGGTTTTGAACAGCTGTAATACCAACTTCTCTTTTTAAATGAAACTAACGCAGAGTCGTTGCTAGATAGTGAGAAGGTGTCAAGTTACATCCCAGCAACTTCTATAAAATATGGTTATACCAGAGGTATAGGTTCAGGTACCGAACTTATATTGGAACATAATTAAGCTAGGCATCTAAAATCTTGTAAAAGATTATCAAGTTTTATAGCAATAACTTATGTAAAATGTGGTTAGTTAGGAGCAACTGGTTCGAGCTGTCACTACAACTTCAAAATTTACATATATTTCGGTACTTAATTAGATAAGTAAAATATCTAGTACCGCGATCATTTCAGAATTTGCGTTTATCTCGTTTGCCATCTACAGAATATTTTGCAATTATTTTGCTTGAAGAGACTATTCCGTCATTCAATTGTTTAACTCTAAGAATGACTTCATTTAAAACCGTGGCCAACAGTAAAAGTGAACGACTAGCAAAAACTCTTTTACCAAATTTGCACCAAGATTTTGATGAAAATGGGTTTGTTGGTCTGTTTGATTAGTTTAAGATGAATAAATTTGTTGATATAAAAGCAGTAAGTACTGATGTATTCACTTTTTAATTTCAGTTTTTTTCTTCATCATCACTGAATAAAATCTGCTTTTCAATTTCGGATTCATTTAAATCTTCGGATTTATTTAATTAAATTTGTGGTCTATTTTAAAACAATAATCAAATTATAGATAAGGAAAATATTTTTAAAAAAATTTTACACGAAAAATATAGAAAAAATTACAATATTTTAAAATAAAATGCATGATGTGTCCAATATGACCAAAATAGTAATTGACGCGATTTTTTTCCAAGGTTTACTAAGGTTAATTAATCTTTAATACAGATATATATTTTGTAATTTTACTTAAAATGTTACAATATAAATTCTGTATTTCTTTCAACGGAAAATACAATAAAATTTAACAAATTCTTTTTTTCAGAAATAAATTCTTAAGATATGAAAAAACTTGAAAAATTAAAACTTTTAACTACATTCTGTTATTTAGTGCAAGTAAAATTTAATGAGTATTTCAGAACTAATTCTGAAATAATATAAACTTTTCAGTTTTTAATTTTTATTTTATAAATACTTAAAAATCCTTTTTTTTTTTTTTTTAATTCTTTTATTTGAAGATTTTCTTAAAAATTTAAACAGCGTTACAAAACAAACAAATGAAAATGTATTTTCATTTATACTCATCTTTACAAATACAAAATAAAAAACAAAATAAAGAAAACTCACCTGTAATTTCTTAAGAAAAATCCCAAATTTCTTTTTTATGATTATTAATATTTAAGAAGATCAAAATATAAAAAGAAAAAAAATGAAAAATATCCTTGTATTACATACAAATGAAAATCAAAGAAATGGAAGGTTTAAAGACCGCATTTTGGAAAACTTTCCTTTTTCCCTTTTCTATTCATTACTCATATTTATTGATGTTTGAATGTATTTAATATATTTATTTTTCGATATAATAAGGAAAAATTAAAGACTACAAATAAAAGGCAGTAACAGAATTTAAAACAATGCACATTTACTATTGTAAATGGTAAACAAACGGAGAATACAACATATCTTAGAATAAATAAATTATAGGTGCCATTTAGGTATATAATACAACAGATTATTTCATGGTTCTGCAGAAAATTGCGGAGAAACTCGTACATAAAAAGAAATAATAATTTTAAGTATAGGAATTTAAGAAACTAAACATACAACTAAGTGTAATGGAATATAGCTGATTTGATAATTGGTAGTACTTATTACTTTTATCTAATCTATTTTTATCTACTTCTACTAATTTTAATAAATTATTGTCATTTCTGCAAGTATCAACTAAATATTTCATTTATGTAAACTTTCTGTTGTATTATAGATATGTGTACCGTCTTTTGTTGATCGTTCTCTAGCTCGTCCACCGATTGCAAAAAAAAGAAGTTTTCTTTTTTTTAACTTTTTTCCCTGGGACATTAATGTGATCTGGAAATTACACAGCCCTTCTTTTGCAGATATGGCTGTTAATGGTCCTTCCTCCCTACACTGGAAGTTTCTTTTTGCAGAAAAAAAAAAGTTGGTTTTTCCCAATGCTTCTGTTAAAATTTTACATACATGAAATTTCTACAACTTGATTCCTACATACATTATAGAACGACAGTCGTATTTTATCTGTTCACATAAATAAGTTTTAAGATTTAAAAAGTAAAACTTAAGATTTTTAAGAAATGTTTAACGATATCTTATTCTAAGCGACTGAAAGAAATTACTGCTTAAAAATTTAAAGTAATCTTTAAAAATTCAAAGTTTTGTTGCAAAAAATGTTTGGAGTTAAATTCTTGAATTATTTTTTAAACCTTATCTTTAAAACCTTAAATTGCTTGAAAATTTCATTAAGAGACAGACCTACAAAAATATTTCTTGAAATGTGAAACAAAAAAAAAAAAAATCATTCATACTATATAGGTAGTATAATAAACATTTTCCAGCTTGTTGAATCTCATATTATTATTTTTCCATTTTTTTTTTTTTTTTTTTTATGTTGTTTTATTCACCATAAAATCCGGATAAACAAACAGACCTGTTCAAATGATGTCGTCTTTGTAATATCTAGAAAATATATTTCATCCTTTCAAAAATAAAAGCCGTAAAAAGGGTTCTGACAATTTTCATTGTTTTTCTTTCTCATTATTATTATTTTTTTAATAATTTTTTTTTTATTATATAAAATTATTTAAAAAGAAAAACTTTTCATGAAAAACTTAAAGGACTTAATATGACTCCTTAAAAAATTTATTTCATTCTATAGAGTAAAAAAATATCATTGAGAAAACAACGAAATAATTTAATTTGTATGGTTAATAATTATTAATAATAAGTCTCTTAACTAAAAATATTATGAAGTAATGAAAGAAAATTTCTCATGAAATTAATCAGAATTTCATAATACACAATTAAAACTTTTTATTATATAGTATTAAAATCTGGTTGTTTAGATAAATTTTGCTAAAACGATAATTCAATAAATTTTTAAAGTATGTATTTAAAACAGGAGACCGTACAAAATGAAGGTCTAGTTTTAAAACAAAAACTTCGGATCATAAAGAAACTAAAACAAATACTAAAAACTAAAACCATAGAATGAGTATTTATTTCGGCCACATTTTCTATTCGATGTTTCATAAATGAAGAAATATAGTAAGAATTTTTTTAATATACAGAGTGATTCATTAATGAGCGCCTTCAAATATATCATCGTGTAGGGGATAATCTCTAAACAACACGTTTGTATGGAGGGGCACGATTGTGGGGACAATAATTTTAGAGTTTTTGATCAAAAATTATTTTTGTTTTGAATAAAATACCCATTCTACTTCTGTTATGAACAAAATTAAAGCATTCTCTGTAACAGTTTGCTCTAAAACTTTAACAATTATAATAAGTGGCCAAAGTGACCTCTTTTTTCTTCAGTACATACTTTTGTATTCTTCTTATTAAATGTTTTTCGACTCTGAAAAATGTAGAAGAGTTTAAACGCAATATGTAACACTCTTAGTTTTTTCTATGCCATAATTATTTCTAGTTGCTACTGATATGGAATAGACAAAACTTTTCAGATAGCCCCATAAAAAAAATCAAATGGCGTTTAGTTAAAAATTCTTACAGACCAAAAAATAGAACCAAGACGGACAATTCATTCTCTTCAAAAGTTCAATTTAAATAATGTCTTACAGTTAATGAAAACTGAGATGGACAAATGTCATACATAAAATACATATGTCTTTTTATTGTATCTCTCCATACAAAAGTTTTATTCACACATTATTCCCTACCCTGCACCTTTATAATGAATCACCCTGTATGTACAAAATACCATAAAATCCGTTCAAAATAAGTTTTTTTTATTTTTAATTTAAAAAAGCCAACTGAAATTTATCTAGCATTTCACCATATATCGTTGTGACAGCAATTTTACATGAAATCCAAATTTTAATATTTTGAATTCTGAAATGAAGCTAAGCTTAAATGATATAAAACTTTCGATTACAATTTTGTATTGCTATATTTTAAAACAAGAGACAAAATTTTGGTAACCAAGTTTAAAAAGATATCGTACTGAAATGGAGACAGTTTAAAAAGGAAACATTTAAATCTTCATTCATAATTTAGTATTATGTATCGTATATAAAATACATATTTGAAATGTAAATTCATTAAATATCGTACTTTTTTAAAAAATGTGTGACAATTCCATTTCTAAGTAATATTGGTTTTTCTTTTATTTTTTTTTATTTTTCCATCATTCTCTGCTTTATCTTATATATGCGGTATGAATTGGATAGTTTTTACAAAAATAGTAAACAACAATAAAATTAAGTGTTCTCCAATTTCGTAAATATTCGCAGTATAGGTTTACTACAATATATATGGCAATCAGCACTCAGCAGTAATATGTAAAATGTGTTAAAGCATTTAGGTTAACCATTTTCTATATACAGATCTTATAATTTCTTTTATTTCTTTCAAATTTTTCACTAATTTTATCTTACACCTTTTTTACCGACCGCATACATTAATGTATAAGGTAGGTGTTGTTTTCATACTAAAAATTTGTACCCGAGATTTTCGCAAAAATGCACTACTCCGGTGTGGAGAAGGCTGTAAAAAAATGTTCAGCATGATGTCCGTTTGTGTGTGTGTGTGTGTGTGTGTGTGGGTGCGTGTGTGAGTATGTCTGTTGGCACGTGTACAGCTTAAAGACTGAGCGGAATTTTTTGAAATTTCATATTTAAGGTTTTGACATAAATATCTCAGATTGATAAGCTTTTGAAGCAAATCGGACAACCACAAGTGGTAGTTTACTAATGTACTTTTTAAGTTTTTTACGAATATTTCGTAACAGAAAAATTTTGTGAGAAAAATTATTAAGAAAAAGTTGTTACACAAGTAAAGAGGAACAACTTTGCCATAGAACATTTTTTGATCCGACTAACTTTAACTTTTATTTAATTTTTTTTCTAAGTCCAAATTTCATACATAACACTCCATATGAATTTATATGAACAATTTTTTTTTGTTTTTTTTTTATATCTCTAAAAATTTTTATACATACATATGTATGTACTTATATCTATGCCAATGCATATTATTCATTTGTTGATGACATAAAATTAAAACGGTAAAATTTTTGTTAGCAGATTTAATATTAATCTTGTTTGTTTTGTATTTGTTTACAGTTTTTATTATTTTTTACTTTTAATATTATTTTTTGAATGAAAAAAAAATCATGTATCTACATTACAATAATAATAATAATAATAATAAATGGATGTATGAATGAATGTACATATATTTTTACGATTTCATTGCATATAATTATTTTTATTGAATAAAACAAAATGTTATTAAATTATTAGAAGTTATTTTGCTTTGATATAAATTATTATGTAAAAAATCTATAAATTTTGGCATTGTACTTTTTGTGTAGTGGCGGTCGGTCCTGTGGTGGCGACAGCTGATTTTTTTTTTATATAATCATCGAAAATCGGATCACTAGAATAATAAATAATATATAAACATATTGATTCTAAATCTAAAAACACTTCCTCATAAATATTCCAATTCCTACCTTCCTCTGATTAAAAACTTGACCTACTGAAATATTAACTACAACAGAAACTACAGCAACAGAACAACAGGCAACAAAAAAGTATAAAAGAGTTCTAAGTAAAAAAAAAAAAAAATTAATATGATATCTTTCCTTCCATTTAAAATAGAACTGAATTTTGTTTTTGAATTTTACTTTAATTTCTAAAAGCTTTTTTTGACCTAATTATAAGAAGTATAAGAATACACATAATTTTAGATGTATACAAACAGGATTTTGTCCTCGTGTAAAAATTGTTTGATTCCTTTAGGTTATAATTTCTATTTGTATATAATACACGTGTCGTTAACTGAAACAAAATATAATTACATCAAAGATTAACAATACTTGAGATTTTTTAAGACTTAGAATACAGAATTTTTTATTTTGATGAAATGTTTATTTTACTTTCCTTTTTTTTTTGTACAAAAAAACAAAAACTTTAAAAACTTTTTGGAGAAATTTACTTAAAAATATATATTTTGTTTTTTTTTTTTTTGGGAAGAAAAATTCTTAAAATATATATTTACTTTTCTCTTTTAAAATCATAAATTTATATATTGCGTACTTCTTAAGGACTATAAATTTATATTAAAAATCAAGCCAAAATAATCTTACTTGAATACTTTAGTTAAAAACACGCAACTCTTTAGGGTTTTTTAAAACTATTTCTAATTTTTTTTTTTTTTTTATTAATTTTAATATTCACTTAATTAATTTTGTAAAACTTAAAAGCTTAAGTTTAATAACCTATCAATGACATGATTTAATAGTTTTATTTTAGACGAGTAAACTAAATTTCTTTGGAAAATTTAGAAAGAATTATAATTTAAACAAAATTGAAGAATATTTTCTGTAGGTTTTACTTTGTTATGCTTGTATATAAGTAAAGAATATTGTAATTTTTATAAAAAGTTTTAAGCATTTTTGAAATAATTTCTGTGCGCATAATAATATAGTATGTTTAACAGTAGTATTGTAAGTGCCGCCTAATTTAATAGAAATCATCCACAGATCTGTATGATTTCCAGTACCAGTAATACTTTAGTACCAATACTGATGTTAAAAATTTATTTTAGTAAAGTATTAGTATCACTCTTCGATTATATATATATATATGGTCGAAGGTATCACTGAACAATACTAAAAAAAACATTAGTATTAGTAAAAAAAAATACTTTTATTGGTGGTCTGAAGTTGTTAAGGATATATTGGGAAAATGTTTAAAATATCCGCTGGTTCCTAGGTGGAACTCATTATACTATTCCATTTTAAAAATTTCGTCGGTGAAAGAAAAAATAAATAATTTCTGTTCCAAATTATGCGTTCCAAAATTTGTTACTTAGACAGTTATTACAGCCTTATGTTTCCAAGCACTAGATTTTTTACAAACAGGAAATTATTTATTATGAACTATGAACTAATTTTTATGTCTAATTTTCTATAACTTGTCGTATTGAGGATCAGTTCTCGGTTGCGCAGTCTTATTATTATTAAAGTGAAGGAACTGTTTAATTTGTTCAAATCTATTACGACTCATTTCATCACTAATTATATCTATTCGAAAATCTTGGAACCAATACATTCGATATTGTGGTAGTTTTAGCACTCCCATATATAAAAAAATATCAACATATCGTTCCATTTCATCCGTTGTAACTTTAATTTCTATGCCACTACTCTGCATTGCGTTTTTGTTTGTTTCTTCGCAAATTTTTGAAAAAAACTGAAGAATCAAAATATTGATAAAAATTTTGTAATGGAGTCAAAACATTTTCTGCGGTCAAAGGAATTTGGTTGCTCCATTCGCATGAAGGATGCCTGAATTCCATTTTTTTCCATTTTAAATTTTTAATGTTTAATTTCTGAAATTTAGATTCTTTTACTAACATATCTTTAAAATCTTCATAAGCTAAATCTGCCATTAAATCTTCTTCTTCTTCATAGCCTTCACCAGTTTGTCTTGACAATGAAAATATTTTCTTCTTCATTTTCAAGATCAAATTGATGCAGTTTTTCATGAATTACTTCTTCCAGCATCAGAGTCTTCAACTTCATCTTCAGAAACATCCCAATTCATATTTAAAATAAATGCAATATCATTTTCATTTAAACCATTAGATTGTTTAGAATTCATTTTTCTAAAATAATTTAAAAATAAACAAATACCATAAGTGCCCGTAGTTGCTTATATAATAAGCAACTTTTATTTTTTCTTAATGTTTGGACTTACCTTAATTATAATTTTATATTTTTTGTTTTTAAACACTAATTTAAAATAATATTTATTATAAAAAATTTTTTAATTATTTTATTACCAGAAATATAATAAATAAGACACTTACAATCGAGAAAATTATTTCAAATAATTTTTGGAAATCCCCAAATAATAAATTACTAAAAACAAATTTCATTTTAATTTATGTTCCACTAAAAATATATTAAAGTGGAACAAAATACTTCTACTGCTTATAAGCAACTCTTGGCAACAAAGGGTTCTCAGTAAAAAATACTAAACTATCATATAGCTCTGACCATCCGAGTAATTTTATCATTTTTATATGTAATATTTTTTGATTACGTGAACTTTGTAGCAGCGATGAGGCTTACCGTAGAGGTTATTTGTACCAATTTAAATACAGTTTCTTAAACTTTTGCTAAATTTCCTCAATTTGGATCTAGCCTTAAATATATTAGACTTAGATGTTGTATGGAATTTATTGATCAAGCTCATTGAGTCGTAATACAAATTTGTTGATGCATCAATTTTCAAAATTTGCTGTAAATTTTAATAGTCAATTTCTAGGATTCTAGTTCAAGTAAAATTAGTACAAAACTAAGATAACACAATTTAAATGTATTGCGATGTCATCTACTGCTTTAATGCGATGTCATCTACTGCTTCTTCATCTATTTTATTTTTCAGTTTAAAAGTTTTTGCAACCTTTATCTGAAGTTAATGTTTGCAGTAACTTTAAAGGACACAACAATACGGTTAGCTTATAAACAGTATTAGTTCTAAAAATAGTTAATTTTCGCTAACAGCTAAAAAAAACTATTCACTAAAACTTTATTTTAGTTCAAAGCTTATTTGTATTCAAGGTAAAAACTAACAGTGTGTAAATCAATCATCATCGTAATAATGTATATCGTAACAACAATAATAATAACAGCTGCTACAGTGAAACTATCCTTAGTTACATCATGCAGGAAGGTTGCTTTCAATTAATTATCTCATGCAGGAAGCTGTTATACAATACTGCATGTTGTAACTGTTAATGGGTATAGTAAGTAACAAGCAATAAAATAGTAATAAATAAAATAATAATAGGCGGATTCATAGTTACCAAAGATCAATCAATCTGAGATATTTACATCAAAACCTTAAATATGAAATTTCAATAAATTCCGCTTCGTCGTTTAGGCTGTACACGCTGGCCACAAACATACCCAGACATACATACAGAACAGAAGGAAATTACGCTAAAAAAATTTTACAGGCTTTTACGCACCGGAGTAATAGCATATTTGCTAAAATCTCTGGTACAGTTTTTTAGTATAAATACCTACCTATGAATACCTACAATACCTACCTTATATATTAATGTATGCGGTCTGTAAAAAAACTGCATATAAATCAAATTTATCCACATTACAATATATCTGCTTACCCTAAAAAATCACATTAAAATGTATCTTATACTTAAACTGAAAATCATTTAAAATAATTTAACAAACAATTAACTTCAAATAAATATCATTTTTATCAAATCCATTTACCAAATCCAAAAATTTAAGAAATAACTTCTAAATTTTAAAGAAAAAATCCTAACTTTTAAAACTTACATAAATCAAAAAACTAAATTAATATCTGATTGAACTACCAACTAATTTCGAAAGGACTAAATTTTTTAAATTTTCTCTTCAAAAGTTCACACCCAAAACAAAAAAAAAAATAATTTTTCTTAAAAACTTTTTTGTTTTTTTTAATAATGGTACCAAAAACTTTAAAGTTGAAAAATTGCAATTTGTTTTGCTATTTATTTTTTCTTGTTCTTCATCAATTTTTTTTTCAGGGAAACAGAAAAGTTTTGATTTTTTTTACGGAACCCAAAACAATAGAAAAATTTTTATTAAAGATTCAACTTTTTTTTTTGTATAATTCCATTTTTTTTCTTTTTTCTTTGTTTGATTTAGACACTAACTTAATTTTAAACTACCACTTTCGACTTGAAAATACTTGACCCAGTATGTTTTTAGCACATTTCCAAAAAAATTTTGAAAAAATGTGCTTATTAGTTTCACTCTGTCCGTCCGTCCGTCCGTCCGTCCGTCTGTTTACAAAACTTCTACACCGTTAAAGATAGAGAAAAAAAATTTTAACCATAGGTAGGTCTCATAAAAAAAATAATTTTGTGGAACAACTTTTTCATGTAGCCCCCCCCATTACGGAGCTACACCCCCTCAAACTTTGAAAAAGCCCTATTTTTAAATGCATATATCTTATGTTCTGCTTAAGATTTTTTCAATCTGAAAACGTCATTCGACAGGTATTTCTTTTATCTTTGTAAATTATTATCAAAATTATACAAGTTTTTTAAATTTAGTATTTAAATTTACCGTTATGTGAAAACCAAATTTTGCATGATTTTTCTACTTTCATAACTCCGGCACGCTTCTAGATAGAAGCTTGAAATTTTGAGGCAAGAAAGAACTTTTAGAATTAGTATAAGTTTGCTCAGAAAATTTTTTTGGACCACCCCCTGTTTATAAGCTATTAGGGCTTAAAAATTGAAAATTTGCTATTTTTAAACACCTGTAACTTAGGAACCTGCACATATTTTACTTCTGCATGATGTAAAAATTAAAGCTACAATAATATATTTTTACGTGTGTGAAAGGTTTATTTTAGTTGTAAAGGGTTCCAAAGTTGCAGCTCTTCAAAATTGTAAAAAAGCCCCATTTTCAGATGTATATATCTCGGGCTCTGCGTAACAGTTTTGCAATCTAAAACCGGCAGAAGATCGAAAATTTTATTATCTATATAAAACAATGTCAAAATTATGTAATATTTTGTAATTTACGATTTAAATTTACCGTTATGTGAAAACCACATTTTGCATGAAATTTCTTTTTTCATAACTCCGGCACCGCTTTAGATAGGAACCTGAAATTTTGAGACAAGAAAGAACTTTTAGAATTAGTATAAGTTTCCTCAGAAAATTTTTTGGTAACACCCCGTCTTTAAGAGTTATTACGCCTCAAAAATTGAAAATTTGCTATTTTTAGACACCTGTAACTTAGGCACCTGTAAAAATTTTTCTTCGGCAAGACATGAAAATTAAAGCTGCAATAATATATTTTTACGTGTGTGAAAGGTTTATTTTAGTTGTAAAGGGTTCCAAAGCTGCAGCTCTTCAAAATTGTAAAAAAGCCCCATTTTCAGATGTATATATCTCGGGCTTTGCGTAATAATTTTGCAATCTAAAACCGCCAGAAGATCGAAAATTTTATTATCTATATAAAACAATATCAAAATTATGTAATATTTTGTAATTTACGATTTAAATTTACCGTTATGTGAAAACCACATTTTGCATGAAATTTCTTTTTTCATAACTCCGGCACCCCTTTAGATAGGAACCTGAAATTTTGAGACAAGAAAGAACTTTTAGAATTAGTATAAGTTTCCTCAGAAAATTTTTTGGTAAAGCCTCCTCTTTAAGAGTTATTACGCCTCAAAAATTGAAAATTTGCTATTTTTAGACACCTGTAACTTAGGCACCTGTAAAAATTTTTCTTCGGCAAGACATAAAAATTGAAGCTTCAATAATATATTTTTACGTGTGTTAACAGCTTTTCTTAGTTATATAGGATTCCGGACTTACGGCCCCTCAAAATCTCAAAAATGTCCTATTTTCAAGTTTTTTCTTATTACATGAAATTTTCAAATTTTTGTGTAAGTCACACTTCTAAACAGTTTGTATTGAGTTTTGGAAATGTGCGCTTTTAAAAACCGTTGGTTTACATTCTACCTTGTTTTTTTTGTTTTTAATTTAAATCAGGAATTATTTAAAAATCGTTTAATATATTTTCTTGCATTTGTATTTTATTGAAAAACTAATTTAAGTTGTACAAAATGAAGTATTATTTTTGGAAATTCTAATTTATAAGACATCATTTTTAAAAACTTAACCATAAGTAAGAAGAAAATTAATTTTTGCAACAAATGCGCTTCTGATCATCTAATGATCGTTCTTTATTATATGCAATTCTTACAAGATTTAAATTAGATTTTCACAACAAATGATTATACTTTAGAAAAAACACATAGCTGAAATCAAATTAATTATTAAATATTATTTTTAATAATGCGACGTTTTGTCGGAGTAACACTGCAAAGTAAAAATTAAACTCAAGAATCCAACAACTAAAACGAAAAAAGAAAATGTAAATTACAAAAATTCAATTACCTTAAATCATAGTATTGTAGATAAATTAATCTCTAGACCATACGCTAACACAATTTTTTATTCTTAAAGGGGGATCATATACTGCATATATGCATGCATCTGTTTTACATTATTGCGTAAATTTAAAAAAGTTGAGTTATTTTTGCTTGCACATTTTGCATGTGTAGTAATATTGTAATTTGTTCAATTTAAAATAAAATTTCATAGATATAACAATGAAAATGAAAATGATATAAGATAACTAACAATGAAAAATAAATCAATTAAAATAAATTATAACAAAATTAGCATCATAGAGAAATTTTTGAAAAAAAATTTTAAAATTTCATGCCTTTTTACCTGTTTGTAATAGATTAAGATGAGAATACAGAGCCAATTTCAGGTAAAACTACTTCAACGTGTTTCCAACAAACATTTAACTATAAAACGCATATAAAGGCCTTTTCGAACCATCACACTAAACATTGCATTTCACACTAAATACTACCTTATCACACTATTTTTTCATCCCTGTCCGGAATTCATCGCACTTAACACTTGATTATCTGTCCAAAAATTAGAGTTTTGAAAACCATACTAGATGATCACACTTACACTAAAAATAATTTTTTTTTGTTTTCGTTAAAAGTATAGTGAATATAAAAAAATAATATAAAAATGAATAATAATGCAAGAAATAAAAGAAGAAGGAAGATAATAAAATATACTATTTTGCGTAATATTTCTTTATTATTAAATAATATAATTTATTTGTAAAATAATAGAATTGTAAGTTAATTGTTGGTTGTTGTAATAATTTAATAATATAGAAAATTTATGCCTACCTAACCTATGTTATATAATACAGCTTCCATATTTCTTCTTTTCACATAAAATTTAAAAATTAAAATAATAACAATTAACAATTAATGTGCATTCATAAGCATACATATGTGCATTCAAAATTTACTCAATATTGCCATAGCGATTATAAATAATTCTAAATATAGTTAAATAATGCTAGGTAGTATAAAATGCTTTTATTGGACCTGTCAAAATTAATTTGACATAAAAATACTATAAAAATATGCATTTAGAAGGCTGATTCTACACCTATAAATTTTTTAAAACAGAAATTTAGTGCGATATTTATTACGATAATCAATTATTTTCAGATGGTTTGGAAAGGCCATTTTGTAATTTTTTCCAACAGTTCTTAAAAAGTGGCTTTATGCAAAAAGTTATTAAAGCCTAAGATAGACGTATTTTCCAGCTCTAATAACTTTTAATAAGAAGGTAATAACTTTTAATTAAATATTCCTATAGTATGTATATATTGCTTTTAATGCCATTTTATCATAAGGATTATTCTATTTTTTTCTTGCTGAAGCCATTACAAGCAGGCAAAAACATTTTAGTACTGAACATAAAAATAAGCATGCATATATGTAATATATTATAGCCGCCTAACATACGTACATATATTAAAAATTAAATAAAGTTGTAGTTTAGACTTTTCAAAAAAAAAAAAGAAATTACAATTTAATGTTTTGAAAAAAAAAAAAATTTGAAAATCTGTAAAATTTTAAAAAAAAAACAAAAAAATAAAACAAAATAAATGAAAAATTAAAACAAATTGAAAATAAAAAATAAATTTTAAAATGAAGCGTAAAATGAAAACAAATGTTAAAATTTTATGTCCTTTGATAGAAGTAAAAAAAAAAACTTAGAACAAATCAAACTAAACTAAACTCAAAAAAAATATAAAAGAAAAACTTTTCGTTTTATTTATTTTTTCTTTTGTTTTTTATTTTTTCTTATGTTCTTTTTAGTTTTGTTTTATTCAACTTTTCCCTCTACTTTTTCGTTTAAATTTCAAATCTTCTTTTTTTTCTATTCTACTTTTATAAACATTAACTTTTTTGGACATTCCGGATAAAGTAAAAAAAAACTAAATCAAAACACAAAAAAAATTTTTTTTACAAAAATAAAAGTAGATAACTCAAAACAAAAAAATTTATTTCCGGGAAATTAAAATTTATGTTTGTTTAACTATTTGTTAAAACCAGTATTTATTAAGAATACATACATATTTTATGTATAGTATGTAATATAGGGAATGCAATACCGGTATGATGTGTTAATTTCCGGTACTAGCAGATTAAAAATATTAAAATAATAATATAATTTTTATCATCTAACAATTAAAATTCTCTAAAGATATAATGTTAACAATAATGGTGGAGGAGGTCTTACACCACAAGAGGAAATTAAAGCAATTATAAAATTTTTATAATAAAAATATTAGTTACCTTTAAAAATAAGAACTAGTAGATTTGTTCATGTAGTTAAAAGAAGCATTCTTTATGATAGTTTTGCAGATGTTTAGATAACCGGAAGCCGCAAAAAATAAGTTTTACTAAAATTAATGCCATTCAATCTATAAGCAAAATGTCAACTTATTACTTTAAAAAAAACACAAAAACAAAAATAATTATTCAGAGGAATTTAAAACAAAAATGTTCAAAACATTTTTATTAGCAAATAAATAAAACAAAAGCAAAATTTTTTATATTCTCTATATTATTTCCATATATTCCATATATTCCCATTTTATTACACATAGGTTACTATATGAAAATAAATAAAAAAAAAGTACCCTTTAAAAGGCCGGCGGTCTATGTTTATTTTTCAATTATAAAATTCCATATATTTCCCATTAGGGTTCTAAAAAAGAAAATTTATTTTCCATCCATTTCCTTAACATTCACTCATTTGGAATTTTTTATTCTTCTTTTGACTACTATAAGAAGTATTTATTACATATTTGACAAAGCTTTAATTTCTGGATACATTAGTTTCTAATTTCTATAAGCCATTAAATTACTCATCTGTATTTATTGTGCAAGACTATTAAACGCAAATATTTTTATTTTTGTGCCATCTATTATCTTATAGAAAAACTATATTTTTTCTTTTTATTATGTATTACGATCATATGCTATTAATCCAAGGCCTTTGGAACGAAAAACCGGTGTCTTAATCACTAAATTATTGGCTGGATACTCACTTGTAATAATGAGTCGAAATTGGTTCAAATTTTAAGACCTAAAACTTGTATCGAGATTTATTCCTATACATACAGACTGACATACTTATAATGTATTACATGTATATATATAAAACCGAGAAAAAATGCAGTATAGTAGACTGCGTCAACTGTGGGATACTCCATAAAACATGTTTTACAAAATTTCAGATTTTTTACTTAATTAAGTATACAGAGATATATTTTTGCAGATTTTGAAGTGTATGACAGTTTCTCGAACGTGTTGCCCCTAACCAACAACTTTTTATAGAAGTTATTGCCATAAAACTTGATTATCTTTTAGAAAATTTCAGTTGCCTAACTTAAATTTGTTCCAATATAAACAAGCTACCTGACTACTCTAGCACAACCAAAATTTACAGAATTTGCAAGAATGCAACTTGACATCTTCCCATCTTCCGATCCATATATCTAAATCTATATTTAGCTTGGCTCTTTTAAGATCCTCCACAAACGCAATGGCAAATTTATTATACCCTTGAACATACGTTCATACGGGTACAATTACACGAAAGGTAAAAAGTATAAACTTTCAAAAGGTAATGAATTTGGAATGAAAAATGATGGTGAAATAAATGTATTAAGTAACTTTTGGCTATCAATCTTCTTATTAAGGATTTCTTACTTTATATTTCTAAAACACACATACTAAAATATTATTAGAAAAGAAAAGATAATTTTCACTTTATTTAAGAGTAATAGAATTTTCAATTGCTAAAAAGTGTAATTAATATCAATTTTAAATTGAATGAATTGATGATAAAATTCTTCTAAATAATATATTATGAGATTGTTAGTAAAATAATTTTTTTATAAGATTCTTAGCAAAATATATATATTTCTTTTTAATACGAATGGAAAGAAAAACTAATAACAATATTACATAACGTTATAGGCTAATTAAATAAGATAGTTTTAAAATCAAACTATAGATTGTTTTTGATAAAAATTACCTCCTTTTTATTGTTTCATCTAAAATGTTCAACCTCTATTTACCAATCTTCTCTTTAATAACTTTTAAATACATTCTCAAAATTTTTTTCCAAATTTCGCTTATAAGTTTTTCTCTGGCCTTCTGCCCAAATTTTTACACCATTTAAGATATAGATATAGTAAATTTTAACCATAGATAGATTTGATTAAAAAATGAATGTTATGGGATTAATGAATGAATATTCTAATATTTTCTTAAGATATTTTCAATCTAAAAACAACAGGAAGTTAAGCCTTAAAAATCAATGTAAAAATTATGTAATTTGGTGTTTAAGTTTACCTTTATGTAGAACGCTCCAAATTTTTAGTCTCTCGTATTTTCGGAACACATTTATTGAAATCCTTGAGCCTTGAAATTTTAAGAACATCTTTGAAAATTAGCTCATGTTATCTTAGAAAACTGTAGTTTTTATTTTTAATTTTTTTTTACTTTTCAACACCCTTTGGGAACGTAGAGCTTTCACAAAGGCGCGCCACCAATTTCTATTTTGGGGTATTAATTTGACTTCTGCCAATGTTTTCCTTTCTGTTTCTATCTCTTTTCCAATTGTTCTTCTCTAAGTGTTTCTGAATCTCCTTACTTTTTTTCTTCTCTGGAGGTTCCAGTCTAATGCTTGTTCAGCAGTGGAGCCCCTTCTCAGTATGTGTCCTATCCACCTGTATTTCTTTTTTCTTATCTGTATGTGAATAGGATTTGTTGTGGTGTTCATGGCCAGGTGATTACCCATATAATCCGAAAATATTTCTTGATGAAAGCCTACAGTTTGTTTATATGGCGTTCGTTTATTAGCCAAGTTTACTTACTTGAAAAACTAAGAAAAAAATTTCCAAATTTTGATTCAAAAATCACAATTTTAAAATTCTTTTTATTGTCTTTCTGAAAATGTTCACCTTTAAAAACCGTAAGTTTTACATGCAGCCTTCTTTTAGCTTTCATTATCTCAAACTAAATCATACAATAACAATACAATAAAGAATTCCGACTTTTGTTTGGGCTTAAAATTAAGTTATTTTGAGTTAGTGAAGTTTTAATGTGATGAATTTAAATGTTATTCATCTTAACATCTTTTGATATCCTTTATCTTTATACCCTACACCTAAAGTATAGGGTATATTAACTTTGGTATGGTGTTTGTAACCACCAAAAGCGAGTTAGGTATAGACATGTATATATATTCTGAATCAGGATCACCGCCGGAGTCGATTTAGCGATGTCCGTCCGTCCGTCCGTCCGTACGCACGATACCTCAAAAAATAATGATACTATCTTGATGAAATTTATATAGTAGGTTACTAATTACGAAAGAAAGGCTAAGTTCAAATCTGGACAAAATCCGTCCATGGGTTCGGATTCTGGAAGCTTCCGAATGATTCCGGAGCAAACGAGATTATCTCCAAAAGCAACAAAGATAGAACCTTCAGATTTTGTACAATGATGTTTCTTCCCATTCGATTTATGTCTCTGAAATTTAAGAGGATTTGGTTCATGGGTTTGGGTTTTGGAAGCTTCCGAACGAGCACCAGAGCAAATGAGATTATCTCCAAAACCAACAAAGATAGAACCTTTAAATTTTGTACAATGATGTTTCTTCCCGTTCGATTTATGTCTCTGAAATTTAAGAGGATTTGATCCATGGGTTTGGATTTGGAAGCTTCCGAACGAGCCCCAGAGCAAATGAGATCATCTCCAAAACCAATAAAGATATAACCTTTACTTTTGGCAGAATGGTGTTCTTTCTTGTATGATTTAGGCCTCTGAAATTTAAGAGGATTTGGTCCATGGGTTTGGATTTGGAAGCTTCCGAACGAGCACCAGAGCAAATGAGATTATCTCCAAAACCAACAAAGATATAACCTTTAAATTTGGCAGGGTGGTGTTCTTTCATGTTTTATTTAAGTCTCTGAAATGTGAGAAGATTTGGTCCATGGGTTCGGGTTTTGGAAGCTTCCGAACGAGCCCCAGAGCAAACGAGATTATCTCCAAAACCAATAAAGATAGAACCTTTAAATTTTTTATAATGATGTTTCTTCCAGTTTGATTTATGTCTCTAAAATTTAAGAGGATGTGGTCCATGGGTTTGGATTTTGGAAGCTTCCGAACGAGCCCCAGAGCAAATGAGATTATCTCCAAAAACAACAAATATATAACCTTTAAATTTGGCCGAATGGTGTTTTTTCATGTTTGATTTAGGTCTCTGAAATTTGAGAGGATTTGGCCATGGGTTTAAATTTGAAAGAATTTGAACCGTGGATTCGAATTTTAGAAGCTTCCGAACGAGCCGCAGGGCAAATGAGATTATATCCAATACGAACAAAGGTAGAACCTTTGAATTTGGTACAATGGTGTTCTTTCGTGTTTGATTTATGTCTCTGAAATTTAAGAGGATTTGGTCCATGGGTTTGGTTTTGGAAGCTTCCGAACGAGCCCCAGAGCAAATGAGATTATCTCCAAAACCAATAAAGATATAACCTTTACTTTTGGCAGAATGGTGTTCTTTCATGTATGATTTAGGCCTCTGAAATTTGAGAGGATTTGGTCCTTGGGTTCGGATTTTGAAAGCTTCCGAACGAGCCTCAAAGCAAATGATATTATCTCCAAATGCAACAAAGATATAACCTTTAAATTAGGCAGAATGGTGTTCCTTCATGTTTGATTTATGTTTCTGAAATTTGTGAGGATTTGGTCCATGGGTTCAAATCTTGGAAGCTTCCGGACGAGCCCCAGAGCAAACGAGTATATCTCCACAACCAACAAAGATAGAACTTTTATTTTTAGTACAAAGGTGTTCTGTTATGTTTCCTTTTCTGTAAAATTGGAAACTGACATTTGAAAGAATTTGAATCATGGGTTCGTATTTTGGAAACTTCCGGACGAGCACAAGAGCAACGAGCATATCTCCAAAACCAACAAAAGTAGAACCTTTAAATTTAATAGAATGGTGTTTAATTAATTTAATTAAATTAAATAGAAATCTAGAGATTAAATTTAATAGAAATCTTTATGTTCCCGAGATGGATTCGATGAATTGGAGTGGCAATTCGGGTAGCTGACACAAACCTCCCAAGGACTACCAATCTTCGAAAATAATTAAGATAGAAACTTAAAATTTTATACAAGGGTGTCAAGCATATCCCAAGCGGATGCCTCTTTTACGTTCTTGAAATTCGAGTTGAATAAGACAGAAAAGGGAAGAAGTTCAAGCAGCTGCCAAAAACACTTATGGATTTTTAATTTAATTCGAATTATTCAGGTGTAGGGTATTAATAAGTCGGTTGCATCGACTTACTGTTACATTTACTTGTTTTATATCCGGTTCAATCATCGAATTTTTTGTTTATTTTAGTCTTCTTTAGCATCTTTTAAATTGGGGCCTTGGTGGCCTAGTGGGTAAAAGCGTATAAAATACGCTGTAAACACCGAAGGAGTGTGGGTTCAAATTCTATACACGTCGTAAGAGTTATTCCCCCTTGCGACATTTATAGCCACGCCTGAACAGGAAAGGCTGTGTAATTTCCTGTCCACATTTATGTGGCAGAGAAATGCTTTAAAAAAAAAAATCTTTTAAATTACTTCTAAGTTTGCTTTTTTTTTTAAAAAAAATTGGGAATATATTCCCAAAACTAATTACTTATTTTTCATTAAATTATTTTGCTAGTTATAATTTTCAATACCCCATTGTTTTAGTAAATTGATCTTAAATGATTTACCTAAGAGTATTTTTAATTAAATTTTCTCAGTTGTCGAATTTAATTTATAATTGAATTTTTATATATGTAGTTTATAAAACAGTTTTTTTAATTATCTCTTTGTACGTTCAACCAATAAATATTTAATTCTACATAACCTCAAATAACATAAATTTAAGAGTTAGTGAATTTTGTTTTTTTTTTATTGTAAATTATTTTATTTAATTTGTTTTTCATTTTCTCTAAAAAAATGGATTTCACCAATTATTTCCTTTAATATATGTATGTATATGAATTTGTATTTTCAGCACTATTTTTCAAAAAAAATTTTAAAAATTAGCTTATTAGTTTCACTCTGTTCATCCGTCCCCCGGCAAAACTTTTATACCGTTTAAGATAGAATGATAAAATTTTAGCCACAGGAAGAAAAAAACAAGTAAATGTAACAGTAAGTCGATGCAACCGACTTATTAATACCCTACACCTGAAAAATTCAAGTTAAATTAAAAATCCATAAGTTATTTTAGTTTGGTATTTAACATAAGCTAAAAACATAAACGCTTTTACAACTCTTGTACAAAATTTCAAGTTTCTACCTTTATTAATTTATTAAATTACATTAAAAAAACGTTTCAAGACACTCTTGTACCAATTTTAAAGATTCTATCTTTATTAGTTTTGGAGCTATGCTCGTTTGCTCTTTGGCTAGTTCGGAAGCTTCCAAAATCCGAAGCCATGGATCAAATCATTTCAAATATCTGTTTTCAATTTTAAAGAAAAGGAAACATGACAGAACTTCTTTGTACCAAATGTAAAGGTTCTATCTTTATTGGTTTTGGGGATATGCTAGTTTGCTCTTGGGCTCGTTCTGAAGCTTACAAAATCCGTACCTAAACATAAAGGAAACATTAAGTGGCACCCTTAAACCAAATTTGAAGAGTCTGTCTTTATTGGTTTTGAAGATATGCTCGTCTGCTCTTGAGCTCGTTTGGAAGTTTACAAAATCCGAACCCATGAATTTTCCCAGGTGCAATCCCCACCTTACATTCGTAATTAGTAACCTACTATATAAATTGCATTAAGATACCTTTATTAGTTTTTAAGTTATCGTGTAAACGGACAGACACACGGACGGGCCGACAACATTGAATCGACTCAGGTAGTGACGCTGATTAAGAATATATATACATGTCCATAACTAACTAACATAACTCCTTTTGGTGGTTAAACACCATACTACAGTTACTATACCCTATACTTTAGGTGAAGGGTATAATAATGCTGTAAAATATCCTTTCTTAAGTAGCACCACTCATTACAGAGCTACAACCCCTCAAAATTTGATGATAAAGTCTCTTTTTCAAATATTTATATCTCAGATTCTACTTAACATTGTTTTCAGCTTAATAAGAACAAACAACATGACGTTTCTTTATAAATCAAATTAAAAATTATATGTACAAAGTTTTTAGATAGAACCTTGAAATTTAGAAAAGAATCTTCAGAGAAGACAGACATTTCGAAATTACTTTAAATTAATTCAGAAAACTTTCTTGTACCACCCGCTGTTCAAGATATTAGTGAATATTAAGAGATATTAGGGGATAAAAATTGGAAGTTTTTATTTTTAGACATATGTACTTTAGGGGTCTGTGCACTTGCAAAGTAAATCTTTAATTAAGTACTCTCAAAGCTAAAATTAAAATTCGAACATTATATTTTTACATGTGCTGTGTTGCCAGCTTTTCTTAATTAGATAGAGTTTCCTCAAAATTAAGGAAAATGTCTCTTAAGAAAAGAAAATTTATAAAAATTTTAGTGCAAATCTTAGTTTTATCACAACTTCAAACTGTTTTTTATAATTTTTTGGAAAATGTATGCTTTTAAAAACCTTTGATTTCACATTCTCCCTTATTTTTTTGTTAGTTATTCGATTATTGTTGAAAATTGAACTAAACAAAATATACAGATCAAAATTATTTTATACAAAATACTAATCATATCTGCTACAAATTAGATTAGTTTGTTATTTATATTTATAAAAAAATAAAAAACAATAAAGTAATTTAACTTTATAAAAACTTTTATC
The DNA here is from genome assembly GCA_947095535.1 of Poecilobothrus nobilitatus. Classification (NCBI taxonomy): domain Eukaryota; kingdom Metazoa; phylum Arthropoda; class Insecta; order Diptera; family Dolichopodidae; genus Poecilobothrus; species Poecilobothrus nobilitatus. The sequence continues at coordinate 160,849,473 of OX352773.1, forward strand.
ATCCTTATTATTGAGAAATTTATTGACGCACTAAATAGTACGCATTCAACCTAAATGTATTATACACAATAAAACTAATTCAAATTTACGTAAAATAAAAATAATAAAGTCACAATAAAATATTGATCCACAAATATTAAATTATTTTAAAATTCTCATTTAATCCTTATGTATCCCAATATAAAAATAAATTTTATTTAGGTCACCGAAAAAGAATCACCTCAATTCTTTCCCAAATTTTTACCCAAAATCCAATCGCCATCATAATATTTTTATCCTTGAAAATCCTTTGCTTAAATATAGTTTTTAAGTTAATATTGGGTCTTTAAAAATTTAGCCATCATCACAGGACGCGAATTTAATATAAAAAATTATATATATATGTATAAATATAATATATATATATATATATATATATATATTATTTTATATAAACTTATTTTTTTTTTTTGATTATTTTTCAAAGCTTCAGAAATAATGTGAAAATGTTGAAAGTTAAAAAACTACAAAAAAATTTTTTTTGGTTAGCCTTGACAATTATTTTGCAATTTCTTTTTTTAAACTATTGTACAATTAATTCATTCGAACGGCTAATCTGTAGGGCCTCGGTGCTTTTTTATTAACCTTAATTTTAAGATGGGATCTTGACAAAACATATTTTTACAAATTTTCGTTATTCAAAATCTGCTTTTTTTTAATATCTTCTTTTTAAAATATATCCGCTGCTCAATGGCCTAGTGAGTAAGCGTGTACAAAATACCGTGTAAACACCATGGGAGTGTGAGTTCAAATCCCCCACAAGCCGTAAACATAATTTCCCCTTAAGGCATTTATAGCCACGCCTGAAAAGCAAAAGCTGTGTAATTTCCTTGTCACATTTATGTGGTAGAGGCATAAACTAAAAAAAAAAATTATATTATATCCTTTTTTCCAAAATGTCCTTTTGTTGCTACAAAAATCTTAATTTTTTTTAAAAATTCAAGGTTCAAATAATGTGGTTTTGCTAAAAGTTTACACAAGCATGCTTTGAGCACTGTTAGAAGATATAAGTTTTGGCTTACAGACACGACTTTGGATTTTTCCGTACTATAAATGAAAATATATTTAACACTTTTCTAGCCTGATAATTTTTCATTTTTGATGGAAAGAAAATGCATTTTCGATTTATTATCCTGTAAGGTAAAAGTTCATTCTTTTGATTTCTTATTTGAAAAAAAAAAGAGCTTTTGAAAAAGAAGATTTTTTAAAATCAGATTTAGTAGTAGATAACCTTTTTCAGGATTTGAGATTTTTAGATTTTTAAGACTTTAAAGATTTCAGAACAGTTGTTTAAGAAATAAAAGTAACGTTTTGCTTGTGGACAAAGGTACACCTAATCTTGCTTTACTCTGCAGAACCTGTAAAGTTGTACCAATTCTTACAAGTTCGATTTAATTCTTTTAAGGTATAGATAAGTCAAAATAAAATTAATATATTAACCAATAAAAGATTTAATAATAACATTATATACTAATTGTCTAATAATTTAATACAATTTAGAATATTTTAAACAGTTAATCAATTTACTAATGACCAACCAATATTTTCTGTAATTGATGTAATAAATAAGTCAGAAATCAGAAATAAAAAAAAAAAAAAAAAATTTAATGTTCATCCTGCTTGCAATCCTTTTTTTATGTTTTCACAATATAATATATATAATATACTTGTATATTTATTTTTTGCTTGCCAGGATATGTTTATAACCAGAACCGTAATAAATCTTATTAGGATAAAACTAATGTTAACGCCTTTAAATTTTCATTGAATTTTAAAACAAATAAAAAAATAAGTTTAAAAATGGACACAAAAAAAAATTATCGTAGTTCGATTTTTCTACTTTATTATTTTTGTCTATTTGAAAAAAAAATTTGCTTATTAGTTTCACTCTGTCCGTCTGTCCTTTAGATCTTTGAAAATCAGCATGAGTCATTTCAGGAAATATTTATTTAATTTTTCTAAATTTTTTCTTACCAAAAAAAAAATCAAACAAATTTATTTTTCCATATATCTACTCTTTACTCTCTACGCTTATTATGAAATATTTTTTAATTTTGGAAATGTGCTTTTTTGAAAACCCTTGGTTTTTCAATTACTTGTTCTTTTTTTGTTCTTTGACAAAAACAAATTTAACTAAATAAAAAAATTAAATGTCCAATCTTTTAGAAATGTGTAGGTTTTAAATAAATTTTAAACTTATATGGAAAAAAAAAGAAGTCAATACAATAACTAAGAAAATAATCAAAGATAAATATTGTTTTCTTTTTTCTTTTTTTTTTTTAGATAAAATAAGGAAAGAATTCAATAGAAGAAAAAAAAAAAACAAAAGAAAAACGGAAAAATGTGTCTCTTTCCTGTTAGCTATTGACATGAGACACAATGCCTTTCCGATTTCATCCCATATAATAACATTTTATAATAAATTTATTATTTACTTTAAAATCATGAGAATCATAATTTTTAATAATGATCCTATATTATATTTATTGTTTGTTAATGAATTAAAAATTCAATCCTACTTTATTTATGTATTTGTTATGATTTTTCTCATATAAATCGTTTATACATAGATATTTAAAAAATCTGTTGCAGACAATAATTTAACAACTTAACAGGATGTATCGTTTTGAAAAAAAAAAAATTGTCATAATATATAAAATGAAATTCACTTTTTGTCATAAAGAAATTGAAAATCACACTTAGCATAAATTTTACAATGAATACAAGAAGAACGAATCAACAACTGAAATGAATTGGCAAATTCATAAAAAAGAATGTTAAAAGGTTAGACACACATTATGTATAACAGGGGAAATAAAAACTAAAGAAATAATTTAATGAAATCAACGACACTGGTGAAGAATGACGAACCAAAAATCAAAACTCATATGAAGATAGTAGGTTCCATTATAGAATTAAGTAATAAATATGATTTCGGGTATGTGGCAACCGCGGCTGGCAAATCGCACGAACGAGGTGACCCATTAACAAGTCCATTTCGTGAAATTAATCGTTCATCAAATGTATCTTTCAGTAAATTAATTGTGTTGTGCGCTGGCATGTGGCGCCGTCCTACTGAAACCACATGTCTGCAACATTAATGCCTTTCAATTGAGCATGAAAAAGTTAGTAATCATGTCTCTGTACCGATCACCGTTGACTGTAACGTTCTATCAACCATCATTTTTGAAGACATATGCACCAATGATTCCATCAGCGTATAGAGCAGACCAAACGGTGATTTTATGGATGTAATGGTGTTTCGTTAATGGCTTATGGATTATCATCGCTTCAAATGCGGTAATTCTATTTATTGACATAGCCATTTACCCAAAGGTGTGCTTCATCACTGAAATTTTCTGAAATTCACTGAAATTTTAAAATTAAGTTATGGATCAATGAATCAATTACTTCAGTCTATTCACTTAATCTACGACGCGAACGGTGATCGTGTGGCTTCAATTCCTGTACAAGTAGAATCTTGTAAGTACGTAAAACCAAGATCTTTACGCAAAATTTTCCGTAAAGTGTATGCACACAAGTTTAATTGTTGAGCACGATAACGAATTGACACATTTGTATCAACATCAACACTACGCTGTACACCATCAATTGCTTATTATGTGCACATTGTACGACGTCTTGCGGGATGTGTATTATCGATGAGAGTAAACGTATTGCGAAAACGATCCATAGTTTCTCGAATTATGTTCTGATGGACGATTATGAGCACCATAAAATGCTCGTAATGCCCGATGAGTTTCTCGAATTGAACCAGATTTCTCAAAATAAATTTAAACAATTTCCAAACGTTGCTCCGGCATAAGGCTTTTCGTGATGAATTACCACACCAAACTAACCTAAAAAAAAATATATATATAAAATCAGTTGTCCCAGAAAACAGTGTTGCCAATTTAAAGTTCTCCTCCTCTAAAAAACAACATCCAAAAAAATTTAATTTTTCAAAACCCCTTAAGTTTCACTATCACAAATCTAAACTTCAACAAAACCTCAAAACAAATAAATTTGATAACCTATATATATAGAACCTAAACTAAATTTAATTCTTATCAGAAAATTAAACATAGTTTTTAACCCAATTCGGCAGCTTCATCACAATATGATTAAATTCATCAAGGCTTTGATTTAAAATCGATTTGCAATCCATTTCGCCAAGTTCGATTACTTTTTGGTGTCCTTCAAAAATTACAATCTGTTATAAATATTACATACTTTTAATACGTTTATAAACATTATGTTTAGTAATAAGCCAATAAGAAAATATATTTGAATAAAAGTAAATAAATTAGTAGATGACATATTATTAGTGTATACCTGACGTATGTTTTGTTTTTCGGACAATAAATAGATCTCACAATTCTTGATATTTACATCTTGATAATAGAAAACCTAAGAAGAAGTGACTCCAGGACGCATACTAAAAATCTGTGGAACTTAACTCCGAGCAAAATATGTATTCGAAGAAGCATTTTACTTTGCCGAAGATGAACTGCCAGTAAAAAATCCTCTACAGATCTTTACTTTCTTAGAGGCAGTAGGGTTGGTAGAAAAATTATAAGAGAAGACGAATCTATAACATGTTGTTACAGCGGAACGCAACAGAATAACATCAAAAGGTTTCCGTGTTACTTACACCCCTTAAAACTATAATCTAATCTAATCCAATCTAATAGGAAAGCTGCAATCAACCTATCACCTACTTAGTGAAACCGAAATATTCAACTGCAGTTTTGTTTCTTCTGAAAATGTTTAAATGAAGTTCGATTTATCAATGGAATGACAGATGTTTCATCAGATAATTAAAATACAACAATAAGTACATAAATTGAATCATTCTTAGGTTATTTGTAAGTATTGACAATATTTCAAAATATTTCAAACAAAAACAATATTTTTTTTTATATAAACTCATTATTTTTATTTTATTCAAATTTCATACAATTAGTTTATAAAGTAGTAACTAAAATTACATTAAAATTTAAACGAAAAAAGGCAGAGTATAAACCAATAGTTTTTAAAAGCGCACATTTCCAAAAGACAATACAAACTGTTTAGGATTGTGACTTTCATCAAAATTTGCCTGTAAATCCGGAACTCTAAATAACTAAGAAAAACCGTTAAAACACGTAAAATTATTGGAGTTTTAATTTTTATATTTTGCCGAAGAAAAATTTATACAGGTGTCTAAAAATAGCATATTTTAAATTTTTGAGCCCTAATAGGTCTTAAACAGGGGATGATACAAAAAAAATTTCTGTGGAAACTTATTCTAAAAGTTCTTTCTTGTCTCAAAATTTGAAGTTCCTATCTCAAAGCGTGCCGGAGTTATGAAAAAAGAAATATCATGCAAAATTTAGTTTTCACATAACGGTAAATTCAAATAATCAATTATAATATTGCATAATTTTGATATTGTTTTATAGAGATAAGAAAATTTCCGGTCTTCTAGTGTGTTTAGATTGCAAAACTGTTACACAGAACCTGAAATATATACATTTGAAAATAGGACTTTTTTGCAATTTTGGGAGCCTGTAATTCTGGAGGGCTATTCCATTAAAAAAAACCATTAGCATACGTAAAAATATATTACTCGAGCTTTAACTTGTTTGGCTTGCCGAAGAAAATGGGTACAGGTGCCTAAGTTACAGGTATTTAAAAATAGCTAATTTTCTATTTTTGAGCTCTAATAGCTAATAAATAATCTAACAACAAGGCGTGATCCAAAAAAATTTTTTGGGGAAACTTATACTAATTCCGAAAGCCTTTTCTTGTTCCAAAATGTCAAGCTCCTATCTAAAAGCGTGCCGGAGTTATGAAGGTAGAAAAATTATGAAAAATTTGGTTTTCACATAACGATAAATTTAAATACTAAATTTAAAAATATATATATAATTTTGATATTGATTTACAAAGGTAAAAAAATTTCCTGTCGAATGGCGTTTTCAGATTGAAAATATGTTAAGCGAAACATGGCATTTAAAAATATGACTTTTTTAAAGTTTAAAGGGCTGTAGTTCCCCTATGGATGGGGCTTCATGAAGAAGTTGTTCCACAAAATTAATTTTTTTTATGAAACCTACCCATGGTTATAATTTTTTTTCTCTATCTGTAACGGTGTAGAAGTTTTGCAAACAGACGGACAGACATACAGATAGACCGACAAACGGACGGACAGACGACATATTTTTTCAAAAATTTTTGGAAATGTGCTAAAAAGAAAGCTTGCAAGAGCATAAATTTTTATAAATAATTCTAAACGAAATTAATAAAAAGTCTTTAACAAAATTATTTCTTTCCTAAGAAAATTTTATTTTAGGTTTTAAAAAAATAATTTTTTAAAAAAGCCTAAAATAAAAAAGAAAAACAATTTATTAAATATCATATTTTGTCCTTGATTATTCAATATCCTTATTGCGTTCATACCTTAAATTTAATTTATATTTTACATTATGTTAATATTTTTGTTTTATTTTTCTTTCCTTTTCTAATTTTCTTTTATTTTTATTTATATTACGGGAAAAATCCACATACATAGATATTATTAAAAATACATTCATATGAGAAAGTAAACATGTGAAATAAACTTGTCAAATTGTTGAATGAAAGTCAATATTTTCATATATTAACATTTACAGTATATAAATAAATAACATAAAATGATATTAAAAAAGCTGTCGAATTTAAATAAATAAAATTAAGCTAAAAGATTTTCTTTTGACATTACTTTTCCAAAAAATCATAAATGATTAAAGAGCTACAAAACTACAATTTAAAAAGAATCTTTTAGGTGAAATTTAGAACTTAAATAGAAAAAAAAAAACACAGACTATAAAATTTAAAATAACTGTTGCAATTCATCAACAAAACAGGAACACATAATTAAAAAAACTTAGGAATAAGAAATATTCACTAAATTAAGTAATGCTCACTCAATTGAATTGAACAAACAGGTGAATCAATTGAACAAACAGGTGAAGGCATATAAAGTACACAATAAATTTATTAAAATACAATGATACTCTTTAAGCGTATATAATCTAAGTCTTTTTTAGATTATTATTTTTAATAGGGTACAATTTTTTACTTCATTTATAATACTTCTATCAGTCCTACTGCCTCTAAGAAACTAAAAATCCGTAGAGGATCTATTGCTGGCAGTTCATCTTCCGTAAAGGAATACCCTTCTAGGTGCATATATTTCGCATAGAGTAAATTTCCACAGTTGTTTCAGACTTTTAAATAACAACTAAAAACAACTAAACAACTATGGTGTTTTCAGATTCAAAATATGTTAAGCGGGACATAAAATATACGCGTTTAAAAATAGGGCTTTTTCAAAGTTTGAGAGACTGTAGTTGCCTGATGGATGGGGCTACATGAAAAAGTTGTTCCACAAAATTAATTTTTTTATGAGACCTACCAATGGTTAAAATTGTTTTCTCTATCTTTAACCGTGTAGAAGTTTTGTAAACAGACGCACAGACGGACGGACGCACAGAGTGAAACTAATAAGCACATTTTTTCGAAATTTTCATCATTTTTTTGAAATGTGCACAAACTTATCAGCACAAATTATAAAAAAAAAAATTGAAACGTTAGTCAATTTAAACCCAGATTTTCAATTTTCTTTTAGCGACCAGTATTTGTAAAAGTCCTTATAAATACACAATCACATTAATATAAAGTAAAACAATTAATTTTTTTATAAATTTTTAATGTGATGAGTACATTTATTATTGTGAGTTTATTTTTTAGTTTTTTGAGCAATAATATTTTATTACACTTAAACTCCAGAATACATAATATCGTACTGTTTACATATTATTATAATATCGTATTTTTGACAAATGTTTTTAATATTTCCCTGTTTACGAGTAATGAAGATTCTATTATTATCTCATGCGTTAAGGTGTATAATACTGCATGTTGTAACTGATGACTTCCCTCTCTCTGATTTAAAGTTTCCGCTTCAGTGTATTATCCTTTTCTATCCCTACTCTTTTTTATATACTATGAATATCCTTGCGTTAGCAGTTAGGGGTTTCATCCCATTATATTGATTAAAACTTTTTCTCCAATATACTGGAGTTAGCAGTTAGGAATTTCATTCTATTATATTGCCTAAAAGAGAATAGGTAGATTTAATCAGTAAGAATCTAACACTATCAAGAACATATGTATTCTTGATGTCTTTAAAAGATTCTCATCTCCCTTAGAAAAAAAAAGGAAATTAAAAACAACATTTAAGTATAGTGAAAATCAAAAGAAAAATCATATAAAAATAATTTATTAAATATCCCCTTAACATGTAATAATTTTTTTTTTTTTTTGTAAATGATTTATTTCAATTAAATCTGAATGACTCTTGGTATTAAAAATTACTTAAGAGTTTAAAATATTTTTAAAAGTTAATAAAACATTTTAATAAATGAATAAATTCGTTTTTAATTAATTATTCTAAATTTATGTCAAATTGATTAAACTTTATCAAACTTTATTTTAAAAACATATTGTGTGTGAAAAATTATATTTTATTAAAAAGCTAAAGTTCAAATTCACATACCTACACACAGTAATTAATTATAATAAATAAATTATTTCTTTTTTTTTTGTTTTTTTTTGTTTTTTGTCACTCCCTTTCACTTATGATGTGTTCATAAATCACATCACATTTTTATTTGTTAATTGCCTTCCTATAAATAAATTTCAAAAGGTCGCCTCCTTTTTTCTCCATTAATTTTTTTATATTAATCAAATATTTTTAAATTACTAGTATATATCTGATTCCTGTTTAACTAAATTAACTTTAACAGAATTTCTTTTAGAATGCGAACGGTTATCATGAATACTTTCATAGCATAATCTATCACATTACATTAGTGCCAAACAAAAAAAAAAAAAATACCGTTAACCACTTAATGCTTTTTTTCCCATCATAAAAGATGCCGCTAAAACAAGGTTCCTTTAATTTTTTAGTTCATGTCCACCCCAAAATCTCATAAATTTTCTATGCTGATTAAGCACTCCTTTTTTTTTTTTTTTTATATTTTTTTATACTGTTGCTAACGCTATCTTTTTCTTTTTTTATAATTTTTTTATAATGAACTTTAGCTTTTTTTTATTTTCTTTTTGTATTACAAGGAAAAAAGAGCCATCATTAAAAATTACTTTTTTCCTTTAAAAATATATTAAGCACCAAATAGTGATAAAGCAATAACAGCATTCTTGGATAAAAATGAAAGGATCTATCTACTATGGTGAGATATTTTTATACTCAATATACAGAAGAACTGTTCAATTCTATACTAAATACATAAAAAAAAAAACCAAAAAAAAAGAAAACATCTCTGTTATAATATAAAGCCCATACAAAAGTCTCATCATTAAATCCATTTCACTGGTTTTACACCGAAAACGATAAAGATGAAAAGATGCGTTAAAAAAAATAAAAAAAAAAACCTTTTTTTTTAACAGAAAAAGAGATGTGAAACTGGTAAAAATATGTATATTATAGTAAAATGACATAACAGTAACAATGAATAATATACATAGTAATGTAAAGGATCAAAGATGAACTCAAAATATACATAAATTTTTCAAAGATTCATTTTTCTGTAATATTGATAAAAGATAGTCAAGGATAGGCAATAAGCTCCATTATGCCTATTAAAAAAAAAAGAAAATGACTTTATGTTTATTAAACCAAAAAAAAAAAAAAGACATTTTCAGTTGAATTTTGTTTGTTCTGTTCCATTCATTTTAAGGTTCACTTTTTTTTCCAACAAATTGGACGCTATTTTTATACTTCTTTATTTCCAAAATTTCATAAAAAAAAAATTGTATTTTAGAATTTTATTGTCCGTCTTAATGGAGATTAAATTTTTAACAATCAAAATGTTCATCTTTTCATTAAAACTAATTAGGTTTTTTATTCTGAAAACCACGTGGTTTCACATACATTAGTCATAAGACAGTAGTACAATAATATTCTAAAACAAAAGGTTGTGTGTTTCAATTTTGTTTTACCCATTGAGTTGAAAATCACATCGAAATTCTTAAAAGATTCAATTTTAAAGCAGTAAGTAGGTTTCGAAAAAGGTTCAGGTCAGATGAAAACTAAAAATCATATAGACACGTTGGTGTTTCAAACATATTTCTAAATTTGTAATTTATTATTAAAGACTTGAGTAGGTAAAGGTTTTATGATACAAAATCATAATTAACAGTTTTTTGGAATGCCAAAACACCTTCTTCTATAATAAAAATAGAGTAATAATGTAACATGATACACTCATCTCCTTCAACAGCGTACCTCAGAAACTACGGAAACACTTTTTATAAATATGGAAATGTGAAACATTTTTATTCTGTCAAAATACATTACAAAAACTTTATCTGCTCAAATCTTCAATTATCAAAAATACTTCACTCTTATTATATCGAATATATACCTTTTTAGGAAACTGATTTTTTAGTTTAAGCCGAAGATATTACACGGGTCAGATCACATCTAATATTAATAATTTATATCATAATATTTTATAACGTAATATTAAATAAACAAAAATAAATAATTTTTATATAAGATAATAGATGGCGCACAAATATAATATTTAATACATAATCTTATAAAATAAGTACAGCCGTGTAATCAATGGCTTATTGAAAATTATGATTAAAAAGAAACTAAAGCTTTGTAAAATAAGAATAATAAGCCACTTAATGAATGAACTAAAAAACTAATTTACTAAATAAACTAACTATAGTTCAACAACAAAGATACTTAGAGAGCAATTAAAAGCCTAAACTTTATTTTCTGAACTTTCCAAAAGACTATTTAACCATTTAGCATTGTCTTTAACCATTTAGCATTATCATATTTACTGCCGAATTGAAAATTTCAATAAGCCTTTATGATATACTTTACGGTAACTTATTTTATGCCTAATATTTGTTAAACCAAGTCATTTTCAAAATAAGGTATCATGTTTAATACAGTCAATAGTAACTATCTAAATGTCAGTAACTCGGCTTGGCCGGCATAAATTAAAGAATTTTTTTTTAATAGTGTATTTCCCTGCTATATAAGTGTGACAAGGAAATTACACAGCCTTTCCTTTTCAGGCGTGGCTGTAAATGTCGCAAAGGGGAATTATTCAAGCGAAGTGTGTGGAATTCGAACCACATTTAAGTTTCGGGCCTCGCTCTTATCCACTAGGCCACCGAGTTTCCAAACTTAAAGATGAATATAATAAGTTGTAATTAATTAATAAAGTATTTCAATAGTTCAATTTTAAAAAAAAAATTTTCAACTCACATTATTGAACAATATTTTTATTTTCCTTACAAACAGTAATTTGCGCTACCATAGATACCATAACAATTCCGCTTACTACAATTTTATTTTGTTTAAGATTTAAGTAAAAATGAACGATTAAAATGTAATATTCTATGAAAATATCGACAAAAAAATAACTTTTATCCAAATTTTATATATTATATTATATATACTATATTTATATATATATTATATATATAGCATGTAAATAATTTTATTATAAATGAATATAATCGTTAAACTGGTGATAGGCTTGTTATCACGTTTATCTTTATAAGCACAAAAACAAAATTGAACAAACACCAAAACAAAATTTATTACCAAGAATGTTAAAATTAACAGAAAAAGATAATAAAATGTTGAAAACGATCTATGGTTAATAATTCACAAAAAAAAATATTTATAAACCAATATTAAAACGATCAATTCCCCAAATACAAATAAAATTGTTATAAATTAATTAAATTTTAAAAGAAATTCAAATCTAGATAAAAAATTAAGATTTTTCTAGTGAAAATAGTGAAATTTTATATAGAAACACAATATTTAAAAATGAAATTCTGGTAATAACTTATTATTAACCATAAAAAAAAACATATTCTTAAATTTTTTTTTTTTAAATAGAAAAGTGGACCATTTTATACTGAAACTTAAGGAACTTCAAAAATTGGGGAAAAATTGTAATTTGTAATTTATTATTCAAGACTTGAGTAGGTAAAGGTTTTATGATACAAAATCATAATTAACAGTTTTTTGGAATGCCAAAACACCTTCTTCTATAATAAAAATAGAGTAATAATGTAACATGATACACTCATCTCCTTCAACAGCGTACCTCAGAAACTACGGAAACACTTTTTATAAATATGGAAATGTGAAACATTTTTATTCTGTCAAAATACATTACAAAAACTTTATCTGCTCAAATCTTCAATTATCAAAAATTCTTCACTCTTATTATATCGAATATATACCTTTTTAGGAAACTGATTTTTTAGTTTAAGCCGAAGATATTACACGGGTCAGATCACATCTAATATTAATAATTTATATCATAATATTTTATAACGTAATATTAAATAAACAAAAATAAATAATTTTTATATAAGATAATAGATGGCGCACAAATATAATATTTAATACATAATCTTATAAAATAAGTACAGCCGTGTAATCAATGGCTTATTGAAAATTATGATTAAAAAGAAACTAAAGCTTTGTAAAATAAGAATAATAAGCCACTTAATAAATGAACTAAAAAACTAATTTACTAAATAAACTAACTATAGTTCAACAACAAAGATACTTAGAGAGTAATTAAGCTTTATTTTCTGAACTTTCCACAAGACTATTTAGTCTTTAACCATTTAGCATTATCATATTTACTGCCGAATTGAAAATTTCAATAAGCCTTTATGATATACTTTACGGTAACTTATTTTATGCCTAATATTTGTTAAACCAAGTCATTTTCAAAATAAGGTATCATGTTTAATGCAGTCAATAGTAACTATCGAAATGTCAGTAACTCGGCTAGGCCGGCATAAATTAAAGAATTTTTTTTTAATAGTGTATTTCCCTGCTATATAAGTGTGACAAGGAAATTACACAGCCTTTCCTTTTCAGGCGTGGCTGTAAATGTCGCAAAGGGGAATTATTCAAGCGAAGTGTGTGGGATTCGAACCACATTTAAGTTTCGGGCCTCGCTCTTATCCACTAGGCCACCGAGTTTTCCAAACTTAAAGATGAATATAATAAGTTGTAATTAATTAATAAAGTATTTCAATAGTTCAATTTTCAAAAAAAAATTTTCAACTCACATTATTGAACAATATTTTTATTTTCCTTACAAACAGTAATTTGCGCTACCATAGATACCATAACAATTCCGCTTACTACAATTTTATTTTGTTTAAGATTTAAGTAAAAATGAACGATTAAAATGTGATATTCTATGAAAATATCGACAAAAAAATAACTTTTATCCAAATTTTATATATTATATTATATATACTATATAGATACTATAAATAATTTTATTATAAATGAATATAATCGTTAAACTGGTGATAGGCTTGTTATCACGTTTATCTTTATAAACACAAAAACAAAATTGAACAAAATGTTGCTTACACCAAAACAAAATTTATTACCAAGAATGTTAAAATTAACAGAAAAAGATAATAAAATGTTGAAAACGATCTATGGTTAATAATTCACAAAAAAAAATATTTATAAACCAATATTAAAACGATCAATTCCCCAAATACAAATAAAATTGTTATAAATTAATTAAATTTTAAAAGAAATTCAAATCTAGATAAAAAATTAAGATTTTTCTAGTGAAAATAGTGAAATTTTATATAGAAACACAATATTTAAAAATGAAATTCTGGTAATAACTTATTATTAACCATAAAAAAAAACATATTCTTAAATTTTTCTTTTTTTAAATATAAAAGTGGACCATTTTATACTGAAACTTAAGGAACTTCAAAAATTGGGGAAAAATTGCAGTTTTAAAACTTCAGGAAGGATAATCAAAAAAGTATATAAAATAATTAAATTAATTTTTCATGGTCAAGTCAGGATAAAAACTTATTTGAATTTTCAAAATATTAATCTCTTATATCAAGAATTCAATAAAATAACACAGATATCCAGGGTTGGGATTTCTCGTTTAATGAGTAGTGAGCAGACTTTAATATAAAAAATTTTTAAATTTTTATTCGAATTTTTGATTCAAGAATACTTTTTTTTAATTAAAAACGAGGAAGAATACAGTTGCCTTTGTCAACTCTTAGATACCCGTACGAACCGTTAGTATGTTCACAGCCTGTCACTCTGCTTACAATATTATTTTTTTAATATTTTAGTATTTTAAAATAATTTGAATGAATTTTATAATTTCTAGTACTATGGGTTGTACATATATTCAAACTATATGTTTATATGTATATTCTTCAAAAGCAGATTCTAACCTTCCACATAACGATTATCAATCCAAAACTTTTTCAATTATTCTATAGTACCATTTAATACTAAGCGGTAAATGTATATTAAATTTACTTAGTACAAAATAACAAATATAATTTTAAATATTATATTATATTATATTTAAATATTCCATTGACACGATAATTTCTTATAAGTACAATAAAATACATATATGTATGTAAATACGGCGCTATATAATATACATCTATACTCTTATCATTCATTCACTAGTGACATATACGATATGTAAATAAACATGATATTATATAAGTATGTATGTATAACAATATCATATAAATAAAAATTCTTTAAGCAACCGTTATGTTGTTTATTTATTTACATTTTTTTGTACTACGCATCCACAACAATTTCAAATTATCGAGTAAAACAAAATGGAAAAAATTAGTTAAAGAAATTTGTTAGAAAATTTGAAAAAATCAAGTAACACTTTCGTCAATTATAAAGTAACCCTATATTATTAAAAAAAGTTGTTAACAGAAATAAAAGTATAATGTTGGAGCTTTAAATTTTGTGTATTACTTCAAAAAAATTTTAACAGGTGTTTAAGTTACAGGTGTTTAAAAATAGAAAATTTTCAGTTTTTGACCCCTTACAGCTCCTAAACGGGGGGTGATACAAAAAAAATTTTTGAAATGACTCATACTAATTTTCAAAGATCTAACTTCTGTCAAAATTTCAAGTTTCCAACTTTAACCGTTTAGAAGATGGAAGGGTTAAAGAATTTTGCAAAATTTGAGTTTTGCATAACGGTAAATTAAGACACCGTATGCCAAAAATATATATTTATTGTATATATACTTTTAAAGCTAATGAAAGTAGTAATCGTTTGGCGTTTTCAAAATGAAGATATACCTTATACAACTTGCGCTATAACAATTTAAATATAGAGCTTTTTTGAACCTTTGGGGATCTGTAGCTCCGTAACGGGTGGGGCTACAAAAAAAAGTTATTAAAAATAAAATTAATATTTTTGTGAGATCTATCAGTGGTTAAAATTTCATAGCTCTATTGCAAAAAAAATGTGGGGATCTAAAAGTTAGGTGTTCGAGAGCTACCCTAAGGCTTGGTCCAAACTCAACCAAAAAAAATAGGGAACCTACAAATTACTCCCAAAATATTTTGTGTAAATTTCAAGATTCTAGCTTTCTTAGTTTTTGAGTTAGCGTGCTGACGGACGGACGGACGGACATGGCTCAAAAGTCTTAGAATTTTTTTCTGATCCGATCCATATCTTTGAAGGTATATCTAGCTCGCTTATTTCGAGGTGTTACAAACGGAGGAGTAATTTTATTATACCCGATCCTATCGTACGGGTATAAAAATATTTGAATTTTCAAAATTTTTAACTGCTAACTTTGAGACCTTTCCTAGATTATTTCAATCACTTTCAAATTTATTTTTCTTCAAAATTAATTTTTTAGTTTATTTCCCTACCATATAAATACTAAAAAGGAAACACAGCTTTTCCTTTTCAGATGTGACTGTAAATGTCGTGAAGAGAAATTAGTATTAAGAAGTGTGTGTGGTTCGAACACAAACTTCCTCGGTGTTAACAGCGTATTTCATAAGCTCTTAACCATTAGGCCACTTAGGTCACTACTATCAGACATATTAATTTTTCGAAGGAAATTAATTTCTATATGAAAAGCTACAAATTTGCTTTAAAAAAAATTTAAATTTTGATAATCTTTAAATGTTATCTATTGTCATCAAATACTATTTTTATTTTGGATAATAATGTTAAAATATAAATATTTTTATAAAAATAAAATGAAATAAATTAAATTGTTTCAGATATTATATAAATAATAAAAATACTATAAATAAATTTATATTAAAAAATGAAATGACAATCGGGAATAAACTTAGAGAAATTTAAGAAGATGTAAATAAGAATTCTTATAATACTTCACTATCTATATGAGGAGTCAATTTTATTAACCCGCTTAACAATTAGGCATACCAGCTTAACACATAAATTCCTGCTTGAGAAAACTGCTCCATCTATATGCAATTTTGGAAATAGATTTACCATAAAACATATTTTTGAAGAATGCGATAACCTACACAACTCCCGATTAAAGCATAATATAGTAGGCCTTAGATTACTAAATAAGGACAATGTTAAAAACATAAAATTTTTTTTTTAATTAAAAAATTAATTGTAAGGGCCTGATAAATTCCTAAAAGAGTTCAAAAGCCATTAAAAATATTAATAAATAATAAATAAATAAAATAAATAAATAAATTATAAATTTGCCATTACGTTTATGGTGTCATAAACGAAAATAGATATAGCAAAGTATCTATATTCTTGTTCAAGATATTGTTCAGAAATTCTTAATCGGTTCAACCATGTACGTTTGTCGATCCGCACGATAACTCAAAAAATTAATTAGCTAGGATTCTGAAATTTTTACCATTGCACCTTTCTAAAATTTTTAGCTAATTAAGTTCGACTGGCACGTTCGGGTAGCTGCAATAGAATTTTTTTTTTTTTAAATGAAAATAACTCAGTATCTGTTGAAACTAGATGTGAACCTTTGTTCAAAAATTGTTCAAGTTTATGACAACAACTTCTGAAAAATTTAATTGTTTTAGAGCAGATTGTTTTTAATTATTTAGGTTCGGATAGCAGCCATAGAACTTTTGGTTTTTTATATAAGTATAATTTATATCTTCATAACTTGGTACATAATACAGCTAGATATTTGAAGTTTTTCTAAGAAATGGTCAAATTTTAGAACAATAATTTTTATGAAATTTGGTTGGTGTAGAGAAACAGATTGAGGTAACTTCCACATCTTGGAACTTAATCAAATCAAACATATAAAATTTTGTAAAAGATGATCAAATTTTATGGCAATAACTTCTTCGAAATTTGGTTGTTTCGGGAAAAATTAACTGGTACGAATATATATCATGCAACTGTCAAATTCAAATTCAAATTCTTGATAGCTACTTAAATAAATCAGATATATTAAATTTCCTAAAAGATGATTAAATTTTAAGGAAACAGCGTACTTATGTTAGGTTCCTATAGAGTTGACGCAGTCTACTCTATATTCTTTCTCATTTTTCTTTACAAATCACAACATAAGCAAGAATAAATTAGTACTAAAATGAAAATTCCAATTAAAAATAATTTTTTTTTTTTTTTTAATTATATACTTATTATTTTTAATTTTGATTGATTTCTTCCTTTAAAACATACTTTGTTTTATTGGACATAATTATTTTATTATTAAATATGGTGAATTAATGGTTATTTGTAAATTAATAATAATATGTTATGTCTTACATTCCGTTTTACTTTTCACATAATAGTATAGTGTTATTTAAACAGTTATGGAAAATTATACTAACATAAATTATAAATTTATTATTTTATAACCGAAGGATAATGGATCAGTTACGGAACTGACAATAAAAAATTACAGTGTAGATTTACAATTCCACATTAATGCTGATTCTAATTACATACTCTATATTTTTTTCTGTCGTACATTCCAGTACAGTATATTATAGAGTTCTGGTAATCTGACTCATGGCGTAGTGGTTAAGTCACCAACTTTTCAATCGGAGGGTTTAAATCCCAGTCAGGTCAAATAATAATAATAAAAAAAAAAAATATGTTGTAATTTTATATCGTAATAATATATATTGTATAACTAATGATGATAATGATAATTATAATAACAATAATAATAATAATAACAATAATAATAATAACAGCTGCTACAGTGAAACTATCTTTAGTTACATGATGCAGGAAGGTGTTATATATTACTGCATGTTGTAATACTGTACTGTACCCGATCTTGATGATTATAGTCACTACTTAACAAAATAGTAATAATAATAGGCGGATTCATTGTTCCCTTTCAATCCCACTCCCAATTAAATGTTTCCCCACCCTTGTTCTATTCTTTCCTACCCCTATTCCTTTGCCAATATACTGCGTTAGCAGGTAGGGGTTTCACCTCATTATATTGGCTAAAGGGGAAGCTGCCTGATTTAGTCAGTAAGAATTTGACCCCAGCAAGTGGGAATTTTTAGTGTGTTTGGAAGATTCATATCTCCCTTAGGGAAAAAAAAAATCGTTAAAATTAAAATCACAATAAGTTAAATATTTTATTACAATTTTTAATTTATTACAAAAGTATCCTTATACTAAGCATTTTCACTAAAACTAAAATGAAAAATACAATATGCAGTAAAAGTAAATGTAATATTGTGGTTTCATTGGTTAATTTTTCATTTTATAACTTAATTAAAAATATAATTTCTTTTTAACTTTTCTTTTATGTCAATAAAATCGTTTTTATTTAATGAGAAATAAAAACAAAAAATGATTTATTTCAATTGAGATTGAATTTATACAATCTTTATTTTTTTCATTTAATAAATTTGAATTAAATTAATTTAAAGTGTTCAAAATATTTTCCAATCTGACACAAATATATAATTAATGTAAACTGTAAAGGAATATAAATATTTAAGTTTCATTTCGAAATATTCTTTTAATAATAATAATAAAATAATTAATAATAAGCATATTATATAAGTAAAAATAATTAAAAATAAAAATTATATTTAATTTTTAATTAAACCATAAAATGTTTTATCATGTATGTATTTATTGTATCAATCACAAATGGACAATTTTTAATCAAATTTTATAGTGAAGTAATGAAGATAAGGAAGTGCTTCAAATTAAAGATTTGAACATAACTATATCAACAATCTATTCGCGTTGACACATAAATTATTACCAAAAAAATGTCCGAGAATTGAGAAATTCGACTGTTAGATGTTTGATCGATACTCTTCAACCATATCTTTCATGTGTCTCAAGAATCATGTAAATTGTCCTAGCTTCTCTCAGAGAAGAAACCCAAAAAATTAATATTTGCCTATTAATATTATATAGAAAATTTTGACAAAATTCTTTTTTTTTTTCAGACTTTTCTATGGAAGTATCCGACTCGTTAACCGATTCGGCCCAAAATCCGGAAATATAGCTTCTCGCAAGATTTTATCTTCCAAGATTAAACTGTTTAACCACTAGCGTACAGACAGAGAAACATCCAGATATACAGACGTATAGACTGACAGACGAATTTTTAAGCATTTTTGGAAAGCTGTATTTCAGAACGGCTCAAACTAGAAAGATAATATTTTCATTAAAATTTTCATCGAAGCGTTCGCTACATTTCCCGTATCATAATTGTAGAGCTAGAAACTATCATTTCATTTTGGCTATCGCCATATAAATTATAACATAAATTTAACATTTATGAAAAAAGTAAGAAAATAGAAAGGTATATTATACTAAGAGCATGTCTCAACAAATTTCGAGACCCTGAAGATGATTATAAATAATATTACCTAACAAAATATATTTATGAAATAGGCAAAATAGAGAGGATTAATATTTTTATACCTACTAAAATTAATTAAAAATTATTTTGCAAGAATAAAAGAATAGACAAAAAATTGAAAACTAGCACAAAAAATGCTTTGAAAATGCAATACAAAATGGATTAATACCACGAGAAGGTTTCAAAACAATTCAAAGAAAAATTTATATGCAGGATTTTGAATTAGAAGGAATTTTACTTTCGACTACAAAATCTGAATTGCCGCTTTTTCCACAATATATAAATATATTATGTATGTGCAAGATTTTAAATTAAAAAGGATTTAATGTTAGATGCAAAATCACGATTATACGCTTTTTCCAGAATATTTGAACATTTGTACATCTGGGATTCTGAATTAGAGGAGAGATATTAGAGTTGAATTTAAAATCAGGGAATTTCATTTTTCCAGAATATATATATATACATGTATATGCAAAATTCTGCATTAAGAGGGATTGTAGGGTTGATTACAAAAACAGGGTTTTAATAATTTGTTTAGCTGGGGTTTGGGGACGGCATCGCCCACTAATTAAAATGCTTTGTAGTTAAAATATATAATGTAAGAAAAATAGTTAGAAAGGATTTTATAGTTGGTTACAAAATCAGAGTTATTCGTTTTTTTCCAAAAATTGAAACACAAAAAAAAAATGAGATTTCAAGATATGATCGTATCCAACCCATTAAAAATATGTAAACAAAACCATAAATAAAAATAAACGACAAACAACAAACTGGATTTTAAAAAACCTGATTTTAAAAAGCTGGATTTTATAAAAACGGATTTTAAAAAGATGGATTTAAAGAAAAAAAACCAAATAAAACTGGATTTCGGTAAATGGGCTTTCACAGTAGACTCTCAAAGAATACTATATATATAACCCTGAAAAATTGAAAATTATAACATAAAATATAACACAAACAATATAGTATACATATAAATAAAAAATATTTTGAAAAGTATAACTTAATATATTATGTTTGTGGATAAATGAAAATTTATAGCAGCGCAATTGTTAAGTATTAGTATTAGGATATGGTAAGGCATTAAGCATTTTATTTAAGGATTTTATACAAAATAAAACCCCCACTCTTAATTTTTATATCTCTACGAATGTATGTTCAAGGGTATACTAAATTTCCCATTAAGTTTGTAACACCTTAAAGGAGTCGAGCTAG
This sequence comes from Poecilobothrus nobilitatus, assembly GCA_947095535.1. NCBI lineage: Eukaryota > Metazoa > Arthropoda > Insecta > Diptera > Dolichopodidae > Poecilobothrus > Poecilobothrus nobilitatus. The sequence goes on from OX352773.1 coordinate 160,870,491, forward strand.
ATATAGATTTTTAGATAGTGTATGAATCGAATCAGAATCGAATTCTGAGCCGATTAAGCTATGCACGTCCGTCCGGAAAAGCAAAAGAAACCTAGTTCTTTGGATGGGTATATGAGTTAGAACAAAAACAACCACAAATAGCATTAAAAATAATTAAAAAACGAGGAAGAATACAGTTACCTTTGTCAACTCTTAGATACCCGTACGAACCCGTTAGTATGTTCATAGTCTGCCAATCTGCTTATAATATTATATTTTTAATTTTTCAGTATTTTAAAATAATTTGTGTGAATTTTATAATTTCTCGAACTATGGGTTGTACATACATTCAAACTATATGTTTATTCATTCTTCAAAAGCAGATTCTAACCTTCCACATAACGATTATCAATCAAAAACTTTTCCAAATATACTATAGTACCATTTAATACTAAGCCGCAAATGTATAATAATTTACATATATGTATGATATATGTATTATATATCATTCATTCATCAGTAACATATACGATATGTAAATTAACATGATATATAAGTATGTATACCATATATCATATGAATATAAATTCTTCAAGTAACCGTTAGTTTTTTATTTACTCAAATTTTTTGTACTTACGCATTGTCATTCTCAACAATTTTAAATTATCGAGTAAAAACAAAATTCCAAAAAAATCGTTGAAGAAATTTGCTAGAAAAATTGAAAAAAAATCAAGTCACACTTTCTTCAATTTTAAGGTAACCCTATATAATTAAGAAAAGTTGCTAACAGAAATAAAAGTATAATGTTGAAGCTTTAATTTTTATGTATTACTTCAAAAAATTTGAATAGGGGCTTCGTTAAATACGCTGTAAACACCGAGGAGTGTGGGTTCGGATCCCATATATGTCGTAAGAGTCGTATGTCGATATGTTGTATTCCCCCTTACGACATTTACTGTCATGCCTGAACAGGAAAGAATGTGTAATTTCCTGTCCACATTTATGTGGCAGAGAAATGAATTAAAAAAAAAAAAAAATTTGAATGGTGTTTAAATAAAATAATAAGTAAATAAAATAATTTTTAAAATACATATGCTTTTATCAAAACCGAATTCGCCCCCGAAAAAGTAGAAAATAAAATTAATTGCAAAACTTTAGCTTTTTGGACTGTTATAATATAAAACTGAATGACTAGTGCAAGCATTTTGGACTGTTGTAATATAAAAGTAAATTGCTGGGAAAAGGTTAAATAAAAATCTGCGAAATTTGAGGTTCGTTTTTCTTTTTTATTCCAGCAATTTACTTTTATATTATAACAGTCCAAAATGCTTGCACTAGCCATTCACTTTTATATTATAACAGTCCAAAAAGCTAAAGTTTTGCAATCAATTTTATTTTCTACTTTTTAGGGGGCGAATTCGGTTTTGCTAAAAGCATATTTTAAAAAATATTTTTTTTACATATTATTTTATTTATTGTATATATATTTTTAAAGCTAATAAAAGTAGTAATCGTTTGGTGTCAAATTGAAGATATACCTAATACAACTTGTGTCATAACAATTTAAATATAGAGCGTTTTCGAACTTTGGTGGGCTGTAACTCCGTAAAGAGTGGGACGACAGAAAAAAGTTGTTCCATAAAATTAATATTTTTATGATATCTATCAGCATTTAAAATTCCATGGCTCTATTTCAAAAAAAATGTTTCATTTCATTTTCAATCTAAAAGTTAGTTGTTCGAGAGCTACCCGAAGTTTTGGTCGGATCTCAACCAAAAAGAATAGGGAACCTACATCATCTAAGAACATTTTGTGTTAATTTCAAGACTCTAGCTTTCTTAGGTTTTGAGTTATCTTGTTGACGAACAGACGGACGGACGAACGGACAAAGCTTAATCGACTCAGAATTTGATTCTGATCCGAAATATACCTTTAAAGGTATATCTAGGTAGCTTATTTCGAGGTGTTACAAACAGAGGAGCAATTTTAATATACCCGATCCTTCTCGTACGGGTATAACGAGAAAGAATGCAATAGAGTAGACAGTGTCAATTTTGGGATATCCGCATGAACATAATATATGCTGTTTTCATAAAACTTGAGCAATTAAGTACGAAGTTATGGAGATATAAATTATGTGTATAAAAAAAGAGAAGTTGTATGGCAACACTTAAAGCCGCTGCTCAGGCCAACCAAATTTTATTATATATATTACAATATAAAAAAAAAATAGTTGTATGGCAGATACTTCAACCCACCGGCCGAACTTGCTGGATTTAAATGGCGAAACTCAAAATTTTACAAAATTGACAAACGTCACAAATTTATTATATCCTTGAACATACATATTTAAACAAGTCAATGATTAATTATTTCATTTTTATTTTGTGTACTTATTTCGTTTTGTGCGCGTTTATTTCAGAAGAATTGCGGACTTATATCATTATGAAATAGCTCCACAATTTGTTGTGGTATTATCTTATTTCTTGAAGAGGAGTTATTTCTTGATCAGTTATTTTATGTTGCCATATTCTCAGTATTAATTTTAATATGAATTTTTGTGTTTTGCTTTTTCAAAAAAAAAAAACAACAATATTGTATTTAAGTTAGTTACTAAGTATACAGACATTGTATTTATGAATGAAAAATTAAAAGAAAATAATATGTTTAACTGAGTACTGAAAGGAAACAATTTGTAAATAAATACCGAAAAATATTGCCTACACATTTTTTTTTTTAAATAAATACAAGCATTTTTTAAAACAAATAAAAATATTTCCATTTAAAAATAAAATAAAAAATAAATCGTAAAGCAAATTTTATAATTTCCATTTTTGTTTGTTTATATTCGGTTTTGAAATTACGCTTCAGCCATGCGGATTAAAAAAAAATTGTTTCTTTTGAATTGAATCAATAATCAGCGTATTTTAAGGATTCTAAAAAAGTACAATAGTAGGCCTAATAAAATTTTAATAAATATTATATAAATGTCATTACTTATGTGAATATATACTAACAGAAATTATTCCTTAACTTTGAATCGGCAACAAAATGATCAGAAAAAGATTTACAGTAGGTACATATTATAATTCATTATAAAATATCAAATTTAGGTTGGGGCATGCATCCGATCACATTGAATGCATGCTTCTCAAATTTGTGTTTCCGCTGAAAGATGCAAAAACAAAGCATATAATTGAAACGTCAAAATGTCAAATAATATACAAATAATATACATATGTATTTATTTTAAAAATTTTTTTTTTTTTTTGTTTTGTTCAAAAACGAAAAAATAAACGCAATATATATTACGTGCTTAATTTCTTAATTTGAAATTCAAAATAATCGCGGTGTAATAATGTCAAAACAATAAAAAACGAGGAAGAATACAGTTGCCTTTGTCAACTCTTAGATACCCGTACGAACCGTTAGTATGTTCACAGCCTGTCACTCTGCTTACAATATTATTTTTTTAATATTTTAGTATTTTAAAATAATTTGGATGAATTTTATAATTTCTAGAACTATGGGTTGTAGATATATTCAAACTATATGTTTATACATTCTTCTAAAGCAAATTCTAACCTTCCACATAACGATTATCAATCCAAAACTTTTTCAAATATTCTATTTAATACTAAGCGGTAAATATATATTAAATTTACTTAGTACAAAATAATAAATATAATATTGTGCGAATTATATTATTATATTATATTATATTTAAATATTCCATTGACAGAATAATTTCTTATAAGTACAATAAAATACATATATGTATGTAAATACGGCGCTATGTAATATACGTCTATACTCTTATCATTCATTCACTAGTGACATATACGATATATTGTAAATAAACATGATATTATATAAGTATGTATATATATCAATATCATATAAATAAAAAAATTCTTCAAGCAACCGTTATGTTGTTTATTTATTTACATTGTTTTGTACTACGCATTGTATCCTCAACAATTTCAAATTATCGAGTAAAACAAAATGCAAAAAATTAGTTAAAGAAATTTGTTAGAAAATTTGAAAAAATCAAGTAACTCTTTCGTCAATTATAAAGTAACCATATGTTATTAAAAAAAGTTATTAACAGAAATAAGAGTATATTATTGAAGCTTTATTTTTTGTGTATTACTTCAAAAAAATTTTAACAAGTGTTCAAGTTACAGGTGTTTAAAAATTGGAAATTTTCAGTTTTTGACTCCTTATAGCTCCTAAACGGGGGGTGATACAAAAAAAATTTTGAAATGACATACTCATTTTCAAAGATCTAACTTCTGTCAAAATTTCAAGTTTCTAAATTAAACCGTTTAGAAGATAGAAGGGTTAAAGGATTTTGCAAAATTTTAGTTTCGCATAACGGTAAATTAAGACACCGCATGCCACAAAAATATATTTATTGTATATATACTTTTAAAGCTAATAAAAGTAGTAATCGTTTGGCGTTCTCAAAATGAAGATATACTTTATACAACTTGTGCTATAATAATTTGAATATAGAGCTTTTTTGAACCTTTGGGGAGCTGTAGCTCCGTAACGGGTGGGGGTACAAAAAAAAGTTATTAAAAATAAAATTAATATTTTTGTGACATCTATCAGCAGTTAAAATTTCATAGCTCTATTTCAAAAAAAATGTGGGGATCTAAAAGTTAGGTGTTCGAGAGCTACCCTAAGGCTTAGTCCAAACTCAACCAAAAAAATAGGGAACCTACAAATTACTCCCAGAATATTTTGTGTAAATTTCAAGATTCTATCTTTCTTAGTTTTTGAGTTAGCGTGCTGACGGACGGACGGACGGACATGGCTCAAAAGTCTTAGAATTTTTTTCTGATCCGATCCATACCTTTGAAGGTATATCTAGCTCGCTTATTTCGAGGTGTTACAAACGGAGGAGTAATTTTATTATACCCGATCCTATCGTACGGGTATAAAAATCACCAGGCAAAATTTCTCAAAATAAAAATTTGTCGCTTACATGCAACCTAAGAACAAGGGGGTGCATGTTACATGCAACCTAAGAACAAGGGGGTCGTTAATATTTCCGAAGAGTACGTGAAGTCTAACCGAAATATGTTTTGCATTCAGAGGCCTGCATCCCATGTGAACGTACCCTTAAGTAGGTATATCTAAATTATAAAATATATTTTTTAATAATTATTTGTTACGTAATAAATCTCTTTCTTAACACCATATAAATAGATACTGTAGATTTTTTTTTTTTAAATAAAAACAACTTTTACAATTTTTCAAATTTTTACAATAAATTTCAAGGACAAAAAAAATTTGTTAAACCAAAAATGACAAATAAAAGAATGAATATAAATTCAATAGGTACTAATTTTTACCGTCTTGTTTATCAAATAGAAATTTTATTTTGTAAATATACATATATATATATATGTATGTATATTTATTTACTTTTTAGGTACTTTCTCATTCAATCGAACTCGTGTTCATAAATCCATAAAACATGTTTACCAAAAATAAAAAAAAAACTCAATATTTATGTCCTTGATAGTTAATAAGACTCGATAAAGAAAATAGAAAATCTTGTACACAATAACTGTTATTTCTTTTTGTTTTGGTTTTTTTTTTTTTTTTTTTCAAAACCAACTTAAAATGTAACATTTTCCAATTTTATTTTTACTTCATTTTATTTTAAAGGTAAAACAAAAGAAATAATCCATTATGGTTTATACTCCCATATCACCTGTATCTCATCTACTCCAACAATTAACCAAAAAAAAAAAACCAAAAAAAAAAGGAAAATCTTTTCTTTTTTTACATATTTATATATTTACTTTAGAAGTACATATTTACTTTAGAAGTAGAGGGTTTCTGGAAAATAAATAGTTGCATAGGAAAGGAAAAAAAAATATATATTTTTTTTAGGTCCATTTTTGGGTACATTTTCGACTAAATAATTGAAGCAAAATTCATACAAAAATAAAAAGAAAAATTTTAAATATCATTTCCAAAAACACAAAAAAAAAGAAACAAAATAAAAAATCAACAAAAAATTTTTCAAGATTTTGTATTATAAAATTTTAAACAGCAGCACATAAGGTAAGAAAACCTCTCGCGATTTAATGTCAAAGGAATAACTACAAAGTAAATAAGTAAATATATAAAATGAAAAAAACAATAATAAAAATATTCAAGGATTCAATTCGATTTTAAGTTATTTATATTTTGGTACATATTATGTTTATATATAAAAAAATATAAATATATACTTAAACAATTTTTGTATACAAAAAGAAGGTTCCTTAAATATATTTTTTTTTTTTTCTGGTACATAATTTCTAAACAACCAGAACAACAATCCATAAAAAATCCAAAAAAAAAAAAATTTATTGTTTGATTTAATAATAATAAAAAAGACAGATACAATAAAAAGAGAAAGAAAATAAATCAATTGAATAGAAAAGATTATTTTTCTGATTTTTTTAAATTTAAAAGAAAATGATGAGAACGCGAACTGAAACACAAATAAATATTAAGCGAATAATTTAAAATCTATAATTTGACATTATTGCCACTGTTAAAGAACCAAAATATTAGTACAGAATGTTTTTGTACATTTTCGGATTTTCAAGATTTTTAATTAGACTGTGAAACAAATTTCGTATTATAAATGCTGGCCAGAGTATTCGTACATTTAATAATTGATAATTTGGATAAATTTGACTCATGGCGTAGTGGTTAAATCGCCAACCCTTCAATTAGAGGGTCTAGGGTTTAAACCTTGATTAGGTAATATAAGAAAATAAGTAGTAACTTTAGGATACATGCAATAAAGCCAAATTTCCTTTTTTTGTGCTTTATTTCAATACCACATTCAAAATAAAGTATTAATCACAATTTCTTAATTCTCGGCTTTATTTTATTTTTAAAAATTTTTTGCAAAAGAAATAAAGCCAAAATTACAATGAAACAAAGCCAAAAATATTGCGTCGGGGTCAAAACTACAGCCGAGGTATTTAACCGCGATGCAAATTTTGTCTAAGTTAACGTGTTGCTGATAAGAATATGGAAAATGTAGTATTCCCTTTTCCAGAATATATTTATACGCGAGATTCGGGATTAGAACAGATGTGAGGGTTGAATTCAAAATTAGGGTATTCCTCTTTTCCGGAATATTTATATACATATATGCGAGATTCTGAATTAGGTGAGATTTAAAGTTCAGTTCAAACATGTATAAACATATATAAATATTCTGGAAAAAGGAAATACCCTGATTTTGAATTCAACTCTAAAATACTTTCAAATACAAAATATTGCATGACACTTCAACTTTGAATTGCAGCAAATAAACAAAATAAGTTATATTCGATTTCCTTCTTATGACATAACTTCTAAATAGGGAAATGAAATAGATTCAATTCAATTGGCTTTATTTCGTTTTATTTCGTTTTAAACCTTTAATAATGAAATAAAACCGAAAACAACAAATATCTTGATTTTGGTTTTATTTCAATTGTAGTATATTGAAATAAATTTTACTTTTTGTTTTTTATTAAACCCTTCTTGGTGAAATTTTCATTAAAATAAAAATATTGTTTTATTACCATTTTACATTTAGGATTACACAGCCTTTCCTGTTAGGCGTGACTGTAAATGTTGTAATGGAGAATAACTCTTACGACGTGTGTGGGATTTGAACCCACACTCTCTCGCTATTTGCAGCGTATTTTTTACACTCTTACCCACTAGGCCACCGAGACCCCCCATTTAGTATTAAAATTTACAATGATAGTAAGTTTGAACAAAAATTACAAATAAAACACATTTCAAATAACATCTACTAAACATCTACTACGTACTAGTACTACTAATCACAAATAACATCTACTATTAAAAATTTAATTACTCACCCTGTTTAGCAAAAAAAAACAGATAAATAAATCTATACAAAATCTCTGCACAAGTTGTAAAAATAAAACAAATCATTCTGTTTTATTCCACTATAAGTTAAACAACATAAATAAAAGAACATGTCCTTTAAATTTTAAATCCTGAATGAAACAAAAAATTACTAAAACAGCACATTATTATTCATTATATAGAAAATGTATATGTACATGTATTTATATGTGTATGTATATATATATATATATATATTTATGTAAGAGTAAATCCAACAAAACACTCTTTTATTTATAAAAAGAATAAAATTATACTTAACAAAATCGAACTTCGATTTTATCTTGATAATATCTTGTATCTTCAGTTAAAAAAATATTTGAAACATATATATATATCAGATATTTATGTGCATATATATCTTAATTTCTTGTACATATATATATTTATATATACCTATATGTACAAAATATATATATCTATAATATATACATACAAGATAATAATGATCAGTTGAAGTCACTGATGACTACATATTTAATAAATAACTGAAATTGCAGAAATGAAATCTTTGTATACCTACTTAATAAAAAAAAAATCCAAATCAGCTCGAGGCTGTACTAAAAAAAAATCTTTCACTATTTAACGTATAATGATAATTTATATTTTCTTTTTGTAAAATGTTCTTTTTAAATAAAATTTATATTTTTTTATTATTAATACAAAAAGGCGCAACTATTTCCTTGAAATATTTCTTAAGGATGAGACAAGTTTTTTTTTCCCTTTAGGAAAATAAGAGTTCTATAAGGATATCATTTTGCAATTGAATTATGTTCATTATGCATCCTGTTAAAGTCCTTTAATGGAAATTTAAAAATATGTACTCATTATTTTTTTATTAAATTTTTTTAAATTGAAATAGATACTTCAAAAAAGAAAAACAGTGTTCAGAAACTTTTTTATTTATAAGGTATATACTTTTAGATTTTATTATCGATAGAAACAAGATTTTTCTCTTCTGGTACCAACCATATTTCGATTAATCGATTAAAATACATACATAATTGCTGCAGGTACAGCATAATTTTTGTTTAACAACAAGAAAATAAAGGTTTTTGAAGTAGTTTAGATTTAAAAGCAAAGTGTGTAAAGTTGGAAAAAATTACCATTTAATTAGCTTTAAAATTTAAATAGATCTCTGCTGAAAGGATTATTAAATATAAAAAAAGCCAAAATGATACAAGAAGTGAGTTTCATTAAACTGGCTATGTACTCTTTCTTCTATCAGATCAGATATTGTTCTATCAGATAACAATAAAACAATGTACATTAATTTTATCTACTTCTAAAAAATATTTTCAACTAGATGATTACTATATGATAGTTTATTATCAGCTAAAATAAACTGATCGCTAGTTGACTTTGAAGTTGAACTTCATTTATTATTTTTGACGTTATTACGTTTTAAACATTTTTAAAAGACGTTTATTTTGGCTTCCTGCTTTTACTATTCTCTTAAAATCACGGCGTTTTCCTGAAAAAAAAAATCTTGAAAAAATAATCCTGAAAAAAAATTTTTTGAAAAAAAAAATCTTGAATTTGATCTTGAAATAAAATATTTATATTTCTGAATATGAGAGATTTTAGAGTTGGTTTAAAAATTAGGATATTTCCTTTTTCCAGAATATTTATATTAATGTATATGCGAGATTTTAAAAGTCGGGATTTCGTTAAAGACCCTATTATGTTTAATGAATTTTAGTGGCGTATTTAAATACTTCATATGTAAACTTTCAAAATAATACGTTTTGATAATTTAATTAAAACTATATTTATATATTATAATGTATTTATAAAGGGATCGTATCAAAATTTTGTAACCAACTATAAAATTCCTCCTAATTATTTTTTTGGAAACATATTTCATTATTAAAACATTAAAAAATATTTAAGATAGTGGGGGCTGCAGCAGCCAAAACCCCGTTAAACAAATTATTGATCCCTGATTTTCTAAAATCTCTCCTAATTCACTGTACCTTTGCACTGTGCACTTTGCACTTACGAAATTTTGAAACGCGAAATTTTGACACGCGAGATCGTGAAAGGCGAGATTTCGTACCCAACCCATTTATGTTTACTTTTGGTAAAAATAATCTATTACGTACGTATACATTTAAAGTTTGATATACATTTTTCTAAATAACAAAGTTAATTTTTACCTTCTTCCATAATATTTCACTCAACATAAATGTTCATAAGTATTATCATTATCATATTATCATCATACATAGCGTACTGCGATTTTGATTTACAATTATTTATTTTTGAAATCATCATTTCAAGATTTTTTTTGTTCAAGATTTTTTTTTCAGATTTTTGTTTTTCAAGATTTTTTTTTTTAGGAATTTTTTTGTTCCAGATTTTTTTTTCAAGATATCGATGGGAACCCTAATTACTTATATATAATCATACCATGACCAGTACCAGTACTAGTAAAGTACAATTATGGATACTGGAAAAAAATATTCAGTAAATTTTAAGTACTAATACTCGTACTTGAAAAAATATAAATTCCATTAAAAATACTGGCACCAGTATTTTTGCAGCATCAACCGCTACCGTACATCACTTACCGGTATCACCAATAATTACCAGTACTAACCAATATTTACCAGTATTACTTTATACTATCTAGTAATAGAGAGAATTTATTAAGTATTTACATTCAAGAAACCATTATATAATCCCAATAGTTTTACGCTGATGGTTAATAATCTTAAATTGATCACTCCTATCAGATATAAGAATTCAGTTTTTGTAGAACTTACTTTTTGTAGTACAGCTGCTTAAGTAATCCGAGCAAACATAAAAAAACTTCCATTAGGGCAATGTTATTTTCAATATAAAAAAAATTTGTTTTTTAATTTTAAAACAATATTAAAATATTTTATAAATATTTTTGATATTAGACATATTAAAAAGTAAATAGGCCAAATATTTTTTAATTATTTTTAAATTCCTTAAGTTCAAAAAAATTTTATCGTTATTTCGTTATCAAAGAAAAATAAAAGTTAAAAAAATAAAATGACACAAAAAATTAAAAGAAATGCTAACCCTAAAATTGAGAATTCAATTTACAAAATGTAATCAATTACTTTGAAAATTTTTTTTATTCCATATGATTGGTTCCTAATATCTTTTACTAATATGTTTTATCAAACGTATAAGAAAGGAAGTGTTATCGTAAAAGATATCATTTTGATAAGCTTTTAATTGTTTTTTTAGATGAAAATAACAGCGCAATTTGTGGTTGTTATTGAGATAATTCAAACATAATACGAGTATATCTGTATCGTGATTGAAGGATTCGCATAATGTCAACGCGCATAATATTGAAAAGATCACAATGTCAATTAATATTATGCGTTTTTTTTTTCAAAAATTTATGCGAAGATATCTTATCTTATTTTGTGATCTAATTTATGATGTTCCGAATTAAATTTTGAGACGATTTACCTATATACATCTGTATTTCCGTCCGTTCATGATAACTCAGAAACTAATAGAACTAGGACTTCGAAATTTAAGTTCGGCTGTCGCATTCGATTAGTGCCATATATTTTTATTTTCTTTCTTTATATGATGAGAATAACTTTGTTTTTAACTTAACTATCTAAAATTTCATCAACTAAAGTTAAGTTTTACAGTAACACCCTCTATAAAATTTGTTTTGTGTGGTATGCAAGTAGCAGACCTTTCAAGCAATAAAGTTTAAATGATATTGAAAATCGTTCTACTTAAACGGCACGCATAAAAAAATATGTATCAAGTTCGTACGAGTATCTCATCATGTGTAGAACATGAGGGTAAAGAGTTATTTGGCAATTAAAAATATAAAACAAAAAGCATAAAAACCTCAATATCTCGAAAATATCTGATAGTGGACAATTTTTTTCTAGTTTTAGTCCTTATGAAATATTTAAACTCTTATACAGCGGAACACGCTATATATTATGCTGTGAGTTTTTGGAAGAGGAATTCATTAATATGAAAATAAATATCAGCAGCAGCATTTTTAATTATATAAAAATTAATATCATTCAACATCATTTTTATACCCGTATGAACTATGTTCAAGGGTATAATAAATTTGCCATTACGTTTGTGACACCTTAAAGGAGTTGAGCTAGATATAGTGTCAAAGGTATGGATCGGCTCAGAATCGCATTCTGAGTCGATTAAGCCATGTACGTCCGTCCGCACGATAACTCAAAAAATAAAGGAGCTAGGAGGCTGAAATTTTTTTTACGTCACTTTTGCAAAATTGTTAGTTTTGCTATTTAAATCCAACATTTTCGGTCGGCGGGTTCGAGTAGCTGCCATACAACTTCTATGTTTATATAGAAATAACTCAGTATCTATTCAAGCTAGGTTTCTGAAATTTTGCAAATGATGATCAAGTTTTATGGCAACAACTTCTGTAAAATTTGGTTGTGCTGGTGCAGCGGGTTCGGGTAGCTGCCATACAACTTATCAGTTTAAATGAGAATAACTAAGTGTCTATTGAAGCTAGGAATCTGAAATTTAGTAACGAGGTGCAGAGTTACATGCCAACAACTTTTGTAAAATTTGGTTGGTCTAGAGCAGCCGGTTCAAGCTTCTTACACCTCTTGGAACTTAATGAAGCTAGGCGTCTGAAATCTTGCAAATGATGATCAAGTTTCATGGCAACAACTTTTGCAAAATTTGGTTGTGGTGGTGCGACGGGTTCGGGTAGCTGCCATACAACTTATTCGTTTAAATGAGAATAACTCAGTATCCGTCCGCACAATAACTCAAAAAATAAAGGAGCTAGGAGGCTAAAAAATTTTTTACGTCACTTTTGCAAAATTGTTAGTTTTGCTATTTAACTCCAGCATTTTCGGCCACCGGGTTCGAGTAGCTGCCATACAACTTCTTTCTTTAAATGGAAATAACCCAGTGTCTATTCAATCTAGGTATCTGAAATTTTGCAAATGATGATCCAGTTTTATGGCAACAACTTTTGTAAAATTTGGTTGTGATGATATGATAGGTTCGGATAGTTGTCATACAACTTCTCTTTTTAAATGAAAATAACTCAGTGTCTATTGAAGCTAGCTATCTGAAATTTTGTGAAACAGTGTCGAGTTGTATGCCAAAAACTTTTGTAAAATTTGATTGGTCTGAAGCAACCGGTTCAGGCTTCTTGCATTTCTTGGAACTTAATGAAGCTAGGCGCAATAGATTCGTGTAGCTGTCATACAACTTCACAATTTACATAAATATATCTCTGTAGTTCGGTACTAAAACATCTGAATGTTTTCAAAAGATGATCAAGTTTTATAGAAACAGGATATATTACGTTCATACGGGTATCCCAGAGTTGACACAGTCTACTCTACTGCACTCTTCCTCGTTATATTACAACTTAAATTTCTATCCATTTGTATCTTTCAAAACTCAGAAAATGTTCAAATTGGTACAGGGGTTGCACTCCAAATTCACCCTTTTGCAAATCAAATTCAACTTTTTCTAAATCAAATTAAACCTTTTGCAAATCAAATACATCTGATAATTAAAAATGTTACGATAACTAAATTTTTTAGTTTAGCAGTTGATTTATTTCTTCGATATGTCAATAGTTATTCCTAAATTAATGATATTTCAAAACTTCAAAAGTAAACACCTTCAAATTTAACAGAAAATAAGTATTTCAAATTTATTTTATTTTATATATTTTATATATATATATATATAAATTTTTTTTATGTATTTTATAGGTATGTACAAAGAAGACAAAACCATTTTTTTACAATTAAAAATTAAATTATTTTAACAATATGAAAAACTGATATTTAAAATAAATAAAATAATTATTAAACATTTAATTTATAAAGGTTCTCCTGCAGCAGCTGACAGCAAAAGGTTTAATTTGATTTACAAAAAGTTGAATTTGATTTGCAAAAAGATGAATTTGATTTGCAAAAGAATGAATTTGATTTGCAAAAGGGTGAATTTGGAGTGCAAACCCTGTAGAAAAAACTTACAAAACAAAATATTTAAAATTTTTTAAATATCTCTTATCAAATTTTTCTCTTATCAAATTTAATCAAATGAAAATTTGATTTCAATGTCAATTAATCTTATTTATAGTTTTTAATTAGTAAAAAAAAAAAAAAAAACAGAAATAATACTAGGGTTTATCTACATGGAAATCAATTAGTAAGGACACAACCTAAATATTTTTTTTTTATTTCTTGATTAAAGAATAGGGTAAATTTTTTTCCTTTATTTTTACTTTTTATTTGCTAATTATTAATCAATCGAAAATAAAAATTAACAAATAACTAGTAACTATGTAAAATGAAAATTTTTCTTTTGATATTAGAAATTATCAACAGAAAGTATTTTATGTTTTTTTTTTGTGTTTCAGATTCAATGATTTTTAATTAAATAACTTTGATGTTAAAAAATATTTTTTTTTTTGTAATCTTTAAAATGGAAAATTTATCTATTTTTGAAATATCCTTTTATTTTTATTTAATGTCAAAAAGAACCAAAACATTATTTTAATTAAAAAAACTCAATGAAATATATGGAATTGGTAAAGTAATATTTTCTTAGTTATATTTACGCTGCAACACAAGCACGACTAGGCTAACAACTTTCATGTGGCGGTACTATTTGTAATTACTAATTAGGATATAAAGGAAGCGATTTTTTTTAAACAAGTTTAATAAATTATTAATTACAAGAAATTAAAATATTAAGATCATGTCTATGAAGTTTTTCATTTTAAAATTAAATTTAGTCAAATATTCTTTTACTATCAACAAAACCAAACTTTATGTACAAATATTGACAATTCGCTGCTATGACATTCAAATTTTTAAAAGTTACCAACTACATTCGCAACAATCGTCGTAATAATATAATTCAAAATAATGATATTCATAAGTTTGAAGATGGTATTTTTTGTCGTGATTGTAATTACTATCACCATATAATTATGACAAGGACATTATGGAAACTTAAAGATACTTGATAAGATTTTCTAGTTTTAATATCAAAATTATAGATTTGTAAGTTGAAATTTTCTTTTTCAGTGCATATCTCTGCCACATAAATGTGAAAAGGAAATTACACAGCCTTCCTTTTCAGGCGTGTCTGTAAATGTCGCAATAGGGAATAATTCTTACGGCGTTAGTGGGATTCGTCTCCCACACTCCCTCAGTGTTTACAGCGTATTTTATATGCTCTTACCCACTAGGCCACCGAGACCCCAAGTTGAAATTAAAAATTTAGTAATCAAATTAGACACAGAGTGTTTTCAGTAAAACGGAATATTACAGAATCAACGCCAAGGTTGTTCTGTTTTTATTACATTAGCAGCATAGAGCACATCGATTAAGTAATTTAATATTCCAATTTAACTAAGCATCAAAGTCATGAGGCTGAAATTTTTTTACGTCACTTTTACAAAATTGTTAGTTCCGTTATTCAAATCCAGTATTTTCGGCCGCGGGGTTTGAGTACAATGTACACCATACAACTTCTTTTTTATATAGGAATAACTGAGTATACATTAAAGCTAAGTATCTGAAATTTTGCAAAATGGTGTTGAGTTACAGAACAACAACATCTGTAAAAGTTGGTTGTGTTAGTGCAACAGGTTCGAGTAGCTGCCATACAACTTCTCTTTTTAAATGAAAATAACTCAGTGCCTATTGAAGCTAGGTTTCTGAAATTTAGTGAGGAGATGTCAAGCTACATGCCAATAACTTTTGTAAAATTTGGTTGGTCTTGAGCAACCGGTTCCGGTCTCTTGCACCTCTTAAAACTTAATGAAGCTAGGCGCACGAAATCAATTACAAACAAATGATGATGAAGTTTCAGGACAATAGCTTCTGTAAAATTTGGTTGTCCTCGTGTAAGAGATCCAAGTAGCTGAACTCCAAAATTTATATAAATGTATTTCGGTATTTAAAATCGACACTAAAACATCTGAAATTGTTTAAAAGATGATTAAGTTATATAGAAACAGGATATCTTACGCTCATACGGTTATTCCAGAGTTGTTGCAGTCTACTCTCCTGCAACCTTCCTCGTTTTTTATTTATATTTTTATTACGATATTAATTCTTACGATATACAAAGATTGTTTGAAATGGGCTAGTATTAATCAAAGAATACATTTTTATGTTATAGTAATGATTTTTAGAATAAACGAGGAACAGTGCAGTAGAGTAGACTGTGTCAACTCTGGGATACCCGTATGAACGTAATATATCCTGTTTCTATAAAACTTGATCATCTTTTAAAAACATTCAGAGTTTTAGTACCGAACTACAGAGATATATTTATGTAAATTGTGGAGTTGTATGATAGCTACCCGAATCTATTGCGCCTAGCTTCATTAAGTTCCAAGAAAGGCAAAAAGCCTGAACCGGCTGCTTTAGACCATTCAAATTTTACAAAAGTTTTTGGCATGCAACTCGACACTTTTTCACTAAATTTCAGATAGCTAGCTTCAATAGACACTGAGTTATTTTCATTTAAAAAGAGAAGTTGTATGGCAACTATCCGAACCTGTCATATCATCACAACAAAATTTTACAGAAGTTGTTGCCATAAAACTCGATCATCATTTGCAAAATTTCAGATACCTAGATTGAATAGACACTGGGTTATTTCCATTTAAAAAAAGAAGTTGTATGGCAGCTACTCGAACTCGGCGGCCGAAAATGCTGGAGTTAAATAGCAAAACTAACAATTTTGTAAAAGTGACGTAAAAAAAATTTCAGCCTCCTAACTCCTTTATTTTTTGAGTTATCGTGCGGACGGACACTGAGTTATTTTCATTTAAAAAGAGAAGTTGTATGGCAGCTACCCGAACCCGTCGCACCACCACAACCAAATTTTGCAGAAGTTGTTGCCATAAAACTTGATCATCATTCGCAAAATTGCAGATACCTAGATTGAACAGACACTGTATCGATACCTAAAGAAATCTTCTGTGTTATACAGGGATATTACTATGTTTTTAGAAACTTAACGAAAATACATTGAAGACCGTTATCTTGAAAACCGTTAAAAATAGATCCCTCCCGCTCCTCCGGAACAATTTTTTCGGAGATGCGGGATCTATCACCTCCTTTCTTCGTGACCTTCGACTTCCGGATAATCTGTATAACTATATTATATTTATAAACTATTCTTCATCAGAAAGATTAAAATATTTTAAACCAAAATCTATTAAACTTAACCTATAAAAAGAATTTGTATATTGTCTTGAGAAATAAAGAAATATAAAGATACATATATATAAATATACAAACACAGGCGAATGAGAATAACACAAAATTCGAGGAACTTGTAAAATATTTCATGTTAACAGAAATTTCGCGCTAAGGGAATTATAGAGCAATAATATGTTTATAAATAACATATAAATTTCACCTTTTTTATCAATAAATTATAAAAGTATACAATAGCATATTATAGTACATATTTATTTTTATTTAATATATCAAAAATAAAAATAAATTTCATCCCTAGAAGAATAAATTAATTCATTTAAATACCTAACTAAAAACTTAAAAATTTAAGAAACATACCATAATATAAAATCCAAACTTCGAATCTAAACTAGCTTTTGTATTTATTGCTTAACAAAATTCTAGAAAAAAATACTATCTACATGCCAAAAAAACTTTGAAATGCAGCACTCTGCATTCTCAAAAAATTAATTTAAATTTTTACGGACAAAAGATTATTTGCGTTAAACTACAATTCTTATTAACAGCTTTTCGTGCATTAACCAAGATGTTTTGTATGGATACTATGGATACTACTAGTATAAAAAATATGGGGGGAATGATATATTTTTCTCTTGTTATCCGTCATTTCTCGTTAACTTTGTTCATGTTAAGTGTGTTTCACTGTATTTGTTTTGTGCGACATTTTTTGTGAGAACTATTCAAATGAAAAATTAAAATGTTAAGTTCGAAGAATATTTTAAAATAAGAAGAACCAATATATTATTAACTTTAAAAAATTATATATTTTTATTAATTTAATTATTATAATAATATGTTTTATTTTATAAGCCCATTTTAATATAAAATATAGTAAAATAACATTTTCTTAATAATACAAATATATGTCTAGTCTGGTACCACCTCACTTGAACGAAATATTTAATAAAAATTAATTAAAATATGAATTGACTATTATTATAATTAAAATAATTATAATAATATAAGAATAATATAACTAATTAATTCATGTTTAAATATTTGTTTTTATATAAAAATTTATGATAACAGTTTTATTACATTTCAATATTTATGTTACTACTTAAATCACTTAATTATTAAAATATTTAGCTTTTATTTATTTTCACAATAAATTCCCATTTTTATAATTCGTCCATTAATAAAAGTTAATTATTAAACAAAAAAAACAATAAATATCTGTATAAAAAAGTAATTTATTTAATTTTTTTCATGGTTATTTTGATAGCATAATTTTTGTTTTCTTTTCCTTTGTTTTGTTAAATAGATTAATAAGTTATAGTTATGTCTTCAATATGTCATTTTCACTAAATGACATGCGGTCATTTATTGTTATTCTCATTTAGTTTTATTGTTAAAATATTTTGTCAATTTAGTAATTGTAAACATCTGTCAGTTAATGTTCAGTTATATTAATACTATATGATATCTAACTTTATGAACAATATAATTGACAATATTATGTCATTTAGTGTACAGGAGGCACTTAGTTCTAGTTCAATATTACTTTATTTATATTTACTTTTTGTTTCTCTCCCATATTTTTTAATTATTTATTTATTCAATTATAACTAAACCTAAACAAAATTACAAAAAAAATGGTTATATTTCACAATTAGCTTTAAAAATAACAAAATTTTTTTTTTTTTGCTAATCTTAATCTAGTCTTAAATGTATTTATTTAAAAGACATAGACACTTACCTATACATATAGTTTAATGCTACATTTACTACATAAATATATAACATTTGCAGTTGTTATATATTTTATGTCCCTACTGTAACAGAACAACTTTAAATATTTATATACGCCAGTACATGACAATAACAAGCAGCGAATACCGACTGATATTATTATAAACTTGTAATTAAAGTCGTATAGGCTAAGATAACTATGCGTGTATACCTCAAAACAGAATTATCGTACTATCAGCACAGAGAGACCTAAAGAAAATTACAAGTAAATACTCCCTACAAAACATTCTAACACAAAAATGAATGTAAAACATTACGAGTAAATATTTAAAACTAAGTCAATTGTAAGAACAGTTAGACAATAAAAAGATTGTCAATCAATTCATCAAGATTGTAGGCTCCTGAGAATAACATGAATTTAGTACTTTATATATGTATATGTAAACAAAAAAAATATAGCAATTGACATTGAAAGAAAATTCTGAGTATTTTCACGTTTTTATTTTTTTTGTGTTTTTGTTTTTTTAATTTTCTTTTAATTTTTCAAGCTTTTAATTTTTTCCTCATGTTTGTTTTTTTTTTTTTTTTGGATCAATATATGACATTTTTATGATTTAAGTAATGTGTTGGTTTAATGTTTATGTGTTATTCGTTTCCTTTTTTTATGGTTTCTTACACTTTGTTTTCTTACATTACATTTTGATTGTCAATTTTTTTTTTATTACTGTCTCTTGGATAAATGTTTCTGATACATAAAAAGACGAAATATATACAATAAATAATAAATAGAATGTAACCATTTTCATGTAAATTGATCGAAAAAAATTTATTCGGTTGTATACATATTGAATATTTTATAACATAAAATTAAAACAAAAAACAAAAATTACGCAAAAAAAAAATAAATAACTCGTTGAGTGTTGACGTACAATCATTTTTTTGTTTGTCGTTTGTATATCACTTATGCTGCGACTATAAAATTTTATTAAAAAATATCAAAATGTAGACATTTTCTTCTTTTATTCTACTGTAAATGTTTTTTTTTAATTTTTTTTTGTAAATTGTAAAAAAATGTTCGCTTATTTTAAACAGTTTTTCTTTTTTTTTGGTTAATTATGTTGATGTAACTTTAATATCAGATTTTTTGTAAATATAAATTGATAAATTTTAAATATTATAAGTTTAAATAAATAATGAACAATATATAAAATCAAAATAAAGCGGCGAAAAAGTGACATTTAAAACCAAAAAATTTGAATTAATTTGAGGAAGTTAAATATAAAATGTTTGTTGAATTAATTGTTAAACTGCTATACTGATTTCCCGTTGTTGAAAAGGCTGTCTTAGTTATTGCCACATATATAAGTCCCTCATACTATGAAATGGAGATATTATGGATGATACATCCGGTATTTATTGGAAATATCCAAATTTAGGAGGTAACAGAATACGAATACCTTGGAAGCATAATATCAATAGATAGATCAACTGCGAGGGATTTAGAGCACAGATTATCGAAGGCAAGAAGTATCTTTACGAGATTAAGGGCTGAAAAACACCGCATATAGTCCGTTCGACTAAGATCAGAATTTTCAACTCTTGTGAGAAATCTGTAGTACTATATGGAAGTTAAACTTGGTTGGTAACCTGTATCAACATTCAAAAATTACACCAGTAAGTGCCTAAGAATAATATATAGAGTTTTCTGGCCAAGAAGATTACACAACGAAGAGTTATGGGTATTATCCAGTCAAGACCCGATCGAAACCCAAATAAGAAGTAAGAAATGGAGATGGATCGCAGGCATCCTTAGACCATCAATAACATTTCCAAAAGACAATACAAACTGTTTAGAATTGTGACTTGCACAAAAATTTGAAAATTTAAGAAATAAAATTAAAGAAATTTTTTGTAATAAAAAAAAATGTGAAAATAAGACTTTTCTGGAATTTTGAGGGGCTGTAAGTCCAGAATCCTTTACAACTAAGGAAACCCGTTAACACACCTAAAAATACATTACTTGAGCTTTAATTTTTATGCCTTGCCCAAGTAAAATGTGTACAGATTCCTAAGTTACAGGTGTTTAAAAATAGCAAATTTTCAATTTTTGAGCCCTAATAGTTCATAAACAGCGGGTGGTCCAAAAAAAATTTCTGAGCAATTCTAATTCTAAAAGTTCTTTCTTACCTCAAAATTTCAAACCTCTATCTAAAAGCGCGCCGGAGTTATGAAAGTAGAAAAATCATGCAAAATTTTAAAAAATTGTATAATTTTTATATCAATTTACAAAGCTAATAAAAATACCTGCCGAATGACGTTTTCATATTAGAAAAATCTTAAGCAGAACATAAGATATATGCATTTAAAAATAGGGCTTTTTCAAAGTTTGAGAGACTGTGGCTCCGTAATGGATGGGGCTACATTAAAAAGTTGTTCCACAAAATTATTTTTTTTATAAAACCTATCAATGGTTAAATTTTTTTTTCTCTATCTTTAACGGTGTAGAAGTTTTGTAAACAGACGGGCGGACGGACGGACGGACAGAGTGAAACTAATAAGCACATTTTTTCAAAATTTTTTTGGAAATGTGCTAAAAAGTTAATGTTAAGTTTCTTTAGATTTATGCCACGATGGAATTGCTTTGATCTTGGACATATTTGTAAACTCCTAGATCTATGTTAAAATCTTGATAAAACAAATTACCGAAACAGGCAGACTGAGATATGTGCAGAAAAAGTACTTCCCGCTATGGATATTATCAATTTTTTCTGCAAAATCTACAATTAAATCCACATGCATATATAATATTCTAGCATTTTTACCGATCAAACAATGGCTCTTAATAACAGCAATTAATTGTTATATTTCAGACTTAAAGAAAGAGCGAGAGAAAACATTTGAATATTTTTAAACTCAAATCTAAATACATGGCTCTGATTTTTCTACAGATTGTACCTACAAGCTACCGCTCCAAATCAAGTTGAGTGGATTCTGTACTAAGAGTATATTCAATACTTCTCGACAACCCTCTATCACTTTAGATATGGTAACTCTTGCTACTAAAAGTTTAATAGCCGCTTGACTATCAGAGTAAAATGTAAATTGTTTTTTATTTAATTATAATTTTAAATTGTTTATATTTATTTATTATTTTATATTTGAGTTATATGTTATAATAAAAATTCTTTGTTTAAATTTTTAAGATTTAAATATCTCTGTTCGTTAATATTAAGATATTTACACATTTGTGAGTTATAAGATTTAAGTAAAAATTGATACTTTACATGTAATATTTGTTTGCTTTATGTTTATATTTTTCTATTATTAGTACATTAGTATTATTTAATATTTTACCATTCATTTGAGCTCGTAATGTCGAATGTTACATTAATTAGGTCGAAAACCAGATACAAAAATTTGGACTTTAGTGGACTTTAATAGAAGGTCCAAGCTCTTAACAGTATGCTATCGAATTTGTTAATATTAACATTAGCAAATTAACATAATAATTTAAAAAATGTATAAGTTTCTCCTTCGTAAGGTCAAACAGTTTATATAAATGAAAAGATTTTCGATTATTAAAAATTGTTTTTTAAAATAATAAGTACAGCTTCTGAACAATAAAGCAGTGCATAAACTCCCGTTTTTGCAGTGAAAGGTTTCTGGTTTAAATCTCGGCTAGGTCAAAATATTAAATAACATATAATAATATATAATGTAAAAAATAAATAATATCTTATAATTTAATGCTTCTACACCAAGTATAAATTCTAGCAAAACAAGACCCTAAGTTCTTTCCAGTTATTTGCAATTGGGCAAAATAAATAAATAATAAGTAATAATCATTTTAATATTTCTTTTGATAAATACAATAAGAATAATAAATATATCCCTTCATTTTATTGCAATTTTTAAGCACAATAATTTAATAGTAATTTCTTAAAGGCAAAATATTAACAAAGTAAATGTTAATAACATGTTAAAATATAGATAATATATATAGATAATAAAAAATATATATATATTTAGTTAAAACATAAAATTTCGATAAAAATACGATACAAGAATTATTTTAAGAATTAAAATTATAGAAATTAAATTATTTTTATCGAATAAAAATTGTTGCGTTCAGAACTTCAAAAATTACACTTTTTGATTTAATTTATTTATTTATTTATTTTGTATCTATCTAGTATTAATAAATGATACTAATAGTAAAATATTGTAATGCTTCTACTTTTTCAAGAGAATTATTTATTTATTTGGATATGATTGGGTCGGAATTTGAATCTGAGATTTAAAGTACCAACTTAAACATCCCATCATTGGTCAAGAACCAAAAATATATCAAAAACTAAAAAAATATTTTAAAATTTTATAATTTTAAATTAACTTAATGTCATTTGATGCAGTTTTCTTTTAAATTTTATTCAAATTCATAATACCATTTTTATTAGTAATTCTAAATTATATGTATTATAAAAAAAAACTCTAAAAATCCACCCTTTTAGTAAAAATATTAATGTTTTTTTACTAAAATTGAAATTTTTTTTGTTTTTTTCTTGTATTACTTTTATTCTTCGCTTAACATTCAATAATGCAACAGATACTGATGATATTTATCTGAATGATCATCGATACTATATATTCACTTTGCTACAATACCATATTAAAACTGCACATTGAAAATGTTAAATATTGTATTGAAATACATCCGGAATTTTCTTATTTTCTCACTATATTTTTAAACGACAAAAAATAAAATCACATTTTCTGTCTTTTATCTCTCTGATGTTTCCTCACTTTGTTTTTTGTTACATGTTAAAGAGTTATTTTAATTTCCGACAAAAAAAAAAAGAAAATTACCATTTTTTTTCTTACACCATTTTATCAATAAAATCGAGTATAATAGTTATTTTTCTTTTGCTTTGCCAATACTATTCTTTTATTTTATTTTTTTATGCTTAAACCCTATCTTTGCAGATACAGTAATAAAAATATTGAGTAAAAAAATTGAATGTTGAATTTGTCAGAATACAATAAAAAATTACAAAAAAGGCAATTTTATCTAAAAATATATTGATATCTAAAGAATCATTTAAAAGAACTGAAAGAAAGATCAAATGTCACCGAACGAAATCGTAAAACTTCATTTCTTTATAAAAGTTATTTAGAAAAGTGAAGTATAAATGATGTTTTCCGCATAAAAAATAAAAATTCAAATTCATTCTAAAAACATCAAAAATGAAAAAATGAAATTGAAGTTAAGCATTTTTTCAATTAAAAATAAAATAAATTTTATGTATGTTTTTATACTTCAAATATTATAGCACATAAAATGAAAAACTAAAAAATTCTAACCTTTTATTCAACATTATTTTTGTTTTCAATATTTAGAATATATTATATAATTATAGTAAATAGTTAAAAGGATCAATAAATTTTCAGAAATTTTATTTATTTATTTATTTATTTATATTAATATTATATTTTTTTTATATATCACAAAGGATAATACAATATTACTTAACTAACGTCTACTAAAGCCATTATAGGTTGAATACTGCAATCACCTTCGGTTGAATATGTACTATAATTAATAGAGTATATCTATAATATATAGGTAGGTTGAATACTAAAATACTGCAGAAATTTTATTTATTTATTTATTTATTTATATTAATATTACAAATCGCATTGGATAATGCTAGAATACTGTCCACTAATCATGGATATACTAAGGTCATTACAGATTGAATACTATATTATGAATTTTTTCACTAAAATTTTTTTTTTTTATATTATATATTATATATTTCCATTATAATAAAATATATGGTAGCAATTACTTTTTCAGTCATTTTCCATCCAATTAAAGAAAAGCTTTGAACATTTATTTATTTATTTATATTAATATTACATACATAAATGTAATGCAATATTATTGAACCATCGGCTACTAAAGGCCATTATAGGTCTTTATACTATTATTAAATTATATACTAATATTATATATTTTGTTTATATTATATACTATATATTTACATTATATTTGGTCGTAAGGGGGGTATGTAAAGAAAAAAACACTTACGACCTGTGCAGGGATCAACCCCCACTCTCCTTTGGTTAATACGCCATACGCCTACCCACTAGGCTACCGAAGCCCCAAGCCTTGAACAAATTTTACTTATATAGGAGTTATCAAAATAATTGCATACTTTATGGGACATATTTCGATTCCATTTTCATTCATTACGTATTTTTATATTTTTATAATTTTATATTTTTTTATTATATTTTAATATTTTAGAAATTTTAGTAATAAAAATGTAGTTTAAATTAATCTTCCACTCTAAATAGTAATGATACAATATATCAGATTTATTTATAATTATTTATTCTAACAAATATCGATAAAAAAGATTTCGGGGACCTCGGTGGTCTAGTGGTTAAGCACGTGGCTTATTAACCAAGGGAGTTCGGGTTCAAATCCTGCACAGGTAGCAAGTTTTATTAATTGATAACAAATCGCTCTTGCTACCAAATATAGCGTAAATATAAAATATACTAGGGGCCCCTGTTAATATGTAGTCAAATTCTATGTTGAATCCCAATTCATATAATAGACAGTTGCAGTTTAGAAAAATAGAATTTATGGAAAATATACAATCCGTAAAAAATCAGAAAGCAAAACCAAATTCGTCAAAACACTAACTGAAATTATTTTTAAAATAACACCAAAACAGAATTAAATTGTATAAAGAGCCTGTAGTTGGTGTACGTATATTTAGAATACTTTGTATTGTGAGTGAGGACTATTATGTCTATTTATTTATCGAGTTCGAAATAAATGTTTTAAAGGTACGTGGGGAAAACAGAATAGGTATCCGTAAAACATTCGTAAAATGCATAAACAAAGTTTGGAGCAAAATTCAGTTAATTTTTTTTATAGACCACGTTGTCTGTAACAATATTGCCGTTGTTCGTTTTACCTTGCCCTAATGTAAAAAATTTAAAATCTCAAAAGACCGTATATTTGGCGTACAATCCTGATTAAGATTGCACGTGGTAATGAGGGCGAGAAGATCGTACAAATATTACCACAATTGTACAAACGGTAAACCTGCATAAAATTGACATACAAAATATTTAAAAATAAAAAATTATTCAAATATAATTTTGGTTGTAAGAGCTGCTGTATACTAAAATTTAAGTACTTTATGAGAAGAAATTGAATTCAAAAAAGAATACAATTAGAAAAGTTTTCTATAATCGCTTCAAACATTCACATACAAACATTCACACATAAATGCAACAATTTAATAGAAAAGTACAAAACCAAAACAATTATATATTTGAATTTTAAAGAAATTCTGCCCGCTGGTCATGCATAAGTAAATACTTAGATACATATTGATTATTAATATCAGATCAATATCATTCATGATTCATCATTATGTAAAATTTCAATACATTGTGATAAATGATGATTTCTATCAATTTTTAAATTTTTTTCTTTATACATGCATAAGTTAAAGTACATACTAATATTTCTTACATATAGCCAAAGAATAGTTGAGCCGTTGAGATTGAGTCGACTCGAGAGGAAAAAAAAAATACACAATTTTAAAAAGAGTAACTGAGAATGTCTCTTATAATTTTGTGTTTTTTTTTTGTTATTCTGTTGTGTACGTTTTGTTACTACTACCGACTATCGTAGGTACCATACTACTGTAATGTAAATATGAAATGTGTTGTTTTTTATGTTTTATTATTAATATTACGTATAGGTTTTATAGTAGAAAAATCGTAAATATGTAGTTACTGATGTTCAAAGCTTGAAACGGAATTCATAATACGTAGTGTGTGGCTGAAAACTACTAAATTATAATTATAGATAATATAAACAAAATAAATAATATTAGTGTATAATTTAATAATAGTATTCGTCCTATAATGGCCTTAGCAGCCGATGGTTTTTGTAATATTGCAATATTCTATGTGATTTGTAATATTAATATAAATAAAATAAATAAATAAATAAAAAAGATTTCGTTTACTTCTTATTCTAGATTGAAATTGAGTTTAAAAATCTTCATATTATTTTATCACGAAACTAAAATCAAACAAATATATTGTAGATGAAAATGTGTTTTCAAGCAAAAAAAAAAAATATACAAAACACTAAATCTTTTAAATGACACCAAACTAAACTTCATGAAAAACCTTAAAATTTAAATATTATCCTAATAAATAATAAATAATATTTAAAATCCTCCACTATTTGTAATTTGGAACAATGTATACGACATGTAACTCAAGCATTAAAACCCAAACCACGGCTCCAATCTGTTTGTTTTTTATCCCAAATGATTCCTTTTAATGTTTTTAATTATCAAATGTCCTTTTTTTTATTTCCACAGCTTATTTTTGTATTTATTTTTCATTTTGAATTTTTCTAATTTTTGATATAAACGATCCAATATGAAAATAATATTTATGTAAATGGCCGCATGATTTTCCAATACTAAAGCATTTTTGAAAGGTGCTGCCATAGTGCAATTCTTTGAAATAATTTAGAAAATTTTCTTTTCAATGATAATTCAAAAGGGTTGTACAAAAAATTTACATAAAATAACAAATTTATGAAAATTATTAACATATACTAGAATTAAAATTTTAATTTTTTTTTTGTATGAAATAGGTATGTCGAATTGACATACCAAAAATTTTTATTTTAGAGTCAGATTAAAAACATTTATTTATTTTTGATTTCATGCAAGTAAAAAAATATATAAATTAATGCTTGCCTTACGGTTTTACTTGCCGAATTTAAAAAGACGATTTCTTAAATTGTTAGCGAGGGTTTGGGGGCGGCAGCCCCCGACTTTAAAAAAAATATTTTGATATAAAAGAGTTATTTTTTTTTTATTTCATGCAAGCAAAAAAATGTATAAATTGATGCTTGTCGTATGGATTTAGTTGCCGAATTTAAAAAGAGGATTTCTTAAATTGTTAGCAGGGGCTTAGTTAAAAAATTAATTTTCATGTAAAAGAGTTATTTTTGTTTTTTATTTCATGCAAGCAAAAAAATGTATAAATTGATGCTTGTCGTATGGATTTAGTTGCCGAATTTAAAAAGAGGATTTCTTAAATTGTTAGCAGGGGCTTAGTTAAAAAATTAATTTTCATGTAAAAGAGTTATTTTTGTTTTTTATTTCATGCAAGCAAAAAAATGTATAAATTGATGCTTGTCGTATGGATTTAGTTGCCGAATTTAAAAAGAGGATTTCTTAAATTGTTAGCGGGGGTTTCCACTTTAAAAAATTAA
This sequence comes from Poecilobothrus nobilitatus, assembly GCA_947095535.1. Lineage (NCBI taxonomy): Eukaryota > Metazoa > Arthropoda > Insecta > Diptera > Dolichopodidae > Poecilobothrus > Poecilobothrus nobilitatus. The sequence goes on from OX352773.1 coordinate 160,898,700, forward strand.
TTTTCATATAAAATTTTTTTTTTTCTTATTTCATGCAAGCAAAAGAATGTATAAATTGATGCTTGCCGTATGGATTTACTTTCCGAATTTAAAAAGAGGATTTCTTAAATTGTTAGCGGGGGTTTAAAAAATTAATTTTCATATAAAAGAGTTAATAATTTTACATTTTCAATATACTGTCAAAATTTTAATTTTTTGTAAAAAAATTTTGCATTTACATATAAAAATTACTAAAAATGTTGGCAGTTACGTTTAGAATCAATTGAACATTGAAATAAATTATAAAATATGTTTATTTTATCATTAAAAAAGTTTAAAAGTTTATTTACGTTTTTAATATGTATAAAGATGTCAATAATTTTTTATTTTATGTAAATTTGAGTTATCTGTAACTACCTAAATATTTTTTATACAACCCTTTCTTTTTTATTATTTAAAAATACCATTTTGATTTTTAGATAAATTGTATAATGTCAATTCTTTCCATATATGTATATACTAAAGCTTATAAGAATGTATTAAACGTCAAAATGTCGGTCGACCATTATTTTCATAACAAAAATGTCGATTTTTGTATGAAAAAAATTTTAAAAATTTTTTTTCGCGAAAAATAAAGCAAAAAAGTTCATTTTTTTGGTAAATTTAGATTCTAACGGTAAAAGTTTATCGAATTTTGGACAATTTTTGGGGGTTCCGGACACGTGGTCTTTTTTTCGATGAGTTACACGTCGTATACATGCCCCGCAATTCGTTTCAATTAAATTATACAATAGTTTAAATAAATAATTAACGTTAAAGAAATTTACAAAAATATAAATATGCAACATTTTGATTTGTTCTTCAAATGAATTTTTTAGAGATACAATTTCGAATAATGAAATTTAAATGCTAAGAAAACATAAACAATTAATGAGTTTTAACAAACTTTCTTACAGTTTTACTATTTAAGGAAACACGAATAGTTTTAAAATAAAAAAAAAAAAACAAAAATAAGTAAATAAAAAAATGAGTAGTGAAGGTAAAGTATGAAAAAAATTGATACTCTAATAGATTTTATTATGCTAAACGATAACATGTCAAATGAAACGGCAAATGACAAAGGCCAGATAAACTAATGATTATGAATACATTATAGATGTGACTTTAAGCTAAATTCTTTGATAGTAAGTAAAAAAGCTAAGATCATTTGTCAATATTTTAACTCGCGCAACAGTTGTTAAAAAAAGGAATTACTTTTTGTGTTTTTTGATAATCAATTGGCTTTCAAAACATATGGTTTTAAGTTCTAGTAAATGCTTTTATTTCCATAACACCCATTTATTAAAATTAGATTAGCATTTTAAAAATTTCAATTGAAATTTCAATGTTTTAATAAGTTTCTTTACAAAACCAGTACAACATATTTTTGATAAAGAGTGAATTTAATTTGTAATACAATACACAATAAATGAATTTGATTAATAATAAAAATCACTTTACAAGCCATTTTTTAGCAACTTGGCGGTTTTAGCAGAAACTTGTTTTAGTTTTTAAAATCATTTTCACTATATTCTCAATATAAAAGCGGACGAATTTTAAATTTTTATATGATGATATTTAAAACGAAATAACGTTTAAAGATAGTTATTAAAAACGATAATATTTAAATGTAGTTATTAAATTTTGTCGATTTTTGTCAACATAATATAAATTACACATAAAATATAAGTTCTTATCATCATATTCTTAAACTTTTATAACCTTAATTCAACAAATGTATTATCTATATTAACATTAAACATCTTTCCATTTTTTATTTACTAACATATTTTCATATTCTTTTTTTATTTAATGTATATATATATATGTATTTATGTAATTTTGAATTTATGAAATACTGTTATGAAAACAGTATTTTTATTTTAAGGATACCGTTCAAAAAATTTTTTCTTTTTTCTTATGCTTTAGTTTTTTCTATAGTTCGCTTTGTAATGTGTAAAATCTTCTTTTAAATTCACTTCCTTTTCCTTCTGTTTCTATATTGTTGCACTTATTATTAAAATTTCCGGCACAATTTTCCGTAAATACATGATTAAACAGAAAAAAAAAATAATCTTTGCTTTCGGCAATTATTTTTATTTTTCTTATATAAAATAATTTAGTGTAAAAACAATATCGGATAGGAATGTTTACTACAATTTTATTATTAGTGACGGTTGTGAAGAGCATAAAATACAAAATACATATCTCATATGTCTTTCAGAAAAAACATCTTGAATTAAAGTTTTCAATTTTGACATTAACTTAACCGTAATGACAACATTAAAAATGTTGTTATGTGTTGGCAAGCTATTAACGTTTTTGTTACTGACTTTTCCTGACAAGAAACGGAAACGGTTCAATGTTATTATTATAATATTAAATTAAAACAAAAGCTAAAAAAAAAAAAAAAGAACCCAGAATTAATTTAGAAAATTAACAAAATCAATAAAATATTCTAATTTAAACTGGTTAGTCTACAAAAACTACTTAATAATATCAACTTCTTCTTAAAGAACATCTAATTAATACGGAAATTATGCTTACGTTGATATCTTTTAATTCTTTTGTTTTGTATTTTGTTCTTTTATCAGTTGTGTTTGTATTTTTGTTTGTGATTGTGTTTCCCCCAATATGTTTCTTTTCTTTTCCTTTCATTTTCTTTTTAATAATTCGGCAGTTATATTTGCATATTTATGGTAAATGTATAAATTTTGCATGAGTTTTTAAGAAAATATAAAATTAAATAAACACCACCCAAACAAAAGAAAAACCATCCACATTTTATGATAAGATAGGATTTTCATATAATGATAAAAAAAAAAAAATCTTATGCAAAGATTCACTACATTTATTATGATTACCATAAAAAATGTTTGGAAAATAAAGACATTGAATGCTTGCCTTTTTGTTTTTAAAACAAAATGTTATCTAAAAGCTAAAATCAGATTTGGTCTTTTTTTTTTGTTTTTACAAAATAAAATGGTATCGGAACTGTCATTGTCATCTAAAAAAATAATTTGTTGAGAATCAAAAAAACGCATTTTTAATGAAGTTTACACTGTTTATCTGTCAATAACGTTAAAACTAACTTTATTCCAGTCACTTGGTTTTAGTTCTTATAGATACTCATATATCACCTTAAAACTTAAAATGAACTAGGTTACTAGATTTAGCGATAAATGAAGATAACCGTCACGAAGGTCTGCAACTCCATAAGATCCATAATATTTAACGCAAAAATAATGGTTTTAAGACCAATCAAACTAGTCAAAAGATTTAATCTTTTAAGACGGGGCTGGTATTTTCAGTAAGTTAAAGTATGACACAACTGTGTTATTTGCACTACCTTTCAAAGATTCTTATCATCCAAAGAGGTAAACAAATTTAAGTTTCCCTGTGAATGTTATTCTAAAGATATTTCGATCTTCAAAGTTTTTAGTTCCTTCGAAGTTTTATATTTTTGTTCAATAAACAATATTTATTGATAATTAAACTTTTATTAGTTCGAATAGGTCTATTATTTTTTGAATCCAAATATTTATGCGAATTTTTCCTATAGGGTTTATACAATAGGAAATTTACGTACCTATCTTCAAGATACTTTTCCATACATGTTACATTTCTGAAAAATTGTCAAATTTATTAAATTTATAATAGTTAAATCTGTTAATCTAAAAATTCAAATATTACGGTGGGTAAATTTTAAGTTTAACAGTATGAGTTTATGTGTTATATTGTATGTTTATCTAAAGGATCATCTCCCATTTTTCTCTATGTCCATTAACTAAATTAAAAATTATTTTAACTTCTGATTTATTGATTTCGGTTAGTCTGGGGATGCTAGATGATCTTTGCATACATCTAATATTTACATATTCATTTAATGCATATAACTAATGGTGGACCCAGATTTGTTAATTAACAGTCCTGTTAATAAATTATATAAGTCTATAAAAATACAATTTGTAAAATCACAAATGTTAAATTTGTACATTAATTTCAATAAAACTGTTTTTTTTTGGCAGCTGTCAGCCTTTGATCTAAGATTTTAAAACTCAGATCCAGTACTTACAGGCTTTATTTGCTAAGATAAATTCTGTAGCTATGATTTAACAAATATTTAAAAAAAAAACACATTTACGTATTATGACTTTATCATATTCTGTTAATAGTTGATAAGAAAAAAATGTTTTCTTTTTCTTTTTATACTGATTAAATTATTTTTATAATATGGTTAATGCCTATAGTATGATTTCCCAGTTTTTGCTTAAATTTGCATTTTCTTTTTTTCTCTTTTTACTGATTTTATTTAATGAAGGTTAGCATCTTTCAGGCTTATAAATTCAATTAGATTTTTTTTCTTTTTATACTCTTTCATTTCCTTAATAAATTCAAAAAAATGCATTGAAAATCTACTGTTTTAATTTTTTGTTCATTTTAAAAAGTAAGCAAATATTCATAAATATTTTTATGTTCTTTTAAAGTTTTTACAGTATTCATTTGATTTAGTTCCTTGTTTTCAAATACGTAGGTATTAAAAACAAAAATATTTTCGTAAGGAATAATTTTAGCATTTTTATCAAAATTAGGAAGTTAAATCCACAAAGAAAAGAAAATAATAAAGTTAAGGAAGCCCATGAATCTAATAAATTTTTTTTCAATTGAAAAACTCTTAAAAAAAATTAAACGGAAAAAAAAAAAAATTGAATTTTCTGATGAGATAAATTATGACTTTGATGAATAAATTTATGATATTTTGTTTAGAATAATCTTTGTCATTTTTATAATGACTCCTACAATGGACTAATTCTGTTCTTTTCAAATATATTTTTGAATTTATTTTTTTTTTTATGTTTTTTAAATTTTAATTTAAAATGTAATATTTCCAGCTGTGAGGTGAGAATTTAAAGACTATAAAATAAGACAGTTCGCTTTTAAAATAACATTAAATTTCACTCATTGTTTTAAATATTTATAGTTTTCGAACTCAATTTAATATTTAAGTTCATATAAATTATAAAATTATTCAATTTTATAACACTGTAAATTTCATAATATATTTTAATATTAAAGAAAATCCTGTCGACTTTTAATCACTTTTTATTACCAAAAAAAAAAAAAATGAAGGAATGGTTTTAAATAAAAATGTTCTGCCAAATTTTCAATAAGATTTTATTGCAAGAAAGTAAATTATATATGGGATTTTAAAAATATGAGAATTGTGCATTAATAGACTTTGTAACACGAAATTTTTCTATTTTTTTTTCTCCTTCATCAAATCGAAGTGGAGTACCAATAGAATATTGACTACTTCTTATTACAATGAATTTTAGAGAATATTTGAACATTTTTAGAGATCGTAACGATAACGGTAAATACTAATTTCTGTCAAAGCAAACATTTTATAAATTTTTTAAAACAAAATTTATTTTAAGATACAAGAAAGGGGTTAACTTACTATCATATAAGAGCATTTAAAAAAAAAAAAGTAGGCAAACACAATTTTAGCTTAATTTACAAAAATAGCACTTTTGAAATAATTCATATCCATCATTGCTTTATTACTATATAAAACGTCGCTTTTATTAAGATCGTCTTTTTAAAGGTTGCTATTCATCTTCATAACATATTCAAAATCTTTTTGGATTAAAATACCGCTTTTTCCAAATTACAAAATTACAAAGTTATAAAATCCCAAAAATTTTAAATGTCCGAAAATTATAATCCCAAAATACAAAATCGCACATTTAAAATAAGAGTTTAAGTGAGGTTTCAAAAATTTTACTATCGAGCGTTTGGGACCAGCAGCCTCCAATGTTTTTACCGACCGCATACATTAATGTATAAGGTAGGTATTGTTTTCATACTAAAAATTTGTACCCGAGATTTTCGCAAAAATGCACTACTCCGGTGTGAAGAAGGCTGTAAAAAAATTTTCAGCATGATGTCCGTCTGTGTGTGTGTGTGTGTGTGTGTGTGTGGGTGCGTGTGTGCGTGTGTAGGTATGTCTGTGGGCACGTGTACAGCTTAAACGACTGAGCGAAATTTTTTGAAATTTCATATTTAAGGTTATAACGTAAATATCTCGGATTGATAAGCTTTTGGAGCAAATCGGATAACCGCAAATGGTAGTTTACTAGTGTACTTTTTAAGTTTTTTACGAATAATTTTATGAGAAAAATTATTAAGAAAAAGTTGTTACACAACTTTTGATATAAAACGAGGAAGAATACAGTTGCCTTTGTCAACTCTTAGATACCCGTACGAACCGTTAGTATGTTCACAGCCTGTCACTCTGCTCACAATATTATTTTTTTAATATTTTAGTATTTTAAAATAATTTGGGTGAATTTTATAATTTCTAGAACTATGGGTTCTACATATATTCAAACTATATGTTTATATGTACATTCTTCAAAAGCAGATTCTAACCTTTCACATAACGATTATCAATCCAAAACTTTTTCAAATATTCTATAGTACCATTTAATACTAAGCGGTAAATATATATTAAATTTACTTAGTACAAAATAGTAAATATAATTTTAAATATTATATTATATTATATTTAAATATTCCATTGACAGAATAATTTCTTATAAGTACAATAAAATACATATATGTATATGTAAATACTGCGCTATATAATACACATATATACTCTTATCATTCATTCACTAGTGACATATACGATATGTAAATAAACATGATATTATATAAGTATGTATATATATTAATATCATATAAATAAAAAGCAACCGTTAATGTTGTTTATTTATTCAAGCAACCTTGAATAAATAAGCAAGCAACTCTTCAAGCAACCGTTATGTTGTTTATTTATTTACATTTTTATGTACTACGCATTATATCCTCAACAATTTCAAATTATCGAGTAAAACAATATGCAAAAAAATCGTTAAAGAAATTTGTTAGAAAATTTGAAAAAACCAAGTAACACTTTCGTCAATTATAAAGTAACCCTACATTATTAAAAAAAGTTATTAACAGAAATAAGAATATAATGTTAAAGCTTTAATTTTTATGTATTACTTTAAAAAAATTTTAACAGGTGTTCAAGTTACAGGTGTTTAAAAATAGGAAATTTTCAGTTTTTGACCCCTTACAGCTCCTAAACGGGGAGTGATACAAAAAAAATTTTTGAAATGACTCATACTTATTTAAATATCTAACTTCAAATATCTAACTTCTGTCAAAATTTCAAGTTTCCAACTTAAACCGTTTAGAAGATAGAAGGGTTGAAGGATTTTGCAAAATTTGAGTTTCACATAACGGTAAATTAAGACACCGTATACCACAAATATATATTTATTATATATACACTTTTAAAGCTAATAAAAGTAGTAATTGTTTGGCGTTTTCAAAATGAAGATATACCTTATACAACTTGTGCTATAACAATTTAAATATAGAGCTTTTTTGAACCTTTGGGGAGCTGTAGCTCCGTAACGGGTGGGGCTACAAAAAAAATTTATTAAAAATAAAATTAATATTTTTGTGAGATCTATCAGTAGTTAAAATTTCAAAGCTCTATTGCAAAAAAAATGTGGGGATCTAAAAGTTAGGTGTTCGAGAGCTACGCTAAGGCTTGGTCCAAACTCAACCAAAAAAAATAGGGAACCTACAAATTACTCCCAGAATATTTTGTGTAAATTTCAAGATTCTTGCTTTTTTAGTTTTTGAGTTAGCGTGCTGACGGACGGACGGACGGACATGGCTCAAAAGTCTTAGAATTTTTTTCTGATCCGATCCATACCTTTGAAGGTATATCTAGCTCGCTTATTTCGAGGTGTTACAAACGGAGGAGTAATTTTATTATACCCGATCCTATCGTACGGGTATAATTATTATTATAAAAAAAATCTATAAATTTTGGCATTGTACTTTTCGAGTAGGGGCGGTCGGTCCGGTGGTGGAGACAGCTGATTTTTTAACTTGTTGTAATATGTATCTACAAAATCAGAACTATATATACTTTACAGACAACGTGTAAAATGACTTCACTTCTGTAAAAACATTTTTTTTTTATTAACTAAAACAAAAAAAGGCAGAATAAAAAATCAAAACTTAAACCCAACAGGCTATAAAAACAGTTTAAATATTGTGACTTGCACCAAAATTTATAAATTTTCTTAGAATTTTATATACAAAAAAACTTTTTTTTTTAGTTTAATCCCTTGTAACATTTATGTGCCCAGCCTTTCGTTTTCAGGCGTGGCTGTAAATGTTTTAAAGAGGTATTATTCTTGCGACGTGTGTGGGATTCGAACCCACACTCCCTAGATGTTTACAGCTTACTGTGAGCGCTCTTACCCGCTAGGTCACCGAAGCCTAAGTTAAATAGGAAATATTAATATTTTGATCACTAATAGCTTTTAAACATGGATAGGTTTTTTTTAGCGACCTTTCAACCTTTTTAACGAGTTAAGATACAACACTTAAATAATATTTGTATTTTATTAACTATAGTCGAATAATATTTAATTTTATGAAAATGATGATTAAAGAAACTTAAGGTTAAATTAATATGATTTAATAAGAGAATGCAATGGTAAAAAAAAACCTAAAACATGATATGGGTTATGAGTTATGCTACAAAAATATATACGAAATGATGACTTTTAATAAAAGCAAATTTCATTTCATATCAAAAAGAAATTTCATATTAAATTTAACCTTAATTCAAATAATGAAAAGCTGATTTTCTTCTTATTCATTTATTAATCAATTACTTCACCAACCCCAAAAAAAAAAAAAAAATATTTTTTTACTACATTTTTCTACATTTTTATTTTTTCATTCCTTTAATTTTTTAACACGTGTGTAGGTGGAAGGTTTTTTATTTTTTTATATAAAACAAAACAAAGATTTTTTTTTTAATCTTTACAGGAAATTTTTAATATTTAAATTAAATTTAATATGATCATAATATGAAAAATACCAGAAATACTTTTATTGAGTTTTTTTTTTTTTTGTTTTTTAATAAATTATTTTCAATACATTTTTTAGCAGTGTTTCGATTTTTTATTTTTTTTACAAAAATAATAAGAATTTAATAAAAATTAAATTTTCTATGCTTTTCTCGATTTTATTTGTGTTAATTTTATTGAAACCTTAAAACAACCCAAAATTCCAATAGAAAGTTTTTATTCTTACAAAAAAGTAAAAAAAAAAAGGAAAAGTATCCTTGAAATTTAAATTAAATGATCTTGATTAGGTTTTTACATCATAAAAAATTACTTTGCCTTATTTTATATTTTATATAATTGAACATTTCTATGCAATATCCTAGTTACACAAAATTACTAAATTTATTTTAATAAAGTTTTCTTGGTTTTTTGTTTTTTGTTCCTTTTTTTTTTTTTAATTAATCTTATACCTGTGTTACCTATATTAATTTACTTCTATATTAAAAATAAATAAAAAATCGCCCAACCGTATAATTTGATTTTATTCAAATTAAAACCAATAAACGCTTAAAAACTTTGGTTATTATAAAATTGACTCAAATAAATAGACCGATACTATTTTTAAAAAAATTATAATTATTTAGGACGATACTGAAATTTCTTTTGTCTTATTTAGGTGCTGTATTTGAATACCTCTAACGAATGTTGGCTAATTTGTTGGCTATTTGAATTTTATTAATTGTAACTCTAAATAGAAATCCATCTTTTTGATTTTTAACACCTGAAATTCTTCTTCTATTTCTATTTCTTCTTCTATATATTTGAAATTCTTCTTCTAAGGGCCTTTTCTACATTTAATTTTACCTTGCAAGATAAGTTAAAATAGCTAGTTTTTTTCTGGCTACCTCTTTACGTGTGCAAATAATTTTGTTACTGGTTTTACAATCTCCATTTATTTTCCTAATGTTCTCAAAACTTTAACATTTCTTATTCTATCAATTCAAGATATTTTAAGTAGTCTTTTGTACAGCCATATTTCAAAAGCTTTCAACTCATTTTGAGTGATTTTCAAAAATCATGATGGTCAAGATTTTTAAACCCTCTTTTGTACAGCCATATTTCAAAAATTTCCAGTTCATTTTGAGTGATTTTCAACAATCTGGATGGTCAAGATCATGTAAAAAAATGTAAAATTGGATCTCTCTTATTCTGAGTGGTAAATTTAAAGAGTAATTAGGAATTCATCATTTCATACATAGTTCAAAGTACAGCTCAAATAGATTGAATCGAATGCATGAAGTTGAGCTAGAACTTAAGTCTCACATTTTCAAACAAAAACTACTAGTTCAGGTGTAGATTTTGTTTGAAAAGGTGAGATTTTGAGTGCAAATTCTGTTTTATACATTCGTACTAATATTTTACTTTTTTTCTCTAATATGGTGTTGTAAAAAATATAACCGACATCTGTTGCTGAACTTTTAGCCATTCTCATACATTTGTTGGTGCTATGGTCTATAAAACTCTGGAGAAATTAAGAGAAATAATTTTAGTTTAGCATTTACCATAACTCCGTAGTGCCATCATTTCAAAACATAGAACTGCAAATAAAAAGAGAAGATATTTCAATTATCTAGAAGAATATTATAAGAGTAAAAACATACATACATAAAACAACAAATATATTGGTTTTGGGTTAGAATATTTCCAAAAGAGTTTGTACATGTGCCCGTAAAAAAGTCTGCACAAAACACATAAAATGAGGGAGAAAACTTCGAAAATATTCTTCATATAAGAAAATTACTTTAATCTTATATAAGAATATTAAACAAGGAGGCTTGTATATCGTAATATTAGCTACCAATTTTATGATTTAACCTACTGATTTCTAAAATTCAATTTAATCTTCCATAAAACCTTAATTCATAAAAATTAATTTTAATTTTTTGTTTCTTACTTTATATTTGGTTTTATGTTTTCTTTTTTTCTTGTTTATTATTTTCTGTTTTTCTTACTTTATATCACCCATTACCAGTGGTTGACATTCTTCTAATTTACCACTTATACAACATAAATACCTTTTCTACTATTAAAGAAATAAAAAGAATGTGAGTGTAAAGTTAAATTTTAATAATATAAGTACTTCAACTTTTCAATTCTAAAGAAATTTATCTTAAAATGTTTTGTGAAATGTTTTTTAAATGATTTTATAAATATTTAACCATTTTCGAAAATCTTTATAAAATATAAATGAGAAAATTTCATAAAGAAAATAAAAAATTTATTTTCAATCTGAAAAATTCAGTTTCATTGAAAATTTTTCCTATTTTAAATTCTAGTTAAAAATACAAATAAAAAAAAAAATATTTTGTTTGGAAAAACCATTCAGTAAAAAAAAAACCTCAGAACAAATTTCAATTTTTATTTTCTTTACAATCTTTTGATGCAGATTAGACCATATAGATTTTAGTTTGTTTCCTAACTTTACAAGATTATCTTAAAAGATTTTTGATTTTTTTTTTTTTGTATTTTCATAAAAGTTAAAAGATGCATGTTTTTTAATCTTTAAAGTTTCAAAAATCTTTTTAATATTTCCTTTCAAATATTTTAAATATATTTTAATGATTTTTCATACAACTTCAGATATCATATAATTTCTTTTAGTCTAAAGTTATTTAAATTTGATAAAAATCTAAAAATGTTTTATTCAAGAAGAAGAGAAACATGAATTGATTGATTGATTGGTTGATTCGTGATTGTTCTATCTATACGGCTAGCACAGTTTTTACCTTTGAAACGGTATGAAAGAAAAAGAAATTATCAAATTATGTATTTAACTTTAGTAAAATGATGCCTTAATGAAACATTGAATTGAAGTTTTTTTATTGTAAAAATGTCTGTCATGATCTTTCAATGTGTATTATGTAAATTATACAGTACTTAGAGGCGGTTTTTAGATATTTTACTTTACATATCATATTGGAAAATTTCAACAAATTTGTTAACAGTCTAGCAAAAGATCCTCTTCTATGACATCTTGTACCATCTCGAAGGTTAGATTTGAAAATTTTTCGTTTCTGAGAGGTAATTTGATTAAGTTAAATGAACAGCAACTGCGTCAACTTTCAGTTTTTTTTTTTGTCATAAAAGGATACTTAAGCAAATAATTCTTTTTAGAATTTTATATACAAAAAAAATTTTTATTTTTTGTTTTTTTTTTTTAGTTTATTCCCTTGTAACATTTATGTGCCCAGCATTTCCTTTTTATGCGTGGCTGTAAATGTCGTAAGGTGAAATTATTCTTACGACGTGTGTGAGATTCCAACCCACACTCCCTTCGTGTTTACGGCGTACTTTATACGCTCTTACCCACTAGGCCACCGAAGTCTAAGTTAAAGGCAAATATTAAAATTTTAATCACTATAATTTTAGCTTTTAAATACGGGGAGATGAGGTATACAAAATTTTCTGAGGTAACTTATGCTAGTTCTGGACTTTCTTGTTACAAAATCTCAAAATTTTATCTACAGTTCTAGTTTATCTTGATCATGTTAAATTTTAATACAAAATTACGAAAAATTGTATAATTTTTATATTGATTGGGCTGTAGATCCATAATAAGTGGGGCTATGTAAAAAAAATTATTCTACAATATCAGTTTTTTTTAAGAAACCTATTATAATCCTATTAACGTAGAAACAATTATCAGAACTTATTAACAAGAAAAAAAACTTAGTAATTATTTAAAAATTTAACAACTACGAAATTTACTATGCGCCATTGATCACATTTTCATGCGTTTATCTAAACTGTATAGTAATCTCTTTATTTTTATATATAAAATTTTTAAATCAGTTAATTGGTAATTAAATAAATTTCTGGACATTCATATCTTCCTGAATTTTTATTATTATTGTTTTTTTTTTTTTTTTGATTTAATTTATCGCAGATTTTCTTTATAACCACATTAAAATTTCATTTACAATTTCACATTTCGCTTAATAATAATATTCTAAATTTCATTTCAATTTAATGGATGAAAAGTTTTTTTTATTATTTTTTAAAATTTTGTAAAGGTAATTTCATAACCAGTTTTCCCACAGGATTATAAAATTCCTTTGAAACAATTTCTTATAAACTAATAACAAAAAAAAACAATAAATAATAAGAAAATAAAAATAATAAAAACCAATAAAACATAAAAAAAAAAAAAGAAAATTAAAATAGAAGACAATTCTTAGTATTCAGTTTATTATTCAAAGTTTTTTAATCTTGTTAAGAATTTATTGAATTTTATATCGTTTTTTATTTTTTTGGTTTCTTTTTAGAATTATTTTTTATTTCTTTTGTTTTTTTTTATATTAGTTTTTCTTTTTTTTTTTACCTGTTACTTCGAATAGCGTTATTATCAATGTTATAATTTTATTTTGGTATACTTTCAATGTTGCTAAACATTAAACAACAACAAAATTATATGCTCTTATGTTCCGATCCTAATTTATAGCTAAATTTGTTTAAAATAAAAACAAAAAAAAAATTTAATAACAAACAAACAAACCAAATAAGTAGTAACAAAGGTGTATCAAAAGTGTACTTATGTACCACTTTAAAAATAATAAGGTAAACAATAAGAAAATGTGAAAAACACACAAATAAAAACCGGTGTAATGAAAGCATAAAGGAAAAAAAAAATGACAAAATAAAAAATGAAAAGTGAAAAGTATTTCATTTGCGACTTTTTCTTATGTTTAAGAATAAAAAAAAAATCAATAATAACTGTAAAATATATGAAGAATTTATTTATTTAATTCTTTCTGCCCATCCATTTGTTTGGAAAACTACTATATGGTTTAAAATGAAGTAATTAAATTTTAGTGTTTAATGGTACTCAATGAAAAATGATTGTTGTGGAACAACTTTCTTATATAGCCACACTCAATACGAAGTTACAACCCCTCAAAGCTTAAAAAAATTCTATCTTTGGTATAAATGTAATTTAATTAAGATTTTTTTAAGTTTTAACTTTTAGTTCCAATCATCCCAAATATATGTATGTATTTGATCTGGGTGTAATTCTAATCAACGTAATATTTTAAATAAAAATTTCCGAAACTGTTCCAAAATATTCTGTTCCCAATTAAACTGATAACAAAAATAGCAACTTTTAGGCATTTATAAAATTGTTAAGCATTTATCAAACTCAATATAGATTTTAATATCCGCGTATGAACGTATGTTCAAGAGTATAATAAATTTGCCATTATGTTTGTGACACCTTAAAGGAATTGAGCTAGATATGAACCGGATTCGAATCTAATTCTAAGTCGAGTAAGCCTATCCGCCCGCACGAAAATCCAAAATATAAAGGTTGAGTTGAATTCTGAGTTTCTGCAAAATTTTCTTGTGCTCAACTTCTGTACAATTAGGTTGTGCTGGAGCCACAAGTTCTTGTAGCAGTCATACAACTTCTATTATAAATGAAAATAACTAACTGTCCATTGAAACAAGGTATTTAAAATGTTTTTGCAAAGATGTCAATTTGCATGCCAACAGCTTCTATAAAATTTGGTTGTGTTAAAGCGTCAAGTTCAGATATCTTGCATTTGTTGGAACTTCATAACGTTAGGTAAATGAAATTTTTTAAAAAATGATCAAGTTTTATAACATTAACTTTTGTAAAATGTAGTTGGTTCGAGGCTACAACTCGAAAATTTATATAAATATATCTCGGTACTTAATTAAGTAAAACATATCTGAAATTTTGTAAATGATGATGAAATTTTATGGAAACAGCATATATTATGTTCATACGGATATCCTTACACAATCTACTCTACTGTACTACTGCACCTTGTTCTGATATAAAAACATTCAAACGATTACAGACTTTACTCCGACTTCGTATATAGTACAAAAATGTAAAATAACGTACCTACAACAAAACTTAAAAGTCTTTATAAAGAAGTAGATCAATTTTGTTTTATTTTTGTTTTTTGAATACCCAAAAGAAGGACAAAAATTTACATAATACGTAATTTTCATGATATTCTCGGTACGCCATTTAATAAAATACCAAAATATATATATTTTTTTTATTTTTTTTGTAAGGGACAAGTAAATTATTTTGTTAATTTTTTTTTCAAATTGTTCATAAAAAAAACACTGAAATTAATTCTATTTTAAAACAACAAAAGTTCACTGCAATGCAATATATTGTTTTAACAAGTATTAGTCTTAGTTGCTTAAATATAGAACAAACGAGTTATGAGGTTATAGAGGAAGGAAGGAGTATAGGTACAGGAGGAAGGAGTACAGGTATTTAGATTATGAAAAAATAAATTTTTCGTCTTCACTGGTAATGCTTGAGAGTAATAATGGTTTTTGACTTTGTCTTTGTACACTAGAGAAACTATTATTGCTCTTAAATTTTGACAAGTGTTATTTAGCTATAGTACTTTTTGATTTTTATATTTTGGTTTTTCTCCTTTTTTTCTTTACTTCCTTCGAATATTTTAGAAACTGTAATACATTGCATTATTTCAGATGGTGTTTCATCAAATACAAAAAGTTGGTGGAATATGCAAAGAAGCAAAGCATTGATAAATTATTTAATTCAAAGTATGTTTTAGCCTAAATTTTGCTTCCTTTGAATACTTTAACATTGAGACATTTTATTACCAAACACTGTTAATTCTTCAATTTATTTTACATTAGCTGGTCTTATCTTCTTAGAAAAAATTTTATATTTTTAGGTTTTAATATTTATTTTAAAATCAGCTTTGATATTGCACTTATATTCGATAATTTGACTATAACAAAATTTTTTTATTTTTTATTTATTTATATAAATATTACATACATAAATGTAATGCAATATTATTGAACTATTGGCTATATTTGGACATATATTATACTAAAGGCCATTATAGGTTTTGATACTATTATTAAATTATATACTAATATTATTTATTTTGTTTATATTATATACTATATATTTACATTATATTTGGTCGTAAGAGGGTATGTAAAGAAAAAAAAACTTACGACATGTGCAGGGATCGAACCCACACTCCTTCGGTTAATACGCCACACGCCTACCCACTAGGCTACCGAAGCCCCTATAACAAAATTTTATTGCAACTTGTTAATACAGAAACAGTTATCTATCAATAAATTAATACAAACAAAGAAAAAATAAACGATTTAAACTTGAAAATATTTATTTATATATTTATTTGTTTAAATTCTAATATTACATAGACAACTTAAGAAATATTAGTATTATCCTGGGTTACTAAAGCTTAAAAATATTATTGGAGGAAATAATTTGGTAGAATTGCATACTTTATGGGGTTTATCTAATTTATTTATGATTATTAAGATTTAATATAAATAAACGGTTTTGTTTATATGCTTTTTAATTTTTTTTCATGGTAAGGTAATTTTAAACAAATTAAATAGAACACCAAACTATAAAATTATAACAAAAATCGAAAATTCGATTAAGATATTTAAAAAAAAACACGATTTTTTCAAAATCGTCAAATCAAAGTCACCGAATTCCGAAATGATTTTCATTTTTATCATTTTTTTCCACTTTATATTTAGAAAGGAAACGTTTAAAATGTATAATGTAGAAAATAAAAAATTCTATGAGAAAATATTCTTTTTTTTAGGAAAAAATATTAATTTCCCAGCATTATTTTCATTGTATTAATTTTCCTTTTTCAAAAGAAAATTGTTAAGAAAATTTATTTTTAAAGAATTTGTTTTTTATGCATTATAATAAATAGCTCTTACAATTTGGTTTTAAAATTAAATTTGCATAAAATTTAACATAATATACAAAATGAAATATAAATTACATAATATGTATATAATATTTATTTTAAATCTTTTATCAATATTTATGTACATATTATTATGTTTATATTTATTAATATGTATTTTATAATTTCCACATAATCTTTATAATTTATCTTTCACTTAAAATGTTACTGAATTTTGTTAGTCAATCGATATGTTGTAGTAAATATACTACATGAAATATGTCAAATATAAATTTTTTTTTTACTTTTATTTTTACTCCTCTTGGGAGCACAAGGGCATAAACTTGCCTTTTCCATTTGACTCTATATGTATGTACCATATTCCTATTTCCATAATTATTTATATGAGACGTTGTTTCTGTTTCGAGAATCAGAATTTCTCCGCAAAAATTATGTATACACTAATTATTAAATAAAACGAAAACACTATTAGATTAACCGATGAAATTCATTTGAAAACTAACTGTGATGAGAACTTAACAGATGCAAATGTGATGTATAATGTTATTATGTTAATAATAATTCATACATATGTAATTTTTATATAAATAATATAATATTAAATACTGTAAAAATAACCAGCATATGTTAAATTTATCAAAATACCAAATCACCTTGAATTAAAAAGTATTTTTTATCTTTAAATTTATAAAATTTAAGAGTCGTTTATTTATTTTTTTTAAATGAATCACTGTTATTCTTAATAAATAATTAAATTTGTGGTACATTATATGAAAGTAATACTTAGCACTTAATTAATCGAAAAAAGGATCTCCGGTTTTAGTATGTCTGCATATCTTTAGTTCATCTTAACTGCTATCATGTCTTGTTTTATTACTGTAAGCCAATTTGTTGGTATACTTGTTGTATTTCAGTGTACACCTCAATGAACACCTTTTAATTATATTTTGTCGCTACCTTTTGTTAACTCATCTGTCCCAGGAGTTTTAAAAAGTTAAATTAGAAATTAGAAATTTTAGATATTTTTAAGATTCTCCAAGATTTGTTTTCTTTCTTTTGGTGAAGAAACTAATCTATATAGCAACATATTTTCTATCCTTTTCAGACTTCAGAATATTAAGTTTGAAATAAATAACAATATTATATTAAACAAGGCAGAATATAAACCAAGGCTTTTTAAAAGCGTACATTTCCAAAAGACAATACAAACTGTTTAGAATTGTGACTTGTACCAAAATTTTGAAATTTCATATAAAAAGAAAATATGTGAAAATAGGCCTTTTTTGCAATTTTGAAGTGCTGTAAGTCCTAAACCCTATGTAACTAAGAAAATCCGTTAACACACTTAAAAACATATTACTGAAGCTTTAATTTTTATGTCTTGCCAAAGAAAATTTGTTAAAGGTACCAAGAAAATTTTCAATTTTTGAGCCCTAATAGCTTATAAACAGGGGAATTTAGAACTTAATTCTAAAAGTTTATTCTTCTCTCAAAATTTGAAATCTCTATATAAAAGCGTGTCGGAGTTAAGAAGGTAAAAAAACCACTAAATTTACCGTTATATGAAAGCCAAACCAAATTTCGTTTTCATATAACGGTAAATTTAAATACTAAATTTTACTAGCTTTATAAAGGTAAAAAAAAATTCCTGTCCGATTGAATGGCATTTTCAGATTGCAAAAATGTTAAGCAGAACATGAGATATACGCATTTAAAAATTGGGTTTTTCAAAGTTTGAGGGGCTTCGGAATGGATGGGGCTACATGAAAGAATAATTTTTTTATGAGACTTACCCATAGTTAAATTTGTTTTTTCTATCTTTAACGGTGTAGAAGTTTTGTAAAAAGTCGGACGGACAGACGGACTAAAAAGAATTTAAGAATTCTGTTTTAAATAATGATTATCCGCCTTGTCTAAATGATTATTTACCTTAGTGAGACGGCACCAAAAATTTTGAAAATATCAAAAATGAAATTAATAAAATAGTATGTATTTAGGCGAAAATAAACATCTAATACACATTACCTAATATTAAATAACGACATATACCAAATTTAATCAAAAAATTTCTTGACGCGTTTTTAATCTTTTTTTTTAATATATACATATTATGTGAATTTATTGTCAGTTATAACTAAAATCATAAAAGTATATATAAATGTTTATTAAATGTTAATTTAAAAAACTCAAAAAACCAAAAAATGAAAAAATAAAAGCTCGTTCTTCTAAAAGTGTAATCTTATATGTATAACGAAAAAAAACAACATTATAGCAATTTAATACTGTATTTACCTTTTCAAATATAATCCTTTGTACAATCCTTTCATTAAAGAGGCGTATTGCTGTTCATTATAATTCTGGAAAAAAAAATTAAATTAACTTTATGGATTCGGATTGGAAACGAATACTCGTTTCTTAAAAACTCGTTTTATTAAAATCTCGTTACTTTCGTAAAATCTCGTTTTGTCAAGATCTCGTTACTTTCTTAAAATTTCATTTTATCAAAATCTTGTTTCTTAAAATCTCATTTTTTTTTTTGGTTTTTTGTTCTATTTTCTTTTAGCACATTTTTCAAAAAGAAAAATATGGATATCACTCTTAATTCTAAAAAAATGGACTGGAAATTGAAATTCTCTCCATACATATTGCAACAACAAAGTCTTTAAAATAGTGGAGGCTGACGGTCCAAACCCACCCTAAACAAATTATTGAAACCCTGACTTTAAATCCAACTGTAAAATCCCTTCAAGTTTATAAATCTAAATAGGTATTTAGAAAAAAGCATAAAACGTTGATTATAAATCCAACTCTAAATCCCTCCTAATATTATTCGATAATTCGATAATTTTCTGTATTTTCTGAAGAAAAAAAAAGATTTATTGAGATTTTTAAATAAAAAAGCGAGATTTTAAAAAACGATGTTATGATAAAACGTGATTTTTAAATACGAAAATTCCTAACGCTCTCTATGGATTCATATACAATATCAGGCAATAGTTTTAATATTTAAATTTACTACAAATAACAATTTTACTTTTAATTTAAAGTGTATATAGTAGACTCACGTAGGACTAATCTAACAGTAATAACAATAATAAATACGCTTTAATCTTTTTTGCGATCAAATTTGTTTTTTTAAAGCGTGTGGATTTTCTATTCTATATATGTTTTTTTATTTTGCAATATCATTTTCAATTATGCTTATTAACTTGCTTGTTGTCAACCTCTTTTCTCTTCTTTCTTTAGTTATCGATAATATTTCAATTACTGTACATTTTTATTTATCACTACCTCAGTTTTTTTCAACAATTTTTTTTTTTATTCAAATTTTACAAAATTTATTTGCCGAACTAATTTATAAATTACATATTTTTACTCATAATAGAAAAACTAATGGAAATAAACTAATATGGTTTCATTGAAATAACTAAAATTCATTACTCTAAAATAGTATGTTATTTAAAAAAACTTTATTTTATCAAACGTCTTGTTTTTATTTTAAGTATCTATATGCTCTAAAATTTTCACTAACCGAACTTTTTCTAAACGAAAATCTAACGACAGACTACTTGGTTCAAATATTTTTGAAATTGAATAAAATTATCCATTAATTCAACAAAAACACTGGGAGTCTTTTTATCTTTTTATTATTATAACCTTAATATTGTTTTTTTTACGTTATTCCCCTTGCCAAATAATTGTGACAACGAAATTATACACAGTCTTTTCTTTTCAGATGTAGGAGTACATGTCGATATTATCTTACAACACTGGATGTTTACAGTCAATTTTATAAACTGTTACTCATTAGGCCACCGAAACCTCACCTTAATATTAAAATTATTTTCTACCTAGTACTTTTTTAAAAAAAAAGAAAACAAATATCTACTCTTCGTTTTTTCGCCAATACTGTAAAAGAATATATAATATACATCAAAGTTTTGTATTACAAATAAACGTATCTTATGCATTTTCTTTCTTTCATTCATTTTTAAAATTAAAAAATATAACAGAATTAAAATTTATTATCAAAAATTATTTTAACGTAGAGGAACACAAAATGTAAGTGAAAATTTTCGCAATTTTATAAACTTCAATCTTAAATACTAAATATATTAGTGAATATACATATTCTTAATTATGAAAAATGTGGTGCTATTATTGAACATAACAAGAAAAAAAATCAGCTTTCTCCACCACAGGACCGACCATCACTACACGAAAAGTACAATGCCAAAATTTATAGATTTTTTGCATAATAATTTATATCAAAGCAAAATAACTTCAAATAAATTAACAACATTTTGTTTTATTCAATAACAATAACGAGCAATGAAATCGTAAAAATATACGTGCATTCATTCATACATCCATTACATTTTTATGTAATATACATGTTTTTTTTTTCATTCAAAAATATTAGAAATAAAAAATAATAAAAACTGTAAACAAATACAAAACATACATAAGATTAATATTGAATCTGCTAACAAAAATTTTATCGTTTTAATTTTATGTTATCAACAAAAGAATAATATGCATTGTAAGTACATACATATGTATGCATATTTTATACATAGATGCATACATTTTTTGAGTTATAAAAAAAAAAACAAAAAAAAATTGTTCATATAAATTGATATGAAGTGTTATGTATGAAATTTGGATTTCAAAAATTAAATAAAAGTTAAAGTTAGTCGGATCAAAAATTGTTCTATGGCAAAGTTGTTGCTCTTTACTTGTTTAACAACCTTTTCTTAATAATTTTTCTCACAAAATTTTTTTTTTTACGAAGTACACTTTTAGTACACTAGTAAACTACCACTTGCGGTTGTCTGATTTACTCCAAAAGCTTATCAATCCGAGATATTTACGTCAAAACCTTAAATATGAACCCACACCACTGGCATACCCACAAACGCACGCACCCACATATATATACACACACACACATCATGCTAAAAAAAATTTTACAGCCTTCTCTACACCGGAGTAGTGCATATTTGCCAAAATCTCGGGTACAAATTTTTAGTATGAAAACAATACTTACCTTATACATAATTGTATGCGGTCGGTAAAAAGAAAATATACTAGTATTATATGAGAAGATTCGTATATTAAAAAACACAATTCATACATTCGTAAAAAATATATTTTGTAGTAATTTTCAAAATTAATTAAATTTATGTGATAACTGAAGCATAGTTCTTAAAAAATATCTAATAATAAATAATTGCTTCACACATAGAATGAAAACAAATTAAAATATTTTGTTTTTTTTCTTTTTTTTGTGTGATTAAAGATACAATTAAGTGTTTTACAAATACATACTTTAGATTCCTTTCAATTTATACAAATAAATTCCAGAAAAAATACATTATGTGAATGACAAATTTCTAGTGATAGTTTTTAATTATAAATCTAACTATGTATATTCGGAACAATGAATCATATTATTCGAAAAGTGTAACCTATATATATGCTGATATTAACAAAAAAATTTGAACATTCAACACCATAATATTATTTAATTAAAAAATACTTACTATACTTTAGATTCTGCTTAATTAAGAAAATATCATGCCGTAAATCATCAAATTACTCGACTAACAAAAAATGTTTAAAAGGGTTTTTCTAATTCACAATCTACTGAAATTTTGGTTTTTCGCCTGGATATTGAAAATATATTCGACTCAGTTTGGCATGTCGGTCTTAGTTTTAAAATGATGGGACTAGGAAACATATGTTACTTTGACCTAAATCTATCTATATCCCATTATACCAAATTAAAAAAACATTTCTAGAATTCTGGGACTCGAAATTTTTAAAAAGAATATAGAAATTTTGTTTGGATATAGATACAATTTTAAAAATTTTTTAAAAATTTAATAATTTATCTAAAGTTTAAGCAAATAATATTTTCATTATTTATTCATGGGGCCTCGGTGGCATAGTGGGTACGAGCATATAAAATACGATGTAAACAAAACACCGAGAGAGTGTGGATTTGAATCCCACACACGTCGTAAGAGATATTCCCCCCTTACGACATTTACAGCCACGCATCAATAGGTAAGGCTGTGTAATTTCCTGTCCACATTTATGTGGCACAAAAAAAAAAATATTTATTCATAATAGAATCATGCAATATGTACTAATTGCATAAAAATCTAAATTTCTTGAATTTTAAATGACTTTATAACTTTTAAATTTACTTCCATTTTTAGGAACTTTAAATCTTTCACTTAAATTTCATGCGCTAACAAAAAAAAACATGTACATTTAAATTTAAATTTTATTACAAAAATTTATATGTTGTACCATTTACAATTTTGTACCAATTTACATCCCAACACTCTACAGACCAAGGAAATTTGACCCTATCTCGCGTATATTAAGATAGACCAACTCACTCAGTTTCTCTGCACTTTGATAGCAACTTTAACAAAGAAATACTAAGAGTCAGACATTCCACTTACATCATTAATTCCGGTAGTCTGCATGATTAATTTCTCTAATGCAATTTAACTGATATGCTTTTGAAATGCTTAACCGAGAGAAATTTGTTTTTTCTTTATTAGATTTTTAGTTACTAAACATAATTTTTTTTTTTTTCTGATACGAGAACAGGTGAGAATCATCGAAAAACACTATAGAGGAGTGAAACGAGTACGAGACATCTATGAGTGTGTGGGATATTAGCCCCGTCAAATTTCACCTCACTTTTTGACCAAACAAAAGATTATAAAACCTTTTGTACTCATGTACTGCGTGATGAAAGGACACTTACAGTAATTAAATAGTTTAATAAGTAGTTTATTTTTTATTTACTAACAAATTAATCGAAGATAATGACGACTAAATCAATAAGTGATAACTCTCACAATGATGAATTAATTGATGATTATATATCACAGATAATCAATAAGAATATCTGATACAAAAAATATTTAAATAAAATGCAAACTTTTCAAAACTTTTAAATAATGACAAAGTATAATACGGTACGATATATTGCACAATATTAATAAAATTTTATAGGACGATCCGATATATACCATTTTTTCTTTTTTCATCCGTTTTTAACTGTTATTAACATCAAGTTTATTAAACTTACAATGATTACAAACAATAATTGTATATTCGTATATACATGGTACTAAAAAGTACTAAATACAATACAAATAATACAATATTGAATATATAAAGGGTGTTCAAAATTGAGGTATCATTTTAATTTTAATAAAAAAAGACTTTTTTTTTGAAATATTAAATATATTTTTATTTTAATTTATTACAAATAGGTTCCGGTTAATAATGAAAAATTATGTTGGCCAAGTGGCCCCCTCTACTACTTCAGCAGGCTTCCAATCTTTTACCAAAATTCTGAATCACGTTGTTCAATAAACTGTTCTCAATGGTTGAAATCTGCTCGATAATGTTGTTTTTAAGCTCTTGAATTGTTGTGGGATTATTGCTGTACACTTTCGATTTCACAAAACCCCACCAAAAAAAATCGAACGGTGTCAAATCGCACAATCTTGGTGGCCACATCACTCCTCCTCTACGAGAAATATTGCGATCTGCGAACTTTTCCTTCAAAAGATCCATTGTTTCTCTTGCTGTGTGGCAAGTGTCACCGTCCTGTTGAAACCACATATTCTCTACGTCCAAATCATCAATTTCCCGCCACAAAAAGCTTCGGATCATCTCCCTGTAGTGATTTCCATTGGCCGTAATCGCATTTCCATTTGCGTTTTCAAAAAAATATGGTCCGATGATTCCTCCTGACCACAAATCACACCAAACTGTAACCTTTTGTGGATGTACTGGTTGCTCTAAGATAACCCTTGGATTCTCTTCACCCCAAATGCGGTAATTCTGTTTATTGACGTAGCCATTGAGCTGGAAATGAGCTTCGTCGGTGAAGATTATTTTGTTAAAAAAATTCTCATTTTCTTCTTGTTTTTCGATTGCCCAAGAAACGAATTGCCGACGTAATGCATAGTCAGTTGGTTTTAATTCTTGCGTCAGCTGGATCTTATAAGCCTTTAAATGGAGATCACGATGCAAAATGTTGAATAATGTGGATGGTTTGATGTTTAATGCTGCGAACGATGACGAATGGAAGTTTTTGGATCTTCTTCAACACTTCTGCTCATAGCTGCTACATTCTCGGTTGAACGGCCACTACGTTGATAAATGTTGCCTCTGTTATCAAGAACAGATCCAGTTTCTAGAAATTTATCAACCATCAGCTTGATGGCACGATTTGTTGGAGCATTTTCTCTACCAAAATTTGTTCGAAATTTCCTAATTACATCTTGAAAACTTTTACCATTTTCAAAAAATGTTGTAATAACAAAAACACGTTGTTCCTTCGTGTAACGTTCCATATTAACTAACCGGAATGTATTTAGAATATACCTAAAGAAACCTCGTATAAAAATTCCAGGTAGTAAAAAAATGGCGGCAAAATCAAAATGATACCTCAATTTTGAACACCCATTATATACACATATAAGTATATTTTCTGAATTTGCATTTTATAAAATTACAAAAAAAAAAAAAACATTAATTTAATCGTTTTAGGATCAACATTTATATCCCTATTCCATATGGTTATTCTTATATATCCTTATATACACTTATTTATGTACGATATACAAAAAGTTACTCGTATTAAAATTCAATAGAATATATTAAATTTAATTCTTAGCTGATAATAAACTTAAATTGTTTGATTTTTTAATATTATCAATAAAAATGATACAAAAAAACATTTTTTTTTTCTTTTTACAAATGAAATATAAAATAAAATAAAAATAAAATGTAAATATAAATATAATTTCTTGTAAGACAACCTAAAAAAAAGAAAGAAAAACATTCACAATAACAATTATATGTACATGAATAATTTATTAAAGGAACAACACATCCTTTATATTCATGCATATATGTAAGTATTAAAATACTACATTTTAATATTATCCTTTGTCCCTAAATAATTTTTAAATGGATTTTTTATGGACTTTCAAATTAGAGTAAAAATATTTTTAAACTGAAACATGCCTGTTAATACACTAAACTAATTCTAATCTACTACCAATAAAACGATTACAATCAAATTTAACTGTAGCAATAATATTTAAGATTAATAAATATTATAATGATCCGGTTAATTTGAAAGGAACGTTCACTCTTTAATATTTTCGATTCTATAAATTTACCATAACAAAGTTTACCATAAAATAATATATGAATATCAAGGTCTTCTTTATTATAGAAATTTATTTCAAAGTAGTTGCTCTATTCATTTATTAGAAATGGTTGCTGCACCAGCACTGTAATGAAAATATGTAAGTTTTAACGCAATTTTTAAAGAGAAGTTATACTCAAAAAATAACAAAGTAGAAAGTAAAATCAAAGGTTTTTAAAGACTTTACACAAGATAGAATGTAATACAAAAGGTAACTACAAAACAGTTGAAATTTAGGTGTATTCTAAACAGTTTTTATTTTCTTTTGGAAAATGTGCCCCTTTAATAACATTTACTTTTACATTCTGATCTACCTTGGTTATGTCTCCTTTTATAGATCTTGTATAGTACAATTGTTTTAGATAATCTCCTGTACGACCTAATAGTTAAAACTTCCTTAAATAATCGTCTTTAAAAAAAAAAAAGTCATAGAATGACAAAATTTAAGTTAGTAAAAAACAATGATGAATAAAAAATAAATAACTCTTACAAAATAGTTAATAAACGCAAATGAACTGCAGACTAATCGCTTAGAAAAATAAATTTTTTTTAAAAGAAAGTTTAAATGCTTGTAAAATCCAAATTTGGTTAAAAGATACTTTACAATATTTTTTAAATAGGTTAATTAGTAAGCTTAAATTAAGAATTTAAATCAGATATACCCCTTTATCTAACTCATGGTGCAGTGGTTAAGTCGCCAACCTTTCAATCGAAGGGTTTTGGGTTCAAACCCCGGTCAGGTAATATAAATAAAAAATATGTAGTAATTTTATATCGTAATAATGTATATCGTATAATTAATAGTAGTAATAATAATAATAAAAATAATAATAGTAATAATAATTGCTGCTACAGTGGAGCTATCTTTGGTTATATCATGCAGTAAGGTGTTATATACTGTCGGACGTTGTAATCCACTGATGGCTCTGACTCTGTAGTAAAATAATAATAATATTAATAACAATACTAATACCAATAATAACAGCCGCTACAGTGACAGTGGGGGTTGCCTTCAATAATTACCTCATGTAGGTGTTATATACTACTACATATTGTAACTGTTGTAACGGCTATAATCACTGTTAGCAAATAGTAAGAATAATAGGCGGATTCATTGTTTCCTTACACTCCCACTCCCAATTCAATGTTTCCGATACTTATTTCCTATCCTTTCCTATCCTTACTCCTTAGACAATTTATTGCGTTCGCAGGTAAGGGTTTCATCCCATTATATTAGCTAAAGGCTTATATTAGCTTATATTAGCTGAATATACATAGGAGGTGGGCTTAGTCAGTAAGAATCTGACACTACCAAGGGGAAAATTCTTGATGTCTTTGGAAGATTCCCACCTCCCTTAGGAAAAAAAAAAAAAATCAGGTATACAATTTCATGTTACTTCCATTACCTCAATTATGAAAAATAAATAAATTGTTTTTAAATAAATTAAATAAAACAATTTGTCATTCGTAAGTACATTCAGAATGAAAAATGATATTTTTTACAAAGTGTTTAAAACTTTTATAATTTTTATAATGAATCTTAAAAATTAATTTATTATCAAAATTTTGAAAACTGTACATTACTTTTAAGATTTGTTTTTTATTACCATACCCATTAAATATGCCAATTTTGAATTAATTTTCATTTTATAAAATTTCTCAAATGAAAAGAAATAAACTTTAAAACTAAAATGTAAAAAAAAAAAGAAAAGTTTTCTCTTTTTAAAAAATTAATATAAATTTAAGTAAATTTTTATTATTGCTTTTCATTACAAATAAAATATTTTTTATTTTACTTAAATATATCCTCGTGTCAAAAGGATCATTTTTCACTAAATAACAAATAATTTTACTTTGAATTAGAAAACTACTTTTTAAATAATAAATTATTATTATATATCTTTTTTTCAATTTTTATAATCCGAAGTTTTCATACAATTAAGGAAACAACACATTTTGTATTATATATTTGAATTTTAAAAGGATTATATTACAGGACTCATGTCACTTTTTATTTAAATATTTAAAGACTGCTTTTGTAATCATAGAAAATTAAATTTTTCTACTAAAAAACTTGTTAAACTGTTTCCAGTTTAAGGAAACACAAATACTGGTTCTAAATTAAGTTGATAAATTTTACCCTTTACTTTTTTTTAAACATTGAAAAATTTATTTATACTTCAAATACTTAAAACATAAACATACAAATATCGTAACAATTACTTTCTAGTAGAATACAATAAAGTAAAGTACCAATTTTTCATCACAAGAATCAAGTTTTAATTTTTGATAGACGATAAGAACACTTTTATCTGTTTTTTAACTTTTATATTCATTATTTAAGTTGTTTACAGTAAGAGAGGAAGAAATTGGAGGGAAAATAGGATGACATAGGAGAGTAGAAGGTAAATTGTAAAAGAATCTATACATATTATATATCTACAGCGTAACACATTGAATACAAGCATGTTCTATATTTTAGTGGTATCAATGAATAAGTTTTTATAACCAGTTTAAAACTACCTAGGAATGTCTACCTATAGATGTAAAAATTAGAATTTTAAGTCTCTACTAGGGAGAATTTAATTTAGTAGTTAACAAGCGTCGTTATACCTGCATGATCTACAAGAGATAAATTTAGATTACAAAAAATGTAAACTTCAGTACAATTTATTTAATTCTTCTCTATCAATTATTGATCAAGAGTGTATTTAAAACAAGTAAATGTAACAGTAAGTCGATGCAACCGACTTATTAATACCCTACACCTCAATAATTCGAATTAAATTAAAAATCCATAAGTTTTTTTGGCAGCTGCTTGAACTTCTTCCCTTTTGTGTCTTATTCAACTCGAATTTCAGGAAAGTAAAAGAGGCATCCTCTTGGGATATGCTTGAGACCTTTGTAAAAAACTTTAAGTTTCTATCTTTATTAATTCGAATCGAAGATTGTTAGTCCTTGGGAGGTGTGTGTCAGGTACCCGAATTGCAACTCCAATTCATAGAATCCATCTCAGGAACATAAAGAAAACATGCCAAAACACCATTGTACTAAATTTAAAGGTTCTACTTTTGTTGGTTTTGGAGATATGCTCGTTGCTCTTGTGCTCGTCCGGAAGTTTCCAAAATACGAACCCATGGTTCAAATTCTTTCAAATGTCAGTTTCCAATTTTACAGAAAAGGAAACATAACAGAACACCTTTGTACTAAAAATAAAAGTTCTATCTTTGTTGGTTGTGGAGATATACTCGTTTTGTCTGGGGCTCGTCCGGAAGCTTCCAAGATTTGAACCCATAGACCAAATCCTCACAGAAATTTCAGAAACATAAATCAAAGATGAAGGAACACCATTCTGTGTAATTTAAAGGTTATATCTTTGTTGCTTTTGGAGATAATATCATTTGCTCTGAGGTTCGTACGGAAGCTTCCAAAATCCGAACCCTCGGGCCAATTCCTTTTAAATTTCAGAGACCTAAATCAAACATGAAAGAACACCATTCTGCGAAATTTAAAGGTTATATCTTTGTTGTTTTTGGAGATAATCTCATTTTCTCTGGGGCTGCTTCGGAAGCTTCCAAAATCCAAAACCATGGACCATATCCTCTTAAATTTCAGAAACATAAATCAAACGGAAAAAACATCATTGTACAAAATGTAAAGGTTATATCTTTGTTGTTTTTTGAGATAATCTCATTTTCTCTGGGGCTGCTTCGGAAGCTTCCAAAATCCAAACCCATGGACCTTATCCTCTTAAATTTCAGAAACATAAATCAAACGGAAAAAACATCATTGTAAAAAATTTAAAGGTTCTATCTTTGTTGGTTTTGAAGATAATCTCGTTTGCTCTGGGGCTCGTTCGGAAGCTTCCAAAATCCAAACCCATGGACCGAATCCTCTTAAATTTCAGAGATATAAATCGAACGGCAAGAAACATCATTGTACAAAATTTAAAGGTTCTATCTTTGTTGATTTTGGAGATAATCTCGTTTGCTCTGGGGCTCGTTCGGAAGGTTCCAAAATCCGAACCCATGCACCAAATCCTCTTAAATTTTAGAGACATAAATAAAACATGAAAGAACAGCACTCTGTCAAATTTGAAGGTCATATCTTTATTGGTTTTTGAGATAATCTCATTTGCTCTAGTGCTCGTTCGGAAGTTTCCAAAATCCAAGCCCATGGACCAAATCCTCTCAAATTTTGGAGACTTAAATTAAACATGGAAAAACACCACTCTGTCAAATTTGAAGGTTATATCTTTATTGGTTTTGGAGATAATCTCATTTGCTCTGGTGCTCGTTTGGAAGTTTCCAAAATCCAAACCCATGGACCAAATCCTCTTAAATTTCAGAGACATAAATCGAATGGGAAGGAACATCATTGTACAAAATTTAAAGATTCTATCTTTGTTGCTTTTGGAGATAATCTCGTTTGCTCCGGAATCATTCAGAAGCTTCCAGAATCCGAACCTATAGACGGATTTTGTCCAATTCAAACTTAGCCTTCCTTTTGGAATTAGTAACCTACTATATAAATTTCATCAAGATAGCTTTATTAGTTTTTGAGTTATCGTGCGAACGGACGGACGGACATCGTTAAATCGACTCAGAAGGTGATCCTGATTCATAATATATATACATGTCCATATCTAACTAGCTTTCTTTTGGTGGTTACAAACACCATACCAAAGTTAATATACCCTATACTTTAGGTGTAGGGTATAATAAAACTTTAAAAAACTAACTTAACCTTCTTGACTAAAACTATGACTAAACAAGGTAGAATGTAAACCAACGGTTTTTAAAAGCGCACATTTCCAAAACTCAATAAAAACTGTTTAGAAGTGTGATTTGCACAAAAATTTGAAAATTTAAGAAATTTTTTGTAATAAGAAAAAATGTGAAAATGGGACATTTTTGAAATTTTGAGGGGCCGTAATTCCGGAATCCTATATAACTAAGAAAAGCCGTTAACACACGTAAAAATATATTATTGAACCTTTAATTTTCATGTCTTGTCGAAGAAAAATTTTTACAGGTGCCTAAGTTACAAGTGTCTAAAAATAGGAAATTTTCAATTTTAGAGGCGTTATAACTTTTAAAGAGGGGGCGCTACCAAAAAATTTTCTGAGAAAACTTATACTAATTCTAAAAGTTCTTTCTTGTCTCAAAATTTCAGTTTCCTTTCTAAAGGCGTGCCGGAGTTATGAAAAAAGAAATTTCATGCAAAATGTGGTTTTCAGATAACGTTAAATTTAAATAGTAAATTACAAAATATTACATAATTTTGATACTGTTTTATATAGATAATAAAATTTTCGATCTTCTGGCGGTTTTAGATTGTAAAACTATTACGCAGAGCCTGAGATATATACATCTGAAAATGGGGCTTTTTCGAAATTTTGAAGAGCTGCAACTTTGAAACCCTCTACAACTAAAATAAACCTTTAACACACGTAAAAATATATTACTGTAGCTTTAATTTTTATATCTTGCAGAAGTAAAATGTGTACAGGTTCCTAAGTTACAGGTGTTTAAAAATAGCAAATTTTCAATTTTTAAGCCCTAATAGCTCATAAACAGGGGGTGGTCCAAAAAAATTTTCTGAGCAAACTTATACTAATTCTAAAAGTTCTTTCTTGCCTCAAAATTTCAAGCCTCTATCTAGAAGCGTACCGGAGTTATGAAAGTAGAAAAATCATGCAAAATTTGGTTTTCACATAACGGTAAATTTAAATACTAAATTTTAAAAAATTGTATAATTTTGATATTAATTTACAAAGTTAAAAAAAATACCTGTCGAATGGCGTTTTCAGATTGAAAAAATCTTAAGCAGAACATAAGATATATGCATTTAAAAATAGGGCTTTTTCAAAGTTTGAGGGGCTGTAGCTCCGTAATGGGTGGGGCTACATGAAAAAGTTGTTCCACAAAATTAGTTTTTTTATGAGACCTACCCATGGTTAAAAATTTTTTTCTCTTAACGCTGTAGAAGTTTTGTAAACAGACGGACGAACGGAGTGAAACTAATAAGCACATTTTTTCAAAATTTTTTTGGAAATGTGCTAAAAATAAAACTTTAATATGAAACTATTACAGGATTAATTTAAATTTTTTAACCAGCAACAATCTCTATAGACGAACCTATCCTTATTTGTAATATGGGTGTAGTATTTCAAACTGCCAATGTCAACACTATTTGGATAAAAGTCTATTTTAGTACATGTAACCCTTCTACTATAAAGAAATAGTAAAGGGATATGGTTTTAGTTTTGTATAAAACCTTCTTTATCTAGGTATATGAAGTGTTCGGGTGCTATAAATCCGGGTTTTTTATTTAATTTTTTTACAATTATCATATAAAAAAAATAAAAATATATAAAAAATTATTATTTGTTAAATACAGATAAGTAAATGAAGAAAAGGAAACCAACATTTATAAAATAAAAATTTATTACTCTTACATGTATCTAAATCAATTAAAACATTAAGTTAAACTAACTTTGTAAACTTTTTAAGGAAGTAAAAAGAAACAGAAGGAATAAATAAAAAGTAAAAAAAAACATATAGATCAAGATTCTAAATGAGAGTCTTGATTACTTACACTGCTTTTACTTAATAGCTATAAGTCTATAGGGTGTTTCGCTAATCATCTACTATAAAACAAGAATGAGAATGAAAATATACCCCACTCCACCTCCTAATGAATTTTTTGTTTTTTTGGAAACCCAAAATAACCCCTGATTCAATGACAGTTTATTCTTAAATCACCCTGTTAATATTCCTTAACACTAAATGAGAGTCTTGGTTACTTACACTGTTTTTACTTAATAGCTATAATTCTACAGAGTGTTTCGCTAATAACCTGATATAAAACTAGAATAAGAATGAGAATATACCCCAACCCACCTCCTAAAGAATTCGTTGTTTGTTTTGAACGTCAGACTAAGCGCAGGTGTCAGGTTATTCGGTGTCTATGTCAGATTATTCGTGAAACACCCTTTATATTACTTAATACCATTAAACTTGAATGTGAATGAATTTGATCCACTTACTTTTGCATAATTTTTTATTAAAAGAAAATCCAAATATAAATTTTCAATTTTAATTCATACTTTATAACTCACAAGTCACAATAAACATTTTATCAATGAAATTAATATTCAAAATCTCTTTTCTCGAGATAATTTGAAGTATAATATTTAATACGAAATTTCAAACGATTATTTTCATATTAGAATTAAAAATAAAATTTTAAATTTAAATTAACCAGCCCTTACACACTTTATCGTAAGTATGTAAATGAATTTGCGTTTAAAAAAATGTCAGAAAAATATCAATTAAAAATATGTAGTTTCATTTCATTTAGTTAAGGCATTAACAATTACTATGAAAGTATTAAAGTAATGGGTTTTTTAAGAAGTTTTGACAAAAAAAAAACGAACTTTAAAATATATTTAATTCTATATGATTTACAAAACATTCATCATAATTTAACAAAATAAGATTTTAAAAAATGTTTTTTATAAGCAAATAAAAAATACAAAATATTTTTTTCATTACAATTTTTAAACTGATTACTTTTTACTATTCAACGAAGTGATTAATTAAAAAACGAAAAAAAAAATGTACTATTTCTTTTTTTTAATTCTGTACTTTAAATTAATCTTTTTTTTTAAATCATAAAAAAACTATTCATTTATTTATTATTTAAACTAAATAAAAATAATTGTAAAATTAAATTAATAAGCATTTTGTAAAATTCAAAAAACAGATTTTTTGACGATTACTTTTACATAGTTATTTTTCTAGCTAAAAAAAAATATTACATAATTGAATTCAAATATAAATTTATTTATCAATCAATCAATCAATATATTTGTATAAATTAATTGTCACTTAATATTGAAAAACATAATATGTTAGTTGTAAATTTTTTGTTTATTAAAATAAAATTTAACCTTCACTTTCATCCTATCTTAATTTAGACTGTTCAATATATTTTTGAATAAAAAACTTACTTATTAATTTCACTCTGTTCGTCAATCTCTTCATCTCTTCTGCACCGTTTATAATATATATAACATAGATAAAACAATGGAATTTTAACCATTGATATATTTCATTCAAAAATTAATATTATAAAACAAATTCTTTATGTAGCACCACCGTCTCATTACGGAGCTGCAGTTCTATTATAGAGGAAGTGGAAAATACACTAAAAAAATTACTAGACTAAAAAAGTCCATTTTTATTTTAGGGGCTACTTCGTAGCGCCTTTCTTTTACCTCGTACCACATAAATATGAAAAGGTAAATTAAATTGCACAGGTTTTCCCTTCCACGTGTAGCTGTAAATGTCGTAAGAGGGAATTATTTTTACGACTTGTGTGGCGGCCCTCTAACTCATAGGCCCATAGCCCTCAAACTCCCTCGGTGTTTACAGCCTATTTTATACAGTCTTACCCATTAGGCTACTGACGTTCCAAGTACTAATTATATACGAATAAAAAACATTGGACAACATATTAATGAATTCTCTCATATATGGGCTGGCGCCCCCCAAACTTCTTTGAAATATCTCGACAAAGTCTAAAACTGTAGAAGTAGTAACGCTAACTACTCTTAACATGCGTCGAAATGTTGGAGCAATTTCATTCTTTTATAGATATCTTGTAGGTAATGACACTACTTGCTCTAATGAATATTAAAGGCAATTATGCCTCCTCTCAAACTATTCCAACGTACCATGACAGAGGCAACAAGTGCTCATTTCTACACTGTGGAAATTCTTAGGTGGTTTAAAACTAGTTATGGAAGCTTATTCGTTATGAGAACTGCAAAGATATGGAACATCCCCCTGTGTGTGTTCACTTCTGAAAATAATATTCCATTATTCCATTTTACAATTTGCAACTATTCAAAAAGAAGAGAAGAATTCTACTTTACGCTCCAACTTGTCCATAATATCCTATCATCCCTCACAAGATAAACCTACATTTGTATAAAGGAATTGGCCCGGTAGCGTGTAAAAAAAATGAAAACTATACGGGAGACATAACTGTAGAAAATAAAAAAATCTTTTTAACACTTATTCATACAAGAAATTTTATTTATGAACTATAAATAAATAATCTTTTAAAGTAAAGCTTATTAGAACAACTCATATGTACATATATGTATATTCTAGATCTTGATTACCATCAAGCAATGAACAGCTTAGTAAAACCAAATATACAAAAAAAAATTGAAACATAAGTTAATTTGAATAGAATAAACTTTGATTAGTGCACTATCCTATCCTTAATCGAATCAGAATCGGAAAAACGCTATGTTCATTTAAATATTAGCACAGTTACTTCTAAATTAAATTAATATTATACAAGATTTACATAATATGCATATAATTAAAAAATAAATTTTATTCTTTTTAACTTTACTTATAAATTATAAAAGGTATTAACAATAATTTTTTTTTTTTTTGATAATAATATTACATAATCCTTGAAAAATCTATAAAAATCTGAATTTATTTTAATTTAATTATCAGACAAAAAATATTTAAAATTACATTTATAAAAAAAAAAAAAACATCAACCGCACACTAAAATAAAATTTTGTATTTAGAGAAGTACTTGAAATTTACACTTTAAATTTTTAATCCTTAAAATTTAATAATATCATTTAATCATTTATTCAATAAATCAAATATTTAAATTTATTTCATCAATATTTTTTTTTTTTAATCTTTTAAATTCGATTTCAAAAAAAAAAAAAAAAAACAATAATCGCAATCTATCGAAATATATATATGTATACTATGTATAGCTAATTGTTGTTTTTTTTTTTTTTTTTGTTAAATTAAAATTGTATAACACTTCAACAAAAAAAAATCTGTACCTAATCCTTTTTTTAAATATTATTAGCACATGCAACAGCCATGTAAATTTAATTTATATTATACATGTATAGATAAAATTATATATGTATATATGTATATTGAAACTCATTCTTTAATTGAACATAATATAATCTTTTTATTTTTAATTTTTACTTAAATTTTAAAAATTTATAAGAGTCTGAAATCTTCACTTCATTTGTTTTTCAGAATACTTTAGAAAAAAAATCGATAAATACATTAAATAATAAAAGGACTATAAAAAAAAATTTTTTTAATTTAGACCGCATATAAAATATAGGAAAAAATGAAAATGCTGTTGATAACGATAACTAAACTGGTAATGGTATAATTGCAAAACAAAATTTCAATTTCAATTCATATTCTACATATTATATTCTGAAAATGTAATGTGTTTATCTATTACATATCATTGTCATATCCTGTCATATCTCGAATAACTGTCTCACTTCTACATAACGATTTTAAAGGTATTTTGTGGAACTAATAGCAAAGTATATCAACTAATAAGTAGGTACACTTACCACGTTATCATAAAAAATTCTTGCTATTCCACATAAAATTGTAAAAAGTGGATAATAATAAGAATTTTTCATGCCAGAAAGACAAAATACTAAATACCACGATTTGAAATAGAAACATACTGAAATTCGGTAAAGGGTCACTAATTCAATTAGTCACAATTCCCATGGGACTTTTGTCTCAGTGTTAAGGATAGAAGTCTCAATTGGACTTCTGGTTTTTTTTAATATGACTCTTGTCTCACTAAAGTTAGTCAAAATTCCCATTAAAATAGAAAATAATTTTTGCCAATAAAAATCAAAATTTGTCATATAGACAAAATATATATATATAAGTAGGTAAATATAGGTATATATTGAAGTATATATGTATACGTATATTTATTAGTAATTACTAATTTTATATCTATAATCAAAATTATTTTCCACTTAATCAAAAAAATTATGTAAAACTAAATGTATATTATATACATATATATTCATCCATCATAAAAATATGCACTGAAAATATTATGATGAATAAATATTATATTGATGTGTGTGTGTGATTGATGAATATGTTTCTTCGAAATTCAAATAATTGTATGCTGGTATTCGGTAACGGTAAGTAAATTTTTATTTGGTTTAGTGCTTAATATTGTTTGTATTTATGTATGAGTGTTTGTACTTATTTGTAGCGATTAGAAAACTTTTCTATGTTGATTGAAATTTGAAAAATATTTGTGAATGATTTTTTTTTTTTTTTAATACTTTTGTCTGCCACATAAATGTGGACAGAAAATTACACAGCCTTTCCTGTTTAGGCGTGGCTGTAAATGCCGCAAGGGGAAATAACTCTTACGACGTGTGTGGGATTCGAACCCACACTCTCTCGGTGTTTACAGCGTATTTTATATGCTCTTACCCACTAGGCCACCGAGGCCCCTTGAATGATTTTAATTTGAGTACAGCAATTTTAAACCAAAATTAAATTTTAATGGTTTTAAATAAATTTTTTGTTTGAAACCATGTTTGTTTAAAATATTATCAAAATATTATTTTGATTCAATACCGAAATACCGGTATTAAATGTTTGAATACCGGTATTTAATACCGTTCAAAATTGACCGGTATCCCGGTTTTCGGATCCCGGTATTGGATTCTCTAAATTTGTTACCCATTGTACATAATATTTTCAATTCAGATATTTCCAAATTTCATAAATGTAAAAGGGGCTTATTTGCTGACGACACCGCTCTAGTAACAGCCTGAACGTCTTCTAATGAAATCATTACAAATTGTTATCATTATCATTACCAAAATTGCCTTTAATCAAATTCGAGATAATTCTTGATGGTGGAAAGTCAAAATAAATGGTAACAAAACTAAAGCAATTTTTTTCCCAAGTAGAAGAAAACCCAGTTTTATACCAAACAAAACTTAATTCTAAATAGTAATGAAATTATTTGGGAATCTTCAAATACCATATTAATAAAATAATAGACAAAGCAAATATCTAATTACGATTATTACATCCGCTTCTAAATAGGAAATCACAACTAAATGTTAAAAATATATTATTAGCATATAAAATTATTCTACACAGTATATTGATTTACGAATTTCCCATTTGGAAAAATACAGCAAAAACAAATATAAGGATATTCGTCAAAGGAACCAAAACTCCATTCGGAAATTAATATTTATAGGGGAAGGTACGAAATCTTTTTTTTATAATATTGTATTTTAAAATCTTATTTTTTTTTATCTTGTCTTTCAAAATTTTTTTTTTTTTATCTAGTTTTTTTAAATCTTGTTATACCCTACATCTAAAGTATAGGGTATATTAACTTTGGTATGGAGTTTGTATCCACCAAAAGGTAGCGAGTTAGATATGGGCATGTATATATATTCTGAATCAGGATCACCTCCTGAGTCGATTTAACGATGTCCGCCCGGCCGTCCGTTCGCACGAAAACTCAAAAACTAGTGAAGCTACCTTGATGAAATTTCTATAGTAGGTTATGAAAGGAAGGCTAAGTTCGAATCTGGAAGCTTCCTAATGATTCTGGAGCAAACGGGATTTTCTCCAAAACCAACAAAGATAGAACCTTTAAATTTGGTGCAATGATGTTCCTTCATGTTTGATTTACGTCTCTGAAATTTGAAAGGATTTGGTCCATGGTTTCGAATGTTGGAAGCTTCCAAACGCGCCGCAAAGCAAACAAGATTATATCCAAAACCAACAAAAATAGAACTTTTAAATTTGGTACAATGGTGTTCTTTCATGTTTGATTTAAGTCTCCGAAATTTGAGAGGATTTGGTCCATGGGTTCGGATTTTGGAAACTTCCGAAGGAGCTCGAAGCAAACGAGATTATCTCCAAAAACCAACAAAATGTATCGTTTTTGCGGAACATTTTTATATATAGAAAATAATTAGTACTTTAGAGTTTATTGCAAAACCAGGCTTTCAATAATTTGTTTAGCGAGGATTTAGCGGCGCCAGCCAACCTTATTTAAAATTCTTTCATAACGAAATACATATATATGTACATGTAAAAAAATTAATTAAGAAAGTTGATTGGTGGCAAATAAATTAAAAATGAAGTAAAATTAAACAAAAACAAGTAAATGTAACAGTAAATCGATGCAACCGACTTATTAATACCCTACACCTGAATAATTCGAATTAAATTAAAAATCCATAAGTGTTTTTGGCAGCTGCTTGAACTTCTTCCCTTTTCTGTCTTATTCAACTCGAATTTCAAGAACGTAAAAGAAGCATCCGCTTGGGATATGCTTGACACCCTTGTATAAAATTTTAAGTTTCTATCTTAATTATTTTCGAAGATTGGTAGTCCTTGGGAGGTTTGTGTCAGCTACCCAAATTGCCACTCCAATTCATCGAATCCATCTCAGGAACATAAAGAAAACTTACCAGAACACCATTCTATTAAATTTAAAGGTTCTACTTTTGTTGGTTTTGGAGATATGCTCGTTGCTCTTGTGCTCGTCCGGAAGTTTCCAAAATACGAACCCATGGTTCAAATTCTTTCAAATGTCAGTTTCCAATTTTACAGAAAAGGAAACATAAAAGAACACCTTTGTACTAAAAATAAAAGTTCTATCTTTGTTGGTTGTGGAGATATACTCGTTTGCTCTGGGGCTCGTCCGGAAGGTTCCAAGATTTGAACGCATGGACCAAATCCTCACAAATTTCAGAGACCTAAATCAAACATGAAAAAACACCATTCGGCCAAATTTAAAGGTTATATATTTGTTGTTTTTGGAGATAATCTCATTTGCTCTGGGGCTCGTTCGGAAGCTTTCAAAATCCAAACCCATGGACCACATCCTCTTAAATTTTAGAGACATAAATCAAACTGGAAGAAACATCATTATAAAAAATTTAAAGGTTCTATCTTTATTGGTTTTGGAGATAATCTCGTTTGCTCTGGGGCTCGTTCGGAAGCTTCCAAAACCCGAACCCATGGACCAAATCTTCTCACATTTCAGAGACTTAAATAAAACATGAAAGAACACCACCCTGCCAAATTTAAAGGTTATATCTTTGTTGGTTTTGGAGATAATCTCATTTGCTCTGGTGCTCGTTCGGAAGCTTCCAAATCCAAACCCATGGACCAAATCCTCTGAAATTTCAGAGGTCTAAATCATACATGAAAGAACACCATTCTGCCAAAAGTAAAGGTTATATCTTTATTGGTTTTGGAGATAATCTCATTTGCTCTGGGGCTCGCTTGGAAGCTTCCAAATCCAAACCCATGGACCAAATCCTCTTAAATTTCAGAGACATAAATCGAACGGGAAGGAACATCATTGTACAAAATTTAAAGGTTCTATCTTTGTTGGTTTTGGAGATAATCTCATTTGCTCTGGTGCTCGTTCGGAAGCTTCCAAAATCCAAACCCATGGACCAAATCTTCTTAAATTTCAGAGACATAAATCGAACGGGAAGAAACATCATTGTGCAAAATTTGAAGGTTCTCTCTTTGTTGCTTTTGGAGATAATCTCGTTTGCTCCGGAATCATTCGGAAGCTTCCAGAATCCGAACCCATGGACGGATTTTGTCCAGATTCGAACTTAGCCTTTCTTTCGTAATTAGTAACCTACTATATAAAATTCATCAAGATAGCATCATTATTTTTTGAGTTATCGTGCGTACGGACGGACGGACGGACGGACATCGCTAAATCGACTCCGGCGGTGATCCTGATTCAGAATATATATACATTTCTATACCTAACTCGCTTCCTTTTGGTGGTTACAAACACCATACCAAAGTTAATATACCCTATACTTTAGGTGTAGGGTATAACAAGATTTTGAAAACCAAGATTTAAAAAAAAACAAGATTAAAAAAAAAACAAAGATTAAAAAAACAAGATTTCGTAAATTTCAGCAAAAAAAATAGTTATATGATCGAACCCATTTGAATACGATCGTACAACAAATTGTCATACTCCCGCTTTTTTGTACAGTTGTCTCTATTTAAAAAATACTCTCATTAGAGAAATAGTAGTTTAAGTAGTTTGTAAGTTTAGATGTAGGTATAAAAATATATGTACATACATACTCGTATGTATATAAATTAAACAAAACAAAATATATGAGTATATACTCTTATTATTTACATATATATATCTTTTTGAAATTTGAATATTAAATGTTCCTTTTGATTTATCTAAGTGTTTAAAAAAAAAAAAAACAAAATATACAACCAAAACAAAAAGGGAGAAGTAATTTTATTATACCCGATTCTTATCGTACGGGTATAAACAGTCCTTATAAATTAATTTTATTTTGCAATAATATGACCCTAATAATAAGTTCAAATATCCAAAATAAAGACAAAAAAAAAACAAAATATTAAAGTTCAAGTAAATGAAACAGACCGAAATGATAATAGGATTTTATTATTGACTTTGAAATGTCCATCAAACCATAGCATAAATATATTGTTACGAATTATCTTGACTTTTGAATGAGTAAATCTTTATGTATTCAAAAAACAATACTTTTTTTTATGATATATAACCTAGAATGCATGTTATATATATATGTGAATATGTGAAATTTAATAGAGCGAACCAGTCAATATTCTTCAGATTATAAGAAATATTGAAATAGATTATTGAAAATATTTACGCAATTTGTTGCACATCATTACGCATCACAAAATTTATAAGTTTTTAACTTTAAAATCATTTAATTGATCTTATTACTTTGCAGAAGATTTTATGAAAATTTTATGCGAAGTAATAAGAGGTAAGTAGTAAGATTAGTTGAATGTTTAAATTGGGTTTTTGGGTTTAGTACAAATTAGTACTACAATACCTGCAGAAAAGTTCAGTAGTACTAATGAACGCAACAAATCCCAAATATTTTAAAATTAACCTATGTGTCCGATTATATCATAAATAAGTAATTAATTGCTTATTTATAAAAAGTATGTAAAACCAATAAGATGTTCTGATTTATATTTTCAAATCCAAAACAAAATAAAATTATTTTATTATTTTTTTTTTGAAAGCAAAGTATAAATCTTTTTTCGGAAAAAATTCAGAACTCCATTTTAAACTTACAAGCATATTAGTTTTTTTATCCACATATACCGATGCACGTTTAAATTAAGTTCTTAACCATAATTTTGTTATTGTACCTCATTTAACAATTTGAATTCTAACACGAGAATTCGAACATTATGTGGATAATTTTGTATACTTTATAAATAGGTTTGGGATAATACAAATTTACAATTACCTCCTCGAGTGAACTATACGCTTTCTTTGTTCGTCCTTAATTATTTCCTTCACACGTTAAATATTTGTATTTATATACGTATTTATATATGTAAAGTAAAACAAGAATTGAAATCGTAAAAAATAAATATAAAAATTAATTTAAGAAGTTTTTCTTAAAATTGAAGTAGGTACTTAATCAAAAACACCGTCTTTAATTCTTTAAATTATTTTTAAACCATAAGAGTCAAGTTAACAAGACATTATAGTATAGTCTAACTTTTAGACCCTAAACCACCATCATATTGAAACATTATTTAAATAATCATCATCCCAAAAATATTTTTTCAAAGAATCTGTTCTATGACTCTTAATTTATTCTGGAAAACCTGGTTTTATTTTGGTTTTATTTAAAAGCTTTCGGAAATTGATGTT
The DNA here is from genome assembly GCA_947095535.1 of Poecilobothrus nobilitatus. Taxonomy (NCBI): domain Eukaryota; kingdom Metazoa; phylum Arthropoda; class Insecta; order Diptera; family Dolichopodidae; genus Poecilobothrus; species Poecilobothrus nobilitatus. The sequence continues at coordinate 160,941,305 of OX352773.1, forward strand.
CTTTATATTTGTTTTTTATAAAAGGCATCATTAAGAGTTACTCTAAATGTAGTTTTACAAAAAAATGTTAAAAGTAAACTGGTAAACTGAACAGAAAAGAAAATCTAAAATATTTTCATTGAGTAAGAAAAAATGGTAGAAATATTAATAGTAACGGTAAAGAGAAAATTTCCAGAAATTTAATGTATTTTAAACAAAATTTTTAAATATCCCAAAAAGTATAAGATTCTAGGAATTATATTACAAAGAAAAACTAATGGGATGAGTAAATAAAGTAAAAGTTTACTCAACGGGTTAAAAATAGCGGTTTAAAAACTCTAAAAAGATTATAAACCTCTTAGCTCCGTTTTAGTGAAAATCTTTCTTCTGAAAAAATGCTTATATAACATCGAATAAATATAGGTATTCTCTATTGTAGACACAAGATTTAAACATTGAACTGTGGTTTTAAAACTGTGCCAAAATTAAGTCAAAATTCAAAATCTAAGCCTGACTTGTCCTTAAGGCAATTTCTGGGAATGTCTCTGCAAAAAATCAGGAAGATTGGTTGACAATTGTGAGTGCCCCAAGGTTCAAACCAGAAAAATACCCTAAATAACGCTAAAATTTCAACTTCATTCAATATTTTCGTCTACAAATTAATTCTTTTTTTAAAAAACCGCTTCGCTATGTCCTAGCCTATGCTTGGTCGAATGTCGAATGCTAAGTATGCTTGCTAAGTATGCTTGGTCGAATGTCGAAAATCCCATTCAGATATTTTAAAAAATATGAGTGGCCCAAGGTTCAAAAAAAAAACAGCTGCGTTTAACCTACTCTTAATATTTAATTTCAATTTTGTTAAGTCCAATATAATATTTTCCATATATATGACTTTGTTTTTTACATAGGTATATGTATTTGTTTTTATTATATTACTCTTTATTTTGATGTCCTGTAAAATTTTATTATATTTTCTTTTATTCTTTTGTATCAAATTGAGTTTCTTTTCCATGTAAAATAACATATGGGTTTATTCATATATAGTAAGATATAGACTATCATGACAATAAAATTTCATGACAAAAACATAACAATTGAAATTTCAAAATAACAATTGAACATTAATACAATAATACATTACCATACATGTATTTTTATTTACATAATATACATATTATATGTTCTTATAACTGTACATTTTAAAGGTGTTCTAAAAAGAAAAACTTAAATGTATGATGATGTTACTGAGCTGTTACAATAAATTTTATTTATATCTTTTGTTTTTAATTCACAATTCCTTGTTGGTTTTTAGCACATTTTCAAAAAAAAATTGAAAAAATGTGCTTATTAGTTTCCCTCTGTCCTTCCGTCCGTCCGTCTGTTTACAAAAGTTCTACACCGTTAAAGGTAGAGAAAAAAAATTTAAGCATGGGTAGGTCATATAAAAAAAATAATTTTGTGGGGCAACTTTTTTCTGTAGCCCCATTCATTACGGAGGTACAGCCCCTTAAACTTTGAAAAAGCCCTATTTTAAAATGCATATATCTCATGTTCTGCTTAACAGTTTTCCAATCTGAAAGCATCATTCGACAGATATTTTTTTTAACTTTGTAAATTAATATCAATTTTTTTAAATTTAGTATTTAAATTTATCGTTATGTGAAGACAGAGTTTTGCATGATTTTTCTACTCTCATAACTCCGGAATGCTTTTAGATAGGAACTCGAAATTTTGAGACAAGAAAGAACTTTTAGAACCTGTTTAAGAGCTATTAGGGCTCAAAAATTGAAAATTTGCAATTTTTAGGCATCTGTAACTTAAGCACCTGTAAAAATATTTCTTCGGCAAGACGTAAAAATCAAAAAAAAAAAAGCTCCAGTAATATATTTTTACGTGTGTTAACGGTTTTTCTTAGTTATATTGGGTTCCAGACTTACAGCCCCTCAAAATTCCAGAAAAATCCTATTTTCACATTTTTTCTTATTACATTAAATTTTCAAATTTTTGTGCAAGTCACAATTCTAAACAGTTTGTGTTATATTTTGGAAATGTGCGCTTTTAAAAACCGTTGGTTTACATTCTACCTTGTTTTTTTTTGTTGTAGTCGTAACGTAACTTGTACTTTATGAGAAACTTCCGTTAATTTTTTTTATAATTGGAAATTATAAAAATGAGACAAAAAAATGGCAAAAAAATTAACAGTAAAAAATAACAGTAAATTTAATTTTTGGAATTGTTTTGACCTTGTCTTAAAATTTGGATGTTTCATAATGTTATTAAAATAAACCATTTGTAAGGAAGAGGTTTAACCGTTATTGTAATATGAGTTTTTTACCTTTAAAATGTACTTAACAATATACGGTTTTATATAAAAATTTTAATTCACTTGAACAGAAATACATGTTATATTAAGCAGATATAACTGCATGAAAATTTGTAGACCATCATTTAAAGAATAATACAAAACAAATATTTATTTTTTGGGCAAATAGCTTCTAACATTACAGAAATACACTGTTTAAAATATTTTGTAGTTAGTATTTAATTTTACAAAAAATATTTGATTCCTATCTATTTTTATTACTTAAATAAAATATTGTCAGTCATCACACACTATTTATTTCCGAAAAAGTACATCTTAATCTAAAGCTCTGTTCATTTCTGTTTAATTTCTTTGTCCGCAGATGATTCGCTATTAACACAAACCTGCGGCCTACATTAGATTTCAAACGGCGGTCTAAACTCTTATTTCTAAATCACCGCAATATCGGTAATCTAATAGGGGTTTTAACAGGTCATTGTTCGATCGGTAGACTTACCAGAAGGCTAGGACTTCCGTCATATGATTTTTACAGAAACTGCAGAGATAAAGAGCAAAAGGAATCAATTTTCACCTGCTGTGTGTATGCCCGGCTCTTGCTCTAAAAAGAAGAAAGGTTCTGAGAAAATTTTTCTTAAACAACCTTTTCGATCTGTCGGAGGTGGACTTAAGAAACTTACCTTGCTTTGTAAAAAGTTCCCAATGGTTTAATTAGGAGAGAAACTGCTCCTGGGTATCACAAAGGGCCTAACCTGGCCTAAGTTTACATCTGAAGCCATTACCTACCTACCTACCTTCTTTTTCAAACAAATGATTCGCAAGAGATATGAAGAATATAAAAGTGTGTTATAAAACACAAAATGTGTTAACACACTTTTCAATTGTGATTGAAAATAACACAGCGATTGAAAATAACACACTTTTCTATTCTTTTTATCTCAAAAACGGTTAGAGATAGAGAAAAAGTTATCAGATACTAATTATAGGGCTTGAAAAGCTGTTTCGAAATATGTTAAAAAAGTATCACAAATACAGGATGTTTCAAAATAAAACTGAGTTTGAAACATAATGTTTTCATTTTATCATTTTAAATCTCATTTAAAATCAACTTTGTAACTTTTTTGATATGGGAATTATTAGTACACAAATTAAAGCTGACAACCTAATCTACAAAAATAATTTTTTTTATTTCTCTATAGCAAGCCGTTTAAAAGTTATAGATTTTTTTATTATAAAAGTCGCTAAAACATCTTAAACATCCTCATATTCCGAAAAGGGTCCAAAATAGACCTCCTCCTCCCCTACAATTTTTTGTTTGTTTCGACATGCCTAATCCCCCATTTCAAGGAAAACCATCGAGTCGGAAACACCCTATATATGTGATATATTATATAACATATGATGATTTGACATAAAGCCATACTTCATGAATATGGATTTATGGCACATTCAAATAAGGCATAAACCCATATTCCCAATATGACATATACTCATATTTGCAATATGTCTTGTTGTTGAAATATGTGTGTAAAACAATAATTGGGAAGGATTTTAAAGCTGGGTACAAAATTAGGGTTTCAACTATTTGTTTTGAGAGGGGTTTGGGGCGGCAGCCTCACTTTTTTAAATGTTTTGTAGTTAAAATATGTATCTAATAAATGTAATTGGGCGGGGTATTTGGTTACAAAATCAAGGTATGCGCTTTTTACAAAATGATCTTTAATTCGGGAGAATTTGAAAGTTGGTTACAAAGTCAAGTTTTCAATAATTAGTGTAGTGGGCATTCGGGGACGATAGCCCGCACAATATTAAATTATTAGTTGTTATAATATTTATAAAAAAAAATATTAAGATGGATTTTAGAGTTGGTTAATTAAATTTAATAGATTTTCTTTTAAAATAGTTTTAATCGAGTGAGACATTAAGTCAAACTCGTGAAATAATGTTTTATGACATATCACCATAATATATATTTATTTTATATTTAATTATGTTTTAACTAATTATACAATTATAAGAAAAATCTGAATTATTTCTAAATGACCCACTCCGGGTTTGAATTCAAAAATTTTCCTTTTGTATGAAAGGTCAATGTTTTAACCACTACATCATTGACTGGATCAAAAATGTATAAAAGGAATTCTTAGTTTCAATCAAAATTGTTCTGTCTGTTCTGACATAAAAATAAATTCAGATAAAAAAAACTTAAAAAGGATCTAAAACAAATATTTTTATTTCTTCTGCTTTAGATAAATTTCTAAAATAATTATGATTTTTTTTTTTTTTGACATGCAATGATTAAAAACAAAATTTATCATGTATTAAGTTTTCATTGATGTATGTATTAAGTTCTAAGATCAAGGAAAACGAGGAAAAGTGCAGTAGAGTAGACTGTGTCAACTTTGGGATACTCGTATGAACGTAATAAAGCCTGTTTCTGTATAACTTGATCATCTTTTAAACAATTTCAGATGTGTTGGTACCGATGTTTTAACTGCCGAGATATATTTATGTAAAATGTGGAGTGAAATGAGAGCTACCCAAATCTTTTGCACCAGCACAACCAAATTTTACACAAATTGTTACCATAAAACTTGATCATCATTTGTAAGATTTCAGACGCCTAGCTTCATTAAGTGCTAAAAAGTGCAAGAAGCCTGAACCGGCTGCTCTAGACCAACCAAAGTTTACAAAAGTTTTTGGCATGTAACTCGACACCTCTTCATAAAATTGCAGATACCTAGCTTTAATAGATACTGAGTTATTCCCATATAAAGAAATAAGTTGTATGGCAGCTACTCGAACCCGGCGGCCGAAAAAGCTGGATTTAAATAGCAAAACTAACAATTTTGAGAAAGTGACATAAAAAAATTTCAGCTTCCTAGCTTCTCTATTTTTTGACTTCTCGTGCGGACTAGGGAAGGCTTAATGTGTATTTTGTATATTTGATCACAAGGCAGATTAGTTAAGAACAATTACTTTTACAGTCATTTTCTTTCAAATTTAAAAATGCTAGTGACTTGTACAGGATTTGAACACGCAGTTCTTCGGTTAATTCATCATGTGCTCACTCATCCATTGAAACCCACATTTAAGTTGTTTTATTTTGTTTTTCATAAAAAAATTTGTTTTCGAACTAAAATTTCATTGAGGAAATTTAATTAATAAAGTTTTGTTTTCTTTTTTCATTATAAATTTTAATTATCCAGTTTCTTTTTGTTTTTCTTTCTCTTTGTTGTCATTTAATATTTGTCATTCATAAAGGAGATTTTTTAAAAACATTCCAAAATTAATGGTTTTAATATTTGAGTTATTTGATTTTAAAATTTTGTATTTTTCCTAAATATAGAGACCAAAAGTTAACAATTACACATAAGAATAATATTATTTTATTTTTGAAGTTCGAGGCAAAACTTACCTACATAATATATAAAAATTTTTTATTAATTTTTATTTTCTAACAAAAATGTCATTCAAAAGAAAACAATAAACCTCAGGTGAAAATTTAAAATATCTTATTGTTCCCGAAATTAATCTTCTAAAAATTTATGAAAGATTCGTTTACCTTGCTGTCATTCTAATCAAAATGAGAGTATGTAAATATTTTTAAAACCTTAGAACTACTTGAAGCAATTTAAGGTATCAAGCGGAAAATAAAGGTATAAGATGAAACTCTTAAAGAAAATATATGATATGCCAACTAAAATTTTAGAAATTTTATGTCCCGCTGCTTTGTCAATTAGATTTAATTTAAACGAGAAAGAGTGCAGTAGAGTAGACTGTGTCAACTTTGGGATATCCGTATGAACGTAATATATCCTGTTTCTATATAAGTTGATCATCTTTTAAACAATTTTAGATGTTTTAGTGCCGAAGTTATAACTACCAAGATATATTTATGTAAATAGTGGAGTTGTATAACAGCTACCGAAATCTATTGCACCAGCACAACCAAATTTTGCAGAAGTTATTTTGCCATAAAACTTGATCATCATTTGAAAGATTTCAGACGCCTAGCTTTATTAAGTTTCAAGAGGTGCAAGAAGTCTGAACCGGCTGCTCTAAACAAACAAAATTTTACAAAAATTGTTGGCATGCAACTCGACACCTCTTCACTAAATTACCTAGCTTCAATAGACACTAAGTTATTTTCATTTAAAAAAAGAAGTTGTATGGCAGCTACTCGAACCTGTTGCACCACCACAATCAAATTTCACAGAAGTTGTTGCCATAGAACTTGATCATTATTTGTAAGATTTTAGACGACTACCTCCATTAAGCTCCAAGAGGTGTAAGAAACCTGAACCGGCTGCTCTAGACCAACAAAAGTTTACAAATATTTTTGGCATGTAACTCGACAGCTCTTCACTAAATTTCAGATACCTAGCTTCAAGAAACCTGAACCGGCTGCTCTAGACCAACAAAAGTTTACAAATATTTTTGGCATGTAACTCGACAGCTCTTCACTAAATTTCAGATACCTAGCTTCAATAGACACTGAGTTATTTTCATTTAAAAAAAAAAATTGTGTGGCAACTACCCGAACCTGTTGCACCACCACAACCAAATTTTACAGAAGTTGTTGCCATAAAACTTGATCATCATTTGTAAGATTTCTTTTTGCGCCAGATAACAAAATTAATTTAACAAACATCTCAATTTAAAAAAAAGCAAGAAAAATTTACGATATAAAACGAGATTTCTAAAAGCAAAAAAGTGTGTAATATTTGTGTCTAATTTTACAATCCATATATACTCCTCTATAAAATCCAATGAATTACTAAAAATATATTTAAATTTAGAAAATTTAACTTAAAGCTAATTTTAATATTATGCTTTAACTAAAATGGAAGTATAAATACATATACATACTTTTTTTTAGCTACATACATATGTTATATTCGGATCACGCTTACAACCCAAGAAAAACAAATCCAACTACGTCAAAATTCAAACCTTCTCAAGAATGCAAAAATTAAAATCCAAATGTGTCACAAAGCCAAATTTTGAAAATTTGGATTCAATTTGCATGTTTCCCTTTTTCCAGAATATTTTTATATAATATTGTATATGTGAGATTCAGAATTAGAAGGGATTTTAGAGTTGGTTACAAAACCAAGATTAGACGATTTTTCCAGAATATATGCATAATGTATATGAGCTAGGATAGATTTTGGAGTCGGTTGCAAAACCAAGATTATACGCTTTTTCCAGAATATATGTGCAGGAGTTAGGACAGATTTTAAAGCTGGTTACAATATCACAAAATCAGGATTATACGCCTTTTACAGTATGAGTATGCATGTATGAATTCCATATTTATTTTGTTTATGATTTTGATTATATATGTGTGGATTTAAATATTTGGATTTTGAAAGTTTGGATTTTTAAATTTAGATTTTCTAACAGAACCATTATATTCTTTTCATAATCATCACTATATGATTTATGATCTATATAATTAGTTAATTTATAATATAATAAAAAAAATATTGACAATTACAACTGATAAACAAATTAAAAAAACCTGTAACTTTCTAAGGACATCATTGAAGTCCTTTAATTTTTATTATAAAAAAGTACATAAAAATATATACATATAAACAAACTCATATGTATATATATATATATATATTTAAATAACAAAAAAAAATGTGATAAAATAAATACACCTAATATAATTGTCAAAATATTACAACAAGATTAATTGATAATGATTGAAATATCATTTTCATTTATAATAAAAGTACCATATGTATTAAATGTATGTTTATTATCTAAATTGAATTGAATAAAAGAAAAAAACAAAATGTTAATTGTATACATATACATACATGTATATACTTATCTTAAAAATCTTCTTTTAATATATTATATATGAATGTATTGTATAAGTATAAATATATGTATGTTTAAACTAAATACAATGACTATATAATAATATCTATATAATACGTGATAATGTGACGGTTTTATTAAATTGTTTTTATTTTTTTTTGTTATTTTTTTTTTTTTTATTTTTTTTTTCAATTTTTTTTTTGTTAAGTCTGTAAATGTGATAACAATTTTCTTTTTAACGTCATACACGAGTATTGTAATTTTACTTTCAAGTACCTTGTATGTGTATTTAAAGTATTTAAATATTATATCGTAACGGGTGTTTTTTTAGAATGATAGAACTTTAAATTGAAATAAAACACATTTAAATTAAGATTGAAGCCAAACTTTTGTTTTATTTGATTTCAGTAAGCATTAACAAATTATCATGGAAAGACTCACGCCGCAACAACGTTTATAAATTGTTGAAATTTATTTTCAAAATCAGTGTTCTATTCGCCAAACTTATAGAGAACTTTGTGAAATTTATGGTTTACATTATCGTCTATCAGAGCAGATTATTCGTCAAACTTTCGATAGATTTCAGATAACATTTTCTCTACTCGATGCAACAACAAGACAAAGAACTGTACGTACAGAAGAAAATATCGGTGCTGAAAGAGCTAGTGTTGATGTAGATCCAAATTTGTCTATTCTTCGACATTCACAACAAGTTGGACCGTGTGCAACCACCAGATGAAAAATTTTGCGTAAAGATATTGATCTACACTCATACAAGATTCAACTGACTCAAGAATTAAAGCCACTTGAACATAATAACCGTTTTCACTTGAACATAATAACCGACCCTAGAACAGCTTGAAGTTGATTCACTTTTTTATCGAAAAATTGTTATTATTGTTGAACGGTATATGGAGCCAAAACAATCCTCAAAAAAATCCACAGGTTTCATTGCACACTAAAAAATGCACCGTATGGTGTGGTTTATACGCCGGAGGCATCATCAGTCCATATTTCTTTAAAAATGATGCTGGAGCTAGTGTTACAGTGAATGGTACTCATTACAGATCGATGATCAATTTTTGATTTTTTCTTTCAAAGTTTGAATAGTATCGACCCGGAAGTATTTTGCTTCTAACAAGATGGTGCTACACCTCACACTCCTACCGCAACAATTGATTTATTGAAAGAAAGATTTGGTGATAACATTATTTCGAGAAATGGTCCAATTAATTAGCCTCTAACATCATGCGACATAATGCCACTGTATTATTTTCTTTGAGGTTATTTGAAGTGATTGGTTTATGCTGGTAAATCTGAAACAATAGACACTTTGGAAGACAACATAATCCGTGTTATTGATGAAATAAGGGTTGAATTACTCGAAAAAGTGGTCTAAAATTGGTCTGATCGAATGCGGTTCCTCAGAGCTGGTCGTGGTGGACATATACCGGAAATTATATTTAAAGCCTAAATGAAATAAAATTATTTTTCAAATAAAAAAAAATTTGGCTTCAATCTTAATTTACATATGTTTTATTTCAATAAAAAAAACACCCGTTATATTCATAAGTACATATATTTTGAAATTTTTGTACATATACATACATGTATCTAAAAAAATTAATACCTATCAAACTCAATTGGAATTTTACAACATAATTTTTTTTTTTTTAATGTAAAACAGAATGAGAAAAAAAAGAGTACCTATTATATACATATCATAGCACTGTAAATAATCATAGCTTATCTGGTGTTGTATATTTTGTATATTTCAATGAAATTTGTATCGTAAATTGAAAAAATCAAAAAGAAAAAAAATGGATTTTAAAAGGATTTAAAAAAAAAAAAAAAATTAACTCTAAACGAACCGTTTAATAAGAATTACAACATTGATTACAATACAAAAATTTAAATATCTTCTATTACTGACAGAAACTGAAATTGTTACTATCAATATCAACAATATTGAACTAACTTCTTGCAGAACGTAGTTTTTTATTTTGGGTAAATTAGTACATATTCAAAGAAGCTATTTTAAGCTATAGTTGTATTGCTGATATAAATGCCGATTAACGATAAAACAAAATGATGTTCTTGATCGTCAAACACGATTCCTATAAAACATTATACACATTTAGACATGGTGGTACAATATTAAAAATAATGTTAAAGAAGATTGAAGAAAGGTGAAAAAAAAAAAACTTTAAGAGAGATAATGCAAAGAGAGAAGAGGTATTTTCAAACCTTGACTTGATGAACAAAAAATGAAAAAGAATTAATTTTAACACTGTATATTAACTCAAAAAATAAATACTTATATGTACGTACTTATATCGAATTAAATATTTATTACCCATAAAAAAAAAATTTAAACTTAAGGAATTTATTTTTTTTTTTATTTTTTTTTTCTTTTGTTCCTAAAATAAACCAACTGTAAATATTCACTTCCTGCTCCAAAATAAAAAGCCAATTACAATTACAATAATGCTTGTATAAAATGTGATTTAAATCAATATTAAAAAAAAAATCAAATATTAAAAAAATTATATCATACTTTGTACTTTTAACAAACAATAATACATGGATGTATATATCATAAAAATAATAGGAAATATTAATTGAATTGTTCGTTTTTATATTAATTATTTTTAACTCACAGAATATTTTCTTAAAAATCGATATATATATTCAAAATAATCATATAAAAATTTAAGATATGACAATTTCTGTAATAAATCTTCATAAGTTTTTATTTTGTTAAGGGAGGTTGGTTGGAATCTTTTAAAACTACCAACAATACGCCCTTGGTAATATCAAATTTTTACTGGCTAAATCTAGTTTTCCTTTTAGTTAAATATAATGGGATGAAATCCCTATTAGGTGATTACCCAATGCTCGCGTCACTTCTAGTGTCGCGTTCTAAATAAAATAAAGACCAAATCCTAGCGTCGCTTTATGACAAACAACCAATACTAAATAAAAAAAAAATAAAAAAAGCCAAAGAAATTTATTGTTGTTTAGTAAAAGTAGAAAATTGCTCTACTCTAGCGTCGCTTTTCTATTTGGTCAAGGTCCATTTAAATCAATGTATTCTACTTAAATGTCAAAGCAATGCTTGAAGCGACGTGCGCATTGGGTCATCACCTTAACTGCTAACACTAACGCAGTTAATTAAATAAGAAGTATAGGGATAGAAGGAGATACGCCACGGATCCGGAAACATTGAAATATGAAGTGGGACTGTAGGGGAAAAAATTAATCCGTCTATTATTCATACTTCGGAGTAGATATATTAGACCACCGAGGTCCCCAAACCTATATAACCTATAAACAAACCTATAAACAAATTATATTTTATATTTACCTATATAACCTATATAACCTATAAACAAACCTATAAACAAATTATATTTTATATTTTCATTTAGATTAGACAATTAGCAGAAAATTAATAGAATATCTACAAATTCGTCAAAGGTTATATCTACAGCTTAAGTAAAACTTACATGAAGTATTTGAACTAAATGAAGTCCTTACAAATTTTGAAGAAAAGAAGTTTTGACCTATATAAGAAAAAGTAGCAGAATACAAGTAAACGAGCATTGTTTTTTTTAAAAAAAGAAAAATTGAATGGATATCAACAGAAATTTGTTTTCTACCACTTATGGTGAATATTTAAAAATAAAAATAAGTAAAATTCCTTACATTTTGTTGCTTCTTAACTTTTTGAATTTGACTACTTGGCTTTTTAACTGTTTATTTTGAGGCTTTATCTTCCTTTTTTTTTCATTTCTATTATAATTTTATTTTTTTTTTTCTTAAAAGAAGACAAAAATTTCCAAATTGATTCAATTTAAAAATCCATGTATATTTCAAAATAAAATCTCTTTTTTCTTTCTGATGGTATGAAAACATAACAAAACATTAAATACAGATTTCCGTTTCTTTTTTTTGAATTTTTTATCTCATAAAAAAAAATGCTTTTATTTTGTTTGATATTTTTCCAAAAAATTTTACATTTTCATTTATTTGCTTGTTGTTTGAAAAAACGATTTATATTTTTTTTTTTAGATAGAAAACCATCAAAGAAAACATTATACAGTGTTTTAGGATATTTAAAATTTTATTAGTTGTACAGGAATTGAACATCCTTTTTTACTGAAGAAAAAAAAAACGTGTGATTCTTTTATTTGTTTGTTAAATTAAAAAATACAAAATAAAACAACAAAAATGTCTATTCAAAATACAAAAATGATGACACTGTAAAATAAAATTGCCATATATTGGATATAAACTCTTACAGAATACATATTGTACAAAGGATTTTAATCAAGAGATTTTTGTAGTAAATTGAATAGATGTTAAATGAATACCATTTGATCTGATTCTCATATATGTATATACAAGTATTTGACATATACAATTAATTTGAAAATCATGTATTGATTCTATGTACTTTTTTATTTTTTTTTTTATAAACAGTTCACATTTGATTCATATTTAATGTGTCATTTCAACTATTGATTCGCTATATTTTATTTTAATAAGCATTATAAAATAAGATCTCTAAAATGAGGTTAAACTTATAAGAATGGTTTTTTATAAATTTATTTAATACTAAAATCTAACAAAAAAAAGTAAATGTAACAGTAAGTCGATGCAATCGACTTATTGATACTCTACACCTGAAAAATTCAAATCCATAAATTTTAGATACGTTAATATTCATATGGTAGTTCAATAATCTCAATCAAACCGACAATCCGACCAATCTCATATTATAGAGAAATTTTAAGAATATCAATGGAACACAGTGAAAGGTGTCACACAATCAAATTTCAAGTTTCTATCCTTATTAGTTTCCAAAATAAGTTCGTTGAAACGTAGGAGCCGTAAATTCAAAATCATATAGGAAATATGATAGAATACATAGCACTAAATACCAAGTACATTTCTTTATATGTTTCTGAAAGATACTTGTTTGATCATGAGAGACGTGTGGCAACTACCTGCCCCCAACCATCTGGCTTGTCTCCCTTATTCCCTTATCCCTCTGTCTTCCTTATCCAATTTGTACAAACTTTTAAGTTTCTTTCTTTATTAGTTTTTATGATAATATGTTTGTTAAGATTTAGAATGCATCTGGCAGAAACCCGAACCGGCGTTTCTCTTCACCTTAAATTTCAGAGAAATAAGGAAATATAATAGAGGATCCTTGTACAAAATTGCAAGGTTCTATTTTTATAAGTTTCGAAAACATGCTTGTTTACGCTTTGGGAGGCGTGTGGCAGCTGCTTGAACCGCCTCGCTTTCTTTCCTTATTCAACTCAAATTTAAGGAAGGTAAAAGGAGCATGATGTAACACCCTTGTACAAAATATCAAGTTTCTATCTTTATTAATTTCGAAGATATGCTTGTTAGCCTTTAGGCGGCGTGTGTCAGCTACCATAACTGCCGCTTTAATTCAATTCAAATTGCAGAGATATAGAGGAAACATTGAAGAATAACCTTGTACCAATTTTAAAAGTTCTATCTTTATTGGTTTTATTGGAGCTATGCTTGTTTGCTCTTTGGTTAGTTCAGAAGCTTCCAAAATCCGAATTCATGCTCCAAATCATCTCAAATTTTAGGAACATAAACGAAAAATGACAGAACTCCTTTGAACCAAATTTTAAGATTATATCTTTATTGGTTTTGGAGATATGCTATTTGCTTGGATTCGTTCGGAAGCTTCTAAAATCCCAATCCATAAACCGATTATTTCCAGTTGAAATCCCCACCTGTTTTTAGTAATTGCAACCTATTATATAAATTTCATCAAGATAGCTTTATTAGTGTTTGAGTTATCTTGCGAACGGACGAACGAACGGAGATCCTTAAATCGACTCAGAAGGTGACCTTGGTTAAGAATATAGATAAATGTCCATATCTAATTTGCTTCCTTTTGGTAGTTACAAACACCATTCCAAAGTTAATATACCATATACTTTAGGGTATAAAAACTAAATTTTAAAGAAAAACTTTTAATTATATACGAGTCGGGATTTAAAACTCTAATTGATTTTGCAAAAAAATTTAAATTTAAATTTAAATTTTTTTTTTTAATATTTTGTTCTCTAGAAATTTAATTAAAATTTGATTTTGATTTTATGGAAATAATTTTAAGATTATACAATGTTAAAACAAAATATTTTGTCCATTGAGCGATATAGAACAGTCACTACGATATCAAGAAGTCATAGTTATATGCTTATTGCTAGTTGTTGCAAAGCTAAAAATTTTTTTTTTTCAATATACAGATTGAAAATACATATCTTTCTTAAAAAAAACTTAGGACTATCATAATTTAATTATTTAGGCTAGACTAAGGCAGCCTTTTGAATCCTCTCATTATTTTTGTTTACAGTTTTTTAATATTTTCTTGTATGCATTTAATGTAAAATTGTAAGCTTTATTATTTCCATTAATTTTTAAATTATGAATAGAATGGGCGTCAACTTTAAACTGAACTTCTGAACTTTCAAAACCATAGTCAACTACCAAAATTAAAAATAAACAATATTTCATTGAGTGAATTTTTTCAAAATATAATTTAATTAAAATACTTTTATTATAAAACAAAAATTTTCCCATTTATTGCCTTTTTAATTTTATCTAATATACCTTGGAATGGATACCAAATCTTTGAATGTTTTGATAAAAATATTACTTTTATAATATTATGGCTTGCATTAGGATCGGTTACAAATTCTTGTGTCTCAAAATACTGTGTTTAAAAATGTCACGTTTTAAAAAAGCTATATAATATGTACTTATATGGTTCCACTGCAAAATCCCAATTTACAAAATACAAAATTCAAACACCACAAGACCCAAATCACAACCTGTGGCTGTTTTTAATATCTATTTACAGGATTCTACATTCATTTTTGATTAAGTAAATATACGAACTTGTATAATTTCCAGATATTAATATCAATGGTTTATTCCAGTCTTTCTAGTGGCTAAAATTAGAAACTATATTATATATTCTGCAAAAAAACGTATAATCCTGATTTTGAAATCAACTTTGAAATCCCTACTAATTATTTGTTTTACATACATATTTCAATATCAAAATATGTCATTATTAAAATAATGTCAACCAAATAATTTCAATATTTAAAATAATGGGGGCTGTCGCAAAACAATACATTCAAAACCCTAATTTGGAACAAACTATAAAATCCTTCTAATTATACTTTTTCATACATATTTCATTTAAAAAATAACACGAAAATGCAAGATTTTGAGACACAAGATTTTAAAAAAAAACTAGAATTAAAAAAAACACCAGAGTTAAATTCGCCAGATTTCAATACACTCTCTTTTTACTAGTGAACAATTATTTTTACCTAGCAAATAATTTTTATAAAAATTTATTTTTAAGACAGAAAAAAGAACACATGAGAAATTGAAATGTATGTATGTTGAAACATATGAAAAGCCATGCATAAATCAATAATATATCGTTATACAAATACAAATATTATGCTTCAAATCGCTACGTTGAATGTTTCAAAATATTTAATTTTACGTTAAGACTGTGTACTTTGTGTGTTTTTTCTTCTTTAATATAAAATTCAATATGAACACCAAATTGACGTATTTGTTTGTTTTTTTGTTTTAATTTTAATTTAAATTTTCAATTTTCTGATAATAAATACATATTAATAATATTAAAACAGAGATGGTGAAGTTTAATCTTTTATCCTATAAGATTTTAATTATATTACTTATACCGTTACAAAACTTCTAGTGTAATTCATTTAATTTTAGAATTTCCTATACGTTGAAATATCATGAAAAATGATTTTAGAGTCTTGTAATTGAATTTTCTTCATTTACTTAATTGGATTGTTTATATATTAACAATGATCTCCATCAATTAATATCTATTCAAATTAAATATGAATATTAAAATTAATTTTCTAAGATTATAAGTTTTTTTTTTTTTTATTTATTACTTAATTCAAGTATTTACATATTACATTTAGATAATTATACTTAATCTAAAATTAATATTAAAGTTATACAAAGCAAAATTTATTTTATTAAAAAAAAAATAAAAAATGTATATTTACTTATATTTAATATTTCAAAAAATTTTTACAACAAAATAGTGAAGAACAATTAAGGAATATATATAAAAATATATTATAGTTTGGTATTGATTCACATTTATCAACATTCTATTAATCGACTCGTATTTACCGTAATTAGTCCTATGATATCTAATCGAAAATGTGTTTTCGGAGCTGAAACATGTTCGTATGTTGATTGAGTTAATGAATATATTGTTAATGTAGTGTGAATCTATATAGTTATGAAATACCTGAGTAATAAAAACAATACCCATAACTGTTCGTCTGCATTCTAAAGTATTCATGTCAAGTAATTTGAGACGATTGACATATGGAGGCAATATAAAGGGATCAGCCGAATTTAGGTTTCTTAAGGCGAACCTTAGAAAATTTCTTTGTTTTGTTTCAATTCTAACAATATATTGATGATAGTGTGGAGACCAGACCTGATTTGCATACTCCAGAATAAGACGAATTAAAGTCGTGTAAAGAGAATTTATAATAAATTCTCTAGACCATCCTTTTACAAAATTTAGCATTGAGTTTGCTTTACTAATGATCTTGCAAATATGTGTATTAAAAGTAAGTTTACAATCAAAAGTTACACCAAGATCATTAAATTCAGTGACTCTTTTTGTTATATTGTTATTAAAAGTGTAATTATTTGTGATTAAGTGTAATTATTAGGGAACGCGTAAATGAAATGACGGCACATTTATCAATGTTTAAAATAAGATTGTTACACTTACACCAGTTCATAAAGTTATTAAGATCTTTTTGAAAAGAGTCTGCATCATTCATTCAGCCCACTTCTTTAAAGATTTTCATGTAGCTACGGTTATTTAAGTATGAATCAATCCAGTTAATTAAGAAGTAAGGAAAACCATATATTTTTAATTTATACAGTATTACACTATGAGGTAGAAGATCAAACGCTTTACTTAAGTCAATGTAAACCATGTCAGTTTGGCGTCCAACTTCCATTGTTTTCAAAATAGTTGAAGCTATTTCTGTAAGGTTAGTTACAGTTGATCTCTTTTTGATATCAGTTGACAAATCCATGTTGATCATTCACTATAAATTCAGAACAATAATCATAAATTGCATCAAAGACCATAAGCTCAAACACTTTCCGCAAACTAGAAAGTTTAGCAATAGGCCTATAATTCACCACATTACTTTTTGAGTCTTTTTTATGAACTGGCCTAATGTACGATTCTTTCCATAACTTAGGGAACACCCCAGAAGCTAAAGATTTATTAAAAAGAAGTGCTATAGGATAAGATAGGGAATCGGCGCAACGCTTTAAAATAATTTCTGGGAGATTATCTGGTCCAGGAGCAGAGTTATCACCCAATTTAGTTAGATAAAGCTGTATCGCGGCTGGTGTAAAATTAATATTTTGAAGAGATAAACTTGGAAAGTCTTCCAAATGATTAAAATTAGATTCATCAATATCGAAAGAAGAAGTAGAGTAACTACCGGCGAAAAAATCTTTAAAATAGTTAGATATAACAATTGAGTCATTAGAATTCTGATCTTTGTAAGACATATAATTTGGATATTGATCGGATTTACGTTTTGAATTTACAAGCTTCCAAAAACCAAAGTTGCGAACCAATTTTACTAATGTAAGCTTCATATTTAAGACTTAGTAAGGATTTGAATGCGGTAAATAGATTTAGAAAATTTGTATATAAAAATTTTTAGAAAATTTGTATAATGACATATAAAATTTAGTTTTGGAAAAATTAAATTTATATGAGATATTTAATGAGATTTATTATCATTATTATTATTATTATTAACGAACTTAACACTCAAATAAAATGGATTAATCTCCAAAATTAAATCATAGAAAAAAATAGAGTTAGTTTATTTTTATTTTTGGAGTTAATGACTATTTAGAAGTTAGTTCATAGTGTCATAAAATTGTTTATTACCACTAATATATTACTTTTTTCTTCATAAGTTTAACTTTAACTTTCCTTTAATTTAAATTTGAAACAAAACTCTTTAATTTTGATACCTGTATAAACTTAGTTTAAGGGTATAATAAATTTTCCATTACGTTTGTGATACCTTAAAAGTGCCGAGCTATGACAAAATATATACATTGTTGGTCAGAACAGAATCGATATCAACATCGATTTTGCCGTATACGTCCGTCCATCCGTACGACAACTCAAAAAAATAAAAGAGGGTATAAAGTATCTGAAATTTTATGAAAAGCTGTCAAGTTGCATACAACTTTTTTATATAAGCATAATTTATACTCTGATATCTTGATACTTAATTAAGTCAAACATCTGAAATTTTGTAAAAAAATGATTTAGTGTTATGGAAACATGCATGTGCATATATTATGTTCTATCGGGTATCGTAGAGTTGACACAATCTACTCTACAGTATTTTTACTTTTTCAACTAAAAATATTATCAGTCCGTTAAAACCGCTTTTGTTTATGATATCGTCTCTGTGCAAAATTTTTTGATTTTTGCAGCCATATCCAAATTTTTAATTTGACTTAGATTTTTCAAAAGACTTGTGTATGTACACTTGTATGTTATGTATACAAAATAAGATATGACATATTTTTATTTATATTTAATGGAAATTTTACCTGTTTCAACTTTCACAAACAAATAATAAATCAAATTTATTTGTTTTTTTTTTCGTCTTAAATTTTTTATTTTTTTTGTATTGTTTTTTTTTTTTCGTCTTAAATTTTTTATTTTTTTCTATTGTTTTTATTTCATCAAGTATAAATATAGGATATATGGAGACGTTTGTATTCCTAATTTTTTACCGATAAAAAGTCAAATTTAAAAAGAAAAGAAAATCTAATAATAACAAGTTTGTTGATCATTGTTTTCTAAAAATTTTGAACAGCTAAATTTTTAAAATTTATTTATTTATTGATTTTTTTTTTGTTTCAATTCTGAGCATAAAATTGATATTTTTATTTTTGCTGCAATTCTTAATGAAAATATCAATACATTTGTGAATCGTTTGCAAAATAAGTAATCAAAAATTCTGACAACATTAAAAAAACACGAATATTTTTTTACTATATCTCTACTTAATATTAAATTGTGTATTATAGTATTTACATTCATTTTAAAGTATCTGAAAATTAAACATAATATGTATATGTATATGTATATACAAATATTTAACGTAAATTTAAGAGAATATAATGTAAAAATGGTTAATAATTTATGAATGTATAGCTTTAACTTTTCATAACTTTAATCGAATTTTGTTTCCTAAAGCTATGGAGAGTTTGTAAAATATGGTTTGATCTTAAGCTCGTTAAAAGGAAAATCTCAATGCACACCTCAAGAGAAAATGGTAACGATTAATGGGACTAACTTGTAAGAGAACCAAGAGGTTGCCGGAGTAAGCAACCAAACTAGTTTACTAGTTCAAAAGACATCATTTTCTCCTTAGGATGAGAAATTATCAGGCGAAAGAATTGTCACAAAAGTACGGCGAAATGAACAAATGAATGGCGAAGGCAGAAGGTAAACCTTAAACCCTTCGGTAGACAACGGGAAACCACTGAAATATTACTGACAAGAAAACTACCTGTAATCAACAGTCACGGATTGGCAACAGAAGAAAAAGAAAAAATTAAGTTTAAAAGGAAAAAAAGATATGTTTCCGTTAAATAAGTTTTATAAAAAACAAAGTCAAATTTATTTCTGTGTCTCAAAACATATTTACCATATCTTACAAAGACAGTTCTTTTTTCAATAAAAATAAAATTGTTATAACTTTAGGAGGCAATCTATCTACTTACATTCCTGCCATAAACAATGTACATAATGGAGGTAAATCTTATTTGTTGCTAGTTTTCCTGCTTAGTGTAATAATCAAAGTATAATATAAATTTTTTTAAATATCCAATAAGATTATTGTTTACCTTTGACATTTTATTTATAAAATGCTCATCTTTGTTCTGATGGGAACTACATCCCATTAAAACACTGTTCGATTAATTTTTATAACACAATGCCCCATTTTTAACTTAAAATTTTCATTCTACTCATACTGTGAATATCCAATTATAAAAAGTAAAAAATTTTTACAGCCATTTTTGATTGATAATAATTAACTTTATTATAAATGGAAATAATTTTAAAATTAAATCATTTTTCATATTTTAATTTCTGCAATTTTATCATTTTAATATAAATCTAAGAAAAATTTAAATCAATGTTTATACTTCTGCAAGTTTTACAAATAGTATACATTGTATTATTATAACTTAACAGATCATCTTAAAAACCAACAATCCATTTTATGTATGTATGTATATACCAAACAAAACTTTGTAAAATTTTACTTTAAAATAAAAAAAAAAATGTTAGTAAATAAATACAATGAAATATACAATAATAAACTAAATATAATTTATTTTCAAGATATCTCCATTAAAATACTCTGTAACAAAATGTAAACAAAACAATTTCTATTAATTCATTTTTTTTTTATATTTCTCTATTTTCTAAATATAAACTTATTATACTTTTTAGAAATTTTTTTTAAAAATATGAAAAAAATTTGTTTCTTCAGTCTTTTCATTTGTCTGTTTAAAAAATTTGAGATACAAATATTTTTATGTAATACCACCCGTCGCAGATCTTCAACCTCTTAAAATCAGAAAAGCTTTTATAATCATAATCATTTCACAAATGGTGTTTGTATTCCACAGTAAAGGAATACAAATCTCATTTAGATATATGTAAGAAAATTAAAAACTTACTTTTCTTTAATAGCTGAAATTTGCCACCTGTCAAAATTGTTTAAATGACGGGTTGTCAAAATTAAAATTAAAACATTATATTTTTACATGTATAAAAGCATTTTTATTAATTAAAAAGAGTTTTCTTATAATTTATTGAAACTGTATTTGATTTTTCACATTATCTTAACAGAAGAAATGCTATAAAATGTAAAAATAATCAAAACTTTAGAATACTCAATATTACCTTTAGAAAAATGTGCCACCATTAAATTTGTTTTTGCTTTTATTTATACTGACTTGTTTTTTTTTTTATTTTAAATTAAATATTTAAATTAAAATTTATTTACGATGATGACAACAACTTTATATTTTAAATTTGAAAAACGAAACAATTCATTATTATAAAATGTCATTTTATAGAATTAGTCTAATTAAGTTTATTTGTGATACCTTGTAACAAACCAGAATAAGATTATATTTTCTAATAAACTGTTTCTTTTCTTATTTTAATGATAGAAAATTTCTTTAAAGATTTCAGTTTTAAATCTTTTTCTAATACTAAAAAAATTTTATAACTAAATTACAGTAGAATCTTCGTACAATTTCAATGAAGAAATGTTTTAAAAAACTATTTTAATAAAATTAAACTTAAGATAAAAGATCGGTTGAAAGTTTGAAAACCAAGATATGAGAATATGCACATCTTTTGTAATAGTGTTGGGTCCACTCCCAACAAACCCCCGCAGAAATTACGTGGATCATTTGATGGATCATAACTAAATTTATGCAGAAAAAAACTTTTGCAAGAAGCAATTAAACTTTAACTCAATCGAGCATACTGGCAAGGTTAGACAACGAAAGAACTTTAACCTTTTAATAGACTTTTGTGTCAAAACGGGTCAAAAGATTGTAATCAAAAATAATCTGTGACCTTTGAATGAAGTTAAATTTTTTTTTAATTCTTTAAAATTTAGTGTCAACATCCAAAGAATGAAAAATTATTTTAAAAACACAAATGCCGCAAAAGGTTAAGAAATCGTATTAAAGAAATTGTTTACGATTGTTTGTTTCTGTAAAGTTTGAAGATAATCGGTCCATTTATCCAGGAATTAAAAAATTGCACTTAAACCGTTAATTAGCTCTCATGCTGCACAAAGTTAATAAATTTAACAAAAACAAAAAAAATATTTCATTTGGTATGAGACAAAATTTCTGTTACGTTTGAAGTCAATCAGTCAAATCAAAATTTTCGTTCGTGTTCTCCTGTTCGTGTGCATTATTCTTAAGTTAACGAACAAACAAACAGACAAACTTTCTGTATATAAATAAATAAACAGCTTTATGCAGACAAACTATATAGAAACTTAGAATTTGCACGACACAACAAAAGATTCGGAAAGGAAAGATGTATAAAATTTTATTATAGAACGATTTTGATTAACTTTGAAGAAAAGAGTTTGTAAACGATTTTTTATAATATCGCATATTTTAGTTTATGGTGTTCAAAATTCTAAACATTCTTTATAATATATAAACGTCATTTTGAATGTAATATTTGAATATTAAATTAATATCAAAGCAAATAGCAGATAACCTAAAGAAACACAGACAAAAATTTATTTATTTTTTTTTTTAAATGGAAGAGGTAAACTGTTTCATTCTTTTCTTTTACTAATTTACTTAAATCTTAAATTTTATATTAATTTATTAAAAATTTCTAAACTTTTTAACATTTTAAAAGAGAATCTTACTGTTATTGCAACATTTTAAATTAAATAAAAACTATACTGAAAAAGTTGGTTTGATCTTTAATCAGTACACCTAGAGAAAAGAATGTTAAGTTATAAAGGAATCTAAGATATTTAATTACTTAAATGACGTTCAAAATCTAGTTTCTCTTTTTCATTATATTTAAATTAACATTTTAATATAGTTTTTATTTTTGAATTTTTATAACAATTTTACTGTCCCCTTTATCAGAATCTTCTCACAAAGTCACAATAAACAATTAATTTTATTCTCAAAATATTACGGTTTAATTTAACTATCAGTACAGAATAATTTTTGAATCCCTATTATGCTTTAATTATTTTTTAAGGATAATATAACAATTTTCATTATAACCAACAACAGGAAGTCTTTGAAGTTATTAACAGTTTTAAAGAATGTACCTACTGTGAATAAACACATTTAAATTTAGCAACAATTATTTGATTTGATGTTTTTTTTTTCTTTTTGTTTTTTTTTTACCTTTTCTTTTTCTTTCATTTTTTAATAAGACTTTTTACCTTATTTTATTTTTTATTAATATACAAAGTACTAGAAGTAGCATATAAAAAACAATTGCAATTTATTTGAATCAATCATTATTTTCATCAATATTTTAGCTTTTCAATATTTCTGTCAGTTATTATTACAGGGAACGTGTCATATTCCTGTATTTCATTTGCCTATAGTGTCATTTGACTGTTTTTTTTAAAATATATTATAGTTAGCATTTTAGAGTTGGTTACAAAATTAGGGTTTCAATAATTTGTTTAGCAGAAGTTTGAGGGTTGCAGTTCCTACACTTTTAAATGTTATATAGTTGAAATATGTATGTAAAATATCTAATTAGACGGAATTTTAGCGTCAGGAGGAAAAAATCAATCAAATGCTACATTGTACGAATACTGTGTACAGTACTCTTATTACTACAAGTTCTATTTTAAATACAAGGTTAAAAAAAAAATACTTTAAAAAATACATTTTTTTGCTATAATACTTTTGGGTTTCTAATTCTATAAAAACGTATACCAGTAACTATGGTACAAAAATGTCGTAAGGGGGGATAACTCTTACGACCTGTGTGGGATTCGAACTCACACTTCCTCGGTGTTGACAGGGTTTTATGCGCTCTTACCCACTAGACCACCGAGGTCCCATTTTAATTTTCTTATCTTAATTATTTTTTACCTAATTTAAAAATCCTATTTTTGGTTACCAAACACCAATACCAATACTGGAAAGGAGTTTAATGTATTCGAATGTCAATTTTATTACAATAATAATTGATTTTCAATTTTAATTTTTATTAAACTTCATCGAATCTGCGTAAAAATTCAAATTTTAAAATTTAATTTTCAAAATCCAAAACATAAAATCCAAAGTTTCAAAATCCAATAGCATCAAAATACAAACTTTTACGAAATCCAAATGGGTCAAAATCCAAACTTTCATAATCCAAATATTTAAAATCTAAAAATAATAGACAATATTACATAGCGCCCCAAAGTATAAATTATAATATATTATTAATGAAATAAAGTAATTTTCATAATTCAACATAATTAAAACAAATCTTATATTAACAAAGAAAAAAGTACAGAAATCTAAAATTTCTTATGCAAGGGTAATTGGAAAATCAAAAGAGTGAGTTGCCATGGATTTTAAGAACTGCGGTTTATAAGTTCTATCTCTCTGTTTTAAAACACGCCTAAAAACTCTTTATTTTTTTGTGATTTTAAATTTAAACAAATATAAATTAAATTAAATATGGGATTTATTTTCGTTTGGGCATTTAATACAGATGGAAAAGCATTTCAATTATAAAATCGTGACCAATTCAAAAACTCTCAAAAACTCGCATGTACACATATTTTTTACAAGGCGTACAATCCTGATTTTATAATCTTCTATAAAATTCCTCCCAATTATTTTTGTTACATGGCAAATTTCAAAGTGAAACAAAGTGATTAAAATAGTGGAAGCTATCAAAGTTGGGAAGTTACCAAATTCCTCCTAAACAAACATTGGAACACTGATATTAAATTGAAATACTATTTTTGTAATCAATATTGTAACAACAACCCCCCAAAAAAATCCATTCTTCTAAATAATATACATATATCTTGTTTCGACACCTTCTGATACTCTGGATATATTATTAGTTAGCGATAGTCACACAAAATTTAATTCAGGAAAAACATAACTAAATAACGGATTTATAATAAAGGATTTTTTAAACCGGAATTCTTTAATTTTAAAAAGGTTTCAATTTTAAGGATTTCTTAAAATAACTCAAATTTCAGATTTTCTTAAGTTATTATGTTCTTGCAATCAATTATCACTTCTTATATCCAAAGTTCTAAATGCCCATGAAGTGATTTTTAAATTTCCAATATAGGAAACAAAAATAGAGGACAAAACAAAGGCCATTACGTTTAAATTTAAGTTACCGTTTACACAAATATCATAAAAATATTGTTAATGTAAAAAAAAATGCAATATAAAAATAGAATAAATGGTTATTGTTATCATTATTTTATAATAATATTTTTTTATATATTTTTTTTTTTTTGTTTTATATCCTTTTTACATTGTGTTGAGTTTGAAGCAGTTTTTATCTATTTTTTCATCAGAAATAACAACACGAAGAAAACTTTATTGTGTGTTAGTTAAAAAGAAATTCATTCATTTTTTTAAAACTAATTATTTTGATGTTAAAAATTTTTAATACAAATATTTAAGTAAAAATACCGCATTTTCTTTTATTCATTAATTATATGAAACCTTTAAAATAGCTAAGTAAACCCTTAAAAAAATTAAGTTATCCTTTTAATTCTTTAATAATTTCATTGTTCATACTAAATGATCACCTGTTTAATTGTTCCTGCATAGGTTTAAGAATTCAAAAAGAAAAACATTTGTATAGCTATTGTTTCCTTTAACACTCACACACAATATTATTGTTTTGTTTTCCCAAATTATATACGAATATAAAACATTATACTATAAAATACAATTTTAAAATTAACTTGTTTAAACCTATGTATATAAGTACATATATCCATTACTACTTATTTCATATAACTACCACCAATTTTTATTCTAAAACATGTACTAAAGGATTTCCCATATTATTTTTTTTTTTGGTGTATTTTGTTCTTGCACTTTCCTCAACTATTTTGTAATTTAAAATAATGCTTTTCTTGATTTTCATACAAAGAAATAGTAAAAGCAACACAGCAAACTATGAATACTTACCACAGTTTGTTTAACTATTAGTGTCAACATTTAAAATTGTATTTATGTTAAGTGCATTTAACAGTTGACAGGCAATACAAACATAACAAAACACCACACAAAACGAAATAAGCACTTGAACGTTTTACGTTTTTTTTTCTTTTATTTTACTTATATTAATCCATTTGTCTATCCATATTTTTTTGTACGAGGGATGGTGGAAAACATAAAGAGTCAAAAACATAAAAACATAAAGACCCAGAGGCACAAAGGTAAAGTTGGATAGAGTTTATCAACCAAAACTTCCCCATTAAAACTAAACTTTAGGATGAACCTTTGATATGAAATGTACCGTTTAGTTTTCAAGATAAGATGTAAAAAGGATGTTTCAAGAAAATTTTAAAGGATATTTTGAAGAGCGATGATCTTCTCACACATTGTTATATCGTAGACATACAAATTAACAACTTTGGGGACAACAAACAAAAGTAAATAGCGGCATGTTTGAGACGAATAGTAAATAGCGACAAACGAATTTCGGCATCTGTTACACTTTTTGTTTCCCATTCAAAAATTTTGCCTCGAGGCATTAAATGTTTTGTTTTTTTTTGGAATAAGTGCTAATGCCTACCAAGTATAAAACAAAGTTAATTACTCGACGGTACGACAATGGTTGAGTGAAGTGAGTGTTGAAGTAACACTGGGATGTGGTAATTAGCAATAAAAACAATAGCTGATTTTGTACTTTATCGAAATATCCCAGCGCCCTTTGAAGGGATCATTGCCACCGCAGTTTTAAAAGTGTGACTGAATTTGCTAATGATAGTACATAGTGTTGGAGAATACTAACTTCTAGTACAGTACGTAATTTCGAACATACAACCTAAAGTCAAAATATTAGGAATTCATTTCGAAATTCTTAATTTATAGCTTTTAACTATTACAGCATGATAGCGATAATTTACATTTTATAAAGACCAAAAAAAATATATAGATGATTTGTTTTACCTCGATCATTAGAAGGATTAAAACTTTTATTTTCTTTATTTATTGTTATTTAGGGCATGATTTTCGTAATGATTGTAAAGATTTCTATTATTTTCCTTACATATAATGTATTTAGAAACCCACCAACATTTAATGATAAGTAGCCGTCTTGTGTCTATCTAAAAAGTAAAAATGAAAGAAAAAAAGGATTAAAAGGTTTTTTTTTTATAATTGGAATTGTGTATTTAACATGAAAATTCTTTTAGCATTTTTATTTCTTATAAGGTTTTTAAATTAAATAAAAACTGCTAAAAAGTGTTAAAAAGAATTTTTAGTTTTATATATATATATATATAAATATATATTTGTTTTTTTGTACTATAATTCAACTGTAAAATCATGTTTATGTACAATAGACTTTAATAAAAAAATTTCTACATACATAGATTTCAAGATTTCCTTCCCAACTTAATTGTTATTTTCAAAAAAAAGTATTAATTCAATCCCTTTCAGATCTTTGTATCTTTGAGTATTCCCTTTGTTATTGTGATATATAGAAAAGCAGTTTCTAGAAAATTATGTATAATCTAACTATAACAAGTAAATGTAACAGTAAGTCGATGCAACCTACTTATTAATACCCTACACCTGAATAATTCGAATTAAATTAAAAATCCATAAGTTTTTTTGGCAGCTGCTTGAACTTCTTCCCTTTTCTGTCTTATTCAACTCGAATTGTAGGAACGTAAAAGAGGCATCCTCTTGGGATATGCTTGACACCTTTGTAAAAAATTTTAAGTTTCTACCTTTATTAATTTCGAAGATTGTTAGTCCTTGGGAGTGTGTCAGGTACCCGAATTGCCACTCCAATTCATCAAGATAGCTTCATTAGTTTTTGAGTTATCGTGTAAACGGACGGACGGACGGACGGACATCGCTAAATCGACTCAGGAGGTGATCCTGATTCAGAATATATATACATGTCCATATCTAACTCGCTTCCTTTTGGTGGTTACAAACACCATACCAAAGTTAATATACTCTATACTTTAGGTGTAGGGTATAAAAAGTAGAAGACATAACAAAAACCTATATTTTTTATTTTCTTAAAAATCACAAAAACTATTTAATTAAGAATAATCCAAATTAACAAAAATATTCTTTTATTCTCATCATCAGGTTAAATTTTCAAATTAATTACGTCTTTTTCAACCTAATAAAGTTAGCCAATTACTATTTGTTTATTTAGGATTTACTCAGAAAACTACAACAATTTATTCAGGTGCTTCATAATCCATTTTTTTCAAAATTGTCAATGTCATTCTCATTCTGTCAACAAAAACTAAAATGTATTTTATTTTAAAATTTTTCATCACCATTTAATGATCCATAGTTTCTTAACAAATTTTTGTTGTATTCTCTCAATTCGTTTCATCAACGTATCTACCTGTATCAACATGTCAACTTTTTTTTTTTACATCATTCAAGCAAACAACTTTATTAAACTTGCTGAAGTTATTTTCTTAAATTATGTAATAAGAGACGTGATTCTGTTGTGACATGAGGTATCATCTTTCAAAAAGTTTTTAAAAAAAATTAAATATTTATTATAAATTGTTGATTGAAATATTAGTAGTTATAAATAGACATAGTGCCAATGCTCATTCTTGGAAATCTAACGGAGAAAAACGTTGAGAAAGGAACAATGGAAAAACTTCTCTGAAGTGAAAATTATCAATCAGGGAAAAATTATACGATTTATTCAGGGTATAGATTGAATCGATGACACGCTCTAATGAACCAACCATCGAGTAGGAGAGCACATCGTGTTGAAGGGTATAGATGTAAAGACAATTAAAAGTTTACCCTTCAAAGCATCGGCAACAACAATAGATATAGTTGTAATAATATAGTAAATATAGTATAATAATCGAAATAGTCTTAACATACTTTTTAAAGTTGACATATATACATTTTAATTATACCTTTAACCATTTTATAAAGTTTAAAATGTATTTAGTTAAGAAAATATAAATGGCTCTAAATAATGTGACAACTTTCTTTTACATTAAAATAAATCTGAATTAAACATTTTTTAGTCTTTTCGTTATATAAACTATGAATATTATTTTACTAATAGCAAAACACAATTGATAAAATTAAAACAAAAGAATTCAATTTTAATATTTATTAATATATAATATTAATTTAATATATTTCATTATAAAATATCTTTGTTCTAAAGTACATTATTATAGAGTTTATTTCTTGCATTCGAAATATTTAATTCTAGAAGATTTCTTTTATTATAGAGAATCTATTATTAAATAAAGATAATTCTTTCTTTGTTTTATATTTTTACAATTATGTTATTTATATATATATATATATATATATGTATACGAGTATGTATAGTAAAATTTACCATGGATTATGAAAATTATGTACTTTGTTATTTTTCGCCATTTTTTTTTTCTATATATCAATTATTTCATTTAATAATATTGGATTTCATATTGGATGCGGGATAGATCCAGTAGTATAGTAAAGTATTCTATAGTATATAGTAGTATATATAAAGTATTCTCTGAAAAATATCTTCTTATCTTACCTTCTATTTACCTTATATTCCTACCTCTCATTTATCTAAAGTAAATTATAAATTTAAAAAAAATACTAAACATTTTTAGGACCAACCTCAAACCATAATATTATGTATATTTTTAAACTGATCGTTGAAATTTTTTTGAAAAACACTGTTTTATATCAAAATTTATGAAATATAATATTGTACATATTTTATGTGGCACGTGTATATTTACAACTGTTTAAATTACTATATTATGTAAATTTAATGAAGCTTCATCCTAAAAATTATTATGAATTTTATTTTATATAATGTGAGTTTTTCTTTTGTCCAAAAAATAAATAGAAAAATATAATTGGATATTATTTGTTTCACATTTTTTTTTTGTTTGAATTTTAAAATATTAAATATCTATTGTCATAAAATTGTGAGAGATTAGAATATCATAACGAATTACATATTGGCTATTGGAAAATTTAAAAGTTTTATTCTTTTCATTGAAACTGAAATTAAGCGCCTTCTTAATATCACTAATAAAAAAAAACAATTGTGCCCTTGATGGTCTAGTGGCGAAATATAAAATTACATTTCAACAAATACATGTAACAGTAAGTCGATGCAACCGGCTTATTAATACCCTACACTTGAATAATTCCAATTAAGTTAAAAATCGATAAGTTTTTTGGCAGCTGCTTGAACCACTTCCGTTTTCTTCCTTATTCAACTCAAATTTCACGAACGTAAAAGAGGCATCCTTTAAGACCCTTATGCAAAATTTCAAGTTTCTATTTTTATTAAATTCGAAGATATGCTTGTTAGGTCTTGAGAGGCGTGTGTCAGCTACCCCAATTGCCACTCCATTTCATCAAGTCAATCTCAGGGACATAGTGGAAACATTACATGCAAATTTCAAGTTTCAAGACCCTTATGCAAAATTTCAAGTTTCTACTTTTATTAATTTCGAAGATATGCTTGTTAGGTCTTGAGAGGCGTGTGTCAGCTACCCCAATTGCCACTCCATTTCATCAAGTCAATCTCAGGGACATAGTGGAAACATTACAGAACAGTCTTGTACCAACTTTAAAGGTTCTATCTTTTTGGTTTTGGAGATATGTTCGTTTATTCTGGAGCTCGTTCAGACGCCTCTAAAACCCGAAACCATGGTCGAAATCCTTTCAAATTTCTGGGATATAAAAAAAACATGCCAGAACACCATTGTACTAAATTTAAAGGTTCTACCTTTCTACCTTTTAAAATACCTTTCAAAGGTATATAAAATATACCTTTTAATATATATATATATATATAAATTCCAAAATACAAACCCATGGTCCAAATTCTCTCAAATGTCAGTTTCCAATTTCACAGAAACCGAAACATAATAGAACACCCTTGTACTAAAAATAAAGGTTCTATCTTTGTTCGTTTTTAAGATATACTCGTTTGCTCTGGATCTTGTTCGCAAGCTTCCAAGATCCGAATCCATGAACCAAATCCTCCCAAATTTCAGAGACATAAATCAAACACGAAAGAATACCATACCAAATTCAAAGGTTCTATCTTTGTTGGTTTTGGAGATAATCTCGGTTGTTTTGCGGTTCGTTCGGAAGCTTCCAAATATCGAACACATGAACCAAATCCTTTCAAATTTAAATCCATGGCCCAAATCCTCTCAAATTTCAGAGATATAAAGAAAACATAACAGAACACCGTTGTACCAAATTTAAAGATTCTATACTTTTGTTGGTTTTGAAGATAATCTCGTTTATTTCGGGCTCGTTCGGAAACTTCCAAAATTCGAACTCATGAACCAAAGCCTTTCCAATTTCGGGAACATAAATCACACATCATGGAACATGAAGGAAAATTATTGCACAAAATTTAAAAGTTCTATCTTTGTTAGTTTTGGAGATAATTTCGTTTGCTCCGGAATCATTCGGAAGCTTTCAGAATCCGAACCCATGGACCATGGGTGGACCATAATGGAACCATGGATTTTGTCCAGATGCGAACTGCGCCTTCCTTTCGTAATTAGCAATCTACTATATAAATTTCATCAAGATAGCTTTACTAGTTTCTGAGTTATCGTGCGAACGGACGGACGGACATCGTTAAATCGACTCAGGAGATGATCCTGATTCAGACTATATATACATGTCCATATCTAACTCGCTTCCTTTTTGAGGTTACAAGCACCATACCAAAGTTAATATACCCTATAATTTAGGTGTAGGGTAGAAAAATATGATATGATATGTCATTTATGCCATTTTTCGAATAATTGAGATTTTTATTAATGTTTTTTTTTAAATAATGTCATTAATGTAAACATTTTATGCCATTTTTAAATTTTCCAAGCTCTCTTCTTTTTATATAATTTATTATACAATTTAAAGTTTTCAAGATAATTCAATATTAATTCAATATTAATTTTGCTGTAGGTACTTTTATTTTACCTCATGTTCCAACAAGGATGCAAAGAAGCTTATTAGTCTAAGAGTTGAACAAGTAGCAAGCATGAAAAAATATATCGCCGTTTAGACTGCGACAACATGTAAATAAAAATTTTTATTTAATTAATACTTAACCATGTTAAGTTTTATATGAATAAATATTAATGTTGATGCTTTTTTCTATTGATAATTAAAGCAAATTTGAAAAATATTTAGTTTTTCTAAGGATTACATTAACAAACACAAATAATACACCGTAAATGCTTATCTATATAGATAAATTTTAATACCTTTTCAATATATTTTCAACCTTATTGAGTCCACTTCTTTGAATGAAACACAGTTATTTTATCTTCACAAATTTTTTTATTAATATGTATTTAACTGTTAAATTAGGTTTCAAATGTAAAGATGAACAGTTAGGTTTCGATATTGATCATGAACTAATTTTACTCAAAAATATTTTTCTTAAACAAATTCTAAATAAAACGACTTAATATCACAAAGAAAAAGTATACACTAAAGTTTTAATAAGTAATATCTTGAGATAGCGTTACTATGAAAATCAATAAACAAATATTATATTAATGACCTAATTTTTTTGGTAAATTATACAAGCGTCATTTAAATGCATTGCTTAAAGAAATTAAATTTATTGTTAAAACGCAACGCAAAAAAATCAGCAAACAAATAATCAAGTGAATTATTATTAAATCGTAAAGTTGAAAGGGAATGAAAAAATGTTGAAAGGAAATGAAAAAATGTTGAGAAATTTTTCTAAGTGTATTAAACAGAAATAGCTGAGAAATGCTTTACTGAGTGTATTAAAGATAAAAATTAACAATTTTAAAATAAATTAGATAATTTTTATTATATAAAATGCATACATTATATGAATACAGAAATCGAAATTGTGAGAACACGTATGTATGTACATTTATTTAAATAATAATTTGTCAAAAGTATTGATTACTATGTACTATTCACAATCACACTAAATAAAGTAATATAATATTTTACACTTATAAAAAATTCATATTAATTGAATATTTATACAGTTTTTTTTCTTCTCCTACATACTTTCATTTTTGTTACTTACATATGTATTGTTATAATCTAAATACCGATATGAGTACTCCTTGAACTTTCAAAGTCCTAAAATGACAAATTTTATTGGGCATCTATTAAGAAAACTTAGTTTAAAAACTATTATTAATTTAATATTAAATTTATACTTTCATTATTGCAATATAAAAGTTATAATTTAATGATCTGTAATGAATTTTATATTACCCTCTTATACAATTTTTTTTTTTTTTTTGTTTTGTACTATAAAATTTACCTAAGAATCTATTAGATACTATTTTCTTATATTACTTATGTGTTGTCTTTTTTAAAAATTTCATTTTTTTTGAAAAACTAACCATGAGAATAAAAATTATTTTATGAACTGGAATTAATTTTATTGCTATATTTTTTTTACAATATGTTGAAATAAATAACAAATTAAAAATACATTTTACTAAAGAAAATCTATAAATAATAAATGGATCTATATAATTAATTAACTATATTTTTTTTATCATGATATATTGCTATACTCATATATAAATACATGCATGCTATGCTACATATATTGAATATGCATGATACATACTTATATTATTTTTTTTAATTTTTAATTACCTCGAGATTTAATTATATGATCGTAGGATAAATAAAAGTAAACTGAATAACACCTACATTTCATATCTATTATATATACATGTACATTTTTCATATATTATATATGACATTTTATTATGTACATTGTACATGTACTTTGAATAATTTTTTGTTATTTCCTTTTCTTTTTTTTTTTTGCATACAGGAAACGAAAAATAGAAGGATTTACAAATAGTTTTTCCTTCAAAATGAAAATAAAAAAAAAAACATTTTTTTTTTATATGTATATATGTAAAAGAATAAAATTATAATAATAAAAGGACATAATATGTATATTTATGTACGTATAATCTTTTCTTTTATACTATTATATACCATAGTAAATTAAATAAAAAAAAAAAAAAAAATCCTTTTAAAAAGGAAGTCATTATACGTGGATATAGAATAGTGTGTATATTTAATAATTCCAACTGAATAATAACTATTCTTTTTTTTTATAACAATCACAACAACAAAAAAAAAAATTAATCTAGTAAAAATTTTATTTTTCCTTTTTTTTCTTTTCATTTTTTTTATCCTTTTTTATTCCTACTACTTACTATTATTTTTATTTTTTAACAAGTTCAGATCTTTATTTACTCTTTTAATTCACACACATATACGATATATACACAATTATAATAACATAATATCAATAATATACATTCACATATATTCATATTACATAACTAAATACCAGGTTATAATTAAAAGATATATAGACTGATATATATTTAGGGAATATATTCTCATTATTGCCAATACACATCTGACTAATTAAAGTTATTTAGTTAGTTAGGTTAGTTAGCAGTTAGTTACTTTTGAATGGTTGCATATAATAAAACAAAAAAGAAAAATATGTAAGTATAAAAGGATTATAAATATCCTTGTAAAATGAATACATATAATATATGAAAATGAATAAATGTTACAAAAAAAAAAAAAAAAAAAAAACAAATTAATATTGTCTATTTTTACATTGAACTTAAATAGACTCTTTTATTATAAATGTATTATAAATATTAAATTGAATTATTTATACAGGTGGTTGGTATACATAGTTAAGGATATGTACAGGATATGCTATTATATTAACATTTAATATAATAAAAAATATAAATATATGTTTTATACAAAACAAAAACTAACATGAATAGTTAATATTATATAATATTTTAAACTTAACTAAAACAAAAGAAATTATATTAAAAATTGAAATTACATATTAAGTTTTAAAGAGATGAATACACTTTAATATTAAATAATTTTCAATAAAATAATAGAATTATTTATATATGAATATTTTTAGTAGTTTCAGAACTTTATAAATTTTATTAAATAATATTATTCTTAATAAAAATAAAATTTGTCATATGAATGTTATTGAAAAATTGCTAAAATTAATTTAATAGAAAAATTAAACTATTCTTTTTTTGTGAAAAAAAAAAAATAAATTTATTAATAATTTTATTTTCTAAAAATATATTAAATAAAAAAAAAATTAATACTTTGTGAAACATTCATATGGGTAAATAATTTCATTGGTGAGGAGTCATAAAGCATTCATGAAATATGACGTTATGACCCAAAAATGAGTCATAAAGCCATATTTTTATAAAAAAAATTTCTGTCATCACAGCCATATTAAAATTTTTGTAAACTAATGATTATAAAAAATAACCTCCAATTTTTCGATGCAAAATCGGGATTCCAATAGTTTGTTTGCGTTTTAAGTGTTTTGTTGTTGAAATATGCATTTAAAAAAATAATTAGAAAAGATTTAATAGTTTCGTTACAAAAACAAGGTATTTTCTTTTTCCAGAATTTTTATATCAGGGTTTCAATCATTTGTTTAGCGAAGGTTTGGGGGTGGCAGCCATAAGAATATTAAATTTTTTGATGTTATAATATCTATAACAAAAATAATTAAAAAGTATTTTAGAGTTAGTTAAATAAGTTGAATAGATTTTCTTTTAAAGTAATTTTAATTGAATAAGATATAACGATATATGACTTTATAACATATGGCTTTATGACATACCACCAATTTCATTGCATGGAAAGTATTATTAAATGTGATCATTATTAAAGGTGAAAAATATAGAATTTTGTAATTATTTTTATACCCGTGCACAATAGTCTCGGACTCGATATAGACTCAAGACTGTATGCCGATTGTATCAAAATCGAAAAATTAGTCGATTAAGCTTTGTCCGTCTGTTCGTGCGTTTGTTCTTCAGCAGGATAACTCAAAAACTAAGAAAACTAAAGTCTTGAAAGTATAACATTTATTTTTTTTTTTTTGGTTGAGATTCGATTAAAAGTTCGTGTAGCTCTCTAATATACGACTCTTTATAAATCAAATAAAAAGCGGGAAAATGCAACAAAATAATAAAAAATAAAGGTAGAATACAAATTACATATGGATAACGGAATATGTAGGAATAAAAAATAATGAAATGACAGACAAAGAAGTTAAATAAGCATTATACACAGGTGAACAAAGTCAATTTTCGCAATACACCAAAAATGAAAGACAACAAATATGAAACGTGTTTAATTCCATTAAAATTCCATTCCATTAGAAAAATTTCATTAGAATTAATTCCATTCCATTAGAAAAATATTTTATCCAGATACAAATAAAATGTTAATGACAGAAAATGTGGATAGCGGAGTAGAAAGAGCTAGAAAAAAAAGAGATGCATCCTATATACTCACAAACTTCTATCCAATAAATAAAAACCCCTTCAAATGACATGAGGGTTATGACATACGAGATACGACTTGATTTAGTGGAAAAAGTGCTCGAAAATTGGGTTCATCGAATTCGTTCCTACAAAAGAAGTCGTGGAGGCCATTTGAATGACGTTTTATTCAGAACTTAATTATATCGATTGTACTTCACATTAAATAAAAAACATTTCAATTTCCTTAAGAATTAGTGTGTTTTTTCATATAAGAAATCATATCACTCAAATTGGAAAACCCTTTATAATCTTTAAATTTACCTATATGTTGATATTATAATAAACTTGTAACATGACTCTTGCAAAATCATCATACCATACAAATATAAAGACAAATTTGGTGTTCATTTAAGGTCCAATTTTTATACCATTCTAAAAAAACAAAAGCATTTAATAATAATTTAATTAAAGTTATTGCTACTTCTTTAAATTTACGAAATTCGTCAACATTTTTATTAAAAAAAAATATATATATATTGTGTAAATGAAAAAAAAAAAAAAACTTATTACAAACCATATTTATTATTTCTTTACCAAAAAATTTTATAACCTCAAAAAAAAAAAAATTTTTTTTTCTCTGAAACGGAAATTTTATTTTAATTTTCATAATTTTCCGGGGAAAAAAACAATATTTTTTTTTTTGTAACAGTAGATTAACCACAAAAATGTTTACCACATTTTTTTTTAAAGAAAATTATGTTATTTTTTTTTTTTTGGTTTAATTACAATTTCTTTTTTTATTTTTATGTTTTAGTCCTTGAAGGTTTATTAAGGTGAATCATAATACTTTCTTTTCTTTCTTTTTTTTGTTTTTTTTTTTTTTTTTAATACTCTTTTTAAAAAAATATATACCTTAGTACTAAAATTTTAAAATTATAATTTTAATGTTTCTTGTATTTGTTTGGGGCATCCCTTTTTTATCCCCAGTTCTTAACCGACCTTTTGCTCACACTAAAAAATGAAAATGTGTTTTTTGTTTGTATCATATGATATTTTATTATTACATTATTTATATTTTTAATTTTTTTTTTTTTGTGTTTTATTTCAGTTGTTAATTTTTTTTTTTATTTCTAGGATATAATGAAAAAAAAAAATTCTTGTAACCTTAATCATAACGTTCAATTTATTAAGTCAGGGACAACATATTAGAGAGTAAATTTTTCTCTAGAATATGTTGATGATTCTATACCAAATTTTAATTGTGTACTGGTAAAATAAAAATTTAAACTTATTTTTAATATCCTAATAATATACTGATTATATTTTAATTTTTAGTTTTTCTTTTTATTTAATCGGTTTTTTTTTTTTTGTTTTGGTTTTCTTTTCTATTAAACCCTATTATTAATTATTAAACAAAAAACGAACCACTGAAGAACCAATTCACACTTCATTTAATTGTTTGTTGTTTTGGAAAGGCGTCTTAATTCTTCAAAATACAAAACAAAAAATTAAAAAAAAAAAAAAAACATAAAAAAGAAAACAAAAAGGATAAAAGTAAAAATAACATATATTAAAAAAACAAAAACAATTTTCTTCATTTAGATTGTTTCTATTGTTTTAGAAATTTTAGTTAGTGAGAGAAGAGAAAAGAAATAGTTTAATATAGCAAACAAGAAAAGAACAATACGAAAAGAAGACGGGAAATTCTTTTTTTTTTTTTAGAATAACAAAAGACGGAAAAATAATAAAGAAAATTCAAATTACTGAAAAACATCTCGTATCCGGAAAAACCAACTACTAAAAAACCAACATTGAAAAATATTGAAAAATATTTCAAGAGTTAAAACAAAAACAAAAAAAAAATATTTTGTATTTGCGTTAGAAATAATATCATGAAATGGAGGTGGGAATTTAGTTACGTTATTCTTAAAGCATAGTTTTTTTTTTTTTATTTTAGAAATTGTTTTGATTTTTCTACACAGTTTAATTTTAAGAGACATTTTAGAATAAAATATATATATATATATATATATATATTTTAACGTCTTGGTTAAATAGTTTCGATTTAATAACAAATATATATACATATATATTATTTACTATATATTTAAACATACATAAATAAATACATATACCTATATTTCTTTTTATTTTGAATATTTGATTAGATAGTTTTTTTTTTTTAGTTTTGTTTTAGTTAAACATTTTAGTTGTATTTAAGAGCAAAAA
Organism: Poecilobothrus nobilitatus; assembly: GCA_947095535.1. Classification (NCBI taxonomy): domain Eukaryota; kingdom Metazoa; phylum Arthropoda; class Insecta; order Diptera; family Dolichopodidae; genus Poecilobothrus; species Poecilobothrus nobilitatus. The sequence goes on from OX352773.1 coordinate 160,979,975, forward strand.
AAAATTTAAATGTAATTTTAAAAGGAAATATTTATTTTTCTCAGAAATGTATATCTTATTTTGTATTTTATTTTAGTTCGGCTGTTATCACTCTTTCAACAAATAAAAAATTTATATTTTAAACCATTGGTGTTCAATCGAAAATTAAAAAATCTTTGTTTAGCAATTTATTACTTATAAAACCAGATAGCTAATATTTGAGAGATAATATTTTTTAGACGAACAGTCATAATATTTTGATTCATTTATTTATTATATTTACAACATATATATACATATATGGTATTTACATTATTTTTTTTCATTATGATATTGCTGATTCTTACATAATAATGAATTTAGTATCGATACTAAGAGTGTCTTTGAACCTGTCACACTTTGCTAAATACTAACTAATTGCACTTAATTAATTTCTGAAAAACTTCGAAAATTTTTTAGTGCATTTAAAAATATCACACTAAATAAGCTGATCGCACTTAATTATCTGTCAAATTTTTATGGTACTCTCGACTAACTGTCGACTCTCGACTAACTGTTTGTACCATAGTTAAATGGAAGGACAACGAAAGGGAAATAACACTGTGAAATTGTTGAAACGATAAATCTGTAGGAATATTGAGAACATTTTAAATGAAGGCAATAAATTAAAATTTTTTACTAAACTTCTATGAAAACAGTACTTAACGTTATCTCACGTAAATTTATTTAAGGTATGGTACAAAAATTTTTTTAAAATGTATTTCCTTAAAAAAGAGAAAATAAGGATCGTTTTAGAGTTCACTTGAGATAAATAACAGTTAATACTACTTCTTCTAATTCACTTTATACAAATTCTAAGCTAGAAAAAAAAAAATAAAACAGACACGAGGCTAGTTTGTACAAAGTACAAGTTTTATTATAGCAAATAATGTTCTAAGTTAAGAAATGCGATTTGGCCCCTTTTAGTTAAAGATGAAAATCTGCTTTGTCACTTAAACTGTATAAGTATAATTTTTAAATGCATCTACATTAGATCCTAGATTAGCGCATTTTATATCTAATAAATCATAATACATATTTAAGAAATTTGAGTAGGTGAATTTACGAAATAGATTTAGAATATAGAATACATTTCAACAAATGTTAAATTTATTATAAAAATATTCAATTATTTTTAACAGATTCTCCGCTCCCATACAATTAATGTAAAATTTTGAGTGTATATACACAATGCTTTTTATCGAAATTTTAGTTTATAAATTATACTTTGAACCATAAATATGACCAAATAACATGTATGTATAATAAATATAAAATAGATACGGTAAAATATAAATCATATATTATATAAAGATGAGCGTATGGTATCTAACTTTTTATCTCTTATAAAGTTCAATGAATCACATATATTTGTATCTTATCTTTGAAATAAAAAAGAAATGAAATCGCCAAGGTTTTTATTTTATTTTATGCTTTTTACGACATCACCCACACGTCCATATACAAAAGTATTCAAATAATTTGTTACTTTTAAAAAGTATCTTAAAGCAAAATGTTAACTATTCATCAATTATAAGTGATTCATGAACGTACAAAAAACAAAAGAGTTAAAAATAGCAATTCCAAAAAAAAAAACAAACATTTTAATTATTCATGTTTAATACATTTTATTGTTTTGTCCTGCTCTTTTTGTACAAAATAAAAGAAAAAAAATCCTTGTATATTGACAAGATTTTGTACATATGACAACATTTACAATATACTTCAGTCTGGTATCATAGTGATATTAAATCAATTCAAAAATCATATGTACGTATGATATATAAAATCGTATACACGTTTAGCTACTAAGTGTCTAGACTCAAAAATATTTCTTGTATGTAATTCGAAAATTTTATTTAGAAAAGTGGAATTTCTAAGAGATTTCTGTAAAATTTGATCATAAAAATATATAAAAAAACATGATTATATGAAATTTTGCTTTTTTTTGAAATTTTTAAAGTAATAAAAATAATTAATTACATATCACATAGATATTTAAGGATAAAAAACACATTTATTCACATTTAACAAAAAAAAATACAATAAAGGATTAATATTATTGTCTATAAAATTTTAATTTATATTTTCAAGTGTTATTTTATAAACTGACGAGAAAATTAAAATATTTGCTTTTCTTATTTGATTATTGTTCATTTCATTTTTTTTTTTTTATTAAATTTTTACCATAGAAAGGATCAATTATTTATTTACGGATTAATGTTACAAAAATAAATTTGGCATCAATAGATACGTTCCTTTGCTGATTGAATGATTCGGCTTAAATTTGCATATGATCACATAGGATTATGTAATATTACCAAAATGGTTGACTACTAGCCATAAGTCGATAATTTTGGTAAAAAAAAAAGATGAATCCTATTATTGATTAAGTTATATTAGTAATATTTTTTATTTTGTTTATACATATTTGATATTATATATGCATTTCCACTCAATTTGGTCTGCCACAAGGTCCTATTATTTATTTATTTATTTATATTAATATTACATACATTAATGTAGTGCAATATTATTGAACCATCGGCTACTAAGGCCATTATAGGTTTTTATACTATTATTAAATTATATACTAATATTATTTATTTTGTTTATATTATATTAGGTCGTAAGGGGGGTATGTAAAGAAAAAAACACTTACGGCCTGTGCAGGAATCGAACACGCACTCCTTCGGTTAACACGCCACACGCCTACCCACTAGGCTACCGAAGCCCCCATTATCCTGGGGGTCGAAGGTCCTATTATTTTCAAATATAAATATTCTTAAACTAGATATAAATTGCATATTTTTAGGCAATAAAGAAAGATCATAGTAAAATTTAAAAAACTAAATAATTTTTTTCTTTCTAAGACAACCGAATGTTAAGTTTTAAAAAACGAAATTAATGCATGCTAAAACGTCTCTTTAGATGCTGACAGACGTTTAGTATGGATTGTTAGAAAACGAAATTCATTAAGAATTCTAAAAAAAAAATATTTAAAATCCAAAATTCGATTTATAAAAAAATATTGGTAATACAATCTAAAAACTAAACTATATTAAAAATTTATTTATTTAATTTTATCCTTAAGTCATTTATCAGATATCTTTAAATATTTGTTTTTCACTTCCTTCTGCCCACCTGAATATAGATACATTAAACTTTTATTAAATCACATAAAATAAATAAAATGAAAATGAACTTTTTATATTAAATTTTAAATTTGTAGTCAAAAAAAGAATATCAGAACCTATTAGAGTTATCCCTTTATAAATCCAATCCCAATTTAATTTAATATCAAAATTCAATAACAAAAAAGAAAAAAAAGAATAGTCATTTACACTTTTTCTATTTTGTATATCATCTTTTGTCCTTTTCTAATTCCTTTTTTTACTTTTAAATGTTGAATATTAAAATAAAAGTCTTTGTTTATTTTTTTTTGTTTTTGCTTTTCTTTCAACATAAATATTATTTTATAGCAAAAGTACGTTTTCTATCTCTTTTATCTAATTTGGCATTTTAATATGTATTCCTTTTTCCGAAATTTGAATATATTTAAAAAAAAAAAAATAATAATAAATTAAATGTAAAATGGATTTAATATATTTTAAATTATTTATTCTACTCTAAGATAATTTTTAAAAAAAAACACATACTGTTTAGTTTTTTTTAATATTTTTTTCGATTTGTAAACATAAATCATAATATTCTTTATTTACATTATAAAGCATTCGAGATTTTTTTTTTTTAATTTAAGCTCAACCATTTATTTGTACACTTATTATCGAATTATAAATGTCCAAAAAAGTAGCATTCTAAAGTAGCTTTCTAAAGTAGCATTGCATAGTAAAAACACAATAAAGTTAGCAACATTCAATTTGCGAATCTCGAATTACATATAGTACAAGAAAATCGGATTGCGTAAATCGTTTTACTAAAGTAGGAATCATGATAAGGGACCTAAACTAAAAACTTGAAGACCAATTCGGTTCAGTTTCAAAATCTTACATTTTACTACCTGTAAGACGTTACGTCACAATGATATGTAAGCTTATAATATATGTAGCTTTATAATGACATATTTTATAAATAATAAATTAATATTATTTATAAATAATAAATTAATAAAAGAAATAACATATTATCTAATAACACAAGTTTATATCTTCAGATAAGGAAACAATATAAAACTTGATTGTTAACAATCAGCTAGTATATTAAGGTCTTGTCAAATGATTAAAAGTAATAAATAGTCGTTTACATCTTTTGGGTGGACGCTATAATTTTAGAGAAAAGTAAAGGAAACAAATATTTATTCTTTACCACTTTTATTTTTTAAATAATACAAACTAGTCATCTTCATTGGTTTTTTCAACCAAGATTGTCCTTCACAACATATAATATTTTCTTTCAAATAGCTCGGAATCTTTAACCTTGAATAACTTCTGTTTCTATTGGAATAGCTTTTTAGTACATAAAATTTGTTTAGCTGACTATGGATGTGTTTCTCTCTAATGTATTTTGAACAGTCTAGCACATTTTTGGACATCTAAACTACATACATCTCCATAATTCTCTTGTATCAAAATATCACCAATTAACTTCTATATCTAGTAACTAATTTTAAAGCTTCATTACAAACGAAATATTATTTTATAATATATTTTAAATTTTTATTTCTGATTTCCTAAAAAAAAACAGAGAAAACTCAAATATCAAAATATATTAAACTTTCATTCATTGCCGTTTTAAATTACAAAATCACTATAACCAATAAAAAGACACAAAACAATAGTTTTTGTTTTCTCATATTTATTTTATTACTAATGTACTAAATCTTTATAAATTTATTTATTTTTTTTTTTTGTTTCTATATTTATTTATTTATTTTCTTTTTCATTTTGTTTCTATTTCAATCAAATAGTACAGTAATATAAATAGTTGAAGGATAAAAAAGAATTAAATATATTCTATAGAAATAAATTATAACTAAAAGAAAATTTTGCCTATCAAATAACAATATTTTACTACAAAAAGAAAAAAAAAGGACATTTTTTTAATATAATGTTTAATATATAAATATATTTCAACATAAAAAAAAATTATATATATGTATGTATAAACAATAATATTCATTAGTATGCAAATGTATACGTACATTTTTCAAGTAAAAAAATAAGAGATAGATGTTAAAACAAAAAAAAAAAAAAAATTTTCTAACTTGATTAGAAATTATGATGATCCAATATCAGGATTACATACAATATTTTCATATTCTATTTGTATTTGATCTAATATTTCTTCAATACAATCAATATAATTTTTATTCTTCTTTTCATCATTGTAATTTTTATTATTATTATTTTTATTGTTGTTGTTTGGATTATTTTGTATTGTTATCCTTTTTTTATCTAAAACAATTCTTGGATTACTATCAGTATTCAATTGAACTCCATACGTTTTACGTATTACCTAAAGAAAAGAGAAAAAATAAATTATAAAAAAAATATAATTTAAAATTTAGTCAAAGTTATAATAATAATAACAACAATATTTTATTTATTCATACAAATAATAAAAAATACAATAAACCTATACAAATGAATCTAATAGATATGAATCCTAAAAGTATGCAAACATTTTAAATTCAATCAATATAATATTTAGGGGCTTCGGTAGCCTAGTAGGCGTGTGGTGTATTAAACGAAGGAGTGTGGGTTCGATCCTTGGAGCACAGGTCATGTTTTTTTCTTTACATACCCCCATTACGACCAAATATAATGTAAATATATAGTATATAATATAAACAAAATAAATAATACATAGTATATAATTTAATAATTGTATAAAAACCTATAATGGCCTTGGTAGCCGATGGTTCAATAATATTGCACAACATACATAATATTAATATAAATAAATAAATAAACAATATAATATTAATATAAATATAAATAAATAAATAAATCAAAATTTAGATAATATAATAAACTTTTACAATTAAAAATTCATTACAATATTATATATACAATTCATCAACAAAACATTGTTTCTAATTTTATTTAGAAAATAAATAGCAAAACAAAATAGACAGACAAAAATCCGATGTTGTTAAAATAAAAGGTGATGATTCCTTGTAAATTGAAAATTAAATGAAAGTATAAAATTACAGTAAACAAAATGAAAGCAATTAGAAATTGAAAGAAGAATTTTAAGTCCAAATATAAAAAGGAACATAATTTTAATGTTAATTTATAATAAAAAGGATTATAGATAAATAAATAGGAAAAAAAATAACAATTTTTGTTTTATAAAAATTGCATTTTTTCTGAAATTTTTTTTTTTTTTAAGCAAATTCTAATTAAAATTTCAATAAAAGACAACTTAAAGTTTAAGTTTCAATAAAACTCTAGTAAAAATGTTAAACACTTGTTTGAATGTTATATTTAAGTTCCAATTTTAACATTTCAACTTTAAAAACTAAAAGTTTTAATAGTTCTCATGTTTTCAAGTTTTTAGTTATCAAAAATAAAGATTACCGATTCAAAAAATTCAAGAAAATTCGTATCGTTTTAAACAAAAATTTAACTGTTTGAGTTAAATATCTATAAAACGTACATTACGCCGAAAATGGAGAATAATGCACATATTTGAGCTGGAGCTCCCCCAAACAGCGCTGGGTTATCTCCACATAGTGCAAAATAGAACTATCTGTCTTGTTTGCGACTCCAGTGTTACCTCATCGCTCACTCCATTCTGTCATCTCCGTACAGTCGAGGCATTGACCTTTTTTTTTATAGATACCTTGTAGGGACAAATACCCGTTTTAAAGAAATAAAACAATTAATGCCTCCGCTCAAAGTTTCCCAAAGTGAAAAAAGGATAGCGTCAGATGCCCATCCTGCACTGTCGAACTGCGTAACACAGCATTCGGATATTCGTTTGTTTTCAAAAAATGTCTCCAAATTTCTCCCTCATCCTCCATAATCATAATTATCCCAAACCTAACTTCCAAATTAATCTTTTTCACATCCTTACCCCCAAAACCAAACAGTACATTATGTTATGTATTAAAGGACTTATCCTAAAATTTGACTTTAAAGGGGGTAGTTTTCGTTGAAGTCCTTAGTTGATTAAATTGCAGTAGTATTGCACAGAAAAACCTTGTTCAATTGCTTTGACTGACTTTCTATATTTCCCATCGTCACTCGTAAAAACAAAAAAAAACACTGGTGTAGAATTCATGATTGCTTAAGACGGATACGTGGCAAACAGAAATAGACAATATAACTATCAATAACATTTATACTAAAAATTATATAAATTAGAAAAAAACTCACATCCTGATAAAAACTATGTATCTATTCGTAATTTTTTTGAATAAATAGTAAAAATTTATATTTTATATTACGATTAAAAAATTTTTTTGAATACCTTATAATATGTATAATTTTTTATTCAGTTTTTAAAACTGATTTTTTTCTTATAAGGTTTTGATCATAAATGAACACTAAACAAAAATGCAAATTTACTGACTTTTCCACTTATTTTTCCACTAAATCATTCCTATAATATCATGAAAATTATCACAAACTTATTTTTAACATTACTTCCTCATATTTTCTTGAAAATTTTTTTACTTACATAGAATAGTAGAAATTTACTTTTAACTTAAAAACCACTTTAACAATATAATAAAAAAAATTAAAACAAAAAATTTATATTTTGAGTCATAAAATTTCATGTAATATAAACGAACTAATTAAATAAATATAATCAATATGAAATATTAATTTTCATTCAAATTATGTTGTTAAATTTATATTATACCATTTATACCAAATTAACTAAAACTATATAACAATAAAAAAAAAACATTTAATATATTTAAATTCAAATAAATTTATCATTTCTTCAAAATTTAAATAAAAAGCAACTCATATTCTAAACATTAAACTAAACAAAAAATTGTATCATTACTATTTGAATGTTAAAATATTTGCTTAAAAAAAAATAAATAAAATATCACCCAATAAACATACCACCAAACTTGTGATTTTTACATCCTTATGATAATACTATAAAAATTTTAAGTCACTTAACACAATATATTTTTTTTCTCTTCTCTTTTTTGTTTTTTTTTTTTTTTTCGTATTTTTAAAAACATATAAAATATATTTTAAAAGCTCATTATGATTTTCATTGTCATTATTCATAAAATTCATTCATATTTTTATTATTATTAACATAATTTTTGACAAGCATAAATTTTCCCTATTGTAATTTTTCTATGGTACTGATACTAAAATAAAACAAAATAATAAAATTAAAAACAAAAAATAAAATTTTTTTTTTTTTTTTACTGGTTATTATTAATAATAACAACTGAATAAGAAAGTAGTATAGTTTTTATACTGTTATTCTTTTCTGAAGACTTGGGGAAATAATATATATATATATTTTTTTTTTTTTTTTAGAATATATTGTTCTTTCAACCGGACATGATTAAAAGTCATCTTGTCACTATCAGCCAATCATAATATTAAACACAATTTTTTTTTAATGGTAGAAAATTGGATTATTCTCTTAATGTTTATAATTAAATAATTACTTCCGCTCAGACAGATATCAAATTCAACTTATCTTAAGCTAATTGAATTTGAGTTTTTTCAAAACTGATTTATACTTTTATAAATCGCTTTATAATGATTTTTTGTTTCCTAATTAAAAAAAAAAAAAATTATTGATAAGCTATAACTAAATTTAGTGATAAAATATAAAAAAAAATACCGGCCCTGATTTCAATAGTCATATCACTTTAATTTTTTATGAAAAACAAAATTTTTAATTTCGATAGTCATAAAAAATGAAAAGAAGCTGATTTTGATATACTCATTTAAAACGTCAAATTATCTCATTTTGAAATTGTTAAATGATTGCTTGTAAAAATGGATTTAGGAAAAAATTATGAAGTATTTTATTTATATTTATGTGAATATAGGCATTTTTATAAACAACCTATGACTATGTGATAACATAGGTTGCAAGAAAGCCCATTACTTTGTGAATTAGAAGTCGTTCCGACATGATTAAAAAAAAAGTACTCAGTACTCATCGATTTAGTAGTAAAATTTAAATATCATAAATAAAAAAGTTCAACTTTTAAGCCCGCCCCCAAAAAAAACCTAAAAACTCAGGACCCACTTTTCGGAACTTTTCTTAATTTTTTACTTTTTTTTTATTACAGTATTGGGAACTTCGTTTTTTAAATCATATTGGTCCGAATTCTTGATACAGAGCCTTCTCCAAAATAACAGCAGGTATTTATAGAAGTCAGTGTTTTTTGTTCTCATTATGCAGACAATATTATTTAATAATTTAAACGACCACTTAATTTTTTACTTAGCTTTTCTTTGTATATAGCCAAAAGCTCAAAATAAGAAAGTATTGCCAGTTTAAAAAATATAAATACAAATCATTTTAATTTTAAATTTCATTTCATTTTCCCCGACTATCGAAATCGCAAAATATTATTACAATGAAATGAAATTTTTCATTTTCATTTTTATGAAATGAATATCGAAATCAGGGCCACCAACTCTCCGTGTTCTTTTTTACGAAATAACTATGATGCTAATAATTAATTGTTTTTAAAATAAAATTTCTTAAAATTTATTTTCATGGTATTTTTTTTTGGATAAATCCAAATAGTATTTTTTTGTTTTATTTAAAAACTTATTTTCTTTTTTTTTTTTTTTTAAGTTTTTATCCGAGGCAATACAAAACCTAAAAAAAAAAATATTGTAATCTAACAAGGAAAAACAAGTCAAAAGTTCGAACATATACTTTAATATCATATGGAAAATAATAAAGGATTGAAGATCAAAAGACATCACGAATTTTGCTCTAATGTAACTATAAAATTTGAATTAAAATTATTCATAAATTTTCAATATTTTATACTTTTAAATATTAAATATTAAATTTATTATTATTATTATTTATTTATTTCTCATATTATATACATATTTCTTTCCTTATGCTATTTATTTACAGAGATTCAGTTATTCTAAACAACAGTAATTTTACATTTTAACAATTTTTATATTTACATTATTTACAGTTTATAAGGAAGACGAGAACAAAACCTTATAAAGCTTAACCTTAAACCTTAAAGCCTTAAAGCTATGATTTTTTTTTTATTTAAAACATAACTTAATCAAAATGTCTAACTTTTCTACATAAGACTATTAATTGGTTTACGACCTATATAAGTTTTTGATTAATACATTATCAGAATTTAAAAGCGTTTCATTGAATTTTTCTACAATTTTAAAGAGATTTTCTTTAATAGTTAATATTTTAGTTTTATAGTGTATTTTTTTTTTTGTAGTGTAGTAAAAAGCTAAATTTAATATCATTTTTAGCACTTTATTTTGGGAGACTTGCAGCTTATGAATATGCATGTTTGCAGAGTCACTTCAAACTGGAGCACCGTACCATAGAATTGGTTGGAAGATTGTTTTCAAAATTAATAATTTTTTGTTATTTAGATTTAAATCAGATAAATCAGATTTCGATTAATAAAGGGATATGGGATAGAAATTGATTTGTTTACTTTGTCAATTGTGCATGAAATATAATATTTAAATGTTAAATTGTTGTCCAAAGTAACACCCAAATATTTAACTTCAGTAAGCCAGTTAATTTTTTGAGAATTCAAAGCTAATTTATTTTTTTGGTTTATAGCAAATTTTCCTCTTGCGAGTAAAATAAATGGCTTTGGATTTTTCTATATTAATAGAAAATTTCCATTTAGAAAAGAATTTAGATAAATTTCCAAATGAGGATTGGAGTTTATATTCATTTATTTCACTAGAAACACCATTTGTGTAAATATATGTATCATCTGCAAATATAGAAATTTCTATGCTTTCAGAACGGGAAATGTCATTCATATACATGTATATAATATAAAATGGGGCCTAATACAGAACCTTGTGGTACTTCAGCTGGAATTTTGATCGTCTCTGAGTAATCGGATCCAATATGAACACGAAAACTTCTATTTTTTAAAAAGCTTTAAAAGTAAGTAAAATTAAATATTAACATAATTTTTTATCCTGAAAATATTTAGAAAACATTTTAATTTAATAGATAATGACGTCTATTATATAAAACGTGAACATGAGTGGAATTTCAACAAACGGTATATTTGAATTTTTTAAATGCACTGGAGTGCGTTTCGTTTCTTACTATGAGTTAAGTTTATGCTTAACTTACAAGAACGTCTCGAAATCCCATTTCTTAAAATCCTAAAGTTACAAAATATAAAAAATTTTAAAAATTTAAAATCATAATCCTAAATCACATAATCTCAAATTTCAAAACCTAAAATTGAAAATTTTCAATGTAAACAAAATATTAAAAATAAAAAAATTGTCAATGATTTATTGGTGATGTATTGATTTATTGGTTGGTGTTATTACAGAATACATAATAAGAAATTAGTAAGAAAATTATTGGAGAGGTTTTAGAACTGGTTACAAAATCAGAGTTTCTATTATTTGTTAAACGTTGATTTGTGGGCGGCATCAGTTCCCATTATTTTAAATTTTTTGATGTTGACTTGAAATATGCATATAAAAAACTAATTAGAAAAGATTTAAAAATTAGTTGCAAAATCAATCAGTTACAAAAATAAAAGTCACAAAAAAAATCTCTGACTTTTGGAGAAAATTAATTATAGACTTAAATAATTTGGACATTACAACTAAAACTCAAATTAAAAATTAAGTGTTTGACATTTCATAGCTGATTTAAAACAAAAAATTCGAAAGTACTTTATCCCCCCGAGTTTTATATAATAGCATATGAAAGTAAAGATAAGATGAAAAAGTAAAGAATGATCATACGTTTAGACAACCTTATATATGTCTAGTATATATAAGTGGCAATTTGTGTTTAAAACTTGCATTACAATATTATAGATTATATTGATATATATCTTAAATTTTCTTTATATAAAAATGCCTTAAAACATTCTACCTAATTTAAACAACTCTATACAATAAATCCAAAAATGAATTTGTGTTGTTTCATTTTAAATTGTTCTTAAAGTTGTATTAATTATATTCTGTTTTGGTATCGAACCATTTAATATAAAAATAATAGAAAAAAAAAAAATATTTAATTAAGTATTTTTCTCTGCTCTAGATTTAAAAATTTCTACAGAATTTAATAAAATTAAAGGTTTAAACGTTTATGTTAATGTATATGAAACTTAAGAATTGTATATGATATGATGTATATGAAGCTAAAGAAGTGTATATATGAAACACTGTAGAATAATTATGAAAAAAAAAACATATCTATACTTAAGTCATTTACTGAAACTGAACATAGAAACTGAAACTATACATAAAAATTATTTTAAATATTTACTCACGGTAATATTTTATCTAAATTTTAAATATTACAAAAATTTTACATTCCACAGTTGACTTTTAGAAAGAACTTTATTTCAGCGTTTTATACAATACCAAAATAAACGTAAGGTGAAGATTTACAAACGTAAGTTTTGGGCAACCGTACGTTTTTCACAATACACATCTTGAATGTTTAACATTTCGTTCTCGTTAACATTTTGTACAATATACTAAAATAATACCTAATAAAAAATACAACATTTTAATTAAAAATATAAAAGATATTAAATTTGTTTACATTAATTTTTTTTTACTACAATCTCACTAACTAAAACCTAAAAATCTTTATTATAATATTTTAGTTGTAAATAATGAATCGTATTTATTATATGCATCATAAAAAAAAAATATTTTACATTACCAAAACCAAAACGAAAAAAAAAAAAAAACAAATATAAATCATAATTTTAAATAAAAATTTAAATTCTTCGTACATATCTAATGATTGTTGATAAGGATATAAATTCTTACACAAGTACTTTAAATATTCCTTAATTTATCATTGTTAATTTCCGTCAGAATAACAAATTTAACAATCATGGTTATTTTTAAATTTTGATTTTCTGGTTTTTTTTTTTTTTTTTTTCTTCAGTACATTACTTACAAACAACTACCATATTATTTACATTTGTCCAAAACACTACTTTGTGTTACTATATAATATGTACACATATTTTAAGAGTGACTTATGTATAATGATAATGAAAACAACTATTCTATCTATATTTATTTATATATATATATATATATATTATATATACACCATATTTTTACTTACTTTATTCCTTTTTTGAAATTCTTTAGCTAATCTACTTGTATTATAGTTTTTTACTGTTTCTGATATTGATGTCCTTGAATTATTATCCTTTGAACGTGATTTAAATTGTACTGTTTCATTAATAAGATTCTGATTCATAAAAATCATATTCATATTATTATCATCATCATTATAATCATAATTTTGTTGTTTTTTTCTTTTTCTAATGTCCTCAGGATATTCAACATTTTCATTTGTAATGTTTGTGTTGTTTTTGTTGAGGTTGTTAGAAACAACAGAATTTGATTTAATTTTATAAATTTGCGATAATAAATTCAGTTCGCGATCTTTTAAATCCTCATCAGCTAACATCATATCAGTTTCATCACGAAGTCGCTTTGATGTAAAAAAAAAAAAAAAAAATAAATAAATAAAAAAATAAAAAAATTTTATGTATAAATATGTATGTATATATGTAAAAAATACACTTTATTTCATTTTTTCAAATAAATTAAATTAGAAATAAAATGAAAATAATATAAAAAAGGACATAAAAAAATAAGACTTTTTCTTCAATTTATAAGCGAGTTTTTTTGTTTTGTTCTTCTTGTGACAAGTTCAAAAGCGAATACAGAAACAGAATACAAAATTGTCTGATAAATTTAAGGAAAAAAGTAAAATAAAAAAAAATAAACTAAACAATAACAAAAAAAAAAATCTATTAAATAAACCTAAACGAATGTTTCTTGTTTCCATTAAATCCAATTCGTTTTCTTTTTTTTTTTTTTTTCTTTGCATTTACAAAATGCAAATAAACATAAAATTATGTTATTTTTTTTTTTTTTTTTTTTTGCAATTTAAAATGAAATGCAATTCATTTTCTTTTAATATTAAATAAAACAAAATTATAATCTATATAACATTAAATGTATATATTTTATTCATTTTAATCCTATACATTACTTTTTAAATTAGATTTTGAAATATCAAATCTGAAATAAACTGATTAACAATGATTTTATAATGAAAAAAAATTTGAATTTTTATTTTAAGTCCAAATATATATGATTTTTCTTAAAGTAATTTTATATAAAAATTTAAACGTAAAATATTTAACATAAAAACATTTTTCGTAAGGCGTAGTGATTAAATCACGAATCTTTCAATTAGAGGGTCTTGTTGGGTTCAAAATCCGATCAGGTCATATAAAAAACAATAATTTGAGTAATTTTATATCGTAATAATTAATGTATATTGTGTAATAATAATAATACCTGCTACAGTGGAACTATCTTTGATTACATGAAGCAGGAAGATAAGATAATATGTATATACTACTGCATATCATGTTGTAATCCACTCATGGCCTTAACTAAGTAGAACATAATGTAAATAATAATAATTAATTCTAATTCTAATAATTATAGCTGGCACAGTGACAGTAGAGTTGCCTTTAATTATTACCTCATGAAGAAAGGTGTTATATGTATACTATTGCATTTTGCAACTGTTGAAGGCTATCATCACTGATAGTAAAATAATAGTTATAATATAGGCGAATTCATTATTTCTTTACAGTCCTACTTCCAAATATTTCCGAATTTTTGTTCTACCCTCATTTATCCTCGCTCTTTAGGCAATATTATCCTATGTTAGCAATTTGCATCCCATTAAAGCTAAAGAATGGGTGGGTTTAGTCAGTAAGAATCTAAAACTTTCAAGGGGATAATATTGGTTGCTTTTTAAAATTTCCCCCTCCTTTAGCAAAACCAAAATTAAATAATAATTAATTAATTTATAAAATGATATTATAGATCAATTTTATTGAAAACAAAAAAAAAATCCTTTCAAAATCTTAGAGCACAGAGTACTTAAGCAACAATAAATTTCTTAAAATTTTGTATATCAATACAAAAAAAAATTTGACTTTTTTTCCTTAAATGTTAATGGTTTTTCCTCAAATGTTTATGGTTTTAAATTTAAAAAAAAAAATTTTTAAAAATCAAAAAAACTTATCTGTTGATTGCTTTGTTTATCTACGAATTTTTTTTTTTTGGGTTTTTTTTTGTGTTTTTGGTAAGTTTTTGGTTTAAAGTTTTGCGCAAATAATAGTGAAAAATATATTTTATAAAAATTTTGTTTTTAATAACTAGAAATTCGGAAAATAACCGATAAAATGAAATTCTGTGTTGAAAATTGTAAAAACAATCAAAAAGCTAAAAAAAAACCGGGATTATCCTTCAACAAGTAAAATAAAATATAATAAAAAAATTTGTTAATTACAAATTTAACATCAAAATGTAAATATTGAAAAGTAAATAATAATTTTTGGGCAGATTAAAGTTTTGTCCAAAAGAGATTCCAAAATTTTAAAATAAAAGTTTAATATCAGTGTCGTATACGAACGTAATTTATAAACTATGTATGTATACTATACATAATATAAAATATATAAATTCTAAGATGTTTTCAAAAATGTTGCATTAAAATTAAAATGGTTAACAGCTATTGAAAGTAAATACTAGAACTCTTAATAATAATAGTGTGATATCTTCATCCCACTTTCTCATTGCAGCTACTTTAATTGCGGTGAAGAGAAGCGCATTTTTTCCAAATGCTTGTCCAAAAATATTTCTCTGCATTCTAAATGCATTCATTCTGTTCTGTTCTTGAACCTTTACACATATTCTACCTTGTTTTTTAAGTTTTCGCCTTTTCTTAGTTTCTTATTGAATACTGTTTTTTTTTTTTTTTTAGGCAAAAAATAACCTAATCTCAATTATCAAAATTAATTAATTCCGAGATATAAAAATTAATTCCCTGTCATATAAAATTAATTTGAATGGATATACTATAAAAGTACAACTAATTAATTAAACTTAGAAAAAAAAAAAACAAAATTAAACACATCTGACTCATGGCGCAGTGGTTAAGTCGCCAACCTTTCAATCGAATGGTCTTGGGTTCAAACCCCGGTCAGGTCATAAAATAAAAAATATGTAGTACTTTTATATCGTAATAATGTATATCGTATAATTAATATTAGTAATAATAACAATAATAATAACAATAATAATAATAGTAATAATAATAATAATAATAATTATAATAATAATAATAATAATTAATAATAAATAATAGCTGCTACAGTGGAGCCATCTTTGGTTATATCATGCAAGTAAGGTGTTATATAATGCTGCATGTTGTAATTCACGGATGGCGCTGACTGTGTAGTAAAATAACAATAATAATAATAGCAGATAATAGTAATAATAATAATAATAGTAATAGTAAAACAAATTATAATAATAATAATAATAATAGCTGCTACAGTAGAGCCATCTTTGGTTATATCATGCAAGTAAGGTGTTATATACTGCTGCACGTTGTAATCCACTGATGGTGTTGACTCTGTGGTAAAAATAATAATAATAATAATGATAGTAATAATAATAATAATAGTACAATTAAATAGTATAATAAATAGTACAATAATAATATAACAATAATTATAATAATAATAATAATAGTAATAATAATAATAGCTACTACAGTGGGGCTATCTTTGGTTATATCATGCAAGTAAGGTGTTATATACTGCTGCACGTTGTAATCCACTGATGGCGCTGACTCTGTAGTAAAATAATAATAATATTAATAAAAATACTAATACCAATAATAACAGCCGCTACAGTGACAGTGGGGGTTGCCTTCAATAGTTGCCTCATGTAGTTAATATATACTACTACTACATGTTGTAACTGTTGTGACGGCTTTAGTCACTGTTAGCAAAATAATAATAATAGACGGATTCATTGTTTCCTTACAGTCCCACTCCCAATTCAATGTTTCCGTATCCATTTTCCTATCCTTTCCTATCCCTACTCCCTAGCCAATATACTGCGTTCGCAGGTAAGGGTTTCATCCCACTATATTGGCTAAAGGGGGAGGTGGGTTTAGTCAGTAAGAATCTGACACTACCAAGGGGAAATTCTTGGTGTCTTTGGAAGATTCCCACCTCCCTTAGGAAAAAAAAAAAAAAAAAAAACATACACAAATTATAAATATATTTAATCAAATTGTAGATCAGTTAAAGTATAATATGGTGTGATATCTATCATCTTCAGTTTTCCTTAAGCAAACTTGACCAAAATTAATTAAGAGGTGAAATGTCAGATCCTTAATACCTTATTCAAATTTAATTTTTTTAAAAAATTTCATTTTTAAATAAAAATTTAAAAAATCTATACACTGTAATAAAAAAACTTTATTTTAAAATTTAAATTCCTCTTTCTATATTAAGAAAAAAAAAAAAATTAAAATTTTAAAACTAAAATGAAATGAATGAATGAATTTTCTAAAATGAAATGATAAAATAATTTATAAAAAAAAAAAACAATGTTCAAAAAAAATCTATCAGGATAAAGTATTTTTACCATACAACTCCTCATTAAAAAAAATAAAACAAAAAAACAACATTTCATTAAATTTAGATAAAACAAAGTTTTTAAAATCTTTTGTCGAATTCTCTTATTATAATTTCCAGTCTAATTAAAAGGGAATTTTATTTTATTTTTTCTTCTTTTTTTTTTATATATATATAAAACAAAACAAAACCATTAAAAAAACGAAAATACCTCAACAAAACGATTACTAACTTTTTCCATTAACTGCAAAATTCAACAAATTATTATAACAAAAACATAATTTCAGAACAAAAAAAAAAAATAAAATAAAATTTAAACTTTTCAGTTAACTGCACTTAATATTGTATTTAACTTTAATAAAAAAAAAAAGGAAGAAAAAGTCGAAATTTAATAAAACTTGTTCACTTTTAAATAATAGAAAGAGAAAAGACCTTGTAAGCTTTTATAAATAACTAAATAAGGTAAAATGTATTTTATCTCCCTTAATACTGTATCTTAATTGAACATTTCAATTTTAAATATTATATTATAAAATAGTTAAATACATACACTTACTTATATATTCTTATTGGTGTCGTGCCATAGTCTCACAGATCATAAGCCCATTATGGAGCTTAATCCTATATAGTTGGTTATAAACCATAATTGAAATTATCTTGTTATAAACCACTATAGTGTTTCATAAACGCACAAGAAAGCTTGATGGATTTATGACTCACTAAAATTCATATAAAAGTTAAAAATGTTTTGATCTATAGTGGAAATGATTCGTAATGCCATAAAATATTGAGTCATACCACTTTACTGTTCCGGAAAAAAGCATATTAACAATACAATATACATAGGTATTACAATAAATGTTAGTTTGGCGAAAGTTTGTTATACGAAATTCAGAGTTTTAGAAGAGAATTTTTTAGCTGGTAATAAAATTAGGGTATTTATACATCAGAGTGTTTGTTTATATATTTGCATATACAAAATTCTGAATCAGAAGGATTTCTAAAATTGGATTCTGAAAAAAGCGAATAATCCTGATTTTGCAACTCTAAACTCCTTTCAAATCATTGTTGTTTTTTATATACATATATTTCAACATCATAGAATTTAAAATAATAACGCCCCTATTAAACAAAAACCCTGATTTTGTAACCAACTCTATAATCTCTTCTAATTATTTATGTACAAACATATTTCAAAAACAAAGTTCTAGTTTGTTCTGTTATTTTTTTTTTTACATTTAAAAAGTTAAAAACTCATTAAAATAAAATACATAATAAAAAATATTTTAATTTATTTAGTTTTTTTTAAGTGGCTCATAATCCCATCAAAACCACTTGTGGTGTTATGGCTCAGTACCGTTTATATACAACACAATATCAAAATTATGGTGTTATAACTAACTATGTGTGAGTTATAAGGCCATAAATATTAAAAATAATATGGGATTATGACTTAGAAACTTATGGGTTTATATCCCATCATTTTAGGACATATCCCCTTTATGGACTTCTGCCCTATGGGAGCATATATGGCAACATATTCTTTATATAATATAATGGTGTATATGAACAAAAACAAAATTAAAATTTATCGTAACAAATTTTAAAGAACTAACATAACATCCAATCTTTTAATCATTTTCCCAATTCTTTCTAATCCCCCCTCCTCCATCACATATGCATATGTATATTTAAAACAAAAAAAAAAACTTAGTTCTTCATTAGTTTTCATTGAAAACCAAACTAGTTAAGTTACAAAAATTTTCATGCTACAAATCCAAACTATAAACTATACCATTATATACACATACTGTATATACTTATATTTTATATGTATATACTTATCATATATACTTACCGTTCTTTCAATATCTCTCATTAATGTATCCAGTTGATTTTCATGTAAATTTATATTTTTACGATTCATTGATTCACGTACCATATCCAAAACTTTACTACGACGATTTCTTGTCTCTTTCTGATACATTAATACCATTTTACGTTGGCATGCAATACGTTCTTCTTCTCTTGATATAGCACCACAATATAATTTTTCAAGCTCTATTAGACAAAATAATAGAAAAAAAAAACAAAAAAAAAAAGTAAAATAAAATTAAAATCATCGGTCAATATGGTTGTTTGTTAGTATATGTGTATAAAAGTAAAAGCGGTGAAAACACAAAAATCTAAAACCAAGAAGGAAAATTATATCTTGAACAAATTACATAGAAAAAAAAATTTAAACCTGAAAATCCTCCCCTCCCCCCGGCCTTTGAGTCTTAAAACGAAAAAAAAAATTAAGTGAAAGTAATAAAAAACAAAAAAAAAAATAACAAAAATTTAAAGCAATTTCATTAATGGTCAATGATCACTTCTTCACTTCTTAAGTTAACCAAAAAACAAAAACTGCACGTTCTTGTCAGATAATTTGCACGAAATCATTAAAAAATTGAATTTGTCTCAAAAGATGGTGTAAATATCTAGCATATATGTATACATGATGAAGCGACTTGTAAGTTGGTGATCTATTAAGAAGCAGTTATCAGATGCTTTAATAGCATTAAATTCCATTTTAAAAAAAACAAAAAAAAAAAAACTAAAACTAAAAATTCTTTTTCCAACTTTTAAAAGTTTTCGTATTACCCGCAGTATAAATATTTTTCTTTTTAAATGTCTAGGAAATTGTGTTTAAGAAATATATCTCTGTGTGTATATTAATACCATAATAACTCAACAATACTATACTTTAACCTAGATCCTATGATCCAAAACTCAGTTACTTATTCCATTTCAAAAAGTTAATATTAGACGCAAATTCCAAATTTCAATTTGTTGTTCATTAAACTGGGAAATCATCCAGTTGGCAACTTTCACTTGACAAATGGACATTTTGCACAAAAAAAAAAAATCTAGCGAAATAGACAATTAACAAAATTAACAAAAGGACATTTAACATCTTTAAGAACCGAACACTTGGCAACTTGAATACTTAACAACTTTTACAAGTGGACATTCCGTAGCTTTTAGCAATCAACAATTTCATTTTCAACTCAATAATTACATCATCTCTTTTATTGATTGGATGAATCTGTAAAGTAATTAGTAAAGTCAAAATATTAACAGGATTTTAACATTTAACATTTAGTTTTTAGTTCCTAGCATGTTTTTCCGATTTTTAATTTTTAAATTGCTTAATGATTTTATTTTGAAAAATTTCAAAAATGGTTTGTTTTCCAAATGCATATCTAATTTTTGAACAAAAACTCATTTAGTTTAAAATTCAGTTTAAATAAATTTGTTTGTAAATAATGAAAAAAAATAATTGTTATATGTTTTTTTAATTCCCTTTACATTTGGACATTTGGCCACTTTTATTTATGTAGTCCGTTCAACACAAAGTCAAATAAAAATTACAAAATGTCCATATGTTAAGTGTACATTTTGCTACATGTCTTTTTATTAAATATCCACTTTGCTAAATGTCTTTTAGTTAAGTGTCTTTTTTGAAAAATGTCCACTGATCAAATATCCAGTTGCTAAGTGAAAATTTCCTATTAAACTATATACATATTTTAGAACAGTACCCATTTAACTATATATTTTAATTTTTAGCACATTTCCAAAAAAAAATTGAAAAAATGTACCTATTAATTATACTCTGTCCGTCCGTCCGTCCGTCAGGCTGTTTACAAAACTTCTACACCGTTCAAGATAGAGCAATAAATGTTAACCATGGGTAGGTCTCATATAAAAATAAATGTTGTAGAATAACTTTTTCATGTAGCTCTATTCATTATGGAGCTAACCATGGGTAGGTCTCATATAAAAATAAATGTTGTAGAATAACTTTTTCATGTAGCTCTATCCATTAAGGAGCTACAGCTCCTCAAACCTTGAAAAAGCCATATTTTGAAATGTGTATATCTCAAATTCCCTTAACAATTTTAAATTTGAAAACGCCACATCGGCAGGGCTGTTTTTTACCTTTATAAATCAATACCAAAAGAATACATTTTTTTTAATTTACCGTTATGTGAAAACCGATACGCTTTCAGTTAAATTCTTGAAATTTTAAAAGAAAGATGTCTTTCAGAATTAGTATAAGTTGTTTCAGAAAGATTTTTCTGCTTCCATTTAAGGACTATTAGGTCTCAAAAATTGAAATTTTGCTATTTTTAAACACCTGTATATTAAGCATCTGTACAAATTTTTTTTAAATAAAAGGCAAAAATCCAACTTTTTAATTTTACTTTTGTTAATGGTTTTTCTTAATTATGTAGAATTCCCTTAAAATTGATGAAAGTGTCTCTTTATTTTTCACATTTTTTCTTATTAAATGAAATTCTAAGAAAATTTAAAAAATGTTGGTGCAAGTCACAATTCTAAAAAGTTTGTATTGTTTTTTAAAAATGTGCGCCTTTAAAAACCGTTGGTTTACATTCTGCCTTGTTAAAGTTTTATTTTTATTTTGAATTCTAACAAATTTTTTAATCCCTTTTCATATAAATTTTTTCAGAAATTTTAAGGAACTCAATACTAAAATAAAATTCAACCTAATAAAAACTCAAAAATTGGTTTTCAAACTCCCTAAATAAGCTTTCAAATTTCTTTTCAAAATAATTTTAACGATTTTTAAACTTTAATTTTTTGATAACTTAAAAACAAAATGTCTGAAAATAAAAACATCAAAAACAATAAAAACATTAATGTCAAAATGTCTTTAAACTTTACTTAAATAATTAAAATGTAGATTTCAATAAAACAAAAACAAAATAAAAATTACTCTAATACTAAGGGATAAGGAAATATTTAACAAAAAATGGAAAAAATTTTCATTTAATATTAAAAGAATATAAAATTTTTTCCTTAGTAAGATGATATTTTTTTGTTTCTTATGAATTTAATTGACCTTAAGCAGTTGGAATATAAAAGTTACGAGTATTATTAAAATTTTATATATTTTTATGAAATATTTTTGTGTTTAAGCATTTTTTTTTATAGCATATATATACTATAAATTAACTTAAAATGAATTATAAATTTAAAGTTTCGTTTATAATTTAAAAAGAAAATTAAATTTCTTTCTCTCTAAGTATCGACCGCCAGAACTTATTAAAAAAATCTTAATAACATTCTAGAGGAAATTCTAGAAAGGGAAAATCTGAAAATGTTTCCTAAAAAAGGTAGGAATCTTCCAAGCACACCAATAATACCACTTGGCAGTACCTATACCAGTTTTTTACTGATTAAAGTGGTGAACAGAATGAGAAAGAAGCCATTATGTAATTCATCTGTAAATGCCCAGCAGAAGAGTTGCTCTGGCTAGCTATGAATTGAACGATCTTAGCAATTTAGCGGTTAAGCAGCCTGCAGAAATGGTAAGGTTTCTGAAAGTATCTAAAATTAAATCTAATACAGCCGCCTTAAAATAAGCCTCGTGATTACGGAAGCGGTAGCAAAATGTTGCTAACCCGCTATTTGCGTTCTTCGCCACGAGTGATAGGACAGGCCACTTATACCAAATAATCAAAATCCACCTACCCCTTTTGTCAATATAATGTGATGCCTCTAACTACTAACGCAATTTATTGGCTTTAGAGTAAAGGTAGGAGAGAATAAACTCAAAAATTGTAAGGGAACAATTAATTCGCCTATTACTATTATTATTTTGCAGTTACAACAATCAGAAGTATATAGCAACCTTTCTATATGAGATAATATTAGCATCAATTCTTTTAACATATAAAATATGAATTACAAATACAGGAAGAGATTCAGCAATAGCTTATAGATTGAATATTAATATTTTAAATTCTATTCGCGTATAATTATTTATATTATCCTACAGCAAGTTAAATCAAAAAAAAAAAACTTTTATTATTTGTTTCCCTTTTTAGCACATTTCCAAAAAAAATTTGAAAAAATGTGCTTATTAGTTTCACTCTGTCCGTCCGTCCGTCCGTCTGTTTACAAAACTTCTACACCGTTAAAGATAGAGAAAAAAAATTTTAACCATAGGTAGGTCTCATAAAAAAACTAATTTTGTGGAACAACTTTTTCATGTAGCCCCCCCCATTACGGAGCTACAGCCCCTCAAACTTTGAAAAAGCCCTATTTTTAAATGCATATATCTTTTGTTCTGCTTAAGATTTTTTCAATCTGAAAACGTCATTCGACAGGTATTTCTTTTATCTTTGTAAATTAATATCAAAATTATACAATTTTTTTAAATTTAGTATTTAAATTTACCGTTATGTGAAAACCAAATTTTACATGATTTTTCTACTTTCATAACTCCGGCACGCTTCTAGATAGAAGCTTGAAATTTTGAGACAAGAAAGAACTTTTAGAATTGGTATAAGTTTGCTCAGAAAATTTTTTCGGACCACCCCCTGTTTATGAGCTATCAGGGCTTAAAAATTGAAAATTTGCTATTTTTAAACACCTGTAACTTAGGAACCTGTACATATTTTACTTCTGCAAGATATAAAAATTAAAGCTACAATAATATATTTTTACGTGTGTTAAAGGTTTATTTTAATTGTAAAGGGTTCCAAAGTTGCAGCTCTTCAAAATTGCGAAAAAGCCCCATTTTCAGATGTATATATCTCGGGCTTTGCGTAATAGTTTTGCAATCTAAAACCGGTAGAAGATCGAAAATTTTATTATCTATATAAAACAATATCAAAATTATGTAATATTTTGTAATTTACTATTTAAATTTACCGTTATTTGAAAACCACATTTTGCATGAAATTTCTTTTTTCATAACTCCGGCACCCCTCTAGATAGGAACCTGAAATTTTGAGACAAGAAAGAACTTTTAGAATTAGTATAAGTTTCCTCAGAAAATTTTTTGGTAACAACCCCTCTTTAAGAGTTATTATGCCTCAAAAATTGAAAATTTGCTATTTTTAGACACCTGTAACTTAGGCACCTGTACAAATTTTTCTTCGGCAAGACATGAAAATTAAAGGTTCAATAATATATTTTTACATGTGTTAACGGCTTTTCTTAGTTATATAGGATTCCGGACTTATAGCCCCTCAAAATTTCAAAAATGTCCTATTTTCACATTTTTTCTTATTACATGAAATTTTCAAATTTTTGTGTAAGTCCCACTTCTAAACAGTTTGTATTGAGTTTTGGAAATGTGCGCTTTTAAAAACCGTTGGTTTACATTCTACCTTGTTTATTTTAATATTTACATTAACTTTCAAAATAAACTACAAAGTTAAATTCTTATGAATTATATTAGGTTGAAAAAAAATTAAATCCAAATTTTCATAAAAGAAAAAAAGTTTTTTTTTTTTCCAATACTTTTTACATTCTTAGTTAAATTCTTAAATAAATATTTTTTTTTGGATAAATCGGATCATCCAGATTTAAGATTTTTTCTTACAAATAAGAAGAAAAAATGTATAAATTTTTGAAACTTTAAAAATTCTTAAATTTTTTAGATGAATATATATAGTTTTTCTTTTTTACTTTATATTAAATGTAATGATTCACAAATTTAAGTTTTTTTTCTAATTTTTAAATATAATAAATATGGCAGTACTTAAAGCTAAATTTTCTAAAAAAAAGAAGAAATACAAAAATTCTGAATCAAATTAAATGTTAAATAATCCTTCAAAAACGTTTCTTATGAAATTTAGAATATTGATAAATTACAATAATTTTACCATAACAATTTCTAAATGTTTGGAATGGAATAATTAATTAATTTTTGACCCAATATCATAGGTAAACTTTAAATTTATATAAATTTGTGGTATAAGTTATAAATATATCTTAATCTGTGGTATAAGATTGCATTAAAACTTAACAAAAGATGAAAAATTTTAAATTAAAGATTTAGAGTTGTACAAAAAAAAATGAGACGAGCAAATTTATTGTAAATTTGATAGTTATGATAAATGACTAATCTTCGAGAATTTTGTGTGGTGAAATTACTAACAAAGATAAATAAAATATATAAATGTTATAAATAATATTACACAATAACTTTTTAGCACATGAAAAATTTTATCTATTAGTTTCACTCAGTTCGTCTGTTTGTCTGTGTCCGGTTCTTTCGTTCGTCTGTTTACAAAACTTATATGTAATATAAAAAAAATTAAAATTAAATGAGGTTTCTTAACAAAAATCAACGTTGTAAAATAACTTTTTTATGTAACCCTATCCAATACGAAGCTACAGCACCTCAAAATTTGACAAAGACCCTATTTTTAAATATAGTATAACTCAGATTCGGGCTTAACATTTTTTCAATCTAAAAACACCAAACGGCTTGGATTTTTTTTTTTAACCAATATCTACATTTTTTTTTTGCAATTTAATATTTACATTTACTGTTAATATGAAGACAAAATTTTGCAAGATTTTGCTTTCTTCGTAACGCCAACACACTATTAATTAGAATCATGAAATTTTGAGTGAAGAAAGATATTTCAGAATTAGAATAAGTTTTAGACCTCCTTCTGTTTAAAAACTATTAGAGGTCAAAAATTTAAATTTAGCTATTTTTAAGACACTTGTAACTTAATTTACTGCTGCACAAATTTTTTTAAATTAAATCACAAAAATTAAAGCTTTACCATTAAAATTTTATATGTGTTAATGATTTTTCTTAATTATATAGGGTTTCCTCCTTAAAACTAAAGAAAATCTTTTGTATGCTGCATACTTAGCATGCTTATTTTTACAAAAAGTACAGAAAAATTTTAGTTTTTAATAATCACAATTTTCACCTCTACTTTCATTTTTAATAATCAATCCTGGAGAAAATACTTTAAATTTATTTGTCCGAAAAAATATACTTGTCCTTCATCTTAACTAAATAACTGAAGTTATTTTTTTATTTTAATTTTACTTTCATTTGTCTAAAGATATAATTTTATATTCTGTTTGAAAACGTATAAAAAAAAAAATATATTAATACCCACACACACCTATGTATTGATTAAATTCTACTATCAAATCAAACTAATTAATAAAAAATAAATATAATTATTACCTTTTAATCTTATTTGAATTTCTTCATCTTTTAAACCTTCTTCTAATTTTTTTCCTAATTGAATTTCTTCAATTTCTAAATTACGAATTTTTTCATCTAATATATTATTTTCAATACGTATTGCATCCATTTCTTTATCTTTTAATTCAATCCATTCTTTTGGATAATTTTCAAATTTTGGATAAAAACCTTTTGGTAAACAAATAAATGATTTTAAATAACGTTTTGGTTGTAAATCAATTGGACATAATTTTTGTAATTCATTTGCTTTTTTTAATAATTTTCTTATATCAATAATATATTGTTCATGAAAAAATGATTCAATAGATTCATTTGTTTCTAATCTCATAATAATATTACGTTGTTGAATTTGATATGCTAATACAATAAATATAATATAATCAATATCTTTTGTTAAAATATTATCCCATAATTGATACCATTGTTGTTCATCAAAAATTTCTGAAAAATTTGTTGTTAATATTGGCCATGCATATTGTTTTGTTGTTATATTACGATTTTGATAAAATCTATGTAAATCAATATCAAAATGATATAAAATATTTTCAATTAAACCTAAATAATTTAATGGTTCCATTGGTGCAAATTCAAACCATAATTGACAATGATTATATATAATTGTTAATAATAATTCAAATGTTAAAATTGAACTATTTGGAAAAATTTTTAAAAATGGAAATATAAATTTTGGTAAAAATTCACATTCAGCTAAAATTCTTGACCAATATATTAAAGTAGATGATATTTTCTTTAAATTTCTTAATAGTGTAGCATCTTTTATTGGAAATTCTTCATCATATTTTAATACAATTGGATGTAAACCTTTTTTAAGTAATTCAGTAAAATGTACTTTATTTGATGGTAAATCTAATAATGTTGTCCATATTAAATGACGATATGTATTTGAATATGAACCATATTCTTTTAAAATTGGTAATAAACGATCTTTGGATAGTGTTTTCTTTAACTGAAATTATAAATTTTAAATAAATTGTTTTTTATGTATGTTTGAATATGTTTTCTTTATTGAATATATATTTTTTTTTTCGTAATGTAATGTAATGTAAGTAAAAATAAGAATGTTGCATTATCCAGTGAGGGTAAGAGGGTTGCATTATCCAGTAAATCCAGTTTTCCAATTTAATAGGGAACGGTTAGAGTTTCTAGAGTCTTAAGAGTTAGATAGAGTAAGTTTAGAGTCTCAAATTTAAATTTTCTAAAAATTAAATTGATTTTTTACTAATGATTTATGATTTTATATTGCGTCAAGGTCAAAATGTCATACATATACGATATAGAGTCCAATACTTAAAGTTTTTAACTACTTAAAAATTTTTCATTTTTTCATTTTCATTTTCATTTTACAAAATCAGATTTTTTATTTAATTTGTACGGACTACGGATGTACTACGAAAGCCAGTTTATAATAATCCTGTTTTATTAAAATCCTGTTTTTTAAAATCCCGTTTTTTTTTAAATTCTCGAAAAAATGTCTCCTGATTTTGAACCCAATTCTTAAATCCACCCCATTTATTTTTTTACGGCGAATTTAAAAAAAATTTTTGATAAAACAAGATTGTGGTAAATCGGCTTTTGATACGATCCTTGTACAGTCTTTGTACAGTCAAATCTGTAAAATAATTTTAATAGATATTGGAATATTTTTTCGAAATTTATTATAAATTTTAATCTTTCAGTGAAACTTTTAAAATATTTTATATTTTATTCGTAATTTAAAATAAACCAGCAATGCCAATAATTTTACTACATACGCTGCTAATAAAGTACAAAAATTCTATTCAAATAACAAAAACTAAAAAAAAAAAAAAAAAAAACATATTTTATGTACTTATTCAAATAATATTTTTTAATAAATTCTCATTCTTAACATTCCAAAATTATAATATTTAAAAGAAAAAACATTAGATTCCAATAAAAAAAAAAAAAAACTTTCACATCCTGATTTTGACATTAACTTAATCATTAAAAAATATATTATGAAAAAAAAAAAAATCTTGGCAATAGTAGAAATCGGTGGCATGGCCAAAATTTATAGTTATTTAAAATGGTTTTTTCTTTTCTTTTTTTTTTTTATATATAGGTACATATTATGTATACTTATTTTCACCAGTTTTCCGTTTAATATCACAGTTGGACATTTTTTCCTCGGAATACGTTATCTAAAAAAGATTTACATAACATAATCTAAGAAAGTACGATTAAATATTATATATGTATATTATGTATATGATTCTATTAGGTAAAAAGTACGATATGTACTTTTATTACTTTGTCAAGTATTCGGGAAAATTCTAAAACCATCGAAAAAAATTAAGTCAACTTTTAAGTCAAAACAAACAATTATCATTATATCATTGAATAATAAATTTAGTTAAAAAAAAATAAATAATAACTAAACAAAAAAGATAGGCTTTATATAGAGCAGCTTTTTTAATACTATTATTAAAGTTTTAATACTATTATTAAATTATATACTAATATTATTTATTTTGCTTATATTATATACTATATATTTACATAATATTTGGTCGGAAGGGGGGTATGTAAAGAAAAACACTTACGACCTGTGCAGGGATCCAACCCACACTCCTTCGGTTAATACGCTACGCGCCTACCCACTAGGCTACCGAAGCCCCCCTAGATAATATATTTTACAAGAATATTATTTCGCCTATAAGTATGTAATATAATATATCAAAAAAAAAATTAGGGCGTATTTTCTTATAATTAAATACTATATATAATTTTAACCCATTTTTTTCTACTTCAATATCAGCTCGTTTTTTGTTTTTTTTTTTTTTTTTTAAATTAAAACCTTTTCAATAAATTAAAATTTTCAATAAAAAAAAAATATATATATACATATATTATTTTTTCCACCATTCCATCCTAAAAAAAAAAAATTTCTGTGTAAATGAATTCTTATGACAACAAATGTTCCCTATTTAACCTAAATGCCTTGTCTGTTTCCACATAATATGCATTCTAATTTTTTGTTTCAATATCTTTTTATTTATTCTTCATAACAAAAACAAAATCATTTAAAATATATTTGGGAGCAAATGAAAAAAAAATAAATAAAACAACAAAAAATACTAAGGAACTAAACGAAAAAAAAAATAAAATAAAAAAAAATCTTTTATTCTATTGAAATGGAAAAATCAAAATCACGCCACGAAGAACCCACTATAAATTGAAAAGCAGATTGGATTCAGTTTTTTTTTTTTCGCGGTATTATTATCTACAGGGTTATACAAAAATTATATAATTTCAACATTTTTAAAATAATAAAAAAAAAATTGTTCGTTACTTTTCTATACTTTTTATAGAGATTTTTAAATATAATAAACTAAAATTAACTTTTAAGCTCCTAAATGTTTATAACGATACTTATATTGTGTTTGTTAGGTACACATAATTCAAATTATTAAAAGCTATATTCTCAATGATTGGTTTTTGTTACGGGTACGATCAAATTTTAGTTTTATTTTAATAATTATTTTATTAAATAATGAAATTTAAGATATATTTTAACAGTGTTTCTTAAAGGTTGATTATTTAATATTTTGTACAAAATAAACATCTTTTTATATTTATTATACACCCTTTTAATAAATTTTTTATTTGTATCATATTCGTATAAATAAAAAATAAAAATTCAACCAGAAACAATTCAAAATCATTGAATGCATATGGGAATCGAAATGTAAAAAGTACCGGAACAAAAGTAAGCCTTTCGGATTACTCGATTTTATTTTTCACAATATTTGTTTTTTTTTTTATTTTTTTTTTTTTTTGTTATTATTTTTTATGGCTTTAACTCATTTTATAAATTTTCCAGTATCTTTATATGTATATATATACTCATAATATATATATATATATACTTAATAAATGCATTCAACTTTTGTTCCTATTATAATAGTCATCCTGAATATAAAAGTGGTATATATAATTCACAGAAGGATGTGAGCTTGAATAATCTCATTTTTTTTCAATTCATTTTTAATTTATATTTTTATTTTTTTATTTTATATAAGTATTATAATTTGGTGGTCTTGCTGACACTACATTTTAAATGTATCTATATTTTAAATGTATTTATGAAATTAATAAATTTTAATTTCAGTTCTTTTAATTAATATTTTATTAAAACTTTAACATCCCATAAATTAGCTACCACACTGCAATATCAAAACTAGAATTGTGGAATATCAATATAATTTTGAAACAAAAAGTGAACTCTTTTCTTACAAAAATTATATATAAGACCGAACCGAATGCATAAAAATGAGCTTAAACTCAAATCTCACTTTTTCAAACAATTACTGTGAGTTCAAATGTAGTTTTTGTTTAAAAACTGAGATTTGAGTATAAGCTAATTTTTATGCATTCGTTCCATAGTCTCAATCCATCGTTATAATACGAACTGAGTTACGGGAACACCTGAATTTAATAAGTAAACTTCAATAGAAAATTACCATTAATATCCATTAGTAATATTTCATTGCTCTGGACACAGGGACAGCTTGGTTTAATAAGTAAACTCCAATAGAATATTACCATCCGTCTTTAAAAAAGAAATGAATAAACGCTTCGCAAATATTTTCATTTTCTTTAAATATATTTTCACATTCTGATTTTAAGTATAATAATTAAAAATATATATATGAGAATAATATTATATTAGCTGCAAATAAGCGTATAGAAGGCAAAAAATATCTAACCAAAGTGCAAAGAAAATTAGATGTATACCAATATTGATTTGTATATGATATCTAGAAGAGCATTATATTAATATAGTTACCAATTTGCCACCAATAGGAATATTTTAAAAATATAGAACATAATGTGAGGTTTTATAAATATTGCTCTGTGGCACGCTCAAATGACGCCCGTGATGCAAGTGGTACGATGAAATCTATTGAACAAACACCACTAGGCCATACGATTCTATTACACTGACAAATGTATTTAGACATCCACACAATGTCCACATTTATAAACCCTTAAAAGTTTCAAACTTTCTTCAGTTTTGTGTGTATAATCAAATAATTCTGTCATGTTTCTATAAATTACGTACTTATTTGTGAGATCGTGATGAATTTGATTGATATCGATTTATACGTTTGCAGATTACATTTTACCATAGTGAATTTGCCAATTGGAAAATGGACTACACCTTGAAAAAAACTTGCAAATTTAATGAAAATTCAAAAAACACTTTTAATTTAAAGAAAATAAATAACGGCATTATTCTTAAATTTGAAATAAAAAGTCTAAAGGGAAAAAAAAATAGAACTTATTTTGTTTCCATCATTTACGATACGTTACCCAGCTCTAATAAAGATATTAGTAAATAAATAAAAAATGTTACTGTTATTATATTAACGTGTAAAATCTATACAATTTCCTTTTCTTTAAAATTCTTTAATACACTTTAATAAATCTACAGAATTATTTGTATTCATATATTTTAATCTTTATAATCTAATTCTAATTTTTTTTAAATATCTATAATTTATTTTTTATTTTTTTGTTTTTATTTTTTGTTTCCATTCTATTCTATTCAAATGTATTAAAATCACTTTATAAGGCTTTCATTTGGGAGCGGGTCACAATTCTGCACGCCAAAATCAACCTGCGACAAAATCTTGCTTCTTTTTTTTTATCTTGCATTACAAAATCTATCTTTCTAAAATCTTGCATTACAAAATCTTTCACGGACAAAATCTTGCAAAAAATTATTAAAGGAATATGTATGTATAAACAAATAGTTAAGGAGGATTTTAGAGTTGGATTCAAAAGATTTTGGAAAAAAGATTTTCTTTTAAAAGATTTTTGAAAGCCAAATTTTGTCGCATTACATTTTGACGTAAAAGATAATGTAGCAAACACTTTAATTTTCGTTATATATTCATTCATATGGCTATGTACATATAATATACAATTATTTAAATATACATATGTAAATGAATTGAAAAAAAAAACAATGCGTACGAATAGATTTTCTTGTGGTAAATGTCTACATATGTTTGTGTTGTAGAACTTGTAATATTAAAGATTAAAATATTAATAAAATTTTATATATGTACATACATTTCGCATTCTGTACACTCTATGCTTTATGATTTTACAGATCGTACAGAACATTTTCGTTATCCAAAATAAACGATTATTTTATTATGGTATTACTATTAATTATATTTTATCTTTGGAATTTATGTTGGTTACTTTTCAACATCTCCTACAGTACTGAGTACAGGATTTTTACTTACATTAAAAAATCATATCTTATTGTTAACTTACGGAAATAATAGCGAAAACCATAGATCCAATCTCTATTCATTTGAGCAAATAATATCAAAAATAAAATGTCAATATAATATATTGAATCTTCATTATTTTTAAATCGTATTGTCATTAGGAAATCCAAATGATAAGTAAAGTAAATCGAAATTAGCAATATTACACATTCATTACCAAAAATGTAATTAAAAGATCTATATATTCTTAATGCAATATATTCTTATATATTTTGAATATTTTTTCTATAATTTCTTGTCAATGTTTTGTAGAGCACTGGTATACTTTTAATTATTATAGTATGTGCTATGTACCTATTACATTGTCTTCATAATAATGTACCAAGAATACATAATATTGTATAGTAAAATTTTGTATTTCTTATCGATTTAACTTCATCAAAAGAAAGAAATCTGAAAATTAGGTGAGCTCACAATGAAATGTTCAAGGACAATAAGGAACATATTACTTATGTGCATATACATATATCTGCATACATACATATATTTCTCTGAATTAATTCTAAAGAAAATAAAAACATTTGAAATTTAATGTATAAAAAGTTTACTTACAAAACTAATACAAATTATTTAAGAAAATAAATTTTAAATTTGAATATGTACTTGAATACATAAGTACATATGTATGTGCATATATTGCATTGTAGCACAAGAATTTTTCAAAGATGTTTTCGTTTATTCGCTATTAAAAAAAAGGGGATAGCCGATTCATTTCATATTTTATATATGTGTTACTTCTTGACAATGGAAAAAACCGTAAAAAAAAAACTTAGAATTAATTACAGTTTCATTCGTCAGTTTCATTCACAGATTCAGTTGAAGCTACTTTAAAACAATTTTTTTTTAACGAATTACATATGTATGTCTAATTTTGCACAATACTAAAGAAAGATACATTGCTAAAAGAAAATCTAAGAAAACGCTTTTCTCGTGTACCAATAACTGGTTGCTCCACAACAGTTTCAAAATGTTTTTTCTTGTTTTTTATTTTGTTCTCAATTCAATTCTTGTACTTTTGTTCCCCTTCCCAAACAAGACATATATATGTACACATAAAAAATTAAAATCTGTTAATAATCCAATCCATTCAATATGTTGATTTGGCAAAAACAAAATTAAATTTTCCAAATTAGATTTCTTAACTGATTCGAGCCCAAGAGCTAACAAAAACATTTTTTAACAAGAGTACTTTTCCATTTTTGTTTTAATTTTTTACTCTAAGCTAATTATTCGCTTTAATAAAGTAACTTACTTGTTGAAAGTAGTTGAAGCTACTTTAAAAAACTATGGAATATAAACATGTATTCCTAAAATTAGTTCTTTTCATATAAACAAAAAAATAAAACAAACTTTTAAAGGAAACTGGTGCAACACCGGGTAGTTCTGTTAATAATTATACAAAAACCAATAAAAATAACACAATCTTTGGTAAAGATTAAGTAATGAAATAAAAACGTTATTCTTAAACACTAGCATTTGTTTTGAAAACTTTTTAATTCTTTCCGTTTGCAGGCCTGAAATCATAAGTCATGTTATCCTGATTAATACATGACAATAATATAAAACCTCACAATAAATAGTATTGTAATTTTGTCATTTTAAGTGTTTGTTTTTTATAGAATATATAACAAAAAATAATTAAATTGAGTGAGTATTAAGATTTTGAAAACAATCAAACATTAACGACAATAAATTCCATTCAATCTTTAAAATAATTTTAGAAGAATGTAAAATATTTTTAGACTCTAGCTAGACGCTATTCAATATCATATTCATATATTTTTAAAGATTGCAATTTGTTCCTTTTAAAAATCGTATTAAAATGTATTTTGATAAATAATTTAGTTAAAATTTTATAGTTTTATAATGATTTCGAAGTTCTTACTTTAAAAAATTTGATAAGTTCATTCAATTCTGTGATTTAAACTTTTTTATTATTTCGATTAACAAATTAATAAATGAATTTATATCACAATCTTACCTCATTAGTCAATACAATTTTTTCTGTTGTAGATACACTTTTCCCAATTTTATTAACAATTTGAATATTTTTCTGTGTTGTTAACAACATATTAAGAGCTATTGATGTTTTAAAAACTCTTATTTCACCAGTTTTTAAGATACCATATAACAATTTTCCATTATAAGATAAATTCATTTTATATGTGATTCCGCCACCCAATATTATAGTTTTAACTAACAAATCATTACAATCAACTAATATAATATCTGATTGTGATGTCAAGGCAATAATTATTAAATCAGTTGGAGATTGAACTGTGTTACTTTTTCGAGCCGTAGGATTTTCATTAGATATTTTATCTGCAAATTAATAATAAAATGTTTATAACTAACATCTTATTAAAAGATATTTAAAAACAAAAATACTTACAAATATTTCTTTCAAAACAATAACACTTTTTTAAAGGAACATCATGTGTTTTAATAATTTTCACAAGTTCTAAAGTAATACTTGATAATAAAATAATATATCCATCTAATGTAGTCAAACACATATAATTACCGTCTAAAGAAAATTCAAAAGAATCAATAAGACCTTTACTAAAATCTTTTATATCATTATCAGTTGTTGTTACATTTAAAAATTTTAAAGTGCCATCTGTTGTTTCAATACTTTGATTATCATAATCTATTTTATCAGAAAATTTCAATTCGTTATTATCATTACATTTATTTAATTTTAATTGTCTATCACGAATTTTTAATGGATATAAAATTCTTATTGTTTTTAAATTTAATTTTGTTGCTGTTGTTGCTTCTGTTTGTTGTTCATCAATTTCTATATCTGTACTTTCATCAATTTTATTATTACTTTTATTTAAAATACTATCATCTTTATTATTTTCTGCCTTTTTTGAATTATTTGTAAATGATGTTGACCAAATGTGAACAGAATCATTTGAAAAACAAACAAATATTCTTTCTGAATTAGGAAAATATGAAACAAATTTTAATGATGTCTGTTTATAACATATATTACTATTAAATTCTAATTTATAATTTGCTTGAAATGTTTTCAAATCTACAAGAATTGCTTCTGTACTTGTAGCAATTAAAAAATGCATCAATACTGTTGTCAATGGTGTTGTAATATTATCAAAATTTATTGGAATTGAAATAGTATCAATTGGATAAGAACAAAATTTCTCAGAATTATTTATATATCCTTTTTCTGTAAATTTAAAAAATAAAAAATTATAACTATATAAATAGGTAAATACATATATACTTTTCTTTTCATTCATAATCAGAAAAAGTTTTAAATATATATAGATAATAGATAATCATATATTTACCAACATCAACTGCAACTATTTCCCCATTTCTTGTTCCAATAAAATATTCATTTAAAGAATAAGGATTATTTTGAACTATTGTACTTCGACTACATTTATCAAATATTTTCCATACTTTCTTTGATATTAAATCAATAACAAAAATATTATCTCTGTTAATATAAAATTTAAAATATAATTTAATTTAAAATTTCGTTGAAACAAAGAAAAAGTATAAAAGTTCCAATTGAAAAATTTTATTAAAATATTAGAAAAGAAATACCATTTTTATATTAATACATATATTTTTTTTTTAACTTTATGATTTAAGA
The DNA here is from genome assembly GCA_947095535.1 of Poecilobothrus nobilitatus. NCBI lineage: Eukaryota > Metazoa > Arthropoda > Insecta > Diptera > Dolichopodidae > Poecilobothrus > Poecilobothrus nobilitatus. The sequence goes on from OX352773.1 coordinate 161,016,682, forward strand.
AAGTAAATATTATATAAAAATTAATATAGTACATAATCGACTTACCTGTGATCAACAGTAACTAGTTTCGTGTTACTATAATCAAAACATGCATTTATTAATCTAATTCGAAGTAATTTACCATTATCTATTGTTGTATTATGAAAATTTAATATCAACCTATTAATTACAAAAACAAATATTTTTGTATTTTTTTTAATTAAAATCAAAAATTTCAATTCAAAACATTACCCATTTTTGTCTTTTTTTAAATTAATGTTATTTTTCTTAGGTCTTCTCATGCTTTTTTGCATTTTATATTTTTATAAAATAATTTATAAATGTATGTATATAAAATTTATAATTATTTAAATAAAATTATTTTTTAATATTTATTTATTTATTTACAAAAACTAGCAAAACAACTTTTTTAAAACAAACCACTTATTTTCTTATTTTCTTTTTTTTTTTTTTTTGACATTTTGGTATCCTAGCAACTATTTTTAGAAATTTAAATTTTGTGATTTAAGAGCCATCTGATAATAAATATAAATATTATATGAAATTTGTTTCAAGTACTTTTTCATTTTTCAAGCCGTCAAAATATGAATAGCAAAAGGAATTTTGTTTTTAACTATTCTTGATAATAAATTTGTTGAACTATATATGATTGATTTGATTTTAACTGATTTTAACCACAAAAAACAACAAATTCTTTCTACAACGAAAAAAATTTTAAGGACAAAATATTCAAATGACAGCAGCATTTAAAAATTATTCTATTTAAAATATATTTTTCTATAAATTTGTCAAACAACGGCAGTTTCAAAAAGCACCCTTAAAGTATATTTAATATAAATTAATTAATAAAATAAACTAAATTCATATTGGATGAATTAAGAAATTTAAAACTAAAAAACCTTCATTTTGAAAATAATAAAATTATACTTAATACTAATTCAAGCAAATAAGGCAATCCTAAAGAAAGAAAAACACTAACGCAAATACTTAGACCAAATTTGATGTTAATCAAAGAAGTAACAAAGCTGTTTTTATAAACTTGCATAAAAATGCTAAGTTAAGATTGGTAAAAAGATAAAAAAACTAAAGTTTAATTAAAAAAAATATGAGACTAAATTTCGAAAAATATTAGACACTTTTTATTTAAATGATAAAACCAAGCAACTTTAATAACCCAAAAACGCCCAAACCCAACTATAAAAAAATTTCAATTTTTGGAATTTCAGAAGTCTTCAATTTAATGAAATCATAATTCTTTCTGTACTTCTGTACTTGCAGAAGTATTTTAAATTTAATTATATAAGAAGCGTTGTTTTCCCTAAAATTATTTATCTACCACGATTTTGTTTAATTTGTTAGTACTATAATTTTACATTGACATTTTTCACAAATTTATAATTTCTGTAAATACCGGGAAAATATAGTTTCTAAAAACACCATTAATTATTTAGCAACAATATATTTTTGAATATATGAATGATGAATAAAACCATAAAGTTATAAAAAAAAAAAATAAAACAATTAAATTTGAATTTATGTTTATATATATGTATTTATATTTTTTATATAAATTTTAATACCAATCAAAAATAAATGTTATTTTTCTAATTATGCAGTATTTATAATTGACAAAAGAAGCCTCAAAAATTGCTTACAAAATTCCTTTGGACTTTCGGCTAATTTTTTTTTATTAATTTTATTTTTGTTTTTTTTTTGGTTTTGATTTCACTATCGACATTTTTTTCTTTAAAAATAGCTTAATTAAAAAATCAAACAATAAATTTATTACTATATTTATTGCATTTTATATTATATAAATTACTTAAAATTACTGTGAATTGTCTTTGTTTCATAATTAAAAATTAATTATTTTTTAATAAAGCAAAAAAAAAAAAAAAACAAAAATTATTCTTGCAAAAAGTCATCACTAAAATTCGTTCAATAATAACAAAATTAGAAAAATTTTGTATTTTGTTTTATATAATTTAGAAATTATAGAATTTAATATACAAAGATATATACATAATATGTATAAACAATGAAATAGATATTTATCTATTATTAACAACACCATCCAGTTTTTTCAACATCTGCATGTGCAATATGATCAATACTCCATGACACTCTTTCTAAACGACCAACACCATTTGCTTTAACATTATTTTCAACTGGTATACCAACATGTACTGATGGTAAAAGAAATGTAAAATCTGTTGGTGATTGTAACATATATGTTGATATTGAATCACTTGAATCGAATTGTTTTAATGTATGAGACTTTCCTTCTTTTGCTAATCTTACTAAACCTAATGCAATTGATAAAAATACTTGATTAAGCCCTTGATCTTGTTCAGCTGATGTTTCAAAATAATTAGCTCCAATTGATGATGCATATAAAAATGCTTCATCACGTGATACTGTTCTATGATCTTCTAAATCTAATTTATTACCAACTAATATTAATATCATTGGATCCAGTACATTACGATGAAGTTCTTGAACCCAAATTTTTATATCTTTAAAGGTACTATATTGTGTGAGATCAAAACATAATAAGGCAGCATTAGCATTACGATAATACATTGGTGCAACAGCTTTAAAACGTTCCTGTCCAGCAGTATCCCATACCTAAAATATTAATTTAAAAAAAAAAATTATTAATAAAAATTTTTAAATTTTATATTTTGATAAAAAAAATTATTTCAAAAGATTTTATAAAAAATAAACAAACAGAAGAATTTTATCTGGCATCAACAAATATTTTGTACTTATGTAAAACAAATTTCTGTTAAATTTATGACTAATTAACAAGAAAAATTGATAAGTACATATTATGTGAAATATTGAACAAAATGTGCTTAATTAACAAATAAATTAAAATTAAATGTTTACTTATTACAAAGAATGCATTTTATAAATCACACGATCCAAATATATTCATTTTATCATATAAATATTGCATTACTAAATAACTCACAACTAGCCTCACAATTTATATTTGGGAGATTATTTTAAATACATTTGTGCAAAGTTATTCCTAAACAAAATTTTGTCAAGCATGAAATTAGAAAAGAAATTTGTTGTGTATAATATTTAAAAAATAAAATTCAACAATTAAATAAAGGAAACAATACTGAATTCGATCAGTAATAGAACAAAAAATTGTCTTTTAAAACAAAAATGTACTTAGCATTTACATAACGTTATCTCAATATGCATTTTACAAAAGTAAAATTAATTTAAAGCTAAACATAAAAACCTTAAAAGAACAATTTAAAAAACTCAAAAAATCGAAAATAAACTCAAATAATCTAAAATATATTAATAAACATAAAATTACAAATATAGAATTCTTTAGAACCCTAAAATACTTAAGAAATAAAACCTTTTTTAAGAATAAGAAATATGTAGAAATAAAACTTACAATAATAATACAATAATTATTGGGTCAACAATTATTAGAAATTACTAGATCAAACCTAATTTTAATATTAGATAATTGCAATGTAAATAAAAACAAAAATAAATTCAATTATATCTTATTAAAACTTTAACCAATCTAGTAGAATAGTTTAGAGTTTAAATGATACTTAAAGAAAATAATAGCACAACACAATATAAGATAAGCTGAGACATACATAATATAAAATTAATGTTTATCACATCAGAAAAAAAAAAAAATTATATATGCATATAACAAAATAAATTTATTGAAATACCAATGAAAATAAGAAAAAACAAAAAACAAATCCAGACTCACAATGAAATTATTTTGAACTAAATCTAGTTTCTTTTTAAATACAGTGACTCGTTAAATTCGCTTAGGATCATTTTTTTTACTTATGTAGTAAACTTTTGACTACATTTTGAATTGTTTTTTGGAATTTTATTTATTTTTATTTAAAAGAAAAATTTTTACTATTTTCAAAACCTTTTTCAAAATGCATAAATGAAATTTAAATCAATTTACATAATATGTATAATATTTTAAGACAACATTAAAAAATCAAACAATACTAAAATAAAATTATAAAAAATATCATAGGATAATGGTTACATCATATGTTGTTGTTTGTTGTTTCTCAGGGGGGCATATAGCTGCCCTTACACCTAGGCCCTGCGACCCGTTGTGCTTCCCTGCCCAGCGATCCGCTCGTTTTCTACAGCGTCTCGTCGAGCCACTCAATTCCCTTTATGAATCGCACTATATCTCCTTGATTGAGCATTCTCACCTCGGATAAGTTTCCCCATTGATCCTATCCAAAGTTCTTCGCCTTTGGGTCCTCAAGTTTGGGCATTGGCACAGAACGTGGAGTACTGTTTCTGCCACTTGCCCAGATCCCCTACATCATTACATTTTAACAATACAGTAAATTTTTAATTACACTTCACTGTACATATAATAAATATGATAAAGTACATACGTATGCATATAAAGAAAATATATTATGCTATATTTAAGACATGTTCAAAGGAATATAAAATTAAAAATCAGCAAAAAAAAAAAAAACTAAATAAATAAAATTTTGTAATTATCATTTTATTTTTATTAAAGCTATTTAAAAATACTTACTATGAGTCGATATTTTATCAAAATACTATGTAAACATTTTTTTTTTATGTTTTTTTTTTTAAATTTCAGGTGCTTAAAACAAACTAAATAAAAACTTACTGAGTTACTGGTTTGAGAAATAAACAATACTACATTTTATATACTAATTTACTTTGAAATGTATTTTGTACGGAGATTGGGAACAATGTACTTTTTTATTTAAAATATGGTTTATTTTATTTAATGTTATGGTTTTTAAAATGAATAAATAGTACATTATTTTTTTTTTTTTTTTGTTATCAAAAGATTACAAATTAAAATCGTTTTAAAGCAATCAACAGAAAAATCTTTAATAAAAAAATAATTCTGTTTGATTTCTTTTAGAAAGTTGAAAAAAGCAAAATGTAATAAATATTGAATGAAATGAATTGACAAAAACATTCATATTTTTATTATGTTAAGTTTAATCTTTTTTAAAACAGATATCAAGTAACTAATAATGGAAATTGTAACTAATAATGAATTAAGGAAATTAAAGTACCTACCTATGGTAATTTTTAAAATAGTAACATTTTTAATAATAATAATAATGACCGATTTATAAGTTTAATTAATCCGAGAGTTAAACGGTAGATATTTTAAATTGATAAAACATTTTTGAGTTTATAAACCATTCAAACTATAGTCCAAGATGATAAAGAAATTTAAATTATAATTAACTTAAATGTATCGATCGTTTAAACTGGATTACCGTTTAAGGTAATAAATTTTTCTACCTTTATGTGAGTAAAGAAAAAAAAACCTTAAAGACTCTTAACTTAAAAAAAAAACAAAGCTGAATTTGAGTGAAAATGTGCATCGAATATGTACCTTCATTTAATATATTGCTGGTAATAGTCTTTATCACAGAATAATGTAATAACATTTCACTACTATAAAGATGTAATAAATATTTATCGCAATTTGCTAAATAATGATTTAGCAAAATTCAAAATTGGAGTGAAGTAAAAAAACTCAATGCTGTCTGATCTCGCGAAAAATTGCCAGCACTATTCCTAACCTACTATTTCAAAAAGAAGTTTTGCAGCATTCAATAGATTTAAATATGCTGGGTATCGAGTTAAACCAAAAATTGACTTGGTCAAATCATATTTTTGGTATAGCTAAAGATGCAGCTAAATGTTTAGGATTTTTGTACCGCTGCAAAACCTTCTTTTCTGCATCTGATCTTCTTAACATCTATAAAACGTCTAATGGAGTATAATGCACTCGTAGGCATTAACACTTGTTCCAAAGAAATAAAACAGTTAATGCCTCCACTCAAAGTTTTCCTACGGAAAACAAGGAATGCAACAGAAGCTCATCCTTAGCATGTAGAATTATCAAGATGGTGAAATACAGCTTGTGGAAATTCGTTTGTTATGTGCACGTCCCGTTTGTGGAACCATATACCATCACATGTGTTCCCTAAAGTTGGTAATTCATAAGTAAATCAAGTTTAAGAAAAACATTAACATCTTTCTTCAAAATATCTCTCCAAATTTTCCTACATATCCCCCATAATCCCAAATTTCCCAATTCCAATTTCCCCAATCATCCTTCCCACCCTATCCAAAACCAAGCTGCACATTTGTATTAAAGGCTCTATCATAAAGTTTGGTTTTAAAAGGGGGGTGGTTTTGGTTAGTTAAAGTTCAACACTACCCTGAGGAACCACATGCAGTTCCTCTTGGTGACTTTCGAGTTTACCACCAACCCTCGTAAAAATAAAAAAATTAACTAAGCTTAAAAGCCTAAAATTCGACTACGAAGAAAAACCAAGTAATGAATGATTTAAATATTCATTGTGCTATACTATTCAAATTGGTGAAATAAAAATTTTCAAGAACGTATCAACATTACTATAAATATGTAATGAAAAATAAATCATAAAGTTACATACATACATATATTGTACATTTCTTCTTTTTTTTTGTTGAAAATACTCTTTAAACTGATTTATGATCAATAAAGTAATTATTTCCTTTCATTTATAGTATAATATCCATGAAAAAATCCAACCATAATAATTCTTATCAGTTTAATTTATTTATTTATTTGCCGATAAAAGAAAAAAAATAAAACACAAATAATTTTTTTTTTTTTTTTTTGTGTTGAAACAAGTATGTTTGATATAAAAAACAAATATTAAAACTTGTTGAAGCATAACAAATTTTAATTACAAAGTATGTATGTATGTGACAACATTTTTAAAAAACAATTTTTGAAATAATTTTTTTTTTTTAAATAATATACACGGAAGTTTATTTTTGAAAGAAATTTCTGTTCTATTAGGTATTTATTGGTATAAATGTAGAATAAAAACTAAATTTAAGATTTCCTTAAAACAAAACTATAATATTTTAGAAGAAAGCCATTTTTTAATAAAATATTTTATATTCTTTAAATTTGCATAAATAAAAATCAAGTATTAAGGCAATTTGTTAATATAGGAGATTTTTTTTTGTTATTATGACAATGGTTAAATTTTTAAATAGAAACTGGGTCAAGGCCAAATGTACTTAATATACAAAAATGTAATGTAAAATATCTATAAAATTAGTGAACTTGAAAACAATTATAGATAGATATAAATATCATTAATACAATTGAATATATGTATGAGTATTTAAATCAAAATTCGTGCATTTAAAGCAAAAATTCTTATTTTTTTCTGCTTTTCTTTCTTGTTTTTTTTTTTTTTTTTTTAATGAAACATGATTCCTTTCTCACTCGTAAATCGTAATTCATAAACAATAATTTCTTACGAAACATTATTTATTAAGTTAAAGGAAAAAACAAACTTGTTGAAGTAGGTATTATAAATTATTTTTTAAATAAAATAAAAACAAATCTTACTTGTAATTTTATTTTCACATCTTCTAAAAATATTTTACAATTGAAAAATGATGCTCCAATTGTTGGTGTCAGTGATTTTTCACTTGGTTTCGTTGACTTTACATATCGTGTTATTAAACTAGTTTTACCAACCCCTAAAATAAATAAAACTGTTAAAAAATATTACATATTTTCTTATACGTTAATTAGATTAAAAATTGGTGTAAAGTGTACCACTTTAAAATACAGTCCCAAGACATTGTACCTATAACAAGGTCAATTCAAAATTGGCCTTGTTGAATATGTATATAAAAAAAAAAAAAAATAAACTATTTTACAAGTGCAAAAAAATACACCTATACATTTTATTGATAAATTTTTTTTTTTTTTTACTACGGAAAAGTATGTACATACATATTTTGATTTTCTTTTCAACTTTTCTTACCTCCTGACCCTAAAATAACTACTTTGGCTTCAATGCCTTTCATATTTCTATACATTTTATACAAATTTTATTACTATATAACATAATAAATAACAAAAATTTTGCAATATATTTATCAGATTTTTAGTTATTTATGAATTACTTTTATGTTTTGTTCTATTTTTATTTTTAGCCTTTGTTTTGATTTTCTACTAATTATTTTACTAAAAACAAATATATTCACTTGATATTTTATTTAATTTCATTAACCATTTATGCTTATTTTAACCTTTTGATTTTACATTACTTTTATTATAAATATTTATTGTTGCAAAAATTGGAAAAAGAATTTTTTATTTGTTTTGATTTTTACTTTTTAGTTTCACGATAAATTTGCTCTAGAAAAAAAATATTTTGTAAACAGATCAAATGCGCACTTCTATTCTAATCTAACTCATATTACCAAACTAAATGAAATGTCATTTACGATATCGTAAATTCGTATAAATAATAAAACCGCAAAATGAATAATAAATTTAACTCAATTTTTGAGTACATACTTGTTTTTGAGTACTTGTTTTTTATTTGTAATACATAATTGTAATATAATCATTAACGTGCTTTAACGTTTAGTTAATTGTTTTGTTTGCCGTTTGGTTTACTTAATTTTTTTCTCATTATTTTATTTGGCTCCCTGTTTTACTAATTCATCTAAAGGTTAGTTAACTTTCTTTACCATTGAATCTATAGAACGTATATCTGCGTTAAGCGTATATCAACAAGAACAACTTAAATGAAGCAGCTTTTCACGACACTCTAGCTCTAATGGTAATGTTAAGTTTTAGCTTTGATAATTTGATAGTGTTGATTTTAGGATATAATTTTGCATGCTTTCCTGAGAGTTTGTACTTTTGTCTAGCAAATGTTTACTTTTTTGAAAAGATTTAAAAAATTGATTATTTTGAATTTACCCAAGAATACACTGGGTTTAACATCCTTCCAAGTTCCGTTGTTTTATAGTATTTTGTCATTTTCCTTGATCACTTTTCTGTCCTTTCATTCTGCTCTCCTTCATCAGGGTTTCCATGCTATCACCATGTTCGTTCAGATTAACGCAAGTTTTGTAAGACTTATGGCAATGCACGTAGCACTGCATTTGATGTGCCGGAAGGATTAGCTACAACGTAAAGCTCTACAGATCAGTGTTTATCTCTATTTTGCTAAGTACTTTTAAACTTTTATATTTAATTAAATACTTTTTTCAGTTCAGACAGCTTATGTTAAATAAGTTGAAATTTGGATATTATTTTAATTTATTGACATGTCACATGGCACTAATTTAAAATATAATGCGCAATAGTTTTTAGAAGCACAGAGAAAAATTTTAGCAAAACATTCAGTATTTGTTCAGTTCAGTTTATCTGCTATACTCTACAATTAAAATAATAATTTAAATGATTTAAAAAAATTGTATTGGTAAGTAAAATTGATTTACTAAAAATATAAATATGTATATTTAAAATTTTTAAATAATGTATTTTTCAAATCCAAATATACAAAATAACGCACATTTATGGCTGGAATCTATCTGATTCATGTATTTAATTTAATTCATAAAAAATTTTTAAAATTAAATAATCAAATTACAAATATCTTAAGCTGTCTGTTTCCAAATGATAAAGAAATAATGGAGATATTTGCACTAAAATATGTATATGATATATGCATGTGTTATCAGATTTTACCTTTCTTTTTGTACAAAAGAACTTTTTTTAGTAAATTAATTTAAAATTGTACTCATTGTGTATTATTAGGAAAAAAATTTGTTCCACTCTAAATAAATAAAATAAAATTTAACTGCAACAAGAATAAAATAAAAACTCAAATTAGAACCAGCTGTTTTTTCTAGAAAAATCAAAACTATGCACTGTCAAGTGTCAACGTTTTTTGCCTTCAAAGTTTAGTTTGTTTTCTTTTTAACAAAGAGTCATAATTAAAAGTGAATTTATATTTTTTTAATAAAAAAAAATATTTAAAAATGTCTGTAAAACATGATTGGTATCAATCTGATGCAAAAGTTGTTATAACTGGTAAATTTTAAATGCAAATAATATTCTATTAATATCACAAAGAAATTTTTTTTTATTAGTTATGCTTAAAAATGCTGTAGAAAAAAATTATAAAGTAGAAATAGAACGCGAAACAGTTTTAATGACTGCTGATAACTACGAATTAGAATTAAAATTGGGGCATCCTATTATAAAAGAAAAATCAACGTATAAAGCAACTCCAACAAAAGTAGAAATTAATTTAGCCAAGGAAACTGGTGAAAGATGGGATTCTTTAGAAAAGAAATCGGTCGCAACTAATCCTGATTCTACACTAGTCAAACCAAAACAAAATTGGGACAAATTTGTTAATGAATTCGTAGCCACTGAGCAAAATGAAGCTGTGAGTGATGAAGCATTAAATAACCTCTTTCAAAAAATTTATTCCGATAGCAATCCAGAAGTTAGAAAAGCTATGAATAAATCCTTCACTGAATCTGGTGGTACTGTTTTAAGTACAAATTGGAATGAAGTTGCAAAATCAAAAGTTGATGTAAAACCTCCAGATGGATGTGAATATAAAAAATGGGAAGAATAAAAAAAAAATTTAAAATTTTTGTGTATTTATTTAAACAAACCTTTTTTTTATTTTTGCTTTTTTAATATTTTTTTTTCTTTTGAAAATTAGAAAAAATAAATTGCTTTATTAACAAGAAAAATCGTAATTTCATTTATTTGGGAAATCCAAAATTATTTGTCAAGTTAATTCAATCCCAGCCTTTATAATTTATTTGTTGGTATCAGCGCCTCTTAAACCAAATACGGCGTATTGGTAAAGAAATATGACAGTTATAGCATAGTGAAGTGATGTATTTAGAAATCTTTGTATTGTAAATGATTGTAAACTTGTAAATAAAACGTGGGTGTGCAGAAAAGTTGACGGACGATTGCCGATTACTTTGTTTTTGTTTTGAAGTTTAATTTTATGAAAAAAATTATTAATATCACCAAAATGAGTTTGAAATTTATTGGTAAGTAAAATATAAGTGCGAGTTGATATTCGGATATTTTTATTTAATAATTTATTTTTTAATTTGGTTTATGAAAATAATACTTCAGATATCGGTGCAAATTTAACTGATCCAATGTTTCAAGGCAATTATCATGGAAATCAAAAGCATCCTGCAGATTTACATACTGTTCTTGAAAGAGCGTGGTCTCACGGATTGGATAAAATGATAATAACTGTTGGTCAAGTTTCTGAATTAGAAGAGGCATTAAAAATAGCAAATGAAAATGGTACGCATCATTAAGTATTAAAAAATGTTTAAAAAAAAATTTCTAAAAATTTAGACAAATTATTTATAACAATGGGATGTCATCCAACCAGATGTAATGCATTTGAGCCGAATCCGAAAGAATACTTTAATCAACTATGTAAAGAAATTGAAAAAAATCGTTTAAAAGTTATTGCAATCGGTGAATGTGGATTGGACTATGATCGGTTAAAATTTTGTGGAAAAGATATTCAAAAAAAATATTTTGAAAAACAATTAGATTTAGCTGAAAAATATAGATTACCATTATTTTTACACTGTCGTAGTGCACATTCAGACTTCTTAGAAATTGTAGAAAGAAATCGTGAAAAAATTTTTCCTGCTGGAGGTGTTGTCCACAGTTTTGATGGAAGTTTAGAGGAAGCCCAAAAACTAATTGAATTTGGCTTTTATATTGGATTGAATGGTTGCTCATTAAAAACCGAAGAAAATTTAAAGACTGTAAAAGAAATTCCAAATAATAAAATTTTGTTGGAAACAGATTGCCCTTGGTGTGGCATTAGACCAAGTCATTCAGGTTCAAAATTAGTTAAAACACAGTTTCCAACAGTTAAAAAGAAAGAAAAATGGACCATAGATACTCTTATTGACGGCAGAAATGAACCTTGCCAAATAAAGTAAACAAATTTTAATAAATTTAATTAGAAACTTTTTAATTATTTTAACTTTTTAGGCAAGTTCTTGAAATTATATCAGGTATAAAAGGGGATTCAATTGAAAAGTTAGCTGAAATTTATTATCAAAACACAATAGATTTGTTTTTTAAAACAATCCGATAGTTTAATTAAAAATAATTTGCATTTTTTATATGTATTGAGTTTCAAATTTTTTCGATAAAAAGTAAAAAAAAAAAATACAAAATCTTTTATTGAAAACAGGATCTTGTAAAAATTTTAAAGCTAAGCTAATCCTTATAATTATTAATTTACAAAAAATTGTACATAACTATGACTAATTTATATTGTCGTATTTTTGAACAACTAACTTTAAATACACATATTTAAATTCAACTTTCTAAATGAATAAATGCTATAGAACAAACAATTAATTATAATAATATTCAAAAATTTTATACAAAATAAAGAAAAAAGTAGAAAAACAATTATAAAAATTTTTATAAAAAAAATATAAAATCAAAGTAAATATTTTATAATTTGCATTATAATTTTAACCATCCAATAATTTTTTTTTCAAAATCTTTTATTTCGGATTCCCTTGGTTCAAAGTAAATATTTCTTCTTTTAGCATCAGAGAGTAAAGATTTCCATACATTTATATTTGAAAGCTGTTGAAAATTTCCACATAATATTAAACATTTCCTTGCTCTTGTTAATGCGACATTTAAACGACAAATTTCATTTAAGAATCCAACACCTTCAGTTCTTGCATTTGATATAATAATAACATCTCTTTCTTTTCCTTGGTATGAATCAATTGTATTAACTTCTATTTCAATTTTTTCTTTTCTAAAATTTTGTACAATTTAAATTATATATAATAGTAATAAATAAAAATATTACCTTAGTTTTTCACGTAGTCTTTGGCAATGTAAATTATATGGTGTTATAATACCATAATGAAAAATGTTTGTTGGCATTATTTTAATCAAACCTTGTACTAATTTTACAATAAAATTTGCTTCAGAACAATTTTCTATCCCGTTTGTTGCTATTTTGTTTTGATTAAAATTTAGTTCAATAATAGAATATGGTTTTACTGAAGGTTTAAAATTAGTTGTTGTTTCTGCGTTTAATAAACAATTTTTATAAAAGTATGAATTAGGCCATTTACAAATTTCTGAATGCATACGATATTGTATTTTAAGACTCATTATTATTGATTCATTTACATTTTCTATCACTTCTTTTGCACGAGTAAAAAATGATTTACCATAATTGTACTTTTTACTTAACTTTGAAGTTAATAAAATTGTTTAAAAAGATGAAAATTTATAGATTAAAATTTATTTATTTTTGTAATACAAAACTTACATTTGACAAAGTTGTAGCTGGCAGTTGTTGTGTATCACCAATTAAAACTAAGGAATTAATACCAAATTGTAAAGGAACTAATGTCCAAGGTTCGCTGCATTGTGTAGCTTCATCAATAATACATACGTCGAAAAAGTTACAGTTTCTACAAATATAAAAATTTATTTTATTCAACATTTCAAACAATGGTTTTTTTTAATTTTACCTTAATAATCTAACACAACTTGAAAGAGTTGTGCAAATAATTGTAGCGTTTGCCAAAAATTTATACTCTAAATTTCTATCAATTTCATTAAATTGTTGACTTAGAGAATTTTTTATTCGATTTAGATCTGTTTTTGCTTTGTCTAAGTCATGATCATCACGACTATTAGAACGCCTTTTATTTTCTAAATTAATAATTTTTTTTTCTAATAACTCTTTCTAAAATAGATTTCAAATATAAAAATATGTATGAATATGTATATAAAAAAGAAAATTATAAGTATACCTCTTCCAATAAACTTATCATTTCAGGATTTTGTTTTGTCGATCTCTTTTGCAATTTGATCAATTCCGTTAAAGAATATGGTTTAACTTCTGGATGCATTTTTTCTAGTACACCATATCTAACTAATCTAAATTTTTTCTTGTCCATTTTTTGACGTATTCTAATTAACTTTAATGTTATAACATCAACAGCAGTATTACTTTGTGCGCATACTAATATTTTTCGATCGAGTTGTTTTAATTCTAAACCATATTGTAATTGTAAAATTAAATTTGTTATTAATCTTGATTTTCCTGTACCAGGAGGACCTTCAATTAAAGTGATATTATCTTTTAAGGGATTTATTGATAGTAAATATGATTGCATTAAAATCTTCTGCTGAGCTTCATTCAATTTATCATAACCATTATATTTGTACATCTTTAATTTATTGTCTGAAATAGCGTCATCATTTTGTGACAAATCTAAAGGATTCAAAATTTTTTTCAATAAAGGAGAAAAACATAATTTTTTGACTGCTTCGAATGCACCTAATTCAGTTGAAATTATTGAAACTTTTTGAACATGTATAACTTTAATACGTTTTAATTCATATAATAAATTTGTATTTAAATTACTCTCTAACTGCACACTGTATACTTTTGAACAATTTGAGGTAGGATCTACAAATTGTAATTTTTATTAATAATATAATTTAATATAATTAGTATTAATAATTTTTTTATTAAATAATAAATTTATATTACTTACTAAAACAGTGACTATTCCTGACATGGCCAAAAATATTGTCTTTATTTAGAATTTTGATTAAGACTAGTTCACTAATATAAAATAATGGTTTATTTAAAGGACAAGAATTTGTGTCTGTAAAAGAAACATTTAATTACTTATTAAAAAAGCATGCTAAAAGATCAACAATACATTCACAGGTATAAATAATCCTTTTTTCGGATGTGTTATCTTCTACTTCAATTTTTTTCAAATTAAGATCAAAATATTTATTAGGAGAATTTCGTTTGTCTTTAATTAGTCGTTCCCACAATTCTAGCTTCATTAAAGGAAAAACGATTCTAATAGATACAAATCAATAAAAAAATAATTACCGACTGTTCGATATTCTATAAAAATATTTAACAAAATTTTTTTACCTTTTATAATCCTCAAATGTTTTAAATGAGTGTAGCATAGGATAAACAATTTTTGACACATTAACATTTGCTTTATCATCTGACAACCATTCTGGTTTCCACGATAAAATATCTGTTAAAATATCATTTAAAATAATCCCAGTATTTTGAGAGCTTTTTAATTTCCAAATTCTTTTTCGAGATTCAAAATCTGATAAAGCTGGTTGCATCATATTTTTATTACTAATTTTGTTTTGTTCGATATTTTGTTCGACTTCTAATTCAATTTCATATGTATATATAATTGGTTTTGAATTAAATTTAACAGATCTTTTAGTTTTTTTTTTTTTTGAACTAATATCATCTAATGATTTTAAACATGACTTTAGAACTAACTTTTCATTATTTTTTAAGGGTAGTTTTGGAATTTTGAAATTTTGTTTATCTGAATTAGGTTTATTAGTATTTTCGGTACGTACAGAACTTTTAAAATTTTTTTCAATTTGCTTTACTGTCGTTTTTTCTGCACTTTCTTTTCTAATTTTTTGAGAATCAGATTTACTTAATGAAGAATTCTCTAAGATAATAGTTTTTGAAAACTCATTTTGTTCTCTTGTGATTGTTTCACCAGAACTGGATTGATTTTGAATCTTTGTAGTAGATTCCTTTGATAATTCTGTTAAAAATGCACCTCGATTTTTATTCGTAATTTTTACTTTAGCTTTCTTAATTAATTGGTTTCTTTCATCATCATTAAGCTCATCAAAGGAAGTCGAAAGTTTTCTCTTTTCTGGAGTTTTTTTCATTGTTTCTAATTTCCATTTTTCCTTAGAATCATTTTTATCAGCTAACTGTTTAAGTTTTTCTTTTCTTTTATCCTTTATTTGCTTTGCTTTTGCTTTTTCTCTTGCAGTATTAGGTTTTTCTAACCATTTTTTTTGTAATTTTAAAGTATTTGTACTGCTAGTTCTGTAAAGAGCTCTAATATCTTTTTTAGGAGTTTTATTTTTGTGAATTTCAATTGGAGATATTTTAATTATTTCATTTGATCTAATCTTTGAAATTGGCTCAATTGGTTCGATTCTGCGCTTACCTCTCCTTGAAGGTAATGATAATGCATCAATAAGAATGTTACTTCGCTTACTTCTTTCTGGTGACTCAATTGTTTTTAAACTTTGCTCTATACTTTTAACTGAACGAGTAGTGATATCTGTTTCTGATTTTGTTTCGCTTTGTTTTTTATCTAATGGAATATCATAAGTTTCTGTTACTGATTTAAATTGATCTTTTTCCTTTTTATCAGTTAAAAATTTATCATCATTTTTTGTATTAAGTTGATCTACATAATCCTTTTTTGATTTCTTTTCTATAGAATCATCAAAATTCTGAGATAATTTCATAAACCATTGTCTTGTTGTTAAATCAAAATCATCATCTTCTTCTTCATTTTTTAATGCATCATCGTCTAAAGTGAGATCCAAAAAATCTTTTACTGGCAAATCATTTTTTCCTAAACTGTTTAAGTCTTCGTCATTAGACTGCAATTCACTGAAATCTAAATCTGCGATTTCTTGTTTTATTTCATCCCAAACAGCCTGTGACAACTCATCCGATTGAAAGTCATAATCATTATTTCCTTCGTCTTTTTCTAGTGCAGGATTTACTTTAGAATGAATTTCAATATTTAACGGCCCAGAATTTGTTTTAACATTTTCCAATATTTTTTCTTTAGAAATTTTCGATGTTTCATTTACTTTTTTCACACAATTTTTTTGGTTATCCGTATTATTTAGAATTTTTGAGTTTGATGAAATACTTTGTTTTTCAGCTGCAATATTAGGTAAAACATAAAATGTGTAATCAAAATGTTCTATTATATAAATACCCTGATCAGATTGTTGTGAGTTTTTCCTAAGCAAATTTGACTCTTTATTTTTTGAATTTGAGGAACAAGCAATCGCAACATATTTTTCTTCTTCTTCTAAAATATTTAATAAGGCATAAGAATTGTAAACTAAATATTCTGTAAAGTAAATACCGTGATCAAATTGTTGCGAGTTTTTCCTAAGCAAATTTGATTCATTTTTATGTAGCGATTTAGAGGAACACGCAATTGCAACACCTATTTGTTTACCGTCTGTAATATTGAATAAAATATAAAATTTGTAATCTAAATTCTGCACAATATATAACCTTGATCAGATTGTTTTGAATTTTTTCTAGATAAATTTGAGTCCTTATTTATTGAATTTGAGGAACAAGCAATCGGAACATATTTTTCATTCCCATCTAAAATATTAAATAAAGCATAAAATTTGTAATCTAAATATTTTGCAAAATAAATAACCCTGATCTGATTGTTGTGAAATTTTTTTGGGCAAATTTAAATCGTTTGATCCAGTTTTACACTTTGGTTTGGGTTTCGAATTTTTTTCTTCGTTAATAACTTTAAAAATCATTTCATTGTCAGCAGAATCGTTATCGCTATCTGATATTTCAATACATAAACTTTCATCTTTTTTTACATTATCGTTTGAATTATTATCTTCCAATATAATTTTGCGCAACTTATAAACATGATATACATCTTCATCTAAAAACGAATCTATACTATGAACTCCAATACCGATTTTATCATTTATTTGTACATCAACACTTTCTCCCCGAAACTCCCTTTCATTAATAAAAGTTCCATTTGATGACTAATAAAGAAAAAAAGGTGAAAAAATAATTTCAGCATTGCAAGGACTTACATTTAAGTCTTTTATGGTAACTTTATTATTATCTATTGTAATATTACAATGATATCTTGATCCAAAATTACCAGAAATTTTTACTGTTGATTGAGCTGCTCTACCAATAGTGTTTATTCCTTCATTTAAACGAATACAGTAACTAAAATATATATATTTTTGATTATACTATTTTATAAAAAAAAATGCTCTCTTTGTTACTTTGTTCCAAGTCTTTCTAAATAAAACTTTGATTTCATTTTGCTTAATAATTATTAAATCTTATTTTTATGAAACATAATATAAAATAATCATTTTTAAAATTAGAAAACAAAATTTTATTTGAATATTTAAAATTTAAAAAGCGCCACTTATTTTGACTTAATACTTATCCTAAACATAAATATATGTATGTTTGTAATTTGTATAAATATTTTCATATAAACTGTCATTAAAAATGATAAAAACAAAATTTGTTATTTGCAGGTTGCAATCTTGCCTTGCACCACAAATACAAAAAAAAAAAAACAAAATTATTTTATTAAACTTGCCAGAGTGAAGTTATATTGGCTGGGCTTCTACACACAAGAATTTGTTACAAAAGTACTGATTACTTTTGTGTAATAGACGGTCAGACATACTTAAATATGTAGTAGGATTTTATGTTAATATTTATGTTGACATTTTGAAAATAAATTAAATTACTCATAAAAAGTGTTTTTAGATATAACAATAATGTATTATAAAACTATAATTTTCATAGATATAACTATAATTTACAATATGAAACTAAAAAAAAATTTTTAATTCATAAATATGCATTTGTAAAAATGCTTTTCAACTAACTTTCCACTAGCAAAAGTTTATTAACATTTCTTTACCATGTCTACTTAGGTATCACATGAAAACAAAAGATTTTTTCATATTAAATTTTGATATTTTGGTGCGAAAATGAAAGAAATGACTCATACAAGGTTAGGACTTTATTTTATTTATTTTTTGTTAAATTTGATATTGAAATTATTAGTCATTTATGAGATTATATATTTTTGTTTATTATAATTTAAAACCAATATATTTTTTCGTAGTACACAAATAAAATAAAAAAAAACTTATTTAAAGAAAAATTTTAATATAAATATATCTTTATTTAATTTCTTACAAAATATTTTAGTTACATATTCAAAAATCAATTTCCTTTAAAATGAATTAATTTCGTAAATTTATTTCTAATACTATCTTTTTCATTAGCAATTCTAAAAATATGATGTATTCTTGTGTTTAAATAAATTTGTGTATATTTTGATTTTCAAATATAGTTCTAACTTTCAGTCAATTTTATCCGTATTTCGTATTTTTACACATTTTCTCCATTTTCTTTAAAAAGTTTTTAATTAATAATGTTTTAAAATTTTTATAAAAATTGAAATATGTATCTAAAATATATTATAAATATAGTTTTACTAAGTTTTGAAATATATGGAAATTTATGTTTCGAATATATCTTAAATAATTATATATATAAACTAGGGGCTTTGTAGCTGGTGTGTAAGTATATTTTACCGTAACATCTAAATTACAAAAAATTCGTATGGAATGCAAAATTTCTTGTATCTAAAACAAAAAATATTATGATTCTAAACATACATACATATGTTAATGTAAATTTTGTAATAGAAAATCGTATCCAAATATATACTTGTATTCAAAACTTAGCGAAATTTCATAATATATAGTGTGTCACTGAAAACTACTAAATTATAATTATAGATTTATAAATATACCCAATTTGCTTTTCAATTATTTACCAGATAAAAAAATATAAAACGGCAAATCTGTTTCTAAAGTTTGTCTTTATTTGTCTGATGTACTGGTCATTTTACATCATACATGTCAATTGAAAAGTGTAATCAATTTATTTATTCATGTTTTGTTTTCCTTTTTAAATTCTAAATAAAAAATAAATATTTTATGTTTATTATTTGAATATAATTATACACTATTTAGAAAATCTTTGCTGTTAGCGTATTCTGTGATCAAATTTCAATTGAAAATGTTGACGTAGCATTAATGAAATATAGGTTCGTCATAAAAAAATAGTTTATATCTTGAAAGGTTTAAAATTTTAAAGATATATTTTTTAGTAAATTTGTTACCTTAACAAAAAAAAAACAAAAAACAAAAAAAATTGAAAAGGAAATTAGTAATAGTTGTTTGAATATTCTTTGTTAACAAAGAATTGTGATAAGAAGATTTAATTGGGTTGATGAAGATTTTGTCAAATAATTATAAAAAGATGAGTACTAACTATAATGATATTCCTTTGGGAATTTTAGTAATACAAAAAATTTCAAATGGCTGTTGCCCTAGAACCAGATTCCGAAGAGAACTCTTGTAAGTATATATGTATATTTATATTTTAGTACAAAATTTAAACAGACAAATATGCGGGTACATAATATTACTTTTGTATCATTTTAGATATAAATCATCTGTACTTTTTTTAACATATATAGCTTATACATGTTATCATATGACTAGGAAACCAATTTCTGTAGTTAAATCTGTTTTACATAAAAATTGTTCAGAAATAATACCACCTAGTTCTGTAAATGATTCATGTGGCTATCCGCCATTTGGTAAGTTCAAAATAAAACAAATTTTTTAATCATAAAAAATCAACTTAAAATTTGATTTTGTGGTGAATGTAAATATAGTTTTTGTTTTTTTAACTCACTACATGAACAATAAACGTGTTGATCTCGTGAATTTAATTTATGTATTCACAAAAGAAATGATGAAAAAATATAAATTATTTATATTTTTAATAACAGTTCAATACTGTTTCAGTGCATGTATCAATTAAATTAAATACTATATATTTATTTAACTAATACTATATAATATTATAGCCTTTTGAATGTTCATTTTCAAAGTAGAACAAGAAAAATTTTTATTATAATATCAGTGTGTATATTTTTTTAAATGTTGGATTTTTTGTGTAATATTTACTATACATATACATTATTTTAATTTGTATTATTAAAAAATTAATGTAATTATGTAAATATTATTACAGACACCCCGAATGCTTCTTTTTTATTTGGTGCTCTTGATTCAGCATTTCTATTTAGCTATGCTATAGCAATGTTTGGTTCAGGTTTTTTAGCTGAAAGATGTTCCTTACGTTATTTTTTATCATCTGGCATGGTATTAACAGGAATATTTACTTATTTATTTGGTATTGCAAAGACAGCAAATATACATAGCTTAAGTTATTTTATGTTTGTACAAGCAATCGCTGGTATATTTCAAACAACTGGCTGGCCAGGAGTTGTAACAGTTGTTGGCAGATGGTTTGGAAAAGCAAAACGAGGATTAATTTTTGGTATATGGAATAGTCACACTTCAATTGGAAATATTTTAGGAACATTAATTGCCGCTCACTACGTTGATAAAGATTGGTCTTTATCATTTATTGTTCCTGGTTTTATTATGGGAATTGTTGGCTTCATATTATTTTTGTTACTAGTTGATTCGCCTGAATTAGTATCTTGTAATACACAAGATTCAATTTCAACGAGACGATTATCAATTGATTCCGATATTGATGTAGAAAATGCAGATGCTTCGGTAGTTTCTCAACAGGTATAGTTTTATTACTTAAAAGAAATTCAACTTTTAAACCTGTTTTTATCATCATCGTTTATAGCTTTAAAGTATTTTTTTTTTTAACTATTTTTTTTAGGACATAACTTACCGACCTAACGAACGAACCCAATTACTTCGAACAGCATCAGGATCAAGTATAGTTAATACGTCTGATAATGCTTCCCCAATTAGTTTATTTTCAGCTATGAAAATTCCTGGTGTTATGGAATATTCTTTATGTTTATTTTTTTCAAAATTAGTTAGCTATACATTTATGTATTGGTTACCTTTATACGTTCAATCATCAAGTAAGTACATATTTATTTTAAATAATATTGATATTACGAATTATAATTATATTTTTTATCTACATTTTAGCAACTCTTACCCCTGAATATAGTGCCGATGTGTCAACTGTTTTCGACATTGGTGGTATAGTTGGAGCTATTGCAGCAGGAATGATCACTGATGCAACTGGAATGTCTGCAACAACTTGTGCCGGCATGTTATTTTTAACAATACCTATTGTTAGTACTTTTAATTTGGATTTTGAATTCAATTTTTAATAGTCTTTTACTTTAGTTACAACTTTATCATTCTTTTGGAGCAGTTTCATTATCATTTGGAATTCTTCTATTATTTTTAGCTGGAGTATTAGTGAATGGTCCATATGCGCTTATAACTACATCAGTTAGCGCTGAACTAGGTTTGTTATAAACTCTATAAATTATGCTAATTGTTTAATTATTTCGAACAACACATTAATTAAAAATACAATTTCATTTAGGTCAACATAGCTCCCTTGATGGAAATGCAAAGGCTATGGCAACAGTAACAGCTATAATTGACGGAACGGGTTCAATAGGTATATATATATTTTTTTTTTTTTGTTTTTGAATTTTATTACAATTATTGTCCACTTTTATAGGAGCTGCTGTTGGTCCTCTTTTAGCAGGTGTTATATCAAGTACAGGTTGGCAAAATGTTTTCCATATGCTTATTGCATCTGACATAATAGCAATGATTTTATTATATCGACTTGTTTATAAGGAAATTGTTAAACTAAGATTACCTACTAGAATAGAATGATGATATTCTAATTTAAAAGTATATATATTTTAAAATTTAAATTAATTTTTTTTTTTTAAATAGTAAATTATTTTATAATTAAATAATTTTGCTCAATATAATTCTTAATATACAAAAATAAGAATACAGTCAAACTTCCTTAATTGTGTCTCTTGCATTTAATTCTTTTTGTGTTTTCGATGCAATTGTTGGAATTTTTTGTATTTTAAAATTTTTATTTTTTGATCCCATGCGAATTCAAATTAAGGAAGTTTAAGTGTATATGTAAAATAAATAGTAAAATATTAGAATTATATGAGTAAAACTTTAATATCAATATTTCTAATATTAAAAGATAATATAATTTTAAAACTACATAATTCTAAAGTTATTAAAAAGATCATATGCTCTTTTTAATTATATAGTAATTCTTACGTTTAAAATATTTTTATAAATTTTATGAAGTTAAAAATTCTAAAAGATTTACATTATTTTTAATAATGCTGTTAATAATATAATTTAAAAATTGTAGAGTTCATTCCTTTAAAATGTGTTCGTGTAAACTTTGGATTTTTTTTTTTAAATAAAATGTTTTATATAATTTTAATATCATTTTAATAATTATTAAAAGTATTGTATGTATATTATTTATTATACGATTATTTTAATATTATTTGTAATCATTTCCTGTAAATAAAATAACAAATATTTTTTACATTAATTTTTTGATTTTCATTTTATTTGGTTTAATTTCAATTCAGGAATACTTCAAGATTGTCAAAACTTATATAATTTTTCAATAATCTTCAAAAAAAAGAAAGAGAATATTGAGATTTATTGAATAAATATTATTCTAAAATCAATTTGCAAAAGTTAATTAGAAATAGTTTTCTACTCGTCTTAATGACTAGATTCAATACAATAGTCAATAAATCAAAACGTTTTTGAAAATGTTATATGAGTTTTTTCTGCAGCTGTTGTGACTGAAGGTTAATTGTGGCTGAAGTAAATATAAAAATTAAAAAGAAAATTTGTTTTATGGTGTTTTTGAAAATTGATTCGTATCTTAAAAATAGCATTTTGTCCAATATTTTCTGTTTTATCTTTATTTGTACATTATCTGAAAAAAGTTTAAAAATATTACAAAAAAAAAAGAAAAAGGAAAGGAAAGATCATATTTCAGTTTTTAATTTAAAATTCAAATTTTTATTTATAATTGAATACATGTTTTTTTTTTTTTATCTTTTTATATTAATTTTTTTTTTTAATTTTTTGTTAATCACAGCAGTCTTGTTTTAAAATGAGTTGTAATTTAAATTTACAATTTATAATAAATTGATATATTTTTATATTATTATTTATTTTTTTTTTTTTTTTGTTTTAATAAATACATAGGAAATTTTAATTGTTAAGTTTTATTTCAATTTTTAATTTTATTTCTCATAAGAACCTTAAAATCGATTTATCGCTTTTTATTTATTTTTTTTTTGTTTTTTTGTTTTTTTTTTTTTTTTTAATATAACACAGGAAAGTATTTTAAACTGACAAAACAAATAAATTTGAAAATTAAAAAAAAATATATATAATAATAATTATATAAATATAAATATGAAATTAAAGTAAATATTTGAAAAATTCTTTGTTTTAAGATCATACTATTTTTTAATTGAATAGCTAAAAGACAATTTTAAAACGAAATAAATTTAATTATAATTAAATTGTTAAAATAATAAAATAAAAAAAAATGTTTGTTTTTTTTGTTATTTAAATATTTTTAAATTGCACAATTGAATCTAATTAAATATATAGGGCGATATTTATAATAATTCTTTTTTAAAATTTCCATTTTTAAAAGTTTTTTTTTTTTTAATTTTAAAGTTCTTTATTTCTTATTAAATGCAAATAAAGATTTTTAAAATTGTCCCAGATGTTTCGGAATGTTACTAAAAATTTAAATTTATAATAATATTATATAAGTTTTTTTTTTTTTTATAATTAGCAATAATTTATTAAAGGCAATGTTTAAATTTTTTGTTTTTTTTTAAACTATATTATTTTTCTCAATATTTTAAATAAATAAAATTTTATACTACAAATAACATAATTGTAATTTTGTGTGTCAAAACTAATGTTTTTTTTTTTTGAAAAATATATATTGCAAGTAGGTATAATTGTTTTAATTTTTATCCTTAATTTTTTTTTTTTTTTTGTAAGAAAGCCATACATATATAAATTATTTTAAATATTTATTAAAACTGCCAATTTTTTTTTTTTTTTTTTTGTTATACATTTCTTTTTTTTTTTCTAAAGATTCTAATGAAATTTATTCTACCAATTATAAAAAATTCTAAAGACTCATCCAAAAATTTTATAATAGAAAATAGTAAATAAATACTGCTAATAATTTTTGTTTGTTTAAAGAATTAATTAATATATATATTAATTAATATAAATATTAAAATATAATTAATATATATGGTATTATAAATATATTTATGTATATCGATATTTTATATTAAAAGCAGTTACAGGATGAACATCTTCAAGTATTTAAATTTTTTAAATTAATAATTGGTAGAAATAAAATAATCCATATCTAGTTTAAAGTAGCTTTTATCCTCTTAAATAATTTTAAAGAAGTTTAGAAATACCTACTTAAAAAAAAAAAAAAAAAAAAAAAACTTCTTTTTCCTCTTTATAGGAATTTTGAAATTTAGTATAAAAACTTTTCCACTGAAATAATTCAATTAATTTTCTAACAGAGTAGATATTTTTAAAGTAGCCAAACACTTTAGGACTTAAAATTCTAATTTTAGTACCATATTTTTTTTTTTTTTTTTTGTACAAATGTAAACATAAAACGGTACTTAAGAAGTACTTAATGTTGCATAAAATTATTCAATCTGGATAGAATAAATTGGCAAACTTAATATAGTTAAGTGGCAATTGAAAGCAAAAAAAAAAAAAAAACAAAAAAATCAATTAACGAATAATTTTAATCAAAGATACGATTTATTTTTAAATAAAATGTTTTGCTTCAAATTTTAATTTTTTTTGTTTTAGATTATAAAGAAACTATAACTATAATTATATAGTATAGTTTCTTTATGTTTAGATTTTAAAACTATAGAAGAAATATTGAACATATAATTTTGGTACTTTTTAGATTAAAATTATTAATTATTTTTTTTTAAAGAAATTTATATCTGTAGATACATATTTAATATACAAAGGTTTTTGTTTTTTAAGGATTGAAAAAAAAGAAAAACAAAAAAAAAAAAAAAATATGGATTATTTATTTTATAATAGAATAGAATTAAATATGTATGTATTTGTAAAATCTAAATATGTAAAAATCAAAATGAAAAGTATGTACTGTTATACAATCTTAAATATTTTAATTAGATTGATTGATTGATTCAATTGAAGATTAAAGATTCTACATGGACATGGTATATGTATAACAAGATATAAGTAAAAAAAAAAAAAAAATTTACAAAGAATTTTTCAATCATAAACTTTCTTTTAGGATTTTATTAATTTAAATTTCTTATTTCTTTTGTTTTTTAGGTTTATTTGAAATATTTGAATGGTTTTTGTTTTTTTTTTTTTTTTTTATTTTGACTTAGAAAACATATGTAGATAGTTTTAACAATTTCTTTTGTTTTTTTTTTTTATGTTAATTCAATTTTCAAAATGATTTACATACTTTATTTCTTTTTTTTTTTTTTCTTTATATTGAAATAAAAATTTATTTTTTAGGTAAATTTGGAAGAAATACAAAAATTTTAATTTTGAATTTCTTTTGGAATGTTATATTTAATATTTAAATAATCCATTAATTTGTATAATTATTTATATAATACATAATAATAATAATAATAATTCTAAAATTAGTTTCTATTATTTTTAATTTATTTATATATAGGTATATATTAATATAAATTTTTATTTTTTCGAAGCAAATTTTTTTTCTAAATTAATTTTTCGTCTTTTCATTCTCTTTTCTCTAGTTTTATATTTTATTTAATTTTTTTTTTTTTTTTTTAATATACTCGAACTTGGGATTCTATTTTATTATTATTTTTTTAGCATCGTATTTATATAATATTATAATAAATTTTATTCAAAACCTAATCTACTAAATATGATATTTAAAAATTTCTTTTTTTTTTTTTTTTATTTTTTTTTTATATGGGATTAATTTTAAAATTACTTAATAAATTTT
This sequence comes from Poecilobothrus nobilitatus, assembly GCA_947095535.1. Taxonomy (NCBI): domain Eukaryota; kingdom Metazoa; phylum Arthropoda; class Insecta; order Diptera; family Dolichopodidae; genus Poecilobothrus; species Poecilobothrus nobilitatus. The sequence continues at coordinate 161,043,207 of OX352773.1, forward strand.
GGAAAATTCTTATATTTAAAAGATAATTCTTTTTAATAACTCAATTTATTTTTTTCTTTTAATGACTAACTTATTTCTTTTTTTTTTTTTGTTTTTTATTACTTTTTCCTTGTCGTAAATTTTGGTCGATTATTAATAAAATTTTACATAGTAATATAATTTGTGCATTTTACAGCTTTTTGTTACTTCGAATGGTTTGGTATTTTTATTATATTATGTTTAAATAATGTTTAATTTAAATTTAAATTTAAATAATGTTTTATAGATTTTTAATTTTTTTTTTTGTTATGTTTTAATTTTTTTTTTTTTATCTTGAATGGAAATTTTGATATTTGGGATTTTTTCACATTTCTATTTTCATTTATTAAAAAAATTTGATTAATTTTTTTATTTTTTTTTATTTTATTTAAATAAAAATTAATTATTAATCGAGAATCAAAAATAAAATAGACATTCTCTATAATTAAATCTTTATGCGAAGAAAATATTTAATTTAAATTTTAACATTTTTTTTTTTTTTTGTTTAAGAAAAGATAAATGTTAAAAGATTTAAATATACCACATATTTATAGTATGATATAAGGTTTTCTGTTACTTTTTTGAAAAAATTGTAAGAAATACAAATTAATTTTTGAAAATATTTTAATTATAAAATATATTGTAAAATAAAAAAAAGAGATTTAAATGAAATATTATTAAAGAATTAAAAGAGGAAAGGATTACGAAGAATATTTTTACCATTTAAATTCTACTTAGATAATATATATTTTATGTTTTAGAATTTTTGTATTTAAATCGAACAGTATTTTTCGAGTGTTTCTAATTATATTTTCACTAGTGCGGCGCGCACAATTAATAAAAATCTGTTAAATTATCAAATAAAAATAATATATGTAATATACTAATATAATATTTGCATATTAAAAAGTACTACAGTGTAAAAAATAAATTTTTTTTTCACGTTAGTTCTTATATTTTTAGATTACCAAAATATGGCGGCATAAGGTATCAAAATATCAATTTAATTGAAAATTATAATAATAAATTTAATTAGAGCTAGTACATTTGTGTTATTAATAATTTTAAGAAAATTAAAAAGAAATTTTTTTTTGAAATTAAGAATTTTGTTTTTTTGTTATCATTAATTTTTATGTGATATGTAAACAATATATCTTTTTTATTTATTTTTTTTTTTTAATTCAATATTTAAATAATATCTAAAAATTTCGAAATGCTTAATCAAATAATGTATTTTTGTTTTAAGATTCATACAACCACAGAACTTTATTGAAGAAAACTAAACCATACTTTAGTATAAAACCGTAGCGATAGTACAAAAACATTCTATTATTATATATAATTAAGTTCATTGTATAGAATTAAAATAATAAAAAAAAAAAAAAAAAGATTTTATAACAAAATTAAACTGTTAATGAACTAATTAATTGTTGGCATAATTTACCATACTCAAATTGATCACCAGAAATGCGTCTTAATTTTATACCCTTACCATTATCTTTATTTCGTCCTTCGCATAATTGTAATTCAATTTGTAATCCACTTGAATATTCTAAATTTAAATTCGATAAAACATCAACATTACTGTTATGTCCATAACTAGCACTATTACCGCTACCACATACATTACTACCAGACATAATATTATCACTAAACAAATTATCAGTATGCATTTCGTTTGTTGCATCGACAATTTTATTTAATACAAAACCTTTAGGTGGTATTGTAGAGTCTATTGTTTGTTTAACTAATTCAATTAATTTATCCGTATCCAAATTAGAGCATTCATGTGGTAAAGGTACCTCATAACATTCATCTGAAGACATACGCCGACATATTTCCGATATTGAATCAGGTGTTAAACGACCTGATTCGGTTAATTGATCACCAACTTCTGAATGTGAATCGTTCCCACTTTTAAAACCAGAACTAGCCGCTGATGGTGGTTCTTGACCACAAGGAGATAATTGATTTGTTGAATCATTACTTAAACTATCATCACTAAAACCTAATGATTTATCACTACCCCTTCGATGATATGGATCGTCAGTTATATCTGTATGATCTTGTAAGTGAGTTTTGATTATACTGTTACATTGATTAATTGTTGTATTACCAGATGTAATACATTCAGTTTCAATACTAGCTTTACGACCCACACCACGTGTTATCGAAGGCATATCATTACTAGGTTCTGTTAATATTAATCCTTGAAGTGTTACTGAACTATTATTATTTTGTGCTTCAAGTGAATCACAATCTGAATCACGACTATTTTCTGACGATAGTGCTACCAAAGTAATTTCACTTCCTTGAACATCTGTTAAACAAATTTGGGGATGAGATAACTGACTGCCAGGAGATTCATCACCACTTGTTATCAACATAGGACCAGTACAACTATCGCCACTAGATGGACTGGAACTGCTTCCATTACCATTACCCGATAAAGAATTTTCTTCTTGTATAATACATAAATTAGGTGATGCTGGTGGTGTAGGAACAATTCGCACTTGTTGAGCTGGTGACAAATTTAGGGGTTTAAAATCATAAAAACTTGGTGGCATCCAATTGGCTGCTATATTAGAATTATTTGTTGATGAACCAGCAATAAAATCTATTTCACTTATATCCATTGTTAGATCCAAAGGTTGATTTGCTGCAACGGCTGCTGCTGTTTCACATGCGGCTGATGTTCCACGCGTAATAGATCCTCCCCCACCAGTGGTTAAAACACTTATTCCTTAAAAATCGAGTGTTAAAAATTAAATTGATTTAAAAAAAATTAATTATATATAAATTTTACCTTTTGTAATTTGGTGTAATGGCGAAGCACCACCACCGCCATAAAAAGGATTAGGTGACGAACAACCACTATAACTAGTATAAATTGGAGATGGACATCCGCTGCTGTTGGTACTACCAGGTAAATTGCTATTCAAATTATTAGTTAAATTGATATGATGAGCTCCAATTCCGCTGCCATTACCACCAGTTATATTACCACAATTTCCTCCACTCATTGCAACAAAACAATTTCCACCAAAAGTCGGTGTATTAAAACCACTTGTATTTGTTACACTAGCGCTACCTTGTAAAAATTTATTATTTGATGTGTTAGTCAATGGTGAAACACTATAACTAAATTGATGTTGTCCAATATTTTCGAATTGATTTGTTTTTTGATTGGTATGTACTATTAAACCTATATGTTGTGCTAAATCATGTGGTATATGACGAGTAGATACAATATTTTTTGCCACATCAAAAGTAATACGGTTTTCTTTTACAAGACGATCTAATACAGGCACTATTTTCATAATTACATCGATCGGTACTTCAATATCTTGACGCAAAAAATGTGAATTATTCGACGGTTTACCATGAATCGGGGAACCTTTAGAAATAAATATAAATATTAGTTAATACCATAAAAATAATTTTTTTTTTTTTTTTCAAAATTTTTATTTTACCTGGCAAGCTAATGGAATTATCAAGTGGTGGCGTTATTAAAAAGTTTCTCTGAGCTATTCCTTTTTGTAAATACTGACATTCTTGAAGTGGTCCTTGAAACTGTGCCTTACTACCTTCTGATGCACGTCTAACTGGACTATATCGACCTAATTAATTCAATAAGTAAAAGTTCATTTATATATTTAATTTATTATGTTCAGAAACAAAAAGTAATGAATAAAATTGACATAAAAAAGCAATAAGCATATGACATTATATATTAAAAACAAAAAAAAATACAAAAAGCTTAAAAAAATATAGTTAAAAACTTATACAACAAAAAAACAATCTAATTTAAAGAGTTTCGAATAAACAAAAATTTTTTTATAGGTAACCCCATAGTAGAAAAGCAAGAAGTCTAAATTAAAATTTTTAATTCAATGTGAAAATTTAAAACTATTGTTTTAGTATCTAGCAGAAAATGATCTTTATTTAGTTAAGTAACAAATAAACACTTTCCAAAATTTGATTTAAAACCAGTTAGTAAATATTATATACGAGTAGATATATTTTAGATGAGTTGTTAGTTAAGATATTAGAGTTTTCGTTTTTCCTCTTATAACCAAAAAAAAAAAAAAATTATCTTACCAACTTCTTGAACTGTAGGTAATTTACCAGCTGCAGCTGTTCTGATATGACGACGACTACCCATACAAATTGCTACGGCTGATGACGGCATTGTTAATAATGGTAAAGATAAAGGTGTTTGTAAAGATTGCATTTGACCAATAACACTATTATTTGTTGATAACGAACATGATACCGAAGCTGCAACAGCTGACGAACAAGAGGATGTACATGAAGAGGATGTTTTTTGTGAAAGTTGACTAATTGAATTTGGTGGACTTTGTGTTTTTTGTAAATTTTGATTTTGCATTTTAAGCGCTGGCGGTAAATAATTGCGATTCATACGAGCTTCTACTTCGCGTATTAATTCTGGACTTATTACTAGTATTTTATTTGTTTTTTGTTTTTATATTTGTATTAAATTTTTTTATTTATTTGGAATAATTCAAAGCGTCAAAAAATATCATAGACGATATTATATTTATACGAATGGGGAAATTAATAAGGATGGGAACACAAAAAGCAATTACATAAGTTTTTTTTTTTTTTACAATCAAGTTTAACGTCATCGAATTTACAGCACACAAAATCATTATATTTAGCATTTTTTTAAACATAATTTATATTTAAAAAAATATATTAAACATCCAAAACAGTAAATTAAACACATAATGAAAATAAAATAAAAATAAAAAAAAAATTAAGGAAAATTAATAAAAACAAAAAAATATTATAATATTAAAATAATATTTTTAGTACTTTTGCCAATGAATTTTATCAAATATATTTTATAAGATCGTAAATTGGTAAAAGTGATAAAAATAAGTTTAAATTAAAAGAGAAAATAAAATAAAAATTACTCTAGCAAAACATGCAATAATTAAACTATAAAAATTTTTATTTTTATTTTTTGCAAAAAAAAAATATCCCCCTTTAAATTTAAACAAAAAAAAATTACCCGGTGGCCTTTCCATAACAGTTAAAAGACCTGTACGTCTTGTTCGGCTACCCGATTGTGGTGCTGGAGAATGTGATAATGTAGAATCTAATGAACCTTCAGCTAAATCATCCGTACAACCAACTGTATGACGTTTCGAGCAACCACGTCTTTGCATATATCTAAAATATTTACAGTTAATTTTTTAATACTTAAAATAATCTAATTTTAATTGCAGTTTTACCGTTGAATTTCATCACTAGTTTCTTCACCAGTTTCGGTTGGCATTTGTCCCATAACACCTAACAAAGAAAGATTTTCAAATATATTTACATTATCCTGTTGATTTAATTTTATATCGTTTGGATTTTGATAAAATCCTTGCATTTGTGAATCAGTTGCCTGCTGATTTTGTTGAAGTAGTTGAGCTGCTTTTTGTTGAGGATGATGAATATTACTAGTTGATGTTGGATAAAATATATGTAAATTAGCTCCACCATCAGAAGCTCGACGCCCAAAAGCATTTGCTGCAAAAATAATATAATAATTTTTTTTTTATTAATTATTTTTGAATTAAATATTCATGATATATATATGTATATTATTTATTTATATACTAACTTGCTCCCATAACAGTTGGTGGTTTTAATAAATGTTGATCTTTGATTGTTAAATTTTGTAATAACTGATTTTGTAACATTGGTAAATTGGTAATTGGTAAATGTTGGTTGTCTTCTTTATCATCACATTTAAAATTAATTGGAACATTTGGATTAGCTAATGCTTGCTCATGTGCCACATCACCAGGACCAACAGTATGACGACGTGCATTACCTTGAGCAGACAATGCTGATGAATTTTGTATTGTTAAATGATTTTCATTTTGTTGCTATAAAAAAAAAAAAGAAACATATTTAATATACAATAAATATTCTATTTTAATTAAATAATATAGAAATAAAATTTACCTCGTTTTGTTTTGTCATACTACTATCTCCATCTGCATCTATAAATATTTCTAACTCGAGTGGTACATCTGTCCAGTTTGATATGGATGTTGAAAATGGCGTCGAATTTGTAAGTGGACTTAATCGATCTACAGATTCTTGCTTAACTGGTTCCGAACGATCAACAATACCAGTAGTAATACTTGTTTTACGATTCCTGGAAAAAAAATTTTTTTAATTTATATTTATATTTATAGAAGTATTGGAATAATAATGATATTACAAGTAAAACTCAAAATTAAAGAATTTTAAAAGTAAAAGTAGTATTCTTAAAATTTTTAATCCTCTATATCGAATTAAGTTATTAATTTATAAAATTGTTAAATAATATTTTAAACAAATTAAATCAATTTTTTGTCTAGAAATATATGTATTTAGGTCATCTATGTAATTTTAAAAAGGTGTTTTAATTTTAAAAATTTATTTTTAAATTAATTTTCATTTTTATATAATTTATATTTTTGTTTAAATTTAATTACCTTGAATATGCCAAACTGGCATGTTGTTGTAATTTTTGCTGTTCTCTACGTTTCATTTGTAATTTATCATAAAGTAAATTATATATTGCATATATATTATCGAAACGACTTTTATGAACTGAATGTGCAATCATATCAGCTGTTAAACCAGGTAATTGTAACATATGAGTCATAACAGTTGAATCTAAATTTGTTAATTCATTTTGATTATTAGCTGCTGTTCTAACATCAACAATCATTGAATGCCATTCAATTAACCATCGATGTTTTGTTATTTGTTCTAATGTATAACGTCGTTCTGGTTCGACTACCAGCATATGACGTATTAGATGTTCGCAGTCTAAAAAATATAAATATAAATATTTTAATAAATAAAAATATATTACATATTTTATATTTTAGGTTTTTTTTTTTTTTTAAATTTATGTTGAACAAAACAAAAAAAAATTTACCTTGTGACATAAAATATGGAATACGAAATTTTCCAGTAACGACACGACTTTTTAATTCTAATAATGTATTACCATCGAATGGTAATGCACCACATACTAATGCATACAAACAAACACCTAAACTCCATATATCTGCTTTAGGACCATCATATTTGAGGCCTTGAAATACTTCTGGTGCAGCATAGGGTGGTGAACCACACCATGTCGTCAGTGGGGTTCCATTTTTAAAATGATTACTAAATCCAAAATCAGCTAACTATAAAATTATAAAATAGAAAAAAAAAAAAAAATTTTACATTATAGAACTTACAATTAAGTACTTACTTAATTTATATAAAAAAAAATATATTATATAAATATATGTATAACAAAGTCACCTTAATATTCATATCCTTATCTAAAAGTATATTTTCGGCTTTTAAATCTCGATGTACAACATCTTTGGAATGGCAGTATTCTACAGCTGTAACTAATTGGGAAAATAAACGTGCTGCTTCTTGCTCTTTCATTCTTCCATTAAGAACTAAATGATCAAAAATTTCTCCATGTGCAGCATATTCTGTTACCATATAAATCATAGTATTCGATTCCATAACTTCATACAAACGTGTTATGTGTGGATGCCGTAATGATTGTAATATTGAAATTTCACGATATGTTTTTGCTAAATATTCACTATTCAAACATGTTTTGTCAACTATTTTTATTGCAACCTATAAAATAAAAATTAAAAAATTATTTTATAAATTTTATGAGGAAACAAAAAAAAAAACCAATAAAAATTTAAAAATGTTACAATAACTTTCAATATTATAAGTCTAGAAACTTTTAATATAATATACTGACATACTGTTTATAATGCATAATAATCTAATTATTCTCTTTCACAATCATAAAGAAAATTATAAAATAAGTATATATAATGTATACTTATAAGATAAAATATCCTAAGATATTTGACACTCAATTACTCTATATGCTTAACCCTCCGGTACTCTCATATTGGACTTTTCGACCCAAATTTATTTTAGATAACTTTTTTTTCTTAAGCATAATAATGCTCTTCATTTTTCCCCAGTAGCTGAGTTTTAATATTTTTATAAAACGATAACACTATCCATTTTCTTATTGATTTTTTAAAAACTTTATTCATATTTGCAATGTTAAAAACAGTTTCGATCACTTAATTTCCAATTTTCTAAAATCTCTATTTGTTTTTATTTTGAGTTTTTTTTGTTCTAAACACTATTAAACTTTGTATTGAAAAAATGTTTATTATCAAATTTTACATAAGATTATAAAAAATTTTATTCTTGTGTTTACAGCAGGTTCAACAAAGAGTGTCAAAAAAGCAAAATATAATTCCAAAATATTTTATGAATGTTTTTATTTTGATACTTTTTTTTTGAATTTATCTTTTTTTTTGTATTAAAAATAAAAATAAATACATGCACAAATAAATTTAATTAAATATAATGGGTCAACACGAGTCCTTATGAAAAAAATATTACTCTAGTACTATAGGGTTAATATTTGTTTTAAAATTTATTTAATCTTTATAGTAATGAAGTTAATATTAATATAATTTTGTTTAAATTTATAATATAAAAGTAAATATATATATATACATATTTTCATATATACTTAATGAAGTAACACAGTGTATATTTATATATATATATATATACACACATTTTCATGTATAATAAAGTATATAATGACTAATGAGTATATTATGAGTTATAAAGTACGAAATAAAAATTATTTTTTGTATAACTATATATTGTTTATGTGCATACGTTAACGTATAGATTATGCATATAGGTATTTCTTTTATTATTGATATATATATATATATATATATATACATATACTTAAGTAGAATATAAGCTTAAGCCATGACGAAACAAATGAAAACGATTGCAAAAGAAAAGACATTCTAACTTCCAACCATCAACATAACCAAAATAAAAATATCTACAAAATGAATGAATGAATTTATCTTTTAATATTATATATAATAATATATTACAATAGTTAAGTGTATAAGTAAAGTTGTTATATTAATTTTGAATTTTTGTAAAGTTTTTTAAGTAAAAATAGTTTGTAAGTCCTACGATTCTACGAGGCTACAAATAATGTAATCGACTGATTAACAGCTAAATTATAATAAAAATATCGTAACTAATATACGTGATTTTGTAATTAAATCGTCATAACTTTAAATTTTCCAGACATACTTATTTTTCTTTTTAAGACAAAATATTAAAGTTTTTTTTGGAATTAAATTTAAGTTGTAATCGCACGAAATGAACAAACAATAACTAACTTATACTTATTGTAAAATTATTTATATTCAAATTTACATACATAAAAAAATAATATACTTAATACTCTTTATATATACGAAAGTTTTTTCGAAAAGAAAATCCACCAACAAAAAAAAAAAAAAATAAAGATTTGCAACAAATAAATAAAGTTGGTTTCTTTTCACCTGAATTCACTTTAAAGATATATATCAGTGCATACAAAAAAAAAAGAGGCAAAGAAAGAAGTTTTTTTTTTTTAAATATTCTAACTAAAGTAAATTAAAATAGTTATAATCGCAAATAAAAAAAGAAAAATTTTAAAACAGAAGAAAATTTACAAAGGACAAAAGTGAAGGAAATCCTTCTCTTTTTTTTTTTTTTTTTTGTATTTAAATATCAAAGAGACATCAAATGACCCATTTTTAGATTTTATATAGTAGAAGGTATCCTATAGTATAAATAACAACATATTTTATATTTAATTATTTTTAAATTTTTAAGAAATACATTTTTTTTTTTTATAATATTATAATCACAATTAAGTAAGTATATATTTTTATATTTTTTTGATAAATTGATTTAATATTTAAATGCAACATGCACATTTCAAAAGAAAAATGCATCAAAATTGAATGGCAAGACAATACTATATATAACATGGAAATAAGAAGCAGAAACAAACAGGTCCAAAAAGACGAATGTTAAATATCAAAATTTTTGGAGACGTGTGAAAAGCGAAAGAATGAGAATCAAGAATAATATATAAAATCCATTTTTAGAACAGAAAAAGTATGTGGTGTGATACAAAATAAAAAATTTATGGAACAGATCATCCAAAAATCTTTGGTAAGAAGAATTACTTTAAAAGTTATACAGAAATTTAACATTGGTTTCGTAAAATAGTACAACAATACAACCTCGAAGACTGTAATAAATTGCTGGAAATTTCTTGACGAGACGGGAAATGAAAAAGCTGATGAACTAACAAGAATTGTTACAACTTTACTTGATCTCGTGCAACATCACAAGACTGATATGATCCAAAACTGATTTAAGACGATCTAGTGATCTGCTTTGTCTTAAAAGGGCAGATATTGGAATGACAATGGGTATATAATCACCGGTTACTGTCTAATAGGAAAGCAACCCAAAAGACTTGACTTATCCCCAAACGACTACTGTAAGAGGCTGCAAAGATGAAGAAGAGGAGGAAACGACTCAGACAATAACAGAGAATACTTTAAAAAAAAATTTTTTGTTAATTTTAAAATTTCTTCTATTGTTTTTATTCTTTGTACTTAAATTACTCTTTTCTATTCCCAACTACATCAACCTTTGAGAAAGGAGGAGATAGAAATAAATACGTAGTTATCTTAAATTAGCGTTCTATTTAGCAACTACTTTCAACTACTCTTTTCGTATAAAGGGAACGCAAACAATATGCGTCCAATATATAAAAAGAAAAATTTATATTAATTTTAGGATCCTGATAAAAAGTTAACTAAAAAATAAAATTAATATGTATCTTAAATGTCTATATATGTAAACTTGTACATACTTATATACATTTTATTCAAATTTTCCCATTTTTCTTTCGGATTGACTTTACTTGACAAGAGATTATCTTATTTCTTTTTAATATGAAATTATAATTACGTGCTTTGTAAGTTGCGAATTTTCCACATCATAAATGCTACCATATATTATGTAATCTGATAATTTTTTTAATTTAACTATAGATATCTAAATTATCAAATTATTTATTTTAATAGTATTTAATTTTAGTTATAAGTTCCCTCGTATTCATATAATAATTAATTATATAATTTTTTTTTTTTAATCTGAATAATACAAAGTAACAAAAAAATGTTTTCATAACAAATCAATAAGTATATATGTATATATTATACATATATAATATTATATATATATTTATATGTATAATATATATATGTAACTATACATCCATTACCCAATCATTTATAATATTATGTATTTAATTGTAAAATTTTAAAATAGATTTCATTATCATATCCATTAATTGAAAATGAACTAAAAGTTGCATTCAATTTACTTATTCTAAGTAAATTTTTTAAGGTTTTTTTTTGTAAATTAAAATATCGAAAAAATCAAACTCTAAATAAAAAAAAAAAAATGTAAACCGACTGGATAACAATATATTATAGTGGTTAGATTGTCGACCTTTCATTCGTGTTGTTCAGGTTCGAATCTCAAATGAATTTCAAGTGAAGAAAGATAAGTGAAAACTTTTCTTTATACTTATCGTTTTCGACTTCATTTAGATACACATTTGACCATTGTTTCGAATTAATTGTATACTGAAATAAATTAATACTTTATTATTATTATAAATAATATAAAAATATAAACATATAAATAACAAAATCAAAAATAAATATCAAATATAAATTAACAATTTTAACTTATACCTTATAACTCACAGATAAATAAATATCTTAAAATTTAACAAAAAAAAAAAAAAAAAATTCAAATAATTTTCTATTATACTTTATAATAATTTCAATTAACATTTTTAAGTAATTCTAAATGCTATGAGGTCTGGTACTATCTCATGTCGCGTATTTATAGAATGCGACTTAATTGATCCATAATATCTCTATGATCGTACCTTATCCCACTCGTTTTTATTTCAACATGTATAAATGATGGAGACAGGCTCTAATCGACAGCCTAACAGCTAAAAAAAAAAAAAAAATTAGGAAGAAAAAAAAAGCCTGTACATCTGTAAGATTATAATTAAAAATTTATGAATGTACAGATCAAATTGAATTTATAAAAGATCATAAAAAAAAATTTTTAATTTCATTTTCATTGATCGTAAATTTCACTTCATGTTAATGAATCAGCTGCTATATAATATATAGTATAGATAAATTATAAATAATTATACTTATTTATTTTTTATATATATATATATATCGCCGATATATTTATATTAAATATACATAATATATTTTTAGTTCAAATAAATTCGAAATCAAAAACAAAAGCTTTGCAATTTGCAAATTTTATCTGTAAAAAGTATTAAATTTTGATAATAATTAAAAGTTAGTGATTTTATCTTTTGTAATTTTGTTAAAGTTTACTTAATTTCCATATTTGGAATTGGAATATATGAATAAATTTTTACCAATTGAAATTATTTTTCACGAGGACATTTTCTATTTTTTTAACATATGGAGGTCCTAGTTATAATTTTTTTTTTTTTTTTGTTTTTTTAATTTTAAAATTGTTTTATTTTTGTTTTTGCATTAATTTTTGATTGTCGTCTTTGAAAAAAAAAAATATTGTAAATATAGTAAAAATTTTGTAGTATATAATATTCTATAAATACATATTTAGATACATAATATATATATTTAGTTTGTTTCCGTTTTTAGTTTGTTTTATCATTTTAAAATCTTTAATACTTATTATAGGTATATTTTAAAACAAAACATAAAAAGGCATTTTTAGTTGACATTTATTTTTTTTTTTTTTGTAAATTCGATTTTTCAAAAGGACATTTTTATAAGTTTTATACAATAAATAGTAAAATTATAAAACAATAGTCAATAGCTTTAGTGTACAAAACAAAAACAAAGTTGTGAACATTTTTTTTTTTGTGTGACATTGAGTTATTTTTTTTTTTTTTTGTACTATAGTTAGTTTGTTGTTTTTTTTTTTTAGAACAATACTTTATTTTTAATTTTACGAAATTATTTTAAACAATATTGAAAATTATATGGTTATTTTAAAACTCTTTTATAAATTCTTTTTTAATAATAATTTTAGTTATAGTAAAAAATAAAATAATAATTATACATATTTACGTTTATGTATACTTATAATATACTTAGGTGTTTTTATTTTATATTTTGTTGTATATATAGGGTGTTCAAAATTGATATATATATAGGTAAAAAATAAGTACATATTTTGTTTTTCTATATCTAAGCAGAAAAAAAAAATATTAACTATTTAGTTTTATAAAAGGAAGAAAAATCTATTTTATAACAAATTTATTTTTTTTTTTTAATATAAGTAACAAATATTAAATTATTGATCTTCAAATATGAAAAAGAATTGACTGAAGAAACGTGACTATAGTTGAAAATAAGCTATTTTTGCGGTGAGTTCCAAAATCCATAATGATTTTTTTCACAAAAAATAAAGAATCATAAAAAAAAACAAAATCAAAAAACAAATCAACAAAAATTAATCCAAAAAGATAAAAATCTTCAAAAAAAAAAACCAAGATTCTTAACTAGAAGATATTTTAGAGTCGGTTATAAAATCAGAGTTATTCGCGACTTTTATAGAATATTTATGTAATATTCTATAAAATATGTATGTAATATTCTTATGTGTACATATATATATCAGTTTCTGAATTAGGAAGAATTTCATAATTGGCTATTTTTTCTTTGTGATTTTAACTTCAGAAATTTAAAATTGCCACGATTAATCTTCGCACATTTTTGTGAATTTTGAATTTATGGATTTTTATTTATGGATTTCGGTTTGTGGATTTGGTTACCAACCTTAATTTCTGTTCAACTCTTTAAATTTTATTTCTTTGATTTTTTTATTTATCCTGAAAGATTCATACAAAACATTTATTCTTGAAAATAACCCTCAACATCCTAATAAAAGATTCGAATTTATAATATTACATTACACATGATTATTTATAGAAAATTTGACAGAAGAATCATCGTTCAGAGAAAAATTTTTGGATTTAACGAAAAAAAAAAAATTTCCAAAGCAAATGTATTTTCATATTGAAAAGATTTTTCCTATAATTAACTATACTGGTACATGCACCGTAGCATAGATCTTTATACGTAGATTTTCTTTTTTGTAGGGGAGGCTAAGCTGAAACTCTTTTAGTTTTTAAAATATAGAAATTTAAATAAAATTTTTGTATATTTTTTTAGTTTTAATGATTTTAATAAATTGATATCGTTTACTCCGTTTCTAAATCATGTATGAAAATTTGGTAAGATACAATCACAAGCGCACGGAACCTTCTTTTCTAAACAAGTAGACTTTATTATAAATATATACTAGTTATAAGTATACTATTAGTAAATAGGTAATATTTAAGTATATTATAATAAAAATAATTTTCTTTTGTGTTTTATAATTTTAGTCAGAACATTTCATAACAACTTAATTTATGTAGAATTTAGTTATCTATCATATAAAATTATTTGGAAAAAATAATGTGAAACTATAGTAACTAAGTACTTATAATAAGAATAAAAAAAAATGAAATTGTTAAAAAAAATATTAAGAATTCGAAAAACTAAGTTTTCATGATAAGCTTCAACTAATTTTTATAAACATAAGTAATTTATAAAAGGTAAATTAGCATCATTAAAATTGAAGTATCAACATATGTAAGTTAAAAAAAAAAATAGATATCCCTACCATCTCAAATATAATTATATAAACCAGTTATCCGAAAGTAATATTGGAAAATTAACTATATTTTTGAAGTCTATGGGTAGTAGATAGATCCCCCCCCCCTTTCCTACTTCTTTAATTAGCATAGGGCATCCATTAAGTAATTTATTATTCATATTTGACTAAACTTCAGTTTTTGGATTACTCGGCTGTACAAGACTATGAGACGTAAATATATCTTCATTCCTATGACATCAATATCTTTTACAAGACTTATGTAATTATTATTTAATTATACATTTCCAATTACAATATTACAAATTTACTTATATTAAATAATACATATTTTTTTTTCTCCTCTTTTATTTCCTTCGGGAACATAGGGCTAAATAATGTCGCAAGAAGGAAATAATGTCGTGAAATTTTGCAATTTTAAATTTTCGACAATATTTCCTTTTTGAGACGTTATTTCATTTTTGATTGGGACTTTATTTCGTGCGACACTATTTCATAGAGTCATATAGTTACATAATATTTATTTTTTAATTATATTATACTAAGTACTTATATATATTATAAGAAAAATTTATATTTTTTTTTATTCATCTACAAAACCCAGCCAGATTATGAATCCGAGACCTTAAGAATGAAAGGCCGGTGTTTTAACTACAACACTATTGGCTGAATCTTGATGACTTAATAACTTTGTATTCTTTTTTTAAATTTAAAATATTAAATAAATTTTATACTGTTGCCAATCAAAATATTTCTTATTATCACCAAACATATCTTTATGAGATAGAGTTAAGTAGTCAGATTGCCAATCTAAAGAAGCATGAAGCGTGAAAACTTTTTAATTAAATGATAAGTTTTAAATATGAAAAAAAATTTTTCTTTTTATTTTCGAAAGTACTCATAAGTCACGACACCAAATTTTAAGAATTCTTTAAAAGATATTAAAAGAAATTTAAAGTAAAAAAAATATTTAAAAAAACAATTCACATGATTTTCAATGATATCGCGTGATAATTAAATTGACAATTAGTAAATTTTATAATCATTAATTAATAATATTTTATTATAATATAATTTTCAATATTTATGTATTTAATACAAAATATTTTAGTTCAAGTGCAATCTTTGTCACAATTATAATTTTATGTATCAAGTATTCGATAGACTATATTCTATAGACTATATATTCTATAGACTATACTGTATTCTATAGACTATAACTTTTGTTAGATTTTCTTTTTCTAAATGCTATAAATACATGAACTTTAATAAATAAACTTACGATGCCTTTTAACATTTAATAACCCTATACTTTAATCTTGAAACATTTTTAAAAGTTTTAACTAAAGAAAAAAAAAGTTTATTAATTAAATAAATATTGAGTGAAGAAGAAAAATGAAAGCAAATACTTATGTGATACCTCAAAGTTACTAAATAATACATAATAAAATTAAAATATAAAATAAAAAGATTACTTAAAGCTGATTTTCATTACAACGATTTATCCACGAAACTGTTTAGAGCATAGATAGCAGATACAAAAATGACGTGTGTGTAAAAAATAAAACTCTATAAAAAAATTATACAGCGATATTTTTATATTCCAAAAAATCATCCATAAAATTCAGCAAAACCGCCCGTGGTGTAAATTATTTAGAGTTGGATTTTTTGCTGAATTTTATCGACAATTTTTCTGAATAAATTTAATACACAGGAAAAAATTTGAATGTCACATAAAAAAATCTACACACTACTTTATATTTTTATTGAAAGTTGACATTTAAATTTTGAAGTGCCAACTAACAAAAAAAAAAATAAATAAATAAATTATTCTTTCCCTTTTTCTTTTTGATAATATACTATATTTTACTCTTTCTTTAAGAGTATTTTCCATGAAAATCGGCCTTTTTTAGAATCAGTGCATTTGATGTTGAATTTTATACAACAAGTATTGATTCATTATGTTAAAAATGTGTAAATTAAATTGTTAATCACAACCAATAACCAATATAAAATGTGGCTAAAAATAGAAAGTTACTCTACTTTAGGGTAGCTTTGATGCGGCGTTCTCGCAGCACATTGCTCCCATTGAACTCGTATTCAAATTTATGTATTCTATTTAAACGTAAAAATGACGCGCAAGAGACGCCAACATTCTGTCATCATCTTCATTTAAAAAATAAAAAGGTTTAAATTGTTTAAAATAGTTTAAAAATTTGATTTTGAATCGCTTTATTTAATTTATTAAAATTATTACGCATTTACTCTATACATACACTACATACCCATAAAGCATGACACTTTTTCAAAACATTTAATTTAACATTTAATTTAACTTAAAAACATTTAATTTAAATAATTATCAATATAATCTAGTCATTATTAAATGTGATTACAACTACCTAATACCTATCAACCAAACGTTATAAAGTCTGAATAAAATTTTATAAAATAGTCAAAATTATTCTAGATAATTTTCAAAAAATATTTACATACTTTATTTTTTGAGCAATTAAATAATAACAAAAAAATTCAAATATACATCAACATTTTATGAAAAAAAAAAAAAATCGCATCTAGAAATTTTTTTTTTTTTATTATTTATTTTATTATTTTTTATTTATATATTAGAATACATAATCTATATAATTTGTAGTGTCTAAAAAATAACAATTCATATGTAAAAAAAAAAAAAAAAAATTAATTGTTGAATTTGTCACGTGAAATATTTTAGCAAGTTTAGAAACTAACAAAAATGAACAAAAAATAAAAAATAAAAAAAAAAAATACAAACTAACTTTAACTAAAAAATAAAAAAAAAAGAAATAAAATTAAGTAAGTATATGTATGTACAAAAATATCACAAAAACTTATTTATTTATTTAACACTTCTAATATATTTATTATAACCTAAATCATTTCAGTCATTCACTTTTCAAATGAGATTTTTACGATAAATTTTTTTAAATAAAATTTAAATAAATGAAATAATGAAAAAGTGAAACAACTACTTATTGTATCTACAGAATCTCGAAAGATACCAATGAGATTAAAGATCAAATTCTTTTTAGTATAGTGTTGGATTTTAACCAAGCAACTTTATCCACCCTCCTTTTAAACCAAACATTAGGTATATATAACCTATATGGTACAATGTACAGTTTGGTATGGCGGGATGGCTAAAGAAAAAATACAAAATTCTTCAAAATTATTAAAATTAAATAGAATACCTAATTATTTAAAATTTTTTTTTTCAAAATATTGAAGAATACAGGTTAACTCATATTTCGTAATTCCAAATATTAACTAATATATTGATTGAGTTATTTTAATTCTACAGTAAATGTATATAAAAAAAAAAGTCTTCCTTTAAATAATTTTAAAATTTCTCCTTACAAAACCATTTATTAAATTAAGCAAAACAACAAATAACAAGTTAAAAAATATTTTAAATACATACTTAAGTTGAGTAAAGGAATCACATTACACAGACAAGGAATTTTATAAAATCTTTTAAACAAATTTACAGTCCAATCTTTATTGACATTTTTAAAATTCAGATTCGGAAAAATTGAAATCAAAAGATCCAAAACAAACAAGTAATAATTATGAAGTAACAAATATTCTCCATAAAAGGTCTGACTGTTTGACTGTACAAGATACTCATATTGAAAACAGAAAAGAAAAATTTTTGAAGAAGAGTTTATTTCAAATTATTATCAAAATGTCGTAAGGGGGCATAACTCTTACGACGTGTGTGGGATTCCAATCCACACTTTCTCGGTATTTACAGTGTATTTTATACGGTCTTATCCACTAGGCCACCGAGGGCTTTTTAGATAAATATCAATAAACATTTATCTAAACCGAATCAACATTTCTATCATCTGAAGTTATTTTACTTTCCAATTTATATTTTGCATTAGTGGGTCGTTCACAATTGCATTAATATATAAATTATTGGGTCAATGCATTAATATGTAAATTAATAATTTTAAATTACATTAATACATATTATATACATACATATATAATACAATATAATTTACATGAATTACATCAAATGAGAAGTACTATAGCAGGTCAACACGTGTCCTCATTTAATTGACATTAATAGATAACTAATAAATGTATTGGAACAATGAACAATCTGATCAATAAAATAAAATTACTAAATATTAATTTTTTTATTAATTAATTTAGTAATCAAATTCATATTTAATACCCTTATTACTAACTCCGATGGAATTGTCCGCACGAGCAAAGAAGCTTTTTACGGATTCGGTACAGTTTGTATTATAAACTCCGAACAAAAAATGCTTCTAATATTTTTAAGTTTATTAAGCTTTTGTCGGAATTGTAAGAAAACAAACTTCTTTCTCAAGCAATTTTTTTTATTGGTTTTTATTTGTTGTAATTCTAGACCTTTTGATATTAAAGAAGATAGAAACAAAATAGTATTTAATAATAATAAAAGCTAACAATGCAAAAAAAAAGCAAATACTTACATATTTTTATAATTTTCGCTATAATATTTATATAAAAATTTCCACTACGAATTACAATTCCATTCGTAGCAATTTTTCAAAAAAAAACGTACTAAGATAAAATTTGTAATACAAAAAATACGAAAGCTTTTGATTTTATTTTCATCGGAATTCATAATAGCTAAACTTACGAATAGTGAAAAAGCTTTTTAATTTCAATTCCGAGGGAGAGTTCATAATACCAAATTTCGTAATTTTTCCGAAAATATCTCGGAGGGAATATTTGTAATCAGGGTATTAATTGTAACTAAGTATCACTGAAATTTTTTTTTAATTGAAACGGGCTTTAATAGTTTTTAATACCAAACAATGCAAAGTTGCTTTGCAAACAATGCAAACAAATTTTTTAAATAAGTATAGGTCAGGTTGATTTTAATTTTTTATAACTATTGTGGGAAATCGTTAAACAAATTTAATTTTTTTTTTTGTTTAAATACTACTTACCCGTTGTATTTTGTGGTAACTATTCTTTGAAATTCTTCATATTTAAGGAAATTTGTGTAAACAGAAGCTTTTAGAAAATTTAAAATAGATGAACTCATTAAATAAAACTACTTAAGTATATTTTAAAATAGGCGTTTGTCCATTATTAAAGAAATATATGTAATAAGAATAACTTAACTAAATAAATAAATACATTAAACTATAAATTGTATTTTGTACATAAAGTATATAAAGTAGTTTTGTTTTGCAAATAATATGTAGTGTGTGAAGCTTATATATTTAAATTATTAAAAGTATTTGTTTTGTATAACAAATATTTGAAGTAATATTTAATTTTTATTTTACTCATATTTAAACAAATATTAACGGTTATACACTTAGTCATGTGTGTTAATGTATAATTATAAAATCAATAATAACTTCTTTACTCCACCCTAATTAATTAATAGTAAAATAATCATGTTAAAATGTAACGGATAAACATAATATGATCATTTATTACTTAACTATGATATACTTGTAAATAGTAACTGTAATATTAATTTTAGTCTACTTAAGTACATATTTCTTTTAACAATATACATAAGTAAGATCAATTTGAATAATAGAAATATTATTTCGACATTGATTATGGACCCAGGTTAATATACATATTTAGTTTTTCACCTAAATATCAAGAAAAGGTCAAGCACTATTTTGTTTTCGGTTCGTTAAACCATATTTCGCCAGATCAGCGTTTATGTTTTTCGTGCATGTAACATGTGTGGCTTTACAAATTTGTACATGTGAATCTTTATGAACCGAAAGAACTTCAGTTTAGAATCCATTAGATCCAGATGAAATTGATTGGATCCATTACGATGCTTCGATTTGGATCAATTAAAAACCGTTTAATTGATTGTCTTCAAAATTTGAATATATTTTGCTGCTTGCCAATAAATTTAACAGTAACAACAAATATATAATTTGTTTATGACCAATGATCAATGAATGCTGACCAATGAATTATGTACAATGATTCTTTAACAAAAAATTTTGTAATCAAGTTATGCCGAATTTGTCACAAAGCTTCTTTGGTTCAAAACCAAGTTTAAAAAAAAATGTATTTAGTTTCTTAATCCGTTGCGATACAAGCGAATTTTCAAGATTTTTGTATTTGTTTTTATCATTTTCAATTCTAAAAGGGGAAGGATCTCGGCGGCCTAGTGGGTAAGAGCGCTGTAGTATTAGCGTAAGAGTTATTCCACCTTACGACATTTACAGTCACGCCTTAAAAGGAAAGGCTGTGTAATTTTCTGATCACATTTATGTGACAGAGAAATGCACTAATAAAAAATAAACAAAAAAAAAAAATTCTAAATGGTATCATCGATTGAATTCAATCTTTTCAGATGTCATCCTCCTTGTCAAACAAGACACATAAGTAAATAGCAAAATAAAATTCTTTAATACATTTCCACATTTAGATTCGACAAAGTAATTTTTAAACTAGTTATTTCCAAACTTTTATTAATATTCGAGATAAACCCAAAAAAAAAAAACAAATACTTATTTGAAAGAAACACATGCAAGTAGTTCTACTAGCATAATTATAAAGATTTTAAAAACGAAAAAAAAAATTAAATAATTGATCATTATTTTGTAAAATCAATATGTGAAAACCATAGATATATATAATTAACTAAAAGATAGGCAGTGAAGAAAATATTTTCAGACAATTTTGAGAAATAGCTGAGTGAACCGTGCGTATGTATTGCTTTAGTTTCCTCAGAAATAGAACCCTAAAAGGTGAAATAGTTTGATTTTTAATTTTTAAAAGAATTTTATTACTTATTTTGTTAAGTTAAAATTTTAAATAACCTTAATTAAATTAAATCTTAATTTTAAACTCAAAATATATCAATTAATAAGTATTATAAAAACTTAAAATTTCTGAATGAAACTGGTTATAAAAAACTGCTTTACATTATTTTAATAAATATAAACAGCTGAGTGAACGAAATGTATACATATTATAAAACGCATATGTATTTTTTTGACTGAATACCTTAAGATAGGAAAACACATAAGAAAAGAAACGACTACACCTAACTTTCCATCTATTAGTTAATATATCTATGGTGAAAACGTACTTATAAGTAATTTTACTTACTTAGTTATAGTTAGTAAATATTAATGGACCCTTAGACCTATACATATACATATATTACAATTGTTTATTATTAATTAATATTTGTTTTGTTAATTTTTATTTTCCAATTAGAAATTATTTTATTTAAATTGAAAGAAGAAAATTTATCATACTGTAAATTGGTAAATTGAAGAAATAACTGAAATTGCTAAATATGAAGAAATTCCATACAAAACTAACTTTTGTTTACATTTGTCATAACCTCTACGGTGGCCATTTAAAAACATGAATGTTAAGGGTAAGTTCACATGGGATGCATGAATATTTGATTGGTTGAAAAAATATATCGTATTCATGACATGCTCTCCTTTTCGCTCATTTTAGATGCAAACTTTTTTGCATCCTCTATAAGAAGCATACAAGATGGAAATTTGTTTTAACATCAAATACAGACCTAAAATTAAACGCCAAAAATTTTAAACGTTAAATACTTTGAAGATGGATATAATAAAAAGAAAAAAAATTGCAATTTTATATGTGTATTAAAAAATTATATTTAGTTTATATTAATTAAAATTTTTTCTTACATAATATGTATAACAATTTTCTCTGGTTTACCATTTTATATTTTGTAAATAAAAATTTTTTTCATAAAATGTCAAAACAATACACACATAGGTACTTTCAAATAAAACTTTCAAAATAAAAATGTCGCCGTTTTGCATCTCGTGGACGAGTGAATGCATTATGGATGCAAAATATTCGTTAATATTACCGAAGAGTACACGAAATGTAACCGAAATAATTTCCTTTAAGGCTTGTTACTATAAGGTTGACTTTGGTGTATGGTTCATCAAAAAATAAAAATACAATTTAAGTGTTCAGAATTATTCGTAACTATTTAATTATATTTATTTTCATATTAAGTTATAATTTATACAGAAAAAATACTTATTTTTTACTAACTATTAGTTTAATTAGACCAAAATATTAATATAATGCCATTTCATAAAAAAAAAAAACTAGTTTAATTATTAAAAACACAATATATTATAAATTAATAACTTAATTATTTCATAAGTAAGCTTAAAAAATTTAAAAAATAAAAAAAAAAAACAAATTAATAAATAACATTAAATGAAAATGAAATATAGCTTGAAAAAATATGTGGAGATTTTTACACGAGCTTTTACTTTTTTTTTTTTTTATTAAAATTTTATTTTATATTTAAGTAAATATATATATTTTTATTTCACTTAGTAATAATGTAAGTTATGAAATTTTTATACTACCATTTTTTGCGGTTTAAAAACAAATTATAAAATAATAATTTTTATTTCAGAATAAGATGTCATATAGCTTATTTATATTATGACACCATGTACATAATTAATTATTTTTTGTTATAATTTAAATATTTTAAACATTTAAGTAAAAAAAAAAAAAGAAAATTTTTTGACAAAGTAAAAGTATATTTAAAAATATGTTATTAATTTAAGTTTATTGAAACAAAATTAAATGTTAATAAGTTAAAATATAATTTTACATTTTATTTTATTGGTGCAAAAATGATGCAATTAAATTTTTTAATTATTTTTATTTTTATAAAAGAAATCGTACTTAAAACATTTTTATAAACAGCTTATCATGACTATGCAATAGTCAAAAGTTAAAAATTAAAATTTCATAAAACACATGCCGGCATGCACAAATTTACACAAATCGTCAAAGGAATTTTGCAAAAGCAATGTTTTAAATTTGTTACATATGTTAAGACGCTATTGCATTTGCATCTTTTTTCACTTTGTCTTTCACTCGACCTCTTTCCTTAGAATTTATTTGTGGTGGGGATATTTCTGCTATACTATAGTATTGCCGTTAAAAGACAAATTTTCGACAAAAAATTAACTGTCTGACTCTGGAATCAATTATATTGACGAGGACTGTTGACATCGTGTAATAACAGCGAATGTCAATTAATTTTGTTTGAGTATTTGTATATATTATTTATTTAGTTAAAAAAGAGGAAAAATTATATCATAATGATGTTATGAAAAGGCTTTCATATATTATTATGTATTTATTTAAGTTTCTTTTGTTCATTTATTTGATTAATAATAGTTTTGTTTGATTTTCTAATTCATCATATTCATCTTTTAATATAATCATTTCTCTTTTATTCTTTTCTTTTAATTTATTTATTTGATTATTTATACCAATAATACGTTCTCTTATATTTGAAATTGGACATTTTCTTAAACTTTCTTTATCAGAAATATCCTCTTTTATAGCATTTATAAATATCCACATATCATCAAGATCACGTTTTGAATATGTTTTATATTCATTTAATTCATCATCTAAAGAACGTCTTTTATCTTCAATTTCTTGTATTTTACGTTTTATATCAATTTCATCATAATCATCTGGATTAAATTTAATTTGACTGCATTCTAAATATTTTCTTTGTGATTTTAAACGTGTTATTTCACATATTAATGCTGTGGCAGATTTTTTTACAATTTTTGAATTAAGTGTATTACATATTGTTTTTTTAGCAATAGTACCAGTACCAGTAATCATATCATTTGTTTCTGATACATTTGATTTTATTGATGAAATATTATTTGTTTCTTGCATTGGAAATGGTAACGTTGACATATTATTAATTATTTTTACTTTTTTCTGATTCCCTTTTTAAAAAAAAAATTGTATTTTTTTTTTTTAAATTGATTAATTTTTATTAAGATTTAATAAAAATTTAAAATAAGATTTGATTTATATAAACTGACAATATTACAAAAGTCATTAATATACTTAAAATAAAAAAAACAAAAACAACAAAATAAAAATTAAGTTTGGTTGTCAAAATAATTTTTTTTTGTTGCCGAAAAATATTCGATTGTATTGAAAAAAAAAATATGGTTAAATATATTTATTTTAGAATTTTCAGAATACATATTTTATAATAAAAACAAAATAAATAATAAATTGATTGGTTACTATGTTTTAGGACATTAACACCAAATATTGTTTATGGTTACAACTGAATAAATACAAATGTTCGAAAAAAAAAAAAGTTTAATCAATAAGTAATCGATTTTATTAAATATAAATAAAGATAACATAATATTTTAACATATTGCATATATACATATATACATAAATATGCATTCTCAATATTTAAGAACTGTAAAAACTATTCAATTATGATTAAAAAAATATAAGTATACATTTTTTGCGGAAATGGTTGGAAATTGTCAAAGAACTTAATATCTTCCAACTATAGTCAAAAAATAAAGGGTTCATACGAGTCTTCTTAGAGTCCAAGAGACTTATTTGTTTGTTGTTTGATAAGGGAGAGTAGGGACAGATTACAATACTAATACCTACATATTGCAATCGGTTTACAATCGGTTATACACTCCTGCTCAATAAATTTCTCATTTGTCATAGTACGTTATCGAGCCAGACAATATTCGTTACCCCTAAAAATCAATTAACAAATTATGATGAAGTTCTTTTATGATTTTTTTTGTTTGAGATTCTTAACTGTACGTATAGTGTTTTTGCGATGATAATATTGCGTGCTCTTTACTGTTTTGCAACAACAATTAACATTTTAAAGCAAAATTTTGCTGCCCATAATTTTTTTAATTAATTTTAATTAAATATGATTATAACATTATTGTAATGGTCTAAATTCTAGCGGATCAAGACTACAAATTTTTGTCTAGTTATTTATTTGTAGGTAGAGATTGCAAATGTACACTTAGACCAGTTTAGGCCCGTTGCAAAACCACGGATTAGTATTTTCTTCTAATTTAACCATTGGGAGCTTCATACAAAGCGTTGAAAAATTAATTATCTCCGACAGATCGAAAAGATTATTTAAGAAAAATTTCCCCAGACACTCTCTTTTTTTTAGAATAATAATATATTCACACAACAGATAAAAGATTGATATTATTTATAACTGGAGAAAATAAAAAATAAATAAATAGTTAAAATTAATGTTAAAAAAAAAGGATTGCTTATAAAAATAATTAAACTTTATGTTAGGATTTTAAATAAAAATTCTACTTAATAAAATAAGTAAGCATTTTTTTAAACAATACAAGTACTTAAAGTACCTAAAATTATTTCATATTACTAAGTTAAGTATGTATATCTAATTGCTTACGTATAGTTAAATTTATACGTTATGTTTAATTTATGTTGTAATCAATTTTTGGAATATGTAACACCATTTTGCACATACACATATATATTATATTATATATGTAATATGTACCTATTAATATGTAATCTTTTGTAGAATTAAAATACTCGATAAGAAATAATTAAAAAAAACTTAGTTAAGTTGTTTATTATATAATAATTAAAAAAATTCATAAGTACTTATTTATTTATTCGTAGATTAGTACTTATCAGTTTTACTTAAACCTAAAGTCGGATTCCAAATCATTATAATTAATCATATCATACATAATATATGTAATTATACTTAATCTTTAAGAACGTTATGTTTTGTTTTTTATTTTACATAATTATGAGTAAATAATATGGAAATAAAATGAAAGCTTGTTTATTTTTTTAAATAAGTACATACATAAGTAAGTATGAAAATAAAAATGATTATAGATTATTTTGTATACCAAAAATATTTTTAAAAACTTGTGATGCAATTATTTTTCGAAAAATGTTAGTAAAAACTCCAACACAATTTTTAGCTAACTTTAAACTCTCTTCATATCGTATTATCTAGAATAAAGGTAGTCATTCATTTTTTACAATGATTTCCAAAATTTCAATGTGTTGTTAGTAAAATTTCAAGACAAAAAAAAGAAAGAAAATAAAGTATATATATATACATACTTATTAACATTTTTTTTTTTTCTTTTGTATTCCTTTTATTGTATCAATTTCTATTAGACATGTTGTAAAGCAAAAATTTAGAAATTAAGGTATAAACACAATTCTGACCATTGATTATCGATCACCATCGGCGACATTCGCTTCGTTCAACTATTTTTCGTCAAATGAAACATAATTATAGCGAAACTAAAAATAAAAATAAATACAAATAAAAATATAAATAAAAATTTTCAAAATAACTATTAAAAAAATATTAAATAATAAATTAGTCAAAAATTGTACGGATTTTAAAAAATGTAAATAAGATAGAGACGCATGTCATCCATAAATATTTGATCTATTACCGACACAATTTTTTCATATGTTAGAAATAAGCAAACAGACAGTTAAATTTAGTTTTAAATTTTTTGTATACTTTTTTTTATTAATAAGAATGATAAAATGTCAAATGTTAGAGATAGATAGAGTTATAAAGATAGCGAAATATAGCTTATGGAAATACGTTTGTCATGCACACGTCCCGTTTGTGGAACCATATACCATTACATGTGTTCCCTAAAGTTGGTAATTCATATGTTGGTGTACGATTTACTTATTTAAGAAATACATTAACATCTTTCTTCAAAATATCCTTTCAAATTTTCCTACATATCTCGCCATAATCCCAATTTTCCTAATTGCAATTTCCCAAATCATGCTTCCCACATCCCTATTACCAAAACCAAACTGTTCATTTGTATTAAAGGTTCCATCCTAAAGTTTGGTTTTAAAAGGGGAGTGGTTTTGATTGGTTAAAGTTCAACACTATCCTGAGGAATTACGTATGCAATTCCTCTTGATGACTTTCGAGTTTTCCTTCAACCCTCGTAAAAAAAAATATATATAGATTATGAGTGAAAAATTCATTGAAAATATATTTAATGCAGTACTTAAAGGAATTATAATTATGAATAATTTTATAGTGAATAAAATTATTTTTTTAATCAATAATAATTGATTAAAAACAAAATAAAACACTATTTCTATAAACAGTACGTATTTTTTTAATTTTCAATAAATAATATATGACGGTTAGAAATGGTAATGCCGATTATAGAATTTTTAAAATATTTTCATGCGAAAGTAATAGGACCATTCGTCTAGTACTCTATTCTGTTAAAATTTACATAATATTAAAAAGTATATTTTATTTATTTTATTTACATTTAAAATTTGTATTACAAATGTGATTGTAAAAATTCAATATTTTATATTAAATTAAGTTTTATAGACAAAATTTGAAAAAAAAAATCTTAATATGCTAGTTATAAGAGACTCTACCTTACTTCAATTACATCAGAAAAAAAAAACAATTTTACTTAAGTAATAAAAAGAAATTTGAATTAGAGATACTTAAATGTCAAACCCGACCATTAGCCAAAAAAAAAGAGAAAATATTTAAATCTCGGCGACGACGAATTTTTGATTGAACGGCGATAATGAGTAATTATACTAAATAATAGTTATATACATAGTGTTTTAGTTTTTTAGTCGCGAATTTTATGTCGATGGACGGAATTGTGTTTAAAGCTTTAAAACAGAAAAAAAAAATTTAATAAAATAATGAAAACAATAGATAATTTAAAAAATAATTTTTTTTTTTCAATTCGAAAGTATTTCTTGATTATAAAATGAGGCTAATATTGACTAATAATTTTTTTTTTAATACGATTACATATTATTTGTATATATTATTCATAAGTAGATATATATATATTATACATATATAGTATATGCATATTAATACTATTTATGTAGAATATTATTATTTTATAGTTTCAAAGAACAATATTAAAAAATATTTTAAATAAATAAATAATATACAATTACTTAATTATTAATCATTTTTTTTTTTTAAATACATATTTAATATTATTTTATTTAACCCTTTGTCACCGTTTACATACAGATCACAATATATAGTTACATATAATGATCTAATATTAATTTGTTAACCATTATTATTTTTTAATATAAATATTTTATAAATTCGAATTTTAAATTATTTAGTAATTGTTAAATTTAAATCTTAACATAACTATATTTTATCATTTATAGAGAGTTAACACTTTCTTATATAAATTTAATATAAAATTTGAAAAACTTATTTGATAATACGAAACAATAAAATTGTTAAGTACTTACACAGTTTTAAGTTTTTATTAGGAAATATATATAATTACATAAGTAGATATACATAAGTATTAAGTATATATATATGTATAAGTATATATATGTTTTTTTAAAAATGATATAAAAGTATTTAGACTTAATAGGAAGTTTTTAAGTCGTCTTTAAGTTTATCGAAGTCTCAAGGCCACTTTTCTTTTTTATTTAATTAAAATAAGTATATGTTATAAGTATATAATAAGTACTTAACATTTATAATATTTATATTTTTCTTGAATTAAGATAAGGAAATTTAAAATAAGTCATTAATATTAAAAATTGTTACCTTGTAAAAAAAAGTATTATAATATGTAAGTATATATAATCATTCAATTAAATTAATTATAATAATTTGTATTGGTTATATAAAAAAAAGTTTAATACATATTTTATTTACTAGGAAAAACATTTATGTATATATACACTTTAAGTATAAAGACTCTAAGTAGTTTTGTATAAACAACTTTTTCATCTAATTTTTATATTTTCGAATAATATGTACGTATATGCGCATTTTTTTTTTTTTTAATTATTAGTTAGTACAAATAGGATCTATGATGAAATTCCTAATCCCAAAATCGCTAATTCTAAAATCCAAATTCTCGAATTCCAAAATCCAATTTCACAAAAGCCAAATTCCCAAGATCTAAATTCAAAAAATCCAAATTCCACAGATCCAAATTCCCTAAATTCAAAATTCAAAAATCCAAACTGAGCGCGGCGTTAATAATACGATTTTTTTTATTTTTGGATTTTGTCAAGTTTGGATTGAATTAAAAAGAAATATTGTTTTTAAGTTATCTACACAGACAATAGATATGTTTAATGTTACAAATTTAATTTTTACTTTTTCTAAGGGTAATAGCCCAATTTTATGGCGTATTTTTTTTTTGTATAAGTGGAGTTGCCGTTTGTAATTTTAATTTTTTCAGTATAATTTTTGACGTTTGGATTTTTTAAATTAGGATTTCTTAATTTTAGATTTTTGAAATTTGTATTTTGGGAGTTTGGATTTTGGGAATTTGGATTTTTGAAATTTGGAGTTTGGGAATTGGGATTTTTAAGAAATTAGGGGTTTTGTCTCATTTGGATTTTGGAAATACGGATTTTGTCTGATTACCTTCAAATACTATTTAATTATTTAATGCAAAATGTTATACTTAACTAAAAATGTACGATTTTTGAATTTTAGTTTAAACTTCAAAATTTATAAAAAATCTGTAACATTGCAAAATAATGTTGTACATTAGTATTTAATGAGCTGATTGTAAACAAATCAAATTAGGCATTTAATTTAATATATTAATAATAAACATATTTTTTTTTAGAGCTTTGCTTTTCTGTTATTACTCATACCATACAATATGTCATACAGACGGTGACCATTCTGTAAGTATAATTAAGAACATTTTTAAAACTAAAAGGAAACGAAAAAAAAATTGAATAAAGATTTAACTTTTTTTTAAAATCATTTACAATGAACATAAAAAAAAAAAAACCCCCCATAAAATTGGGCTATGAGTTATGACCCTTAGAAAAAGTAAAAATTAAATTTGCAACATGAAGATTAAAGATATAAAGTTGTCTATTAGAATTTCTATGTAAGTACTTAAATTTTATTTAAAATAAAAAGTATAAAGTATCTAAACAATTTTTCTAACATCCAGTAATTCCCCATATTTCCTAAATTTCTTTATATTTGATTCCAACTTGATGTTTGGGAGATTTTGTGACGTTTAGTTAGTTAAAGTTCAACACTATCAAAAAGAATTTACGCGTTAATCTCATTAGTGTGTCTTTCGAGATTTTCACCTACCCTCGCCAAAAAAAAAATTATATATTTTCGGTATATCAAACAAAAACATAACTACATATTCTTATTACATTACATATATATATGTAAATAAAAAACAAAGAGTTTTTTAACAAAAAAAAAAAAAAAAAACTAAAATAAAATAAAAAAAGAACAGACGGTACGTTTTTATCACAAATATTCTTTATCCTTTCTCTGTTATACAATATTAAACTGTTACCACAGGAATTTTAAATTTAACATCGAATTCATCATTAGTCTTTCTATAACTATATGGTGGAATTAAATTTACATTTTTTTCTCGATGCCATCTTATTATGAATAAGTATGTAGGTTAGGTATGTTTATTTGAAACTTAATAAAATTATTTAAAGTAAATATAAAGAAAAATAATTTACAAGAAATTTAAAAAGTACAAGAAATTTAAAATTGATAATGGCGCATTCACAATGACAAATTTCATTAACTAGGTGTAAGAAATACCTACTCGTTTTGTAATTTGTATTTCATAACCATTTTATCAATTACAAAATAAAAAATGGAATACCTACTAATTTTTAGTACATTTAATACCCTTTTACGTATAAATTAAAGGCTTTTAGTACGTTATGACAAAAGGGTAGGAAATGTATATGAAATCAGTTTTACTTACAACTAAGTACTTAAGTAGTACAATTTCGGTAATTGATCAACAATATTAAAGAAAAGGTAATAATTATTATTAAAAATTTTACATAAATCATAATGACTTTTTTTTATTTTTTTTATTGCATTTCTCTGCCACATATGTAAATGTGGACAGGAAATTACACAGTCTTTCCTGTTCAGGCGTGGATGTAAATGTTGTAAGGGGGAATAACCTTTTTACCCACTAGGCCACCGAGACCCCACAATGACTTTTTTGAGTAATATTTATTTTAAAATTGAATGAATAAAAAAGAAACAAAAACTTTTAAAACGACTGATGAGAAAATAAAACTCAAAATTTCTTTCAGGAAAAAAAAGATAAAAGTATAGCAGTCTGAAATAAAGTAATTATATACTTACTTACTTACTACTTATGTACTTATTTACTAAGTACTTACTTTGAAACAAATGAGGTATGGCCAGTGTGTGACTGTCACCACAATTGTTAAACTTTTGTTTAGACATTCATTTTTTTATAATTATTATTTATTACATACATATACATATATTGATTTTACAAATGAAGTGTAAGTAACTTACACAAGTTTTTCACGTTTTTGTTTTGTTTGCTTTTAGTGTTTTATTAATTTTTTAAAAAACCTTTGTAATTTTATTGTAAAACATAAAAAAAAAAAACAATTAATATATAAAATGAATGTTGAAAATGAGTTACTATGGCACGTTTTAGGACAAAAAAAAAATCAAAGGTAAGTAGAAAAAAGAAATGAAAAATTTTGTTCTGTTTGTTGATGTATGTATATGACATGTATATACTTATAGATTTTTTATTTGTAATAAGTAAGAAAATTGTAAGCATAAGTAAGTATTTTACTCTATTATGCAAAGCACATAAGTGTATAATCTTTTTAACTATAACTGATAGGTTATAATTTGATCTTTCTTTTTATTTATTTATTTTTTTTTAATGCATTTCTCTGCCACATAAATGTGGACAGGAAATTACAGAGTCTTTCCTGTTCAGCCTTGGCTGTAAATGTCGTAAGGGGCTGTAAATGTCGTAACCCACACTCCCTCGGTGTTTACAGCGTATTTTATACGTTTTTACCCACTAGGCCACCGAAGCCCCTTTTACTTTTTATTCACTTATGTATGTTATTATGTAGTATACATATATATCTTAGCTTTTTACTTCTTATAAAGTAACAACTAGTTGTGACATTAGGTGTCTTTTACAAAATCTTTTATGTGAATTAGCTTTTGTTTTATTTAAGTTGCTACCATAGTTTCACTCGACTTTATCTAATTATATTTGTTCGATAATAACTATACACTTTGTTATTAAAATATCAAAATAAATATAATATGTAGTTTTTCTATTCTATTTTCTATTCTATTCGTTTTCTATTGTCTGAAATATATAGAATATACATATGTCTATATATATATATATATATATATATAAGTATGTGTCTTTATTGTATAAGACATGATATATTACATTTTAATAGGAATATTTATATACTTACTTAGGATGAATATTTATAGAATGTATTTGGGGGATCAAAACAAACAAAAAATTGTACTGTAAGGGAGGAGAGTTTACTTCTGTCGGTTCTTGAGGTAATGGGACTTAAAGTTTTGTTTTAGCAGTTTTGTTTTAGCTTTAGCAGTTTTAGTTTTATATGTTTCGAAATTGATCCCTTCAAATAATCCTTTGATTAGAATTCTAAATTCAAATACATATTTAATTATGTTAGTATAATTTGTTAGTTATTGTATTTAAGTTAACTTTTAATTTAATTATATAACTAAGTAAGTATATTTAAAAAAAGATATATTTTTTTCATTTTCGTTTAAAACAACTTAGTATATAGTTAGGTACTTATAAACGAAATTTTCCTACTTAAATAAAAATTTTAGGTTAACTGCAGTAAAAATTTGAAACATAGCTCTATTTAAGAAAAACTTTTGCAAATTATACAATTTAAGGAGAAAACAAAGAAGAATAAACTGGTTATATTGTTATAGTACTTACTTTCTTTCTTTTTTTTTTATATATTTAAAGTTAAATCACCAACAATTACAAACCTAAATCCAAATTACGTATTGCTAAGTGATTTATTTAAATTTCTCTAACTATTAAAAAAATTCAATAATCCAATTCTTAATTGAGAATGTGTCAATTAAGTTTGTCTATTTGGTATTTTCTAAATGAATTAGTATGTAATTTCTATAGGTTCCTAGTTATAGGTAAAAATTAGTATACTTAAGTATGTATTTAGTAAAGTTTTGAGTTTTCTTGAAAAGAAAATTCTACAATGAATGCAAATTTATAACTTACTTTTAAAAAGAGTTTTTCTTTTATTTTTTTTTTATTATTAGTACTTATTGTTTGGTATTGTATTACGCGAGCAACGAAAGAAATGGAAAAATCAAAAGAAAATATTAAACTTATGAACTTTGGTAGTTATTTTATATACATATATATATATTTTTTTTGTTATTAAGAATAACTATTGTTTATTTATTTAAATAAAAAGAAATAATTAATAAAAAATAATAACTAATAAATGGTCAGACAAAAAAAAAAAATGATAACAATGAAATGCTGTAATAAAACACGTGAATAAATTAAACTTTTAAAAATTTAATATTATTAAATTACAATAAAGACATGTACATATACTTATATACAAAAAACTCTATATCATAATATTGTTAGCTAATGAGAGAAAAATAATTTTCGATTTAATAGACAGCCATTTAAAAATGTTCACCTTAAAAACAATAAAGAAATTCTATGCCAATGCACCTTAACAGGAATTAAATATTTACCTTCAATTACTAATTGTATTAAATTATTAGTAATCGCAAACTTTAAAAAAATCACGTGTAAATATATCTTTAAAATAACTACATACATCAATAAATATAATATACGTATAGAAGTATACTAAGTATGTGTATATATAATATCAAAAATTGTATTATATTATATGTATGTATACATTTAAAAGCTATGTATTTTACGTTATTATAATTTATGTATATAAGTTTAACTTTATACAAAAAATGTTTTTCTTTTGTCTACAAAAACTTTTTAGTTTTTTATTTTTTTAAAGGAATTTTGGAAGAAATGAATTAAGTACCATATATAATAGACATATTCACATTTATATATAATTATTTAAATAAATTACTGCATTTTCAATTTTCTTAATTAAGTATATTGTTTCCGATTATAACAAAAAAAAAAAAAAAAATTTAATTTAAGTATAAATAATGGACAAAGTAAGTATATAATAATTATAAGTATAACTATTGGATTTTTTTTTTTTTGCAGTGCCTAGTACATGCGTAAGTTTGGATTTATAATTAATTTAAAAATCTATTATCTTATTACGTGTATACTTTATAATTACCTACTTTGGAAAATTCATTACTTTTTTTCTATTTTTTTTTTTCCCCAATAGTCATATTAAACTAATAAATTTTTTTTTTTTTATATGTAATCTTGGAGCTTTGATATTATCTAAGTATTCTATATATTTTATTATATACTCGTATGTATTTACTTAATTTTTTTTTTTTTTTTGCTTATTGTTTTGTTTTACTCATTTTTATGACAAGTATTTTGTTTTTTTTGTTTTTGTTTAAGAGATATTTGCATACTCAATTTATCATTATTTCAGTTTTAATATTTACATAAGTTTTATTTTGCAAAAAAAATTTTTTTTAGAATCGCTTTAGACTACTTATAATATGTTAAAAATCATATGCCATGGGATATGGTTAAATAAAAAACAGAAAAACCGCTGTTGATTAGACAAAATGTAAATTTTTCCATATCCACAAATGTAAAATCTATCAATTTCCATAAAAAAAATTTGAAATTAAAGATAGAAGAAATTTATAAAATATCAGAAAGAAAAAAATTAAACAGGAAAGATGATAAGATTTTGTGCTGTTCTTAATATTAGCAATAAAAAAAAAAAAAAAAAAATTAATAAAAGGAAAAAAATTATGTTATTCTGAACTTTTAATTTTTTTTTACAATTAAGTAAGTTAATTTTGTTCACAATTAACTTACATATATATACATATATGTATTATAGAATAACAAAAGTTTTCAAAATTTCACAGGAATCTCACCAGAGTCATTTTCCAAGCTGATACTTAAGATAACTAATATGATGTTAAATTTTCCGCAACTAAGTATATTTTGAAAATTTGTTATGTTATTCAATAATTTTTAAAATTATATCCCTAAATTTAATCCGCACATACAATAAAAATTTTTTTTTTATATTATATCGTCCAGATATAAATACCTGCCGATATTTTTAGGACCCTTTTGCCTTTAGCATGTGGGTCATATCTCGGTACAAGTAGTCAATTATAATTAAGTATATTTAAAATTTTGTTTACATTATTTTATTATATTTTATATATTGTTTATGACCTGGCCAGAGTTTGAACCCGAGACCTTTCGCCTGAAAGATCGGTGACTTACGCACTGCACCATTGGTCAGATAATAAAATTTTATATTGAAAAAAAAAAAAAAAAAACATAAGACATGTCATGTGATAAAGTTGTTTTTACAATGTTTACACTATCTATTTTTACATCTGACACATTTAATTTAGTATGTCATATTATGTAGTTTACATATAATCGATTGCAGTCTTTAAGGCGTTTAACCTACTTTTTTATTTGAAACTTGTATAAGTTAAATTATCCTATTCAGTACACGATTATAAAATATAGTAAGTATACTTATGAATCAAAATTGTTAAAACATCAGACTTTCATCAGACAAACATCTTCAAAAAAAAATTATTTAATAAATCTAAAATTATTTAATCAATTAAGATTTTATATAATCAAAAAACTTACACATTTTTTTTTTTTTTTTTGGGTAGAAACATTATACAATAAATATAATCCTTAAAAAGAAGTTTGAATCAAAAATTGAAAAAAAAAATTAAACTAAAATTAAGTAAGTAAATAGAACTTCATTAAGAAATTAAGATTAAGAAATACACTTATAGTTAGTGTTAATCTGAAATCAAATTCTTAACTAAATTTCCAATATTTGATTTCAAATTAATTGATAATGATAACTCTATTGATAAGTATATTTAATTTTTGTTTTTGTCATGTTATCTATATACTAAGTTAATTTATTTACAATTCAAATAAGAAAACACTAACCAGATTAGATTTCGTTTCATTAATGTTTTAAATAGTAATTATACTCGTAATAATAAGTAAATAGTTAGTACTTATTCGTTATTTCATTTTTATTATATTTATATTTACTTATAGTATATATAGTTACAAAAAAAAAATTATGATAAACTATGTAAATTAGTTACTTAAGTCTTTGATAACATTCTCTTTCTTATTATTATGTAATTAATCCCAACAATTAAAACAACTTCATTTAGAAATTGAATAAAAAAAAATGTAATCATTCAAAAATGATATTTTAAAACTTTATAAAAGAGCGAGGGTTTAACGGCACTGATATCAAAATTAAAAAGTTTACAAGAAAATTAACTAGCAAACCGGTTAAAATTTTTTTATCGTACTGTTCTAGCATTTAAAAAGAAAACTATGTTGTAAACCAAGTCCAGCTATTTAGAAAACAGCTACGGGAACGAACCGCGTACCTCCGTCAATATTATTGTTTTTTTTTTTTGTTTATATTGGCTTTTCTTTTAAACTTCTGTTGTAATGCCTGACTATTAAATTTTGTTTCTCCTTTCCACTCATATACTTAAAGAGTAGGTATTTTTATTTTGTTAAATGTCGTTTTTCCTACAAATGTCTTTTAGTTAAATTTTTTTTTTGTTGAATGTCTTTTTGTGATTTTTTTTTTGAGAAATGTCCAATCGTCAAGTGAAAAGTTGCAGGTTCCCTCTATTATCTTATACAAGAATTATTTTATTTTTATTTTAAGTATTATAATATATGTATTACGATAACTTATTTTTTATTTAATTATATTTTATACTAATGAAGTATAAGTAATATTAAGTATTGAAAAAAATCTATATTATTTTTTTTTTATTAATCTATATGATTCAGCCGGAGTTTGCACCAGAGACCTTTTAAATAAAAAACCTTATTATCCAGCCAATTTTGTAGTGTCTTAATCACTACACAATTGGCTGAATATCTAATGAAATGAATTCTGTAAATAATTCTTTTAAAATTCCACTAAATAAGTATTATTTTTGGTTATTTTAAATTTTATATTTTTATTGTTTTCATTAAAAAAAATTATGATACTTATGTTATATGTATACATACGTATATATAATATAACATAAATATATTTAATATATATAAATTGAATTTCAAGTAAATTATTGACGTATTTTTATAATAAGTACACATAAAAGTAACACATCTCGAATATTAATCAGTAAAACTATAATCTATCATTCATTATGATTATGACGTATTTGAAAAATTTTTGTCCTTTAAAATATCCTGTGAAATTTAAATTGATTCAATTTTTTTTTTTATTTAATTTATATCTAAGTTTTTCCATTGTTCCATTTAGCTGACAAAAAAAAAAAAAAAAAAAAGAAAAAGAAAAGGTTTGCTTACGTACAAAAATGCACATTTCAAAAAATCCACAAATTCTTCTTCTTCTTCAAAAAAAAAAAAAAAAAAAAAAACCCTAGGACTTTAGCCTCTCAAATAATAACGCATTGAAAAATAAAAAGAAAAACAAAAAACTAAGTATTAAAATTATATTGTATATAATATGTATGTATACTTATATACACGTATAACAATTTCAATTTTATATGTTTGTATATATATTTTAAAAGAAAATCGAAAGATATATATATACATATATACATGCCATTTTTTTTTTGTTTTTTATTATAAAATATTCTATACTCTATTTAGTATATGTATATAAAATATTCTATATTCTATTTAGTATATGTATATAAAATATATATTATAAATATCTACATTTTAAGTATAACCATATATATACAAAACTTATATATTGATTTTTATAGTATATTATTTACTCCACATCATCAGGATTATTTAATAATTTCTTTTTTCTACCGATATTATTATTATTGTTTATGTTATTGTTGTTGTTTTTTTTTCTTTTTTGTTTCGCATTTGCACTATCTAGATAAGTTTTTCATTGCGTCAATTTTGAAATTCCTTTTCATTTTTTTTTTTTTTATTGGTTTTTTCTTTTTTTGCTTTTTGTTGTTTTTTGTCAATAATAAAATATAGTTAGATGTATAAAATTATTTAAATAATAACAAATTTTTCATTCTCTTAATGAATTTATTATACCTAATACATAGTATAGACCTAAAAAAAAAAAAAAAAAAAAAAAAATAAAATAAAGAAAAAACAAAAGAAAGAAAATCTTGGTTAAATAAATTAACTTATCTTTACTACATATAAACATGTATGTATATATGTATGTACATATAAGTTTTCATATTTATGGATACATATAAGTATGTATGTATATTTAATTGTGTACTGACGTCATAAAAATTGCAAGAATCAAGAAAAAAAAAATTTCACATTATATTAAAATATTAACATAACTAAAAAATATTATACATACGCATTCATACATGTATATATATATATTTATATACATACCTTTGTGAAAATGTATATACATATGTATAAAGAACGTAAATTTACGTAAATTTACGTAAATTTTCCATAGTTATATTTTATTTATTTTTCAAAAAGCTTATTACTTAAGATTCGTTTTTTTTTTTTGGTTTTTTTGTTTTTTTTTTTTTTTAACATTTGGCTTATGATAGTATTTAGGTGTAAAAGAGTATGTAAAAAAATGTTTTCTTTTTTTTTGTTTTTTTTTTGTTGTTTATTTTGAAGTAATCTAAACACAATGTCCTTGTAAGTATATATACAAAATTT
The DNA here is from genome assembly GCA_947095535.1 of Poecilobothrus nobilitatus. Classification (NCBI taxonomy): domain Eukaryota; kingdom Metazoa; phylum Arthropoda; class Insecta; order Diptera; family Dolichopodidae; genus Poecilobothrus; species Poecilobothrus nobilitatus. Next base: position 161,082,557 of record OX352773.1, read on the forward strand.
TTATATATTTATGTATATGTGAGTGTGTGTTTGTAAAAATTTAGTATTTAAGACTATACTTATAGAGATTGAATTTATGTATGTATGTATATTAAGAAAATAAAAAAAGATAAATAGATAAATACAAGAACTGCAGACTTTTATAAAAGCAAAGTAAAAATTAAATACATATTATAATGTATGTATGTACAGATATACTTAGTTGTGAAAGAAAATCCTGAATTATATAATATTATGTATTTGTGTATATGTAGGTATATAATAGGTGTGTACCTACGTAAATAATAAATAAAAGAAGAAAAATTCAGAAAAAAAAAACAAACAAACAAATCGATTCGTATTTTTTAACAATTTTACGATTAATAAGTATCCTATATAAATATATCTATGTAATTAATTACATTATTGTGTGTACTACTTAAGTACTTACATTTTTATTCATTTGTATTTTTTTTTTTTAACTTAAATTTAGTACTTATTTCTTTTATAGTTAATTTCTTAATATGTATACGCACTTTTATAATATTACATATTTACTTATATATAAGTATAAAATATATATATGTACATATAAACAAATGTAAGGAAAATAATAATAAAAAAAAAAAACTATTGTCTAGTTAATTTTGTCTAACAACTATAGTTAGTGAATTAAGAGAAAATGAATTTTCTTTTAATATTAATTATAATTTTTGTAAAAATTTTCTGATGACCTTCAGAAAAAAAAAAAAAAAAATTAAGTACTCTAAGTAAGTAAGTTTGTATAAAAAATAAAAAGTAAAATCTTGAGTCTATTATTCAAGTTTATTTCATTAATAACTATACATACTTACACTTATATTCACATCTATAAACATTTTTTTTTTATTTAGATTAAAATATTGTTTATATACGTACTTATTTATTTATTAGGTTTAATAAATATTTTTTTTTAGAATAATAAAATACTAATTTCAATAAATTGAAAAAATACTTATTTCTAATTTTTTTTTTTTTTTTAATTAAGTTTTGTATTGATTTTGTTTAGAATGATATTAAAAAATATCTAAATAGGTATTTACTTACTCAACTATTATTTAGAATTTTCAAAAAGAAATTGAAAATTTAGTTACATATTTACATGTTAGTTATAATAAACAAAAAATGTATCAAAGTCACATGGAATTTGGCCATCGTCTTTAAAAAATAAATTTTTTCCGTTTTAGACAATTTTCCGGAAAAAATAATTAAAAAAAAAAATAAAATCACAAAACATCATCACTTTCATCACACAAATTTCACAATAATTAATCAGAATACTTAGGTATTTATATATGCAAAAGTGTGTAAAGAGGGTAAAAACATAATAAGACGTAAGTAACAAAATAAAAGTGTTCAATGGAATTACATCAAAAGAAACTGTTTCAATAAACTTTTAATTTAAACGTATACTTAAGTAACTTTGTATAGCACGTTTTCTAAAAACTTTGAAAAAATTTTGATTAAGTTTATTGTCAGAACAATATTTGATTATTGTTCGTGGATCTGTTGATTTAAAAAACAACTAAGTACCTATATATATAATTCAAATTCTACTGGAGTGCGTTTCGTTTTTTACTCTGAGTAGAGTTTATGAGTTTATTGAATTAACTATCGCACTCACATGCATAGTTAACTTTACTATGCCATTTCAAAACAACTAGAATTAAATATGAATTTGAACTGTTACAAATAGTCGGGAACCTTTATTTCTTTCAAATAAATAATGAAGCCTTAAAAAAAAAATTTTAATTTTAAGAAGTAAATATTATAAGTTCAATTGAACAATTTCGTTTAAAATTATTTCAATATGTAAGTTTATATACATATATATATAATTATATATAAATATTATAATATTAAAATTTGACAAAAAAAGAACAATAATAACCCTTCATAAGACTTCTCCTAATTAAGATTAAAATTTTGTTAACTCAAACGTGCATTTTGAAATGCTAATAATTGTGATGTCATGAAGTTAATTAAACTCGACTTAGATAAATTCGAAACGACTTTATCTATCATATAGTAACTCTAACAACCTGACAGTAAGAAACAAAACTCACTCCTGCATAAATATTTGTTCAATTTCAACAATTAAATTTAAACTCTTTATGTGAAATCCACATACTTATAGTTACTTACATATATATAGCAAAATTTTTGATCCAAAATTTTCGAAATAATTTCCAATTTCAGTGTAACTATAAATATTGATAAAGTTATACATATATATACCTAAGTTAATTTAAAATTTTGAAAAGGAATGAACTGAAAAGAAATAAATTAAAAATATTGAGAAAAGTAAGATTATTAAGAATGAATAAGATAACTTTAGAAATATTTTTTTTTTTAATTCTAAGAAAAATTATTTATTTAAATACAAAAGTTTAGGCTTTATTTGTTTAGCATTACCTTTAGTTTTATACTTACATATATATTATATAATATTCCCCCCGCCCCTCCTCGTTAATAGGAATATTTAAAGTTCTCACTATGCAAAATCAGTAAAAAATACTTCTTCATTTAACTCTCTTTTAGATTCCTTTATTAACTTTGGACAAACATTAAAATCTTTCCTCAAAAAGTCCCTCCAAGTTTTTTTACCCATCTTTCATAATCCTACTTTTTTTTTTAAATCCCTTTTCTCCAAGAATCCCGCACATCTCTATCGTGTAAACCAAACTGTAAATTTGTATGAAAGGATGGGGTTTGGTTGGTTAAAGTCCAACATTATCCAGAAGAATCACGTGCATTTCTGGGTCATTTTTGATGTTTTTTACCGACTCTTGTATTTTTATACTCTCATAAAAAATAGTATGTATCTACGAAGAGGATTTTTATGTTACTTATACTTACTACTTAACTATTAGATCCTTACAATTTTATTTTTATTACTTTAAGTTTAAAGTATTATTACCTATATTAAACTAATTTTAATTAAGTAGCTCACAATAAAAATAAAATTATACCTTCAAAATTTTCGAAATTTCAAAAATATTCAATTCTCAATAAAAAATTCTCGCAAATTTTTAATAATATTTTCCAATTTCACTAAATAATTGTTTTTTATAAACTTTTTTAAAGTTTTCTAAAGTCTTTTTAATAAAAACAAATTTATGTTTTAAGCATGTTTTACTGTTTCTATCTATATATGAAACCACTTTATAACAATCACTTTACTTATGCAAAAACGAAGTACATATATGTATATCGAATATCGCGCATTTACTATCGAATATTTAATTATCATTATTATCTTTTAAATTCAAGGATATTCAGGTAAAAACATTTTTTTTTTAATACTTAGGTGGTCATACGGAGTTAATGTTGGAGGTTTAATAATATTTTAGTATTTAGACACAACAGCCACTAAAAACTACAGATTCTCTACTAGTAGAATAACTATGTTAATTAAAACAACAACATATTTTATTTGTTTTATTGATATTTATGGTGTTTACCAATAATAGCTCAAATAACCAGAATGTGAACCCAGACTTTTATATAACATATTAAGTATATCTATCTTATATTTTTCTTTAGAAGAATAAATGATAAAGAATTATATCTATGATTTTATTATTTTATTCAGAAGAAAATAAATATTCTGTGAATTTATTATTCTTCGATTAATAAAGAATTTTTTTCTTTTAAATACTTAGCATTGTTGTATTCAGTATGCATCTCAATGTTCACACTATAGTGCTACTGCAATTGTAAGATGTAATTGCAAAAGCTCTCCGCGTTCACACTATGTTGTCAGTTGCAATTGCAACTTTATATGTGTGATTCTTCAATATAAGAATGATTTTGTGTGTATCATAAAATTTTTTTTGACCTGATAACATTTTTTATTGCTGTTTTACATGTATTGGTGACTTGCAATTGGTTCAACCGCTAAATTTTGGTTGAAAAAGTTGCAACTACATTTTCGTCGTTTTTATTTCGCATAAATTCGTTTTAAAGCATTTTTTAGGAGAAACGAGGAAATGGGAAAGAGAATGAAGAAGTTACAACTGCAGAATGCACCTAAGTGTGAACAGAGGGAATGCATCATATTCTAACGGAACAGATTCTTAAATTTCAAGGAAGTAAGTACTTATATATAATTGTAGTAAATAAAAATTAAATAAATAAATGCTTAAAGATTAAATATTAACATAAAACTTACATTCGGCCTAAGATGGAGTATAACTCTAATACTTATGTCGGCTGACACCTTCCAAACTTCTTTGAGTTACCTCGACAAAGTTCAAAATCGCGCCTTACGCCAATTGGCGACCCTGACTATTAACACTAACACCTTTTGACACGCTTGGAAATAAGTATTAGAGCAGTTTCACTCTTTTATAGATATCTTGTAGGTATAATGACATTCGCTCTAATGAAATAAAGTCAATTATGTCTCCCCTCAAACTATTCCAATGTAACTACCACGAAAAAGGCAACAAATCCTCATTTCGACACTGTGGAAAGTGTAGGTAGTTTAAAACTGATTATGGAAACTCATTCGTTGTGAGAACTGCTAAGATGTGGAACATGGTTCCACTCTGTGGGTTCTCTTCTGACAATATTATTCCATAGTATAATTTCCAACTATTCAATAAGAACTTTTTTAGGTTAATTTCTAATTTACCCTCGAACTGACTCCTTAATATCCAATTTCCCACTCGTTTTCCTGCTCCTATTTAGCTAAACTTATATTTGCATAAAGGAATTCGTTCCTATTGTTTATAGTTAGCGTCTAAAAAAAAAATCTAATTAATTTTTCTAGTTTAATTCTTTGATTAAAGTCTAATTTAAATCTTTCTAAATAGATTATGTAACTACTGAAGTACTTTATTTCAATTTTTATAATTCGTTATTTAATTTTCAATTTATAAATAGTTAGGTATCAAAACTTTGAATAATTTGAATATACTTAATTATTTTTAATTTTCTTCTTTTAGTATTTTTTAATGTGTAGAATTAAATATAAGTAAGTAAAATATTTTAAATAAGAATCCTTTTACCGAAATATTTATTTATTTACCAAAATATCTAAGTACTTATACTTGTATTAATGATAACAGTTTATTAACCTGAAACTAAAAATAGTTAAATATATTTTACTTTACTTACTTATGAGCTAAACAATTTTTTGTGTAGGTCGTATATACGTATATTATACATTATATAATATACTTATATATATATATATACAATTTATAGTATAGTGAATAATATCAAATGTATATTTTTAAAAGAAAATTTAGTGGGTAATTATAGTACGTATAGTATTTATTATTTTTAAATTTAAAATTTTGTTTAGTTACCATAAAAACGAATACCTATATAATGTTCTATTAATATTACTGACAAAATTCACAAGAAGTATAAAAACGTAAATATAATATATATATATAAGTATACACCTTCATTAAGGCAGATCAGTTCATATGTTTACAATTTAAAAATAGTTATACTTACTCTAAATATTATTACAATTTTATATATACATACTTAGATTTATAAACGTAAATATACTTAATTGTTTTTTTTTTTTATTTACTCATTTATTTATTTATTTTTAATATTGAAGGAATTTAATTTATCAAATTACAAGAAAAAGAATAAAATTGAACTTATTTAGTTATTTATGATTTATCGAATTTACTTATTGAATTTTTTTGCTTTGGATAAATACTTACTTAGTTAGGTACTTAGGTATAATTATATATATACTTATCAAAGCTTAGAACATTTTTTTTTTCCTTTGCACTTTTTATAAGGAGCATATGGCATCCATTAAGTCATTTAACCGGAAGAACCCATAGACAAACAAATCAGTTGCAGAAAGTGGAGATGGATAGGTCATACGCTTAGAAAGTCAAATACAAGCATGAATTGCTTTAGAGTGGAACCCTCGAGGTAAAACAAGGTGCTGCCGCGCTTTGGAATAATCCATCAAGAATAGGCTAAATGTAAAATAGCATAAAATATCAACGCGAAACCGCGTGAGATGGAGGTATCAAGTGAAAGCCCTATGCTCCCAAGAGGATTAAGGAAAAAAAAATTAATTTAATACATATTCATATTTGTCTAAAGTTTCAGTTTGAGGAATCAACAAGTTCACTTTTCACTAAACCGTTGAATACTCAAATGTATTTATTTAACAAGACTCTATGAATCACAAATATTTTTTTATTTCTATCATTGCGTCTATATGAAATTATAGTTACAAGAATTACTTTTTATTTTATAATATAAGTATGTATACTTAAATACATATTGCGATATGATATTTAAGTACTTATAGGATATTTATATATGTATATACAATTGAAGGATATAACATTAATATAAAATTAGAGGATATAATTTTAAAAAAATAAAATGCCGCTTAAATAATTGTAAGTACCTAACTGCAAAATCACAAAGTTTCTGTAAATAAAATAATTATCTAAGTATCATACGTAACAACATACTTAAGTAGGTATATTGTTAAATTCTAATCCTTCATTTATTTACTTATTATAAGTAGCAAAAGATATTTTTAATTAAAAAAAATATTGTTATTATTAGTAAAAGATAAAAATTAATTTTCATAATCTGTATTTTTTAACTACTTAAATACTTATGGTAAATAGTTTCTTAACTCTTTATTTGTATTAAGTCCAAAGTATATTAAACTTGTAACTAACTACTAGATATCAAATTAAAACTAATTACAAATTTCTAATTACTTATACTTAGTTTTTATAAAATAAGCAGCAAACAGGGAGGGAGTTTGGGTTCGAATCCCACCCACTTCGCAAGAATAATTTCCCCTTACGACATTTACAGCCACACCTGAAAAGGAAAGGCTGTGTAATTTCCTTGTCATATTTATGTGGTACGGGGGAATAAACCAAAAATAACTGATAGTTAAGTACTTAAATACTTACATATAGTTAAATTCCATTTTTAAAGATTTATAATTGTATTTAATAGTTGTTTATTACCATATAGTTCAGTATGTCATATACTTGTACAAGAGTACATACTAATATGGTAAGAATTTGATTATGAATAATTTGAAAAAAAAGGAATAGATCGCTAATATAAGTGGCGATATCATTTTTTAACAAGACTTTTGATAACCTATAAAATATATAAGATAAGTTCTTATTTATTTATTTTTTCAACTTTTTAATTGTTGTCTTACTTAGTTAAATTTGAATAGAGGTAAGTATATTATTTCAATTAAGTACCTACTTAAGTACTTAAATTTCTTTTTTATTTTATACTGAGTTCATATATATATGTAAGTAATTTTCAAATAATTTTGTGTCAAATTCATTTTAAAACATTTATCTTCAATGGTGGGTTATTTTTGTTTAGATAACATACAAAATACGGGTTTAGTGGAAATTCTTTTAAATTCAAATAAATTAAGTTAAAAGAATTTTATTTTAATAATCAGGCGTCAGAACAGAATTAATATTATAGAGGTCGAATAGTATACTGGTACGTAGGCACAACAGACACTAAAAAACTACAGATTCTTAATAACTAACTAAGTATATGCCCATACTTATTTTACTTAAGTACTTAAGTTAAATTAAAAAATATAATTTTTTTTATATAAAACTACAGATTATTCTTAAACTTAATTAAGTACATAGTTTGAATATTTAAAGATATTAAGTACTTAATGTTTTTAAAAACTAAAGTCTAAACTAAACTAAAAACTAAAGATTAAGTAAATTAACAAAGTATAACTAAGTAACTACGATAATTTATTTAGATTTTACATCAAAAAAGTAGGGAGTTAAAAATATTTCCATATTAAGTACTTTCTTTGTAAAAATCCGACTTTCTTTTAACAAGACAATTTAATTTTGTTTCAAGGGTGCCTTCATATTATTCAATTTTAAAATCTCAAAGTATGTAGTTAAAATATTAAAACACATACATTTCATAGGTTAATTATAAGTATATCTTAGCAGTTTATGGGCAATAAAAATACAATAGAAATTTTATTGTAAGTTAAGTAATTTACAATTTAAAATGTAATTTAAAATTTAAATAAACATTTGCATAACATAAATGTATAAGTAAGTCCTTATATATTTACTTATTACTGTACTAAATGGTTTAATAACTACTCTTTTTATATAAGTAGATACTTAATTACCATATTTAAATTTGAATTTCCTCAATTTATACTTTACGTATAACTGTTAATACTAAACTTTATTAATACTTAATTAATTAAATATTTATTTCTACTATTAAAAAAGTACCGTCAATTTTTACTTATGTGTATTCAATAATGTTATTAAGTCTTTTTTTTTTCCTTGCAACTTACTACTTATTGGTGTTTTTTTTTTTTAGTTCAGATTTGTGCTCAGATATCAGATAACAGATATCCAGTACATAGAATACGTTCTAAACAGATTAAAATCTCTGAACGCTCCGAAATAATTTTGAAATAGAATAGAGCTTTAAGCTGTCAAAAGTATCAAATCATATGATAAATTTTATCAAATCATAATAAAATTTTTGACATTTAAATTCAAATGCTCTATGATATCTGGAAATGAAAATCGAACATTTAGATAATACTTTGAGTGCACTCTGAATGAAAAAAGAAACACAAAAGATAAACTCTGATCATTCAGAGTGAAAAAAAACACAAATTTTTTTTTGATAGTTCTGGCTCTGCTCTGAACTAAAAAAGAAAAACACCCTATAAGGAGCATAGGGCATTTACTAAGTCATTTATTATCATATATTTGACAAAGTTTCAGTTTCTTGAATGATTAATTTCACTAAGCCGTTGATTTCTCGGTTGTAGCTACTGTACAAGAGTGTGAGATGTAAATATTTCTTTTATTTCTATGCTAAGTATCTATTATACAAATCTTATACAAAAATTATTTGTTTATTATTATGTTATATTAAAATATGATGAGATATAATAATAAATTATAAGATATATGTAAGTACTTATATATATGTATATATACTTACTTATCTTTTATTTAATTATATTTTACTAATTATATATTATAAGAAAAATCTATATTAAGTACTTATTTTTTTATTAATTTATATGACCTAGCAGGGCTTTGAATCTGAGACCTTTCGAATGAAAGGCCGGTGTCTTAATAACTACACCATTATCTGAATTAAGTAAGTAATCAATCAATATTAACGGTAAATACTTTTAAATAACAATATATAACAGAGTAAATAAACTACTCTTTTTTACTTTCAACTACACCATTCTTTGACAAAGAGTAGATAGGAGTAAATACAGTTATGTTAAATTAGCGTTCCAATTCAACTCTTCAACTTCTCTTTTCGTGTAAGAGGTACACAAACAATATAGAAATAAGTTAATATAACTATATGCTATAGATTTGTTTTCAAAATAAATTTGTCAATAAAGCATCTGATTAGATAAAATAATTAATAATATAAGTAACTATATATGTATTTAACTATACATAATAAAATAAAAAAAAATAAAAAATTAAGTAACAAATCTTAGCTAAGTAAAGATAGAATTTCTATATTTACTTATTATGTACTTATTCTATATCATATAAAATTGTACTTATTCAAATAAAGCTAAATATTAGCCTATTTTTTTTTGTTTTTATCTGAAGTCTTAATAAATCTTTGAATAATATTTGAGTAAGTATGTAATCATAATAAGTACATATTTTCATGTAATAATATAAAAACAAAATTAAATGTTTTGATAAAATTAGTGGATGCTTAAGAAAAAGTACTTAACTTACATTAAATATTTATTTATTTATTTTTTGTAACGAATCAAAGACAAGTTAAGCACTTAAATTTAAACAAAAAAGACGAAAGAAATAACATTTTAAAAAGAAATGTGTAAAAAAAAAAACATAACAAGTACTTGTAGTTAAGTATATCTTATACTTAATAATGATAAATAATTAATACCTAAATTAATACTATAATTACATACCTTTGATTTTGTGACAGTATTTGAAGCTAATTTAACAACCGCAAAATTGCCCTTTCCTATTGTTTTTTCCAATTCATAATATCCAACACGAACCAGTTTATCAACTAGTATTTTGCTTGTTGATGGAACTTTATAATTTTCAGCCATTTTTTTCGTAATATACTTATTTTATGTATATAAATTATATTATATATAATATGTATATAAAAGTTAAAAAAAAAAAAAAATTTGTTTTTTTTTTTTTTATATATAATTTTATTGTATAATGAAACTCAACAACTTAAAAAATTAACAAATTTGTATTTTTTTTTTTTTATGTAAATATTTAAATTTCTTATCAACTCTGATGTGATAAAAATTAATTTTTTTTTTAATATGCAGAGCTTTAAGTATTCAAAATAATAAAGATATTTTTTTTGCCATTTAGACATAATAGGTAAGGCAATCTTCTATTTTTTTTTTTTTTTATATTTTTATATTTTTATTATAAATTTTTATACTTATATTATATTTTTTACCTTTTGTTTTAATATAAAACCAAAAAAAAAAAAAAAAAAAAAAAAAAAACAAAACAAAATAATCAATTTTTAATGTAAATTCGTTATAATAAATAATGAAAAATTTTATTTATTAAATTAAATATAATATTTTTAATTATTATAACAGAAACTATGATTAAAATACAATATAGGTATTATAATATATAGTATTCGTAATATATAATTTTCCATTTGTAATGACGGAAGGAAATGTATTTTTGTTCTAGTTCTATATACCAGGTGTCTCAACATTTCACAGTCAGTCTCAAAAGGGATTGTTAATGATTTCACTATTATGTTTTTTTTTTCACTTTTTTTTTTTTAATATCTATTAATCATTAATTTCATAGTTTTTAATTTAATAAAAAGGTGGTTATACTTATACATATATACTGCATTATATTAATTCTATATAAAATTGTAATCTTTTATAATTATTTATTTATTTATTTACTTAATTTATCAATTTAATGATTATATTTTATTTTCTTAACTTTAATATTATTTTAAATGGAAATTATTTATTTAGTTAGCATTTTATTAGAAAAATCACAAACATACAAACGAAAACGAAAAAAAAAAAAAAAAAAAAAAACAGAAAAATTGAAATAAAAAATAAAACGAGAGCAGTGATGATGATAATTTGATAAGAGGATACGTAAGGTAATTAAGACAGCAGCTAGCTTTCCGATAGCTCGTTTACTGTTGTTGTGTTTATTTTTTTTTTTTTTGTTTCTTATCTTTTTTTGTATTACACTATACTATAAAATAATATTCTTGATTCGTTTTAATTGTGACAGTATTAATTTTAAAATTTTATAAGAATTGCATTTACAAATAATTTTATTTTCACTTTTTTTTTTTTTATTATTTTTAATTTTATTTATAATAAAATAATTACATTACCAATTAAAAAAGAAAAAGATAGAAAAGAATTAAATAATACACTACACATATTAGAATTTTAACATTACACGACTGTGATCAAAGCAAAAATTATCATTTTTTGCAAGCGATAACGAAAAATTGATTTTCTTTAAATTTTGACATTTTTGATTTCGTTGTTCTTTTTTTACTTTTTATACATACATATATGTATTTCTTACATATTTTTTTTTTTATGATATATTTATTTGTTTCTTTTTTTTTTTTAACTTCAACTACATAAATTCACATTGAAATATATCATGGTGTTTGTTTTTTTTTTCTTTTTTCATTTTTTAATTGATTTATTTTCCTTTCATATTTTTTTTTTTTTTTTAAGTTGTAATTCGTGTTTTTCATAAACTAGGTAATTAAAATTTTAAAAAATAAAAACTATAAAATATATTATTTTATTATTAATTATGTATTATTAAACACGATGTAATGTAATCTTAAAATTTAAAAAAAGAGTATAATTATTTATCGCGACTTTTTTTTTTTTTCTTTACTCTACTTAATTTTGATCAAGTATTTTTTCACACAAAAAAAAAAATTATGATTAGGTTTTGAATGTGGAACTAAAATAATATATTTGACAGTTTATATTATAACAATGGTAGCATTTATAGATGAATGCGTCGATGTTATATGTTGGTTAGAATATTGCCAGAATAAAATTATAAAATTTTATTTCAATACATACATTTATATTGAAAAACGTATTTTTTATTTTTAAATTTTATTTTTGAAGAAAGAATGGCTATGTTTCGTTTTTAAATATACGAAAAAAATAAATATTATAAAGTTTTGAATTTAGTAAAGAAACTAAATACACTAAAAAATAATAATATAAAGTAAAATAATTTCTATGATAACAAAAAAAAAAAATACTTAATAATTTAATGATAAAATTTAGCAATTTCAAAACGACATCACTTAAATTACTATGTTATAGATGCAAAATAAAATAATAATAGAAATAAGTTAATTAATTATTCAATATAATATTGTACTGTATATGTTCTATTGTGAATTGTGATTACTATAATTCCTGATTAGTGAACTAGTAGTGAAATGAGTGAAAACCAATATATGTATGTAGTAGGTAGTCCGTAAATGTATACGAATACAAATACTAGGAAAGAAGAATTAGTAGATACAGGTCAGAAACCCTTATTTGAATGATTTAGTTAATGAGTATTGAATAATCATAGTTACAGTATTACCCTAATCCAATATAAATAAAAGCTAAACAAAAGTAGCTTTTAAATGTAGAAAAATACTATTTGCAAAATTAAAATATTTTACCGGTTTTGCAATAAAAATTTAGAATTAGATTAAATACATATATATTTCAGAAAGAAAAAAAAAAAAAAATTAAACATTTTTTTTATTTATCGATCAAATTTTCTTTTAGCAGCTTAAATTCATATTGGAAACTGGGAATTCCCAAGTTTCTTATAAAATATTTCCCATTTATTCCTTTTTTTTAATTTTACACAATACATACATACATATATGTATTTATTCATATTTATTTAAAATTTTTGAATGTATTAGTAATGTGGACTCTAATACTTAAATTATTATTTCCAAATTCCAATTAACCAGGATATTCTGTTATTATGTTATGTTTTGTTTTGTTATGTTTATGCATTGCGCAAAATTCATTCATATCCTTTGACGTCACTGCATTGATAAAAAATTTTCCTGTTTACTATATATACACAATCATAATGAAAAACCGTTACCAAATATACAAAATTTTCGGAAAGAAAAAGAATAACAACATAATATGGTTTTTGTTTTTATTGTTTTTTTTTTTATTATAATTATGAATACACAATGTATGTATGTATGTATGTACTATGTACGTATACACTATACATTAAAACACTGTTATTGGCATTTGGCACTGTTATTATCATATAAAAGAGGTCCTTAATTCATAACATATTTTGCTTTTGTTTTGAATGCAAAAAAAAAAAAAAAAGAATGAAATTGATATTTATGTTTTAGTTTATTATTTTTTTTATTTTTTTATTAGTGTATTGGAAAAAAAAGAACACTCATTGAGTTAAATTATATAATATGTATAGATATAATATATATATATATATATAATTTAAATAATGCGTATAAAACGTATGAATGTATGTAAAATTTTAGTTATTTATCATAAAATATATTATGTATGTATGTCCGAAAAAAAAAAAATTCGGGATAAAAGATATAATGTAGTAAAAAATTTTCCGGGATATCTATTTACCAAAAAAATAAAAAATCATACAAAGTATATACATACAATTAAGATAATCTGTAAAATGTCACCTTTTTCAATGAATTGTAATGATTTAAATAAGGGTACATGAAAGTTAGGTATTTTACAAAAAATGCTAAATAAAGAATTACATACCTATAAATTATAATTTTCATAAAATTAATTGTTATGAATAAAAATTATTTATTTTTTTTTTTTTTAATAATTAGATTCAATACTACTAGTACTAAAACAGTCGGCAACTAAATCTATTATAGATTTAACTACTATATTATTTAATTTATATTGAAATATTTTTTATTCTTATAATTTTTATTATACATTATATATTATTTGGTATTTTACAATAATTTTCATGCCAATTAAAAATATTTTCGTTTTGTCTATTTTAAATTTAAACAATTAATACGTCATGTGCTTTAAACCATGAAGCCCCTATTCTTATATTCCAGTTATCGCGTACCTATATATTAAGAAATATTTTATAAAAAATTGCATATGTTTAGGATGCTAATAAAATAACTCTATTTTTTTTTTTTTTATATTATTGTTGGCTGGCAAATAAGATGCTTTTTCATTTTCATATACATGTACATTTTAAGGATGAAAGAAATGTTTTTTTGAAAGTGAAGTAAATTAAATATTTTTTGTTTTTCGGTTATAAATTTAAAAAATAAAAAAAAAAAAATTTGGCAATGAAGGAAGAGTAAAGCAAAGAAATTATTAAAAACAAAACTCAGATAGTGGCTTGAGGAACAGTAGCAACTTGAGCTCAACCGTGCTCATCATATTTTAATCATTAGTTTTGTATTGGAGTTTAATTTTTATCGAATCTAATTAAGTTTTATTTACATTTCCTAATATTTTTGAAATTTTTATAAATTGTTTTATGGTGCCTTAAGCCTTACATTTTTTTTTTTATATCACAGTGAAAAACTGCTATGAGGCGATTACTTTGTATTTAAATTGTAGTAAAGATGATAGCATAAAAAAATAACGGATATTTGATTAAAAGATGAATTTTTTTTTCTAGATCTAAGGGGCATTTTTTTTTTTTATTAGTAGTTAGTATGTATCAGTATGAATACACGAAGCTTGGAATTTATATTTTGAATTTAAAAATAAAAAATTTAATTAAACTAGAGTAGAACAGATCAGACAGACTAATAATTTCAATAAAAATTAGTGTACATTCAGTCAGAATAAAAATGATACAGGTATATACATATATATATGTATATGTAATTATGTATGTTTTTTTTATCTTTAGTATTTTTTTTTTCCTTTTTTGTTTGTCAGTTCTTGGAGATTTTTTTTTATTTGAATGAAAAATTTTTGCGTTTGAATGAAAAAATAAAATTTTTATTTGTATTGATGTTTGGATAAACTAGCTATGTTTTACTGGGACATTTATTACATATTATTATTATGTATAAAATAATTTATAAATAAAGAAAAAAAAAATATATATGTATATAAATACCTATTTATATAAAAAAGAAGAAAAATGTTTGTATATACCTAGGTATATACCTAATATAAATTTATGTACATATTACATATTATTATGTTATACATAGGTATATTAAATTTTCTGAATACAAATTCTTAGTTCTATTTAATAGAAATTTTATATAAAATTATTATGATAATAATTGCATGTATATAATATATATATATATATGTGTATATTATATTCGTATACATAATATATTATATTATATAATAATAATTATTTTTGTAAAATAAATAGACATGAAAAATATATTAAAATTATTTTCAGATAGTAAAAAATTATTATACAGAAAATGGTATTTTCATTAGAAAAAAATTGTAGAGATATTTTTACGTGTGTAATAACAAAAAAAAAAAGAAAGAAACAAAAAAAAAAAACAAAAAAAATTATGAATGAATTGTAGCGGCTTTTAAAGATAAAATATTTTGTTTAATATAAAATTTAAATTTATTTTTTTTTTGACTTACCTTTCTCCTTTTTGTTTTACATACAGCCTTTGTGATTTCATAAAAATAATAATATTTTTTGTTCTATATATTATGTACATACATACATATATACCTATACCTTATTTGGTGAAATTTTTTATTCCAATCATTGATGTATAGATAGGCAAATACTTAGTATTTTGTTTTCAAATAGAGTTAATTTTGATGCGAAATACCTATACTAATTTTATTACTTTTAATTTATTTTAAATTTATAAGTCTGTAAGTATGTAAGTATGCAAGTATGTAAGTTTGAAATTTTTTTTTTTTTTGTTTTTGTAATGTAGAAAAATTTTAATTTGAAAAAATTATAAGGTATATCTAGTATCAGATTAGTAGTATTAGTACTATAGGAACAAATGTACATACATGCATACATAACATTTATATAAACTGATGGTCAGCAGAATAAAAAGAAACAAAAATGATATTTATAGAGGAAAAATCGCGTATGTATGTAACTATGTATGAATATAAGTTTCGTTCTAATAGGATGAGAATAAAACGATAAAACGTATACAAATATGAATGGAAAAAAAAAATGAATGAGAAAAATAAATAAATATACCTATTATTTATATACAAAGTGACAATATGAATGAAAAGATCAATATGAAAATTCTTGGAAAAATAAAAAAAAAAAAATAAAAATTTACAATATTTTGAAAGAAAATTTCTTAGAATAGGATAGGCATTGTTTGTACCTATAAAAATAAATTAACTATACAAATTTATATTGTATTTAATTATTAAGTGAATAATTCTTATTAGAATATAATATCTATACATATATATATATATATATATATATATATATTATGTATATACTATATATATTATAAAATTTTAATAAAGTAGAATCAATTAATAGATCGATAAACTTTACAAAGAAAAAATTATGTAGGGATATTTTTTATATAAATTTTAACGCACTCTGGGGGTATATTTACTCATACCTACACAGTCTAGAGAGTAAATTAGTGCTTAGTGAAAAAAAATGCAAAAAAAAGAAAACCAAAACGTACTATTTATAGGTACGACAACGATATTGTTATACATGTTAAATTGTATCCTAAAAAAGTTTATGAGTTTTAAATGTTTTTATCCTAAGCAAATAAGAAGAACTACTTTTAACGTAATATAGGGAGGTACTTTTCGGGTTCAACTTTTGTTTAAACAAGTATAGAAACTTCACTATTTTTCTACTTACAATCAAAAGATTCCGAAAAATGACGAATAAAATTATCGCTTTGATGGTATAGTACCTAGTAGAAATTTATATAAAAAAAAAAGAAATGGTTAAAGAGTATCATTAAAAATAAATATTCGAGTCAAGAATTCTTAAAGTAGATTCGTAAAAAAGAACCAAATTTAAGAATCATTTGAAAATGAAAGATCAAGATCTTTTCCAAAAAGTAAAATCTTTAATACAAAAGTAAAATGACATTTCTGTAGAAGTTAAACTTGTTTATCGCTTTCATGCGCATTGACATTTCTGTCAAAATTAGACTTGTAGAAATATTTCTGTAGAAGTTAAACTTGATTATCGCTTTCATGCGCATTGACATTTCTGTCAAAATTAGACTTGTCAATAATTTATAATACTTATATTTATAATTTGTCAATTATGGCATCTTTTTCAATTATTAATAGAATAGCAGTATAAACTTTTCCACGCTTCATCTAGTAATTGTTTATTTTTGTATAAATTTGAAAATGTTGCCATAATTAAGGAGGTCTTTATTATTTTTTAAAGGTCTTTAAAGTACATTGTTTTTAAATTAAAATTATTACAAAAAAAAAAAAAAATTATACATTTAAAGAACACAAGAATTTACTGCAAACTGATGTTATTTATGTTTTAGTTTATAAACTTAAACATACTCAGACAGACTTAAACCATAAAGAAATCATATACGATATCATATACTTTATGCTTAAACATAGTTAGAAACTTATATGACCTCCCTACTCAATATCAAAAAAAAAAGACGATTTTGTTAAACAATTTAAGAAATTGCTTCTAAACCACTCCACGCTAGAAGATATGGGTTTCATGGTATATGGGCCTCCATAACGAAGGAAAATTTGTTTATCTATACTTTAGAGTTATTTATGTAAGAAATAGTACTTAAATTAATTTACAATCTCTATATATTTATATATATATATAGTATAGTTTAATAAGAGTACTTTAAATAATAGTATTTAAAAAATATATACATAATATGTTGTTAAATCATAAAATATGGGAAAGAATTAAAGAAATGTTGTTAATTATTTATCAGATCAGAATCAGAAATTTCATAAAAGATTAAAAAAAAAAACTACCTGCATTTTTTTTAATGGTAGATGAGGATTTTTAAAAAATACCAAAAAATAGTTTGCTCAAGTGTCTTTTCTTTTTAACTTATAAAATGCCACTTTATTTTTGAGACCATCATGCCAAAATTTCTACAGATTTTCCATACAAATTCATTGTTAAGTCTGGAATTCAAATGGTGAAGGAATAAATACGTTAGATTTTTTTTTCCTAAGGGAGGTGGAAATCTTCCAAAGACACCAAGAATTTCCTCTTTGGTAGTGTCAGATTCTTACTGACTAAACCCACCTCTCTCTTTAGCCAATATAATGGGATGAAACCCTTACCTGCAAACGCAGTATATTGGCTAGGGAGTGAGGATAAGAAGGGATAGGAAATGGATACGGAAACAATGAATTGGGAATGGGACTGTAAGGAAACAATGAATCCGCCTATTATTATTACTATTTGCTAACAGTGTCTATAACCGTTGCAACAGTTACAACATGTAGTAGTATATAACACCTTACTGTATGAGGTAATTATTGAAGGCAACCCCCACTGTTACTGTAGCAGCTATTATTTATTGGTATTAGTATTCTTTTTATAATATTATTATTATTTTACTATACAGAGTCAGAGCCATCAGTGGATTACAACGTGCAACAGTATATAACACCTTACTGCATGATATAACCAAAGATAGCTCCACTGTAGCAGCTATTATTATTATTATTACTATTATTAATTATACGATATACATTATTATGATATAAAATTACTACACATTTTTTATTTATATGACCTGACTGGGGTTTGAACCCAAGACCCTTCGATTAAAAGGTTGGCGACTTAACCACTGCGCCATGAGTCAGATAACAGGTTAGATCCGGTTTTATCTTCGTGATTTATGCATAACAAATTAACCCTATATTGTATATTTCATTTAGAAATTCAGGCATCAGAATAGAAATACTGCAGTTTCTGATAGAGGATAAGATAATGCATGACAAATATAATTAGTTATGACTAATTTTATAAAATAAAAATTTTTTTAATTCAAACAATTGTTATAAATGTATAGTTAAAGATTTTATATTTTACTTTGAGTGATCCCCTTTTAAAATTACATATTAACAAAAATTTAACAATTTCTTCTTTGTTATTTTTAACACGTAAGTAGGTAATTCAGTCTAATTAAATTGTTTATGAATTAATTCTTTATTATTTAGTTCCAAACATTGTATTTTGTAATTAGTAAATTATTTTTGTTTTATTTAATTTAAAAATCTAAAACAAAAAAAAAACATTGCTTGCAATTAGCATAAAACTTTATCAGATTTTAATATTTTTATATAAAAGATGACTCTATATTTGGTTATCATATCAGTTGGAAATTAAATCTATTTCATAAAATACGGATCACTTGAATTGCTCGAAAATGAAATTTTTCTATTTTATTTTTGCAATTTTGATTGTAACATTAATGGCAAACCTAACAACAGCTTTAGAGGAAAAATTAACAGAAAGTAAAGATGGATATGGTGGTGGTGGTAGTGAAAGCGGTAAAGACAAAGGAATAAAAGGATGTTCTAAAGGTGGTTACGGTTATGGTGGAGGTAAATCTGGAGGAGGAAAATATGGTGGTGGAGGAAAGTATGGTAAAAAAGGTTAGGAAATTCAATTGACTCTCTAAATACAATATTCATTTTGTATTTAAAATTAAATAAATGGAAAAATGTACAAATATGTCGAAATTTTTTATCATTAATTTTTTGAAACTTTCAATTAATGGCCTACATATAGAAAAATAAAATTGTTCTTATACTATACAATATGAAGTTTTGTTTTTGAAGAAAAATAAATTTGAAAAATAATTATGTAAAATATAAATTATGTTTGTGGGGCCTCGGTGGCTTAATGGATAAAGAGAATGTGGGATCCAATCCCACACGTGTCCCAAAAAAATGCCCTCTTACGACACTTATATCAACAACTGAAAAGGAAGGGGAACTAATAAATATGGATTAGTATAATCAGCAAACATTTTAAGTGGATCTTGATTTGTCCAATGCTAAAAAAAGGCGGCTGAGTACGAAATTCCATTTCCAAAATACCATTTACATAATTCCAAAAACAAATATTCCAGAAAAACAAAATTCTAAATTCCAAATTTAATGGGTTTTACAGCCAAGATGCAAAGCACTTCAAAAAGCGCTAGAAACATCCGCTAAACAAATTATATAGGCTAATAATATAGTGGGTGCCGCCGTCTCCAAACACCCGCTTAACAAATTATTGAAACCCTGATTTTGAATTCAACTTTAAAATTTCTCCTAATTCAGAACTTCACATATACATCTTTGTGCTTGTATATATTTTGTAAAAGGCGTGTAATCCTGATTTTGTCCAACTTTAAAATTCTCCCTAATTATTTTTTTACCAATAATTGGGACTATCGTCGCTAAATCCCCGATTTATTTTTCGCACAGTAGAGATTCCCGCTCCTATTAATCAAATTTTTAAAGCTTGAAGTTTGAAGTTTGCTAAAAAACTTTATCGTCCATTCCAAAGAATATATTTTATTTTTGTAGAGTTTTTCAATATTTTGGAATTTTATTTTTTGAAATTTCTTTTTCTGGAATTTTCTTTTTGGAATTTTTTTGGAATTATGACACATGACACAGGTACTAAGATCTCGTTTAAGGTCTTCAAAACTATATAAAATTAAAAAATCTGAAATATAAATTGTCTCATTTTGTGTACAATATAATATCACTTGTGTTAAATTCAAAATAAATAGAAAAAGCATTTTATTTTCGTTTTACATGAGAATTTTACATGAGCAAACCTATTGGACCAAAATTGTATATAAAAGATGATTCTAACCAAATATCACCACCCCCAAACGGCCCTAAAGAAATTATTGGATCCTGATTTTGTAATCAACCATAAAACCCCACCTATTTCTTTTTTTACATACATATTTCAACAACAATATATTGAATAAAGTGGGGGATGCCACCCCCAAATCCCCACTTTTATTTTCGCACAGTAGAGAATCCCGCTCTCACAAATTAAATTTTTAAAGTTTAAAGCTTGAAAGCTTGTTAAAAAACTTTGTCGTCAATCACAAAGAATATATTCCATTTTGTGGGCCTTTTTTCTATATTTTGGAATTTTGTTTTTTTGGAATTTTTTTCTTTAGAATTTTTTTTTGTGCAATTATTTTTTTTCACTGTTTGGAATTTTTGTAACTTTGGAATTTTTTTTTTGGGATTATGACACTATCCCGTTTTGTATACCGATATATCAACTGATCTTCATGAGAAAAATTTTTAATTCTAGAAAAAATGTCTTATTAGATTTTATCAAGTGGGGTATACTGTTGTATTATGTATAGGTACATAAAAGAAAGGAAAAGGGAAACTGTAGGAAAAGAGTTTGAAAGAGTTCGAAAAAAAAAACGAAATCTGAACTAAACTCGTTTTTGGTCGTGTATGTCACTTGTAGACGACACAACTAAAAATTATTTATTGAAAATCCTTTCTAGTTAAAACTATTATTGTTTATATAGCTATTTATTTTTTGATCAAAAATATAATTTATCCTACCTTTGAAGTGTTTAAAATGATGAAGTGTGATCAATACGTAATTAGGGCCTTATGATTGTTCGCATTCTAAAAAAATTAAAAAAACATTTATTTAAGTTTTTCATTTATTTGAAATCTTTTAAGTAAACAAAATGAAAAATTTAAGTTTTTTAATTTAAGTTTTCTAATCTTTAATCTTTTTGGATTAGGAGAAAAATAACAAAACAGGAAAAATACACTGAATTGGTACGAAAAGTAAAAGAAAATAATTTGGTAGGAAAACTTCTAACCCTTTAAATGAAACTTCTTTTTGGAAAAAATTATTCACGTTTTAAAATCAATTGCAAATGAAAAAAACTTGTTTATTATAAATTTTTTACCTTAAACTCAACAAAATACAAACTTTTTTTTAAACTTTTTATCAAAAAAAAAATTTTTTTTTTATTCTAAAAGTTTCTACAATTTTAAATTTTATAAAAAAAATAATTTTGTTTACTTACTTTATATCTACTTGACGTTTATATTATACTAAAAATTGTTTTTGACAACTGTCATTTAATTACAATTAAAATTTAATCACGTGTTTTCAATCATACTAACATAGAGTGAAGGTGAATAATATTTTTCGAGCGGCGCGTGCGTTTTCAATCGTTTTCGTGCGTTTTCAATCATAAGCCCCTAGATTCACTTCATATATTCTATAATTGCTAAGCAAAACATGATATTTTTAATATTAGTTTGGCAAAAAGTTTTTTATTAAAAATTCTTTTTAATTTTTTTGTCTTTAAAAAATTTTAAATAAAGTGAGAAATAAAGAATCTTTTGAAATACAATGAATATTAACTATAGTTAGACAATTATTTAACTAATAGAAGCTTTTAAATATTATTATATAATATAATCTTATAAAATTGATTCCTGAATTAATCAATCTATAAAAAAAAAGTTTTTTTTTTTGATATACATTGTATGTATGTTTATTATCTGAAAATTACTTTTTAAATTTTTTTTTTTTTTTTGAATATCAAATTTATTATATTGTATTTTATTAGTTCCATTATCATCTATTATTGAAAAGATATATATTTTATTTTGCTTTTTATTTTTCAAATTAATTTTAATTAAAATTTTATGACTTATAATTAAGTTATTAAGCTATATGATGGTTATTAATTATAAAACTTTTTTTTAAAAATATTTAAGATATACCTACCTTCAAATAAACCGTATTAAAAAAAATAAGATGATTTTTTATTTTTATTTAAAGAAATTACAATTTACAGAATGCATATATAAATAAATAACAATCATTTAAGTAACATAAATAAAAGTAATTACCGGCATATTTGATTATATAGTAATTACTAATTACTTTATGTATGAATTCTCTAATAAAATAAATTTATTTCAAAATTTCAATAATTAATATTTTATTTGTCTTTAGTAAGTAATTATTTATTCTTCATTGATTTTAATTAAAAGGGAAATTTATTTTTATATTATGATAATTTAATATGTAAAAGGTACATATAATGTATATATGTATAAATGATATTTCGTTTAGAATTGTTAAAAAGTATCTAATTAGAAGTATAGAGATAATTTAAACAGATTATAATATAGTTATATTATAATCATATTATCATTGCAGAAAGATCGCCAACACTAGCGGATACGCTAAACGGTTAAAAACTGCACAAAAGTAAAAACTGAAGAAAAATGGTGTCCAAAAGATCTATAGCGCTACAAAAACAATAATTGGGCGTACAATTTACTAGGATTGTAGATGAGTTATACCATCATATACAAACATCTATTAGCTAAAAATTACCCACAATACTTAAAATATTCTTTCACAGCTTTTAAAGATAATGCATGTAACAGAGGAATGTCAACACAACAGTATATATAGTATCAACAATAAATACAGAGAGTTATCATTTTTAGTTTTAGCGCTGGATACCAACGATAATACTCTCCTTTTATTCTCTTCATGGTATGTGAGGGCAAATTTTTTGTTTTTGAATCCATATCACGCAATACTAAATTATTTGATCAAGCTTGATTAGCTGCAAAATTTTTGGTTTATTACACTAGTACTAAAAAAACATTTTAAAAGTTGAGAGATAACTTCATCACTGATAATAGAATAGTTATAATAATACGTGGACTCATTGTTACCTTACAGTCTCCTACTCCCAATTCAAAGTGTACACATCCCTCCCCTATCCTTTTCTATCTCTACTCCCTAGCGGTATGCCAATATACTGCGTTATTGGTTAGGGGTTTCATCCCATTATATGGTATTAGCTAAAGATGGAGGTGGGTCTCGTCAGTAAAAATCTTTCAGTAATGTCTGTGGAAGATTCCCACCTTCCTTAGGAAAAAAAAAAAATAAGATATGATCTAAGATTATATTCAATTATTTTCTGAAAGTATGAGTCCTATCCCAATAGTGAATATTAAGTATTAGCACGTTAACTGTTAAGTTCGGGACAGGCTATATAACTATTATTCTTGACATTATTGTAGGAGTTATAACAGCACATTTCATTCTCAGTTGTGTTCGGTTCATAAAAGTAACACAGATTGTTTATCTGTTTGTTTATTTATTAAAATGTATGTTTTGTCCGTTACAACTATAATACTTGTAGGTTACAAGTATATAATGTATTCTAGTTTTAGTTTTATTTTTGGATTCCTATTTTCTTTCTTTTGGGGTCTAATAGGTTTTCCACGCATAATATTAATGGTGTATAAATGTCTGAAACGATCGCTTTGGTTCCTTCAGTTCTGGTTTCACTTCTAAAAAGAAGATAATTGAAATTTATTAGAAATTAACAACATTTCTCATACAAAAATTGTGGTTTTTATAGAAAAGTTATAATAACAAAAAAAGAAAATCTTTATATAGAAATAATTACATTGTCATTTTCAAGTTAATCGCGCTTATATATATTGTTAAATTATTGTTAAAATAAATAAAAAAAAAATAAAAAAATAAAAGAAATTTAATAAAAATTATGATGTGATGATTTAAGAATGATTAACTTAAGTTCATACTAAATATTGAATAGAAAAATGATTAATAAGAAAAATAATTAGTTAATTTGACATTATAACAAATTAATTATAAAATTTAAAATTTTTAGTTTTATACTTAATAATTATTATTATCTAGTATGGGGTAGTCCCTATACATTACATCCCAATTTCGATAATTGCGTTTAAAGTATTATGTGAATGCATTGTTTTGTATATGAAATAAAATACAATGACTGATAGAATAAATTATTTTAATTTTGATGCTTTTATAAGGTGTTCCAAATTCGTCTAACTGTTATAAAGTGCATATAACTTTTGTAATTTTGTGAAAATATCCTCCTTCCCACTCCTTTAAGAAGCATAGTGCATCCACTAAGTCATTTATTATTTGATATTTGATTAACCTTCAATTTCTGAAATATTTAGTTTTACTAAGTGGTTGATGACTTGGATATTGTACAAGTACATCTATTACTTAGACAAGCATTATTTTATTTTTATTTTAATATATATTACTACATTATATTAGTTACATAGATATATGATATATATCCTTGTTTTTATTTAATTATATTATAAGAAAAAAATCTATATTTTATTAATCCATATGATTCAGGCGTGGTTCGAATCTGAATCCTTTCAAATGAAAGGTTGGCGTCTTTATCAGTGGCCAAAGAATGATTGGTTGGATTTGGATTGGTTGGATTTTTGGTTGGACACTATCTTTTAAATGACCTTCATTTTCTCGATAACAAATAATGGTTTTTTTTTAAAACATTTTAAATTACAGAACGTAACGTTTCTGGTTTCAAATTTATATGAATTTGACACCAAAATGTCGAATTTTGGACACCCTATACAAAATTATAATTAAATATGTATAATTAAATTTTATGTTTTCAAAAAATATATTCTAGTAAATCAATGTTTGTGTCTTTAATAAATTTAATAAGGAAAATATTTTACAGTAACAAACAAGATTTAATTAAGTTAAAAATTATGAGAATCTAAATTTACAGGGTCATAGACATACCACGTGGTATACTAAGTAGTAGGTATACTACAACTAAACAAATAGTTGGGTTTTGTTTATTTTAATTTGGTATAATTGTTTTTTGGTTTGTTTATTTTAATTTAATATACTGAAGGTTAAAATACTTATTTTGTAAAGGCAAGTAATGTGCTATAGTTTTTTTTGATATAGTGTTAAACTTTACCCTGCTAAATGTCACTCTATGTTAAATCAATATTTATATACTTGATAAAAATATAATACAGTTGGTTTTGGGCGCTACGTCATAAATGCAAAAAAAAATCGTTTTTTTTTTGTACTTATGTCATTTAATTTTTTTCGTACTTATGATATATATGACATTAGTACGGCGCTACATCATCAAATCAAAAGGTATAAGTATGAAAATTAAATAACATACCAGTATTCGCCCGCCCCTCGAAATTCGAGGTGTTTAAATAAGGAATTTTGGAAAAATATTGTAAGATGGCTGTACTGAATATTTATCATTTAAAACAAAAAAAATTAAAGTCGATTGGTAAATAATTGAGTAAAAGAGTTTTAAATGTCTGTCATTTACAGATTAAACATTATGATATATGTTATATGTATGAATATATTTGTAATAAATTGATCTAAAGGATCTTATTTTGAATTCGAATTTTTATTATAGCCTTTACTTTTGAAATATGTATGTAGCAGTAACAGTAACTAAAATCAGGGTTTTACGCTTTTTCTAGAAATTGTGCCGTTTTTTAAATTTTATAACTTATATCTTTTTGGATTTTCGCATCATAACTTCATATACTTTTGGTTTGGTTTTGAAAGGTGTTGAAGCGTTTTTAAAAAGAATATTCGAATTGAAGACTTATTAAAAAAAAAAAATATGGTATTATGATTTTGGATATTTCAGGACCGTGAATCTAAATTTTGCATTATTATTTGCAGTAATAACTATTTGTTTTCTGTTTTATTGTTTTTTATAATATTTTCGCAAACAGATCAGTATCTTTATTAGAATTTCAATAATCGAACAGCTGTCTTTCAAAAATCAAAAAGTATTTTAAATCATTATGGACATATGTCGCATATATAATAAATAGTGAGTATAATTAAAATAAAATCATATTGTATATTTATATCTTTTTTATTATAAATAAAAGATTTTTATAATATTTCTTCGGAATCCCCATCCATAATTATACTCGTTTTTATTAACAATATTTATTCAATGCATATTCTTTATTATTTTCATCACGTAAATAATTAAATCTAGTATACGTATTATACTTGTAATTATTTATAATTAGTTCTTTATTATTTAATTTCAAATATTATATTTTATAAATATTAATTTTTTTTTTTTTTTTATAATAATACAATCATTTAATAAATAAAATAATTTTAATCAACATTATTTTATCAGATATTTTTGTATATAAAAGATGGTTCCAACCATATATTTTAATTCAGTTGTTCATTCATCTTATATTAAGAAATACAATTCAGTTTTTTTTTAATTTTATATAAAAATTAAATTTTATTTAAAATCAAAAATTATTTTAAAATGAAATTTTTAAATTTTACTTTTATAATATTGATTATAACAATGTTGGCAGGAGTAATAATTGGTTCACCAGAACCATTACCAGGTGGTAAAGGTGGTGGAAAAGGTGGCGGCGGCGGTGGTGGTGGTAAAGGTGGAATGAAAGGAGGTATGAAAGGTGGTTATGGAGGTGGTAAAGGTGGCAAAAAAGGATAAAATATATTTTAATTTATCTAAGTAAATACTAACCGAATATGTATTTAAAAATTTTAATAAATTAAAATATTTACAAATTACATATTATGTATATGAATTTATTTTTTATTTTTAAAATTTGAGGATTAATTCATGTGCACTAAACATCAAAAACTCCGGAAATATTTTTGAAGGTTAGTTAATTTTTTTTGGGAATTAGCTCGGGAAGTCGAAATTGAAAACAAAAATATTTTTGGTGATTAGTTCAGCTCCCGAAAATAACCCCGCATAAAATTATTCTCCAAAAACCAATGAAATAACACAACAAATTTTTGTTTCAAAAATAACGCTGCAAAAATTGGGACGTTATTAATTTTTTTTTACCTTCTTATGGCATTTCTTTTTTGGAGTCTTATTTTATATGAAATAATCCCCCAAAACAAATTAATTTTGCAAATAAAATAATCCCGCAAAACAACTATATTTTGGGGGATTATTTCGTTTTCATAATTATGTAAAAAAATCTCATTTGAACAGATAACATCTTAAAATAATTTGAGAGGTTATTTCAATTTATTGCCGGAATATTTCATTTTGAATTTGGATTGTTAGGTATTTCATAATGAAATAATCCATAATTTGTTTTTGGGTGTTATTTCATTTTTATTTTGGCGATTATTTTTGCGGGACTATTACCGTCAGTCGGCGATTAGTTCATTTTTCTTGGGGTTTATTTCACAATTAATATTGCTCGTTAAATCATAATGAACTAACATCCAAAAATAGTGAGAATAAGGTTATTTTGGTTTTTGAGATTTAGTGACTAGCGGGTGGGATGAACTATCATGGCGTCGAAAATCCATACTATATAAACTACTTTCGTATGTCAATAATTCTAATAAGAATTTTCATATTAAGTCCCTATGCCCTATGAGCTATGACTCATGGCGTAATGATTAAGTCGCCAATTTTTCAATCCCCAGTCAGGTTCAAACCACGGTCAGGTCATATAAATAAAAAATATGTAGTAATTTTATATCGTAATAATGTATATTGTATAATTAATAATAATAATAGGTAATAATAATAGTAATAATAATAATAATATACCTTTTTACTTTAATAAGAAAAATTTCCACTTTAATTGCAAGTTTTAATTATATTATGCAGGAAGGTGTTACGAGTATATATTACTACTGGTTGTAATCCACTGATGACCCTGAATCTGTAGTAAATAATAATAATATTAATAAGTAATACTAATATACCAATAATTATAGCTTCTACAGTGACACTATGGGGGTTTTGAAATTAAATATATACTTCTCAAACATAATAAATAATATTTTCCATATTTTGACTAAAAACATTTAACGTCGTTTGGTTGTTATTACTAAAGGATTGTTAGATAAGTCAGATTGGTTCTTGTTAAAACATTTTTAAAAAATGGTTGTTTTTGCTTATCATTTAAAAATTTAGTAATATGATAAAACAATAACTTTTATGAAGACACATGTTTTGATATAATCAGGGTTGACAATGAGATTATTAAGGAGGTCAAATAGCCCTTAAAATTTTAATTATATGCTTTGTATTTTGTATCATATCTCTTGAAATAAGAGGGATTTTGTCAACATTTTATGCTTATCTGAAAGTTTTCAGAAATTTCTTTTTAAAAATATACACTCACAATGTCTAATATGGTCTTGAGAACATTATGGACTCGACATCGTACAAATATTTCCATTTTATAAGAACTTAACGTAAAATGCAAACTTTTGAAGAAAATAAATCATAATTTTATCTCAAATACTTTTGTTATATTGCCAGACGATCAGGTAAAGTGAAGAAACTGGTAATGGAAATAATAATGAACGGAAAAACAATGAGGGATTGATCTCTTACATGTTGCTAAGATATTAAAAATTAAATGTATGAATATCTAATTTTAATTCTAGTCGTTTCAGGGTAAAAAACACACATGTTTTTCTATTTACTGAAGTAGTAATTTTTAAAAGAGAAAAATTAAATAAAAAATCTTAATCAAAAAAAAAAATTTTAATATATTTTTTATTGTACACTTCAAATTAAAAAAAAAAAAAACAAAAATTAAAAGTAGTGAAAAACTATTTTAGTTTTTGTTTTTAATTTTTTAATAATAATTTTAATTTTTTTCATTTTTTTTTGAACTTTTACTTTTTTTTGATTTTGTGGACTTTTTTTGAGCTCTTTTCATTGCTCTTGCTCTTCTTCTTGCAATTCTACGTCGTCGTCTAGCTTCTTCAATATTTTCATCACCACCACCTCCACCATCACCACCACCACCAGCATTACCATCACCTCCACCTCCACCATTCGTCATACCATTATTTCCACCTCCTCCACCTCCTGTACCATAATACCTATGACAAGGATTAGCTTCAATTAATGTTATTAATATTCCAATAAATATTAAAATTAATGTTAAAAAATTCATCTTTTCAATTCTAATTGAAATTTTATTCTAACTTTAATGTTTTATTTTTTATCTCTGTTAAATTGTTAAAAATTTTAATAGATAAGAGTGCAAAAAGAGTGCATGTTATTTTTTGTAATTAACATGATATTAATTGGATTTGAATAATGTATTTATTATTTGGATTTGAATAATGAATAATGTATCTTTTTGGATTTTCGCATCATAACTTCATATACTTTTGGTTTGGTTTTGAAAGGTGTTGAAGCGTTTTTAAAAAGAATATTCGAATTGAAGACTTATTAAAAAAAAAAAATATGGTATTATGATTTTGGATATTTCAGGACCGTGAATCTAAATTTTGCATTATTATTTGCAGTAATAACTATTTGTTTTCTGTTTTATTGTTTTTTATAATATTTTCGCAAACAGATCAGTATCTTTATTAGAATTTCAATAATCGAACAGCTGTCTTTCAAAAATCAAAAAGTATTTTAAATCATTATGGACATATGTCGCATATATAATAAATAGTGAGTATAATTAAAATAAAATCATATTGTATATTTATATCTTTTTTATTATAAATAAAAGATTTTTATAATATTTCTTCGGAATCCCCATCCATAATTATACTCGTTTTTATTAACAATATTTATTCAATGCATATTCTTTATTATTTTCATCACGTAAATAATTAAATCTAGTATACGTATTATACTTGTAATTATTTATAATTAGTTCTTTATTATTTAATTTCAAATATTATATTTTATAAATATTAATTTTTTTTTTTTTTTTATAATAATACAATCATTTAATAAATAAAATAATTTTAATCAACATTATTTTATCAGATATTTTTGTATATAAAAGATGGTTCCAACCATATATTTTAATTCAGTTGTTCATTCATCTTATATTAAGAAATACAATTCAGTTTTTTTTTAATTTTATATAAAAATTAAATTTTATTTAAAATCAAAAATTATTTTAAAATGAAATTTTTAAATTTTACTTTTATAATATTGATTATAACAATGTTGGCAGGAGTAATAATTGGTTCACCAGAACCATTACCAGGTGGTAAAGGTGGTGGAAAAGGTGGCGGCGGCGGTGGTGGTGGTAAAGGTGGAATGAAAGGAGGTATGAAAGGTGGTTATGGAGGTGGTAAAGGTGGCAAAAAAGGATAAAATATATTTTAATTTATCTAAGTAAATACTAACCGAATATGTATTTAAAAATTTTAATAAATTAAAATATTTACAAATTACATATTATGTATATGAATTTATTTTTTATTTTTAAAATTTGAGGATTAATTCATGTGCACTAAACATCAAAAACTCCGGAAATATTTTTGAAGGTTAGTTAATTTTTTTTGGGAATTAGCTCGGGAAGTCGAAATTGAAAACAAAAATATTTTTGGTGATTAGTTCAGCTCCCGAAAATAACCCCGCATAAAATTATTCTCCAAAAACCAATGAAATAACACAACAAATTTTTGTTTCAAAAATAACGCTGCAAAAATTGGGACGTTATTAATTTTTTTTTACCTTCTTATGGCATTTCTTTTTTGGAGTCTTATTTTATATGAAATAATCCCCCAAAACAAATTAATTTTGCAAATAAAATAATCCCGCAAAACAACTATATTTTGGGGGATTATTTCGTTTTCATAATTATGTAAAAAAATCTCATTTGAACAGATAACATCTTAAAATAATTTGAGAGGTTATTTCAATTTATTGCCGGAATATTTCATTTTGAATTTGGATTGTTAGGTATTTCATAATGAAATAATCCATAATTTGTTTTTGGGTGTTATTTCATTTTTATTTTGGCGATTATTTTTGCGGGACTATTACCGTCAGTCGGCGATTAGTTCATTTTTCTTGGGGTTTATTTCACAATTAATATTGCTCGTTAAATCATAATGAACTAACATCCAAAAATAGTGAGAATAAGGTTATTTTGGTTTTTGAGATTTAGTGACTAGCGGGTGGGATGAACTATCATGGCGTCGAAAATCCATACTATATAAACTACTTTCGTATGTCAATAATTCTAATAAGAATTTTCATATTAAGTCCCTATGCCCTATGAGCTATGACTCATGGCGTAATGATTAAGTCGCCAATTTTTCAATCCCCAGTCAGGTTCAAACCACGGTCAGGTCATATAAATAAAAAATATGTAGTAATTTTATATCGTAATAATGTATATTGTATAATTAATAATAATAATAGGTAATAATAATAGTAATAATAATAATAATATACCTTTTTACTTTAATAAGAAAAATTTCCACTTTAATTGCAAGTTTTAATTATATTATGCAGGAAGGTGTTACGAGTATATATTACTACTGGTTGTAATCCACTGATGACCCTGAATCTGTAGTAAATAATAATAATATTAATAAGTAATACTAATATACCAATAATTATAGCTTCTACAGTGACACTATGGGGGTTTTGAAATTAAATATATACTTCTCAAACATAATAAATAATATTTTCCATATTTTGACTAAAAACATTTAACGTCGTTTGGTTGTTATTACTAAAGGATTGTTAGATAAGTCAGATTGGTTCTTGTTAAAACATTTTTAAAAAATGGTTGTTTTTGCTTATCATTTAAAAATTTAGTAATATGATAAAACAATAACTTTTATGAAGACACATGTTTTGATATAATCAGGGTTGACAATGAGATTATTAAGGAGGTCAAATAGCCCTTAAAATTTTAATTATATGCTTTGTATTTTGTATCATATCTCTTGAAATAAGAGGGATTTTGTCAACATTTTATGCTTATCTGAAAGTTTTCAGAAATTTCTTTTTAAAAATATACACTCACAATGTCTAATATGGTCTTGAGAACATTATGGACTCGACATCGTACAAATATTTCCATTTTATAAGAACTTAACGTAAAATGCAAACTTTTGAAGAAAATAAATCATAATTTTATCTCAAATACTTTTGTTATATTGCCAGACGATCAGGTAAAGTGAAGAAACTGGTAATGGAAATAATAATGAACGGAAAAACAATGAGGGATTGATCTCTTACATGTTGCTAAGATATTAAAAATTAAATGTATGAATATCTAATTTTAATTCTAGTCGTTTCAGGGTAAAAAACACACATGTTTTTCTATTTACTGAAGTAGTAATTTTTAAAAGAGAAAAATTAAATAAAAAATCTTAATCAAAAAAAAAAATTTTAATATATTTTTTATTGTACACTTCAAATTAAAAAAAAAAAAAACAAAAATTAAAAGTAGTGAAAAACTATTTTAGTTTTTGTTTTTAATTTTTTAATAATAATTTTAATTTTTTTCATTTTTTTTTGAACTTTTACTTTTTTTTGATTTTGTGGACTTTTTTTGAGCTCTTTTCATTGCTCTTGCTCTTCTTCTTGCAATTCTACGTCGTCGTCTAGCTTCTTCAATATTTTCATCACCACCACCTCCACCATCACCACCACCACCAGCATTACCATCACCTCCACCTCCACCATTCGTCATACCATTATTTCCACCTCCTCCACCTCCTGTACCATAATACCTATGACAAGGATTAGCTTCAATTAATGTTATTAATATTCCAATAAATATTAAAATTAATGTTAAAAAATTCATCTTTTCAATTCTAATTGAAATTTTATTCTAACTTTAATGTTTTATTTTTTATCTCTGTTAAATTGTTAAAAATTTTAATAGATAAGAGTGCAAAAAGAGTGCATGTTATTTTTTGTAATTAACATGATATTAATTGGATTTGAATAATGTATTTAGATTAACATGATTAACAATTAAAACGTGGTTTATTTAATCTGATAGCAGTTTGAATTTTTTTATATTATATTAAAATTATAATTCAATTTTATTCTCGGTAGCTCAGTAAATTACAGTATATCAGGTTGCACAGTTTCCTGAATCAAAAAGGTGTACAAAATAACAAAAATTTCTTTGCATGTTTGTAAATGTAATCTTTAGTTTTTAAACCTGATACCGTTTGTTTATTATGCCTGTAATCTATTACAACAGTAGATTTGTTTTTTATTGTTACCTCATCACTGCTAAACTGTACATCCGATTGTCACCAAAATTTACGGGAACATTTTGGAAAACCGGTTTGATACAGGTGTAGTTTTAAATTATTAGAATCAAGCCTTCGGGTAGCTTACATAACAATAGTTTTATATATGTACACTAAACTGAAAGTTTTAATTTTATACTCTAAGTAAAAAAAATATTTGATTTCAGCATTTGCAAGATCATGGAAGACAAAATTCTGATCATTGTTATGCGACACAATTTTATTTTAAATTAAAAAAAAACCAAATATTCGAAAGAAACACCACTTAAAGACTTTATCACTTTCAAAATTTTCCCTATGTTTGACGTTATTAAAAGAAACTAACAAGAGTTCTTAGACCCGTATACATTCAATAGTTTACACAACGCTCGCTAATTGTTCGACTTCACCTTGAATATGCTTCTTCAATTTAAATATACCTTCCTATGCCAGATGCATTAAAAATAGAGTCTATTCAAAGAAATATGATTGATTCAACCTTTGTAAATTTAATTTACAATTGAATGTTATTGTCTATACAGACAAATGCCCTCTATAATTAATATTTCAACTATTAATATAGAAGCTACAAGAAGAGCTATGTTTTTATGTTTTAACTAGAAAAATAAATTATTCATATCTCATGGTCTTTACATTCTACAATATTTATTCACCATTGCATGACTTCAGAACTCAAAGATTATTATATCTTGACCAACATATAGATCTCATTATAGCCTGTTTGAACTAATTTCTTCTTAAAAACGTCTCTAAAAATTATTGTTTTCCAATATTGGATTTCACATAATATGTAGCAGATATTCACTTAGGGGGAAAATTATAAATCTGTATTTAAACTTAAAATTTTTTGATAATTTTTAACTTTAAATATATAGATTTTGCATTCCAAATTCAAACTCTTGCAAATCATATTCAATCTTTTGCAAATCAAATCTAACATTTTTCAAATCAATTTCAACTTTTTCCAAATTAAATTCAACTTTTTATAAAAAAAAATTAAAAAAATTAATGATTATACAATTTTGGTCAATTTTAGACAACGTTCGCAGACAACAGGTTAAATATGATTTGTAAAAGCTTAAGTTTGATTTGCAAAAAAGGTTGAGTTTGGAGTGCAAATCCTTGTATTTAATATGGTAATAAGTAATTTAGGTTTCTGTAAAATTATTAATTGAAATATTGTACTAAATTGCAAATTTGTTTACTCTTTATAATATTTATAATATTATTTATTTAATCTAAATAATAAGCATAAATCTGTAAGATCTGAATCGCAGTAGATAAACAATAAATAAATAAAAAGACTGATTGTACAAATAAATTTTTTTTTTAGATAAGTAGATATGAAAATGTCGGTCATTTCTCATTATTTATGTGAGATTTTGTTTTATGTTGAGCTACAATTCTATTTCTATATTAAAGAACTATAATTGAATAATGATGAATTATTATAATTATATTTCAACAAGTTGATTTCGTTAAATATTAATTTAAAAAGAACTGTAATTAATTTCATCGTATGAATCGTATGAAATTAATGAATCATATCAAATGTTAAATTTATTTAAAAAAAAAAAAAAAAAAAATCCATAACATGCAATTGTCTGAAGTCATAATAAAATTAATTTTTATAAATCGTGAGTATTTTTTCTAAAATTTTCACGATCAAGCATCAAATTCCAATCAAATTTTTCTTTCCCAAATATAATTGAAAAATTTAATATGGTATTAATTAATATAAATAGAATACAATTTTTAAAATTAATTATATTTATAAGTATATACTAATAAAAGGTTTATTGATAATATAGATTTATATAGAGAAGTTGGATCCGTGAAAAGAGTTCCCAAAATCAAAGCTATTAAATGCAAGAGCTAAATATGTGCAAATATTATATGTTGTTATATATGCAAAAAGTCTTCAAGGTTTAATACAAATTTGGTGGACTTTTATTCATTTTTGCTTTTGGCGACTTTTTTCTTGAGAACTTTTTTCAGAAAGTCAGAGATGTCTAGGTGTGTAAAAATAGTAAAATTTTTACTATTTTAATATGAAGGAATCGAAATTTAGTATATATGACATATTATATATTATTATATCATTATTTTTTAAAATTTAATTTTTCTAAAAAAATCTAATTTAAAGAGTACATAAGTACATCAAATTGTAAAATTATATCTAATATGTATAAAGTTTTATATTTTATAAAACTTCCTGTCGTTTGCCGTTTTAAAATTAAAAAAAAAAAAATCTGAAACTTGAATTATATAAAATGGTTATATTGGGATTTCTCCTACTTTAGAGATGTAAGTTACTGTAAGGCACTCTGATATGGATGGATATTATTTTTAAAAATATCCTTATATTATCTTGTAATAAAATCTTAGATCTAATGATAATTATTTAAATTTTAAGGAACATTTATTATTAATTTTGCAGAAAAATAATAAAAATCTTCTAGAGCCTCGGTGGGCTAGTGGGTAAGAGCGTATAAAATACGCTGAAAACATCGAGGGAGTGTGAGTTCGAATCCCACATACGTTGTAAGAGTAATTCCCCCTTATGACATTTACAACATTTCCTGTCCACATTTATGTGGCAGAAAAATGCAATTGTCTGAAGTCATAATAAAATTAATTTTTATAAATCGTGAGTTTAAAAGTTTACACTAATGAAAATACATATTTTTTTATGTTTGGTAAAAGTTAAAAAACTAAATTTCTTTTTTTTAGGTTAAATAAAATTTCGTCTACTCGAAAATCGATTTTTAAATTCTAAAAATTGTTTTATTTAGCATCCTATAAGGCTAAATTTAAATTTAGCACAACAATTTAGCTTTAATATATTAATATTTTTCCATCAAATTGATATAAAATAATCGACATCATTTCAAAATATATCTATAGTAAAGTATCTATAGTCCATTAAAGGGCAATTATAAATTTCCACTATATGAGGCTTTATAATGTTCTTTTTTTTATTTTTGGAAGTTTTTATTTAAACACTTTAATTTTAATATTTCACTCACAAAAATTTTTATTCTTCTATTTATTCGAACATTTCTTATATAACTAATATATTATATATAATATTATACATATTTTTATTAATTTTTTAAATGAAATTGTTTTTAAAATTTAATTTTGTTTTTTTTTTTTGTCATCTTAACTAAAAATTTTTATTATTTTAAATTGGCTGAATTCACAATATTTTCATTACATTTTTTTATTAAATTTTTCAAAAAAATATTTAATTTTCAAAAATTAATACTTTCTTTCAACAATCCTTTAATTCACAGCCTTTTTATATAGGTAATCTATTTTAATTTTTTTAATATTTTTTTTTTTAAATTTTTATTTGAACCATTTAATTAATTATTTTAATTTATATACAAATTAAATGATTTTTAATGTTTAAACGTATTTATCTACCATAACCACCGTGCGTACCACCAAGACCACCACCGCCACCACCACCACCTCCACCACCACCACCACCACCTCCACCACCCCCATAACCACCACCATAACCTCCACCAAATCCACTACCACCACCATATCCTCCACCAAATCCACCACCAAATCCTCCTCCTCTACCTCCACCTAAATTACCACCACCACCACATCTGTGTCCACCTCCACAACCACCTCCACCAAATTTTCCACCTCCTCTGCCTCCACCAAATTTACCACCACCCCCGCCACATCTATTTCCGCATCCACCGCCACCAAATCCTTTAAGGAATAAACATTCTGAAGGAAGTATACTAATACTTAGTAATACAAATAAAATAGCAGCAATGAAAAATGAAATTTTCATTTTTTATCTTTTTATAATCCTTAAATTGTTTTTTTTTTAATTAAAATTTACTTGATTTGTTTTTTAATTGATTAAAAGTTTTGTTATCGTTTAGGATATAATAATTTTTGAATTAACTGACAAAATTTGAAATGAAGGTAAATTAAATAAATTGCACATATTTATATATGAATTTTCAAATTTATTTGTAATTAAAATATTTATGGTGGGAATAACGAGTAATTCATATATGCAATTTTTTTTTTTTTTTAATTTAATTCAAAACAAAAATTACGAAATGACTCAAATTAATGACGAATGACAGAACAAAATCTTGATTACAATACTATTAATAAGGTGAAAAACCTAAACAATTTAATTTTATAAGGGTTACAAAATTGTAATTTAAGCTTTTAGAAGTTCTATAGAAATTAAGAAGTACCTAATATTTGTACAATAGATTAATTAGAAGCGATACAATATATACTATCGTATATACATGAAAAATAAAAAAAAAAAACAATTAAATTGCAATTTAATATAATTAATTATTTTTTTGTTTGAATTAAAGTGGAAATCAAGCGAAGAGCATCTCCCATATTATTTTCACGTATATTTAAATGTGGATTCAAGTGGTGTATGGCTATTTTAATACCCATATAATAATATGGGTATTTTTTTTTGCCGAGGGTAGGTATGAGAATCATTGAAAGACACTATACAGCAGTGGAACAAGCATAAGTTCTCTATGAGTGTGTGGAGCTTTAACTCACAAAATATCATTTCTTTTTATGACCACACAAAATAGGTTATATGACCTTTAGTATTCATGTACTGCCTGGCCAAAGGTAGTTCAGTTGTTGGATTGATTGCAAATTAGAAGGCATATTGTGATTAAAGCTGTTAATGCTTACCTTAAATTTTTGCACGTTGTACATGTAATCATCGTAAATTCCATCGAATATATAAGGTCAGAGATGGTTCTTCATTTGCAATGTCTATACCACAAACGAATTTCCGTAAGCCGAATTATGCCATCTACGAATTTGATACGGGTGGACGGAAGAAGCTATTTTTTCTTTGGAATGCTTTGAGTGGACACATCAAACTTTTAGTCTATCCAATAAAAAATCTATTTAATAAAACATAGAATAAGTGTACCTGTTAGACAGATCTATAATAAAAAAATAGCATACACTTTAAATTGCTTATAGTTTTGGTAACTATATATGCATAGTTTGGTTTAGCTTTAAAATTTAATGTTAATAATGGGAACTTTACATAAATATCTCGGTCTCCTTAATTATAATTTCGATATTGATATATGTATGTAAAGAAAAATTTGATACATTTTGAAGAAAAGATTTGAAAGATTTTTGTTTGTTATACAAGATGGAATATAATGAAAAGAATGATCTACACATCTTATACATAAGTTAACTTTTCATTCACATAGTATTTTGTAGTTATTATATATTTATAAACAGACTCATTGACGTACTCGGAGTGTTGACATTTATCAATATCTCGTTTTTTTGTTGCGATTGTAATACTTTTCTTATTCCATGTATATGTACATATGTAAGTACCACAAAGTATAATTTATGTAATTTTACTCAATATAAATTTTCTTTATATCCCGGATCTTAAATTCAATAATTTCAAAAAAATGATTTGTAGAAATGATTTAATATATTATTATAACTTTAAACCACTTCAATATAATTCTTGGGTACATTATAATTATTTGGGAATTCCCTTTAATAAGCAAAAAAAATAGAAACCGTTATGTGAATTAATTCAAAACAAATTTGATGAAATTTAATTTTTGGTTTTTTTTTTTTTTTTTTGGATTCGGTTTATAATTTTAAATTTTTAATCTTTCAAACTTGTTTCACGATCAGAAATTTAAATTAAATTTAGATGCATGTATTAAATACATTTTAAAGTTTTTAAATTATGACATGTAAGCATGACGGAAATATAATCTCTAAAATATATATATATGTATATATCAATAAACTATAGGTATACGTAATAAATATATACAATATACCGAAAACCTTAACAAATTGTATCAGTTTTTTGATGTACTGAACTAGAATAACAGATGTGAACCAATTTTAACAAATTTGTTATAACAAGTTTTAGTGTCACAGCACCTAACATTCTTCCCATAATATTTTTTCAATTTTTACAATCATTTAAGTTAATTTTACCATCTATTTGATTACCAATTTTTTCTTGTGCACTTTTACAGTTAGAATAATTTATTTTGTTTTTACACACTATACTCAAATTCTTGTAAAGATTCTACTAAGGAAAGGAAAAGATTTCCTTATACTAAGTTGGTGAAATATTCGATAATAAACGAGAGTTAGAAGATAATTTGTTGTAAATCTATATTCATATAATGGACCATATCTATCAGACGGGAACACACTGGACAGAAACATGTTCCACATTGTAGCAATTCTTCCAATAAATGAATTTTAAACAACGTAGGAAGTTCCGCACTGTTTAGAATTAACCATACTACAGCACTTTAAACTATAATATTTGTAAATTTCTTTTTACTTTAACTAATTTTTTTTTTAACTAATTTTATCATAAAGCGATTCTTTAAAGCTTATTTTACTAAAAATGTAATATAAGTCATTACTTTATGAAGGTTCTAATTCGGAAATAATTAAGTCTGGGCTATAATTTTTATCGTGATTAATTTTACATTTTAACACATTTTATTTTAACTGTATGTAAAATATTCTACATTCAATAGCTCGAATGCATAAAACTGAGCTTGTACTCAAATATCACTTTTTCAAACAAAAACTACGCTTGGACTCGTGATTTTGTTTGAAAAAAAAAAAAAATTGAGTTCAAGCTTAATTTTACGCATTTGTTCCATATAGTTTTCACTATATAGTTCTTCTGCTACAATACTTAACACTTGTAAAATATGCCTATAAGCTACAAATTAAAAAGAATATAGCATTTTTATCATAGGCTTGCTGAAATAAAAATATTACTTTGAGATCACTTTAATTTATTTTATAATGCTTCGCAAATATATAGTTTTACATAACACGGTTTCAAATTCGTATCTCCGAATGTATCATAATTTTACACGTGTTGCCTTAAAATATACAACTTTTTTTTTTTTAAATTTAAAGTACAATTATACTTATGACATCACATAATAATATATTGAATAATTATTGCATAATATTTACCTACAATTTACATATTTATTATTATACCCGTTCAAATAAATAGTTCTTAGGACATAATAAATTTGCCATTACGTTTGTGACATCTTAAAGGAGTCGAATATATATGTCAAAGTCTTAATATTTTTGTTCAGAATCGAATTCTGCATCGATTGTAATTTGTACGTTCTTCTGCATGATAAAAAATAAAAATATAACGGAGCTGGAATTCTGAAATGTTTACCATTTCATTTCTATATAAGGCCAGTTTTATTTAAGTTAAATAAATTTGACCGGCGGCTTCATTTAATTGTCATACAACTTTCTCTTTTATATAAGTATAATTTTATTTATATTCTCATATCTTGGTACTTAATAAAGCTAGACATCTGAAATCTTGTTAAATATGATCAAGTTTTATGGCAATACCTTCTGTATAATTTAATTGATCAGAGGCATATTCGAGTAGCTTTTATACAACTCCAAAATTTACATAAATATATTATTTTGATACTTAATTTAGTCAGATTAAAAGTAGATATAAAATTTCCTAAAAGATTATTACATTTTATGGGAACAGTTCATATTATGTTCGTGCGAATATCTTAGAGTTGACACAGTCCATTCTAGACTCTTCTTCGTTATAATTGTATATTGTATATAGATATTGAATTGTTTATATTATAACAACATTATTAGATTTGTAATTAATATTAAACATTTTTTGTTACTGAATTTGAATGAATATTTGAAATTTGAATTTTTCATTAGTGTTTTTTTTATTTAAATTTGTATGTCCATTGCAGTTTTAAAAGAATGTTAATTTTTTTTGAAAGTGCCGAGCTATTAATTGTATACGAGCCCTAACCACTATTAATTGATACAGCATGTTTTTGCCATATATTGCTATTTTTGTGATTAATTTTTAAAATACTCAAGTCAGTGTTTTAATTTATATTTATATATTTTAGAAAATCATATTCTTAATATACATTTTCATATAAACAAAATATTTGAATTCAAAAAATTAATATTCGTTTTTGAAGTTAATAAAATAACTTTATTAAAAAAGTGTAAAATCAGGTGACCAATAATAATTGATGCAGCTATAAAAACCTAGATTAATACTGAGTTAGGTCACCTTTAGCACTTATTATACCACTTCAAATATTTTAAGCATTGAATCCACAAGATGTTTGCATTCATTTGGGGTTATGAACAACCATATTTCTTGAATTTTTTCCTTCAAACGAACTATAGTTGGTTGCGGCTCATTCCTGAGTTTTCGTTTCATTAATCCCCAGAATGATTCTATAGGATTTAAATCCGGACTAGATGATGGCCAATCTAACACATCTATGTTGTTATTTTTTAATCAATATTTAGTTTTTTTGGCCGTATGTGTTGAGGCCCCATCCTGTTGAAACGTATAAATTAATTTAATGTAGATATTGACGGAACATTTATATATTTATGAAGCTTATGAAGAGTTTATCTGGTTCATATTTTCGTCCTACTTTCTTTTCAATTTATTTGACCATATTTTGGGCAAATTTCGAAGAGTACATTTTCTTGTTTTTCGAATAAAAGAAATCAAGACTCTCAAATCCCTTTGTGTTAATTTACATTTGCGACCTCTTTTATTAACACTTGTAGCCGTGGAACCACAAATTTTAATTTTTTTTATAATATTTACTATGGTGGCTTTAGTTAAATCAATTTCTTTTGCAATTTCACCATAACTCTTTCCAGATTTGTGCTTTTTAATAATTAAATTTCTAATTTCTTCCCAAACCGGCTTACTGCGTGTCATGATGAATTACAAATGGTATGACATTAAAAAAATAAAACAATAATAAATAATGTTTTTATAGCTTTATAAATTATTTATGGCCATTTGATTTTATTTTATTTTGAAATTGTATTTTATTAATTTAAGATTTTAAGAGAAGAATGTTATTTTTGTAAATTAAAATATTGTGTTCATATGTTAATATAGAATAGAGATAGGACTATGAAAAAAATATAATTTAAATTTCAAACTTTTATTTGATTACTTAAAAATTAAGCGTTTAAATAAAAATATTTGAGAGAATTGTGTTGTATCAGTTAATAGTGGTTAGGGCTAGTAACAACTTTCGTATATAGCAAATTAAAAGGGTAATAATGTTAATAGATGATACATATAGGTTCTACAATATATGGAATAGACTGAATTAAAATATTTTTAAAAGAAATGGAAAACTCTGCTATAACCTAATAAAATTGTCCCAACATTTAAAATTGAATGAAAATTTTTTTTTTTTTTAACTTTTTGATAGATTTTGAATTAAGTGGCAAATGCTTTTACAATACATAATTATTGAATTTTATTAATCCAAGGTTAACACTATACCTAGTTGCACTCTTCGGCTAGTCATTGAACTGTTAGTATTTTGGATTTATGCATATAACAAATAAAAAACTAATCTATATTTTACAAAAATAATTCCATTCGTATAATACATTACCTATATTATGTAAAAATACACAGAATGTGCTCTCTCGATCATGAATATTTATGGGGTGTATATTTGGAGAACCAAAACGAATAAATAATGATTCTACAAGGGGAAGTCTATTTAACTCAATTCTTGAGATAATGGAGTCTAAAGTTTTGTTTAAACTCTAATTTAATTTGTTTATATCTGAAAAACAACGCAACTATAATTAACAATAGCTTGAAACAATTCAATTATCTCAAGAACCGAAAATAATTGAACCTACCCACTCTAGAGAACAATTTTTTGTTCGTTTTAGTTCCTCAAATATACGGTATAAATAATGAAAGAGAATTTCCATGTATATGCATACATATGCACATATACATTTTTAAATAAAAAAATGTAAAATAAAATTAAAATTTATTTTTAAATTTTTATTATTATTTTTTTTTTCGTAATAAAATGAAATTTTTATCAAAAGATTAAAAATGTATGATTATAATATTATAATATATATATACATTTAAAATTTCATTTAAAAATAAAATCATAATATATGTATTATCGTTATCCTCTTTACAAAACATAGGGTCCTTTAATGTGTTTATTGTAAAGTTCACCTTTCTTTTAATATTATTAAATTTTGTGATCACCAGCTGTATCAGCAAAAGATGATTCTTGTGGTTTTGGTTGTGGTTTTTTATTGCGAGCATTACCAAGTGGTTCAGCCATTGTTGTCATTGTCATTGTTGAAATGATTGCTAACAATCCGAAAATAAAGAAAACAGATAACCACTTCATTTTTACCTTTTTTTTTTTTTTTTTAAAAAAGTTTAAAATATTAAAAAAATATAAATTTAAACTGAATTTTTATTTTCTATATACCAATGCCTATTTAGGCTTAACAGGTTAAGAAACA
The DNA here is from genome assembly GCA_947095535.1 of Poecilobothrus nobilitatus. Lineage (NCBI taxonomy): Eukaryota > Metazoa > Arthropoda > Insecta > Diptera > Dolichopodidae > Poecilobothrus > Poecilobothrus nobilitatus. The sequence continues at coordinate 161,126,965 of OX352773.1, forward strand.
ATTTTAACTGAAAATTAATATTTTGATGGTATACTTTTATACTATTTTTAAAATAGTTAAATTTTTAAAATGATTTATGAAAATTCTCAAACATAATAATATTTTTTATTAATTTTTCAAATACATATATTAATAGGAAATATCAAAATTTTGATTATTGTTATTAAATGACATAAATTCTGAAAAATTTAATTAATTTTTTTTTTTTTTTTTGTTTTTTAGTATTGTCAACAAATATGACACATTTTATAAAGACGCAATTTATTGCGTTGAAAAAAGTAATTAGAAAAGAACATGTGTTTAATAATTAATTGTGTTGTTACTTGAAAACCACAGTTTTTTTATAATTTCTTTTTTTTTACATTATGTAAAACCACTATTGTTTTTAATAATTAAAATGTATGTACTTTTTGTTTATATACAATAAAGGGTACATATTCATTTACAGTCACCACAAAATATGCAAGACAAAATAAAAAGAAAATAAATATTTTCAGAATTTAACTATGTAAAAAAGTAACCTGATTATTTTTTTCTGGATTCAATCATTCAGCTTTTGGTGTAATTAATTCTTGAGTATCCTAAAAAAGGATATATCATCTTTCTTTGTCGATAAAATTTTATTTCATTCAAATTTTCATCATACAAATTTAAAATTATGTTTTTAATTAGGTTTATTAGTATTGATTTCTTGAGTAACCTGATTGATTGATTTGACCATCTCCTTCAATTTTAGTGGCCATTGTATTTTTAACGATATGATGGAATATGCTTGAAACTTCAAATGATTCGCAGTCTAACCCAATTTAAATTTTTTATGTATGACTCATTTTGAGAAAATATGTCTAATATGTCTAATTTGTGTTCTGGGGGCGGATGCACAGATTCATTTCTTTAATTTTATTAAAAAGTTTTTATATTGTTTTTATTACATATTTATACGTTTTAGGAATCTAATTCTTTACAAGTTTGTAAAGAATTAAATTTGCCATCGCCTAACACTTACCAGGAACACTTACCCTGTTTTATAGATACCTATATAGGAATGGATTCTTATTCTAACGAGGTTAAAAGTTTTGTGCCTCCTCCCAAAGCATTCCAAAAAGAAACAAGGACACCTTCTGCTGCTGACCTCTATTTAGTTCAAATCCCGAGATGGCATAATTCGCCAACATCGCCAATGTGGAACCATTTCCCACCTTATGGGTTCCTCAGAATTGGTGATTATTACTTTTACAATGTGCAAAGGTTCAAGATGAATATTAACAACTTTCTTCACAATATGCCTGCCAATTTGAAATCAATTTTCATTCTCTAACTCAACTTCATGTACACTCCACATTCATGTACTTCAGTACATGAGTATTAAAAGTAAAACTCGTTTAACTTAGTAATTCAAAAAAAGGAGGTGGTGTTTAGTGGGTTTAAAGTCCGACACAGTCATAGAGGACTCATACTAGTTTCACTCCTCTATAGTGTCTTTCGATGATTCCTGCACCTATCCTCGCAAAACCAAAATATACTTTGAAAGGTATTTGAATCAATTAGTCATTTACTAGATGATTTCCATTATCAAAATTATTTGTCTACATTCTACAACATCTATACCACATATAAACATAACAACATTGTTCACAGACCTCGGAATATAGATATTTTGTAACTGTTTCTCATTAAAAATTATATACATTATTACATTGGCTTTTTTAAGTACCTAAAAATTTCTAATTTATCGGGTTTTCTACCAAACGAATCAAAATATTCAATACATCAATGATTTGGAATATAAATAGCTAACCAATGCGTCCTGGGATTCCTATTTTCCTATTTTTTGCTTTGTCAGTGTGTATAATTAATTAATTTTGTTTTTTAATTATTTTGGGGAGTTGGTCTAGAGCAAAAATTCCTTTATATGAACGATTAACAAGTATTAATAAGTTGGGTTATTTGTAATTGTAATTACGAATTAAATTACCGATATATTAAATTTTTTTTTTTCGTATTAAGTATACTTACATTTTTAACTACGAAATCCAAATCAGACTTTTTGACCTTTTTACTAAGAATACTTAGATTTAATTTTTTTACTAAGAATACTTCGATTTTTTAGAATACTAAGATTCCTAAAGGTAATTTTAGACTTATAGAATAACTAAGAATTTTTTAGATTCATTTATTTTTAAAGCTTCTAGAAAATAAAATAAGTAAACATTTTATAGGGCTTTCATATATAATAGATAAAATTTTGAATTTTAAAAAAGCATTCAAATATCCACTGCAGAATATTAGAGATCCTAAAGTTTGATTATATACACATATTACATAAGTACAAAAATTCCTTTTTCTTACTTTAACAAAAATTAATTCCATTTTAAGTAAAAGTTTTTTTTTTTTAATCGAAGTAATGTCCATTTCAAGCTTAAATTTTCCTTTGCAAGTCCAAGTATTTGATATTTCCTTTTTAAATGCAAGTTTTCGTATCTACTTCATTTGTTATAACTTATATAACAAATGATTTATATATGTATGTATAATTATATGTACAATTTTTTAGAAAAGTTACAAGAGATATACTTACTTATATAGGTTTTTTTCTTTAATAAAATTTGAAATAAAACACTTTCAATCAGACAAACTTTTATTAAAAAAATAAGCTTTAGTTACCAATAATTTCTTCCCTTTAAAAAGAAAACTTGCACTAAATAAAAAAAAAAACTTGCAATTAAAACGAAAACCTTTTAACCTTTCTTTTTAAAAAATGCTTGTAATTAAATTGGAAATACTTTCACTTAAAATGAAAACAGTATATGTATATACTTATAAAAAAAATCAAATTAGACCTGTAGCATTAAGAAATTATATATTTTTATAGCTTACAATAATGACTCTATATTAATTTTGTTCAGTGCATAAATGATTTAATTGAATGCTTGAATGAAAATATCTACATTTAGCTTTTTTTTTTTAGTTTTGATGTAGATAAGGTTTTGTACTTTTAATTATAATAATCATCTTTTTATTAATTTTCTATTAACAATCGAATATACAAGTTCGCACATTTATTAAAAATACATTATGTATTTAAATTTGGTTAAATATGATATAATTGAAAATTATTTATAACTTCCTTGCACTAATAAATTTGTTGTGTTAAAATAAAAAAAAAACATTAATTATTACATCAAATACTAATTAAAATTTAAAAAGAAATTTTTATGTTTATATAATTATATGTATTTAAAATGATATTATATTGCCCCGTTTATGAAATTAATTAAATAAACATATAATGATGAATTAGACGAATTTGAAATGTGATTACATTTTTAATATTTTCTATCGTTATGAACGTATATTTTAGAAAATATTATTATATAAAGATAAATAGTTTAATTATTGAAAAAAAAGGTCTCAAAGGTATATACGATATATACAATAAGACTTTAGTCTGGTATTATATAATGGTAATGTTATTTATTTCCTGTCTGTGTGGTGCCAAAGCACTCCAGGCAATAATTAAAGGCTAGGGATCCCATAATATCTCTTTTTTAGAGAGAACATGTTCTCTTTTTTAAACCCGATCTTTTATTATTTTATTTCCATAATGTATCTCTTGTTTCCTTTTTTTTATTTAAATTTAAAAAAAATTAAATTTTCTTTTAGAAGAACAAAAAGAAATTATTGAGTATGTATTGTAATACATGGTAATACTCAATAATTTACCAGAGCAAACGAAATTATTGTGTTTTCTTTTCTTTAAAATTGCAAACTGATATTTGAGATCATTTGGACCATGTGTTCTGATTTTGGAAGATTTCGAACTAGCCGAAGAGCAAACAAGCATACCTTCAAAACCAATAAAGATAGAACCATTAAAATTCGTGCAAGAGTGTTCTGTAATATTTCCTCTATGTTCCTAAAATTTGAGATGAATGGGTGTGGCGGTTCGGATAGCTGACACAGGCCTAACAAGCATATCTTTGAAATTAATAAAGATAGAAATTTTAAATTTTGTACAAAGGTGAATCATGCCTTTTTTACGTTCTTGAAATCTGAGTTGAATAAGGAAGGAAAGGGAGGCGGTTCAAACTGCAAGTGTATAGTATTAATAAGTCGGTTGCATCGACTTACTGTTTCATTTACTTGTTTTTTTCTAATTTACCCATTTTTTGTTCTCTTTTTCTTTTATATGGTAAGTCTTTCTTTTTTGCTTTTTTTAGTCAAGTGTACTCTTTTTTAGATTTTTGCATATGGGATCCCTAATTAAAGCTGATCAGCCAACTTTGTTAGAAATCGTCTTGTTCTATTGTTTCCCATTGACTTTATCTTTTAAAAATAAATTTCACCATTTCCCTGGTGAGTCTGATTAAATCTGATGCTTTTAAATTTAGCATTTGTTATTCATTTAGACAGATTTATTTGTGAAAACTACAGTAAAAATGTATATATAGCATTTCTATATGCACATCTATACAATTTGAAATTTTTTGTTACTCATATAAATAACTTGCTTATTCTTCATTCTTTAACGATATGGTCAAGATCAAAACTAATTCATAAATAAGATAGATGATAGATGAAAATTGTTGAAAATTTTATTTAAAAGTGATAGAGAACGAGTCCTTTCTGGTATTTTTATTTAAAAGCTATATGAAGTCTTTTCAAGTGTTGGTGTATCTCGTATTTTAACTCCCCAAAAACAATTTACTCTTGTAACCAAATAAAAGTTAAAAAAAAAAAACACTTTGTGCTGTACTATAATGCTTGGTTAAAATACGGGTAGTTTCATGAAAGAGTATGAAGGAAGAAATAGTGAAATTAAGTGAAATATTGTTATCGAAATTAAATTCATCATCCTGAACCTATGTGTCTATCATGCGAAATCTATTATAAACATCATCTCTATAGTAGAATCAGGATATGAGTAACAAATGAGTATAAAAACAAAGAGATTAACAGATACTTTATAAGATATGATGATTCCAAAACTAGAATATATATTTTAATATAGTAAATAAGAAATACCATATTAACTATTATTAATTAAATAAAAAATAAAACAATATTATACGTATTTTTTAAAATTCATTTTTGTATTTTTAATCAACAAAATTTTTTCATCAAAAATTGAATGAAATTATCATATTATTTATATACGACAGCAGTTATTTTATTTTATCTTTACATTCAATTTTTAATTTAAATAAAAAATAAAAAAAATATATATATATGTATGTATACATCATGTTGAATTAAATATGAGTCAATGGTCCATAAACAACAGCTGGTCTATGAACTACAACAGCTGGATGAATTGTTTTAACAATTGTTGGTGGATGTCTTACAACAACAACTGGACGTGATACAATGTAACCAGCAGTTGATAAGCTTGCAAGGCACATCATAACAAAAAATATTGGTAAACAAATATTAAACCACTTCATTTTTATTTTAAGTTTTTGTATTATGGTGTTTTATTAATTTTTTTTTTATTACAAATTATACAAATGTAAATAATTATGTAAATAAATTTTATTTTTATTTAAAGTCTATTTTGATTTATGTTCAATTGAACACTGAAGAACTAAGATTTAAGATACCGTATTTATATTATTATAATTAATGCATAAAATGTAAATAATACTTTAAAGCAAATTAAATAATATACAAAATTTAATATAATTTAAAATTTTAGGTACTATGGTTAAAATTTAAAAAAGTAAAAAACAAAAAAAATTAAGTAGATTTTACATTGATTTAAAAGCATCGTTTTAACCACGTTAAAATTGGTTGATATATAATGTTAATAACATATTCAAGATTTATTTTTTAAAAATCAAAATCAAGTTGCTTCTTCACATGCCGATGCGAGGTATAATTTTGAATTCTCATGAATCTTAATAGCAACATAAAAATACTGTGTATATGTAATAATTATGAATTATATAACCTATAATTTTTAAAGGTAATCAAGTCAGTTTGAGACATGAGACCATATATGTGTGTATGTAGATATGTTTACATAAATACATTTTATTGTGTACTGAATGTCTATCGACTCTATATATACAAAATTTGTCTGTACAATCCATGCAAACATACATACATATAAGCACATTCCAGCTCCATATAGCATTGGAGTTTATTTAATTTGCCTAAATCTCATATTATAGACTTCGTACAATGAAAATGATAATGTATTAAAATTTGTATTTTAATGTAATTACCGCCTTAAAAGTGGTTTAAAATGGTTTTAATTCTAATGTAATTTGATCTAATTAGATTTTTTTTTCTGTTAGAAGTTTATAATAAAGATATGTAAGTACGATGAAAACGAGAGTTATTAGCGCATGCATGAAGTCACTTACAAAAATCAAAATTGAATATAAGATATTGAAATTTTATTTTTCTAGAGTAGTTTTAAGTATCAGTTTTCAATGACATAAAACATCATGGATCTGATCTTGTAAGTGAATATGGAAAAATTGAAAACAATATCATTTTGCATATATTATAATTCATATGGATGTACTTATATGCATATATTGTTGAACATTTTTTATTATGGTACACATTACACATTGTATTTAGAAATTACATTGTTTTAACGAAAAAAACTTGTAATAAGTTCAGGGACTAATCATAGAGTTCATTTTCAACTATTATAGTTTTTTCATTGAACATTTTAGTTTTTTATTCTAAATAATGAGGTTTCCAGTTTAAAATAAATCTCTCAATTGCAATAATATATTAAAAGATAAGCAAAGTGTAAATTAATCTAACAACAAAATTTTTGAAGCGGCGTATCACGATTTCATTAAAAAAAATCAGAATACCTTATATACAATCATATGTAAGTTTAAAAAAAAAATCTTAAAGTTTTCATTGTATACAAAGCGATTAAAAGAATAGTAGTTCAATCCGAAATATTGGCTTTCTAATTGATCTAATAAAACCAGATTTTAATTAAAAAAATTTTTTAAAATAAATTTAAGGTATAATTTGATATGCTACGGAGGAAATGACATAATTTAATCTTTCTGTGTCTTAGAGTGACCTCCAATGTATTAAATAGCTCATACTCTTCATTCTTTTAAACAAATCGATTATAAATAAATCTGTAAACTACAAAGTTTAAAGAAATTTATATCTTTAAATGGGCCATTAATTAAAATAGAAAAAAATAATTTCGGTTTAATCAAAGTACTTTATTTATTTACTTAAATTAACTACTTATCTTAATAATATCACTATCTACTACTAATCCAGCTTTTTTTAAATGTTTTTGAAATTTTTTATCTAATTTATCACCTGGAATATCAGGATTTGTTTTCATGAATTTTTTTATAACTTTTTTTTTTAATTTTCCTACATTCATTCCATCCGATGCACATTCATTTATAATTGAAATCCAATCAAATTTTTGATTTACGTCATTTTCTTCTGTATCGTTGGTCTCTTGATTAATTTTCTTTTTCTTTTTGTTTGATGTATTAGCAATTTCATTTTCTTTGTCATTATTAATTGTATGACCATTAGTATTTTCATGTTTATTTTTCTTCAATTTTTTCTTTTCAACACCGTTTTCTATTGCCTGAGTTACATGATTTTCAGTTTCATCCACAATTAAATTTTTTACTTTATCCTTCTTTTTCTTTTTTTTACTTGGTTCTGCATTTTCTATCTCTTGATTTTCGTTTGTATTTTCAGTGTTCTCAATCTTTCGTTTTGACTTCTTTCTATTCTTTTTGGAATTTTGATCATCTTCATTGTCATCACCTTGTTCCGTTTCGGACATTTTTTTATTTTTCTTTTTTAAATCTTTTTCTTCATTATCATCTTTGCCATTTGTAGTTTTGTCATCATTTTCATCTGGTTTGTTAAAATTCTTTAGTTCAGTTAATGCTTTTTCTAATACTTCCCAAACTTTCATTGCAATTGGTTTTGGTATTTTAAAACTGTTTGAAACAAAATTTTCAAATTTTGCTTTTTTACGTGGAATATTATCAAAAGAGACTAAACGTCCAAAAACACTTCGAATTTTTGGTTCCATTTTGTGTTTCTCATCTGTTGAAAGTGAACGTATAGTATCCATCCAAGAATCTTGTTTCCTTTGACCTTTATTCTGACCAGGTCTTGGTACATAGTCTTTTCCAGAATATTTTTCAACTTCTGATATACATTGTGTATGCTCATTATATGCTTTTTCCAGAAAATCCTAGTAAAAATATAAAAGGAATAAGTATAAATTAGCAAAGTTTTAAAGGTTAAAATATTTTTTTTAATAATTTATTTTATATTGTAACTTTACGATTAAGTACTAAATCATATCTTTTTATTTAATAATTATGAAAATAAAAAATTACTTTTTGACAATCCATACAAGTTAAAGCAATCGGTAAATTTCTGCATTTAGTCGCATAATGTTTAACAACTCCCGGCTTTTTAACAGAACCGCCGCAGTGATTACAAGTAAAGTAAACCATTTGTAATTTATCTTTATTTATATTTTAAATAATGCAATATAAAATTTAATTGATATTTTATTAGAAAATATTTATCTTAAAATTAAGGGCTTAAAACGCACGTGTATTTCAATAATAAAAGCAAAAGGTAGAAACAGATAAAAAGTTTATTGTAATTGCAATTGCAAACACGTGAATTGTCAAAATTCGTAAATCAAAAAGATAATTTTGACAACAGATACCAGTCTTACCATTTACTACCGCAGATTTTATTATATCATATGTCATCTTGCAAAATTATTGTTATTACTTTTTTATTATTAGATTTTAGTGTTCTTGTTTTTTTTCAGTGGTTTTGTTAATAATTATAAAAATTAAAAAATATATACTTAAAAAAACAAAAACCGTTTAATGTACTGTGGTAAATGTAGGTAAAAAATTATTTATTTATAAAAACCATTAATTAAAAAAATTATCCAATCTTAATGTAAAAATTTTCCAACAGATGCCTCTTAAATAAAAGAAAACTTTTTAGTACAAAAGCGGAAACAGAATTAATTTTCGTTATACTTTCTAGAAAATGGACTTAAAAGCACTAAGTATTAAAGTTTATTTATATTTTATAAAATAATAATATTACACTTTTATTTATATGATATACATAGGTACTTATCTATTATATTAAAGCTTTTGAAAATATTTAAGTTCAAATCAGTGTTTATTAAAAACTTTTACAAGTAAGATCAATTTTTGACGAAATTTAATTTATATTTTAAATATGATTCCTAAAAAACGAGTAATTGATTTAATGACTACTATTTCCGCAGCATCGTAAGTTATTTAAATTAAATAACATTAATTGATTGGCAGAATAAATACTAACAAATAATTTATTTTTAAATAAATGAAAGATGTAAATGTCCAGCACATTCAGTTAATTATGGATCAGCTGTAGGAAAAAAACAAAGAAAGGAATATGCATTTGAAGTGAGTTTAAAGATTAAAAGATTAAAATTTTTTTATCTTGTAGCACTAAAAAATTAGTAGACGATTCATTTTTTTTTTTTTGTTAAACGAGTACTTTAATTTTTATACTATGAATATAGTTAATATTTAATTTTAGATGTCTTCATCTACTGTTAGGTTTGGTCCTGGTGTATCATCAGAATTAGGTGGGGATCTAGAAACACTTGGAGTAAAGAATGTATGTTTAGTAACAGATAAAAATATTTTACAATTAAAAAGTGTGAGAAAAGCTTTAGATTCATTATCATTACATAATATTTGTTATGAAGTTTATGATGAAACCAGAGTTGAACCAACTGATGAGAGGTGTAAAAAATTAAAAAAAAAAAAAAAAAACAATATTAAATTTAAATTTTTATTTTAAGTTTTTGGCATGCTGCAAATTTTGCAAAATTAAAAAACTTTGATGCTTTTGTAGCAATAGGTGGTGGATCTGTAATTGATACATGTAAAGCTGCAAATTTATATTCTTGTAATCCAAATGATGAATTTATAACGTACGTGAATGCCCCAATTGGAAAAGCCAAACCAGTTAAAAATTTTTTTCTTAAATAAAATCAATATAAATTTAGTATGAAAACATTTCTGTTTGTATAACATTATATATATAGATTGATAAAAGTTTAAAACCAATGATTGCTATTCCAACAACATCTGGTACTGGTTCTGAAACAACAGGTGTTGCTATATTTGATTTTAAAGAAATGCATATAAAAACCGGAATTTCAAGCAAATATTTAAAACCATATTTAGGTAATTTAATTATTATTTAAATTTTTAAATAATAAAATAATTCATATTTTAATTTACTATAGGTTTAATTGATCCATTACACACTTTAACATTACCAGAACGTGTTACTGCATATAGTGGATTCGATGTATTTTGTCATGCTTTAGAAAGTTTTACAGCTATACCATATACAGAACGTGGTCCAGCTCCAGAACATCCAAAATTACGACCTCCATATCAAGGACGCAATCCTATATCAGATGTGTGGGCACGTTTTGCATTAAATATAATTAGAAAATATTTTGAAAGTGCAGTTTATGAACCAGAAAATTTAAAATCACGTTCAAAAATGCATTTAGCATCAACAATGGCTGGTGTTGGTTTTGGAAATGCTGGAGTTCATTTATGTCATGGTTTGTCATATCCAATATCGGGGAATGTACGTAATCATTTTCCAAATGATTATAGTAAAGATCATCCAATTATTCCACATGGTTTATCTGTTGTAATTACAGCTCCAAGTGTTTTTGAATTTACAGCTTCAGCATGCCCTGAAAGGCATCTTGAAGCAGCTAGTATTTTAGGGAAAGATGTTTCAAATGTATTATTATTTATTTTACTTTATTTTTTTTGTAAAGTAATTTATTTTTTGTATTTTTTGATATCATAGGCTAAGTTAAACGACTCTGGAAAAATATTAGCTGATACTATTAGAGAATATATGCATAAAATGAAAATTGAAAACGGATTAAATGCTTTAGGTTTTACCAAAGATGATATACCAGCTTTAGTTGAAGGAACACTTCCTCAGGTAAAATATTCAGAAAATAATTTATTTTTAATTAATAGTAATATTTGTGGGAAAAATTATTTTTTTTTTTTTAATTTTTAGGAACGTATTATAAAATTAGCTCCCAAAGAACAAAGTAAAGATGAATTGTCAAGTTTATTTGAAAATTCAATGGAAATTTATTAAAATATTAATTTTAAAATACATAATTATAATTTAATAATTGTACCGTAGCTACATCTGAAAAAGAAAGATTGATTTATTTCTTCATCACATTGTATTTGTCAAGGGGACCCAAGTGGACCAAAATAAATAAAATAATAAATAAAATTCCGTTGCTGATAAAAATATGAATGTTAATATTTTTTTTTTAAATTTTATAATTTTGTATTTTATTTAAATCTACATAGTTTTTTTTTTTATTACTATCACATACAATTATTATGATGTTATATCATAATTAGTGTTTTACTAGGACACAAATATTATTAAATATCTTAGAACATTTTAAAATTTATGTTTTTTATCAATCATATTATAAAGTGTAAAACTGTGTAACTTGTAATTTTATGGTTTATGCGTATCACATTGTCAGAACAGAAAGTATTTAGCAAGTATTCTTCAGAATGTTATTATATCATTTCTCTAAGACTGTAAGACTTAATTTATAATAATAAAAATTCACAGATGGCCCATATCGCAAAGGAAATGGGCCCATCGTTTATGGGTTTATTTCTATACTTAATATGGATTATAAAAAAAAAAAATTGTAGTCTTTATTGCACATATATGGTATCATATGAGATATGAGTTTGACGTATTAAAACATAAAATATTTACCTATGTATATGATGTATTGGTAGGAGGCATTAACATCCCTATTATTGTTTCAAATGAATAAGTCCATCTTAAATGTCTTAAAGAAATCTAATTTATTGCCGTTTACATTAAGAAACAGATAATAGGATTCAATATTAACACAATACGATTTAAAGCATTTTCATAAACATCCCATGACTATGCAATCGTCAAAACAATAAATTCATAAACTACTGTGACTTTAACTGAAATTTCATAAACTAGAAAATTTAAATCATGCCATACAAACGTCAAAGCAAACTTTTTTTTTTTGTGTTTACCTTTTATTTTGCTTACTTGAAACTGCCTAAATAAATAAATACATATACATATATATGTATATAGGTTATCAATAGTAGTGACATTATGTGGCTGTAATTTTGGAGAAGCCCCTACCTTAGGAACCAGAATTCGGATCGATTTGATTTAAACCTAGTCCCCGATACTGTAATAGAAACTAAAAATTAAAAAAAATTCCGGAAAGTGGTACCTTTGTTTTTGAGGTCCGTTTTGTGGGACGGGTTTAAAAGTCGATTTTTTTTATTTCTGTTTACTAAATTACTAAATTTACTAAAAAATCGGTGAGTATCTTTTTTAAATCACATCGGTCCGACTTCCGATTCCCAAAATACGGGGGCTTCTTGCAAACTATGCTATTGCATAATGCATAATCATAGATTGTTTGTTTAAACCTCTGCTGTCAAAAATCATATGATTGCACTGTGATTACTGATTATAGTGTCTGTACAAAAATCAATCACCACAGATCGTCCAATTGCATTGTCATAGGATGTTTATGAAAAGGCCTTTATTTAAACTGAAATGCATGGTGAACTGAATGATACATTCAATTGTTTGTGATACATTCAATTGTTTGTGCTGCTAAAAAATAAAAAAAAAGAATAAAGAGCAGATACTGTAGATTCAAAATTTTAAAGAGTTCATTTTAATTTTAATTAATTTGATTTAAACAACATTTCATGGTACACTAAAAATTAAAAATAAAATAAAAATTATAATTGAAAAAAAAAAACTGTTTTAGATTTTATTTTTATTTAAATATATTTTGTTTTTCTATTTAAATTTTAATTGAATTTCTATTATAAAAATATCTGGGAATGTGATATGGAAGTTCTATTTAGATTATAAAGAATTATTATAAAGAAAAAATCTAAAAAAAAAAAAAAAAAAAACAAACATTACGTTTCCATTTTTATATCGCTCATTTTAAAAATTTTAAATTACAAAGAATTTCACAAAAATACATTTTTTTTTCTTTTTTATATAATAGGTAATAATAATCGCTATAAAATAATATTTTCTTATAAATAATAATAATTAAACATTATTAGTAATTAGTAAATTTGACGAAATGTTTTAATTTTTTTTTTTTTATTTCAAAATTAAGTACAATTTCATTGAATCATTGTTAATATGTATATATACGCAGAAGAAGTGTGGTGTCATAAACATACATATGAAATAATTAATTTTCTTTTTTTTTTTTTCATTTATTTATTTACATACAAATATTGTTTGTGCAAAATTATAGAAGAAATTCCATAAAAATTAATATATTATAATAAAACAAAGAAAAAAAAAAAACAGAAATAAAATAATTGTTTTAAAAATCATTCAAATAATAAAAATGAAAATTAATTGAGCCTTTCTTTTGATGTATATATAATGAATAAATGTGAATGATTCTAAAACAGCACAGAGTACAGACGAAGGATATATGTATATACACATGCATATATACATGTGTATATTATGCAATTAAATTAATTGACATCAATTTTTATTTTTTATTCTTAATTTAAAATTTAAGACAACATAATTTATTCCTTAATTTATAAAGATACATATTAAGATTTCTATAATTATGGTATATTCTATTCTTTTAAATAGACGGTTTTTAAATTTTTGAGTCGAATGCATAAAACTAAGCTTGAACACAAATCTTACTCTTTCATACAAAAACTACCCTTGAACTCATGATTTTGTCTAACAAAGTAAGATTTAAGTTCACGTTTAGTTTTATGTATTCGATCCATCAATTCGGTTGAACCTACCTGTCTTTCTTATTTCTTAAATGAATTTATACATAATATGTTGCATTCATATATTTTTAAAGGGGTTCCATATATATTTTTGTTATAAGATCTTTGTTTTTCCTCGAAGAACGTTTCTATATTGGTGGACTGTATATTAATCCAAGGATAAGTTTATTTAATATTCAAATTAAATTAAGGTAATTTTTAGTATAGTATACTTATATTATAGCAGTAGTTAAAAATCATAAATTAAAGTACATATTGTGTTATGTATTTGATAGCAAACATTTTTTTTTTTAAATAAATTATTTCATTTGTAACCTCAACCGTAAAATCAATTTTTTAAGTTTCTTTAATTTTGAATCCAGGTTTTTTTTTTTTGAACAAGAACATTTTTCCTATTGTATGTGGTGACTATAATCTATTGAAATATGGCTCATAAAAAAAAAATTAAAAAAAACTAAAATAAAATTAAAAAAAATTTAAATAAATCAATAAATTTCTAAACTAAAACGCATGAAATTATAATTCTTATAAATTATACAAAAAAAAAAAAAAAAAAATTTTATTTTAAGACAACAATTTTATTTTATATTAAAAATTAGTACGTTCACAAACTCTTGATTTCGAGAAATCAAGTCGATTTCGTAAATTATAGTGAGTTTTGTTCATAATTTCCCATACATTTAAAAATATTTCTGTCAAATAAAATCCAGATTGGTACTGGATTTTCTCAAAATCACCTTGGAATTAAGTAGGTTTGTCCATGAAATTTCGATTATTTAAAAATTTTTTTCATAACCCTTGATTTGATTTTATTTCTCAAAATAAATATTCAAAATCATAACAATTATAAATCAAAATTTTCAATTTTAGTTTTGAAATTAAATTTAAACTTTATATTTTCTTTTAATTTTTTACTTTTCGTCATCCATCTTAGAAGGTACGCTGATTGTACACTAATTGTCATTTCGTTATGTGTTTGATCTAAGATATTGCTTTGGAGATGCTGATGGAGATTTTTAGTTTTTTTTTTATTTAAAACTTTAGAATTTATAAACTGTATGAAAACAATAATATAAATACTTATGTATACATAAGTATGTATGTCACATTACATTCTTAATTTAAAAAAAAAAACGATTGTGAACATTTGACATTTGAGTTGATTTTGTACTGGATAATCAAATCTACTTAATTTCGTAGTTTGTGAACAAACAAAAAAAAAAAAAAAATTGAAGTTTCTTTTTAATTTTAATTTCCTTATTTTATTTAAAATTATTATTTATTTAAAAAATTGAATTTTGTGTTCTTTTGTTTTCTTTTTTTTTCTCTTTATTTTTTACACTTGATTAATTTTTGAATATCGATGAACTTTTGGATTTTTATTAATTGTTTTTGGAATTTCTTCGGATAATTTTTGATATACAATGGAATTTTTTGATGCTTGTATTGCCATACGATATCTTTCACCACGTCTTCTTCTTATATTTGTAATTAATTTTGTTATTGCTAATATTGTTGTAATAATTAACATTATTAATAAACCAATTGCAATTGGTTTAAAAATTTTATTATTTTCATAATAAATACGTCCATGTTCGATAATTATTTCTTCATTAACGTCATCATCATCATCATCATCATAATTATCATCTTTTATATCATCATCATTTGGAACGAATTTTCCTAAAATTTAAATTTTTTAATTAATTTAATTTGTATTTTAATAAAAAAATTTATAAAATTATATTTAAAATTATAAATATTAATAATATTTATTAATCGATTGATTGTTGAATATTGATACGATTTTTTCACAGTAAAGTATTATGTATAATATATTGACACTCGTTATTCAAAGTATTATTATAGCCGAAACTAGATTTATTTCTGTCATAGTTTTTGTTGCTAATACTTCGGCTTCATTCTATATTCTTATGAATGAATGGCTAGTTGAGTTAGTTTTGCTGGACGAATTTTGTTATATTAACATTTTGACTTGATATGTTAAAAAAATATTTTACTAATTTTTAAATCGCAATAATTAATAATTAATTTACTCTAGTTAGTTTTTTTTACTAATGCTTGTCCTAAGCATTTCCAAATGCCTAATGTCAATAATCACCAAGTACCATGTTGAAACATGCTATTTTTGAACGAAAAAAAACAATTAGCAACATGGTACTGGGTGATTACCTTGCATTTGCATATGACAGTCAGTTGTATGCAAATAATAATAATTAAGAGAATGATGACTCCCCGCGTGCGGTCTGAGATAGGAATTGATTGTGAGACTAATTATTATTATTAAAATTCTGAAGTGTTATACAAATTTACAATAGTGCATATAAAACGTTACAATTAAACAGTGAGTATAATTAGAGATACAGAATAAGATTAAGCTTTTAAAATAGAGATTCTTTTATATAAGATAATTATTAAAAGAAAAAAAAAGGCTTTTAATGGTTTTGAAATAATTGTAGAACAAAAACCTGCTGTTAATAATAAAAATTAAAAGATAATGTGGGTGGTTAATTGTTCATGTTTTTAATGTTTTTCAATTTAAAATAATTCAAAAGTTAAATTTAGCTTTTATATATTTTAAGTATTATTATCTTTAGAAAAAAAATGTTAAATTGTTACATTGGTCATATTAAAATAGATAAAATCGTGAGAAGAAATAAACTGAGAAAAAAGAATAACTATAACATTGTACATATTTGACGAAACTTTTATTTAATATATGAAACATATATAATATAGTTTAATAGGATAATTTTATATTACAATTAAATATTAATAAGAAACAATGTTAATTATAGAGTTACTATCATAAAACTGTATTTCATTTGATTGTATATTTTCATTTGCCTGTAGTATCATTTAACTCTATTTCATTTGTAACGAACTCTAAAATACCCTCTATGTTTTAAATCCATATTTAAACAAAAAAACATTTAAAAAGGTAAGGGCTACCGCTCGAACCCCTGCTAAATAATTTATTGAAATCCTGACGAAATCTAAAATCTCTCTTCATTATATATGTTTTACAGTAAAATGAATCATAATACAGGCAACAATCGAGTTAAAACAGAGAAATTAAATATATAGGCATATATAACACGCTCCCTAATTTAACCATTTTGTACAATATAAAAATTGAATTTAATATTAATTAAAATAAATAAAATATATATACATATATAAAAATTTATACTAACCTATTAGGAATTTATTATCTGTTTCTTTAATAACATTAATGTCATTAACAAATACACCATGATTTTTAATTTTTGGTTTTGTTGTTATTAAAATTTCTTTAGATTTTTGTTTTTCTTTTATTTTTTCTTTATTTTTTTTATTATCTTCATTATAATCATATTCATCATATTCATCATCATCATTATCATTATCATCATCATCATCATTATCATTTTCTTCTTTACTATTATCATTATCTTCATCATTATCATTATCATCTTCATCTTTATCATTACCATTATCATTATCATCTTCATAATCATCATCATCATCATCATTATAATCATTATAATCATCATCTTCATTACTTTCTTTTTCTTCAGCTGCAGTATTTTTATCTTTAATACCTTTACCATTTTTAACATTATTTTCTTCTTCTCCTTCTTCTTCTTCTTTTAAACCATCTAAAATTTTCTTTTCTTGTTCTCTTGTTGGTAATATAATTTTTTTAATTGGTAAAATTTCATCATTATTTTTTTGATCTTCTTGATCTTCTATAATATCACTATCAAATTTAATTGGTTTTTGTTGTTTATTTTTTATTTTTAATTTTTCATTTTCACGTTTACATACTGTTTGTACAATATCATCCCAACCTTGTACTGTATGTGATGGATATTTAAATGGTATTTCTAATACAGATTTTTCTAATACACGACCAGAATTAATATTTTTTTGTATTAAATATTTAATTAAATCTTTAAAATCTTTATTACATTTTAATAAATTACCTTCAATTGAAAATGTTTTTAAATTTTTAAATAATTGTAAATGTTTTTTAGATATTTCTTTTATTTTATTATATGATACATTAAATAAACGTAATGTATCAAAAAATGCTATTGGTAAATTATCATCATTATTATAATAATAATTTTCTAATATATTTTGTAATTCACAATCACTTACATCTAATTCATGTAATTTTGTATTATATTGAAATAATTTAATTGATATTGTTGTTATTGGATTACCAGATAATATTAATTTTGATAATTGTTTATTTTCTTTAAATAAATTTTCATCTAATTTAACAATTAAATTATTACCCAAATCTAATTCAGTTAATTGTTTTATATTCATAAATGTATCTTTATGCATATTATTTATATTATTCCATGATAATTTTAATGTTGTTATAAATGGCATTTGTGAAAATGTATTTTTACCTAATGAATTTATTGCACAATTTGATATATCCAATAAATAAACAGCAAATACTTTTGTTAAACTTTGAAAACCATCTGGTGGTAATACACTTAATTTTGCATTATCATTTAAACGTATAACATCTAAATTTGGATTTTTATAAAATAACATTGAACTTAATTGTTCTAAATTATTATATGATAAATCAATATGTCGTAAATAATTTAATGATGTAAAAGAATCTGGTTGAATTTTAATAATACCATTACCACGTAAACTTAATGTTAATAAACCTGTCATTTTATTAAACATATGATTATGTATATTTTTAATTGAACAATATGATAAATCTAATTCTTGTAAATCACTTGTACCAAAACCTAAATTACCAATAATATCATTATATTTTAAATCTAAACGTGCTAATGCTGTTCTATTAAATATATCTGATGGTAAAAATGTTATTTTATTATGTGATAAATCTAAATCTTCAATTGTAACAACATATTTAAATAAATCTTTTGGTAATGTTCTTAAATCATTTTCAGCTAAATTAATATATACAATATTTGGTAAATGTATAAATGCATCTGATTGAATTTCTTTTAATTTATTATTTGATAAATCTAATTCTTCAACACTTGTTGATTTAATTAAATATTTTGTTTTTGTTAATGATGATGTCATTGAACTTAAATCATTACCAGATATTGCTAATAAACGTAAACGTTTATTTGTTATAAATGTATCTGGATCAATATGTTTTATACCAACATTTGTTAAATTAACAGCAAATAATTCAGTTAAACCATGAAATGCACTTGGATGTAAAAATTCTATAGTACAATTTGATATTTTTAATGAATTTAAATTTTTTAAACCAATATTAATGAAAAATGATGCTCCTAAAATAATTGGATATTTTGGTCCAACATCAACAACAACTAAATCAGTAATATCTGAACCGAATTTTTGTATATCAGCATCCAATCTAAAAAAAAAAAAATAATCATTTTAAAATTCATTTTGAAATTAAATTTTAGTATGTAAGTTTTGGTTTTTTTTTTTTATATTAAATATTATATTTATTTACCTACTGCATGTTGCTACTCTTACACTATTATAATTACGATTACAGATACAATCTTTTGGGCATGGTACATTATTACTGAAAATAACTTCTTCTTTATCTTCTGGTTCATTATTGTCGTCATCATCATCATTATCATAATCATATTTTTCTGTATCTTTTTTAGGAATATCCTGAAATTTTTTTTAAATTATTTTAAATATTTATTTTGTTTTTTTTTTTTTTTTTATACATTATATACATATGTATATATTAATTTTTTTTAATTATTTAATATAAAATTTTAAATACCTTATCATCACCTTTAATTGGTTTTAATTTAATTTCTTTTTTAGGTTTATGTGTTACAGTTATAGTTTTATTATGCTTATTTTCCGCTGATGATTCATCATATAATTGATCATAATAACTATCATAATCTTCATCTTCATAATCATATTCATTATCTTTTTTCGAATTATCCTTATTAGAATTATCCTTAAGAATGTTTTTTTCTGGTAACATTTTATTAAATCTATAGATAGTTAAATTATTAAAATAAAATTCTTATAAAATTATAATTTAAGCTTAATATAAAAATGTAAAATAATTTTTTTTTTTTTGTTTTTACAAAGAATCTCACCTTGGATCATCAGCTAATGGTATTTTTTTCATTTCATGTGTTGATTTCTTTGTTGTTTGTTTAATGATAATTTCAGGTTTTATTATTTCATCATTTTTTTTTAATGTTGTTGATTTATCAGTTTGAGGATCCTGTAACATTTTCTTTAAATTTGGATCTAAAGAATTAAGATTTTTCACTAAAATTTTATCTTCTTTTGTATTATCATCAATATTATCAAATTTTTGAAATGTTAACATTTTATTATATTTTGTTTCAGATACTTTTGATAATTTATCATTTTTAATATGTTGTAATTTAATGTCATGTTCATCTTCAATTAAATTAATATGATGATTAAAATCTGTTGTTGGCATTCGTGTTGTACTAGCATTGATTGAACAAATCAATAATGCGGTACCCCATATTAAATTAAGTAGCCAAAAATGGCGAGACTCCATTCTAATTATTTTCATGTTCTTCTTATTTTATTGTTTATTTGTGTATCTATAAAAAAAAAAATAAAAAAAAAAAAAATTTTTTTTAAATTAATAGGTATAGGATAGAAAAAATAAAAAATTAAAAACTATAAAAAAAAAAAAAAATGAATGATTTTCACCTAGGCTTTTTGATCTTTTTTTATCTTTCAACTGTTTATTATTTGTTGTGCTATTGTAAAATTTTAATTTATTAATTTCATCAATTAAATTGAAATATTTATATTATAAGCATAGGAATTGTTGACTTTAAATGTTAAACTTTTTAAAAAGATGATAAATACATCATTTCATAATATCAGTTATTCTTTTTTTTTTTTTTTGAAATTGAGGTTACCTCAATATAACTTACTTAAAAAATTTAATTTAAAGTTTCGTTATTTCAATTATTTTATTATAAATTATTTGCAATTGAAATTATTGAATTTTTAAGTTGAAAGATAAATAAAAAGAATTAATAAAAATAATTGCGCATTTTATTATTGACTATATTAATATAGAGTATGAGTAAAACTTTTCGTAATATATATTAAAATTATCTTAAATTTAGGATATTTTTTGTAATCTTATTTTTAATGTTGTTAAGTTCAATAATCTCACTATTAATAATAATATTAAAATTTCGTTCGAAATAGATAATATTCAGAATAAAATATTAACATGGTGACAATACATTAATATGTGTATGATGTAGCAAAAATATTTTAAACTCATGTTTGAAACTAACTACAGATTTTACTACGCAATGAAAAACATTAAAAACTATTAATATCTAAAAATCTTCTATACCACCTGATTTACAATCTATAGCTATATAGACAGATAAGTCATCAAAAGCATCTAAAAAAATTTCTATGTTAAAGTCTTTCAAACCACCTGATTCATCATCTATAGCTATATGACCGATATCCAACTTTTCCCAAAAATATTGAAAAAGTGCCTTATATATATAAAGATTAAAATTAACTATTACCTAGATCAACACAAAATTTTACCAGATGAATATAATTTCTTTACTGGCTATAACACACTTTATCCAGTTTTAAGATAATAAAGATAATATGTAGATCTAGATGTCGGATCGTTTTAGATCTTAATTCAGTATTCGATGAAGTATATGGGACATTTATAAAAGGGACATGTGCCTTTATATACGAGTATACATATATAGTTAAATTGATTCAATGTAAATTCGGTTTTATTTGATCTATATAGCATTCTTGTAGGTGTTCCTTAAAACAACAGTATTTGGATCCAAATAATACAATCCATTTTATAATATTTTTACATCTAAAATTCCCCATCTATTTTGTTCAAAGTTTTCAATTTTCACTGACGATACCTACTTGATGTATACAAGATTGTAGATTCTTACTACAGTAAGTGCAATAAGATTGTAATAATTAGAGAATATCAGTAAATGAAAAATTAATGTAAATTCAGATAAAACAAAAGCGATATATTTTAACCGAAAACGTAAAAAATATTTATCGCACAAAACGAGTCCAAAGTCTTTTGGAAAAAAAATTCTATGAATTGATAACGGTAAATATTTGGAAATTACTTTTGATCTAAGATTAACATTCGAAGAAAATATAAACATTTTATTGGGAAAACATAGCAAAAACGATATGTTTTCTTTATCCTTGTATTAATATAGAAGATCTTCTGTAAATATTAAAAAGAAACTTCCTTTAATGTAATCTATTTTCAAACCTATATACACTAAAATATGTCACTGTTAATATGAAAATATGAGGTGACTGTACTCATCAATAAATTGCAAGTAAAAATTTTTCCTTTTTACTGTACCCAACCAAATATGCTTCAATTAAAATCAAATATTACTACCATTAAAAAAAGATTCTAAATTTTTATTGTTAATGAAAATTTAAAATTTAATGAAATTATTTATTTTTATTTATTTATTTGTATATAATGTATTACACTAACAGAAGCTTTAGAGATTGCCTTAACTGAATATATATTTTTAAATCAAAATTTATTTGTTTTTAATATTAAGTAATAAACAAAATTCCGTTCCATCAACGAAAAATCGACGTCCAATCAAAAATTCGTTGTCGTCGTAAAACGTTGTATATTTGAAATACCTAAACAACCTAGTATGTTTTTATTTTTTATTTCGCTACAATTTAATTTGTTTTTCGCGAGGGTAGGTTGGAATCTCGAAACACACCAATGAGATCAACGCTAGAATTCTCTTTGTGCTTCAACCAACTAAGCACCTCCTCCCTTTTAAACTAAACATTTGAAGGCATGGTACAATGTACTGTTTGGTTTGGGAATTGGGAACATAGCAATAAACGAATAAGACTAAAAGAAATGGGAAATAATGAAAATTACTGGATGTTGAGAGAATTGTCAAGAACAAATATGTTGATGTTCTTCTTGCATCTAACAATATTATACACGTTATATGGTTGTCAAATTTTGGGAATAATTTCGATGGCAAGCATATCCATATTTGCAACGCATTACAAACAAAATTTCCATGTGCGGACCTATGTCATGATGTGCAATCTGTGTAATCTGTGGATCTTTAAACTAATAGAGGTTAGCCTGTACAGTCCTCCTCGTATCTCCGTTGAAATTTTTAAGAATAGTCTACATGTTTTATTTTACCAAAAATAGTTGGTCGAAGCGAATTTCTTTGGTTATTGTTGGTCGGTATTGTGTTTATTACTTTAAGTTGAAATTTTTTTTTTTTTGGTTAATTTTACTGAACTTTAATAGTTTTTTATCATAAAAAACTTAATATATAGATTTAAATTTGATTATATAAATTAAACAAGGTAGAATGTAAACCAACGGTTTTTAAAAGCGCACATTTCCAAACTCAGTACAAACTGTTTAGAATTTTGACTTGCACAAAAATTTGAAAATTTCATGTAATACGAAAAAACGTGAAAATAGGACATTTTCGAAATTTTGAGGGGCCGTAAGTCCGGAATCCTATATAACTAAGAAAAGCCATTAACACGCGTAAAAATATATTATTGAACCTTTAATTTTCATGCCTCGCCGAAGAAAAAGTTTTACAGGTGCCTAAGTTACAGGTGTTTAAAAATAGCAAATTATCAATTTTTAAGCCCTCATATCTCATAAACAGGGGGTGGTCCAAAAAAATTTTCTGAGCAAACTTATACTAATTCTAAAAGTTCTTTCTTGCCTCAAAATTTCAAGCCTCTATCCAAAAGCGTGCCGGAGTTATGAAAGTAGAAAAATCATGCAAAATTTGGTTTTCACATAACGGTAAATTTAAATACTAAATTTAAAAAAATTGTATAATTTTGATATTAATTTACAAAGCTAAAAGAAATACCTATCGAATGACTTTTTTCAGATTGAAAAAATCTTAAGCAGAACATAAGATATATGCATTTAAAAATAGGGCTTTTTCAAAGTTTGAGGGGGTGTAGCTCCGTAATGGGAGGGGCTACATGAAAAAGTTGTTCCACAAAACAATTTTTTTTATGAGACCTACCCATGGTTAAAATTGTTTTTTTCTATCTTTAACGGTGTAGAAGTTTTGTAAACAGACTGGCGGACGGACGGACAGAGTGAAACTAATAAGCACATTTTTTCAAAATTTTTTTGGAAATGTGCTAAAAACTATATGTATAACTATATTAAGAACTTAATATTCACCTTTTTATTTATATCACAATTTTGTATAATATGTATCACAAAATATATCACATTAATTACAATTTAATTTTATAATATTATATAATAATTATGTATAACATTCAACTATAGGCCACATTTTTAATTTCTATTAAATTTTACCAAATTTTACAAACTCTAAATAATCAATGATTTGAATTTCAAATTTTTAAACATTGAAATTTTCATTTTTATTGTTACCTTTCTAAAAAAAATTAAAAATTAAAAATTAATATGATAAAATTTAAAGATTACGAACTGAGTAAGTAAAGTATTATTGTTTTGAGTATAAGTACGTAGGTATACCGGAAGTGTTATAAGATTATTTTTCCGGTGAATCAATTATTAGTAAGATATAAAGTAAGTTTTTATGTTTAATTTATATAAAAATAAATAATTTTTGATTATTTATAAATTCCAATTTAATAAATTTTATCACAAATTTTGTAATTTTTTTCGAATAAACATTATGTATGTATGTATGTAGGTATAAATTTGTTAAACTAATGTAGACTTTAAGTGCAAGCATGAATGAATTGGCGAATATAAGAAATTAATCAAATTTTAATAAGTATTGAATAGTTTTGAATAAATAATCGAATCTATTTTAAATTTCAAGACTAACTAAAACAAGAAAAAAAAAAAATTATAAATAATTCTTTTTTTGTTTATTATTTTATCAATTTTTAATAATTAATGATATAACACAACTATTAGTATTATAAATATAAATATTAATTTAAATGCTAATAACGCCGTCGTTACGCATTCAAATCACGTTTCTTTTTTTTTTTTTAACCAAAAATAATCGATTCAATTCAATTAGTTTTTATAATATTTTCCAATGAATAAACTGGAGATAATTTGAAACAAAACAATATTCTAAAAATTATTTTGTATTGTAAATTTTAACTGATAAAAAGAATACAATAATTGCAATTATGATATAATAAGAGTTTTCAGAGCTCATTACGTAAAAGTGTAAAAGCCCCATCAAAGGAAAATAAAATCGAAAAACGTTACATTACGTAAACGATCCAATACAAAATATAAGCTGCAAAGTATAAAAAATATACATATGACAGAAATGTTGATTGGTTTAGAGAAATGTTTATTGGTATCTTTTCAGAAATGTTTAATTGTTTATCTTAAAAATGTCAATTTAAATAAAAATAAACTTCAAAAATATGCAAGAAAGAGCAAATATTTTAAATATGTAGTAGGTAGTAGGATGGATGTCTAGATTTTATATCGTTGCATATTTTTTATACATACATGAAACAACAACAATTTCTGTTAAATATTTCCACTGATTCCATCGATCCTACGATGCTAGATCAATTTACACTTTTACGTAAAGACGCTAATAATAGTTGAAATTTGGAATCAGGTTGGGATTTGGTACAAAAAAACAAAAACAATAAATCTAAATTTATACCTAATACACTAAAATATAAGTTTTGGTTTTTTTTTTTTAAATAGTCTAAAAAAAAAATATTATTATTCTTGGGTATGAGTAAATCTATCACTCACTTCTGTAAATTATAGTTAAAAATATTATGTTGTTTAAGTTGATGTTTAATAAAAGCCTATGTTTTTTTTTTAAAAATATAGATTATATCGTTGTATTTAACAGACCGATAAATAAAAATAATTCTAAAACTATTTATAGTGTAGGTGATAATGTATAGTACTTGTATAGCAAAAGTGATAAAGATTCGAAATTAGAATCTCTTTTTACTATACATTTAAAAAAAAAAAGAAAATTGTTTATGGGATTCAACTCTGTCTGCCTATCTGCTTGTTCGTATACGTCCGTACTTTTGTTTGTTTACAAAATATCTGAACCCTTTAAAATGGAGTAATGAAATTTTAATTATGTGTAGGTAACATTTTTTATACAGCCACATCCATTACAGAGCTACAGTGCTTTAAAGTTTGGAAAACCTCATTTTGAAATATTCCAGATTCTGCTAAACATTTTTTCAATCTAAAAACTTCAAATTATACAATTTTTCGCAAATTAGTAAATTTAAATTTACCGGTTTTTGCAAATTTTTGCAAGATTTAGCTTTCTTCATATCTCTTGCACACTTTCAATTGGAACCTAGAAAGAAGAAAGATTTTTCACCCAGAATTTTTTATTTTTTTGTATTTTCCCCTGTTTAGCTATAAGGTATTTTTAGATACCTGTAAGCTGTAACTTAGGCATCTGTATACATTTTTTCAAAGTTAAACGAAAAATTAAAGTTTTAACATTATAATTTTACATGTCTTACCAGTTTTGCTTAATTAGTATTTCCTTAAAATAGGGTTTACTTAGGAGTTACAATAGGGTTTCCTTAAAATTAAAGAAAATCACAAAGTCTAAATTGAAGTTTTTATTGTCTTTTGGAATATGTGCGCTCTTAAAAACCTTTAATTTTACATTTAGTCTTGTTTATTTATCATAATAATGACTCTTTCATTAAATATTTAAACAATTTTATATCATTGAAATAAGCAATCAAAATTCTACGTGGTGATTGTTTTTAGATTTTTTGTAATTTTTTTCTTTTTTTTGTTTGTTTAAGTTTGCATATTAAAAACTTTTTTTATGTATGTCAATTTTTAGATATTTTTTTGTGCTTTTAACATAATATTATATATTATGCACATATATATGTATGTATGTTGTACAGTTGTTTCTTTTTTCAAAATACAAAATTTTTAAAAGTTTCATTTTTTTTAAATGCTTTTTTCAGCATTAATTAATTTCAAATTTATATACCTACTATATTATATATTTAACATTAGGTCGTATAACAGGCCTAATAATTTATAAGTTATAAGATATGTTACCTACATACTAATGTGTGTACATGTTAATATTATTTTTTCATGTGTATATTCGTAAAGTTGATGTTTTTAATGAGGTCATCACTCATCATATACCGTAAACAAAAAAACAAAAAAAAAAACAAAAAATGTGCGGAAATTACTTTGTATTAAAAAAATTTTAATAATTTGCTTCTAAAATTTTTGTTACGATTATTATTTAAATAATTTATAACAATAAATTTATGTTAAATTATATTTTTTAAAATTTCAAGATTTTAAGTATAAATTTCCAGAATTTTAACGATTTGGCGATTTTCATTTAAGTTTAAAAAGTGTTAGCTGGTGTTAGATTTGTTAAAATTTTGAAAATTACTGAAAAATGCTTAAATATATATGACTAAAGTAACCAGAAGAAAATTAAAATTGTGTTTGCTACTAAAAATGCTATTGTAATTGTAGAAAAAGGGGTGAAAAAATATAAAAAAAAAAAAAATTGGACCTGCAACATCTACCAAGACAGAACTCATGTATGTATACTCATACTATTTGACGCTTTATTATATTAAGAAGAGTTATATTATGATCGTTTAAAAAAGGAAAGAACGTCTTAGACGGGTGACTTAGTCTAATTATTTGCCAAATAATTATTTCCGATTAGTAAAAACTGTCCGACTTATAATCTTTGTTTTATAAAACAAAAGTGAAAATAAATCTTTAAATCTTTTTTATTTTTTAAAAGTATGTATAAAATAAAAACTAATAAAAATAAATTAACTTTTAAACTATAATCATTGTCTTTTATTTAAATAAAACTTCATTTAAAAAAAAGGAAGAGACCACCCACAATATAAATAGTTATTAAATATATATAAAAAGAAAATGTATATATTTCTCAGCATATCATACCATATGCTGAATATGTTTTTTTAACAAAACTTGTTTATTTAATGCAATTAATGCATATATTAATTATTAAATTTTTCCGAGACTCATGAATTTAGAATTCAGAACATTTCTTTAACAAATTTTAAAATTTAACTTACAAAGGGAGAATAAAAATAAATTTTTTTTATTTTATATTTTAGTAAGTTCTCTTTTTGTCTTGTGTTCCTCTTTTAACAGTTTTATTCTAAAACATACAATTAGATTCATTTTTTGAGTATGAATTATCCTTTTTTTTTTATACTGTAATTAGTTATGTAATGTTTTTTTTACAAGCCTATATCCTTATATAAATCTGCTTATTTAATAGCACTCTTAAAACTTTATATTAAATATAAGTATGTACATTTACAATAATGACTTAAATTAATTGAAGTTTTAGATGAAGGATTTTGTATTTTGCCATCATAAAAGATTTGCTGGTTATTATCATGTTTTGACCCCACGTTATAACCTGCTTAACAAATCTTTAAATCTAAAATCTAAAACTTTAATTAATTATTTATTTATCTGTGATTCTTTAAAGTTGTATTTATTATTATCTCATAATTACATAATCAAATTAAAACTTGCCCCCTATATAACCTAACCTCTATTTACAGTGCCGCCGCGTACAATTGACCCGTTCTTGTGCAAAGTGAACAAAATACGCCCCCAAATATTCAAGATAATGAAAATATTTGAAAAAAAATTAATGTGTACCTATGTATATTTCAAAAATGCATTTAAATAAAAAAAAAAACAAAATTGAAAATAAATAATATATAATTTATAGTAGCCTCTTCTATGGCTTTTAAACCTATACAGAATTTTTAATTAATTGACCCAATTCTAAGCTATATCCAACAATCTTGTTTTCTATTGATATTATAGACAAATTTGTCAAACATTTTTGGGTTGTGATGGATCTTAAAAATATTTTGTTTTTTTAATATTAAATGAATCGAAATGCCGCTCTTTTGCTGTGCACAACCTGCCTACCATTACTCAGCGGCCATGGACTCTATATTATGTTTATATAATTAAACCTCTAATATAAACCTCTAACCTCTAATATAATTTTTTTTTAATGTATTTCTCTGCCACATAAATGTGGACAGAAAATTACACAGTCTTTCCTGTTCAGGCGAGGCTGTAAATGTCTTAAGGGCGAATAAATCTTACAACGTGTGTGAGATTCGAACGCATACTCCCTCGGTGTTTACAGCATATTTTATACGCATATTTTATACTAGACCACTGAGGTCCCAGAATAATATAATTTTTTTTAGTATTTAATTTTTTTAAGTGAGTTTTGTGACTTAAAAGAAGAAGATTTAACAGTTTGAAAGAAAAGATATACTTCAAACGGTAAAGACTTGTTTGAAAACTGGTAATGATTAATAATATAGTTGGAGAAATACAATAATATGATCAGTGATTTTGAATGTATTTACAGAAATTTTGTCATCAAAACTTAATCTAATCTAAAAATAAATTCAATAACTTTTATTAAATATGATGATTTATAAAAATATTTATTATAAATTTATAATTTTAGGTATCATTCGTTAATGATTTACTTTTACATCCTACAGAACAACAAAAAAAAAAAAACAAAAAACAAAAACTATATTATTTTAATGACGTTAAATATAGATGGCGCTTAGAAACAAATTTTAATCTATAATTAATTAATTTTAATCTTTTTATTAACTTAAAACTGAGTTCTAATTATGTATTTAGTATTGTATTTGTATAGTACA
This sequence comes from Poecilobothrus nobilitatus, assembly GCA_947095535.1. Classification (NCBI taxonomy): domain Eukaryota; kingdom Metazoa; phylum Arthropoda; class Insecta; order Diptera; family Dolichopodidae; genus Poecilobothrus; species Poecilobothrus nobilitatus. Next base: position 161,156,688 of record OX352773.1, read on the forward strand.
ATGTGGTATAATTAAACTGTGAAAAAGTAGAACAAAACATAAAAAAAGAAAATGTAACCAATGCCACTAGTCATATTAATAATATATAATAAGTAATTTATAATAAATAATTAGATAATTTTTAAAATAATTATTATTTTAACATACATATTTTAGAATTAAAATAAAATAAACAAATTAAATAAATATTAAAGACTATAAAATAAAAAAAAATGATAACAATAAATTGAAATAGGGTATCTTCTACTCATGAGTCATGCTCCGCTTAATTTCAAAGTATCTGCGTAACTACAATACAAAATTTTATAATAAGAACTGCATTCAAAAACAAAAAAAAAATTAAGTTCATCAATAACATATTATTATTAATCAATTTATTAATCAATTTATTTTTACATAAAAATACAATATTTAATAAAATGTAAGCAAATGTTTCGATCCCGGAAGAAAGTTTAAATAAAAGTAAAAAAGGATTAAGAGCGCCATAGTTAAAAATTATATAAATACTTCAAATTAAGGGTGAGTTACGAATACTCGTATCAAAAAGATTTTTTTTATTTTTTTAAATTTTAAATTAAATTGGGACTACATTGCAACAACAAAGCATTTAAAGTAGAGGGGACTGTCGCCCACTAATCTAATTATTGAAATGCTGATTTTGAAACCAACTACATATATATAAAATTCTTTTTAATTATTTCTTTACATATTTTACATATTTATTTCTTTACATATTTATATATTTATATATTTATTCTAAATACAAAACACAAATTCTCGCATCTCATAATCCTGTTTTTTTTGTTTTTCTGGAGAAAAAAAAAAGATTTAACGAGATTTTGAGATACGAACATTCGTATAGCACTCTCTAAATTAAACAGTATAAAGATCTGCTAAACTATAAATTAATCTAAAAAAACTATTTTCAAACAGTTCTGCTGTAGTCAAATTTCATATTTCGGTGAAAGATAAATTTATGAAATATGAACTTTGAATGTTTAAATCGTTTCGTATACTATAGTCCTGCGGACTGATTTAAATAAACGTGTTAAAACTGATGACAACTGAACCTACGGAAATATTAGTATTTTTTTGTTTCTTAAATCTATAAAGATTTATTATTTAGTCAGTAAGAATCTGACACTACTAAGGGGAAATTCTTGGTGTCTTTGTGAGATTCCCACCTCCCTCCAGAACTATAAACATTTTTTTTTAATTGGTAATATTCTTTAAATCTTAATAACAAATGAACAATAGATTGGGTCAATGTTTAATATTTATTAGATAATAACTATGATTATTAATCGTTTGAATCATAATCGTTTAATGTACATATAAAAAAAATTTCAATATAATCTGTGTCTTTTAAATTTGAAGTTTTTAAATTAAATATTTTAAACTATTTATATAATTAATTTAAAATAATTAAGGTTATATAATTTAAAAAATGTTTTCAATAAAATTAATTTTAATTGCGCTATCATTTTCAAATTTATTTAAAATACAAAAAAAAAAAAATATCAGTCAAAATACCAACCACAAACCGATACTATAAATAATTTTTAATTTTATTAAAGTGAAAATTTTTTCAATAGTATAAATGTTTTTTTTTTTCTATAATTAATCAATTTGTTGCAATCATTAATTTACAAATTTACTAACATCAACATTTAATTTTGTATAGCTACATAAGTGAATATGTGCCAGTGTTTACTGATCAGATCAGTGATCATCCAATAGTAATATAATATAGTATTAACTGATGATCATATTGTGTACATGATTTTAAATAAATGTCGCCTTAAAAGTTGTCAAATTGATGTGAATGTTGTTTAATTTAAAAAAAAACAAAAAAATGCTTGATTAAAGATTGTGATTGATTAAAACGGTTGGAAATTATCTATTTAAATTGAAATGGTTATAAATGGTTATAATTGCTTATAATAGGATAAGTATAATATTAATTTATATTATATGTGTATTATTGAAAAAATTTAATTAATTTTTATCAAAAAAATAATGTGCCAGAAGCAATCAATCAAAATATGCATATGTTTAATTTTTAAAAAGTTTTGTAATATGTTTTAAACTAAATTTTAGAGGGTTGAAGAAAAATTAAATTTTAAAAGGTATTACTAGGTATTACGTTCAAATTTTACCTTAAATTTCTTATTAAATACTATACGATTTCTTTGATAATCTAAAGCAAAGTTTTCTAATCTACATCGCTCATTTTACTATTAGCGAAACATGATAAAAAAAACGGGGAAGGCAAAAAATAAAAATGGATCTAATTATAAGGAATCTAATTATAAAAGTTTGAATAGATTATTAATTGTATGGAAAAGTTGTGATCTATCATATATATGATTTCACAAATTTTAATTACAAATTCTAATCATAAAACTATGAAATAATAATACAATATATGTATTTTATTATGTTTAGTTCGAACAGATTATTTTACAGTATTAAGCTAAATTTAGCTAAATTAGGCTAAATTTGACAATCAAAAAAAATTCACTATTTCATATAAAATTTAAAATAATGACAGCAAATTGATACGTTTAATTGTTTTAAACTTAAAATGAATAAAATAATAAAATTTATTTTTAAATAATTAAATAATAATTTATACGCCACATAAGATTAAAGTTTTGATTAAAATATATTTTCTCATAAAATCTTTGAAAATTAATTAACGCATACCAGATGCAATTTTACTTATTGCAAGTCCCATAATATTTTTATTTATTATTAAAATTTTTTTTTTTGTTTTCTTTACAGTCAAAGTTTTAAATTTTATTTTCTTTACAGTATAGGTATCAAAATCACATCCAAATAAAGACAAAAAAAGAAAGAAAAAAAATCGATTATAATAAAATATACGATATAATATTTATAAAGTAAAGTAATCATATTATATTGACTTTTAAATATTTTGTTGAGTCTGCAAATCATCATTGTCGTTGTATTGATGAATATTTTTAATCGTACGGGTATTAGGATTGGAGGTGAAAACCAGTAAAATTACTTTATTTTTTGTTTTTTCTTTTTGTTTTTTTTTTTAATTTTGGAATTGTTTCCACATGATTGAATTATTGAAAAAAAAAAAAACAAAAAAACTAAAACAATAATAAGAAAAAAGAAAACTGGTTCTTCTCTGATTATACTATGTGAATATAGAGCCATCTCTTTTCAATATGCATATCATGTCCCTATATTATATTGGACATAGCACAAAAAAAAAAAAACACAAAAAAAAAACCTAACCAATGTACATTATTTTTAAAAGCTTTTGTATTAAATTAAATGAACATATGTTTAAAAAATTTCTTTAATGGTCATTTTCTATTCATTTACTCTTCTCTTTCTTTTTTTCATTTAATCCGTTTGTTCAATTTTCGCCATAATTTTTTTTAAATTTCATTTGTTTTTTTATTGTATATATAAATAATTTGATGTTTCGTATTTAATATATAAATACGCTTTAAAAAATACAAAAAGTTAAAAAAGAAAATTATTTTGATTGTTCAAGAAGTAGGTACAGTAGTGTATTAAAACTGAATTAAAAAAAAAAATTGAATATATAGTTGAGAAATAAGACAAATACTAGGTAGGAATGTATTTTAAAGCATTTAAGGAATATAATGTTATAAAACGGAAACGGGTGGGATACGAAATCCCAAATGCATAATCGCAATTACAAAATCGCAAATACAAAATCACCAAAATACCAAAAATTCAAAATTCCAAAAACTCAAATACCAAAATCTCAAAATTCCGAAATCCCAAATACCAAAAGCACTTTCATTATCATAATTCGTTTTGAATTCTTTTATTTCAGATGTCGATTTAATTATTGAAACCCTTATTGTGAAATCAACTATAAAATCTCACCGAATTATTGCTTCTTACATGTGTGTTTCAACAATAAAAATCTTATAATAATGGGGGCTGCAAGTGGTTTGTGATTTTGGTATTTGGGATTTTGGTATTTTGGGATTTTAGATTTTGGAATTTGGGATTTTGGGATTTTGGCATTTGTGATTTCGTGGCGCTCCCAAGAAAAACATACTTTTTGTTAAATATCTGCAAAGATTGTAGTAAGTACGTAATTGGATCTTAAATGTCCTGAACCAATGGTAATTGTATAAAATTATATTTTGTTTGATTGAAGTTGTGTTTTGTATCATATGACATTGAATGATTTTTATTAAAGGATCATACCCATTGGTCATGTCCATTGCCCACAAAGTTTTTCTTAAATAATAAAATTTTAATTTGATTTTCTTAATAATATTATATTTTATATAGCCATTTATAAGTGGATTGTATAGATATCTTATTATACTAGATTAGAGTATCGAAAAATATACTGTGATAACATGATTTTAATTTTTTAATAAATTTTATTGGACGCCTCTCTTTCAATTTTATCCCTATTAATTACTCATATTTTTTCTGTTATTTGTATGTTCTGGGTGTTACCTTATATCAGGTTAAGGTATCTAATGCTTTTTTGTTACCTATCTAGTATCTACCTGAATTACCTTATTATTACTCTTACCTATCATATTTGATATATGTAGTTGCTTATGATTGTTATACTCATATTTTTTTTACGAGGGTTGGTGGAAAACTCGAAAGTCACCAAGAGGAACTGTACGTGCTTCCTCAGGGTAGTGTTGGACTTTAACCAACCAAAACCACCCCTCTTCTAAAACCAAACTTTGGGATGAAATCTTTAATACAAATGTACAGTTTGGTTTTTGGGATAGGGATGTGGGAAGGATAATTGGGAAAATTGGAATTGGGAAATTTGGATAATGGGGGTAGGTAGGAAAATTTGGAGGGATATTTTGAAGAAAGATGTTAAATATGGAAATTAAAATCAAATTATCGATAATCATACTTAAGTATCTTATTAATTTTTTTCAAGTTAAATTTTCCAAAAGATATATGTACATATATGTATCTTAAAATTGGTCAGAACAACTATTTCGTTTTAAAATTTGTTTTATTCACTAAAAATCAAACTAAACAATAGCCATTTTTTTTTTCTTTTGTTGTCATATTTTTTTTTATTTATTTATTCAAAGAATAACTCACTGAAATTAATTCGAGAATTAAATTGCGTAAATCGATATCTATATATAATAATAATTAATTGTCAATTTAATTTAATTTTCTTGTAAATTAAATTAATTTTATAAATTTAGTTACAAAAAAAGAAAAAAAAAACTAAAAGGTGTAAATTTAAAAAAGAAGAAAACTAAACATTAAGTATAAAATATAAAATAAAAAAAAAGAATCATTGTAAATTAATTCAATTGGGAATGTATAAAAATAATTTTTTCTTTCGTTTTTAGGAAATTTTCCATAATGGAAAAGTTTACACCTTAAATTTTTTTTTCTATAATTGGATGAGAAATTATCTTTTTTTACTATTTTGATGTTTTTTTATTTGGGTAATATTATTTAATTAAATAGACGCAGATTATAGACGATGGCAGAATACAATATATAAATATTAATATATAATGTTAATGAATATGTTAAAATATATAGAAGATTATGAAAATTCAAAAAAAAAAATTAATTTTGTTTTAGCCCTTCTAAGATTATAAGTGTTATAAGTGAAGGCAAAAACCACAACACGTATTATAGTAATACTTAATAGGGGGAGCACAATATAGATCAGCATGCCATTAAAAAATCACAGTGTTACTTATATTTTTACCTAAATTTTTTTTTTCCTTATTTTATTCCACTTGGGAGCATACGGTTCTAATTCTTTCTAGACTGATCTACGTCACGTTTCACGTAGTTTGTCTATTTTGCTTTTACTCTGCGGGTTTCACTCCAGAGCTTGATCGCCATGTTTTTTGCTGGTCTTCTGGAGGTGTCTTCGACTTTCTTTTCTTTATGTGGATGTTGACGGATTAATGTTTCTATTTCTCAGAATTCTGTGCTATACTAATTCTTCTTGGCCAGAATATTCTGCATATTTTGTAAAGCAGTTATCAGGTAGTTATCAGTGAAGGCCTATATTTTATTGATGTATGACTTCTTTATACCAGCCATGGTTAGCTGCCATATAGGACTACAGATTTTACACAAGCCTTATATATTCTTAGTTTTATAGCTCTGGTTATAATATGAGGTTATTTCCATATGCTCCAAAGTCTTCCAAAGTCCATTCTCGCTAGTTTTAGCCGATTTTCTGCTAAGTAAGTGCGAATAATTCCTATTCCTATAATTCCTGTTCTTAATTTTATTGCGGTGCTCATGTAACCTTTGTGTTGTACTGTAAATTAAATAAATTATGCGTCTTCGTATAGGGCTTTAATAATTCGGACTAGCTTGTGGGGAATACCTTTTTATATTATAGATTCCTCCTCTTTTTATTCGGACTATGTGGGGAATACCTTTGTATAGCCATATTGCTCCTCTTTTTATTGTGTCGAACGCTCTTTCGAAGTCAATAAAGGTGATGTATAATCGCAAATTCGATTCGACTCATTGTTCTATTATTATCCTTAGTGTGTTGGATTGGTTAATGCATTTTCGTCTTCTTCTGAACCCACCCTGTTCTTTTCTTGTCTGTTCATCTATTTGACTTTCAAGTCTGGAGTGAATAATGAGTGCTAATATTTTTATGATTGAGTTTAGTATTGTGATGCCCCTTCAGTTTTTGCACTCGGTAAGATCACCCCGTTTTGGCAGTTTCACAATAATACCTTTTTGCCAGCTTGTTGAGGTATTTTCTGTACTCCAAATTTCAGTCAGAATTCAATAATGCTGAATATAATAATTCAGCATTATTATATTTACTGCGATACTGGGATTCACTTTTAGGAGTTCTACCGGAATCCCGTCAGTACCTGCATTATGTTCTTGAGTTTCTTTATGGCGTACTCTTTTTAAATAATCTAATCTATAAACCTTCTTTGATAAGAAAGAAGAAGGAATCTATAGAACTTCAACAGGATATTTATCAATATGCTTTTTTCTTCTGTACAATATTATTATCTTTGTCAATTTTTTATGTGTATTCATTTCAATATTTTTGGAAAGCAAGTTTCTAAGGGGCTTTTATAATTTGAAAATGATACCCTTGAAAGACTGACAAACGTCATCGAGATGTGTTAGTTGAAAAGTTGGTGATGGCCAAATCATTGATTTATTATTTAATTTCTTTTAGAAATTTTAAAATTATTATGTAATTTAATTTTGCATAAAATACTAACTCAGTTAAATTATTCAACAAAACAGCGAATTGGAAATTATTCGAAGAATCCGAAAAAAAAATTTAATTTAGCTTGTATTTCGTTAGACACAATAAAAGAATTTTTTTCATTTGTGCTAATTCTAAAAATTTTCTTATGACAAATAATGACAAATTAATTAATAATAAAAAAGTAAATCATTTATTGTTTAATTTATATTTTATCATTTTGCTGAAACACCTTTTTTCAAAGTTTTGATAAGATTATGTTTTATTTATCGTGATAGTTCAGAGTTTCGATTTCAGGACAAATTCTAAGAAATAAATTTATGATGCAATAATATTTCAATTTTAAACGTTTTTTAAAGTACATATTTGAGTGAGAAATTTTGTCAAGACTTTAAAAGAATAAAAATTCCATTCATGTGGCAAAAGAATCGTAAATCATATTGAGATAAATCTTTAAATAAACTGGATGTTAGTATATTTAAATATACTAAATTTAATTCTTAGTTAACTTTTAAAATTTTTGGAAAGACACGGAACATTTTTATTAAATTTGAAATTTATGCGGATATTTGTTTAGAATAGATTATAGGTATACGGTGACAAGCTTAAACTGTATTATACCTAATACCGATAAATTAGAGTTTATTTTAATCCTCTCGCAGGCTGGATCCTGGCTGTTACTTTCTTTATTATTTCATTTAGTAGTGTATTGATATTTGACTCCTGTTCTTAATTTTATTGCGGTGCTCATGTAACCGTTGTGTAATACTATAAGTTCTACGTCTTCATATAAGGCTTTGAAAATTAGAATTAGCTTAGCTTAAGTAGCGCGACTCAATTAAAGAAAAATTTAAATAATAGGTAGGTATTTGCGAAAAAAAAAAAACTAAACCAAAAAAATTTAAATGATTCTTTAAATTTCTTCTTGATCAAAATAAAATCCATTGGAGTGTGTAATTTATTTCCAGGAAATTTCGAATCAAATTATTTTAAAAAAATATTTGATGACTTGTTGAAATAATATCAGATTATGTTGAATATTGAAAATGTATCGTATTGTGTATTCGTATTGTATATATTTATTTATTTATTTATTTAAATTTTAAAAGTATTAAGTAACAAAATGTTTTTATAACAACAGATCAACCAGATTTATATTTTAAAATAATTTCTATTTTACAAACAATATAATATATGTACATGTAGGTTCTCTCATGCTTGACTGGACTTCCTCCACATTTTAATGCATATACATATTATGTAGGTACTGAAATTAAAAACACTTTTTTTTCGTAATTTATTATAACATATATTTTTTAACTGTATTTTAACTGATTTTATTTTTTTTTTTTTTTAAATGTCGAAATACAAAAGTTTAACTGGTTTAACACAAATTGTTACTGTTTGTTGTTGTATATACATAGATATAAATGAAGGTTGCATTGTTTAGTTATATGTCAAAGGTGTTCCATCAAATTCAACAAAATGAACAAAAAATTAATTTTATTTTTTGACACTAGACTGCACATTACAATTTGAAGTGAAATAAAATAAAAAAAAATAAAAATTAGCTTTTTTATGTTAAATAGCACACACAATACACATTAATTGCATAACATAACCAACATATGTCAGTGTGTCAGTTTTCATTTTTTCCCCATTCAAAAAAAAAAAAATAAAAAATGGAGAGTGTTTAAACTTTTTGTAAATTATATGGAAATATGTACCTACAAATTTTAACTTAATTGGATTTATTTTTAATTAATATAACAATTGAATTTATTTTATTATGCGTATGTACATACATACGTACATACATATGTGAATTTTATCACAAAATGTTTAAAAATTTTTAATTTAAATTTGAATAGGTACTATGGAATAGGTAAAAATTAGATTTTGTATTGAAATGGAGTTAATAATTTCAAAATCTTTGATTAATAAATAGATAAATTATAAGAATAGTATAATTTAAAATAAAACTTTATTTTATTCTCGGTGTAAATTCCTTAATTAAACAAGAATACATTTTTTCTTTTGGGAAGAATTTTAACAAAGAGTCTACCTATTCATTATGGTCATTATCAAATACCGACCTATTCATAACGTCATTAGAAAATCTTAAAGCAAAATTTACATTTTCATTACCATTTAATTTTAAATTTTATTAAATCGATGGTCAATCGACTAATAGACTATGTATTTGTTGAGGATGGAAACAAAATTGTTAAACAAACATTTTTGTTTTAAGTTTTCAACTCACAGAATATATTTATAATTTTTATTATAAGTTATGTTTGTGTATATATGAAGTGAAGATAAAAATATAAAATTAAATTATCTAGAAAATTTGATTTACGACTACTGACTCATGTTATCTGCATATGGTTGACTGGAAGAAATAGTACAAAACAATTTCAAATAATATTTGACAGAAAAATTTAATAACCAAGTGATCAAATTCGTTAAATTTTTTTTCTATAAAAAGTATTACTTTTATATAATATTTAACTCTATATCTTGTATAGTTTTAAAATATCAATTCTAGTAATTATAGTTACATATAAAATATAGTTGAATGATCTTAATTTCATCAATTTTTAATTTTATGACTTAATGTTATTAAAATTCACAAGCATTAAAATACATTGAATCTGAAATAGAAATTTACAGTGATTATACAAAGTACCACATATACTTGGGATTATTTTATTGACAACAAAATAATGATATTTTAAATTTTTTATTATCCGATATGTGGGATTAACACTAAATAAAATATATAGTGAAATATAGCAAATGTAAATTTTCAGATATTAAAGTTTTAGTATTTTTTTTTTTAAATAATGAGCTATACTAGACTATCACTAAACTTTCATTAGAAAGAAATTTTTACAAATATGAGATGAAAGTTTCAAATGTTTGATTTTAATGCATTTGAAAAGAAGAAACCATTAAAATCGTTTTATTCAAATAAAAGAAATTCATATAATTTAAAATTCAATAGTTAATTAAAGGTTTTTGATTTCTCTTACTAAATGCACATTAAATAAACTTTTACTATGAAAAATAAATGTGGTGCAATTGTTTTGGCGGTTCATATTTATGGTCCGTTTTTGCATGTACACATAATTTGTATATGTGAAAGAAAACTTTTATTCATATACATATATATATAAAATATCCGGGAAACCTGTGGTGAAAAAAGAAATTGTACTAAAATTAATGTTTTAATGCCTGTCTTTATGGGTAGGTATTAAAAAATAAGGCAATTAGTAGAACTTCTATACAAGATGATATTTTTCTTACCTTTATTAAAATAAACTATAGTGATTTAAGGAAACGGTTTAATTTTAATTAAACAAAAAGGAAGTGTATAAAATATAATATATATATAATATAAATAATAAATTAATTATTTTAGGTGTGACGAATAAATTATATACATATAATTTTTAATAAAATATGTAATATATTAATAAAATTGAAAAAAATTATTAATTCAAAGTGTTTAAAAAAAAAACTTTTAAATATTACATAAGAATTTTTTTTTTTTTTAATTAAAATTTAATTTAACTTTTAAATGACTTGAAATTTTAATAAAAAAAAAAAATTATTTCATTTTATTTTCAGTTTATTTTCCATCCGTAAAGAAAATTTTAGAAATTACTTATATTTTATTATTTTTTTCTTTTTATTATTAATAGCAAATATTTTAATATTTTATTAGTAGAATATATAAAAAAAAATATTTATGGAATTTTCTTGAAATAACTGATGCATTAAAAATTTTATTTTAATCATTTAAATAAGTTTTATTAAATAACATATTGAATAATAAAAATTGTTTTATTATAACTATATTATAACATGTTTAAGGTTATTGAAATCTTAAAAATCTTGGGTGTTATTTGTTAGGACAATCTGTAATTGATTTTTAATTAATTTTTATTTATTTTCCATATATAAAAATATATAATTATAAAAAAAAATAGGTTTTTTAAAATTTTTTTATTATGTTCATTTTTAGTTTTATACCTATATTTAATTTTTTTTTTCTCATGCTGTGTTTTTTCCCTTTACTTTCAAGCCTTTCTTTTAGTTTTTGTGTTTCTTTCTTTTAAAAGTAGAAATGTTTAATATAAAATATATAAAAGGTATCAACATACGTTAACTAAGCACTAAAAATGGTTTCCTTTTACTAATGTAAATTTAGTTAAATATGAGAGGGAAAACGGAAAGGAAATAGGATATTAAGGGAGAGTTGGAATGTAAATTTGACAGATTCTCTTGGAGAAAATTATGTTTTATAATGGAAAACTTAAACATTTGGCAGTATTTATTTATTTATTTATTTATTTATTCATATTAATATTCTCAAAGAGACCATTCGCTCGTACAGAGTGTACAATATTATATTTCTAAAACTAATCAAATTAATTGATTTAATAATAACTTAAACAAATAACTTCAGTGTTCAAAAAAAAAAGTATTCTTCAAAATATTTAAACCTTAAGAGTTAATGCCAGACATTGTTTTTCATATTTCTAATTTAATTCATGACCAAACATTTTTTTTTTTTTTTGATTTAACCTATACATGTTACAACTACCTTCTTATTTATACCTTAAAATATTCTCACTCACAGTATCTTTCTGATAAAAAAATGATACCGAATGTCTTCAATTTTAAACTGCTGTATAATTTCTTCTTGAAATCACAGAATTGAGTTGAACTCATTTCTTTTGCAAGAAATCAAACATCTTTGCATTTTTGATGTGTTGAACTCAACTTTGTTTGCTTTATACCCGCAATCAGCTATATTTAGTAATTTAGGTCTTTAGGTAATTTATCTATAAAATAGTACAATGCGTTCCTAAAGAAATTGACCAGTTTAAGGAAAAAGAAGACTATAAATCTTTCAGAAGTATAAATAGAAAACATCTAAAGTTTTTTATATATCCTTTTTAGAAAATTAATTTATGTAGTAGAAAATCTAGTAATGACATATTCCACTTCTAGACATCTAAAAACAAAAAAAGATACCGCTTGAAAGAATCACAAAAATGAAGCCCGAAAGAATAAAGAATGAAGGTTAAATAAGAAGTAAATTGTAAATAAAATATGAAATTTTCAAATATTATAGATGTAATTTTCGATACAATATTATAGAAAGAGGCTTCGGTGGCCTAGTGTGTAAGAGCGTATAAAAAACTCTGTAAAAAAGCGAGGGAATGTGGATTCAAATCCCACATACGTTGCAAGAGTTATTCCCCCTTACGAAATTTACCGCTACGCCTGAAAAGGAAAGGCTGTGTAATTTCCTGTTAACATTTATGTATCAGAGAAATTCACAAAAAAAAAAATATATAGATACATATATTGTTATGAATATTAGAATACTAGAGAAATGAAGACTCTGAAAGACAACATAAGAAGATGAAATGATCATGATCATAAAAATCATTAATTTTTTACATAATTCAATTCTAAATTTTGTAGTTTTGCCTATTAAAAAACCGCTATTTGAATTAAAATGAAATAACAGAGAACAAAAATCATTCGGTTGCCGGTTTTTGTCATATGTTAGAATTTTAATAGCCATATGTTAGCATTTTAAAGCGTTTGTTTTTATTTCTAAAAAAATATCCAACAAGCTATGAGGATGCCTTCGAGATCGAAATATAAACTAATTACGAAATATGAAAATATTATAATATGTAATATTATGTATACACGAGTATATTGTATGTACGGTAAAAAAAACTTAAGCATTTTTAATTTAAAGTTCAGACTATTAATTACACAATATTATAGTTTTCTTCTTTAGTTTTGTTTAAGTTATATAAAATATGTAATACAAAGCTTGTCTTTTTTTTTTTTTTTTTAATTAAATTTTATTAAAAAAAATTTATTTAAAAACCATTACTCATACCAATTCTATACTACTATTAAAATACATTCCAAACCAACCTACACCTTTAAATATTTTATTATATCCATGAGTAAAATAAAATAAAAAACGACAAATACATCCATACATACATGGGCATATTAAATTTAAAAATATAGGATTGGATCAGAATTCCGATTTCAGAATCAAATAATATAACAACGATTCATTTTCTATATTCTTGAACAAAAATGATCTCTTTATATTGTCATATTGTCTGTATGAATATATATGTGTGTATGCATACATATATATATATAACTATATCTGTTCATAAATATATATATGTACATAAAATATACAACTTTTGTTAACAATTTTACACTAATTTATTTTACCTTGAATAGACGCCAGACTTATACCTGATTGTATACGTAATTTATGCGAAAAAAATAACAAATTTTTTTCTTTTTTTCATTTTTGCAATAAAATTTTTCTTACCAAATCGTTGTTCAAAAAGAAAAACAAAAAAAAGAGTTCAAATCAATAGAATCAATTTATATAATATTAGGTAATCACTGATCAATAATATTGAATTCATTCTAAAACAAAGAAAATGTTATAAAATTAGAAGATTTAAAAAAAAAAAACTAAAATAAAAACAACAACGGAAAGTTTAAAATGGTTCGATTTGGTTAGTAGTTCAAAAATCATAAATGGAAAAATAGTTCAAAATTGATAGCATGTGAAATAAATTTAATGGATGTTAAAAAACAAAAACAAAAAAAAAAAAATTGGAATTTGAATTTTAAATTAATAATTAAGTTATAATATATATAGACTCTAATGGTTGGTAAATGATTTTATTCTTATTGTAACATTTTCATTTAATTTAAAATGGATAGAAAAAAACTGAATTAATTTTTCTTTGATAGATTGTGGAATTAATGAAGAATGAGTATATATATGGATAAAATTAAGAATATAATGTACTGAGATATTAACAAAGATATTACAAAACTGAATAAGTCTGTGAAAATCTTATTAGAAGGTGATATTTATGTATAGTTTCTATTTTTATCTTTTTTTAAAAAAAAATGGCTAAACAATTTATTAACTTAGTTTTAAAGTTTTATTTTTTAATGTATAGATAAGTATATCCATGTATATGTAATGAAAGAAAATATTTTACAACGCATTCTTTGTCAGTGTCCATTACACTATAATATTAGTTGTTAAATTTTAATACACTCACTCGCATTTTAAGTACATACACCTCTTAAGTATACAAAAAATTATTATCAAAATTCATATCTTTTAAATGTTGTGTGGATAACTCATATTCTTAAGAAAGCTTAAAGAATTAAAAGAAAATAGTGACACTTTGATTTTTGAACAATTGAATTCTATAAATGTAGATATTTTTTAGCACATTTCCAAAAAAATTTTGAAAAAATGTGCTTATTAGTTTCACTCTGTCCGTCCGTCCCTCCGTCTGTTTATAAAACTTCTACACCGTTAAAGATAGAGAAAACAAATTTTAACCATGGGTAGGTCTCATAAAAAAAATAATTTTGTGGAACAACTTTTTCATGTAGCCCCTCCCATTACGGAGCTACAGCCCCTCAAACTTTGAAAAAGCCCTATTTTTAAATGCATATATCTTATGTTCTACTTAAGATTTTTTCAATCTGAAAACGTCATTCGACAGGTATTTTTTTTATCTTTGTAAATTAATATGAAAATTATACAATTTTTTTAAATTTAGTATTTAAATTTACCGTTATGTGAAAACCAATTTTTGCATTATTTTTCTACTTTCATAACTCCGGCATGCTTCTAGATAGAGGCTTGAAATTTTGAGGCAAGAAAGAACTTTTAGAATTAGTATAAGTTTGCTCAGAAAATTTTTTTGGACCACCCCCTGTTTATGAGCTATTAGGGCTTAAAAATTGAAAATTTGCTATTTTTAAACACCTGTAACTTAGGAACCTGTACACATTTTACTTCTGCAAGATATAAAAATTAAAGCTACAGTAATATATTTTTACGTGTGTTAAAGGTTTATTTAAGTTATAAAGGGTTCCAAAGTTGCAGCTCTTCAAAATTGCGAAAAAGCCCCATTTTCAGATGTATATATCTCAGGCTTTGCGTAATAGTTTTGCAATCTAAAACCGCCAGAAGATCGAAAATTTTATTATCTATGTAAAACAATATCAAAATTATGTAATATTTTGTAATTTACTATTTAAATTTACCGTTATCTGAAAACCACATTTTGCATGAAATTTCTTTTTTCATAACTCCGGCACGCCTTTAGATAGGAACCTGAAATTTTGAGACAAGAAAGAACTTTTGGAATTAGTATAAGTTTTCTCAGAAAATTTTTTGGTAGCACCCCCTCTCTAAGAGTTATTACGTCTCAAAAATTGAAAATTTGGTGTTTTTAAACACCTGCAACTTAGGCACCTGTACAAATTTTTCTTCGGCAAGGCATGAAAATTAAAGGTTCAATAATATATTTTTACGTGTGTTAACGACTTTTTTTTAGTTATATAGGATTCCGGAATTACGGCCCCTCAAAATTTCAAAAATGTCCTATTTTGACATTTTTTCTAATTACATGAAATTTTCAAATTTTTGTGTAAGCCACACTTCTAAACAGTTTGTATTGAGTTTTGGAAATGTGCGCTTTTAAAAACCGTTGGTTTACATTCTACCTTGTTTTTTACTATGCTTACATTCCCTTCTTGGTGATGTAAAGAACATCAATTTAATGGAAATATAGTTATACAAATTGTATAGAGAAATTTCTATTATCTTATTTTGAGGCAATCTACATCACGTTCTTGAAGAGTAAAATAGAAACAAAGAAAGGAATCAGAAGGAAGAACAATATCTTGGCTAAAGAATCTCAGAACATGGTTTAATGTGTCAATAAAATCTATATTTAGAACAGTATTGAACAAAGTTAAGATTGTCAACAAGATAGCTAATCTTCGATAACGGTATGGATATAATAATATAAAACTTAAAGATGAAGATTCAAAAATGATAAGCGGAAAGTAACGGAAAGTGAAATTTTTTTCAGACATGGGCAAGCTGTTTAAAAAATTATAAGGTCTTATAATTATAAGTATTAAAATCAAAAGAAAATTTGATTTCGAGATGTTAAAGAATCTGAAAAAAAAAATTTTAAAAATACATATATTTGTATGTATGTAAATTTGATTCAAATTATCTTGAAATTCAATATACCTAATTCACAATTCTATAGAATGTTTGATTTAATATATGGAGAAAAATGAATTGAAATTGGAATCGGTTCAAGGAAAGTCTCATAAAACTGTCTTTTGTATTGAAGAATTGTTATAACACAAGATAAAAAATTAATTAATATGTATTTGTAAAATTTTATTGCGTAATAATAAAAGGGGTTACATTAAATTTTACAAAAAAAAAACAATTAAAATCTGTCAATTAAAAATGGATGTGTAAACAACACCTTAATTAAATTGTGTTTATTTTTTGTTTTTTTTTTTTTTTTTTAAATATATTCAGTTTTTCTGTACTTAAATTTTGTTTTTTAATCATTACTTAAGGAAATTTTTATTGGCAAAAATTAAAAAAAAAAAAAAACTAAAAAAATAGACTAAAACATATAAAAAATATGTCATAACTCAGATAATGATTACTTAGTATTAAAAATATTGTTATTATTTTGTTTGGTCACGTTCCAAATTATGTATAGGTACTGTACACAGGTATGTAGTGTATGTAAGTGACAATAGTGACATCGCAAAATTTTTTTTGCTAAAGTGTTTATGCATAAAATATTTTTTAATTAAATAAAATACTTTCAATACTTTGTTCATGTTTTTTTTTTTTTTTTACTAAAGAAATTTTGCATATTGTACAAATTATTATTATTTTAATGTGGGTTTGGTATGTGTTTAACTTTAATAATAATTTTTTTCTTTTTTTAAATGGAATTATGGAAACAAAAATCAAATAAAATGTTATATCTAAGTATACATACACACATACATACATATGTGTATATAGAATTATTTTTTATTTTAATTTTTAAATTTCTATAAATTTTCAAGAGCAATCTTTTTATTTTTTCAAGGAATGGGGTTGATATCCTTTATGTGGTATATAGAATAACAACTTAAAATAGATGAAAGCAGTGAACCCTATATCCTCAATATTGAACACGGGATTAGTTTCTTCTAAATAAAGAGCTATTTAGATTTCTATCTGTTTCTATTTAAATTCATTTAAAAATATTTGGTTTAAAAATTGTTCGATATATAACTACAAGTATAATTAGACCATTTTTTTTTCTGGTTTTTTGAAGAATACTTGTTTTATGACATTTTAATTGATAGATTTAAATTGCTTTCTTATACTGTGTTAATCTTTTTCTCTTTTGAATTCCGATTAGGGTTTAAATGTAATTAATTTATTTTTTAATTCAAATATTGATTATTTTTGAATTTAAGTTAATTTTTATATTCGTATGAACTATGATTAACGGTATAATAAATTTGCCATTATGTTTGTGACATCTTAAAGAGGTCGAGTTAGATATAGTGTCAAAGGTATGGATCGGCTCAGAATCGAATTCTTAGTCGATTAAGTCATGTACGTCCATTCCGTTCGTCTGTGTGTCCGCCCGTCAGTCCGCATGATAACCCAAAAAGTAAAGGAGCTAGGAGATTGCAATCTTTTTACATCATTTTTGCTAAATTGCTAGTTTCGATATTTAAATCCAGCATTTTCGGCCCCCTGGGTTCTTTTTTATATGGAAATAGCTCAGCATCTATTGAAGTTAGGTATCTGAATTTTTGCGAAATAGTGTCGAGTTACAGGGCAACAACATCTGTAAAATTTGGTTGTGCTGGTGCGACAGGTTAAGAATAAGCTAAGCTACATATGAAGTTAGGTATAAGTTAGGTGTCTGAAATTTAGTGAAGTGGTGTTAAGTTATATGCCAACAATTTTTGTAAAATTTGGTTTGTCTAGAGCAGCCGGTTCAAGCTTGGAACTTTATGAAGTTAAGCGTCTGCAATTTTACAAAAGATGATCAAGTTTTATAGCAACAATTTCTGTAAAATTTGATTGTGCTGGTGCAACAAGTTCGGGTAGCTGCCATGCAACTTCTCTTTATAAATGAAAATAACTCCAAGTCTATTGAAGTAAGGTATTTAAAATTTTGTAGGAAGACGTCAAATTGCATGCTAACAACTTCGGTAAAATTTTATTGGACTAGAGCAGTAGGTTCAACTTCTTGCACCTCTTCGAACTTCATGAAGTTAAGTTTCTGAAATTTTACCAAAGATGATCAAGTTTTAAGGCAGTAACTTCTGTAAAATTTGGTTCTGCAATAGATTGGAGTAACTGTTCTCGGTAGTTAACGTCGGTACTAAAATATCTGAAATTTTTTAAAAGATGATCAAGCTTTATATAAACAGGTTATATTACGTTCATATGAGTATATTAAATTTGACACAGTCTACTCTACTGCACTCGTCCTCCTTAAAGTTATTTTTGTTAATTTTTTAAACCCATAACTTATTCTTTAATATTTGATTAATTACTAATTTATAATAATATCTATTTTATTCTTTAATGAAGCTCTCAAGAGGGTTAGTATGTACATACTATATGCTTTTATATGTTATCGGATTTTTATTTTTTTTTTGAAAACCAAAAAGGTTTTTACCGATGAAATCTTATACTGGTTAATTACTAAATAATATCCTATGATTAGTAATTACTGTAATTAGTAATTATTAAAATTTAGTTAGCATTTTAATTATAAGATATTTTGTTTTCTGAACACGTTAGTTTTTGTATTAGATTAATTTTTTTTTAAATTTAGAAATACATACTTCCTTAGTGTATAGAGAACAATAAAATAAAAAAAAAAAATTAAGATCATTAACCTTTTTTTTACCATGAAATGGTTAAAAATCAATTCAAATATATATATATATATTTCAATTCTATTTATATATACTATTTTTATAACTGATTATTGTCCTTATTATAGAACATTAAAAAAAAAACTTTATTGAACTTATAAAAGTAGAGATAATATACTTTATAAAAATAGTTATAGTATTAATCAAGGATTAACTAATTAAAACTTTTATATAATTTAAAGTATACTTAATTTTGTTTTTATTATAACAAAATTAAAAAAAAAAAAAGAAAGAAAGAGTATTAAACTTTATTTTATAGGTTATTATTGTTCAAGTTCACAATGACAATATAAAAATAAAACTTTACTATTAATTGTTTTTTTTTTTTTATTTTTAATTGGCATTGGGGGAAGAAAACCTACATTTAATAATAAATATACAATACAGCCATGGAGTATATTAATCACCAGCATATAAAATATGTTTTTATTTTTACTATACTCCAATTAAATTTTATATTAAAAAAAATAATTGAAAAGGTGAATGAAGTTTATAAAAGATTTTTTTTTTTCTTCCTTTCATAGTATGCTGGTTTATGACGACTCAAAACTTATATAAACTTGTATACATAAATAAAAAAATACAGTAAAAAAAAAAAATTGTAATCAAAATTGTAATCAATTAAAAGTTGAAAGACCTTTTTAATTATATAAACAAAAAATATACGAATGAATAATCAGGAAGGTAATTGAATCAAATGACCTTGAGAACATTTTTTTTTTTTTTAAATTAAGATACAAAAAATTTCGAATATTGTTTATTTTCTATTCCAGAAAAAAAAAAAAATAATAATTAAAATAACAAATAAAACGTGTATCTGAAAATAAGAAAGTAATTATTTAAAAGTAATTAATAATCTAAATATAAAAATAAAAAGAATTAAATTTATATTGATTAAAAGTGATAAAAATAAAATATCTTTAAATAGGATTATTATAAATTAAGAATTTTAATTAAAAAAATTAAATTTTCTAATTCTAATATGATACAAAAAAAAAAAAAAAACAATATTGAATGATTACTAAAAACTATAGTAATAATTGTTAGAATAGCACAATTGTGTTATAATTCCTATAATATAAAAAAACTGAAAATTTTTATATAAACAAATCATTCAATTTATTTTTAACAATAAAATAAAGTCTTAAAAAAAATTTAAAATTAAAATAATGATTATTTTGACATTTTTACATTAATTTTATAATAAAAAAAAATACTTCAATGTTATTTTAATTGAAAATCCCAATTTTATTATCAATTAAAAATGCTTTTAAATTTTATTTAATATTGTAATATTGGAACAATATAGCATCAGTTCAAAAAAAAAAAAAGCAATAAATTTAATACTCTTTACTTTAATTATTAAAAAAAAAAAAAATTATAAAAGGTTTTTGTTTATATTTCATACATACATACATATGTACATTAAATAATAATTATACAGATTTTACATTTTATTTTCTTTTTCTTCTTCTTTTTTTGTCTTTCTGAAAAAACAGTTCTTAAAAAGTAGTTAGGATTTTGTAGATTTATGTCCTACATAGTTATAATTGTGCTACCACCACAATTACTTACATGTGCTACAACTTAAAACCTTTGTATTGTTTTGAGTTATAGTGGCCCGACGGTCACCACTAGTTGACTTTTTAAAAATTTTGAAACTGTTGTAATTGTCAAAGTGAAAAAATTTTAATTTGTCAGTCAGTGTAAACAAAGTAATTAGTTTAACTAATTAAATTATACTTACCGAAATCATGTTGTTACAACTAGAAGGTATTTGGTCGAAGTAGAATAAGGATTAAAGATCAAAAACTTTTATTCCTCAAATTGTGCAGTACATTTTTACCGTATATTTATCGGGCAACATAGAAAAACATAAGATATCATATTTTTATTTCCCAAACTCATATTAAAGTCTAACTAACTTTCTAACTTTAAAGGTTTCGAGAGCATGTCATATGCCTGTATTTCATTTGCTTACGACACGGGGTTTGCCTACGACAGAGGATTGCCTACGACATTCATTTGATTGAATTTAAATGAGTTCTTTCTGTTGAAATGTATGGCAAATGAGCGATTTTATACTTGGGTATAAAATCCGATTTAAACTGTTTGTCTAGAATATGATTTTTTATTACGACATATTTCATATTTGGGTAAAAAATCAGTTTTTCAATATTTTTTTTTTAGCAGGGGTTGGAAGGCAACAGCTTCTTTATTTTAAACGTTTTGTTAATGTAATGTGTAAGTAAAGAAATAATTATAATTGAAATTTTAGAGTTGAATTCAAAATCAGGGCTTCCAAAATTGATTTTGTGAGGGTTTGTTGGCGGTATCTCCTAGTATTTGAATTTTTTGTTATTGAAATACGTATCTAAAAGATAATTAGAAAGGATTTTATAGTTATAGATACAAAAGTTTGAAATTTTATAGTTATAGAAAGAAAAGAATATGTTGTTATATATATATATATGAGAGATTCCGAATTAAGAGAAATTTTAAGTTGGTTACAAAATAAGAATTTTCCTGTTCTCCAGAATATTATGAAATTAGGAAGGTTCACTTAGGAAACATTTATTCAGGCAAATGAAATCTAATCAAATGAAATCCAGTCAAATAAAATACAAGTAAATGAAACCCAGTCAAAAGAAATACAGTCAAACGAAATAAAGTCAAACGATAATACAGATAAATGAAAATCCAAGCAAGTGACATCTCGTAAGTTGATGTTCCGTCAAACTTGCTCATTTTCTAAATGCTGAATCCTTATACTGTGTAAGCAGTTACGGTATTAAAAAAATTTTTATATACAAGAATAACTAAGATATGTATGAGTTTATGCGATCACATATTATTATATCTTTAACATTATACTTCGCAATTTTTTGATATCTTTTAAAAAACCCTACAAACAGAATATTACTTGCAAATATATAGAAATAAATAATTATTTTAAAAATAATTTAAAAACCTTAAATCAAAAAATATTTAAAATCTTAAGATCTGTCGTTTATTGATGTGTCTTTTAGTGGTTAATGAATTGTAAAATAAATATTTAAAATCAAAAATTTGATCTATCATATTTAATTTATACAATCCATGAGAATCTCATTTCTTAAATTTCATATGTGCTTAAAACTTGAGGATTGTTAACAAAATAAATAAATATATGGTAGGTATCTACATTGAAATTAAAAATGAGGAACAAGACAAAAAGAAAAAATTAAGAAAAGATAAAATATAAAAAAAAATTATAAGAATTTAAATAATGTTGACATCGGAATACTTAAAGGTATATAATAACCAGATTTAGGTGAGACAATATTTTACTATATACTGTATGTGGTATGTACATATAATATTATGAAAACTGTATAGATATGTATATATGAAAAT
This sequence comes from Poecilobothrus nobilitatus, assembly GCA_947095535.1. NCBI lineage: Eukaryota > Metazoa > Arthropoda > Insecta > Diptera > Dolichopodidae > Poecilobothrus > Poecilobothrus nobilitatus. The sequence goes on from OX352773.1 coordinate 161,179,210, forward strand.
ATATGTGCATTTTTATTATGCGTTGGCGACATGAAAATTCTGGTTTCAGTTTTCTTTTATTCATTTACCATGCAACAATTGACATTATAAATATGCTTCCATGTGATTCAATGAAAATGAATTTAATTTGTGAATTTATGCATACTTTAAAGATGTATATATATCGAATATGTATATAAACCAAATCTCGAATTAACAAAAATATTAAGAAAAAAAATAAACTAATTTCGAAAAAACAAATCTGGAAAGTTTTGAAAAAAAATATTGAGAAAAAATAGATCACTAATTTTACAATTTCGAAATTAAATATTTTTTTTTTTAATAAAAGCTCATATCTCTTCAAAAAAGGTTGACTATCTCTTAAAAAAAGCTCATTTTTTTTTCTTTTTTTTTCCTGTTACTCCACTAGGGAGCATAGGGCTTCCACTTAAAGTCTCCAATCTTCCCTGCTTAACGCTTTTTCTTCAATCATGTTCCAGGACAAATTGCATCTGCTTATTTCACTTAGGACAGTGCGCTTCCACGTCATTCTTGGTCTACCTCTAGCTCTAGAACCTCCTTGTGGATTCCAACATAGCGAAACTCTGTTTATGTCATTTTCATTTTTCCTCAATGTGTGCCCGATCCATTTCCACCTTCTCCTGGTTATTTGCTTTACTAGGAGTTCCTCATTTGTTAAGTTCCATAGATCTTTATTGCTGATTCTGTTCGGCCAGAAAATTCTGCATATGATTCTTAGGTGCTTGTTTATGAAGACTTGCAGCTTATTCTTGATGGTGTTCGTTAGCAGCCATGACTCACTACCATATGTTAGAGTGGTTTTAACACAGGAGTTGAATATGCTAATTTTTGTTCTTCTAGATATTTGTTTGCTGTTCCATATAGGCCGAAGTCTGCCGAATGCTGATCTTGCCTTGCTGATTCTATTTTGTATATCTTCCCTAAAAAAAGCTCATAAACGACTTAAATTCTTAACATGATTTTTGCCAGATTTTTAATGCTTTTTTTGTTTTGAAATATGATGTTGTATGTTGGTTACAAAATCAGTATTATATACTTTTTCCAGAATATATTAACAAATAAATTCGGCGCCGAATTTTTATGATTTTAAAAATAAATAATTCTTATTTAAAATTTTTTTTTTTCTCAGATTTTTATCAATTCGAGATTTTTCTTTTTCACATTATTTTAATTTGAGATATTTTTAAAATCGAAATTTTTAGGTAAGTTCGAGATTTTTTTCTTCCGCATATCGCAGACGACACAAAACTTATATTTTAAAATTTTAATAACTTCAGATTTGGTTTTTTTGAAGTGAAATTTTATACATATTTATTGTTACTGAACTTTATATATAAATTTATAAGACATGAGAACTTTTTACCATATTTATTGGCAAAAAAAAAAAAAAAAAAAAACAGTTAATAAATAAATTTATTAAATTTTAAAACAAAAACAAAAACTTTTTTGAATTTTTAATATGACAGAATTAATAATTCTTTGTTAAAAATATTTTTAATATTGTTTCAATATTTCAAATATGTATGTAAATTATTTGTGACCCATTTTTATTGACAAAATTTTTTTTTTATGCATATAAATTCGAATGATATTCGAATAATTATTGGCCCTATAATTTACGTATATTTTTCTTTAGATTTAAAAGTGAAATTTTTTTAAGATAAGTAAAGATTTTTTACTTTTATAATGCATGCAATGTTTGCATAAATTCAATAAAGGAGTGGAAAAAATTAGCTATCCTTTTTTTTTTTTTTTCCACAAAACCCTGAAATTTGCATTTACATATGTATGTATATGTAAGTATACTTGCAAAAATTTTGCATAATGCTAAAAATTATGACTAAGAACTAAAAATTAACTTAAAAAAATTAATTCATGTTATACTCATAATATTCAGGATGATACAGGGATGATATTTATATATTCATCATTTAAAATTTACCATTTCAATTATCAAGATATTATTATAAAATGTCAACAAAAAAATATTCTGTCATCTTCTTTTTTTTTTTTTTTTTCTTCTTAATTGCATTGTAAATAAAAAAATATACTCATTTTTGCCATTTCTAAATATGTAAATTTTATAAGTAAATATAACTATTAATAATATGTATGTATAATATGCTAATTAACTATACATACATACATATATTTATATATATAGTTAATTATTTGTATACGTATAGTTTAATGTTAATTTTAGAAAAATGATTATAAAAACTCTTTTTGTATTTTATTTTAAAAAGAATTTTTATAATGGTTAAAATAAAATGCGAAATTTTATATTCTTGATGGAAAATTTATTCGTTTGTAATTGCAATTTATGCTAAAATTAACAAAATGTTAAATAATTTGTTTTTTTTTTTTTTTTTTTTTGGTTTTGAAAGAACAATAAAATGTTAAACGTGATGTTAAAGATCAGATAAATTCATAGATGAAGATCAGTAATCATTGTACCAAGCTGCACGAGTATTTATAAGACAGTTTTACTCTTCGTTTTTTACGCTCTTTCCTCTAGAAATTATTTTTGCGGTTTAAAGAAAGAGGGAATGAAACGAAGAGTAAAACCGTTACTCATAAATATTCGTGTGGCGTGGCGCATTGAAACGCAGTTTTTGAATTAAATTAAAATTTTATTTAATTGTTAGATATTTATAATATGTACTTATACATACGAGTACATATACACATTTTCTTTTAATTGAGTTGTATTTTTTTTTAAATATATGCAGAATGCAGACATCATAATGTCAAATGAGTTTTTGAATTTGAATTATTTTATAATTAAGAGATTTTAATGTTGAATTAAGGTTACAAAGGTTCATAATGGATTATGTATTATGACTTCGAAATTTGATTAAGTAATGTCAATTTGATTAAGTAATGTCAATTTGATTAAGTAATCAACTTTAATACAATTTAATATTTTGAGAGTTTTAAAGGTTAATTTGAAGTTTTTATACTAATCCTAATACAAATTTTATTCAAATTAAATTAAATTCAATATCCAAAAGATAAAAGTACATTGTTCTTATAAAAATTATTTTTAAAAACAATTTTAATATCTAAATTTAGCCGGCTCCTGAATATGCAGTTTCAACCAAAGAAATGAAATATTTATTAATTAAAAAATTTTTAAGTTTTGTAAAATGATCAGAGTTTTGAAATTTTTTAATACCGATTATAACAGTTTTTTATCTTTTAACTGTTAACAAAATTTCTATCTTAATCTATTTTTGAATTGAAATTTAAATCTTCATCGGATTTTGATTAAGTTTATGAATCTTACAAAAATTTTATAACTACATACATACATACATATATAAATGCATCGATACTTGTATATTTATTAAATTTTTTTTGATTTTTAAATATTTTTCATACTCAAAACAGTTTTTCAATTTTTTTTTGTAATATTTTTCAAGAATTTGCTAATCTAGAAAATGTTCTGTTTTGTAGAAAAGTATAATCGAATTTTTTATTATAAACAAAAATTAAAAAAAAATAAATAATATTTAAGTTTCATAAATTGAGAATTCATTAGAAATTGATTGGCTTTTTGGATTGTTTTGTTTTACTCGTACAATTGTTTACTAATTTTCAAAAGATTTTTTTTTGCTTTTTTTTTTATTTATATATTAAATAAATGTGTTTTGTTCTAAATAAACAATGAAAATTATGAGCAGTGAAATAAACTCATAATGGCCTTATTTCGCTTTTGAATGAGAAATAAAGCCATATCATAGTAAATAAAGTTTAAAAAAAAATAAGTATAATAAATACACTTTGCAGAAACAAAGTTGGTTACAAAAGCATTTTAGCGTTTAGCGAGGGTTTGGGAGTTACAGTCTTCATAATATTATTTTTAAATATATGTAAACAAAATAATTAGGAGGAATTTTATAGTTGGTTACAAAATCAGACTTTTACAGAATATTTGCACAAGTACCTATTATGTACATATATATACGATATTCTGAAATCGGAGAGATTTTAGAGTTGCATTCAAAATTAGGGTACTCCATTCATCCAAAATATTTATATATCTTTTACGAGTTTCTGAATTAGGAAGGATTTTAAAGTTCGATTCAAAATCAGTGTTGCCACCTTTTCTAGAATATATAGATATGGTGGTCGAACAAAATTGTACGAGGAGGGATTTTAAAGTTGGATTTGAAATCAGGGTTTTTACAGAATATGTGAGGGATTTGAGAGTTGGATTCAAAATCAGGGGGTACCTATTGCATTTTCCAAAATATTTTGAATAAAATTAAAATTAATTATTGCGATATTTTATCTGGCGAAAATCTGTCTTAGAGCCATACATATATATGTATGTATGTATATGTAAATTTAAGAAAAAAATTGATAATTATTTTTCTTTTCAAAATTTAAATTACTTCTATTTGAAGAGATTTCATTTATGTTTGGTAGCAAGGAGAATTTGTTAAGAATATTAATTAAAAACACTTGAACCCGCAATACCTTGATTAATCAGTCACGTGCTTAAACCACTAAGCCGTCAAGGTCCTTAAAAACTTAATTGTGTTTTCATATATATAGGGTGAAATAAAAATGTTTAAAAAGTGTTTAATATTGGCAAAAATACTGAAGAAATAAAAAAAAAATTATGTACATGTATTTCATATGTACATGTATTTCATCTGCATTCGTGAATATTTTCATAAATTTATCCGTACATAAAAATTATGCCACTAAATAGCGAAATTTCTTTTAAGAAAATGTAAGCTGTAAATAAAAAAAATTAAAAAATAAATATAAATGCATAATTCATTAATTTATTTAGTAATTCAACTCTTTAATTTGAAAATAAATAAACAGAATTAGAAAGATTTTCTTTAAATTTATATTTTAAATCGTTGTTTTGAATAATATCCCAAATAAGTAATTCATTATTTTAATATGGTAAATCTGTATAAATTTCTTTACTGATAATAAGTACAAAAATTTCACCATTTAAAATAATAACCAACATGCTGACATAAATTTTTACAAATTTTCTAAAACTGTACTAAAATGCAGAAGGATTTTTGAAAATATCTGTAAACTGTACGTATATTTAAAGCTTAAAAAATATTGAGGTTTAAAGTTTTTTTTTAGAACATAATTTTCATTATTTTTTCATATTTTATTCTGTTTTTTTTTTTGTTTTTTTTTTTTGTCTAAAATGTCATTTAACACTGATGCGTAAAACTTTCACTTATTTAGAGATTATCATCATCATAGTATATTTTAAAAATTTATAATAAATTTCTAAATTATAAAAATTATTGTTATGTGAAAACATGTTATGTTAATGTTATTGATTTTATGACTTTAATAAAAAGAAAAATGATTTTAGTACTAATATATGCCTGCATATACTAAATTTTGTTTTATGTATTACATATGCATATGTACATATATTAAACATCGGATCGAGCATGTGAATATTATTGAATACTAAACTAATGTTGATGTTAATTTTTTGTTTTTAATAAGTATACATACATATGTACATATATGGTATCAATATTTATATAATAAATTCTTTTTTTTTATTAAATTTACCTTTGTTTTATTTTCATTTAAATTTTTTCTTTTTAAACATTTACCTTTAAGGTATATTTATTAGAGTAGGTACCTACCTAATAATATTTATTTTAAAATGTGTTAATTGTTTAAAATCGAAGGTGCATTCTATGTACATATATGTACATATATGTACTTATATATACATATATGATAATTATGATATGTGAATGTATATATGGATGTACACATATAATATTAAAAAAATATACCTATGAAAAAAAAGGTCATTAAGTACAAAGTTTGTATAACACCATATTGATTTTTTTAACACAAAAATAGAAAATCAAATAATAACAACTTTTTTTTTTATCTGTTGACTGTTTTTTTTTTTTTTTGTTTGGTTTTTAATTTTAGAAAATGAAATCTATAATAATAGATCAATTAAAATAGATCATAAATATTGGTAAATAATCTCATTTGTTCAATAATTATGAGGTAAAAATATAAATTAAAATCTCTTAAAAAATGTTTTTTATTTTTTTATTTTTTTGGTCTATGATTCAATAAGATTATATGGATTATTATAGTATATGGAAATTAATTGCTGTTTATTAGTCTTGTTTTACGTCTCTTGAGAATTTGTTTGTATTTTGCAAGAAATAAAATTAATTTATTTTTATCGATAAATATCTTTTTTATTAGAAATATTTGTACGCGAATATAAAATATAATTTTTGTACATATTTGTATTGTACATTTATTCACAGATTTATCCGAAAGATACTTAAACCCCTTTACAAAATTGTGTATACGTACATTGAAATTTAAATTTTTATTATATTTAGTATAAAAAACTGTGTCGAAAACAATCATTGAATTGAAAATAAAATAAAAGTATAACATTTAGATAAATAGTATTCCAACGAGATTCGGCGAAAAATTTCAAAAATAATTGAGAACAATTGTACGTGAATATTCCGGATAAACCAGCTTCTTTTACACCAAACTTTAGGTTGGGACCGTTAATACAAATGTACATATATAGTTTTTATATGGGATGTGGTTTACGGGATGTGGATAATGGAATATGTTTACGAGTTATGGGATTCTTCGAAAAAAATTGATTTAGAAAAAATTTATGTATGGAGGGGGAGGGGGGGGACGGTATTTGTCGCACTTAGAGTTGCCAGGTTTTCGAAATTGAAAAGGAGGACACATAAAAAAAACTCATTTATACAAAACAAAAATCTTTTATTGCTCAGCCCCAACAAAATACATTTTTTCAAATATGTATTAATCAAATAAAATAAAAACAATAGTTTTAATCCCATTATTTAGTTGAAAATTCGCACATCGCACTAGAAAATTCAAAATTAGTTTAAAAATAAATTAATAATTAAATCACCTACTCTACTTATCATTATTGGTAGTTATATTTATCACTACTTTTAGCCGGCCTCAATAACTTTTCGTCGTTTTTTATTACTTCATAAAATTCGTCACACGTTCACAAACATTTTCTAAATAATTTAAAGTTAACTGAAATGTAAATTTTTTTTGACAAAGTCATTTCCACTTTATTTTGCTTTTTAATTTAATTAAATTTAGGTTTTTGTTTATATTTATATTTTTATATTCTATTATAAAACTGACATTAAAAACACAATTCACAAACCTACACTATTCGCACATTCACAAACCTACACATTCAAATTTACAATTATTACACTTTTTTAAATATCAAATGTCATGTCGTACCAAAATGTTCAGTACTGCCATCGCCGTATTAAAAGAAAAGATGTTTGATCGGCTGCAAGGATGCTATCTATTAGTATTTTTTTGAAATATTTCTTAATTATTTTATTTATATGTATGGCGGACATTTTAAGATGTTTGGAGAACGGAGAATTTAGGTAGTAAATGGTGGACTGTCCTCCCTAAATGAGGACGTCTGGCAACACTAGTCACACTCCTTGTTTCGCGTAGAAACATACACCCATATTCTCTTAAACTTTTCATACGAAGAATATCACTTACGCAACACTTTGTAATTCTGCAAGACTCAAAAGTGATAGTTTTTAATTTTACACGATGTTAAATTTCAAAAGCGTCGCGTTTGGTATTTCTGTAAAACTTTTCTTACGAAGCGATAGCCATTATCTATCGCGTCAAAATTCTTTAACATATATGTATATAACAAAAGTAAGTACCATACAAAAGTGAACTGGAATGTGAACTGAAATAAGACTTATATGCAGATAAAATATTAATTTTAGCTAATTTTTTGTTTTAAGAATTATTTTTATTTTAAAAACCGTGTAAGATCAAAAATGTGTAAAAAAACGAGGAAGAATACAGTTGCCTTTGTCAACTCTTAGATACCCGTACGAACCGTTAGTATGTTCACAGCCTGTCACTCTGCTTACAATATTATTTTTTTAATATTTTAGTATTTTAAAATAATTTGGGTGAATTTTATAATTTCTAGAACTATGGGTTGTACATATATTCAAGCTATATGTTTATATGTACATTCTTCAAAAGCAGATTCTAACCTTCCACATAACGATTATCAATCCAAAACTTTTCCAAATATTCTATAGTACCATTTAATACTAAGCGGTAAATGTATATTAAATTTACTAAGTACAAATAGTAAATATAATTTTAAATATTATATTATATTATATTTAAATATTCCATTGACAAAATAATTTCTTATAAGTACAATAAAATACATATATGTATGTAAATACGGCGCTATATAATATACATATATACTCTTATCATTCACTCACTAGTGACATATACGATATGTAAATAAACATGATATTATATAAGTATGTATATATATCAATATCATATAAATAAAAATGCTTCAAGCAACCGTTATGTTGTTTATTTATTTACATTTTTTTGTACTACGCATTATATCCTCAACAATTTCAAATTATCTTTACTCGATGCAAATATGCAAAAAATTTGTTGAAGAAATTTGTTAGAAAATTTGAAAAAATCAAGTAACACTTTCGTCAATTATAAAGTAACCCTATATTATTAAAAAAAGTTGTTAACAGAAATAAGAGTATAATGTTGAAGCTTTAATTTTTGTGTATTACTTAAAAAAAATTTTAACAGATGTTAAAGTTACAGGTGTTTAAAAATAGGAAATTTTCAGTTTTTGACCCCTTACAGCTCCTAAACGGGGGGTGATGCAAAAAAAATTTCTGAAATGACTCATACTTATTTTCAAAGATCTGTCAAAATTTCAAGTTTCCAATTTAAACCGTTTAGAAGATAGAAGGGTTAAAGGATTTTGCAAAATTTGAGTTTCGCATAACTGTAAATGAAGACACCGTATGCCACAAATATATATGTATTGTATATATACTTTTTAAGCTAATAAAAGTAGTAATCGTTTGGCGTTTTCAAAATGATGATATACCTTATACAACTTGTGCTATAACAATTTAAATATAGAGCTTTTTTGAACCTTTGGGGAGCTGTAGCTCCGTAACGGGTGGGGCTACAAAAAAAGTTATTAAAAATAAAATTAATATTTTTGTGAGATCTATCAGCAGTAAAAATTTCATAGCTCTATTTCAAAAAAAATGTCGGGATCTAAAAGTTAGGTGTTCGACAGCTACCCTAAGTTTTGGTTGAAACTCAACCAAAAAAAATAGGGAACCTACAAATTACTCCCAAAATATTTTATGTAAATTTCAAGATTCTAGCTTTCTTAGTCTTTGAGTTAGCGTGCTGACGGACGGACGGACGGACATGGCTCAAACGTCTTAGAATTTTTTTCTGATCCGATCCATACCTTTGAAGGTATATCTAGCTCGCTTATTTCGAGGTGTTACAAACGAAGGAGTAATTTTATTATACCCGATCCTATCGTACGGGTATAAAAAGTACCGTGTAAAACTGGGGATAAATGTATATGAATACATTAGGGAATTAATGAAATTATTTTTCGAATTATTTTTCTAAAATATTGTGAAGATAATAAAGTATTAATAATTTTAGAGCTTTCTTTTTTTTTTTGTATATTTTCTGGAATTTTTATGCTCTAATTTTTGCAAACAACAAATCTGTTTTGTTTACTCCAACGTTTTTTATTTTTTTTTTAATTTTAATTTTGATTGTTTTTTCTTCATTAAAATATTATTCAAGAAGTTTGTGGGGTGATAAAAAATTTAAAGGCGATAAAATAGTAAAATAGAAATTTATATATTTTTGGTCCATTTTAGTTACCGTAATTTAAAATGTAAACCAATAATTAATTAATATTATGATATATAGGAAAATATTTAAAAATATATAGAATACATTTTTTTTTTTTTTGTTGAAAATTAAAAAAATAAACATTTACAATCCTTTTTCGCAGTCTATATTTTAATTATATTAATCTTTAATTATGTTATATAAAAAAAATTAGTTTTGTATAACTATTAGAATATTTTTTTTTTTTTAAAAAGTGAGGTATAAAGTATGAATTAAAAATATTAATTTTTATATGTGTTTTAGGAATCAGTGAACTTTTGTTACACATTTACTGAAAATTATCTGTATTCGATCAATTTTTATATAACTTAAAACATTTTTTTTTTTTTTTTGTTAATTTCTACATATTTTTGTTAAATTTTACAATTATTGTTTAGGCTGTTACTAAATTTTCAGAATAATTACAATTTCAAATTTATTATATTTATAATTAAACATGTGTTTTTCTATTTAGTATTGAGTAACACTTAATGAGACATGTTAATTTTAAAAATTTTTTTTTTTTTTTGGTTTTAGAAAAACTTAAAAGGTTTTTGTAATTTAGAAAAAAAATTTTTATTATAGATTTTCAATAGGTAATTGTTTTAATAATATAATTTTAAAAAAAATATTCAATTACTTATTATTTAGTTATTTTCATTTCAATGAAACTATACTAGATACGTACGTATATGTGTTAATTTATTTATGAAAAATTTTCTATTAATAAAAAATTATTTTTATTATTTAATAGAAACTTATTATAGAAATAAGGTATAATGTATATTTAAGTTCAAGAAAAATATTATATTTGGTGTTTATTTCAAATTTATTTAAGTTCAACAATAAATTCTTAAGGAAATTTCAAAAGAAAAAGAAAATTTCATTGTTATTATGTGGTATATATTAATAGGAAAACTATTTTAAATGTTTAATTTAAAGATATAACGGATTAATTAAATTATTTAAAATCAATACTGGAATAAATTCAATATTAAGTTACTTTGAAAATGCCAGAAATTAAAAATTAAGGTCAATCACATTTTATAATCATAACAATTTTAATTTAAATTTTCAAAATTCAAAAATTTTCTAATGTTTAATTAATAATATTTATATACATATTATTTTTAATTTTTAATATTTTTTTTATTTGTTTTTCGGAATTCCAAACTTTCTCTAGCAAATGTATTTATAATCGTAGGAAACGTTATTCTCAGGGTATAATAAATTTGCCATTACGTTTGTGAGACATTACAGAAGACAAAATAGATATTGAAAAGAATATAATATATTTTTGTTCAAGATCGAATTCTCAGTCGATTAAGTGATGTATGTTCGTCCTCATGTACGATAACTGAAAAAATAAAGAAGTTAAAGATTCTGAAATTTATACTATTTTAACCTTTGTAAAATTTTTAGTTTCGCTTTTGAAATGCAGCAAGTTCGACCGGTGCATTTGAGAAGTTATCATACAAATCAGTGTCTATTAAAGCTAAGTATCTGTAATTTTGTTAAAAATAGTTAAGTCTTATGCTAATGATTTCTTGAAAAGCAGATTCACGTAGCTGCCATAAAATTCCAAAATTTGCGTAAATATTTCAGTACTTAATTATGTTAAATATCTTTAATTTTCTAAACAATGATAAAATTTTATGGTAACAGGATATGAGTTATATTCGTACCAGTATCCTAGAGATAAAATAGTCAACTATACTCTTTTCATTAGTTTTTTTTTTTGTGATAGGTATAAGTAAATAAATTTATCATATTATTCCAAGTTCATTTAAAAAATACAACATAATATGGTAAAAAAAATCAAAAATATTTAATTATTGAAAAAAACAGAATTTAAAACATTTATTGTAGATTTTTATAGTTGATGTTCTTTTCTTCACTTTCTTGATGCTTACACCAATAGTTTATTTCATTTCATTTCATTTCATTTCATTTATTTCAAATATCTCATAAGACCTTATTTAGCTTTTACAGAGTGTTATATAATATGTTTTACATTACTAATATTATTATTATTTTTTTTTTATGCATTTCTCTGCCACATAAATGTAGACCTTTCCTGTTCAGGCGTGGGTGTAAATGTCGTAAGGAGGAATAACTCTTACAATGTGTGTGGGATTCGAACCCACATTCCCTCGGTGTTTACAGCATATTTTATACGCTCTTACCCACTAGGTCATCGAGGCTTCCTTATATTATTAGTATACAACTTTTTAATTCAAAAAAAAAAACACTCTACTTAAATTCAAAAAATTTCTACTTATAACTATTTTAACGTCAAACAACTTCAAAGCAATACATACAAAAATAAAGAAGAGAGTGGTTAACTGCATAAACTATACATTAAAGCAAAACAGAACTATGATGTTTGAAATTGTAATATTATGTTACATATATTGTTCTAAAAATATTATTTTATTGTTTTTTTTTAGAATTACTGTAGATAGGTTCCTAAAGTCAGCTGGTAAATTATTATACTGGGAAATACCTGTGTTCATAATAGGTTCTAGACCGTTCAACTTCTAACTTGGGCAATATCTCATATGATTAGCATTTCGTGCAAAGTGTTGGTATACTTCATTATTATGTAGAATTTTAATATTTGATTTAATCTTTGCCATTTGTATATTATGTAAATGTAATATTTAACACATATTTATATGATCATCCAATTTTAAGATATCATATTTTGAATGAATATAATTAGTCGAGATTTCTTTATGTAATCCATATAAGTTTTTTATGGCTTTATTTTGTATTTTTTGTAATGCAATCATATTATTACTATACGTATTATCCCATATACCAATACCATAACTAATTTTGCTGTAAAAAAGACTATTAGTATATAGACTTTTTGGTGCTCTAAGGTGTCCGTTTATTCAATTTTCTAATCAAGCCAGTTATTCTACTTGTTTTTGTAATTTATTCCTTGACATGCTGGTTAAACTTTAAATTCTTATCTATTGTGACTTCCAAATACTTGTAATTCCTTACTTTTTGTAGCGTTTTATCTTTGTATTTTACTGTTATATTAATATTTTTATAATTGATAAATATGAAATTGGCTTTAGTAGCATTAACTGTCAGCTTGTACAAATTCATCCATTTTCCAACCATTATACCATATCTTGATTTATACTTTGTTTCAACCTATTAAACTCATTTTCGTTGTATATTAACATTATTCTATAGTAAATCTATTGAATATGAGATTCTATTGATTTGTTTTTATTTAATGCCTATTTTGGGCATATGTTTAAAATTTTAAAAATTAAATATAAAATAAAATACTCAATATTTTAAATTTATAAGAATGCATTTTATTTGTTTAACGTTTTTTTTTTATATTTAAAAGTTATAGTATAAATATGTATAACCCTAAGGTGTAAATATTATATATTATAATTCAGGTTCCTTATCGCATACTGCTATTTACGTTAAACGAAAATCGCATTTGAAAATTTGGAACTTTGAAAATTAAAAATCGCAGCGTTGCGAGGGCAAAATAAAATTTTTTTTATACTATATAATGCTTACACAGTTAGACACCAGTATCGAACTTTAAATATCCCATTTAAATTTCCCATTCGCAACCCTATGATTTTCGATTTTGAAAGTTCCAAATTTTCGAATGAGATTTTCGTTTAGCAAAAGTAGCACTACCCGGTAAGGCACCAGTTTTCCAAGGAGAGAAATTAAGGACCAATAGCGTGTTCTTCAGTATTCCCCCATTCTTCATTAATTGTCAAAAAATTTCGACCAAAAATTATGGTTGCAACCATCCAAAAATTATGGTATGCAACCATAGTTATAATATAAATATATTACTCAAATAATTCAATAAGGATTGACGAATAATCTTTTAAAATAATTTACATTCATTTTTTTATTTCTATTTTTTTTATAGGTCCATAATTATATTATCTCTATCTAGTTAACAAAACTTTGGAGAATTAATGACAATTTAATGTGACATTTGTATTTAGGGGGCCTCGGTGGTCTAGGGGGTAAGAGCGTATAAAATACGCTGTAAACACCGAGGGAGTTTAGGTTCGAATCCCACATACGTCGTAAGAGTTATTCCCCCTTACAGTATTTACGCCTGTAGAGGAATGGCTATGTAATTTCCTGTCCACATTTATGTGACAGAGAATGCATTCAAAAAAAAAAAAAATTGTTTTGCCTTCTCGAATGTGATTCTTTCTTTTTTTATTGTATCTTTTTAGGTTGACAAAACTTCGGATGACAGAGCCTGAACAATAATCCTTTTTGCAATGTCAATTTAATTCAAAAAAATTTTTCAAATAGTTGAAATAATAATAAGGCGCCACTTTGTATTATTTTAACTTAATTTTTATGATATAATATTAATTAAAGAAAAGTTTTTTTTTTTTAGTGAACAATATTTAAAATATATAGAAGTTAATTATATAGGTAGGTATATGGTAAATTTTTAAAATTTATATAGCGTTACAAAATTAGTTTAAAAAAAAATTCAAGTGTGCTTTTATAAATGCACACATTTAATATTAAAATTGTATAGAAGCAATTGATTATTTTCATGTTTAGCGGCATAAAAATTAATGTTTAAACTTTTGTTATTTTCTTGAGGCAAAATGCATATAAATATATAATTATTTGAAAATACAGATTTTAGTGCGGTTATTTCTTAAAAGAAAAAAAAAAATCGTTATTGACCATAAAAAACTTTAAACGGTACAAGTATAATTTAATACTTGAGTCACTTACTTTTACGCTTTTATACCAACATCAACCATAATTATAATTCAAAAATTATATTCAATTTTTGAAAGTTTTTAATAGCCAGTTCTAATAGATGTTTTTTTTTTGGTTTTGTTGGATTAATAAATGTATATTATATAGCTGTTGTATGGTATCAGAGGTCTATAAATAACTTTTAATAATAAAATCTAAAGATTAAGTAAAATATGATAATGTATTTCTGTATAAAGAAATTTGGCATTAGATTGCTCTTGCCAATTCTATTAAGGAATTCGAAGAAAATTTTAAATGAATAAAACATAAAATTGTTTTAAGAAATTTTTTAACTTTTAAAAAATATTATGTTTAAAGGCCGTGCTCTACTACTCTTTTTTAATAGTGTTTATAATTTTTTTTTCTAAAAGAAGTCATGAAAGATATAAAGAACAAATGGGAACGTAAGATTCGAGATGATAGAATGAATTTTATTCGAAAAAAAAAAAATGGTTTGTATATGCTATAAAAAAAGTCGTTGAATTAAACAAAAAGTATTTGTATCCGAAAAAAATTGATATGGGACAATTATTTCTAGTTAAAGTTGACGTTTGTCTTTTTTTGATGTTTTTATTTGTTTATCATTTTAGTTGATTTTTGTACATGAGGCAAAAGATTTAATTTTAACTACCGTGGGGTTATTTGATTTTTTTTGTCTATATATATGAAAAATCCGGTTTCAGTTTGAAATATGTTCTCACAAAATTTAGTAACAATCTGACGGTTTAGCAGTAATAAGGTAACAAAAAAAAAAGGAACTCTACATACTTTATATAAAATATTAAACAAAATTAGTTATATATATTATATAATAAACAGGACATAATATAGTATAATTATTATATATATATCTAACATCATATACATATATAATACATAATATTATATGGGATTTAATT
The DNA here is from genome assembly GCA_947095535.1 of Poecilobothrus nobilitatus. Classification (NCBI taxonomy): domain Eukaryota; kingdom Metazoa; phylum Arthropoda; class Insecta; order Diptera; family Dolichopodidae; genus Poecilobothrus; species Poecilobothrus nobilitatus. The sequence goes on from OX352773.1 coordinate 161,194,728, forward strand.
TAAAGGGATTAATTAGAGATCATAACAATTATGAATTTCCTCTTAAATTAATAACAAAATGAAAGGTTTCAAAATAAAAGGAAACTTTAATTCTTTTATGGATAATATTTATATCATTTTATACTCTTTTATCCAATTTCTAGTTTATGCTTCAGTCTTTATTAGATATTAACCAAATTTATGATCTAAATAATGTAATAAGATGCGCAATGCTTGACAAAATGCAGATGGCAAACATCTATATAGTCTAAGTTCACTGACGAACATCTATTTCGTCTAAGTATCAAAAAAAAAAAAAACGAAAAATGAAAAATATTTTTTAAGCAAATTTTTCATTTCTTTTTTACTCATTTACCAAAATTGCAGTTTGCAAACATTCATTTTGTCAAAAAATTTCTCTTTAACAAAAACTTTGTAAATAGTTCATAATTATTATATTTTTTAATTTTTATTAAGAATCTTTATGTAAAAATGGTTTTATATCGTAGGATCGAAGGATCGACGGAAATTTTTGACAGAATTTGTTGTTTTTTCATGTATATGCAAATATTATACAAGGATATTTTATCCTAGATCTTCCTTAACCCTATTGCATATTTTAAATATTTTTAAAATATACCAATAACCATTTCTCTAACCCAATTAATACTTTTATTATCTGTAAGTTTTTTACTCTACAACTTGCCTTCTGTATTGAGTTATTCATGGGGTCACATCACAAGTAATGTAGTATTTTTTATAGATTACATCTTCCTTTGATTTTGAAAAAATAATAAAAGTTAAAAAAAAAGTTTTTGTTATTTTAATATTTATATAATGTAGGCGATGCGACATAAGTACGAAAATCAAAAATGGGTATATAATAAGTACTTATATAAAAAATAAGTACTTTATATATTGCAATACTTAACTATATAAAAAATTAACTAAGACAGATTTTGTTGTCGGTTAGAAATTTAGAGTTATGCGTTTTTTTTAGAATGTATAAATCTAATGGTATATGGAAGATTGATACTATATATATTTGAAAATTTGACAAACATCCGTAAAGTTAAATTTTCATATATCTGGACTATTTGCGTTTGCGAAATGATTTTTTGTTAAATAATATTAGGTAAAATGGATTTTTACATTGTGAATAGAACTGTTCTGAAGTCATGACTATATAGGATTGCAGTGATTTATTTGAAAGATTATTATACAGGAAGGTGTTATATACTACTGCACGTTGTAATTTACTGATGACTCTGGCTGTGTAGTAAAATAATAATACTATCTCTACTCCCTAGCCAATATACCGCATTAGCAGGCAAGCGTTTCATCCCATTGTATTGGCTAAAGAGAGAGCTGGGTTTAGTCAGTAAGAATCTGACACTATGAGGTAGATTTAGCCAGTAAGAATCTGACACTACCAAGGGGCAATTCTTGGTGTCTTTGGAAGATTCCCACCTCCCTTAGGGAAAAAAAAATAAATGTATCTATAGTAGATAGTGATTGGACTATGCAAATTGTTATGTATTAGCTTGAATTGAACTGTAGTGTAAAGTCGATGAACTTTATCTGCGAACTTTTTATTTTGAATCACTTAATATTTTAACATAACACCTATGCAATATTTATTCTCCTCCATACCAAAAATTAGAAAAAAAATCAATATATGTGTTGTTAAAACTAACAAATTTTTATTCATATTTTTAAGTCACAGATTTAAATTTAATATTATCTATATATAATAAATAGAGTACATTTGTTATGTTTTTTTCTTATAATTTTCTGATATAGAATAGTTTAATCAGGAAATCTCATTTTGTATATTGAAGGTAAACTATATATACTTAATAATTAAAGATCAATTTAATCTCAAGATTATTTTAATAGTCTTGTACATCCGGAAATGGATTATGAAAAAAAAAAATAAAAAGACTTTTATTTGAATTGTCATTTAATTATATTTTATATTAAACCTCATCAATCAAAATTTGCAAAAACAAATAATTTTCTTTGTTCAAGTATCGTTATTAATGTAAAAATTACAAAAAAAAAAACACATAAAAAAAAAATATATATCATTGTATAATTTGATCATAAATAAAAAAAATATGACAAAACAAAATAAAAAGAAAAACATTCGCATATAATTAAAAAAACTATTTTCTATTTTCTATTTTTTTTTTGTTTTCTTATCTTTAAAAAAAAAAATTGCGTTCTATTTTCCTGGAAAAGAGGAAACATTGAAAATATTCCATATTTTTTTTTTTTTTTTTTGTCTATTATTTTAGTAGATATACAGAAATGTTTAAAGAACATATGCCGCTTGAATATGCTACAAATATATTATTAGATAATTTGTGGGTTAATTGCTTATGATTAAATAAATTTTAAATCCTTAAATATTTTTTCTTTAATAGGCATTTATTAATAACCCAACAAACCCAATTAGTAACAATTAAATTAGTATTATATAGACTTTGTAATAATACACAATTTACATAAAACAAAAAACAAAAAGTATCTAAAGATAATATTTTGTTTTTATTAAAATATTTTGATGACGAATAAATTTGTTTCACTTTTTTTTTTTTTTTTAATTTTTGGCGTAAGTTGTATAAAATATTTCATTAAAAGAAAATTATTCAAAATAAAATTGTAGGAGTTAATAATAGTAAATGTAATAACTATACATTTAATGTTTGAAATCAAAAGTTAAATAGAATGTACATAGGATATGGAAAGGAAAAGTAAAAAAAAAAAATTAAAACTATCTTTGATTGTTTAGAAGTAAAAATAAGGACGATAATGACGTGAAATTTTAATGTGAATTTTTAATCCGCAAAACTTAAAAAAATCAATGAAAAACGTCTTACGTATTTTGAAAAAACAAATATTTGAGAAAAGATAATTTAATATATTTTAAGACAAAAACAGAACCATTGTATCCAGATTAAATTATAAAATATTTAATAACCAAGATTTATAATTATTTTTGCATAGTATAATTACAAATAAGATTTTTGAAAAAAATCGGAGAGAAATTCGAAAAAAAAAAAAAAAATTGAAAATCCCCAAACCAACCTATTAAATTATTATTATGTTTTTTTCTCAATTGAAAGTTTTCTTTTTTTTTTTTTTTTTTGTTTTTGCCTCACCTATTTATTTAATGTATTTTAATTTATCTTGATATTATTATGAATATTATTACAATTCTATATTTGTAATTTTATCGTTATTTAAATTTCATACAAATGAAAAAATTCCTTTCAGATGACATAAAAGATACCTGGCGGCATTCCATTTTATAATGTTTAAAGTAAACAAGGCATTATATAAAACGAAAGGTTTTTAAAAGCAGACATTTTTGAAAAAGCAACAAAAATAGTTTAGATTAGTAATTTTTCTTAGAATTTTATATAAAAAAAAAAAAAAAAATTGTTGGAAAATTAAAAAACATTTTTCAATTTTAAGAAAATTCCACATATATATATATGTAATTAAAAGAAAAGCGGTTAACACTTGTAAAATATAATGTTGAATTTTAAATTTTTGTGTTTTACAATAGCAAATTTTAAATTTTTATTTTCTAATAGCTCTTAAATAGAGGAAGGTACAAAATAATTCTGAAAGATTTTTCGTCTATCAAAATTTCAAGGTAATTAACAACAATCGGATAAATGAAGGAAGCAAAATTTTGCAAAAATTTGATTTTCATATAACGGTAAATTTAAATATTATGGTTAGAAAAATTTTGTTATTGATATGTACTTTTGAAAATGCGATTTTTTTCGAACTTTGAGGGGTTGTTGCTCCGTATTGGATTGGACTACAAAAAAAAAAAAAAATTGACAATATTAATTTTTTAAGAGACACTTATCCATGGTTAAAATTTCATTATTCTATCTCAGATGGTGAAGAAGTTTTGTAAATATACGGAGGAATGAACAGTCAGAGTGAAATTTATAAGCAAATTTAAAAAAAATTTTTTTTTTTTTAAATATGCTCAAAAGCTACCCAACTTAAATTTTATTCTTTTTATTATTTAAAGAAAAAAATTAATATAATACTGAAGCGTAGAAGATTTAAATTATTTAAAAATTTCAAGAGAAAAACAAGTTTTGATGCACAACTTATGTACATATTAACATATATATATAAATAAATATATAATACTAGAAATGAAATAAAATGAGATAATATTTAATAGATACTAATGAATATTTGCAATTACTTCAACAGACTTCAATATTTCCAAATCAAGTATTAAGCATGTTTAATTTTTTTAAGCCGTTAAATCGTAAATGGTTTACCAATTTTCAAATTTTCTGTTATTTTCTATGAAATTTTATAGATTTCAATCACCAATTTTTCACAGTTCTAAATAAACTTTTTAATTGGTTACCTAGAAAATCTAAAATGTTTTTTTTTTTTTAAATACTTATAGATACATATTTTTAAAAAATAAAATATATTTTTGCTATTGAAAACTGTTGGATGGCAATTAAGTCTATTTTATTCGAAATGATTTACTTTTGGTTCAATGCACATTACTTTTTATTACTTTTTGAATAATGTACGCTTTCTTCCGCTTGTGTAAAATAATAAGCTTTGTTTATATTCTCGTCGATTATCTCAAATTTTATAACAACGAAGGATTTTTATAAAAATTACATCTTTATTATAATAATTCTTATGTAGAGTCAAATTAAGCAATTATTAAATATAAACATTCACGTTTTATAACAATCAATAAAACATTTTTCTGTAACCTAAACTTTGTAACTTTGCGACTTAAATATGTCTATAATTATCAAAAAATCTAGTAAATTTCTAATAAAATATTTTTTTATTATGAATTAATATTTATATATAACCCAAGTTTTTTTTTTTTTTTGGTGCATTGCCACATAAATGTGATCAGGAAATTACACTACACAGTTTTTCCTTTTCAGGCGTGGCTGTAAATGTCGTAAGGGGGAATAACTCATACGACGTGTGTGAGATTCGAACCCACACTCCCTCGGTGTTTACAGCGTATATTTTATACGCTCTTACCCACTAGGCCACTAAGGCCCCGTAACTCAAGTTTCATTTAAATACAATAATGGTTGCAAAATAACATATACCCGTATAAATAACATACCCGTATAAAAGTTGTTTTCAGGGTATAATAAATGTGCCATTACATTTGTGACTTAATCTTAAAGAAGATGAAATAGATATGGAATATGAAATAGATATGGAAGATGAAATAGATATGGAAGATGAACTAAATATATTCTTGCTCTGGGTTGAATTCTGAGTCGATTAAGCTTGTGTTTGTCCGTCTTTCCGCACGATAACACAAAAAATAATAAAGTTATAGGATTTTGAAATTTTTACTATTTCATCAGCAGTTCGACAAAGTTTTAAAGTTGTAAAGTTTTATTAGTCTGTTCTGACACGACAATTTTCTAATCAAATTTTTATTTTTTCATTACTCTGTCCTTGTGGTTCGGAATATGTAAAATTCTACCAAAGCTAAAAAGTGAAAAAGTGTAATTCATAAAAAACATTATATGACACTACAAAGAAAAATTTCTCAAAAAGTTTTACTTGAGACTGTTACATTCATATTTCAATAACCGAAAAAAAAAATGTATTTTATACTTTAGCATTTGCGAATATTTTGTAGAAATTCACTTGACACTCAATTTGGTAATATAAATAGGTTACTGATTCCTTTAAAGATTATTTGTAAACGAATTGTATTTAATCAATTCATTGTTTTGTTTCTTCAAGTTACTCAAAAAAAAAAAAAAATCTTAATGCAATTTAAAAAACAAATATTAGTTAAACGTAAAAAAAAAATAAAAATTTTAATTATTACCACTCTTTTCCACTCTTATAGGGATAAGGGATATAGGGTATCCTCTAAAACATATTTATTATTCGTATTTAACTAAGCTTCAGTTTCTGAAATCATTTATTACTCAGCTGTAGCTAGTGTACAAGACTATGTAAGCCTAAACGTTTTTTTTATTTGGGAGCCATCTGTTATATTATACAAGAATTATTTTTTTTTATTTTACTATATATTAATTATTAGTAATTATATGATATATTTACTTATTTTTATTTAATTATAATATACTAATTATATATTATAAGAAAAATTTATATTATTTTTTTTTTATTAATTTATATGACCCAGTCGTGGTTTGAACTCGAAACTATTCGAATGAAAGATCGGTGTCTTAACCACTATACCATTTCATGAAAAAAAAAAAATGTAAATACTTTTTATTATTAATATTATGAAATTAAATTAAATTAACTTAAAAGCAAACAATTAATATTAATTCTTTTATAAAACCACATAAATCCAACAAAATACACCGGTCAACACAGAGTGCTAATAATAAATAAATTTAAAATCGAATCCTAAAAGTATGCAATTACAGTATTGTAAAGTAATTTTTTTTCATTGAAAGTTTAAAATAACTTAACTTTAGAAAAAAAAAAACTTAAACTCACCTGCGAATATAAATAATTAATTCCAATGTCTGAAATATAATAAAAGAATTTTAAATTAATTAAAATTAAAATTAATTAATAATAAATAATATGAAAAATTACAATTTAAAAAAACAAATAAAATTTATTTTATAAATAATGTTTAGTAAAAATTCTTTTTAATCACTACATTAATAATGATGGCACTAAACTGTGACAAAATTTATTTCCATTATAAACAATTACATTAAAATATTTTTATTTTAAATTAATTCGCATATATACAATTAATGTTTTTTTTTTCTTTTGTATATCAATTATATTATATGTATGAAATATAATTAACAAATAAATTCGAATATCTGGTCACGTATTATTTGTTTAAAAGATAATTTCTATATGTGCTTTATAAATTTGTTTATAAGCTAGTTTTTCGATTAATTATTCGGATTTAGTCAAAAGTTCATGTACGTTCACTTACTTATCTAAATTATTTTTTATTAAATGTTAAGTATACACAGTATACATAGTTACTAAAAATAATGTACAAGTATTTATCTATAATCACGGTTTCTATTTGTTTTGCTTTGTTTTTTGTTTTGTGTTTATAAAATTGTTAAACAAAAGACTCGTTATCACACGATTAATTAAAATAAATTATTTTAGTCAGAATATAATACCAGATCGGAAATTGCATAAATTTATCATATAGAAAGGAAATATAATAGAAAAGGTGAATAAAATACCTAATACCTATGTTGCCCTTGTTTACTCTAAAATTATTGTACGATCTCTTTATTTACTATATAGTTCATAAGATACATTATATATATATAATGTATATAATGTACATTATACATTCTTGTTATATTTTTCAGAACTATTAATTATTTTTAAAATAAAACATTTGTATGAATTTAAAAATTTGTATGACAGCTACCCTAAGTTTTATTCCGAAAAATTTCAAGTTTTGCATGGAATCTTAAGAAAAATATGATCATAATAATTTAAAACTTTGTAAAACGTTTTGTTTTGTTACAAAATTTTGTCATTTTAATTTGCAATCTTATTAGCTTTGGATAGGTAGAATAGGTATCGTAGAATACGTAAATGTAAACTGAATTCTGAAATTTGTTTGACTGCTAACAGATTTTAATCAGAAACAATATTCAATCTGTAAATTGCTTCAAAACGTTGAGTGAGTTTCGTAACACAATTTCGTTTTACATGGGAATCTAAAGACTAGTGTAAAGAAAGACTGAGAAAAGCATGCAATAATATATAAGACCTGTTTAGAAGATAACATAGAGGCATATCAAAATTCCTAGATTCCGAAACTGTCAATAGAAGGCTTAAAAGAACTAAATTTCTAGACTTAACAATAAATAAAGACCTTTAAGCGTTAGAACAAAATTAATGGTTAGTCTTTCAAACTATAGTTTTAATCTTGTAAAGCGAGACTGATATTTTCATGACGTTCAGGGAGTTAAAATAATAATAAATTTATTTACTTTCAGGAAGTTAAAGACTTTCATGACTAACAGTGTCAGTATCTTTTGATTATTTTCACCATCCATATCCAATGAGAAGAAAAATATAAATTTGTTTAATTCTATATAAATACATTACAAACGTATAGTAGCAATTTGAATATACTCGTGATTATCATTCTCGTACAGGTGTAAAAGAAATCTACATATTATACAATGGAAATTAGTTTCTTGGTTAAACATTAGGATTCCAATATTAAAATAACATTATTGAGAGCCCCACATTTGAAACACATAAATAAAAAACAAAATTAAAGCACAGTCTCTCAAATTAAGATTTTTTTATGCATCTTTTTGTGCCACATATTACATGACATCTTTATTATAGTATTATTATAGTTCAAAGGAAAAAGAAACTTATATTTGATATAAATTAATTTTTAATTATTAATAAAGTTCATCCTTTCATTTGTGATGTTCGCATGAACGTGATACGAACATCGCGAATGTGGAGCCATCTCCCATTTCATATGTTCTCTAAAATTGGCGATGTAATACAAAATGCAAAGATTTAAAGTGAATATTGAAAACTTTGCTTACAATATGCCTGTGTCAATTTGAAATTAATTTTCATTCTCTAACTTAACTCTTTTTCAGGATCAGGAAGTACATGAGTAGGTATACTAAAGATTATAATATAAAATATTGCAAGGGACGTAGTCTTTAGTGGGCTAAAGTCCTACACAATCATTGAGAGCTTGTGTTTTTTGCACTCTTGTGATCATTCCCACCTATCCTTGGAAATCATCTCACGAATTCTCGCAAAAAAAAATATGGTCTAATGCAATTTCAGAGAACTTCAATGAAAAATACTAAAAGCCTTCTCCAGTTCCATTTATTCATCAAATTCCGCTGTGAGATTACATTTCTATAACATATAGATTTTAAATAAAATAAGTTTTATATTATTTTCATTATGATTATAGTTCCATTATGAAGCACTCACAAGTCTTAAATGTAAAATACACTACTGGTATTAAACAAAAGAGTTTAATATAACACTTTTATTTTTTTTTGTTTCAAATACAATTTTAATAAAATTTCGTTTTACGTTTTTCAATTTAATTAGACAAAAAATAAAAATATAATTCTTATGATTCATGACCAATTAACAATAGACTTTTTAATACTCATGTGCCCCACTATATAATATTGTTATTTTAAATTAATTTTAGTGTTAGAGAAAGTGTTCTCTGTTAAGAAACTAAAAAATATTTCGACCTCGTTTTCATTAAACAAAAATGTGATTGTCAATTACTTTTATGGTGAGAAAACAATTACACTTTTTATTATAATAGAATCAAAAAAACCACTATTTAATAACTTTGTTTTTTATAAAAAAAAAAAAATAATTTTATATTTTTTTTGTCATTTTTATGAATAAACCACATAATGTTTTTTTTGTTTTTTGATTTTTTTTTATTGATCTTCTTCAATTAATATTAAAAACCATATTTAGCTTAATATTGACTTATATAATAAATTTAAAATAATGTCAATCTATTTTTTTTTTTTTTTTTTGTATTATAATAATATTTTATTATTAAATAAAAACCAAGTAGGTATTAAAGGTTAAAAATGGAATTTATTACTAATATTGCGTGAAGTTTTAAGTTTCTTATAATAAATGAAAAAAAAAAACAAAAAAACAAATAAAATGGTTAAAATGATTTCAAAGTTCTTAATAAATTTTTTTTGTTTTGTTCAACTATTATATTTTAAATAAGTAATTAAAAAAATAATTATTATGTTTAACTTCAGTGAAAAATGACTAATTTAGAAATATAAAATGTTCCAGCTAAAAAAATTTTAGAACCATTTGTATAATTAAATTTTATTTCTTATTCTTTGAACTGTACTGTACTGTACTAAAAAAAAAAGATTGACATAAGGGCAGATTGTGACAAGACATTATGTCAGATCAAAATATATCAGACTTTTGTTTTACAGAGGAAATTTTGTCAAGACATTTTATTTTATGTGAAATCTTTGCCCCAGAATAAAAATCATCATCTCAATTTATTCTCATATCCTATCTTCAAACTGACAATCAAATTTATGTCTAACATTTCCGTTAAGAGGAAAAGTTTGACATTTATGTCAGAGTATACATATAAAATATTTTAATAAGTTTGTTTGTTTTTTTATAGTACTTGACTGCATCTAATAAAGATACAGCCAAATGGAAAGTCCTTTTCGTCTTAATAAGTGCCTAAGAACCATATACAGAGCATATTCTGGCCGGTAACAATAAATAATTAAACAAATATTTCTCTGTGGAATATAACAAGTAAGTAACCAAATAGAAAAGAAATAAAGCAATAAAAATGGAGGTGGATAAGGCACTCGCTTAGAAAATAGTCAGAAGTGGACTTAGAGAATAGCGAAAGTGGAATTAAAATTAAATCAGAAAGGAGACTAGGTCGACTGAAATAACACCTGATGACGAACAATTTTTCTGGAGCTGAATAAGATTAGTACATTATGGAAATTAAATGATAAAACAATAGTTGCGAGCAAGTTTGGTAAAAATGTCTAGTGAAGACCTTATGCTCCCTTATGCTCGTTAAGAGAAGTAAGATTAAAACAAAACTTAAAAAATGGTTCAAAATTGTTTTGTCTAAATGGGACGGGCCTTATAAAAACAAAAAAATATTTAATTAAACCTCATCTAGAAGTATATATATGCTAAATTTTGAACGTTAACATTAAAATGTATATTTTGTAAATAACATAATGTCCATATAAACTTATAACGTTTCTTTCGCATTTTGAGAATTTTATGAATTATTTGTTCACAACAGGGGCTCATACTTATATGCATATATGAAGTAACATTTTAAACCCATCAGATAAATTATAGGTAGCCATAACACTATGAAAATAAACATTTAAAGTTGTATTTATAATGTAACATAAATAAGAATCAAAACTACAACTTTTATACAATAAAACCTAAAAACTGAATAATTTAATTAAAAACTTTATATCAGTTACTTATAATTACACAACTAACGAAATCCAAATAAAGGTGTTGTGATTAAGACACCGCGCTTTTCGTTGGAAAAATTCGGCTGACTCATATACATTTTTTTTATAATACATAATTAGTATAATATAATTAAATAAAAAATATGCATTTATATCACATACTTAATTCATAATATCATATTGTAATATATTATAATAAAATAAAAAAAAATTATTCTTGTATAAAATAAAAGATGGTGCACAAATAAAAATATTTACGTATACAGCTGAGTATTTAACGACTTAGTGAAACTCAAGTTTTAGGAAACTGACGTTTCACCAAAATATTTATAATAAGTGACTTAGTGAAAGCTATTTTTGGATTCTTTAATAAATAAACATTTTTTTTTTTTAAATTTTAAATTAAAAAAAAAAAATAAAATAAATTTTCCTTTTGATTGCATACAAAATTGACTAAGCGAAATTACTAGGAAAAAATCTTCTTTTTTATTAAACTTTACAAATTCTAAATTATTTAACGAATGATTTAAAATCACTATTTTTTTACTGAAATAAACAAAAAAAAAACGTTTACTATAAAAATTATGAAATTGTGCGTAATATTAATTCGAAATGTCAAAATACCATAAATGAGTGTCTAAGTCTGGATCATAAAGTTTTAAAAGATCAACTCATTTTTTTATTAACACATTTTGCCTTTTTTTGGAAAATGACTTTTTTGACGTCAAGTCAAACATTTTTTTCTTTATTTGTCACAGACAGATACTCAAGTTTCAAGTTCTGAAATAATTTCATTATATATTTTTTGACCATAAAAAAAAAAAAATGAATAATATGCAAAAAAAAAATAAAACCCCTAATTAAATGATTTTTTTTTGTAAACTAAGTATGATTCAGCGTTCTTAATTATAATTCTTAAAGTACATATAGGTATTAATTTTTAATTTTTTATTTAAATATCAATTTTTACACTTCATTATTATTGTCTTTGTTTTAATTGCGCACAAAATTTAAAAATTTAAGTTAAAATTTTAATGAGTACAAAAATATGAAAAATTAATTAAATTTTAATAAAAATTTTAATGAAATGCAATATTAAATTTTTACTTCTTAATGTATTTAATTTCAACCTGGTTATTTAATTTTAAAAATTAAATACTTAAATTTATTTGGGTTATTTTATACTTTAAAATTCTTTTGTTTTTCTTTTTTCAAAAAGAATAATAAAATGAACTGATAGCATTTTATTCTAAATTAAGTATACCTATATTATAAAATTAAATTTTGATTATTGGATTATTTTTTGTTTGTATATTGATTTTAAATTTTAAATGTGACATTATTATATTTTAGATTGCTGAACTTCTTTTAAATAAAACGTTACACCTTTACATCTTTACGAATGCGAACACAACATTACCAATGAATTGCATGCTGTTGCAGTACGTCTCATGATCGAGAGCAACATATGATTGTTTACAAATTACTATATAGATTTAATGCATTTTTAAAGCAATATAACTCATAAAACTTTTAGGATTCTAAAGGTAATATCGAAAAGCTTAGACATAACATACTGATACAACCTTTAAAATCATAATTCAAATGATTATTAATTTAAGACATTAAAAATTTTAAACCTATATATAAATTGTGCGGTTTAAAAGAAAGCTTTCGTCATTAATGTTCAAAAAGTTAACTAAACTAAATTACATGTTTTTGCTTTGATATTTCCTTATTTCCACATGGAAATATCAAAGCAAAAATTTATTGCTTATTTCTTAATGGGGAAAAAATGAGATGGAAAATGAAAGTTGCTGCGCAAAAAGAGAAGCTTTATTTTTTGCACTCAAACCATTCAACCAGCAGCAGATGATTTAATATTTAACCAAACATTTTTAAGCAAGCGTTGCTTACTATATTTGATAATTAACGAACAAAAAATAGAATTAATTATAATTTAAGAAACTATTATCTACAGAATCAGTGTCTTATATTTCTTTGGAGTTTAAGTTTTTATTAAATAACAATAAACAAATAATTTGGAATTATTTTAATGATCGATTTATACAGATCTTCAAAAAAACTCTTCAAAAACCTTTAATCTTCAAAAAATTAAAATTGAACTTATCAAATTAATAAATTATAATAACGTAATGACGTAATCAAAACTAATAAAAACTGTTATACCTACTACCTATAATTTTTTTGCTATTTAATGTTCTTATAAATCAATTGACTTTTGACGTGTAGGTACTTTGAAAACAAAGCGAAAAAGTAATAAAACAACCAATATCTAAATGATAATTATTTTGAAAATATTTCAATTTAATGATAATATTAATAAATATTATATATTAAATTATTATGAATTGTTGATTTTTAGCTTGACTATGTCTGTCCGTCATCCATCCTTTTCAAAACTTTTATATTGTTTAAGATAGAACAATGAAAATTTAACCACGGACTAAATAGAAACCATGGTCTCTTAAAAAAATGTATGTTCTGGACGAGTTCACAGCGATCGCATTCGCACAGCTAGACATACTCTCAAATTTGAAAAAAGCTATATTTTCAAATGTGTTTAATGTGTTTTGAGACGATATTTTTTTTGGCTTTATAAATTAATATGATATTTATACATTTTGTTTTTTTAAATTTAGTATTTAAGTTTACCGTTATATTTCTTTCATAATTGAGGCACACTTTTATAGTTAGAACCTTTCAGTTTAATTAGAAATTTAGAAAGAGAAGAAAAAATCTTTTAGATAATTCTGTTCTGCATAACTTATCTCAGACATATATTCTGTAACTTATGAATCTGTGCAAATTTTTGTAATGTAAAACGCAGAAAATAAATTTTCAAAATTAAATATTTACATGGGCATCAGATTTTCTTAATTATTAAAGTTTTCTTAAAATGGAAGAAAGCGTCTCTTGATTTTTCAGAAATTTTTCTTATATTTCTTATAACATTCTAAGAAAAATAAACAAATTTTAGTGCAAGTCACATCACAGTCACAATAGTTCTAAACTGAATTTTTGAACCTTGTGTTGGTTTTATATATATATGTATATATATATATATATATATGTATGTGTTTATAAATATTAATGTATGGTAGTTAATAGTAATTGAATGATAATATTAAAAGATAAATTATAAAATATAAAAAAACTGTTATAAATTGGCGCAAAGCGATCGAATCTTTTATTGCGGAAATGCATTAATTTAATTTTATTTAGTACCTGGAACAGCTTTGTTTTTATTTTAAAATTCACATGTGACATTTAAGTAAAATCATATTAAAAAAATAAGGTATTGCTTGGATTGAATTGCCAACATTTTCAAAATGAAATTAAATTAAAATATTATGTATATAAAGTGAAGTTCTTGAAAAGGTTGCTCAAATTAAGACAAAAAAATTGCTCAAATAAATTATAAATAAATATGTTATAGTTCATTTGAAAAAAAAAAAAAATTAGTTTGGAACAAGGCTTGTCAAAAAAAAAGAATGCTTTAAAAACGAATCTTTTGAAAATAAGTATATAATTAGATTAAATTTTTAAGATTGGAGCCAAACCATATAAAACAAACTTCTTACATATATATATGTATTTATTTATTATAATATAACGCCACCAATAAAGCAATGTAGTCAAATTCTTAGCAAATAAAAATTACATTTTCAAAATATTTTTTAAATATTTATAGAAAATCGTTACATTTTTTATGCGGCATCTTTTTTAACGTAACGACCTCCCTATATCTATTATTTAAGTAAAATCCCATATAATAAGTTATATTAAGTGATTTTTTTTTTTAATATAAGATTAAACATTTTAGTAATTGTTATTATTAACCTTTTACCTTTAGTTTAAATTCCTACAGAAATGCACTGGTATCGTTGTTGAATAAAATAGGGTTTATAAATTTTCCGATCATTACCCACATAAATTTATTTATATTTATTTATAAAAGCTTTCGCTTATTTTATCGATCCTTTTTGTTATTTGTTCTTAACTTTAATTGAACGCTTATTGACGTATATTGTGCAAACTAATATTATAAATCAATAATAAAATTATCAATGTTAAGATATATACAAACATTCAAATCGCATTATTCAATATAGAAAATGAAATCATGATTGTAAATTTTTTGACTTTTTATTATTATTATTATTAATAAAAGAATAAACATATTTTAATGATCAATAACCAATCATCATGACGATTGGGGTTTTTGTTTTTTTTCACAATTTAATATTTTTCACTTAAATGATTTTTTTATTAAAACGAAAAGAACCAAAATAACAGGAATTAAATAATATATTTTTTTATAAGTAAACCGCCTATTGTACTATATGATTTGAAAATTGCTATTGTTATTATCATCATTAAAAGTCAGAAATGATGAAATGATTAAAATATAATACGCCTACAAAAACATAAGGTAATGAGGAATAAAAAAAAACAAAAAAAAAAAAAAAGGCGAAAAAAACATACAAATTAAATTACGTGATTGCACATTTTTTTGTTTTTTTTCTTTTTTTTTTTAATTATATTTTTTCGATTTTTCGCAATCGCGATTTTATTTTGATCGTTTTTTGTTTTTTTTTTTTCCCGTGATTTCATGATCAAGACAATGAACTCTCCATTTGTACGTACCTATATTATAGTATAGTTTTATTCATCAAATTTATTATATAATTCAAATAATTACCATTTACGATAAAATATTTTATTTTCTTTATTAATTTCCTGACTTCCATTTTTTGTTTTTGTTTTTTTGCTGAATGGCAATGAAAACATCTTGTTTAAAAAAAAAAATTATTAATATTATGAACACTGGGTCATTGGAGTACATTTTTGTATGTTAAGGGTAATAAAACTATTATTTAGGTACACAATATACACATGTAACCTTTTTTTTTTTTTTTTTTATATTTTTCTTTTTGCATTTTTCAATTATTTTGAAATAAAAATAAAAAAAAAAAGAAAAAAATTTCATAATAATAAATTCAATAAAAAAAAGCATAAATAAATGATACTTATAGAATATTAAATAGAAATTACTGATGGGAAAAATGAAATGATCAGTTATTAAAAAAAAATTCTATAATATTTTAAAAATTTTTAAACTACAGGAGTGTGCACAAAATATTAAATTTTTACAGTTATAGGGTTATACAATATAGCCAATGGTATATCTATATCAAATTTATAAAATATGCTTTTTTGTTTTTCCCTAAGGGAGGTGAGCATTTTCCAAAGACATCAAAAATTTCCCCTTAAAAATTTTTTAAATTTAAATCGGAAATGTTGTATCAATTTTATTTAAACGATGAGTTTTGTGAATATTACGATATATTTTATATAATATTTATGTATATGATAATATCGTAAAAAGCCATTTATTTATTTTGTTTTTATTATTTTTTTTACAGGACTATTACAGTATATTTAAAAAAACAAACCAAGTTCAAAATAATGTTTTTTAGATTACATAATATGTATTTTTTCATTTTATCAACGATAAAAAATAATTTTTTAAAAATTCATAAAAAAATTACAAGAGCAAGGCAAAAAAAATTTTTTTCACGTTCTCTTAAGCTAAAATAGTTTTGAAATGAGCAAAATTAAGAATAAAACAAAAAGTAATTTTTTATTAAGATGTACTGAAAGGGAAAAAAAACTAAAAATTGTAGGATACCAAATCTATCAACATCAACAAGGTATAAAATCAATTGCATAAATAATTTTTTATGGCTGTAAAATGCAATCTTTTGACATTAGCAAAATTATCACTTTACTGTTATCAAATTAACACACATCACTCTATATTTTTTAATTCTTTTTATTTTATTTACATAATATAAATTTTATAAAAAAAAAACATATTATGCTTAAAAGAATTAAGAGCACTAACTGCATGGTCTTTGACTCTAACATCACTCTATAACTATCTCCAAAGGCCTTAAAATGATTTTAAGAAAAGAAGTAAAGAAAATTAATTTTGTATAAAAATTTGACTTAGGAAATAATTATGTACACGTTGGCTACCAATTAAGAGTATACTTATAGTTAGCATCTAAGTTGAGACACTAAATACAAATATACTCGTAGTTAGCATCTAGGATGGGACGTCAATTAGTAGTATACCCGTAGTAAGCTTCTAATACCACCGTATGTACAAGTTAACTCGAAAATGGTATTAAAAACTTAAATGAATGTTAGCGTTACCAGATATTTCGTACATCTTTTTTATTGTATTAACAAGAATTCTAAATTCAATTTAATATTTTCCAAAACCCCATGCCATATTTCAAAAATTTGCCATATTTCATGAAAAAATATAGTTGTCAAATGCAGCGTTAAATACAAGACTAACATTCAAGACATGTTGTTGAATAGAATATTTTCCAAAACCCCATGCCATATTTCAAAAATTTGCCATATTTCATGAAAAAATATAGTTGTCAAATGCAGCGTTAAATACAAGACTAACATTCAAGACATGCATGACTGTACAAGAGTAAATATATAGTAAAACTCTGAAAATTCGAAAAATACAAGACTAAACCAATACTTCGAGTTTTACTGTGGTTCTTTGTGTATATAATTGTAATATTTTTTTCTAAAATAAATTTTCATTGCAAAACAAACAAATAAAATAAATTAATATAGTTAATTAGTATCTACTTAAATATTATTTAATTTAAAAACTAAAACAATAAGATAAATTTTTATTATAATAGATAATAACTTCTAACGATTTTCTATTTTTCTAATGAATTATAGATTTTTGTTGATCTTTTTTTTTTTAATGTTATAACTCTGCGAATGATATTCTATTTAATAATTGGTATTTAAATAATTTTTTTTTTTATATATTAACAATAAATTTTATTTTTATTGTGAAAATATAAAAAATAAATTTTATTAACTTATCCTATAAATATTATCAAATTAAAATAATCAATTGATATGTAAATATTTTGATAAAAAAAAAAAAAATTAAAATGCAAATCATTTATATGAGTGCCATCTGTTACTTATCCTCTATATATTATTAATATTTAAAATATTATCAAATAAATATAAATTATTTCATCATCAATTCATTTTGAATCTAAATATAAAACTATACCTATTTTTTTGATGTTTATAACCTAATAATATTTTTAAAATAATTAAGTAAATTAAGATACATATAACCAAGATAATCACTTACTAAGTAAATTCGTTTATTTATTTCAATGAATCAATTTATTTCAAGAACCCATCCCATGTTTAAGGTTGTAAAGGTATATCTATTTATTTTTATAATATTGGCAAATTCGATTATTTGTTCAAAATATTATTTTTTTTTTCGAGGATATTCCCACCTCTCAAAGTCAAAAGATACCAATCAGATCAACTAGTACATTCTCTTTGTTACTAAATTTCAACCAACAAAATGTCACCATTTTTTTTTGAAACAATATAATATGTTAGAATCTATGGTATAATGTACTGTTTATAGTAGTTTTCGGATTGGATTCATATACTTATACTTATAGCTATAAAGCATATTAAGAAAAAAATCGAACAAATAGCTGTAGTGTATATAATACAGTTTATAAAAACTTGATATACGTATATTTTCAAAAATATTAGATTAGAACACCTATGGTACAATGTACTGTTTGATTTGGGGGTTTGAGGAAAATGCAGGAAATTGAGAAATATGGGAAGTGACTGGATGTTGGGAGAATTATTTAGACGTAAGTATTACAAATAAGCATTTTCATGTGAGAAGCTGCGCCATCTAGAGATCTTTAAATTTGGATGGTGTCATAATTCCAAAAAAAAATTCCAAAATTCAAAATTTAATGGCAAACATTTTAAATAGCGCTAAAAGCATTCGCTAAACAAGTTATTGGGACTCTATGATTTTGTAACCAACTGTTGAAACCGAATTTTTTTTTTGGAATTTCCTACCCAACCTTTTTAAATTATAGGGATAAATTTGAGATAAATTTAAACTTAAGAGATCAGGATCCTTTGATCTTTACAACTATAATATTATAATTTGTTTTAGCTTTCTTTTTCTGAAATTTCCTTTTCTTAATATTAGAAAGGAAAAATTAAGAAACCTTATATTAATTGATAACTTTATATTATGAGTTAAGTAGTCTATAACTTAATCTAAAGACTTAGCCTAATTAACTATACATGTATAAATTTATTACTTTACTGTTGCTAAGCATTTAATGCACGAATCGTGAAATTTTCAGACTTACTGTAATTTTTGAAATAAATTTTGTACTTTTTTCAAATATTTTCTGATAAATCAGACCAATGCCAACTAACATATGAACTTTTTTTGTAGAAAAATTACTAAAAATTTCCAGCCTTGCAATAAAATAGTAGACAGGCGTTAACTAATATTGTTTCGAAAGTAACTTTATGACTTTAAAATAATGATTTTTATTAATATTTAATATGAACATAGTTTAATCTTAGCTCATCCTGAAAATTATGCTATAGTTATATATTTTATAATATGTATAGTAAATGCTTTAAGTATCTGTTGTAAAAAATTCTAAGTTATAAATGTTGGTCTTAAAGTGCAATAATTATACAAGAATAAAAAATATTGAACCTAAATCAAAAGAATGATCAATTTTTACTTTTAAATTTTATAATTTAATAATGAATTTTTTAAAGGTGCGACTACCATTCTAAATCTGCCAAATAATTTTTTTGTAAAAAAATATCCTGATGTAAATTTAACTTAAAATTTCTCTAATATAATAAAATTTTATTATAATTATACTATATACGATTATACACTGGGGTTTCGGTGGCCTAGTGGTTAAGAGCGTATAAAATAAACACTGTAAACACCGAATGAGTGTGGGTTCGAGTTCCACAACCGTTGTAAGAGTTCTTCCGCCTTACGACTTTTACAGCCACGCCTGAACAGGAAAGGCTGTGTAATTTTCTGTCCACATTTATGTAGCAGAGAAATGCAATAAAAAAAAAAAATTATACACTTTGAGATTAACAATATAAATATTATTAACTATAATAAGCAACCTGATAAGCAACACATTTTTTAATTTAAATATTTCAAATTTAAAAATATTAATCATATGACAAAATCAACATTTTGTTTTTTTTTTAACAGAAAACTGTTTTTCAGAGCATATTGTTATATTGAACCTGAAAATTATAAAAAAAATTTTTTACATTGTTTTTACACATGCTTAAATATGTACTTTAAATAGCGTGAAAATTGTTAATTTAATAGAAAATATATAAAAATTTTTATTGAGATCAAGATTTTTAGTTTAACAACTTTCATTAATGTATGATAATAAGTGAAAATGAAAATAAATATTTTATGTATCGGTTTTTTTTATACTTATAAAAATGACATAACACGCATTATTTTGAACGAACTGAACGATTTAAAAACAAAATTCTTTATCGGAAAGTAGGTAACGAAAAATATTACAACTTTAAAATTCGCTTCAGATTATATATATTTTAATGTAGTATGAACGTAATGAAAATGAATTTTTGACATGTCATGTCAGATGACACTAGAACCGATTCTAATTTTATTTGATTTTTGATATGTATTTTTGATATTTTTCATACATTCGTATACAGTTGAAGTGTTTGGTAGCACGGAAATAAAAGAATTTAAGGAAACAAATTATAAAATAAAGAGAATGGCGCTTGAAAAAACTTCATAAATTTTACAAAACTAAAACTATTTTTTTTTTATGTTTATAGAATTTATTTAAAAACCCTGTCAAAACTGTCAAATAAGTGTGGTGAATGCCAAAAATAAAAACGATAAACAAAAATCTACATTTGTCTAATCAGTTTTTTTTTTCTTGCAGCCATGTTAAATTTAAAATACATATAATCTGAAACTGCCTTAAAAATGATCAACTATAGAATTAATATTTCAATAAAATAGAATTTCCTAAAGAGCAGTCTAATAATGATTGTAATATATGAGTTGGGTTGGATGGACTAGGAAGATAATTTATTACAACTTATAATACCTTATCAACATATTTACTAAAATCTTCTAAAATTGTTTACAGTTAAATAGTTCTAATATCCCTAACTATAATAGTTATTAGTTATATCATATGATATCATATGATTTTGTACGTTTGCATGACATGTCACTAATAACTAACTATTATAGCTGTTGTCATAACAATCATATTACTTATCATTTAAAAAACATATTTTGTCAAATCATTTGCAGTTATATACGAGAAAGTGACCGTATAAATCATAATTAGCCATTATATAGTGATATGACGGTTTTACTAAATATTTATTATGGCTGTTCAAGTTAGGATTTAATTTATTTAATTTTTCATTTTAGTTTAAGTTTTTTAAGTGGATGTGTGTACGTGTGTACATATAGGTGCATCACATTCAAAAATGAAATAAAATATGTTTCACTTTTTTCAAAATTGTATTTACACTTAGAAACAAAAAATTACTGTTTACTATCAGTTGCGTCCATAATTGGTTAAACATAATTATAGCTAAATGCTATAGAAATAACATATTGCCATTTACCATTTTAAACTCAAACAATGTAACTGCAAAATTTTATAAATTAAGAAATTAAAATTTTAAGTAAATTTCTTTAATGAAAAAGACTAAAGTTAACACTTAGCAGCCATGGTAACTTAAGTCGACTAAAAAAGTCGGCTTTCTATTAAAAAGAAAAATCATTGACTATAAAATTTTAATTTTATTTAAAATAAATTGGGTTTTTCAAATCTTATTAATAGTTAGATATTTAGTTTTCACTCTATGAATCAATTCACATATGTTCATATTTCATGTACATATATATATATATATGTATATGTATTTATATGTTATAAAGATATAAATACAAGGTGATAGTTTTTTTTTTCTTTAATGAAATTAAATGTTTTCTATATATGTTTTTTCTATATGTTTTTTTTTTTAATGTTTATTATAATACTATTTGAAAAATTATCTCAAACATAAAGGAAAAATGTAAAGCCTGTTTATGATATAATAAAAATTTTTTTTAACATAAAATTTATAGAGTTTTCTAGTAAAGCTGACTGATAATTGACAATATTATAGTATTATAATTTTGTTGCAGTCATTGACACCTTGAAATGTCAATATAAATATTTTCAAACATATGTAAAAAATTTTTTTTTTTTTAATGCACCTTTACAATATGAATTTTTAAAATACTCAATTATTAAATTCATTGCTTTTAATTCGTGTAAATAAATTTAATGTTCATAAAAAAAAAGGTGCCATAAGTTATAAAAGTATTAATTCATGTTAATTTATTAGAATTAATACTTTCATGTTTAATTAAGGCAAAAAAAAAAAAAAAAAAAGAAAATTGAAATTAATATTTGATTTATCGTGTAAGAATTCCAAAATAATTTATTGTAAAGGATAATTTTTCAAAAGTTGATGGCTTTTGCCAATTTTTTATTGATTGATGGCTTTTTTTAATTAATTCTTTATTTAGCAAACTTCTTTATATTTCTGTAATCTATAAAAAATTCAATAACCGTGCCAATGTGTTTAATTTATAAACCACAGGTTGGAAATATTTTATATATTATTTAATAATAAAAATTAAATTACAAATGGAGCCATGGTAGGTAACAGCGTATAAAATACACTGTAAATACCCAGCGAGTAAGGATTTGAAGCCCACCGTTACCGTAAGAATAATCAATCCTCACAACATTTATAGTCACACCTGGAGAAGTATAGATTGCACAGCACAGGCACTGCAATTTCTTTGTTATATTTATGTGACAGGGGAATAAACTAAAAAAAAATATTACGAATATTTTTAATTATAAAAATTACGTAATGTTATATCTAATTTTTTTTTTACCTTTTTATACTTTATACAAGTACTTGTGATAAATAATTCAATGCATGTAATTTTATTGCAGACAGTAATTATATTGTCTAGAATAATATTTTGTAACATTGCAGACATTTATAACGTAATAAAAATGAATGATTATGACCCTTTAAATGGTGATTTAACAGTATACTGTTTGTTTGGAATCTAAATGTTTTATTAGTTTTATAAACGAAAAATGATTAATAATAGGTTAGAGGTGATTTCCGATATCTGAAAAAAAAAAAAAAAGAAATCTCGAAAAAAAACTATTTTGAAAAAATCTTGAAAAAAGAAATTCTCGATTAATTAATATATATTTTATTTTTGAAATCATAAAAATATTGGCGGTGAATTTATTTAATTTATTTTCCAAACATCCGGAAAAAGTACTGATTTTGTAACCAATCATAAAATACGACTTAATTATTTTTTTATATACTTATTTCAAAACAACAAAGTATGTATTAAAAATGCGATAAAATCAATGAAACGTTTCTTTCAGTCAAGCTTTTTTAAAAGGAATAGACATGGATATGACTTTATAAAAGAGTAGACTGTACCAACTGTAATATACTTGCATCAGCATTATATACTTGTTGTGTTCATAAAATTTGATCATCTCTTACAAAAATTTCAAATATCTGACTTAACTAAATATATAAATACAGAAATATATTCATGCAAATTTCGGAATTTTATAACAACTACTAGACCCCGTTTCGCTAAACTAACCAAACTTAACAGAAAATTTTCCCATCATCTCTTACAAAATTTTGAAATATCTAATTTTTTAAAGCACCAAAATATAAGTATACCAAATGTAAATATTTGACATACTTTTTATATGAATGTAGAACGTAGTTTAATTAAAACTTTAAGAGTATGTAATAAATTGACCATTACATTTGTGACACTTTAAAGAAGGCATGGCAAAATATATGTATATATTCTTGCTCAGTTTTAAATTTTGAGTCGATTTAGTTATTTATATAGATCTGTCCGTCCGTTCCCACTTTTACTTAAAAAATAATGCAGCATAGAAGCCAAAAGAAGTTATGTTTTATGCGAACCTAACCTCTACAAAATTTGGTTAGTCTAACGCAACAAATTCGGATAGCTGTAAAAATTATACGCTAAGATCTAGGTAATTTAAAAAAATTAGAAAAGTCTAATTTCGAGATTCGAGATTCGATTTTTACTTTTTAGAATGTTTTTTTTTGTTTTTGAGATTTTTTTTTTCGAAATTCTAATTAATTAAAGATTTTTTTTTCCCAGATAATATGGTTATCCCTTAATAATAAAACAAATAAAAAATAAGATATTGTTCGGGTTTTAAATAAAACTTTTTAATAAGTATAATTAAAAATGTATGGCGCCATTATTAAAATAATACTTTTTAAATTAATTTTACTTTGAAAACATATGTATATGTATCATATTGTATGTACAGATGTATTATGGATATGTATAATAAAATAATTTACAAATCCATTTAAAATATTGATAATTATATTTGTAAAATGATTTTTTTATATTTTGCAATTTTATTACTTGAATTTATTTTTCAAATCACGTCTTAATATCTGTACCTACATATAAAATAAAAAATAAACATCAATAATATTCTATAAACAATTAAAAAATAAATAATTCATGGAAAAAAAAAACATGAAATGATATCATCTTAAATTAAATCAGAATAAAAAAAAAAAAATAAGTAAATAAATAAAATATATTTTTTTTTCTTTTTTGTTTTTTTTTTATTAAAAATTAGCATAAAATTAGCATAAAATGAATGACGTAAATATATTAATTCTAATTCTAACTTCCTTAATTTTAAATATTTTCAATTTTGTTGAATTTTATATTATATTTAGTTATAGCCTTATTCAGTTTTTTCAGTTTCCTTTTAAATAATTATTTTTGTAATTTAAAATTATTATTTCATTTATATATAAAAGTGACTATAGGTAAAATATATTATAAATTATTTTAAATCGTTTTCTATGAAAATCGGTTTTTAACGATGTCATTTGAAATTTTACACCCATGATTTTCAAATGTTATTCAATAACTATATTGTTTTCTTTTTTTGAAAGTGACCAGTATTTTTTTCTTCTTCGAATAACGTTGAGACAAGTTCAGATAAACTTTAAGGGGTTGGAACTGATATTTCAAAATCAAAATCTCGTATTCAGGATCCCAAACTTAAACTCCATTTTCTGATTAAAATTCCAATTTTTAACAAAAATATTCAGTTTTTATTGAAGCAGTAAAAATAATATCAAAAAATATGCTTAAAATCTTTAAAAAACGATGTTAGAAAAATCGATGTAAAGATTTGATAATTTGAAAATTCATTTGCAGACGATAAAATTTAGTTATAAGTTTCGGATTTCGTTTTTATAATTAGAAATATGGTCTTCTACACAAAAACTTCATGCTTTTAAGGAAAATATTCAGTTTTTACTGACAGTAAAAATTATATCAAAATATGTATGCTTAAAATCCAGTTAAAATTCAATAAAGGTTAAAATTCAATTCCAGTTAAAAAATGATTGGAAATGGTAGGAAAAAAATCAAAAAAATTCTAAAATACAAAATTCCAAATGTACAAAATGCCAAAAAGAAAAAAATTTTTTTTACATAAAATATTCCTTGTCTCTAAACCCGCGCTAAACTAATGATTGAAACCCTGTTGATTTTATAATTAACTGTAAAATCCCTCCTAATTATTTTTAATTATGTCAAAATTTCAACAACAAAGCCCTTAAAATAGTGAGGACTGCTGCTCCCAAACCTCAGCTAAACTAATTATTGAAACTCTAATTTTGTAACCAACTCTAAAATCCATCCCAATCTGTTTTTTTTTTATGTACATATATATAATATACTTAAATAGTAAAGCATTTAAATTAGTAAGAACTGTCGTCCTCAACTTAGTACTTAGTATATATAAGACCATACAGTTCTAGAACGCGACTAGGACTTCTGGTCTTATATATACTAATAAATTCTTAGGTACATAATATTTATGACCAATAGGAGGTTGTGTTTCATTTCAATTTATAAAAATTGTATAAAAGAGAAATTTTATAAGCTTAAAGATATATTTTTTTAAAAACAATAATACATACTTTTGAATTGCTAAAACAGAAAAAATAAAATGCTATGGAAACAAAAATATTTATGTAGAAGAAGATGTGTTTTTAAGTTTTTAAATATAAAAATAATTTTTGTAAGTATTTTCATTTAGTATTCATAGGATTCTAAAATACCGTAAAATTAAATATTAACCATGAACTCAGTTCATTTTAAATATGTACACATTAATATTTATTTGAATACTAAAAAAAAAAAAAAATTTTTACTAAGAAATTTTATTTTCACCATGAATTTTTTGGTTATTGTTTTGTTAACAATCATTATAAACTTGGAAAATAATTCTTGAGATTTTATTTATTTATTTATTTTTTTAAATTTTATTTACTTTTAAATTATTTAGCTATATATATATAAATATATATATACATATATATGTATAAGTTCGTACATAAATATAATGGTTATTGGTTGTATAAAGAATTAAACCGGTTTTGTTTTGTATCTATAGTTTTTTTTTTTTTTTTTGCGCTGAATTTTGCAAAAATTAATTTATAAGTTTAAAATGAAAAAATAAATTTTAAATTTATTGATTTATAACATATTATTTATATTTAAATTATTTTTCTGTTATACAGAAATATATAGAAATTCAAATGTCAAATTGAAATTTATATTAGATCTGGTTAGATCTAAATTCTAAAGAAAAAAAAAAAAACAAAATAATATAAGGTTAAGGCTACCGTTATACACGGTGATTTAATATTTTAATAACATAGGTATGTCTTGAAATTTGTATATATATATATGTAAATGTAAAAATTAAATTAAGTTTTAACATTTTATTATGGTTAAAGAACGGTATTTATTAAATGACAATAAAAATATATTTTGTAGACGTCTGTAAAATGTATGGTATGGTGTTTTAAGTAGAAATAACAAACTAAAAAAATTTAAAAAAAAATCTGTTTAAAACTTACCCTGTTATATTGATTTGATTTATAGTTTGTCAAATATTCAAATATTCAAAAGGTACAAGTTTTCACGAACAAGAATTCAACCAGATCTAATGACTCAGATAAATCATTTATATATACAAGAAATAACTACAGTTTTTTAACTATATATTATATGTCAATATATATACATATATACAATTAAAAATAAAAACAATAATAAAGCGCTTAAATATATAGTAAGTAATAAATATGGATTAGACATACTCTATAAAAAAAAAACGCTCACGTGACATTGGACCTGTCAAGTCTCACAGAAAACCAAGAGATATAGTCAACTCTGAAATCTTGGAAAAAATTAAGACAATAAATTTGTATAAAAGTTCATAGTTTCAGTTGTATATTGATACCTGAACTATTCTTTTGTGTTATACCAGTGTCGATTATATTACTATGTTTTTATAAACTTAACGAAAATACTTTGAAGACCATTATCACGAAAATCCTTAAGAATAGATCACCCCGTCCCTCCGGAACAATTTTTTGCTTATTTCGACCTCCCTTATCACATCCTTTCTCCGTGACCTTCAAATTCCGGACACTTTGCATATATATATATATATGTATTGACATATATAAAATGTGATAGTCATATATAAAAAAAATGAGAAGAAAGAAAACATCATGTTGTTCCAAAGAAAGCAATTTTTAATTCAATTTACATAGTTTAAAAATAGTTTTAACAAATTCTTTCCATTTATATACGTATATTGTTTGTTTATTATTTAAAATACTTTTAATTAACACAATTTGTAAAAATGTGTAAATTAAGAAAATAAATTTTCGTTTTTGTTCTGAGAATTGTTAAAAAATAATTTTTTCTATATATCAACCTAACAATCAAAAAATATTTTTTTATTTTTTTGTTATTAAGTGGTTTTAAGTATACAATAATTGTCTTTGCTTATAAAAACTAATAAATAATAAAAGAACTTTTAATGATTGTATACCTATTATATGAAGTATGTGGACATTTCATATCATAAGAAATCAATAATATTTGACAATTTAATTATTTAATTATTAAGTGGAAATTATCACAAAAAAAAAAAAAAAAAATAAATAGTAATAGGTATGTGTAAACAATTTAAATATAATTTTAAAATTTTAATTTAATTTTTTTTATTTTTTATAAAAATTAAATGTTTTATACTTAATTACAAAAATAGGAAAATAAAAATTACATATTTTTTGTATAATTGAAGGATAGATAATAATCGGTTTAATTTAATTTTAATATTTTAATTGCGATAATCAATTAATTTTATGTTATTATAATTAAATTTATTCAAACGGGAAATATTTTACTTCCTTTTTGAAATTCTTAAATTATCATTTGCTCAGAAAAATCTCTAAAACAAAATATAGAAAAATTTCATATAAAATCAATTAAATTAAATTTCGTTAAGTTTCTATCTTAAGTCTTTAATTTTTCTTTTTTTTTTTTATTCTAAATTTAATTGATTATGTATTTTAAAATTTAATTTCAAGAACTGATAACTTGATTAAATTCAAATACATAGTATTAATGAAATAATAATTTTTCAACTTTTTGTTTTTAAATGTGGTAGTGGTTCGCAGAAACCATCTAAGTAAGTAGGTATATATATTCTATTTTATGGAAATGATTTGTATTTAGACAGCATCAGTAATTTTACTTGATTGTGCTGAATTTTACTATTAACCCGCCTTGCCAACTGCTAACAAAAATATTTAAAGGTTCGGGAATTTTATTTTAAAAATTTAAATACAGTGCGATATTAAGATACTTGAAGACCAATTTAGATTAAGTAATGTTTAAACATATATTACCTATTACGATTATGATACGCTTTTAATCATTTTTATCTGATTTTTTTCATTTAATTGTTAGAATAAAGAAAATCCTTCTAAAATTCAATTTTTTTCTTTACGTATTTAAAAATGTTGACAAACAGTTGGGTAGTGTGTTATGTGTATCAAGTTAATTCGTTGGAATTACTTTACTTATCGTATCGTTTTTTTTACTACTTATATTTAATATTTACTTGTTTTTACTATTAGTACTATAAAAAAGAGAAATTGATGAAATAACAGTTAAATAAAAAATTAACCTAAAAATAATTAAATGTAATAAAAGATAAAATTGTATTCCTTACTAATTCTTTTAAAAAAAAAATTTAATTTTATGAATTTTAAATAATTTTTTCTATTTTCACTCTTTCTCTTTTTTTTTTTTATATACAACCAAAATAAAATATTTATAATTAATAAAATAATAAAAATCTAATCTTTATTATATATTACTTTCATTTCAGTTAGATTAATATTTAAATAAAAATAAATAAAAGGAATTAAAAAAAAAAAGTCATACAAAATTATCTGATTATAATATTTGCATTATGTATTGCATACATAATACATACATATGTGTATTTAAATGTTACTTATATACATAAAATTATATTATAGTATATTAGAAAAAAAAAAAAGTTCAATAATGAAATGGCAACATTTTATTTTTTCCACTTCAAAATGAAGGTCATCTTCATTTTAAAAGTATATATGTATACATATACACATATATATATTATGTTATTCAATAATGCAATTTTAATTTGATAACAAAATAACATATTATAAGAACTGCTTAGAAATATTAGTTAGTTTAGTATTATTTAGAACTGTAAATAATATCAAGAATTATTTTATTTTTATATATATAAGTATGGATATATATGTCTATATATATATATACATATATTTAATTGATTCAATTTAATTTTATAGTGTTCACCTGTATAAATTTTTCGTCTATATGAAATAACAATCTACATACACGGAAGATTACAATTTAAGTGTAATTAAGGTTTTTAAGTATTATATAGATTGTACTTATATAAATACTAGTATATATATAGTATATTTCATGTAAATAAGATTATATAATTAAAATTAAAAAAATTTTTTTTTTTTCTTTTAAATTATTAGTTTAAATTATCTGTATATTTATAGGGTGATTCTCTTTAAGTCTTAAATATTTATAAGGGTGGAAGACCAAAACGAACAAAAAATTGTTCTGTACGGGATGAGTCTATTTCATTTAAAAATTGGCTATTTTTTACAATTTTTATTTTTTCATTTAAATGGTTATAATTTTTGAACAGTCGGTATCAAAAATATGGAAAATTGCAATGCAAATTTTTCTGATAATGTATTAAACTTATTAATTAGTTGTGTAATTTTTGAGATATAAACAAATTAAATTAAAATATGAAAAAAAAAACTATAAAATTCATTATCTCATGAATCGAAAAAAAAAAGACTCACCCCTACAAAGGAATTTTTTTCTTTTTTTTGGTGTACCAAGTACCCTCTATAAATATTTAAGGTTGAAGAAGAATCACTCTGTATATGTAATTGTATAGCTTTTAAATAAATAAAGTTTTTTTTTTGTGGTCTCTAAAAGTTAAAATTTTATATTTAGCTTTATATTGTACTATTGTACCTATTTATAAATTTTGTTTGTAAAATTTTACTCTGAAAATGAAAAAGTACTTAAAGTTAGAAGATTACTTAAATAATTTCAGTATGAATAATACATATATTATATAATATTTATTTAAGTAGATATTATTACTCTAATTGCAGATTCAAGGCTGGATAATTTTAAATTGATGTTCATTTAAAAAAAGAAACTTACAAAAAAACAAACATGGTAAAAAAAAAATCAAGTTTTATAAATATCAGAAAGTATCAAGTGAAAACTTTTAATTAAACATAAAATGTATCCTTTATAGCTATTAGTTGATTAAAAGTATTCGATATCAATATAAAAAATTTTCACCTAAATATTCGTAATATATAAAAAGTGATTGTAAATTTCTATAAAATGATTTTTTATAAATCGAAAACCAATAGAACGAATGAAATTGCATATAGAATGGTTCACCAAGATAGAAGAGACTACTAATCATCATATTATTAACTAAAATAGGCCCTTCCTAAATATACATTATGAAGTTATACACTTTGAAAATTACATTTGACACTTCAGATTATGTGTATTTGTCATATGACTTTTTGCAGCTGATCTATCAAAAGTCTATTAAATATCGTTAGAAATCTATTTTGTATTTATTGTTTTGAATTGTCATTTATATTTTATTGTTATTATATTGTCAAAGTGTATTTTTCTTTTTAATCCCTACAATTAAAGTTGTAAAGTGAAATTATTTTAAATATTTTATAATATAAATTAAATAATAAAATTGGGGGGCCTCGGTGGTCTAGTGAATAAGAGCGTATAAAAATACTCTGTAAACACCGAGGGAGGGATTCCTCCTTACGACATTTACAGCCACGACTGAACAGGAAAGGCTGTGTAATTTCCTGTCCACATTTATGTGTCAGAGAAATGCATTAATAAAAAAATAAAAAAATAATAAAATTGAATATTTATTTCTCTTCATTTTGTGTTTGTGATTTAACAATACAAATAATTTTCCAAACGAACCGTAAAAATATGATAATATAAAATACAAATGGTTTTCGAAACTATTCGTAAAATGAAATTTATCATTTAACTAGATGCATATATACTATATAACATAAGAATATCAAATGACATGTTTTTTTATGTTAACACGATACGACTTCTTTTGTATTGTAGAATTTGTACAGTACTGAATGCACATAATGTGAAGTGGCCTTTAGTCGATACATAACAATGTTCAAAATATGCCTATAGTGACAGCTAATCAAATTTTTATGGCGCATTCAAATTCTAAACTTATACATGCGTATATTGCATTGTATTTTTGGTTTTATAAATATTTTATTAATAGAAAATTATATTTTATACAAAAAAAAACCATTTTTAAGCTCTCAACTATTTTTACTAAATAATATTTGATTAGTATGTATTATCTTGATAAAAGGATTTAATTATCGTCATACTACAGTTAAAGAAAAATTATTAAGTAAATTTTTAAAATTATAGTCAGTATGCTTCAACAAATTTCTGATGTAATTTTTATTCCATATGAATATAAACGTATATATACATTAAAAGAAAAAAAAAAACTAATTTTAAAATAAAGAAAACATAACCAATTATTTTAATTTAATTTCTAAACATTCATACAAAAATTATTTTATTAACATTATTCTTTCATCTTGATCACATATTAATTTGAACAAAAGCAATTGAATTTTAAATTCATTAAATTATACAAGAAAATAAATTAACACCTACATACATACATGTTGTATATATACATTAAATAAAATTGTGTGTATATAAACATCTATTTACAACAAGAAAACAATGTAAAAAAAAAATAGAAAATTATAGTACCTATTTAATATTACAAAACTACAAAAGTTTTAACTTTTACATTTAAGCTTTATTAAAGTTTGATTCATCCCCACCCCTATTATTTCCATTCAGTTTTTGATTTTCTGACATATAAAATTTCACGCACCGTATGACATCATTATTATTACATTCAACATTTAATCTTTGTTTTTCTTTAGATTTTTTTTTATTGTTCTTGGTTTTGTTGTTTTTTTTATTCATCTTCATTTTCTAGTTTTTTTTTTTCTTTATTTTTTTTTAATTTATTGTTTATTTACCTTTGATAAAAACTCTATTAAGAAAAAAACAATAAAAGCGAAAAAAAACCACAAAACCAAAAAAAAAAAAAAAAAGTGATATGAAAAACTCGTAATAGGTGTGTTTGTCAATGCATTTTAAGTTTTAACCACCAAAAAAAAGATATTTTCAATTTTTTTTTTTTTAATAATATATACTTAGTGTGTTCATAATTTAATACTATATCATTTATATGAATTGATTCATTCAGTTTTGAAATACAGTTAAAGTCAATTTAAAGTGAACAATATTATATGATCATATATTTATATACTTTATAAGTTACTGCTTCAAGCGTATTTATTGCAAAGTTTGAAAAGAAACGTACTCGGAAGCTAAAGGAAACTTTAACCATAACTTCATATTATATGCTAGTTGTCTCAAATCTTCTTTCGTTTTTCAATTCTTTTTAACAGTCGCACAATTTTTTCTTTCTTTTTATGATGCTATTTATAACATATAATCAGATCATTTTGCCTTGTCTATCTAATTATGTCTTAATAATTTCGCTTTTGAAATAAAAACTTCACTTTAAAAATATAAAAGTAGTTTGTTTTTTTTTTTTAAATAAAACTGGTTTAGGTTCTTACTACTGAAATCCCCTTAATGGAAACCTATATGAATTTTCTTAAATTCGCCAGTGCTTCATTTTAGTATTTTATTAATGATGTAAAATGTTTTGACCAAAAAAATGATGAACTAGATACTAACATAGAAAGTTCGCACTTGACAGAATATTGAAATAATAATAAAAAAAAAAAGAAAAAAGTTAATTCTAATTGCAAGACTGTTCCAGAAAGAAGTCAGTAATTATAGTATTTTTTAACATTTTAAATAGCACATATATTAAAATTAATCTTAGAAACGAACTAAGCAAAAAATTGCTAATTTTGTTGACATTTTATTGTGGCCGCTCATATGCAAATTACAGCTAAAGTGAAAAATGGTTTATTCATTGGTTTCAAATTAATGGCATAGTACAAATATAACAATAATTAACATTAATTTAAATATCAATAGCAGAAAATTATAAACATATAACAATATCCGAACATAAACAAAGAAATTTAATTATACTGCAGATTATACGGCAGATTATACAATAAATCAAATATAACAAAATCTAAAAACAAATCGAATAATTGCATCGATTGCAATTTAAGCAATCCTAAATATAATTAGGCATACTGTTATGTCTCATGTAGTAATTAAATTATTAACCACATATCCTAATATACAACCATTCTTTCTCAATATACCACTTCCTTTATATATATACATTATCCATAAAATCTTCATTTCCGTAGCATATACCTTCCCAATTTTTCTAACATTAACCAGGCACCACTAATCAGGCTAATCAGTTTATATTATTAAGTATGTACCTATACCTACATATTTTTATATATATATACAAAAAATTTCATATATATCTATTTTATATAGTTAAGCATTTCATAATGTGTGCATTGACGTTCACTGTACATTTTGTATATACATAGTGCATACATTATGGTTTAATGTTATTTGACACCCAGAAAAAAAAAAAACAAAACAAATAAAAATTAAAAAAAAAAAATAGTTTTTAAGTCAATATAACAAACTCTTTTTTTTTTTTTTTTTTTTTTTTTTTTAAACTATTTATGGGTATTTATTTTTTCATTTTTTTAAAGTCACATTTATACTGGTACATACATATATATCTACTTATTAATTATGTTCAAAGAAAAACTATTTTATAATATAATCATATTATTTTCTTATACATTTATACAATATATGTATATACATATCAGATATAAATATATGTATATACTATATATATATATATTTAATATATAAGAAAAGAAGCGAGATCATAGCATTTAAAATGTTAAAAAGTTTTTATTGTTTTTTTTTATTATATTTTCATCACTTAGAAGTGACATAGTACTGATTTTAAGTTTAAATAGAATATGAACTAACATATTATATTATGTATGTGTATGTATGTATAAATATATTAATATTATATTTTCGAAAAAAAAAAAAAAATACTCAAACAATACTACTTATAGTTATACGTATATTATATTATTAACTAAAATAAATAAAATAAAAAAAAAATTAAAATATAGAAATGAGATGACAAATAAAACAAGTTAAAATTATTAAGACCACCATCTTAGTATTTATATCCAATAAAATAAAAAAAAATATATATATATAAAAAAAAATAATAATAATTATTATAATATGTAATGAACATATAAATTTTAAATTGACTTAAATATGTGTATGTACATATATCTATATACGTATATATAATAAAAATGTATTATAGCTAAGTGCTAAAAGTTATGAATATATTTCGAAGTTTTTCAATTAACTTGAACTGAACTGAAAAAAATTAACATTAAATGTTAGTTTTTTATTATAGAATTTATTAGAGAAAAATTTAAAATTTAAATCTCTCACAGTCTCTTCTTTGTGTTTTTTTCGAAATTTAAAAATGGTTTAAAAATCAGATTAAAAAAACCACTTTAATTCTTTTTTCTTGCTTTTCCACTTTTATGTTATCTCTACATGTTCCTTAGGCCACATCAATTTTTAGTCATTTATTTTTCATATTTGTCTAAGCTTCTGTTTCTGGAATCATTAGTTTCACAAAGCCGTTAATTATTCGGTTGTATCTACAGTAAAAGGCTATAAAACACAAAATAAACTTTATAAATTAATAATAATGTCAAAAAAATCTCCGGTCAAACTCAACAACTTTTGTGTTTTTTAGTTTACCTTTATAAATCTTAAACTTTACTTTCAGTTTACTTAATATGAATTTTGACATAGAAATCGGTTTTGTTCATGTTGAGCTGCTAGATTATAAATTAGAAATAAATAAATTTATTTTCTATAGCATATACGTATAGTATAGCTGAATCATTGAATCGAATGCATAAAACTGTGCTTGATCACAATTCTCTTTTTTCAATTAAAAACTACCCTTGAACTCGAAGGTTTTGTTTGAAAAATTAGACTAAATTAAACTTTACATTTAAACTAAAAATAGTAACGTATTTTACTGCTTGCTGTTTTATTTAATTGTATATGTATAGATAGATTTTAATAGATACTGCAGTAATACAGTTTATTTTGTAGAATTTTTAAGGGTTATTATTAGAAGCATTTATTTCATTTGACTGTGTTTCATTTGTCTGTATTTCATATTATACAAAAATATATTAATATAAATATTATGTAAAAGGCGTATACAATTTTGATTTTGAATTCACTAAAGTCCCTCCTAATTCAGATTCTCACATATACATACTTATATATAAATATTTTGGAAAAAGCGTAAAGCTCTGCTTTTGAATGCAACTCTAAAATCTCTCCTAATTTAGAATGAAATACAGGCAAATTAAATACTGTCAAATGATCAAGAAATACAGGCAAATTATACATAGCTCAAATTATACAGGCAAATTATACATGTATATATATATATATATATATATATATACATATATATATATATATTTTTTAAATAGAATGTTATTAGCTGGCAACTTCAAAATAACAAATTTAAGAAACAATACTAGGCTGCTGGACACAATTTATTTAAATAGCTCAAATATTGGGTTAGACTGATATCCCACGATCTATATCGATATTTGTATGAAGAGGTTTGTGTATATAATTTTATAGTTGAAATTCGAATTTTGGGTCTAACAGTAACAATTAAAAATTATTAATGTAAAACTTTTTCTAAACTATAACAAAAACAATTGAGTGAAACAAACAAATCTTTAATAGTTTTGCACGAATTCTGATTGTAGGTACCATGAAAGAATTTCAATTTTTTCAACTTTTTTCAAGACGCGTTTTTTATTTTTTTATTTTTATTTTTATTTTTTGTTTTTTGTTTAAATAAATAAACCATCAAATAAAACACGTTCTGTTAATGTTAAATTATATCCGAAAAACTGAAAAATAAACTTGTATTTAATAAGAAATAAAAAAAATAAAATAAAAAGATGAAAGAAAGAAAAATTGGAATTTTGTTTTAGATTCATGTTGCAAACAGTTAAATTCATTTAGAATGGTGTGATGTTTGCATTATTTCTCTTCATTTCTTTTCCGCTTTTTTTTTCTTTTTCTTCAACCAGTTCCAATTTCATTTGGTACTTATCGCTTTTGCTCTGTTTTCTGTTATAATTCAATATAATACTCGTAATAAAAAATCAAAATCAGATGAAATAAAAAAAAAAAAAATGACATGGCGCTGCGATCATGATGACTGTATACAATATGCCATTAATAATGATGAAATTGATGACGCTGATGTTACCCACTCAAAAATTTTATCCGATACAAAAAAATTAAAATTAAAATTACAATAAGTGAGGTATAAATTTCAATGCAATTTTAAATTTTCTGTTTTTTGTTTATTTTTTTTTATAAAAAAGGCAAAAACGGGTAAAGGCGAAATCATAGATAATTCAAGTCATTTGAACAAACATATTCAATTTGAAATTTACATTAGAATTGCCAGATTGTGATAATGACTCATAATGATTTTCTTTATTTTTCAATTTGTGTTATCGTTTTTGTTTTTCTTACATCTATCCCATCAACTATATCAATTGATATCAAAATTGGAATATAAAGGTGAAGTGTTTCTGTATATGTGTATATGATTATCACTTTTGGCATGTAAAATATGAAACTTTTTCGATGAAGAGAATAAGGGATAAAAAACAACGCTGCTAAATTTTTCGTCTGTCTGATCATAGCCTAAAATATTTGAACTGCTTTTGAATACTTTAGTTTGAAAACCACATCTCAATACATTTCAATATATCCGAAATTAAGCATAGTTAACCTAAAATGTAGAAAATTTTCTAAGAATAGCATATCTTATTGATTTACCCTTAAAATCCCCAAATCAAAATCCACAAATCAAAATTCCCAAAAATGAAATTCCCAAATTTTTTTTGGTACTCCCATCGATATCGTGAACAAAAAAAAATCTTGAATCCCTCCTAATTCAAAATTTTGCCCAAACATATACTACCTATATATAAAATATTCTGAAAAAAACCTTGATTATTTTGCCATTGCCCTGATTGTGTAACCAACTATAAAATCTCTTCTAATTATTTGATCTGCATATAATCTATATACGTATAATGGCTTTAAGATACTTTTAAATTTTTGGAATTTTAATTTTTAAAGTTTGAGATTTTGTAAATGCGATATTTTTTTGGTGATTTTGAAATTTTTGTATTTAGTGATTTTGTAATTGGGTATTTTGAATTTGAGAATTTAGAGGCCCTCTTTTTTTTATTGTACTTGAGATCCTTAAAGCGACCAACATTATGTTTGCAAACTTCTCAGAATGTATAATTTACTTATGTCTTAAACACAACATAAAAAAAATTTCTTTTAAATGAATTTGCATCACAAAAATAAATGATTATATTTAAATATGGCAATTCTTTCGTAACACATCAACTTATAAAAAAAAATTTTTTTTTAGTTATTTTGGGGCTTATAAAGATTAAAGAAGTTGAAAAATTTTCATTATAATTTTTTAATACAATTATTATATGGATGCACTTAAATACTTAAGAGCTTGCAGTTGCATCAATAATAATAAAAATTATTATAAGGAATAAAAAACATTCTATTTTTTATTTCTTTAATTTTTTAATACAGTACTTACAGTAGTCATAGCAGCAACTTTATCTGAAAACTAAATTTAAAATAAAAAAAAAAAATTACGGAAAATTCTTTTTTTAGTTTTCCATTGAAAAATTTTATAAGTAAAAACAAAAAAACGAAAAACAATTTTATTTTTAATAGCTAAGAAATTAGACGGATTAAAAATTTTATTAAAATTTTATTTTATGTAATTAATTTGACAACAATTTTCAATGAACTGGAATTTTCTTAAAATGGATTTTCAATGTACCGCTTTTTTTCATATTTTTCATTAGGTAATTGGTTTTACTAACTAAAATATGTAACTTTATTTTTATTATTAAATAATACATAGTAAGGTATTGAAAAAATTCATATAGTTGTTTGAGGAACCTCGAAAAAGCTTTAAAAACAATAGCGTATGTAGAAATAAGCTTTTAAAGACTCTTGAATTTCGCTTTGTAAATCTTTTACAAGACAAGTAGTTACTCAGTAGTTTTTATCACCTGAAAAATCCTATAAAAAAAAGTGGTTATTCCAGTGCTACAACATATATCTTTTTTAATTTAAGTGAATATTTTTTACTTTAATTGAAGAACTTTTTCCTTTAAATGAATATTTTTTACTTTAAGTGAAGGCATTTTTATTTTAAATGAAAAATCTTTACTCCATTAATTTATATTACATAAAATACATTTTAATATAGGTACATATTATATTTAATTTATGTAATACATACATATATTTGGATCTGATATTTAGGTACATGTGCATGTTCATGCATATTATATGTAGTTTTATACTTTAACTTTTATTACAAATGTTTTCACTTAGAGCAAAAAAATTTCACTTAAAGTTAAAATGTCTTCAGTTAAAGTAAAAAACATGTATATATACTACTTCATTTACACTAAATGACATGTTGTCAATTATATTGTCACATAATTGACAACATTTTGAGTTAATATTGAATTTAAATTTGACAAAAATTGACATAAGTAGACTGACAAATGTTTGCAATTAAGTTGACAAAGATTGATAAAATTAGCAACAATTCGGCTAATATAAATGAAACATAAGATGAATGAAATATTCTTATTCGATATTGTTACAAACTTATATGTAAAGCGTATGTTTTAACTTTCTCAAGCTAGCTTAATTAAGTTTAAATCGTGTCAATGTGTTAATTTTTTACAGAAGTCGGTGGATAACTTCAAAATTCAACGAGAGGAATTGTACGTGATTCTTTCGGATAGTATTGGACTATAATTAACCAAAGACACCCCCTTTTAAACCAAACTTTAGTATGAAACCTTTAATACAAATGTAGATTTTGGGTTATGGGATAAGGATATAGCAAATATTTTTGGAAAAATGAGATTTAAGAAAATTTAGACGGAATCCAATCATATAATCAGCTGATTTAAAAAAAAAACTAAATCCATCGTTTATATTATACAAAATACAATATTAGATGTTACTAATATTAAAAAACTAAAACAATTTACTTATATAAATTTAAATAATATGTAGAATTCTTGTTTGAAATTAAAATATAAATCTTCAAATTTTACATTCGCCACAAATTTTACATTCTTGATTTAAAATCAAAAAAATTCTGAAAAACTAAAAGAATTTCTTTAATTGTTGTTATAAGGTAAAATTAATATACTAGATAACTTTTATATGATTAGATTTCAAACCAATTATTTGTTTGTCAGGATAACATTTATAATAAAAAATATTTAAAAAAAATCAATAAAATACAAAAAAATCAATTCAAAAAAAAAAAAAAAGTTTCATAAATTTCAATCTGAAAAATGGAATTAGCATTAATAAACTAAAATTATATTATTTTATTTTATAATTTAATTGTATGTATTAGGGAAAAGAACATTTTCTGATTAAAATCAAACTATAAAATAAAACTAAAAATGATCACTCTAGAATAACGGTATATTTCGTTCGTATAAATTTACCGGAAAAAAAACAGAAAATTTTTCATTTTTTTTTTTTTTTTTTTGCTTTTCTTTTAACTTAAAAGTACTTTTATAAATGCATTTTACAGTTTATGCGTTTTACAAAACAAAAAAAAAACACAAAAATAGAGAGAGAGAGAAAAACGCTTAAAGTGAAAATCGAATAAACACAATTAAATTTTTGATTTTATATACGTCTAGATAGTACATACATACTATAAACTCCATTTTTAATTTTTTTTTTTTTGTTTTTTCATCATTTATTGGAAAATGGAAGTATAGCAATACCGTCAATATAGTTAAAGTATTCGTTGCAATTCTTTTAGAAGTTAGTTTTTTATCTAAAAAAAAGTAATGTTTTAGGATTGAAAAATATTCATGTTATATATACGTACATATATTTTCCATACTTCATTAGTCATTGTTTTAATATTATTTATTATTAAATGATATTTACTTTTATTTGGCTGTTTTTAAATATAATACATCCATATATATGCATACGTAAATATCGTGTTCTTGTATTTTCATTTTTAAAATTTTGTACTTTCAATAGTTGTTAATAGTTTGTTTTTCATTTTTGGTCTAATCTTTTACGAAGAAACTTTGTATTTCAAGTATCATATGGTCTACTTAATGAAATTATTCTAATTAACTCAAATGTATAGTACAGGTATGAACAGTATTTTGTAAAAGTATAAAGTGGGCGACCAAAAATATCATAAATAATAAAGTTAAATATAAAATAAAATTTACAAAATAGGGTCAGGTAAGAATGTTCAATTTCATGGCATGTGTTAACTCACAATATGAAAAAAAAACCTGTAGTGTATTGACTAACAAACATCCCTTAAATAAATGCTAAAAATTCTGAGTAAAGAAGACTATAATTTTGATTTTATATAGCAACCATTGTAAATCATAAAGTAAAAGAAATTACACTAATATTATAGTAAGATTTTTTTTTATATATGTATTAGAAACTGTTTTAGATTCAGGATTTTCAAAACTTTGTGAATAATATTAATAATTCTCAAAAAGGCAGAAAAAAAAAATAAGAAAACCTAGAAATATAAAACAAAAATAAAACCTGTAGGAAGTAAAAATAAAAATAAAAAAAAAACTCCTTTTATTTCCATCCAATATACATTAAGTATATTGATAAATTTCAGAACTGAATGAATAAGTGTTAAAAATAAACCATGAATCAATAAATAAAATAATAAAACAAAAAAAAAAAATATTAAGGAATTTCCCAAGAATAATGAGATTACCTAGTACGGCATTTAAAAATTTTATGTACTTATATAGCGTGGAATAATTTCATACCGTTTTCTGTGAAAAAGGGATCAACATGATCGGTATTTTTTATTTATGTTTTCTTCGGTTTTAAATGTATTAAAAAGAATAATGATAAAAACTTGTATCATTTGATTTTGGTTTTTGTTGCTGCTTTCGTTAGTTTTGTTGTTAGTATTTTTAAAATTAAAAAAAAATATATATATACATATGTATATAAATTATTATATGTAAGCCAAAATTAATAATGGTAATTTTGAATTATTTTTATTTACAGAAAAAGTTCAAAGTTTTACAAGGAAGTTTCCAGAACAATTCGAAGATTATGGAAAACGCGATTAATCATTATTTTAATAAAACTGCTGATCAGTGGTTGTCAATACTTTGAAAGCCTAAAGCTGCTTAATATTAAAAGAAAAGTAAACCCTCCCTCTTCTCTTTCAGTTCAGCTCTAAATTTAAAAAAAAAATCTAAATCAGAAGAACAATTTGCCTCGGCTGGATAGAAAAGCATTTTAGAAATTAAAATCAATAAAAATTTATTATGGAATGAGCACATTTTTAATATTGAAAAAAGTATAGCAAATTGGTTATATATTATATGCAAAAGCATATTTTTGTCTTCGGAAGCTTCTTAGGCGGGCACATTTGACATTTAGGCATAGGTACATCTGTAACTGTATTAAATTATCTTAATAAAGTTCAGAAAATTGTAGTCCGCTTAATAAACGATTCAAACATGACATATAACTTAGCTCCTCTTGGTATTCAACAAAATGTTGAAAAATTCTCATATGGATAATTTGTAGTTGATGGTCTTTGTTCTACTGAAATAAAATCTCTTTTTTTTAAGTTAAAAATTTTTGGAGCAAAGTTTAAAAGTAGGTTCCACAAATGGTCATCTTTAAATCATGATTCTATATGGTTAAAGACAAAATTTATAATTTCTTTCATAATAAGAACATCGTGCATGTAAAATTTATTACCCACATCGGTTTTCCCTGCTAAAAAAGGTCGGGTTATTAAAGGTCAGTACTTATATTAAAATTTAAAGAAAAAATTACCAAAGGCCAAAGAAAAGATCTTATAGAAAACTTGTAATCAATGAACACTAAATTTCACAATAATAAATAATTTAAATATTTAATTCTATTTTTTATATAACTAATATTTTATATATTATTTTAAACTCTACATTACAATTTAATTAAAAAAAAATTAAATTAAATTTTGTAATAAACAAAAACAATATTTTTTGATTTCTAATTTTTAAAAAGATTTTCTATAACCTCTTTTTAAAAAGACTCTTTATTATTATCTTATCATAAAATTTGTTATCATCGTGATAATTTGTTATCATTTGTTATCATAATATGCTTATGTGTTTCCATAAGTATATTTGATTTATTTTTTAATTCAGCAACGTATTTAATATATACAAACATAATTCTTTTTAGCACATTTCTAAAAAAAAATTTGAAAAAACTGTGTCTATTAGTTTTACTCTGTCCGTGCGTCCATCTGTTTACAAAACTTCTACACCATTAAAGATAAGCAATACAATTTTAACGGTCAGTAGGTGTCATAAAAAAAATTAATGTTGTATAATAACATTACTTTTTT
This sequence comes from Poecilobothrus nobilitatus, assembly GCA_947095535.1. NCBI lineage: Eukaryota > Metazoa > Arthropoda > Insecta > Diptera > Dolichopodidae > Poecilobothrus > Poecilobothrus nobilitatus. The sequence continues at coordinate 161,238,043 of OX352773.1, forward strand.
ATGTAGCCCCATCCATTAGAGAGATACAGTCCTTGAAACTTTGAAACTAACCTAATTTTAAATGTGTATATCTGAAGTTTTGCTAAACATTTTTTCGATTTAAAAACGTCATTCGACAGGACTCTTTTTTACCATTATAAATCAACATAAAAATTATACTTTTTTTTTTTTTAATTTAGTATTTAAATTTACCGTTATGTGAAAATAAAATTTTGCTAGAATTTTGTTCCTTCATAACTTCGAAACACTTTTAAATAGGAGCTTTAAATTTGAAGAGAAGAAAGGTCTTTAAGAATTAGTGTAATTAGTGTTTCAGAAAATTTTTTTACACCACCCCTTGTTTAAGGAGTGTTAGGGCTCTTAGACACCTGTACAAATTTTTTCAAAATAAAAAGGTAAAAATAAAAGCTTCAACTTTAAAAAATTTACATATTATGTGTTAATGACTTTTCTTAATTATGTAGAGTTCCATTAAAATTGAAGAAAGTGTATCTTTTTTTTATCAGATGCAATTCTAAGAAAAGTATTATAAATTTTGGTGTAACTCACAATTCTAAACAGTTTGTATTGTCTTTTGGGAAATGTGCGCCTTTAAAAACAATTGCTTTATATTCTGTCTTGTTTTCAATTTTAAAGTTATGTTTTTATTTAATAAATAAAAATATACAAAAAAAATTAACTGAAATATGAAAGAATAATGATAAATAGAAAAAATAAATATTTAAATTAAAATACTTAAATCTTTCGAAACTTTTTTTTAAATATTCAGTTCAATTTAAATTCTAACAATTTTGAAATTTAAGTATTAAAAAAAAGGGGAAAGAACTAAAATGAATATTTTTTTGTGAGTAAGATTTTATGTCAAAATTAAACCACCATTTTTTAGAGTTTTATTTTTCTTAAAATGAATAACAGAATAATTTTCAAAATAGGATTGTATCATGTCGTGAGTAATTGATAAAATTAAAAACAGATAAAGGATTCGATAAAGCCCTAAAGAAATAATATCAGGATTGATATTTCGAAAAATGAACGAAACACTTTTGTTGAAATTAAATCAATATAGGGAACAACACAGATATACACAAAAATTAAATTCTTAGATTACGTAAATTAGATCGTAATTAAATGGAAAAATGTCACAACAAATAGACTAGCATTTAGGAGATATTTTGCAAACCAAGGTTTATAATAAAATATATACATATTCAGCATCGCTGTATAAAATGAAAGTTAAAAAAATCATATATATATATAATATAATTATTTAATAATTTAAATATTAAGGCAGAAGATAGAAAGCTAAACGTCAAAACTAACTTGCAAATCAAACAAATATTTTCAATTTATAAATTCTTTCAAAAAACAAATATTTGTAAAAACCAAAAATATTCTATTTGTTGTTAGGTTTTTATCTGATAATATAATTCTTTATATAATAATTATAATTTTTTGTTTTAGTTAATAGAAACAATGTTGAAGTTTTAAACGAAAAAGATGAGATAACTTTCAAGAACAAAAAACCAGGTTTTCCAACTATATATACATATAAAACATATGATGAAATTATCTTTTTATACTTTCCTTCATTTTTTACATACGCTTACCATATATTTGTAGCAATTCGCCTTAAACAATCTTGTAATTATTCAGAGATAAAACTTTGAATGTCAGAAGTTCCATTGGGTCTTTTGACCTATTTCAATGAATCGGAAGTTTCACTGCAAGCATCTTTCTTGTTCTTCTGGTCGTTTTTTATGGAACTTCTGGCGTGTTTGTAATGGGTCTTTTGGTTAATTTAAGTAAGTCAAACGTCTCATTGAAATAAAAATGGGAAGTTCTGGAGTCATGACCAACACCATTGTAATTTTGACTTAAAAAATGAAGAAAAAATTGAAATAGAGACTTAGGAGGGTTAAATAATTGCAAATTGTATAGAAATAGAGATATTGTTTGGTTGGTATAAGTGGCTGATTCCGTCGTTCGTAATAAAATCCTCAAGCAGGGCGTTAACATCGTTTTGCTACCACTACCGTGACCACAAGGCTTATATTAAGGCTATAATTAATTTTAGATCCACTTTGCTGCTTGCAGGAACATTATCATTTTCTAATGTTACTTAACCGTAAAGACCGTTAAATTCATAGCTACTCAGAGCAACTTTTCTAGTCCTAGCCAGCGCTTAGAATTTACAGATGAAGCGTATAATGGTTTCGTTATCATTCTCTTCACCACAACTGCGGCACAACAGATTGAATAGGATATCTGAGAGAGTAAACACATCTATTGTTCTGGCTATATGCCGCTGAGATAACTTACAATAACTTATCTGTCTTTTATTCCCGTAGCAGGTTTTCGCATTTAACAGGCGTATGTTTTACATTTTATTATATTTATTAGTATAAAAACAACTACGTTATATAGGTTTCTTTGATATCACAGTAAATCAATAAAGATTAAGAAAATTTATTTTAACACACATTATTATGGCAAAAAAACGAACCAAAAAATTATTGAACTAGAAATTCGAAAGAGAAAGTAGCGGTGGATCGGACATACCTTGAGAAAGCCAAACAACAACATTAATAAACAATGCTTTAAATAGAATTCACAATGTAGACGGCGACTTGGTAGACCAAGAAAAACACGGAAAAGGACTGTTTTGATTGAAACATAAGCGTAAAATAAAACATGGCCTCAACTAAAAAGAATTGCTGCAGATCGTACAAGGTGGAAAGAATTTGTAGATACTCTATGCCCCAATTAGGGGTTAAAGGATCCAGGAAAAGAAGAAAAAATACATATTTATTATTTTACATATACATATTTATATTTTTAGATTTTAATTAAACAAATTCAAAAACATTTAATATTTTTATGTGAGTTCCAAAAATATTATAATTAATATTATTTATCTTACGTGTGGTAATGTAAATAATATAAAAATGCTTGTCCTATATTATACAACTCAATTAAAACTAAAAAAATGTACCTAACCGTTTTTACCTGTGAATCGATTGTTTATTTAAATTTAACCCTAAAGGTCCTTAGCCCTATATCATTCATATAAAAAAAAACAATACAATATAAAGTGTTTTAATATAAAATATACCTTAATTGTATAGTTTTTAAATAAAAAGAAAATTAAGAATTTGATGTACACATATGCTTAAATATTTATATTCATTTACCTGTTGGGCATAAAATCGAAGAAAATTTTGTATGCCAAAAACGTTCTTTTTAATTTTTTTTTGTAAACTTTGAACAAGAATAATTTCATGTACGTGGGTCAATGCACATTTTATGCTGTTTTGTGTTTTTTTTTAATTTCAAAAACAAATAAATTTTTCGTTTGTTCGGCTTGTTTTTTATTTTTTCTTTATAAATATTTTCATTTAAAGATGAGTTTTTTTCAAAAAAAAAAAAAACAAACAAAAATAAAAAACCCTTTTAACTAGAAATTCATTAAATTTCATGCAGTAAAATTGGTTAGGAATAAAAATGATCGTAGATGGTTTTTTTTTTCTTTTCTTTGTTTAAATATTTGAAATTTTTAATTTATGACCTGTTTTAAGTTTCAACATTTTTATTATTATTGATATTTAAATAAAATTTGCTTACAAAGGTTCTTGCCATTATTTTAAATATTTTATTTTTTTTTTATATAGAGTGAAAGAAATATTTGTAAATATAAAGAAAATATGTATTGAACTTAAATGTAATTGGAGCGTGTCATATATACATATGCCTGTATTTCAATTTTCTGGAGTGTCATTAGACAGTTTATTTTTGAAAGTTGTCTGTATTGTCATGACTGTATTATCATTTAACCGGATTTTCATTTGACAGTTCTTTGTTCTTCAAATGTATCGGTAGAGTAGAGTTCGGTAGAGTAGACTGTGTCAACTCTGGGATACCCGTATGAACGTAATACATAAGTAGATTTTATAAAACTTGATCATCTGTGTTACAAAATTTAAAATGTTTTAGTACCGCCGTGAAGTGCCAAGATATATTTATGTAAATTTTGAAATTGTATGACAGCTAACCGGACCTGTTGCACAATCAAATTTTACAGAAGTTATTGCCAAAAAACTTGATCATCTTTTGTAAAGATTTCAGCAGCCTAGCTTCGTTAAGTTCCAAGAGATGCAAGAAGTCTGAACCGGCTGCTCTAGATCAACCAAAATTTAACAAAAGTTGTTGGCATGCAACTCGACTTCTCTACACTAAATTTCGGATACCTAGCTTCAATAGACACTGAATTATTTTCATTTTAGGAGAGAAGTTGTATGGCAGCTGCGCGAACCTGTTGCACCAGCACAACCAAATTTTACAGATGTTGTTTGCCTGTAACTCGACACTATTTAGCAAAATTCCAGATACCTAACTTCAACAGATACTGAGTTATTTCCATATAAAGAAAGAAGTTGTATGGCAGCTACTCAAACCCAGCGGCCAATTAATTAATGCTGGATTTAAATATCGAAACTCAAAAGTGGCGTAAAACAAATTTCAGTCTCCTAGCTCCTTTCTTTTTTGAATTATCGTGCAAACAGACGAAAGGATGGATTCTGAGCCCGATCCATACCTTTGACATATATCTAGCTCTAGGTGTCAAAAACGTAATGGCAAATTTATTATACCCATTTTTATCATACGGGTATAAAAAAGGTTTTTATAGACTTGGTTTGAAAATCAGGGTTCCATGTTTTTTCCAGAATATGTATTAATATATATATATATATGTATATGCAATATTCTGAATTAAGAGGGATCTCATTGTTAGGCACTGTCAAATAATATATGGACTTGTGATATAAATCCAAATTAAACCAAAACAAATATTCCAAATTCAACTTATATAAATCTACAGCCGAATAATCAATGGATTCGAAAAACTGATACGTTTCAGTATAAATAAACATAAAATATAAATAAAAAAAATTATTTAGTGGATGGATAGGAGCGATAAGGAAAAAAAACTGATATAAATATGAGGCGCTTTAGGTATACATTATAGGTATATATTTTCCAGTTTAATATTAAGTATATTCAATTCAAAATTTGATTTTATATATGAAATTTTATTCCTAATATTAAAGAATGCCAACCTTGTTCATAACCTTGTTCATAACCTTGTTCCAACCTTGTTCATAAGTAATACATAACTATAAAATCAAATATAAATATATAAAAGATTTTTAACTAGGTACATATTTTTATAACATAAAGATATTAATAATTATAATAACATTTTCTATAATAATTTTGTCAAGTTTTTATACAATAAATTATTATTTAAAGTTTCCAAGCCCATTTAATAAAATATTTTATCTCGAATTTTATTTTTTGTTTTTTTTTTTTAAATATTGGTATAATACTTAAATTTTTCAGACTAATTTTAAAAGAAAACAAGGAAAAATACAGTTGCCTTTGTCAACTCTTAAATACCAGTACGAACCATTAGTATGTTCACAGCCTGTCACTCTCCTTATAATATTATTTTTTTAATTTTTTAGTATTTTAAAATAATTTGGGTGAATTTTATAATTTCTAAAACTATGCGTTGTACATATATTCAAACTATATGTTTACACATTCTTCAAAAGCAGATTCTAGCCTTCCACACTGAACGATAACGATTATCAATCCAAAACTTTTCCAAATATGCTATAAGTAGTACCATTTAATACTAAGCAGCAAATGTATAATAATTTATACTATACATATGTATTATAATATCATTCATTCATCAGTGACGTATACGACGTATAAGAGTTATTTAAGTATGTAATGTATACTAATATCATATAAATATAAATTCTTCAAGCAACCGCTATATTTTTTATTTATTTAATTTTTTTTACTCTCAGCATCTTCAACAATTTCAAATTATCGAGTAAAAAAATCGTTAAAAAAATTTGTTAGAAATGAAGTCACACTTTCGTCAATTTTAAGGCAACTAAGAAAAGTTGTTAATAGAAATAAAAAATATAATGTTCGAGCTTTAATTTTTGTATATTACTTCAAAAAAAATTGGATAGGTGATAAAGTTACAGGTGTTTTAAAAAATAAGGAATCTTTTAGTTTTTGACACCATACAGTTTCGAAACAGGGGGCAATACAAAAATATTTTCTGAAATGACTCATATGTACTTATTTTCAAAGACCTAACTTCTCTCAAAGCTTCAAGTTTCTAACTTAAACCGTTTGGAAGATATCAAGAATGTTGCAAAATTGAGTTTCGCATAACGGTAAATTAAGACACCGTATGTCACAAGTATATATTTATTGTATATATTTTTAAAGCTAATAAAAGCAGTAATCGTTTGGCGTTTTCAAATTGAAGATATACCGTATAACACTTTTGTTATAACAATTTAAATATAGAGCCTTTTCGAACTTTGGGGAGCTGTAGCTCCGTAACGGGTGGGGCAAAAAAAGAAAAAAGTTGTTAATAAAAAAATTAATATTTTTATGATATCTACCAGCAGTTAAAATTTCATGGCTCTATTTCAAAAAAATGTAGGTGTTCGCGAGCTACTCGAAGTTTTGGTCGGATCTCAACCAAAAAAAAATAGGGAACCTAAAAATTGTTGTAAGAATATTTTGTGTTAATTTCAAGACTCTAGCTCTCTTAGTCTTTGAGTTATCTTGCTGACGGACAGACGGATGGACGGACGGACGGACAAAGCTTAATTGACTTAGAATTTGATTCTGATCCGATCCATACATTTTAAGATATATCTAGCTAGCTTATTTCGAGGTGTTACAAACGGAGTTTCAATTTCAATATACCCGATCCTTATCGTACGGGTATAAATAGAAATAAGTAAATACAGTTTAGAAAAAAAAAAAATTTTTTTTTAGTCGCAATATACACACACACGCAATAGATTTATTTTTTTTTTTTTTTATATATTTATATTGATTGAACCGATCCTTTTAACAAACAGAGGTGGAAAAAAGTGTATGACTAATGAATTCCTATTTTAAATTTTTTAAAACAGATTATTGTAAACAGAGGAACAAGAAATTACAATTGGTTAAGCAGTGGAATTTTCCTAAATAAAATTTTCAAATAGGGAATCAAATTTTGTTCTATAGATTGTGAGATATTTCGATTTATCAGAAATATAAATATATATATTTTTTACAGGAAAACGAAAATATATTTACGAATAAAGAAAAATTTTAGTTGGGAATGTTCGAATTGCAGAAATTTCACTGTATTTTAACCAATTTTTAACCTTTATTTAATCTTATCCTACAAATAATTTATCTTAGCATAACAAACAAGTGTTTTTTTTTTATTTAATTTTTTATTTTTGAAATTAAATAAAAAGCAAGGCAGAATGTAAGCTAACGGTTTTTAAGGGCGCACTTTTCCAAAAGACAATATACAAACTGTTTAGAACTGTGACTTGAATCAAAATTTGAAACGTTTAAATTTTCATGTCTCTATTTAAAAACTTGCCGGAGTTATGAAAGAAAAAAAATCATGCAAAATTTGATTTTCATGTAACTGAAACGGTAAATTGAGAAAATGCTAAGCAGAGGGCGCGATATACACATTTAAAAATAGAGCTTTTTCAAAGTTTGGGGGGCTGAAGCTTCTTAATGAATGGGTCTGCATGTAAAACTTTTATGAGACATACCGATGATTAAAATTTCGTTTCTCTATCTTTAACAGTGTAAATATTTTTTTAAATAGACGGAGGGACGAATACAGTGAAATTAATAGGAGTATTTTTTCAAAATTTTTTTAGGAAATGTGCTAATAAAGTGATATTTATTTTTTAAAAATGTATACGTAACTTTTGTAAATAATTTTAAATGAATAATAAAATTCATTTTGTGCATTTTATTTTTTTTACTGTTAATTTAAAGTTAAAAAAAAAAATGATTTAATAATTAAATAAATAATACGAATCATTCTGTGTAAATATATTGTTATTTGCACTTCCTTAAATATATGATTTTTCAACAAAAAACTCATTTATATATTTTTTTTTTCTTTTCTACAATACTTTATTATCTATACTTACTTTCATATATTTTGAAAGTATATTTACTTATATATATATATATAAATATATATATTTATAAATTATGATCACAGTTTAATCTTGAGTTAAAAAAAAAATATTACTAAGGTGTAGAATAAGTAAAATATATGTATAATGTCATACTGGATTTTATACAACTTTTTTTTTGTAACCAAAAATATTTCGAAAAAAATATTTAAAACATTTTCTTTTTTTTTTTTGTTTTTTATTATTCACCTTTTGTTCTATTTTAATTGTAAATGAACTGAACGGTATAAATCCAAATAACCTCTCTATAAATTATTTTATTTATTTCTTTTTTAACTTTCCACCCACAATTTTTTTTTTTTTTTTTGTTTTTTGTTTTTGTTTTGTTTGTTTGTACTGGACATCATCAATAAACCAGTATTAGATAAAAAGAAGATATAGAAAAAATCAAAAAAAAAAAAAACATAAATAACATACATAATTCAAAGATAAAAAACAAAAAAAAAACATGTTTATTATGAGTATAAAAAAAATTAAAAAGACAAAAGTTATGTTTTTTTTTTTCATTAAAAATTTTGCACGCATATTTTCTATCTGATGATCTCTTCTCATATTATTCTTAAGATACTTTATTTTTTATTTTCTTCCCAAATACAAAAAAAAAATTCCTTTCTTTTAGGAATTTTTTTTTTTATTTTTAATTTTATTATTTTTTTTTTTATCGTAAATCGTTAAGTTTTGTATGTAGAGAAAACTGAAAATTCTAAAATAAAAGTTAACTCTTTAAAAAATTATGGTGGATAAAAAAAATCTGAAATTAAACTTTTCAAATTGTATGACTACCTTTTGACTATTCTGTGAATGTAATATACCAATTTTACAATTTTAAATGTACATAAGATATTTTATTAAAGTTAATTTTTAAGTTATTATGTTATGTTATACAATACCATATAATTTATATAAAAGGATATTTTTAAAATTATATTTTATAAATAAACAGCTAAAAAACTATAACTACACATTTCATTTCCTTCTCTTTTGATAATATTAATTGATATAATTATCTATAGCAAAAAAAAAAAAAACATAGTTTTGCTATAAATATTTCGTTTTACGTATTGAATGCTTGAAAACTATTAATTTTAACTATAGATCAATTTCACTTTTAACAGTTGTTTTCATAAACATTTTATTGTTTTCTATATTTTAGCTATTTATAAATTACTACTGTTTTCTACCAGCTAGATATTTATGATTTCTATGATGAGTGTTTAAACTATACGTATTCTAAGTCTAAACCAAAAATTTACCTATACTAAAAAAACCTTGTTTATCTATTTAAAAAAAAAAAACACGACAAGTTTAATCTACTAATTTTAAATTCTTTTAAATGGCCCACATCCGAAAGGAAAAGGGCCCACCCTTTATGGGTATATTAATATACCCATTTAAAGTAATAAAATAAAATAAAAAATTCTTTTAAGCGAAAAATGAATGGCGAACGTTTTTTGATTTTGCCATGCAATATGCAAGAGCCAATAATGTTAAATTTCGTCTTCCATTACATCAGTGAGTACTCAGTACTCAGTACTGAGTGAGTAGGTATCAGACGTTTTATTTATAGAGCATATAATTAGTAATTACATTTACATTATATTAAAATTAAATTAAAAAAAAATATATATATATATATATTAAGCAAATTATCGAAGAGATTTAATTAAAAAAAATGTATAGAGAGTAATATAAGTGTTTGAGATTTGTGAAAAGAGAAGTTGAGGAATGAGAAAATTACGATGGGACTATGGGAGAGTTAAATTATAGAGCAAATTATAGAGTTTGGGAGAGTAAAAAAAAATTTATAATAAATAGAGTATAAAAAATATTAATAAATATTACAAGAAAATAAAAATATATATACATATTGGTATGTATTTATTTATACATATAAATATAATTAGAATATAATTAAAATTTCATAATAAAATATAATATAAAATAATTATATTATATTACAATAATGCATAAATGTACTTACTTTTAAAATTGTATAATTGTATTTTTAATATAAAATTGAGGTGAATTTTTTTTTTTGTTTTTGGTTTATTTAATAAAATTCACCACGCACAAAAAATAAAAAGAGTATTCCAAAAGAAAAAATTTCAAGATATTTTTCTTTATTTTTATTATTTTATTTTGTTAATTTCGTTATCGTCGTTGTTTTATTATAAAATTTTTCTGTTAAATTTAAATGAAAACCAAAGAGGAAAAAAAATTATTAAATTACAAAAAAAAAAATTCGTTTTATATAAAATATTAATAGGTATATTTAAAAAAAAAAAAAGATTTACATATAAATTATTGTATTTATATCGATTTAAGTCGTGTTTATGTGTATTTGTTGCATATTTATTTATTTTTTTTAATATTTTCGATATTATTTTAACTTTTCTTTTTATAATATTATTATTTAATATATAAAACAATTATTATAAAAAATAAATTAATATATATATAATATGAATAGTAAATATAAGTAAAAATAAATAAATAAAAAAAAAAAAAAAAAAAATAATGGTGAATTTTGTTAGGTTATTTGAATATTTTTTTTTTATTATAATCTCTGTGTTAATGTTTTTCTTTTTTTTTTTTGGATAATTAAGAGAATATATTATTTTAAATCTCTTTTTTTTTTTTCTTTTCTAATTTAAAAGTCAGGTTTTATTTAAATAAAGATTAATTTAAACTATAAAATTATGTATAATCAACTGGTATAAACCAAATTATTATTATATTTTTGTTATATATCTATCTTAAGATCATGTGATGTTGATTTTCTTTTGTATATTATAAGATATCATTTACGAATCTGTGTTTAATTGATTTAAAATAATTGACCGCAGTCATTTAATTGGATTTAAATTACTTACTATCTATTATTATTTAACTTACTATAAAAAATGAATTTAATTTAACTAAATAAAAAAACAAAAAAAAACCAAAATATATTTATTTAATTGAAATTTAAAAATACCTACAGTCCAAATTATTACAGAAATAAAATTTAATAAAAAAAAAAAAATAACATTACATGGAAATTCTCTTGTTTATTTTACATTTTACAGTAAAAATTATTTATTTTAAATGTTGTATTGTTTACTCTGTTTGTGTATATTAATTACTACATTTACAAAGAACATAATTGAACTGTACTGTATGTCCGTATAGTGTAGGGTGTATTGTATTTACTAACATAACATTTTTGTAATTTTTGTAAAGAGTAAAAAAAATATAAGCCTTTTTTTTTTTGGAATTTAAAGAGAGAATTAAAATTCTCTTTTTATTTTTTTGATATTTTCTTAAAGTTCTTGGATTATTCTCGATTCTTAACTGTAATAATCCATTTCATTTCGACAGGTATACAATATATTATACTGTGTATAAACATACATGTGTTAATAAGTACATATGTATATTCAGGTAGTTCTGGTTTGTGATTTTTTTTTTTTGTTAGTAAAATTCGATTTAACGAGTTTCTATTTTTTAAGTCTCTTTGAATTTATTTGAAAAAAAAACAAAATTTTTTTTTTTTAATTTTCGTAATCTTTCGAATTTATATAAATTGAATTTTAATAATTTATTTATTATTTTTATATGATTAATAAAACAAAAAATTGCAAAACTAGAATATAACTTCCGCTTTTTATTTGTTTCACCTTAAAAAGAAATATGTATACCTATATATAATATATAGGTATGATATTTTATGACTTAACAGAAAATTCACCATTAAACAAAAAAAAAAAAAAAAGTAAAAGACATTCAATGGAATTTTTTTCTTTGTTTGTGTTTTGTTTTTTTTTCACTTTTCTTTCTAGAAAATGTGATCTAAAACGATCATCAGTTTTAAAAGAAAAAAAAAATGTTTTTATATTTTATTTATAAATAATTAAGAAATTATTTCGTTTTATATTAATTTTCACTATTAAAAATACCTTTAAAATTATTTTTAAAATTTTTATTTCGTTCTTAAAAGATTATTTATGTACCTATGTACATATTAATTAAAAACTGCGCAACGAGCACGATCTTAAAAAAAAAAAGAAATTTGTACCGTAACTTTTACACACCTTTGAGAACGTTTATATTAAGACTGTTTTAAAGTTTCAAATACCAAAGTAAATATAATAATAATCTCATTTTTTTTTTTGTAGTAGCTACTAATTACTATAGCTATTGGCTGGAGATTCAGAGATCGTATATGGGACTTTTTTTTTATGTTTTAAAGAGAATACAAATTTACTTATTTGGATATAAAAGTTTTCTCTTTTTTTTTTTTCGTTTGGATAAAATGTTATTATATCTAAAAAAATTTTGAAGACACCATAAATTAAAATTTTTTATATTTTTTATAGGTATAATGAAAGTATTGCAATCGAGAAAAAGTAAACATTAATATAAAACGCAATAAATTAAGGTGGCTGCAACCACCTTACAACAATAAAAACAAAAGTGTTTTATATTTCGAAACTACTGTACGATCATTTTTGGCCGCTATATTTTAAAATTGGAGATAGAATGTTTTAAATTTTAATATGAATCATTCAAAAACAAACATTTGTAAATCGACCAATTTTTATTTTCTCCTAAAAATAGGCAAAGATTTTTGAATACATTTTATTTATCGGAATATTTTTTTTTTTTTTAAGGTGTAAATATTTTCTTTTTCTTTCCATTACTTTAAGCCGGAAAGAATATCAACTTAGTGATTTATTATACCGTTGATTAGTCGGCTGTATTTATTGAATAAAATTATATGAAACACAAATATTTATCTATTATCTGCAGGGGTATATAGTAATTATCAATATCTTACTTATCTGACTTATCTATTATCTTATATAAAAAATATTTACTGTCATATCATTTTAGACTTGTTAAAAATATTAATTATGGAGCTTTAAATTTTGTTTGGATACAAAAATCTAAATAACCATGCCAAATGATTTACCTACTGTGCCAAAATAGTATTCAAATTACAAATTCTATATTTCGAACTTTAATTTGGTGTCAAATATTGGTGATACTGATATGTATCACAAGTCTAACATGATATGATTATTAATCTATTTATTTTATATTACGATCATTTTTACGATATGGTTTACACTAACATTGTAAATCACTAAATCACTAATATTATTTATGACCTGCCCGGATTTTAAATTTGAATACAAGACATTTTAATTAAAAGGTCGACAACTTACGACATTAGTTGGATATAAATATAATACGTTAAAATTAGAAATTCGGTTGTGATGTGGTTTAGTAGTACATGGTTTAGCTTTTAATAATATAGCAACAAAAAAAAATGAATCTTTTATTTAATATTAAATATTTTAATCGAAATTGATATTGTAAAATGTTATCGAAATTATTTTTAACTTAAAAGTTTATCAAAACTTTTATTAATTATCGAAATACGATTTTAATTGTTATATTTTTTTATTTTACATAAAAAATTTTTATTCTTTAGTTGAGGTGATTAATTTGTTTACAATTAAAATACGAGTAGCTTTAGAATAATATTTTATAAAAGTAATTAAACGATTTGTTTTATCTCAAAAATGATAATATTCAAGATAACAAAAAAATGTTTTAAAGGAAATTATATTTAAAAGAAGAAAATATCCCATAAAAATTCGTAAGAGAGAGAGAAAGAGCGTAGGAGACGAGTTTTAGAAGGTATAACTTAAGATCAAAATTTAACAAAAATATATCTGTGTATTGATTTTTAATATTATAATATGTATATTAAATACATATTTAGAAATTGGATTTTTTTTAAATTTATGTGTATAAATTGCACAGTGCCCTGCGAAATATAATATGGAACATTCAATTTACTCTTTTTTATATTATCTATCATATGGATGGAATTAAAAGTTGTTAATATATGGTTACATACCTACATATTTCTATATATAAAAAACCGTTTTTAACTATAAGAAAAGGACAGGTGTCAGTGTCACTTCACTAATAATTTTTAACCAATATTCTCTTTAACATAATAAGAGAAATAAATTTTAGTTTGGTGTGGTGTAATAATTTAAAAAAAGAATGGTGAATTTAAAAAATCTTTTAAATTTTGGTTTAAATCTTAGATTAAATGTACTATACATAATAAATTATGTTTTTTTAATTTTTTTTATTTTTTTATCTTTTACATAAATTTGTTTTTATGTTTTATATTTAATTGATACAATTTGAGCATCTTACTTTAATTCCATCTATTAAAATTTTAAGTTTCACTGAAAATAAATAAGTAAACCATGTATAAATATTTTCTTTGTATGTAGATATATTTTTTGTTAATTACTCATTAGTTTTTCGATCCTTTTATAAAGTACATTTCTTTTGTGTGTCGTGTGTAAATTTTTTTTTTTTTTTAATTGAAAATTTAGTTTATTTTCATTGATTGCAATATAAAAAACAAAAAAAAATTATTTATTTTATATTCAAATGTAATAGAAATTATTTGATTACAAACTATTATGAGGTTGGACTTGTATTAAATACCTTGACATTGCAAAAAAAAAAAAAAAAAAAAAATCCTTGACTTTCTCATTGTTTATAAAAAAAATTTTTTTTGTTTTATTCAACAAGTTGCTGTTATTATTTTGTTTTCTTTTACTTTTGTCCTTCAAAATTTCACCTTTTCTACAGTCAATTTATCATGTGCCATACACACAAATATACATTCAAAGTTATTGCCGCCAACAATAAGATTTTTTTCTGTACACCAGTTCTTTATTATCCTTTTGTAATTTAAATGATTTTTTATTTTGGTTCGGAAATTTTTCTTTATCCTTATATTATTGTTTGTGTATGTGCGTGAATGTATTTTTATTTTTTCATTTTCATTTTAAAATTTATTGGAAATGAATTTTGTTTTCTACCACCCTTATTATATCACCCTGCCCACTTATTATCAACATTTTAAAATCGATTTTACAACACAATATTTCAATTTTAAATATTTTTACAATTTTTGTTCACACTTAAATGAACCTGTTGCTGCCTGAAATATTAAAACAAAAAAAATATATATATATATATATATATATACAAATATATATATGTACATGATATTGTAATGAAAATATAGAATTTTATTACTCTTACCTTTTTTGTATTCACATCAGAATTGAACAAAATAAAATATAAAATAAAAACAAAAAAAAAAAAAAATGATTTTGTTAAAAATATCCTTATTTTATTCTTTCTTTCAATTTTCTTTCTTAATTTTACGATATAATTTACGATATTCTTTATTTTATTTTGTTTTCAAAAATAATAATATAAAGAACATTTTTCTATTGTTACAGAATACAGGATTAAGAATAAATAACATTTATTTAAGTATATAAATATATATACATATAAATATACATTTATATCTGTTTACATTCTCGTGTTATCAATAAAAAAGTAAAATTTTTCAGTGGAATAAATTTCAACAATAACATTATGTATATCAATTTAATTTTTTGTTTTTATACCAAAAAAAAAAAAAGAATAAAATAAATAAAAAATTCAAAATACAATCAAGAGCTTAAATATATTGATTTTAATTTAATATTAATAGAAACTGATAATATTTATAGAAACTGAACTCTAATAATTTTGCTATAAATATTTTTAAAATATAAATAATTATTTTAAAATATCCTGTTTACGTAGATAAGTTTTTTTTTTTTTTAATTTTATTTTTATTTTAAGTAACATTCACCTCTGTAAAGAAAATAAAATCAATTCTCATCACGCTTATTCAAATTTAATTGAAATTTAAAAAAAAAAATTGCCTACTTTTAGGCAATCTAAAATTTTGTTTTTCATTTTTTGCTCGAAAATAATATGTTTTTTTTTTCTCTGGTAAATTTTAAAAAAGATTTTAAAATTTGCAATTTTGGATCAATTTTTTTACAGATTTTTTTTTAAAATGTATACTTTTTTTTTTATCTTAATATTAATTTTAAGCAGGGGATTATAAAACAAACAATATATATCTGATTACTATACAGAAAAGTAATATTGTATTATTGTAGCATAAAAATATAAATATTTCTTCTATCATCAAAAGTCATTAGCAATTTACATACATTGCCCACATGATGAATTAAGACGTTAGTTATTCACAGTACATCAATGAGCCAGTTAATTTTTCAATAAAGTTTAAAACCATAATGGTTAAATTCTCTTACTGGCAAGATATTTTCCTAATACCTTTCTTTTAAAGTTTCGAAACTTTTCCCATTTTTATACACTGTACTGGCCTAGGTTTGTATTTGTTTTAATGATTCTTGTCGGCTACTATTTTAGTATCAAATGTTTAGAGCAATAAGATCAAAAATTTTCAAAACGATATATCCTTTTAATTATAATCATACTTTATATTTTCACAGTATCAATAACAAAGTAAACATACTTAAGATATATATACACACACACACACACACACACAAATGCACACTTTTCAAAGGAATAATAAAAAAAAAAAGCTTCAAATATATATGTATATCATTAGTTAGAATTTAAGTAAAAGACAAAATTCTCATTTTAGTATTTTCTTTTATGTTGTTGTCTAAATTTATAATGATTTTGGTCCTGCACGTTTTCTTTTTTACTTCTTCTAAGTAAAAACTTTTCTAATATTATTTAATGTTTTGTTTTTGTTGTTTTCTTGATGAAGGCTGTAAGGGAAATATAAAATATAACAAGAAAAAGTTGAGTGTAGTAAAACTAAATTTAATATTAAATGAATATAAAATAAAATTGTACGTAAAAATAGAAATTAACGGGCACCGTATGATATTATAATATTTATAAGGATTTCTTTTTTTTTTTTTTTAAACAAACCAAAAAGAAAATAAAGTTGATATTAATATTACTATGTAATTTTACCAGTGGTTTAGGAATTGAAACGATGAATACTTTAACTTATTATTAAAAAGGAAAAACAAAAAACAAAAAAAAAAATTTATTAAAAAACTACGAAAAAGAAAATAAAAATAAAAAAAAAAAATTGAAAATTGATAAGGACGAGATTTGTTGGCGCCTTCATGTCCATTTTTATACATACTAACTTACTAACATTTTCATTCTTTTTTTTCTCTTTTTCTTTTTCTTTTTATCGTATATATACAGATTTTATAAAAAAAAGTATTGTTATAATAATAAATAAATATTTTGTTAAAATTAATAAGATTTTTCGAATTTTTCAATAAATCAGTTATAAGATTTACAAGTCTTTTTTTTAGGTAGAACAGAGTAATATAAGTTTTTTTTTTTTGAACTTTAAAATATTATAGGATCAAAATAAGTTCCAGTTTATCGAACCTATATTCTTCTGTTAGAATTTAACAAATATTTTCCATTCTACTTCAAGTGTAGAATTAATATTTTGTTAATTAAATTTTTTTATTCTTAATTTTGAGGATACGATTATAAGAGAAAAGTCAAGGGGGCGATTACTTTCGTATTGTTATAAATTTTTTGTTTTGTTTTTGTATAAAAGTGTTCTCTTTATTACTGTAACAGTCAGACACACATATACATTATATTTTATTTTCATCTACATATATAATATATTATTCTGTATGTATATATATATATGGATGTGTATTATAGTCTGTTTAAACGAATGAATGAATTTTGTGAACTATGAAATTGTGTATCGTGTCTTTATTATTTTTTGATAACAATAATAAAGTAAAAATATTCTAATCGGTTTTACTGAAAATTGAATGTTTATGATATTTAATTTTTATAAAAGGAGTTATTTTTTATGGTATAAAATCGATATCAAAATTTAGTCTTTTTAATTTAATTATCTATTCCGTTTACATTTTCTTTCTTAATTAAGATAATTATTTATGTTTTAAGATTTTTTAAGCATTTTTATGAGTGGAATTTTCCGGAATTTATCCACATTTAATTATTTATGATCGAAATGAAATTATTTAGCTATTTTAAATTTGTGTTAAAAATATGGACCCATTTTATTCAACATAAGTTCAAGTCTAATGAAAAAAATAAGGAAATTGCAGAAAATGCATAAGGAAAATGTATAAAAGTCTACGAAAATCTACAAAGGAAATTATAAATATTTTCATTTCAATAAATACTTATACCTTAAAAACTATTTATGTCAGAGTTAAAGCAATAAATAAATCAGAAAATTTTAAATCTTATAAGTTTTTACATATTTATTAAATGAGTGTTCATTTGAAATTATTTGGATAATTTGATACAAAATACAAATCAAAATAATGTACCTTATAATGTATGGAACGGTTATTTTATATTTTAAAAATATCATAAAAATAAAACTTAACTTTTAACTTATGTTTGAGTTTTATAGATTTTTTCAACTTTTTTTATTTACCGCACAAAAGATTTTCTTTAATTTTCTTAAAAGTAGTAAGACTTGTTGAAAATTAAAATTAATATTAAAATTGTCTAAGTATATCAATACTACTTGCTTACTGAATGGTTTCGGCAGTATTGTAGACCGAAATATTTCCTAAATTTTATATTTTTAAAATATAATATTGCCAGATTTGATTTTTTTTTAATAAAACTAATTCGTAATCACTTAAAGAAGAGTATATTAAAAAAAGACAATGTTAAAAACAATAATTATCAGCACCCCAACATTTCATTTGTCGTGGTTTGAAGGACTACATTCAAACCTCGAACATATCTTCCTATTACACCGTTATAATAAACAAAATACATTTAAACACCTGGAATATAATTCTTATAATATAGAGACAAATTCATTTAAATATGAAATTTTTATTCCAGAAAGGTATAAAAAAATTGTTTAAAATCATTTCTGGTGGTTAAACGAATATCATATGTAATTATAATTAATCCAGTATTAGAATAGTTCTCGTGTAAAATAATTGTAAAAGATGTAGATTAAGATTAGTATTAAGTTTTCACAAAATAAAGTTAAATAATTTTCGGCGTTTTACGTTTTCCAAAGTAAAACATCTAATAAAAATGTCCCAAGAAACAAACCAAACCAAAAAAAAAAAAGTGGATAATTGAAAAAAATAAAAGCATATAATAAGGGGTGATTCTCTTTTGATTCTTGAATGTTTATAGGGCATATTTAGAGAACCAAAATTATCAAAATACACTGTTACCAATCTTTAATACACTGTCAAAAACCTTGCATTTTGGTATTCCAAACAATGTTTTTTAATATTTCAGACACCTTTAGTTGAAAAGTTATAAACGATTTAAATAAAACAAAATTTTTCTTTTTTTTTTTAATGCATTTCTCTGCTACATAAATGTGGACAGGAAATTACGCAGCTTTTCCTGTTCAGGCGTGGCTGTAAATGTCGTAGGGGGGAATAACTCTTACGACGTGTCTGGGATTCGAACCAACACTCCCTCAGTCTTTACAGCGTATTTTATACGCTCTTACCCACTAGGCCACCGAGGCCCCCTAAAACAAAATTGAAAAAAGAGCCAATATAAAAAAAATTTTTTAATCATTTCAAACTTTTGCACTTGAAACATGTTATTTTAGAAAGAAAATAAATATGTTCAATTTTTAATTAAAACAATCATTTTGTTTTTTCAGAGTTTTCTGACGGTATACCAAACTTATTAATTAATTAGTATAATTAATATTTTCTCTTATTTGTGACAAGTTAAAATTTGAAATTTTGTGTTCCACCATTTATTTGAAATGTTTATTGCAAATATTTAGTTCTTTTTTTAGGATTGCAATGGTTGCAATAAATTTTAGGAAAATTATAATAATTGCAATTGTTTTGAACTGTAGTTTCTAAAAGTAAGCTTTAGAACGGTTCTATTCTTTGTTAAATCCTAGCAATATAGCAATCCTTAATTGGACACTCGTCAATGATGTGTTTGATAGTAATAATATGTGTATTATTGGAGACAAAAAAAAAATTAATTAATAAGTTTCACACAAACACATTAATAAGTTTCTTCTGTTTATGTTTGCTGGATTGGGTTCATCAACTTTGGTTCTTTGTTTGGATTAATAAAAATTAAAAATATTTCAAGTATCTCCATGTAAGCAAAAATTCTTCTTCGGTTACCTTTTCTAATTGTTTAATTAAATCTATTTTATTAGCGTATTCTGACGTAACATTGTTGTGAATTAGCAGTGTGCTTTGCTATTTGATCAATGAAATTCTTTCCGTCAATGCTCATGTGTTCGACAACTTACATTATAGTTTTAGAAAGTTTCTGTTTGTTATTTTCTGTTTAAGTTGAGAGTGAGTCTGAGCTGAATTTGAGAGATTATACATTTTTCTTTCCAATTCTGTTTAAATTGAACTGTAATGAGAATGCGCGACAAGCTGCGTTGAGTAGCGTCAAGCTGCGTTGAGCCAAAATTTCGTTTTTTAGTATATTTTTGTGTTTTTGCTTACAATGGTGAATATGTATGGTTGCAAAGAACGATTTGAAGGTATCAATGAATATGAAACTCTAATCCTTAATAGTTAAATATTGATTTTTTGATATAAGATGTGTCAAATCTCTGACAAAAATCAATAAAACAAAAATAATAAGTAATAAAAAAAAAATATATATATAATAATAAAACCAAAGTAAAACACTTTCTCTTCATATAATTTTTTTCTTTCTTTAATATACAAAAACAAAAAAAAATTAAAAAGAAAAACAAAAAAAAAAAAACAAAAAAAGGAAAAATGAAAAAGGAAAATTCTGTTCAATTCCTTTATTTCACTTCTTTTTTTTTTTTTGCCTTTTTAGTCAATAAGTTGCTTTCAGTTAAACGAGTAGTGTTTTTAGCTATATATATATATATTTATTTATTTTTTCTCTGCTAGAATAGATTTATTAAAAGAAAATTTTATATATATATTATTTTTAAACAAAATAAATTAAATTTAATTATTTTTTCTTCAATTATTAATAAATTTTTTTTTTTTTTTTTTTTGTTTTAAATAAATTTTAGTGAATTTAATATGAATTTTATTTAAAGTAAAAATCATTTTAATATTATCGTATATCGTTTGAGTGGTTTTTTTTTTTTTTTAAATTAATCATAACTAATATTAAATTGAGTATATAGTTAGTTTTTTTTTTTTTTTTTTTTATATTTTAAGTACTTTTGATTTATATATATTAATAATAATTAATTAAATAAAAATAAGTATATATTTAATAAGATTTTATGAAATGATTCGAATATGAATATCGATAGTAAATACGCTTGGATTTATTTTATATTATCATCATTCGTTAGTGGTTTAATTTTATTGTTATTTTTCCTTTCAATGGAAGTTGTAGTGGTGAGTATAAGGTTTTTTTTTTTTTTTTTCGTTTTTGTTTCGTTTTTTGTTTTTTTTTTTATATTTTGTTTTGTTTTTGTTTCAGTTAAAATTTGTTAAAAAACAAAAATTTTATTTCAAATTTTTCAATATGACATCATTTTAGATTTTTGAGATATACAAATATAATATAAAATGAGATATGTATATATATAATATTATATCCATATATGTATAATATATATAATATCAATGTAATATATATAAAATATGTACATAGGTACATATATTTTGTATATATATAAATTTTGAATAATTTAACGTTAAGTAAAGTAGGCAAAGATGAAAGTAAAAGTATTTTGTAATAACAGGTGGAATTAAATAAGAATGTGGTGAAATTGTTTTTTTTTAAAAAATGAAAATGAAAAAATTGTTTTTTTTTTTTGTTTTGCTTTTTTATTTTTTTTTTTTGTTTTTTGGAGGAAATTTATATAAAATATTGAATTAAAGTGTAGAATGATAAAATTGGAGTTACCACATTTTTGTAGTAAATTTTTAAGGTGAAAAATTTATATAAACAAAATTTACACATATTTTTTTTTTGTTTTGATTTGTACTTTTGATTTGTACTTTTGATTAAGTACTTTTGAAAAAGTTTAAAAATTTTTTTTTTTTTTTTTAATATTTTTGAAAAAACTGGAAAAATTAAAAATTTTTTTTTTTTTTTTTTTTGAGTATTTCTGAAAAGAGAAGAATTTTTTTTGATTGATCCGAAAGTGAAAAATGCGAAAATGATATTTTTTTAAAATTTTACAAAGAGTCTAAAAAATTTAACGAGGACAAATTTTAAAATTTAAACATGTTGAGAAAAGTTTTTAAAAACTTATTTTAATTTAGTTAACTTATTTTTTTTTTGTTTTTTTTTAATGCATTTCTCTGCCACATAAATGTGGACAGGAAATTACGCAGCCTTTCCTGTTCAGGCGTGGCTGCAAATGTCGTAAGGGGGAATAACTCTTACGACGTATGTGGGATTCGAACCCACACTCTCTTGGTGTTTGCAGCGTATTTTATACGCTCTTACCCACTAGGCAACCGAGGCCTCTAACTTATTGTTTAATAGTGTTTTTTAAATTGCTTAAATTCGTATATCCCACTTTTTGTGGGATTTTCTATAGTTTCTAGGAGTTTCTATAGTGTGTTATTCGCTTAAATTCGTATATCCCACTTTTTGTGTTTCTATAGTGTGTTATTAGCTTAAATTTCTATATCCTCCTTTTTGTCGTTTTACTGTGGAAACAAAAAGAAGGAAATAGAAATTTAAGCGATTAAAAAATTTTATTAATCGAAATAGGTTTTTCGGCAAAACAATTATTATAACACATAACTCATTTTTTGTTTTTTTGTTTTTTGTTTATTAGTTTTTTAAAACTAAAATTGTATTTTTTCCTTCTAATATGGAAATTCTAACTGCAAAAATGTAAATTAAAATTTTTTTTTTCCTTTATCATTTGTATACAATTTATATTCGTAAAAAACATTTGAATTTTCGAAATAAATTTTTTGAGATCTTAGTAAAAACGATGTGTGATCTTAGCAACGATATAGTATTTTTAGTACATTTCTAAACAATTTTGAAAAAATGTGCTTATTAGTTTCACTCTGTCAGTCCGTCCGTCTGTCTGTTTACAAAACTTCTACACCGTTAAAGATAGAGAAAAAATTTTTTAACCATGGGTAGGTTTTTTAAATGCCCATATCTTATGTTCTGCTTAAGATTTTTTCAATCTGAAAACGTCATTCGACAGGTATTTTTTTTAACTTTCTAAATTAATATCAAAATTATACAATTTTTTAAATTTAGTATTTAAATTTACCGTTATGTGAAAACCAAATTTTTCTACTTTCATAACTCTGGCATGCTTTTAGGTAGAGGCTAGAAATTTTGAGGCAAGAAAGAACTTTTAGAATTAGTATAAGTTTGCTCAGAAATTTTTTTTGGGACATCTCCTGCTTATGAGCTCAAAAATTGAAAATTTGCTAATTTTCAACACCTGTAACTTAGGAATCTGTACATATTTTACTTCGGAAAGATATAAAACTTAAAGCTACAGTAATATATTTTAACGTGTGTTAAAGGTTTATTTTAGTTATATAGGGTTCCAAAGTTACAGCTCTTCAAAATTGCGAAAAAGCCCCATTTTCAGATGTATATATCTCAGACTCTTCGTAATAGTTTTGCAATCTAAAACAACCACAAGACGGTTTTAAAACCGCCAGAAGTAAATTTTATTATCTACATAAAGCAATATTAAAATTATGCAATATTTTGTAATTTACTATTTAAATTTACCGTTATGTGAAAACCATATTTTGCATGAAATTTCTTTTTTCATAACTCCGGCACGCCTTTAGATAGGAAACTGAAATTTTGAGACAAGAAAGAACTAAAGAAATAGTATGGGTAGCTCTCGAGTAAATTAAAATGCATGTTTTAAAGATTATATTAAATTTATTAAGGTATAGAGTTGGACAGATCTACTTCATATTGGATTTAAGTATAGCAAATATTAAATTTTAAAATTTACAAAGCATTTCAACTTATATTATTACTATTAAGTAAGAAAAGTGTTTTTAAATTTCTGATTTCTTAATATTTAGTATAATACTTTGATGTTTCAGCTTCGTCGTATATAGAAAAATAAAAACAATCGTTCTTCAAATAAAAATAACATATTTACATTTTAATTTTTGTTTGATTTATAAAAATTAATTAATTGGAGAATTTCGTGTGAATTTCAATTTATGATAAAAAAATTTAGAAATCATTAAAAACAAGAAAAAAAAAAAACAAAAACACAATAATAATCAAGATTTCTTTAAGAAATTTTAATCCATATGCAACCTTGAAATTAAAATAAAATGATTTTCAGCGTAAAAATATAATATGGTTTTTATTTTAATGATTTTACTTTCTCCATTTCATTCATATATCATTTAAATATATTATAAAATTAATGGAATTAAAGGGCTTGTTTATGATTTTAGACACGCATTCATTATTGTAAAATTATGAAAAGTTCAAATGTCATTAACTATTAAGTTATACGTGTTAACTTAGTTATTAATTATTATTAAGGATAAAGAATAAAAAAAAAAAAACAAAATATTTTTATTTATATTTTAATAAATAAAATATTTTAAAATATATTGAAATGTTTTTGTTTTTCAGTATGACCAAAGAAAAGTATTTTTAGGAAAATCACAAAAATTATTACAATTTGTTAAACCAAAAAATCAATTCATAACAAATTATTATGGTCATCAATGGACTTTTATTGGTAATATAAAATATGGTCATCAAATTTATTCAGCATATTTTGATCACAGAACAGAACTTTATAGTATGTTTATATTTTATTATTTATAAAAAATTTTAAAAAATTTTTTTAATAATAATTTATTTTTTATTTAATTTTTGTATAGATAATAAAGATTGGGATGAAGAATTAAATTATTATGGCGGTATAAGAATTTTAGCATTTTTACCAATTAAATTAAGAAATGGAATAATGTGCATTATAAAGTAAGTAAATATTATGACTTTTATAAAAAAAAAATATAAATATAAATAAAATGCATTATAAATTCAATAAAAATTAATTTAAATTTTTTTTTTTAATTTCAAGTTTTAATGTTTTTTTTTTATGTTACCGTTATTGGCAAATACTCAATTTTAATTTTTAAATTTTATTTATTTATTTTTTATTTTTAAATAAATTTCATTTTAAAATCTACTATGATTAAGTCATTTTTTTGTACATATTTAACATAATCTGCAATTAATCAAATTATATTATGTCATACAAAAAAAAAAAAAAAAAATTTATAAAAAGGAAAATTTTGTTTTGAATTAGCATATTTTTAGGCGAAATATTTTTTACTATAAAATAAATGGTATTTGTTTAATTTTTTTTTTTTTGCATTTTATATTTTCAGATCTGAAAGCAATAGTACTTATCAAATAAAAGCTAGTGAAATTCGACCAATTCATAAATATGAAGATATTGGTGGTAATTTTACATTTTATATGATTATGTGTCCACTTTTTAATAATTATAAAGTAAACATTGTTAAATTACCATCACATGTTGCAATTACATATATGGAAAATCCTTCATCATTTATTGTGCCAACTTTTGTATCAATTAGGTAATTTGAATAATATTACGTATACGTATTTACATAATAAATACATACATATTTAATTTTTTTTATTTTAGTTTTTCAAAAACAAATATTCTAGAAAAACCAAGAAATTCATTAGCTATTTGTGTTGGTAGTCATGGTTTAAATCATAATTATACAAGTTCAATAGGTTTAATTGAATTTATTGAATTATATAAATTACTTGGAGCTGAAAAATTTTATTTTTATCATTTTAATGCAACATATAATATAACACAAATATTAAATTATTATCATCGTGAGGGTATTATTAAAATGAATATATGGAATTTTAATGTAGAAATATATAAAGAAAAATTAATACGTTCAAATATAGCTGCCCAAAATATTGATTGCATTTATAGAACATTTTTAGATGGTTTCAATTATACAGCTATTATTGATATTGATGAATATTTAATACCATATGAATATAATAATTTAAAACAATTTTTATATAAAAAAGATGAAGGACGAACCAGTGCCTTTATATTTCGTAAAGTTTTATTTTATAAAAAACGTCCAAATGATTATTTTAGTGTGCCACCAAATATTAAAAATCGTTATTTAACAACTCAAATAAAAATTGAAAGAACTGAAACACCATTACCACAAGGTATTAAATCAAAATATATTGCAAAAAGTAATACAATAATTGAAACTGGTTTAAATGGTATATGGAAA
This sequence comes from Poecilobothrus nobilitatus, assembly GCA_947095535.1. Taxonomy (NCBI): domain Eukaryota; kingdom Metazoa; phylum Arthropoda; class Insecta; order Diptera; family Dolichopodidae; genus Poecilobothrus; species Poecilobothrus nobilitatus. Next base: position 161,264,348 of record OX352773.1, read on the forward strand.
TCAACAGAAGGACATACAGAAACTCATATTAAACCAGAAGAAGGATTAGTATATAATTATAGAAAATCATGTATTGGAAATACTTGTGGTGCTAGCACTATAACAGATTTTACTATAAGACGTTTCGGTTCATTATTATGGAATAAAGTAGAAAATATTTGTAAAATTATATTTTTAAATGGAATTTGTGCTCTTTAGAGCAATAATTTATATTTTTACAAAAAAAAAGGAATACCAAAAAAAAAAAAAAACAAACAAACTAAAATAATATTTAGATAAATTTGTAATAATTTATATATATATATGTCCATTTGTATATGTTACTGTAAATAATTAATAATTGTTAATAATAACTGTTATTTATATTGATTTTTATTACATAGGAATAAAATAGGAATTATTGATTGTTTGTATTGAAAAGATATATGAATAAATTATTATTGTTTTTGTAACTGTTTAATCTTAAGCCAAAATGTATTAAAAATACCTGTAAAAGAAAAACTTAAAAACAAAAAAGGATTTTTATATACATACATAATAAGGAAAATTTTTTATTTATTATTTTATTTATTTATGTTTTATTACAAATCATATAGCATAATATACAATATAACTAAACTATTGGATATTAAGGCTGTTTATAGATTAAATACTATTATTAATTTATACTGCAATGTGATTTATATTTTTTTATGATTTCATACTTTAAGAAAAAGTATTTCCAATTAATGTGCAAGGATTTTCTTTTTAAATGTAAAATTTTCATTTTAATTTCAATAATTTTTTTCATTTAAGGCAATTTTTTTTTTTTTTTAAGTGCAAGAAATGATTGTTAACTGAACCTAAATTATAATAAAAGTTTTTGTCTGATTAAAAGTATATTGTTTGAAATTTCATACAAAAAACCTTATGTAAATGTCTGCTACTTAGGCTGTTTAAAATTTTTTTTAAAAAATAATATACATATAATTATATTTATAATTACTTATAACAAACTACACCAACAAATACAAAAAAACATGCATTTGAAAAACGAATACTTACATTTAAAAAGAATAACTTGCACTTAAAATGGAATTACTTCGATTTAAAAAAAAAAGAAGAATTTTACATATACATATATTTAAGAGGGCAAAGAGAATATGTATTCTCTCAGTTAATAAGTCACGTGTTTAATCACTACACAATCATCGAAGACCCTAGAAAAAATTATGTCAATTGATTAATATAAATTTCAGTTCTTTAAAACCGTTCATTTTTTAACTTATTACTTTAAAATCTAAGAACTTTAATTAACTAATACAATCTGTTAATTTTAAACTGTAAATTTATTTATTTAAATACTTTAATATGAATAAAATTCTATATACAACTTAAGTTTTAAGAATACGTTTCCGTATTATGATTTAGCAACTCATAACGGTTATTGCATAAAATCAGGCGTTTAATTTTTTTAAATATGAATTTAATTTATTTTTAAAAACTAACTAAAAATAGTTAACTATTTAGAATATAAAAAAAAAATATTTACAGTAACATATTTACAATATAGAGATAAAACTTACCATTATGTATAAAATTATATTTATTATTAATGTTTTATGAAAGTTAAAAAGAAAAAAAAAAGAAATAATTTCTTTAAAAAAAAAAAACCAAATATTTTTGTTAAGATATTTTCCTTAATGTTGTTGTGTATATGCAAATATAAAAGAAAAGACGCTTATTATTGAAAAAAAAAAAAACAAAAAAAAAAACAGAAAAAAAAAACAAATACATTTTATTACATTTTTGTTTTGTACTTTTATATTTATTTACACAATTTTTCAAGTCTTATGTACTAATAATAATAAACTGAATATATTTTCCTTTTTTCCTTAGTTATTTTTGACCTTCATAATCAAATTACAAAAAGATTTATTGTCATATTATGCACTCGTAATTCAATATATTCCAGTTTGTATCTTTAAAGTATTTTTAACAAGGTTAGTAAAAAAAAAAAAGGATTAACAAAAATTTATGAATATGATTCAATTTAATGTCTGATATTTTGGTAAGTATACAATAATTTATCATTTGCTCCTTTCGTAAAGTTCATATTTTTTTAAAACAAAATATAAACTGCACATCAGAATAAATTTTTAATATTTCTAGAAAAAAAAAAAAATAAAAATTTAAAAGCTTCCTTTTGTTTATTGATTCCTACTTTTTGTACCCTTATTACTGGTTGGATGTTCAACACTTTTTACAATAGTGCTTAACTGCATGCAGTCCTTCGTCATACTGTCTATTTTTCTTAATTCCTGTGGATAACATGACTCAACGATCTATGATGACCTTCTTTTATGGTTCTTTTATTTTTACTATCTCCTTAAACTACTTTTTTAATGCATTTTTACTGTTTATACATAGTCATTCCGTTTTTTTTTAATTTTTTGAGTGACTTTTATGGCAATATGATGTAATATTATTTTTTATCTTATATTTTTATATTTTTTAAATATATCGCTAAGGAATATACTGAAAATAAAATTCCACAAAAAAAAAAAAAGTAATATATACTAATTTTTTATGACCATGAAGTATTTGAGACAATCTTTTATCTTATAATGTATCGGATTTGAGTTTTTTTAAACAACAGATATGGAGGAAAAGCATAGCAGAAAAATGAAAGACATTCCATAAAGCATTTCAGCATATTTTTTAATACTTGTAATAGAATTCCATGAGATACTAAAATACGAAAACGTTTGACGTTGAGGTATCAACGGAAAATAATTAAATATCGTAGAAGTGTTAAATTAAATGTACAGGTAATATTACAAAATTAAAAAATAATATTTAGTTTTAGTTTTATGCTAAGAAAATGTCTAAAAATGATTAAAATAAAAATATTTTATGTGGATTTGGAAATAATTAAAGCATTTTTATAAATAATTTACTAAAAAAGATTTCATTCTTGTAAAAAATTAAAAAGGATAAAGGAAAAAATAAATAATCTTTATTTCTCGGAAATTTCCTTCAAAAAATATATATAATATAACTATATTTTATTTTCCTTGTTTGTTATTAATTGATAATTGTATTGGTCAATAATTTTTTCATTAACCTAATTCTCGTTATATTATTTTCTTGTTATGTTTGTTTTTTTTTTTCTTTTCTTTCATTAAAGTTATTCACAAAAAAATAAAATACCAAACGATAAAGTCAATAAATAATAATTAAAACAAAAAAATTCGTCCAAAAATTCAATCATGTCAATTAAACGAATGATAGCTACACTTTAATTCACATTTCACTATAAAGGTACAAACGAATCACTCCTTTTTAGCACTTTACCAAAAAAAAATTTTGGAAATATGTACGTATTGGTTTTCACTTTTTCCGTCCATCCGTCTGTTTACTAAACCTGTACATCGTTAAAGAGAACGCAATGAAATTTTGACAATGGGTAGGTCCCATAAAAAAATTTATTTTGTGGAACAACTTTTTATCACAACTTTTTAGCCCCATCGATTACTAAGCTATAGCCCCTCAAACTTTAAAAAAGTCCTATTTTAAAATGTTTATATCTCATGTTACTTAACATTTTTTCAATTTAAAAAGCCATTCAACAGAATTTTTTTTTACCTTTATATATCATTTATATATCAAGCAAAATTTTTTAAAATTAGCACCTATTTAAATTTACCCTTGTGTGAAAACAAAATTTTGCATGATTTTTCCTTTTTCATTATTCCGGCACATGTGAAATTTTGAGATAAAAAAGAACTTTTAGTATAAGTTTTCTCAAAAAAATTTTTTTACCGTCCCTAACACAATTAGGGCTCAAAAATTGAAAATTTGCTATTTTTAGACACCTACACTGTAACTTAAACACCTATACAAAATTTTATTCGATAAGACATAAAAATAAAAGGTCCAGTAATGTATTTTACGTGTGTTAACGGTTTCTCTTGGTTATATAGCTTTATTGAGATATACCGCCCTCAACATTGCGAAAAACCCCTATTTTCAAATGTATATATGTATAAAACCGCTAGAAGACCGAAAGTTTTCTTACTTTTATAGAACAATATCAAAACTATACAATGTTTTGCAATTTACTATTTAAATTTACCGTTATGTGAAAACAAGATGCTGCTTCCTTCATAATTTTGACAAGACTTTTCTTCCTTCATAACTATGGCATGCTTTTAGTTAAAACCTTACAAATTTAAAAGAAGAAAGATGTTTTAGAATTAGTGTAAGGAATTATATCAGGAATTTTTTTTTACCACCCCCTGTTTAAGAGCTATTAGGGCTCAAAAACTGAAGTTTTGTTATTTTTAAACATACCTGTAATTTCTGTACAAACACCTGTACAATTTTTTTCAAAATAAAAGGTAAAAATTAAAGCTTCAACATTATTATTTTACATATTGTCTTAATCAACTAGAGTTCCCTGAAAATTGATTAAATTGTCTCTTTATTTTTCACATTTTTTCTTATTTATATGAAATTTTAAGAAAATTATAAAATTTTGGTGGAAGGCCCAATTCTAAACAGTTTGTATAGTCATTTGGAAAATGTGCACCTTTAAAAACTGTTGGTTTACATTCTTCCATGTTTTTGTTATTATCAATACACATTAGTTTTTTTTTTTAATGTATGGATGTATGTTGAATAATTTTAGTATAAGACAAAATTTTGTAAACAATTTGTTTCTTGTTTACAAAATATAAGTATAAGAGTTTTATTTTTTTTTGTTTTTTATTGTTTTTTTTATTTTATTTACAATTTTTGTTCGAAAAATCCACTTCTGCGCAAACCGAAAATAATTAGATAGAAAATTTATCATACACACAAAATACATAAAAAAAATATTTGATATATATTTATTCATATATACATATGTATATTTGGTTGATTGGTCAAAAGCATGTTCATATATACATAAATGCTTTTATGTGGATATGAATAAATAAAATACAAGGAAGTAAAAATGTTAAAGGAATGTATACACTGTGATATCATAGTTAACATAAATAAATTTCTGAAAATCAGAAAAGTAAAATTGTAAATTGGTATACGATACGAAAAAAAAGTACCTACTTTAAAATTTTTAACAGAATCACTAAAATCAAGCCGAATCACTATAAATAGGAATGAGCAAACCGTTTCAAGCCAACAATTAAACCGAATCACTAGAATCAAACCGAATCCAGCCAATGAAAAAATTAAGAGAATTGAATTTTCATTTCGTAAACCACCATCAGAAATAATAATTCAACAAGTTGAAGAATGATACCCATAGCAATGCAACAAAAAATTATTTGAACACAATGTTTGGTGTAAAGAAGGATAATTATCCTTCCTTAAGGAAATATTAACAGACAATAAGTCATATAAGTGAGTTATATTTCGAAGTAAAAAGAATAGATCGCAAAAGTTGACCAAAATATGTAAGTTAAGTAAGTGCAAAATACGATTATCTTCTATAAACATAAAAGTGAATGTTTGTCTGTCTGTTTCTGATTTATAAACTCCTAAATTGCTTAGCCGATCATCATGAAAATTTTATATAAATATTTTTGGATACGGGATATATTTTTAGGCTAACCATTTTTCTCTAACGGTCCGCTAAGTTAATACTGTGGTACAAATATTTAAACTTTTTCGATCTAAAATAAAAACAGTTTGACCGATTGACTTCAAATTTTGTATACGTGTTACTCTTTAACAGTGGAGTTGACTATTAACAGATTTGGAATTTCTTAACCCATATCTTTAATTAAAAAACCCATATATTTTATTTATTGAGTGGCGCAGCAACGCGCATCAGGTTTTAGCTAGTACTTTATAAAACTCTTAGACTTTTTTAAGGTACTTAAATGAAGCATAGGGCATTATATACATAACCTTTTCACACTTATATTCAAGATTATATTCAAGACAATATTTCAACTCATTCAATTCGGAAATTATAAATTGACTATTTAAAAAAAAAACAAAAAATTAAAAACCAAAAAAAACCTTACATATAATTAAAAACTACGATTGAAAATTAACAGTGTGTATACATCCTTAAAAAGGATAACAAAATAAAAATTAAATTTCATGCAGAATAACACATTATTTTTTACATGATTATTATTATATTACTGTTGTTATCCTTGAATTGAATGAAGTAATGAAAATTGCAGTTAAAAAATTATATGAATAGCGTATTATTTATAATTTTTTTTTTTAAATATAAGAATAATTTTATAATATTGGGTGTGTATATTTTTTTTTATATTTAATAAATTAAATTCTTTGAAATAAATAATAGTGAAAACAAATATTAAAGAATTCTATAAAGTAACATATGTGAAAATTAAACAAAAAATAAAATAAAAAAATGAAAATACAAACATTTTTTAAGTGAAAATTCATAATTAAGAACACATTAGTTTTGTTTTGTTTTGTTTTGTTTTTTTTTAATATTCTTATAAATAATAAAACTAAAAGTATAAAATTGTTATAGTAATTATTTAAGTTTAAAAAATAAATTGAAATAAAAACAAAAAACATATTGTGTTAATAATAACTATTAAAGTAATACAATATTAAAAAAGACGGTAAGTACATTAAAATGAGAGAATTCGTATATTTACAAAATAAATTTAAAGAAAAAAAAAAAACACACCAAAGGACGCATTTACTTATACCATTAATTTATCGAAAATACACAAAATATCTGTGCAGATTTTTTCCTTTGCAGATAATAGTTCTGTTCCAGTACCCTTTTAATCCAAAAAAAAAAAAAAAAAAAGATGAAATAATGTTAAAATGATATTTTGTTATACATCTATCTATATATTATGTATTTAAGATATTGTATCAGAGATTCTTAAACTAAAGTGATTATGAAAAATTGAAAAATTTTCGAAATTTAAAAAAATTGCTGAGATTAAATTAAAAAAAAAAAAAATCAGGTGTCTCCACCAAAAAATTTTTTTGCTGTAGTTTTTGCTGTCTCCAAAAAAACTTTTTTATCACAATAATTACCTTTCATCCCATCATCATCGATTATAACATTCTATTTAAAATTTGGGACATAACTATTTTATATTTTTTATTTCTTTTTTTTTGTTTTTTTTTTAGTGCATTTCCCTGCCACTTAAATGTAACAAGAAAATTACACAACCTTACCTTTTCAAGCGTGGCTGTAAATGTCGTAAAATTGTATTATTCTTATGACGTGTGTTGGAATCGAACACATACTCCCTCGGTTTTTATAACGTATTTTATACGGTCTTACCCACTAGGTAATCTCACACAACACCTCATGTAGGAGTTGCAAAGAAGCAAACGAAAGTGACAATCTGGAACACTTTCTTTGCAGATGTCCGGCCCTAGCTGGAGCCAGACTTCTCTCACTCGGCAAGCCCTTCTTCCACAATCTCAGCGAGCTTTCTGAACACAAAATCAAAAAACTGATCTTGTATCTGAACCGCTCGGGTTGGATATAAAATCGCAAACAATCTAAAAACACGGGTCACATGAGTGCAGTGGTATCAAAATGGCGCAATCTAGTGCTAATTGAGGCCTTCACGCAGCATCGTGAAGGTCACCGCCATACCTATTACCTACCTACCCACTAGGTCACCGAGTCCCCGTAAATATAACATAACTTTTAAAACAATTTTTTTTTTGTTTTTGCCGTTATACTTTTGCGTCTCAATAGAGTTTTAGAATTGAAAATTATATTTTTAATAATTTTCATTCCCATTAAAACTTCTGTGACCTGTGCATAATTTGCGAAAACCTCGGAATTCAAGTTACTAGCTTAATCAAGAAAGTTATTCATGGTATCGTAAATATATCATCATGCGTAAATATGTTTTATTAAAACACTATTAAAATAAAATAGTCATACTATGAAGAATTTTTAAAATATATGTATGCTTTGTAACTTATTAAAATATTTTTTTTTAAATTCTTTTTGATACATATGCTACTGTCTTTGTTTTATTAAGATAACAGAGATGTATCTGATATGTTGATAGAATGGAGAAATGATGATTCTTTATTATGTTAAATTGTCATTAGATCACATGCATATGTACCAAGATTATATTATTAGTATGCATTACCAAGATTACCAACATTATAATAAATATTCTCAGCGTTTGTAAAAAGCTCAATATTACTCTCTACCAACCGTAGGAGTCCGTTTGTCGCTCAAGATATTTGGTTGCAGTATAGCATAAAGCATTGATTGCTAAAAGTAAATCAATGGACTTCGGTGGTATTTTTTTTTTTAAATAAATTGAAGATTCCTTTCCAAAAGATCAAAAGGTGTTATGCTGATAAATGCTTATTCATCCGATCAATTCCAAATCAATGCTGGTGTTCTTCATGAATCTGTTTTTGGTGTAGCTAAAAAGATACAGCAAGATGTTTGAGTTTAATGCATAAATGTAAACACTTCTTCTAATCTTCTGACCTTCCAATAATATCTACAAATTGTCCATACGACCAAAGATGTAGTATAATGTACAAACTTGGGCGGGAGTCTCAATTACGGTATTGGAATTTCTCGATAAAGTCAAAATAGAGTAATTTGTTTAATAATGTTCTCTTATTCTATTTAACAGAAAAATCTTAATTCCTCCATTTAAAGTTTTCAAAAAGAAACTAAAAAAATCTCACTGCCCACCCCTAAGTAATTCAAATCCTTAGATGAGATGGTGTAATTCAGCATATAGTATTTCGTTAGTGACTTGAATATCGAAAATTTGAAATCATCCACCCTATGTGTTCCCTAAAATTTGGAATGACTACATTTTCAATTTACATAGGTTAAAGGAGATCATCAACACCGTTGTCCATCATATTCCCATACCTAAGCATACCTTAAACCTATTTTTACTCTATAGCAGAATCTCGCCTTGACCAAACATACAATAGTACTGAAGGTCCGCTAATCTATTGTTTGCTCAAAAAGGGAGCTGGTATTAGTGGATTAAAATCCTACACGTTAATAGAAGAATCGCTGTTTGTACTGTTCCTCTTTAGCGTTTTTTGATGATTCTCATCTATCCTAGTAAAAAGAAATTAAATTTTCCTATTTTTTTAAAAGCGTTCAAAATAATTTTTATACCCGTACGATAAGTATCGGGTATAATAAAATTACTCCTCCGTTTGTAACACCTCCAAATAAGCAAGCTAGATATACCTCCAAAGGTATGGATCGGATCAGAATCAAATTCTGAGTCGATTAAGCCATGTCCGTCCGTTCGTCCGTCCGTCAGCACGCTAACTCAAAAAACTAAGAAAGCTAGAATCTTGAAATTCACACAAAATATTCTGGGAGCAATTTGTAGGTTCCCTATTTTTTTTGGTTGAGTTCCGACCAAAACTTCGGGTAGCTCTCGAACAACTAACTTTTAGATATCCACAATTTTTTTGAAATAGAGCCATGAAATTTTAACTGCTGATAGAAATCACAAAAATATTAATTTTTCTGTAGCACCACCCATTAAGGAATTACAGCCCCCCAAAGTTCGAAAAATCTCTATATTTAAATTGTTATAACACAAGCTCTATAAGGTATATCTTCAATCTGAAAATTCCAAACGATAGGTACTATTATGAGCTTTACAAACATGTATATAATAAATATATACTTGTACTATACGGTAACTTAATTTACTGTTATGCGAAACTGAATTATTGCAAAATCCTTTAACCCTTCTATCTTCTAAACGGTTTAAGTTGGAAACTTGACATTTTGACAGAAGTCAGATCTTTGAAAATAAGTATGAGTCATTCAAAATTTTTTTTTGTATCACCCCTCGTTTAGGAGCTGTAAGGGGTCAAAAACTGAAAATTTCCTATTTTTAAACACCTGTAACTTGAACACCTTTTAAATTTTTTTTTGAAGTAATACACAAAAATGAAAGCTTCAACATTATACTCTTATTTCTGTTAACAACTTTTTTTAATAATATAGGGTTACTTTATAATTGACGGAAGTGTTACTTGATTTTTTCAAATTTTCTAACAAATTTCTTTAACGAATTTTTTGCATTTTGTTTATAAATTGAAATTGTTGAGGATATAATGCCTAGTATATAAAAATGTAAATAAATAAATAACATAACGGTTGCTTGAAGCATTTTTATTTATATAATATTGATATACATACATACTTATATAATATCATGTTTATTTATATATCGTATATGTCACTGATGAATGAATGATAAGAGTATAGATGTATATTATATAGCGCCGTATTTACATACATATATGTATTTTATTGTACTTATAAGAAATTATTCTATGAATGGAAATATTTTTAAAGAAATATTGCAATGTATGGCCATATACTTATAACAATATAAATATACTATGTACGCATTAATATAATATAATATTTAAAATTATATTTACTATTTTGTACTTAGTAAATTTAATATACATTTACCGATTAGTATTAAATGGTACTATAGAATATTTGAAAAAGTTTTGGATTGATAATCGTTATGTGGAAGGTTAGAATCTGCTTTTGAAGAATGTACATATAAACATATAGTTTGAATATATATGCAATCCATAGTTCTAGAAATTATAAAATTCAACCAAATTATTTTAAAATACTAAAATATTAAAAAAATAATATTGTAAGCAGAGTGACAGGCTGTGAACATACTAACGGTTCGTACGGGTATCTAAGAGTTAACAAAGGCAACTGTATTCTTTCTCGTTTTTTTAAACAAGTATCTTTTTATTTTTTACCCGTTACTGTTTTAAAGTTTTTAATATTATCAATTCTGTTAGTCTTCAACTTTAATATTTTTTTTTTTACGAGGGACGGTGGGAAACTTCAAAAGTCACTCAAAGGACCTGCACGCGCTTCCACTGAATAATGTTCTACTCTAACCGACCAAAACCACCCCCTTTAAAACCAAACTTTAGGATGGGTCCTTTAATACATAATAATATAATGTACAGCTCGGTTTTGGGGAAAAGGATGAGGGTAGGATTTCTTGGGATTAAATTGGATAAAATTGGGATAAAATTGGATTTATAATAATTGGAATTATGGAGAATGAAGGGAAAAATTTGGATAGTTATTTTGAAGAAGGATGTTAATGTTCTTCTTGAATTTCGTTATATCGTACACAAATGAAAATACAAATTGAAACCAAACAAAAGCAATTAATTTAAGTGCAATTAATTTAAGAAACACCCTGTATACACATTTTTATATGATAAATTTATATATAAATAATATATACATAATTATATAATTGTTTTAATCAATTTATGACCTACATACATAAAATATACACACATCTATATATATTAGAAATTGAAATATTGAAATGATAATAATTTTTTTATTAAAATGATAAATTTTTATTAAATTTTTTCATTTTCAATTATATTCAATTAAATTATGTCCAATAATTCAATTTTATTCAATACTTTTATCATAAAAAAAAATTAATTTTATTTTATTTTTATTTTAATTTAATATTTTTAGTTGATTCCGCGACGTTTTATTCATACGTTAGACACCCCCAAAAAAAAAAAAGGAAAATATTAAAAGTTAATTTCGAAATCGAATACAATTTTAAATAAAATGCAAACATTTTGTAGAAAGGTAACACCACTTACAATTTAAGAAAAATCACCTATAATTAATATTCGAAAATCTGTAATTAAATTTATTTAATTTTTTTTTTTTTTTTGTTTTGGTTGCAATTTATACATCAGATATCAAATTGAATTAAAATTTTTATTTCATTTTAAACTTCTTTAATTGCACATTTTGGGTGTATTTCTTTTATATATTTTTTTTTTTTTGTTTTTGCGTAATTTTTATCTAAAATTTCTTATTCGATATTAAAAAAATCGAAAACTTTGTGGTTATTTTTACAATATGTTTTTTTTTTTGTTTTTTTGTTTTTTTTTTTTTTGTGAAACCTGTGTAATTAAAGTCATAAAATTATTATTTATTCAACATATGTGTGCTAAATGATATTTTATTTTAAAAAGGAAAAAGTATGAAAAGTATTGTAATAATGAACTTCTACAATCAAATTAATTAAATGAATGAATGGTAAATTTCCCATTAGTGTCTAATTCATGTTACTATATATAGTGAACGTTAATTAATTTTAAGAATTTCTTGAATTAATGATTAAAAGAGATTAAAGTTTGAGTAAATACGAAAACCAATCAACAAACAGAAGTTCAAATACAACTAAGTCAACATCAAAAGATCAAAAATCAATCAAAAATTCGAGATTTTTTTTGGATAGTGTTGAACTTTAACCAACCAAAACCAACCCCTTTAAAACCAAAATTTAAAATTGGTTCTTTAATACATTGTGATATAATGTACAGTTTGATTTTGGGGAAAAGGCAGATGAGAAAAGAATTATTTGGGAAATTGGGTTTGGATAATATATTTTTATAAAGATACAGCCAAGTGGAAGGCCATTTTACATTCGGATGTTGGCCTAAAAACTAATTTAACTTTATTGTATTTTGAATTTATTTCATGTTTTTTCTGACACTGATAATACAATTGGCATATGTATGTTTTTTTTGTTTTTTTTTTTTGTGGATTATACACAACGATTTAAAGTCAATCGTATACAATACTCCCATTTTAGTTTTTATTTTTTATTACACAGCATTAAATTTTAATACCATAAAGAATTAAACCGCAAATGGAATAAGTTAATAAAACATAAAATTAAGAAAGAAAAAAAAAAAAAAAAAAATTTATTTAATTACTTCTTTAAAAACCGCAATAAGAGCACTTTTCAAAATTTAAAATATACAATTTTATTTTAATTAAATACTAATTATTGAATCATTTATTTTTCAAAACAATCAATTTTAGAGAATAAAAACCGATTTAATTAAAGAAAAAAAAAATTAAACAAAATTATAATTTATGATGTTTTTAAAATAAGAGGTTTTTTTTTTTTTCTTTCCTAAAAATAAAACAAAAAAAGTGATTAATAATTAAATATTTTTATGAAATAAAAGCATAATAAACGGATACATAATATATAATTTTTACAGGATGTTGTATTAGTTTTAAAATAGTTAAACAGTTTAATTAATTTTTTTTTTTCTTTAATTATAAACTGAGAAATTATAGATACAGAAAAAATTTTCTATATATAATATCGGTTATTTTAACATTTTTGTGAATGAGTTGGAAGTACGAAATTCAATTTTCAAAATACCATTTACATAATTCCAAAAAAAAATTTCAGAAAAACAAATCCCACAAAAACAATTATAACAAAACAAATTATTGAAACCCTGATTTTAAAACCATAATTATAAAATCCCTCCTAATTCAGAATCTTACATATACATATATACAAATATTTTGTAAAAAACGTATATACCTATGATTTTTAGAATTAAAAATCATAGGTATATACGTTTTTTACAAAATATTTGTATATATGAATTGAATAAGAAATGCATACACACATATATATAAATATTATGGAAAAGGGGAGGTAAACCCTGATCTTACAATCACTTATAAAATTCCTTCTAATGATTTTATTACATGTATATTATGTAATTATGTAATTATATATTTATATATAATAGTATATATATATCTATAGTAATAGAACATTTCCTTATGGTAATTATTATAAATTTTTTTTTTTCGAATTTTTGTTTTTTGAATTTTTTTTTCGGAATTTTTTTCGTTATAGGAAATTTGTTTTTTTTTTTTGTATTTATGACACCGTCCCTTTTCTATAATAGTTACCCTTTACTTATATTTTCTTTTCTCGTTCTAATAAAGATTACAACCTATATCCTGTTGCTGTTCATAACTTAATAAACGAGATAAACAGCTTCTTTTTTCCCCTTAAACACTAGACTCCTTTTAGAAAATTCTTAAGATGGATTCTTAAGAATTGCTTTATTGACTCCAGATTGATTTCAGATTGACTCAAAGTTAAGAAATACAAATTTTACAAATTTTACATTTAAGACACACAATATCACCTTTTTCTTAATATTGCTTTCTTCTTTTTCCTTCATACACATTTTGTGAAGACAGCCTTCAATGGTGAGGACAAACTTCAGTGGTAAAGATGAAGTAGTGAAGTAGTGACACCTAAAGTTGAAAATTATCATGGAAAATTAATTATTTTTATAAATAAAAATCAACAGAAATGTAGTCCGTTGCCTTATGATTGCGAATTTATTACAAATCTAAGTAATCAATTAACTGAAGTTTTTACTATACAGTTGTATAAATCTGAAGAGTTAATTACAATTAAAATTTAATATCTGTATATATCAAAAAATGTTTAATTATTGGCAATTGCAATTGAAAACTCCTGATCATACCTTTCCTATTTATTTAAACCGTATAAAATGAAAAAAATACACTTCTGAAAAATTATAAAGTTAAAATATATCAAAAATACTAAAAAATAATATCTACTTTAATTATTTAAAACAAACTGCGTAAATTATATGAAAATTATTTTATATTCCTGTATACACAAAGATTAAAAGAAAATAAATAAAAAGTGACAGAATTATACAAGTACAAATAATAATTTTATTTGTAAAATATCAATTTTTCAAAAAAAAAATTACAACATGCTTCCAAATTCCAGTGTATTACAGATTTATTCATTTTTCATTATTGAATCTTAAGTTACATTTAATTCGTGTTTATTTCTATGATGCACTTATACGATATACACATGTTACCAGATTGAATATAATGAGATTATTATTATTTTTGTTAAAGATAACCGTCAAATAACCTATGTGTATTGTAACATGCAAACAAATTTCATAACATGATTTTTATCATGTTTTTTGTATATGATAAAAATCAGAATAATTTGTTTTTCAACATTTTTATTATAAAAAACAAAAACAAATTACAGTATATATGTTGTATTTATAGATACATGTGTATTAAAAGTTCTAAGCGCAATCATTTTTTATAAAAACATGATATTTCTTTTAATCAACGGATATAAGCTGGTATATTTCAAAGAATCAATCAGTTTAATATATGGTATAGAATTACAAAAGAAAAGAATTTATTTGATTTAATGAAATGAAAACAGGTGTATAGACACTAATAACTTACAATAATTCTCACCTCCCAGTTCATTTGAAATTCTTAAAAAGTTTTTAAAAACCTCTGCAAATTGCACCAAAGTAAAAAAAAAACAAGTAAATGTAACAGTAAGTCGATGCAACCGACTTATTAATACCCTACACCTGAATAATTCGAATTAAATTAACAATCCATAAGTGTTTTTGGCAGCTGCTTGAACTTCTTCCCTTTTCTGTCTTATTCAACTCGAATTTCAAGAACGTAAAAGAGGCATCCGCTTGGGATATGCTTGACACCCTTGTATAAAATTTTAAGTTTCTATCTTAATTATTTTCGGAGATTGGTAGTCCTTGGGATGTTTGTGTCAGCTACCCGAATTGCCACTCCAATTCATCGAATCCATCTCAGGAACATAAAGAAAACTTGCCAGAACACCATTCTATTAAATTTAAAGGTGCTACTTTTGTTGGTTTTGGAGATATGCTCGTTGCTCTTGTGCTCGTCCGGAAGTTTCCAAAATACGAACCCATGGTTCAAATTCTTTCAAATATCAGTTTCCAATTTTACAGAAAAGGAAACATAACAGAACACCTTTGTACTAAAAATAAAAGTTCTATCTTTGTTGGTTGTGGAGATATACTCGTTTGCTCTGGGGCTCGTCCGGAAGCTTCCAAGATTTGAACCCATGGACCAAATCCTCACAAATTTCAGAAACATAAATCAAACATGAAGGAACACCATTCTGCCTAATTTAAAGGTTATATCTTTGTTGCATTTGGAGATAATATCATTTGCTCTGAGGCTCGTTCGGAAGCTTTCAAAATCCGAACCCAAGGACCAAATCCTCTCAAATTTCAGAGGCCTAAATCATACATGAAAGAACACCATTATGCCAAAAGTAAAGGTTATATATTTGTTGTTTTTGGAGATAATCTCATTTGCTCTGGGGCTCGTTCGGAAGCTTCCAAAATCCAAACCCATGGACCACATCCTCTTAAATTTTAGAGACATAAATCAAACTGGAAGAAACATCATTATAAAAAATTTAAAGGTTCTATCTTTATTGGTTTTGGAGATAATCTCGTTTGCTCTGGGGCTCTTTCGGAAGTTTCCAAAACCCGAACCCATGGACCAAATCTTCTCATATTTCAGAGACTTAAATAAAACATGAAAGAACACCACCCTGCCAAATTTAAAGGTTATATCTTTGTCGGTTTTGGAGATAATCTCATTTACTCTGGTGCTCGTTCGGAAGCTTCCAAAACCAAACCCATGGACCAAGTCCTCTTAAATTTCAGAGACATAAATCAAACACGAAAGAACACCATTGTACCAAATTCAAAGGTTCTATCTTTGTTCGTATTGGATATAATCTCATTTGCTCTGCGGCTCGTTCGGAAGCTTCCAAAATTCGAATCCACGGTTCAAATTCTTTCAAATTTAAACCCATGGCCAAATCCTCTCAAATTTCAGAGACTTAAATCAAACATGAAAAAACACCATTCGGCCAAATTTAAAGGTTATATATATTTGTTGTTTTTGGAGATAATCTCATTTGCTCTGGGGCTCGTTGGGAAGCTTCCAAAATCCAAACCCATGGACCACATCCTCTTAAGTTTTAGAGACATAAATAAAACTGGAAGAAACATCATTATAAAAAATTTAAAAGTTCTATCTTTATTGGTTTTGGAGATAATCTCGTTTGCTCTGGGGCTCGTTCGGAAGTTTCCAAAACCCGAACCCATGGACCAAATCTTCTCACATTTCAGAGACTTAAATAAAACATGAAAGAACACCACCCTGCCAAATTTAAAGGTTATATCTTTGTTGGTTTTGGAGATAATCTCATTTGCTCTGGGGCTCGTTCGGAAGCTTCCAAATCCAAAACCCATGGACCAAATCCTCTTAAATTTCAGAGACATAAATCGAACGGGAAGGAACATCATTGTACAAAATTTAAAGGTTCTATCTTTGTTGGTTTTGGAAATAATCTCATTTGCTCTGGTGCTCGTTCGGAAGCTTCCAAAACCCAAACCCATGGACCAAATCCTCTTAAATTTCAGAGACATAAATCGAACGGGAAGAAACATCATTGTACAAAATTTGAAAGTTCTATCTTTGTTGCTTTTGGAGATAATCTCGTTTGCGGAGATTATCTCCAAAAGCCGGAATCATTCGGAAGCTTCCAGAATCCGAACCCATGGACGGATTTTGTCCAGATTCGAACTTAGCCTTTCTTTCGTAATTAGTAACCTACTATATAAATTTCATCAAGATAGCATCATTATTTTTTGAGTTATCGTGCGTACGGACGGACGGACGGACGGACATCGCTAAATCGACTCCGGCGGTGATCCTGATTCAGAATATATATACATGTCTATACCTAACTCGCTTCCTTTTGGTGGTTACAAACACCATACCAAAGTTAATATACCCTATACTTTAAGTGTAGGGTATAAAAAGGTATACCGAATGGGAAATTAAAGAAAAATCGAAAAAAAAAGAAAAGATTAAAATTCCTCTCCTACAGATGACAAAAGAATTAAATAAAGGATTATGAACTAAATAGATAACTGAAATAAAATTTCAACTTATTTTAGGTTTGCTTCATTATCTTTTACGTCAAAATCTAATGGGACAAAACCTTCCATACAAAATCTTGCTTTCGAAAGTTTTTTAAAACAAAATCTACTAGGACAAAATCTTGTATGTAATTCAGAAGGTCACATATTCTTATATATAAATATTCTGGAAAAAGCGGCAAACCTACTTTTGAAATACAACTCGAAAATCCCTCAGAACCATGCTTTTGAATCCAACTCTAAAATCCTCCTTAACTATTTATTTATACATACTTTAAAAACAAAGCCACAATCTATTCCTTTAAAAATATTTTGCAAGATTTTGTCCGTGAATGCAAGATTTTATAAAGATAGATTTTGTAATGCAAGATAAAAAAAAAGAAAACAAGATTTTGTCGCAGGTTGATTTTGTCGTGCAGGATTGTGATCCGCTCCCCTTATTTTACTTTGGCTGATTAAAAATTTCAGAAAAATTTAATTAAACAAAGCAGAATATGTAAAATCAAAGCATTTAAAGGAGTACATTGGTCCTAAAAAAACTATAAAAACAATTTAGAATTTATTGTGACTTGCACAAAATTTGTAAATTTTCGTAGAATTTTATATGTATCAAAAAATTGAAAATCAGGAGACGCTTTCTTCAATTTTAAGGATAATAACTTATGTAAACATAATATATGTAAAAATATAATGTTGGAGGTTAATTTTTCCGATTTCCTTTGAAAAAACTTGTATAGTTGACTTGTACAAGTTACAGAATTACAGATAACTAAAAATAGAATTATAGAAATATATATATATTTCTTACGCCTAATATTTCTTAAACAGGAGACAATAAAAAAATTAAAATTTCTGAGTTAACTTATATCCTAATTTCAGAAGATCTTTTTTCGTTTACAATTTCAAGGTTCTATAACTAGAAGAGTGCCAGATAAATGAAAGAAACAAAATTTTCTAAAATTTTATTTTTACATAACGGTAAATTTAAATGTACTACATTTCAAAAATTGTATTATTTTGATATTGATTTACAAAGCTAATAAAATAGCCTCTTGTTTGCGCTCTCTAGATTGAAAAATTTTAAGTTATAAACTTATATA
The DNA here is from genome assembly GCA_947095535.1 of Poecilobothrus nobilitatus. Taxonomy (NCBI): domain Eukaryota; kingdom Metazoa; phylum Arthropoda; class Insecta; order Diptera; family Dolichopodidae; genus Poecilobothrus; species Poecilobothrus nobilitatus. The sequence goes on from OX352773.1 coordinate 161,283,145, forward strand.
TATGTCAAAATATGACTATTTTTGAATTTTGAGAGGCTGTAGCTCTGGAACCCTATATAACTAAGAAAAGCCGTTAACATATGTAAAAAAATATATTATTAGAACTTTAATTTTTTTTATTACCTATTACTAACGCTAAATTTGTACCGGTATCTGAAAATAGCAAATTTTTTCTGGTGGGTGGCTTATTTATACTCTGAAAGCTAATTCCGATCTTCACTTCAAATTTCAATTTTCTATCTATTTTCCCCCAAAATTTTAAGATTTTATCTCAAAACGCTTCAGGGATACGAAGTAAACAAAATCTTGTAAAATTTTGTTTTTAAATAACGGTAAATATTTAAATACCAAATTTTAAAAAAAATTGTATAATTTTGAAATTGATTTGTAAATTTAAAGAAATGTCCTGTCGTATGACGTTTTTTGCCAGATTTAAAAATAGGGATTTTTCAAACTTTGTGAACAGTACCTCTGTAATGGTTGAGGCTACAAAAGTTGTTTTACAATAGGAGACCTATTCATGGTTGTTCTATAGTAAAAAGTGTATAAGTTTTGTAAATACAGCATCGGCATCGGACGGTTATAGTGAAACAGTGAAATTTCAAAAATGTACTCGAAAAATATATTCTCTTAATAATTTGAATGTCTCCAACCAAGAGAATGTATAAGACAGATTAAATTAATTATAAAATTTTATTATTTCTTTCACACGAATTTTTTTTTTTTTTTTTAATGCGTTTCTCAGCCACATAAATTGTGAACGGGAAATTACATAGCCTTTCTTGTTCAGGCATGGCTGTAAGTGTCATAAGGGAGAATAACTCTTATACGACGTGTGTGGGATTCGAACCAACACTCTCTCGGTGTTTACACCGTATTTTATACGCTCTTACTCATTAGGTTATCGAGGTCCCTTTCACACGAATTTACAATCACTATACTAGAAGTTCTGTTAATAATTAGAATTTTTCAATTCAAGGACTTCTTCAAAAAAAAAAAAAATACGTACCTCTGTCTTTGATTTATTTTTTTTCGATTTTTTTTATATTATAATATCAACTAATACATTTTACGTTTTACATAAATAGCTATCATTTCGAAATTCTAAAACATCATCTGGATCGAATAAAGGCAAAAATAATTCAAATTCCGAATTACAAGTTTCAACATATTCGGTAATAAACGAAAAAGAATTATTACAACAATTCATTAGTAAAAGACCATTAGTTGTTGCTCTAAGCGGGTAAGCTAATACATAATAATTTAACTATTTTTTTTTTTTTTTTTTTTGATTAATAATTTATTTATTTTTATTTCAGTTTCATTACAGTGGAATTGAGATTAAGTAATATACATGGTAAGTTTTACAATTAAAATTAAATTTAGAACAACTTAATTTAAATTGTAATTAGAATTTAATGATATTTCAAATGTAATTTACATATAGCTTCAATTTCCTAAACCGATAAGTTATTATAATAAGATATTTTCGATAAGCTTTTTGTATATTATGGTCGTTGATATATGATTTAAAAGGAATAGGTTAAATTACCTATAAAATAAGTGTTAGAAATAAGTAATAGAAAAATAAGAGAAAGAAATTGGAAATTTTTGTCCAAATACCTACTGTAATACAAATTATCTAATTTTACTAGATTTTAAGAGGAAATCATAATATTTTGAATTAAATTTCCTGTGGCCTTTATTTTATAACTTTTTTTTACTTGATAGGATAAAATATTTTTAGAAAAAAAGTACAAGTTTTTTGAAAAATTAAATAAAAGTTCCAAAACATGTGAAAAGGACTCGTAAATATTCTTTGAGTTTATGACTTTATTCATTATGATTTTATTTTAAAAAATGGGGTAAATACAGTATTATATTACACAAAAATATAAAAAGAAAATGTTAAATATAAATTTTAAAAACTTATGATTGTCAGATTTTTTTTAAATAAATTGAAGCTGCGATAAGTACTCTTACAAGTTACAACCTATCGCAGCTTTGATACAAGGGTAAAAGCATGTTTTTAATTGAAGTGTTTAAATTGAAGCATTGCATTGATCATTGATAAACGATAACATCATCGAGAAAGTTTTGTTATATTGTCTTTTCTCTTATCGGCTATAAAAAATAAGTAGTGCGTCTGTCTGTTAAAAAAAAAAATTAACACCGTTTAAAATTGAGAAAAAATTTGTTTATACTATGGCTAGATCTCATAAAAATATATACATGTTGTGGAATAACTATTGTATACAACCTCACCCATTACGGAGTTTAAACTCTTCAAATTTCAAAAAAATCCCTTTTTCAAAATATTTTTATTTTTAGTTCTGCTTAAGATTTTTTCAATGTCAAACGAAAGGAAATTTTTTAGTATCTAAAAATTTTAAGTATTAGTTTAGTATAAATTATATAATTTTTTTGCAATTTTTGGTATATAAATTTATTAATATGTAAAACGATCATGTTGTAAAATACTTTACACTTCCGTATCTTACGGAGAACCATTTTTACGCTTTTACGGAGAAAAATTTTTGTAAATTAGCATAAATTATAAGAAACAATATTTGTATTTCGCCCTATATAAGAGCCATTTGTGGTTAACTTTCAATATTTTTACACAGCTATCATTTGAACACCTTTACCTATATGCAAAATTTATCATAACTAGGACATACAAATTGAAGCTCCAATAATATGTTAACAGCAATTATATATACAGGCCTACCTTAAAATAAAGAATATATCACTTGATTTTTCATAATACAAAAATAGAGAAGAAAACCTATATGCTCTTATTGATCATCTCATTGACATTCTTATCACTTATCGAAGGTTCAATATAAACGCTGCACCCTTAAAAATTTGAGATTGAACTTTAAAAAACTTGTTTTTTTTTTTTTTAAATAAAGTTTAAGTTCATTTGAACTTTCTAATATTATTTTTATTTTAAATTTCCGAATCAAGAAATTATGATTTTCATATTGTCAACATTTAAATAAATTATTGAAATTCAATATCTTCATTTTATTTTTTCGATATTAATTGAATAAATAATATCGTTCTATAAATAAATAAGATTTTATTAATTCTGTTATAATATTTTATTTTCAATTTAACTTTTTCATTAATATTTTCAAAATTATTGATTAATCCCGGAAATCATTATTTAATATTCTTTCTCTCTTAATATCTAAACATAAAAACAAAATTAAAAATCGTTCCTCCAAAAAATTATTAAGTCATGCATTCAGCATGTCATAATGTCAAATGAAGTTATATTTTATGATACTCTTGAAATCATTAATCCAGAAAAAAAAAAAAAGAAAAATATCTTAAACTCTTCCAATCAAAGAAAATTGAAAGCATTTAAATAAAAGGAAAAAAAAAATTTGTTATAATGGCACCCTTTACCCTTTAGAAGGGAAAAGATACACAAAAAAAAAACAAAAAACACTTAATAGTATCTAATTCCCTATATGAGTGAGTGCAAATCGTCTAGACATAAAATTTAAGACGTAAGTTACTTGATCCATGACTGAGTCGATACCGACAACAACTTAGTAGAGAAACAAAAAAAAAAAACACAATATACAATAAAAAAAAATAAAAATGAATTGAACGGATTACCAAATGGATTTTCAAGATTTGAAGTTCAGTCATGATCAGAAAGTTATGGAATTACTTTTAAAAAAACGATGATCTTAAATTGGGAATATTCTATGGAATTGTGTTAATTTTTATTTTTCAGAAAAAATTAGAAAATTTAATAGTGTGAAAATTTTTAAAATTAATATTATACTTTGGGTTTATAATTAATAAAATCTTAAGATACTTTATTAAGTATGTATAAAATTATACAGAGAAAAATTTAAATAAAAACTTTAAATCCAAAATGTTTTCATAATTATGGTAAATTGTAATTCATGTTTAATTTGTTTTTCAAAATATAAAAATTTAGAAAATAGTCCGATATTAATTAGAAAAACAATTGATAAAAATTTAAAAACCAATTTATTTTCTATCAATAATAAAAAAGGTATTTATAAATTTGAAACTAAAAAAAGTTTTTCTTGGAATGAAAAATTTGGAAATTTTTTAAGAAATAAATCAAAAAAAATCAAAAATCAAGATATTCTTTTAAAACATAAGGGACATTGTACAAAAAATTTTACTGAAGGACGTTATAGTCGAATTAGAAAAGAACGTAAACTACATAAAAATATTTTAAATGGTGAGTTATACTTTTTTTTAACACGTTTTATTAACTTCTAGATAAAAATGTTTAATAAAAGATTACGCAATATAGGAAATAACGTGTTGCTTGTAAAAATACTTGTAAAAAATTAAATTGGAAATGCTCTGGTACTTGACTGTTGATTTTAAAATTATTACTTTAGATATTGACGTTTTTGCGAAAGAATAAAACAGGATCAATTTAGTCTTGATCTAGAAAGAAACTAATATTATCTGTAAAGGAAGATATAAGGTATCAAATGGTAGTTAAGTGTCATGAACATTGAACATGACCATAAAGTTCTTTTTTCTTTTTAATTTTGTCTTCAATTGTCATTTCATTTTTGATGTGCGAAATTATGACATTTTTATACATATAATGAAATATAGTTTAGTATTTTTAAATCACAAATTTTGATTAAAATGTAATTTCATCAGTTATCCATAAATTCAAGTGCTTAAAACTATTTTATTTTAATGTATTTAAAAACTTTATTGTTGTCATAACTTCTTAGCATATGTATAGTTATACACAGTGTTGATAATTTTTTGACGAAATAATGTCAAATAGTGTTATTGTATTTTTAAAATGTCTATTAATGACACAATTAATATGTGAATTTCTTAAAAGCGGCAAAATTTAAAGATAATTAATGATACAGTAATATTTGGTGGCGATGCAAGTTTATCTTATAAGGCGAATATTTATGACGTTTCCAAAAATTTTAGTGTTAAATGTTTTAAAGTCAGCTCTAATTCAGAATCTCGAATATATACATCTATATATATATATATATATTTATATATATATACAATATAGATATTTTGGAAAAGGGAAACCCTTTGTTTCGTAACTAACTCTAAAATCCTTTCCAATTTTTAACATTTGAATGTATTAAACAATCAACTGTATATGATTATTCTGGAAAAAACGGAGATCTTGATTTCGTAACCAACTCTAAAATCTTTTCTAATTTCGAATCTGGCATGTATATTACATATATATATACGTTAATAAATTAAATGAAGTTATGCATATGGAAATAATATCTTCGAATGGATACGAAAGTGATACTAATATTGAGTGTATCAGTAACTATGATGACTTAGGACATAGCAGACCACTCTTATTCCCAAAATTTATTGTTATGCCAAATTCCCATATGGCATATGGTTTAAATAGTCTAATAAATCCACATGAACTATAAACAATATTTCAAAAGGAATTAATACCATATTCCTGTGGGAAAAAATATCGTTCGTTCACCTAAAGTTCTTCCCATTATTTATTTATTTTTTCTCTTATTATTTTATAATATTTAACAATAATTAGTGTCAATATTGTTTTGACAGGTTAAAAAATAAAAAGAAAATTTAATTTTTATTTAAATGCAAATTGATCGTATATGCATAATAAATAAAGTAAATTAAATATCAAAATATTTGAACTCAATTAACCGAAATAGACATGAAGTCAATTCCATTAAGTAAAAATGTATTCCAATTTTTTTGTTAAAGATTTTTTTTTGATTTGGTTTTCTTTTTTTTTTTCGTTTTATTTTTTGTTCCGAAATTTACATTCCATTTAGTAATCAGATTAAGTAGAAATTTGAAATAAAATCTGTCTTCTTTTTTTTGTTCTTTGTTTTTTTTTTTTTGAAGGGTGATCATTGATGAGTGATCAATAAAATATTGAAACATAAAAATCGATTCATGTAATGTTCTAATAAAGCGATAAACAGAAAAATACAATAAAATTTTAATATTATAAAAAATTATTGTTATATTATTACTGTATATTGTAATATAGTTACATAATATAGTTAAAATCATTAAAGATATCAAATTGTAAAAATTCAAATAAAAATGCAGCAATGCGTAGTTTTTATGTTTTAAATATAATCATTTTAAACATAACCTTAAATTGTCACTATATATGTATTGTGTGATTTACAAAATATTTGTGTTACTAAAGTCTTTGCAGACATTTTACAAAATTCTGCTTCATATTGTTAATTTTTGTTCAAATGGCAGGTTAAATATCAATGCTTAATCACACTACGATCAGATTATAGCGAGTTAAATATTACATTAAATAATATATAAAATTTATAATTACTTTTGTACAGATTGGTACAAAATAAATAAATAATTAATGAAGATTTAAAAAGAAAACAAAAATTCAAACTCATATATGATAACTTTTTTTTAATTACAAATAATTCTAATAAAAATGCACTCACTTTTAATACTGATATTATGTGTAAGTTTGCAATTTATAAAAAATTTTTCTTCAAAGTTTAGTTAATATATTATTACATAAACATCTCTAAATGGCAAAAGAGTGCGCGTCAGGTGTTGCTGTTTTGGTTGCTTTTTCCGACAATTGCTCGACCCTTATAAACTATAGCCGCCATTCAGTCAAATCACACGAGTATTTATGAGGAACATAATACTCTTCGTTTCATATCCTCTTTCCATCCTCCACAAAATTAGTTTATAGGGAAGAGGGTATGAAACGGAAAGTAAAACGTTCTTCATAAAGATTTGTGCGTCTTGGCTGATTGGCATTGGTCATCTTCTACAATAGAAGAGCGTGCATTGCAATTTTTATTTCTTTGAAATTAACTAAAGCTAACTTGATTTTCCAATTGAACAATGTTTTCTTAAATAATAAATTCGAAGAAAAATTCTAAAGAACTACCGCTTCTAAAAGTTAGAAAAAGCCCTCTTTTCAAAAGTGTAACTTAGATTCTACTTAACATTTTTTCATTCTATAAAAATATCAAATATTAGAATATTATTATTTAGATTTAAAAAGCGCACGTATCAAAATTATTAATTTTTTTCCAAAATATTATTTAAATTTACCGTTATATGAAAACAAAATTATACAAATTTATACAAAAATTACAAATTTTGGTACAAGTCACAATTCTTATATTGTTTTTATTGTCTTTTCGAAAATGTGAGCCTTTAAAAACTTTTAATTTTACATAATTGCCATATATTTCTTATAAAATCAGGACGAAAATATAAAAAAAATTATTTAAATTGCAAAAAAAAAAAATAGAATAAAGAATGCCCATTTAAAAAAATATATATATATATATATATCTTCTTTCTCACTTACATATTTCTATCTTTTTCTTCATTAAAAGCTCTTTAAAAACTCATCCCTATAAATAATATGGTACATTTCATTCTTTAATTATTTTTTATGAATTTAATATGTGTACCTACACATATACATAGCTACATATATATTATAGTAAAAAACAAAATTATATTGTCTATATGTGTTCATCTCAATTTATATATATATACATAATACATATTCATATACATGTATAAAAATTTGTAGAAATGTTTTATATTCTTCTATTTCCGGTCTTAATATTTAAATATTATTATTATTATTTTTTTTTTTTTTTTTTTTTTTTGTTTTTCAAGTTCTTCTTTTTATTTCATTGTTATGTTTTTTTTTTTTGTTTTATATATTTTCAAAAAAAAAAATTATTCACTTTATGGAATTTGATCAATGGTTACAGTTGAATAATTTATTGTCACACTAAAATGAAGCCGATCCTTTATCTTTTTCACAATATGTATATATACATATATATATATACCTTCAAAATAATCATATCACAATACATATATGTAATTATATACAAAACAATATTAATTTATATGTATAAATGTATGTCTATATATATATATATATATAATCAATATACAATAGAAAAGAAATCGCATAATACATAATATAATGATTCCTGCAATTTTTGTAATAAGGTAAAGCTATTAATTGTCAATCAATTGGTAAGTCATTTTTTGTTGTAATTTTTTTTTATATTTGTATTTTGTTGTCCGAAAAAAAAAAAAACAACAATAATTAAAATATAAAAAAAAAAAAAAAACAACAAAAAATGATCTCAACTCTCTATAACATATTAAATGAAAAAATAATGAAATTGTAAAGGTAGCACCCATAACTATTAAATTCGATATACTCCCTATAATTTAAATAGAGTATTTATATATTATATTATTTATTAACTACAATATTATAGATTTATAAAACAAGTGAATAAATATTCAATTATTTAAAAAAAAAAAAGTACATAAAAAAAACGAAATAAATGCGTGTCAAAAACCAATTTGTAATTTAAGTTTAGTTTTTTTTTTTTTGTTTTTTTTTTTTCAAAATGAATGAATTGAAATAGGTAAATCTTTTTATTTTTTATTTAATACCACTTGTTTTATAAATTAAATTTTTTTTTATTTTTTATATATGTATAATAAAGTTTTAGGTATTTAGATCAAGGAAATTCTTTTTTTTATTTTCTAAAATGTATATTGATTGAAATTTAATCTTGGATATTAAAATAATTAATTAAATTCAAAATTTGCTACACCCACAACAAAACAAAAATCAAAACTTTAAAATATTTTAAAATAAATGAATGTTTCTATTTTTGTTTTCCTTTTCACTCATATTTAAGGGGTATAGCGCATCCACTAAGCAATATATTATTCATATTTGACTAAGGTTCAGTTTCGGGAATCATTAATTTCAGTAAGCCGTTAATTGATCGAATGTACATATCTATTATTAAATTAATATTTTCATATACCTTAATATTTATAATTTATATTTTCAATAAATTTAACTAATAGTAATTTAAAAAAATATTTAAATTTTTAATTTGATTTAAATTAGAATTTTAGATTTCAAAACTTTTTTTCAAACTTCTGAGTTATCATTATGATTTTATTTATGTTAGCATAAAATGTTCAAAATATCCTGTTTTTTTTTTTTTTTGTTAAACAAAAGTTTATTACTATATTCTTTGAAAATATATCACTATTATAAAAACAATATGTATATTGATTATATATGTATATATGTACTAGGGGTTCTGTAACTGGTGTGTAAGTATATTTTACCGTAACATCTTAATTACAAAAAATTAGTATGGGATACAAAATTTCAAAAGATTCCAAAAGAGAACAAAAAAAATCATGATTCTAAACATATGTATATATGTAACATATATGTAAAAATCGTATCCAAATATGTTCTGGTATTCAAAACTTAGCGGAATGTCATAATACGTAGTATGTGGCTGAAAACTACTAAATTATAATTACATATAATATTAATTATTTACTTTTCAAAATTTATTTTATTGTAACTTTTTTTTTTACATAGCTTTGATTTTCCATTGTGTTTGAGTTCATGAGTTCATGCCTTTGAAAATTTTACAAGTTTTTACAAAAGTCTTCACATAAAAGTGTAAACTGATCCTGCATCGTAAGATCAAAGGATCGGTGGAAATTATTGGCAAAAATTGTTGTTATTTCATGTATATGCAAATATTATACAGCAATAATATTTTATCGAATAAACTAACATAACCTAGATCTCAATTCTATTGCATATTTGAAATATTTATACTTTTGCATATTTTTGATGTTTTTTAATTCGATATTTTGAATAGATACCAATAAACATTTCTTTAAAGTCTATACTAAACCAATCAACATTTCTGTCATCTGCATTTTTTTACTTTGCAATTATATTTTGCATTGGTCCGTAGCATACACATAAAGTGGAATTTTTTTTTTTTTTGTTTCCCCTTAGATGCACTTTTACGTGAAAACCATTATGGTCTTATGATTTTTTCACAGCCTTATTTTCTGATTTTTCTATAATTTTTGTAATCAAAATAGTTAAGGTTCTAATTTTTATACTCGCACGAACATAGTTCAAGGGTATAAAAAATTTAAAATTGTGCGTTTCTGACACCTTAAAAGAGACAGGATATATATAGATGTTTATCATATGTACATAAATATTCTTGCTTAGGATTGCATTTTAAGTCGATGTGGGTTCATCTGTCCGTTCGTACGGATGATATTTCAAATAAGGGGGAGCTAGAAATTCTGAAATTTTTCACATTTCATTTTTATATAAATGCCAGTTTCGTTTTTGAAATTGAACAAGTTCGACCGATCGATTCTAGTAGCTGCCACACAATAACTTTTCTTATAACATTATTGTTCGAGTTCAAAGGTCAGTTCAAAGTTAAAGTTAAGTTTTTAAGGCAAGAATGTTTTTAAGGTAACTGTAATGTGGTTGAATAGCTGTACTCGTACAACTCTAAAATTTACATAAATATATCTCAGTACCTAATTAAGTTAGATCTATTCTATATATCTTTTAGATATCTTATATATAATTTTATATTATGTTCGGAAACAGCATATATATTATGTTAGAGCGGGCATCCTTAAGTTTGCACCTTCAACACTACCCCTTTTCCTTATTAATTATTGGATTTAAATCAAATCTACCCCTGCATAAATCATTAATTGTATAGGATTTAGATCATATATACACCTGCGTAGTATTAGATCACAGGTTTAATGAATTTTAATCTATTAAATTTGATATAAATTATATAAGATTAAATTTCCTTACGATTTTAAACTAATTTACTATAGTTTTTACTAATTAAATCTCAATAATCAAAAATCAGCACGATTTTTCTTAGTTCCTAATCCAATTCTAATCCAAACAATTAATATATTCCTTATTTTCTTTAAAAACTTCTTGTTTTTATTCGAGTTTCAAACATATAACAAAGAAAAACTTTCTAATAAAAATATAGAACATAATATTATGTTTTATTTAATAAAGGATATAAAAGGACATATAGAACATAATATGTTAATCTCTTATAATTGTTTCATTCGCTGAAATCATATATGAACAAATAATTAAATCTAAAGAATACTTTTAAATGTAGTTATGACATAATGTATAAAAGATATATTTATTATTTGCAATTATAGATACAAACTAAAATATTAAACAAACCATGAATAATTCAATGTTATAAAAAAATATATAGGCTTGATCATTTTTTGATATATTTTACCTAAGTCAATTAGTTAAACAAATTCAATAAATAATTAATGCAAACAATACAAAGCTTTTTTAGATTCATCAAACAAAAATTTCGTAAGGGCAAAAGAATTTTCAAAAAAAAAAAAAAAAAAACAAAAAAATAACTATATTTTATATTGTATTCAAAAACAATTTTGTATAATATAAAAGCATACTTTACCATAATTTAAATTGATAAAACAATAATCAATAAAATAAACAATCAAAATATAAACAAATCTATTGAATTAATCAATTATTCCAAATTTTTAAGTAAAATATTTTTAAAAAAAATTATTTTTTTTTTGTATAACAGAAGAATTGAAAATCGAAATTTTCCGGATTATTACATTTTGTCAAATTCGATCATCATAATTTTTTTATTTAAATTCAAAAATTTAAATAACTTAATTTAAAAACAAACAAAAAAAAAAAAAAAACAGAACATCATTATATTAACTACAGTAGCGTGTTAAATACCATAAAATTAATCTTTAATTAATCTTCTTCAATGCTTACTCTTTTAAGAGGGGTCTTAATAAATTGTATATACTTAATTAAGTTATTATATGAATTAGTTATTTAATTACCTTCCATCTGGCGGTACTTTAAAACTTTTATTATTTGTAATTGAATGTTAACTAAGAAAAAAATGTAATATGGTATGTATTACCATTTTTGGTTTATTGACTTTGGTTAATCTACTTCAGAAAAAAAAAGAAAAAAATTTAATTTATCCTAATATCTTATATACTAAAAATTAAATCTCTTTAAATGAATTCAACTCTAATGCCTGTATAGTTACATACACTTTCGCGTAATATAAATCTTTCTTCTAAGTGTGTTTGTTTGTTTCGCCTAGCCTAATAAATTCAACATATTGGCTTGAATGCATAAAACTCAACTTGAACTCAAGTCTCACTTTTTCAAAGAAAACTTACGCTTGAATTTTGTATTTTTGTTTGAAAAAGAGAAGTTTGAGTTTAAGCTCAGTTTTATGCATTCGATCCATTATTTATAAACATTTATTAAAGCACTAAACTTTCATCCAAAATTTTACTCTCATATAAATGGTATTATAATCGATTTAACACAATTATTATTTCATCAATATTTTCATTTATAGAAACTGACAATGTGATTTTCATCTATTGTCTTACAGTATTTTAAATGCTATTGCTTTACAATCATTGATCTGCAATGTTCTAAATATTATCTTATAGTTTCTACTATACATAACAACCCTTTTGTACCAACCTCTTGAACCAAATCAAAATAAATAACACATAATGAAAATAATTACTATATGAAGGTCACTAAACATTGTTATTTTTTTTTTTTTTCTTTTTTTAAATCTGGGTTAAAAAATAAATCTTTAAAAAAAAAAAATTTTTTATATTAACATTATTACGTAATAGATACTATTAACGGGTTAATCACATTTTCTTTTTAAACACCTAATAATATTTTATTGCTTAACGGTTAAAATAATCTTACCACCAGTTTAATTTTTTGTTTTTTTGTTTTTATTTTTTAACTGAATTTAATATTTTTAAACCGTTTCTTATTGCCGTATATTACCTGTATTAATAAAAAAAAAAAAACAAATAAAAAAAATCAAAACCCACGTAAATTAGTTAAAAAAAAAATTTTTTTTAATAAATACAAAAAAAAGATAATTATAATACATATTACAAATTATAAAAATCAAAAAAAAAAAACTTAACACTGATTTAGTAAACTTTTATACATTATTGTCTTTTAAAAAAAAATCAAAATAAATGTCTTTTTCCTAATAAAAATAAAAAAAACAAAAAACTGTAAAATAAAAAATATAACGAAAACCAAAAAAAAAAAAATATGAAATATTAGATTTTACTAAATTTAGTTAATAGTTTTATATGTAATAATAAATGTTAAATATCTTTAAACAGATAAAGTTACTAGAAAATTGATCTGATAGTCTTGACTATAATTTTCAGATATTCATATTCTTTTAAATATTAATAATTTTTAATATTTCTTTTTTATTCTTTTAAATATTAATAATTTTTATATAATGTGACCTTTTTTTTTTTTTTTTTTTAATATTTTAAATAATATTGAAATTAATCAAAGAGTGTGTAAAAAATGGTGTAAGAAAATATAATTTGGTATAAATTTGGTTTTAATTTCACTAATAAAAATATTAATTATTTTATGATTAATTTTTGAGTAAAGTAACCGGTACAATTAAACGTTATTTAACAAGTAAAATAAACTTAATACATATTCTAAAATTTTCTAATAAACCAAAAATTTCTATTCAGGTGATGCATTGGACTCCACAAGAAACCATAAAAAAAATATTTTTTTTTAGATCTTTAAAAATTAGTTTTTTTTTGGCAGAAGCTAAAAAAAACTTTTTAAACAGTTAAAATATATTGAATGGTAAAAGAAAAATAATATATGTAATCCTAAACGGTGCAGTGACAGAACGCCCGCGTGCTTAATTTTGAAAAAAAAGAGTAATAGAATATGTTAAGCAAACGCATTAGGAGAGATTTTAGAGTTTTGGATAAAAATTGGGGTATCCGCTTTTTCCAGAATATTTACTAATATGTATATATGTGCGAGATTCTGAATTGGGAGGGATTTTAGATTGGTATCAAAATCAGGGTTATATGCTTTTCCCAAAATATGTTTATATGTAACACTCCTATATTGTCAAGGATTTTGGTAGGGATTTTAGACATGAATTCAAAATCAGGCAATAAATTCGGAAATGCATCAGCATCACGCATCACAATAGTGTCAAGTTCTAAAATGTATCTACAAAATTTTATCGAAGGCATCAAGTTTATTTTCGTAACACTATCGATTTTGATACGCAGTTTTTGAGCAAACTTCGCATCATATAATTTTATGATACTTTCGTTGCTTTTCTGACATATGAGGTTTACATTGGATAGTATTATAACAATAAAAATGGTAGATGGTAGCATTCGAAAATGTGTTCGAAATATATCTTTTGCTTTGGGTATAACTTTCATTTTTTTTTTCAATAAAAGATCAAAAACAACATTTCTCTTTTTTTTTTTTACTAAATTTTTAAATGGTAAAGGTGTATCATATTCTGATGGTTCACAGTTGTCCAACGTCAACCTATATTAAACAAAATCTTATTCATCTTTTTAACTCTAATTAAAAATTAAAATTAAAAATATTCAAACGTCAAATGCATCAATTGTGAAAATATGAACGTTCTAAAATGTCACAATTGTATCAGCAACATTATTGCATCGCATCATGAATTTTGTAGTAATACAGTAGTGATACAGTATCAATATATACCACATCATTACTAAAAATAATGCATTTCCGAATTTACCCAGTATTATACGCCTTTTACAGAATATTTGGATACATACGAGTTTTGAATTAGGAGGATTATATACATATTCTAGAAAAAGCGTATAACCCTGATTTTATAACCAACTCTAAAATCTCTCTTAATTCAGAAACTCACATATGCATATATCTAAATATTCTCTAGAAGGCGTGTAATCTTGATTTTTTATTCAATTATAAAATCACTCCCTAAATCTCTGAGGCCTTAACAATAAAAGTCCCATAGATATTCTGGCTCATTGAAGTGAATCAAAAGTCTCAATGGGACTTCTGACATATCAGCAAATAAAATCCAGTCAAATGAAATACAGACTCATGATAGTAAGGTTTGTGTTACTCAGTGAGTTTTACTTATTTTTCGAAATGGACTTAAAGCCCACGATCTAGGGGAATTAAAATCCGTGGGTTTTAATTCTTTTTTGAAAAGTATTTAAAGACCACAGGCTTTATTTCCTTTGGCGTTCTGTCACTGCACCATCCTTAACACCTTTACTTTAAATAATTATACAGGGCGATTTTCTTTTGATCTTGAATATTTATTGAGTATATTTCAAAGAACAAAACAAACAAAAAACTGCTCTGTAAGAGCTTGTCAATTTCCCTCCGTTCTTGAGATATTAGAACCTAAAATTTTTAATTTAATTTGCTTATATTTTAAAAACTCTGCAACTACTTAATAAGTTTGAAACATCGTCAGAAAATCTTGTACTTCATTTTGCAAGCAATGTTTTTTCCTATTTCAGATACTCTTGAGCACAATTTTGAAGATTTTTTTTTTATTTGCTGTAAATTTTCTCTCTTAAATATTATTAAGGTATCATTAATTTATTAAGGTTTTTAAGGTATCATAATTATTTGAAAAAGACTCTATAATTTTTTGTAAAATGATTTCTTTCTATCTGTTATACTATTTGAAATAATTGAGAAAAAAAAATTAGGGAAAAAGTTTGAAACAAATACAAAACAATGTTAAAAATTGGGTATTTTTTGAGATTTTTTCTTTTAAATAAATGCTCAATATCTTCTAATTGACCGGTGTTTAAAATATGATTTGATTGATCTGTATGTAAAATATGGAACAATAAAGTGTAAAGTTTTATGACTGTATGTATATAAAACTTATTAATTATTTGTGTAGTTTTTCAGATAAATATAAATTAAATTAAAAAATTTAGGCCATATTATTTCAACAGCCGATGGAAATAGACACCAACTTTACCGAACAATTTTTGTTCGTTTTGGTCCTCCAGAAACACCCTAAAAATATTCAAGACCGAAAGAGAATTACATTGTATATGAATATTAAGTTTTTGTTTTTCGGTATATATGATACACACCAACAAAAATTCAACTCAGAAATCTATATTAGGCTTTCCTTTAATTGATTTCTTAATTTGAAATTTCTGATTACTTTTAGTGTCCTTTAAGCCGATAATTTATCACACATAATTTATTAATGTAACTATGCACCTAGAACCTAAGTTATAATTTCCTTTATAAAAAAACTTATATAAAGAGAGAGAGTAAGCATATTTATATTTACATTTTCAATATACTCTGTACAAAACTTTCATATTAACATCTGTTCATGCAATAATTTTTTTCTGTACCTATAGATACTGTTAAATTTTTCTGCATTTGTATCTATGTATATATATATACATATAATAATTTTTCAATGTATGTTTCCGGTATTAAAATAAAAATTCTTTAAAATTATAACGTTATTATACATATGTATAAAATACAAACATATATAATATAATTATATTTAAAAAAATATCGTTTATTTATTAAAAAATAAGGTTAGATAGCAGCATAATATCCGCCTTAAAATAAACAAAAAAAAAAATTGTATTGTACACGTATATATATATGCGTTTATATAACAAATATAAAAATGACCTGTTAAATATCAAAAATTAAGTGTTAATTTATTCATAAATTGACAATTTTTATTTATAATTTTTACAAAAAAAAAAAAAAATTAAAAAGATAAAGTAATAATCATTTTGTTTGTTTTCTTTATAACCATTTGCTTTTTTTTTTTTTTATCCAAGATACAATTCATTTAATTTTCTTTGCATTAAATTCACTATAATTATTATACTGTTGCACTGTTGGATTCACTGTTGTTTCACACTGCTTTCAATTAAGTTATCATCATTTTATCTGTAAAATTTATGAATCAACAACAACAAGAGAAAAATTACATCATTACAACATAAATAAATTCTATATACTTATTTCCATAAAATATAAATTTATTTATTTATTTTAATTTTCAATACACGAAGAATATTAATTTAACAACAAAAAATCTTGAAGATACCAAAAATAAATCTTAAGATTAAAAAAAAAAGAAATATAAAATAGGTTGACAATAATAACAAGCAAACCGCTACAACAAAAAAAAAAAAACTTAAAAAATTGATTGACTCAATTAAATTTGTTTAATTTTATAATAATAATAATAACAAGAAATTAAAAGCAGAAAAAAATAAAAGAAGAAATAGAAATTTAAAAAGAAATAAAAAATTAAAATGAAAAAAGAACAATATAAAATGCATTAAGTTTATATAATTTTAATACTTACACAAAAAAAAAAAAGAACATCTTCTTTTAATACAATCATAATGTTTATATAACGATTAGACATTCATTATAATCATTAAAATTTTATTTTTATATCAGAAATAGCCGACACTTTTAAATATCAGAGACCCCCATATCAGTTTTAAATTATTTTTTTTCTCTCATTTTTTTTTTTATTGTGGTTTTTGTTATATGTTTTGGATTCATTTAATACGATATTAATTTTATATAAAACATCATATAGACTTTTTCAAAATACTTTTAATTCTATGTAGACATTGATAAAATTATAGGGTAATCCTAAATGATACATAAAAATGATAAAAGTGAAACGCTATGTAAACATGTCGGTAAAATTAAATTTTTTAGGCAATTTTAGATATTTTACAATATGTTGGGAATGTTTCGTCTTTTCAACATTACTAGATTCTTGAGTAGGCATTTGCAATATTTAAATTGCCTAGACAACTCCTGTTTAAACTTTTAACTTGTTCTATTACTTAAATGAATTTTCTACAGAAATCATCTGCGAGTTATTAGAACAAATTAAAAAAAAACTTTTACGTGTAACGTGTTTAGATATAGTTATTTTGTCTAAAAAAAAAAAATCGTACTATCTTCTATTATACTACCTTCTACAATCCTGTTCACCAAAGTTTAAAAAAATTTATTCTAACCAATCTACCTATCTATATTTTACATAAACATCCTTTAAATAACATCCATCCATTCCTTTCTTCCATCTGTTGCAGTTCTTTTGTACTCTGTTTGCTTCTTTTCAAAGATTCTGTATTAAATTATTTTTGTTACTATATTATTTCTTAGTGACATAGGGTTATTAGTCAGTGAATATAATCGGAATTATGGAATTTAGCATATTGTATAATATGATAAGCTAAAAAAAAAAAATTTCAAAATTTCTGTGTAGTTTGAACTTTGTAATACAAAGGATTATCAGAAAACACTATAGTTATACTATAAATACTAAAGCGTCCTAAACACCATCTGACTTTTTTGCACAATATATAGGTGATTATGCATACCTTTGCTTCTAATTTATTGTTCGGGCAAAACTTTAAAAATATAGGAAAAGAAAAAGTGTTATTCCTTATTTTTCTTTTACAGGTGATAAGAATATTTTTTGGAGAAAGTCATTTCAGCATATTCCCTTGTTTTAATTTATATTTTTATTGCCGCGTAAAAATTAAATCCAAATTAAAGTTGAAATCCTGAAATTGTGAATTTCACAACCTTATTATGAACTTGAACCTGTATTCTTTCCCATAAATGTATTCTTTGATCTTAGGTTTTATTATCATCAAGGTCAATAATTTAATTTTAATACTTTGATTTCAATTATAACATCCTTAGTAACAAGTTTGGTTATAAAACTAAATTTATATACATATACATAATATATATGTATTTTAGATATATATATATATATATATAATTTAAAATCTCATCAAACTATTAAAAATTAAATTACTTTCTAAACAATAGAAACTCAAAAAGAAAAAAACATACAATAGATAAAAATTATTATTGAAACAATAAATTAAAATTAAGCCACTCGATCATAAATAAATATTATTAATTCTAATTTTCTTTGTCTTCCTCTTATACTTTCTTTCTTTAATTTTTTTTTTTTGGTTATATAACAAAATAAATTTCAATTTGACACAAAAACCGAATGAGATTACCCTAATTTCATAATATGAAAATTAAGTACTTAAAAAAAAAGAAAAAAACAAATCTAAAAAAATTGATTTAAAAGCTGCACTAAACTGATATGGCTACACATCATAAATTTCTTTCAATACATCTGTTCTGTAATCCAATAAAATGTATCTGTATCTGTTCCTATAAACAAAAACTAAAAAAAAAAAATCAAAACAAAAATAAAATTTCATCATCTGGTCATTAATATCTAACCCAATCAATTCTATCTCTGCTTCATGATAATAATGATATATAATATAATAATATTTATATATATATTTATAATGTTACAGACATTATTACACCCCGTCTCAATATGAACTTAACATGATGACTTGTCTTTTAGTTGATTCAATTGACTGCTGTTCTATGCATAATAATATTTTAAACAATTTTTTAATATTCCATATATACTAATTGGTATACTCTGGGGTATTTTATGGTTCTTTTAAAGTGCAAAATTGAAATGAATGAAATATATTTGAAAAATTTATATACAAATAAAATATTTACGCGTCACATCTTACTTCTCTTTTCTCCGTTGTCAGTTTCTAGCTACAAATCACAATAATAACAAAAATTGATAAATAAATAGTCAGTTAGAAAAGCCGAAACATTCGACAATTTTTTTTATTTCTTTTTTTTTTTTTTTTGTAAATTAGATTTTAAATGGTAAAATAGACAAAAGTAAAAATTATTTTTGAACGGATAATATTAATGTATACGTATATATAATAGGGATTCATAATGCGTTTAATTACACAGAGAAAATTAATATGCTGGTATCTGTGAATTCTGTATTTTTGTTTTTTTATTTAATAAAAATTGTTAAAATCAAAAAAAGGGTATAAAAATAATAAGAAAAATAATTCTTATTTTGAATAGCTAAAAACTCATTCAATTCTTTGAAAATTTATTTATTTATTGTATATGTAGCTATATGCAATATATATGCACACAATATGTGACCCTTTCCCAGCATGTCATGTGGGCCAATATTTACTTAACTTTAACCTAATAATAATAAATAAAAATTTTTTAAGTATAAAAATATCCTTTTTTTATTCAAATCCCTTTTCAGATGTGGAAGTATTTCATTAAGTTCAATACTAAAGGAAATAGCGATTGCATCGTTTTCTCTTAGCATGTTCAGTGGATTTTCCGGGTGATCCCAATATCTGCTGTGAATTTCTGGACAAGATTCTTAAACGTGATCTATAATTAAGATATTACATGTGAGTGGATGCGAGTTATCGAAAATCAGCTTAATTGTTGCCAGTGTTGTGCCCATTTTGTACCCGTTTACCTTTATAGAGATTTGTTTATGTTGAGTCCGGGCAATGGAGGATTTAGAACAGGTTTGAAGGTGTTCTTTGAAAACTGTTACATATATAATAGATATTAAATAACAATGTAACAAAATAATAAATTGGGCCTATTAATTTCAAAATCTGTATACTCTCATTAATGCAATAATGTTCATCCAATTATTCTCATTATTGAATATAACTCTATAAGTATAGTTTCAGTGAATATAATTTTTAGTATTTTTTTGCCTAATGGATATAATTTTAGTTATAAGATACAATTTTTCTATAGTAACTTCGAAGTTGTTGAATTTCCAGTTGATCAGACGTTTTAATACTAAATATTAAATAATATACTTAGTACAGTACAACGATTAAAAAACAAATTATTTTATCTTAACGAACGCACACTTTATACATAAGTATAATAAAAAAAAGATACACAAACATAATATTTTCTCAGTGTTCAAAATAAAAACAAAATATACACGTACATAATATTAATTACATATAGTGTAAGTAACTCTTCCGCCTTTACCCTATTCAATCATATGTTATGTTATATACTTGCTATTTAGTATATTTATCAATGTATATCTACATCCGTATATTTATCTACATAAATATATACATATTATGAATATATCTTCAGATACCTATATTAATACTGTTAAGTGTTGAATTCTTAAAGCTTTACTAGTATTCTCTAATAACATTACGTTCCATTTAATATAGAGAGAACTGAACAAACACTTTATCTCTGTTTTGACTAAAAGTAATGGTGGGTGACGATCACTTCGCCTTTTTTTTTTTTTTGTTTTTTTTTCTTGTTTTTATATACAATTTGTGCGGTTATACCCAGTTTTCAATACAAAGTTACTATATTATTATTGTTTTGTTACTTACTATACCTTTTTTTTTTATTTTGTATTTATTTACTTTATTTTTTTTTTCTATGCGCACTATGAAAAATTTTCATAACCGATGAACCTCAGCTGATGGTGGTTATGGTTATGGTTAGAGCGACTACAAAACTAGGTATATGTTTTCTTTTTTTTTTTGTTTTTAAATATATACGAGCGTAGTAAGAATAAAAATAATACAAACGACATTTGAAATGAATGAATAGTAAAATATTTATTATTTAAAAAATAAAATAAGATTGATTAGAATCGGTTGGAGGGACTTGGTAAATTCTACCTTTTTTAAAAACTGCAAAAAAAAAAATATGGAAAATTAAATATAAAGTTTATTAATATTGTTGTTGTTGTTTGGTAGGTGGGATAGACAACTATCATTAATAATATTAATAATGTAAATTATTGTTTTTTGTATTAATTCAAGCTTCTATTTTTTGAAAAAAATGATTTACTAAAGAAATTATTTTATCTTCGTCTTACAATCAAAATTGTTTACCTATATTAAATTTTTCATATTGTGTTTTACTTTTTAGACAGCAGACAACAGTATTGAAAAATAAAATTTGTATTTTTAGATGCTCGTGAACTGTAGTAGGCAAAATTGTAATAATTTTTAAGCGATATTGTTGCAAATTAACATTAATTTACTAAAAGATTTAAAACAGAAATGTATATATATATATAAATATTTTTTTTAATATACTATAATTTTTTATCTTAATGTTCTTTTGCTTTAATGCTGGCTTAAAAATATATTTCATCACCAGTTACTTTAACGGATAAAGACGAACTATATAATTCGTTTCTAATATAAATACTTACAATATAATATTTACTACAGAAACACAACTCTGAAAAATGTTTCTTATTCTTATAGGTTGTCATTAGATTATTAGATTATTTAAGCGTTATAAGTGACATTGCAACCTTTTGATATAGATCTATTGTATTCTCCCTGTTACTAAGTGTTGTAAATTTTCACTCCACTTATAATACTTCTGTCAGCCCTATTGTCTCTAAAACTGTAAAACTCTTTATAGGGTTTAGTGCTGGCAGTTCATCTTCCGCAAAGCAACATGCTCCCAAATACACAAAACTTGATCGAAGTAAAGCTCCGCAGTTTTTGAGTATGTGTGCTGAAGTCATTTTTCTTCTTTACAAAATCTGCATGTACCGTTATTTTCTATTCCAATTTTCTCTAAGTGCCCCTTTAGCCGACAGTGTCTCGACAGTTATCCTGTTAGGATTCTCAGTTTATTTTTACTGAATCCCATGATTTTTTCGAATTATAATTTCTTAGGTTGTTTGATACCGGATTTTTCACTCCTTAGTTTGCTCCTACAGTTTTCCTTTTCGATTTTTAGTGCTTCCATTATTGCACATTTATCTATGCCACTAAAAGGTTCGGGATCTTTAAAGGGAAGTTATCCAGGTGTCCTAGATATTCAGTAGAGGGTTACTTTATTGTTTGCTTCCAAGCGGTTTAGTTTCACTAAACACTTCCAAACTAATTGTGTTTTAATTGAATGACTTTATCGCTACTGCGATGTCTGATAAAATATTATTTTCTCTATTTCTATATATTCTATCAAGGTTAAATTGTACGCATCTTTCGTTTGAATACACTTCAGCTTGGAATATGTTAACGACTTTCCACGAGTATTTGTATTTGGTTCCCTACCCATTTACTCCGGACCCAACCCCTTCGGGCCAACCCCATCCGGACCCAATGTTTTTGAACCATAAGTAAACCATTTCAGTACATGTTGTCCAAAAGTATACCCGCAGAGCCATCATTTTTTAATAAAAAGTAGATAATATACATCATACATATATATGGTAACAAACATCTGCTAAAAATAAATTTTGAATCAGAAAACTATAACTTTTTTATTTTGATCTAGTGCATGAAAAATAACTCTCTCACGATTCGATTGGATTGATTCTTTTTTCATTGTAAATTTTTTTTTTCCTTTTTTTTTTTGTTTTTTTTTGAAATTTTGTATTGTTGTGAGATTGTCGTCTAACTTTACATTTATTTATAAGCGAACCAAAACAGTACTTAAGTACCGTATTTTTCATTTTTCATTTTATTTTTGTTTTTTTTTTTTTGTGTTTTTTTTTTCATTTTGAATTCACAATAATCGCGGCTTTACTATTAAACCTTAACTTTTATAAATAAATATATGTACTAGAAAATATTGAATAAAAATAAAAGGAATACTCTATAACATACATTCATATTTATATATATATATGTATATAAAAGTATTAAATGTGTGTTCATATTTGTATATGTGTATATATGGAATATATCAAGGAAAAATAAAAATGAAAAAAATAAAAAAAAAAACAGTAAAATTTTGTAGATATATAATAATATAAGTATATTTCTGGGCGCAACATACTTTAAACGTGGTTTTTGTATAGAATTTTAAAAAAAAAAATCAAAAATAAAAAATAATAATTCAAAGAATACAAAAATATAAAATGTTAGTTGTTTAGTAAATTTATAATGTATAGATTAATACTTATATTATATTTTATATATAAATGTTTGTATTTTTATTATATTTGTTAAGCGATTTTTTGTGACTTTTTTTTAATAGAGAGTGAATTAATACATTTACATACATAACATACATATATACCTACATACATTCTTACTATAATATATATATATATATATATATATATGAAATTATATGAAGTGTATAAGCAATAAGCATACAAACTGTATAATAATTTCGTATATTTGTTATATATACATATGTATATTGTTTTTGTTTTATTTTAATTTTTGTTTGACTGTTAAAAAAACTTTTGTTAGCTTATTTGTAGTTTTGTTTTTTTACTTTTTTTTTTTTTTTTTTAACTTCCAGTTTTCCATATCGGAATTAAAAATTCAGTTGACTTTCTGATTAGAATGTGACCGGTCGAATATCTGCAAAATTAAAATTTAAAAATAAAAAATTAATAATTCATTAAAAAACAAATAAACAACAAAATTCTAATTAAAACAAAAAAAAATATTGTTAATATTTGAAAAGTTAAAATATTTTTTCATTTATTTATTTTTTTTTTCATTCAATTTATTTTAAATATTTTTTAACTGCAGTTAATAAATAAACAAATTTTAATTTTTTTTTTATCAAGTCATTTGTTTTACTTTAAAAGGTATGAAAATAATAAAAGAAAATTTATATATGTACCTATGTATTTAAAATAAAAATTTTAAACACGGTTTCGCAAAGTATAAATTATTACAAACACTTTGAAAATAAAAAAGAAAAAAATAAAAATATTGTGATAATTATTTTAATTAAAGACAAAAAAAAAAAAAACGAAAAAACAAATATAAAAAGTTTTTATTTAATAGAAGAGAACAATCAAAACAAACAAAATATTGTTAGTTAACTCAAAATTAAATAAATTTTTTTTTTTTTTGTTTTATATAGGTATACCTATACCTATATAATTTTTACTCTTAGTTTTTATTACTAATTTTTTTTTTTTTTGCTTTTTTATATTTTTAAAATGTTTAATAATAAAAATTAATAATAATAGTAACAAATGCCTAATAAAAAATAAAAAAAAAAAAAGTAACTATAAACAAGGTGTCATTAATTAACATCATATAAAATAAAATACATTATTATTTACATAAACAATATCTATATATATGTATACCTATTATATATATATATATAAGGTACATCAATAGATACTTTTCTATAAAAATATAATTTTTCTGTTGCTTGTAATACATATAACTACGACAATTATTATAAAATTGAAAATGCATACATATATGTATTAGGTATCTGTAAATTCTAGGAATGCCACTAAATTTCTTCCCTAAATATTAAGAATAAAATTCAGATAAAATAAAACAATGAGAACTTCTAGTTTTAAAGATACAATAATAAAACAAATGAATTTAAATGAAACTGCTCAGAATCATAACGATTTTGTGTCAATTTTTATTGAGATTTATTGTTTGTTTATCTGAATTAATTTTTTTTTAACTGAAAAGTATTTCTATAAAAGTAATAACAAAACCTTTAACAGTTTCATATTTTCGATTATTATCTTTTTCTTCGTTATTCCCTATTCTGTAACAGTAAAATTATTGTTAATAACGTAAGATTTACTATAATATATAAAATTTACTACTATTTTAATATATAAAATTTACTACTAAGATTTACTATAATATAATATATAAAAAACTAGAATATTATATTATATTTATAGCATACCCTAAGGATCAATGAATTATAATTTTGATTTTGATTTTGATTTATTGGGTTCTAACACTGATTTTTCGATTCCTAAACTGAAATGAATCATTTATCAAAACAAAATCCTAATCGTTATTACAAAAAAAAAAAAAAAAAATACAAACATGTGCTTAATTTTATTTTTAATAGATAATATTTAGAAATATACATTTAAGTTCTGTTGTCTTTTTTTTTTTTTTTTATAAACTTGAATAAATACCTACATACATAATAATTATGTACTCGTATATATTTAAGATAACAGTAATTGCTAACATCTAATATGAACAAGATTGTTGATAAACGTTAATAGATATATTTTTAGTAGTTTTGTGTATAGTATTACTGATAACGGTTTAAATTTTAATATATTAAGTTAATTAAATCTTTTAAATTTAATATATTATTCAATTTTTAGCTACCTATATAATATGTAAAAGAAAATTTTTGTTATAAAGATGATATGATATGACGTTGAAAATATTATCTTTTTTTATAATCAAATTTAATTAATTTGAATTATCCCGTATGCTAGACAGAATAGCGATTTTATATAGTAATATTTAATAGTTTGAAATATAATGTATACATTTTGCTATTATTAGATTAATTAATTAATTAAATTGTCTTTACATTATTTTACAGTTAGAAATTCCATATATGTGTGTATATGTACAGAGATAAAGTTATAGCAAATAAAATAATTTTTCCTTATCAAGTTCATTTACTTTTCGAAAATATGTACTTATAACCATTAATTAAATTTGATTTACTTCATATGAAATTATTTAAACGACATTATATTTTTATTTAAATTAATTTTTTGTTAATATAATATGATAATACTATATATAATGAAAATAAGGTCATATTAATAATATAAATAATATTAATAAATATGTAATAATTAATTGAACACGTTTATAAATAAATATTAAAATACATACAAAACAAAAAAAGAAAATTACATTTTCTGTTACATGTTTCATTTACATTACATGTAATGTTAAATTATAAAAATTTCAACAAATTTTATAAAATATAATTTATTTTCAATATGCGCATATCTGATCAAAAAGAAAATATATTAATTATTTAATATTTTACAGAATAACTTAACATTACAGAAGTAACTTAATATTAAAGAAAATATTTACAAAAAAAGTAAAACGAAAAAAAAAAAAAAACAAAAATAAAAATTATAAAAAGAAAATATACATAAAAATAAACGATAACATTTAAAGAAAAAATTACATAAAAAAAAATAAAGCGGGAAATAAAACGTGAATAATAAATAAATAATATATGTAAGTGTATAATTTTAACTCGGAATAACGTATAACAATTTTTTTTTTGGTTAAAATATAATATTTTACAACAATTAATTTTTTTTTTTTCTTTTTTATCAAAATATCACATAAACAAAATTTTTATTTTGATAAGGTAAGATATGAATTTAATGTTTATTAATAGAATTTAATAGAAATTTATAATTAAATTTTTTATTTATTTTAGTTTTTTTTTTTTTTTTATTGATATGATTGTAAAATGTTTACTTATTTATAATAAAGTTAGATTTATGGTTTAAATAAAATGAAAAAAAAAAATTTCATGACTTAAATAAAAAATCAGACTAAAGTAGGTACCTAAAAAAAATTTATTGAAACCTATGTTTTAAGGTGAAGCTCTGGCTACATTTATGATTTAATGCAATAAAACAGTTAATATTTTTTTTAATTTCTTTTCATACAGTAAAACTTCAACATTTTTTTTTTTTTTTAAGATTCTGTATGTACAGATAAATAGTAATTATTTACAATTAGTGCTAAATATTAATAGTTATACTGTATAAAAATAAAATATCCATTTGAATGTATTTCTTTGTTCTGTATATATAATAGATCTAATTTACAAACGGAATTACAATTATAACTATACATAAATACTAATAAAAGTTATATTTTTACTGACAATTTTTTTTTTTTAATTTACTGACGCATTTTTACTTTTTAACTGACAATTTTATTATTTTTTTTTTTTTTTTGTTTGTTATAGTTATTATATTAGATAATATATTATTTTCTATATAATGCATATTTTTTCTAAAAAATTTTACCACACTTGTCAAAATCATTTAAATTATTTATTACTTTTATATTTATTTTCCAAAAAAAAATTAATAATTTATAAATTTATGTGATCCAACCCATCAATCAAATTTTAATCATCAAAACTTATTATAAAGCCCATAGGTAATTTTTTTTTTTGACTCATTTAATTATTTTGTTCTTCACACATTTTCTTTTTTGTTTTTTTTTTTTTTTTTCTTACTTAACCTAAAACTATAAATCTAACTTTAATATTATGTTTTGTTTGTTTTAGATACTTGTTTATTTGTTTGTTATTTATATTTTTGTGTGATAATAATTTATTATGATCAGTAAATAAAATTTAGAAAAATGATTCTATATATACATACATGTATGAAAATTAAATATTTAAATGAAGTTCTAATTCGATTTCTAAAGTGTTAATAAGAAACTTATAAAAAAAAAAAAAAAAACGTGAAATTGATTTATTATGCATAATTGCATTCAAGTTAAAATGCGTTATACATTTACACGTGATAATTAGAAAAAATATTCAACAATGTTGTTAATGTTGAACAATATTTAATTTTAATATTCTTTTTTTTTTTTTTTGAATAATAGAGATTAAATAATAAATAAGAACCAAGTAATAATGTTGAAATTTTGTTACTATTAAAATTTACATACTTACATATGTACGTTATTAATGCGGACTACAAATCTTGAAGGTCCAGAGCCTGATGTTCCATTTTTTTTTTTGCGATTCTAGTAAGTTTCTCTCCAGTTAGAGATATGAAGCTTTGTAATGTCTGCCGATGTTTTATTACTCCAACGAAAATTCGACCGTCCTCAACATCTGACACCATCTAGGTTTACATTCAAAGATTGAACTGTAATTGAATTTAGTCATTTCTTATGTTTGAAATATTACAATTACCATATTTTAATAAAAACTAAAAATAAAATGTATAAATGTATTAATTCCAATTAGTGTCGATGGTTAATTTTATAAAATCTTTTCAAATTTCATTTATTTTAATGAATTTATTTTAACTGGGTTAAAGAGCTATCAGATCTTTAAGATTTTAAATTAATGATGTTATAGGTTTCTTGGCAAAAAATATTTAAAGATTATTTAATGACACTTCAAAAATTCTGTTATCAATTCTTTTAATCTTTTATGTTTTTTAGTTTTTAATTTTTAATATTATAATTGTTCCGTGGTCGTTGTTATTACCCTTATGACCTTACATAATATTATTAACATGTTACTGTCTATTACTCGAAAATAAAAAATAATCTCAAGTAACTGTCTAGGAAGTATTTAACGACAAATATCGAAATTGTTTTGTAGTGATTATAAAATAACAACCACTTCAAAACTTGATATCGCCATAACGCGCTTATCTTAAAAATATTTCGCTTACTCGATTATTACATAATAATATTATAATGTTTGATTAAAAAAATATATATATATATGAACTTATGCTGTCATTTTTTAAGTATATAAAAAAATTCATTATTCTTATATTGTTGTTTTTTCTGTTGATAATTTGAAATATTTTACTTTTATTATTGACTATAGAAATAAACACATGTTTTAAAAACTCATATAATTTGCAATTTAAATTGAGTTGGAAATTACTATAAAATATAACTTATTTGAAATATATATAATTCAAACTCAATTAATTAACTTAATAATACAAAAAATATTATTGTAAATGTAAGATTTAACCAATAGAATTGAATAATTAAAAATGAGCCAGGACCGAATTTAAAAACATAGTATATGCAGGTTGTCTAAACAAATAAAACATAGCATAAGTATATTTGTATATACTCATCCCACATTTCAAACAGGGGTTATAGTTACCTGGTATATTTACGTGCCACGGTGCCTTTAAATAAATAATAATATATACTAGTCTTTAACAAATGTAAAAAATTTATATTATAAATTTTCATAGCAATGGCTTTAATATACATAAGTAGGTTAATTCTGATTAGAAATTATTTTAATGAAAGACAATGTAAATAATTCTAAAAGTTGTAAATATTTTACATAAATTTTAAATAAAAGGTTTAATAATTCATAATTATTAACAATGAATATTGGAAAACTAATTTCAATTAGCTAAAAAGAATAAATCTAGATTAAAAATAGCGAATTTATACATTTACTCTTGATCAGTTTTATGTTCGATGGAAACACTTTTTTTTTTGTTCCAAATTTTTGAGATCTAATTTTGATTTTTTCTCAGATTTACTCTTTTTTTTTTTTTAATTTGTTGTTGTATTTATTAAAAATAATGAAAGCCTTCAAGCTTAATTTCTTATAACTATACATCAATAAAACGAAAATAAAAAAGTTAAAAACTACAAAACTTCTTATCGTTTTGCATAAAAAAAGCACTCTAAATCTAAAAAATTTAATCGACATAAAACTTTAACCAACAAAAAAAATCTAAACCACTAAAATTAGTCTAGTCATAATAATTCAAAATAAATAATATATAATACTTAATTTTATTACTTTTTTATGTAATTCGGAGTTTTTTAAAATTTAATTCCGCTTATTATTTCTAATTTCCGGTTCTTAATGTGTGATTGACTTTTAATAAATAAGTACATGTACATAGACCCTTTTAGTCTGCAATTTTCAAAAAAATACTTTTTTTAGAGTGAATTTCTATAAAATAATGTAAACAATTTGGAAAATATATTTACTTAAAGTTTCTGTTTTTCTAAAAGTTTACTTCTTCTAAAATTTTCTAAAGGGAAATTTTCTCACCTTAAATTATATTTTGACATTTCACTTTTTTTTAAAATGTCATTTTTGACATGTACTTTATACTTTCCAAATTTTTTCATTTAATTATATGAGCTTTTGAAAAATATCAAAATTTAAAATATGAATGTTAAATGGTGATTATTAAAATTCGAAAAAGATTATTGCAGTATACGAATGATAACAAAGATAATGATTATAACATATAAAATCAATAATACAGGATAATAAAAAAAAATCAAATCAAATAAAATGGATTAATAAAATAAAATACATAATAATTGCAACCCCACTTCAACTGTAAAATTTTTACAAAAAATATTATTGTAAATGTAAGATTTACAATAATTTACAGCTTTACAGAATTATACAGAATTATAAAATTAATATTAATGTATACGTGTGCAATTTATTTATTAAACATTAATTTCTAGTTGCTGTTCAGTATTTACCACATTGGAATAGGAAAAAAAAACCCCCCAGATATTTTTCTTTAAGTTCATTTCTTATCATGTTGTGCTATACATGAGCCGATTTACTTTGAAGTGCAAAACACCAAACACAACTCTATTATGAATTTAAATGAAACACTATATAGTTATATAAAGAAACAAATTTTTTTTTTTTATGATCTGGTCTTGTTTTTTATCAATTTGATAACTTGTCTATATTCCAGTATACTCCACACATATTAAACATATGATTTGTATTTTGATCTGAAGTTGATTAACCACAACTTTATTTTTTTTTTTTTTTTTGTTTCATCACATTCAATAAATTTTAAAATAATATTTTACATAAATTATATATGTAGATTATATGAATAGGTATAATTTTTCAATTTAATTTAAAAAAAAATAATTTAATAACAAACTGGATTCTCCTACGACATTTTTTTTTAAGAAAAAATCCCTCATTCATAATAAAAATCCCTCATGTCAATTGGTTTTTTTTTTCTTCTAAAATTAATGAAAATTTTTATTTTTTTATTTTAAATTCAATAATATGCATATTATGACCTATAAATTTCATTTTATTATTAATTAAATAAATAATTTTTTTGTTTTTCATTTTTATCTCTGGTTCATGAACCATTCTTAAATGTTTTTGATTGTTTACAATTTACATATGTTTATAATATTATGTATATATGCATGCACGAACTGCTGTCGTTTTTATTTTGCCACCTTCTTTATTTTCTTTTCATTTAAAGAAATGTTTTAAACTCATAAATAATAGCATATGATAATTTGCTTCTTTTTTTTAAGTAGGTATAATGTATATACATATATATATTCACAAATAAATGCACGAATCCAAAAAAAAAAGAAAAATAGTGACATTTGGAAAATAAATGTCAAGTACTAAACAATATAATATGTTTACAATAAAAGTGAAATTGATTTTTCATCAATAATTCAAATACCGAAACGACAAAAAAAAAATGTATAAAGTACTTTTATTAAATAATAATATGTTACCTTTGACTTTTTCGAAAATGAAAATATAAAGATTAGTCAATATATGTATGTATGTTAATATATTTTAGTGTAGTGTATACATACTTATATTCCTAAATTTCCTCTATTCTTACTTCTTCATTTCCTTCCAATAATTTATTCGGGGTGTAGTGACATCATTAAATGATGAGATTCTTTACATACTGCTGCCATTTGGATCTATTTAGTGACATATTAATCAATTCTGAAGATAATTTTCCTGTGAAAAACTGTAGTTGATCTAACCAACGTGTAGGAGAACAATTCCTCACTCTTTTTTTGTTCATTCTTCTACGATATTGTATAGTTTCTTTATTTTACCTATCATAATTTATTTTTTAATTTTATATAAATTATGGAATATATCACATAAAATGTGTGATCATGTAAGTGAATAAACAATAATTCACATCATAAATAGCTAAACTACCAATTTACTACTTCTGATTTTCAAATAAAGTTGTACAATAAGGCTGTCAAAAGTCAGAACGCCCTGAAATACAACAAACAGCTTTTTGGTTCTATCATCTAAATGTTCCTTCTCAATACTCAACGGAAAATTTTTTTTTTTTTTTTTGTTTAAATTGTTAAGTTATTACCTAATTGCAGTTGGTTTATATGGTATGTTAATCACCTGAAATGTAAACTCTTAATGGAAATATCAATGAGATCTATTTGTTTCATTTGGAGTTTCTTTTATTTTTTTACATTTTTCTTATTTATATGCATATTTGATAATGATAAAATAACAGTGTATAACTCTTATCTTAATGTATATTTATAAAAGAAATTAGGTATAAGGAAGGCTAGATATATACAGCTCTTCCTGTATGTTCGAACATCTCTTTTAATTTAATATAAATTATCTATTCATCTAATTTTCAATCCCCAAATCACTGAATACATTTTAAAAACTTTAGAAGCTTTCGACTTCTATATACTAAATTAAATTATTCATACCACAAAACGTTGCTTTAAGGCTAACATACTTACATTTGAATTTTTTTCTATATTACAATACATTTCTTATATTTTTTGTACCGGAAAAACTACGATATAGTATTTTTACTCATTATTTCAATACCCAATAAAAATGATATTGATGTACTCAATGTTGATGAAATTATGATGATTATTATTATGTTTAGGTTTTTTTTTATTGTGTACAAATATCATACATATATGAATCCATACGTGATGACAGTAATGGTTTTATAAACAATTATTTATTCATAGCATGATCGCTTATTTTTACCTGTTTAGTATTTTGTAGTTCTTTATAAAAACCATTTCAGGTATTTATGTATAGTTAAAAAAAAAGAAGAAAAACCAAAATTTTTTTTTTCAATTAAATTAACGTATATAAATTTTTCAAAAGAAAACGTGTAATAAACTTTGAAAATTAAAATTAACCTATTCTTTTTGGTAATAATAAGAAATGGGGAGGAAATATGTTATTAAGATGATTATAATAGTGCATTAAACTGATGATATTAATTAAACTCTATGTATACTGTACATGGTATCATGACAAATAATTATTGGAAGGTCGTATAGTTTTAATTTAAATAATACGTAAGTACGTAATATAAAATTTATTTATTTTTTTTTTTTTAAATAAATAAATATATTATTTAAAATTTATATATACACATATATATATACATGAAAACATGACAACCTTGAGGAAACTCTTAAACTTCTTAAATAAAAGAATTTTTAATACTTAGTTAGTATTATAAATTATATTAACATTTTTTACAAATGAATATAATAAGTATGTATGTTTTATTTCAAAGAATTAACACATAATGAAAATGATTAATAAAATGATTAATGTGAATTTCTTAACTTATTTCTTAACTTAATGAATAATTCGTTAAGTACATTTTGAAATTTCTTGATAATATCGATTTATTGTAAATTTAAAACAATATAAGTATATCAGTTTTGTCTTTATGTATTTTATAAAAAAACAAAATTTTTTTTTGATTTTATCGTATTTTTGGTTTTTTTTTTATCTTATTCATACTGTCATTTAATTGATAGTATAGCTACTGATAAAAAATATAGTAACTACAAGTATGTTTTATTTTTAAAACTTTGAGATACAAAATTATATCTTTTTTAAAATTTTTAAAATAAAAATTCAATAATTTTTACACACCTGATAAAAATATAAAGCGAATATCCGATGGAAATTTTAAACCTACAATTTTATATTAAGAAAAACTCTATAGAGATTAATGAGGGTTTTATCTGCCTATACCTACAATATATGTATGTATATCCAATTACAAGTGGATAACTGCATATGAAAGTCAAACTTTAAAAAAAGAAAACACAAAATTTCTATTAATTCTCTTAAATAAAATTATCACGGGGCACCTGTAAATTAAATTCAACAATAATATGTTTTTCATCAAGCCAATCGTGTAGTGGCTAAGACACTGGTCATTCATTCGAGATGCCATGAGTTTTAACCTCGGCTGGTCATGTATATTAATAAAAAGTAATATAAATTTATTTTTATAACTTATAATTAGTACCTACATAATATAAATAAAAATAAGTACATATTTATATATATATATAAATAATTAATATCATATCCAAATATATATATATGTATAACAAATATAACAATAGTCAATAACTATACACCCGAGTAATCAACGACTTAGTGAAACGAAGGATTTCAGAAACTGAAGCTCAGTCAAATATGAATAATAAATGAGTAAATGACTTAATGGATGCTCTATAATACTCATTAATAGGATTATAAAGGACAAAAAAAAAAAAAAATTGTTTAAGCTTCTTCTCAACTTTTAATTGATTTATATTATAACCTTGCCTCATTATCTTTAAGTACTTCATATAAGTTACAGTCTAACTTATAAATTTCAAATTATCTTTTTCTATTTATTTTCTATTTTTTTTTATTTTTAGAGTATTCCCCTGCCACATAAATGTGACAAAGAAGTTGCACAGCCTTTCCCTTCAAGTTGTGGCTGTAAATGTTGTAAGGAGGAATTATTCTTACAATGTGTGTGGGAATTGAACTAACACTTTCTCAGTATGTTTGCAGCATATTTTATATGCTTTTACTCACTAGATCACCAGTGCCCCCTCTTTTTATTTTAATTTTAATAATTACTTTTTCATATTCAGAGGAAAGATCGTCTTAGACTATAGAGATAAAGTTCTTTAAAAATCTTTTAAGTTCTTATATCTTTGAAATAGTTTCAATAGTAAAAATAATCTAAAAAAATGGTCAATGTTTAACTATATATTAATTGTATAGCCTTTCAGATAGCTTTATAACAGACAATTTAAAAAAATTTCGATAAGCAGTAATTAAATATTTAGTAATTACAATATTTAGGTACACAAGTATTAAAACTGTACTATAAAACAAATTTTACGCATGTTTAAATTTAGTACAAACATATTTTAGTACAAAAATAAAATAGAGTCTAATTTAAAATATTTTTATTTTTCTAAGACACATTAAAAAATTTATTTTTGTGCTTTTTTCTGATTAATTTTTATATAACCATAATGATCGATTTCATAGTTTTGTTTTTTTTTTTTCTTGTTTTTAAAGTTTTTAAAGTCATCATTATAAATTTCCTTTTCCGTTTTTAAATATTTACCAGTCAATTAAAAATTTTCAATAATACAAACTTGAGTATATGTAAATATTTTTTTATTTTTTTTTTATTTATATTTTTTGTATGCCTAATACCATTAACTTAAAATATAATTTTTATTTGATTTGTAAGACTTTCCTAAATATAATTTGGTTAACATAACCAAAAACCATATTTTATATCCCAATCCACACCCTTTACAAATAAAATTTGCAATATAAATACATGCTTACATTTTTTTTTTTTTTTACAAATAAATTAATTTGGGGGAATCCCTGAAACTTCTTTAAAAAATTTTTAAAGAATCAAAAGAAAATTTTTAATATTCAAAATTAGAATAAAATCTGAATGCAAAAAAATAAAAATTCATAATTTTTAATTTTAAAAAATTATTATTAATGTATT
Organism: Poecilobothrus nobilitatus; assembly: GCA_947095535.1. Taxonomy (NCBI): domain Eukaryota; kingdom Metazoa; phylum Arthropoda; class Insecta; order Diptera; family Dolichopodidae; genus Poecilobothrus; species Poecilobothrus nobilitatus. Next base: position 161,319,000 of record OX352773.1, read on the forward strand.
TATTAATACTTACTTGTATATACATAAGTACATACATATGTATATACATATGTACCTCATATTATAAATGACTTTATTGAATATTATTAAGTAATAATAATAAAAAAATTAATTTAACTGGAATTTATTATTATTAAAACTTTAATGTCTGTTTTAATGTTTTTGTTTAAATATAAGTTAATAAAAATGAAAAGAAAATAAATAGAATTTATACTAAAAAAACAAAAAAGTATAGGTACTAATTATGATTAAATAATGAATGAAATACACTTAACTAAATTAATATGTACATGTATTTATATCTAATAATAAAATTTAATTAACTTATTCAACAGTAGTCTGTTGACTGTTAATTAAAATTGTTGGGGGCCACCTGTAAATTAAAATATTTTATTATAGAAAACAAACAAATAAAATGCGCAAAAAAAAAAAAAAATAAATAAACATTTTTTGTGTTTTTTTTTTTTAATAATCTGATAATATATTTAACTTTTCCTTTCTATTAGAAAATTTTATATTACGTTATATTCAATATAATTAAGTTATATTTGAAATCTAGACACCTTTTAAATTTTTTTTAATTTATTATTTTTTTTTTTTTTGTCTTACATAATATGAACATATGTATGTATGTACCTAATATATATATATGTACTTATGACAAAAAAGCGCGACAAGCTTTTAAATTTTTTTTTATTCTATTTTATTTATTCTCATACTAATTTAATTTTATTATTTAACATTTTAATAAAAAAAAAAAAACAAAAAAAAAACAAAGTTCAATTTCTATTCGAAATCGACATTCTTTCTTAACTTGAAATTTGAAAAATTAAAAATAGTGTCATCATTTAATTTGCAAACAAGTTTAAAATATTCTATATATGTAAATACTTATAATAGTTCTGAATTTTATGTTAATTTTATTTTTTATTCGAATCAATTTTTTTTTTTTTTATTTTTTCAAATTTAAAATATGTATTTTTAATCTTAATTAAATAAGAAGTAATATACAGGGTGTCCGGCACTCAAGTACGCGCACTGCACTCAGTGATTGGGGGCATTAAAACAAACAAAAAATTGTACTGGAGGGGGGGGGTCTATTGTGGACCCTTTTCGAGATATGAGGGATTAAAGATTTTTTAGAGACTTTTCATAAAAAAATCTACAACTTTTGAACGGCTTACTGTAGAGAGATAAAAAAAATGATCCACATATACCCAACAGTTACAAAGTTATGAAGGTTCAAAATGATTTAAAATGAAAAAAATATGTTTCAAACTCAATTTTCTTTTGAAACACCCGACATTTGGGGTACTTTTTATAGCATATTTCGAGACAGCTTTTCAAGCCTTATAATTAGTACCCAATAACTTTTTCTCTATCTCTAACCATTTTTGAGATATGAAGAATAGAAAAGTGTGTTTATTGTATTTTTAATAGATAAAATTGGTTATAAAATTAAATTACAACACTAGATTATCAATAATTTAAAATTTTATCGAATGTGCAGGTGTTTTTTTTAATAACTTTTAACCCCCTCCAGTACAATTTTTTGTTTGTTTTAATACCCCCAATCACTGAGTGCAGTGCGCGTACTTGAGTCCCGGACACCCTGTATAATTAGATTTTAAATAAATTTATCCCATTTGAAGAATTTGCATGGTAAACAGTCAATGGTTTAGGTTTATAATTTAAACGTAATATAAATAAATGTCTAAATGAACTCCGAATTTTAGAATGAAAAATTTATTTTAATCTTTTACCTAATTCTTTTATCATGATACGTTATCAATTTTTTCAATTTTACATAATATGTATAGGTATTAATTTTGATATGCCGATGCGGTGTAAATAAATTCAAGATTACATTATTACAAGTTTATAAAAAAAAAAATTTTTTCATGGTCAACTTTTGGTTTTCACGTCAAAAAAAAAAAAATTTTTTTTATTTTTATTTTTTAACAAAAAGCTTAAATGGCGTTAAAATTCTATTAAAATTTTATCATAATTTTTTTTTTTTAAATTGTTTTTCTTTTTTTTTTTTAGGTATAGTATTAGGTTTTAGATTATAAAACATGCATATTTAATTATACATATTTTTTTTTTTAATTTGAACCATAAAATTTTTTTATTTCTTTTGCACACAATTTAAATTATGAAAAATATTATTAGTGTTATAAAGTTTAAAAACAAGGTTTATGTGTTTATTAAAACTTACAAACTAAAAGAATTTTTTAAAATATAATTTTATTTTATAATTTTTCAAATAAAAAAAAAATGTAATCTTAGATCGTTTTTATAATTGTTTTTTTTTTTTTTCTGTAATATAAACCCATGGTCTTAGACAATCTAAAAGTATGTACTAAATAAAAATTTTTTTAACATGTAATAAATAAACTCTTATCTCTTTTTTAATGATATTTTATAGAAAATTGAATATGGTCAATTGAAATAAGATCAGTCAAGTCTCAAATAACTTCAATGTACTTTTAAAAGGAATTTACCATTAATATTAAAAGTATCATAAGTCTACATTCATTTTCTTTGAACTTATCTTTGATTTATAAATAAAGTTGATAATTTGCTCTATGTCAAAGGTTACAGAACCTACTAATATAACTATAATTAAATGTTCTTAAATATTCTATGTAAAATAATCTAACAAAAATAAAATTAAAAGGGTTTGCATTAAAAAGACCGTAACTCCACTTTTATCACATTTTATGTTATACATTCTATTTTGTTCAGAAAAATCATCTCTTTTGATTGGTTGTTCTGACAACCAATGTAGCGATGACACTGTACAATCCTTAATTCTGATACAAAAATAAATGTTCCTACAACCCTTAATTCTGATACAAATAACTAAATAGAGATCTTTATAACCTCTATATTAACTTTACGGTAAAAAAAAAAAAGTAATCTTCTGGTATAGCAAAACGTATAATAAAAACTATTAACAAATGAGCTACCTCCTTTTTACTGGAAGACCTTCGTTTGTTATTAAATAATCTTCAACTTTGGTCTCTTCAAAAGATCAAAGCTTTACTATACAAAGAATTTAAATTTTAAATGTTTATTTATAGAAATTAAATTCAATAGAAATTAAAAAAAACAAAAAGACTAAACGATTCTTTTACAATTATTTCAATATTAATCAAAGTTAATACACCCTCTATTTTAAAAAAAAACCCAATTAATCTCATCAAAAAACCTAATTAATATAATAAAACCTAAAACCTAAAATAACTATCAATACTCAAAGGAATGACAAACCTAGAAACAAATCACAAAAAAAAAAAACTTATTTTTAGAAAATTGATATTACCTTCGATTTCTCGTTTTTAAACAAAAAAAAACAAAAATCTATCAGCCTTCAATTTAACAATAATTCATTTTTTTTATTTGTGTTTTTTTATTTGTATTTAAATTTTTTATTTATATCTACCATTAAGATTACATCAAAAATATCAAATTTAATTTACAATTTGTACAATAACTTTTCATCAATAATAACAAATCCAATCCCATCTGTTTTGTAATTTTCGAATTTTCAAATTTTCATATACTCATATTGTTGTTTTTTTATTTTTGATTTCCCCAAACAAAAAAAAAGTACTACACAAACAATGTTTGTTTTTTCGTGTATTTTTCATTAAAAAAACTTTTAGAGTTTAGCCCTCACTCTTTGTTTTTAAATTCATGTTTCTATTCTTTTCCTGATTTGGTATTTTTTGTTGCTTTATCTTTTTTTTTTTCATTTTGTTTTTTTTTTTTTTTAGTATTCTATTGATTTAATTAATTAATACCACAAAAAAAAGAAACGAAAATAACTATAAAAAAAAAAAAATTGAAATTCTTTCACAAAAAAAAAAAAAAAGAAAAACCCCAACAAAAAATTAACAAAAGAAAATCCCTAAATTGTTTCAAAATTCAACCCATTTTTTATTTTTATAAAAAGATTTCGATTCAGGTGTGTCCATCGATTTTCATCTAACTACATATATAAACAAAAATTCGTTTTCTAATGGAACATACAATTTATAACAAAAATTCAAAAAATAAAATAAAAAATAAAAAAAAAAACAAAATAAGTATAGAAATGGAAAATCAAAATAGAAAAAAAAAAAGGAAAATGAAAGGAAAATCCATTCATGCCATCAAATTAAAGATAAACAATTCATAAATCGATTCTATATAATATTTAAAATATTATGATATTCGATACGAAACGATAAATAATATAATACGTTTATACTGTGATATAAGCGAAAACAAAAAAAAAATTGTAATGAAATGACCGAATTCTAGATATTATGACATAATATATATATATATATATATATATATATGTATAGTATTCATATGCCAAAAAAGCTTTCCAAATACTCTTTTGACAATTCGATTCAATGAACAACAATAGCAAACATCAAAGAATAACAAACAATAGCAACTACATTTTAAATAAAAAGAAATCTTTTTGAACGCATCTAATTTTTCTAAGCACTAAAACATATAATATAAGAATCTATTATTATTTCGATATTTCGAATTAGTCAAATTATTTTTAGGTTCTTTTGAATAATATGACATCAACTTAAAAAATCATAAAAAATAAATAAAAGAGAAATAAAATAAAAAAAAAAAACATAAAATAATAAAAGATGACTCTTGGTTGAAAACAAAAGATTTTAATAGATTTAATTTTTAGTTTTGATTCAAATAAAATAAAAAAAATTTTTTTTTTTTGTTTTGAATATTGTTAATTACAAAATTTGATTACTCGTTTGTAACATCTTTTCGAAAATGTTCATAATGACATAAATGGTAATGATAACTTCATAAGTATAATTTACATAAATTACATATGTTTAATAACATTTTGATTAGATGGATTTCTTTCTTGAAATTATATATTTTCATATTTTATATTTTTACTAAAAGATTGTATAGAACTAAATTTTGAAGGTAAAAATGATTTTATTTCTAATCATCATCAAATTTTTACTTTTTCGTTTCGTAAATTTTTATATCTGTTTTAGAAGAGTAACTGACAATGTACAAATGATTACTAAGAAAAGCTGCACAAATCCTCTTTGAAATTTTCGTTTCAATCAATATTAGGTATAAGAAGGATTTGGCACAAATGAATTGTTTGGCCTAGGTTAAATAAAAATAATATAGCAATAACTTCGTATTTTTTTCTTTTGCCACAATCACAGTTACTGCAGTTCGAAATAAATTTTTGCCATTTTTACAAACAACCGTTTTTGATCACTTCGAGTTCAATAATCAATATTTTGTTTATTTTTTCCAACTTCAGCTCTAACTTCCAAAACTACCTATATGAAATATTTAAATATCGTAATTAATCATTTCCATTGCTTTTAGAATTCTTGAAACATAATGGTTAAAGTATTAAATTACAAAAATTTTTCGGGATATGAATAGGTTACATATTTCGTATGGCTTAAAAACATAATTGTTTTGATGGTAAAATTTATATGGCTTAAAAGAAAATAAAACATACTTTACATACATGTATGTACCTTTAGTATATTATGTACATAGAGATTTTGTTACTTTATCTTTAAAACATTTAAATATACCGTATAGATTCTCAGACATTAATTTATATTGTTTTTAATTAATTATTTTTTTAATGTATTAAAATGAACTTTAAATTATTTTTTATGATTTTTTTTTTTTTTTTTTTGATTAGTTTAAAAGTTACAATGTGTACTTAATTTTTGATTCATGCGTTAAAATTGATAATATTGTATTTTATATATAGAATTTTAAAGTTTGTAACTTATTTTTGTAATGAAAGTACCTAAAGTAATATAATAATATCCAAGGATTTCCATTGAAATTAACAACAAAAAAAAAAAAAAAAAAAACGATTTTGGAATATTAATGATTTTATTCAATTAAATATTCAAATATTTTATGATTTTTGTTAGCTTTATTTTTTCATTTAATTCTTTAATTATTTAACTTTGTATTTTAATTGAATTTATAATGAAATTTTAAAATTTCATCATAGTTTTTTATTTAAATTAAACTACTTAAGTTTTGAATATTCAAAGAGAAGAATTTATTAAACAATTTTATGAATTTTTTTTCTGGGTAATAATTAGTGAGAAATTATTGTTAACGTAAAAGGTATAACTATACTTTTCTTTTATTAATGATTTAATGATTTTTATTAATGTTATTTACCGTTTATAATATACCTTTTTTGCGTTAAATGAAGACTATTTTACTTTAAGTGAATATTTTTTACTTTAACTGAAGACGTTTTTACTTTAATTGAATATTTTTTTACTTTAAATGAAGACTTTTATATTTTAAATGAAGAATCGTCTAATTTATATGTTATATATAAATATTTAATATAAATATATATTTAATTTACTTACTTAATACATGTATATTTGGATCTGGTATTTATGAATGTGTAAGTATGTATGTATATATATTTATTATATATGTACTTATATGTGTGTAGGTATTATATTATGTACTTTATTACTTCAACTTTTATTACAAATGTAAATTTTCACTAAAAGTAAAAAATCTTTATTTAAAGTTAAAATTCCTTCATTTTAAGTAAAAAATCTTTAATTTAAAATAAAAATGTCTTTACATAAAGTAAAAACGTCTTCAGTTAAAGTAAAAAAAAGAGTATATGTTTGTATTAATGAAAATAAATAAAATGAGGGATGTTTATAGTTGACTATGTCAATTCTTAGATACTCAACAAACATAAAATATGCTATTTCAATAAAATTTAATAATATTTTTCAAAATTTCAGAAACCTGAAGTTGTATATGGTAGTTTTAATAAAATTTAATCATCTCTTTTAACACTTTAGATACCGATACCTATGCTTTAGACAATGGGTTATGGTCATATAAAAAATATGTTGTATATGTTAGCTAATCGAACCCGCCGGGTGAACTTGTTCAATTACTACCATGGTATTTATATATGTAAAAGCACATTATAAATGAAATGGTAAAAATTTCCTAGTTCTATTATTTTTTAAGTTATAGTGTGGACGGTGAAGCGCACATAGCTAAATAGACTCAGAATTCAATCCTGAGCAAGAATTAATAAATTCTTAGAATTATACATTTACGGTTATAAAAATAATAGAATTTTTTGAATTAATTGACTGTCAAAATGACATTTTTTTTTAAAAAAAATTAAAAAAAATTAAAATTTTTAACTTTAAAACGTTTTACGGCAAAACTTTAAAAAGATGGAGATTTATGACCAATAAATTTAAGAAAACTACTTTCTCATTCTATCAAATTCTTTTTTAGAATGCCAAAATCTTATTCGGAACAGAAGTTATATAGGTATTTTAATCAAAACAAAAAAAAACAGTCCCAAAATTTCTTTAATCACCCTATAGTTCTAAAACTATTGAACCCATAACTTCCCCATCCCCCATACAAAAATTTTATCCTCACGGTATTTCCTACAGAGTGGTATATGTCAAGTCACTTACTTGGGAATCAGCCTGTATATAATTTTATTACTTTAAATATCTTAGTAATAGTTACTATTTTGATTTATATAAAAATATTTTTGAGTGCTTAAATTTTTAAATCAAACTTTTCTCAGTTCACTAATCTCTTTTTCATATAGCTTGGGGTTTCATTTTAAAATAATAGTTATATACTTTGCTTATTGGTGACATTTAAAAGACATTTTGACACTAACTGTCGCAATTTAAGTAGTTACTTGCTGAAAAAAAAGTTTAACCTAAAAATATCTAATAATTAATTAAATAATTTTATATTACGATTGTATCGGTACACTTACATATATATGAGATTCTACGTAGTATAATATAATATGTACATATATACAATAATATCATAAAGTTCTTATCATATAATTTAACCACTCCTTCTGAAATTCTTTTGAGATTTTTTTTTTTCTGAAGTTACAAATATACATATGCAGAGACAGATACATATTTTAATTTCAAACATCAAAGTGAAATATTTATAAACGACCCGTATTTTTTAATTTAATTTCAATTAATTATATATTATACATACATATATGACAATAACATAGAACTATAATTTATACTTTTCAAATACCGATTAAAATCAAAATCTTTGTTCTTCATTTCAAATTCACTTCCACTCATTTATCATAATTAAGGATTTAAAAATTACAAAATAACAAAAAAAATAAAAAAAATTAATAGATAAAATGATTAGGTACATAACTATATCATACATATTAAAAAGAATACCAGTATACAAATAACTATTGTAATAAAACTACTACTAGTCGTAAATTACAGTCATTAAAAAACAAAAACCGTTATATAGAGCAAACAAAAAAAAAAAAAAAATGTGAAATATAAAATCTGTCATAAAATATTATTTTTAACCTCGAAATTAACAAATTAAATTTTCAAATAATATTTAATAATCACTTATAGTATGAAGTTATCAGAATACATATTATAATTTTATGGTGATTTTACACAGTCAAATTTAATAAAGCGTATACGAGTATTATAAGGATTATATGGATGAATGTTTATTATGAGAAATTTATTTATGAAAACTGATCTTTCAAATGAATTGTCATTTTTTTACTTATACTCTTTGAAAAAAAAAAACTCTTTGAGTGCCTTAACTAAAATATTAAAAAAAATGTCTCTTTCTCTATCTCTTTCTCGTAATCTATTAGCCAACAAGTTTCATAAAAGAGTCAAACAAAAAAACTTTTTTAAGATTTGTTCAATCATCGGTTTGGTCAAATTAAACATCTTTATAAACTAGTGGAAATTCTTTTTTATTTTTTCATAGGTTTAAAAACAAGGTTCATTTAGCAGGATATCTAACCAATATATAGGAGTAGAATATAAAACTTTTAACAATATTTGCGAAAGCGTTATGTACTTTATAAGCACTTAAATATCCATTACAAAATCGGAAAAGAAAACATGAACATATGTAAATCAAAAAAATATTTCATAATAAACTACCAAATATTGCATCATAAAATTTATCTCAATGGTGCAAGTGATATAAAATAATAGGTTAAATTACGAGTATAAAATACTTTAAATATTGTTCCAAAACTTGCAAAAACTCATAAAAAGAAAGAGTATCAAATAAAAAGTTAATTTTCATTACAGGCCTCTGTAATGTCATTAAAGTTTTATTTTAAAATATGAACCTAAATAAGTATATAAAAAACCAGTGCACTGTGTATAAACTACTTAATATTTTTATATTTGTAGAAGTTAGATAAAAATTACTTAAAAACCAGTTAAAAAAAAATTATATTAATCCAAATATGTAATTCAGTTGAAAATTATGACCTTTTTAATAAATTTTGATTTCAATTGAATATTATTTTCTATCTCCTTCTATCATTTTTTCTTTTCTTTTTTTATTTTTTAATTGTAATTCTCTGATTTACTTACTTTATTAAATTACCCAGTTAAAAATGTTCTTTTAATAAAAAAAAAAAAAACAAATTATTAAATATAAAAAATTATTTTTACTTGTTTTATTTTTAAATTTTATTATTTTTTTTTTTTTTATAAAAGATGCCGCCACCACCGGCATTGTTTAAAAAAAAAAAAATACAAAGTGAAAAGAAAAACATAAAACTTAAATTGTACATAAATATAACTGTAGTTTTCTTAAAATGTATTACAAATATAGTAATATAAAAATTATGCAATTGCACAATTTTTTACACATTGCTTGTAAAACATGATCATGATCATGAAGTCCATATGTGTAAAAAAAAAATTAAAATAAAATGAAAATAAATCAGAAACAATTTAAAAAATGTTCTAAAACTGAAAGATATTATAATTTGCGGTAAATTTTATATGTATGTACATATTTAGAATTTACATATACATTACGTATAACAATATATTATTATGTATACATGGTATATAAATTTTTTTTTTTAAATAAATAAACAATTATTTATTAGAATTAATTTTATAGTGCTATAGTGCCAGTGCCATATGTATATTATTATGATTTGTATAAACGCACTTGTGACTGTTAGCTCATAAAATAAAAGTGAGAATAATGTGTTATAAATCTGGCAAATTAAAATTTAATTACTTTCTAATTGGTATTTTTTTTTAATTGATATTTTCAAATTAATAATGATTTTTTAAATGTCACGTGTAGTTGAATTACAGCATTTTTTTAAAAGTAAATTTTAAAAATAATAATTTCCATATATTTTATACTTATACTTTAAATAATATGCAAATAATGCAAATATGCAAATAGGTGCCCTTACATCTAGGCCCTACGACCCGTTGTGCTCCTCTGCTCAACGATTCACTCGCTTCCTACCGCGTCTCATCAAGCCACCCTTCATGAAACATATATTATATTTGCTTGATTGAGCATTCTCACTTCAGAAAAGCTTTCCCATTGTTCTTTCCCCCAAAGATCTTCGCTTTTGGGACCTCAAGTTCTGGCACAGAACATGTAATACTGTTTCTGTATTTTGCTCGTATTTCCAGCATAGAATCGTTGCCGCTATGTCTATCCTTTCGGCTCTCTTCCTCTTCTCTTTCGGAGCTCTTAGCATCAGATGAGCTGTGCTGATTCTAGTAAAAAGATCCATTCTATTCAGTTTTAGAATGTTCTGAGTCTTTTTGCTGCTTGGTTCCCCCAGAATTCTTTCGTGTGGATCCATACATCTTAATAAATATCACCTAAAACGATAAAAATAGTTAAGTATGTATTATGATGTGTTATTTTTATCTGGTCAGATCTTTTGTGATAAGAGTTTCTTGGTTGCTTATCCTTCTGTTTTCTCGAAAGGACTTAAACGACGGAATGGTTAAGCATATGACATATTAACCAAGGGAATGTGGATTATACCGCACAGGTCGTAAGCCTTCTTAATAACTTTTTCTACTTTTGAGAGTACACTATTGACCTAAAGTATAGCGATTACTCATACTCATACGTTAGCTATGAGCCTTTATTCATATATGTAAAAAAAAAAAAAATATCTTGGAAACTTCAGTCGATTTGTCTTCAAAAATTCTGAAAATCGCACTAGATAATTTTCACAATCACAAAGAATTTTTTTAACAAGCTAAATCTTTCTTAAAATAAAACGTATATAACTTGTATAGCATATCATTCGTCCTGTTTATTCTAAGATATAACGTTAAGATATTCTTAAAAGTATCTTAAAAACTTTTAAAAATCTCTTATAACATAATGTTTATACATATTTACTTTTTTTAATTAATTAGCAATTTTATACTATATCCTATAGTTATTGAAATAACTGTACTATTAAAAGTATGTATGTTAAATAACAAAAAGATGCAATTTATTTATTCACTAACAACTCCGTAATCTGCCATATTTAGAAAAACAATTTTTAATTTTTTTTTCATTTTCTTAAAGACAGTATATTTGCGATATTCAATTGCGCTTCACGACAATGCCCATAATAATGGTGATGATCGCAATGATGAGAAGTAGAAAAAATAAGAATGATTTAATGAAAAAAAAAAAAAAAAACAACAACAAAACAAAACAAATCTGAATCCAAAAATATGGAAAAAAAAAATCAAAAAAAAAAAACGAAAAACTACTAGAAAACTATTCTTCATTTTTTATACTAGTAGATATTAGTAATTCAGTTATAAATATGCGATTAGATTTTGATTAAGTGGGATGAAAAGTAACAAAATGAATCTTTTATATTGAATTAATAACAATATTTATTATGTTTTTTTTTTATTAATTTTTGTTGTTTTATTTTTTTCATTATTTTTATATTTTTATTTTATTATAAATCGTACAAAGTTCTTTATTATATATACATATATATATATATATATGTATATGTATATAGAAAGTGTTTAAAGGTTCATTAATATTATAATTTGTAATGTCTTAAAGCATAGATAATTATATTCAATTTATCAAAAAAGAAAAATTTTTTATTTAATGGACGATCAATGAAGTTACCATTATAATGAAAAAAAAAAAAAAACGAAAACTAATAAAAAAAAAATAATTGAAAAAGAAAGATACTATATACTACTGAGTTTATATAGGCTACTTACTGTGAGATTAATATTATAAATAAATTTTTTTTTTTCTTATAAACAAAGAAAATAAAAAAATAGCGAAAGTTTGACCCATATGATTTTTTCATTTTATTTTTTGTTTTTTTTTAAATCTTAATTAAAAATTTTATGAAAGATATCAATTAATTATAAAAATAATAATTCATTATAAGTAACAACACAACACTATATAGTTGAATTATAGAATAAAAATATTCAAATAGACATACATATTATGAATATATGTATGCAGAACTCTTGAAACTTTATTATAAAATTTTTATTATTAATCGAAAATAATTATTAAATATTTTAAATAATCTGAATATGATTCAGAAGTAACATATGTCAAGTATTCATCTACTTGAAAATACAAAATTTATGAAAAAAACTTTTTCTGACGTTTGTATGATAACAGTAGTTTTTTTTTTTTTTTTTGTTTTAAATATATTAAATCAAGTTTTATAAAATGAAGATGAAAGAATTTAAATACTTTAAAATTTTACAGTAGAGAGAACATTTTTTGGATATATGTAGTTCGTCAGTGAGTGATCATCGATTTAGATGACGTCATCACATAATGGTACTTAATATCTCCAAGTTTCCGAATATATATGCCATTAGTACCAATGGCCTAAAAGTGGCCGAAAATTTCGGTACAAAATTTTCGTAACATTTGGTAGTATTTTAATTAAACCGTTATATTTTCTCCGTAAGACAATAAAATGGAACCACTTTCTACAATATTGTAGAGCATAATACTATCGTTAATATACATTTTGTTTTATCTTTATCTTAATCGGTACTATCGTTTCTGAGATATTGTATTTAAAAGTGGGAATGAAAAAAAAAAAACAAAAATTCCAATTTTAAAAAATAAATCACTATACATGTGAAATTTTGAAAGACACGTTATATTTATTATTATACCGTTAGAAAGTAGGTTGACTTCATATTTGTAGATCTTACGAAGTTCAACAAATGCAGAACGTTTTTGAGGCAACACTGCAGAAAGTTAGCCGTTTTTGTTTTAAGAACTTTAAAAGATTTGCTGTCATATTTGCAGAATGAAAATTAATGCTGTCGATAACATAATCTAAAAATACCTTTTAATTTTTTTTTAATTTTTTTTGTGAAACTGTGTAAAACTATTAATTAATATAAAATTTTGCTTGTTTATAATATTCATTTCAATTTTTTTTTTTAAATGTCAAAATACAAAAATTTAAATATCATATATGTACAATGAAGTACAGTAAACTGTTTTTAAAGGTACGGCTGCTTTTTTCAGTTTTTTGATTTTCTGTTGCAGAGTGGCGCTGACTCAATAAGAATTATGTTTTAAGATCTGCAAACATGAACTCAACCAAACTCTTCATACCCTTTTCAACGGTATATAATAAGTATATATATTTAATATTGGCAAATAACCCAGCAGAGGACACAAATGCGAAACTGAACTAACAATTTTAATAAAAAAAACATTTTCATACTTAATTTCTCATATATTTATTTTGCCTTCTTGTTTTTTTGTTGGAATATGTATGTAAAAATGTAAGTAGGATGCACTTTAGAGTTGGATACAATATCAAGTTGCGTTTTGATAATTTGTTTAAGGAAAGTTTGGAGATGGCAACCCCCACGATTTTAAAAGATTTATTGTTGAAATATATATGTAAAAATATAATTAGGAAGAACTTTAGAATTGGATACAAAATCAGAATTATCCGCTTTTTCCAGAATATTTATATACATTTATATATATTTATATATAGTATATATATGTATAAGCAAGAATCTGATTTAGAAGGAATTTTAGAGTTGGATTCAAAATCAGGATTGCCGCTTTTTCCTGAATATTTATACATATATAAGCTTTTTAATTGGCAAAGTTGTCAAAATATGTACGAAAACAAATTTCAAAAATAATATTATATTTTAAGGGTCAGTAAGGGTAAGATTGGAACTAATTAAAATCCCTCAATTTATATTTTTGATCATAACCATTGAACTTGATTAATGGTTCACCATTCTCGACTGTGATTTAGTTTTGTGAGATAATAAAAATTCCTTACATATCTATGAATAATATCTTTTTTTAATACATTTCATTAAGTTCAATAACAGTTTAATGATCATTAAATTTTTCAAAAATAAATGAACCCCTAAAATAATTGCTACACAAACTTGAAATTTCCAATATATATTGTTATAATTCATATAGGGCAACGTTTTGAGTGGCAAAATATAAAAAAAAAAAATATTATTAAATTAAAAATTTTGTCTGAATAATTTGACACAGAAAAATAATGCCAACACTTATTGAATTCGGCATATTTTTGGCATATTAAATTATTTCTCATAATTGAATAAAAAATTATTGCTAATATAACAAAAAATCTATACATATCTATATGAATAGATTCGATCTTGTGTTTTTTTGGATGTTATTCAATTTTCAGTTTTTTTGCAAAATTCCGCCATTTATTTTCTAATGTCATTGAAAATTTAAAATGAAAATTTAAAAAAGATAAATTTAAATTATTTTTTAAACGACATCAACAAATCTATAAAAATAAATCTTTTTCGAATTTATTTAGCACTAGGTATATCATTATAATCATAATAACATAATAATATCTTAAAAAATAAATAATATAATCATAACACTATATACTAAATATAATCTTTAAGAATGTATTCGTCCTCGTGCTCGTATACAAATCAAATATTTTCCTCCCAACCAAACAAAATTAACCCATAGAACCATATATATATTACAAATGAGTTCAAATAATAAATTATTACGTCACAATGTCACTAAATATTCAAAAAACATGTGATTCTTAAAAATTTTCTAAAAATTAAATGTACGAACAATCATTCAATTTTCATCCGCTATTAAAACAAATTTGTATAGTAGAAAGCAATAAAAAAAAAAAAAAAAAAAAATGTCACATATTTATAAAAAATGAAATGATCATTTTCATAGAATATAACAATGCGTGGCATAATAGTGTGTGTCAGGTGTGACCATAAATTAAAAATAAAAATATTACAAAAATTATTTTATTTTGTTAAAAAAAAAAAAACTTCTAAAATCATTTCTTCCTTCTATTACTAAACAAATTAAAAAAAAAATTTTCTTCTCTTTTGAAGTGGTGGAATACAAAATAAAAATAAATTCCAAGAAAACCAATTAATATTCCATGTTGCAGTATTTAAATGGCAATTTATAACTATGGGAGGTTTTGTCCATTACACTTTACCGTTAATAGAAAATTTACAGAGATATATCATATACGTATATGTATATGTGTGTAGTGTATGTATATTTAATATATTTCTTTTTGTAAATTGTCTTCTTCCTTCTGAAATGAATGAAATTCTTATATCTCCAATAGAATTTTTAAGAAATGAAAGTATTGTAACATTGAAAGAAGACAAATATTGTCTATATATTAAAAATTTTTGAATTTATTTATTTTTTTTTTTAATTTTCACCCATTATTTTGTTTTCCTATTACTAAACGTCAAGTATTTATTCGTACACCATGAGTTATGTTTATTTCTAAACGCTTAAATCATTAACTTCCAATCTAAAAACCTGGTTTGGAGAATTTAGAACTTACTCAAACCACATTTTCCCACATTTTCCACATTTTATAATAGGTATCACCATGTCACTTTAATTTTATTAAACACTCCTGACTTCTAATTCTAAAAAACTGGTGTGAAAAATTTAGAACTTACTCAAACCATATCTTTCCCTATATAGGTATCCCCATATATCACTTAAATGCTAATAAAAAGTTCTGACTTCTAATTCTAAAAAACTGTTGTGAAAAATTTAGAACTTACTCAAACCAAACCTTCTCTCCTATAGGTATCTTATAAACCTATAGGTATCTTCTTCCTCTAGTAAAATTTGCAATAATTCAAAAAGAATTTTTCTAATTTCGTAACTTAATTTTATTCCTATTCTCCTTTTGATCGTTTTTTTAGTAATTTTTATTATCTCAATGGTAACTTATGTTTACATTAAAAAAAAAAAACATGAAACATAAAATGAAAAGTCCTTTAGTGTAGTGCAGGATAGAACAATCCCTCATCATAAATAAATTTTATTATAATTATTGTTCAGAAATTATTTAAACAACAATTCATTGAGCTTAGCGTAATTTCTGTTATTAATGTGCCAACATAATTATGCTACTCAAGTATATTTTTTTAAACATTATATTTTGCCAATATACAGTATTGTACATATTATTGTACATACATATGTATATATATATGCTTAATATTATTTTGTTATTATTCTAAAAGAACTGATTTTTATTATTTTTTTTTTTTTTTTTTTTAATTTTGTCATCATCTATATTAAGGAAATGCGCCTAATTTGAATTAATCAGACGTGATTTAGGAAAAGCCGGTCGGGTCGAT
Organism: Poecilobothrus nobilitatus; assembly: GCA_947095535.1. Lineage (NCBI taxonomy): Eukaryota > Metazoa > Arthropoda > Insecta > Diptera > Dolichopodidae > Poecilobothrus > Poecilobothrus nobilitatus. The sequence goes on from OX352773.1 coordinate 161,335,568, forward strand.
CATATAATACAAACAGGCATTAATAAAAAAAAAATTTATACATCGATATAAATACTAACATATCTCAAAATGAAAAGCTTTAAATAACAAAAAAAAAAATATTCAAAAATAATAACAATATGGTATACAAAAAAAAAAAAAAAAATTATATTATATTTTAATAAGAAATAAAAAACAAAGAGACAAAAAATTAAAGGAAATAAAAAATGAATTATTCTTTTCTTTTAATTTTTATTTGAAGAACTTTTGAAATTATATTTATATTAAAAAAAGAATAAAATAAAATTTTAAGTGTTTTCTTAGGGTTCCCATCATATATAGAAATTATTATTTTTTAATTATTTTTCTTTTATTTTTCTTAATTTATATAAGTACCTAAAATAGTAAGGGAAGGGTTAAGATCGTTGTCGTTTTTCCGACGTCCGATGATCAATTCTTTTTTTTTTTGTGTTCTTTTTTTTTTTTTAAAGTTTTCTGTAAAGTTTGTCGAGCTCATTATCATCGCCAACGTTAATTATCTGCCAATTTTCTCACCTTTTAATCTTTAAAATACTTTTTTAGAATTTTTTTTGAAATCTTTATAAAATTGACAAATGACTTCACCATACTGTTCGTTCTTTTATATATATACAGCCTACAAAATATAGAAGTATGAAAACTATATTTGTATATATATATTCAAATCTATAAAAGTTTATCTTCCCGATTTTTTTTTTTAATTTTTTGAAAATTTATTTATTTCATAGAAGTAAGGTTTGAAGACACTTTTTTCTAGCTATAACGTTATCCGCCATTCGTTATCGTTAAAGTAAACGTTATCCGAGATTCTGTTTACTTCTCATTTTTCATTTTACTCAATAAAGATCTATAATAGTCTTTTAACATTTTCATTTTGCAAATAATATTCACTTAAAATTCTTTTTTATTTTGGCTATTTTTAAAATATAAAATTTTTCGAAATAGTTTAACTTTAAATAATTGCAGTGAGAATTCAATTAATTTTTAAAAATCCCAAAACTATATGATTAAACATATACTATTTTACAAATTGTTATTAATAAAATATAAACAATGATAAAAAGAAAAAAATGTAATTAAAAATTTAAACAATAAACAATACAAAAATGTTTTCAATCATGAAATAAATTTATGGCGTTACATCATGTCGTCAAAAGAAAATTAAAAAAAAAAAAAACGAAAAGATTATTTTGAAAAATGAATAAATATTTAGAAACAAATTTAAACATTTTATTTGCCCACTTTTATTAATAAATATAATCTGGTAATCACATTTACAGTTGGTCATAATAGAAATGAAAAACTTATGGAAAGAAAACACTTTCAAAGAGTTTGATTGTATTTAAAAAAAAAAAAAAAAAAACAAACAGACAGAAAAGAGCACCTCTGTTTTTTACGTTTGCATATTATAATTCAAAAAAAAAAAATATACAAATATGAAAATGGAACAGGGTGCGATCATCATATCAGTTTTTTCTTTTTTAATTTAATATTATAATATTTTTAAAAATTTGCGTTTTTTTATATTACTTTAAATTTTCTGGATGAATTTACTCATGTAACGTCAAAAATCTAATAATAATGTGATTCATGTAACGTCAAAAATTTAAACAACAAATCGGGAATTTAATTTTAACTCTAAATAAATCTTTCAAAATAATTGAATAATTTTTTGCGTTAAACGTCTGAGTGATCTTGAACCTTTTTTACCAGTATCATTCATGTAATTTGATCACTTGAATTTCACCTTCAGTCATCTGTGTATAGTGTTTAGTGTAATTTAAGTTTGACTTGAAGATTTTTTTTTGGTTTAGGTTTTTTGATGGACAAATTGATTACTTGCTCCCTTCAATCAGTTTTTCAGCATTCATATTTTCTCAATCCTAGTCAAATCACCAAGATATTTTTATCTAATTAAATTAAAGAATTCTTATTAAAAATTCATACAACTTATTTGTAATGGTATAATTATTGTTCTAACATATTCACACCTCTTCTTAATTTCTTTTCGGATCCTAAATAAAATAAAAGCTTTTATCAACTTTGACAGTTATAATTGCCCAAATTTTTACCTATATGTTTATATCGATTTCACTGTTTAAATGTTGTACTGTTAATTCTTCTAAAACCTTATTAACTTTACTTAAAAAATGGAAATTGCACTTCATTTTCGGGGCATATTGAATTTAATGGCCAGCAAACTTTTTCTTTGTCTCTTTGTAGACAAAATACTTTGGTGATTTGATTACATATATAAAATAACAAGCACAACATTTTTAATCAGCAGTTAATATAATGCAACGATTAACGCAAATATCTATCTATAACTAACCCTATACGTAATCATTGAGAAAAATAAAAAAAAAAAAAATAATATTTTCAATTCTCTGAGGGCCTTTGCGAAACTGCCTAAACGTTCAACAACAGTCTTCAATCTTCATATCATTCCAATCTACACATACACATATATTTATAAATTTACATATGTACAAATAATATTGTTGTTGTTTTTCTTTTTTTATTTCTGAAATGTTATAATTGAGTCGTCTCTTGATTGTACGCTAGTTGAGTTCGCGTTTATATAGTGTGGTGAATTCGTTCATTTTTCCGGTACGCAAAACAAAAAAAAATTTAAATTAAAAAGAAAAAAGAAAAAAAAAACACTAAAAGAAAAATATTTAGAAAATTTGAAAATACTTAAATTCGAAAATAAAAAGAAAAAAACATTTTTATATTGAAAAGTAAAATAATTTTCTTTAAAGTCTAAAAAATTTGGAATTACTTTAAAGTTTTTTACTGATTAATTTCTTTTCATACATTAAAAATTGTACATACCTAACGTACATTCAATTAAAAAAAAATATATTTAAATATTTAAAATATGCCAAGAAATCGGAAAAAGAAAAATAATCAACAAAATAAAAAGAATAATAACAATAATAATAACAACAACAAAAATAATAATAATAATAACAAAAATCAAAATCAAAAAACACTTGAAGATGGAAATGAAAAACTTAATGTGGCAGTCGCGACTGATACAACAAATGTTAATGTTAATGTTGATGCTACGACAACAATTGCCAATACATTTACAAATGTAGTAGCTGTTGATGAAGAGAAAAATAGTATTCAAAATAATGATTGTATTGATGGCAATGCTCCAATTTTAAATACAACTAATGAAGAAAATGGCAAAAAAGAATTTGCATGTGCTTCATCTACTTTTTCTATAGCTACTACAAATAAAAATGATCAAAATAAAATTAATATTGATCAAAATAATGATAATGATGATTTTGATGATTTTGATGATGCATCAACATCAACATCATTTTCCGCATTTAAAAATTCATCACCACCAATACTACTTCAGTCAACGGTATCTAGTGAAACGACTATAATCGACGACGAATCGATATTAAATAATAATAATAATATTAGCAATAATATTATTAATAAAAACGATAGTACGGAAATTAAAATTGAAATTGAAAATAATTCAATAAATAACGAAGTAATTGTTACTAATAATAATAATTGTTTAAGTGCTGAAGACGAAAATAAAAGTGATTTAATTGAAAATAAATTTATATCTTTAACAGCTGACAAAACGGGTACCACATCGTCAAAAGATGCACAAATACCAGATGATGATGATGCTGCCGGTAGCGTCACACTTATCCGTAAAGAAATTATCAATCGGGAAATGCAAACATTTAAAGACTTGACAATTCCGGAATTGTCAGATAATTGTGATAAAAATAAAAATGATGCACTTGATCGACGTGATAGTAGCTCTTCGTCTCCTGAAAATCAGTTATCAATACAATTAAAATCAGTAACATATCATTTAGATCCAACGGATAAAATCGATCAAAATCTTTCTGAAAAACAATTAATGCCAAAAATTAATAATGTTAAAGAAATATTATCAAAAAGTGAATTAAGTGACGAAAACCTTAAAATTTCCTCACTAGAATATAAAGAAAATGATAAAAAAACTGAAAATGATACTGAAACAGAAAATGAACCAAATTTTGTTGATTCATTAAAAAAAGTTTACGAAAGTGTTACGGAAACAACTGTTAAATCGTCGGAAAACGGTAATATTATTTCGGAAAAAGTCGTAAAACATACGGAAAAAATCGAAAAATGTTCGGGCGAAAACGAAAATAAAAATTCTGTTAAAACTAAAACAGTAACGGTAAATGAAACCAAAGAAGAAATTGTTTCTCCATCGGATGTTGATGAAACATTTTCAAAAATTATTGCCGAATTTGATAAATTAGACGAGGATATTGAATCGGCTTTTCTTGAAATTAGTAAAGATGATGTACAACAAGAAAAAATTGAAACAAATGAAGCAACTGCGGAAATTCAAATCGCTTCGGAAAAAGTTCCAAAAGAAGAAAATATTGAAATAAAAATTGAAACAAAAGAGGCTGAAAATATTCCTATCAAAGAAAAGCAAGAAGTAGAAGTAAACCTTGAACCAATTAAGGGTAATAATGCAGTTCTAAAAAAAAATGTTGAAGAAACTTTTTCAGAAATGATTGCAGATTGCCAGAAAATTGATCAAGATATTGAAACTGTTTTTGATGAAATAAGTAAAAATGAAACTGAAATAAAAATTGAATCAGCAGAGGATTTAGATAGTATAATATCGGAATTAACGTCAGAAACTGACATAAAAAGTCCTCCCGGTGAATTATTAAACTTTACAGTGACATCACCACTTAGTTTAACAAGCTCTGATGAGAATGTAAAAGACAAAGCAATCAATTTCATAACTATTGAAGACATTAGTGAAAATATAACAGATTATGAGAAAACTAAAGATGAAATGATTTCACAAGAGTACCCACAATCTAATATTAAAAATGACAATAATAAAAAACAGATTTCACAAATTGATAATACTGTTACTATTGAAGACTTATACGATGATGATGATTATGATGATATTGTAATTTTAGATGATTCAAAAGAAAACAAAACAGATGCAACAAATGAATATAAAGCAAAAAAAATAACAAAAAGAGTTGCTTTACAAACACATTTTCTTCCGCAAATTATTGAACCACGATATTTAGATTGCATAAAAGAAGAAACTAGTGATTTAAGTGATCTAGATAAAAAAGAAGATTCTGATGCTGCTAATAGTAGTGATATAGGTTCTGGTGTTGGTAATGGTTTATTTGATGATCTTGAAGATGAAGTTTTCTATGATAATGAAATTTATCAAAAAGCAAATGCTGTTTATCCAAAAATTCAATTAGATTTTTCAAAAAAGAAACTGAAACGTGCATTAAATTTAAGGCATCCAAATCCAGATGCTATTTCAGAAGAAGATGTTCAAACAATTGTTGAAACAAAAATTATTGAACAACAAACTGTGGATGAAGGTTGCTCAAAAAAATGGTCAAAAAATTTAACTCCATACAGTGAACAAGCTGAATTAATTTATTTAAATTCAGCATCAAGTAGTTCATCTGATGTTATGGATTCAGATACTGATACAAAAGATACAAAATCAACAATTGAATATAATACTGATGATTCTGAAACAAGAATAAAAACTCCAACAATTGATTATATACAAAACCCAAATAATGATAATAATATTATTGAAAATTTTACGACGCCATCAGATGATTTCTTAGAACAAAATAAAAAACAACAAATACAAGAAAAAGAACAAAAACCAATACTATTAGAAGAAAAACAACAACAATTATCTTCTCCCACATTAAAAAATAATGAAAATATCAATGACAACAATATTATTAATGATGGAGAAAATTTAAAGAGAAATAATCCTAATGAAAATGATGAGAAATCCTTCTCTCAAAATACTGAAACAACAACAATAAGTAAAACCACTTTAACTAGCAAAATTCATATTACTTCGACACCTGTTAGTAGTATTAATAATGATTTTATGATTTCGGAAAATTCTAAATTAGTTTCCAATGAAAATTTAAAGAAAAAACAAGAAGAAAATTTAACGGAAAATTTTGCAAATCAACAAAAAGAACATCAATTTACAGCACCTACTATTAGCAATAATATTAAAACAGAAAAATTAAATTTCCATGAAAAAATTGAAAAAAATAATAGTAATAAATTAACATCATCAACAATATCAAAATTATCAACAACATCATCATCAACAATAAGTGAAGAAAAAACAACTGAATTAAGTGAGAAAAATTTAAATATACATAATGATAAAATTAATACAAATAAAATGGTAAATTTGAATACGAATTTATCAAATTTAGAAGAAACTGGCAACACCCAAAAAGGAATATTACGGCAAGAATCAACAGAAAGTTATTGTTCAGCACATAGTCACAGTACTGTTAGTAGTCAGTGCACCGCTATTCGTAAAGGTATGTAAAATAAATTAATTATTATATGTGATTGTATTTATATATATATATATATACATATATGTATATATTTTCAAATTATATTTCTGAAATATATATATCCATGTACATATATATATATATATAATATATAATTTTTTATTAAATCAATTGTGGAATCTTAAAATTGTTAAGTGTAATTTTGTACAAAAAAGGAATAGTTATTCGTTATTCGTTTATTTTTTATTTCGTTTTTTTTTTTTTTTGTTTTTTTTTGTAACCTTCTACTTAGTTTAAATGTGATGTTAAAAAAATTTACGCAAGAAACGCGTCTTTTAAAAAAAAACAAAACAAAAAAAAAAAATTCAAAAAAAAAAAATTTTTTTCTTTAAAATAAGAAACGTGTTTTATTTTATTTTTTAATGATTTTCAACATTATAACAATTAAATCAAGGATCAGCTGTTAAGTTTATACGTTGATTAAAATAAATTAATTTTTTTTTTCCTTTAAATATTAGTTATAAATTAAATAAATTCTTTTTTTTTTTTTGTTTAAAAATTTGCAAATGAAAATTACGTAATTCATATTTATATATACATATATATATTAAAGAAAAAGAAAACATACTTAAAATTGGAGAATAGGCAAATTTTTAAAACGTCATTTTCATTTAATTCATTTTGTTTATACTATATATAATTTAATATCAGCACCAAATATAATAGATAGTATAGTAGTGTCTATACGTACCTAAATATTATTTTTTAGATAATATGGATTATTAGAATAAGGTTTTTTTTTTCTAAATGATAGCAGTTTTTAAATTTTAGTATTTTTTTTTTATTTAAGTTTTAAAAAAAGTAAGAGATTAAGGATTAGATTATTTTTTAAGTCAAGCTTCAATAAAAATATTTACTTTGTATAAAAAAAACGACTTCAATTTACAAAAAAGGCCAATTTGAAATTATAAAATATTTAGCATTCATTAGCTATATGCAAGTTATTTAAAATTTTCGAATTGTTATTTAATACAAACTAAAAATAATACTAAAGATAATTATGTAGAACGAACAGAATATTTAATAAGTTTTCTGACGAAAAATTTGTTTATTATTATTATTCAATGTATTTATATTCTCCATTTATAAATAACTGAGAAAAATTTTGGAAAGGATGTGAACCATTATTTAATAAAATATATTATTCATTTTGTTTACTTAGATTATAGTAAATATTTACATTATAATATAAGGTCATAAGGTCACTTTTTCAGTAATTTTCCTATCATTAAAAGCTTATACGTGTGCTGTATAAGATTTTAGTTCGCTTTTTGGTTCAATTACGCGATGCGTTTAATCTTTCAACCATCAAAATTCAACAAACTATTGAATAAGTAATATTATAACATAAAAAAAAAAAAAAAAAGATTATTAATTAAAGAAATAAATCCCAACCTTCGATTCTAAAATGAAGTATGTACTTAATAAATTATTGTAATTTATAAATTGTATATATGATTTAATTATGTATAAAACCCTCAATACATATCCGAATTGACTTTGAATCGAATTAAATAATCAAAACAAATTAATGAATCGAATATTAAAAAAAAAAATGAGGTGAGGTGTAATTTTATTTCGGACTATCGAATCATTAATAAAATGAAACAATTAAATTTTGGTTTTTTTTTTTTGTTTTTTAATTTTTATTTAAACATAACCTCACAATATGAAGTTTGCAATTGTGTTTACGTATACATAGTATATATATATATATATAATATTATATGTGTTTAGTTTCATATTGTTTCATTTTGTTTGTAATTATTTGTTTATTTCTTGTTTTTGTATTTTTCTTTTTGTATTATTCCAAAATCCAATGTTATTTGAATAGTAACAAATTTAAATAAAGTGTTTTTTTTTACATTTTTAACATTTTCAAAATAAACATTAAAATATTTTAACCCCATTTCGTAAAAAATTTATACCTATTAGGTATACATAATATTTAAAAAATTGGATATGTAGGAAATAATTGAAAAATCAAATAATATTGATCTTTTAACATATACATAATATATTAAAAAGTTTTAATAAAAAAAAAATATTCAATTTTTCCAAAAATAAAATTTAAATGTAATGATATTTTTGTCTGACAATTATTATTTGACGCAAAATCAAAAGTCTTCATGTCTCTTTTAAATTGTATCGAAATGGAATTGTATCGTAACCGGCAAATGATTTCTGAAAAATTTTTGATAATTATTCACTAATATTGATTTAATTATTATTTTTTTAGCATCAAAGTGAATATTTTTTATTCGCCGTTTTCCCGTCAGGATCATTTTTGACGTGTCAGAAACCAATCAGAAAAAAACCGTCGCTACTTTCTACTGTCACGGCAAAAAGTTAAATTATAATTTTATCTTCTCTGTGATGAAATTCACACTCATGTAATATTTTTAGAGGATATTTCAATATAAAAACTTGTATATTTATTATATAAATATCCTGTGATTGAACATCAAATTTTTATTAACTTTAAAACAAGTTTTTATTTTGAATGACATTAAGTAATTCAACAATTTGAATTTGTCTACAATAATTGAAGAAAGTACTTATGTATAACATTGTTATATAGTTCTTTAATTGTTCTGAACTTGATCTTGTTAATCATCATCATCATAAATTTCCAGCATATCATTTTCGAATACGTTTTCGATAATTTCTAAACTTTGTTTTATTTTTGAAAGGGTTAAAAAATATTTCTATTTTTGAATCTTATTTTTTTTTTTTTGTTTTTTTTTTAATTTTTGCAATAAAAATTTATTCTGTTTTATTTAATAATTTATTTTTTTTTTTTGTTTTTTTCAATTGAGTTTACTTCGAAATTTAAATTTTTTAGTTCTTCTAGATAAAATTTCAGAATTAAAAAAAAATTTTTTTTTTTTATAATTGCATGTTCTATTAAAGAAAAACGAAAAAAACGTACGACGTCATAAATTCAAAGAGCCATGTGGCTTGATTTTTATTTTTTTAGTGTTTCAATTTAATTATTAGCCTACATTAAATTTCAATTGATTTTATTATAGATAATATGATTATATTTAGAATTTTTATAGTTTTATTATGAAATATCGACAAAAAACAAAAAACAAGAGTTGGTAATAAAATTTAAAAAAAAAAAAAAAATGTTTTAATGACTATATAAATTTTTTTTTTTTTTTTAAAGCTACTAAAAAAATTTTAAATTAGCAGTTTCGATTTAAGGTGATTAGAATTTCCCACATTTTTTCAATCAACGAAACTAACATTATATTTTCGGCTTTAGTCCTTTATAATTAAAAAAAAGAATTTTAATTTTATGTATTTGTAAATTTCAAAAAATAACTCAAGATATTTTTATTAATAATGATCAACTTATATTTAAATGAAATTCAATTATAAATTTATATATTGTATTAAAGAATTTAAGAATAGTTGGCTTGACTTTGAATATTTTCCATTATAGTATAAATGTGAACTTTTTGTACTTCTTATTTCATCAATTTATAATTAGCTAAAAATATGTTTTTTTTTTTTTTGTCACATCCTCTTTTAATTATCTATATAAATTATTTTTTATATGAAATTTTTCTAAAAACAATTCTCGGTCCAAAAATAATTATTACAATACAAAATATTTCATTCTCATTTCTATCTTAATTTCGTTGTATATATATTTGTTTTTTTTCAATTTTTTGTTTATTCTAAAATAATTTTATCAAGGTAAATTGAATTGAAATTTTTTATTCGGACATCGCATTCATATAACCTTGAATAAAATTTGAATTGCTATTAATAGAATATTTGGTGAGAGATATTTTAGTTCCAAATTCCAAAAATGCATTATGAGTTATTAAAGCAAATATTTACTTTCTAATAATCTTGAAAACTAATAAAAAGAAAAAAAAAAAAAGGAAAAACAAGATACCACGCATTTTCTCTAAAATAAAATTTAAAATTTTTTTTTTTTTTGGTTATCACGTCTGGGCCATCAACAAAAAATCAATCAAAAAACTAACAAAATTTTTAAGTTTCCACATTTGACAATTTTGAAAATTAATTAAATAGAAAAAATAACGCAAAACTTAAACACAAAATAATTTTTTTAGGATCACCAGTACCCCCAGAAGAAAATAATATTTCAACAACTCCAACAAAAAGTTTAAAACAAATTTGTTTAGAATCTCTTGTATCTATGCCATATGGCAAAGATGTTTTAGAGGAGTTAGCATCAGTTTCACAAAGTTTAGAACATATCACTGACAAGCCTGAAGTACAGCATATGCAAGCAGCTAAATCTGAAGAATTACTTAATTGTATCGATATGCCTTATCCATTACCAGAACCACCTAAAATTCATAATATTCAACTTACATTTGAACCAAGTCGTTCAACAGTACATCAAAATAATAATTCTGATATTGAACAACCACCTCCATTACCAAAATTACCAGCTGAATTACAAAAATTCGCTGGATCTAATTTACCCGATTATAAATCTTATATAAATGAGCTTACAAAAATTTCAAATAAAAAATCAAATAATAATAATAATATTACTAATGAATCATCGACAACAACATCATCATCTACAACAACATCAAAAGAATTTGATGTAAAAGATTTAGAAAATATTTTACAAAAATTCCCATCAACCTTTAATTCTTCAACTAATTTTTCTTCAAATCCACAATGTAGTAAAAATATTGAAAATTATCATGAATCTAAATATAATATTACGTCATCTTCTCAATTAAAAAATAACGACAAAACAACTACACCACCACCACCACCTGTACCTCCCTTACCCACATTTAAATCAGAAAATAATTCGGTGGAAAATGTTTCTCCCAATCTAAAAAATTTTGATTCTCTTAACGAAAATAATCATAGATTGCTGGCAATTATCCGAAACACTTCAGAAAAACAACAACAACCGCAGCAAAATATTAAAGAAAAAAATTTATTGTCGTCGTCATCGCAAACATCTGAAATGAAAACCGAAAAAAAATCAACAACAACAAAAAAAAGTGAAATGGAAACAAAATCTGAGACAAAAAGTTCATCAATATTTCAAGATCAGCCCGGTCAATTTGATCATAAAAAGTTCGATACTGAATCAACATTATTATCATCGAAACAACGGCATTTCGAAAATGATGATTTATGGAGATTCTTAAATGATCCAAATTATTTTAAGGCTTCCATTGAAAAATTTCCAACTTCTGAATTTGATAAAATTTTTACAAGTCAAACAGATTTATCATCCACATCAAAAATACCGAAAGCGCCAGAAGTTCCAAAACGTTATTCAAACATTGAAACCTCATCATTTGAATCGAAAAAAGTCTATGAAAATGGTAAATTGGTGTCAGAAGTTCAAAATACCAGTCATAATGATCGTGTCGATGAAAATTCTTTATCATCTCTTAAAAAATTTATTTCTGATGGCAATTTAGGTGATGATAGCAAATGGTCATTGAATAATTTTAAAACTTCCAATAAAAATATATTCGATGCGACAGATTCTATAAATAAAAATGTCGCAACTGATACAATTAATTCTACCACAGAGAAAAAACAATTTACACAAACAAATGAAACTCAAACACAAACACAACCACAAAATCAATTGAAAACAGAATTTCGCAAATCAGATGATTTCTCTTATGACGAATTTAGGCAGAGAGCCAAAGAGAGAGCTGAAAGTAAAATAAAAAGTGAAATATTTAATACTGATGATATATTTAAAGAATTTAAAAGATTTTCTGAAAATTTAGAACGAGATATGGCTAAAAAGACCGATAATTTAAGGTCAGATTATGATGTCAATGCTTCTACAACTAATGTACCAATTAAAAACGAAAATCAAAAAAGTTCAAGTGCACAATTTGATAATTCAAAAAAAATTGAAGAACTTTTAAAAACATTAAATACTCCCAAAAAAGAAATCAATATCCCAGTTCATTTGGAAAATGAGGTTACAACAAAGCAAGAAACTCGAACTGAAACTGTTGTGGAAGAAAATATTAAAGATATTAAACCACCACTATTGGATCAATTTAAAAATGAATTCAATATTCCTATACATTTGGAACAAAATGTTAAAACTCAAAATATCCCTAAAAATCCTCCACCACCTCCACCAAAAACAGAACATACAATACCAGTTAATTTTGAAAATTTCCCAGAGCCACCTAAAACTGATAACATACAAAAAGATGCTCAAATGTGGATGGGAACTGCTAAGGATCACGGAATGTCTAACATTTCAAAATCTCAAAGGCAAGTTAATATCCCTATTAAAATAGAATCAAAAGAGGAGTACTCAAAAACAGAATCATCCACAAACACAAAAACTGAACAAAAATCTTCAACTCAATCTCAAAGTTCATCTTTTCAAACTGAAGCTACTTCCAGATTGCCTAAGGAATTTAACATTCCAATAAATATTCAAAATGAAATTCTTCGTACACCTTCTTCGGCTAATAATGATAAACGTTCAATTAATATACCAATTCGTATAGAAACTGATAATAAAAACCATTATAAAAGTACTGAAGATAACCTAAAACAAGAACACAAACATCGAAGAGTTGAAACAGATAATGAAATTCCACTTCCAAAATCAGCACCATCTACAAATTATAGTGGATTTGATTATCCAATTAGACCTGAACTACCTCGTGCTACAGCACATTCAGATGAAAAACGAAGACGTACATATTCCAGCGGTATGCATGAAGATATGTATCGTTCTGACAATACATCAGATTATTGGCGTTCAACTGAGAATATTTCATCAAGAACTGCAACACCTAGCTTATGGCGTTCATCTGTTGGCGATTTAACTTCAAGAGTTTCAACTCCATCCATTGATAAAATTGTTAGACCAATTGAAAAGGAAGTTGAAATATGCATGTTCGGTAAGAGTCCCAGAATAAAAGCTCCTAGATTAACCGCATCTACGAATAATTTGTCATATTATATGCCATATACTTTAGATCCCCAATATATTTCTATTCCTCATGAACCATTTAATTATACAACATTACCGAACAGATCAACATCAAGACGTAAATTATATACAAGTTGCCATTCTATGGTTGAGGAAACTCCAACAACGCCTTTTATGCAACAGCCACATTTTATTCATCATAATATCAATCGAGTTTCACTTCCAAGAGAACTAAACCCACAGGCTGAATATATTCGCAGAAAAGAAGAAGAACTAAAAAAAGAATATATGATACTAGAAGATGAACGTCAGAAATTGCTTAAAGATTTAACGCAATTCAATGAAACTCTTGAAAAAGAAATTTTTGAAACACAATTACAAAAAAATGCTGAAAATCGTCGAAATATAATTGAAGAAATGAATAGTTTTCATATGACTCAACGTTCAATGCATCAAAATCAACCAAGACGTCGTTCTTGGAATTTACCATCACTTTCAGAAGAGGAAGCTCTTCAACAAAAAATGCGAAATGAATGGTTAAATAAAATTGCCGAACGTGAAGAGCGTCGCGCATCCAAAGTTATTAAAATAAGCAAACCGGGTGATGAATTAAATTCATCGGCTAAAATAAATGAAAATGCACATAGATTCTCAGATTCAGTTAATGTCGGTGATGAGTTTTTAAGACGCGTTAAAGAACGTCGTACAAAATTAAATTTACCAGCTGATAGTGATTGGGAAAGCGGTGCAGAATCTCAACCAATGCAAAAACAAACACAATATCTACAACAAACTGGACAATCAATAAATGATATTAAAATTATGGAAAATCGTTCTGAAGCTGATTTAAAAAATTTACCTAAGCATTTATCTGAATTTGCTGAATTTGTTAAGAAATTTGAAGAGGAACATAAAGATTTGGGCATCTTTGATAAAAATAATACAACAACAAATACTATTACTAAATTAACAAGTAGTATTAGTAATTTATCAAATGGTGAGTCTACTCAAAATGATACATTTAAATTAGTTGGATTTGCTATTGTTGCTTTTGCCTTACTTTGCTGGAATGTTTTACGCAATAAAAATTGTTACTAAAAAAAAAAAAATAAACCAAAAAATGAACCATATTATGCAAGTCCTATAGATATAAGTGCTTTAATATTAATTTTAGGTATTATTTTGGTTTCTAAACTATACAAAACAAAAATATTAGCTAGCTATAATTACATATAAAATTTTTTAATATTTTATATGTAAAAAATATTATGCATATTTTTAGGCGGACAAAAGGTCCTTGAATTTTTTTTTAAATCTCTTTTTCAATTCAAATAACTATATAAAAAAACCAATACACATCAAATCAAATTAAAAGAGTAAATTTTCTAAAAAAAAAAAAAAATTTTCAATGCTTTGAAACATAAAAAATGTTTGCCATACTAATTATTATACCTAATATCGTATTTTTAGAAACCAAAATGCGTTATATGTTTTTTTTTGCTTTTAACTATTGTATAAGTTTGTAGTTTATAAGAATTTTGTGTCTAACCAAAAACAAAAATCCAAATCCTTTAACTAATTGTAGCCTTTTGTTGTTTTTTATTTGTAAAATTAAAATATATATAAATAAAATGAATTAATTTATGACTAAAAACAAAAATTTTATGTTGTTTTCCTTTAATTGTTAATTTTTTTTTTTTTTTAAATAATATAAAAAATTATTAATTTTTTATTCAACATTATGAATACTAATTAAATAGAAAAAAATTTTTTTAAATATATTTTATAGTATTATAAGTACTTTTTATTTTATTAAAATGTACTTGGCTTACCTTCGTTGAAATTTGATGCGTTTTACGAATATCAAAAGAAAAACTTTAATTAACTATTAATATTTGAATTTGCGAATGATATTAATAAATTAATAATTTATTAATACTATTGTTTTCGATTTTATTTTTAAATTAAGATCATCAGAATTCTTTAATATTGAAAATTTGTTTTTATATATATTTATTTTTTTTTTTTATTTAAATCTTTTAGACAAAAACTTACTAAGATCGATATTTTTACGGTATCTAGTATTTACATGGAATATAAACAACTTTAATATTATTAATATAATGGAATTTTTTTGAATACAATTAGGTTAAATGAAATTTATTTATTTATTTATTATTTGTACCGAACTGACATAAATGACAGCCGATATGTTTGGGGCCCTTGGCCTATTAGACATGTGGGCCAACTTGGTACTAGTATTAAATTATAATTATATTTAATATTTTGTTTACATTATTTTTATTATATTTATATATTATTTTGACCTGACCAGGGTTTGAACCCGAGACCTTTCGTCTGAAAGACCGGTGACTTATGCATTGCACTAATGGTCAGATAAAAAATGAAATTATTTTATTTTCATTTCAAAAATAATTTCATTCTTTAGAAAAATTTTGTGTTTCTGAGCTTTTGAAAAATTTCTTTAATTTCAGTTATTTTTTTACAGGTATTCTTAAATTTTTTTTGCCGAAATTACTTTTAATTAGGCTCTAAAGTACACTTAAATCTGATCACATGAATAAATTTCTTCTGATTACATGATTCTTTCCAGTTTGAGATTCTTATCAAAAATTTATATATTTGAATTAATATTATAAAGCGATTTAAGGTTTTATTATATAATTTGATTAAAATTCTATAACATATATATTAAATTTCTCTAAGTACTCATTATTCATTACGCTACGTTCGCTACTCGTTATTAATATACGTAATATAATCTTTTTATTTTCACTATTTTAAAATCATAGGACATTCATACTAGAACAGACTTTCCGTTTTTTGAATCAATATTTTTATTAAGTCGTTATTTATTCGACTATGTACGTCATACAAAAATATCAAACAAAACAACTTGCGACATCTATTATTTTATACAAGAATTATTATATTTTTTTTTTCATATTTAATATTCAATTTATTGTTATATGAATTTTTTCTATATTACGATATAAACTATACTATTATTGGATATGACATATGACCTAATCGGGGCTTAAATCCAAGATTTTTCCTTTAAAACCACTACCCCAGATTAGTAGTTTAGAAGTTTATTTTAATTCATTGGAGAGAACTACATGCTCTTTATATAACATTAAAATTTTTAACAGGAATAATTTGCAAACATCTAATAAATTATTTTGCAATTAGTTTCATGTTATTTTTTTCTTTAAATTATTTTACAATGCGACAGATAAATAATAATTGATTTTGTAATTGATATAAAATTGAAAAATAATTTGTTACAAAAATTGTTCACTCAATAACGAATCAAATTGGTTAATTTTTGCAATGTAATGATCTTTAGTTTTTTTTTGCTTCTATTTTTGCAAATTTTCTCCGATCTTTTAATGAAATTTGTCATTGCAAAGTTAAATTAATTATAAAAATATTATTGATCTTATTGATTTAATTTTAGCACAATTTTTTCTAAAAAAAAAATTAATTAAGAATATATATATATATAGATAGAATCATTGTAAAGTTTACAAGTTTTTTTTTTTTTTACTAAATTTCTATAAATGATTGAATCTAAAATATTAAATGATTGCTAATTTTTTTCTATTAAACATAATTAGAGCGTAACTAAAACCTTGAAATCGACACCAACATTTTTAGGTTATAATGTTAAACTTTTTTTTTTATCTTTATATACGTATTCTATTTTAAATCATTATTTGATTCATTTTATTTTATTTTATTATTTAGTCATTGTTTTTTTTTTTCGTTTTTTTTTTTAAATATTTAATTATGTAAGGATTATCTATCTATATTGAATTATAAGTAATTTAGATAATTGTTTAAGTTATTGAACTTTCATTTCGTTTAATTATATAACACATATTAAATAATTTTTTTTTCTGTGAAAAACTGTAAACATTTAATTTTAAACAATTTTTTTACGTAATCATTGAAAATTTTTACAAAAAAAATTTTCTTTCAACAACAAAATTTTGGATTTTGTATGTCACTCTGCTCTTGACGTTTCTCATTCTGTCAAGTGATGTTTTTGTTGTTCTATAGAATTAGTATTAATAACAAACGAATTCAAGTTTTATATACCCTTTTTGAATTAAAAAAAAAAAAGAAAATCTGCAGCTATTTACTTAATTTTTTTTTAATACATTTCTCTGCCACATAAAATGTGAACAGGAAATAGGAACACAGCCTTACCTATTCAGGCGTGGCTGTATATGTCGTAAGGGAGAATAACTCTTATGACGTGTGTGGGATTCGAACCCACACTCCCTTGGTGTTTACAGCGTATTTTATACACTCTTACCCACTAGGCGACCGAGGCCCCTATTCACTTTATATTATATTCGAAATTCGGACTGAAGTCGGAACTCGACTATTGCAATCTAATGATTAAATTATAATTTAAAAATATTGTTCGGTTTTTCTTTAAAATATGACAGTATATGACTTAATTTTTTAATATTGTAACAAAATTAGCATAATATATATGTAGTTCTACTATTCCTTTATATTGATATATTTTTTAAAAATTTCATAATAATTTTAAATTCATACTATATTTTAATCAACTTTTGTTAAAGGTTTAAACCAGAAGTAAAAATTAAAAATTAATTTTTTAAAATACATAATATTTTAATCATTGAAGAAACCACATATAATGTTAGGTACATATAAAGAAATTTAAAAGAAAAAACAAATTCAATGGCAATAAAAAAAAATTTTATGGTTATAATATATAAATTTTAATAGACATTGAAATTGGCACTATGAAATAACGTCTAAAGAAATAGCATCTAAAAGTAAAAAATTAATGATGTTATTTCATTTACTAAATATTTCATTTGTATATTATTTCATAGCGAAATAACATCTAAAAGTAAATAATAAAATAAAATAAAATGTATAATTATAACTGTCGATTGAAAAATTTAATATAATTATCGCGGATGGGGAGCCAGCATTTTTGTCGAAAAAAATATTTTGAAAAAAAAATGTCAAATATTAAATTCTTTGATGTTAAAATATGTATGTAAAAAAATAATTAGAAAAGACTTTAGAGTAAGTTACAAAATTAGGGTTCCATAAATTTAATTAGCGGAAATTTAGGGGGGTGGAAGCCGCACTATTTTCAATGATCTGATATGTTGAAATCTGTATGTAAAAACATAATTAGGAAGGATTTTAGAGTAGATCGCCCGTCACATCGGCTTTATACACTTTTTCGAGAATTTATTATAAATGGATATACCTATTATATTTGGAATTTTGCGATTGAGATTTTGAAAAATGAAAAATCAGACAAATAGTTTAGCGTACAAAACTTCAACCACCTTTTCTTTTCCCTGTTACCCAACGACTGTCCAAGATTATTTGGAAGTTTTTATATAAAATTATAATATAAAACTTTGGTTTTGTTTTGATTTTTGAAAAATAAATTTTTATAAACATTCATAATAAGATCTTATTTCACGATAATTTTTAGTTGTTTTTTCATTTCAAAATAAAATATGACCTATAAAAAACAAGAAAATTTTATATGTTATTTCATTTTTGATTTTTAAACGCAGCAATTTCGCAGTACCATTTTAAATAAAAACCAAATAATCATCTATTTTATTATATTTAATAACCAATTAAATAATAAAAACTAAAAAAAAAAATTTTTAATATTTTATAACAACATAAAAATTATTGCAAATTTTTAAATAAATTCAAAAAAAAAATATAAGAATTAATTTTATAGTCATTACTCATTACTTATTACTTTTTCTTATACATTTTATGTAATCGTAAATATCTAATTAACAATCGTTTATAATTTCAATTATAGTAGAAAATTTTTATTAGTATTATATTTGTATTTAAAAAGAGTTAATGATCAAAGTTTCATTGGAATACAAAAACAATCTACTAATCAATTTATTTTATATTCATATTATTTGATATAAAAATATAAACTACATAATCTTGAACCCACAACAATAAAAGCGTTGGTTATTAATCGCAAAATATTTTTGCTTCAACTGAATACTCATCTTTAAATTCTATTGTATTCAATTTTTTCCTGCCTTGCCCTTGCCTATATAAACTATAGAACATTCAAAAAAATAATATATGTATATGTTATTTAATTGGTAGAAAAATAATTGTACAGATTTTAAAATATTTACAAATGTTAATAATTATTATTGACTTATTATTAAGTTATTGACTGTTCATTCATCTGGTCAAAATATACAGCTTTGTGTCAAAAATAAAAATAAAATTTTATAACTGTCAAATATTTAAAAATAAACTGTCATTCAGGATTGTTAACAAATGTTTTCGTTTACAGACAATTTTTGTTGATTTATTTAAATAAACCTCTAACCTAACATTTTGTACTGTTATTTTGTACTTAAGTTTTTTATCAACTCTCTTAGTGAAGATAACTGTCAGTAGATTACATTGAATATTTGTATTAGAAACTGCACATAACATGTAGATAGATATATTGTTTATATTTTAATTTTTGACAAACTCTTTCAAGATTTCAAAATTTAGTAACTCTCTACAAATAAACATAAATTTTAAATAAAAATGTTGTCTTAAATAATGAATAGAAGATAATGTCATAATTGTATAAGAATAAATAAAGTATAATAACATACACTATAAGTAGTAATCTAATTAAAAGTATGATCTTAAAGATTTTAATATTATTCATCAAAATAGTTAATATAAAAGGATTTTTTTTTTTAATTATTTTGTTTTTTTTTTTATCTTTGTTAATTACAAAAAAAAAAAAAACTGATTGATTCCAAAATGAAAATATAATGTATTGAGAATATAAAAATTTTACATTAAAATTTTAAAACACACATTACATATATAGTTATAAAACATTTCAACTTATATTTAATAAGTTAAAGTACTTATTTAAATATTTAAGTTATAAAGTATATTTTTAATTAAACTTGTTTAAACATAAGTCTATTAAAATAATTATTAGATAATTTATATTTCTTTTCCAAAAAATTTTATATAAAATAAATACTTGTCAAAATGTCAGTACCAAAAGAATCCATCTATAATCATCATGCTTAAACCATCATTAAAAAGGAAACATTAATTTAAAGAAAAATATAACATTGTACATACATATATACAAATTTATTAGATATTTATTAATTTCAAATATTTTTAATTTCTAAATCATTTATTTAAAATGAAAAAATTTGTACAGCATAATATTTTTGTATATACATATATACTCGTATATGTACGTATATATACATATATTTAATTTTTAAATAAATTTTTTCCCGTATTAAGTAATTCTTAAATTAATTATTTACGCATACATTAATTAAAATGCTTTTGATTCAAAATTTTTGAACTTTGTTTATTTTACATACAAACAAACAAATTTTGACTGGAAAAATTTTTTTCTTATTACAAACTTATTTATTTTCTAAATTTTTTTTTTTTCCTTTTAATTTTAAATAGAAAATTTCTTAAAAAAAACAAAAAAAAAATTGAAAACAAAAAACATCATTTGTTTTTCTCTAAAAATAGGACTCATTTTTCCGATATAAATTATTATACAAATGTACAAAGTATCTATGTAAAATATGCTCGAATTAAATGTTATACAATAATATATATTTAAATATATATATATATATATAATATAAACATTGTAGATGTAGGTTATTAATGTACAAATATGTTACAAATATATATATATATATACATATATATATAATTTTCATAGAATTCAGTGGTTTTCAAATAATAATTATAAAGATCCACATATAATTTATCTTAAAAATTTAATATTATTAAACATGTGGACTGAATTATTCTAAAGTGATTGCTCATATTATTACTTAAGTTTCAAAAATATTAAATATACTATATTCATATTTCGTAATAAATAAATATTTTTAGTTTATACTTGACTCGGGCTTATTACTAAGTTATTCTAACTTTGACCAACGCTTTTTTCTAAATATTTTTATGCTTGTCAAAGTTAACCTTCATCATTAAAACTTATTAACTAAAATTGGTACTTTAATTTTTATTACACTTTTAATGTTTAAAAGTGGTCACAGTCAGACAAGTCGACGATAAATATTTTTCAGCTTTTTGGATGTTTATCAATAGAAAGTTTTCAAATTTTACAATTTTTGAATTAAAAAATTATCTGAATTTATTTAGTAAAAATCGGAATTCCAAAAAACAAAATCTGAATTCATTTAGTAAAACTCTGAATTTCAAAAGAAAAAATTTGAATTTATTTAGTAAATACCTGAATATATTTAGTAAAAGCCGAATATATTTAGTAAATACCTGAGAATATTTAGTAAATATTTGAATTTGATCAGAAAATGCTATATAATTATGAAAAATAATGTTATATAATCTTAACCAAATTCAGTAATATTGTTTGCGTTTTTTCTACTCCAAACTTTACTAGCTTTTGAAAAAGAGTAGTTTGAAAAGTGTAAATATGGTGTTAAAATGTTAAAATAGCATTCCATTTACCAACTAATCCCAACTACTCCCAACTACTCTTAATTATTCTTTTTGTGTAAAGGGACTTTGACAGACTTTCAAATACTTTGAAAACACAAAATATTTACACATAAATAAATAGCATAATTTTAGGCCTCATACTTTTCTTTTTCATTATTTTATGCATTGCCTTTGGACTTTAGTCTTTATACATAATAATAATATATATTACATACCCATATTATTATATTTCTCATAGATTTGTAATTTTTAATTTTTCTAGGCAAATTTTTAACAAATCTTGATTTTGTGAAAACCATGAAAAATAAACATTTTTTTGTTTATTATTGTTGTTCATGAAAGACAGAAATTTAAATTAATAAATTATTAAACTACTTATTATAAGATATATTACATCAATAATTTAATCAAAACAAAAAAAAAACGTTTATAAACAACTGCAACACATAGTTACATACAATACATATCATATATGTACGTACAGCAATTATTAAATGGGTGTTAAAAATGAAATGCGTGCGCATATTTCTTTGACAGTTCATTTTTTGAAAATATGTATTTCGTTTTCTTTATAATGAAAACGTTTAGCGCGCTTCTATTTCTTTGATTTTTCTTTTTTTTTGTTCCTCTTTGACATAATACTATAATGTGTTGTTATTTTTGAATAAAAACAAAAACAAAAAAAATAAAAACAACTACAACAAAAAACAAGAAACTAAAAATAATTTGACATGCGCTCGCTTAACCATTTGTTTCTTTTGATTTTTCTTAAAAAAAAAAAATTATTTTTCAAACATTTATTTTTTATTTTTTTTATGTTTTTCATTTTTACATTTTTTTTTTTTTTTTGTTTTTAACATACACCACATTTTATATGAATTTTTCATTTTTCTTTCTTTTGCATTCATTCAAATATAATATGTACATATGTACAATTTTATATTTTTCTCTCTTCTATATGAATTTTCCCAAATTACGTCATTAATTTTTTTAATTCAACAAAAGAAAAAAAAAATCGAAAAACTTTTCTCAAATTATCCTAAAAGAAAATTTCATGTATTTTGATTTTTTTCAAAAAATTTTAGTTTTCGGTTGTTAATTACGAAGATTGCCTGCAAAATCTTTAAAATGGGGCAGGGTTAGTTTTTATACGCTTTTTTTTTTTTTTGGTTTTTTTTCCTTGATCAAAATGAAAATTATTTAATTAATTGTTAAAATTTTTTATTCCTCTTTATTTCAAAAAATAAACAAAAAAAAAAAGGAAATGAAAATATTAAATAAAGTATTTTTTTTTAGAGAATTTTTAAATATAATATCAAAAAAATTAAAATTAAAGAATAATATTTATAAAATATAAAATAATATTTTATTTAATAGAAATAAATAAGTTATATATAAATATATATATATATATATATATAAAAAATTAAAATAATTAATTCCGTTAAAAAACAAAAAAAAAAATTAATATTTTAAAAATATAAATAAAAAAAAAAGAAATAAAAGCAAAGGTTAAATTTTAATTATAATAAAACAAAATTTATTAAAAAAGAAAATATAATATAAGTGTTAAAAAAATAAAAAAAAATTTTTTTAATTAAAATGTTTGTGAAAAAAATATAATGAAATGTTATTAAGTTACCATTAATATGTGTGTCATGTTTTTTTTTTAATATATAAGTAAAATACACAAAAACAAAAAAAAAAAACAAATAATTAATTAAATTATATTTTTAATTAAGATAAAATTCCACATTTTAATAGTATTATAGATAAATATTTAAATAGTTATATTATAATATGATTATTTTATTTATAATCATATATAAATAAAAAAAAAAAAGGATATGTTTAAAAAAAAAAATATATTTCTTAATATTATAACTAGCCGAATTTTCCAATAAATTTTCTTGTGATTTAAAAACTACACAAAAAAAAAAATTAATATGAGAAAAATATAAAAATATTTTAAATTGACAAAATTAAAAAGAATTAAATTATTGTTTCTCATTCTTATCTTTTTCTTTCTTTGTTTTTACCCTGCCTTTCTCTTTACGAGAAATTTTTTTTTATGATCAATCAATTTTTGCTTTTAATTTAGCTGTTTTGCTTTAAGATTTGTGAATAAAATTTTTTTGCAGAATTACAACAACATCCGGATAAATATAAAAAAATGTTTGCACCAAAATTTAAAGCTAAACCAATTACTGGATATAAAGGTATAAACGTTACAATTTGAAATTATTGTAAATTGTTAAAAATTTTTGTAATTATTGTAATTATTATAAATTACAAAAAAAAAACTCAACTACACCACCATAGATTACAACATATTTTTTTTTTTTCTTTATTTTTTATTATTATGATATTTTAAAGTTTTTTTTTTTTTTTTTTATTTATTATTTATATTTTTTTGTTCAGTAATTTGTGTATATTTCAATTCAATTTTTGTTTTCAAAAATTTTTTATTTCTTTTTTTTTTTGTTATATATTTTTTTTCTTCTTTTTTACTTGATTGGTGGTTGAATTTAAATAAATTTTTTTATTTTGTTCTTTTTTTTCAAAAACAAAAAAAAAATGTTTTTTTTTTTTACAATAAAATGAGTACAGAACATTTTGTTTGCGGGCCAATATTTTTGTTTAATAATATCAATTTGAAGTTTTTTTGTTTAATTTATTATTGTCAGAATTAGTAATTAAGATATTCAGTACCAATATATTACAGAGAGACACAATACACATTCCCTTTACATTATGTAATTATATTTCGAAAGAATCTTTAGGAAATTTAATGCTTTTTAGATAAAATGTTTTTTTTTTTTTATATAAAATAGGCAGCCTTGGTGGTCTAGTGGGTAATAGCGAATAAAATATCTTGTAAACACCGAGAGAGTGTGGGTTCGAATCCCACACACGGTCTAAAAATAATTCCCCCTTGCCACATTTACAGGCGCGTCTGAAAAGGAAAGTGGAAAAAGCAATAAAAATTATATTTTTAAGACAAGAAAGAACCTTTTCTTATAAGTAAAGTAATATAATATTTACATCAAATTTTATATTAATTTAAGCTTCTAAGCTTTCTATATAACAATATTTCAATTTACAACAAGTTTAAACATACAAAAGTTTAGTATAATACCCTTTTAATTTTAACTGAAAACTTTTTTACTTTAAGTGAATATTTTTTATTTTAATTGAAAATATTTTTATTTCAAGTGAAATATTTTTACTGTAAAAGAGAAGACAATTTTATTTTTAAATGAAAAATCTTTACTTCAGTTATTTATGTTATATCTATCAGTACTTAATATACATATATTTTATTTAATATATGAATCTGATATTTATGTACATAAATATATATATTATATGTATATTGTATGTTTTTTTCTTAAACTTTTTTATAATTATTTTCACTTTAAGTAAAAAAAATTTTAATTTAATGTAAAAATCTCTTCAATTTAAGTAAAAAATCTTCACTTAAAGTAAAAATATCTTCTGTTAAAGTGAAAAAGGTATATTGTAAAGGTAAAAAATAATTAGTGGAATGTATCAATGTGAGCTTCAACTCAAATTTATTTTTTTAAAACAAAAGCTATATATACGATTAAATTCGTAGGCTTTGTTTTAAAAAAGTTGTATTTGAGTTGGTGCTTTGTTTTTTGGATTCGATCCATTATATTAAAACTGAAGCAAGGTTTTTTTTAATGAGAATTTGGATTACATTTTTGGTTAACATTTACTCAATATTTATTGATTTAAAAATGTAAGGTCTCATTATTACATGTTATTCTCATTATTAAAAATGTAAGGTCTCATTTATTATATATTATGGGAACTATAAAAAAATATTTTAATACCACTGAATTAGAAAAGTGTACATAATTTTGTAAATATAAAAAAAAATTATATGAAAATTTAGTGTCTACAGTGAAAATTTTTATTTTTAGATGATTCATTTTTTGCTTTTTTTTTGTAGTTTTATTCGTAGTTTTTACGTATATTTTGAATATTTTTTTGTTTCTTTTGGCAAAAAACAAGGGTTTTTTTTTTTAAATTTGTTTTTCTTTTATATTTTGTCTTTTAGGTTTTTTTTTTTTTTTGCTGTAGAGATTTGTTTGAAATTATTATTAAAATAAAATGTGTATATTATTATTATTTTTTTTTTTTTAAATTTCAATAAAAATACGACTACTATTTGATTTATTGACTATATAGTATATATAGTTTTGATGGGAAAATTTGATGTGTACAGAGGCGTTTTGAAGTTTTTTAATTTAATTTAGATTTTCTTTTTTAGTTTTATTTGCCAAAATTTATTCCTTTTAGTTTTTCTTTTTTTTTTTACTTTACTTAATTTCCTCGATGTTGTTAGTTGTCAGCAAAAAAAGATAAAAAAAAAATAAAATAAAGAAAAAATCACATCAAAATTGTCAAATCAAGTTAAAAAGGTCATATTACAAGAAAAAACATACATAAGATTTAAAACTTGTATTAAAAAAAAGATATATACATAATTCATTTTTATTTTCTTTTCTATTTTTAAAACTTTTAAAAAACAAACTGTTTAAATTTTTTTATTACTACATACATATACATATAAATGTTTTTAAATTTATATATGTGTTATTTTACATATTGCTAAAAAAGTCTTACATTACTTTTTAATGAAACCCTTTTTGTTTTGTATTTCGTTCTGATAGTATTTCAATATATGTAATCATTTTTTTTTTAATTCAAATGTTTAATCTAATATTCGATTATAATTAAATAGTTGATCAATATAGAATTTTATTATTTTGTTTACCTATACTTATATACCTTTTTTATTTTAACTGAAGACATTTTTATTTTAAGTGAGGATATTTGTACTTTAAGTGAAGACAGTTTTACTTTAAGTGAAGACATTTGTAACAAAAGTTAGTAAATATATATTTGTACATATATAAATATTAAATACATGAATATCAGAACCAAATATACCTATATGGATTAAGTAAATTAAATATATATATATATTAAATATTTATGTAACATAATTAACTGAAGTAAAGTAAGATTATACATTTAAAGTAAAATAATATTAATTTAAAGTAAAAAATATTCATTTAAAATAAAAAAGTTTTCAATTAAAGTAAAAAAAAAATATTCACTTAAAGTAAGTCTTCAGCTAAAGTAAAAATGGTATATATAAAATTATATATGAAGATCACTTCAATTATTATTGTACCGAGTATAGTTTC
This sequence comes from Poecilobothrus nobilitatus, assembly GCA_947095535.1. Classification (NCBI taxonomy): domain Eukaryota; kingdom Metazoa; phylum Arthropoda; class Insecta; order Diptera; family Dolichopodidae; genus Poecilobothrus; species Poecilobothrus nobilitatus. The sequence continues at coordinate 161,362,771 of OX352773.1, forward strand.
TTTCTCTAAATCCAATTAACATCATTATTAATAGATTTATTAGATGATAATATATTATTTTTAATTGATTAATAAAATTCATGTTTTGAATATTTAATAGATATTATATTAAAAACATCCATATCGGCTAAATAGTATAATTAATAAGAAAATTATATAAAAACAAAGAAAACTGAAAAGCTTACATTTTCTTAAAATGAGATCTATTTTACTTCTATCTAAGTACCTATTAAAAAATAAAGATCTATATTTTTTCAAGCGATCGTTCCTTATTTTAATCTTTATATTTTCAATGTTTGGATAAAAACAATAAATTAATCTAAGCAGAAAAAACATCAAAAAGCTTATCAAAAACATATATATTCAGAACAAACTCAAAGCAAACTTAATAAAGACTGATCTGAGAATAATTTAAAAGAAATTAAAATTAAGTAGATTGAATATTAAATACAACATTACAGAATTATCAAAACTATTTTAAAACGAATTTTTTATATCGAATTTTTTATTTAGTTATGCACTAACTACATGCTAAATTTAGAAAGTCATATTATAATATTTACTTTTATTTATATATGTCATTTTGTTAGTAAGAATTTTTACTATATTTTTAAATACATAGGTATACTATTAAATGATAAGAACGAATAGAAACTAATTGTTTAAACACTCGTTTTACAATCAATTTAAAAAAAAATTAAAACCCACACTCCCTCGGTGTTTACAGCGTATTTTATACGGTCTTACCCACTAGGCCACCGAGACCCCAGAACTCAAAATTTCTAATCATACATATACATATATCCTTAATTTTAGTTTCCGAGATCTCAGTCAATGTTAATATATTATATTGGCGCTGTCTTTTCGATTAAAATTTGTTTCATTTTTTAATCAAAAATTTTAAAATTTCATTTTGACCAAACACAAAATTTTTCTATACTGATTATCAGAATGCAGATCTAAACCACAATCAGTTAATATGACACAATTAATCAAAATTTCAAATTAAATATAGTATAAAAATGTATAAAATATAATTTTAATTTATTATAATTATAATTTAATAATGCCCTATCATAAAATATTTTTTTTATGATCTGTGAAATAAAATTATAAAAGGCTCTTGTTTAATATTTTATTACTTTCCATTAAGAATTAAAAAAATTTTAACTCTGTTAATAAATAAAAAAAAATTTCAACTTTAAGATAATTTTGTTTTTTTTGGCGCCAATAACTTGAAAAACTAAAAAGAAAAAAAAAAAGAAATTAAAAACAAAACAAATTTTTTTTTTTTTTTTTTATTTTTCTCTTGATTCAATTTACAATTTTCTTTTCTTTTTTTTTTTTTTATTTTTAAATAAATTAAATTTTATTTTTAATTTTTTACCGTTTTTTTTTTTTTTTTTTATAATTTTTTTTTTATTTAAAATTAAAACTATATTTTTGCCAATAAAACAATGATTCATTCATTTTCTAATTTAAATTTTCTTTAAGGTTTCGTTTCTAAATTCTATTTTCTATGTTCCAATTACATTGACTGCAATTTACCTAGATGAATAAATAACAATATTTAAAAAAAAAACAAAAAACAAAAAAAAAAAAAAAATGGAAAAACAAAAAATTACTTTTTTAAGTAAATAAAGTATAAAGAAATTAAATTTTTATATATTATGTGTACCCTAAAATTTATAAGAACTCTTAAGTTGACCGTGACAAATCTACGTCATAAATTATTATTCATAAAAATCAACTAGGTATATATATATACATATATATACAATATATGTATATAGAAAAATAAAAAAAAAATAAAAAATTATATGTAGTCTGTAACGATCCTACTAAGCTAAAGAACCATTAAACCAATGATCTATTTCTGTTTCCGATTTAGACGCCCACAATTCAACCAGACCAACAAAAAAAAAAACAATATATACATAAGAAAAAATAAAATGAGAAAAAAAAATAAAAAAAAATTCTGATTTATTTTTAAAATATTGTATTAAAACAAAAAAGCAAAGCAAAAAAAAAACAAAAAAACAAAAACATCAATTCAAAAACGACCACAAACTATGATTAGACATGGTCTATCTATACATAGGTGTAATATACATAAATATTATGTATAGAAAAAAAAAAAACAAAAACACATGAGTCTATTATTTATGTAAATTTCCATATTATATACATATATATATATAAATTATATACACGTACATATATATACAAGTATATATTTAGGATTATTTATCTCTGTACCCCTAATGATTTAAAGTCAATCCATCTGGTTAAAAAATAAAAAGAAATTTAAATTTAAAATAAATACAAAAAGTACGATATATAAGAAAAACAGAAAAAAAAAAAAAAACTTTTAATGCCAAAGAAAAATTCGAAGTTCAATTAATTTTAATTAATTTTATTTTTATAAATTAAGAAAAAAAGGAAATGCCTAATTATAAAAAGGTGCTCTGTTTTTTGTTAATTGATTTTTTTTTTTTTTTTTTGTTTTTTATTTAATTTTCTTTTCTTTTTCTTTTATTTTTTTTTTTTTGTTTGCTTTAAGATGAAATTCTGAAACAGTCACTACAAATCTTTTAGTGACATAAAATGCACTTTGTTCTTAAATAATTTTAAACTTTATTCTTAACCAAAAATTGACATTTCTTTGTGAATATATTAAGTAAAATTTCAAAAAATATTTTTGTATTTTCAATTAAATATTATTGTTTTTTTTTTTTGTTTTTTTTGGGAGACCGCCACTAATGAAAATAAACTACCTACTTTGTATAAATATATAAATTCTATCCAATTAAAAGAAAATTTTAAAATTTTTATCATTCTTTTTTTTTTTTTTTGTTTTTTTATATTTTTTTTTTTGTAATGATAAAAGAAAAATAACATATGTACTTTTTTGTAGTGATCGTATATAATAACAGACACAATTTTTTTTTTTGCCAAATTCATTTATTCCAAAATATAGACTTCTTTTTATAGACTTTAGACTGAAAGAATGAAAAACTGAATAAAAATGTTCTTTACAGCTAAAACATTTACAAAATAATAAATTTACAATTTTAATAAATATTTGGGATTACATTATTTACAAGGAGAAGTGAAAAAAGCTGCTTTTTTTTTTTAATAGAGCTTATAAATACACTTAAAACTATACCAATCTAATACTATTCTAAACCAAATTTTATATGCTAAGCAGACAGGACAGCGTATTGTTTCTTACTCTGCTGATGTTAGAATTACTTTATGCCAGAAGAAGTCGTTTCGAAATTACCGGAGTAGAGTTAAATTTACTCTATGACGTCACAATTGAATGCCCATTTGAGTTACCAGAGTTAACTTTTTTAATTTTAATCGGGAGAAGAATTAACCTAAAATTACAAATGTCAAAGTCTTAAGACAAGTCATTATTGTTTTTTTTTTCTTTTTAATATTATATACACTTAAACTTACATATATAAATACATATATAAGTATTGAAATAATTTGAAATGAAATTATTCAATTGAACTTATAATACTTCTTAAAATTAAAAATTTTTTTTTTGAAGACTCTATTATTTGATTGAAATAAAAAAAATTGCACCCATATAATTTTGACAGTTTGATAGAAACGGCAAAGTAAAATTATTCTACTCAGAGTAAGAAACGAAACGCACTTCAGATAATTATGACTGATACATATTTTAAATAATTATCGTATCAGAAAATTTAAATTTGAATTTTAATCGCTCCCCTAATTTTTTGTGAAGTTTCGAGGTTGAGTAATAAAAAAGAAGATTAAATATTATTTTTAATATTTTGTTATGCACAAATTGAAGTTTTGATATCTGAATTTTTGTACAATCACCCCAAACTAGAGATTCAAAAAGCAGAATAGCTTGAAAAATAGTTTTCATTAAAATTCGTTTATAATAGCTATGGAGAAACTTGATTTGTGGCTGATTTTTTAATCTAATGTAAACCTAAATATTTTATTGCATCTACTCAGCCTATAAAATCTAGATCATCAATGAAAATTGTGAATATTGTTTTATTTTGGGTGAACTTTAAGGTTCAATAAAAAGAAGTTTTCGAAAAAACGAATTAAAAATTAATTTCAAAATAACAATTTTTAATCGGTTCGTTTCTAATTTTTTTTATATCAATTCTGTATTAAAAAATATTTGGTTTTATACTTACTATTGTAGTAAAAAACTAAATTAAATATTTAAGTGATCATTTCTAAATTTTTTATTTATCGTATAATTAAAAAAAAAATATTTCGGTGAAATCTGAAATATATTCATAGTTCATATAAAAATTTTTTTTTCGCAATTTATTTTCATCTTAAAAGAAAACTTAACACCTCTCTATGCAAATCGAATTTTCTTATCTGAATTTTTTTTTGAAATCTTTCAATTGAATATTAAAAATTGAAATATTTTTATGATAATTAATAATTATCTCATTAGACAAGTAAAATTTCTATAAAAGTCGTATTTAATACAGTGTTTGAAAATTTATTAAAAATATCAATACAAAATTCATTAGTATGTAATGTACGCATTAAATTATTATCAAATTTATACTTATTACATATGGATATGTATGACCATATATTGTTTGAATAATATTATTAAATTATTGAATTTTAATTATCTTTTTAATTATTATTCAAAGAATGAGATTAATATGACTTTAATTTGATGTTAACATTTTTTACTTTGAACAATATACAAAATAAATTGTCTAATTTTAAATTATCGGATACATTAAAATAATAAAATCAAAAAAAAAAAATAAATGAAATTTAAAAAGTTTTATTTTATCGAATCGATCTTTAGATTTATAAAGATATCTTCAACTTTAGATTTTTCTATAAGTTTTTTATACCACCTTGGGACTGGATTTCGCAACGATGCAAATGAAAAATTTTGTCAGTTTCAGTAGAAATTTTCAGTTTACACCGATTTCTAAATCAGAATCTATATAAATACAAATGAAAAAAATTGAAATTGACTTAGCTTATAAAATCTAGTGAAATCATTAAGTTGTACACTGTAAAAAAATAATAAAATAATTAAATTATAGTAAATATGTAATTAAAAATGGACAAAACAAGAAAACCTATAGTTATAAGCAAAAAGAATATGGACTGACTGTTAAAATGACAATCATCGATGTTTAAAATACATTCAGCGCTGTTTAAAATTTTTTTGAAATTAAAATTTGCACTGATTCTTGCTGAATCGAAATTATAGTGCAAAATATAAAAAATTGGTAAGAATGTGAAGATTTTCTATTTGCACCGGATATTTTTACATAACACAGTTGCGGAATCCAACCCCTGAATAGATATTTATATCAATTTTAGAATTATTGTATCGTAAAATTATTGTATCGTATTTTGCAATGTCTTGTTACGTTATTAAATCATGATTTAATCTCTTTACTCTATACATGTATTTTTCATAAAGATAAAAATGCCAATAATAATTAAATTTTCATATGATGGATTGATAATTTTCATATGATGGATTAGATTTTCAAAACTCAAAAAATTACACAAAACAAAAAAAAAAAACCAAAATTTGAATTAAGAACTTGATGACTATATAGTAAAAAACAAGTATCTATTAGGATGTCTATGTAACTGACATCAAGAACAAAATAAAACTTTTTTTTTTGTTTTTAAATGATCGACAAACTTTTTTTTTAATTTTTTTTTCTTTTTTTTTTTTTCCAAATTGATATTTACTATAATCACAAATTACAATTACTACTTCCTGCTTCTATTAAATTCCTATTGAACTCAAAATAAAACAAATAAAAAAACAAAACAAAAAGAAAAACAACGACTCAAACTTTATTATAGGTTTTTTTTTTTTTTTTTAAATACAATTTAAAAAGTAATATAAAAAGTACAAAGTTTAGAACAGCAAAGTATTGTAAAACAAAAAAAAAATGAAATAAAATAATTCCAAAGAGTTTATAATCACTAAATAATTTGGTTGAATGGTTTATAATACAAATTATTTTTGTGTGTATAAACACGAACAATAAATTTTATCTAAACAATTGATTAAATAAAAAAAAAAAAAAAAAAAAAGCAAAGAAAAAACTAATAATATAAAATTTAATAAAAAATAGGAAATTGATATTTGATCTGAAATTAGCTCTTTGACAAATTGTATGTTGTTAATTGTATTATTAAATGTTTAAATTTTTTAGTTATTTTTAAATTTTGTTTTTTAGCTTTTAAATGTATATACAAAATTATAATAAAAAGACACCCAACCCATCACAAATAACAAAAATTACAATTTCGTTTTCGAAAAAATCAAGTGATTTTAAATTATTGCATATTAAAGAATGAAATTTTTTTAGTGAGGGAATTTACAGAATAAAAAAAAAATGTTACTAATTTAGTTAATAGACCTTGAATTACTCTATAAACGATAAATAAATAAATAAATACATATACGTAAATATATTATTTGCTGCCCGTATATAATATGGCGCTAAGACCTAACCCCCCAATATTTAAATTTAACTTGGAGATTAGTTCAATTTATTTGAAGATTAGTTCATAATGATCTTAGACCCAGAAATATTGAAGACTAATTCATTTTTGTTTTTGGGGGTTAGTTCGTACCGCCATATAATATTAAACTAGAATAAAAATTAGAAATTTATAGTCGGTTACAAAATCAAGGTTATATACATATGTAACATATACGGGTACTTTTATTTTCCATATTTTGGTCGTCGTCAAGAGAACGCGACGATGGCACGATCTGTGGCCGGCCGTAAATGCTAACCGCGACCTGACCACAGAGGTTATAATCTCTGCATCCGTAATGTATATTCTTATATTTAAAAATTAAAAACTCAAAATAAAAGACTAGAGTTAGGAACTTGGAGATTAGTTTGTAGCGCCATATAATATTAAATAGTGCTTATTTTATTTTAGGTCTTAATTAAATGTATCTTTTATTGATTAAAATATCTTTAATAATATTATTTATTTATGATAAACTTGCCTACAACTTGCATGGTCATAACCCAAGTAGTAAAAGATCTTTTTCTCTCGAATGTCCCTCGATTTTAATTTTATTTTCTAAGACTATAGAAAATTTGAAATTTTTTGACTCTTCTTTAGCAGAAGATTTTTCAGCTTATTCTTATAATAGAATATGATCATTTTCGATAACTGCAATGCACTTCTACAGAAATGTAATCCTTAATTGAATCCTAGTTCAATTTTTCTTTTATTTCTAGATGTTTTTCTTATTGGCAAGGTCATTATTTTAAGAAAATCCAAAAATTATAAAATGAAAAAAAAATGTGCTAAAACACTCTAAAACAAAAAAAAAAAAGAAAATAATATAAATATTAATAAATTTGATATTATTGATTTATGAAAAACATAAATTTATAGTTAAAACAAATTTCTTTTTTTTAAATTAAAATTCCAAAAAAATTACTCATATCTATTCAAAAAAATTAAATTAAAAATAGAAATGTTTAATAATTAAATGAAATTTTTTTTTTTTTTTTTTTTTGAAAATAATAGAAAATTGCAAAAATAATGGATTTTATTTTTAGGAAAAGAAAACCATCAAAATTTCGAAACCTAATAATCAAAAAAATAACAAAATATTTATTGAACACGTTTTATTTCTCTATATAAATAATATTTTAATAGAAATTTTTTTTTTAACATTTTTTTTTTTATTTTTTCTTTTAAATTTTCAAAATAATTTCTAATAAAAATTCAGATTTTATATAAATAAAAAATAATTAAAAGTTGTTGTACAAAAAAAAAACATATGTTGCAAATGTCTCTAATTTTCTTTTTAAATATAATTTAAAGATCTTCACTATGTATTTTTATTAAATTTTGTCTCATATGTTATTCCTTTATTTATTCTTTCGCATAGGTATATAAAAATATTAAAATGTATAAATCTTAAAAAGCAAATAAATGGATTTCAATTATATATTATATTAGGCCACCTAATATTTGATTTTTTAAGATGCCAAACCATTTAACATTAGCAAATACTTAATAAGAAGAAAACTCTTTCAGCATGCATCTATCAAATGATGTGATAAATTAATTATCAATCTTCCAATTAAATATTGAAAGAATATATATTATTATTTTAAAGATTATCTTCTTATAAATGATTAATTTAAATTTATTTCAGATTAAAAAGTATTCTACAAAACTATATCCTACTTGTATTTTGATATAAACTGTTTTTCTGTTTTCAAAATCCAAAATTAAAGTGCACCCAAACTTTTAATTACATCAGTTCTTTGCTTAACCTTAATTCTTTAGATTTGTTTTCTTAGTATGCGAAAAAAAAAGCAAAATATGTTCTATTTCTTATAATAAAATAAAAATTTTTGTTATAGAAATGTTTTAACGTTTTAATTTTTTTTATATCTCCTTGGCTTCTTGGAAGTTAAAGTGATTAGTGCTTTAATTTAAAAAAAAATAAGTATAAATCGTATAAATTGTAACAAAATTTCTTAAATATTTACAATATTTTTGATCTAAATTTTTTTTTTCTTTTTGGAAATTCAGCATAAAAATTTAATTTATCTACATAAAAATAAAAAAAATTTAAAAAAAAAAATCAAAACTTAAAAAAATAACATATATATATATATCTTATAATTCAACATTTTATTTTAAAGTCATATTTATAATTGATTGACGAAAAAAAAAAAAAAAGCCTTTCTTTTTATAAAAAAAAAATATTCGACGATAAATGACATAAAAGTTTAAAAATAAAATAACAAACAAACAAAAAAAAAAACAAAAACTTTCATATCAAAAAAAAAAAAAAATTATTAATAAAATTTAAAAAAAAAAAAAAAAAAACACAAAAAAAAAATAATTTACACATTATTTATTATAAATACACAAAACATTTATACAAAAAATTCCAAATTTAAATTTTATAGGTGTTTGGTCTCCAAATAATAACGAATCATTCAAAGTACCCTCTGATAATATAATTCATCAACAACATCAAGATCAACAACATCAACAATTACAGCATTCATTAAGAACATCATCAGCAACACCACCACCACCTCCGCCACCATTACCAACATTACCAATTTGTAATTCACAAGAATCACCATCACAATCACGAAAATTTCGTCCGGTCAAATTTGAATCTCCGACACTTCCAAGGAAATATGTACGTGAAGGTTCAACATATGTAAATCCTCCATGGGTTTCAGATGCAAATAATAAATATCATCAACAACAACAAATAAAAAAACAACCATTTCCAACAAATTCAATAAATGCATCTGGATTTGCAGGAACTCAATCATTTAGTTGTTCCAGTCTAAATAATATTGAGAACAATTGCAATACTAATAGAAACAATAATTTTAATAAAAATTTAAATAAATTTGGATCAACATCATCCTTAAAAGGTGCACAAAAATTTCCATTTCAAAGGAAACATAATCGAAATTCATTATTTCTTTTCTAAAAAAAATTTAAAATTTTTTTGTTTCTTCATTAAAAACTTTTTTTTTTTTTTTTTTTTAATAATTATTTAATTATTTAGTAGTAGAATTCATATAATATAAAGTTTACTTATGTACATATACATATATATACATATGTACTCCTCATAATTAAAACAAATTTTAGTTTGTTTTACACTTTAGGTTTGGTATCAATTGAAAACCCCATTCTGACCATTAAGGTGTTCATTTATTTTCTAAAATTAATGTTAAAAATATATAAGTATAAAAATTTTCATAAATTCAAAAATTTTTGAAAATACCAGATTTTAAGAAAAATATTTATTTATGTGTGTATGCATGTATTTATATGTATAAAACTAATTTTCATGTCTAATTCGTGTACCGTTATACCATACGGGGCAAATTCTGTCATAAAAAAAATATTTGGTCGTTGATTGTCTGATTTATTAATTAGACCAAAATATAAGTAGGTTCATTTTAATTTTTTCTCTTAAATCTTAAATAGATTATAACCGATCAAATTTACTCAATTAGGAATCATTATAACCGATGTTATTACCGGTTTAGTACTGCAGATACAATTAGTTTTTTAAAGAGATTTTATAAATAAAACGTATACTCTTTCAATTGTATACTGTAAACTGTATAAAAATTAATTTGTTAATAAATTTATTCTCAATAAATAATTTATAATTATTTTCTTTATTGACCATAACTCTAACTAAAACTTCCAAAATTAAAATCGAAATTTTAAATAATTAAAATTAACGATATTTATCTATGAATATCAAAAAAAAATATTACACGATTTTTCTTTATAACTTATATACATATTTATATATTATTTAACTCATAAGTAACCAAAACAAGTGACTAACATTAATTTTAACCAATGGTTAACTAATTTCAAAATATTATGCTTCTAAATGTTAATTATATTTTATTTATATACAAAAATATTTATAATTAAATGTTTTAAATTATATACTAATTATGCATATACATATATACATGTATTAAAATATTCAATATAATATGTATGTATAATTTTTAAGAAACATACTATATAATATAAATTTTCATTATTGAAGAATTCTACTACTTTTTTTTTTGAAAATTTTTTTTTCAAATTTTAATGAAGTAATTTAATTTTTAAATCTTAATTAAAATTATTTAAAATAAAAAAAAAAAATAAAGAAAAGTTATTTAAAAATAATAATCATCATTTTGTAGGAAAAGAAAATTTACAAAGAGTTCATTCGACTGGTTATATAAAACCGAATGAAGTAGGTGAGTTTTTTTTTTGTCAATAGATGGAGCTGTAATAGAGAATTTTTTCTTTTCCTTTTATCTTAATTTTTTTTTTTTATTTCTATTTTTTTTTTTCTTTTTTTTATTATTATTATTTTAATTCACTACATTCATTGATTTGAAATTTTTGTTGTATTTTAATAAAACACGTCTTTTATTTTTATTTTAAACGATATTATTTATTTACTTAAATAATTATTTTGTTTAATTTTATTCTTTTTATTATAATATTCACATAAATATAATTTTGTTGAAGTTTGATCCACACAAAAAAAAAAAATGATTGATTGATTGATTGTCCTTTGTTATTTTTATTTATTTAAATACATATACATATATATATATATATTTTTTTTTTTATTATTTTATTTTGTTGTTTCTTTTATTATGAAAACAAATTATTAACAAAATAAAGAATATTTTAAATTAATTATTATTATTATATTAAAATTAAAATTTAAACTGAAATCGAAATATACAATTTTTTTTTTTTTTTTTATTTGGTTGTTGAAATTTATGTTAATATTAAAATTTTATAAAATAAAAAATTATTTATTTGATTCATTTTAAGACGAAAAAAAAAAAAAAAAAATAAACCAAAAAATAATTATATTAAAAAAAAAAAAACAAAAAACTCGATTTATAAAACGATTATTATAATGTTAAACGAAACTTTAATTTTATTAAATAAAATATCTAAAGGATACGCATTTTAATAGCTTTTTCTTTAAGTTTTTATAATTATAATATCATAATTCTGCCCCGTTTTATTTATTCCCTATTTTTTTTTTTTTTTTGTTTTATATCTTTTGTTCTGAAAAAATTATTTAAATCAAAAAAAAAAAAAAACAAATATATTTATGGTTTATTGTTAAGATTCTTAATTAATATTATAGATTTTTTTTTAATTTTTTCTACCCTCTTTCAACTCATTTGATTTTTAAAAGTAAAAAAAAATTTATATTTATTGAATAAATTTTTATTAAAGACCGAATAGACCAAACTATTTTAAAAACAAGTAAAAGTAACAGTACGTCGATGCAACCGACTTATTTATACCCTACACCTAAAAAATTGAAATTAAATTAAAAATCCATAAGTTATTTTAGTTAGGTATTTAATATAACTAAACTAAAAAAATAAATGCTTTTACAACCTTTGTACAAAATTTCAGATTTCTATCTTTATTAAATTCGAAAATATGCTTGTTAGGTCTTGGGAAGTGTGTGAAGGCACGCGGACCACCACCCCAATTTATCTCAAATTTTAGAGACATCAACAGGGTAGAACATTCTTATATCAAATTTCAAGTTTATATATTTATTAATTTCGAAGATATGCTTGTTTGGTCTTCGGAGTTGTATGGCAGATACCGGAACAACCATTCTAATTCATCTTAAATTTTGGATAAATCAGAAATTCAGAAAATAACACCCTAGTACCAAATTTGAAGTTTCTATCTTTATTAATTTCGAAGATATGCTTGTTCCGTTTTGGGAGTTGTGTGGCAGATACCCGAACAACCATTCTAATTCATCTTAAATTTTGGATAAATCAGGGATTCAGGAAACAACACCCTAGTACCAAATTTGAAGTTTCTATCTTTATTAATTTCGAAGATATGCTTGTTCGTTTTTTGGAGTTGTATGGGAGGTACCGGAACGACCACTCCAATTCATCTCAAATTTTAGGCAAATCAGGGATTTAGGAAACAGCACTCTCGTATCAAATTTGAAGTTCCTATCTTTATTAATTTCGAAGATATGCTTGTTCGGTTTTGGGAGTTGTATGGGAGGTACCCGAACAGCTCCTCCAATTCATCTTAAATTTTCGACAAATAACGGATTCAGGAAACAACACCCTAGTACCAAATTTGAAGTTTCTATCTTTATTAATTTCGAATATATGCTTGTTCGGTTTTGAGATTTGTATGGGAGGTACCCGAACAACCACTCCAATTCATCTGAAATTTTAGGGATATCAGGGATTCAGGAAAACACACCCTCGTACAAAATTTTAAGTTTCTATCTTTATTAATTTCGAAGATATGCGTATTCGGTTTTGGGAGTTGTATGGGAGGTACTCGCACGCATGGTCCGATTTCGCCCATTTACAATGCCCGCCTTACCTTGGTCATTGTTAACCTACAGTATAAACTTCATCTAGATAGCAACATTATTTTTTGAGTTATCGTGCGTACGGACGGACGGACATCGCTAAATCGACTCAGGAGATGATCCTAATTCAGAATATATATACATGTCTATACCTAACTCGCTTCCTTTTGGTGGTTACAAACACCATATCAAAGTTAATATACCCTATACTTAATGTGTAGGGTATAAAAAAATGAGTTAAATTTATATTATTAATTTTTTATTTGATTAAAAAACTAATCAAGACTGATTAACTGACCAAAGAATCAAAATTGGTTAACTATTTACATATATTACCATTATAGCTTAATTATGTTTTTAAATTTAAAAAACAAAAAAAAAACATTTAAATAAATTAACATAATTTCATTTTACAATCTTCTACTCAAAATGAATACAAGATGTTATTCGTTTATTCTTTAATTATTTAAATAAAATAGGCTATCCATTTTTACTTTAAGTGAAGAAAATTTCAACTTTAAGTGAAGAATTTAAAATTTAAGTAAAACGAAATTTTCATTTTAAATGTAAAATTTTTGTTTTAAGTGAAACAACTATATTTCTAGAAATTTAAACTTAATTTATATACCTAATATTATATAATATTTTATTTTTAATCTATATATGTATATATATCGTTTGTTCAAGAAAAAACTGAAAATTAATAATATATATATATATAACATTTATTTCAATTTAATTTATTATATGTAAAACATTTAAATTGATTCATTTTATATATGCATAAATATATAAAATTAATATAATATCTATAATTTTTATAATTTTCAAAATCGTAAAGTTGATTTTTTTTTTAAATGAAAATGGAATGAGTGCCACCAATACAAAAAAAATATATATATACTTATAAAGACGCACAATTTATTTACTTAGATACAATTAAATACATAAAATATATAACATAAAAATATATTTTCAATTCGTAGGTATTATGATTTCTGGCTTATGTATGAGTTTTCAATTCTGACATACATACTTACATATAATATACAGGTTTTGTAATAGAAATGTACATACAATGAATGTATGCATACATGTGATATATTAAATTTTGTAATAGTAAAATCGCATCGAAAATTGTAATATATTTTTTTTAAATGTAAAATTTCTTCACTTAAAATTAAATTTTCTTCACTTAAAGTTAAAATTTCTTCACTTAAAGTAAAAAAGATATTATAAAAGATTTATAAAATTCATGATTTTTAAAAACTAATTGATGTCCGGTATCTATTTTATACCCAGAAATATTGTCTCGTTTCGTGCACTGTTTTTGTGAACTCGTTTTAAATTTCCATATTTTTTCGAAACGTCAAAGCCAAAATCGTTTTTGTATTAAAACTTTGAATTTTAAAAATTATCATCACGAATTTTTTATGTTCTCAGCTAGCAAAGGGTTTAGGTAAATGGGATATATTATCTACTTTCTTTTATTTTTTAACTTTATCAACCAAAAACTGGTAGATTTAATCTTTCTGGAACAAAATATAGTTAGTATATGTACAAAAACAATTTTTTTGTTTTTTGCAGATTCGTGTTGATTTGTAATAAAATTTTTATTACTATATTGATAATATAATTTAATCAATTATAAAATGGTTCAGTTATTTTATGACAAAAATAGAAAATTTTTTAAGTATCTAAATTTTATCTTTAAGATATAAAAAAAATATTTTGTTAGTTAATTAACTTAATAATTCCTATATATAAACTATCATAAAACAATATTGAAGGCAAATACCAAACTTAAAAGTATGTATAGTTTTCCGTTCAAATTTTTATATTATAAATGAATTTATCTTAAATATCCTTAATATCTTACTAAAAAAAATTATATTAGTATAAAATTTTTTAGATCGAATGAAAGAAAATTGCAAAATGAGTTGGCGAGTTTGAAATTGTATTATAACGAAAACATTTTATATTATTGAAAACAATTTTTTGTTCTCTTCTCAATAATTATTAAATAATTAATTACATAAAAAGAAAAACAAACTAACAATAAATAAAATTTAATTTTAGCATTTATTTTAAATATTTAACCAAACAAAACAAAAACAAAATATTTTAATTAAATTTTTAAAGTAAAAAAAAATTTAATAGTAAGCCAAGTACATTTATATTAGTAACCAAAAATCAACATTTTCCTTAATATTTATTTATCTAAATCCCGATAAGCTAGTACCATATTTTAACCATAAATTACCATAAACTAACCATACCAATTTAATAAAAATAAAAAAAATTATCAAACTTAAATATTAAGTGTTAAAAACTTTATTTATTTTTTTTTATTTTATTTTTTGTAAATATTTAACATTTAATAAAAAAAAAATGGAATGCTATTTAAGAAGCTATTTTTTTAGGTGTGAACTCACATTTTTATGCTCCAATACTTAGGTAAAAAAAAAAAAACTTTTACCTGTTTAATTTACAAAGTGTTAAAAATAAAAAAATTTTTTGAATTATAATTTGAACCTTTTTTTTTTTGTCTAAAATTTTAAAATAAATCTTTACGTTTGAATTGAGATAAAAAGATACCTTACATTACAATAAATCTTCTTTAATTCCTTTTGTAATTTTTCTAATTTGATTTTATTTTATTTTATTTTATTTCCTTTCGATTTTTTTTTTTTTTTAATAAAAAAATAAACCCCTTAACTTCTGGTTTTTATCCCAGAATTTTATTTAAAAATCAATGAATATTTTATAGTTGCACTTCGGGTTGCAAATGTGTACTATGATTATTGTACATACCATTTATTTTGAAAATATTTAAATTTTTTGAAACACGTCTTGTTTTCATTTATAACAGCTTATTAAATAATTATTGTGACATTAAAAACAATTATTAAAATAAAGATTTAATTATTTTTTTTTCTTTTTATAACATCTTAATTCTAAAAGTTTGATATTTTCGATAATAAAAAATTTTCGCGCAATTTTTATTTTTACACTTATTTTCTTAACATAAACGACAAATTATTTATTGTTTTTTAATATTATTCTAAATTAAAATATAATATAAATAAATGTGAATATAAATGTTTTTATGTAGCATGTTTGGTATAAATATAAATTTACGTCTTATTAACGTATTTTTTGGCGATTTAAATAATAAAGCACTTTAATTATAAAAAAGTCTAAAGTAATGAACAAAAAGTTTGAATATGAAATATAAATAAGGCAAACTTAATGGTTTTGTTTTTAAAACCCCCCTTTTAAAACTCTTATAATTGAAATAAATTGTACATTTTTATATTTTGGTCGACAATATACAAATTAACAATTAATTTCTTAAAAGAATAATTATACGGTAAGGTCCTTCCTTAAAAAAAATTTTAATTACTTTTATGTACCTTCGCTTTGAAACTTACAGCTATATACTTACTTAAAAAGCGGAATTATTGATTACTTGTTTATAATTTTTAATTATATGTAGTAAGTATACTTTATTAAATTTTTAAAATCCTTTAAATTATAATCTATATTTCGAGGTAACATTTTATATAATGATTTGGAGTACTTTAGTCTAAGAGAAATTTGGGATTTGTATAACTATTTTCTTTCATACATATTAGTTTTTTTTTTTTCTTTTTTACAATTATGCAATTCTATTCTTTAATTTATAGAATATCCTTTTAACTGTATAGTCGATTTTTTTTTTTTTTGATTTATTTCTTTAAGATCTTGCATATCGATAGCATAGTGCACCCTAATTCAAAGTACAATATTTCCAAAATTCTAATTATAGCACAAATACTATTTTAAAAGCGTTCCGTTTTCATAAAATATCAAAATGTCAAATGTCAAAAAGATTTTTAATAAGTAGTTTCCGAGATGTAAAGTGTTAAAGTAGGTTAAGTGAAAACGTTAATGATTATTTTCGTCTTAGTACACTTACTCTGAATATTAGAGCTAAAAACTAATATATACTAACTGTTAGACCTTGAAGAATTGACATACTCTTTTAACACAAATATGATAAGTGTGAAATTTTCAAGTTAATAATATACCAAGTGTTATTACCTATATTATAGATTTTACAAAATTAAAAAAAAAAGTCATTTAATCCTAAAAAATAATTTTCACTTATTATATATTAGAACAATGAACAGAAAGTAAAAAAAAAAAAATTGTCTCACGATTCTACCTTAAATGGTAAGCTATCAAACTTTTAAAATACTATTCTGTACAAATGTAACTTTTCGACTTAGCACAAATGTGCTCTAAGTCATAAATATTCCTATATATTATTCAAACTAATTGTTCATGCGTTTTAAAGATTTTTAAAGTGCCTAAAATTAAAAAAAAAGTCAAAAAAATGCGTTATATTCAAAATGAAAAATTGCCTTTTCTTATTTTCACACTATATATAACCCTGATATAAATGTTTTTTTCTTTAAAATTATTTATTGTATATATATCTAAATATTATAATTACTTTAGAATTTATTTATTATTAATAGTAAAAATTATATTATAAATTACTTTTCAATATTTAAATAAAAATTATTGATTTATTTTTAAATTCTTAATATAGGTTTAAAAAAAATTGCAAATCAACATAGAAAGTTTTTTTACAATGGTAACACAAATTATACAAGTGTTTTTAACTTTTTAAATAGAATTTCTTTTTTATTAATTTCATAATGTTATTTATTTTTTATTTTCTTTTTACAGCTTTAAAATTCTTTTTTTTTTTTTTTTTTTGTTTGTAATTATCATAATTAAATTTTTTTTTTTTATTTTGTCATAATTAATTTGTTATAATTTCGATTTCAATTCATTTAAATAGCAAAGAAATTAATCACAAAAAATTTTATTCAAAATTCAACAAAATTCTATTTCAATTCATTTCTTTTTATTTTTAACAAATCAATTTCAACTTTTAAAAATAAAAAAATTGATATTAAATATGAAAATGTTATTAAAATAAATATATTATTAAAATTATTGCGTCAATAGAGACAGAATAAAATAATTTCTTTTCAACAATTCTTTATTTCATAAAATTTGAATGTCCTGCTGCTG
Source organism: Poecilobothrus nobilitatus (assembly GCA_947095535.1). Classification (NCBI taxonomy): domain Eukaryota; kingdom Metazoa; phylum Arthropoda; class Insecta; order Diptera; family Dolichopodidae; genus Poecilobothrus; species Poecilobothrus nobilitatus. Next base: position 161,380,808 of record OX352773.1, read on the forward strand.
TCCAAATAAACTTAAAATGTATACGTCTTATTAATTAAATGTAAAAAAGAAAAAAAAATACCCAACCAACCAATTAATTAGTTTTATTTTGAATTATTGATGTTTTAAACCATGTTTTTTTTAGCAAAATTGTTTATTTCTGATTTAATCTTTTATTCTTTTCCAATATGAAATCAAATTTCATCACTTGTAATCATTTTTAGGGAGCACCCCGATATTCCAAAAAAAAAAAACCCCATGACAAAACCCCAAATTAACCATAAATCTCAAATTCCAAAACCCAAATTGCACAAAATATCAAAATCCCAAAAAACTTCAAAAAGTAAAGCAAATTTACTGGTTTAAAAATTATCTACAAAATGAGGGAATGGTTCAGTAGGAGTTTCGTGCTCATCAGGAATATTAAGAAAAAATTTTATTTGGTAAATATTTAAGAAAAAAATTAATTTCGTGTGTTGGTTCGTTTCGCTTATATATCCATCTATATATATTAGGATATATGTATATGCAAATATATATGTATATGTAAATGCGAGATTCTGAATGTAAAGCGATTTTTAGTTGGTTATGAAATCAATGTTATACGCTTTTTCCAGAATACTTATATAATATATTATGTATGTGCGAGATTCTGAGTTAGAGTAGGTTTTAGAGTTAAATTTAAAATTAAAGTTATAACTTTAATATTGAAACTTATACGTTTTTCTCCAAAATATTTATAAATGTATATATGCGAAATTTTGAATTAGAAGGTGAATTCAAAATCAGGATTTCAAACATTTGTTTAGCGGGGCTTTGGGGGCGGCAGCTCTCATTATATGTTTAAATATATGTAAAATAAATAATTAGGAGTGACTTTCTAGTTGTTTATAAAATCCAAAGTTTAAACACCCTTTACAGAATATTTACATATATGTTTATTAGATATTCTGAATTTGAAGTGATTTTTAGTTGGTTATGAAATCAAGATTATACGCTTTTTCCAGAATATTTAGAAAAAGAAATATAAATATGTAGACATATGTCTTACATTTTTTTTTTCAAAATTTTTTGCATTCAACAGATTTTTTTGTTTCGACAATTTTTGCATAAAATATTTTTGTTTCCAATAACACGACCACATCCGAAATAAAAAAAAATTAAAAAAGAATTATGATAAGAAAACGGTTTTGGGATTTTAGAATTTTGGCATTTTGGGATTTTGTATTTGAGATTTCGTGGTCAACCCCATTTTTAATCTGTCATAAACATCAATTGAATTTCAATCGAGACCGAAATTTATTCCTTATCTTATTAATAATGAAATATTGAATGGTGCATCCATGATTTTAATATTGCACAATAAATTTTCAGAAAAATTGATAATATAATTTGTTAAAATAAATAAAGTTTTTTTCAGGTCAAAATGTTAATTTTTAAAAGCTATATGTATTTTCTTATTCATTTTACAAGACACCTTGATATTAAAAGAAACCTTGACACCTTGAATACATTAAAAGATACAAAAATCAATTAACCTTTAAAATACTTTTTAATAATATTCCATATAATAAATTTAAATTAAATGATTTTAAATCAAGCCAATTGATTTTGTTTAAAAATTTCTTTTTTGCACACAAATTTCTTTCTCGTCCAGCACACTCAATTACCTAGACAAAAGTTACAAATATTATATTTCCAATCAATAAATCTATTTTATTTTTTTTTTTTTTTATTGTAAAATTATTTAATCAAAAATATTATTCCTTTTATTTCAAAAAAAAAAAAACAAATTACACAGAAGAATCTGAAAAATTATAAAGAAAAACACTTTTAAATAAAAGTACAAACTTTTCATTAGAAAAATAAAGAATTCAAACTTTCATAAAAAAGAAGAAATTTTTTTTATTCTGTCTGTGACTGTATAATTTTGATTTAAAAATTAAAAAAAAAAAAATCATTTTATTTTCCCAAAAAAACATTATTTCTTTTCTTTTATTTTTCACTCTCCCTATACATTTCAGCAACATATCTTTTTTATTCACTTTCTTTTTCTTTTTTTTTTTTTTGTTGTTTAATGTCATAAGAAATTAAACGCAAAAAAAAATAAAAAAATTAAAATTCTACATAATAAAAAAAAACTAAAATAAAAATATTTCCAGTATATTCCCTAAAAAACGAGTACTTAAGTGAACCAGAAATTGAAAGTGGACATCCTAAAAGAATGGCTCAACTTGCTCATAGACAAATTGAGGGTATAGGGCCAACAACCAAAGACGGAATGCCAATAGTTTTAAGATCGGTAATAATAAAGTAAAAAAAAAAAAAAATTCAAAACAAAAAAAAAAACTACTATGTACTTACACAATTTTTTTTTTTTATTAATAATTACAAACACTTATACATAAACATATTTAACAATTTTATAAATATGCCTACAACACAGAACATTATAGTGACAGAAGAGAAGACAAACTTACAGATATTAAAAAAAAAAAAAAATAATATTAAATGAAAAATTATGATATCTATATTTTTCTTGTTTTCTTTTTTTTGTTTCTTCATTTACTGCGAATGGTTTATATTTTTTTTTTTGTTGTCCGGCAAATATATTCATACATATATATAGGAAGTGAAAGAAAACAACCAGCACCAATGGTACAAAAAAATGTTTCAAACTCTTCATAAAGCCAAAGATCATGGTAATAATTTATTAAAAAAAAAAATATTTTAATAATTATTAAAATCGAAAAACAAATAAAAAAAACGCTATAGGTTTTTGAGTTTATGTAAAATGATAAAAAAAAAATAATACAGTTGTAATCAAATTAAAAAAGAGTTTTCCATAGCAAAAGAAAAATTAAAAAGGAAAATGGTAATAAATGAAATCGGAACAAGTAGAAATATTGTGCGCAAGATTTTTTGGCAAGATCAATAAATATTTTTATGATAGATAATAATAAATTATATTCAAATGAATGAGCAAAATTTTAAAGTGAAAATGTCCATAAAAATAATAATAAATATGTATTTATAATCAAAAAAAATTCGGCAATTTGAAAATACACTTTAATTTAAATTCTAGACAATTATTTGCAAACATTCAAAAGTTACGGCAATTAGAATACGATTTTATTTTTACACCATTCTGTACTCAACATTTAACTTATTGTTAACAAAAATTTATTCAATTATTAAGAAATTCTCAAATTTTTTTTTTAAAATGGGAATCTCCCGAATTGCATTACTGTATAAAGAAAATAAACGAAATTGTTTGCAATTTGAATGTCTGAACGTATAGGCGTATGTACATACCTAAAACTATATATTAATACCTACTACCCTATTACATACCTAACTATTAATTTAAAGTAAAAAGGAATTCGAATTCAAGTTGACACTGACAATAAAAAGTAATACTGAAAACTGCAAAAACTGCAATAAAAACAAGTAAATGTAACAGTAAGTCGATGCAACCGACTTATTAATACCCTACACCTGAATAATTCGAATTAAATTAACAATCCATAAGTGTTTTTGGCAGCTGCTTGAACTTCTTCCCTTTTCTGTCTTATTCAACTCGAATTTCAAGAACGTAAAAGAGGCATCCGCTTGGGATATGCTTGACACCCTTGTATAAAATTTTAAGTTTCTATCTTAATTATTTTCGGAGATTGGTAGTCCTTGGGATGTTTGTGTCAGCTACCCGAATTGCCACTCCAATTCATCGAATCCATCTCAGGAACATAAAGAAAACTTGCCAGAACACCATTCTATTAAATTTAAAGGTTCTACTTTTGTTGGTTTTGGAGATATGCTCGTTGCTCTTGTGCTCGTCCGGAAGTTTCCAAAATACGAACCCATGGTTCAAATTCTTTCAAATGTCAGTTTCCAATTTTACAGAAAAGGAAACATAACAGAACACCTTTGTACTAAAAATAAAAGTTCTATCTTTGTTGGTTGTGGAGATATACTCGTTTGCTCTGGGGCTCGTCCGGAAGCTTCCAAGATTTGAACCCATGGACCAAATCCTCACAAATTTCAGAAACATAAATCAAACATGAAGGAACACCATTCTGCCTAATTTAAAGGTTATATCTTTGTTTCATTTGGAGATAATATCATTTGCTCTGAGGCTTGTTCGGAAACTTTCAAAATCCGAACCCAAGGACCAAATCCTCTCAAATTTCAGAGGCCTAAATCATACATGAAAGAACACCATTATGCCAAAAGTAAAGGTTATATATTTGTTGTTTTTGGAGATAATCTCATTTGCTCTGGGGCTCGTTCGGAAGCTTCCAAAATCCAAACCCATAGACCACATCCTCTTAAATTTTAGAGACATAAATAAAACTGGAAGAAACATCATTATAAAAAATTTAAAGGTTCTATATTTATTGCTTTTGGAGATAATCTCGTTTGCTCTGGGGCTCTTTCGGAAGTTTCCAAAACCCGAACCCATGGACCAAATCTTCTCACATTTCAGAGACTTAAATAAAACATGAAAGAACACCACCCTGCCAAATTTAAAGGTTATATCTTTGTTGGTTTTGGAGATAATCTCATTTGCTCTGGTGCTCGTTCGGAAGCTTCCAAAACCAAACCCATGGACCAAATCCTCTTAAATTTCAGAGACATAAATCAAACACGAAAGAACACCATTGTACCAAATTCAAAGGTTCTACCTTTGTTCGTATTGCATATAATCTCATTTGCTCTGCGGCTCGTTCGGAAGCTTCCAAAATTCGAATCCCCGGTTCAAATTCTTTCAAATTTAAACCCATGGCCAAATCCTCTCAAATTTCAGAGACTTAAATCAAACATGAAAAAACACCATTCGGCCAAATTTAAAGGTTATATATATTTGTTGTTTTTGGAGATAATCTCATTTGCTCTGGGGCTCGTTGGGAAGCTTCCAAAATCCAAACCCATGGACCACATCCTCTTAAATTTTAGAGACATAAATCAAACTGGAAGAAACATCATTATAAAAAATTTAAAGGTTCTATCTTTATTGGTTTTGGAGATAATCTCGTTTGCTCTGGGGCTCGTTCGGAAGTTTCCAAAACCCGAACCCATGGACCAAATCTTCTCACATTTCAGAGACTTAAATAAAACATGAAAGAACACCACCCTGCCAAATTTAAAGGTTATATCTTTGTTGGTTTTGGAGATAATCTCATTTGCTCTGGGGCTCGTTCGGAAGCTTCCAAATCCAAAACCCATGGACCAAATCCTCTTAAATTTCAGAGACATAAATCGAACGGGAAGGAACATCATTGTACAAAATTTAAAGGTTCTATCTTTGTTGGTTTTGGAAATAATCTCATTTGCTCTGGTGCTCGTTCGGAAGCTTCCAAAACCCAAACCCATGGACCAAATCCTCTTAAATTTCAGAGACATAAATCGAACGGGAAGAAACATCATTGTACAAAATTTGAAGGTTCTATCTTTGTTGCTTTTGGAGATAATCTCGTTTGCGGAGATTATCTCCAAAAGCCGGAATCATTCGGAAGCTTCCAGAATCCGAACCCATGGACGGATTTTGTCCAGATTCGAACTTAGCCTTTCTTTCGTAATTAGTAACCTACTATATAAATTTCATCAAGATAGCATCATTATTTTTTGAGTTATCGTGCGTACGGACGGACGGACGGACGGACGGACGGACGGACGGACATCGCTAAATCGACTCCGGCGGTGATCCTGATTCAGAATATATATACATGTCTATACCTAACTCGCTTCCTTTTGGTGGTTACAAACACCATACCAAAGTTAATATACCCTATACTTTAGGTGTAGGGTATAAAAAGGTGACAAAAAAAGTAATAAAAGAAAAAGCTTTGCCTTATTTTTTTTCGGAATCTCGTTCGAAAAGTATATCTATTCCTTATAAAAAAAATATACATATATACATATATACATATATATTCTACTTGTTTCAACTCATTGTATTAGCTTCTTTCTTTATGACCATTTACAAATGGACACTTTCGATGCAAGAATAAAAAATACAAATACATGTATGAATCAACTTATTATAAAATATAATTTTATTTTACACAATACATTTTACATGAACTTTTAAGTAAAAAACAAATAAAAAAAAACAAAATATATTATTTAATATCATTTCGCTTTATTTAAACTATAATTTAATAATAAAATAATTCAATATGCTGTAATTAATTAAAAACAAAAATAGAACTAAATTATAAGGAATTTTAAAAAAAAAAAACTAAATTTTAAGAAACTCGAAAAGGTTATTTAAAAACAAAAAAAAAAAAAACAAAATTATGTAATAAAAAAAAAATAATTTCGCTTGACAAAAATAAAAAACTTAAAAATATTCTAATGTCAAAATTTGTATGAATTCGAATTTGAAAATAAATTTTTCAAAATTTTTCTTATTAATTTTATTTTGAATACATAACGAAAATTTTCTATATACATACATATAAACTTTTTACTAAATACATATAGTTTATAATTTATTAATAAAAAAATGATTGAATTCGAATTAATTCCGAAATTTGACATTTGAAAATAAAATTCGGCTGAAGTAATAACTGCTTTTTTTTTTTAAATATATATATATATTATATCTTTTCATTTTTTACTTTAAAAAATTAAGTTTATTAACGCTGTTCCTTTTTCTTTTTCTTTCGAATTAAAAAAAAAAAAACCAAAAAAAAAAAAAAAAATTTTTTTACAGATGGTAGCATCATAGTTCGTTACAAGTCGCCCAAAGGTGATAAATCATTTTTTTTTTTCCTTCAAATATAACTATTTTTTATTTTTTTTTTTTTTTTATAAAAATTTTTTTATGCTTGTAGAAATTTTTTAAATTTTGTATATGTATTATACGTATATTATTTATATTATTAAAATATTCAAATGAAAATTGTGCATGTCTATAGTAATTTACTGTTCCTAGTTACCTATATTATAGTTACCATAATATTATGGCATGTTAAAATTGAATTGATATGAATTGGTAAAACTGCAACAATTTCTAAATGAAGTAATTCTAATAAAATATAATTGATATGGGGTAGTGGTATACAATATGTAAACATAATTAAATTAATTGATTAAACATTATTTTAAAATAATGAATGTTAAATGAAAAATTTCGAACCAATTCATCTTTTGTTTTTGTTTTTCTACATATCTATTATTCTTTGTATATTAGGTATATAAAATTTTATATTTTTAATTAATTTTTGGTTCATTATCAATTATTATGTAATTTTGTACAGATATAATTATTTTCTAATAAATGGGGGGAATTTTGTCATTCTCTTGTTTTATGTTTTCATATAAAATACATTATCTATGTAATGAGAAAAACATAATTTATTCATAAATCGAAAAAATAACAGAAACATAATATTAAATTATAAAATAAAGTAAATTTTTATTTTCATATACAAAGTAATATTTTATTTTCAATATTTACTTACTTTTATTTTTGTAATTGTTCGAAATTCTTCTTTTTTTTTTTAATAATATAAATTTTTAACAAATAAAAATTGTAACAAAAAAATTACAAGGATTAAATAACTTCAGATTATTTAAAAAAAAATGTTTTGGAAGTAAATGTTGACTATTATCATTATTTATTTCGCCTAAGTATATGCAAAATAATATATAATTTTATAAATCTATATTATTAATATTATATATATATATATATTATATATATATATATTATCTATATTATTAATATTAATAATATTAGTATATAATTTAATAATAGTATAAAAACCTATAATGGCCTTAGTAGCCGATGGTTCAATAATATTGCATTACATTTATGTATGTAATATTAATATAAATAAATAAATAAAAATATTACGCACAAATTTTCCCGCGTTAAGTAAAGATTTTTTTTTTTTGTTTTGAAAAATTATAAAACGCTACAAAACTAAAAAAAAAATATTTTAATAATAATTCTTATTATGTTTAAAAATTAATATATACATATATAAAAATATCCACGTATCCATATATGTTTCGTCGTATATTTTGTATTAATTTTATTAATTTTTTATCAATTTGCCGGTTTCTACGGCGAATTTATTAGGAGGATTAATTGAATACGTAGGAGCAATACATGTACAGAGTTTTTTAACAAATCATTTATACTTCAGACTTCTCTATAAGATGTTTTAAAGTTTTACCTATAGTTTTACCATTAAGATTCATCAATCCAATTGGAAAGAAAATCTGTTTCAAACGTTAACATCATTTCTAATATTAATAAATAAATAAAATTAAAAATTATTTTCTTTGATTTTTTAATTTATATTTTAATTATTTATTGTTACCTCATCTTGGCCCATTTTCAATAAATTCAAATCGAATTTAATGCATGCTTATACATTAAAAATTTTAAATTTTATATAGAAGAAAATTAAATGTAAGTTAATATTTACTGCATTTTAATATCGTTTTTATATAGAAAATTTTTTCATTATTTATGGTTATGGAAAAAAAAATCATTTTAAATTGAAATTTTCGTATTAAAAAATTAATCTATTTAAAAAAATATCAAAATTAAATTCTATAATAAATTTTTAATAATCCCAATCTATGAATATTTTATATTATATGGAAAAAGTTTTTCTGTTTTATTTGTTTTTTTTTTTTTTCTGTTTATTGTATATACTATAATTTTATTTATATTTTAAAATATTAAACGTACGTATTTAATTTGCCATTAACTGCCATAGCTTTATTAATTTTAGTTTATATTTATATGTATAAATTATAAAAAGAAAATGGAGTTAAAAAGTTATTTAAGTTAATATATATTATTATAAATATAAAATTTAATGTAATATCTGGTATATATAGAAATATTTTTATTTTAAAACACTTTTTTACAAAATGTCTTTTTTGCTTTTTTTTTTTTCGCACATTTTTTTTTTGCATTATTTTTTTATTTTTTTTTTTTTTGTTATATATATGATTTAAATATTATGGTGTTGGGGCATTTATTTAGCAGCGCACATTAATTGGCACATAAATATTCACTTTATTTAAAAATTTTTCATTTTTCAATTATTTTTACCTTAATTTATTTGATTAAAAAATATTTTTAGGTCGATATTCACATAAATCAAACGGGTATATGTCAGAACCCGAACCATTTTATGATTCGGATTATTCTAGTATGAAATATAGATCTGTTGAAAGAAAACCACGAACGATATCTGTATCAAGCACACAACACGAAAGGTATACCTATTTGTATAATCTTGAATATTTAATTTAAAAAGTATTCTTACATAAAAAAAATAAAAAACATCAGAAACAATAAAAAAAAAAAAAATTCCTTTTTATTTATTCATATTTAGAAGTTACGGTACATTACCAAACCCAGTTAAACCAGGCTCTGATCCATATAAAAATCAACCAGGAAAAATTGAAAATTTTACACCAGGTCATTCATCAGTTTCAGAAAAAGAAAGAAAAGATGTAAGTCAATGTAAATTAATTTTTCTTTTTTTTTTTTTTAAATAAAAAAAAACCAAATATTAATTTTTAAACACACTGAAGAAAGAATATAATATATTATATAATAATGAATTTAAAATGAATTTAATTTTAATAATATTATTATATCTAAAAGGAATTCTTCGTAAAAAAAAACATTCAACAAGAATTTCAAAACATAATCAAAATAAACTAAATTGGTATAATTATATATATATATTAGTTTATACTATGTATATATATATATATATATACTAATTTGATACGGATATTAAATCCTTATAAAAAAATTACCCAAAAAATTTAGTTTTTCTCGAAAAACACAGTTAAAATGCTACCTAAATAAATTTAATAAGCGATATTTCATTTCTATCTATCAATAGTGAACCTGTGAATCATATACTGAATCAATGAACCGCATTGTTTAAAAATTTATTAAAGTATATAAAAACAAAAAAACAATATAGTATTATAAACAATTCTTTTGTTTTTAACTGCAATCGAACATTAAAAAAATTATTTGTACGTTTTTTGTTTAATGTTTAAAATAGTTCATACAAATATTTTAAATTTCGGAATTATATAAAAATTCTAATTCTAAAACATACTAAAGAGAAGAACTTTAACTTAAAACTAAATATATACACATTATGTGCTGAAAAAAATAAACGATTTTTTCAGGTTTAAGATACATTCGCGTAAAAAAAATTTTATTTTCTGAGATACGATTATAAATTTATATACAACCAAACCTTAATTTAAATCGTTTTAGAAGTGACATATAATTCATATCTATTTTCGCTTTAAAACAATGAACAATGATTGAAAAAATTCATTTTGGATTTCATAATTGTTTGAAGACAAGTCTAAAGTTTTTCATGAGGAAAAAAAATTCTTTAAAATTTAAAATAATAAAAATAAAAGTATAGGTAAGGTACTAAAATAAAATTAATTTAATTTACCAACTAAACCAATTTAGTTTATTTTTAATAACTTTTTACAACATATGTAAAAAAAATCAAAAAAAAATAAAAAAAAAAACAATTTTAAAACAACACGTTTTTATAATTAATTTTCCATTAATTGTTTTTTTTTTTTTTCGCAATAAATAATATTGTTATTTTTTTGTTTTAATTTATCGAAATTTTAATATTGAAATACAATCAAAAAACACATTTTATTTTTTTTTTTTTTTGTTGAAAAAAAAATTAGCACCAAAATAAAACAAAAAAAATATTTTGAAATTTTTTTTTAGTGGTGGGACGAAGTCATGGACATCTTTAATGGGGTATGCAAAAATGTTTAATATTTTTTTTTTTTTTTTCTTGATGGTTTGTTGTTATTTTTTTTAAATTTAATGTAAATCTTAAGGAATGAATAAATATGTATATTTTATAAAAAAAAAAAAACCTAAATTAACAAACATTAATATATATACATATATATATATATATACATAATTGGTTTTGGGAATTTAATTTTTTACTTAAAAATTCACTTTAATAATAATTAAAACAGCAATAAAACAACAATTGTATACAAATAAATACAAAATACATTTATTATATATTTATAACAATCATTTTTGAAAAACCTTTCTTATAACAAAGGATTTTTAAATTTTTTTATTTGAACTAAAAAAAGAACATAATAATAAAAAAAAAAAATAATAATTAATATGTATTAAAATTAGCTTATAAAAATGCTAATATAATAATATTATTTATAAGTATATTTTGCAAATTCTTATCTTCTTATATAGAAAATTTATTAATAATTTATTATTTTTATTTATTTTAGATTTATACATTTTTGAATTCATGTCATATACATAATATGCATCATTTATTTATCATATAACTATATATCTATGGTATGGGACATGGGTATTGATTGTATCTTATGGTATATGGGTACAAAGTAGTATGCAATTCACAGTTGCATCTTGTTTTCTTATTTAACTTGATTTATAAAACATTATCATGATATTGATGATAATCGAAAAATAAAAATGGATGAGGTGAAGATTTTATTCAGTAAGAAATTGCATAACATTTCGATCGTAATATGGGTTAATTAGAACACTTGTACTTGTAATTATTATTAGAATAGATTTACTTTTACAAATATATTTTGTATGTTTGATCGTAAAAATTCTAATTGATCGTAAAATTTGTTTTTATTTTCTCTACATTATGATTTATGTATATAAATCAAAAAAAAATTCTAAGTTATATATATGTAGATATAAAATATCTTTAGATATTTTTGTCAATTTATCATTTTTTTGATAATATGTTAAATTTGAAAAAAAAAAAATATATATATACAGATTGTTTGCGCTCTAGATGGGTTTCCTTAAAATAGCGGATTGGGAATATTGAAAACTTTTTTTCAGAACTTGAAGGTTTTTGCTTCATATCTTGCAAAGTTTTTGAGCTAGAAAAATAATACGATACTGCTGGGATAGAGAATGGAAATAGAATTTTACGCTGAAATGTTATGTTAATATATCTTTATTTTTATGATAAAAGGATTTTAACTGTTAGTTTGTTAATAATATTTCACTTTAAACCCTTATAATTCTAAGCTGGTGAGCTGTAGAGTATTTATTTAATAATACTTTTGAAAGCTGCTTTCTTATTTTTTATTCTGTCTAATTTGGTTCTAATATTATCAAAATATAACTTAATTATAGTTGAAAAATAGTTCATTATTTAGAAAAAAAATTCTAAAACAGTGAAAATTGTTCGTTTCAATATACCCAATAAACCATTTTAAGGAAGACCATCGAGAGCCAAACATCCTATAATTTAAAAATATTAAAAATAAATGATATTAGTTTTATTTTTTTATAATATTAATAACAAAATTTCTTTACAAACATGTTCTCACAAAATCGAATTAATAAAATGTTTGATGGATATTCAATTTTGTAATGCTAAATACACAGTCAGTATATCTACATAAATCAGAAAAAAATAAATATGTATCCAGCTAATAATATCTTCCAATTTACACCATAATATTGTAATAAATTCAGTTTTCTTTAATACATACAAATATATAATATTTTTACTTATACATATATATTTTGGGTTTGGTTTTATCCTTCAGATACATTTAAAAATTTTAATAGAATTTATACCTATAAAATAATGACATGGATTCAAAAAAGCTTATATAGAGAACATTTTTTGTTTGATTTTTAATTAGTATTAAAAAACATAAATAATTATATTTTATAAAAATGTTAATATTTTTATTTACAGCACTGGGAACAACAAAAATTATCACCACATTATTCTGAAGGAAATCTATCAAGGTAAATATTTTGTACAATATTCTTTCTCTATAATTTTTACTTTAAAAAAAAAAACAAAAAATTCTTAATAAAAAATTAATATGTATAATATAATTTTTCAGAGCTCTTAAAGAACACGAATACGATAGTGATTCAAATTTAATATTCCGTAAAAAAGAACAAATTTTACGATCACCATTAAGTCCAATTGAACAAAAACAAGCATATCGTAGTGTACAAGCAGGAGGTGAACCACCATTACTTGGTTTTAGGAAACCTGCACCAGAAAAACCAAAAGGTAAATATTTTTATCTTATTTTATACTTTAAAAATAAAATTTTTTGTTTTCTAAATTGGTGATTGGGATAGAACAAAAAAAAAAAACAATATTTTTTTTTTGATGATTTAAATAGAATATTAAGTAAAATTTCTTTATATTTAATGAAAATATCGAAAATTATTATATACTTAGTAATAGCTAATATTCAAAAATTTATAATATTTTCGTTTAGTTTAAAGTCATAGTTATAGTTATGTTTAAGAATTATTTATTGAAATAAATCTTACTTATAGAAATAATAGCTGAAAAATCTTGCAATTGCAAACAATATTTTACTTTATAATTTTACGCAATTTATTAACTAAAGCAATAAGCAGTTACAATCGTAAGTCTGCATTTCATTTGCTTGTATTATTATTTGACTGTATTTCACTTGACTGTATTCCATTAGACTGTATTTCATTAGATTTTATTTCATTCGCAACTCTAAAATCCCCCCTAATTAAATTTTTTACATACATATTTCAACAACAAAACACTTAAAAGAGTAAAACCTCAGTTGTCAACTCTAAAATAACGTCTAATTATACATTTCACATATATACAGTTAAATGAAATAGAGTCAAATGAAATACCGGCAACTGCAAAATAGGTATATGATACGCTTCCACTAAGTTATGATTTTTTATTTATTTATTTTTAATTTTATTTATATGTATAAATATAAATAAAAAAAAGTTTATAATATAAATTTGACAACTAGAAGTCTAGAATCTCTTGACATTATTCTACAGCTCTTGACATTTATCCATTTTGTATAGTCAAAATAATGGATGGGACTGTTTTGTAATCAAAATAATGGGTTGTTAAAATAGTGGGTAAAATAATAAAAAGTTTGATATGGAACATATACATACATATATCATGTTTCTGCTAGTGTAAAGAAAAAATATTTAAAGAAATAAACTTAATTTCGATATTTTCATTAATTAAATAAATTAATAAAACATTATATTGATTAAAATTAATATCACTTTTTAAATAATAAGTTTTTTTTTTTCAAAAATTTTCTTTGAACGCTTCTAATATAAAATATTATAATTATATTATTGTACAATTAAAACTAATTATATAAACTATATTATAAAAACAATACTTTTGTTTTTTTAACAATATTTTATTCTTGTACATTTGATGGTATTAAGGTTTTATATTGCAATTCTAAAAAAAATTAAAAAAAAAAAAAAACTTTTTCTAAAAAAAAGAAAACATAGAAAATCTAACTTAAATTTTAGTGTTTTTTTTTTTTCTTATTACTTTTAATGCATTTTTAACTTTCTTTATTAATTAAATTTTAATGTGGTTAGTTTGAAGGGGATAATAAAAAACCAAACAAGCTATATAATAAAATTTAATATAAATGTATTAAAAACTATAATAGGTAACGGAATACAAAAGCATAGAGTACTAACTTTGCCTGGTCCATTCATTATTCTATACTTCATATATTTTTTTTTTTTTTTGCTATATTTTCATTCTAAATTTATTTGTTATATCATAATTTTTAATTCATATTATTCATTAAATGGTTCTTTGTTCTTTATTGTTTTTCATTTTAGTTTTGATATTTTTTTAAATCTAAAATATTTTAACTAAAACTTAAACGCACAATTAAAAAAAAATATGCTCGTAATAATAATAAGTATAAATTTACTAAAATTAGCAAAAAAAAAAAAAATTTGCAGTAAAAAAGTTGAATTTACAAGTTCTCGTTTTTCGTTTTTATGAAACACAAAAAAAAAACAAAAACACTACACCAGTTTTGATTTAGTTTTTGAGCGGATATGGAATCACGATATTATGCCTAACAGTGAATATAAAAAAGTTTTTGGACAATTTTAGATATGAGTTATTTATATATTTTCAGGAATTAAAACTGTAGAATACTTACCAATTACATCTACATTAACTAAAATTCGCGTTTATAATAATCCAATTATAATGAATCGACGTACCAATTTTGGTCCATCATCTTTAATTTCATCTAAATCATATACAATGCTATCATCATCATCTACCACTTTAAATGATAATAAAACTCCTATTTTATCGCCACCAACACCACCTAATCGTAATTCTTCTAAAACTCGAAGCAGTACTACAATTCGTTCTTATTCATCTGAGGGTAGAAAACCGCATATTAAACCATCTGATCGTCATTATGCATGCTTTCAAACGGAAAAAAAACATGAATATGAAACACCTCAAACTAATAAGTTTGATACAATTACATTACGTAAACATGGAAAACGTGAATCAATACTTCAACAACATCCGATAAGATCAAAATCAACTGGTGCAATTTCAACATTTTTATCATCAAAATTTTCAAAAGAAACTAAAGCTCCAATAGTTCCAGCACCACCTTTTCTCGATAACTCTCGTTCACGGACATCTATTAGACCTCATTCAGTACGTATTAGTACATCTATCAGTCCACCGAGTCGTCCAACATCAAGATTAACTAGCCTACGTCAATCTAGTCCAAGTCCAATAGCTTTTGGCCGAAGTGTTTCAAAAGAACGTGCTTTTGCTGTTGAAAAGAAAAGACTTGAAAATACACTGCCATTATGCAAGCGTAGTTTTGCATCTAGCACAAACATTCTTAAAGACCCAAATTTAAAATCACCAGATGAAGTTGTAAAAGCAGTACAAAGTTATGCCCATATTCATCCTTTAGCACGTAGCAGATCTGTGCCAAAAACTGTATTTTCAGCCTGCAATAAATCTTCATCAACATTCCAACAATCTTTGTCATCTATTAAGAAAAAATTAACTTGTGTTGATAAAATTCACAGTAAATATCATTCAAGTGTTCCTAAATCATCAGTGTCCATATCAAGGGAATTTAAATTATCAGAAACTCCTTTTAAACCAAAAGGTTTTACTATGAGTAAAATAAGTAAATCTACTTCAAAAATATCAGCTCCAAAAACAAACTCAAATTTGAGTTTAGCTAGAAGTAGTTCAACTTATTCAATTGATTCGACTGGTTCTAAAAACCTCTTAAAGAAATCGATGACAATGTCACGTTCTAAGTCACATGATAAAAATATACAAGAACCTACTGTTAAAAGAATTCCACCGCCACCACCACCTATCACTATTCAAAGTTCAGAAAGTGGTGTATTGAAAAAAGTAAGTAAATGTTTTGGCAAATCAGAAACCAATGTTGCTGCAATAAAAAAAACTCAAACCGAACCAGTTCGCCCTTCAAATACATTCTTCCAAAATCTATTTCTACAAGACTCTAGTTTAATGAACGAAAATGAAGAGTTTGAGTTGCATTCTACAGCTTCAGTGCAAGAAAGAGCAAAATACTTTGATACATTCTCTGAAAAATTAGAAAGACCAATACTTTTCACAGGACGTTATTTAACTCAGAAAAAACCAGTTTCTGAATCAAAATTTGTATCATATCAGTCAAGGAGTTTAAGTCCTTCATACAGGCAAAAAGATAAAATTGCTTCAGTAGAGCAAGCAAAACAAAAACAATTTACTCAATTAAGTACAATTCATCAAGACACTGACGATAATGTAAAAAACAGTGATGAATGCGAAGTTCGAGAAAATATTCAGATAGAATATAAAAGAAGTCGTAGTGAACAAAAACCGAAATTTGAAAATAATTTACCTTACTATGATAATATCGATTTCATAGCGGAAGAAATTCCTCAAGTTAAAAGAAAATCATTTTCACCGACTAGAGAAGTAAGAATTCATCCAAAAGAAAGCAGATCTTATTCTCCAACACATATGCCAGTGGCTTCCCAGCTAAAACGTGAATTTTCACCAACAAGGGAAATTCGAATTCATCCAGAAGAAGCCCGATCATATTCACCACCTCCTCAAGCTGCCAAAAAAAAATCTTTTTCCCCCAGTCCCGAAGTGAGAGTACCAATCAAAGAATCACATCATTCATACTTGCCATATGGTTCATTAAAAACTACAAAAACAAAGGGTAGAAAAGAATTTTCTCCTACAAGAGAAATTCGTATTGAACAAGATGAATTTACTGCAACTAATAGAAGATCTAGGCCACTAGGAAGATCATGTTCGATTAATCAAGTTTATCAAAGTAAAACTAGTAAACCAAAGTTTTCACCAACTCGTGAAATAAGAATTTCCCCTAAAGAATCACATTCTTATGGAAATATTGTAAAAAGTACAGATAAACCACTTGATTATTCACCTACCCGCGAAGTTCGTATATCACCTAAAGAATATCATTCTTATGGAGCAGCCATAACCTGTAAACCGAAATCGGATGAATACTCACCCACGCGTGAGGTACGTATTTCACCAAAGGAACACCATTCATATGCTGCCACAATACCTAGACGCTCAAAACCAAAAGATAAATCATTCTCCCCAACCAGAGAAATAAGAACAAATCCGGTTGAAAATAGATCATACTCTCCAACTTTTCCGAACCGAGTTGTTAAGGATGATTCTTTTTCACCAACTAGAGAAACCAGAATATGCCCTTCAACAAAACAATCGTATGTCCCCATTGATTTACAAAAAACAAGAAAAAGAAAAGATTCCTTCTCTCCAACTCGCGAAGTAAGAATTATTCCAGGTAAACCGATTGACCAACAAAGTTCTTTTCAATCAGAAAATTTTCAAAGAAATAAAGAAAGAAGAAGGCCTTTCTCACCTACGCGTGAAGTACGTATTAAACAACATCGTCATTCTTTTCCATATACAGCAGATGAAGATGAAAAATACTTTAACGTATTACCTGGAGACGATGAAATACAAATAACATTAACCGGAAGCCGGGAATATATATCTCCATCACGCAGGCGTATCCAAACTGTTCAAAAATCTGACTCAGCAAAACTAGTTCGTGCTAGTAGCTTAAGTAGTGCTGATGATCGTTCTAAGCGAGGACTTTACTATTGCAGTGAGCTTTCACACAGTGCAAGTTCTCTTAATGAATTAGAAAGCCATGAACGCCGATGTAGATTAGCACATTCTGAAAAATTTAGAGATTTGCATCGATTTTATTCCAATATAGAACGACATGGTCTACTGGAGAAGGCTACATCAGTAACAGACTTAAGGCCAATTCGCAAAGAAGGTGAAGTTTTGGATTATGATGAATGGCGTAAGATAAGGGCGCATCAAAATGCACAGAAGGAATTAAATTACATAGTAAAAAAACTCAAAGAAGATGAACGTGAAAAGGATTTTTTATTTCGCCCAAAAGAAATTGAAGAAGTTAAGTGGAAAGGGTATACCGATAGTGGACTAAGATTTCGAGAAAAATCCGTTGAAGACATAAGGGATAATTTTATAGTAAAAATGAAAAGTGGTGATATACAACCAAAAAGTTTTGAAATTGAATCTAAAAAAGATTTACATAAACCATTTTGGAGAGGTAGTTCGGTTGCCGATATGGCTACAACAATGGAAGTCAAATACAGTTCAGACAAAGGATGGGCGTTAAAGAAAAAACCTAAACCAAGAGAAAATTTAGGATTAAGCAAAAAACTCGTTAGTACATTATCAAAAGATCAAGTACACACAATAAAAAAGCAATTAAGTGAAATTTACAGTGGTACATCAGGTGATAAAATAGACCCAGATACAGAAAAGAATGAAAATTATTTTATTACTGTTGATAAGATAACAAAAGAACCTCCTGGGCAACTAATAGTTCGATGTAATTCATCGATAACTCAAGAAGAACTTCTTGAACCAGTTCTCAAAAGAAAAGAAGCTAAGCAAAAGCGTTACAGTCCCGCCGAATCCAAAAAATCTACTTTTAGCAAAAGTAATTCTAGCAATAGTATAAAAACTTCGTCGGATTTTCAAAGAACACAAACACCAAAAGGTTCTCTACATAAGAGTTCAATTAGCTGTTCAAGTACAGAAAAGCATAGCATTTCTCCAGTTTCAAGTTCTGGACCCACAAAATATACAGAGTCCAGCGCTTCTGATAATTCAAAAATTACTGTAATTCATAATGAACAATCAGCAAAAAAAGATATTAAAACAACTATCAAATATTTTGAAGAAAAAAAAATGGAGGAACCACCAAAAACTATATATCATGCTCGCGAAGATTCATCACCTGATGAAGAAGAAATTTTAAAAGTTATTGAAAATAAAATTAAAGACAGGAAATTTCAAGCACCAGAAAGAGTCGTTACATCAATAAATTGCCATCGTGAGCTTAGTAACTCCGTTTCTGATCTTAGGGAATTATTTGGTGAAACGGAAATTTCGCGGGTAAATTTTCGGTTACCCCAGCCCCCACCGCCACCGGATGAGGACTGTTCATATACATCTTATACAGAGCATTGTACCTCGTTAGAACCAAATTTTCGTGAATGTTCTGTATATGAACAACATAATGAACAATTTTCTCCAGTAGATTTTACAGAACATCATTATAATTCGATAGATTGTTCTCAGTTACAAGATGTTCGCAGTATAAAAGAAAAATTTGAAATTTCTGAAGCGCAATTAAAAAAATCTCAAAGCGATCCTGATTTAAACGTATGTAAGACATCAAAAAATACTAATAAATCAAGTGGAAAATCTAATAATTATCATAATGGAGATGTTTCATTTATAACACATAAATTTGAAACAAAAAACTCAATTTCCAGAGGACGAACCAAAGAAAGAAATAAATCTATTTCACCAATACCAAAAATATCAAAAAAACGTGATGATCGTATGATGCCTCACATAGATATAATAAGTAAAACTGCTGCATTAAAACAAGAAATACCAAAAAAATCTACAACACCTAGTCCAATACCAAAATCTGAAATAACATTGCCATTTGGTGAATTTGATCGTATTCGCTATAAATTTGAATCACCAGAACGTAGTCCATACTCTCAATTATATTCCTCGAGTCCTGATATTAGTGAATTACGTGATATTTCATCACACTTATCTGGTGATTGGATAGCTCATAAGTATCCAAAAGAGGATATTTCTAGTATTAATAAACCTAAAAAGAAAATAAGTCAACAACAGCGTCCTACATCATGTTCACCACCAAGAAATCGTAAAAGAACAGATATATTTGCAAATCAAAAATTTGATCCATCAATACATCGTCCAAAGGCTCGTTATGTTCCAAATGATGATTTAAATGATGTTAAAATGATTCAACAGCGGTATTCAGTGAGAAAAGGTTAAATGAAATTATATCGCATCTTTTTTATTTTTTTTTTTTTTTGTTTAAAATTTGGCACACTATTTTTTTTTTTTTTTGTATTTGCACAATATTTTGAATTGCACAAAATATAGGATCCTACAAAATGTATACTTTTAAATAGATTATTTATCAACATCATAAGAAATTGTATTCAAAATTAAAAAAAGAAAAATATAGCACGGAACTCTATATAGAAACAAACGATCAGTGTGTTGGAAGGTATTATAGTTTCATAAATTAGCAAAAATATTCGATTCGTAATCTGCGAAAAATGTTCGATGCATATTTGATTTGTTGTCTGCTCGATTACTTAAAGCTATTAAATAAGTAAGCAAAAGAATCTATCTAAACTAAAAATCTAATTGTCTTAAGTATTATTTTATTTTATATACTGAATAAAAAACATTAATTATATTTGACAAATTCATTTATTTACTATTCAACTTTTAAAAATCATTAAAATTTAGTTAAATATTTTATTTTTAATTTATCAATATCATTAATGATATAATTGAATTTATTTGTAAAATGTTGTAAAGGTGCGCTTATACATAACAAAAATTTGAGTATAAAAAAAAAAAAAAAAAAAAAATTAAGTGTACAAAAAATGCATAACAAAATTTATATTCCATTCAATTTAAATTCTTATATATAGTTAATGTGCTTGCAATATTGTTATATGGGTATATACGCATACATACTACATAAAATGATAAGCTTTTCATTTATTGTAAATCACTCTAAAAAAAAAAAAAAAACCAATTGTCTTTTATGTTTTTTATGGGCGTTTAGAATCTGATGTTGCACAAAATGTACCCTCTAATACATTAGATGAAAACTCTCCAACAGTAAATGGAAAAATACCAAATGGTGGTAAGTAATTATATAGTATAGAAAATACCATACTAGGAATAAAAATTATTTTTACGGATAATAATTATTATTATAATAACTATTAAAGAAAATGACATACATATATGTATCTCTATAAATAATATCAGGTGAGATAAAATTTAAAAATTCAAAAACTTTGTCACCTTATGGTTTTTATATAGTATTCATTTTATACACAATCGCACATTTTTTTTTTTTTTTATTTTATTTAATTGTGGTTAATTTCAGTTTAAACAAAAAAAAAAAAAAAAATTTCACCATATTTTTTCTTTTTTCCTAAATTTAAAATATATATATTTTTTTCTTTTCTCATTTAATGTTCGTTTTGTCCATTTTACATAAATTAAATAAAATCTCACAATCGCCTTTTAAGCTTGTAAATAATTTGTTTTAAGAAGAAAATCGTTTAATAATTGGTTCAGTTTCAAAATATTGTTATCTGTGTTATTTCGCTTTTCTGAATTGGTTGCACCAAAAAAAAAATTTAAAAAAAAAAAAAATGGTAAAAATAAATCTTTTCGCTTTTTTCTTCTTTTTTATTAAATTCAATAGACAAAAATAGCTCTTAGTGTTTAAAAAAAAAAAAAAAAAAAAATTATGACGAACTTATGAATAATTAATCAAATTTATTAAATAATTTAAATTATAATATTAAAAATTAGTTAAATCCTTTTCTAGTATACTTTTATATTTTCTATATTAAGCAGATCAATTTTATTTTTTGGTTAAAAAAAAAAATACCATTTAAATTACAACAGATTATTTTCATCTTAAGTTTAAATATATGTATATTTAAAAAGTATACAATAAAAGTATTTTTAAAACTGCAAAATCAATTTAAAATGAATTCTTTTGATTTTTTATTCATTAAGTCAAAATGAAAAAAATTTAATTTAAATTACGCCTGCAACTCTATAATAGATATTTTATGGAAAATGTACAATAGAATCGATTAAAAATAAAATTCTATAATTATTACACATTAAAATAAATATTAAACCTGTCGTTTAAACTTTAACAAAATTATATATTTCAAAAATAAAAGTCAAATGCAAATCTGGTAACACTATTTCACAAGTAAGAATATATAACTATGTTTTTAAAATAAAAAATTTTACATATTAGGATTTAGGTAGACATACATACATAACATTTAATATTTTCATTGACAATAAGAACAATGTCAAGAACAAAATTTTGCACACTTTTACATATACCAAGTTTATAATAATTCTATAAGTTTTCCTTTTGTTGTTTAAAAGCATGCTAAAATTGGTTAAAAAAAAAAAAAAAACAAAACCTAAAACTAATTCTTAAATAAGTATTAAAAACAGTAGACAAAAATAAATATAAAACAATTTAGAATACGGTGCGCGTGATCCTTTAAAAGAAAATTACGATTAAATATTTATACAAAAACATACAATATTATAGTTGATATTAGTTTGATCAGAAAAATTTTATTTTAAAAAGTAAGAATTTTTTTTTATTCCATTTGAAACACTAAAAATCAACTATCATGAATAAATTTTCTATTTGTACAATGATTTACATATAAGTACAGGTTTTTTTTACTTTAATCTTCACTCTTTTGCTAGAAATTTAATTTTTTCTATTTTGAAACGATTCAATCACGATTCAGGAATCAATCAATTTTTTTTCGTTTCAAAAATAAAAAATCATAAAATTATAAAAATATCCTGCATTTTCTTTTAAATTATTTGTTTAAAAGAAAATTATATATTTTACTAAATTTTCGTATATAGAAAGTAACGTAAAAACAGGATTTATAATAATAATAATAAGACCCATGGACCTTTTCCTCTCCTTGAACACACTCACGAACGCTATTTTTAATCTCTAGCATATAAATGTTATATGCATAGTCATAAGTAATTTGAACAATAGTATAGTGTTTACACAAAGAAAAAAATTTAAAGAGCTGAAAATTATATCGTAAAAACAAAAGAAATCATACTTAAATATTTTTATTTTATATAGTAAATTTTGATCATATATATGATATAAATATAATAACAAACATTCAATAATTGCACAAGAAGATGAATAATGCGAAAAGGATCAAAAATTATAAATAAAATCTACAAAACATTTACAAAATAATATATTAGTTGTATACGGCAATATGACAAAAGTTCCGTAGTCAAAAGTTCCGCGGGAACTTATGACTCGAAAAATAAGTCAGAAGTCCCTGGGAGATTTGTTTATGCCGCATTCTATATTAGGATGGATTTTAAAGTTGGTTACAAAATCAAGGTTGCCGCTTTTTCCAGAGTAAAGGTAATACTCTAATTTTGTATCCAACTGTAAAATCTTATCATTCTCGAAAAAAGGAATACCCTAATACCGTATCCAACTGTAAAATCTTATCAAAACAATATTCAAATCAATAAATACACTTTTATAAATTTTGAAAATAATTGATTGTTTTAATACTGTATTATAAAATATTTGAAATTATAAAGTCATAAGTCCTGAAAAAATTTTTCACTGTTTTACAGAAGTTATAATCACACGGGAAGTTTTAGCTTGTCTGTTGAGTCATTAGTCCCCCAGAGACTTTTGTCATATCGCCATTATATACATAATAACAAAATTTGTACCAAAATGTACGTACAAAAAAAATCATTGTATTTTATTAAACTATACTTACACGATAACAAAAAGAACTATTATAATGTCAGAGCTATTTAGTAAACTAGAGTTAGAATACTATAAATTATTAATATTTAACTATACCGTCAGATAAGTTAATATTTCCAAGATTGTTTTTTATAGATAATATAGATAATTTTAATAACTAATAAAGTGTTAAAATTTGAGCTATTCTAGCATTAATACAAATTCCATAATTTAATATTAAATTTCTGCAAAATTTTGGATCATACGATTAAATTGATTAAACCGAAAAATGTAAAATTAAATTACGCTAGTTACCTTTCTTAAATATATATATATGATAAAATGTGCTCAATTTCAATTTAAAAAGGAAATTTTCTTTCCCTAATATTTGTTTATATCAGTATAAAACAGCAAAGAAATTTACGTAAAATCATGTTAAAAATATTTAACAATATACAATCAAAAAATAAAAAAAAGATTTTTATGTAAATAAATTTTTTATATTCTTTTAATTTACGAATCAAACTATTTATTTCATTCATAATATATTTAACATTGTATTTATATATATATATATATTATATGCACATAAATATGAAATATGTCTTTCTTTGATTTACGTAATTTTGATATTTTCATTTCTTTTTCCTGTTTAAAATAAAAATATACAAAATAAATATAAAAGGTTTCATAGGTATATTAAATAAATAAAATCAAAATTCATAATAGTTTCCGCTTTTAGTTCAATGTTTAAACAACATAATATTTTATATAATACTAATACATAGACTCGTATATATTATACCTATAAATTATTTAATATTATTATTTCATTAATTAATTAATTAATTAATTAATTTATATTAAATGAACGAAAGAAGAAATTATCAAAATTCTCGTTATACATATAAAAATCAAAATGTTTATTTTGAAGAAAATTTTTCAAATTCATATATACCAGAGTATTTAAATAAAAAAGTTAATAATTTACAACAACAACCGCAACAGCAACTACAACAATATAAATTTTATGAACAAAAACAACCTCAACAATTATTGTACTCTAATCAACAAAAAAAAGAACATAATTTTCAAGAAACTGATTTTAAAAAATTATATCCTAGTAATTCATTAAATAAATCATTACCAAATTTAATACAACATACTGATTGTGATATTGAAAATTGTGGAAAAATTTTATGGTTTAGTCGAAGTAATTTAATTGATTCAAATACATCAACAAATGATTATAATAATAGTAATATATTTTATACAATAAGAACAAATACACATGGATTACCGTATACACCATCACCGGAACAACCAAAAAAATATTTAGCTAATCAATATTCAATTGGAGCAACGTTACCCTTATTAATTGGAAATAAACATTTTTATCGTTAGTACAAAATACACATTTTATTTATTTACTTATTTAGTTATTATTTTTTTTATATAATTTATATATATATATATATATATATATATATATAGTTATATTTACCTTAATTTGGTTATTTATTTGGTTTTTTTTTTATAATATAAAGAGTGTATACATATATTTTATTTAAATATTGTATAGTATATTTTAAATTGTTCAGCACAGCAATCGAAAACATTTATCTAATAAGTGAAAATGAGAAAAGAAAATATTACTTATAAATTTTCCGTTATAATATAAGTATAAATAAATTGTATAGATAACCTGTTAAACGGTGCATATATATTTGTGGAACCTAAGGCTTACCGGTGATTTATATTAATATATCATAGGTATACGGTTAAAAAATTTTTATTATACAGTCACTTACATACATTATTGCAGAACTTTGTGACAATTACTCCTGATAATTTTAACAGAAACGTTATAGGAACAGAATAAACGAAATATACATAGTATCAACTTATTTTAGTTCATTATCTCATTTTCTTTTAAAATTAGAAAGTCTACCATTAATTAGATTCTAAACTCAATTTATATAGAGTTAAAAACAAAAAAAAAAGCATATATTTGTGAAACTTGAGGCTTACCGACGTTTTATAAATACATATCTCATACGGTTAAAAAAATGTTTACCATACAGTTACTTACATAATTGCTGAACTTGATAACAATAACTTCTTGTATAGTCTAATGACCTATACAAATACTAATATCTTAATTAAAAGTTTTAAAGTAATTTAAAAAAATATTTAAATTAAACATTGTAAGGTTTCTAAACCAAGATCACATTTTGTTGTTAAGAATATTCAAACAAAATCTCTCTAAACTATCTAAATCTATATATGTAAATCTAAATCTATTTAAAAAAAAAATATTTTCAAACTATAAATTGATGGCAACATTAAAGGTTGATTTTTAGTTTTACTTTCGCTTCATATAAAACATAATGTTTTTTAGACAGTGAACTTGACGTTTTTGACAAGACTTGACGATTTTCATTTAAGTTTAAAAATTTTCGATTTTTTTATATTTTGAAAAATAGTACAAAATGGTGATATACATACTATATAATATTCAAGTAAAAAAAAAAAAATTAAAATTGTTTTTGCTATTAAAATTACGATTCCAAAAAAAGATTAAAAAATAATAAAATATTTTAGATACCTATGCAACAACAACCAAAATAGAACATACATACATAGTCTATACTATTGACGTATTTTATTATATTAAGAAGAGTAACCGTCAAAAAGGTGGAAGAACATTTTATCATTTGTCGAATAATTAGTTCTGATTGTTTAAAACTTATCTTATAAGATGAAAATGAATATCAGCCTTAAAGAATATAAAAGTTATTTTATATGTGTCATATCACCTTCCATAATAGAACTGGCATTAATAGCGATGGCCACGACGACAAATAAAACATAATTAAGAAAACAATAACAAATCTTATTTAACAACTTGTTAGAATCTATACTTTCACTCTGTCGATCACATTCAGTCCCATCCAAGATATAATCAAAAGAACAAACCTTTTAAAAAAAAAAAGTTTACAAAATTTACAAAACTTCTTCAATAATATTTTTTTTTTTCAATATTATGTTTTGCAAATTTTTATACAAATTCGATCTTTGAACTTAACTTTATAAATTTATAAATCTTCATAATAAATTGTATATACATATATATATGTATATAAATGTACATAAAATATAACACACAGTATGTCATTGACATGTTTTAATGTAAACTGCAATTTTAATATACATTGGAGTAGTAAAAAACAAAACAAAAAATTAAAAATAAATAATAAACTGTAAAAGAAAAAAAAAAAAAAAAGGGTAGAAAATCAATATTATCGGCGATTATATTTTCCCCTTCTTTAAATAATAAGACGGCATAATGTTGCGTTTTGTTATCTCACTCAGTTCAAAACTTACGACAACGGACATTTATTGTGAATTTTATTATTGTGTAATTTCTGGTAATATCTCATTTCCTTTTTACTCTTATTCAATTTAAGGAAAAAAAAGTAAAATAATTATTAGAAAATTTTTATTACAAAAAAAATTTTAATTTAGGAAGAGTTTATATATATATATATATATATGTATATATTTAATTTTAAATAATTAAATATTACTAAGAAAAATACAGTAAGTAATGTTTAATTTATAATAATTTTAAAAAATTAAAAAAAAAAGTATAGAAATGTAATACAAAAATTAATAAAATTAAATAATTATTTTTTAATGTGCAACAATTTAATTTTATAGAACAATGACAAAAATAAACAATTTATATTTCAATGTACATATATTACATATTTTTTTTATAATTTAAATAATAATTTATAAACAAACAATGAACATAAAATAATCATAAAATTTATTGAAAAATAAATAAAACTTTACTACCATCAGTATAAGAAATTAAAAAAAGCAAAAAAACAATTTATGTAAAATGTAATATTCCAATTATTTGCTTTAAATATTTGCTTTAACTTAAAATAAAAACTTTCACACAAAAAATAACTACGAAAATTTAATAAAAAAAAACCAATAATTAAATAAAATAAGAAAATTTCGAAAAGTGAATAGATCACATTATATACAGGGTGATTCGTAAGTAAGTGCATTAATATAAACCATCATATATGGGATAATGTGTAAAGAAAAGTTTTTTATAGAGGTTAAATTGTGGGTTTTGGAGCTGTGGGACCTTACATTGACCTTAAATTGTAAATTTGGTACAATTTTCTTTGTTTTGATTAAAATGACTTTATAGCTTTGTGTTACCAACAAAATTAAAGCATTCTGAAAAAATGTTTTTAAAAGTATGATGAGAAAGGAACTTTTCTAAATGTATTCATTTGAATCTCTACCTATCATTTTTAGAACGTTTAAAACGTTTTAAAGTTGAGAATTTTCTTTTTTTTTCATTTTTGATAGAAGAAAATGTCATTTTGCTAGTAACTTAATATGAAATTATTTTTAGATGTTTAAAGCTTCAAATAGCCCCTTTTCGAAACTTTACTTTGATAAATCATACGTTAAATTATCTTTTACCTTGAATGCTTTAATTTTGTTGGTAACAGAAGTTATAGTAATTTTAATCAAAACAAAGAAAATTGTATCAAATGCCCTTTAAGGCTCTAGAGCTCCAAAACTATTTGGTAATCTAACCCCCATGCATTGCCCACAATTTCAAAACTATTGGGCAATCATAACCCCCAAATGTGAGGGCAATCAACCGCCACAATCTAACCCACATATAAAACTTTTGTCTACACATTTATCCCCTACACGATATTTTATGTCAATGCTCTTACTTACAAATCACGCTGTATATGAACTAAATATGTAGGTACTCCTAAAATATTGCACTAAATCGTGTATTTTAACGTTAAAAGTAAAAGTAACGATTTGAATTGTCAGTAATTATATTTATTATATATATACATACATACATATTTTTAATTAAGTATATACACAACATACATATAAAACGAAAATATTAACGGTTTAATAATATGGATTTTTCTTATACTTAATATACGCATATACATATAATTAGTATATAATATAATTAAATAGAAAATAAGTATATATATACATATATCTTATAATTAATATCATATTGTAATATATAATAAAATAATAATAAAATAATTATTGTATAAGATTATCTTGGTGTTCTAATAAAGAAATATTTACGTCTCATATAGTCTTGTACAATAGCTACAACCAAGTAATTAACAGTCTAGTAAAATTAATGATTCCAAAAACTGAAGCTAATTAATCAAATATGAATAATAAATTATACCTACTTAGTGGATGTTCGGCCCGCCCTATACTCATTATAAGAGGGGGATGAAAAAAAAAATTTTTTAAAAGCTTTCATTCAATTTCATATAGTGCAATGTAAATAAAAAAAAAAAGTTTAAAGTTTAATATCGGACGCTTTCATACATATGCTTCGGACGCACAATAAATTTGCCGCCATTCTGCGTACTTTGCAATATCGAAAAGAAATTCTACATTAATAATAATAATTTTACAACCTGTAATAGAGACAAACGGTAAAAATTCTATTAGTATCTAATTTAAAACATAAATCAAATAGCGTACAACAAAAGAGCGAAATGTTATAATTAAAAAATTATACTGTGACATCTCGTCCACTTTCCTTGTCTTTTTTGTAATTCGTTTATAAGTGGCCCAGAAATTAAAAAAAATTTTCATTACTTTTTTTCTTGTTAAGGAAACATTTGAATTTTCTTTCATTTTTCTCCATAAAACGGATTTTTTGTACTTCCCACTTTTAAAATTTACTTACCATCGAAATTCTTGTTGTAATTAATAATTTTAAAAGAGTTTTGGACCATTTTTAGGTTGTACCAGTTCCACTTACTTCGGAATCACTATTTCTACATTAACAAAAAAATCAATGTAAAAAACAAAAAAAAAATCAAATAGGTACCTAGATAAAAAAAATATTGAAAAAATACTTACATTTTAAACTTCACAAAAAAAGATATATGTAGCTCAAACTAAAAACACCAAATGTTAATTAACTTAACAAAAAAAAGAATTATAAAATTGATACTAAACAAAAAAAAACTTTTAATTTTCAGCAAAGAACTTCAAAATATGTAACAAGAACAAAACAAATTACTATAACATGTACCTATATGTACTTACCTATATGTACTACAAAATGAAATTATCTTTAATTTTGACGTTTACTATATTTTTTTTTTCATTTATGAACAAGGTTCAGAAATTTGACATCCATTTTCATTTATTTAAAATTTACAGATCCACTACAGATCTACATTTATAAAAATAGAGATTTTCTACATTTAAAATATTTGTAATTTGTTTGAATTTTATATTACATACATACATACATACATATGTATGTTTGCACATACAATATATGTATATGAAATTAATGATTACTTAATGGGAAATACATACATACATACATACAATATTGTTTCTATTGAAGAAAACCTTAAAACTGTTAAGTACTTCCGTACTTTTTATACCCGTACGATAAGGATCGGGTATATTAAAATTGCTCCTCCGTTTGTTTTTTTATTAAAAATATTATTTATTTTTAGTTGAAATGTAGCTGTATTATAATTAATTATATTTTTTTCTTCAATTTACTTTTTTCTTTTTAAATAAAAGTTTACAGTTGTCTTTATTAACTGAAATAATTTTTTTAAGGGATTTTATAATTTTATAAAAAAAAAAAAACGATCTTCAAGATTGAATAAAAAAAAAAAACAATACAATTTAATTCTTAAAAAAAATATATACATACATATACATCATATATATAAATCCAAAATGTTATTAACTTTTTTTTGTTATCTTCTAATTTTTAAGTTATAAATTTCTTCTAAAAATTTCATCATTTATTTTACCAACTTAGAATTGGTATACAATTCAATCAACTTGTATTTAATTATTTTTCTAAATTGACTAATTATTTTCATTATTTTAAGTTTTACTATTTAAATTATTATTATGATTTTTCTATACAGTCAAATAAATACTTTACTTAAACTGAATTCTAATTAATTTTCAAATAAGGAATCTTAAAAAAAAAAAAAAATAAAAAATAAAATTAATTATAGTTCTAAAATGCACCAAAAATAAAAAATAAAATTATTTATTTTCCATAGTCCCATTGGCATATTGAATTATCTATTTTTATTCTGTTTACACATTTTTTTCTATAGATATACCAATTTAATTAAATTTAACATAACATAATATGTATTAAATTTAATAATAGCAAGCATAATATTAAATATAATATTATATAAAATGCTATAATATCAAATATATATATTGTATATATTTCAGAATCTCCATATCGTTATTATGAAGGTGATGTAAATATACATTATAAAACACCAATACGTTATGAATGTAAAGATATTATACCAGATGAAGAGTTAGCACGTCAACAAGCTGAATCTATGACAAAAATTTATGAAGAAGAACGCAGACGAAAATATTTACAAGAATTAAAAGATATGAATAATCGAAGGCATACTGATAATTTTATACCAAATCAAAAATCTCCAATACCATTAAATAGATATGATGAATTTAATGCTGATCTTCCAGAACCAATAAAAGGACCAAAAACTGTAGCAAAAGCTTTATACAATTTTCATGGAGAATCAACTAGGTAAATAAAATATAATATTTATACTTTAATAATTCTTTATTAAAAATTTGGATTTTTTTATTATAATTATACAGGATGTTTCCGATTTGAGTATCCGCATTACACTCAGTGATTGGGAGCATTAAAACAAATGAAAAATTGTATTGAAAGGGAGGTCTATTCGACACAGTTTTCGAGATATAATTTTTCATAAACAAATGTATAATTTTTGAATAGCCTTGCTATAGATAGATAAAAAAAAGTACCTCAAATATAGGGTATTTCAAAAGCATGTTTTAAATATATTTTTTAGTTTTAAATTATTTTAAACCTTCATAACTTTGTAACTGATGGATATATGAGGATCATTACAACACAAAAATGGAAGGGGGCAATTTACTCTACAAATTTTTTTTTTATCTCACTGTAGAAGGCCTTTCAAAAGTTATAAATTTGTTTATGAAAAACTATTAAAAACTTTAAAAGCGGAACTTTAAAAGCATCTCGGAAAACAGTGTCGAATAGACTCCCACCCTCCCTCTCTCCATAAAATTTTTGTTTGTTTTAATGCCCCCAATCACTAAATGCAGTGCGGGTATTCCCGTCAGAAACTTTTAAGAATTATTGTAGACAAAAAAAATTATAATATTTAGATAAGTATCTATCTATAAATAATTGTATACAGTTATTTTATATTTAGAATAAATAGACTTATAAAGAACAAAATTTAAAATAATCCAAAGTTGAATAATTTTTACATGTTAATATTGGCTCCGTGAAATAAATCCTAATGAAATAAATTCTAAAATTTTTAATGAAATAACTCCTAACATTTTTTCATACAAAGTTAGGACTTATTTCATAATGAAATTATTCCTAAATTGTTAGGAATTATTTCATTAAATTAGGAGTTATTTCATTTTTTAATTAAAATTTTTTAATTGTTAGGGGTTATTTCATTTTAACTGTTAGGAGTTATTTCATTAAAATGTTAGGAATTGTTTCATTTGTCTCATTATTAAGGCCTCAGGGATTTTGGGAGGGATTTTAGAATTGAATTGAAAATCAGGATTATAAGCCTTTTACAGAATATTTAGATATATACATATGCGAGTTTCTGAATTAGGCGAGATTTTAGAGTTGGTTACAAAATCAGAGTTACACGCTTTTTCCAGAATGTTTATGTATATGTGTGACATTGTCTATTAGGAGGGATTTAAGAGTTGGATTCAAAATCAGGGTTATATGCTTTTTCCAAAATATATATACAAATAATACTCCTATTGTCAGGGATTTTGGGAGGGATTTTAGAATTGAATTCAAAATCAGGATTATACGCCTTTTACACAATATTTATTTAGGTATATACATATGCGAGTTTTGAATTAGGAGGATTAAATGCATCCTAAAAATTCCTCCTTATAGACAATTATGTCACATATACATATATATAAATATTCTGGAAAAAGCGTATAACCCTGAATTTGAATCCAACTTTAATATGCCTCCTAATATTGAATATCAGTGCTAGTGTCAAAAATAATTACTTAAAATGAAATAACCAAAAATGAAGTGACCTAAAATATTAGAGATTTTTTTAATATGTTAGGGATTATTTCATTTTTAAATTAAGAATTATTTAATTTTGTTAGAAGTTATTTCATTAGGAGTTATTTCATTTTCGCTTTAGGCATTATTTATTAGGAATTATTTCATTACAAATATTAGGATTTATTTTATTAGGAGTTATTTCACAGAGCTGTTAATATTATAACTTAAACATATTATATATCTGATAAAAGATATTTATGGAGTACTAAAATTACATGTATACCTAATAAAAACAAAAATTAATTATTTAAGATAATTATTTATTATAGGGAATTGAGCTTTAAAAAAGGTGATTATATTTATATCAGAAAGCAAATTGATTCAAATTGGTATGAAGGTGAACATAATGGTGTTATTGGTTTATTACCTGTAAATTATATAGAAGTGAGTAATTCATAATACTAATAAATACATACATATATATAACTTTTAACTAAATTAAATTTTTTTTTTTTTTTTTTTATTAAATTTCAGATTATTGCAAAAGATGGAATTAGAAAACCTGTTACAAAATTAACTGAAGGTCAAGCAAGAGCTAAATTCAATTTTCAAGCTCAATCAGCAATAGAATTATCATTAAATAAAGGTGAATTGGTAACTTTAACTAGAAGAGTTGATAATAATTGGTTTGAAGGTAAAATAGCTAATCGTAAGGGAATTTTCCCAGTTTCTTATGTTGAAGTGAGTATAAAAGTAATAAAAAAAAAAAAGAATTTTCAAATTTTTTTAAATTTCTAGATAAATATTATTATTTTATCAATTTTATTTTTTATACGTATATATAAATAGGTTCTGACTGATATTGGAGCTTCAATAGAAGATTCATCATCTTATATTAATAATAATAACGTTTCAGTAGAACAATTGCGCACAACAATTAATAGCGAAATTCAAAATATGGCAAATAGAAATTTACCAAATGGCTTCCATACAAAAGAAATAACATCACAAAAAACTGGAGAACTTCATGTTGATACTGATATGCGTCCAATTGTGTATGTGTTTAAAAATTTTCTATTCTATAACTATTTCTTATTTTATGTATGCTTTTATTTACAAAAAAAAAAAACAAAAAAATTTACATAAACTTAGAATATAAACTTTTTAAATTTAAGATTGTTACTATATAATAATATATCCTTACTTTTTTTTTTGCACTGTATAGCTTTAATAGCAGTTTTTTTTATGTATTTTAAGTAATTATTAATATTTTAATTTATTTTTTTTTGTTTTTTTTTTTTTTAGATACCGTGCCTTATATAAATATCGTCCTCAAAATAATGATGAATTAGATTTACAAGAAGGTGATTTAATACATGTTTTGGAAAAATGTGACGATGGCTGGTTTGTCGGTACTTCACAACGTACTGGATGTTTTGGTACTTTTCCAGGCAACTATGTTGAAAGAGTTTAATTGTTGGAATTAAATAAAGATATTTGAAAATTCGTTTTTAAAGTAAAAAAAAAAAAAAAAAAAAAAAAAAAATATACACACAATAAATATTATATTAAAATTTAAATAAAATAAGAAAATATTTAAAATTTGTTAAATAAAAAAAAATATTAAGTTTTTTTTTTTTAAATTATATATAAAATTTTTTGAAAAATTTTACAATTATTGCTGATACAGCTTAAAAATCACTCACTTGTCTTGTTTGTTTTTAATTTTTTTTTTTTTTTTTTTTTTTTTTAACTTTGTTGTCAGTAGTACTTTTAAAATAAAACTATAAATTTATTTATCTTAACATTATTATTTATTTGTTATATTATATACAGCTTTTAAAAAAAAAAAAAATTTGGATTTTAATATGGCATTGTGCAAGATTATATACATTAAACTATAAGTTAGTTTATTAACATAAAATAAAACTGAATTAATAATAAAAATATTAATTTTATATAAAACAAAAAAAAAAAATAAAATAAAAAAAAGAATAAAGTAATTCGACATTACTAGTCATAATTTCCAAAAATTAAAAAAAAATATTTTAGCAAATAAAAGAAAAAAAAATAAATCATATCTTTATCCATTTTAAAACATTAAAAAAAAAATCTTGCCCTCAATTTTTATCAATAATTATGTGGAGCAAATAATACTTAATAAATATATTATAATTGTTGATTATATATTGATTCTAAGGATACAATTAAGGATCATAAATGGGTAAAAAATATTTTTTTACATACCTATATATTATTTTCTTTATTATCTCAGCATTCGATTTTATATATTTTTTGCATAGTATATATGCATTAGAATTGGTTGTAACTTAACAAATTTTTTATCGCTATATCATTCCTGTTATAAATGAACTTTTAAAATAGCGATTTAAATTCTTTAATAAAATTTATCATAATTAATAAAATATATTAATTTATTTGAAATTAATCAATACAAAAGTTATAAACTGATGATCTTTGTATCCAAATGAATATTGCTATATACATTTTTCTTAAAACATACAAATCATTATTCTTTTTCTAAATTTTTTAAATCGATCTATATACTTAATTTAATTTGATCCATAGTAATTTAAATGATGAAAAATATAAACTAAAAAAAGAATTGATCTTAATTTGATCATTTTGCAAACACTAAATTAATTATTTTTATTTTTATTAAACATAGAAAAAAACATACATAATATATACTCATATATTATGTAAAAAAAAAAAAAATTAATGAAAATTGAAAAAAAAAAAAAAATATCTTACTAAATTTTTATATCTAACAATATAAAATCACGTTTTATCATTATAAAAAAAGAACTAGAATATTTTGTTTTATCTTGATTTTTTTTTTTTTTTTTTTTTTGCTATGTAATTATTTAAAAACAAATGATTAATGTAACACATCATTCACAATAAATAAAAATTATATAAAAACAAAAATAACAAAACAAAATTATTTTTTAATTTATTTTAATTAATTAATTTTTATAATTTTTTTAGCATCCTATATCTGCGTGATATCTACCTGTTTTTCCGAACATAATTTTATATTTATTAATCAATTACATATGTACATATATTTTCAGATTGTTTTAATCCCATATTTTGAAAATTACTAAAAATATTGTTGTACTCTCAAAATATATTTAAAATCTGGCAATCCATAAGGAAAATTCAATATAAATTATTTAATAACTCAATTTTCTAACCAAAACTACTACTAAAAGAAAAACCAAAAGAACAAAAAAATTTCCAAATATTATAAAATAATCTAAATATAAATATTTTACAATATATCCTACATATTTGTCAGATTTCAGTTTCCAAAAATATATATATATATTTTTTTTTTTAATTTAACTTATATGTGAATCAATTGACTACTTTTGTCATTTATTTAAAACTTTTTCATTTATTTAAATATACATAAATAAATCATAAATATAAATTAAAAAAATTCAATTTTAACACACTCAAAAAAAACATAAATTTTACTGTGACCTTAAATCTCAATTCTACTAAATACATTTATTCATACCGTACCGTAACAAATACCGTAATGTTTCAAATCATTTTCTAAAACAGAATACAAGAAAAAAAGCTTAAAAAGTATCTCACATTCTTAAAGAACGGTTTGCAAAAGATAAAATTATTAATATGATTAACCAGTTAAAAATATAATTTACGATGTGTCCCATTAGTGCAACTAAGTTATTTTGCTATCAGAGCTTTTGCAAAATAAAGGTATGTAAAGGTATGAAAATTTAAAGTTTGCTAAAATGCTATTCGCCATATTGTTGACATACAATACCGTTTAGTAAAATAAAATAATAAAATGTACTGTAGTCTTAATAAGTACATTATTAATGCATAATTCCACAAAAACAAAAATAATAATAATTAAATATTATTCTTATCTATTTAATTAACTAATCTGAAATTAATAAAAATATTCCTAATTTGATATTATATTGATAATTTTATCTTATCAGTTAGAATTTTCTTAAAAGTATTAATAATTATCAAAGTATTAATAATTTCAATTTGATTCCTTTAGGGTGAAAATTATTATTTTAATTAAATAATATATAGTTGCAAATACTAAAAAAAATGAAATTAGAATTTAAAAAAAAAAAATAAAATTTATTATAAATATTTTATTTAAATTCAAAAAAAATACACATACATAAAAATAATACCTCATAGGTATAATATGTATATATATAAATTAATATGTCTTTTTTCCAAAACTAAATACATTTAACAATTTTCTCATATAATCTGGACCATTCCAATAACCATTTAACATCAAATGCCAATACAATAAAGGCATTAAATCCTTTTTCATAATATACATTGAATAACGTTCTTTTCTTTGATCAATTGGGAACGTTTCTTTTGGTTTTAAATCATAATCAAATTCAGCTAAAATACATGATTTATATCCAGTAACCAATGGACATGAAGCATAACCATCATAAGTTCGTTTTAGTTCTTTACCATTTAATGTAGCCATTATATGATCAGAAACAATTGGAGTTTGAGCCGCTTAATATAAATTAAAAAAAAAAAAATATTGTAATTTTATAATTATAAACAATTAATATAAAAAGTAAAATACCAGCAGCTGCTGCTGTTTTTGAATTCGGAGAACTAGAACAATCTCCAATAGCAAATACATTCTTAAATGTTTTATGTTGCATTGTACTTGGATTAACATCAATAAAACCAGCTTCATTTACTAATTCAGTACACTGTGATAAAACAGTTGGAGCTGACATTGGAGGAACGACATGTAATATGGAATACTAAAAATATTTTTAAAAAAAATTTTTTTGTACATATTACTATACAAAGCTCGTTCTAATTGAGATTTTGACATATTATATACCTTCATTTCGGTTATTTTATCTGGATGATCTAAATCCTGAAATACTGCAATATTTTTATCAGGATGTACAGCTGTTAAACTTTTTCTTAAATTTACATTAATATCACGTTTCTTAACAATTTCCCAAAGTGCATCAGCATAAGGTTTCACTCCAAATATAACTGCTAATGATGTCATATAAGTTATTTTTGCATCTGATCTCTTATTATTCTTTATTATAAACAACAATAAAAATTATTAAAGAAAAAAATATTTTTGAGCAAAACTGACCCTTCTTAAATAATCCTCTGTAATATACATAATTTTTTGTGGGGCACCGGGACACTTTACTGGTGAATTCGGATATGTAAAAATTATATTACCAGATTTGAATTTTTGTAATACCTCATAATGTCTATTAACATACTGCGGTGAATAAACAGATGTTACATTTCCACCAGGAATTGAAAGTGCCTCTTCTAAACCAGGTATCTAAACCAAAATCATATACAAAATTTTTATATTATAACGCCATAATAAGTACCTTATTGTAATTTAGTTCAAGTCCCATTGCAACTAATAAAATATCATAAGTTATTTCTTTATTAGAACTAGTCATAACACGATTATTTTTAGGATCAAATTCAACAACTTTTTCTTGAAGCCATTTAGCTTTATTTGGGAGAACATCTTTCATATATTTATATGAACTTTTTAAATTTTTTATTCCACCACCAATTAATGTAAACATTGGTTGGTAATAATGTTTCTTCAAAACAAAAAAAAAAGGAAAACAATAAATGTTAAAAATTAAATTAAATTCAAAAATTCGAATAAAATAAATATTAACTTACATCGGCAGGTTCTATAATGGTGACATTACCTTTACCTAATCTAGAAGAGAGCTTTGCGCCTGCTGCGCAACCACCAGTTCCTCCACCAACAATTAATACTTTACATCTGCAATTAAAATATTAGAAACAAGAATATTTTTAATGAAGGACAGGCAATCTATTTTATTATTGTTTTAGTAGTAATCTCTCAAAATTTTCTTCATATACAAATTTCCAAGAAACAAATAAACAAGGCAGAATGTAAAATTACAGATTTTTAATGACACAAATTTCCCAAAAGACAATAACAACAATTTAGAAAAGTGCACAAACATTTGAAATAGAAATTTTATGGGACGAACCGAATGTAAAAATAACAAATGCAATCGCTAGTTATGAGACGGTATGTCAATGACTGCGATAGAATGTCAATGATGCGATAGAAAGCGCGGCTAAGAACCTACTCCAAAGAAGAATCCGACGTATGATAATACACGTACACCTAAAGTGCAACCCCCTTATATAATTATACTTTTATAATCGTAAATAATTTTATATTTATTTATTATTTAATAATAAAACTATAGGTAAAAAACAAACAAAATCTTACAAAAAAAAATATAGAAAGTATTTGGTTAAATTTTCACAAGGTCAATTTTTGGTCAAAAAAAAAATTTGCAAGGTCAAAAATGTTTATTTTATTTTTTATTAAAGATGAAAATTAAGTTATGTTATTTATTTTACCTTTCTTTATTTGCAAATGTATGACTTGTTGAAAATGATCTCAATTTTGATGTTAAAGTCATTTCCCTTATTAACTTTATTGTTATTTTATTGTTAATTAAATAACCAACCATGTTTATAAATAAATATATATTTGTATGTACCTATATGTTTATCAGTGCAACCCCCTTATACTCCTTTGAAATACTTCTGAATAATCCTGAATGCACCAGGAGACAACTTAGTTAAAGCAGGTTTTCCGGGAAACGAAATAACAGATAGAACAGCAAAGTCTAAACTAACTAGGTGGACTGTAGATATAGCGGACGAAGATGTAACGCTTGATACAGGAATGATTGATGTTATTCTCCAGGATTTTTAAATACGGAAAAGAGCTAAACAATAATAAAAAAGTTCAGAAACTTAATATAACGGATCTAACCTTTTACTAAAATCAGAAAAGGTCATCCGATGGTAAGAGCACAAAACAGAAATTAAACAGAGCAGAAATACTGAGTACTTTACGTCCTTTACCAACATCCGGTTTTAGAATTTCGAAAGAAGGTCTACTGGAAAATGGATACTGCTCCAGAGAGAAAACTCTCGACCACGGGAAAACTATTAGATTTTGAATTAAATAAATGGGTTCAATTAAGGGCTGTCATTGATGGATGAATCAATGAGCAGGAAAACATAAGCGATCAAAGAGCCTTGGTATCAAGATAATCAGGGTATTCAGAGAAATTACACTCTACAGGAAATAACAACAACATTTAAAATAAAGACATAAAAAATAAAGAATTTTTACAATATTAGAAAATAATTGTGTAGAAGAATTTCCTTATGCAGTCTTTTCCATGACGATTTATAAAGGATATTAGTTTTACTAAATAATTTTTTAATATATAAACGTCAAACAATCTAAAATATGTTTAACTAAGACTAAAATTATAATATATTTTAGAATGTAAACATATTTTAGAATATACATGTGGAACAAATATTTTGCAATATTATATTTCAAATTTTAAGAGGAGAAAGTTAAACCAGAAATATGTAATAAAAGTTTTTTTTCAAAGAAGGTGTCGGTTGATCTGATTATTTTTTAAAATAAAACTTATTACAATAACTATACAAATTTAAATGCAAAAATAATCGAAATTTAAAATGTTTATATTATCATTTTGAAAATGTGTGCATTCAAAAACCGCACCCTTTGTATGTATATTGGCCTTCTTTTGTTTTTATTTGAGTTGGTTAATAATTAAGATTAATATCTCGTAATACATAATTATTCTTGAATACTCCTCAATGTTGTACTTGAAAGTAGAACAGTAAATATATTTGTACATTATAACGAATATTATTATAGAAGCTGCTAAAAAGTAAATGACCTTTTGTTATTTTCAATATTACATGTTTAAAAGTGTTTAGTTTAAGTGGTTTTTGTTTTCCTTTGGAACAATTATCCAAGTACTGTAAAATAATTTTAAAATGGAGTATAAATGCTTTAATATACTTATTTCGATGGCGTACATAATATACTATGTAACTACTTAGGAAAAGATAAATTTACAGAAATTTCCAAAGATCTAGATCTCACTGACACTCTTTATATAATTTAAAATTTAAGCAAGTTTATTTATTTCAAAAGAAAGTCATAATTAAAGTTAAAATATATTTAAATCATATTTAACAAAAAATATTAAACAGTTCAAACAAGATTTTAATTAGATACTTTTAACTCAACAAATACACTTAAAATTCATAAATATCTTTTTTTTAAATCGTGCTTATAAAAAACTACTTTTTACATAACAAAAG
The DNA here is from genome assembly GCA_947095535.1 of Poecilobothrus nobilitatus. Taxonomy (NCBI): domain Eukaryota; kingdom Metazoa; phylum Arthropoda; class Insecta; order Diptera; family Dolichopodidae; genus Poecilobothrus; species Poecilobothrus nobilitatus. The sequence goes on from OX352773.1 coordinate 161,422,113, forward strand.
TGAAAAAATATTTTCGAATTAATGTAATGTAAGAGAGACAGAATATATAACACATTTTATATATAACTTATACTTAGATCTATCATAAGGAGACTAGATAATATGTACATAGAGTATTTGCGTAGAATATGGCTCTATAATTATTATTTAATATAAAAAACATACTTTCCATTTCATTAAGGATGAGGTGAACTAAATTGTACCCATTTTGCTAATGCATTCATTATTTTCATTATTAAATAAGTACATAGGTATCTAACGTAAATAACCTAAATACTTAGCATTAAGTAAAACAAGATAGAATGTAAATCAACGGTTTTTCAAATCGCACATTTCCAAAATACAAACTGTTCAGAATTGTGACTTGCACAAAAATTTGAAAATTTTATGTAATAAGAAAAAACGTGAAAATAAGACTTTCCTGGAATTTTTAGGGGCTGTAAGTCAGGAACCCTATATAACTAGGAAAAACAATTAACACTCGTAAAAATTTATTACTGGAGCTTCAATTTTTATGTCTTACCGAAGATTAATTTATACAGGTGCTTAGGTGCCTAAAAATAGCAAATTTTCAATTTTTGAGCCCTAATAGCTCTTAAACAGGGGCTTCTAAGGAAACTTATACTAATTCTAAAAGTTCTTTCTTGTCTCAAAATTTCAAGCCCTTATCTAAAAACGTGTCTGAGTTATGAAGGTAGAAAAATCATGCAAAATTTGGTTTTCACATAACGGTAAATTTAAATACTAAATTTAAAAATATATAATTTTGATATTGATTTATAAAGGTAAAAAATATTTCTGTCGAATGGCGTTTTCAGATTGAAAAAATTTTAAGCGGAACATGAAATATACGCGTCGAAAAATAGGGCTTTTTTAAAGTTTGAGAGGCTGTAGTTGATAGTTCCCTGATGGATGGAGCTACATGAAAAAGTTGTTCCACAAAATTAATTTTTTTATGAGACCTACCCGTGGTTAAAAAATTTTTTCTCTAACTTTAACGGTGTAGAAGTTTTGTAAACAGACGAACAGACGAAGGGACAGAGTGTAACTAATAGGCACATTTTTTCAAATTTTTTTGGAAATGTGCTAAAAATATAATAAGTAAACATATGTAACTACATTCATCAAAAATTTTCTAAAATTTTATTTTGTAAATAACTTTTATAATCGTAAATAATTTTATATTTATTTATTATTTAATAATAAAACTATAGGTAAAAAACAAACAAAATCTTACAAAAAAAAATATAGAAAGTACTAGAAAATAAATTTCTATTTTGGTTAAATTTTCACAAGGTCAATTTTTGGTCAAAAAAAAAATTTGCAAGGTCAAAAATGTTTATTTTATTTTTTATTAAAGATGAAAATTAAGTTATGTTATTTATTTTACCTTTCTTTATTTGCAAATGTATGACTTGTTGAAAATGATCTCAATTTTGATGTTAAAGTCATTTCCCTTATTAACTTTATTGTTATTTTATTGTTAATTAAATAACCAACCATGTTTATAAATAAATATATATTTGTATGTACCTATATGTTTATCACTTATTAAAAAATTAAATTTGATTAGAATTTTACAAAATTTATGCGGTCATAATAAACTAAAACACTTTTTTCTAAAAACTTTGTTAACCGTATATAAGTTTTTTAATTCGTAAATAAATATTTACTGTACTAAAAACTTTTTCCAACTGATCGTGATCGTGAATCGTTAAGTTCCAATCGTTTCACGTAACACGTTATCAAGTTATCATACATTTATCAAATATCAACCCCCAACCGAACATAATCCAGTAATACACTAATTAGTAGTTAGTAGTTACTATAGTTATATATGTACTTATATAATTATACATGTATTAACTATACTATTGTTCTTGTTCCATCAACCAAATCAAATTACCATTCCACCATACCACATATACCTAACCTATTAACTACAGAATGAGTGACATGACAGACTATTCTACTACAGTACTGTACTACATATGATTTTGATATGTTTATACTTCAAAGCTATAAACCCAGCTGTTTTATTTTTGTGAAACAAAAGTACAAATATGGAAAATATGTAAACAAAATTTTTCAACCCTGTTTTTTAATATATAAGGACAAAATAATTATCTCTTTTTTTTATGTAAAAACACATGTTTCCTAAATATTTTTTCAATTTTTTCTTTTTAAATACATACTCTGCTTTCTATTAATTTAATTTTAATTTTTTTAACTCAATCTTTTCTCAAACTATATCACGCCTTACAATTTTAAATTAAATAAACAGCGGTTAATATTTAATCAATAGTTCTTTCGTAACTACAAAATTGCCGCTTCAATGTGACTTTGACTATTGTCAAATACATAATTAAGAAAAAAAAATGACACTTATGGTTTTGTTGATGGGAACGTGAGAATCGTTTAATCCATACAGGTTTTCTTCAATCGGATTCTTAACTATTTTTTATTTCCAGACGATTCTTCAATAAGTAGATTCATTTTTATATATGAATGAGTAGATTTTGAAACAAGAAGTATTTACTTTTATAATTATATAAAATAAAAGCAAACAGTGAAATAATTATTTTTCTTATTCTTCTTAAAGACAGAAAATTTTTCTAACTTTCTAAAAAATTTTATTTCTTTTTGCATTTGTGGCTTGCGTACATCGCATAAAATTTTGAAGAATGAATCTTCATCACAAAATTAGTTTTATACTTTAGGGAAGAGGGAATGAAACGTGAGTAAAAATTAGATTCGAGGATAACATGGTATGAAAAGGCGAAACGGAATTGTGTCTCCAAAAATAAATGTATAAGGAGAGATTTTTTGAAACAAAAATTTAGCTAATTCACTTGATGCACCAAACAAATACTATTAAAAAAGGGAATTTTTATTTTAGGGTTTGCAAATTTTATTAGAATTTGCAAACAGTGGTGAAAAATCAAATAGCAGTTTTAACGTTAATGACCCATTTAAAAAGGGCGGATTGTCCAGCTCACCACCAATCGTTCAAAATCAATGCAGTGGCTTAGTTAGTGGGAATCCAAGCTAATGAATGACACTGTTAATATTACTGGTCAAAAAAAAATGAAGAAAAACCTGTGAAGGTAATTTAAATGCAAGTGATTTGCAAGAAAATGAAAAATTACACTTGGGAATAAGCGGACTTGAAAAATTATGTAAAGATTTAAAAAGTGAGATATACATTCTTCGAGAAGAAAATAAAAAACTAAAAAATTGGTAAAACTATAAAAAGTACAGTAGAATATTGTACAGTTGAAGAAGAATTAGATCGGGAAAAGTGACTGAATTCTGAAAAGAAAATCCAAAAAACGAAAAGCAGAGAGGTCTCCAGAAATAAGTCCAGAAAACTCTGTGAATAAAGTAAAAGAGAATAACGGGTTTCCAACTACCGAAAAAGCTAATTTTAAAGCAAAAAAATTTTACTCCAAAATTTGTTAACAGCCTTGAAGCGCAACCTGCGAACTATAGAGAGTGCTCAGTTGCGAAAAATCGAACTAATACATTAAAGGAAAATGATCCAAAACAAAGTAACACGACAATGCAAAAATTAACTGACAATAATAACATTATAATGTAAATGATGCAAAATATGTTAAATACAATGGAGGAAATCTCGGCAAGATTAAATAAGCTAGAAAACATATATAGTAATACATATATATATATACATATGTATATGTATACTATATACATATATAGTATACATATACACCAAAAAAATGATAAACAATGGTCGAAAATAAATTTAAAATTGCTACGTGGAATGCAAATGGCATACTTAATAAACGACGTGTGTCTACCATCAGAAGCTCATATGACAAGACAGTCAGAGTTAAAGATATTAGGCTACACATGTTATAAAGCAGTACATCCAAGCAATCTACCGAGGGGAGGCAGTGCAATTTTAGTAAAAAGAGTGTAATATACAAACACGAAGAGCGTAATATACAAACTGATGAGTTTCAACTCTCAGTAATACAAATCAAGTCCTCTAAACAAAATCTTAATGTTGGTGCTTTATATTATTCTCCTAAAGGCAATATAAAGAATCCTATGTTCAAAGATCTCCTTAAACCTTTTGGGAATAGGTTCATTTTGGAAGGTGACTATAACGCCCAACATATCGATTGGGGTTCTAGATTAACCTCAATAAGAGGAAGAGAGCTAAGAAAATGTATTAGAGAGTTGGGTTGTCATCTTCATTCAACGGTCAAACCAACTTATTGACCAACGGATACAAATAGTTTAAAATATAAAATAGATGAAATAGCACTCATTTTAGATAACTTAGAATTCACTATACAAGTCTTAGTTTTCACTGAAACTTGGATTGCAGATGAAGATATTGATTATGTAAATTTAAATAATTACAATAAAATATTTTCATGCCGTACTAATAGGCGAGGTGAGGGAGTTGGATTATTTATTCACACTTCAATTTATTACACTCTATCAAAAAATTATTGTGATGAGAGAAACAGCATAATTTCATTAAATATTACAAATAAGTCACACAAAATTAAATTAATGGCAATGATTCACGAAATTTCTCATGAAAACCAGCCTTATTGTTCTGGGGTCGAAGCACATAAAAGCTATATGAATTAGCGCTATACTGAATTGCAACAGTGTAGCATTTAGCGCTGCATGTTTGTACTGAACAATTTGCAGCAAAATTAAATAACATTTAATTTTGTGTGACATTTCGTATATTTTTATTTTATTTAAATCGTATTTTTGTTTTTTAAATCTTATATTTTTTATCTCTCAATTTATCAATTAATTAAATAATGCTTGAAATCTAAAAATTCTCACAAAATTTTGTAAACAAAAATTTTTGACATTAAATGTGAAGACATAAACGGCAATAAAAAGTCGCTACATAATTTAGCGTAAAATTTTCTTTCTGCAAAATTCATGTGGCGTTACATTGTAGCGCTAGATAAAAAAATCGTTCAATAGAAAATTTTATCGAGCGCTGCAATTTTTTTGTAGCGCTAGATGCTACTGAACGCAACCAATGTTAGAGCATAGGCAGAAGATACAAAAATGATATGGGTGTGAAAGAGATAAACCTAAAAAAATATCCATGAAACATTTGAAAATATGTTTGTTTCAAACATGTCGTTTAATTTTTTCTTAAAATGGTAGCACGTAAAATTGCAACGTTCTTTTTCAGTTACATTTCGCTTTTCTTTTTTTTGTAGCACGTATGCTTTAAAATGTCATTTTTTAGCGATTTAAACAAGCGAAATTTAGCGGTAGTAAAATAGTTCACGCAGACTGTTCTTTTGAAAGATAAATGAACTTTTATACTGAAATTTCAATTTTTTATAAAAATAAAAAATGTGGTTTTATTAAAAAAAAAAAATTGATTGAATTTAAACTAACAAAAAGGAAAAATGCCATTTTTTGATAATGAAATTTATTATTTTGGAGAAGTCCCTTTACCTTAGGAACCAGAAATCGGGCCGACGCAATTAAAAAAACGTAGTTCCTGATACTGTAATAAAAACTAAAGAAAACAAAATAAAAAAAAGTTCAGGAAGGTGGCACATTAATTTTTGGGGTTCGTTTTATGGGGCGGGCTTAAAAGCAACTTTTTTATATTATTTTTTACTATATTTAAATTCTACTACAAAATCGGTGAGTACGTTTTTTAAATCATGTCGCTCCGACTTCTAATTCCCAAAATACGCGGGCTTCTTGCAATCTACGCTATTGCAGTCATAGGTTGTGTTTTAAAATTCCCATATTATATTTTATAGTTACTTATGATTTTCTGAATATAATTTATTTTTATTTGTGTATTTTCGTATATTTTTATTACGTAGTTCGTATACGTACACATGTACATATATTTTATGCAAAATGTACCTTCAATCAATTGAATCTAAAAACCACAGCACGTAAATGTTTTAAATTTCAGACGTTTTCCTTAAATAAACGTATCAAGTTACGTGCGTTCACTTATTTTTTAGTACGCTAGCATTTTGTTTTAACCGAAGCGTTTGAAACAAAGTTACGTGCTTCGACGCCTACTAAAGTATCTTGGCATTATTATTAACCAACAACTACAATGGAATTCTCATGTAAATTCCCTTTCCTTTAATTGAGGTTTTATTGAGGTTTAACTGAATGGTCGATAAATGGAAAAAGCCACATTTTACAAAACTTTATACAATAAAACGAGACACAACTTTCATTTAAAAAATAGATTAATAACCACACGTAGGACTACAAGAAATTGTAAACAGATACTCCAGTAAGCAAGATACAGAATTAGAAACACCTAAAAAGTCTCATTCAGCCGACCCCATACCTACTTTTAATATGCTGTTTGTCTGTATTAGAGAAACATCGAATTTATATAAATTTACTAGCTGCAAAATTCATTAAAAGCAATTTCAATTTATTTAATTAGATGCACGTACTTTTCATTTAATTTTACTAGTTTTGTTTTGAATTTTATCTAGTAATTTTAAATTTAAACTTAACTTTTCATTGTATTGGTTTCAAATTTTCTTTTTTAAATCATTTTTTCTGATTTTATATATCTTTAATAACTAGACAATTATACACTTTAACGTTACTACTATAATGCTTTTACATAAATAATATGTGGTTCAAAATTAAATATATTTGACATTATCTAACATCTATTTTTACAGTTATTACAACTGAAAAAGATGACGAATTAGCTTATAATATAATCTATTATTTAAATTGCAGTAAAAACAAAATTTGTACTTTAAGAAAATAAGAAATAAATAAATAAAGCCAATAAAGCATAGTAAAAGAAGGAAAAATCATATTCCTTGGTCACATTCTCAGAAACAGTAAGTAAATATTCTACCGACTTGTACAGTAGTGTAAGGTGCGGATAATGAAAATTGGGAACTCGAAGTTAATGCTGAAAATGAATATAATGAAATAGAAATCTTAAAATAATAGTTGAGCTTAACAATTATTAATAGCAGTACAATTAAAAAACTCAATAGATATGATGAAAATCGTCCTCAACGGAGTGAAAAATTAAGAATAACGAAGAAAATCAATAATCAAGGTTTGTCTTTTAAAGCTTGTGAATTATAGAAGATTCTAATTTTAAGCGTTAACTTTTAAAGATTTCCAAATTTCTTTCATTTTGAATATTATTGACGTCAGACTTAATTACACCTATTCTTAATTTCTATATTTCATACTACATTTCTCGCTGTATCAAAATTTTTAATTCATGGATGTACAAATTTCTAAATATAAAAATATTCTGATTATTGTAACATAACGGCAGCACTTTTATTTTTAAATTTCCTATTAAACGAAACAAAACAAACTGTTTTTTAATGTCACAAAAATACTGTCGTCAACCGTCACAATAAGCGTCATTCAAAAATTATAAAACTAACTTAAATAAACAATAAGAAAAAATTAATTAAAAATTTTAATATTATAATTCGTTTAAAATGCCAAGAAAAAGGAAAATACCATTGAAAAAAATTATTGAGGAGAATAGAATAAGTGAGGAAGAGGTAGACGAAAATGATAATTCAGAAAATTTATCAGTACAACAAGGTCCAATGTATAATATCATGAGTAACGTCCAATTGTGCGAAACTTTCCACAATAAATACATTAAACAAATGCATCAATTATATAAAAATGTAATTTAATTTAAAATAAAAAAATATACTATTGCTAACTTTAAGTTATTGAAATTTTTAGATGGATCATGATGCTTTTATGTTCACATTTATAAAAATGATTAAATCTGCAATGGAAGCGGAAGAAAATAATGAATATGCCAATACAACTTTATTGTTTTGTGCAAAATATATCTCTTCTTTTGAAGGTGATGTAACACATCCCGTTTTACTCGATATATTCAAATGGATAACCACTGTAATTATTAATTGTAAACATTTTAATGCAATTTTAATTTTAATTATTTGTAGACAATAAGTAATAATCCTCATATTAGATATCGCTTGTGTCAATTTGTGAATATTATACTTCGGGCTCTTGGACCCGAAGCTGCTTTAGATGATTGTATTTGTGACAGCATCATGAATTATATGAACATAAGATTAACTGATATAAATCCTAATGTTAGAGTTCAAGCTATTCTTGCATTACAAAGACTTCAAAATCCAGATAATCCTGATGATATCATTTTAAAAACTTATCAATTTCATTTAGGATCTGACCCTTCACCTAAAGTGCGCATGGCTGTAATAACATCTATTGGTCGCAATTTTAATACTATTCCATACATTCTTGAACGTTTATGGGATATTGACGAAAAAGTGCGGCGCCACACTTACTTAAATATGAGCAGTTATCCGGTGCGATCTTATAAGGTAGCTCAGCGCCTAACGTTTTTGGAACAGGGTCTTAATGATAGATCAGATATGGTTAAAAAGGTGATGACTATCTTATTTATTTTTTTTTAAAAAGTTTGTATAATGTTTTAAGTATATGTAGGTGGTCACTTCAGTAATGTTACCCCAGTGGCTAGAATCTTATAATAAAAATTACATTGATCTGATTTCTGCATTGAAATTAGATGCTAATGAAAATGAAATAGAAAGATTTAGAAAAACAGCTAAGTTAGCACTTAAAGAAATGTTCAAGTAAGTTGAAATTAAAAGAAGCATCAAATTCTGTTGAAAATATGTACTTATATATATTTACTTTTTTAGAAAGAGTAGCATTGAAGAATTAATAGAATGTTTGCCGATTGAACGTGAAGATTTAGAAAATGAGTTTTATAAATGCGTATCACATGAAAAATTAAAAATTGAAGTATCTATTTATTGGGTTTGTCTAATAGAACATTTACAACAGCAAATCGCTGAAGAAATTGATATTGTTATTCCAGAACTGAGTACATTTTGTTTTTATATTTTAAAGTCAGTTTTTTGTAAGCATATTTAATGTATGTAAACATTTTTGAAGGAAAAAAATTCTTTCAGGTTTTGCGAACTAAAAAAAATAGATAATGACGAAGACAAATGGAGGAAAATGGAAAATCAATATATTTTACTTGGTTTGATTGAAATAGTTCATACCTTTGATCTTGGAGATGAAATAGGAAGAGAAAACCTAAAACAACTTTTGGCTTCTTTGCTAAAAAAACACGATATTAATGGAAAAGTTGTTGAAATGGTTATACGTTGTACAGAAAATTTAATAACTAATCAAGAGGATCGACTTCAAGTAATTTTATTTTATTGTTGTTATTCTCTTATTACTATTGTTTTTATTATTTTTATAGTTTTTTGTTGATATTATCAAAGAAATAACTGATACTAGATCAGGAAATTTTCATGAGTTTTTAAACAACAGAAATTTAATTGACGAACTATTGGATAAAAATTCAGATATAAATTTAAAATTGCAAGTAACATCGCTTCGAGTTAAAATACTCGATTTAGAAGAACAAGAAAGGAATTATGTGGACAAAAAGGATTACGTAAAAGCTCAAAAAATAGCAGACGAGAAAAGTGTCTGTCATGATGATTATATGCATCTGTTGAAACCCATTTTAATTCAAATTTCAAACTCTGATACTTCTGACAGCTTAAAATTGGTATTTAACATTATTAACATTGAAATAGGTAAATTTTATTACATATTGTTTTCTCTAGGCATACGTCAACCTTCAGCAACCAAAAAAAGTAACCACAGAAGAAATTGTTAAATGCTTACAAATTTCTTTTAATATGATTGCATCTAAAAAAGTTAGTTCTCTTACTCCAAATGTTTGTGAACTGTATAAGGTATTGGGAAAAATCAGATCAGCTTAATTTTTTAATATTACAAATATTATTTTCTTTTAAGAATTTTATAAGACGTCATATTGAATCAAACACAATATTTGTAAGGAATTGGGCTTTAAAATGTGGAACAGCTTTTAGTATGCTATATGATCAACTAGCAAAAGACGTTTATAATGAACTTTATTCCCAGTTTTTTAAAAATCAAAATATAACAATATGGAATACTTCTATTGATTGTTTATTTGAATTAATCGATAGGTATTTATTAATTGTTTTTTATTTTTGTTTTAATAAATTGTAATTTATTCAACAGATATGGTTTTGATCATTTTGAAAATTCTGATAAGCAAAATAAAAACAAAAATCGTAGGCAATTGTACAACACTTTAGAATTTTTAGACGTTGACGAGGATGTTTCATCTAACTCTAGCTTTCATGTTGATATTATTTTTATGATGTCGCATATTTTAGATACATGTGAGGATGTTTGTATACTTCGTGCAATCGTTAAAGGGATGTGCCGGTTGGTTTTACATGGTCATATTAAAAATGACGATATAATGGAAAAATTACTTTTAAAATATTTTAATCCAGTAACAGAACCGGAAATTAATCAATTCTTAGGAATGTTTTACAGAAATTTAATTAAAAAAAAGAAACAAGAATATTTACAGCCTTGTCTTTTACCAACCATTAATACAATTTTAACTGCCCCGTATGATAGTCCGTTACATGAAATTAAACCTGAAAATGTAATAAAATTTGTTATAGATGCTACAAGACCACAATTTTGTAGTGCAGGTTTAAATATACATAACACAATTGCTATATCTTTTATGCAAGAAATGCAAAATAATTTAAGTAATAAAGAATTTGTCAAGATTTTATCGAAGGAAATTTTTAATTTAGAAATAGCTGCATCTGATGATAGCCCTTTCAGAAATGATCTAAAACAATGTTGTGAAAAATTATTGGAGGTAATTTTTATTTAATTTCACCCTTAACATATTAGATAAATACTTCTTTTTAATTCAAAAGAATGATTTAGATCCAAAATCGGCCAAAAACATAAAAAATTTTAAAGATGCTTTAAGCGGTAACTATTCTGCTAATTTAAATGCTCCTCACGATGCTTCAGATGAGGTAATTGAATTAATTATAACAAATTTTTTTTAAATAGTACTATTTAAATATATAATTAACTTATTTATCAAGGATGAAGATGAATCGGATCACGAAACTCAAGCAACTACTGAAACGGCGCCGAGTATTTTAACTACAAATCATATTTCTGAAAGTGAATCAACTAAAATTGTAGAAATTGAAAAAGAAAATTTAACAAATGTTCAAAAAGAATCTGTCACAAAAAAAACTTGTGAAACTCAAATTAAAGAAGCGCCAGTTACAGAAAACACGGAGGGAGACCAAACTTCAACGACAATTACGGAAAGGCAAACTACGATTACAAACAATGTTTCAAGAACTACAAATATAAATCAAAAAGACAAAACTCTTACTTCTGAAACTGCAAATAATACTGTTATTGAAAATACGATTTTAAAGCAAACAGATGCAACACAAACAATAATCCAAAATTTGTCGCAAAATTTAACTCAAAATGTCAGCGCGGTTATACCTCCATTAACAACAGATAATTCAACACCAAGAAAAACAATGATTGGTAGAAAAAATGAAACAGCTCATATTTCTGCTGTAAATTCCTCTTCTGCAAAAACTCCAACCACTTTTGGTCGTGATAATAATACAAGTATGAGATATTTACGAAAATCTTTAAACCTTCGGCAATCTTCACATAGTAATGAAGATGGTCCATCTATGCCACCAAAAATTAGAATCGAAGCTAAAATGCAGGCAAATATAAAAGGAATTCAAGAAGTACCACAACCAGCTATAGAAACAACAAATTTTGAAGATCAACAATTCTTGAATAACATCCTTCAAAATGAAAACAATCAAAATAAGAAAAATACCAATCAAAACAAGTCAATAAACGAAACTATTTCTTCGATGATATCTGATGAATTATCAGTATGTGCTATATAAAAAATTAATTTGAAAAATATTTTAAATAAATTTATTTTTTAGGAAAATGAAGAAATAGTTGAAGCTTCTCCAGAAAGCGTGACGAATAAACATGGCAAAAGAGAATTAATAAGATCGGTAAGATCTCATTCAAAATATTTAAAACTTTCATAGTTCACATTTTTTTTATACATAAAAAATGCATTCTATCCTAATTATTTGTGTGGAATGTGGAAGCCCTATGCTCCCCAAGAAAGTAAAAGATGGAAAAAAAATTCCAATTATTTATATTTTTTGTTAACTTGTTTATTTAATGTTATGATAAATTTTCTATTTATACTTTTTCTTCAAATCTTTATAATTAGACAATTTAATGTACCTTGAAAATAAAAGTTATATAATGAAATTAGATAAGATATTTTTTTCTTTTTGGCTTTGTGATTATAATTCATACATTATTTTTCTTTTTGCTATTTTTCCTCAATATTCCTTTGAGCTAATACCACAAAGTCTCTTGAGAATCTTAGCTTTCATTAAATATTCATTTCATTAGCATTATACAAATAGTAAAAAAGAAAAACTTTTTGGAAAAGTTTAAAAATTTAATTTAAAATAAAAAATATACAATTTTTTAAAAACTTATGTTATTAATACTATTTTGTTATAGCAAGCCAAAAAACCATTGCCTAAAACTAAATTTAAGGAAACACCAAAAGTAAGTAATCGTTTTTATTCTTATCCAGTTATTTAAACTATACATTTTAGAATCATAATAAAATATCTGTATCGAAAGCAAACAATAAGACTTCTACAAAAACTAATAAAACAACCACTAATGAAGAAGTTAATCAACTAAAAACCCCTACAGCAACTAAAAATGATAAATCTAAACCTCAATTATCATCTTCAAATCGAAAAAAAATTGAAAAATCTAAAAATAATACAGAATCCAAAACTTTAACTCCAAAAACAAAAATTAATTCAGGAAACAGAAAAGAAATTTTGACTCCTATTTCACTAAAAGAAAATTCTGTAAAGATTATTAATACAAGAAGTGCATCTAAAAAAGAACTGATGGCAAATACTATAATAACACGAAAACGATTATCTGATAACTTCACAATAACAAAACAAAATGTTGAGAAAAAAAAAGGGAGTCGAATTCCAATCAGTAATAATAAAATTATTGTCAATGAAAAAATTAATTTACAATTACAAGAAAGTAAGAGCAAAAATGATGTGGCATCAAAAAAAAATAAAAATGAACAAATCGAATTAAATACAAACAATAAATTTAATGATTCAAATAAAAAAAATACAAATTCAAGTAGTGGTAAACCGTCAAATCTTCCAGTGCGATTAAAAAGCGCTAGGTTAACAAAAAAATAACATCAAATTAATTTTTTAAGCATAAAATGTATTGCATGTGGTAATTGTTTAAGAAAAAGTTGACAGTAAAATTAATTGGTGTAACAATTTTATTTTTTATTTTTATGAAATACTTAAATGTATCCATGACGAAAATTATTTTATTCATAAAATTTAATCTATATCATTTTTATTTTATATGGTAGTTTGTGAATTTCAATAAACTTTCTTTAAAGTACAAATAACATTTTTTTATGTTCTTATTAAATTTTGAAACAGATTTTAATTAAATTAAAAATATTTCAACAATCTTTTTTTTTTGATATTAACATAATATGAAAATTTATCTATCTACATAATAAATATAGCATTATATTTTTTAATAACAATCTTAAAAAATACTCGGTTAAATAATTTGATTTCAGATGTTTTATGCTGTATTTTACGTTTACCTTCTAAATTTATTCATATCATTTTTTTACTAATTAAAATTTTTAATACAGTTAAAAATATCAAAGAGCATTTTAACTTTTAATTGCCCAAGCCATTAAGTGATCAGTCAGACATGATTCATGAATGATATTTTTTGAATTTTGATTTTAATTTTCTAAATAGCTGATGGTATATCCAGTTTTGCTAATTCTTAATAGAGAAAAAGAGCAATTTGCTAAACATTAGGAAACTAAATTGTGCTAAATAATGCTATATTATTTTCTTCCTATTTCAATTTTTTAAGCGAATTATTGTATCAGACTAATAACTTAAAACAAACATCAGTTATGTTGTTGCATAGTGAACTATCACATTACAACTGAAGAGTCATCATTTAAAGTGTTAGTATGTTAGTTAGTTAAAAGGATAGCTACAGATACGGCCGTTAGGCTCTACATGATAGGTAGTTGGTGCGGTGAATCAAACTGCTTCGGTCACAAAGAAATTCTGTCTATTATAACTAATTTGGACTGAGGAGTAGATAGCCTGCTAATCCGCAAGACGGGAACCAATACCAGGAGATCTAAGATTAGTTCGGGACGGCGATAAGGCACCCATGAAATTTCACAACGGGAACCCAAAATACAATTGATATATTGTATAATTGTAATGTTGTATTGTATATATTGTAAATTGCAATAATAAATATAAAACAAATGTTGAAAATGTCCTCCTTGTCCTGAAATGCAAAGATTTATTCTTTGTTTGAAATCTTTTTGGACTTAAGTTATTATTAGACGGTTTAATTTAATTTTGTTGCCTCCTTCACTTATTCTAGCCCACAAACCTTCTCTAATTGCTACTGGTTTGCTATAAACCAAATTTTTAAATGACCCCATAAATAAATATCCATAGGAGTAAATGTGATGATCGTAATAATAGCTCCCCATCCAATCCAATGCTCTCCAAAATTTACATTTAAATATTCCCGAACTGATGTGAAAAGTGGAGCACCGCGATGTGCACCGTAAGTTTGTGCGGTATAATATGTTGGAACTAATGAGGACCTAGCAAAATATCAAGAATTAATCCACACCAGACATTAATTTTGAATCTTCGTTGATGGTTAGTTTTTACAATTCCATAAAGGTTAGTCGTTGTCCACCTATGATGATTATATAAATATTAAAAATACCATCTCTCGTAAATTTAGCTTATGTTCATAGTTGCAGAAAAATATGCTTTAACGTCTGGCATATTTTTTTAACTGATAACTATGAACAAAAAATATGCGCATGTGCGTTGTTCATAGAGGCAAGCGCATGCAATGGTAATTTATCTAGTTGTTTGAGAGTTTGAGCTGATTTCAATTTAAACAGTTTTCGTTTATTGAAGTGTAAATATTAAATAAATAAAAAATAAAAATGAAATATGGTTTAACAATTTTAATGGAATTGTTGAATGATGATGAGGATCCAAGTTCATTTTATGAAGTTTCTCTAAAAAAAAAGAAAAAGGAGACGTGTAATTTCTTCAAAGTATAGTAGAACAAACGAAAGAAGAGAACAGTTTTCTTTCTTCTTCCTAAAGAAAATTCATTTTCCATCTTTAATCTTGTAGTAATTAATAATTTTATTATAGCATCAGTCCAGCTATCTAAATTTATTTGCCTAAAAATAAAACAAATATTATTAACTTGACAATTATATATTTTTTTTTATAATATGAATTACATATATATAGATAGAATTTATATTAATTTATTTCAATTTATGTATATAAACTTAAATTTTTTACTTATGTACATGTTTTTTGAAGCCATTTTGTTAAATTTATTAATAATGCAAGCAATTACAAGCGCACTAAAATATATGCAAAATCTACCCGACACTAACGTAACATTGATAACTATGAACTGTAGCGCCTGCTTTTTAACTTAGCAGATTTTTTGACAACATGCAACTATGAACAAAAAATCTTTTTTTTTGCGCAGGTGTGACAACTATGAACACGTCTTTAGCTTCATCTGTGAGTAAAATATTGTCTGAAAACTGTGGATCTAATCAAATTTTCTGTTTTACAGTTTGGTAAAAGCGAAGTCTAGCTTGAGGGTCTTGTGATACAAAGCTCTGTACTCGTTGCAAATGAAATGGATGCAAATGTTCGCTATTTAATGTTCTCCAAAGATGTGTATGTGAAACCTCAAGAGTCATGGCAATTATTCGTGTACTCAACTCAGAACGGCCGTAACATATTCAATATCCCCTTCCTCCATGCTCCAGTGTCATTGCATGTCATATTCACTAAATCTCCCCCTTTCCTGCATTCCCCGTGACATTAAATCTTCCCCTTCCCCGTAAGCTTCTGTCAACATTTTCAAGAGTTTGTTGGTTTGGAATCCTATGTGAGAATTTTTCTTGATATATTCTCCTTGCTAAAGCAGAGTTTCTTCTTGCTTGGCCATAATATGTAAGTTATATATCAGCATATTCTTCATTGAAATACATATTGCATTTTTCTCAATATCTTTTATAATATTGCTAAACTAATAAATTACCTACTTAATACGATAACTGATAATAAGTGATATGATAACTAATGAATAAAGTTTAAAATTTGTTTTCAAAAATTTTTATTATCAATTGCAAGAACATTTTGATAATAAATTTTACTCCGTAATATAAATACTCTAAGTGTTGTGATGGATTTTCGGAAAAAAAAAGACTTCGCTGAAATTCATTTTCTGGACATTTTTAAGGCTGCAATCCAAAAAAAAAACAAAAAAAAAACTTGTTTTTTAAAAATTCCGCGACCGCAAAAAGTTATCAGCATAACCAGCATAATTCATGTAATTTTATCCGATTAGAATGAAATTTGGTACAGCGGTTAGTGTTGTGATTAGGACCTCTGTAAAAAAAAGGTTCGAAACTGTAGTGGAACCACCTCATATTGTTCGAATAAAATGTGATTTGTTCTAAAAAAAACCACGTGGTCAGATAAAAGTCTCGGACTTAATCAAATTATTAGTTATCCCAACAACAATAATAAATGGTTAGATCTTGCATTTTCAAATGCATATCATAGAGTAGTGGAAAAGTTCGCTGATGATGCAGATAATCTTTTTACTAACACTAATCATCACAACGCAATCATCTTTGAGTTCTCTACTATCATCCCACTCTCGGGCCAAACTTACAATAATGAAATTGTATATGATTTGCGTTATGCTTTCTACAAAAGCATTAATAATGCTTTATCATCTACTAGCTGGGACGAACTGTCAGCACAACAGGATATCAACTCATTAATCTCTATCTTTTATTTAAAAACTTTTACAATTAATGTACAATTAATCCTAGTAATAATATAGCTATATAGATTATACATTTATAAAATATAAATTTTTTAACTAAAATTTAACTTATAAATTATGCTCTCAATCTTATTTTCTAAAATTTTTAATATGCTTTTTAGAGATGATTGAACTTTTCAGCATTTTTGTAATTCTTTATGTAATCCGATAAATTGTTATATAATTTAACTGTGCTATTTTCCAGACTATTGTGTTTAGTGGACGTTCTCGCTTTGGGTATATTTAGTTTAAATTTGTTTCTTGTGTTATAATTATGTATTTCGTTTCGTTTATTTAGTATCCAATTTGACTTCAGTTTTTTATTTACAATATTATGAATATATTTACACATTTCGAAGTAGATTAGTTGATTAATATCTAATTCTTCCGTCACCATATTAAATAGATTTTTTGTACTAGATCTCATATCCATCTTATATAAGATTTTTAGTGCTTTATTCATTATTGTACCAATTTATTTTAGATGAAAACTTGAACAATGGCTCCAGCTAGTAATGTTATATCTAATTTTGGATAAAATATGTCCATTATAGATAAGTTTAGCTACTTTCTTAGGAACTCCCCCCGATCTTCTGATAACCATTACTATAGGAATTACACTATTTTTAATTGGATTTATGTGCTTATGCCATTTTAGATTTTCATCAATAGTGACTCCCAAATATTTTACATCATGCGCTCTGATTAGTGACTGATTGTTAATTTTTATGGTAATTTCATCACCGCTTCTCAGATCAGGCTTAAAAATCATATAATTGGTTTTTTTTTTATATTCATAATAAGTTCATTAAATTTCAGCCAATTACAAAATTTTTCCAAGTCCTCATTTAGCACAGTTCAGAAAGAGCATTAATTCAGAAAGAGTGCTTGCCTTAGTAACAATATTTGTATCATCAGCATAAATATTATATTTTGACATTGACACAGTTAGCCATATTCATGATGTATAGTAAATATAATAGAGGACCCATTAGTGATACTTGTGGTACTCCAATTTTTATAGGCCACCCAGTGTATTATTAACTTACCACTCAGTGTATTGTTAATTCTCGTACATTATCTGACTCATGGCGCAGTGGTTAAGTCGCCAACCTTTCAATCGAAGGGTCTTGGATTCAAACCCCGGTTATAAATAAAAAAATATGTAGTACTTATATTTATATATATACTATTTATATTAATTATATATATTAATAATAATAATAATAATAATAATAATAATAATAGTAATAATAATAATAATAGTAATAATAATAATAATAATAACAATAATTATAATAATAATAATAATAGCTGCTACAGTAGAGCCATCTTTGGTTATATCATGCAAGTAAGGTGTTATATACTGCTGCACGTTGTAATCCACTGATGGCGCTGACTCTGTAGTCAAATAATAATAATATTAATAAGAATATTAATACCAATAATAACAGCCGCTACAGTGACAGTGTTGGTTGCCTTCAATAATTACCTCATGTAGTAATATATATACATGTTGTATAATATATATACATATATACAAATATACAATATAATATATATACATATATATATACATGTTGTAACTGTTGTGACGGCTTTAGTCACTATTAGCAAAATAATAATAATAGGCGGATTCATTGTTTCATTACAGTCCCACTCCCAATTCAATGTTCCCGTGTCGATTTTCCTATCCTTTACTATCCCTACTCCCTAGCCAATATACTGCGTTCGCAGGTAAGGGTTTCATCCCACTATATTGGCTGAAGGGGAGGTGGGTTTAGTCAGTAAGAATCTGACACTACCAAGGGGAAATTCTTGGTGTCTTTGGAAGATTCGCACCTCCCTTAGAAAAAAAAAACATTGCGTTCTATTTGTTAAATTATCTTTTAATAAATCTTTTGCTACACCTCTTATACCTATATCCTCTACAATATTTAAGAGTTTTTCATGATTTACAACATTAAATGCTTTAGTGAAATCTACAAAGATTGTTGCTATATATTTTCCTTCATCAAGTGCTTCTTGTATTTGTTCAATTGTAGTACTAACAGCTGATTCGGTCCCACTATTTTATAAAAAACCATACTGATTGTTGTCAAATCCAATTGTTTTGTTTACAAAAGCTCTTATTCTCATATTAATTACTTTTTCACAAATTTTACTTAATGAGTTTAGTATGGATATTGGTCTATAATTTCCACAATCCGTTTTCGATCCACTTTTATAAACTGGGGTTATTATCGCTTCTTTCAAGCAGTTAGGTAATATACCCATCGATAAACTTTTGTTTACTATATTTGGCAATGGGTTTTTGATTACTAATGCAAGAGCTTGTATATCTTTCACTGTAATTGTATCCAATCCTGCTGCGGCATTTTTATTTAGGCGCATTATTATATTAAATATTTCATTTTCATTTGCAGGCTCTAAAAAAATTGACTTATTACTTATTGCAGTATAATTAGTATAGGTCGCCTTGTTTTTTTTATTATTTCCTCGCCTATTTGATTGAAAAATTAGTTTTTTATTCATAACTTTAGTTTTTTATTCATAATTGTTGCTATTTCATAATCATTTTCCGTATAATTTCCCGTATCCATTCGTATAGTGTTTATATATTCCCTTTTTTCATTGTTAATGTTGCTTCTTATTGTGTTGTTTATTACTCTCCACAGTTTTCTTGAATCGTTACCAGCTTCCGCTACACTTCTTTTTAGGTGATCTTTTTTGGCTTTTCGTATTAACTCCGTAGTTAATTTTTTAGACCTAAAATATTTGTTTTTTTTTTCTATGTTATTTTTATCTTTCTTGTAGGCATCATATAATTTTCTTCTTCTTGTCATATTGTATAGTATATTTTCATTTATCCAATGATTGTTTCTTGTTTTTATAGAGTAAATTTTAGTGCTCAATTCCTTCGCTGCTTGTATAATGTCAATTAATTGATGAATTTGATCGATATTTTCCTTTTCAATTTTAGATCTTACATTTTCAAGCATATTGTTATAATCTATTTTCACTTTAGTTATTTTTTGCATTGGCTTTTTACTTAGTTTAACTGATTTCATATACGCAATGGTCATTTTATGATCTGAGAGGTTGGTATTTTTTAATTTATACGATATATCTATCTTATCATTGCAATTAGTGATAATATGATCAATTAAAGTATTTCGCAGTTTCTCTTGTTCCATCAGTTTCATTTATAATATTATATCCTGAACTTGTCAACATGCTTATTTACTTTGTTGTAGTATTAGTATTTTCAAATAGGTTTATGTTTATATCTGCAAAAATTCTTAGATTTGTTATCTGGTCTATTTGTCTTTCCATTTGTTCTATAAATAGGTTGTTGTTAATATTGAAATTATAAATGTTTTTGTACCTAAAATCCAGTAACCAGCTCAATAAAATACACAGAAAAATTAAACACACAATAGCACCAAGTGATAACTTATTGAATACGTATAAGGTACTTGCAAATTAATTCAAACTGAAAGCTCATACAGCCTACGAAAACTAGGTCATTAGTGTAGGCAACAAATTAATTAGTGATCCCAAACAATTTTTCGAATTTGTCAATATAAAACGAAAAATATTTAACTACCCTAATTCAATGTCCAAGGACAATACTTTTTCCTCTTGCGCAAAAACAATTTGTAACTTTTTTTCCGACAGTTTTCAAAAAGTTTATCGTCCAAAAGAACAATTCGATATCTTTGCTACTTCTTTATTTAATAGCTCAAATTTGTTAGTCTCAGATCTGTATCTTTCCGAAAATGACATTTTTGAAGCTATTATGAGCCTTGACACAAAGAAGGGTGCTGGACCTGACCCAATTCGTCTACTCTTCTTATATAACTGTGCTCATTATCTAATTACTCCTCTACATTTCATTTTAAACAGATCGCTTTCGAATCGTGTTTTCCAACATAAAACTCTTACTTATCAGAGAGGACCCAAAACGTTTAATTTCAAGGTATATTGTCCAATATAATCGAGGTTACTTCTGGTGTACCACAAGACAACCCCATTTACGGCCATTTTTATTCAATATATTTTTTCTGATCTTTCAGAATATTTGGGTGCCATACCTCACATTGCGTTTGCTGACGACCTAAAAATAGCTTTACTTCAATCAAGCCTTTCTTCATTACATGATTAGTGCACAATCAACAAATTAGAACTCAATATACAGAAATGTAAGGAAATCATAGTTTTACCCGTAAACCGTTCTTCTTTTGTGTACGACTACAAAATAGATAATCAAAATAGATAATCTGACCAAGCTGGCTATTTCTGGCGTCATCATCAAGATTATTATACAATTCTGATACAAACTAAGAGGAATTTTAGAGTTTGGTACAAAATTAGGATTATACGTTTTTTTCAGAATATTTATACATATGTGTACGTGAGATTCTGAATTAGGAGGGATTTTAGACGAGTTGGATTCAAAATCAGGGTTTCAATAATTTGTTTACCGGGGGTTTGGGGCGGTAGCCCCCACTATTTTTAAATATGCATGTAACATGAAATATGCATGTTTACATGAAATATGCATGTAAAAAATTATTAGGAGGGATTTTATAGTTGGTTACAAAATGAGGATTAGACGCTTTTTCCAAAATATATATGCATGTGAGTTAGGATGGATTGTTCGAGTTTACACAGAAAATTGTTTTATTTTTAAATTTTTTTTTGTGGAATTTTTTTTTTGGAATTATGGAAGTATGTAAATGGTATTTTGGAAAAGAAATTGCTTTTTTGGTATTTCGTGCCCAATCCGAATAAAGTTTCGTAATTTGGGATTTTGTAATTTTAGATTTTGTAATAAGATGAAAAAGTTTTGTGATTTTGTGATTTGGGATTTTGTAATTTCCGATTTTGTGTTTGGAATTTTGTGATTGGGATTTTGTGATTTGGGATTACGTACCCAACCCACAACGAATACATGCAACATACCGAACACATATAAAAAAATCCATTATGACAAATTAAAAGCAATAATAAGAAAGAGCGCAATTTTTAAGACTGATCATAACTTGAATGCAAACGAAAAATATGACTCAATTGCTAACTTCATCAATGTTGCAATGGAAAATGCAATCACAATTAAATATGAAAACAAAAATTAATATTTTAAATCCATGGATAGACACCGAATTCATTAATCTAATAAAAAAAAAAAATACTGATATAATAAGTTAACAAAAAAGTATGAAAATGAATACATTAAAGATAAATATAATTACTGGTTAAATAAATTAACAACTATGAAAAGGAATAAAAAAAAATTGTACTACAAAAGAAAATTTAATAAAAGTAAAAATGATCCTATAGAAAAACTTGGATTAACATTAAAGATATTATCGTTCTAAAGCATAATTGTAAAGAAAATAAAATATTTAATGGTAATTTATCTACCGAAGAAAATTATGTCAAAATAAATAGCTTTAATGATTATTACAGCACAATTGGAGAATCCTTAGTAAAAAGCATGAAACACGAAATTTTTTATCAAAATAGATAAAATATAAACTCTATATTTAATTTTAAAAATGTAAATGACAACGATATTAAAATTTACATTACCAAACTTAAGAATACAAAATCAAGGGAAGCTTGCGAAATCTCAACGGAAACATGGTAAAGCTGTATCACTGAATAGACACCTTACATAACATCACTAATCAACACCTTACTGAATAGTTCTACATTTCCAGAAAATTTAAAAATTAACAAAGTAACGCCAATCCAAAAGATCTTCTATTATCGGAAAAATTATAGAAACTTATTGTTAATGACAAGTAGTAAACAATATCAATTCCGGAAAAAAGCTAACACTACAAGTGCAATATTTGACATGATATCATATCGAAAAAGAATTGGACAAAAAAATAAGATAGCTATTGTATTTTATGACCTATCAAAAGTTTTTGAGACAGTGGATAGGAAAATTTTACTAAAAAATTAGTCAACTATAGTGGGGTGCAAGGTAGCTCTCCGGGGCCTAATTTATTCCTGATATATGTAAATGAATTAGCAAATATGGACATTCATGGACAGATATATATGTATGCTGATGAGCTATCGTATATATTACAGCACTAGTGTACTGACAAATCTTACTCAAGTATGCAACACAAAATAAATGCAAAAAACATAGAAATATTAAAAAATGATAAATAAATATAAATTTACAATAAATGTTAATAAAACAAAATATCTACTATTGAAAAACCAAAATAAAGAAAAACTAGATTTAAAATATAACAACATCACAATCAATAGGGCATTACAAATATTTAGGACTTGTTATCGGCAAAGATCTTAATTGTAATATACATATTAACGAAATTGCACTAAACTGTAGGAGAATAACGGGAATTTTCAGAAGAATATCTGACATAGTTCCATATGACGTAAAAAGATCCATCTATTTCAGTTTGTTTCTTTCAAATATAACATATGGATTATTAATCTGGGGAGTAAGCTCGTCTCATATAAGTATATAAAATCCTTAATAGATTGTTAATCTCAAATACAAATTTTTTGCATGGAAGCAAAACTCACGGTCACAATACCAGATTCACAACAAACCTAAGAACAATGAAAACAGGGTCAAGTATATTAGGGTAATTAAAGAATTCAACAAACTACCATTATGGCTTCAAAACTCTAGCCTTAGTGAATTTAAAAAGATGAGTAGTTCATATTTGAAATAAAAAAAAAAAAAAAATTTAGCTTTGAAATATAAAAAAATATGAATTTACAGTCAGTTTCAACATATTATTTACACACCACCAAATTATGTTGGGATGGGACTATGAACTGAAATCAAAATATCTTCTACAATTTTTATCAAATTTAATTTGTAAATTCTTTACTATTTTTTCAACAATTCAAAAAAAGAACAACAAAAAAAGTTTAAAAGCAAAATAGTTAGAAAGAAAACAAAAGTTTCAAAATTATTTAAACACTTGTTAAGAGTTTCAATATTATTTACACATAGTAATAAAAAAATAAAAAAAAAGTCATTCTGGAAACTAAGGAGGCATGTGTGACTACATCAGCTGACTTATTTATTGAAATAGAGATTTTATAGCCATTCCAGTTTTATTTTTTATCATAATAAGGTAATTAAAAAGAATAAAACTGCCATGAAGTAAAGAGTTAACTTTAAAAAAACACGTTTAGCGATCTTTACTGATTACAAAAGTAGAATTTCGGCTTCTGAGCTTTGAAAAAAATACAAAATGTGTTAAAATGACTTACACAGAGCCCTGATCTTAAGATAATCAAAAATATTTGGTATAAGATGAAGTCTACAATTTCTCAAAAAATTTCAAAATTACACGATGAGGTACATGCTGACGCTTTGAAGACTTGGAATGAAATAGACCCCCAAATGTTAAGAAATTTGGTAGACTCCATGCCGAAACGTCTTCAACAGGTAATAACTGCAAAAGGCGAAAATACAAAATATTAATTAATTCCACTTACATCAGAAATGTCTCCTTAGTTTCCAAAATTACATTTTTTTTTTTTATTACGATGTGTAAATAATATTGAAACACTTAATACGTGTGCAAATAATTTTGAAATTTTTGTTTTGTTTTTAACTTTTTTGTTTTTAAACTTTTTTTTGTTGATCTTTTTTTGAATTGTTGAAAAAATAGTAAAGAATTTACAAATTAAATTTGAGTTCTACATATTACATACATATGTATTTTTTCTTTTATATATACACAAAATTGTTGCTTTCTTTTAATTTTTTAATTAATTTTAATTTTTTTTCTAATGTAATAAATGAAATTTAAACACTTTGTACTTGCTAATGTTCTTTTGAGATAAAATAAATGAATAAATAAATGAATAAATAAATAAAAATAAATTCAGCCACTATTAGATATGAAATATCTTATGACTTAAAATATTAAAAATTATTTATTTTGAAATCTTTATATAATATTTTAATTATTTTTCAAAAATCTGGTAAAACTAACTAATATTGGTCTATTTTCCACCAGTATTCTTTCAATTGTTGTCTCCACTTTACGATTCCCCTTGAATTCACTCACGGCAAAGAATAATAAAGGCCTGGACACTAAACGTAGTCTCGTAGTCAATAAAATACACGTAGTCTCATGAGAAAAAATAGAAAGCACATAGAAAATCTTGAAATAACTCGAAAACTATGAATTTTTTTCAAGCTAGTTCAAAAGGGATGTTTAAATTTCATCTTTTTTACATCATTTGCAATTGGTATTTTTATTTTGGTATAATAATTATTTTATAAAATTTTGATAATTATAACTACCTGTTGGGACGTATTTAAACAATTATGTCACAATCAATGAATAATATGACAAAAGATTCTGGAAATACAAAAATATGGATATTGATTTTGAAGTCGTTAAAAATTACAATTACAATTGCCATGTTGGAAAGCATAACAGAAACGACATATCCTAAGTATAACTGATCCTAATTTCGAAAATAACCTATTTGAGCTAAATATGATGGAATTACAAACATCGCAGGTTATATTATCATACTCAAACTGCGTGCAAAAGAAGATCACGGAGTTCCAACTAGCCCACAAAGTGGTACCTGCTGTTCCAGAACAAATCGTTTATCAGAAAGTGGATTGTATAAACCTTACGATGACTTTTTAGCAAAAAATTTGCAACTGGAACAAATTTTGTTGGAGTTCAATTTAAAATGTACAACAAATTATATTCATACTTTAATAATTAATTACTCTAAATTTATAAATATATATTAGGTATTTGTGGTTTAGTCAGTTAGATTTTTTTTTGTATTAGAATTTTAAATCAACAATATTTGAAACTAATATAATAATACTAAAAAAAAATTTTTTTTAAACAGGAAATTAGATAATAAAAATATAATAAAAATTTTCAGTTCAGCTCAGTTTTTTTATATAATAAAAAACAATTTTCTTCAAAATTAAAAATAAAATTAATTTTATTAAATCTTTTGTAATAAATAAAATAACTTACAATATTATATTATTATGTACTTCAAATTTAAATTAAAACCTTTCTATATTCTTATCTATAATATACGGATCAAATGCATAAAACTGACCTTGGACTCAAATCTTGGTTTTTCAATAAAAATTGCACTTGAACTTTTATTTGAGGGCCTTGGTGGTCTAATGCGTAAGAGCATATAACAAACGCCGTAAACTCCGAGGGAGTGTAGGTAGAGCTACGCCTGAAAAGCAAAGGCTGTATAATTTCCTTGTCACATCATTTATGTGGCAGGGGAATAAACTAAAAAAAAGAAAAAAAAAAACTCTTATTTTTGTTTGAAAAAATGGAGTTCAAGCTCAGTTTTATGCATTCGACCCAATATAAGTAAACAGAATTCTTCCATTCCAATATTATTTTTATTACTCGATGAAGGCATTCGCAGAACGAAAAAGAATTGTGCATATCCAGCATGTGTCTTAAACCTTAATAGATTTATAATATACCCTTTGCCATGTCCTGCACCTAAAACAATATTTCAGATTCTTATGTATAATTCCATATAATATTTTTGTCGGTTTTTTTTGCAAGTTAACTTCTTAAGTTCTAATTATTACTATCGCTATTTCTACAAAAACAAAAATTATGAATAACAGTACCAAGGTCATAAAGTAAAGCTAACAAAATCGAGTAAGCTCCTTTCTTATTGTAATAAATATTCTTTGCTTTGGAGTTTGGACAAAAAATATCGTATAGGTTGCAGGTTGCTTATAAAAATGCCTAAATTCACATAAATATAAACAAAATACTTCATAGTGTTTTCCTAAATCTATTTTTACAAGCAATTACAATTATTGTTTCACGTCCTATAATATGAAATCATAAAGATGAAATCGTGAATATGACGTGAAATTCATATTAATATACATGAATTCATGTTCATATACATACAGTTGATTTCGTATTTTGTACTTTTATAATAATAATTCTTATACGGTAAACCTATTAATAGTTAAAAGTTAAAACTGAAACTAAAATTGGTTGATATTTACAAAAAAAATTTTTTTTATTATTTTTGATGATGAAGTTTTAGGGCAATAACTTCTATAAAATTCGGTTGTGCTGATGCAACAAGTCCATTTACCTGTCATACAATTCTAAAATTTACATAAATATAACTCGATAATTAACGTCGGTACTAAAACATCTGAAATTTCTTAAAAGATGATCAAGTTTTATAGAAACAGTATACATTACACTCATACGGGTATCCCAGAGTTGACACAGTCTATTTTACTGCACTCTTTTCTACTTTAATTAGATTTTTGTAATGGTGAAATTCTTTACAGTGGAAATAAACAGTAAATTTTGTTTTGCAAAGCTTATAAAAAATATTTAATTAAATTAAAACCAAGTTTTAATTATTTTATTATTATTTTAATTGACAACTAATAAAGTATAACCATGTAATTATAATAACTTAATATATTGAGTATAATTAAAAAATTGTTTAAAATCTATAAAAAATTTCAAAAAAAAATTATAAAAGCGTCTAATTTGAAAAATTAAAAGGTAAAAAAATTAATGTTTGTTAATTTTACAAGAAATGTTAAATTATAACACGTGTTAAAATTTTATTTTTAATTGTTTAGTCATATAAAACTTTTGGTACATATGGAGTTGATGGTCTCGTCTTTTCTTCTACATATTGTTTTTTAGCATATTGACTAAAAAGTGTCGTTAACATAAATAACATTAACGTTATAAATATTGTTACTACTAAAATTACAGATTTTGCATCAAACCCTTGGGCACGCATCGTTATGAATCCTGATAAGATAATCATAACCATAATCACAGAAAAGTTTGTAATACTACCTGCTGTCTTATGAATTCTTTCAACACTTTTCTCAATCATATTAGTAGGTCCATATATAAAATACAAATTATGTTTATCACAAAAATATTTTATCATTAAATAAATTATACCAAACGGAGTAATTAATGGAACAACTAAACTGTAAACAGCACAAATTGTAAAAATTAAAATGATCCTAAAAAATATTAAAGTATTAAAACGTGTACATACTACATATTGTATGCATGCACTATAATATACATCCATACATAAGTACATATTTAATTTCATTTACATGTATGTATGTATATGCTCTATAAATATATTTACCATGCGTAATGAACACCAAATGGAAAATGAATAAAAACTGTTTTGCGTATGTACGGAGTTTCTGCTACTGATTTAGAAATTAATTTTTGCCAACCATACCAAAGTAAATCAGGGAGGCGTATCAAATCCATTGCATTACCAATAAATGCTGAACTTATAACATAATTCACAAAAAATGCACCTTTATTTGGTAAAAATACACATTTCCATCTATACTCTGTTGTTTCTTTTATTGAACTATCAATTGTCCATTCTATAAATGCTTGAACACTTGTTAAACCAAGACATGGTAAAATTAAAGTCATAAATAATAAATAACCAAATGTTTTAGTCATAATTGCAAATTCTTCTAGAGATTTAGTCCAATGGTACAAGTATGTTTCTGATAGTGTCACAAAAACCTTAAAGCAAAAAAAAAGAAAATATCAAACTTAATTTTGATTATTAAAATTCAACTATGATTCAACTTACTGGCATCATTATTTTTAATGTCAACAGAATCATTGTTGGTAAAAAGTGCGATACAATTGGACTAAATTCCTCTATTTTCTCTATTGTGTCTGTTAATATAAGTAAATTTAGAATATTTAAGACAATTGCCGGAGTTGTTATAAAAAATAAAACCAAAAATAAACAAATGTTAGCGAAATACCACTTCAAATACCAGTTATTAGGCGAAGCATTTAAATTTTCCCAATATATATCAGTAGATGATGGCGCTAAACTTATTTTCCAATTTTTATACGTTCCCGAGCGAAAATTAGTAATTATATTTTGTGCATCAGCTGCTTTTGCCAAAGTTACAAAAGCAATTCCCAAAGGAAAATTTAGAGATGATTCCTTCAATTTTGCAATCTTATTAGCTGAATTAATTTCTTTTCTACTGTAGTATTCATAAGCGTTAATTTTCTTACAAGAGCACAATGGTCGCACAAAAATTGGTTTATCATCAGTTTGATATCTTTCGCAATACGTGCGAGCAACAAGAGCCTTTTCATATTCATCATATATTGAAATCAGTTTTGCAATATCATAAGCCAACTGAATATCTTCTATTGTTACATTAGGAAACAAATCTTTAATATAATTTCTTATTACAGTTTTATCTCTTACACTCGGGCTTATATTTGTTATCATAATAGTACGTGAAGATTTGAAAAACTTTTTAGGAATACTTGCTTTTTGCATTGTTATACCAATCAAGGGAATGTATAAAATGGAAATTATTACATGAGCCCATAACCATTTAGAATCGGGTTCCAAATTTGATAATGTTGTTATACCAAATTTAGTGGTATTCTTATATATAGGCCCTTGAAAATTTATAGGTAAAACAATACCTAAAGCTGCACATGTCATAACCCCCATAACAAACAGTAAATGTTGTTGGAATGATAAATAGAATAAAGCATCAGGGCCACAATGTTTTAATATTGAATCTTTATTCAATTTAACTGTCTCTATTATCCAATTAAATCCTCCTAAGTTCATTTTTTTTCTTTGATCAATAATTGTTTTATGTTGAGAAGCCGTATCATTGGCTTTGTTTAAAGCAGCACTAAGCAGTAGCGACCAACGTTTTTTAATTTTATCCCTACGAAGTATTCCGGATTGATTCCGTATTATTGTGAACATAATCATCAACATAATTGTTGATACAACATTCAATAACAATGTATCTGGAATTCCTCCATATAAATCGTGAAATACGATTGTTGTTTGATTTATCACATTACACTGATCCTTAGTTACTTTTGCATAAAAGCCAAACATTTTTATATTTCCTTAAATTTTTAATGATTTGATAATTACTAATTATAAAGCTAATTTTTTTTTGTATTTTAAAACCTAAAATAAATTTTATTTTACTTGCTACGCTATATGTCTTAAATGAGTAATTGAATAATTGACAATTTATAAGTACATACATATATTTATTATTTTTTAAATTATATTTTTTTGTATTTATTTTTTTGAATTCGAAAACATAATTTATTTAAATGGTTAAAAGTTTTTAAAGATGTAAATGTAACTATTTTTCTGAAAGCTTCTCATGGTGGATGAGGTAAATGTTTTAATTGCAGAAACATTTTGTGAATAGCGCTTAATTTAACGTACTTAAATATATGTACATACATACATATTTACTTAGCAAATTATAGGATGAAGATAAATTGGATGATGTAACGAAATTATGGCAACTCGATTACTAAAACATTGATTGCTTTTACTGCTACACATATGTATTTCTAAAAAAACTTTGAATCAATTTATAGTTGAAGAACATGGAAAAGAAAATTTAATAAATAATGCTTAAAAGGATTATTACAGAAAACATGGACGAAAATTAACTCCAACAACAATTACGGGATTTGCAGAGAACGGTTGAAGAACTATAAATAATTAATTACTGTTTTTGAAAATATGGGTTTAAGAGACAAATACAATACAAATTTAAATCAACCAAAACCAATCTAAAATATCAGTGCGGTAAACTGCCGTTATATATCCATGGTTCCAGAACAGATTGGTTGTAAGGTTGAATTTGTACTATAAATTCATATTCTCTACAATAATATTAGTGACAGATAGAAGTATATGAGATATTTAAAATTTGTGAACCATCAAAATATGACCCTGATTTTTCAGCAAATTCTGAAATCGTTCCTAGTTATTTTTTTACATACATATTATTTAAACATTAACAAATTGTAAATATTCGGGACTGTCGCCCCAAATCTCCACTAAACAAATGAATGAAACCCTGATTTTGTAACTAAATCTAAAGTCCTGGTATCTTACAGCGTAGTGCTACTTTCGCTAAACGAAAATTGCATTCGAAAATTTGACTCTTTGAAAATTTTTCAATGCGACTTTCGTTTAGCGAAAGTAGCAGTACACTGTTAAGGGGCTTGCCTAATTATTTTCTTTACATACATTAGCCCCTACTATTTTAAATTCTTTGATGTTGAAACATGTATATAAAAATAAACGCTTAAAGGGTTTATAACACCCCACTATAAAATCCCTTCTAATTCAAAATCTTATATTTTTTTTATATTCATAAAAGAATCTTATATATTTTTTATGTTCATTCAAAAAGAATGAGAGAACAGGAGAAGTCTTATTGAAATGAGTCAAAATACCATTGCGACTTCTGACACTTCACCAAAATTTTTCTGACCCTCAACCTCAAATATTTTTATTATATTTTTTCTTTGTATTTATCACTTGCGTTTAGCGAAATACCGATCGTATACAATTTTGGATTCCAAAAAGAAGATTTAAACTCTACCCCAAAATTAGTTTATAGGAAAGAGGGAATGAAACGTAAAAAAAAAACTGGATGTAACAAGAACCATAGAAATAGGCATCAAATCAATATGTAATAACTGAAGGTGCTATGAATTAACGCCCAAGAAATGAGAACCGAATTAATTTTTGGAATTAACGCTCATGCGTTAGTTAATTCTTTTGACGAAGTAATTGGAAGCTGCTTTTCAAATTTTAAAGTTTTTCTTTTCAAATTAAATATGTAAAACAAATTTCAATGATTTGTTGAGTTGCAGTCCTTAGTATTTTTACTGTTTTTTTTTTATATGGATATGTATATGTTAAATATATTTTTTTCCGTTACCTATTTGTTTTAGAACCTTGATTTCAATCTATAATTATAATTTAGTAGTTTTCAGCCACACACTACGTATTATGACATTATGATGCCATGACATTCACTAAGTTTTGAATACAAGTATGTACATACATATATTTTTTTATACGGTTTTTGTATTACAAAACCTATAATAATACCGGGCCGCTAGTAATGTTTAAAATGCTGTATTTTATTTTATCTTTGAAAATTTGTACATAATATAATATGTATGTACATATATATGTACATAATATATATGTATTACAATTAAAAATAACAAAAAAAGGAGTTTTAATTACAGATGCATATATATACTTTCATAGTTAAAAAAATATATATATAAGTAATGTATATACAATTATCAAAGACTATCTATAATCATAGAATAAGAATCTATTCTTATTCTATGATATAATATAATATATAATATACATCATAGCTTTGTTATAACCTGATATAACTCAATAGAAAAGGTTAAAACTATAAAAGTTATTTATAAGTAACAGCTGAATTCGCCTGGATAAAATTAACTAAAGTTCAAATCCAAATAATTAATTAACTGTCAATATTATGTTATCAATATTTTAATTTTAATTAAGTAATATGAGAAATTTATTTTAAATCATTATACATCTACATAATTATTGTTTTATAATATTAAAAAAAATAGAGTATATAAAATTTGTTTCATAAAGATAATTTTGAATTGTTTTTAACTTGTACTAATAACTGCTTTTTCAAAATCAACTAACAAATTTCTATGTGTATATTTGTAACCAAGTAACCAACATTTACAGCTTTTAAAACGATATTTTTAAGACTTAAAAATTACTTTTACATTTCAAAAAAATCTAATGAACATATCACTAAATACATACATATTTGTATGTATAAGATGTTCCACTGTAATTTACTAGAGACCAGCAGGTGATAAAAAATTATCGAAACAAACAAAAAATTCTATGTAAAGAGAGGAGATCTATTAATGGTTTTCGAGATAACTGTATCAAAGTTTTTCGTATGTTTTTAAAAGAAAATCATATTTTTTCCCACTTGTAATAAAGAATTTTCATTTAAAATTTTTTAATTCAAATTTAAGAAAGATTTATATTATTTTATTATTATTATTATGAATTACTTTAAAAACGATGAAATATACATATGACACAAATTGTGATAATTTGAACTAAAGCTGACAGAATGAAACATTTTAAAATAAAATTTGGATACTAATAATGGGTTTGAAAGCATAAAACGACAGTTATTCGAAAAAAAAAAAAATAATTTAAAAAATTTATAATTTAGCAATAAGATAACAAGAATATTTTTTAATGTTCATATATACATATATGTTCATATAAAGCTTTCATATATGAAAGCTTATAATCTTAAATATTTAAAAAATTTTAAATCAACTTCCTCTGCTGTAAACGAAAAAAGATATGTAATTATTTTTATTGATTTATGTTTATTTAACTATTATACAAAAAACTTTGAATCTCGAATAAAACCGTTTGATAACCATTCGAAATTAGACCCTTCCCTTTTACAAATAATTTTTTGTTTGTTTCGGTATCTCCTATTTGTCCTGGTCTATGTAAAAATAATTATAATACACCCTGTATTTTTTATGTACCTGCTCTAAGTTTGTATAATTTTGTTTGATTTTCATTTTTAAATATTATATTATTAGGATAAACTTATAATTTATAATAATAAAAATAAAACTGTTTGTTAATTTGTCAAAAAAAGTTAAAATTTGAACACGTTTTAAAAAATTTCTTTTAATAATTTATTCATATAAAACTTTTGGTACATATGGAGCTGATGGTGTATGTTCTTCTTCGAATTGTATTTTAATATTGTGACTAAAAAGTGTTGTTAAGATAAATAACATTAACGTTATAAATATTGTAACTACTAAAATTATAGATTTTGCATCAAAACCTTGTGCACGCATCGCTATAAATGCTGATAAGATAACCATAACTATAATCACAGAAAAGTTTGTAAGACTACTTGCAGTCTTATGAATTCTTTCAGCGCTTTTATCAATCATATTAGTAGGTCCATATATAAAATACAAATTATGTTTATCACAAAAATATTTTATCGTTATATAAATTATACCAAACGGAGTAATTAATGGAACAACTAAACTGTAAACAGCACAAATTGTAAAAATTAAAATGATCCTAAAAAATATTAAAGTATTAAAACGTGTACATACTACATATTGTATGCATGCACTATAATATACATCCATACATAAGTACATATTTAATTTCATTTACATGTATGTATGTAATGTATATGTTCTATATATTTACCATGCGTAATGAACACCAAATGGAAAATGAACAAAAACTGTTTTGCGTATGTACGGAGTTTCTGCAACTGATTTAGAAATAATTTTTTTTATACCATATAAAAGTAAATCGGGAAAACGTATCAGTTCCAGAGCATTACCAATAAATGCTGAAGTTATAACATAGTTCGCAAAAAATGCACCTTTATTTGGTAAAAATATACATTTCCATCTATAACTAGATGTTTCTTTTATTGTACTATCAATAGTCCATTCTAAAAATGCTTGAGCACTTGTTAAGCCAAGAGATGGTAAAATCAGAGTCATAAATAATAAATAACCAAATGTTTTAATCATAATTGCAAATTCTTCTAGAGATTTAGTCCAATGGTACAAAAATGTTTCTGAAAATGTCACAAGAACCTAAAAGCAAATGAAAAGAAAAGAACTAAAAAGATCAAATTTAATGTGGTTTATCAAAATACAACTTACTGGCATCAATACTTTCAAAATCATCAGAATAATTGTTGGTAAAAAGTGTGATACTATTGCACTAAATTGCTCTATTTTTCCTTCATGTTTTGTTAATATTAGTACATTTAAAGCATTAAGAATAATTGCCGGAGTTGTTAGAAAAAATAAAATCAAAAATAAACAAATGTTAACAACATACCACTTCAAATACCATTTTTTAGGCGAAGCATTTAAATTTTCCCAACATATATCAGAAGATGTTGGTGCAAAACTTAATTTCCAATTTTTATAAGTTCCCGAGCGAAAATGAGAAATTATATTTCGTGCGTCAGCTGCCTTTGACAAAGTTACAAAAGCGATCCCTAATGGATATTGCAAAGATATATCTTTCAGTTTATCAACTTCATCAGCTAATCTGTTTTCTTCATTAATGTAGTAATCATATGCGTCAATTTTCTCACAAGAGCAGAACTTCGGTCGCACAAATATTGGTCTATCATCCGTTTGATTATTTTCACAATATACGCGGGCCAGAACAACCTTTTCATAATGATCATATTTTGAAACTAGTTTTTCAATATCATATGCGAACTGAAAATCTTCTATTGTTACACTAGGAAATAAATTTTTAATATAATCAGTTATTACTGTTTCATCTCTATCATTCGTGCTTATATTTGTTATCATGATAGCTCGTTGAGAAGATTTGAAAATATTTGTAGGTATACTTGCTTTTTGCATTGTTATACCAATCAAGGGAATGTATAAAATAGAGATTATTACATGAATCCATAACAACTCAGAATCCGGTTCTAAATTTGATAATGTTGTTCGACCAAAATTAGTGGTATTTTGATATATAGTCCCTTGAAAATTTACAGGTAACGCTATGCATATTGATACCAATGTTATAACTGCCATAACGAACATTAAATGCTGTTGGAATGATAAATAGAACAAAGCATCAGGTCCACAATGTTTTAATATTGAATTTTTATTCAATTTAATTGTTTCCACTATCCAACTAAATCGCCCAAAGATTTTTTTGTTTTTTTTAATTGATTTACGTATTACCATTTCACTGACTTTAGAAAAAGTAGAATAGAACATTTCCGTCCAGCGTTTTTTAATTTTATCTCTACGAAGTAAACCAATCTCACGTCGCAATATTGTGTACATAATCATTAATATAATTGTTGTAATAATATTCAACAATAATGTATCTGGAATACCTTCATATAAATCCTGAAATACAATTGTTGTATGATTTCTCACATTACACTCGTCTTTAGAAACTTCTGCGTAATAACCAAACATTTTGAGTAATACTCATTTATTTTTTACATTAATTTAAAACTTATAAATTTTATTTTCTTTTTTACGCCATCAAAGATATATAAATGAGTAATTAAAAATCTGACAATTTTTATTTATTATATTCTAAATTAGGTTGTTTTTTTATTTTGTATGTAATTAAATCATATTAGAAAACTTCAAACCTTAAATAGTCTATGAAATAGTACAAATAGTTACATTTAATAAATATAAAAATGTTGTTATAAATTTGAATAATTTATATTTTAAATAATGATGATAATTATGAAATTAATAATTTATGTATATACATGGATGACCAACTTCCGAAAATTACAGAGAGGATAGCGGAGGTCAAAACAAATTAAATAAAAATTTCAAACAACTTTATGTTTACTGCTTAATTTTATTTATTCCTTTAAAATTTTTTTTTACAAATTTAATTTAATTACTTACTTTACTTTCAATTTTTTTTTTTTTACAAATTTACTTACTGCAAAATAATTATTAGAGAGTTTCAAAGAGAGTTAGGAAAAGTTAAATTTGAAAAGCACCTCTTATAAACAATTAAAATTAAATAAAACAAATCAAATTCAAAATAAACATTATTATATATATATATATAACAAATAAGGAAAAAAAGTGATTCTGCTGTGGTTAAAAAAGTTAATTTGTTTATTAATATCCTACAGTTGTTTTGGACAAAATTTTGTTTTAATTTAGTAAATAAATTCATTTAAATCGAAACTAAAAATTTTATGAAATTTAAATTTTTTTTCTGCTAATATGCAATTTGTTTTTTACTTTTCATTTATGATGTAGTCCTAATTTCACATGAGATTCTCTAAAATTTTTGTTATTAAAATACATCAAAATTCACTTTACTAAAGTCTCTAAAATTTCTAAAATTTATTTTTAATTATGTTTTCTTTTTAGACATATTTTAAATTTAAGAAATTGCAGGAAATATTATGTTTTAATTAATTTAATTAAGAGTGCTAAAGGAATTTAATTTCTTTTTTCTTTGGAAGAAAATATTTATAACTTAATAATGATCAATTAAATTTTTGGTGCAAGTTTTTTAAAAAAGTTATTATTTAAAAATATAAGGTATAATTATATACATTAATATATATATATATATATATATATATTATTTATATATATTATTTATATATGTATATATATTATATTATGTATAACAAGGCCAATATGGTGCAACAATTTATAATACTTAAATATTCTAAGTAAAGCTGGAATTAAAATGTGAATTCCGTTTCTTGTAAAAAAAAAAATAACACCATTTATAAAACTCTAAAAAAATCTTTTTAATATCATTTAATTTAGAAAAATGCCATTTAAAATAATAAAATTATATTTAAATTTCAAATGTTAAACAAGCACAAAATAAAAAACTAAGAGTAGCGTATAACGATGTTAAAGTTAAAAATTTTGATATTTAAAAAAATTTGATATTTAAAAACATCATTTCGAAATTCAAAAAAAAGTAAGAGAAAATATTATTATAATAATATTTATTACCATATTAATAAGAGAAAACAACAATAATATG
The DNA here is from genome assembly GCA_947095535.1 of Poecilobothrus nobilitatus. Taxonomy (NCBI): domain Eukaryota; kingdom Metazoa; phylum Arthropoda; class Insecta; order Diptera; family Dolichopodidae; genus Poecilobothrus; species Poecilobothrus nobilitatus. The sequence goes on from OX352773.1 coordinate 161,459,628, forward strand.
TACGTGTTTCTTAGCTCAGATATGTAATTCGATATGGCATTGATCTAATTTTATTCATCATTTTATTTGAAGTATATTTGTTTAAGTTGTTTTTATTTCTATATAATTCACTTTTTGATAATTCCAGCTTTACTTTTAATTGAAATTCTTCTAATACATGTTTTAGCTAAACCTTAAAATACTTTTTTTTTTTAAAACTTTTTCTTAATTCAAACTGAATACTTTAAAAAAATTTTTTTTTGTTTTTTATATAAAAAAATTGTATAAAAATAAATTTTAATACATTTGCATATTAAAATTATTATAGCATATTATTATTGTGGCAATTTATACATTTTTTAATGCATACATGTTAAGTATTTATGCATATAATAAAATGTAGTATTATATATTATATTACCTTTTGGAATACAGTTAACTTTTAGTTTAAAAAAATTTTAACACAATTTTTTATTTTTTTCTAAATTAAAATAAGCTCACACAACAAAAATTGATAAAACTCTCAATTAATTTACAATTCAAAAACAAAATATTTATGTTAAATATTTATTTTGCTTAATTAATATAGTTTGATAGAATTTATAAATATAAATTATGGTAAATTTTCTATCTTAAAAATATACACATCGAATATTCTTTACGTTATCAAAATCCAAATTTAGATTGATTTAAATAAAAAAAAATTCATTATTTTTTTTTTTTTTATTTTATAAAATTAAATTAGATATCAAAAATGAATCACATAATATCATATCCACTTTTTCAAATGAGATATATCTCAAATGAATACTTTGGTAGAGGAATTTTTTTTCATTAATCATTAATAGAATATTTATTGCAAAGCAAACAATCACAATATTTAAAAGAAAAAAAATATAACTTAAAAACTATTATAATAACAAAATTTTACTTAATATTTTAGAGGTAGAAGTAAAAATTAACAATATTTACTTTATTTTCAATGAAATAATTTTAAAGGCGGCATAATTAACATTGGAATTACTTATATTATATATATTTGCAATTTGGATATTATTAAAAATTATTAAAACTATAACATCATGTTTAATATTATAATTAAAGCTTTTTATGATTTAACTAATTTAAAATAGGCTCATTTATGTTTTTGTTATTCAATATAAAAAGTAAGGTTTTTATTTGATTTTTTTTTTAAATGTCAATGTCCAGATGATTTCTATTATCTCGAACGTCACCATTTACACTATCATGATCTTCTATACGGTCTGATCCATAACCGGAAAATGCAGGACTTTCATTAGACGATGTTTGTTTGTTAATTAAAACATTTGCTATATATGGAGGTGACGGTCCAACATTTTCTGCTATTGATGGTTTTCTCATCGCGCATCGTTTGATAGGTGACATAAACATAAATAATGTTAATGTTATACATAATGCAACTATTAGTATAATAGATCTTGCATCTAAACCTTGTGCTCGTACTGCTATAAATGCTGTTAATATTACCATAAGTAAAGCTACAGAAAATTTCGTCATAGTTACTGCAGTCGAATGTATCTTTCCGCCACTTTTACTGATCATATTGCTAGGTCCATATGCAAAATATAAATTATGTCTATCAGCAAAATGCTTAAATAACATATAAACCATTCCAAAAGGCATTATCAGTGGAATAGCCAAACTATAAACTGTGCACATAGTGAAAACTAAAATAGTCCTAAAAATAAAAAATATTTGATATGAACAAAATTAACTTTTATAATAAAATATTTACCATGCGTAATGTACACCGAAAGGATATTCAATTAGTATTGATTTTCGTATAAACGGAGTTTCTGCAGCTGATTTAGCAGTAATCAATTTCCAAGTATACGTAATTAATTCAGGAAAACGAATTAACTCCAAAGAGGAACCAATAAAAGCAGCAGTTATTATATAATTGACAAAAAATGCACCTTTATCTGGTAAAAATATACACTTCCATCTATAACTTGTCGTATCATTAATTACTGTTGTGTTAATTGTCCATTCTACAAATGCTTGAGCACTTGTTAAACCAAGAGATGGTAAAATTAAAATCATAAATAATAAATAACCAAATGTTTTTGTCATAATAGCATAATTTTTCAATGATCTAGTCCAATGATACAACCATGTTTCTGAATATGATACAAGAACCTTAAAACAATAATTATTAATAATTTAGTTTAATAAAATTGCTACGAAATTAACTTACAGGCATCATTGTTGATAATGTTAATAACATTAATGTTGGTAAAAATTCTGAAATAAGTGGACTAAAACGAGATATTTTCTCTGTAGTATCCTTTGTTAATTCAAATGTATTTAAAGTATTTACAACAATAGCCGGTGTTGTTAAAAAAAATAAAACCAAAAACAAACAGATGTTAACAAAACACCATTTAAAGTACCATTTACTAGGAGAGACACTTAAATTTTCCCAAAAAATATCAGATGGTGCTGGCGCAGAGCGTAAATTCCAATTTCTAAAAGTTCCGCGATGAAAATGTACAATTATCTTTTGTGCATCAGCTACAGTAGATATGGTGACAAAAGCAATCCCTAATGGATAATTCAAAGCCGATGCTCTTAGTCTTGCAACCTCTCCAGCTAATTTAGTTTCTTCTTCGCGATAATATTCAAAAGCATCAAGCTTGTTACAGGAACAAAATTCTGGTCGTACTAAAACCTTTTTACGACTTCTATTATTTTCACAGTACATCCTAGCGTCAACCGATTTTTCATACTCTTCACTTTTAAGAGCAAGTTTATTTATATTGTATGCCAACTGAACATCCTGTATTGTCACATCAGGGAATAATTCTTGAAGATAATTCCGAATTATAGTTTTATTCCTATCATTCATAGCTATGTTTGTTATCATAATACTACGTGTTGGAGCCTTTTTAAAAGCATTTCGTCCAGAAGTTCTTCGCATAATTAAAACAACTAAAGGAACGTACATAATTGCAATTATTACATGAATCCATAACCAATCAGAATTCGGATCTAAGTTTGATAATGTCGTATGACCAAAACTATTCAAATCTCCATATATTGTACCTTGAAAATTTATAGGTAAAACTACTACAATTGATATAAATGTTATTATAGCCATAACAACAATTAAGTGTTGTTGAAATGACAAATAATGTACAGCATCTGGTCCACTATGCATTAGTATTTGGTCTTTTTTTAATTTGAATGTTGTTATTACCCAAGAAAACATTCCTTGATCCATTTGATGGTTAGCATTAGGTTGAGGTAAAGGTGGATTTGGTGCAATAGGAGATGTTGGTGAATTTAAAGTTGTTGAATCCTCATTGGCTTTAGCATAAAAAATTTGTGTCCAACGTTTTTTACTTCCATTACTATTCATTAAAGCTAAACGACCGTAATCCCATGCTTGATGTCGCATAATTGTAAACAAGATAATTAGCATTACCCAAGAAAAAAAATTCAAGAGTAATGTATCTGGTATACCTTCATATAAATTTTTAAAAACAACGGTTGTTTTATTTCGTAAAGCACATTCATCTGAAGAAGGTGTCCTAAAATGATCGGGCATGGTGATATTTACACTAAAATAATAAATAATTTTATAAATTTGTCTTTTAACATGTATAAAGTTAGTTATTAAGTAAAATATTTTATTAAAGTTAATAGTAAGTAAAAATCAATTTAAATTAATTAATTTTACTTTATATTCATTTTTGGAAAAACTTTTAAAAATATATAGGCAGGTACCATTTTTTTCACAAATATTATACCAGATTATACAAATGTTAAAAGCACTTTTACAAAAAGTTTTAGGATAATACATAAATTGTACATAAATACATAAAATACATAAATAATTTCCTATAATATATACATACATAATGTCTAAAAAAAAAACAATGATTGCAATTCAATGAATAACTATTAAAATCATCACTCTTTTCATCTTTTGTTCAACAATATAATTACATTATCTTTATAGTGTAATTATTTTTGCATTATAATAAAGAAACATGTAATACGAATATCTTATATACTACATACTTTCTTTATAGTAGATACATATTACATGAAAATCAAAGAATACCAAGAATTTACTTGAAATATTATATGTTAATTCTAAAAAAATAGAAGCCCTAGTACTATCTGATCTGAATTTTAAAAACATAAAATAACAAAGATACAAAGAATTAGGTGAATATGACGTGGCGAATTAAAAAAAAACTTAAGTAGATGAATTTTTATTTTAAATAATAAGATAAAAAAAACAATGTTTGTTTTTGATTTTTTTAAATTTACAAAAGCTTTTTATAAACAATTCAAAGTTTTTTACTTAATTTTGATTTTTATTTACAAAACTCTTTTGAAAACGAATTAAAACATTTTTTTAAATTTTTATATTAATTATTTTGATAGTACAATAATAATTATCTTACATCATTTTAAGTAAAAATTGAATGGAACTGGTTTTTAAAAATTTCAAATATACATTATAGATGATAATAACATTGCGACGTTTTAAAATAAAGAGTGACGTAAGGAAATGCTTATCACTAAACAAAACACTGTTATTTTTATTGATGATTCATATTTATAAGGTAAAAAATTGACCTTGTTTTTTTTTTTAAAATGTAAAATTTTCTAAATTAACTTTTATTTATTTTTCAGTCAACTTTAATTTTTAAATAAGTTCATAAATTATTATGAATTTCATGTCACTTTTTAAAATAATAATGTTTAATTGGGTATTCTTATTTTTAATTATATTTTGTATAAATTAAAACAATTAACTTACTCCATGGTGAAGAAAACTATGCTTTATTATTGCTTGTATTCGAAAATCTAAATGAAAATATTTTTCTAATGACATATGTCAAAATTATTCTTTATTAATCAAAATTACATTACATTATCGACCATCGTTTTAGCTCTGGATTTGAGTAGCTACACTAAATAAATTTCTTAATTCTTTCAATTGCATATTTTCAAAAACACAAACTTCATAAAAAAAAAAATTATAAAAATTTTTAAGTGATGACCCTCTTTGGCTATATGATCAGTTTATTTCTTTTTTAAAAAAATAATAAAACAACCCGATATTACTCAAAGTTTCGTTGATTGTTCATCTCAGGAGTGAAAGAAAAAAATTAATCATCCCTCAAATTATCAATTGAAAAACATTATAAATTTAAATTTGTCATAAATCATCTAATGTTTAAAACTACATACTTGTTAATATTTAGATAATCTAATTTATAATCTAAATTAGATTCCATGTTACTTTTATATGAAAATTTAAATTCTTTAAAATCGGTGGTTGCCGCCCCCAAACCCTCGCTAAAAATTTAAGTAATCTTTTTGAATTCGACAAGTACGTATACGACAAAACGTATACGCAATATATTTGATATTTTTTTTGCTTATATGAACAGACATAAAATAAACTCTGTCTCTCCATTTAATTATCTTCGTTAAATTTTAAATTTTTTCATTTAATTTATTTTCGTTGAATTCCAAATTTTTTTTAGGGTCTAAATGCATAATTATACATGTTTTTGACTTATAAATTAAGACTAAAATTTACACCAAAAATTTTGGTCTTGTATAATGACTGACTGCTAATTAAAAAAATATAATCGAGCTTTTATTAAGTTGTCTTATTATCACTTCAATTATAATAATAATTAATTTTAAGTAATACTTCTAAAAATAGAGCTTCAAGAATTTTGAAAAACAAAGAAATACTTTTTCGAGAATCTTAAAATGATTTAAATTTAATTTTTTGGACGACGACCAAAAAATAGAAAAAAAAAATTAGTTAAGAAATTCAAAATATTAGTTATTAATTTTTAGTTGAAAAAAAAAATTATTTTATGTTAAGAAATAAAATGTTATATTAATTTTTTTTGCATAATTTTACTATTATTTCTTAAATATAATTTTTTACATTTGACTTAAATAAGTATAAAACTTATTTAATTTCCTACAACTATTTATACTTTTTTTTAGCGAATTAAAAAAATTACATTCTTGTTTTTTGTCAAATAAAATAAAATTTGTGTTTCTTTATTTGTTTAAATTTTCAAAATTCAAATACGTAGTTCTTTTCTTTTAAGGACACTGCGAAAGGAGTGTTTTCTTTTGTTTTTTTTAACCATATAAGATAAAATTTATTTAAAACAACTAAACTATGTATTGAATTTTAAAAATTTCAGCTAACAAGAATTTAATATTTTGAATTTCGTGTATAAGTTGTTTCGAATCTGCACAATTTTTTATGCAAAAAATGATTTAATTAATTTTCTTAAAATAAGTGTTTGTAGTATATTTAATGGCACTTATTAAACTAATTCTATAAATTTTTTTTTTTAAATATAATCTAAAGAGTACAAGTTATTTACCTAAAAATAAAAACCTTTTTTCTTTATTTTACAAGTTTTAGATTTTTGTTTAGTTTTTTTGTATTTTGTAATTATTATATTAGTTTTAATATTTTAATTTTGCTTATTTAATATATAATATAATTATTTTTCTCATGTTTTATTTTGCTGCCAATAATATTTAGTTTTAAGAATTTATTATTTTACAATACTGTAATATTTGCAAGATGAATACATTTAAAAAATAATTTTAAAAATTATAAACTGTATAAAAAACTTTCGACTGTGTTTAATTTTTAATATTGTAAATAATTTATTAAAATCACCAACTAATTAAGGCATTGATAATTTATTTAATAATTATGCTAACTAAATTAGTTAAAAATTAAAACTTATTTTTTTTTTGTATTTTATATTTCTGAAACTTTAATGTGTAATTTTATTATATACAACTAATTTCCAGTAAACATATATTAAGATACGTTCTTAGTCACCCAAAGAATTTGAACAATATTGGAATGATACTTTCTAACTAAAATTATTCTTTTTTTTCTTTTATTTTAAAAATCATTGAACATACCAGATTGATTTGATTTACAATACGAAAACAATAATCCAACATTTACATAAAATTTACATTATAATATTTAAACAATTAAAATAGAATGTATGTGTTTTTTTTTTTACTTTAAACCACTTTGAGCAATTTTCTTTTATTATTTAAAATAATTTTATTAGAAAATATCTGCAAAATAAACTATCTTTATTGTATAGATCTTTATTATATATATATGTATTTCAACATATTATTAAATAATGTTCATATTCCGTATTTTTTATTATATACATTTACAAAATACATTTAAGTTTCAAAATTTTCTATAAATATTATTATAACTTAAAAAAATAAAAACAATAGTTTTTTTAATTTATATTTTATTACTATTATTCTTACATACTAATCAGACACATTCTTCTTCATAATCTAATCGAACTTTACTGTCAGTTGACGCTAATTTTAAAAGAGTTTTCTTTATTCTTAAAGCTGGCAATCTGACATTAGGATTCTGATGCCAGCATTCTCTCATTATTTTGGATAAAGTTGCTAGAAGCTGAAATACAATAATTTCATTTAATAAAAGAAGTTAACAAAATAATTTAAAATTTGTATACTATATCTGAACTCCATCTATTTGGAATACATGGTCTATAGTTATCCCCACACACAACTTTTTTCATATCTTCAAAGCTAGGATCATTTGGAACAACATCATAATACGGAACTTTATAATCTTCAGCAATACCACCGGAAAGCGTTCTGCGACCAATTTCCCAAAATATTAATCCTAAAGCATATATATCTGCACGTCTTAAAGCCTCAAAACACTTCATATTTATACTAAAATAATTAATAGATTTAATAAGTTTGCTTTATAACTAATAAGTGTTTTCTTTACGTTTCATCTAGGACTTCGGGAGCCATGTACCGTTTTGTTCCAACTTTTGGATTTGTCCCTAGATCCAACTTTCCTGTTACTTGCGAATGCGTTACTGCTAGTCCAAAATCAGCAACTACACATGTACCATTTGATTTGACTAATATATTTTTGGATTTAAGATCTCTATGAGCAATTGCTGGCTTTCCCTATAATTGTTCAATCAAATTTTAAAAATGTTTTGTTGTTAAATTTTAATATATAATAAAACTTGTATACTTCTGTTCCAAATATTTCAGTATGTAAATGAACAAGACCATTTGCTATGGAAAGGCAAATTTGCATCATATCATTATGATTTAAAGCTACTCTATTTAAATAATCAAATAATGAACCAAAAGGATAATAATTTGTCAGAAGCCACAGTTGAGTACAGGAATTTCTTGAGGTCATATCAGAACCAATATACCCAAGAATATTCTCATGTCTAAGCAAAGCCGTACTACAAATTACAAAATCAAAATGTTAGAAATATTACCCAAAATTAGTAATATAAAAAAAATATACCTATAAATTTCAGTTTCCCTTTTCCATGACTCTTCATCCCTGCTAAAAAAAATTTTCACAGCAACACTTTCCCCGTGCCATATACCACGCCACACTTCGCCATACCTTCCTCGTCCAATACAATCAACCAAAGTTACCTGTTTAGCTAAAGTTCTTTGCACTGGAATTGTTAATAAATTAAATTGATAAAATGCAAATAATTTAATGTTATTGCATATGAATTTAATAAAATTAAGTATACCTAAAAGAGGAAGACCACTACCAGACCCTGAAGTAACTGAATGTTGCAAATATTCCTAAAATTTATTATGTTTAAAAGTAATTAAATATTGTTAGCTTTTCATATTTAAATAAATTTACTCTCAGTGTACTATCTCCTGCACTAGTAGCTCTTAATAAATCATCACTGGCGTAATATGTTTCTGGATCTTGTTTACTTCGCGTAGCAAGAAGTCGTTTTTGATGATTCTTACGCATAAAATAAATGACAATTATTGCAATAAAACTAATAATAACTACCGGGCCAAATATAGCCATCGACATTTTTATTTTGTCACTTCCAATCTGACCTCGTGTAACATCTTCTAAAAAAAAAAAAGTGAAGATATTGAAATTATATTTATATATTAAAATTGTCTTACCTTCATAAAAATCAAGAATTTCAGGAAAGTCACCATCGTTACAATAATCACCAGTACAACATTCAATTCTGTAACGTCCGTTTTCGGGTCTTCCCGGGGCGCTCGTATTGCTGAGGCAAAATGGAATTTTATCATGCGTTGTACATCCTCTAGAAACACGAACATGACCACTTACTTCTCTTGTTGTTGATTTCCAACACTAAAAAAAGGTTTTGCTTAAAATAAAATTATTTAAATTAAGAAAAATCTTTACTTGTAAAGCATTTTGACACAGGTGAGATTTTCCAAGCTCTGTATTAGAGCATTCAGAATATTCACAAGAGTAACACTTATATCTGAAAATGATTAATTATATTATTTCCATACATATAGAAATTTTTATAATTTAAAATTGATGAACATAAGCTTTTACTAAACATTCTAGTTAAAAATAATCTTACTTAATAAGAATTTATTTTTGCGGCAAATAAAGAAAGCAATTTGAAAAACACTTGTTTAAAAATATTAAATAAGGCAAAATAAAAACATAATATTCTAGAAAAAAATGTGTATTATAAATAAATATTTAAAAATAAACTCATATATAAAAATTCGAAACATAAAAAAAAAATATATCAAATTATATACACAAAAAATATTTGAAAAACTCGAGTTTAAAATTGTTTAAAAACTACCTGCGTTTTTTCATTCTCCTTTTAGATTTGGAATGTCTCCTTTAAGATTTAAGACAAAATTAAATTTTATTAGGCTAAAGTTTTATATATAATTTCATTCGTTTCATTATATATAAATTAATTTATACGAAATATTTAATTGCTATATTCAAAATTTTATTATTATATTCAAAACAAAAACTTGAATTTTAACACAAAAAATATCTTATCTTCTTTAATATAATATGTTTATCCATTGCGAAATTTTAAAATAATTAAAGTTAATATAATTTGTTTACAGCATTGAGGTAACATATAATTCATTTTCTTTTTTTAAAATCTCAATTAATGATAATAAATTCTAAACTATAATAGCAATAATTTTAGGACTATATATATTATATTTTGTAAAATAGTTTCAATAGATGCAAAGCATCATGTAATGCATACTTACCTAGGATTTTGTTGCACCGAATTTTGTACAGGTATTTCTCTTCTTTCATTAACACTGTTAAGGTCAGAATCTTTTCCCATTTCTTCATTTCCATCCAGTATTCGTCCCTCAATTTCACCTAAAATTATAATTCATATTTAATATTCAAAAATTATAATAGTATCAATTATTGTAAGGCGTATTGTAAATATTCAACATATTTTAATAATTAAGTTAAGTCAAAAAAATAGACACTTTAAGTAATATCTTATAATGTAAGTTAACCTTTTACGTGACTTATTAGTAAATATTTTAAAATAATAATAAACCAAAATTTATTTTTCATTTTTTTTATTTAGTTTGTTGAAAATGGCGAAAATATAAATAATCTCCAAACGCTCATAAAAATTTGTTAGCATCGCTGTTGACACATACATTCCCCAAATGTCAAAACGACAAAACACTATAATTTTTTTTTATTATAATAATAACCACCTATTTTTGCTATATGAAATAAAAAAAATTAATTGCTATAAATAAAAATTTAAAGATATTTGGTAAAATAAATTTTTTTTTATAAAATAAATTTTTGCGAAATAATTTTTTATTGGATTTCGATTATACAATTACGTTGGTAAGATTTAAGATTGATAAAGGATAATCGATTATTCAATTTATAGAAACTGACATCTGTCATTCAAAACAAGCTTTTTTGAGTTTTGACTTTTGGTGAAGAGTGAAAGTGAGATTTGTGAACAGACAAAAAAAGTTTTTATTGTTTTGTAATTTCTAACATATGCTACATATGTTTTTATTTTTATTACAAGCTAAGCTAACGTTTCAAATTTTTTTTTATTATGTTGAAATTTAATAAAATAAAAAATGTTATTTGTTCTAAAACTCTATCTACGTGGTCTCCTCTAGCCACTGCTTTTAACTCACCCCCTTCAAAAAAACTAAATATAATTAAAACCGAAACCGGTGTTTTTAATAATAAAATATTACGAACTCCTGAAGGTTTTTATCTTTTGCAAGAAGATGTGATATCAAAAACAGAAGAGTTAGTAAACGAAGCAACTTCATCAGATCGAAAACGAAAATTAGTTAAATAAAAGTTATGATTGATAATTGATTTTAACTAAATTTAAAATTATTTCTTAAATTAGGTTGAAGTATTTGATGAACTATCGGATTCGTTATGTAAAGTAGCTGATTTGGCTGAATTCATTAGATTAGCACATCCTAATAATAAATTTTCTGATGCAGCGACTGAAGCGTGTATTACCGTTAGTGGAATTGTAGAAAAGTATGTAAAAATTAAAATTATTTATAATATAACTAAAATTGTCTTTTAAGGTTAAATGTTCACAAAGAACTTTTTAAAGCTTTACAAAATATAGTAAAAACTGGTGATATATTTCCAACTAATGCCGTAGATGAACATGTATCTGAACTTTTTTTGTTTGATTTTGAACAGAGTGGTATTCACTTAGAAGAGGATGAAAGACAAAAGGTTGTAAGATTAAATGATTCAATTTTACAAATAGGACAGAAATTTATGGATGGAGCAGTTCATCCTCGATCAATTGTTAAAAATTTATTACCCGAAGATATTAGGAAACAGTATTAAAAAAAGCATGTAATAAATCAGTAATTTTAAGATAATTTTTTTGTTTTAGTTTTCCAATTGAAGGCGATAAAGTTTATGTTTCCGGTTTATACACTGATTCTTCCAGTACTATGGCTAGAGAAGTAGCTTATCGATTATTTTTATACCCAGATCCCAATCAGGAACAATTATTGACAGATTTATTAAAATGCCGTTATTCCTTAGCGCAAACATGTGGATTTGAAACATATGCTCATCGAGCCTTGAAGTCAAGTACTGCAGAAAATCCTACTACAGTTAATAATTTTCTCAATGAATTATCTACTTCATTAAAAAGTAGGTCAGAAAACGAATTTGGAATCATGGAAAAACTTAAGGTAACGTTAAAATAAAAATTCTTTAAACTTGTTGCGTATTAAATAATTATAGAGAAATAATAGTGGATTACCAAATGCAAAATTAGAAGCTTGGGACACTCCATATTTTACTATGTTAATGAAAAGAAGTTGGTTACTAGGTTCAATCGATGATTTCAATCCCTATTTTAGCCTGGGCAGCTGCATGGATGGCTTAAATTTTTTGATGCAATCATTATATGGCATCACACTTGAAAATATTGAAATGAAACCAGGTTTGAATAAATTATTCTTTTTTATTTTTAGTGACATTTTTGTTTTTATTAAAAAGGTGAAGAATGGACCGAATTATTATATAAATTGGCTGTTGTTCATGAAAGTGAGGGGTTACTTGGTTATATATATTGTGACTTTTTTGAACGCCCTGGTAAGCCAAATCAAGACTGTCATTTTACCATACAAGGTGGTAAGAGATTACCAGATGGCAGTTATCAAATACCAATAGTTGTAGTTATGTTAAATTTACGTCAATACCGTTGGAATGCAACATCATTATTAAATCCGTCAATGGTAGACAATTTATTTCATGAAATGGGCCATGCTATGCATTCAATGCTGGCCAGAACCGAGTATCAACATGTAACAGGTACCAGATGCAGTACAGATTTTGCAGAAGTTCCGTCTGTTTTAATGGAATATTTTGCTTCAGATCCTAGAGTTCGTTTTGCTTTCATAATAAATAAATATATTCTCATTTTATTTCCGATCATAACATTTCATTTTTAGGTGATAAAAACTTTTGCAAAACATTTTCAAACAAAGGAATCTATGCCAGAAAATATGATTAGCAGACTGTGTGCTTCTAAAAATCTTTGTATGGCCAGTGAAACGGAGTTGCAGGTTAAAATTTTTATTTTATAAAAAAAAGTTTCAGCGTATCTTTTTAGGTATTTTATTCCGCCTTGGATCAAAGATATCATGAATCACCTGAAAAACAAAAAAAAAATACTACGGAAACATTAAAAGAAGTTCAAGAGCAATTTTATTCTTTGCCTTATGTAGAAAACACTGTAATTTTCCTTTTCTTTTCTTAATTAAACAAGTAAACATATTTTTTTATTTTTATATAGGCTTGGCAATTAAGATTTTCGCATTTAGTGGGTTACGGAGCAAAGTATTATTCATATTTACTTTCACGAGCAGTAGCATCGTGGATTTGGCAAACATATTTTGCACAAGATCCATTTAGTCGAGATGCAGGGGAAAAATATAGAAGAGAATGTTTATCTTACGGTGGTGGTATTCCAAGTAGGCAATTAATTGAACAATTTTTACAAAAAGAAATAACACCTAAAAATTTATCACAAAGTTTAATCAGAGAAATAGACAATAACAATGAATATATAGAAAAAATGGCAAAAGAGCTTAAAGTTGTATTAGATTAATTTAATTTATCATTTTATATTGTATTTGCTTTTTAATTTCTTTTTCTGTTCACTTAAAATTTTCTGAAGGACGTTTTATTATAAATAAATTTATAATTGTTATTAAAGAAAAAAAAATGTTTTATATATTTAAATATAACATACTTCTATTAAGGAAATTTTGTTTAAATTCTTAATAATTGCTATTTTAAGCTAATTTTTAAAAAATAAATGTTTACTTTATTTTTTATTTAATTATTTTTTGCTTCCATAAAACAAAATTCGTATTTTTTCGAACAATGTTTAATTTGAATTTTTATTACAGCTTTGTTTTTAAAATTTTTTGAAGCGTTCTCTTTAAAAAATATTTTTCATATAATTTTATGTACGTAGATTCTTATGCAACATAATTATATTGATTTTGATTATCCTTATCTCTTTCCATATAGTCTCGGTCAATTAGAGACTCGATTCTTTTCTTGAGATCTGCCGGCTAAAAATAAAAAGCAATATGTAAAATAAATTAAATTGTAATCAGCGCTTTACTTACTTTAACAGGAAAAGTTAATTGATTATAAAGCTCACTAATAAGTAAATTGTGACTTAAAGTTTTTCGCATTTTCATTATTCTTACTATAGCTGCATCAATTTGATATTGTCTATCTTGATAAACTCGTTCTTCTGTTGCCTTTTGTTCTTCAGTCTTTTATAAAAAATTAAAAAAAAAATAACGAAACTAAAAAAAAAAATTGTATTAATATTACCGTTTCTTTCATTTGAATTTGGTTAATTTTTATTCTAAAAAGTTTATTTGTAAATTCATTATTAAACTGAAACTGATCTTTATCTTCAACTTCACGGCTTTTAGGTATTTTCTTAATTACACGTGCCTTTCCACAAGCTAATGATTGTAAAGTACGTCTTAATTCGCCATCCTTTAAAATATTTTAGATTTATAAAATGATATATAATTATTAATATTTTTACCTCTATGTTGCACGCCGATTTAATTTCTTCAAAACTTAAAAGAGTCTTATCGTTGAATAAAAGTAGAACTAAAGCTTGAAATAAAGATACTTGAAAATCTTTTGGACCCTACAATTAAAAAAAAAAAAATAATTTTTGTTTAAATTTAATTATAAAAAATCTAACATGTAAAAATTGAGCTTTTAAAACGCAATGTCCTAAAGTTGGTTGCCATTGTAATTTTCGCCCGCTATGTTTTAATAAATAAAATGTTTGGAAAACTGTTTGTAATTTTACAAGTTGTGGAGGCATTGTAACTTCCATTAAAGGATATGTTGGCCAATATCCCATTGTTAAAATATTTACTGTCAAATCTATTGTAGTTAATTTTTTATCCATATTGGAAACATATTGTTTGAATGCAATATTTATGTCTTTACTGAGCTCCATATCTTTAAACATTCCTTCCAATTTTGATGTAAAACCACCACCGCATTCTTGTTTCAATTTAGAAAGCATACTTTTTTCAGCATCAACAGAAGCAGATTTACCTACCAGCAATCGTTTTGCTAAATCCTGAAATGCAAATTTAGCTACCTTTAAATTCTTTTTAAAAAAAATTAAAAAAGTTTAAAACCTTTTTATAAAAAGCTTCAAATACGTCTTTGCCATGAATAAATCGAAATAGGACCATAATTTTATCCAATATTTGTTCGAGTTCTTCCTCTGTAGCTTCTTTGTTACCAGCTCTTAATTTCATATCCACATATTTAGCTAAAATTATATTATTTAAATTATATAAACAAAATCTAGTTTATATTTTTTACCAATTAGTTCTGCTGGTTTATTAGCTCTTTGATTGATAAAATATTCAAAAGCTTCACGTAAAGAATTTAAGAATTTTTCATTATGCTCAAAACAAGAGTGAACTATAACATCCATTTTATCTTTAAAATCTAATAAGTCTTGGACCATATTTTTATCCTTTTCTGGATCGATTACTATAGTGCGACCCTTTTTCTACATTCAAAAAATTATTTTTAAAATATTTATATTTTTATATATTTAGCAATTTAAATACTATTATATATTAAAATATAAATGTATACAAACACAAAAGAAATAATCATATAATTAATAATGCAAACTCACTTTTATGTAACCATTAAAATTTCCACATAATTCGGTGGTCCCATTTTTTATTCTACTAAATAAATTGTAGAGGAGTTGTAAGTCTTGTAAACGATTTTCTTCAAGTAAATTATCTAAACCCTTTTGTAATATTGCCGTTGAATGTTCGGCTAAAAGCTCTTTTTCAACTGTATATATTAATGGATATTTTGTACTTGAATCTAAGTAATATAATAAACGTTCATTTTCCTCAGCAAGGCGTTTATCAACATGTTTTAAATATTCAGGGACTTCCAGTTCTTGCATTTTTCGTTGTCCCTCAGCTTGATATAATTGTTTAGTGGCGACCAAAAATTTTTCTTCAAACGCTGATTGATATATTTGTAAATCGCATAACATACGTAACAAACTTTTCAATAGAGCTCTATCAACTGCATCACCATTACGTTCCTTTTCAATTAGCAATAAAAGTCCTTCAACAGTTCTTTTTTGAACTAGAATATTCAATGCAATATGTGTTCTAAAGAGGTCCAGCCCCATATCCCTGTTAAAATTATATAAATTTTGAGTTTTTAAAATTAATTAATCTTATGCATTGTTTTACCAGATTGAATGAACCGTTGGATTTTGTAAAACATAAGTTCTATCAAGATACAAAAATATACTTCTCATCATTATCATCTGTTGACAAAATGATTGCCACCATCCATTTATTTTTTTCAAAAAAACCTAGCGACAAATAAATTACTATTTAACAAATTGTTGATATAATGAAAAAGACAAGAAAAAGCAAAATTTTCTTTAACATACCAACTTGTCCATACTTTCACTTGTAGTAAAAGGTTCAATATTTGATTTGACATGACTTTCTGTTAAGGCAGCCAATTTTGAATATAATTGAGCATCCATTTTATGACTACACATGTTTTCAACTGCTTGATATAATTCTTCTAATGAATAGGCTATTGGTTTCGATGTTTGAATGGCTACTACAGCTTCTTGCAGTTTTTCCCATGTTTTTTCAGAGTAATTATCAGGAAGGGTAGGTTTACCTAAAAATTTTAAATTATTAACAAAATTATTAATTTAACATTTGTTTTTGTAAAGAATTTACTTTTAAAATTTTTTATCACTATTTTTTTAACATCACCAGGTTTAGATGATATATTTTGAGAAACCTTTGTTAATAAAGTTCCCTGGTCACCATGATGAGAATTTACCATTGAAAAGTTTGGTTTTCTATCGCAATTAGGTGTTCCAAAAGGCATTTGAGAATTATTTAAATTACTGTTAGTACGATTAAAAAATTTGTTTCCTTCTTTTTTATTTATTATATTATTTCCAATGTCATCTAGTGAGACCCTAATTTTTTTCGACATAGTCTAAAAAAATCACAATGAAAAATTCGCACTATTTTTATATTTTTATGTTTTGTATTTTTCTTTTTCTTCTTTTTTGTTAATTATTTTCAACCTTAATAATTTAATAGAAACATAGGTATAATTATTTATATATGTAATGTTTTTAAATAATTAAGAAAAAGCACTGTATTGCCCGAAAATTGTTTAAAATAGCTTTAAATGTGCAAAAACGCAACTTTTTTATTCGATTATGACAATAGTGTTGACACACATAGCTCTCTTGCTTAATGCAGCTGCTTTAAATGTTTTGTCCTAGTAATTTCGGAACGTTTTCCTTACGGACCAATTAATAATTATATACTTTGTGTATTAAACTGAAAGCTTCATCTTGTGAAACTTTAAAAAAAATACTAAAGAGTATAAATAAATTTATATTTTTAAATTACTTTCAATATTTATTAATTAAAAGTCCTTTAAAAATTCTTTACTTTAGCTCTGCGTTTTTGACTTTTCTGAAAGCAAAGCGGTGGCTAATTGTCAAAATTGACAATTGGGACAAAAAATGTAAAAAGAATTACCAACCTTTCAAAATAATATTGACTCAAGTATTTCAAAAAATAAGTTAAATTTGAAGTTATTTTAACAAAAGCAATTTAATTGCATTTAATAACTGCCACACGTACGTGGGGATTTTTAAACCAGAAGTCTAGTGTCTAGTTAAGATTTTGGTTCCGACTTTTAAAACAACATAATGTAAAACTGGGAAAATAATTTAAATTAGTTGTTCTTTTGCACGTAAGGGGAAGATCTAATTTCTCACCACAAGCCACACCTGATTCCTTCGGGCTTCGACCAGTTGTGTTTATTTTACCGCTTCTCAATCAAACATATTTAAATGTTTATTTTTCTTTTGTGCAAGTGAATTAATATCTGTATAACTTTTATATAATAATGAACTACATACATATATTTGATTCCACAATTAAAATTAAAACTACTAAATTTTTTTAATTTTAATAAAAAAAAAAAAAAGTATATTTGAATCTATGTTATTAAGCATCTGCCACAGTGTATATCCCAGACTTATGGATTATGTTTCTGGGTTTATTTTATGTCGAAAATGAATACCAGAAATATCCAGAAATGTACCGTTGCAGAATGGCCGCCATTCTGAAATTTGAAATTTTATCAAAGGTAAATCACTAAAATTGAAATTTATTCAATCCGAAAAAATTCGGCAAAATCAACCACTTTCATTTCAACCACGATCGATAAACTATTCCAAATAAACTGCAAATAAATTTTTTAAACAAATAAAATAAAGTTACTAAATTTGCTGAAAGGGCACCCGGTAAACATTGATGAGAATTTTAGATTTCTTTGAGGAAGAACCGATATTCGGTATAAAACACGCTGCTTTTCGATTGGATGTTAGCAATTGTGATTGGATTGAAATTTGGATGTTAGCAGCAGTTAATACATTACAGCACTATGTTCATTACAGCACGATGGATTGGAAGCAATGGGCCAATATTATGGCCACCAAGATCTCTTGACACTATTAGCTTTCTACGTATAGAGATTTCTGAAAGAAAATGTGTAAGAAATAGCAATGGAAAAAAGGTAGCAATATAAAGTTCGTATGGAAAAACTTATATAAAAATAAAGCTGAATTTAAAATTTTTAACATGGTTGGTGTTGTAACTCAGTGACTTTGACTTCATCAATAACTTTATTGCAAAATTAAAATCACATGTCATTTATTAATCCTAGTACTTTTAAATTTAACTAAACAATTTTTCCAATACTTTTTAGCACATTTCCAAACAAATTTTTAAATAAAAAATTTTAACCATGGGTAGGTCTCATAAAAAAATTAATGTTGTAGAATAACTTTTTCATTTAGCCCCATCACGGAGCTGCAGCGCCCCAAACTTTGAAAGTCCTATTTTTAAATGCGTATATCTCATGTTCTGCTTAACATTTTTCCAATATGAAAACGCCATTCGACAACAATTTTTTTTACCTTTGTAAATCAATATCAAAATTATACAAATTTTTTAAAATTTAGTATTTCAATTTACCGTTATATGAAAACCAAATTTTGCATGATTTTTCTACCTTCATAACTCCGGCACGCTTTTAGATAGGGACTTGAAATTTTGAGGTAAGAAAGAACTTTTAGAATTAATGATAAATTTTTTTAGAGCTATTAGGGCTCAAAAATTGAAATTTTTTTAGACACCTGTATAAATTTTTCTTGGGCAAAACAAAAATTAAAGCTTCAGTAATATATTTTTACGTGTGTTAACGGTTTTTGTTACTTATATAGGGTTCCGGACTTACAGTGCCTCAAAATTATAAAAGAGTCTTATTTTTTTGTCCTACATTTTTTTTATGAAATTTTCAAATTTTGGTGGAAGTCACAATTCTAAACAGTTTGTACTATATTTTGGAAATATGCACTTTTAAAAATCGTTGGTTTACATTCTACCTTTTTATTATTACCTTGTGACCATACATTTGAAAGTTCAATAAAGCGTACACTAACGATTGCAGGAAAAAAAATTTCAGCTAATTATGTAAGTACTCCAAATAAGCAATAATATAAAAATTAAGAGAAAAATTAGGTTTTCGTAAAACTTGTTTAAATCTTTTAAGATTTTTTTCACTTCAAACATTTATTTCCGAAGAAACTTGGGTCGACTAGACTGTAAGATATCCGATATATTATATATTGGTTGAATGCGATATCTTATTTTGCCTCAAATAACAATTGAAACAAATTTAAATTTTAACATCTAAATTATATTTCATGTTAAAAATGCTAGAAATATAAGAATCTGTTTTTTTTTTTACTAGAAGAATAAAAACAAAAATTATAGAATTACAATTAATACATACTTTTGTACAACATTCGTTTTTAAAATCGACATTTTATACTTCTTGTCGACTATCATATTTATTTAAAAATCTACAAAACACTTTTTATAGCACCTGAATTTAATTTTTATGTTTAAATTCATTTATAATTTTGGAAAATTTGTATGTAAGTGATGTGAATTGACATGACTATCAACATCAAAAGATTTAAGAATTTGTTTACAAATACAGCACATTTCCAGCTTTTGATGAGAGCTTAAATTTTTTGATTTTTTCTTCAAATATTGTTGATATTCTAAATATAGATCCTGAAAAAAAGTTTTGATTAAAATGCAACAAATAATTTTGTTTTTGATTTGAAACCTGTTGTTTACTGATATCAGGTAAAAGTGCCAACAATTCAGGAAATATATCATCGAATCTATCTTTCAATGCAACTCGGCACTCTTCAAAATATGCGGGAGCATTATAGGTTCCTTGTCGGAACTGGCTAGATATATTACGAAATTTGTTAAATGCTTCAGGAGTTTGTAAGGCTTGTTGAAAATGGAACGGTAATTCCTAATTCAAATGTAATTCAAATTAGTTATTTATAACTAATATTATTTATTATTCTTACCTTATTTCTTGCATCTGCATTAGGTGGAGCTGTATATACATTGTCAGGAATTATATTATAACTTTCTCCCAGAGAAGTTGTAAAAGTTAAAGAATTTTGTGGTTTGCCCACTGAATTAAGTGTAATGCTATTGAAACCTGGAGGAGGTTTAATTACCTTAAGTTTTTCTGAATCATTTGTTATATTTTTTAGTGATTGATTACTTAAATTAGGAAAATTAGCTAAACCATTTACTATTTTTACATCTGTATTAAGTTTTTCATTAAATTTTGAATTATCGTTATTATTTGATTTTTTTAAACTTGAGTCGGAATTTTTCTTATCGAAATTTTTACCAAATTTAGAATCATTCCCTTTTTTTAATTCATTATTTTTATTATTTTTCTTTTTATTATTGTTGTTGTCTTCACCATTACAGTTGTCTGTTTCTCGTTTTTTTACACTTTCTGTTTTCTTTGGCAGTATTGGCGGTGGAGCAATTTTAGATTTTCGACTTTCTTGAAGTTTCTGCGTTTTACCCCAATTTTGTTGGTGATTACTATCAATTGGTTTAGAAAAAAGTGCTGGAAAATCAAGTTTAGTTAATTTTATTTCATGATTTTCATTATTATTTTTCAATTTGGTGTTATTTTCCTGCATAGTTTGGATTTTTAAATTAGAATTCGGATTAACGACGGAAACATAATTATCTACAAGTTGACGATGTTTTGCTGATATCACTCCGCTTAAATTATTTATTTCTGGGCTAAACACCATATCTTCATTATCAAGTCTGTTTTGATATTGCTTTGAATGACTAGGCAAAGCTGGAAAATCCTTTTTATTTGTAAGATTTTTGGAAACTGAAGAACTAGGTCTATTGGAAACATGTATTACCATTCCATTTGTGTCTGTTTTATTCTGAGCAGATTTAATGCCACCTTTTACGATTGCACTTGCAGGTGTTTGATTATTATTAGGTTTAGCAACTAGGAAAAAAGTATATGTAGTTTAAATTAATTTACATTAATATTTTGTTTAATAAAACCTGATTCGCCTGTAGGAGGACCCAGAGCTGGAAAGTTTTCTTTAGTTCTGGCAAGCCCACCTGGGCCTGATTTTCGAATATTTGCCATGTTAGGACGCAGTAAAGATGATATTGCAGTATTTCCTGAAGCTCCTCTTAACGAAGGAAATTCCTCCTCATTTAAAGGAGCGATAGGTATTTGACGAGATTGTGTGCATTGTTGATTTTCACTGTTTTCATTGGAATCTGATCTTCTATTAGTTTTTTCAAATAAATACAACAAATGATTAAAAAATATTTGTGAAAACAAATCATTAAAAAATACCTTATATGCAAATTAGCTCCAGGCTGATTGTCTTGTTGGGAATGTGAAGATCTTCCTCGATGACCCAGTCTAATTTCTAATTGAAGAGTCCTTGCATGTTTCGCTTGTTGTTTGTTCAAAGATTTTCCATGAACACTCGCAAAATGGGCTTTCAAATCTATATCAGATCTAAATACAGCTGTGAATTGTTCTCGGACACAGTCACCCTCTTCACAAAGAAAATGTTCTGAAAATAAAATATTTTACATTAAGTGCATATCGAAAATTATATTATTTAAAATTTTGCATGTGTTACCATTACGAAAATGTTCACGTAATGACTCATAATCAGCATAAAATTCATTTGATCCGTCAGCATCACAAAAGTGACAAAAATAATGCTCTTTTCTTAAATGCCTAAACAATTCATCACGATCTAAGAACCTACAATCACAATACTGGCATAAAGGATGTCCTCTATGTGATGTGTTATCAACATCTCCCTTCCGCCTGTGCATTGCAAGATCATGTCTGTTATAACATCTTCTTTCAAAAGTAAATATTTTCAAATGTTCAATACAAATATCACAGTAAAAGTGCTCATGTTCTTTGCGTACATGATTTTTTAAAGCTTCAAAACTGTGAAAGGGGGGACCTCCGCACCTGAAAATCAGTATTATTAATGTTTTATACTTTATTATTAGTTACAATTTTATACATTGGGCATGGATGATCAAGTAAAGTGTAAAATGCGTTCTGAATTTTTGAATTTTCAAATGCAATTTTATATTTCTTATTATAATGTTCCGTTCGAGTTGCTTCCAGCTCACGATATTTTAATATTTTATTAGTAAATATTACCTGAAAATAATATATTTATTTATAATAGCAAATGTAATTAGCGGACCTTTAATTTTACCTTAGAAAGAGATTTTCTACATATAGGGCATTCATTTTGCTGACATAGAACTCGCATTCTTGTACTGCATTCCTAATTTGAAAAAAAAATTATGTGTATTATTTTTAAATAAATCTAAAATTTAAAGGGTTTACATAGCACACAGGATGATCACATTCCCCAATACTATAAATTTCTACATTTTTGAAACAAACAACACAAATATCAGTTTGATTATCATCAAAAGTTGTTTGATTATTATTGGATGTTTCTTCAGACATCTAAAAATAAAGATTATTTTAAAATGAGTAAAATGTAAAGATATATGTATTTTTAGATTAACTTAACATGTTAAAGATAATACTTTAATAGTGATAAGAAATTTTTAATCACATATGTATATGTTTTTAAGAAAAATTCTAAATCCAATATTAATTTTTCAACAATTAAAAATTAGTAACAACACTTTTAGTAATGAATAAGATAACTAACTACATAGTATATACTAAGTTTGCATTCTTAATAGACTATGGCAAATATAGTACTACGTATATGACATACACATAGGTAATTCTAATTACATATATGAATAATTTTCAATGTCAATGTTAAATATAGATAAACCAATTTTATTTCAATATAGTTCAAGTTTTTAAATTTAATTATTTTTTTTTAAATTGTTTTTGACATTATTAATACAACATCGAACATATGTGAACTTCTTGCTCCCACATTTAAAACGAGTATTAACAATTTTCAAGACTTAAATAGAATGTTAAGTTTATTTTAGTTATTTTTCACAATCCTTATAATTAACTGTATTAAATACGTTATAGCAAAGAAATGAACAAAACTTACATTTCAAAAATTTTGCTTTTTAAATTTATCCAAGCAAATAAATTACAAAAATCTGTAAAATTAGCACAGTGGCTTAAAATTTGGAAAGTCAAATTTTTGACTGATAATACTTTTAATTAGCCACTTTTATTAAATTTATTAATCCAATTAAAATCCTCATTGTCTGTCGTTTCACAAAGTAATCTTTGTGGAAATTTTATGGAGCAAGAATAATTAGAAAAGTAATACCATGCATGCATAAACTCATAAGTAATAATAACGGTATTTTATTACATTTTTTTAATATTTTTTAACCCTATTAACAGAATGAAAAACAAATTTTACTGTATTTTCAACAAAAAAAAAATTGTATGGCGTACAACTTTTGTACGCTAATCTCATCTTACTCCGATATGTCTCGTATAACGATACAAGTTTTATCTTAATCGTAAACTTTTTCAATTTGCAATAAAATACATAAATACATACATATATATACTTTTTTTCATTGGAATAAAACTATTTTAATTTCAAATTAAACTACATATATTTCATTTTTTCAATTTATTTAATAAAACCATTTTCATATATAAAATACATATAATAAAACTATTGAATATTTATTTATCTAAAAATGTAAGTATTTGTAAATATATAAATTGATTTTGAATAAATAAATAGTTTAGTTGAAAAAAAATAGTTTAATTTGAAGTGAAAAAATGATTTTATTTGAAGAAAAAAATAGTTTAAAATTATTTGAAAATAGTTTTATTTGAATGAAAAAAAGTATATATATAATTATTATTGAACTCATTCTTAACAAAAAAAACTTATTTTTCAAAAAACGTTTACGCTTCAATATTTGCAAAATCATAATTTTTATGTTGTCTTTAGCATTTTATTTTTACTTATAATTTAATTTTTTTTTAATTTAAAGGTCTTTTGTTGTATTATTTGAAATGTTAAAAATAATTTTAAAATAATTGACAATTCATATGAGCAGATACACCTATACACCAAGTACTGATAGTATTTATTGGGAGAAATAAAAATCAGAAAGTGATTTTTAAATGAATTAAATATGTAATGACAAATGACGTACCAATGAGTGAATATAAAAAAATTATTTAACAAGCGAATAAACGTAAAAATGATTTTTTTTATAAATATATAAAGTGACAACAGAAAAAAAATAAATTAATTGTGCATGAAGTTTAAAATTAGTTTTAAAATTTATAACACTTTAAATTCCAAAAGGGTGATTCACAATACTCAATCATAAATACCTAAGGAGTGACCAAAGTGACAGTTTGACGCTTAAATTTTTTTTGTAGCTTTCACAAAAAAGAAAAATTATTTTGAAAAATGAAAAATGTATAAACATTGATTTTTATTAACTAAAGGTAGTAAAAGAAAAAATTGGAACCGTATTTAAGTTTGTTGGTAAAGTTGGTGTTTTAAAACGAAAATGCCTGGTTTAATAGGAATTTCGGACTTCGTTGAAGAAACTAGAGAAGATTACAACTCTCCAACGACTTCAACTTTTGTATCTAGAATGCCACAATGTCGTCAAACAATCAATACATTAGAAGATGTAAGTCAAAATATATATAAAAAAATAATAGTTTTATAGTTAGAACATTCTGATATCCTAAATTTACAATTAAAATTTGAAAACATTAATGCGCTATAAACTTCTACTAGTATATCACAGAAAAATATGATATAGATTATAAAACGATAATTGTATTCCAGATTTGTAAACAAGTGATCAAAATATTTATTCAATATGCAGGGCATACAATCCGAAAGTAATTTTTATATTTTGCTTAAAAATGACAACCTGTTTTATGTTTTTAGAAAATTTTCCAACTTGTTCCGAATTTTAATAAAAAATCATATTTTTAATTAAATTAAAAGTGTACTTTTTTGTATTTAATATTTTTCTAGATCTTTAGTATACATATATTCAAAATTTTATCAACAATAAAATTTTTAGGATTACAAAATTTGTATTATAATTTCTACATTAATTTTTTTAGTCAAAAACTAATTTGTCAAATGAACATATACATTCTTTTATAACAAATAAATGTTATTAAAAATTATTCCCTAATAAAATATTAAACAAATTTTTTTCTATTTTAGAGACTAGAATCAGATAGGGAAGGATTAACTAAACTTAAAAAAGCTATCAAAGCAGTGCATCATTCCGGAAACAGTAAACTATTCTAAAATGAAAATATATTTCGTTTTAAGTATTTTTTTTGTAGCTCATGTTGACAATGAAATGTGCTTAGTTCGAGCTTTAGAAAGACTAGGAAGTATAGCATTGAGTCAAGAAGAACCTGACATAGGAGCCGCATTTTTAAAATTTTCAGTTGTTACAAAAGAATTAAGTGCACTGATGAAAACTTTGGTAATATTAACCAAAGAAGTTAAAATTTATTTTTAAAGGTTTTTAAATTTTAGATGCAAAATATAAATAATATAGTTATGTTTCCTGTTGATACAATATTGAAATCAGAGTTACGAGGTGTTAAAGGTGAAATGAAAAGACCATTTGATAAGGCAGCCAAAGATTATGAATCTAAATTTATGAAGATAGAAAAAGAAAAAAAGGCACAGGCGAAAGAAGTTGGAATGGTTCGAACTGAGATAAACCCTGCTGAAATTGCTGAAGAAATGGAGAAAGAAAGGAGAATTTATCAATTACAGACATGTGAAGTATATTAATTTTAATTTGTAATAAAGTGATAAAATGTTTACCAAATGTTTTTTGTCTAGTATTTAATAAAATACAAAGAGGTAAAAACTAAAACTGGAATCGAATTATTGCAGCATTTTATTGAATATTATCATGCACTAAATAAGTAAATAATTTATTTCATATAAAATATTTTACATTACTTTATTTTAAAAATCTTGCTATAGTTATTTCAAAGATGGGCTTAAAACGATAGCTCACTTTGGAACATATATTGATGATCTGAGTGTAAAGTTACAATCAATAAAACAAAATCAAGATGATGATAAGAAAAAACTTTTAGAGCTTAAAACATTACTAAGGAGTACACCAGATTTCGATCGCGTAGAAAATGTTGTAACAGAAAAAGGAACTGCCTATTCTTTACATCAATTACAAGGTGATAAACTACATGGTATAACTAGATCTGGTCATTTATTAAAAAAAAGTGAGGGAAAAGTTAGAAGAGTGTGGCAAAAAAGGAGATGTCGTGTAACAGCCGACGGATTTTTAGATATTTGTCACGCAGATGAAACAAAACCTCCTACACGTGTAAATTTATTAACATGCCAAATAAAACCAGTACCAGATGATAAAAGGGGATTCGATTTGATTAGCTGTAAGTTAATATTTCAATACCTTAAGGATTTTATAAAAATATTTTTAAATATGATATTATTTAGACAACCGTCCATACCATTTTCAAGCAGAAGATGAAGCAGATCAGAAAGCATGGATGGCTGTGTTAATAAATTGTAAAGAAAAAGCTTTAACTAAAGCATTCCAACACGCAAACCCGCAAATGTCACCAAGTTTGGTAGAATTACAAAAAACAGTTATAAGGTATTTAAATTATTATTTATTAAATTAAAAAGTATTATTTTAATTTATATATATTATATACCAGATATGTTCAAAATCTTCCTGGGAATGATAAATGCTGTGATTGTGGTTCTAAGAATGATGTGACATGGATAAGTTTAAATTTTGGTATTCTTGTTTGTATTCAATGTTCTGGAGTTCATCGTGATTTAGGAGTTCACCATTCACGTATACAAAGTTTAACTTTGGACAATTTGACGACGGCAAATTTATTAATTGCTAGAGCAATGGGAAATCATTCATTAAATGAGATTATGGAAGCTACATTAGGCAAAATAAAATTAAGACCAGATAGTTCTATGTATTTTTATTTTATAACGAACTGGAAGATTAATGCATTCTAATAACATTTGATATTATTTGTTTTAGGGAAGAACGATATGACTTCATACGAGCTAAATATGTTGCGAAACGATACGTTATGAGAACTTGTGCTGACGACAACGATTTAAGATGTGATTTGGAGCAAGCTGTTATTAATGCGGACTTAAGTCAATTATTACAAGTTTGGGCCGAAGGAGCTGATTTAACTTGTATGTTACCTTCTTCAGATTCTGGAGAAACAGCATTGCATTTAGCCATTTTGCGGGAAGTTGGTTCAACTTTACATATTGTTGATTTTTTAATACAAAACATGCCAGCACAAGGTCTAAATAAAGTTACAAATCCTCCTGGTCCTTTAGATGTTACAGGAAAAAATACGGCCATGCATTTGTGTGCGTTACACGATAGAAGAGAGTGTTTAAAACTTCTGCTACGTTCTGGTGCAGATTACGAAATTAAAAATAGTCACAACAAAACTCCATTAGAAATTGCCAAAGAAGTAGGAAATAACGCTTGCGTTGAATTAGTAAGATCAACAAAAGGATTTTTTTTTGTATTTAAAATTAAAAATTACATATATATATATTTGTTTAGATTGAATGCGCTACAAGGCGAGAGAAAAGTGCTTTTGATCATATTAATACTGATTGGAACCTACCAAATGATGATGGATCCACAGATTTTTCTGATGATGATACAGTAGTAGATGAAAAAGTAATATACGCTATAAAGGAACAATTATGTGTTTTAAATAAATGTATTCTTATTTTGGTAGAAATCAAGATCTCGTCCACCCAGTTTTGCTGGCGGCGATTCACCAATATTACGTTCACGCTCATCAACATGTGATTCAATTCAAAGTGGTTCTAGTCCAAGTTCAAGTTGTCCGTCAAGTCGTCATTTCAACTTAACTTCAAATATGCCATATAACATTCAAAGCGGTACTAGTCCTAAACAACATATGTCTATGGGTCAGTATGTTACTGGTGGAAGTGGAAGTAGTCCTAGTTCGGCTTCAGGAAGTATAAAATTAATTTCTGCAGGATCTTTAAATCAAGGTGCTAGAAAATCAACGTCTACTGGTAAGAAAACCAATTCTACTGATTATTTTACATCTAATTTATTATATATTGCTTTCAGCCAATATGAATTCTTTGAAGAAACGAACAGCACCAGCCCCACCATCAAGTAATACAATTATCTATGGCACATTGCCACATGCTCCAAGAAATTCACAAAATTTTGATAATAATGATCTACGAACAAGTAATCATAAAAATCAAACTGAAACTTATAGTACATTACCTCATTTAAGAACTTTTGAATCATCATCACGTAATAGTGTAGGAGGCGGTATTAACAATTCAGCTTATTATTGTGATAATAAATCATTTGAAAGATTCGATCCTTTACTAATAGCTAATCAACAAATTAAATATGATAAACCAGAAACAATTTTACCAATGACAACTTTTGGGCATAAAAGATCTCCAAGTGGTGAATCTTTAAATCGAAATATACATTTAGCTGGTGCTAAGCTGGTTTTACCCCCTGCTGGCGAAATACCCAATTTAAAGCCTGTCGATAAAACTTTACCAAGACCAAAAATACCGCCACCTGGTCCTCCGCCAGGTATGAACACTTTATTACTTACACATTATTTTAAAAATATTTATTATATTTTTTTTAGAAAAAGAAATTACAAATGCACAATCAAATGAAAGTATTAGTTCTTTAGAAGAAGGACCCATAGCACCACCGAGAAAGGTTTATATAATATAACTATGTATTTTAAAAAAATTTAAAAAGTTTATTTCTATATTTCTCAGATCAATATTTTTTTTTCTAAATATGATTAGGCAAAAAAAAATTAAATTATAAGTAATAACAACTAATTATTGTTAATATTGATCATTATTTTAAAAAATATATTTAAAAAAAAAATATTTTTTAATGAACATTTAATATTTACAGCGTAAAATAGAACGATTACTGAAGTCTTTGATAACTAAAAATATGGTAGTTAATTTTTCTCCTGTTTTTCGTTTTCTTTGTGTGTTTTAATTTTTAACTTCTAATCAGTTATAGTACCATTAACTTTCATTAGCTAGCAAATGTGCTAGTTATTTTTGTAACAACAAATGTTTGTTTTGACTACAAGCGTAACTAAACGTTATTTTTTTTTTATGTTATGTTCTTAATTGTTATTTTGACTAAATTAATGGAAATCAAATATATTTTATGATGATTTTTAATAACTAAAAAATATTGATTTTAATTTAATACAACATAACATTTTTACAATAACTAGAAAACTTTATTTTTTGATTTTTTAATTTGATTTTTTTTTTTAAATCATAAATTTCATAAATTAACAATAATAATTTCCATTTAACAATTTGTAATATATATTTTATGGAAACAAAGTTAATATGTATCTAATATGCATGCATATATTTTTTTTTTAGTTATTAAATCAATCAGCAAATTATTCGGATTATGAAACCTGGAATGTTGATAGTAATTCTTCAAATCCATTAGATATTTCGGTTGAGTCAAATGC
Source organism: Poecilobothrus nobilitatus (assembly GCA_947095535.1). Lineage (NCBI taxonomy): Eukaryota > Metazoa > Arthropoda > Insecta > Diptera > Dolichopodidae > Poecilobothrus > Poecilobothrus nobilitatus. The sequence continues at coordinate 161,489,650 of OX352773.1, forward strand.
TTCATCTGATGAAATATTAAATACCAAAGTCAAACCATATAGCAATTTTGTAAGTTTTTATTCATCAAAATTTTTTTCTTCAAAAATTTATTTGAGATTAATTCTAAATTATTTAGTCTGGATTGCGAAGATGTAGGGCATTATATGATTGTAATGCTGATAACGATGATGAATTAGAATTTAAGGAAGGTGAAATATTAATAGTTTTAAACGAAAGAACCGATGACGAAAATTGGATGGAAGGTGTTATAGAAGGTAGTCCACATCGTCGTGGAATGTTTCCCGTCAGTTTTGTTCACATGCTTCCTGATTAAATTTATTATATATATAAATATATTTTTTTCTTGTGAAAATTTATACATAATTAATTTATATGTAAATTTTTATTTTTAAATAGTATTTTTTTTTTTATGTGTAAAGTGTTTCATATTTATTTTTTAAAATATAATATAAAAAAAATTACGATTCATAGAAATAATTATTATATACAAATCCCAAAATAGATATCTATATAATTAATCTGAAAACAATATTCTTAACCAAAAAAATGTTTCTTGAAGTACATATAAATAAGAAAAGGCTCAAAACTAAAATTAAAAATTTCTAATATATATATATATATATATATATATTAATTGTGTATATACAATATAAATATAAAATATATAATATATATATATTAATTGTCTTTACTCGTTTTTATGCTAGAAAAACCAGTAAGGAAGAAAATAAAACGAAGTGAAAAAATAAATGTATCTAAAGTTGTTTAATAACTCTTATTATTATTATAAGAGCATTAATGAAATCAATTTAAAGATATCGTTAGATAATATATTGATATCGTTTTTACCTGTTTTGTTTTTAATTTCAATAATATAAAAACTTAATGAGAAGTATTCAAATGTTTCAAGCTCATAGGTTCAATTTGAGTACAAAGATATAAAGTCATTTTTATCACATAAATAATTTGTTTAGACAAAATTTAATTTAATTTGATAATTATGGGGTATAAATAATTTAATTTATTAAAAAAATATTGTGTTCTCCGCTAACTTTTAAAGGAAGATAATTAAAAATAATTTAATTACCCTCAAATAGGAAATAAAAAAATAGTAATAAAAATTAGAACGATTAAAAAATAAATTAATATCTGAGAAATTTAAAAGAAATTTAACCAAATTTTTGTAATTAAAAATTTTATTTTCATTTTAATGTTTTTATTTTAATACAATAATTTGGTACAAAAGTTTTTTTAGCTCTCAAATATAAAATATATAGAATCAAATAAATAAATTATCTATGTGATTATTTTTTATAGGATTTTTCTTCTTTTTTTTTCAAAAGTAAATTGACAACTAACTTATTTGTTTATTTATATAATATTTAATTTAAATAAAAAATAAATTTCAAAGCGTCCATATTTGTAAAAAAAATTTTCATAATTTAATTTTTTAAAATGCGATTGTACTTGAGTTTGTTAAAAAATAAAAATTCTAATTCGTAACTTTTTATTTTAATAATGTAAAAATATAAAGAGATTATTAAAAAAACTGTTTGTCGTCATATTAATATTAACACATCCATGTTAATGTTAAATAAGAAAAAAAAAAAATTAATAAATGAAAGTACATTCAAAATATTGTTAAAATATTATAGAGGCCAAACTTTGCTTAGATTTCAATAAATAAAATACTTTATTGAAAAATTTTAATCGTTAAGAAATTACTAAATCAAATAAAATGAAAAAAAAGAAGTTATCTTTTAAAGAAAAAAAAAACAAATATTTATATACATATATATATATATATATATATATATATACATATATATTATAAAATAGAATATCTATGTATAAAAAGAAAACTATTACAATTTAAGAAAATATAAATGACAGTATTTAATTGAATTTTGTTTTATTATTCTTTGTTTATTTATTAACTTAAAATATTTATTTATTATATTTTATCAAATTAATTGTGGGTAAAGATTACTTTTAATATAAACTACATATTTAAAATAATTTAATATTTATTTTAAATATTTTAATATATATTTATTTAACAACTGTTTACATTTTTATTAACGTGATACGTGATACACTTAATATTTATATTACATATTAATATTATTAAAATATTATGTCAGTGTGTGAAAACTTTTTTATTTTTATTTAATATGACCACATTAAACATATTTATGTTATAAATAAATATATAAAAATATATTTTTATAAATACATAAAACCAAATACATACATTACATATATAACTCATAATTGCTGAATGACTTAAAACTAAAAAAAAAGTTTTATTTCTTTTTGTTTTTATTTGAACCCTGTTTTATGCTCATTGATCCATCTTTATTAAAGTTGATTTTTCCTTGTTGAGCCATTAATTCTACTTGAGCTTTTGTTACTTGAATTTTTTTTACTTGTATTTTTTTATTACCGTGATTAATCGTTTCAGATTTTTCTGTAATTTTTTTATTTCCTTCATCAGATTTATTTAATATTTTTTTCATTTTTGGACTATTTGACTCAGATTGATTTTTTTCTTTTTTTATAGTATCTGGTTCACGTATAATTGTTTCATCAATAACCTTAGCATTTTTTTTTTTAGAAATTGTTATTCCTTTTGGTATAGTTTGAACAATTGTTGATAGAAGAGATTGTTTCATTTTGGGTGTTGAAGTTTCGCTTGGTGATTTTTTAAATTTTTGTTTTAATAATTGTTCGGTGTCATATCTATCTTTTTTTAATATTTTTCTTGGTGGTGCTTCAAGTAACTCTTCGAAAAGAGCTGTTTCTTCTGCAGTAAAATCATCAAAATCTATATCATTAGGAGAACTATAACTACGGTCGTTTGTATCTTCAGTAATAGGTTCAAAGTTTTCTACATTTTTTTTCTTTCTTCCCCTACGCTTTTTGGTCGGTGTTGGAGAAGGTGAATTCTCCTGCATATCAATATTATTTTCTATAAAATTTAATGAAAGTTAATTGTTAAAATAAGATATAAATTCTTCGTATACCTTCTATAACGATTTCCTCTTTAATAAGGGTATCATCAAACTCTTCTATGATGAATTCCTGTATAATTTCGGCTTCATTAACCTCCTGGGATGTTGTTATTTCATGTTTTTTAGGATTAGTTTTATCATGTTCTTTATATACATCCATCTCTTCTACATGAACTTGAGTACAATGATTATCTAATTTTTCTTGGGTCATGAAACTAAAAAACATAATTGGATGTTGAATGAAGTAAAAAAAAATTTTATAAAAATAAAAAAAAAATTAAATACATTAAATCACAAAATTCGCAAGCATATTGTTCTCCCAATGCGTGCATTTTAATATGATCAGTTACAGAATCAATATCCTCGAATTGCTCCTTACAAATTGGACATAATAAAGTTTGTGTTGCATGTACTGCTGAATGATAAATTAAATTATCTCTTGATGTAAAAGTTTGATCACAATCATAACATTTAAATAATGCTCCAGACCCTTCTTTATGAGATCTGAAATGACGGCTTAAATGATGACTTAATAAAACTGTAAATAAAATATTTTTCTTTGGCAAGGTTTTCTATAATAAATTTTGTACTTACATGACTTAGAGCAAAATTTGCACGGATATGGTCTGGCTCCCGCATGAGCCGTCAAATGACGTGATAATTTACTTGGAGTTGGAAAACTTAAATTACACTAAAAGAAAATACATAATAAAATAAGGTATAATATGGATTAAAAGATACAAGATTTTTCTTACATATTGACAAGGAAAAGGTTGTTCTTTAACATGAAGAACTTCGTGCCTCTCCAAACCTTGTTTGAATGCGAAAGATTTGTTGCACAATTTACATGGAAAAGGTCTTTTTTTATTATGACGTATATGATGTTTTTGTAACTCTTCTTTTGAAATAAATGGTTTTTCACAATAAATACATAAAAATTTTGGAATATCTGTATGAATTCTTTCGTGGCGAAGTAAAAGGTTAGCTCTTGTAAAAGATTTTACGCAAACAACACATTTGTATGGTTTATCATCTAAAGAAAATTCGAAAATTATGATATAGATATATAATTATAAAAAATTTACTTTGATGAATAAGAGCATGTTTTCCTAAATCATATTTGGTAAAAAACTTTTTTTCACAACTATTGCACTGAAAATTTCTCTCGCGATTATGATTAACCATATGTATATCTAATAGTTGACGAAGAGGGAATGATCTTTCACAATGATTACATGGAAAAACATGAGTCTCTATAGGTTCTGCAGATTTTATTGGATCGATTTCTTCATAATTATCAGTATTGATTATTTCAGTAACCAATTCGATTGTTCCATCTTTGGAATGTTTAATAACTGGTTGTTTTAATACAGGTTCTCTAGCTTTAGCAGCATCCTTATTCAAAATTTTAATTGGATTTTTATTTAATATTTTCTGTTTAGGTGTATTTGAGGACTTGTCTTGAGGATTTGTTTCAGCAGGAATATTTTCTTCAATTTTTACGATGCCAGAATTGTTTTTGTTAATATTTTTAACATATAATTCTTCAGGCACTTGAGGATGTTCTATTTTATCTGGCCATTTCCCGGTTAACGGGAATTGCCTTAAAGCAGTATCAGCTTTCTTGCACTAAAATATAAAACTTTAAAATTTATCTTAATTATTATGACACCTACCATTTGTTTAAAACGATAACAATGATCCATTAACATTCTACATTCCTCACAAATTTCACTCGGCATTCCATCATTTGTAAAAACCTAAAACAAATATTGTCAACAAACAGTATTTTAGTATTACTATAATTAACCGGGTTTTTTGGCTTACCTCAATCGAAACACAAGCCATTACTTGAAGGGGAAGAGGAGCAGAATTTTTCAAACGATTTTCTCGTCTAAAAATTTTATAAATCTTTAAAATATATATAAATCTTATGGTATTACGATTACAAAACTCTTGTGTTTAATTGGTGTTATGATTGCAACAACAATACTTACGAATAAAGATTCGACAAAACTTTTTCATCTTGATTAAGACAAAATCTGCAAATTCTTTTATTTTTTAATTGAGTTTCTAAATCCGTCATATTTATTTGGAATAATATATATGTTTATTATGTATTAAATTTAAAAAAAAATATTAAAGATTTTAACTATTTATCAATGACACAATTAAATTTTCTAAATTTCTACAAGACTATTTCAGCTTGGGTTTTTTGTTAGTATACTTACAGCGCTCGTGACTGTTTTGATAAACTTTGAATCAAAAAATTTTTTTTCATCCCTTACTAGTTTACTACACAAACACAACTCATAAGTTCTTTATTAAAAATTTATTAATTTTAGTACCTATTAGTACTTTAGATTTTTCTTTAATAAATTATAAAGCCATCTATTGGATATATATGAAAACAAAAATATTTCAAAACAATTACGGCACAATTGAAATAGCTAAAATTAAAATGAAAAAAAGTTTTATCTGGTTTATTTAATTTTTAGTGGAAAATAAAACCAAATATTCCACAAACAAAAATTGATTAAATTTTTTTTTAAAAACAAATCTTTATTTCTTCTTTTTACAACAAGTCTAAAACCAGGTCGATTTTCATTTAAAAGAATTTAACATTTAAAATTAAGGTACTTTTATAATGTAAATACATATACTATTTTCGCACATCTAAGTGTGTAGATAAATAATGTTTTATTTATATTTGATATTATATTACATTAGAAGATTAGCAAGTGCAATCAGGTGCAATATTTATATTTTTATCAGCTAATGTTACAACCTTTTAGATATCTTTATATAATAATATATGTATATAATTTCTAATATCTTTAATTTTCAAAACATCACAATTCACAACTTTTAAATCATCAACTTTCTTAACTTTAATTTTTTAAACATTTTCTGCTTTTCATATTTTAATATTACACGATACCTAAGAAAAATGTTTCTTAAATTTTTGTTTAAAAGGTTAAAAATACATATATTTCTTAATTTAACGAGTTTATATTTACAAATTATTCTTTTTGATCATTAATTATTTCTAATTTTTCTTGGCGCTCTTTGGACCACTCTTCAAAATGCTTACGTTTACGATGTGCATGATAATTCGCGCCAGATCTAAATTGTTTTGGACAATATGGACATGTGTATAGGAGTTCTCCAGTATGAGTTGAAACATGTTCTTTTAGAGCAATACTAGTTTTAAAAGATTTATTGCATGTTACACAAACATGTATTCGTTCTCGAAGATGAACAAATCTTTTGTGTTTTAAAAAAGCATTGCGGCTTGGACATATTTTGTCACATAATTCACATTTGTGTATGATATTCTAAAAAAAAATTAAATTTAGATATTTTGTTAGTAAGTAAGCAGTTTTAGACTAAATTTTAAACAAAAAATATATTTAAATTTTTTAAATTGGTTAAGAACAATGTCTTACGGTATCTGTATGTAATTTTGTGTGTTGCCGTAATGAATACTCATTTTTTAGCCAAACTTTACAAATTTTACATTGAACTAAAAGAAAAAAAATTAAAAATACATACATGTTATTTAAAAAACCTGTTTTTTTTTATCATTACTTTTAGGTAAAGATTTTCCTTTATGTTCTAATTGATGTTTTTCAAAAAAAACTTTAGTTTTATATTTTCTACCACAAATTTCACAAATTTTTAAGTATTTTAAAAAATGGATGGCTCTTTTGTGTGCTTCAAGTGAAGCTAAAGTTGCGTATCTAAAAAATTTAATTTTGTACTCTTCATATTATTATGTTTTTTTTTAAATTTACGGTTTTTTACAATCCGTACATATAAATTGTTTTTCGTTGCAATTTAAATGAGTTAACTTATGCAAATTTAAAGATTTGATATTTTTCCAAATTTTATCGCATATATCACATTTAAATAAAGATGAATCATCTGGATTATGTTTTTCTAATATATGTTTGTTTAAACATTTTTTAGTGTCATACAGAACATCATTCCCGCATTGTAAACATCTGAAGTTAATTTTATGTAAAATATAAAATATATTAAATTATTGAGAAATATAACCAACTTGAACTGTTCAGGTTTCGTATGAAATAAAACATGTTCAGCTAAGGATGATCTTTTAGTAAATTTTTTCTCACAACATATTATGTAGCCACTAAAATATTAATTTTTAATATTTAAGAAATAAGTTTATCTTATATAAAAATAACAAATTACCTTATGTTATGAGTTTCCTTATAGTGATTAAAATAGTTATCAAAATTTTCTAATATTTGAAAACATAAATCACAAGTTAGATCATAAAATGATTCAATTAGGGATTCTTCTTCTTCAATGATTGACTGAATTTCAAGTTTCTTTGTTATATTTTCAGTCTTTTGTTTGGATAATGATTTAATGGTTGAAACCGTTTTATTAATTTTTTTATGCTTTATTTTTGATTTCTCTCGAAATTTTATCAATTCTTCCAAATCGGAGATTATAGGATCTTCCTGAAAGTTTAAAGCTGCAACATAAATTAATCTTTTTTATCTATTTATATTTAAATATATAAACTTTTTATACATTCTACGACATTTTCCTCATCAGATTCGCATTTCAAAAGTTTGATGTTATTTTCGTCAGTTATTTGCAATTTATCTAAAATCATAGTTATACTGTGCTGCTTTTTTTTTATCATTAACAAAAACTGATGAAAATTCTTGAATTTATGCCAACATGTTGAACATATTTTATTTAAATTGTAATTTTTATTCAACTAAATGTTTTGTAAATGTTAATGCCAAACTCATTTCCATAAATAATATAGTATAAAACAATACTTACATCGCAATCAATGTAATTTGAAATAATATCTTTAATTTTATGATCAGGTGTATTATATTCTAAAATAGATAATAGGTCATCTGATATTTCTAAACATAGCTTGCATAAATTTTCCATTGTTTTATTTTAAAAGATAGGTAAATTACTTTTAATAATTTTTCAAAATATATAATGTTTCATTACTCTAAACAATTAAATGAATTGGATAAAAATATAATTTTAATTTTATACATTGTTTACTACTCTATTATGGCAGTATAACTTGATTACTGTGTCAATATTTATAATTTATTTTATATGCATAATTTACGTAAAAACAACAGCCAGACAGAAATACAGAATAGAAGAATGCAACAGAAAGAAATGTCAGTCATTTATATTTCAAAGCCTACCTAGTGGCTAGTACCTAGTTTTCAATTCATTCCACGATCCACATTCTCACTTTTTTTTTATTTGTTTTGTGATAGAAATTTTGTTTACATTTATTTAAGCGTTTAACCAAGATTTGACCTTTGCCTTTGCTTTGACCAATACAAAATATTTTATATTGTTATTTAAGTTGTGTTGTTTTGTTAATTGGTAGTTGCAACATTCCTACAAATTTTGTAATTTTTTTTTATCGATATATACATACATACATATATATATATGAACATAACAAATATAGAGTGGCAGCAAAGAAAGTGTTCAGATTTTTTCTTTTACTTAAATTGATTTTAAAAGTTGATTTGAAAAGAGCCATTTTCTAAAACCATATGTATATGTACTAAACAAAAATAACTCATTTAAAATAAAAGTGTTTTTTTGTTATTTTATACTTAAAGTAATTGAAAATTAAAGCAATAATTTTTCATTAGTTTATTTTATTCAGGCAACCAAAATTAAATTTTAATTATGCAATCATTGATATTTTTTAAACAAAAAAAGAAATAGAATATTAATTTATAAGTTTTCTTAATTAATAGCTTTAGCTATACCTGTTACAATATTTTATTTGCAATAATAAAAATTAATATAAATAGCTACAAATACTTCGCTGTAGGAGTCTAGTCTATGACAGTCTGTCATTGACAGAACACAGGTATAAAAATTAGGTCAAAAACCAGAGTAGATTTCAATTCAACATTTGTTTGGTCCCGGTTTGATTTCAAGTCTAGGATGATGGCCTTGATACCAATGTTGCTACTTACGAATGCGCCAATTTGCCTATTTTACTATATGCAATTTGCCTATTTTGCTACTTACGCTATATGCAAGTAACATAAGAAAAAATACCATCATGTAGAGCGCATATAGCAACTTGCGAACAGTTTTGACGTTTATTTTGCTTTTTTCATTCGCTTGATAATTTGCGAAGGGGGTATAATTTTTTGTTAATTACTTAAATTTCATTTTAAAAATAAATAAAATTAGTTTTTAATAATTAATACTACAAAATTAATAAACATGTAAGTATATACATATGCCATTTATATAATTTATGATAATTAAAGTTTCATGTTTAAAAACAAACTACTATACTTTGTTTCAAAATTTTTTTTTTGATCGATAGCATTCCAATTTCCTACTATAAATATTGAACGAATCCCCACTAAGAACAAAAGTTGTTTAAAGGTTTTTCAAAGTATCAAAACGAAGCAAAGTTAACAAAGTAAATACTGGCCCAATGATTACTTTGCAATTTTTGCTTTGACTTTTGTTGAATTTATTTTTCCTGAAATGGATTTAAAAAAAATTTTAGAAATTTTATATATAATAATTATTTTATATGAAACGTACAAATGTTTGTATTCAGTATCAAATAGAAGATTTTGGGTTCAGGACACTTATAGAAATCGTCAAATTCGTGGATTGTACAAAATCACAAATCACTTATTTATTTTGCCTACCTATCAATACATATTCTTATTTGTTTAATGCTAATGTAAAAAATTCAAATATCAAAATATTCAACGCAAAGTACAGAATTGAAAATTCGTCAATTCTGTACTTTTCTTCGTTTGCTTACTTTGTGCATTTGGTAAGGTACAGTAAGAAATAATGTAATTCATTTTAGCTGTCAGTTTTCGAAGGAAGTAAAAGAAGCTGTAAGCATTGGGTCATCACTTTATGACATGCATATGTCAAAGTAATTGTAGTTTAAAGTATACGTAATACAACTTAATTTAAGTGAAAATCGATAACTTTTACACCTTGACCGGCTTGACTTTGACTCAATTTTGACTTATTGAAGAATGAATGTAGTGTGGCTATTTACGGTATTTGATTTTTAACAAATTGTAGTTTTTTTTTAAATTTAATCTTGACATGTTGGACGATAGCAGAAGATAGATAATTAATAATGGTTTTCATCTTGTAAACTATATGTGTGTTTATTAGTCAGTTCTAGAACGACCTAGAACAACCTAGAACAGAAAATTACATCTTTTGGCGTTCGTTAGTTTTAGAACAGCGTTTTTTTTTTCAACTCTTTAAAGTTTTCTACTTTGTTGTTCATAAAGTTGTTCTAAACTGTTCTAGCTTACTCTTTTCAGTTCTATTTTTTTTCAGAACTTGGCCAAATTTTTTTGCTTTTTTTTTAATTTTGACAGATTTATATGATTGCAATCTACTTTTTAGTGAAAAATGGATCAGAAGGAAAGTGTTACAATTTTTAGCGAGAAACGTTAAAAGACAAATTTAATAACTAATAAAAAAATTTTATTTTGTAATGAATTAATTAGCAAACAATTTTTTGTTTTGTTCGATAATTATTTGTCAATTTTGACAGCTAAAAAACTATATAGAACAAAAAAGCGTTTTGTCCTTATAGTGTTTGAAGTAGGGTTGGACGGAAAGCCACAAAATATTGATATATCAAATGAGTGCTTTTTCAAAATATAGCAAAAAAATCGTTTTATCGATATTTCCGATATTTTTTCTATAGAAACTTAACTTCGAGTCTTGAAGTAATCTCAACAATTCAATGTTTTTTAGGATTTTATTTGGATTTAGGCTAATATAGTAAAATATATTAAGTTTGCTTGGTTTGGAATGTTATTGGAATGGTGTTATGAAAAAGAAAGAAACTTCCATTTTAATTAAATAAAACAAAAATTTTCTTTTCTTAAATCATTGTTTTAAAGATCTTTCTGACATTAATTTTAATACATATTATGTACCTGTGCACATTGAACATACATAATCACCCATATTCTTGAAGACTCATCATATTCATAATACATATTCATAAGTTGCAAGAAGCCGTCGTATCTTGCGAACCAGAAGTCGGTCCGAAGTGATTAAAAACACCTAGTCCCCGATTCTGTAATAGAAATTGAAAATAAAAAAAAATGAGAAAAGTACCAAAAAGTGGCACCCTAGTTTTTGGGATTGGGATTTTACATAAAAAAAATTACAAATTAATTAGGTATATATTTATATTTTATTATTTCAAATTTTTCTTACATTTTACTTAGGACATTTTGTCAATTTAGATTTTTACAAGATTATTAGTGTTATATGTTCTTTGGAAATACATAATGATACATATTATTTTTTTTTATTGCTATTTCTTTATTAGTGCTGCATAATTATAGTCACTTTTTTACAATTCCTTAAATATAATAAAAATTACTTAAATATAAATAAAATAAGTATATTTTAATATGATAATTTAATAATCTAAAAATTTATATACATAACATACATATGTATATATTTTTTTACTTTTAAAAGCATTTTTTATTTGTCAACGCTTAAAAGGAAATCCTTCTTTGCTACTTTACCTAGAGACCACACGAGACAGACAGTACTAGCAAGATAGTGCACAAATTCATGAACATTTTTTCAACTATCTTCTCCACTATCTTAATATTTTTCTAGCTAGTAATTCTGTCAAATTACTAGACACTTCGACAACATTTATATCAAATAAATTTTTTGCGGTTGTTTTATTTTTAATTTGATATTTTTGTTTGTGTACATTTTAAACATGTAATATTTTGACAAAATATAAAATAAAATTTAAAAATTTTGATAATAAATGAAATGTCTTGATAGTAAAAGTGTCACATACGTCACACAGACAGTAATTTGGTATAAAGGTGAACTCCCTGTCCCAACAAGAGCGGGAAGCGCACATCCGCTTAAAAATAGCGGAGGAAATCAAGGCGGTATGAAAAAATCAAGGCAGACAGTCATGAACAACGCTGAGCTGTGGCCAAAGGCTGTGTCGAGAAATGGACTTCTCTACAAATCTACGCTGTGTAGAGAAGTCCAGGATTCTACGACTTGAAAGAGTTCATGTCTGGCTGAGGAACGACTTCGACGAACCGGAGGAGGTGGTTAACAAAATCGATATCTTGAATGAATCGTTGGAGTTACATGCCAATGGAAGTTGTTGAGAAGAGAGGTGAGCAAATCGAAGGACCAATGGCTACTCTTCGGAGTACCAAAGGCTGATTACCTCAATTTGGAAAAGGTAAACGGGTAAATATACTACTTACGTAGATTCTCTGCGCGTTTCCTGATCAAACGTAAGGGGGTAGAACCTCCTCTAGAGAAAGTAGGTGGTGAAGTGACAGAACAACTGTCAACATTGGCTATAGAAGCCGAGTTCACCACCATTGATCCGGAGGTCAGCTCTAAAGAGGTGATCAATGCAATAGAGCTTGAGAATATACGAATACGAAGCATACGAATACGCTTGAGATGAAAATAATCCAAGCAAATATGCATAGAAGTATCACCGCCACAGAGGCGGAGAGAATGCTTAAGGAAGATATGACTGTGGCACTAATTCAGGAGTCCAGCACAATGAAAGACCAACCAACAGGTTGGGATAGTAAACATTTCAGGCTTTTTCTATAGCTGCGACAATGGTAGGCCTAGAACTTGCATTGTTATTAAAAATGTACTAAAAGCTATTTTAATTTCACAGCTCAATAGTAAGGATACGACCACCATATTAACGAAATGGGAGGAAGAAGGTAGTAAAGTGACCATCATTTTGGCATCGGTGTATCTGCCTTACGATGAACAGGAGCCACCGCCGACGAAAGGGCTTAAGGATCTGGTAAGTTATTCAGAACTTAACGATATACACCTGATTGCGGGCTGTGATGCTAACTCACACAAGACAGTGTGGGGTAGCACCAACATCAATAACAGAGGTAAATCACTTTTAGAATATATGTGCACAACGAATTCGCTGATTCTGAATAAAGGTAATGTGCCAACCTTTATAAAAAGAAACCGCAGAGAAGTTATAGATATAAGTTTAGCCAGTAATAGTATAGTCAATATAATTAAGAATTGGCATGTATCAGAGGTCTCATTCTCAGATCATCGCCATATTAGGTTTGACCTAGATAACTGTCAAACAGATAACTGTTCCTTTAGGAATCCTAAAAGAACGGATTGGAATCAATTTAGATCGTGTCTTAGAGAAAAATTTAACTCAAGACTGTATCCAATAAACTGTACAAACGAACTGGACAAAGAAACCAAGTTTGTAACAACGGCAATAAGCGAATCATATGAAAGCTCATGTTCACTGATACGCATTTCTAAACGATATAAGCAAAGGTGGATGAATAGAAACCTGATGGAAGTCAGGAAAAAAGTTAGGAAACTTTTCAATAAAGCAATGAACACGCATTGAACGGAATATTTGAAAGCACTCAAAGGAGTAAAAAAGGAGTGCATATCCGAAAAAAGGAGGCTCTGGAGGGAATATACAGAGCAAATAGAAAAAGTGAGCGATGCCTCAAAATTGAGGAAGATCCTCTCTAAAGGGCATACGCAACAAGAGCTACTAGAGAGAGAAGCCGGAAGAATGACAATAAGCATGGACGAATCTCTTGAAATTTTATTGTCTAAAAACTTTCCCGACACCGATACGCTTGTAAGACCTAGACAAAGGGATGATTTGGAACAAAGTCTAGCAAGAACAGAAGAGATGACTGCTAGAGTTGATCAAATCGTCACGGATAAGAAGTTATCTAGGGCTCTTAATTCCTTTGAACCATATAAATCTCTAGGGCCCGATAACGTCCATTCGATACAACTCCAAGAAGGGCTTGGTATCCTAAGAGCAAGATTAAAGGCTATTTACAAAGCCTGTCTTAGATTAGGCTACACGCCGAAAATATGGAGGGAGTCCAAAGTGATTTTCCTCCCAAAACCGAACAAGACGTGCTATAGGAAGGCCAACGCTTACGCCGATAAGCCTGACTACATTCCTCTTAAAAGGATTGGAAAGGATAATAGAACTGGAGATAAGAAACCAGTTAAACCCAAGGTTATCATGTTACCAACACGCATATATTAAAGGGAAATCGGTGGATACCGCTCTACGCGAGGTTATCCACACGATAGAAGAAGGTTTTAATAAAGGTAAAGTAACTCTCGGACGCTTTATCGACATTGTGGGTGCGTTTAATAATGTTGAAATAGAAAAGGTACTAGAAAGTATGCAAAGTAGAAATATTGAAGACTTTTTGCTCAAGTGGACTAAATCCATGCTGAGCAATAAAACAGCAATTTCTAACGTTGGTACGTCCGTAAAGGGAAAAATAATCTCAAGAGGCACACCGTAAGGGGGTATCCTATCTCCGCTACTATGGCTTATAGTAGTGGATGAGCTTTTAGTAAAGCTATCGACTAATAGCTATAGAGTGTTATGCTAGGCGGACGATGTGGTTCTATTGGTTACCGAAAAAGAGCCGGCCAATACAATAGACACAATGCAAAGGGCAATCGACATAACCATAGAATTGGTCGAGTCCAATGGCCTTAAAATGAATCCAAGCAAAACTGAATTATATCTCTTTAGCAGAAAAAGGAATAGAAGTCTTCCACAAGTACCACGAATAAACAATACAAAATTAAAATTTACCAACTATGTAAAATATCTAGGAGGGTATTTGGATGAAAAGCTCAGGTTAAGTAAACACCTAAATGAGAAAAAGGAAAAAGCGAAGTGCAATAGGTAAGGCTAGAAGTGCAATAGGTAAGACATGGGACCTATCGCCAAGAATCATATACTGGATTTACACGTGTGTTATACGACCTATGATAACACACGGTTCACTCGTCTGGTGGACAGTCACCAAAAAGATCACCGAAACATCCTAACGCAAATACAACGTCAGGGATGCCTTGGTATAACAGGTTCGACAAGAACAACCTCGACGAAGCCATGGAAGCAATCCTGGACCTAGAACCGATAGAAATTTATATCCGACGAAGATCCATGGATACAGCCACGAGGCTCTTCATGACGAATTGCGAACACAGTAGCATCAGACGCGACTGTACGTCAATGCGAAACAATCGCAATAGAATTCGCAGCCAAAGAACTTTTTCGGAAAAGAATCCGGAGTAAGATCATAAAGGAAAGTTGGTGACAATCCTCAGAATCAATACATACGAAAGAATTCTGGGGAGAATATAATAGTAAAAAGACTCAGAAAATTCTAAAACTAAATAGAACCGATCTGAGAATATACATGGGAATTAGCACAGGACACCTGTTGCTAAGGGCTCACGCCGAAAGAATAGGTATAACGGAGTTGAAGCTATGTAGGGGATGTGGGCAAGACGCAGAAATAGTACTTCACGTTCTGTGCCAATGCCTAAACTTGAGGACCCAAAGGCGAAGAACTGTGGGAGAGGATTAATGGGGAAACTGAGAGAATGCTCAATCAAGGATACATAGTGCGATTCATAAAGGGAATTGAGTGGCTCGACGAGACGCTGTAGAAAGCGCAGGACCCAGGTGTAATTGTAGCAGTTTTGGAAATTTTTCGAAGAAATTTATCCAATCTATATTATTTTTAACAGACATTTTTATTTTTTTTATATTATATCGTCAGATATATGGTGATATTTTTAGGATCCTTTTGCCATTAGCTTGTGGACCACTTCGGTACAAGTATTCAATTATAATTATATTTAATATTTTGTTTACATTATTTTATTATATTTTATATACCTAACCGAGACCTTTCGTCTGAAAGGCCAGTGACTTAAGGTGATGGCCCAATGTTTACTTTGCTTCCTTTACTTCCTTCGATAACTTTGACAGCTGAAATGAATTACATTTTTCGTATGGTGCACAAAGTATTCAAAGTAAGCAAATGAAGCAAAGTACCGAATTAACGAATTTCCAATTCCGTACGTTGCGTTGATTACTTTGACATTTGATATTTGAATTTTTTTTCATAAACAAAAAATTGGAATAGGTGGGAAAAATTTTAAATATGTAGGTGGGAATGTGATTTTGTACAATCCATGAATTTGACGATTTCTGTAAATGTCACGAACCCAAAATCTTCTCCTATTTGTTACTGAATACAAACATTTGCACGTTTCATATAAAATAATTATTATATATAAATCTAAAATTTTTTTTAAATCCATTTCCGAAAAAATAAATTCAACAATTTTAAGGTATAAACAGATTAATGTCGACAATCGGCCGACGACAACGGAATTCTGCTGCTTAAACAGAATAATGTCGGAAACAGCTGTGGCGGAATCAGCTGTTAATGTCAAATTTTTATTTAACTAAAAATATAAACAAGGTAAACTCAAAAATGGAGGGGCTTATGATTGAAAACGCACGGAAAACGCACCCGTCGAAAAAGATTATTTCACTCTATGTTGGTATGATTGAAAACGGTGATTAAATTTTAATTCGAAATTAAAAGACCCTTGTTAAAAAAAATTTTTAATGTAATATAAACGGCAAGTAGGTAAACAAAAATGATTTTTTTATAAAATTTAAATTTTTAGAAACTTTTAGAATTAAAAAAAAATAATTTTTTTTTTTGATTATAAGTTTTAATAAAAGAATTTGTATTTTGTTGATTTTAAGGTAAAAAATGTATAATAAACATTTTTTTTCATTTGCAATTGCTTTTAAAACATGAAGAATTTTTTCCAAAAAGAAGTTTCATTTAAAGGGTTAGAAGTAAATTTTGCTACCAAATTATTTTCTTTTACCTTTCGTACCAATTCACGTATTTGTCCTCTTTTCTTATTTTTCTCGTAATCCAAAAAGGTTAAAAATTAGAAAAGTTAAATTAAAAAAATTAAATTTTTAATTTTCTTTACTTAAAAGATTTAAATTAAAATAAATTAAAAACTTACATAAATGTTTTTTTAATTTTTTTAAAACGTAAACATATCCAAGCGTTTAACTTATACACAAGAAACTAACACAGTACGTTTTCAATCATACAAATAAATTAAGTTCGAAAAAAAACGTTTTCCGTGCATTTTTAATCATACGATAATAGTTCATTTCACATTTCGGTAGTATTTACGTTTTCCGTACGTTTTCAATCATAAGGCCCGGAAACACTTTTTTAAAAATTTTGAAAATAGTTTCAATTGTTGCAATTATTACTGAAATGAAAAAAAATTTAAACGACGATGGTGGGTAAGAGAAATTAATGAGACTCGTAAAGAGGGTGTTTTTATCAAAGGCTTTTTACAAATGAAAGAAAAAGATGAAGAACATTTTTTCAAATTAACCAGATTGAATATTTTTTCATTTAATTTATTTCTGTCTTCTTTTATTACATTTTTGTAATGTGGATGTTTTAAATTATAAATAATTTGCCACAATTTTACTTCATCTATTAGCTTCTCTAATATCTTCCATCGAGTTTAAACATTGTTAAAATGTTAAACAATAAATTGTATTGTAATTTAATTTCTAAATGTCATTATGTCACAACAACAAAAAGAGTTGAATAAAAATCGATTGTTACTTTTTCCTCCGGCGGCAAAAATAGAAATTAGAATTATTTTGTCGCCAACGATTTTCCGACATGAAAATTCTGACATCATTGTGGGCTCTTAAAATGTTAAACAATAAATTGTAATTTAATTTCTAAATGTCATTATGTCACACAACAAAAAGAGTTGATAAAAAAAATCGATTGTTACTTTTTCCGCCGGCGGCAAAAATAGAAATTAAAATTATTTTGTCACTAACAATTTTCCGACATTTTTAAATACGCAGTAGCGATTTGAATTTTGACATTCCGCCGCGAAAAATTATTTATTTATTTATGTTTTGGTTTTTAAACTTTACCATAAATACTTAAACATTTTTAGAAACTTATGACTCTGCCTATTCCGCCTAAATGGTTTGAGAAACTGTTTGGAAACCATTCCACACAATAGAAAAAAATAGAAATTAAAATTATTTTGTCACTAACAATTTTCCGACATTTTTAAATACACAGTGGCGATTTGAATTTTGACATTCCGCCGCGAAAAATTATTTATTTATTTATGTTTTGGTTTTTAAACTTTACCATAAATACTTAAACATTTTCAGAAACTTATGACTCTGCCTATTCCGCCTAAATGGTTTGAGAAACTGTTTGGAAACCATTCCAAACAATATCAAACTTCGCATGTTTAGAAACATGTTTTTAAACAAGTTTTTTTGTGTATAGCTCCATAATAATGACTACTGAGTCGTTTTGGTTTATATTCTGCCCGTTATTGTGAAAATAATTTTTGATAGCTTCTAATGCCAATTAATTTGTCAATTGTCATTTATTTACAGAAAAATATAATACAATACAATCCTATCCTTTATTAATTATATATGAATTAATATAAAAACTAAAATGAAGGTACATAAATATAAAT
This sequence comes from Poecilobothrus nobilitatus, assembly GCA_947095535.1. Classification (NCBI taxonomy): domain Eukaryota; kingdom Metazoa; phylum Arthropoda; class Insecta; order Diptera; family Dolichopodidae; genus Poecilobothrus; species Poecilobothrus nobilitatus. The sequence continues at coordinate 161,508,151 of OX352773.1, forward strand.
AAAAATAACAATTAAAATACAAAAATTAAATGTTTTTTTTTTGATTAGAAAATAGCTGAGCAAAAGTTACAAGCATTTGCCATTGGTGCTATGGGTATAAAAAGATCATTATCGAGGAAAGAACAAGAGGATTTTAGAAAAAAGGAAGAAGAGGAATTAGCAGCACATGTAAAATTTTTGCTTTTACTAAAGTAAAAGCTATAGCAATTTAAAGTATATTATATCATTTTAGGCTTTTAAAGAGTTTGTGGAGACTTTTCAGGAAGCACCTAGTGCATCTTCTAAAGTATGGGTTAAAGCTGGAACATATGATGCTGGATCTAGGAGTAAAATTACAAAATCTTTCTAATTTTATTGATGTTTAAAATATTGTTTTGTAGAGGAGGACAATCGGGAAAAAGGAAAATTATATAAACCAGGATCCAAGCCCAGTGAAGAAAAATCATCCGCTGACAAAGCGCAAGAATATGCTAAAATGTTGGCAAGTGAGGCAAAAAAGGAAAGTTTAACATTAAAAAAGAAAACCCATGAAAAAAAAAAAAGTAATTTAGAATTGTTTAAGGAAGAATTAAGACAGTAAGTTGAATTTAACTTTATTATGTTATTGATAAATTCGCATTTAAATTATTATAGAATTCAAGAAGAACGTGAAGAGCGGCATAAATACAAACATATTGCTAAACACGTTGTACAAAATCATGATGTAGATTCAACAAAAGAAACGAATGAAATAGGATCGTTTGATAATGGAGACCCAAATACTACTAATTTGTATTTGGGAAATTTAAATCCAAAGGTTATAGTCACTTAAATGTTATTTAAGGGATTATTAGTATTATAAATTCCATATATCATTTTAGATTTCGGAGCAACAGTTAATGGAATTATTTGGTAAATATGGACCTTTGGCAAGTATAAAGATAATGTGGCCAAGATCAGAAGAGGAAAGATCAAGGGGACGGAACTGTGGTTTCGTTGCGTATATGAACAGAAAAGACGCAGAACGTGCTTTAAAAGCTTTAAATGGTCGTGATATTATGAGTTACGAAATGCGTCTTGGTTGGGGAAAATCAGTTCCTATACTGTCGTTTCCAATATATGTACCTCCAGCATTATTAGAATACACAATGCCACCGCCATCCGGTTTACCATTTAATGCACAACCAGCTATTTCAGATGTTAATAGTATTCCAGGGGGAAATTATAAAGAGTATATAGAGGATACAGAAAAGAAAGAACAAATGGAACAAATCTTATTTAATTCGGTGATAAAAGTTGTAGTTCCAAATGAAAAGTAAAATTCATAAAAATTTTTAGTTAATTCCATTTTGCAATTAACAGCTATATTTGTAGGTCACTTCTTTGTCTAATTCATAGAATGATCGAATTTGTTATTAGAGAGGGCCCTATGTTTGAAGCTATGGTAATGAGTAAAGTAATGGAAAACCCCATGTTTACGTAAGTGAAACTGATATTTTAAAAAAATGTTGATGAAAAATATTTCAGATTTTTATTTGACAATGAGAGTCCGGCACATATTTATTATCGTTGGAAATTATTTTCTCTTCTACAAGGAGATACACCAACTGAATGGAAAGAAAAAGAATTTCGAATGTTTAAGGGTAACAGTTACATTTTTAGATATAAAAAAAAAAAAAAAATATGTAATTTTAGGCGGATCTATTTGGAAACCTCCAGCTGTAAATTTTTATATGCAGGGTATGCCTGAAGAATTAATTGTAGATGAGGAAGGATCTGAAATGAACAAGGGAGCTCTTTCTATTGCGTACTTAAAAATGATTTATAATAAATAAACATTGTTAGATTAACTGTAATTGTAGTCAAAGAGATCGTTTAGAAGACCTTATACGATATTTAACTCCTGAAAGAAGTAAAATCGGTGATGCCATGATTTTTTGTATAGAGCATGCGGAAGCTGCTGATGAGATATGCGAGTGCATTGCTGAATCTCTTTCAAATTCAAGTACGTTAATGAGTAAGAAAATAGCTCGATTGTATCTGATATCAGATATTTTACATAATAGTACAGTAAAAGTTTCAAACGCTAGTTTTTTCCGAAAGTCGTAAGATAGACATATCACATATTGTTTTTAAAATAAAAGAAAAAATTAAATTTAATCAATTTTAGGATGGAAAAAAATCTGGTTGATGTATTTCGAGATATTCACTCTTATTATATGGGAATTGAAAGTCGTTTAAAAGGTGAAGCATTTAAATCTCGTGTATTAAATGTCATAGGTGCATGGCAAGATTGGACCGTTTATCCTAAAGATTTTTTGTCTAATTTAAAAAGCATATTTTTAGGAAAGCAGGTATTTAATGCATTCCGCTATATATAATATTGAAAAATTTATACGTTTCTTTTGTAATAGCATATTGAAAAGGTTGATGTTGATGGTGCTCCTTTTTCTGGCGATGAAAAAGAAGATGAAGAATTGGATGGGTATTGAAATAATTTTTTATTTAAATGGAAATTTATTTAACACTTTTTGTAGAATTCCTCTTGATGGAGCTGCTTTACTTAAAAGTGCTATGCTAAGAGGTTTACCTCAAGAAACAGTGAAAAGTGTTACACCAACACGAATAAAAGAACCAGTTCGAGATATTGATTATGATGAAGATGATATTGATGGAATACCTTTGGATGAAGATATTGATGGTATACCACTTGAGGATAATTTTGATGCCAAAAATAAAGGTGGATTTATTCCATCAAAATGGGAAATCGTTGATCCAGAACAAGTTGAAGCACAAGCTGTTACTACCAGCAAATGGGATACTTTAGATCCTGTGGCTCCAGAACCACCAAATTTTTACGATTCTGATGAAAGAAGTGAAAATACTATGGAAAAACTTGATGAAGACAAACGTACTAAATTGAGAGAAATTGAAGTTAAAATCATGCAATATCAAGACGAAATAGAATCAGGTCAACGAGAATTAAAAAATGGTTGGACAATTGTTCAACAAGTTGATCATTATAGAAGAAAACTATTAAAAAAAGAACAAAAGGTAGTTGTTATAAACTATTTGAAGAAATTCAATTTTTCTATTTAACCTAAATTTCAGGGTATACGAGAAGATGTATATGATTCGCCAAAGATTGTTAAAAAAAGTCCAAGTCCATCAGATTCGTAATTATTAATTACCTAAAATTACTTTAAATTTTATTTTAATATTTTTTATATTTTTAGCATTGCCTCGAAAAAATCCAAACGTTCAAAAAGATCACCATCAAGATATTCATCTGAAAGAACTTCAAGTCCAATCCCAAGAACTAAGCGGCGTTCTAGGTCTCCTTATTCTATTAAATATCGTGAAATTTCACCAATTACTAATCGGACATCAAAAGTTAAACGAAAAAGATCACGGAGCGTATCACAATCTCCTAAACGTTATCGTGATAAATCTCCAAATGAGATTTACATTAAGCCTTCAAAGTATGAAGTCAGTCCTCGCAATCAAAGGTTTGGTTTATCAATAAGTAAATTTTTAAGTTAATTCTCTTAAACTATGTTTAATTTAGATCACCATCCCCAAGATCATCAACATCAAGAAAATCATATATAAAAGATTACAGAAGGGAAGCCTCCCCGAAATATAGAAATTCATCACCATCAAGATATAAGAGTGACCGTCATAAACATAAGAATAAACGTTAAAATAATTGTTTCGGAAAAAATTATTTAAATTTCTCCATCGGTTTAAAATTAAAAAAGAAATACTTTATGTAAGAGAATAATGACTTATTCTATGTTTGTGATTGGCCAATTTTCTGTAATTTAAAGATGTTTCCAATATTATAAAAAAGCAAAATTAATAAATCAAGAAAGTTTTATTTTTCTTTTTTGTGAAATTAATTTTGAAAATATACCTTGTTTGTACTCTTAAAATTTTAGTCAATTCAAATTAATGTTTCAAATTTAAATTCTGGGAAGGCAGCACAGCACGTAAATGTGCCGGAGTGTTTTTCTTTTTCTCATCAGAGCAGAGTCAGAGCTGTCAAGCAAAAAAATTGTTTCTTTTTATGCTCAGATTATCCGTTTCGTGTTTCTTTTTTAACTCGAAGTGTGCTCAGGGCACGATTTGTGAGCTCGTAAAATTTCTTAGATTTCACAGAGTTGTTAAAATATAAAAGTTCAAATTAAGAATAAAATAAAAACGTCATTAAAAAAAAAATCTCGTGCATAGAAGATACATTTTTTTTAAAGTTTCTTTTTTAAATTTTATGAAAAACGATTTTTCATAAATTAACTTTTTTTCATTTTATTTCTCAAATAAATTCCTTTTACAATTACATTTTTGGATTTAATATAATGAAATAAAATAACAAATAATGACGTTAGAAAATAATTTGGATAAAGATTGACAATTTGTGCTCTGAGCGTTATTTTTGTTGTAAGTGGCCTCTAGGCCTGCGAATTTAATATTGTCGATAAAGAGCAGATACAGCATCGGTTTAAGGTTAGAGCCGTATGGAACACCAAATTTGAGTAGTTGTTCATCACTATACATATTGTTGAATTTAGAGATTACTCTACGATTGGAGAGGTAAGATTTGATGAGATTATTTGATAGGCCTCTTATGCCTAATTCATCCATTCTTTTTAGTAATAAACTGTGGTCAACAGTATCGAACGCTTTTTTTTAGATCTACAAATATTGCTGTAACATAATAACTCCTATCTAAATTATCATTAATATCTTTTAACATTTCCGCCAAGATTGCCTCCGTATTGGAGTGGTTCTGAAAGCTTAACTGGTTCTGATCAAATCCACACATATTTGTGATGAATTTTACTAGCCGGTGATTGATGATTTTCTCATATATTTTTGCAAATACACTCAATAAGGAAATCGGACGGTAGTTTAAAATATTTTGTTTACACCCATTCTTATGTTTAGGGATTACCTCTGTTCTTTTTAGCGAAATGTACCAATACCTAATGCTTTGTTTATTAGCGTAGAAAGAGCAGGAGTTATTGTTTCACTCACAATCTTTACATCTTTTGCAGTAATGGCTTTGGCTGTCATGTTAAAATGCCGGAGTCAACAATAATGGAAAACAGTATTGTAGGTTATGTGTTAAAATGCTTAAAAAACCTATTCCTATATTTTTTATGGAAAATATATTAAAAATTTTGAATGGAAAGCTGAAATTTTGTGAGATGGTAGCAGAGACTCTTAAACTTTAATTTGAATTAAAATTCGGCATTTTTGGGCAAGAATTTCATAATGTACTTTAATATACATTTTCGTAAAAAATCATATTTTTGGGTACAAAATATAAGAAAAATTTCAAAAATTTTTTTTTTTTAAAGAAATGTAATTTTCTGAGCTTTCCGCTCATTTTTTTTTTGTATTTATTTTACTAACACAAACAAATATTTCAGTGTCCTGGCCTTATAAATTATCGTTAGCTATGGAGTGGTTAATATTCTGCCCTTCCAAGTTTAAGTATGTATAAACTGTTGCCGCCAGTAATCAGTATATAGGTGGCCTAGACCCAGCCCTACCCAGTTATTGTGAAAACAATTTTTGACAGCTTTTAATGTTAATTAATTTGTCAACTGTCAGTCATTACAGAAAAATAGAATACAATTGTATACAATCGTATCTTTTATAATTAATTATATATGAATTAATATTAAAACTAAAATGAAGGTACATAAATATAAATAAAAATAACAATTAAAATACAAAAATTAAATGTTTTTTTTTTGTTATTAGAAAATAGCTGAGCAAAAGCTACAGGCATTTGCCATTGGTGCTATGGGTATAAAAAGATCATTATCGAGGAAAGAACAAGAGGATTTGAGAAAAAAGGAAGAAGAGGAATTAGCAGCACATGTAAAGTTTTTGGTTTTACTAAACTATAAAGGAATATAAACTATATTGTATCATTTTAGGCTTTTAAAGAGTTTGTGGAGACTTTTCAGGAAGCACCTAGTGCATCTTCTAAAGTATGGGTTAAAGCTGGAACATATGATGCTGGATCTAGGAGTAAAATTACAAAATCTTTCTAATTTTATTGATGTTTAAAATATTCTTTTGTAGAGGAAGACAATCGGGAAAAAGGAAAATTATATAAACCAGGATCCAAGCCCAGTGAAGAAAAATCATCCGCTGACAAAGCGCAAGAATATGCTAAAATGCTGGCAAGTGAGGCAAAAAAGGAAAGTTTAACATTAAAAAAGAAAACCCAAGAAAAAAAAAAAAGTAATTTAGAATTGTTTAAAGAAGAATTAAGACAGTAAGTTGAATTTAACTTTATTATGTTATTGGTAAATTCACATTTAAATTATTATAGAATTCAAGAAGAACGTGAAGAGCGGCATAAATACAAACATATTGCTAAACACGTTGTACAAAATCATGATGTAGATTCAACAAAAGAAACGAATGAAACAGGATCGTTTGATAATGGAGACCCAAATACTACAAATTTGTATTTGGGAAATTTAAATCCAAAGGTTATAGTTAAATGTTATTTAAGGCATTATTAGTATTATTAATTCCATATATCATTTTAGATTTCGGAGCAACAGTTAATGGAATTATTTGGTAAATATGGACCTTTGGCAAGTATAAAGATAATGTGGCCAAGATCAGAAGAGGAAAGATCAAGGGGGCGGAACTGTGGCTTCGTTGCGTATATGAACAGAAAAGACGCAGAACGTGCTTTAAAAGCTTTAAATGGTCGTGATATTATGGGTTACGAAATGCGTCTTGGCTGGGGAAAATCGGTTCCTATACTGTCATTTCCAATATATGTACCTCCAGCATTATTAGAATACACAATGCCGCCACCGCCATCTGGTTTACCATTCAATGCACAACCAGCTATTTCAGATGTTAATAGTGTTCCAGGAGGAAATTATAAAGAGTATATAGAGGATACAGAAAAGAAAGAACAAATGGAAAAAATCTTATTTAATTCGGTGATAAAAGTTGTAGTTCCAAATGAAAAGTAAAATACATGAACATTTTTAGTTAATTCAATTTGCAATTAACAGCTATATTTTTAGGCCACTTCTTTGTCTAATTCATAGAATGATCGAATTTGTTATTAGAGAAGGCCCTATGTTTGAAGCTATGGTAATGAGTAAAGAAATGGAAAACCCCATGTTTACGTAAGTGAAACTGATATTTTAAAAAAATGTTGATGAAAAACATTTCAGATTTTTATTTGATAATGAGAGTCCGGCACATATTTATTATCGTTGGAAATTATTTTCTCTTCTACAAGGAGATACACCAACTGAATGGAAAGAAAAAGAATTTCGAATGTTTAAGGGTAACAGTTACATTTTTAGATATAAAAAAAAAAATAAATATGAAATTTTAGGTGGATCTATTTGGAAACCTCCAGCTGTAAATTTTTATATGCAGGGTATGCCTGAAGAATTAATTGTAGATGAGGAAGGATCTGAAATGAACAAGGGAGCTCTTTCTACTGCGTACTTAAAAATAATTTATAATAAATAAACATTGTTAGATTAACTGTAATTGTAGCCAAAGAGATCGTTTGGAAGACCTTATACGATATTTAACACCTGAAAGAAGTAAAATCGGTGATGCCATGATTTTTTGTATAGAGCATGCGGAAGCTGCTGATGAGATATGCGAGTGCATTGCTGAATCTCTTTCAAATTCAAGTACGTTAATGAGTAAGAAAATAGCTCGACTGTATCTGATCTCAGATATTTTACATAATTGTACAGTAAAAGTTTCAAACGCTAGTTTCTTCCGAAAGTCGTAAGATAGACATATCACATATTGTTTTTAAAATAAAAGAAAAAATTAAATTTAATCAATTTTAGGATGGAAAAAAATCTGGTTGATGTATTTCGAGATATTCACTCTTATTATATGGGAATTGAAAGTCGTTTAAAAGGTGAAGCATTTAAATCTCGTGTATTAAATGTTATAGGTGCATGGCAAGATTGGACCGTTTATCCTAAAGATTTTTTGTCTAATTTAAAAAGCATATTTTTAGGAAAGCAGGTATTTAATGCATTCCGCTATATATAATATTGAAAAATTTATACGTTTCTTTTGTAATAGCATATTGAAAAGGTTGATGTTGATGGTGCTCCTTTTTCTGGCGATGAAAAAGAAGATGAAGAATTGGATGGGTATTGAAATATTTTTTTATTTAAATGGAAATTTATTTAACACTTTTTGTAGAATTCCTCTTGATGGAGCTGCTTTACTTAAAAGTGCGATGCTAAGAGGTTTACCTCAAGAAACAGTTAAAAGTGTTACACCAACACGAATACAAGAACCAGTTCGAGATATTGATTATGATGAAGATGATATTGATGGAATACCTTTGGATGAAGATATTGATGGCATACCACTTGAGGATAATTCTGATCCCAAAAATAAAGGTGGATTTATACCATCAAAATGGGAAACCGTTGATCCAGAACAAGTTGAAGCACAAGCTATAACAACCAGCAAATGGGATACTTTAGATCCTGTGGCTCCAGAACCACCAAAGTTTTACGATTCTGATGAAAGAAGTGAAGATACTATGGAAAAAATTGATGAAGACAAACGTACTAAATTGAGAGAAATTGAAGTTAAAATCATGCAATATCAAGACGAAATAGAATCAGGTCAACGAGAATTAAAAAATGGTTGGACAATTGTTCAACAAGTTGATCATTATAGAAGAAAACTATTAAAAAAAGAACAAAAGGTAGTTGTTATAAACTATTTGAAGAAATTCAATTTTTCTATTTAACGTAAATTTCAGGGTATACGAGAAGATGTATATGATTCACCAAAGATTGTTAAAAAAAGTCCAAGTCCATCAGATTCGTAATTATTAATTATCTAAAATTACTTTAAAATTTATTTTTATATTTATTATTTTTTTAGCATTGCCTCAAAAAAATCCAAACGTTCAAAAAGATCACCATCAAGATATTCATCTGAAAGAACTTCAAGTCCAATCCAAAGAAATAAGCGGCGTTCTAGGTCTCCTTATTCTATTAAATATCGTGAAACTTCACCAATTACTAATCGGACATTAAAAGTTAAACGAAATAGATCACGGAGCGAATCACAATCTCCTAAACGTTATCGTGATAAATCTCCAAATGAGATTTACATTAAGCCTTCAAAATATGAAGTCAGTCCTCGCAATCAAAGGTTTGGTTTATCAATAAGTAAATTTTTACGTTAATTCTCATAAACTTTATTTACTTTAGATCACCATCCCCAACAAGATCATTAACTTCAAGAAAATCACATATAACAGATTACAGAAGGGAAGCATCTCCGAAATATAGAAATTCATCACCATCAAGATATAAGAGTGACCGTCATAAACATAAGCATAAACGTTAAAATAATTGTTTTGAAAAAAATTGTTTAAATTTTTTTCTCCATCGGTTTAAAAAAAAAAAAAATACTTTATTTAAGAGAATAAATGACTTGTTCTATGTTTGCGTTTGCCCAATTTTCTGTAATTTAAAAAAGTTTCTAATATTATAAAAAGCATAATAAATAAATCAACAAATTTTTATAAATTTTCTTTTTTATGAAATTAATTTTGAATATGTATGTACTTTTAAAATTTCATTCAATTCAAATTAATGTTGTTTCACTTGTTTTAATTCAAATTAATGTTTCACATTAATTCAAATTAATGTTGTTGGCATGGCAGCACGTAACTTGTTTCAATCACCAATATTCGAAACAAAATTTTAACGGCAGCACGTAAATTGATTCGAATAAAAAAGAAACGAAACGACATTTTGCTGTTAAAACACTTGTACTTTAAATTCAAATAGTTTGTTTGGGTTAGCAATTTTTAGTTTAAGGCGTCAGTTATGGCTATAATTGAAATGCTTCCGGAAAAACGTTGAATTGAAAAGTATAATTGAAAACTTATACTTTTTTCCGTATAGGCGATTATAGCAATCAGAGAAAACTATCAGTTACATTATCTATAAAATGGCAAATGATAATAATGAAGATAAAATAAAAATAAATGTAATTTAAATTTAAATTGTTATTAGCGTTATTTCGATGTTTGCAAAATAAAGTTTTATTATTTTAATTTATTTAATTATTATTGATACAAAATGGTACTAAAAAATAAAAAAAGATTTTTTTATTTAATATGACATTGGCTGAATTGAGAAGAATAAAAAAGTAAAAATTTTCTAGAATAAATTTTTTTTTACTTTTTTTGAAATTTTCATTTTAAAATAAAAAATTTTAAACTAAAATTAAACAAAATAATAAAAAACAAATTTTAAGTCAAAACTCATTATAAAATACAAAATCATAATGAAATATATCAAGAATTGCATCAGAATTTTTTTCAATGACAAACCGAAATGGAAGAAATGAAACATATGTCATTGGAACAATTTTGTTTCATTAGCAAAATTACTGATCAGCTGTTCAGGAAAATAATTACCAATCCGGAAAATCATAAAATTGATTTTTTTTTTAAATATTTAACTTAAAATTTAAAAATTTGTAACAGAATTTATTCTTTAGAAATTATTTAGTCATTAAATGAATCATATAATATATGAATATAAATCATCAGTTATAGCTATCATTGAAATGCTTCCGGGAAATGTTTATTTTCAATTTTTTGCAGCAAAGACATATAAAATTAAATAATGAATAATTAATTAAATGATTAAATAATTTCTAAAGAATAAATTCTGTTACAAATTTTTAAATTTTAAGTTAAATATTTAAAAAACGAATTTTTGCTACGAATTTTTAAATTTAAAAAAATTTCTTCCCATTTCAGTTTGTCATTGAAAAAAATTCTGATGCAATTCTTGTTATATTTCATTATTTTGCATTTGAATGAGCTTAGACTTAAAATTTGTTTTTTTATTATTTTGTTTGAGTTTAGTTTTAAAATTATTTGTTTTAAAATGCAAATTTCAAAAAAATGAATTCTAGAAAATTTACTTTTTTATTCTTCTCAATTCAGCCAATGTCATTATTAAATAAAATTTTTTTTTATTCTTTATTAGTACCATTTTCTACCAATAATAATTAAATAAATTAAAATGATAAAACCTTATTTTGCAAACATCGAAATAACGACACCAATTTAAATTTAAATTACATTTATTTTTATTTTGATTTTTCATTAAGCGCCTTAAAAAAAAGTTTTTTGTTTAGATTTAAATTTTTATTACAGAAATAAATGTATAAGTTTGCTTATTGGTAATTGATTAGATTTGTATATAATAATTTCAGTTTAAATTTTTTATTTTTAAAGGGATAAAGGTTTAAGTATAAATAAATCTAAATTAGAAGAAATGGAGAAATTCATGAAAAGTAATCCCGGTTTAGCAAAGGCTATTTTATCATACCATATATGAAGAAATTCATTCAAAACTAACTTTTGTTTACATTTTCATAACCACCGCCATTTTGAATCAATGCTTCGGCTTTTCAGTATATATCATGTAATGTAGCTTTGGCAACATACTAGCAAGATCGAAGATATTACTTTCATCATGTCACCTGCGTCTTTCAATTATTTATTATTTAATTTATATGAAGAAGAATATCTTTAAAAAAAACATTTTTCAACTAAAATATAATTATTATTTTTGCTTTATACGCTATTATATAATTAAAATAACAAAATTCACATTATATTATAATTTTTACCTTAAATTTTTTTTAAATATTTGCTTAAAACCAATTATTTTATTAATAATAATTAATAATGATGACCAAGTTTATGGGTTTCTGATGGTCATAGTTCACAGGTCGGTGTCTGATATTTTTTGTGGTCAAAATATTCTGCATATTATTCGCAAACATCTGTCAAGGAATATTTGTAATTTGTGGATTATTTTTTCTGTTATGTTTTTCTGTGACCAGCCTTGTTTCGATTATTGTTAATTTTGTGGCTTTATTAATTTGAGGTGATAGCCATACTTCCCATAGTCTTGCAAACACCGCTTTAGATTTCTTGATCTTAGCATCTTCTAATGCTCCACCTCCCATTGTAACTGTGCACCCATGGTAGTTATAATTCGATACATCTTCTAGTAGTGTATCGTTTACTTTTATTGGTGTGGTGCTGGTTGTATTTATCCTCATTATTTTTGTTTCCCAATGTTCATTTTGAGACCGACTTCTGCCGCATTCCTTGAAAGCTCGTTGATCTTGCTTTCCATGTTGGTGTGAGAATGCGATAAAGACATATGTCGTCAGTGTAGTCTAAATCGTGTAGTTTGTTTATACTAGTTTATACCTCCTTTGGTTGCGTTATTTGTTTTGTTCATGACTACATCTAATACAACGTTGAACAGTAGTCGGGAGTAGGCAGCCTTGTTTTACACCATTCTGCAGTTTTATTGTCATACTCCGTTTTCCTTTATGGAATAGTTGGGAATCTGCATCTTTTATAAAGGGCCTTAATCATCCTTAATTTTCGCGGGTATGGATCTTTCTTCTAATGCCGTCCATATTTCCCATTTTTTACAGTATCGAACGCTCTTTTGAAATCTATGTAGGCGACGTATAGAAGAGAATTGAGTTCTATAGTGTGCTCTATTACAATTCTAAGTGAATTCGCATGTTCTATACAACTGTGTCCTTTTTTGAATCCAATTTGTTCTCTTCTTTTTGTGTTTTCGAGGTGATCTACTATTCTGGAGCGTATTATTAATGCTATAATTTTCACTGATGCATTTAATATGGTAAAGCCTCTCGAATTGCTGCAATCACTTACGTCGCCTTTCTTAGGTAGTTTTACTATAATTCCAGTTTTCCAGTGTGGATTTACTTCTTCTCTTTCTCAAATACTTGCTAAGATTGCTTGTAGGATTTCTGAACTTCTTTTGCTGTCGTCTTGAAGTAATTACCCTGGAATGCCATCTGCTCCTTCCGCTTTGCTGGTTTTTAATTTCTTAATAGCATCTTGTATTTCTCTAATTGAGGGAGGGTTTATGTAATATTGGTGTTTCTTGCGGATTTTCATAGTTTTCTCTTATATATGTTTCTACGATTTCTTCTTTTGTCTTATTGAAGTGTAAGTATGTAGCGGATATAAGTATCGAGCCGTTTCTGCTTTTGACTGGCTATTGGGACCTTTATTTGTGAGGGTATTTATGCATTTGTAGAGTTCTTTGGAATTATTTTGGATTGCGGCTTGTTGCGCTTTGTGAGCCATAGCATTATAAAATTTCCTTTTGTCTTTTCTAGCTGCCTTCTTTATTTCCTTACAAATACTTCTATGTTGCATTTGAAGGTTATTGTCAATGCTTGTTAGAAGGGATTGTCTAATTTTCTTTCTTTGCATGATCTTGTTCCATGTTTCTTCAGAAATCCATGGCTTTCTTTCCTTACTGACTTCTTCAAGTACCTCTTTTCCAGATGCACTATGATATATCCTAAGCCAATTTAGTTCACTTATTGGTTGTTCTTGCGCCAATCAATTTGTTGTTGATTGAAACTGGTTTATTGTTTGGCTTTAAGTTTCGATATATCAAGTTTTCTTCTTTTTACTGTAACTCCAGATCGATGAGCCCTGAGCTTTAGTCTGATATCACCAGTTAGTAGCATGTGGTCAGTTTGTGCATCTGCTCCTCTCCATGTTCTTGAGGCGAGTAGTGATGACTTCCACCTTTTGCTGATGCATATGTGGTCAATCTGGTTTTTAGTTCTTCCGTCAGGAGATACCCAAGTAAATTTTGTGAATATCTTTATGCGGGAATAATGTGCCGCCAATGACAAGGTTGTGGAAACAAAGTATACCAACTACCAAAAAATTTGAATTAAAATAAAAGAAACGTAACAAATTAAAAAATAGTTAAAACAAAGTTATATGCTGCCAATTTTTCAAAAAGTTGAAACAATCTATTCGAAATAAGTTACGTTATGCAACCCCTGACTTGAGTTTTCTAAAAAAAAAAAATGATTTTTTGAAGAACTTACATACATTTTTAAATTTAATAACATTTTAATTAAAAAATAAACAATATGTAATTTCTTTAACAATTTTTATTTAAGCTTAACATACAAAATACATAATATGTATATATAAAAGTGAAGAAACTAACGTAAATACAAATGGATATAAAAGGTAAATGATTATAATATATACTGATAGGAAAATATCAAAATCAATAATAGTTAATTTAATAAAAACAATAATATGCAGGAAACTAGAATGCAATAATTTGTTAGTATTAAAAAGGCAACTAGATTTATAAATAAATTTTTTTTTTTTTTTTTTCAATAAATGTATAAATAAATTATTTCATTCAAATATATATGTATGTATATAATAACTTTGTTTTCATTTTAAAATAAATTGGTTAGCAGAGATTAATAATATATGTATAAACAAAATGATTTTGTTCATTCTAATATTAAAGCACGTCAGACTTTTTCCTTAGTTTTTGATTGCTTTTCTTCCCCTTTTTTTTTCCTGCATAGAGCTGCTATCAGAAACAACTACAGAACCAGTTGTGATTCTTTCGTACGTTTCTCCTATTTTTTGTATAAATATTGAAATAATAAAAGAAAAAAAGAAATAGAAAAATTTGAAAATAATTAATTGTAGATAAAATGACTTTTTATTATAGGTATTTAAATTTTACAAATAAATATTAGCACATGTTAATAATAAATATCACAAACTATAAATATAATTAAAATAATATATTATAGTAACTATTAAATTATGTTGTTTGTTTTAATTATATTAATTTCTTCTTTTTTTTTATTAATAAACTTAAAAATAAATTTCTAATAAAGCCTTGTAAATTAAATAGAATTTGTTAAAAATTAAATGAAGAAAATTAAAGAGATCAAATTATATAAAGCTTTAATTTTCATATACTTCATGGTACATATTATAATTATGTTAATGGGGTAATTAATGGGTTAAAATATTGAAAAATTAATATTATTTATATGTATATGTATAGAAAGTTTTAAAGGCTTCGAAATTTTATTTTATATATAAAACCATACTTGTGTTCTTTTTTTTTTAAATATTTAATGGTATAAAAAGAAATTTTTATAACAGAAATATTGTCTTAAAAGATTTTATCATAAATAAAAAAAAATATGTGTTTTGCATAAAAAAGTTAAAAAGCTCACATTAACAAAATAAAAAAATATATAAGTGATTTTTCTTATAAATAGCCATTTTATTCAGAAATTTTTTTTTTTTTTAAATAAATTTACAATAAAAAATAATAAAATAAATTTTAAAATATTAATAACATTTTGTTTTATTTATTTTTTTATAGTTAAAGCATTTTAAACTTACAATTAATTATATATATAATAATAAAATACAATATTTTAATTTCTTAAAAATAAAAGCACCAAAAAATTATTATTGCAATAAGCCCAAAAATTAAAAATAATACAGCATCATAATATTTAATTATTTTATTGTGATTTGATCTATTATCATTATTTTGTAATGAGTACTTACTCTTCTCTTCCTTTACAATTTGTACATTTTTAACAATTTGTTTTTCAATTTTTTCACCTGGTTCAATTACTTCTTCTTCATATTCTTCAATGATTTCTTCTTCAGAAGTTTCATTATCATCACGTTTTTCTACTGGTTTAGGATCATAAATGGTTTTACTATAAAGAATTTTTCAAAATATTTTAGGATATTTAAAAAAAAAAAAATATTTCAATGTTCTATCATTATTTGATAGAATTTATTATTTTGAATTAAATTAAACTAATTGAATATTTTTAAAGTATTAGATATAATGTGTTAAATATTACATAAAATTAGACACAAAAAAAAAAAAAAAAATAAATTAAACATGTAAAAAATATTTTTTTACAAATTTAAAATAAAACACAAAAAAAATTTTATACAAACATTAAATATGCATAAAAAAAAAAAAAATTTGTTTAAAGATGTATTCATTATATTCAAATTTTACTTTAATATTTAAATTTTTAATCGTCTAATTTTCAATTTGTTCTCAAATTTAAACAATATTTTGTAATTATGTGTGTATAGTTCCGTATCGTTTAGGAATTGAATTTAATGTTAAGAGGTGATTAGAGTCACGAAAGTGATATTATTTGTAATATAAGAGATAATATTATAAGTTTATAATTTATTATATTTTTATTTTAATAAATTCCAAATAATCAATGTGTTTAATCAGATTAATTCTATTTTTTTTTTTTTGTAATTATAGGAAATTTACTTATGTATCTCATAACTATTATTTTCTCTATTCGTGACTATATAGCATATATAAATCTAACGATATTTAGAAATATATATTTTTAATAACAAAATTTATATTGAATATATCTTTAATTAAAATTTTTTTTTTTTTTTATTCTTTATTTACCTGGATTTTTTAACAATTCCTTCTTTAGTCACGGTTGTATAATGGTATTCTGTACCGCCAGGAATACGTTTTTCTTCAACTGTTGTAACATCACCGGGATTATCTGATGGAACAACTTTTTTAATACTTCCATCTTTTGTTTTTAGTGTTTTTTCATTTTGAAGATTTTCATGTTTTTTAGCATCTTTTAATTGTTTTTGATATTGTTTAATTTCATCTTCCGTCATATCAACTTCTTCTTCTTCATATACAGTTTTTGATGATGTCATTGTTCTACCTTCTTTATTAACAGTTGTATATGTATATTCAGTTCCACCTTGAATTTTTTTAGATGTAACAGTTGTTTTACCATCAGCAAATTCTGGTGGTAAAGTAGGTGGTGGTGGAGCTGCTGTTCTCTTCTTCTTTTTTGTTTTATCAGTTGATACAACATTTGTATTTTCATCAAGAGAATCAGTTTTTTTAATTTTTTTACCTGTTTTAGATTGAGTTGTTTGAATACTTTCATGTTGTTCTTCAACTGAATTATTTTTTGTCACTTGTTTACCACTTACTTTAGTAACACGACGGCGTTCTTCAACTGTTTCTTCAGAAAATTCTTGTGTTGTATTTTGTTTAGCAGTTGTTTTACTATCTCTTCTATTATATTGTTGAAGTTGTTGTTGTTGAATTTCTAAATCTGATGAATCTTGTTTTTTAATCTTTTGAACAATTGTATTTTTTTTTGTTGTATCTTTAGTATTTGCATTTTGATTAACATCATTTGCATTTTCATAAAAAGTTTTTATTTGAGTACTTGATGTACCATCAGGATAAACAGTAGTATAAATTTCTTCATGTCCACCTGGTACTTTTCGATGTTCTACAGTTGTTTTACCATCAGTTCTCTTTTGAAGTTTTTTAATTTCTTCTTCATCAGTTACAGGTACAGGATCATAAAAAGTTCTTGTTTCACTTTTTTTAGTTCCATTTGGTTGTGGTGTTGTAGTAGTTTTTGTCCAACCGCCGGGTATTACCTTATATGTAATTGTGGCACCAGTCTTTCTATCAAATTCGACTTTACCGTCTTCAATTTCAGCTGATGTTAATTGTTCTATAAATTTTTATTGAATTGTTTTGTTTAAATCATTATTTAATAAATAAAGTGTACTTTTTTTTCTAATTTTGTTAAACAATTCTATTTTGGTATCGAATTATAATTAGTTTTTAGTATGTATAACATAACAAAAATTAAAATGTTTGTTAAAAATTTCTAATTATTAATAAATAGTTGTTAAATTTTTAAATATACGTTTTTTTTGTTAAAATGTTTGTTTTTAGGCATACTTTAATTTGTTATTCTAAATTAGTTTAAACTATAAATTTTCTTTTAACCCTTTTGCTCACTATAAATATTATGTTTTGAAATAAAAATTTTAAATAGTGTTTAATCTTTTGTGTTTTTTTTTTTTTGATCTGTTTTAATATATAAAATAAATATTCTAAAAGAATAAATTATATATTATATCTATACATATATAAAATTATTTTGAATTTTCGTAAATGTAACTAAAATTTGTATTATTGTTATTAAAAGGGTTAATTTTTTTTGTTTTTTGTTTCTTTTATTTAATTTAAATTAATTAATTAATTATATTTTTTAATAAGTTAATTGAGTTTATTTTTAATTATATATTAATATTTATCTAATTTTATATAATATTTTAAATGTTTTAATACTTATTGTATGGTTTATATGTACATTTTAGTTTTTTGAAATTACATAATGTATATAATTTTATTTTTTTGTATTGTTAATATTAAATAAAAAATATATATATATACATATTAGATTTTAGTATATAGGTATATATAGGTTAATTTAAAATCACAAATGAATCACTTCATTTTTTTTTTTACAAAAATGAAAACATTTAAAACACATCATTAATTGTTATTGTGCCCCTTCGGTTAGTTTTGTTTTAACAGCAGACATTTTTGTTGTTGTTACGTTATTAATTGGCTTTTTAATATGGTTGCTATTACATTTAATATTACGACTGTAATTATAACATTCTTTTTGATTAGTACGAATAGGTGATTTAGATGTAGATCTCCCTAAAAAATATATAATTTAAATATATGTATATATATATATATATAATATGTATATCTATGTATATATTTTATTTAAATTTAACTATTTATTTTATTTAATTTTTTTTTTAAATATTTAATATAAAAAAAAAAAAAGAAAAGTTTTATTATGTACCATGTTTTATTAAAAGTTTGTTTGTTCTACTTTTATTGGAATCAAGTTTGTGTAGTGTAGTGAAATAAAGTTTTTTAGATTTTTGATTTTTTTTTCTAAAAATTTGTTGTTCTGTTGTGACCAAAAAAATATAATATAATCAAATAAATATTATTTATAAGTGAAATAAATTATAAATTTATATATATTTATAAGTATGTACATAATATATATATTTTATAAGTTCATGCACGTATGTATTACAATATAAATATAATGTTATATTTATTTGTTATGTCATTGAAATTAAAAATAAATATTTAACATGTTTTTTTTTTAAAAGTTTAATTAAAATTTTTGTTATATGAACTAAATTCTAATGGAACAAGCTGCGAAAGAAATATTATTAAAAAATTCAAAATTTTTTTTTTACTTGTTTTTCAATATTAAACAATTTTATAAAAATAAATTTAAAATTATGATTTTTAATATATATTATTTTTTATGGTAAAAAATATATATATGTATATGATAAATTTATATATATGCATATATATATTTAGTAACGTTATAATAAAATAAAAACATTTTAGTTTTAAGTTATGTCAGAGTAAACCACAAAATTTGAACTACAACTAAAATTTTTATAACGACAAAATAACTTATCATGAAGCGCTAGCCGAATTGTTCATTAAAGGAATTGTAAAGTCAAATCTTAGAACTATATCTTTATATATATGTATATATTATATATTAAATAATAATATTTTATATAAATAAAAGCTGAATCATAATGATTAACAATGAAAACAAGTAAATAGACAACTAAGATTATGTCGGTTATATAAAAAAAAAAAAACTTCCATAATATAATAAATTTTAATTAAAACTTTTAAATTAATTATTTTTAATCTTTTTTTTTTTAATGTTGTAAAATTTACAAAATATATGGGTATACATGTATAGAGGTATTATATAATATTATGTTAAAAGTGTATTTAACAATTATTTTTGATTATAATGTAAATATTTTTAAATGTTTTTTTTTCTTTTTTTTTTGATATTTCTTACTTCAAAATGTAATGCATTACATATATATAATATTGATGAAATGCATTTTTTATTTTTTTTTATTAAAAAACTTTCAGTGTACGTATGTGTATAGTAAATATGTATATATGCAATTATGAAAAACTAAAAATCAAAAAAAAAAAAAAAAATAAAAGAAATAATTTACAAAATCACAAAACAAATAAACTGAAAATTTTATAACAGAAAATTACGCTATTTAAGTGACGACACAAAAGGTGCTTTGTTGTTTTGTAGCTGATAATAAAAAACCTAAAAAATTTAATAAATTAAAATTATTTATCTATTTTAATAATTAACAAAAAAAAAAAAAAAATATATAAATATAAAATGAATACTATAATAATTATAATAAAAGGAATACTATATATATGTATATATATGTAATATAAAATATAAAAACTTAAAATAAGAAAAAAATTGGAAAATAAAACTAAAAATAATATTTTTTTGCTTTTTAAAAACATATGTTTTATTCTATAAGCTTTTTGTTTTTTTTTTATATTAATAATCATTTTTATTAAAATAATATTTTTGAACAGTATTTAATAAATCAAAAATTAATTATATTTTACTATTTTTTTTTTTTTTTTTTTTTTAAATATAATATAAAAATCGTTAATTTCAATTTATTTTATTTAAAAATATATTTTTAATATTTAATTAATATTAAAATTAAAAAAAAAAAAATTTTTTGTCATAAATGTCTCAGAAAAAAAAAAAAAAATAATATGCTGCTGGTTTTAGGAAAGAAGAATTTTTTTTTGTTATAAAGAAGAGAGAGAATGAATTAATTTTATTTATTAAATAATTCATATAAACCATTCTGAAATAAAATAAATTATGTATGTATGTACTATAATGTAGTAATAATACTAAGTATAAACGTTTTTTAAAATACAATATGAAATTTGTAAAAATTTCAAAACTAATTATTTGGACTGTAATTTAATAACGATTCTATATAGTGGAAAAACTATATTTTTTTTTTAGTTTAAAAACAATTATGTAATATTAATTTTTTTTATATTATTTTATTATATTATTTTTTTTTTTTTGACTATATGTATATATTTTAATTAATTTTTCTAACAATTTTTAACTTTAAGCAGCAGCATATTATAAATTTCAAAAAAAAATAAAATCATATAATATTGAAATAAGTGGAGTTTTTGTAAATTACAAGGATATTTTGAATTGAGCATTCAACACATTTTCAAACACAAAAAAAAAAAAATAAAATGATATAAATAATAATGATTTTATACTATATAATCTATATAAATATATAATAAAAATAAAAAATAAAACGAAAAATACCATTTAATATTTCAGTAGTGTATTTTGCATATACAAATTTAAAAATGAAGATTATGAAAACTAAAAAAATAAAAAAATTATATTTTTATGAAAACATAAAACATAAAGTATGTATATAATATATATATATAGTGTATGGGACTTCATCCTCAAAATTGAGATTATTTTAAAAAGAAAAAAATGTTTTGTTATTTTTTTTTTTTTTTTTATAAAGTTAAATAAAAATTATATTTGATGTATATAAATGAAATATAATAAAATTTAAAAAAAAAAAAAAAGAAAATTTGACTGAATTTTGTTTTTTTTTTTTTTTTTTTTTTTATTAATATACATAATGTTGGCAACAATTTTTTTTTTAATTTTATTGTTACATACTAGCAGACTCTTGTGTATCAGACTTAGGTTTGCTGTCAATTGTTTGAGATATTTTCTTCCAAATATTGTCAAATGAATCTAAAATATAATGTTTTTTTTTTTTTTTAAATAAAATTTATTTAAATATTTTTTTAAAAAATTCAAAAAAAAAAAACATTTAATGATATTTTTATTAAAATACCTTTTCCAGCATAATCAATGTTACCAGATTCCCAACATTGACGTCTCATAGCTTGTTCATAAGCTTCTTGTTCTGGTGTTTTTGCCTCACCTAATCTTAATGTTGAAAGAACTCCTGCTAATCCAGTCTATTAATTGTTTAATTTAAAAAACAAAAAAAAAAAAAAATTATTAATTATATAAATGAAATATGTAGATTGTTTGAAAAATTAAAATGAATATATATTTTAGAATAATTAATGTTTTAGAAAAACGCACATAAAGCATGCAATAACAATAAAGTTTTTTTAACTACATAATAGAACAAAACACAAAAAAAAAAAAAACAAAGAATAACAAAATAATAACAAAACAAAAAAAAAATTATTATAAAAAATTTATGAAAGTTATTTTGTATGATTTAAATTTGTTGTACATCTGTCATAATTTTAAAAATTTTTATAAAATTCTGTGGTATTTTTAATAACTTTTGTCAAAAGTTTGATTAATTTCAATATAATAATATGTATCTAAGTTTAAAATATTATGTATACAAACAATATTATCAAAATTTATGATATTTTTTCAATCTATTGTGAATTGCGAATGATAATAATGATTTTTATATATAATTTAAAACTCATGGTTATCACCATTATAGTGATTGTGATTACTCAGTACAACAATATATAAGTTCAATAGGTTTATCCATAAAATGTTGCTATAAAAAAAGGTGAAAGGATTTCGAACATTGTCTTTTCATTTTTGTTTTTTTACAGATATGTACATACATGGTTTTACTTTAAATTTATATGCATTTACATTTTATACTTTTATATTTTTTTTATATAGTTGTCTCTTTTCAATAATCTTTTAATTTTTTTTTTTGTCATAATTGAAATCATAACATAATCTTTAATTTTATTTTTCGATTCTACTAAATGAACATTTTTGACATTAGATAGTATTTTAATTGTTATGTCATAATGCCACAGATTTTTTTTTTTGTTTTTAATATTAAAATCGATTTTAAATATTGTGAATTGTTATTATTTTTTACATAATATGTATAGTTATAAAAAAATTATATATACTATATAATATAAGATTTTAGTAAATATAGTACTGTAAAGCTTTGTTATAAATAAAATAAATTTAAATATTTAAATACATATATATACAATATACATACATAATTATAATTACAAGTTAAGTATTAGTAGTAATAATATAGTAAGCATTTTGTAATTTAAAAATTTTTTTTTTTCAATTTTAAATTATATTTTAATTCTTTTTGAATGATTTTTTAATAATAATTAAAAAAAATATTTTTAGTTGTAATATATTTTAATATATATTATCCAATAAATATAAAATATTTTATATACGAGCATAATTTTAATTTTTATTTTATAAAATTTTTGTATATGCGATCTCATAATTGTTATATATTTTATACATTTCATATATATACGAGTGTATATACATTTGTATATTTATAAAAATTTTAAATTTATTTGTATGAGGAAAATTCAAAATGCTTACCATATAAAAACCCAAATTTTATTATTTTAATTTCAATGTATATATGTATAAGTAATGATTAGTAGCATTATGAGAAGATTACATATGAAAATATTTAAAAAATTACATATTTACAGGCACTCACAATACGTTTATTTATTTTTTTTTTTATTTAATTTGAATTAAATTATTAATAGAGTTTTAAAGAATTATAGTTTAAATTAAAAGAAAAATAAATAAAAAATAAATAAAAGAAAATTCAAATTTAAAATAAAAGTAACTATACTTTTCTGTTTTTTGAAAGCAAAAATTCATTTATATATTATGTATATCTTAAAGTATATCTGTACTTTTAAAAATTACATGAAGTGAAATAACATGCACCTATTATATTATACTTATTTATTTTTTTATACTATAATATCTAATATAAGATGTATGTATGATTATTAATTATTTTTGTCCTAATTAAGCTTTATTTAAAGACTAAATTTATAGAATTTTACTTTTTTTTTTTAAAAAATACCCCCAACTTTAAATCTATCAAGACAATTTCACGGACACAGATTTGTGATAAAGAGTTTTTAAAGAAATGTTTTTTTAGAAAGATTTTCTTATAGAAAATACACACCTTTTGTTCATTTATAATGTCTTCATTATTTAAAACTTCATTTAAATTTTTACTATTTTTATTATAATTATTTAGATTATTAGAATCCATTAAATCAGATAAATTATTGAAATTATTATTAATATTTTTAGATTTTTCATTATTAATATTTTCAAAATTTTTTATTTCTGTAAATTTTTGTATTGTTTCTTGTGATTCTTGTTGTTTTTCTTGATTTTTTAATGGCTCTTGTAAATTTATTTGTGATTGATGTGATGGTAATGATGGTGGTGATGGTGGTAGTAGTGGTGGTGGTGGTGGTGGTGGTGTAGGTATACGATATAATATTTTTTCATTTTTATTATTTTTATCATTAATATTTTGTTCATTATTAATTAAAAAAAAATTTTCATTATCATTTTTTTTTTCTTTGATTTTAATTGTTTCATTATAACAATTATTATTATCACTGTTATTTTTATTTAAATTAATATTATTATCTTCAAATATTTCAACATTTGAATTTTCATTTTTATAGTAATCTAATACTACATTATGTACAATATTTTCTATATTATTTGTTTGGTTTTTGTTTTGTTTGCTACTAATATTTTTATTATCATTATAATTATTATTATTATTATTAATAATAATGTTATTAGGAATGGTATTATTATTATCTGATACTATTTGATCATTATTAAAAAAAATATTTTTAAAAGTTATATCATTGAAATTATTATTATCATATGAATTTATATCATAAATATTGTAATTTTCCAATTTTTCATAGTAATCTTCCCAAGGATCATGAAATATTATTGAATTTGAAATAGTATCACTAATAATTGGAAAGTTATGTTGCTCATAATATCTTCCTGATGATGAATGCATCTGTTTTATATATTATATATATATATATTATGTTTATAAAATTGATTGCTTTAAAATTATAATATTTGGATGTTTTTCAAAAAAAAAAAAAAAATTATATATAGCTATTCTGGCTATATAATACTTTCAAAATATTCTATAAATTTTCTGAGTTTGCTTTATATACTATAAAATACTATAGCTTATACTATAGCTTGTACTTTCTAAACTTCTTTTACAATATTTAATTTATATTTAAACTATGATAGAATTAAACATTTTTTTCATATAATATAAATAGGAAAAGATAATTTTTTTTTAAATAATTTTATAAAACTATATCTATTAATAAGTTTTATAAATTCATTTATAATTAAATAATTTAAAGTTTTCTAACAATGAGAATCTATATACATTTAGGGTCGAAATTTTCATAAAACTAATTTTTGAGAAATAAATGAAACTATAATTTTAGAAATAACATTTAAAAAATTAAAAAAAATTATAAAAACTAAATTTAATAATAAATTAATAATATTATATTATATATATTATTTACATTTTTATATATTTACATTTTTTTTTTTATATTAAAATTTGTATACCCTACCATAAAAAGTGAAAATGAAGAAAAAATAAAAAAAAAAACAAAAAATTGAAATTAAACCGAAAAATATGAAACGTGGCTTAAATATTGCTAATTTAGTTGCAAATTGTATGCAATATGTGCCTTTAAACAATTAAATGAAACATTAGAATATTATTTCACACTTTACCTCGCTTTCAGGGTTTTCAGAGCTTACCTCAGCATCATTAAAATTAAAGTTAAACTTTTTAATGTATTTTTGTCGTTATTTTGTTTTTAATTAAAAAAAAAAGCAAAATTAAAAGTTAATTATTAATATTGATCACTCAGAAAATTGTTGTAAGTTTAATATTTATTTTGTTAATTTATAGTTTTCATAAAACATAGTTAATAAGATAATATTTTATTATTATATGTATATTACAATTATTAATTGTACAAAAACTTACCATTGTATTTTGTAAACCATGATGAACATCGTCACAGAAAATAGTCCACCATAATTGAATAAATTCGGCTGAAATAAAAATTTTAATTATATTAAAATATATATTATATATGTATTTATAAATTAAATATGAATATAATTATATTAATTTTTAATATGTAGATTTATTATTTATTACACTATAATAAATAATAATTCAAGTTTTCATACCAGCATGTTCGTATTCCTTTGGTGGGTGAGCTCTTTTATGTTGTGAATCAAATGATGCTAACCATGGTTTTGTTCTACCAGCAAAATGTAAAATCTTAATACGATCTCTGAATCTAAATTAAAAAATACATATAATTTTATTTATAATTATTGACAAAAATAAAAATAGATTTAACTAACTGTTTAAAAGCTGGTAAATAAGAATATGATGCAAAAGCAATTGTATTATATGTAAAAGGTAAACGTTTGCTATTGTCTCCTGTTGCCCAATCAGAGAAATATGTATTTAATAAACCTTGATCACCACCATCAAAACTACCATTTTTAATAGCGAATTCCACTAATTTATTGAATGATTCTAAGCTTGGACGATATACATATACACCAGAATTAAAACAATCTGGCCAGCTAATATCTGGTGAAGCTGATAATTCTTCTCTTTCAAATAATTCGTCACAGTTCTTTAAAACCTTATGATTATATTTATTTTATATTAAAATATATAATATTTTAATTTATTTAAAAAAAAAAAAAATAATAATATTAAATATATTTACTAATATATCAGCATCCAAAAATACACATTTTTCAAATTGTACTAATCTCCAACAGTGTAATTTTGTAAAAGTGATACCTAATTCAGGACGTGAAAAAAGCGCTAAATTAGCTTCATCTTTAGAATCCAATACATCAACTTCTTGTACAACATTGAATGTATCTTTTAATTTTGATTTCATGGCATCTGATACATTTGGTGTAACAAGAACTGCCAATTGATGTGCTGTGCCTACTCTTTTTAAACTATTTGCTAAAACTAATGCACCTAATGAATATGTGTCATTTGTTGTTAACGTCACCCAGGCGAATTCTATAATAAATTAAAAAAAAAAAAAAATAAATAAATAAATAAATCAAATGAATATTGAATATTTATTATATAAAATAAAATAGGAAATTAATTTATTAATAATGTTTAATTTTACAATAAATAAATATTTTAGAGAATATTGAATAATATTTATAAAAATTTATATTTCTTATATAATTTTATAAATAATAAATGTAAGATTACGATTTTTTATATTTTAAATTTATATTGGTCGTTTTTTTATAAAATAAAAAGCTTTACTTATACTTGGCTGGTAAACTTATATGACATATTCTCAATTACATTGACATTTAACAACAACAATTTGACATAAATCGTTAGTGTTTACATCTAAATTGAAAAAGATTAGCAAAATATAATTGACAACATGTCATTTAGTATGAATGCGGTATAAGTACATGTATTACGCTTTATAATTATTTATAATAAGGCTATTGCAGACCACTACACTAGCATTTTAAAATAATTTTACTGTGTAGTAAAATTTAAATAGTTTATAATTAACTGTCAAACAGAATTCGATTAATACACATGCATATACATATATCATTTTTTACCAGTTAAGGTTGTATTATGTAGGTATTTCAAATAAATTCTTAATTAATTATTAATAATTAATAGTATATAATAATTTTTCAAAGAATTAAAATTTAATTTAAAAAAAATTGCGAATTTTTAATTTACAAATATACAAAAGAAATACGACGAAAAAATAATAAAATTTTGTTGTGAAAGATTACCGTTGATTGATAAACGAAGTCGTTCTAATAGAAACAAATTATTTTTTTGCTTTTATAAAGTATGTCTTAGTTATTACAACTTTATTTATCAAATTCTTCTTTGTGAACTTTCACAACAATATATTTAATTAAAAAAAAATCAAAAACCATTTTAAAAATACGGGTTGTAAATTTAAAAATGATTGACAAAAATAAAAAAAAAAAGAATTAAAGGGAAATGTTTTAATATAAGAAAAACATAAATATAAAATAAAAAAAAAAAACGCGTTACAAAATATATTTGTGCCGTTTTTATAGAAATTTAAAATTAATACATTTATTAAATATAAGTTTTTTTTTCTTTTTTAAATAATAATTTAAAAGGAAAATGTTAAAAGAAAATAGTTATGTAAGAAGACACTGGATGAAAAAAAGGAAAAGAAAATGATAGAATTTATTTACAAAAGAAATATAAAAATTTTGCAATAAAAAAAAAAATAAATAAAAATAAAATGAATTTATTTTACATTAATAAAATTTTTTTATTATATATATAAAAATTTACAATTATAATTTTAATATTTTATTTATTAATATATGGTTTTTTTGTATTTTCAAAAATATTATATAAATGAAGTATTTTTTTATTTATTTATTTTAATTTATTTTTTTTTTTTTTAAGGGTACATTTTGTATCATGCCATCATGTTTTTCTTGCAAATAAAAAAAAAATAAATATAAAACAAATATTTTTTTTATTATTTTTATTAAATAATTAATGATTAAAAAGTGAATTATTTATATTATACAAAAAAAAAAAAAAAAAATAACAAAGTTTTGCCTATTAGCATAATATTATCTAAAGTATAAAAAAAAATTAAAATGAATAAGTAAGTTAAAAAGTATATCTATGGCTTTCATTACAGATTATTATAACAATAAGCATTTTTACCAAAAGCCCAACAGTTTATATATATGTATATTTAATTTACGAGGAAGGATTTTAGATCTTTTCAAAAACTTTGGGTAATTACGACAATAATTTTATGATCAATTGATAGATTTTTCTTCTAAAATATAATCATATATATTGGAATAAAATGATTTTTGACTGAGTTGACGTTTATATGAACAAATTCCTAAGTTAAATATTTCATATTGAAAATAACTAAATAAAATTTTATAAAAAATTAATAAATTTAAAAATATAAATCTTTCAACAAAGAAAAAAAAAAAATAATCTCAAGTAAATAGGACACTACAAAATATTGCACATTTGTACCGCGATTTTTGTATATCATATGATTTATGTTGAAGTTTATGGACATTTTTACTAAATCCACAATCTATGAACTGCATTGACTTAAACTATATAAAAGTGCAACTAAGACATTTTTAAAAAAAATCTTTGATCTTTACGCTCAGTGTAGAAACTATAGCTTAAAAGTGAAGTAACTAGGTCAGTGCAGAACCTAACTTAAAATAGTGTTAGCTTAATCTTTTCTTAAAAACCTTATAATTTAATTAAAAACGAAATTAATCAACTTAAACGAAATTAATTTATTTAAACGAAATTAATCATACAAAGTTAGCGTTTGTTTCCATAAGAATTATAAATTAAAAATATGTATATTTTTTTTTAAAATAAGGTATAGATTTCTTTTTTATTATATATGGTTTATTATGGATCTATTGAATATGATCTATTTTATGATTTATAATAAATATATTAAAATTATTTTTATTAAATAAAAAATTGTTTTTTGTTATATAGGGTATTAAAATAATAAAGCATTATTAAAGCTTAAAAACTAAAGCTTAATCAGGCGTCAGCATATTTTAATTTAGCACATTCTTTTAATTTAAATAACGGTATAAATTATAAGAAGCAGTAGAGCAGCTAGAGCAAAAACTAAGCAAAAATCAAAAACTTCAATTTAAAAAATGTTTCTAAATTTAACTACCTTTATGAATGGAAAACAAAAAGAATCTAATGTTTATCTGTTTTTTTTTTTTTTTTGGTAGGCAACTGCTATTGTGTTGATAATGATGATGTGCATTATTTGGAACTCACGATAGGCTTGCAAATTTGTTTTTTTTAATTGTAATCATATATAAGTTGTTTATAAAGCATTAAATAATAATTTAATAATTATTTATTTAATATTAAGAATAATTTAAAAAAAAAAAACATTTTTTTTTATTAAACCCCCTTTGAAAAACCTACAAAATAAAAACAAAAAAAATGTTAAAATAAAATATTTCTGAATATATGTATAAGGAAAAATTAACTTAGAAAACTTACCGTCAGGGGGCGTAAAATTTCAAAAAACAAAAAAAGAAAACAAAATGTAAAAACATTTATATATACAACACTCACAAAATAAATCATTATTCACTTGAAATTTTTAATAAAAATTACTTTTTTAAAATATTTCTTATTTTCAATTTTTATTCTTTCTATTTTTAAACAAACAAATAACACCAGTGGGGAAATTTTTTTTTATTTTTTGTTAAAATAAATATAATATATGTAATACAAAACATATATATATATATAATATACTAAAATTAAAATATATATCTACTTAAATTTTCTTTGGAAATTTTCAATTGTGAAAGATATTTTCACACGCCATTTTAGAATATTTTTAATTTTTTGACTAAATGAAGCAATATAAAGTTGTTCTGCACATTTATAAGATATAAGATCAAAAATTAAAAGTTAAATTATATTGAAATGTTAATTTTATAGCATAGAATGTATTATATTGCGTTCGTCATGGAAAATTAAGATAATATTATATGTTAATAAATAAGGATGTTAAAAAATGAGGGATATTTTTTTTTATAAGGGGTTTAAAACAGAATTTCCGCCCGATACAGTATAGAGATAGGGCTGTATAATTAAAAAGACGTCTATAGGTAGACTCGAATATTTTTTTGACTCATTCCCATTCAGAGTTCTATATACTCATAATTATCAATTACAATATATATTTTTTTTCTGTTAAGAAACGATTCTCCGAAATTTAACACGCAATTTAACGCATAACACGGACGTTAATAGTTCCGATATATATTGTTATATTATTATATTAAAAATTTAATAATACTTAATACTTAAATAATATTATTTAATAAATATAGAAATAATTTGTTTATTTTTTACATTAAATATTCAAAGATAATTTACTTTAAAAATATGTATATTATAAACGAAAAATCATTATAATATATGTACTTGGATATTTTAAGAAGTTTTAATTTCATATGGGTTTACATTTTTCCTATTCGTTTTTTATATAGCATGGTGATGGTGGCGGTGTTGATTTTATTAAAATGCATATATAAGGAATGGCATCATGGTACATCTTTCAAATTATTTTTTCTTTTTTTTTTCATTGTTTCTTATTTTTTTGTTCTCCAAATTTCAAAAATAGATTTTATATATAATTTGTTCATCGCTTTTAAAATCAGATTAAGATGAACTCTGCCTCTTGGAAATAGAATCGAATTTCGTTTAAAAAATTCAAATGCTATTTTTGAAATTTTTAAAATAAAATTTTTAATTTTTTTTTGTTTTTTTATTTTTCCTATGGTTCAATGAATTCTTTCATTCCAAAGAAAAACAAAAAAGGAAAATTAAATTGAATTCATTTTTTCTTTTTTTTTTTTTAAATAAAACTGTATAATATATTATTATAATGGGTGCTTGACTAAATTTATTTTAAAATTTAAAATTTAAAAATTTATTTGAATTATTAATACATACTACCACCTATAATTTCTTAAATGTATAAAAGAAACAGAAAATTTACATTATCATATATTAATAGTATTGAATTTTTAATCTTAAATTAAATTATTAATAATAGGTACATAGATAGAATTGATTAAAAAAGATACTTTTAAGAAATTTTTGGCAAAAAAAAACAAAATCGCTACTATAAAAATATCAAAGATTTTAAAAATATTTTATTATAATAAAGAATAAAAACTGTATTTGTTCTTGTTTAAGTTTAATTCCGAATAGATTAAAAATTAACTTTTATATTTAAAATATATTTGAAAAAGTTTAAAAAAAACAGTTGTGTTTGACATTTTCATTTAAATTTTAAAAACATGCGTTAAAGAACAAAGAAAAAAAAAAATAATAATTTTTTTTTGTATTTATTAATATAATATATACAAATCTAATTTAAAATTTATTAGATATTTTTTTTTTTATATCATATGGTATATAATAAATTAAGTTCAGGACTTTCAGGAATTATATATTATTAATTTAAAAAAAAAATCAACAAATATATTAAAATGGCTTTAGGCCAATATTTATGGGTTTATTTATGGTTAGAACTTAGATCGAATTGAAAAAAAAAAGAAAATTAATATATCAAAACATTAATATTATAAATTAAAGTAAATTAAATGGAAAGAAAAAAAAATTTGGCAACTAGGTATATAAAATATTTGTAAATTTAATTAGCAAAAATCTGATCTTGAATAATTATTTTAAGGTTATTAAATTATGTAATATTTCCTAGTTTCAGTGTATATGCTACATTGAAGTTCATTGTCATAATTGAAAAAAAAAAAAAATACATACTTAGAATTAATTGTAATGTTCGCAATTTTTTAAATAAAAATTTTTTTTAATTGGCATCTAAATTTTTCTTTTTAAATACAAATTTTGTAATTGTGAACGAATAAATATATATTTATTGTTTTTCCTTTTATATATATGTAAATAATAATAGATTCTATTTCCATATATATATAAATATTTATATATTTTGTTAAATTTGAAAGATTTTAATAATATGGTTGAAATAAATTTGAATCTATTGCGGCTCAGCAAAAGCAAAAAAAGTTTTTTTTTTTAATATTAATTTTGACTTAATGCCAAAGATTTATTTAATATTTTCAGTTCTTTTTTTGTTTTTTTTTTTTTATTTCAAAATTTAAATGTAACATGTTTTGATTTTATTAAAAAAAAAAAAAATTTTATTATAATATGTTAATAAAACGTTATAAATTTTTTTTTTTTTTTGGCAATAATATTTGGACTTTATTAAATTTATTATTAATATAATATAACTACATATGTAGGTACTCATTTAAAATTAAATTACATATTATTAAAAATGTTTTTATTGCAATGAATTTTATTCCAAAAAAAATAATTTTGCAAAATTTTCATCTTGTATATGTAGGTAAGTATATATTATATTCATTTTTACTTTAACTGAAGACATTTTTATTAAATTATAAAATTTTGGCTTAAAGTTAAAATGCCTTCACTTAAAGTACAAAATTCTTCACTTAAAGTAAAAAAGTCCTCAGAAAAATGGTATAATTATTCTATTTTTAGAAAAGCTATATACATAGTAGATTCGAAGATTGATAAAATAAAATTTTATATTAAAGAACTTTAGGTATACTATATAGAGTATATTTTTCATTCTTCTCATACTCTCGTGTAGAGTATATTCTTCCTTCTTTAAAAACTCTTCGATCAATATTGATCTTATTATTATTAAATTTTTTTTTTTAGAATGCATTAGTGCATTTTAATATTTTATTGTATTCATTTAAAACTTATTTTAAGTTTTAAATTAAAATTTATAAAAGAATTTAGATGGATATACATTATATCACAGACTAAATAAACTATGTATAGAGATGAACAGTTTCATATAAAAATTTTAAGTTTTTTTTTAGGAGCTAGCATGAACATTTTTTTGGAGCCAGATTAAGTATTTTAGATATTTAAATAGCAAAAATAAAAATCTATAGAATATTCTTTTGTATTTTCTATTCTTGTAATTTAAATATTCTAAAATACTTTGTCTAACTCCATAAACTGCTTAGTCTGAACTGTCCATAAACTGCTTAGTCTTATATGAAACTGATTGTCTGTATAGTTTATTTTAGTCTGTGATTATATCCATATGTAATATAAAGATTAGTTATATTTAAGCAATATTTTTATTGCTAACCATATTATTGTAATTTAGTTTTTTATTTTCAATTTATTATTTAATTTATTATTAATTAATAAGAATTAAATGTCGTCATGGAATTTTTTTGTCCAAAAATTTTCTTAATTAATATTCAAAGTTTCAAACTAATCAAGTAAAAATTTTTTTTTTTTTGAGCTATTTAAAAAAAAATACTGAAATCTTAATGATTATATTATAATATTATATGAGTTGTTATCATTAAAGAAATAATTTTTTTTTTTCAATGAAAATTTAACAACGTTACATATTTATGTACATATATATTGTATTATGTAGTTACGAGTATATAAAATATTTTAGATGCAAAAAGTCAACTGAAGAGATTTTGAAATTTATTAAACAATTTATTGATATCTTTCGTGTTTATAAGATTTTAATATGATTTTGAAATAAGATATACGATTTTCTTTTTTATTATTTTATAATTAGAAAAAGAAAAGTAGTAGCATATACAGTAGTTTTGTTTTGAGCTAATTAACAAAATAAAGGAAAAAATGAAGAAGTTAAAAATAATTACCTTAAATCAATTTTGTATAATTAATAATTAAAGAAACTATAAGTACCTATATGTAAAAATTATTAAAAAACTTTTTAAGTTAACCATAATATATTTCTTTCTATAGAATAAAATAACAAGTTATAGCAATTAGGAATAACTGACAAGTGACAACCTGCAACCATGAATTTTGAATAGTTCAATAGGTACATGGTACACCTTTCTTCCCTTATAACATTAATTATAAAACATTTAAATTTTACATAAACGTCAAAAGTACTCAAACCATTACCTGTTTTTCTTTTTTAATTTAAATTCCTTATAATTTACAAACTAAATATATAGATTTGTTATTTTCTTTTTAAAATGTTCCATTTTCAACATTAATTCTAATTCTAATATTTATTTGTTTATTCATATGTGCTCTTTAATACAAAAAAAAAAAAAAAAACCAAAACAAAATAAGATCAAAAGTTAAAAAATATCGTCCGATCTAAAACACCTGACAATTTTAATATGTATTTTGTAAATTTGAAACGTCATTTCCGTAAAATTAAAAAAAATTTAAGAAAATAATGTATTTCCTTTTGAATTCTAGACATATCTACCATAGCTGTTACTATTTCAATTTTTTAATTATATAAAAATAATCTGTGAACGTTTTGTGCTTTTTTTTTTTTTTAAATTTTCAAAATTTGTTTACATTAAAACAAGAAAATTTTTCTTTAATTAGATTTAATTTTGAATGTATTGTTTTTTTTTTTAAACTATTAGGTATTTTTTTTTTTATACTTATAAAGTATACTGCAGTAAAAAAATGAATTAAATAATTTAGCGCGAATTAGATAAAAGCAACAATCCTATTTTCTTTTAGTATTAATATATTGGACTTTTTATTGGTAAAAAAATAAATAAATGAACAAACGCATTAAATAGTAAATACGTTTGAAATGTTTTTTTTTTTTTTTTTGATGTTTATTTTAATTCAATGGTTTCGCTTTTTTGTTTTTTTTTGGAAATAATCCAATTTTGGCAAACTAATAAACAAAAAAAAAAACGAAATAAAAACAAATAAAATCTATTTAATGCCATCATCATTAATTTGTTTCTAAAATTATTATTTTTTTTTTTGTTTTGATTTTTTTAATTTAAAAAATTTATTTTATTGTTTTGATTTCGACTATTTTTAACTCCGTTATTTAGTTTAAGCACGTCATTTAATTTATTATTATATTAATTTCATTAATGTATATATATATCCATATATATATATACCTATGTATATATATACATATTTACATAATTTTTTTTAAATTATTTAAATAAATTTTTTCTTGATTAATTTTAATAATGTAATTAATTAATTGATATTGTTATTTAAATAACGATTGTATATAGAAATAGAAAAATGAAGTCCTTATTAACTATATATTCATATTATAATAGAGATATATACATATATATGTACTCTAAAATACACTATAATAAAGAAATAGACAAATTCTCATAAAAATATATATAAAAGATATTACCTTATAAAAATTTAAGTAAAAATTATTTATTGAGCACTCTAGGGTTAATATTATATTTTCAATTAGGTATATATATATAAATGAAGAATGAGAGAAGACAAAATCTAGCAGAAGGTAGAAAATTAATTGTTAAGTAAAATTTCTTAAAAATTATACCTACTTACAAATAAAAATTCAAATCTTTTTGAATCTGGATGAACCACAAAAAAAAATTACAACATATATATGAGGATATAATAATATGAGGATGATAAAAATTGAAAATTTCTATTACATAATTTATCATTATTAGATTTATTATTATTAAATTTTCATAATCAAAATATTATTTAAGAAATTATCTGCATTTTGGTTTTTACACTACACAAACTTCGTTCCATTATTGATATAGGTATTAAATTTTTTTATCTTTTTTAAATTCCATAATTATATATAAGTATATATTATATTATTTACTACCATATACCGGTATAACACGTGAAATTTTAATATGTATTTTATATCAATATAAAAATAAAATATATATATAATATACATACATATATGTATGCATAAAATAAATAAAGCTCTCTTTTTCAATACATTTTAATACTAATATATATATTACATATAATAAATAATAAATAAATAATACATAAAATAAAAAGTATAATTGCAAAAAGAGTCTAAAGAAAAAAAAAAAACAACAAATTTTAATAACAGAATAAATGGCACATATTTCTGACCTATTTCACTAACTTTTCAAAATAAAAGATTAAAGAGAATTTAAAATTAAAAAAAGAAATAAAACATAGTTTTTCAGTTTAAAATTTATCTCGAAAAAATAAAAAAATATGTATTTCAAAAACACATAATAATATTTAATAAATAAAAAAAAAAATTGAATAAATTATGAAAAATTGAAGGTCACCTAAGGTCAAATTAAAATTTTTAAAATTATAACAAAAATATTTGTGATAATAATATTATAAAAGCATGAATTTTTTTTACTTAAAAATAAAATAATTTTAAAATAGAAAATTTAATTTACAAAAAAGAAAAAAAAATAAACTATATACCTATAAAATTTATATAAATTTAAGTCTATGATTTTATTTTTATTTTCTTAAATAATATAATTATTCATTTTAGTTATTATTTGGCGCAATTATTTTTAATATCGGTACATGTATGATTTTTTTTTTTTTAATATAAATATAAAATACACATAGCATGTATGCATTATTAAAAAAAAAAAAAAAAAACTAATAATAGTTATATCTAGTTATATTATTATATTGTATACTATATATAAAATAATAATTACATATTAGAAAATGTCATCAGTCAAAAAAAAAAAAAACAAAAAAAAAATTAAATAAAAACTTACTGCTCATTTTGACTCTATTTTTATTAAAACAAAACTATTTTTAATAATTTTATGAATATAATGGATGTTGTTTTTTTGTTTTATTTTTAATTCACTACTTTTTGTATTGCACAAAAATAACTATTTCAAGTATTTTTGATTTTCTTTTAGCTTTCTATAATATATGGATGGATGTAGTAATTAAAAGAAAATTTAAAAAAAAAACAAAATATGCTTTTTTTTTTTTTTAAATTCTTCAAATAATTTTTGTTTTTCTAATTTTGTTCTAATAACTATAGTCGCGCTCTTTTACAAGGTACGTTCCTGCCCGTATCTTAACCGTGACTAAATAAAAATGAAAGAATTTACATTCAAGTAAAAAAAAAAAAAGAAAAATTCTCAAATCTTTATATATATTTTTTTAGACACCAAAAGAAAAATAAAGAGAATAAAAATATACCTATAAATATAATCATATTCATGTATTTCAAAATAATATAATTTATAAAATAATATATAATATATTTATCAGTTTTCACATTTCAGGGATATGAATTGTAAAAATCAATATTTGTAGTATCTATACAAATGTTACATTTTCTGGTAAAGTATTTTTATATTACCTCTTTTAATTTAACATACATAATTTGTATTTTGTTCAGCTTTTTAAGTAATAAATAATAAATAAAAATACTTTTTGTTAGTTTCTTCTTTTCAAATTTTATATTTCTTGAAAGAGTATATAATATACATGTGTTTTAAAAATTGTTCTAAAAAAAAAAAAAAACCTGTACTGCTGTAATCTGTAATGTAATCAATAGTATAAACAAAAATAAAATAATATGAAAATCCGTCAGGATGGAAATTAGAAAAATATTTATTGAACCACTATTATAATAAACCCTTGTTCTATTTGTTAAGTTCGTTAAATTTTTACGTAGCGCTAAGTTCAGTAAGGATCGAATATTTAAATAAACAAACATTAACAAACTTATTAATATTTATATAAACAAATGGATTTATATTTTTTTTTAGTTTTTCTATTCTTCTTTATTTTTTTAAGGTCTCGCCTATCCTTGCACATTAGAAGATATAGGCTATACATTAAATTTTAACATTTTTCAAAATTTTCAAAAAAATATTAGTTTTGTATTTTTAAACAATTGACAGAAAATTTCTACGTCTGCTTAAGTTTATTATGGTCAAATTGTGATCGCTAACATCTGCACAAAACGCTAACATCTGTTTGTTAAAAAGTAATCGTATAGTTTCGTTTATTTTGATTAACACCTTTTTTTATATAATATTTCAATGTACCAGCTATCCTGAGGAATTCTTTAATAGAATCCAGTTACTAAATAGTTCAATAAAATCTTTCCCCTCTTTACCCAATTCTAGCAATCGCTTTGCACGTCAAAACTGTTTCGGTCATCTATGACGATTTTCTCTGACTTCTACCTGATCAGGTATATTTCATCAGCTTAAAATAATTCAAATACTAATAAATATTGAATGATGGTTTTTAATAGGTTTAAATGAAATATATATATATTTTAGTATTTTTATTTGCCGAAAAGTGCCGAAAAGTTATTACTCTTTACTACAAACGCAATTTTTTCATTCCCATCTCTATATTTATTATGTACTGAATATAGTCAATAGACTTTGTTCAGATACTTTATAAATTTATACGTATGTTTTAATTTTTTTTTATAATTTTTGTGTTTATTTTGATATACATATGTGAAAATTTCTCTTACGGAATGTTCCTACTGTCTATACTCTTATCTATATGCTTGCTTTTTGTCATAGTATTATTTTCACAAATAAAATAACGATGCTGGTTTCTCCCTTTTTAAACATAATTATTATGGTATTATTTATTTTTATTTTGAATTGAAACTTGATTTCAATTTTAGTTGATGTTTTTAAAAATGAGAAAGCGTATAGTATATGCGGGGATTTTAAAAATATGGAATTTTCTTTACTTCTTTAATATGAAAAAATATCCTTAATAATAAATAAGATTAAATAATCTTATTTTTTAATGCCCCCTAAAGAATTGGTTTTTTTTTTTTTTTTTTTTAATTTTTATAAGTATTTCATAAATTAAAATTTTTTTAGTTTTATTTTCTTATAATTTTTATTTTAAGAAATTAGTTCTGACAATTAACAATTTATTTTTGTAAATTTTTAAATGCGCAAGTCTTCTTTAAGCTGTTATTATACATTTTTGATTTTCTAAATTTTTTCTGCAAATATTCTTTAACTATACTGATTATGATTTTGTAAATAAATTTTTTTCAAAAATATTATAATAGTTTCTTTCCTATCTATAACAACCCCTTTAATTATCTAAAATTCTTTACGCCTTTGTATTTAACCGGTTTTCTTTTGTTTTTTGATTTTTTCAAGACTGTTTTTTCAATACTACTGTACTTACATACACATAAACAAATGAAAATTCTCTACTCTCAAGTCAACTGCTGAAAATTATTGTTGTCAAAATTTCTGACAGAGTCGAATAAAATAACCGATTCTCAAATCTAAACCAAACTCTCAAATATCACTCAACTTTCACTCTCAAATTCTCAACTCAACTCAAGTAGTAGATGTAACTATCTGTAATGAAAAAATGAATACAAAAAAAAAATGGTATTATCATTAAAATATTTAGATTTCTATGAATGTATATGTGCATGTTATTTATGTTAAATCGAGATGGAAACCGCTGAAATTCTTTTTTTATTCCGGTGGGTGGAAAAAATGACGTGTAATTTTCAAATTAATTTTATATAAATTCAAAAAAATATAAATAAATAAAAGAAAATAAATGAATAATTGAAAATAATAATTTATAAATCAAAGCATTTTAAAGTAAAGCATATTATATATATATATTTCTATACATATATAAACATAACTATAAAAAATATATTAATAATATAATATTTATAGGAGTTTATTCCATATTTTTTTGTCTTTTGAAAATCA
The DNA here is from genome assembly GCA_947095535.1 of Poecilobothrus nobilitatus. Classification (NCBI taxonomy): domain Eukaryota; kingdom Metazoa; phylum Arthropoda; class Insecta; order Diptera; family Dolichopodidae; genus Poecilobothrus; species Poecilobothrus nobilitatus. The sequence continues at coordinate 161,547,958 of OX352773.1, forward strand.
TAGAAATAAGAAATTTAAGATGATTAATTGATAATTTTATATACACATACATACATAAACATTTTGATTAGTCGTACAAAATTTCACCAATATATAAATTTAAATTATGTTTTAATTGATTTTAAAGAAGGACTTATAATAAAAGATTAAACTAAAATACATATCAAAATAAAAAATATCTTTATTGTAATTAAATTTCAAAAATCCGGATTCAAAAATTATCCTTATTGAATTTAAACTGTAAAATCAAGAATGTTAGATGGATAAAATGTAAAAAAAAAATGGTTTTAAAAGACATGATAAGTGCACATGATAGCAAATTATTTACATAATTTCTATAATAAAAATAACTCTAGGTAAATATTTAAAAAAACTTTTAGAGAATTTAAAAGTAGGCCTAAAGTAAATAAAGAACTAATAAAAAATATTATATTTGCAAATAACGCCCTATTAATTACTATTTAGTCGATAACATTACTCAAATTCCTAATAAGTTAATAGAAGATACTAATTGTATAGTTAAAATTTGCTGTGAATAAGTTAACAAATAACCATACAAAATAGCTGTCGTAAATGTTGAAAATGCAGAAAATAAAACTTTAAAAATAAGTGGTTTAAAAATAAAAGACTGATAAAACTAAAAATTTAAGGTTTGTTATTTTAATAGCATAGAATTATATAATGAACAAAATTAAATTCAAAAAATTTGTTTGTTTTGCTTACATTATAAGAGGAAAGAAATATAAAATATAACTATTTTTATATTTTTATTAAAAATTTTAATAAATTATTATTATTTTATTTGAAAGAATTTATGCAAGGACACTGTTGCATCTTGAAGCAACATGCTGTACATATAATTAGTGTAACACAAACTGACTATTGTACTCCCAAAATTCACCTGAATGAACCCTTCCCTGTAAGAATTTCTTGCAAAGAGGATTGGTCTAATAGCATCTCGCTTGCAAAGCAAAGCGACATGTCTATTTTCGCAGACAAATCTAAAATAGGTGGCAAAATCGGTCTTAGAGTTTTCTCAAGCGGTAATAAAATTCTTAGCAGTAAGAGTTACCAAATCTAAGGTTGTTGTGTACTGGGTATTATAAGAAATATAATATTGAAAATCTGTACCCAAAATACTATCAACTTGAATTGTGTCCTAGAACATAAGGGCACGAAATAAATTGGCGGTTGAGCTAGAAAAGGACGGATCATAGCTTGAGCTAAGCACTGAAAATATTCTATCTGTACCTGTACAAATCCTCGTACCTGTATAAATTCCATCTACTTGTACAAATCCTCAAATTCAATATTAAGGAGAACTTTCTTGTGTTTGCCAGAAGGCGGTGGCTGGCATGTGCAACTCTGTAGTATAACCAGAGCCTTATGGCCGGATATAAGTTTAAAAAGATTTAAATGCATACTTTCTCTCTCTAGGCCTGAAATAAGGTAATTGGCTGGTGTTATAATTGTAATTGGCTGGTAATTGATTTATTGGTAAACAGGTATGCACGTGGAGTTTAACTGTACATTTTGCATAGGAATTGACGATATAGAGAGAGTGACGTATTTTCTCAGTACCTCTTCAATATATCAAGCAAAAGTAGGAATTATATCGATATTTTGTTTTGTGAAGATTTGATGAAATCTTTGACATGAATCTGAGAAGCTTTTAAAGTTTCTTCCGTTAGAGCGGTATAATCATGCTATAAATAAATTTTTTTAAATCAGGACTCTATATAAAAAGGTAGAGAAAGTAATTTTTCGATTTGCAACTTTTAAGATTGGTATACATTTCAAGTCTGGATTTATTTTTTCATAAAATCCAAATTAAGGAAATAAAAGGAAAAGATTTCTAAACGACCAAGAAAAGTTACGTGTTCTTCTTATGTGTATAGTTTCTATTTTTATTTTTGTTATTAAATATCACATCTATATTTAACAATATTAAATTTTGAATACCATATTACCATACTAGTTTTGTTGACAGATTAATATTATTTAAAATTAAAAAATAATGGAAATGTCATATAAAAATAACAAAATATTATACGATGTCTAAAGTGTTTTTATTTTTAAAACAAATAATAATGAGATAAACATTAAAAATTGAAATAAAATTGAAAAAATAAAAAAAAATAAAATAAGTAATGATATATGTACATTAATATAAATACACAATAAGTTATGTATAGTTTAGATTCGCTTATATTAGAGGAAGTAAACATGCTTGCAAAAATACAAGCTGATAATCTAACTGAAACTCTGAAAGAAATATTGAACTGTAGTTTTATGGTTTGAAATAGTAACATTAACTCAATAAAAAATCGAAAAGATTAGTTTGATTAACATATGGTTCGGAGCGGAGCGCCGTGAAATTCGTATAGAAAAATTATTGTAAGGAATTAACTAAGGAAACTTTGACAGAAAGGTTTTTTTCGTAGTAAAAGGAGTATAACTGGTCGCAAATATAAGAGTTACCATATGCATTTAATTAATTTTATAAAATTTGTAATTACATATATATACGCATATTATTTTTGAACAACATGCATTTAATATATAAGATATAGTAAAAATAATTTATTAAATAATATTTTATTATTAATTTGTGGTAATGTTTTCATTAAAAAGGCATTTATACAATTTTTATTTTGAATATTACCAAAAATTTTAATTTTAACCGCAAAATAAAAACAATGTAATTTTTTATATTATAATTTAACTAATTTTTTTTTATTTTTCATTGCCTCATTTTTATTTTTTCTTTTTGTATTTTAAAATTAAAATTTTTTACTTTATTTTTTTTTTTTTCGACTTGTGGGATTGAGAGTTATGACTCCACAGATATAGAGTATTTTATATTAATAGAAAAAAATAAAAGAAAAAATTTTGGCAAAGAAATTTTTAGTATACAGAACGATACCATATTTTATTGTTATTTTTAGATTTTAAAGAACATTACACTTTAAATGTATAATATTTTCTGGAAAATTTTTCAAAAATTAAATTGTGAATTTTAAAAGTTTTCCATTTTTTTGTTTTTATAAATCAAAATAAGATAACTTCGGTCCTTTTAATTTTTTTTCCAATAAAATCTGAATACTTTTTTCTTATTTAGGATTTTACTTTAGATTTAGGAATTTTCCAGGGTTTTATTTTCATTAATTGTAACTATATTGATATTTTTCGAATAAATTATTATAGAAGAGTTATTTTATATAAAATTGTAGAAGATTGTAGTAGATTCTCTATTTTATAAAAAAAAATTTAATATATTTATATTTAAAAAAATATAGCATTTATTTTGTAACATATTGCATTTATTCGGGATGGTGAAAATTTTTGTAATATGTACATATACTCGTATTTACTTATTTTACTAATCATTGTTTTTATGATCATTTTTTTAAACTTAAGTTTTATACTTTCCAATCAAAATGACACGATTATGAAAACTGAATCACGTGGTTAATCAGTAGGGCGAAGTCGAATGCAACAACTAATTTTAGGTATAACTACCAATATGTTTGAAAGAAGTTAATTTACAATTTCATTAAATTCTGATCGCCGAAGTAAAGTTAACTACATGTCAAAATAGAAAATTCTAAGAAGGAATAAGAAAGAAAGAATGAGCTTATAAGTACTGTTTAAATAAACTTTTATATTAAATTTGCGTGCAATTGTTTTAAAACTTACTTTCTTAAAAAGGTTTACTTTAACCCAGCCTATTTATACCACTTTAAAATTTTACTTTTAATTTCTTTTGCTTTTTATTTTAGTTTAAAAGGAAGATTTTTCGATGTTGCATAGCGAAAAACGATTCATACTGCTTTGTTTATTTTTTTTTTATTTTATAAAATAGTTTTATAAGATAGATTTTTTTTCAGTTTATTTTAAATCAGACTGAAAAATAAACATTTATTAATGACGCAAAAAATAGTTTTTGAGTTTATTATATACACCTATAATATATATTTCATTTTTTGAATAAAACTTTTAGTAGTTCTGTGTTTCCAATCCAGAGTTTTTGGGTATATTTTTCTTTGAGGATTTTAATTTAATTCGATTTGGAGCAAGTTTCTAAGAATAAAGCAAAATAATTCAATTTATCATTCAGGATCTCTGTTTACTGATCTCTGTTGTATTTTTAGCACATTTATCAAAAAAATTTTAAAAAATTTGCTTATTAGTTTCACTCTGTTCGCCCTTTCGTCTGTTTACAAAATATCTACATTGTATAAGATGAAGCAATAGAATTTTTTTTTAATAAAAAAATTAATATTGTGGAACAAAATTTTCATGTGGCTCCAGTTTCAACATTACGGGGTTATAGCCTCTCATAGTTTAAAAATACTCTATTTTCAAATATGTATATTTTAAGCCCTACTAAATATATTTTTTGCAAAATTTGATACCTTCCAAATGGTTTTAGTTAGAGTCTTCAAAAATGAAAATTTGCTAGTTTTAGTTGGGTTGTGTAAAATTGCCATACCTTATTAATAGATCAAAATTAAAGTTTCAATATTTCTACAGGAAAAAAAAAAAAAAATTCTTAACTAAAAAAAATCTTCAAAAAAAATAAAAAAGCTGAAAGAAAAATCTTGATAAAAAATTTCTTGAAAAAAAAATCTTGGATTTAATGTTGAAATAAAACATTTTTATTGGATTTAATGTTTAAAAAAAATAATGAAATTAAAAGTTTTCAACAAAAAAAATACGAAATCAGCTCCTTTTTTGCTCCTTTTTCCGGAATATTTATATATATCTCTATGCGAGATTCTGAATTAGAACGGATTTTAGAGTTGGATTTAAAAGCACGGTTATACGCTTTTTCCAGAATATTTATTTATATGTATGTGTGAGATTCTCAATTAGGAGGGATTTTAGAGTAGCTACAGCCGAGTAATCAACGGCTTAGTGAAATTAATGATTCACAAACTTAAGCTTAGTCAAATATGAATAATAAATGACTTAGTGGATGCTCCTAATAATAATAACATAACTAATAACATAAGAATAATAAATGACTTAGTAGATACTCCTCATAGGAGTGGCAAGGAAAAAAAAAATTTTTATATATTTTAATATATTTAAAAAGGGAGCGTATCCAATTAGGGTGATTTTAGAGTTGTAATCCAGAATAAGGATTTTAGAGTTGGATTCAAAAGTAGGGTTATATGCTTTTTCAAAATCTTTATATATATATATGTGATATTCTGAAGAGGAGTTTTAGAGTTATTTTATATTTTGTTTCCTTCTTTTTACTTCTTTGGGGAGCATAGGGCTTCCACATAGCTTCTCTGTCGTACTATGTTTTGGGCCATTTGTTTTATTTCTGCCCATATTTTACCATTCTCTTCTATTTCTTTCGATATTGTTCTCTTCCATGTCATGCGTGGTCTTCCTAATTGAAAATTTTTATTTTGGTGTCTCTATTTAGGTGTGAGGATATCCATACAAACAGGAATCTGCCAAATGACATTCCCGACTGTTTTAGTCTATTTTCTATGTCTTCATCTGTCCCTCCATTTGTAGTAATTATACTACCGAGATAGTTGAAGCACCAAACATCTTCTATTGTATTATCATCTATCTTAAGTTGTTGACTATTTGTGGCATTTATTCGTAATGATTTAGTTTTTCTTATGTTTATCTTCAGCCCAATTTCTTTCGCTTTGATGTTCAGTACTTGAAGTTTTTTTTACATATCGCTCGATGTGTGAGCGAGTAGAACTATGTAGTCTGCATAGTCTAGACTCTAGATCTACAACATTAATTTAAATTTGAAAATTTATGTTTTGAAATTTTTTGGATGTTCATACCCACCCAACCCATTTAATTAATGAAGAACATTATTTCATTTCAACACGAGATTTTGGTGCACGAAATTTTGAGACGTGAGATTTTTAAATGCGAGATCATGAAACGCGAGATTTTGACACGCGAAATTTTGACACGCGAGATTTCGTACCCAATCCATTTATAAATAAGTATATGTATTAACATAATACATTTACTTAATAATAAATAATCTTTTTTTTTTCCTTGCCACTCCTTTGAGGAGCATAGGGCATCCACTAAGTCATTTATTATTCATATTTTGACTAAGCTTTAATTTCACTAAGCCGTTGATTACTCGGCTGTAGCTATTGTACAAGACTAAGACGTTTCTTTTTTTTTATTTCTACGCCATCTATTATCTTATACAAGAATTATGGTTTATTATTATTTTTATTATATATTTAGCTATTACATTATGATATTATAATAATTATTATAGGACATATACTTATTTTTAATTTAATTATATTCTACTAATTATTATATATTATAAGAAAAATCTATATTATTTTATTAATTTATATGACCCAAACGGGGTTTGACGTTTGTTATGAAAGGCCGGTGTCTTAAACACTACACCATTGGCTGGATAATAATAAAAATCTATTATGTATATATTCAAAATTTAATGTTCATTTTTCTAAATAAAAAAGTGAATTTTTACTTTCTTCCATAATATTTCACTGAACATAAAAATCCATAAGTCAGATATAAAAATTTATAAGAATCATACAAATATAGCGCCATCTTGTATTAAAATTATTTTTCTTTGAAATCATCATTTCAAAAATATATAATTTTAATTGAAGATTTTTCTTGATTCAAGATTTTTTTTTTGAAGTTTTTTTTTGTTCCAGATTTTATTTTTCAGGACATCGATGGGGGCCCTATTTTAACATATTGTGTAAACAGTTTTTCTTAATTATATAGAATTTTCTTAAAACTAAAGATAGTGTTGTTGTTGTGATTGTTCAAAATTTTTTTTACATAAAAAATTCTATAAAAAAAATTATAAATTTTGATGCAAAATTTTGGTTTTACACAATGTCTTATAAATATTATTACCATATTTTCGATATAATATGAGTATGTACATAGTACCTATATAATTATTATGTACATCGTATAGTGTACGTATTAATAAATAATCTAATGTTTTAAAGTACAGTTTTCGATATTTCATATAGCCATATTATCAATTTTCTTATAATATACTTATTTTTTAATATTTAAAGAGATTTAAAGAAATTTGAAAGAATTGCTTCGTCTGTCCGTTTGTCTGTTTACAAAACTTCTATATGATTTAATATAGAATAATGAAATTTTAAACATGGATCTTAAAAAAAATGTTTGTAGTAAAAACTTTTTTTTGTACCCCCTTTTTTGGTGATGATTACATTTACAACGTTTAAAAATTCAAGGTGAATATTAAAAACTTTGTTCACAATATGCCTGCCAATTTGTAACCAATTTTCATTCCCTAACTCAACTTCCTCTGACCAGACAGTAGAGGACTTGTGCTCGTTTTCACTCCTCTATAGTGTCTTTCGACGATTCTCACCTATACACCCACAAAAAAAAAAAAAAAACTCCCACTTATTATGGAGCTAAATCCCCTCAAAGTTTGAAAAGTCATATTTTTTAATTACCATCTGAATATAATATAATTTTCTCCAATTTAGTATTTAAATTAAACAAAATTTTGCACGATTTTACTGTCTTTATATCTTCACAAGACTTTTAGATAGAACCTTGAAATTTTCAGAGAAGAAAGATCTTTTTAAAACTAACTACTTTTTTGTACCACCTACTGTTTAGTGTTTAAACATTTGTACAAATTTTTTCAAAATAAAACGTAAAATTTAAAGCTTGAACAGTATATGCATAATGTCTATAAATTGAAGAAAGCGTTTTTTAATTCTTAAAAAAATTTCAAAATTTGAGGCGAAGGCACAATATCCTAAACTACTTTAGAAAATGTCCTCTTTTAAAACCTTTTGATTTTACATTCTTTCTTGTTTACATTTTATATCGAAACTATTTCTAGAATAAAATGAACATTATACAAATTAGTAATGATATATAATTTATATATACATATGTATGTATTTATGTATATATATTATGCATACATTACATAGTAGCTATTATAGAACTTGATAGAACTTTGAAAAAGTCAGTTTTGACATAGTATCATATATCAAAAATAAAAATATCTACGTATTAAAAAAAATTGTAACCAATAATTATTTTTATTTTTCGGACATTTCTTAGAATTTCTTAGTTTTCGAACTTTTTAAAATAATCATGATAATTTGTAATTAGAGTTGTTTAAAAAGATTCCGTCAATATTATTTAAATATTAAATATCAATGACCTGTCAAGTGTCAATATAAAGAAAAAAAAAAATGTAATTGTCAATATAAAGAAAAAAAAATGAATACTATGAATACAAAGTAATCAAAATAACAAATATGTACCTAATAAAAATTAATAATAATATTAAATATTAATTTAATTTAGAAAAGTAAACTAAAAGATTACGACTATTAATATTTGTAAATAGTATATTTATTCAAAATTAATTAAATTTATTATAATAAATATAATTTTAAAATTTTCCTATAGATATTTGAATAATAAATGCATTTACGTATTAAAATATTTATTTATGTATTTAAAAAGAAAAAAATTATAAATATGTATATTGTTGATTTGGTAAATTGCGCATAATTGATGTTTTCTTTTCTATTATTTAAATATTTTTAAATTTCATTTTAAGAAATGGAAATGTATGTACAGTAAAAACTCTAATGACAAGACACTAATTATTTTAGAATTTTTGCCTCTAATTTGATAACTTTCTTGAACATTTTTCTTCTTTAAATTTTTTTATGTTTATCCTTTGAGTATTTCGTTAAGATTTTGAACTGAAATTTCAAAAGAAATTAACGTAGGCACCTTCTGCAAGTGAATTTTCTTTAAAACCATACTTTTATAATACATATATGTCATTTAAATATGTAGGAAAACCGTTTTAGTGAATCAAAAAAAAAAAAAATTATTAAAAATTTTCGGGACGATTTTCGAAAGTCGTGATTTCTAATTAAAAAAAATATCGTTGACCACCATAGCCGTCTTAAGTGTCAATGTGTTAAATAAAAAATATAGCTTGAATTCTTCTCCATAGTAAAAAAAAAAAAAAAACAGTATACCTCCTATTGGGAGTGAAAAGGTATTGTTAAATAAAGGATTGTAGAATTTGAAATAAAATGTTAAATATTGTACATAATTTGAGGCAAATTTTTTGGTTTTGATCAATTTTAAAACAAGGTTTGATAAATGAAAATATAGGTTTATTTGTAAAAAATTTCAAAGCATTCAATCTAAAGGACTTTCCAAAATATAGGGTTAAGAATTTTTAAAATTGTGTAATATTGTTGTGTTTTGAAAAATATTGATTGTATTCGATAACAAACTTAAAAATTTATCTTTGATTTTTGATATTTGAATAATGGAAAAATTAGAATTAAAAACCAAAAAAACGAGTAGATAGAAATAAATACGATTATGTTAAATTAGCGCACCATTTATCAACTACTCTCAACTGCTATTTTCGTGAAAAAGGATCGCAAACAATTTTAGATTGGTCTAATACCAAATGATGGTTGAATTATGTCTTATATTACTCTTCCGGGTATTAAGTCAAAACCGTTTTAACTGTCTAGCATATTTTTGATGACGATATGTGGATTTGTTTTAATTTTGATGTAATCTTTGCAGTTTATATGTATGTTGCCATGTGAATATTCTAGAACAACATATTGTGTATACTTAGTTAAAATAGCGATATTCATTAATAAAATTTTCAATGTATGTATTACTCGTACCATATTCGTTTTTACATTTCCAGTGTACATTTATTTAAAATATAAAATTTTATGGATCATGTTCCTTCAAGTATTTAAATATTTACAATATGTTTTGTATTTGGTTGTTTATTTATAGAATAAAAAAAAAAAACTATATAATATATTGAACTGCAGTTCTTAAGATAAAAATTATCCAGTATAAAAAAAAAAGAATAATTATTAATGTTTTGCTCTATTGAAAAAATAAAGTGAGGAAGAAATGAAAATAATTAAACAAAAAATTTTTTTTTTAGATTTTAGCACAAAATTTTAAATCATAACCAGAAAATAAATTTTAAATGAGATGAAATTAGTTGTCATAACTTCTTCTGTCTTGTGTTATAAAATGAATTGATTTGAAGGATATTAAATCATTTCATGACATTTTATTGTTTTTATTAGATTTTGATTTGACGTTGATCATGATTAAGACTTACCTGTATATAATCAGTTAGTAGTTTATTTATTATACCTACAACACAACATATACGGTATTGCTAAAATATATAGAGAATTTCCCATAAAAAGTGTTTCCTTTCCATAAAGGAGAATTTCCAGAAAATGTCTCCATTCATTTTCTTTTGCTGTAAATTGGTTAAAACTTCTCAACGTGGGACAAATAATCTACACTTCTGTTTGTCTATAACTGAAGTTTGTTACACTATCTGCAGCCTATTTTGAAATATCTATCTGACTAAGGCGTTTAGCTATAGGGCTAGTGACAAAAAGACGATCTTCGAATAAATTTGTTTTTTTTTTTAAACAGAATACGTATTTCAAAAGTAATATTAAAACTTTTTTTTAAATCTTTAAACACATAAAATTTTTTGTTCATAAAAGAAACAGTTTTATGAAATTTAAAAAAAAAGTTTTTTTATGGTTGTTAAAAAGAAAATCTTGTAAAATTTTCTAAAATTTTCTATTGTTGTATATTATATCTATTTCTAGAATTAAATTTTATGATTAAATGCTATATGAATAATTTTATGTTTATCATTATATTTTATTATCTTGTGTATATAATATAAAAATTTTAATATAAGTATATGAAACAATATATATGTACCTATATGACTAATAATTAATTGTTCCAGAAATTTTAAAATTTTCAAAAAAAAAAAAAAATTTTCAAAAAAAAACAACAATAATAAAAGAATCCATTCAAAAATATAAAAATATGTATGTATGTGGATAGTAAGATTTTGAAATTATTCAAATGTCTAGAAATAGACCAATGAGAAAAGAAAAATACATATGTATTAATTTTTTTTTGTTTTTTGTTTTTCAAATGAAAATTTTTTTTTTTTATTATTGGGTTTTTCACGTTGAAAATGTCTAAGAATGAAAAGCAAAAATGCAATAATCTCTTAAATCATGCAAAAACACAAAAAAAAATTAAGAATATTTTTTTTTATGACGAATTTAAGAGGTAGAAATTACATGACAGCTAAAAATTTATATGAAAATTTAAATTTTTCTTTTCGGAAATTTTTTTTTTTTTTTTTCATAAAATTTTCACGAGAGAGAATTGATGTCAACCTGAGATACTGAGATGGAAAAAAGTTTAATTGCTTTAAAAAAAACATTTTTCTTTTGTCCAATAATATTTTAGTTTTTTATATACATATTTATATAATATGTTTATACATATATATGTATTGTATTGTAAATATCTTACTGTCTAAAATAATCTCATAAAAATTTTAATTTCGGGTTTAATTTTAATATGCAAAATTTAAAATTTGGAAATATACAAAAAAGAAAAAAAAAAATTAAAATGTTCTTCGAAATTATGTGTGCAACACCCACACACAAAACAATAACTAAAAACAAATATAAAATAATTTTAATTAATGGAGAAAATGTTAAAACTAATATTTATAATGATTTTATGACATTAAAAACTTTATTAAAAAGACATGATGATCCATTTATGAAAATATTGTAATTTTATATATGTAGAATAAAAATTGAATTTATGGGTTTTCTTGCAGTTTTTTGTGATATAAGAGAAAACTTATAAAAATTTTAACAAAATGTATTTTTTTTTTTTTTTTAAATGCATTTCTCTGCCACATAAATGTGGACAGGAAATTACACAACCTTTCCTGTTCAGGCGTGGCTGTAAGTGTCGTAAGGGAGAATAAATTCTATAAATGCTCATAGAAAAAATGTAAATATATGTAAATTTGGCATTATGTTTAAACTTTTTTTAGTATGTTTCATTTATTGTTGAAATCATACAAGAATTAATTTTATAAAAACATCGAATGCTTAGGTAAATTTTAAATATCCTTAATTTTTAAACTTAATATACATTTTATATGACATAGAAAACTGCAGGTGTTCACCAACGACTGTCTACTCAACATCTGCAGAATATTTTCGACAGGTAGAATAAGTAACAAAGATTTGTGGTGGCTTACAGAAGAAGAATCCATACTGAAATAATTAAAACAAAATAGAGGTGGATAGCCACCCGCTAAGAAAAAACACAAAAACATGGTAATGAATGAAAACAATGGTAGTAATAATAATAATAATAATATGCTTATTGTATACATTTTTTTGCCCCAACGACCAAAGAAGAAGAAAATGCGGGTGACTAATCAACACTTTCTGGCGAACTATATAATAGTGGAACTCAAGCAATGCGATCTCACATGAGAGATTTCAAAAACAGCATCAGTGTGGATATGTTAAATTGAAACCTTATCAACATCACCACGGAGTGAAATGGACAAAAAAAAAAGTATATATGTATATATTTATGTAAATATATACGTGTAAGTTGGTTTAATGCCTATTAAAATATGTTATAAATGTTGTTTTTTTTTTTAAATATTTATAATCATAAAACATTTAAATTATATTGTACATTTCATAAGATATTAGAAAAAATCACATTTCATAATAAAAATTAATTTTGAAAGTTTTTTTCTTTATTTTAAATAGAAGAATTTTGTTTATTAAAAGTTTAAAGACATTGTCAAATATTATTTTATTTTGTTTTTTTGATTTGAAATAACAGACAAAAAGGAACAAATGTTGAAATGTTAATAAATTTTTTTAGGTTATTTGATTTTTAATTGACCATAAAAATTTTGTTTCAAAATTTAAATGAAAAATTCTTAAATATTTTTGTATGGGGTTTAGTAATTTTGGGGATAATTTCGAATAATTTGAATAATATTAATTAACTTCTAACTTATTTTACTTAACTATGAAAATTGTCTTTCCGCAAAAAGGGAACTGACGAGAGATATATAATGAATAATTATATAAAAAATTTATTTATATTATAAAAAACATACAAAAAGTTTAAGAAAAATGTTATTAATTCATCGAATGTTTAATGAAATGATATTGAAGACGACTAGTTTACACAATTATGTAATTAATTAAGGTCATTTAAGTTTGTTTACTTTTGTTTAAATTTAATTTAATTTTTGTTTTTAATTTACATTGTGAAACTGACCTATAATATAATTATTTTTTTGTTTTGCTGATAAATTATATTACAATAAAATGAATCAATATAAATGCAGTGCCGTACTCTGTACTTATTACAGATTTCAAAACCAAAAGCATCGCATGTAATGGCATCTGCATAAGAAAGTTTCATGGGATTTGCCTTAAGGGACACTTAAAGAAAATTGGAATAGAAAATGACAATACATGCAGAGTTTGTCAAGAAGAAGAGGCAACATACTCAGGTCACATACTCAAAAATTGGAGCATATTGCTCATACACCTAGGAGCATATTGCTCTCATGAAAAGCCAGCAAATAAGAAGATGAATTGCCAGCAATAAATTTATACAAACTTTTACTTTCTTAAAGGCAGTACGTCTGACAGAAGTATTATAAGTGGCGGCAAAATCTACAAGACTTAGTAACAGAGAGAGCACAATATCTACATTAAAAGTTGACAGTGTCATTTATACCTTTTAAATAAATCTAATCTAATCTAATATAATTTACCTAAAGATATTCACTTATGTGATAGTATGTGGCAATTAAAAAAGGATAAGTATCTTGATCTATAACGCGTATTAATTAATGTAACTGTTCTACATGATCTGCCATAATTAATTCTATAGTTAATAAATAGAGTGATTTGTTACCTTAAATTATATTTTTTAACAAACATAAATATTTATAACTTAGGAAATTAAAGAACGAACAACTAAGTATTAATTTCGAAAAAATCATTAATGTGATCTAATCTATATGGTAAATTTTGTAAATAACTCTGTAACAAATCGTGTACATATATTGAAAAATTTAATTTTTTTTTTTAAATGCATTTCTCTGCCACATAAATGTGGACAGGAAATTACACAGCCTTTCCTGTTTAGACGTGGCTGTAAGTGTCGTAAGGGGGAATACCTCTTACGACGTGTCTGGGATTCAAACCCACACTCCCTGTGAAACGCTTTTTTATAGTCAATTAAATAATTTCATTTACCCTGAAAATAGTTTAATTTACGCTGAAAATAGTTTTATTTACTTTGAAAAAGGTTTCGTTTAATTTGAAAATGGTTTCATTTAATCGAAAAATACTAATATATCAGTTTTATTTTGCTGATTCTTATATCGTATAGTTCAGGATAAAAATCTTTAGAGTTTAAGTGGTTTTGTAAAAAAATAATGAATTTTTTTATTTTTTTGAGTTTTTCAAAAAAATAATTTTCAGTTGTATTATATCCACACCTCACGCAAATTTGGCTTTTGATGCATTTGGATTTTTTTTTTTTGGATTGTAAGCGCGATCCCGTAAATTTTGTTTAAATTTAATGAAAATTAAACGGTATTGTATTTTTTTTTCTTATTAAAATTTATTAGTTAAAACTGGTTGAAATCAATTTGAATTTTTTTTTTTTTTAAATGTATCGTAAATTTTTTTTATTGTTTTTAAAAAAGGAATACCTTTATAGTACAGATAAAATAATAATTGTCTGTGGTTATACTTTTTATAAAATAAATTACAATTTAACTTTAAATATCATAAACAATTTTGTTATATTACCTATTTGACATTAAACTATTAAGTATATCTTCCAAATAGGTTAAGTTTGTTTTAAATGTTTATACCAAATTAAAATAACTTTGGGTTTTTTTTGTAAATTTTCCAAAATTTATTAATTAATATTTAATAAAAAATACCTACTATTAAAAAAAAATTTCTGTCGAAAAATTAAAAAAAAAAAAATGAAATACCATATTTTTTAAAATGATGTAAAACTAAATAATTTAAATGTATAGTTTTAAGGTTTAGTTTCTAATTAACAACATAAATTAAAATTTTGGAAAAGTTTTATTTTAAATCTAAAATAAAAAAAAGGTATGCCTTCAAATAATGTGATTATTTTCAGATTTTTGATGAAAAAAAATATTATATTTTAATCAAATAATAAAACAATAATTATGTACGTAATATTATTTATCTTTATATATTATATTGCTTCATTTTAATTTTTATTTTTTAAAATTTATTTATGTAATTAATCGTATATAACATACACTATTTTCTTTTCAATAAAAATAAATAAGGCGCCACAATATATGCAAATACTTTTTATTTAAATGTATTATCTGGTATTATTATAATTAGTTTGTATAAAAGAAAATGAGAATTAGTTTTCTGGTTTTACATTGAATGATTGAATCTAATTGTACTTTTGTAGAATTGAATTTTATATCGTAAATAATTTTCTTAGGTTTTATTTTTATTCCAAAACAATACAATACCAATACCACTGTATACAAACAATTCTCAACAAATCATTAGAAAAAATAATTATACGATAAATTTTATTTGAATTGAATGCTGAAAATTCATTAAAAAATTTAATGTCTTGTATATTGGAAAATAAAAATCAAATAAAGATTTTATTTCAAAAAAATTTTATAAATATCTATTTATTTCTATTGACATTTTTACATATTATAATTTTCATATATCGTATTTCAAAATCAAAAAAAAAGGTTCTTACCTAAGCTAAATTTATTTTACTTCTTTTAACTTTTTTATATTTACGATATTAAATATATAAAAGAAAATAAAGCTTTTCAATTAAAAAGCTATAAAAGGAAATCTTAATATTTTTAAAGTTTTTTTTTAACTTTAAGAAGCTTTTAGCAGATTTTAAGACTTTTTAAGATGCATTAAGTTTAAAAGCTTGTTTACCTAAAAGTTTTTAACTTTTAAAAAATGATAGAAAACTAAGAAAATTTAAAATATTTTAAATTTTATTTTCCACAGAAAATTATGAAAATGGATAAAGCTTTTGTTATTATACCTATCATTTTGTTTATTTTTACTACATTACATATTGTATTAGTAAAATTTTTGCTTCTTTTTTTTGTACACCCATTACCAAAGTTTTTTGTATCTAATAAAAAAAAAAAAAAAAAAATATTTTTAAATTAATTTTTATATACACAAGTCCCAAATACAAATAAAATATTTTTAAATGGATGTATGCAATGTACATATAAAAAAAAATATGAAATATGTATGTAAGGAAATATATAATATATAAAAATCATATACATACTTAATAGTTATAATATATTATATATTTATAAAAGATATTATTTTATTACTGAGGTTTTGTACATACTCTAATGGTTTTTATATAAAATGCGCAATGCCACGCGCACTATGAAACTATTTTGTATGACCTAATTTTATTAATCAAAAAAAAAAAAAATGTTTTTTTTCTTTTCTATTTCTTATCTTTGAATCTGTAAAGTAAAGTAAAGTATAAAGAAAGAAAGAAAAACAAAATTTAATTCAATTTTTTTTTTCCGAGTTGAAAAAAAAAAAATATAGTTTTTATTCTATTTTATTAATATGAAACATTTTTTTTTTTTCTTTAATAGATAAATTTATTTTATTTAAAAATTTTATACATATTTTTTTTTTTAAATTTATATAGAAAACTTTTAAAATTTCTTGTATTTATGTGCGTATACATAATAAAATTGATCTGAGAACAAAAGTGGTGTAACTAAATATTTTTCCAAAAATGGGTTATTATTTTAATTTAAATTTAATTTGTTTTTTGGTATTTATATTAATACAAAATTCTTAAATTTACAAACATACACATGTATAGGTACATATCAGATGTATTTTTTTTTTATCGTTATTAATATTATAATAAGTTTAGGTAATATACATAATAATTAATTATTTAAATATTAATAAGAGTTTAATTTGTTGAAAATAGAATAATAGATACATATTATGTATATACATATGCAGTAAAAAAAAAAAAAAACTAAAATTATGTACATATAATAATACCTATTATCTACATACATAGTACATACATACATATGTATTTTTAGCCTAAATTTAGATTCTATGTCAATCAAATTTAATATTTATTATTGATCTTAAATTTTTATTAATATATAGCTTTTAATTTGGTTAATTATATATTTGTAAGTAATTAAAACTGATTAAAATGTTTTATTTTGCATCTAAAGATCTTTATTTATTGTAATTTTATTTCTAATTTTTAGATATTAGATAGAATTCATACATACATTACATCATATATGTATATATATATGTATATGTATGTGTCAATATAAAGTACATACTCAATACTATTCAATGTTAAGATGATCAATTTATTATATAAATTAAATTTTTCTAAAAATTTTTAATAGTATTTTTATTTATTCGTTAACATTTAAATATACATATACTTGTATGTATATTTATTTATATAATCAAAAAATACAAAGTACCTAACAAATAAGCATATATATATTTATTCTACATATTATATTATATAAAACTTGATAGAACAATGTATTTACGTAAGTACGAAAGTAAAATTCAAATTTTGAAGATTCTTTAAGCTCGTTTTTAGACCAGATTGAGAAAATTAGTAGTAACATTTCTTGAAATTCCTATATTTAATTCAATTATAAATAGGTATATTGAAATATTAATAAAACTTTCTTATGCTATAAATATATGTAAGTAGTTTGAAGCAGTTTTTTAAAGGGTTCACTATGAAATCTTACAGTTAATAAAAAACCAAAAATTTATCGAAATTCAGTAATTAAAATTCAGTAAAAAAAAATGTAAATATTTATAATCTGCAAAGAAAATTCAGTATTTTAAAATATAATAAAAATAAATTCAGTAATATTCAGTAAAAGCGGTTTTTATATTTTAAATTTATATTTTCGTTAAGTAACTGTTGTCGTCCTCAAACTCTTGCAAAACAAATTGTAAAACTCTGAATTTGTGGCATATTTCTTTAAAGAATTTCTTTTCCATTATTATAAATTTTATTTATTATGTAAATCTACATATAAAATGTCGGAATGTTATTTTATGGTCTACTACATTTTGATTTTCGAGATCTTGAATTTAATAGAGTTTTGTCGAGATTCTTTTTTAAAATCTAACTACATTAATGTTAAATGTCAATATATTACTATTAGAATATTATTTTTATTTTATTTAAAACAAAATTTTTATTGCGAGTTCTATATGATTATAGCTGGTTATAATTTTCTATTATTAATATAATGTATATGGGTTCCAACTGACAAACATCTAATTATCAGACGTCTGTTATCTGTTCTCAATTGTCCACCGGGCAAACATTTGATCTCTTTTTTTTTACAAATAAGGCTGAACAACTATACTACAGATATTGATAGATAATGATTTTCGCATGGAACCGAAATCGAGCAACCACAAGTATATCACTATATTGAAAAAGTTAAATACATTTTTAATTTAAAATTTGAAATTCTGAATTAATAAGTATATTGAAAGAGAAAGTTCTGCCCTATGCTGAGTTTTGATACATTTTAGTTTGATTCGTCAATAATTGTTTTAGTTATATATTTTTGGCTTCAAACACATGCTAAACTGTTAGGTCTAGGATTAAATCCAAAATATTTTAGATTTAAAACAATTAATTAATGGGGCCCTATAATAGAAAATGACAATTGTGTTTTACATTTTAGAGAAACTAAACGAAAAAGTGTAAAATAGTATCATTCAAGGGAAATTTACTATAATTATATAACAAGATCTTAGAGAACCAAATTTCTATAGCTATATAATATAGAAATGCTGAGAAAAACATAGTTCTAGATTAAACAATCTATTAGACAAAATAAAATACAATATTGTTAAAATTAAAAACACAAAATATTGTTGTATTGTTTTTTTTAAACATATATTTTTGATAAAAAGAATGCAAATACAATATAAAAAATTATATGAAAAAATTCAGAGTTTCTGAAATCAGAATTTCAAATAAAGTCCGAATTTTGTAATTCCGAATTAGGATACGATCTAAATCGTATGATGTTTTAAATAATCGAATGCTAGGGAGTGCAACATGTTATCAAGTAATGATCTTACGCGCTTATTACAATCTACTCTTAAATCATTATATGTTAAATCATTATACAAATAGATGTAACATGCGAACGAGACTGACTATGTTCTACTCTGTCCTCTATTTCGGAAAAGCTTACTTCTTTACGCTTTTTCTAGATATTTTCATTAGATGTTAGTTGACCATGAAGTTAATTCGCAGAGCCAACAGATTATGTTAAACGAAAAATTAGATAATTATATATAGGTATCTGTTTTACTTAAGACTTTTTTATGAATAGTTTTTATTTTAAGTGAACACATTTTTACTTTAAGTGAAAATTTTTTATTTTAATGTTTCTATGTTAAATATTTATATAACATAAATTACTGAAGTAAAGATTCTTCATTTAAAATAAAATGTCTTCACTTAAAGTAAAATTGTCTACAGTTGTCTAAAGTACAAAAGGTATACATATTGTATCCATGCAGTTTGAACTTAAATATTAAATATTAGGTTAGTCTAAAAAATGAATGTTGGGAATTTTGATTTCATATAAAATTTTATGTTTTTATGATATTTAATTAATGATACGACTTAATTTTTAATTTAATTTTTATATGTATGTATGTGAACATATGTACGTATTATACTATTATTTATAATATGTACTTACTATATATTATTATACTAAAATTTTAAATTCTTATAATATGTGCGCATAGCAAAGGAATTTACAATTTATATGTAGACACATATACATATACATATGTATATATATTTATAATAGACAAATGTTTGTATCTACATAGTACATTATTATTATGTACATATAGTTATTTAGTTTAAAACAAGTACAATTTAAATAAATAGAAATTTCCAAGAAAAAAGTCTGCGCTAAATATACGCTGAACGATAATTATGTATAGATATACACTTACATAGGTGTATATTCACATATTTTAAATAATATAATGTATACATATATATTTTAAAATATATACTAAAAGATTCAATGTCAATATTATTATTTTTTATTTAGTCACTTGCTTTTTTCTTTTTTTTTTAGAAAAAAAGGGAACTTTTAGAAAAAATTTAGGAATCTAGAAAGTTATTTTCTTTACCAGATAAACTTTTATAGCAGATTTTCTAGTAAAAACTATTATATACAATATATAAAATTTTTCTATTAGAGTGTCTCTTGTTTTTTTTTTAAATTTAATTTCAAACACAGAATTCTTATAAAAATAAACAATCACTGCTATTAATTTGCTTAAAAAAATTTTCTAAGTAAAATAGACTTTACAAAGCATAAAACATCAAAATAAAGTTAACAAATTTTTAAACTTTGTTTATAGATAGCTTTATTTTCTTAAATATATAGAATAAGATATGTATATGTATGTGTATGTAAAGAATTTAAAGGATGTACGCTAATAAAACACAGAAATGTGTTACATGTTTTTTTGTTAAACTGTTGCACTATAGCTGACTTTAAAAAGGCATGTAACAGAATATAAAAAATGGTTGGAAGCAGACAGCAAGTTACAAATTGTTTAAAAGTTCCATAAGGATAATTAACTTGTTGTGATGTAAATAACAAGTGATTTATTGAGATCCATATACAAGATTAATGACTTTCGTATGTAAGGTGATATAATACGGTAGCTATTACTATTGCCAATTCATATTTTTAAAGGAGTTTAAATCGTATATCTCAAGTTCAGAGTTTATAATTATTTTGTAAATGTCGCAAAATCAAAAGAATTTTTTTATATTTAACATTGTTCAATTATTTTTATAAAATTTGTATTAAAATTATCTTTGTAATATTTTAAAATTTTTTTATTTCATTAATATTCATTATTTTTTTTTTTCATTGAATAAATTTGTGACAAAAAAAAATATAAAAAACTTCAAATAAAAAAAAAGGTGAATTAAATATTTAATAAATTTTAAATATATATTCTAGGTATATAAAAATAACAAATTAAAAAAAAAATTTCCCCTTGAACATATCTACGTTTTTCAACATATCATTGAAAGTAAGTTGTAAAATCCTGAGACAGAAGTTCACAAGAAAATAGTTTTTAACGCTTTAACGATACCTCACGTACTTGTACAAATTCTTAGATTAAATGTTAAGAAGAACTTCCGTGAGTTGGTCAGAAGGTGGTTGCAACTTACAGTACAACCAGAGCCTTGTGGTCGGATTTGAGTTTAAGAAATAAGATAATTGATTGGATACTTTCTCTCTATATAGCCCGGAAATAAGATAATTGTTATTACCATTGTCTTATCGGTAACTATGGTAGAAGATTAGGTATGCATGTGAATGTTAATTGTAAGAAAAGGCAGAAATATCACGGCATTTTTTTTTTGTTTCCAAGATTTAGGTTAACTGACATTAGGTTCTATGACATGGATTTGAGAAGCTTTTAAAGCTTCTTCCGTCAGATCTAGAGAAATTTAACACCAACTCTGGTCGAATAAGTTTTTCTATGTTTTAAAGGTACACTACGAATCTAGAATCTAGTGACACTGACGCGTTAGCTCAGCATTCTTCAATAAAACAGATTTTTTTTTTAAATTATGAAATACTTTTTATTTTTAAATTATTACAATAGTTCTACTACAAGAAGATTATAATACATGACAAATTTAAAAAAAATTAAAATGAATATATTATTAAAAATTAAATGAAAAAGAAAGCCTGTGAAAAAAAAATTATTATTTACATTCCCTTCTATTTAAAAAAAAAAAAAAGTATGTAATTTATTCGTATTTCGCATTTATGTCGCTTTTATTTGAAAAAATTTTATTTTTCAATTACATATAAGGTATTTTAATTTTATATACAAAAAAAGAACTAACTAATATTATAGCACAAATAGTTCTTTTTTTAATGTTATCTTTAAACTTAAACTAATTTAAAATTTGTTATTAGACATTATTCTTTTTTTTTTTTTTTTTTAAATAAAGATAAAAAAAAAAATATACACCTATTATTTACAGTCACACTCCTCAAATTTTAAAATAATATTAGATATATAAATTTTTACTATGTTTGTTTTTTTAATTGTGTAAAAAATAATTAGATGGAATTTAACAAAAAAAAACATTAAATTTAAATTTAGTTAACGATTTCATAACAATCTTTAAATATACATATATACAGAAAAACAAAAAATAAAATTTACAATTAGATATTAAAAAATGTATGGGTAATATGTATGTGTATATGTAAACTTATTTTATTTTAATCATATTTAAAATGTCTAAACAAACATAATAATACGTATATACATATATGTATACCTACCTATATTAAGATAAAATTAAAATAAAATTTTTGGAATTTACTATACTTTGTTATAACAATTTAAACGGTTTGTCCACGCATTTAAATTGATATTGATGTAAGATAGTCTTAAAATTAGCTAAAGTTTATAGACTTTTATGTACGATAAAAAATACTTACAAAAAAAGCAATGAAAAAAAACGTAATTACAATATTAGCTTTAACAAACAATCTTCTCTTTAATAAAAATTTCTATACTATACTGCATGAAAAATATTATTCTGAAGGAGGGGGGATGGGATCTATTTCTGTCGACTCTTGAGATGTTGGGGCATTGAGCCCTAAAGTTTTTTCTTTTTATGTTTTAATTTAATTTTCTTATATTAATAATTTTCTTATCAAAAACAACGTAACTAATTAATAAGTTTGATACACCGCCATATACACTCTTAATAACTTAACACTTCGACTTTCCCAACAATGCACACATTCTCATATTTCAAATACTTTTCGTTATAATTTTTTTTATAACGTTTAAAAAAAAAGTTAAAGAAGAGCCAATTGAATCACCTCGTATATATAAATATTTAAACTTTAATACTCTACTGGACTTTGTAGTCTAAATGCATTTATAACTCAAAGGGATTTCAACTCTACACAACACACATTATATCGTTCAGTAGGTGAGAGGCGCCCTTGTACAAAATTTTTTTTGGCGCCTCGAAAATCAACTACAAATAATTAGAATTTACAAAAACAAGTGACCTAAACATAAATATTAGTTTTATATACAAGTAGTAAAAAACAATAACAGTAGAACATTATATAGTAATTCACTTATGTTCACTTTATCAAAATTCTATGTTCATTGAAGATGAATTATGAATAAATATAACAAAAAATGCAAAATAAAAATATAAAATAAAAAAAATTTATATATAAGAATAATAATAATAGGTACATATTATTTTTGATTTAT
Organism: Poecilobothrus nobilitatus; assembly: GCA_947095535.1. Taxonomy (NCBI): domain Eukaryota; kingdom Metazoa; phylum Arthropoda; class Insecta; order Diptera; family Dolichopodidae; genus Poecilobothrus; species Poecilobothrus nobilitatus. Next base: position 161,571,363 of record OX352773.1, read on the forward strand.
AAATTTATACGCCTAAATTTAACCGCTACAAAATCCTTAATGATATCTTTTATATCTATAAAGAGTTCAACATACTATTTTCTATTTGATATAATGGACAAGTTTGTTATGCGATCTTGGGGTATAGTCGACCGCAAATAATTCTTTATTAATTTTAGTTTAGTTTAACTGTCAATTTAAAACAAACTTTTTTCTAATTTCATAAAAATTTTTCTGCATTCGGTAACGTTCGATAATAGTGGGAATCAACAAGGAGTTCGATAATTAGAAAATTTGTATCCGGATTCATCTGTGGGAAATTTTTATTGATTTCTTGACGTGGACAATCTCTTATTTTGATCGTTATATGACTTGACCAAGTACCTTGATCATTAATGCTAAAATTTAGGGTAAAATCTGAATTTCCTTGCATCACTGAATCTGAATAAAACATTTCTTTTGTAGTTTCTTTACAATTTCTGTAGGTATATATTTCAGTTCCATTGACCATTGACCATTGTTTCTTGATACTACCATTACTACTTGACCATTAATACTTGAATTAAAAATTTGTGTTACAGGTGTTCTTCAAAAAATGTTCTTTGATTTTTTGTGTTTTCTTCAATTCAATTTTGTTGTTGTCCGACAATTTATTTCATTTTTTTTTCGACATCTAAAGGTTAAAATAGTTATTTAGACTTTAAAATAAGAATAACAAATAAATTATTCGTCAAAGTCAATAATTTCTGAAATTCTTAGTAAAGTTATAATTCAATTATGCTGCAGCAGATAGAAAATCATTGACATTTTTGATTTTGATAAAAATTTGAAAAATTAACATTTACTTTAACCAGTACATTTTTATTTGAAGTACACTCTACTCACTAGAATCAATTTTCAATTAAGCAGCATACTCGTTGATTAAAATTTGAATTTATTAACAAACTGTCACTTTAAAAGAATTGTAATAAAATTTTTGTTTTTTTTTTTTAACGTAAAACTATTATTATTGAATTTGATTCACAAAATTAAATTTACAAGTAAAAGAAATCAAACCACGCACGATAGGCCAAAAAACATTTTTTTTATAAATAAATAAGTTTTTTTTTTTCCGAAGGAAGCTGGTCATCTGCGAAAGATACCAAGAAATCCCCTTTGATAGTGTCAGATTCGTACTGGTTAAACCCTTATTATTATTATTATTATTATTATTATTATTATTATTAATTATCCGATATTATTACGATATAAAATTACTACATATTTCTTTTTTATATGACCTGACAGGAGTTTGAACCCAAGACCCTCCGATTAAAAGGCTGGCGATTTAACCACTACGCCATGTGTCAAATAAATTAGACGCCATGACTTTAATAAATTCAAAGTATCTATTTAAAGTTTATTTCACTTATGAAGAATTTAGGTCTAATTATTGTTAATTATTGTCCAATTATTAAATTTAAAATTTTTGATTTTCTACGAAAAAAAACCAACAAAATAATAATTTTTTTTTTTTTTATTGGTGAAAATGAAATGGCGCCACTGTGCTATGTTCAGTCTGAACAATTGCACAGAGCAGCCCATGCTTTACATATGTTTTAATATTTATTAATTTTCATTATATTTACAAGGAACAAATTTGGAAAAAAATATAAAATAAAATTTAACATGTATAGATTTTTGTTTTTATTCAATTTTATACGTAAACTGAGAATAAGGATGCAATGCACGTAATTATAAGTAAAAAAAAAAATTTTTCTTCTTCTTGTCATCAGTTCTTTGAATGATATTGTATTTGATGTCATTTATTAAACACATAATATATAACTTAAGTCAAAATGTCTATTTATTCTATTTTTTGTTTTTTTTATCTCAACTTTAAATTTAACAAAGATTAATTACTATACTATACTTTTCTAACCTTGAAAATACTATGAAATAAGTTTGTAATTACATTTTCTATTTTAATATCATAATGCTAAGATAAGATTTAAAAAAAAAAAAAAAAAAAAAAAAAAAAAGTTCTATACAAGCACACAAAAATATATACGTACATTATATACGTCTTTTTATTTATAATATCTAAATATATAGTTTTATCAGCATTGTATATACAAGTAGTATATGATTATGTGAAGCATTGAAAAAAGTGTAAAAAAGAGCACAAGGGCATAAAAGTTGATTAGAGGCAAATAATTAAAAAAAAAAAAAAAAAAAATGTTTCTTTAACTTTTAAATAACATAAAGTTTATAATTTTTTTTTTTTTTTTTTTGTCACTATCAAAATGCATGACAACGATAAAAAAAATTGTGATCTAATAAAAAAAAAAGAAAAAAACAAAAACGATAGGTTTAAATAATATATTATATTATTATGTTTATAGATACTATATCTTATATAATACTATATACAAGTATATATACATATATAATTGTTTATATAAAATTATGTAAACGTATAGATAAAATACAATATTAAATAATATTTTCACCAATTATTTATAGTCTAATTCAATTTTAACTTTCGGTATTTGATAATAATTAATTAAAAAAAATTTTTTCTTTTTTTTTTTTAATTCTTTTAAAATTTTATATCTTATGATAAGCATTTTAATAAAATTTCTTCAAGCATAATTATTTTTATATCTTATAAAAAAAATATACACATATATATATATATATATATATATAAATTAAAATTATTATGGAGAAAAGAAATACATAATATAATATTTTGATAACAAAAAGAAAAATTTTTTTTTTTTTTTCAATATTAATTTTAATTTTATTATTTGTCGTTAAAACGATTTGATAAAATTGTCGGGATTCTTTTAATTATTTTTGAATAACTCTTATTATAGCAATACAATTTCTATTTTTTGTTTAATTTCTTTTTTTTTTTTTTTTGACTTTTATCAAATATAAAAATAAAGTTTTTTTTTGTTTGTTTTTTTTTGTTAGTCTTGCATAATTTTTTAATTAAAAAATTAACTGATATAATATTTAAGTAATATAATGGTGGTTATAATTAGCATAGGTGTTGAATTTATTTTATATATAGTCGAATCAACATCTTTTTTTTTAAAGCATATGAAATTATAAAATGAAAAAAAAAAGTTGTTTAACTAATTTTAATATTAAATTTAATTAAAATTAATAGGCAATAAGGTAATAAAGCAATGGTTTTATTTTAAGTATGGTTTATTATTTGCCATATTTACTTCAATCTAATCTTTCTCAAAGACTGGTATAAATGGTAGTAGAAAAGAGTAATTTACTTTGTAAAAGAAACGCAAATATTAATATAATATTAGCGGAAATTAGCGTTATGTGCTTTTACTAAATTTTTATATGTTACATAATTATATTTTTTATTTATTACTAGGTATTTTAAAACAAATACTTTTTAAAAATATATACACGTCTATATGTAGAAAGAAATAAAAGTGAGATTTTTATAGTTTTCTGGTTTGACTTAATAAAAAAAAAAAAAAAACATTTTTATTTTAAAATATTATATAATAGCAATATTTTCACCCTATAAAACAAATATTTAATCTCTATTATTTTGAATTAAGATTTAAAAAAAATTCATTGTTTTTAGTTTTGTACTAAATTTGCACAAATTTTGTTTTAAAATGCTTAAATACGATAATATGGGCAAAACCATTATATACGGTTTGCAAGAGCAAGCATACATGCTGCTATTTATATATAAGTGCATTTTTTGGTTTGGTTGGTTTTTGATAAGTGCTAAAATATTTTAAATATGATTTTTTATATACAAAATATAAATTATAATATAAAGTATTTAATATTTAAATTGATTTATTACGTAAAAATTAAAACAAACAAATTTTGAAAACTGTTGTACTGTTTCGAATACTTATTATATAATTGTTCGTTTAAACGAAAGAAAAAAATTTTAACGACCTAAAAGTATGCATATATATATACAATTTTTTTTAATAATGAACAAACCAAAATTAGAGTAGCTCCGAATTTTAACCCTACACTTCAAATTTTTACTGATGCATCAAAAAGTGACAAAGACGCAGCTATAGCTGTAATCGATAGTGAAAAGCTTATAGCTCGTTATATTAATAGCCTAAAGGCTTTAAACGCTATTAAAAACTACTCGAACAAACAACCCATGAATAAAACAATTAGAAATATACTGCCTTACACAAACAAAGAAATATAAACTTATATGGGTTCCAGGACATTGTGGTATTAGTGGCAATGAGCTAGAGAATACGGAGGCCAAACTTGCTATTAATACACCAGCATTTACCTTTGCGCATACGTCATATAGCTCTAAAATCAAGGAATCAAAAAAAGTTATTCAAAATATTAGACAAACAAAGTGGAATTCATCCAATGGTTTTCTAACGAGTCATTGGCCTGAAGCGAATGGTCCTCCTGTCTATACTATAGGTAACAAAAACTTAGATAGGAAAGTAACTAGAACTAGTCTAGGCCACACAATAAGTACAGAAAAATATTTATTTGAAAAAAACTCAGCCACCATCTTGCATTTTTTGTCATAATGTAATGACAATAAAACACTTATTTCTAGAATGTTGGGCAGCTAAAAAGAAAAACACTCGATCACCGCCAAGGCAACACTTAAACCTAAAAAAAAAAATCTAGCTGTAAAGAAGAAATTTCAAAATTGTTCCAAATATGGGAAATCATTTAGTTAATTATAATAAAAAGAAGAAAAGGTAGGAAAAAAGAACAATAAAATCATTAATAGCCAGGTCCAAAATGGCCTTTGTTGCCGAGAGTCTTACTGATGTTATTACAATTTATTGTATTAATATTAGATTAAATAAATAAATAAATAAAAAAGAAACAATGGACAAACCGAATACAAATTCCCTTTGCAATAAATTATTTAATGTAAATAGAATAAATATTATAACATTATAAAATAATAATAGTATTTAACTATATATAATACCCTTAACAGTAGATGGCTTTAACTGCTACTTATTTCTATATTAGATATTTGATATTAAATAAATAAATCCAGGCACCTCAGTAGTCTTGGTTTAGCATATGGCATATTAAGTAAAAAAAGTTGTGATTTAAATCATGTACAGTTCGTCAGCAACTGTAAGTAATGAAAATAGAATTATCGATTTTAGACTTCAAAATTACGTTTTATAATTGTCTTATCTTATTAAAACGCTGTTTTAGCACTAAATTTTTCTATCGATTTTGATGTTTCTTCATAATTTATTTAATTAACGGGGCTTATGGCCTAGAAATTCTCTTCCACAATATTTTTCATTTTTTATTTTTTGGGGGTGCGTCGAAATCATCGAAGCACGGTAAATAAGAGCAGGTTCTTCTTGTGTTTATTTTAAAATATTTTGTTCTTTAATTAAAACTGAATTATTTTGTTTTCAAATCAATATTAATTCAATTATTTATCTTATAAAATTATTGTGCTTTTTTTAATATCAAATTCATTATTTGATTTTAAAATAATTTTTTTTTTTATTATAGATAATTTTTTAAAAAGGGTCATTTATTGCAAAAAAAAGGAAAAAAAATGTTCGTGTTTTTCAGTAATTTTTAAAAATTTAAAATGTAAATAGAAAATAAATTATTCCATATTTTTTTATTTTGTTTTTTTTGTGATAAAAAATTGCAGTACCTACCTAATAAAATTATTTTCCATACATTTAAAAACCAAGCAAAATACTCTTTATTTATTATTTTTTTTTATTATATTGTATTTTATTGGTTACGTTTATGATGACGTTAAATTACTTCAACCTTAATTTCTTTTTTATTTCAATATTTGTAAATCGTATATTTTTTTTCTTTTATGACATGTTTGTGATTTTAGATTTTATTCTTTCTCCTAATAAAAAAAAAAAAATCATATAAAAGTATACAAAATGTTATAAAAAAAATTTTGACATTCGTATTTTTAGGTACTAAGCACGAAATTACGAATATAAAAATATCATATTTATTAAATTCAGACTACCTTGTGTAAGTACTTTTATCACCTTTAAGGATTACAATTTAAGAAATAGTGTTGGGAAAATGTAAAAAAAAAAAATATCATTTTCAGAATTAAATTTTACTCAATGTTTTTGTTTTTAGCACATTTCCAAAAAAATTTTGAAAAAATGTGCTTATTAGTTTCACTCTGTCCGTCCGTTCGTCCGTCCGTCTGTTTACAAAACTTCTACACCGTTAAAGATAGAGAAAAAAAATTTTAACCATAGGTAGGTCTCATAAAAAAAATAATTTTGTGGAACAACTTTTTCATGTAGCCCCATTCATTACGGAGCTACAGCCCCACAAACTTTGAAAAAGCCCTACTTTTAAATGCATATATCTTATGTTCTGCTTAAGATTTTTTCAAGCTGAAAACGTCATTCGACAGGTATTTTTTTTAACTTTATAAATTAATATCAAAATTATTCAATTTCTTTAAATTTAGTATTTAAATTTACCGTTATGTGAAAACCAAATTTTGCATGATTTTTCTACTTTCATAACTCCGGCACGCTTCTAGATAGAAGCTTGAAATTTTGAGGCAAGAAAGAACTTTTAGAATTAGTATAAGTTTGCTCAGAAAATTTTTTCGGACCACCCCCTGTTTATGAGTTATTAGGGCTTAAAAATTGAAAATTTGCTATTTTTAAACACCTGTAACTTAGGAACCTGTACACATTTTACTTCTGCAAGATATAAAAATTAAAGCTACAGTAATATATTTTTACGTGTGTTAAAGGTTTATTTTAATTGTAAAGGTTTCCAAAGTTGCAGCTCTTCAAAATTGCAAAAAAGCCCCATTTTCAGATGTATATATCTCGGGCTCTGCGTAATAATTTTGCAATCTAAAACCGCCAGAAGATCGAAAATTTTATTATCTATATAAAACAATATCAAAATTATGTAATATTTTGTAATTTACTATTTAAATTTACCGTTATGTGAAAACCACATTTTGCATGAAATTTCTTTTTTCATAACTCCGGCACCCGGCACTTTAGATAGGAACCTGAAATTTTGAGACAAGAAAGAACTTTTAGAATTAGTATAAGTTTCCTCAGAAAATTTTTTGGTAACACCCCTCTTTAAGAGTTATTACGCCTCAAAAATTGAAAATTTGCTATTTTTAGACACCTGTAACTTAGGCACCTGTACAAATTTTTCTTCGGCAAGACATGAAAATTAAAGGTTCAATAATAGATTTTTACGTGTGTTAACGGCTTTTCTTAGTTATATAGGATTCCGGACTTACGGCTCCTCAAAATTTCAAAAATGTCCTATTTTCACGTTTTTTCGTATTACATGAAATTTTCAAATTTTTGTGTAAGTCACACTTCTAAACAGTTTGTATTGAGTTTTGGAAATGTGCGCTTTTAAAAACCGTTGGTTTACATTCTATCTTGTTTTTTTTTGATTTGCCTTAATAGTATATTTAGAGTAAAAAGTTTTTATAAATTTTTGTTTCATTAGTTAATATGTTGGAAATTTAAGTATTTTGAATCAGATGTCCTTTAATATTAATTTCAGGCTAAGCATACATTTATTTTTAATAACAATATTATAATATAAAATAAAAAATAAAAAATGCATAAACTGAATGACATTAAATATATTTAAATTAAAAATTTTACATAAAAAAAACAAAAAAATAAAATTTCTTTAAATTATTTGAAATTGATGCCATAATTAAATTTATGATATGTTCTTTGTTGGAAAAACAAATATAGTGTTTCAGAAACTTTGTTAGAAAGTTTTATAATTTATAGGTGACGTTAATAGGCTTGAAGAAACACGTCATAAGAAAGGAATATGATTGAAGAACCCGTATAATAAACCCATCATAGTTTGATCTTTAAGGTAGTGGGTATAATTTTAGAACTGTCCGATTCTTTTATAACTTTTAGAATATAAAAGTATAAATTAATGTAATTTGGTGTTTTTTTAATTTCGTATTTAATTTTTATATGGATTATTTGAATGTCACATTTCAAAAAAAAAACTTAAAAAGAATATTTACAAATTAAAATTATAAATGTACGTAAATGATATGAGGGATGAATTTGATAGCTTTAACAATTTTATTTTGTAAGGGTTTAAATATAAATTTTTTGATTATTTTATTAACCTATGGTTTAATATTTTTTTTTTATAAATGAAACTATATGCTACATTCATTTTACTATGTGTATTATAAAAATCAAAACATTAGAAAAAACCTACTTCCCAAAACTAAAGATTATAAGCTTCATTAAAATAAGGATTTCTGATTAATTAATTGTTTTTTTTATTTGGAAGAAACAGCCACACATACTTAAATATTTGTGAAGCTTATTTATATTTAAATTTAATGGAATTTGATTTTTTTTAAAAGAGTGTCTTTTAACATGATACCAATATTTTCAATATATATTTATACTTATCTAAAAATCACTCTGGAGAGACAAACTTTGCGCACTTAGACAGTTTTTAATGTACTCTTCATTTCATGTCAAGGAGATGAGTTTGTCATTTGTATTATAACGCTTCTTTAAATGTGGTCACATATTAAACGAATGATTAATTTAAGCCCGTGATTCAATTGTCACTTTTTTTCACTCTTCACTTTTTTAAAAGTGATATTGTTCTTTTTTCTGGAAGAAATAATGAAAGATATATAACACGCATGCGAGAAATACAAAAGGAACAAAAACTTTTTTCCGAAAAAAAAGTCATTGTGTCCGAAAAAAAATCATTGAATCAGAGAAAAAGTGATTTTGTACGAAAAAAAATCGTTGAATCGAACAAAAAGTGATTGTGTTCGAAAGAAAAGTTGATATGGAACAAATTTTTTCTAGTTAATGTTGACGTTTGTCTTTTTGATTTTAATATTTAATAATAATAGAATATAAAATCAATTTTATTGTGATACGTAAAAATTTTGGTCTGTCAGGTGAAATAATAAAATAATTTTTTTTTTTAAATATTCAAATTAAAATTTTAAAGTTTTATAACTGAATTTGTTTGTTAGAACCTTTTTTAATCATAAAATGTAACCTTATACTAAAATTTTTTATGTTTTACGATACAAAATAATTAGAAAAAAAATTATACATATAGATTTTACATATCGCTATAACTATAGTGCCTAACAAAAAAAATCGAAATTTCAAAAATGTTCCGAAACAATTTTCAAATTTATATTTTTTTGTACCTATAGGTACTGTATAAATTTATATGCTGTCTCTTTTCATTTTGGCTAAAAAAAAGTCTTTAACACTTTTAAAAAAACTAGTGGTGCACAGCCTTTATTTATATTTTAATTATGTTTCCCATATTATAAATAAAATTTATTTAAATAAAAAATGTTTAAAATTTATAGATGGCTTTAAAAACCGTTGGTTTACATTCTGCTTTTTGTTTTTATATCGTCGACAGCTTCCTTCTTATTGAATAATTTGTACAAGCTCTTAGATAATTGAATTCGTACAATCTTAACTTCTTGGTCGAAGGAGCATCAATATTATACATATATATATATGATTTTAAAATATAAATAAAAGAAGTAGTTCTTTTTTTTTTTTTTTTTTGTTTTGGTAATCTTATTTTAATTTGAAAAATATTGCTAACACTGATTACTTACTCATAATTATATTTCGGTATGTTTTCTAAAAATACTATAATTGCACTATATAAACAATTTGTACTCATCATCATGGTATCTTTTATACATTCATATCAATAATTTACTTTTTTTTTTTTATAAATGTTTTTTTTTTTTACTTTTTTTATTGTTGTTATGATCGAAATTTAAAATAGAAATGTATAGTTTTTTATATAATTACATGATAACTTACCATTCAATAAATATAGTTTTTAAGTAAAATATCAATCAATGACAAGAACCAATTAAAAATTAATAAATGCGAGTATGTATGTGTTAAATGCTGATACCTATAGGCTATAATATGGGAGCGGTACGAAATCTCGACATTTTTAATCTCGCTCTTTAATATCTCGCTTTTTTAAAATCTCGCTCTTCAAAATCTCGCCTTTTAAAAGTCTCGCTTTTAATAACAAAAAATATCGAAAAATTTTTATTTTTCAAATTGCAAAAATTTTTAAATTTTCTGTTTTTTTTTAGACAAAATAATAAAATTTTATTACAAAAGTAATCCACATTTCCAGTTTTATTTTAAATAAACAACAAAATAAATATCCTACATATTATAACAAAAATTAAATTAATTTTCTCAAGTAGAAAAAAAATTTTTATTTATATTTATATTTTGTGCAATTCTTTTTAAAAAGTCTAATTTACACATTTTTCTCTTTTTTATTATTCTTTCTATTTTGTCTTTTTTTTTATAGCCGCTCTTTTTTTTGGGACACGTATTTCACCGTTTTCCATTTTCTCCAATCTTGTGAGAGCAACTATAAGTTCTTTCCCCATTTCTCTCACAAATTTATAAACGCCAACATGGGATATACTAACCACAACCTTTTAAATTAATTTAAAATAATTATATAAACATACAATCATTAGATTATTAATTATCTTTTTAAAAATATTTTATATGAACTTTTATTTATTTTATTTATAGCATTTTCCTATTAAATGAAACCTTCAATTAAATGAAACTATTTTTCAATTGAATGAAACCTTTTTCAAAATAAATGAAACTAAAAAAATTACAAATAAATTTTATTTAAAAAACTAAAATTAAATAATTCAGAAAATTCAAATTGAACTAAACAAAAAGTATTTAAAATTTTGACCACTCTATTCGCCAATGCTCAGTCCAATAAAAAATACGCGTTAATACGCCACACGCCTACCCATTAGGCTACCGAAGCCCATGAACTTTTCTTTTACTTATTTATTTCTGAAATTTCGCTTTTTTAAATTGCTTTTAGTTTTTGTGCAAGCGCGCGCCCAAATAAATTCAAAAATTAAAAGCAATTTAAAACAATTCTACCAACGGTTTTTAAAAGCGCACATTTCCAAAATTCAATACAAACTGTTTAAAAGTTGCACTTGCACAAAAATTTGAAAATTTCATGTAATAAGAAAAAATGTGAAAATAGGACATTTTTGAAATTTTGAGGGGCCGTAAGTCCGGAACAAAACACACATAAAAGTATATTATTGAACCTTTAATTTTCATGTCTTGCCGAAGAAAATTTTTACAGGTGCCTAAGTTACAGGTGTCTAAAAATAGCAAATTTTCAATTTTTGTGGCGTAATAACTCTAAAAGAGGGGGAGTTAGCCAAAAATTTTCTGAGGAAACTTATACTAATTCTAAAAGTTCTTTCTTGTCTCAAAATTTCAAGTTCCTATCTGAAGGCGTGCCGAAGTTATGAAAAAAGAAATTTCATGCAAAATGTGGTTTTCACATAACGGTAAATTTAAATAGTAAATTAGAAAATATTACATAATTTTGATATTGTTTTATATAGATAATAAAATTTTCGATCTTCTGGCGGTTTTAGATTGCAAAATTATTACGCAGAGCCCGAGATATATACATCTGAAAATGGGGCTTTTTTGCAATTTTGAAGAGCTGCAACTTTGGAAACCTTTATAATTAAAATAAACCTTTAACAGACGTAAAAATATATTACTGTAGCTTTAATTTTTATATCTTGCAGAAGTAAAATGTGTACAGGTTCCTAAGTTACAGGTGTTTAAAAATAGCAAATTTTCAATTTTTAAGCCCTAATAACTTATAAACACGGGGTGGTCCGAAAAAATTTTCTGAGCAAACTTATACTAATTCTAAAAGTTCTTTCTTGTCTCAAAATTTCAAGCTTCTATCTAGAAGCGTGCCGGAGTTATGAAAGTAGAAAAATCATGCAAAATTTGGTTTTCACATAACGGTAAATTTAAATACTAAATTTAAAAATATTGTATAATTTTGATATTAATTTATAAAGTTAAAAAAAATACCTGTCGAATGACGTTTTCAGATTGAAAAAATCTTAAGCAGAACATAAGATATATGCATTTAAAAGTAGGGCTTTTTCAAAGTTTGTGGGGCTGTAGCTCCGTAATGAATGGGGCTACATGAAAAAGTTGTTCCACAAAATTATTTTTTTTATGAGATCTATCCATGGTTAAAATTTTTTTTCTCTATCTTTAACGGTGTAGAAGTTTTGTAAACAGACGGACGAACGGACGGACAGAGTGAAACTAATAAGCACATTTTTTAAAAAATTTTTTGGAAATGTGCTAAAAAGCGAGATTTTGAACAGCGAGATTAAAAATGTCGAGACTTCGTACTAGACCGCTATAATATACATTAAATACCTATTATACCAACGGTTTTTAAAAGCGCACATTTCCAAAATTCAATACAAACTGTTTAAAAGTTGCACTTGCACAAAAATTTGAAAATTTCATGTAATAAGAAAAAATGTGAAAATAGGACATTTTTGAAATTTTGAGGGGCCGTAAGTCCGGAACAAAACACACATAAAAGTATATTATTGAACCTTTAATTTTCATGTCTTGCCGAAGAAAATTTTTACAGGTGCCTAAGTTACAGGTGTCTAAAAATAGCAAATTTTCAATTTTTGTGGCGTAATAACTCTAAAAGAGGGGGAGTTAGCCAAAAATTTTCTGAGGAAACTTATACTAATTCTAAAAGTTCTTTCTTGTCTCAAAATTTCAAGTTCCTATCTGAAGGCGTGCCGAAGTTATGAAAAAAGAAATTTCATGCAAAATGTGGTTTTCACATAACGGTAAATTTAAATAGTAAATTAGAAAATATTACATAATTTTGATATTGTTTTATATAGATAATAAAATTTTCGATCTTCTGGCGGTTTTAGATTGCAAAATTATTACGCAGAGCCCGAGATATATACATCTGAAAATGGGGCTTTTTTGCAATTTTGAAGAGCTGCAACTTTGGAAACCTTTATAATTAAAATAAACCTTTAACAGACGTAAAAATATATTACTGTAGCTTTAATTTTTATATCTTGCAGAAGTAAAATGTGTACAGGTTCCTAAGTTACAGGTGTTTAAAAATAGCAAATTTTCAATTTTTAAGCCCTAATAACTTATAAACACGGGGTGGTCCGAAAAAATTTTCTGAGCAAACTTATACTAATTCTAAAAGTTCTTTCTTGTCTCAAAATTTCAAGCTTCTATCTAGAAGCGTGCCGGAGTTATGAAAGTAGAAAAATCATGCAAAATTTGGTTTTCACATAACGGTAAATTTAAATACTAAATTTAAAAATATTGTATAATTTTGATATTAATTTATAAAGTTAAAAAAAATACCTGTCGAATGACGTTTTCAGATTGAAAAAATCTTAAGCAGAACATAAGATATATGCATTTAAAAGTAGGGCTTTTTCAAAGTTTGTGGGGCTGTAGCTCCGTAATGAATGGGGCTACATGAAAAAGTTGTTCCACAAAATTATTTTTTTTATGAGATCTATCCATGGTTAAAATTTTTTTTCTCTATCTTTAACGGTGTAGAAGTTTTGTAAACAGACGGACGAACGGACGGACAGAGTGAAACTAATAAGCACATTTTTTAAAAAATTTTTTGGAAATGTGCTAAAAAGCGAGATTTTGAACAGCGAGATTAAAAATGTCGAGACTTCGTACTAGACCGCTATAATATACATTAAATACCTATTATAGCACAAACTTGAAAAATGCAAAGAAAAAAAAATTTTGTTTTTTTTTTCTTATATAATTAATGTGTTATTTATTCCAAAATAAAAATTTACTTATATGAATATGTATATATATATATATATATATATATATATATATACGTGTAGCTTTGTAAATTATTCATCTATTGTCTTTATGTGTAATGTTAGAAACATATACATACATATCTAAATATTTTTTATTTATAGAATTTATTATTTTCAATTTTGATCGGATTGTGTCAATTATTGTAATAAATTTATAAATATGATATTAAATATATACCCAGTTTATTTGAATTATAATATTACTTGCTACTTTTAATGTAAAGAAATGTAAAAAATAATATTATATATATTTTTTAAAAGACTTTTAAAAAAATGTTTTTTTTTTGTATACATTAATTGAAACCTTTTAAAAATAAAATTTATATTTTTATTTTCATAAGGTTTCAATTTTAACGTGTAAATTTTCTTTTTATATTCTCAAAGAATAAAAAAATTCTTATACAGGCTTTTGTTTTAATATTTAAAAATAATATTGAAAGATATTTTACATATTCAAAGTGCCCCCTTAGCCTTACCATCTGTTACCGTACAATTCACATAAGTATGATAACTCAGTTGGTAAGAGAAATAAAAAAGAAACAAAAAAAATTATATTGTATAATTTTGTGGCTATATGATTGATCAAACAATAATTTGATTTAAAAATCTCCTTTTTTTGGATTTCTAGAAAAACAAAGATACTGTTCAACAACATTTTTAGATATAACTTAGGCCTTCGATAAGGTGTCACATACAGGTCTTTTATACAAACTGAAATCAAATCTTTTATCAAATCATTTTTATATGATCTTTATATTTTACATTGAAAGTAGAAAATGTGGCTCGGAATAAATATATTTCGCTGATGGATATTCCTTCGGGGGTTCCCACCAGACTAGTGTTTTTTGGCCCAGTACTATAAACCTGTTATTTGTGATAGATTTACTGACAACAGATGGGTAAATGGGATAAATGGGGAAAACAACTCGCTTGATTCATTGACGCTCAGTACGTTCCTTTTCTCCATTTTACGAATACCGCATATGGAGCTTGTTCTGACGAAATAAAAAGTCATATGCCTCCATTCAAAGTTTTCCAAAGAGAAACGAGAAGAGTATCTGCTGTCCACTTTTACGTAGTTCAAATTCTTAGATGGTAAAATTCAGCATATGGTAATTCGTTTGTGACTATATCGCGAATGTGGATTCATCTTTCGTTTCCACCTCATATGTTTCCTAAAATTGAAAATGATTATATTTTCCATATACATATTTGTTTAAGGAGAACGTTAATACTTTTGTTCATCTTACTTTTGCAAAACTTAAACTTATTTTTACTCCATAGCATAATATTCTCTTGCTCAAACAGAACAATAGTTCTAAAGGTCCCATAACCTATTGTTTGGTCAAAATGGTAGGTAGTGTTTAGTGGGTTGAAGTCCCACACGTTAATAAAGGAATAGTGCTCGTACCGCTCCTCTACAGCGTCTTTCGATTATTCTCACCTAACCCCATTAAAAAAATATATATATGTATTTTAAGTGAACATTTTATAATATTTTTCAATTTATTATTTATTTAATTTTAATTATTTAAAAGTTTAAAATGTTCTATAGAAAAAAATTACACTTTCCTAAATTAAGGATCACCTATTTAAAAAAAAAACTTTTAAAGGTGGAACACGTATAATTAATTGTATTATTATTTGTCTATTATTTATTTATTTTTTTTTTTGGAACTATATTATTGTAGAAATTATACTAAAAATAATAACAGATAAATATTTTAATTATATGTAGTATTATTCGTCTGTCCAACATTTATTCCCCACACATTTCAATTAAATAAGTTTTATACTATATTTTTTATTAAATGATGCTTCACACATTTAAAATAATATAAAAATAATCAGAGAACGAAGTATTCATTATTATATCTGCATATAACGTTTTCATATTATAAACTATATAGGAACTAGAGATTTGTATTTTTAATTTTATAAATTTATTATTATTTTAAAATCAAAAATTTATTTTAATTTTCAGTAATCAAAATTATTTATATAAAATTGAAAATGGTCACATATCAACATTGTTATCCTTTTTTAAAAACAAACGTTCAATTTATCTCAATAATTATTTTGAAATTTGTTTTTAACTATTTTATATTTGCAAATTTTATTATAATATGTATGTACCTTATATAATAATATTACAATACCCATCTCGTATATTCCTATAAATATTTATTGGAAAATACAAAATACAAAAAAAACGAGGAAGAATACAGTTGCTTTTGTCAACTCTTAGATACCCGTACGAACCGTTAGTATGTTCACAGCCTGTCACTCTGCTCACAATATTATTTTTTTAATATTTTAGTATTTTAAAATAACTTGGGTGAATTTTATAATTTCTAGAACTATGGGTTGTACATATATTCAAACTATATGTTTATATGTACATTCTTCAAAAGCAGATTCTAACCTTTCACATAACGATTATCAATCCAAAACTTTTTCAAATATTCTATAGTACAATTTAATACTAAGCGGTAAATGTATATTAAATTTACTTAGTACAAAATAGTAAATATAATTTTAAATATTATATTATATTATATTTAAATATTCCATTGGCAGAATAATTTCTTATAAGTACAATAAAATACATATATGTATGTAAATACGGCGCTATATAATATACATATATACTCTTATCATTCATTGACTAGTGACATACACGATATGTAAATAAACATGATATTATATAAGTATGTATATATATTAATATCATATAAATAAAAATTCTTCAAGCAACCGTTATGTTATTTATTTATTTACATTTTTTTGTACTACGCATCCTCAACAATTTCAAATTATCGAGTAAAACAAAATGGAAAAAATTCGTTAAAGAAATTTGTTAGAAAATTTGAAAAAATCAAGTAACACTTTCGTCAATTATAAAGTAACCCTATATTATTAAAAAAAGTTGTTAACAGAAATAAGAGTATAATGTTGAAGCTTTAATTTTTGTGTATTACTTCAAAAAAATTTTAACAGGTGTTCAAGTTACAGGTGTTTAAAAATAAGAAATTTTCAGTTTTTGACCCCTTACAGCTCCTAAACGGGGAGTGATACAAAAAAACTTTCTGAAATGACTCATACTTATACTCAAAGATCTAACTTTTGTCAAAATTTCAAGTTTCCAACTTAAACCGTTTAGAAGATAGAAGGGTTGAAGGATTTTACAAAATTAGAGTTTCGCATAACGGTAAATTAAGACATCGTATGCCACAAATATATATTTATTGTATATATACTTTTAAAACTAATAAAAGTAGTAATCGTTTGGCGTTTTCAAAATGAAGATATACCTTATACAACTTGTGCTATAACAATTTAAATATAGAGCTTTTTTGAACCTTTGGGGAGCTGTAGCTCCGTAACGGGTGGGGCTACAAAAAAAAAGTATTAAAAATAAAATTAATATTTTTGTGAGATCTATCAGCAGTTAAAATTTCATAGCTCTATTGCAAAAAAATGTGGGGATCTAAAAGTTAGGTGTTCGAGAGCTACTCTAAGGCTTGGTCCAAACTCAACCAAAAAAATGGGGAACCTACAAATTACTCCCAGAATATTTTGTGTAAATTTCAAGATTCTAGCTTTCTTAGTTTTTGAGTTAGCGTGCTGACGGACGGACGGACGGACATGGCTCAAAAGTCTTAGAATTTTTTTCTGATCCGATTCATACCTTTGAAGGTATATTTAGTTCGCTTATTTCGAGGTGTTACAAACGGAGGAGTAATTTTATTATACCCGATCCTATCGTACGGGTATAAAAATTAAAAAAACAAATAAAAAATTATTTCTTCATATAGTTTTTATTATTCATACAAATAAATGTTCGAATCTTTTTAAATTTTCTTTTTAAAATTTTGTTCTTATCCTTAATACTTACTTATGTTACAAAAAAAAAAAAAATTTATAGATACTGGTAGAATGCATAGCGGTCATAACGGCAGATAAAAATTTTCAATTTTCAATTTTCAATTTAATTTCATTCATTTTTTGTTTTATTCCTGGAACCGGAAAAGTTTTAATCCAAAAAAATATATAGGTACATATAAATTTTTTTTTTTTTTTGTATATATACCAAACAATACATGGCAATACACAGAATGTTACAATAATGTTATAACAGGTTAAATTTTTTAAATTAATCTGGGATCAGAAAAATAGATTTCAAATAAAACATAAGTATATAGAAAATAAAATTAAAATAATTTTTTTTTAATTTCTATTTTATGAAAAAATTTTTTTTATTATAGGTAATATAGGTTTTCCAAAACAACAAAAAATTTTCTTTTTCTAAATTTGTATTTTCTTGTCATTCTGTTACCACTTTATAATTATTGTCCTTTTAAATTTTCAATATTATACATACAATACGTATATTGAAATCAACAACAACATCAATTTTATTATTCATTTCGATTTTTATTCCATAAGTACAGAATTCTACAAAAAAAAAAAAAAAAAAAACAACAACAAAATAAAACAAAAGATGGTGACAATATTTTTTTTTGGTGCGGCTTAAGAAGAGACTAACCAAAATAATAAACTGATACTGGGGAATTCTATGACCGCATAAATTATTTTCACTTTTATTTTAATGTGATATTGTTATTGTAACACTTCAACATCATTTTCCATTTTCTTGTGGATTAGAAGGCGGTATTATACGGAGCGGGTGAAAGAGAGGGAGAGGGGCGGTGTAGCTAAAAAAAACAATATCAGATTCAAAATATAAAATAAAAGTTTAGTTTAAGTGAAACACTATATCTTCAATTTATTATGAAAGAGACAAAAAAAAAAAAAATAACAAACAAATTTATCATGATGTTTTGTTTTATTTAATTTAATTTTTTGTTTTCTCAATTTCTATATTTTTACGTTTTTATTGCTTTACTTTATTTTTTTTTTTTTGGCAAACAATTTGCGGAAATTCATAAATTTTTAATGGATTCGTTATCATTTTCGCATCACTTGTATTAAAAATAACAAAAAAACAAAAAAAAAAAAAATTTTTTTTTAAAAGGATATTTTTGGAGGTGCAGGAGGATTGAAGTTCAGAGAAAATTAATAAAAAAATAAATACATGATAATATATATACTTTTATTTTCTCATTGTTTTAATATTTTTTTAAGTTTTTTTTTTTTTTCATATTAACTTTATACATATATATACTTAAATACATTTCATAAATATTTAGATTTATATATGTACACATACATATATAATAGTTTGCAATGAGTGTTAAGTTTTAGTGAAACAAAAAATAGGACATTATATTGTATAGTTAAATTTTAGTTTATAAAAAATAATAAATATTTTATTAAAAATCCTTTATATACATATATACTTTTTAAATAATATGCTTTATATACTTAGTTATTTTTTATATATATATATATATAATTAAAAAATATGTATTATTTATAAAGTATATACAAAAAGATGATGTAATGTTAGTAAATAAAAAAAAAAAAAACAGGGTTGGATTAAATTTGAAAAATTATTTTTAAATTTAAATTTAAAAAAAAATTAAGGAAAAAATTAAATTTATGTAAATAATATACATATTATATACTTAAAAATTTCGATTATATAAAATTTTAATATTATAAAAACTGAAAATTGAGAGAAAAAAGTTTTCGAATCTGATTTTAGAAGATGATTAAAAAAAATTCATATTAAAAATTAAATAACTATCTACATAAAAACAAACAAAATATTAAAATCGAATATGTATATATATATATATATGTATACATAAAAGTAACATCAATGACTTAAATTATACATTACTTTCAATTTTACTCAAGAAAAATTTAATGGTAACATTCAAGTTATATATTATGATTTAATTTACTATTTAATATTGGAGTTTTAATTTGAACCCTGACTTACATTAAATCATCTAAATCTCTATAACAACCGGTACGGTCTTCACCCCGTATATAAGAACCGATTCTTCTATTCGAATTGCTAAAAAAATTTGGTATTTTTAAAATTGGTTTGATTACCTCGACATAAAAACCTTCAACAACCTTCAACCTTCGAATATAAAAACCTTTTCTATATTGACCATATTGGCTAAGAAGTAGAGATAGGAGGATAATGCGGAAACTTTGGGAGTGGAACTCTAAGGAAACAATGAATCCTCCTATTATTATTATTACTAGTTTGCTATTGACTATTGTAATATTTGAAGGCAACTTCACTGTCACTGTGGCAGCTACTATTATTGGTATTAGTTTTAATTATATAATATTATTTATTACAGAGTCGTCAGTGAATTAGAACGTGCATTCATATATAATACGTTCCTGCATGATGTAACCAAAGGAAGGTCTACTGTAGTAGCTATTACTATTATTATTATTAATTATATGATATACATTATTATTATAATATAAAATTACTACTTAGTTTTTTATATGACCTGGCCAAGGTTTGAACCTAAGACTTTTGGATTGAAAGGCTGGCGACTTAACCACTATGCCATGATTCAGATAAAACCAAATTTTAATTCCATGATAGTTGGCTGTTAATTATATCCCAACAAAAATATCATAAATTATACATCGGAGTAAAAATTGTATAAAAACATTCATATTCAAGTAAAAATGTGTAAAGATTTCCAATATTCAACAATAATTTTGTTTTTTGACAATTTATATTTTTTATGTCAAACCATTATATGTCAACATTATTCACTCAAACCATTTGTCACTTGAATTTTTTTAATTTATAAAAAGTTAAATATATTTCTTTCAAATATAAGACCCAGTAGACCTTCTAAACAATTAAAAATGCCACCAGCTCTTCTATTTTAATAGAAGAACCGGCTCTTATAAGCAGGGGAAGACAGTAGATATTAAGAGTAGAATTGATTTATTATATTGGTTTTGGAAAAGGTTCATTTATCAATTCCTTAATTTTATGATCTTCAAACTAAATAAAACTTCAGCATGGTTATGTCAAAAGTTTAAGTAAGATTTTTTTTAAAACAAATACAAATATAAAAAGAAATTTTATTTGAATCTTTAAATTAAATCCTTTTATTAAATATTGTATTTTTATTATATTTTTCTTGTTTCACCTTAATATTATATTTATGTATATTTTAAAAAGTATATATGTATATACATATTTCATTTTATCTTTTCGGAAAAACATTATTTATTGTTTTGTTTAAACATATATTAGATAATATCTAAATGTTTTTAATTGCATAACGGTATTTACAGTCCTTTCAAAAAAAATAACATTATGAAAAAAAAGAATAGCTCTGTTTAATATATATGTATATGTATGAAATTTTAATATGTCAGTATATCATTAAATAAAATACCACCATAAATATACAAACATAATATATCTTATAAGTTATACATTATAAGTTATATTTTAGTATTAATGCTTTCCTAAAATTCATGTATAACGTATATTCATGTGTACAATACAAGTTAATGATAAACTAATACTACTTTAATGAAATAAAAGTAAATACAGAAAAGTAGAATATAAAAAAAAAAAATATAAAAAGAAAATAATCAAAATATTACTTGGAAAAATAAGGAAAATAGGTCGTCGTCGCGGCGCACACCATATTTTTTTTTCGGTTTTTTTGTTTTTTGTTTTTTTTTTTACCGAAATAAATAAGTTAAAAAATAATATTATTTATTTTTTTTTTTTGTTCTTAGTCATAAATTTTTATTTGAATGTATTGTCATAGCAACTAAAAATAAAAAAGTAATAAGTATTTGTAAAATAAAAACACTAAACAGGCTTACAAAAGAGTCACAACATTGAATTTTCCAAAGGAAAGAAAGAAAAAAAAGGAAAAAAAAAAAGAGGAGCAAAGGAAAACTTTTATTTTTCTTTTTAAAAAAGTAAGCAGAAAAATGTTCTATATTGTACATATTACATAAATATTTATATATATGTATTATATATATTATGATACAGTAGTTTAACTTTATGTAAATTATAAAAACAACAAACCCATCAATGGCATTTGGGAGATAACAAGAGTTTGAACATAAAATAACAACAAAAAAAAAAAAAAAAAAAAACAAAAAGGAGAATATAAAGTATGGGATATTTTTTTTAAATTGAAAGGATATTTTTTCTTTTCTGTTTTTTTGTTTTTTTTTTTGTTGTTTTTTTTTTTTTTTTTGAAAAATTTAGGAGAAAGAAGTAATTTTTACACAGAAAAATATTATTACATTACAATTTTATGTAAACATTATAAAAGAAGAGAAAGAGAATTAAAAAAGAAGAGTATATTATATCATAAGAAAATTTATATGAAGAAAAATGAAAAAAAAAAAATTATTAGGGTTGAGTTGAGAAATGAGAATATGCATATAGTGGTGGGATTGTGCGGGAAAAGTAAAGGGATGTATTTTAATTTGGAACAAAAATTTTAAGAAAAGGTAAAATTTTAATATTTCATATTAATGTTGTATCATGAAAATATCTCAATAAAATATGTATTAACATATATATATTCATTATATTCATATATAAATATATATTTACATCAATTTACTTCCATAGTTAAAGTTTTGTATATGTTTGTATAAAATTAAGAAATTATTAAAAAATAAATATAGAAACAAAACTATTTAACTATTTGTTCTTTTCCTTTTTAACTTTTATATATACTCGTATATACTTTTTGTTTTTTGTAATTTAAAAAAAAAAAAAAATCATTTTGTTGTTTTTTAACAGAATATTTTTGACCATAGAGTTTTGTATTATCAGAGTTTTATATTTGTTGTACTATTTAACTACAAATGATAAAATTAATATAGAAGATTTGTTTTGTTATTCTTATTTTGTTTTGTTTTTTTTTTTTTTTTTTCAATTGTAAGAAAATGTATATATAATGGGAAAAAGGGAGTATTATGTTTCAATTTAATCATCTAAAATTTGTTTTTTATTTTTTTTTTTTTCAATTTTTACTTTTTATTTTATTTTCATTCTCTTTAATTGTTTTTGTTTTTTGTTTTTTTTTATCTTTCTTTTAATTAAAATAAAATGAAAAATATTAATATTGCCTTAAAAAGAAAAAAATTCAAAATAAAATAAAAAAATGGGACAAAAAAAAAATTTTAATTTTAATTTACAAATTTTTATAAATTATATACAAATATATTATTATATAATCACATGTATTACAGTGGTTTTAATACAGTAGAATTACTTTAAAATGAATACAAAGTAAAATTAAAGAAATGGACGCATGAAAAAATTAAATTTTAATAATAAATTGAAGTATCTATACCTAGTTTTGTAAATTTTAGATCAAATATTGATTTTTTGATTTATCTATGGTTAATTCATATAATATTATGACATAAAACCGAAAACATAATTTATCATTTCTTTTAAAATTTTATAATTCGGACCTACTTTTAATTAGTAAAGCTTTTGAGTTAAAATTATGAAATAATCAATAGAAATACAAAGTCCACTATACATTTCTGAAGTACGAATTCTACTGTACTTAATATTATACTTGGCTTTTTTTTTAAACTATATAAAATGTATGTACCTAAAGTTAAATAAGTAAGGAAGAACAATAAGATTTATGGTTTTGATAATACATATATAAAGTTAGAATTTATTTGTAATCAGTTTTTACCATATTCGCAAATATTACATATAGTTTCCTCAAATCTGAAAATTTCCTAGAAATCTGGAAAATAAATTTGCTATAAATGTTTTTTCTTTTTTTATTATGTTTGCTATATATTTATTATATAATATACATATGGTGTCCTGTTTCAAATGCCGTGCTTTTAAAATGTTCGTATATACGTATATATAAATATAATGCCCTTCAAGTATTGTAATTAAATTGTTCCCGGTTAATTAAAATCGCGTCAATACTTTACATAAGAAATAAATTGTTATACAGTATAACATTAATCCTCGATAAACGATTATGAATTCATATAATAATAAAATATAATATTCTTCTTCTTCTTTTGATCGCAATCTGAACCGTGATGTAAATTGAGAAAAATTCGTAATTTTTCTTACAGAGTATAGCATTTAATTTGCATAATTAAAATGAAAATACTGCTGCAAACTGAACATTAAAAAAAATTATTCTTAACATTAAAAAAAATATTCTAAATTGATATTCGGAATCCTTTTGCTTTTTAAACCTTTTTGATCCCAATCTGGTATATAAATGGTAAGTATATATAGTCTTTAAAGTTCAATATGTGGCCGATTTAAAATTTATTTATGTATAAATGTGAATTTTACCTTTTAATTTTAAATATTTCAATTAAAAACTATTGTTTTTTTTTATAAATATGTATTTAATATTTGTCTATATTAATTTACTTAACCATATTATATTTTTTTTTTTGTAAAGTAATTTATTGAACTCCTCAAAAGTCTTAAATTTAAATAATATTTTCTTCCTCTTAAAATACTGATATAATACTTACAATACAGATATTTGAACAAATTCGAAATTTTGAATTTTTCCTCCATTGTTAATCTAATTTTTCTTGGGGGATTCTTTTCTTGTACAGAAAAAAAAAAATGGTTTGGTCGATTATTGTCCTCTTCTATATATTTTTATGGAGATTTGTGTTATCATACATTCAATTTTGTTTTTTCTCCTAAAGTTAATTTATATTACTTTATATAATATGTAGATATATACATATAGATATAAATTTCGATTTGAATAGAGATATTTACAATGTTTTATAATAAAATATACGCATATAATATACTTATTATAAATATGTAAAATGAATCTTGATTTATTATGTTCCAATTAATCAATTCTAAAGATTTACAGAAAAAAAAAAACAATATTAAAAAGAAACCAAAAACAGGAAACAAAAAAAAAAATAAAAATAAAAAAAAAGAATCAAATTCTTCAGAAAAAGGAAAAGGATAATTTTGGAAATTATTTTCTCTGTATTCGTATTAATTGAATAATTTGTTAAAAAGGGTTCTATTTATTATATTATATTATATATATACTTTTTGTTTTGACTTCTTTTTTTATTACAGTAAAAATAAAATGATGATTAAAAATTAAAAAAATTGTTTTTTAAAATCTTTACTTTAGAGAATTCCTGATTTACAAAGTAAATATCCAGGAACATGATAATTAATTATCCTTGTTTATTATTTACAAATTGTGAAAATTACTGAATTCAATAGAAAAAAAAAGAAAATTATTTTATTTTTTTTTTCTTTTTTAGTTTAAAATAATAATTGGATCTTTATATAAACAAAAAAGTATTATTTTTCTTTTTTAAAGAAAAAAAATATACAATATAGAAATGAATAAAAAAGATATGTTAAATATCTAATATATTATTTCATAGGAATTTCTTTACAATTATAAATAGAAAATACGAAGTATACACAACTGGTACTTTTCCATTGAGTTGGAAAAATACCTTACTTATACCAATATTAAAGAAAGGAAAAGATACAAAAACCACGGACTACTACAGGCCTATATTTTTAACTAACTGTCTATGTAAAGTTTTAGAAAGAATTATAAACAAAAGACTTCAATGGTTCCTTGAACAAAATAATAAAATTAATTTGTTTCAATCTGGATTTCGAAAAAATAGAAGCACAATAGACAACTTACTATTACTTGAATCTGAAATAATGGAAACTTTTTCCACCAAGCGTTTTCTTGTATCTATTTTCTTTGACATCAAAAGATCATATGATACTGTATGGAAAAGAAATCTGTTAGACGAACTTATTAAAAATGGGCTAAGAGGCAACTTAGTAAAATTTCATTATAGGAAATTACATTAATAGGAAATACTTATACAACAGAAAAAGTTTTTGAAAATGGGGTTCCACAAGGATCTGTCCTTAGTGTAACACTCTTCTTGGTAGCAATAAATAAGCTATTGTCGAAATTTAAAGCACCAGTAAAATATGCTATGTATGCAGATGATTTGGTAATTTTTCTATCATCAAACAGTTTAAAATTCATTCAATCCGAACTACAAATTTGTGTAAATAATATTCACCAATGGACATGCATATGAATGGTTTCTCTTTTTCTAAAAATAAAACTGTATGTATGCTTTTTACCAGAAAAACAAAAAACATATATTACCCTGATATTAAATTAAATGGGTCACCCATCAAATATGTTGAAAAACATACATTTCTTGGTATGATTTTAGATCCTAAACTGAAGTGGACAGAACACATTAAAAAAATTAAAGTAAAAGCCAGCAAAAAATTAAACTTACTTAAAATACTTTCAGGTACAGACTACGGTTCAGATCGAAAACTTTTGCTTAGAATACATAGCCTGATTGTTTTGCCAACTCTTGATTATGGTAGTGTCCTATATAGTTCAGCAAGCAAAACTAGCTTGAAAATGCTTGATCCTGTACATAACATTGGTTTGAGGATATGCACCGGGTAATTTCCACACCACTCCTGTCAATAGTATTATTGTCGATGCCGGACAATACCCTCTGAAGTATAGACGTGAGCAACAAAGCCTAAAATTGCTTATCAAATTATGTTCTTTTAATAAACATCCCGTAAAATCCAAATTAAAAAACGCAGAACAATTTGAAAAAATGAAAGAAAAATCTAATAGCTACCAACCATGCTGTGTCCGACTCAAACTTCTAGGAGAAAAATACTCAATTCCTTATAAGTATAAATTTGACTGTAAGAAGTTCCAATCTACGCCACCTTGGATTTCAAACTTAAATATTGATCTCTCTTTATCCAATCTCAGAAAATAAAGCACATCAGCTGAAAAATTTCAAACGTTATATTCAACGAAAAAAGTAACTCAATTTATTTAAATTATGATAAAATATATACTGATATGGGTCTGTCTATAATGCAGAAACAGATTGTGTCTTCAAGCACAAGGGTATTGAAAAAATGTATCATATAAACAATTTTGCAAATATATGCACAGCAAAGCTTTACGGTATCTAAAAAGCAGTAAAATATGCAACAAAAATTAACAAAACAAATTTCTTAGTATGTACCGACTCACTTAGTTCCCTTCAGATTATCCAAAAAATGTATTCTAAACACCCTATCAGCAATTAAATCAAACAAATCATTTACAAAAACCGAAAATTGAATTTTGTTTTCATGTGGATTCCAAGTCACATGAATGTTGGGTTTAATAATAAAGTGGATTTAATGGCCAAGGAATCTGTTAAACTGCCTTATGATAAAAAAATTCCGTTTTTTCCACGAAGATCTTAATGAAGTTTTAAAGCAAAACTTACAAAAAATGTGGCGACAAATGGGAAAAAGCAACGCTAAATAATAAATTAAGGGATATTAAAGAAACTACTACGCATTGGAAGTCGATTTTCTCTTTGAACCGAAGAAAATCTATGGTAGTCAAACACTTTTTTGAAAATTGCGTGCTTTGTGCTACTGCTTGGTCAACTTTTAATATACAGGGATTAAATAAATTATCTTTAGATTCTTTTGAAGAAAGTAAAAACATCTTAAATTTTATTAAGTGCATAAAAGTTTATGACAAAATCTGAATCTAGCGTCCTGGAAATGGTTTATAATTTCACGTTCACAGTAAAATAAATAAATATTGGAAAATTATTAAGTTAATTTTTTTTTATTACTATGTTTAAAAATTTTATATTTAAGAATATTATTAATTTAAGAATATTTTTAAAATGAAATATGTATTTTTATGTTTAAATAATTTTGTAAATAATTCTTTTGTAATAACTTGAAGAGCCCGAAAAAAACCTTTCTTGTGTTGGTAGGCTTTAAATAAATACAGTTTATTATTATTATTAAATAGAAAATTTAAAAATAAATACTATCGCATAATTTTCCAAAAATTTGATTGTAAATTAAATTAAATGTTTTCAAATAATTTTCTAACATTTGAAACATATATAGTAGTGTAATGTAATAACTGGTTAGTCCTTTTTATCATATATTTAAATTTTTTTCCATCTGTAATTTGTCATATTATATATGAATTTAATTCATTTCATATGAGGAGCATATCGAAATCTCTCGAATTAAAATCTCGTGTTTTCATAAATCTCGTATTTTTAAATCTCACGTGTCAAAATCAAACGTTTTCGCGATATTTTAAAAAAAAATCTCGCGAAAAAGTAGAAATATATAGAATACAAGAATTATTGCGAGCCAGTCTTTTTTTTTTGGAAGAAAAAAATTTATAAAAAAAATCGAATAGCCAAAAAAGTTTAAAAGTAATTTGTCAAAAAAAAAAATGTCGAATTTTTATGTTTAAAAAAGAGCTGCGGTTATAAAAATCATTTTTTATCAATCACCATATAATATGTATGTAAAAAATATAATTACTGGGAATTTTAGAATTGGATACAAAAGCAGAATTCCAATAATTCGTTTAGTGGGGTTTGGTGCGACAACCCTGATTATTTTAAAAGTTTCTTTTTTTTAAATATGTATATATGAAAAAAATATAATTAGGTGAATTTTAGAGTTGTATTCATATAAAATCAGGGTATTCTCTTTTTCCAGAATATTTATATGTATATGTATATGTATATGTGAAATTCTGAATAAGGAGGAGTTTTAAAGTTGGATTTAATAGCAGGGCTACACGCTTTTCCGGAATACTTATGTGAGATTTTGAATTTTAGATATATTAAATAAATTTGAAAATTTTTAACTAAAATTATTTTTATGATATTTTTATACCCGTATGAACTATGTTCAAGGGTATAATAAATTTAGTATTACGTTTGTGACACCTTAAAGGAGACGAGCTAGATATAGTGTCAAAGGTATGGATCGGCTCAGAATCGAATTCTGAGTCGTTTAAGCCATGTACGTCCGTCCGCACGATAACTCAAAAAATAAAGGAGCTAGGAGGCTGGATTTTTTTTTACGTCACTTTTGCAAAATTGTTAGTTTTGTTAGATAAATCCAATATTTTCGGTCGGCGGGTTCGAGTAGCTGCCATACAACTTCTTTCTTTATATAGAAATAACTCAGTATCTATTCAAGCTAGGTTGCTGAAATTTTGCAAAGATGATCAAGTTTTATGGCAACAACTTCTGTAAAATTTAGTTGTTATGGTATGACAGATTCGGGTAGCTGCCATACAACTTCTCCGTTTAAATGAGAATAACTCAGTGTATACTGAAGCTAGGAATCTGAAATTTAGTAAAGAGGTGTCGAGTTATATGCCAACAACTTTTGTAAAACTTGGTTGGTCTACAGCAGCCGGTTCAGGCTTCTTGCACCTCTTGCAACTTAATGAAGCAGGCGTCTGAAATCTTGCAAATAATGATCAAGTTTTATGGCAACAACTTCTGTAAAATTTGGTTGTGGTAGTGCGGCAGGTTCGAGTAGCTGCCATACAACTTCTCCGTTTAAATGAGAATAACTCAGTGTTTATGGAAGCTAGGAATCTGAAATTTAGTGAAAAAGTGTCGAGTTGCATGCCAAAAACTTTTGTAAAATTTGATTGGTCTAAAGCAGCCGGTTCAGGCTTCCTGCATTTCTTGGAACTTAATGAAGCTAGGCGCAATAGATTCGGCTAGCTATCATACAACTCCACAATTAACATAAATATATCTCTGTAGTTAACGTCGGTACTAAAACATCTGAATGTTTTTAAAAGATGATCAAGTTTTATAAAAACAGTGTATATTACGCTCATACGGGTATCCCAGAGTTGACACAGTCTACTCTACTGCACTCTTCCTCGTTTTGTATAAATTTTATTTTTTGGATTTTCATATCCACTCAACCTATTTAATTAATAAAAAAAAAAAATTATGTTTTAATACGCGACATTTTGAGGCACGAGACTCTTAAGGCGACAAATACAGTTTTTATATTGGTTTTGAAGCTGTTATTATTTAAAATCCATGAATTGTTAACCATAAGAAGAATCCACCTTGGCCTTAAGAAAAAGGTAATTGACCTTGAAAAAGGTAAATTCTTTTAGACTGTTTTATTAAATTTTTTTTACTAATTTATCTGGAAAAAAAACTATGTAATTTATATAAAGAATGCAAAAAAAATTAATAAAGATAGGATATTAATAATAATAATAATTTTTTTTTTAAATAGAAAAATTTCTGTTTTCTAATGTTTACAATATAGCAAGACAGAATGAAATTGAACTAAAACAGACATACTGGGAGACAATTTTTATATTTTTAAGCCAGAAAATTCCTATATTAAAAGAATTTTTTTTTTATATATATTTTTTGCATGAAAACATAAACAAAAATATTATTATTGAAAATGTTTAAATTTATTTATGTACTTATAATTTATAACATACAGATACAAAACTACATATTATAAACTAAGAAACAGAAGCATATTTTTTAAATTAGTTCAAAAGCAATTCTGATGTACATATGCATACCCTCTAAATCTGATTTTATAGTGTGAAATTTTTATTATTTTTTGTTTTTATTTTAACTACATAAGAACAATAAATCAAAATTCATTAAAATAAATATATATATATATATATATATATCAATATACATATATATATATAACAAAGAAAAAGTCTCAAATATATAAAGACGCAAATCTCTGGACATGATCCAATCATACAAATCAAAAAAAATTAAATACATATATATATTTTGTATATTGTTTATGGTTTACATAATAAACCAGAACTTGCAAGTGTACAAATATTGCACACATATGTGGTATTCATTACAGTAAAAATATGAACATAACAGGAAAATTAGATAAAAAAAAAACAAATCTATTTTTTTTTTTTTTTTTTTTGGGATCTGTTCACCACCTGAAAAACTGGTGCAAATACATTAAAATAAAAATCACATGATTTAATAATAATAGGTAAAAAATTTTATCGTTATTATAATTACGAAATACAATTTTTATTTTTGGTACCTTCACCTGTTGTAATGAGGAAATAAATCAGTCTTTCCTTTTTAGGCCTAATATAGTGGTACAAGACATATTAAATTAAAATTACATAATATATTATTTATTTTGCTTACATTGCACATATTATTATATAATATTTTGACCAGACCGGGGTTTGAACTCCAAAATTTTTTATCTGAAATATTAGCGCCTTATGAACTGCATCATTGGACAGATAATCATAATTTAATCTAAATAAATTAATTGACTTACAAATATTAAGAAATTAGAAACCTAGTAAGTACCAAATTATAGAATCTTAAGGTAAAAATAAACCATAACATTTATCAGAAACAATCAAGGGGAATGATCGATTCAAATATTAAAAAAACAAAAATTTTTGAATAAATATTTATAAGATCTAATAAATGAGTTAGTTGTACGATTGTGGTATTTTAAAGATAATCTAGCGTATTAGTTATTATATATAGAAACTTATATTAGATCAAAATTGAAGTACAATGTAATCGATATATATATATGTATACAATATACATATATGAAAATGAAACACTAACTGTTTTTTATTCGGTGTTTAAAAATGTTCAGATGTAATAAAATTGTTATTAAGATGAGTTACGCAAAACTATCCCTATATACATTTTGAACTAAGTATTTAAATTACAAAATTCTATTTATGACGAAAATTTCAAATTTTTGAAATTTTGTAAAAAATTTATGATGTACTTATTATACTTACATAATATTTAAAAAATTAAATAGAACATCTATAATTTTTGCTCAGAAAATCATTTCTTATATTTTATATTGTCATCAATTCGTATTACATACTTCTTAACCCTTATACATCTTACTTTTAGCACCCCTAAAATCTAATATCTTTTTTTACCCTCCAAAATTCAATTTTACTTGTTTTTCCCAATCGCATGTTTTTTTTTATACGATTTTTGCAAACTCAAGTAAAAAAATTTTTAATTAATATAATATTAAAATGTATGTATGTAGGTATGATTTTTACATATAAAAAGTTAGCTTAGAAGAAATAAAAAAAACAGTCAGTGTATCACGAACAAATTTTTATTGGTTTTTTTGTTTATGATTTTTGTAAAAATAACAGTACAATTTGCACGAATACGGTTTTATTAAATTTTTAGATTTTTTTTTTTCTTTTTTCCACACAAATTGCGAAAAGAAAATTAAAAACAAAACAAAAAGAAAATCAGCTAAATATTCCAACAATTGAAATTGAGGTTATCATAACTATAATGTATGTATACATATACATAAACTGCCGATATTTACATACACAGTTATGTATAGCTTTTTTCCGTTTAATCTTGATGACAGCTACTATATAGCTTCCGTTCAAGTTTTTTTTTTTTTTTTACTTTTTTTTCGACTTTCCTTTCATTTTTTGATAAAAAAAAAGAAAAAACTTAAAACAAATATCTATAGAACGATAAAGAATATCCAATTTGTATACCTAATATAAGTACAAAATTCTCATGCAATTTATACATATATGTATATACATAGGTACATACATATGTACATATTCAACAAATTATTCAACATCTGTGTTATGTAGACGAAATTGAGATACATATTATGTATCTATTATGCTAATTTATAAATGTAATTATTATCTCAAGTAGAAAATAGATCAATGGATCATCATGATGCCTATTTAAATTCTAGTATATATATACATACATATGTATATATTGTATAAAGTAAAAAAAAAAAAAAAGCAGTTCTACAGTTTAAACTTTTGTCAAACAAAAATAGAAAATTAAAAAAAAAAATAAGTTTCAACAATAATTGGCAAATGGCAAACATTACAATATGTAATATGAATTTTAAAATGTAGAAATATCTAGTTGTTGATGTATTAAGTTATAGCTATTATAGTATTAGAACATCTGGTGAACACCCGTTTTCTTTTTAATGTTTATTTTTTGTTTTGATTTCATAAAAATATTTCGGCGGATCTTTTTTGCCTTTTCTATTTGCCAAATATTTTTTTTTTTTTTTTTTTCTATAGTTGATGCTATTTTAAAAAATGTTGTGGATTTAAATAATAATTGCAATAGCTACAACAGGTATACCATATTATATTTTAAAATGTGAAGTGCATGTGCATGGTATAGAATGCTAATAAAATTTTTATTAATACTATGCAATATATAAATACATTATATAGATGCAATCGATTTTTACAAAACAAAAAAAAAAAACAAAAAGAAAAGCTTGTATAGATGGCAGAGGCACGTTTATGTAAAAATAAAATCTGTTATACATAAAGATATAGATATAGATATAGATAGGTACTAGGTAGCTATTTATGATTTTGATTTTTTTTTTTTTGTTTTTAAAAATCTTTATGTTGCTAGGCAAAAATGAAATTAGCTATTTAATTTAATATTTTCTTTGTTTTTATAGTACATATATACATACATATGTATAATAATGTTAATACCTGGTAATACTGTAAGATAAACAGTTTTTTGTGTATCTACATTTTTGTAATAAATAAAAATTAATTTATAAAATGTAATTAAAACAAATTGATGGAATTATTTTTGTAAAATTTTTTGAAATAAATGTAATAAAACTATAATGTTATATGTACACTAGGGGCCCTGTGGCTGTAGCTGGTATGTACGTATATTTTACCGTGAAATCTAAATTACACAAAAATTCGTATGGTAGGTATACAAAATCTCTTGATTCCAAAAGAAAAACAAAAAAAAAATCATGATTCTAAACATACATACATATGTATGTTAATGTAGATTTTGTAATAGAAAAATCGTATCCAAATAAGCACTTGGAATTCAAACCTTAGCGGAATGTCATAATACGTAGTTGTGTGGCTGAAAACTACTAAATTATAATTATAGATATTTTATGCTTCATCAATTTTGAAGGATTGTACAAAAACTGACATATACAAAATTACAAATTGCACAAAACAAAATGATAAAATTAATGTTAAATTTAATATACCTATTATGATTTCCTTAACAATAAAAATGCATAAAAAAGTCAATGTCGATACTGATATAATTAATAAGTCTTTTAATATCATTTTTGAAAGATTAAGAATAACTTAAAAGTTCTTATTGTAAATTAAATCAGTAGGATTACTATAAATTTAAATGGCGCCGTAAATTAAGATCCAGCGAAATAAAGCCCCCGAGGTGTTATTTCACATTTAATTAGAAATAATACCCTAGGAAGTTTTTTCTCATTGGTAATTGTAAAATAAGACCCTAAAATATGAGAAATAAAGTCCCGGAGTGTTTTTTCTCTTTCAACTTAATCTAAGACTTTTTAACAAATAAAGCCTCGCGGGATTTGATTTCTTATTAAATGTGCAATAAAACCCAATTTTTTTAATACTCAAACATCATAAAATGTTAAAAATTCATTCGAAAATAAAAACTTCAAAAAGCACAAATTTTTTTTTGGTAATCCCACGAAACTGACTAAAATAATAAGTGTTCTTATGGGATAGAATAAGAATAGAATATACATATATGATACTGCAGTACAAAAATTTAAATAAATAGACTCTTTTATAAAATATTTGGCACTGAAAAGTACTGATCAATTTTTTTCTATTTTCGTTTCAAATGCAAGACGTTTGAGAAAAATTTTATGGAAAAACCTACCGAATAAATGATTTAAAAAGGGCATCGTAAGAATAAATATTATAGTTATATGATGGATAATGGATATATGATGGATAAATGAAATTCTTGATATTTTCTAACGATGACATTCGGAAATATGAAAAAAGTACAACAATTAATTAAATAAATAATAAAAGAGTCAATTAATTTAAATTTTTATACAATGCTATAATGTTATATATATTTCGGAAAAGGGAAATATATTTTTCTTTTAGATTCATTTGGTTATCCCTTATTCTTTCATAATCAAACAGAATAAAAGTCAATATATTTTCGTTTTGTTAAAAAAAATATATGAACCATTATTGTATTCTTTTTAATTTTCTGTTGAAATTATTCTGATAAGTTCAATTTTATATAGTTGAAATGAAAATTTCACCCTGCGGTTTTATTTCTCAAGAAGTTGTAGATAAATAACACTTGAGGCATTATTTCTCATTGGTAATAGAAAAATGGGATCCCAGGGCATCATTTCTTATTAAACACCCAGCGAGCTCTATTTCGCAGAGCCTTAATTCACGGTACCGATTAAGTTTTTGTTAATAAGAAATTTTTACATTAACATTTTTCCATTTTTCCTATAAATACAAATTAAATTTAATAAAAGTTTTCTTGAAAAAGAAAACAAATAAACTTATAAAATAATCCATGCCTTCATATACATATGAAGTTTATATCTTTGAATTTATTGTTTTTTTTTTTAAGAAAATTTAAATGAAATTAAAAAATAAAAGCTAAAAAAAAAACACTTAATCTTAATCTATGTAATAAATTTCAAAATTTAATTTTTTAAATCATAATAATTTGAATTACATATTAAAAAAAAAAAAAAACGAATAAAAAATCGATTAAACGTTATTAGAAATAGTTAGATTTAGAAATAAATTTATATATATATATATACATTTAGTTAATCTATTGTCACTGAATTTTGGAATTATAATGCATTTTATAGACAAATTTTTATAAAAAAACTGGTTCAAAAAGAGTTATTTACATAATCTAATAATGTTTTGGCTTTTTCTTCAAATACATTCGAAGTCTGTAACAGTTCATAGTAGTCCACAATCTTTATTGAGAAAACGAAAAGGAATGTATCGTTAACTATGTCAACCCTAAGATATATGTACGAATAATAAGTTATGTGGTTACCATAAAATTTTATCATCTTTTTCAAAACTTCAGATGTCTATAGCTTTATTGAGAATATCAAGATATGAGTATATATATAGATTTCGTAGCTTTTCTAAGGAATTACTATAAACTATAATCAAAATTTTTCGGGTAAAATTTTACTTCTTTCAACACAGCTGATAAAGTTCTGATCAAAATTTTATGACAACTATCCGAACCAGTCGGTCAAATTTATTCATGGGAAAAATGGGTAAAAGTGGTAAAAATTTTAAGAAACTAGCTAGCTTTATTATTTTCTGATTTATAATGTGTAGAAGGGCGGACGCTATATCGACTTAGAATTTAATCTTGAACAAAAATGTACATCCTTTAAGATATCGCAAATGTAATGATAAACTTATTATATATTTCTAATATGTTCGTATGGGTATAAAACTGTTTAAATTTCTTAAGAAATCT
Source organism: Poecilobothrus nobilitatus (assembly GCA_947095535.1). Taxonomy (NCBI): domain Eukaryota; kingdom Metazoa; phylum Arthropoda; class Insecta; order Diptera; family Dolichopodidae; genus Poecilobothrus; species Poecilobothrus nobilitatus. The sequence goes on from OX352773.1 coordinate 161,607,337, forward strand.
TTAAATTTATATCAAATTGTGTAATCAGTTTTTAGATATTTTTTTATATTAGATAACTACATCAGTAAAGGTATTTAAAGATATTTATTGAAACTTTTGCAGTGATTTCTTTACGTTAATCTATATGCATTTTGAATATACATCAATACATACATTTTATGGGAAAATGTGCTTATTTTTAACTATATGTTCGTGTTTATATATTCATCCTTTTGTTTATAAAACTTTTATATTGTTAAAATCTTAAAAATCAGATCAAATATATATACCATATGTTTGTAATTTTTTGGTATTTAGAATTACTTTTATTATAAACTAAAATTCCCAAAATTTCTGAATCCCACATCTCCAAAGGCGTTTATATCAGAAATTTGCAATTTAGAGAAGTGTAAAATTCTTTTAGGTTAGCAAATTAAAAACTTACACTTTTTTCATACCATTTAACTTAATCTTAACTTCAATTCAAAATTTTTTAAAGGTAAAATGTGTGTTGACTAAACACATGACTAATTTTTATCATTTTTCTTTTTTCATACATGATTTTCTTTATCGATAAAAATTCGAAGAAATATTAAACTTTCTATGACTAAAAATAATTGTAATTTAAAAATGCTTTGTATTAATATTATTTAGAAAATATATACTCCTTTAAAAATCCTTTGTTTAACATTCTACTTTTATTTCTTTATTTTTAAATTTTAATTAAATTTGATTTTACGTTTTTAATTATTTGACCTTTGATTTCTTTTTTAATATAAAAGCCAGTGTTAAATTAATTAAAGATTAGCTTTTTTACACAAAAAAAAAAACAAATCGTTTTCTTTGAACTGAAATAATTCGTAAGTAATTATAATTTATGTAAGTGAATAAAAAGAATAAAATTATTAAAAATAAATCAGTTTATATAAGTTTTCATTAAATAATGGTATATGCGTGAAATATTTCCTTTTTATATAAAATTTTATGATTAAAAATCGTACTTTTCCGGACCAGACCCAAAAATTTAAAAAAAATTTACGATTACTACCACAAAACAGTTTGAAAATTAACAATCAAATTTATATTATACAAAGTAATGGTATTAAATATCTTGGTATTTATCTCAATCGAACAATCAAAAGAATTTAATGCCCCCATCTACATAGCCTTCGTCGATTTTAAGAGGGCATTTGATGAGATAGAAAAAAATGTAAAATATGGAAAGCAGTCAGAAGAAGAAATATTCAGGAGAAAATTATTAAGATAATCAAAGTAATGTACATCAATACAGAATCCCAAATGCTCCATAAAGGTATTCTAAGTGACACGATAACAATCAAGAATAGAGTAAGACAAGGTTGTTTACTATCTTCCCTACTGTTCAATATAACAATTGATGAAGTAAACAACAACTCATCGAGAGGTAAAAACTGGCATCTAACACAGAAGCTGGAAGATTTGGATTACGCCGATGATATTAGCCTACTTTCACAAACGCATAAACACCTGCAAATAAGAATCAATAACTTAGTAAAATGTGCAGAAGAAATCGGCCTATAAATAAAGATTAATAAAACTAATATTATTAGAGGGAACACGAACAACACAAGACCAATTTACAATTTAACATACATCAATCGAAGATTTAGATAAGTCCAATTAGCTAGAGTGTGTTGTTATACCATATAGAAGATGGTATAAAAGAAGACATCGAAAATAAATTGACAAAAGCTAGCCCAATATTTGGAAGAGTATGGAAAATAAGGAGATCATCCCAAATCGTAAAGAAAAAAAAGTTGAAAATATTTCGAGCATGTATAAAATCCGTTCTGTTATACGATAGTAAAACTTGGTTGATCAATAAGAAAGAAGTACACAAACTACAAGTATTTATTAACAAGTGCCTCCGAATCATATGTAGAATACACGGGCGAAGAGTTTTGGAAATCAAACGGTCAACAGCTAATCGAAATATAATCATAAAACGAAAATATAGATGGATTGGTTACGTTCTTAGAAGATCTTCTATAATTCTATAGCTAGTCGTGAAAGAGTCCTGAAATCCTGAAATGTTAATCGTAAATTAACATTTAGGTTTACAATTAGTAACACACCCAAATTAAATTCAATAAATAAGTATTAGCTGCTGGATAATATAGGTTGAATCTGTTACTCCAATACAAAATCAGGCACTTATAGTCTGAAACATGAAGAAAAATGGACCACAATGATGATGTATATATTTTTTTATTTTCATTTTAGGATTCGAAAATTCCATAAAACCAATTAATTTTTTTTGTTATCCAATTGCTCCAAATGAGTTATAATTGAAATTGTTAATTCTTTATATAATCAATTGTTGAAATACGTATTTATAATTCGCTATTTAATATCTTTATTTTATTTTCTTGCAACAATTTGTATGAAGACGCTGTATATAGTCTAATACGATTTTTGAAGACCTTCGAAATATGCTTCAGTTTCAGCGATAACCATTTCATTTGATGTGAATCTCTTTTCAGCAAGACATTTTTTAAATTGGGAAACAAAAAGTAATCACTTAGGGCTAAATCTAGACTAGACTAGACTGTATGGTGGATGTGGAGCAATTTCGTACCTTAATTCATTCAATTTTAGTGTTGTCAAACCTGATGTGTGTGATGGTGCGTTGTTGATGGAAAAACACTTTTTTCTTTGCTAAATGTGGTTGTTTTTTCTTGATTTCGTTATTCAATCGATCCAATAATGCACAATAATATGTTGCATTTATTGATTTTCCTTTTGCAAGATAATCGATAAATATTATACCTTGTGCATCCCAAAAAACAGTTGTCATAATCTTTCCTGCTGATTTTTCTGCTTTTGCTTTCTTTGGCGCACTTCCTCCAGATTCTATCCATTGTTTGAACTGATTTTTGTTTCTGTTATATAGTAATGGACCCGTTAAAAATTATAAATCGACATAAGAATTCATTTGGATTACGCTGATATATTGTCAGAAACTCCTCACAACGTGTCCAACGTATTATTTTTTGTAGAAATGTTAATAAACGCGGCACCCATCTTGCGTTCAAAATGCGTCCAACGCGATCTTTTAATATTTTTAATATGTCTCTGCCAGCTCACGAACTTTTACTCGGCGATTGTTTGTCCCTACATCATGTAGTTTTCTTATAATTTAAATTGATGTAGCTGTTTTTGGTCTTCGACTTCTTTGTTCATCATTTACACTTGTACGACCGCGTTTAAATTCAGCTACCCAAAAACTAATGGTTTCATATGATGGTGATGAAGTACCTAAAGTACTATCTATATGCTTTTGGATATCGGTTGCTGATAAACCTTTCAAAAAAAGATAATGAATTGCAGGACGAATTTGAAATTTATCCATATTATCTGAAAAGAATAAAAGTTAACTGATTAGATAGTTGTTTCACAATAAGCTATTTGACAGATCGATTCAAAAATTTAAGACAGACAACATAAAAGATTGTTCTTTGAAATGGCAATCATAAAAATTTATAATATTGAAAAAAAGATGCCGTTACAGGAAACTTTTCGGAATGCCCTCGTAGTATTGAACTATATTTTAGTCAGTAAGATTTCAAAAGATATTGTTAGTTTCTAATTTTTTTGAAAAATTCATTTTATCAGAACAATATTTAAAAAAAATATATATATTATTTATCTATAACGTAAACTATTCTTCATGTATGGCTGTTTTAATACGAAGAATTAGTTTTTTTCGAATTAATTTTCGAATTTGACCAAATTTTTGATGGAAAACTAATGTTTTGCTTGTAATGTGGAAGGAACTAATTTCGTGTTTTCATGTCCATGCAAACACAGATATCATTCTAAAAATTGTAATTTTATTTTTCAGTTAAGACAAAAAAGTTTGAAACATGAAGATTCACAATTAGGTCAAATATTTTTTAGATTCAAAAAATTTTTCATAACTATATTGTTTTTTATATTAAATAAATTATTAATATGTACATACATATTATATAACATTTCCATTTCCTGCAGTATTAAATAATGTTATTACATTTTATATTCTTTTACATTTTATATATAAATATCCTTATATAGTTTGTAATAAATTTAAGTTTTTTTAAATATGTAGATATATATTATGTATATATATATGTATGTCCAATACTATAAATAATTATTAATATTATAGTAAAATACAAAAATAATAATCATAATAAAAAATTTTTTTTTTTAAAACTATTATCCTTCAATCAGTACAAATTTATATAATATATATTCTTATTGCATATGTATTATAGATTATGGTGTATTTTAAGAATAGGATAATTTTCGTATAAGTAGATATATAAGCATGTTTGTTTATATTAATATACTTTGACTTATATAATAAATTTTTATCTGCAATATTTAACTTTTTTCTATTTTATATCTAAAAGTACATATAAATAGTAAATCAAATACATATATGTATTAAATATATATATACCGAAGTTATTTTATTCTATTATATTAAATATATATCATCTTCTATATACCCACCCATTCAATTTATTTATATTTTATTTTATTTCTGTTCGGATAGAAAAATGGAAATCTTTCATAATTTAAAAAAAAAAAATCCATCTTCATGGATGATGTGATGCAGTTAATATATTGTTTTTTTTTTATAACATTGCTCGTATACAGAGTGTGTCAAAATTACGTATATATAATTTGGAATGGCCATGAAGACAATATAAATGGTTGCCGTTTCAGTTCACTTTAAAATCTTCAAAGAAACTAAATAAATATCCTTTTTTCATACATAACGGTTGTCTTCAAACAAACATTTTTAGTTAAATGCAAATGCGCAGCTACTGACAGCGTAACGCAATATAATTTTAAACATCAACTGTACCTCTTTTGTTAGGTATTAGTTATACTTTTTCTTTCAGTGACAATCCAATTTTTAAATAGTTATCTGTTGTCGGTTTCATATAGGAAATGCTGTACTCTATTTTAAATATTTTAATCACAAAAAGTTAAATTTCTATTCCATTTATTAGAAAAATTATTATTCAATTAATATTACTGGACTGTAAAATATGGATGTCCCTTCTTGTTTAAAACGCTTAAAATTAAAAATATTGTGTTGTAGATACTTCAAAGAGCTGATTTTCAATTTTGATAATAGAATTCTAGTTTTTTTTTTAAGAGAGATGGGAATCTTTCAGAGATATCAAAAATATACCATCTTGGTCTATTGTCAGATTTTTATTTACTAAATCTACCTACGCCTTTAGTCAATATTATACAATTACCACATTAACTACGCACATTAACTTATTAATATTATTAATAATAATTAGAGAGTAGGGATTAGTAAAAGGTTAGGACAAGTATACGGAAACTTTAAGTTGGGTTGGGGAGTATGAATATGAAAACAATGAATCCGCATATATTATTATATTATTTGATAGAAATGAAGCTATCATTCCTGGATATTGTCACAATGAACAGTTTTGTACATCTGCTTAAAACTTATCTTTAATTCGTGTAATTGATAAGTAAATATTATAGATTGATTAGGTTGAAATTTCTTTCTATGCGATCTCTACTTATTTTCGTATTTTTACTAACATATAAACAAAAATTAAGTAAATTATCAACCGGTTTATACATTTTTTAGTTACTCTGTATAATGATCATACATTTTTATATATCCAATAGTTATGTTTATAACTATATCTATATAAATAGTGTTGTAAACTACTTTTTAAAAAGTATTACATAGTTTTATTGTTTTTGTTTTTTATTATTTTTTTTTTGTTTTATACTATGTACATAAAGCTGCGGATATATATTTTATTGATTGCCCTACTAACCCAGTTCCTTTGAATAATTTTTTTAAAGTGCATTGTGTAATTTTTTTTTTTATATACAATAGATTCTTGAATATTATTAAAAATGTCCTTTCGTAAGTTATTAAGAAAACATATTTTTGTAATTTTCTGTTTTTGGAGGACTAAATTTTGAAACTTTTTTTCAAAGCATTAAGAAATAATGTTGACATATGTTTTTACATTCTTTTCTATAGTTTTTCTTTAATTGTAATCAACTGAATTTAATTTTAGCCAAAATTTAATTTCTTAAGAAAAAGATAGGAACTCAAGAAAAAAAATTTTAATAAACTTTGTGCAGTTCTATTTTTTAGCCAAAATTAAATCCATACAAAAATTATTAATAAGTGTATATAGTAAGAGTACATTGTAATCGTTAGGTACTAAAAATAGTAAATTATCAATTCCTTTTTAGCCTTTTTAAAAAAAAGTGTCTTCGAAATAAACATATAATAAACAGTTTTAAAGATTTTTTTCGAAATGCTTTTAAAAAAAACTATAGGTAACCTGAAGTATAAAGACAGTGTCGGAAGAACTTTTTTAGTCTGAAAGTTGGTTTTAAGATTATATAAATAACAAATTCTTGAAAGAAACTAAACTTTAAAATACAGACCCATTATAGCAGTTTTAATAAAAAAAACTAAGGGGTTACTTACTATCCCAAGCCTGTATTTCATTTGACTGTATTTCATTTGCCCGTCTTTCTTGCCTGTCTGTATTTCATATGCCTGTATAATCATTTGTCTGTATTTTCATCTGCTTGTATTTCGTTTGACTGATACTTACATATATATAAATATTCTGGAAAAAGCTTCCAAACTCTAAAATCTCTCCTAATTTAAAATCTTGCATATATAAAAGCGTATAAATATAAAATCGTATATGAAATACATGAAAGGCCAGAACAACAGGCAAATGAAGTACAGGCAAATGATAATGCAGACAAATTGCAAGAAAAACACACAAATAATACCATGGGCAATTGAAATCCAGTTATATGACACGCTTCCAAAAGTAACAATTTTCTTTCTATCTTGCTGATGTTTTCTAGCCTTAAGTGATTTTCAATTCAGTCTCCTTGTTTTTTTTGTTGACTTCTTTTAACCTTGTTTTTGCCGTAGTTCTGTTCTCAACCAATATTAAAAAATGGCAACCAATATTACGATGTCTTAAATTAATTACAATTTTACATGATAGAATTACAAAAAAAAAAAAAAGAAAATAAAATGAATTTAACTAGGACAAAGTAAATAATTTTTCAAATTTTTGTTTTTTTAATACTTTTTTTGTTTGCACACTCTTACATACTGACAAATATACACACATAAAGTTTATAGAAATATTTTTATATAGGATACACATTATAGTACTTACATGTAAAGCCTATAAATTCTGAAAACTATTATTTAAAAAATAGAATTAAATATTTGTTTAGATCATCAGTATAAAAAGTAAATTCAAAAATATACAGAAAAAAACAAACAAAATACTTTCGTGTGTCATAAAAATTATTTAATTCAAAGTATATAGGTATAGATGAAAGGACAAAAAGGATTTGGAAAAAATTTAACAAAATAAAGGAAAAAAAAATTTTTTTAACTATATATTATATTATGTATTTAAGATCTTTGTAAATACGATATATATTTACTTGTATGATTTTTTTTTATTCAACTCCTTGAATAGAAGGTTATTTTGTTTTGTTATTAAAAAATGTTTGCATGTTGGGCATCGTCATAATTATCATCATCATTATCATCATCATTATCATCATCATTTTTCTCATTGTCATCAACAATTAACATCGTGACACATTTTATTTAAATGAAAAGTATGCCAAATGAAACTGATGGAAAAAAAACTGATGAAATTTTTCTATATATATATGAATATATTTGTACATATTATGTAATTATATATATACAGTAAACACATATGTATGTTAATAAAAAAAAACTTAAAGAATTAAAAAAATGTGCATAAACTATTATAAAAAAGAAACAAAATAATAATTATATGTATATTATGTTCTTAATCAAAAATAATTTTATGAATAAATGATTTAAGTTAAGAGTTTATATTCTAAAAATTTTATGCAACTTAAGAATTTCACAATTCAACGGAAAAAAGATATGTATATAATATATTGTCTGTTTAAAATCTTTAAATACTTTAAAATATAAAGCCAAGAAAAAATATTATATACTTCTGTTTAAGATTAAGAATAATGTTATGGCATCAAAACAATATATAAAATTAATGTTTCAAAAATATGTAATGTTTCAACATTTTCCTGAAATGGATGCATCCTCTTTATTTCAGACTCTATATATAGTTTTTTTTTAGTTATTCCCCTGTCACATAAATGTGACAAGGAAATTACACAGCCTTTCTTTATCAGGCGTGGCTGTATATGTCGTAAGGGTGAATTATTAATTACGATATGTGTGAAATTCGAACTCACACTCAAATATTTTATACGCTTTGACCCACTAGGCCCCCGAGACCCCTTTATGTAGTTATTTCCCATATAAAATTATTTTTCAATATCTTGAAAATCGTCCCTTTCTAATTTCCTCAATATTATATATATGTAAACAATTAATCTATCATCTTTTTAGTTATAAACTTTTAGTTACAATATCAATCTCTCAGTTTATAGTAATACTATTCGTACCAAATATACTTCACATAACTTCCAGTACTTATATAATGCTTTTTTCTATTTTACTTTTAATTTTTTATATTAAAAATCGCCTTTTATGAATTTTCTCTTCTTTCATACCGTCTACATATTTTTCATTAATGGTTTTAAAAGACAGGAATATTTTTATTTATTTCAAAAGCTTTATAGCATAAAATTATTAAGGACCATTTCTTATTTTTTCATTTTTTTTATTGCATAACATTATATTAATTTTTGTTTTTCGTCCCTAAAGATTGTTTAGACTATAATAGTTATCATTATATTATCTATATCTATTTATAAAATTACAAATATTTTTTTTAATACATCTACAATTTTAAAATATTTATTTACAGTGTATGTATATATAAAAGTGCATACTTATTATTGACCTAAAAGTGCATACTAAATAATTGACCTACATTACATAATATATGAATCGTAATAAAAATTATTACATACCAATAAAATAAAAAGGATATCTTAAATGATGATGAAAAATATTAATCTGGAAAATAGTATGTATAATAAAAAAAAAAGTATATAAGATGTTTTCAGTTTTAAAGAATTTTTTTTTTTTTTTAAAGTTTTACACCTTGTATTCTTAACTTATCTAATCATGTTTTTGATTTTCTTTTTGTAATGATTTATTAAATTTAAAATATTATTGAGATAAAATTTTTGTTATACTACTATACATTATAATATTATACTAAATTAAAACCTGACAATTGTACTGCCTTATACTATATGGCATTGGCTCCCCAAAGGCTAGGAGATGTAAACTCCGAAATCAAATTAAATCCAGGAGCGTTAAACTCAGATTGAGCGGCTTCCTGATCTGCGTTTGATCCCTGAGGGGCGGCGGTATTAAAAACTACCGAAAATCTTCCGGAAGACAACGGAAAACCACTGGAGTAACATCCCAAGAAAGTTACATATGTTAAGGACAAATAACACACGGCACTCAATCTCCTGTAATACGAGGGTGCTAAGAATCCTCGGAGGTAAAATTAAACAACATCTTAACATAGGAACTTGGAATGTACGAGTTTGTATGAATTGCTGTGCGAAGTTTGTATGAATCTGGAAAATTCGAAAATACAGCACAGGAAATGAAAAGACTACAAGTTGATATTCTAGGAATCTGTGAAACATGGTGGCCTGGGTCTGGTGAATGCCAAACATTCAATTCACAGGAATGGCGTCTGAATTATTATCGCTCAGCATTTACGTAACTCTGTAGCAAATTTTGTACCACTCTCAGATATAGCAATGCTTTTGAAGATTAATTCCGAACCACTACCGCTAAATATTATTCAAGTATACGCACCCACAAATGATAAAAATGATGAGGAAGTTGAAACTTTTTATGAGGAAATAGAAAAATTATTAGAACTTACTAAACCACATGAAATCAACATCATTCTTGGCGATTTCAATGCAAAAATTGGAAACGAAAAACTAGATGATATATGTGAAACCTTTAGTTTAGGGATCTGAAACGCAAGAGGTGATCGTCTAGTACAGTTCTGCCAAGAAAAAAGTTTCAAAATTATTAATACGTGGTTTTGGCTACTACCACATAGACTTTACACATGGAAATCTCCTCAAGACGAATATGGCCACATAGTACGCAATCAAATTGATTTCATACTAATAAATAAAAGGTAGACATCTGTTTTTAAAGCTAGTACCTACCCTGGAGCTGATGTTTCATCAGATCACAACCTTCTTATTGCTAAGATGAAGGTCAAATTGAAAACTGTAAGAAGACCACCACGCAAAAAAAGATTTGATGTAGAAAAGTTAAAAGATAATAACATCAGAATTAGAATTAATCACCAACTACAAAGTATAAATATTAATAATGATACAAGCTCGATTTGAAATCAACTAAAAAATGTAATTAATAATGTGGCAAATAATAAATTAGGTGCAAAAAGATATGAAGTAAAGCAAAAATGGATGATGCCAGAAATTCTTGAATTTATGAGTGAAAGAAGAAAACATAGAAACAATAATCACCCTGAGTATAATAGAATGCAAAAGCTGATTCGATCTGAAATAAGGAAAGCGAAAGCTAATTGGTTACGGCAACAATGTGCGGAAATTGAAAAATTTTGGAAAAACGGCACGATGATTTCAACCTACATAAAAAGTTAAAAAAGCTTCAGGTGTCTACAGAAAAATAATGTCAACTATATTAACAGATGACCAAGATAATATTGCAGTGACTCCTGAAATGAAAACACAAGTTTGGGAAAATTATATAAAAGACTTGTTCTCTGACCTTACTAGATCAAATATTTGTAGAGAAACAACATCTAGGCAGCTGACAGGACCAAGAATTACAAAACGTGAAATAGAAAAGGCCATCCAAACATCGAAAAATAACAAAGCAGTAGGTTCTGATGAAATTCCTGCAGAACTTATAAAACTTATCGATGAAAACAACATTGCTCTACTTGAGATAATATTCAACAATATGTATATATAATACCGGTATATATCCTAAGGAATGGCTGAAGAGTACTTTTATTTCTTTACGGAAGAAAAATAAAGCAAAAAAAAGTAACGAACATGTGCCATACTCTCAAGATTTTCTTAAAAATACTTTATAATCCATGGGAAAAGAAAGAAGCCATGGGAAAAACTCAATATGGATTTCGAGAAGCTATTTGAACATGAGAAGTTTTATTTGGCATGCAGCTACTTGTATAGAATTGTAGGAACGTACAAAAAGATGGTTTTGATAGAGTACAACATGATAAATTAATTAACATACTTCGAACAATGAATATTGACGAGAAGGATATTATGTGTATTAACAATTTGTATTGGCTTCAAACAGCAAAGTATATTACAAGATTCAATTTATGTAGCTAAAGGAATAAAGGTAAACGGGATATTTATTAACAAAATTCGATATGCCGACGATACAACACTGTTAGCCGATAATTTAGATGAATTGCAATAACTACCTAATGAATAAGTTAATCAACAGAGTAAGGATTTTGGCCTCAATATCAATATTGCAAAAACAAAATTTCTGATTATTAGCAGAAGAAATGTAGCCTACAATAACGCAAATATCACTGCGGATATAACGCAAATATCAGAGCGATAGAACGTGTAATCAGTTTTAAATATCTCGGCTCCTGGTTGCATGTAGACTGGAATTCTGATAAGGAAATCAAATGCAGAATAGAAATCGCTAGAAATGCTAAATAATATTATTAACAGGAAAATATTAAATAATCGTGATGTCAACATTAACTTAAGATTGCAATTCCTTAAATGTTTTGTCTCATCACTTTTATTATATGGTGTAGAGGCCTGGGCACTCAAAGTAGCTATGATGAACAATTGGAAGCACTTAAGATCTGGACCTACAGACGTCTGTTGTCTTTGACAGATCATATATCCAATATGGAAGTCTCTGTTGCCTGCAAAAAAAAAGAGATATACTTTTAATAATTAAAAAACGAAAAGTAGCCTATTTTGGCCTTTTAATGCGAGGACCAAAATATGAATTCTACAGCTTATTGTCGAAGGCAGAATAAAAGGAAGACGAAAGGTAGGAAGAAATATTAGGGAGTGAACTGGTGTGCGCACAATTGGAGACTTAGTTCATACAGCCACAAATAGAATAGAATATGCCAACATTGTAGCCACCTTAACATAAAATTAACACGCCGACATCCAGCAGTGGATAGGCATCAGAAGAAGAAGAAGAAACTAAAACCAATTCTTTCTTTTTTTCTACTCCATGTTTGAATAGTATAACAGTTTTGAGGTTCATTTATTTTAATGGGCAAAAATATCTCGCTAAAAATTTTATATTTATTTTATTAAAAAAATATCAGATTCTTGTGTTTGTAATTCTTGTGTTCTGAAAGCATTATTCAACTTCATTTGATTAAAATTCAAATTCGAACACAAACACTTCAATGTATTATTAATATATAAAAAGCTCAATACAGATCCGATCGGTTGGAAAAATTAAATTAAAAAAATCAACTCAATAAAAGGACATCAAAATAAATTTGTGGAAATATTCATTTAAGAATCGAATTCAGTGATCTAAAAACATTTTATGATATGAATTTTATATCCAACTTTCATGATTTATTTTTTTTATTATGTTTGTAAACAATAAATTAAAAAATAGGTTATAATTTATATATTTCAACAGAACAGAATCTAAACCAATAGTTTTTAAATACATACAATTTTCATAAAAACAATACAAACAGTTTATTATAATGTGACTTGCACCAAAATTTGTAATGTTTCTTAGAATTTCATATATATATAAGGAATAATCTAAAAAATAAAGAGGGGCTTTCTTTAATTTTAATGAAATCCTATATATATTATAAAGCTTTAAGTTTAAAGCTATGATTTTTCCGTTCTATTTTAAAAATATTTGCACAGATGCCAAAAAATAGCAACATTTTAATTGAGCCCTAATAGCTCTAAAATATAAAGAAAGGTACAAATAATTTTTAAGATCTTTTTTCTCTTAAAATTTCAAAGATCTAATTGCCAGAAGCGTGCCAGAATTATGATGTAAGCAAAATTTCGAAATGTTATCTTGAAATTGTATAATTTTGATATTGATTTGTAAAGGTAAAAATATGACAGTCGTTGGGTATTTTTAGATTGACAAAATATTAAACAGAACCTAAAAATATATACATTTGAAAATAGGGCTTTTTTCCAATTTTGAGATGATTCTGTAGATGCACAGTTTATGTAGCTGCATAAAAAAGGTAGACTAAGCATAGTTAAATTTTTAACAAAACTTTAATTTTTTTAGGAATCTTATGCATGGTTTAAATTTTATTTCTGTTACTTAAAAGGTGTTGAAGTTTTATAAACAGACGAAGATTGTGACGAACAGACCGAATATTTTAAAATTTGTTTTAATCTACAATCATTTCTAGTTTTAAAAGGGTAGCTATTTGATGAAAACTAAAAAACAGTATCTATAAAAACGAGATGCAGCATACCTAATACCTATACATAAAAAAAAAGAATAAATTCAACTGAATTATATGCTTAAGTTAATAATCATATGAACGACGAAAAACAATTACATAATAAATAGAATGATAAGTGAACATGTATATATATATATATATTTTGTTTTTTCTTTAGATAATCATAACATAACTCTTATTGCAATCAATTGAAATCACACAATCATTCAGCTTACACTTGTTATAAATCTTATAATGAATGTAAATTTAAAAAACTTTTAATTATTTTGTATGAATAGAATTAAAAAATCCTTTTTTCTTTTCAAAATTTCAATTCTTTGGTTTTTAATTAAAAAGAAAAAATTCAATACAAAAAATAAAACAAACAACATTTTTTCAATCAAAATATCCTTGAATTAACAAAAAAAAATAATTTTTTTTTTTATTTCATACAAGTGAAAAAACACAGAAGAAAATTGCAGCCCTGAACTCGAAATACATATACTAAAAAAAACATGTAGAAATTCACCAAATAAAGTTATGCAATTTATATAATATTTTTTTTATTTTGCTTTTTCTTTTTTTTTTTTTTGAGTGGATTATATTTTAATTCAATTTATGTACATATATATGTGTGTGTGTGTATGTTAATTAATATTAATGATATTTAAAATTATGTTTAATTTATATTTTGTGTTATGTTACATAATCAGTTTTAGAATTTACATAAATGCGATTTAATACATTTTAATCTATATATTTACTTAATATGTATTTTATTTATTTATGTACATACATAAATAAATTAGTAGTTTATTTGAAAGTGGGGCGGTAATATTTTAAATAAAAATATTTTCCTTATGACTTTTTACTATAATATGTTTAGATGCTAAAATGTATTAATACACGGGGAAATAAGATAATAATTATGAAAGTCTAACGGTATAACAATAAAAAGTAAGATTAATAACGGTAACAAAAAAAATTGAAACTGAGTAAGGTCCCCACTCACTATATTCGGGACACTGTCGGATAAGGGGACACTTAAAGAAAATTGGAATAGAAAATGACACTAGATGCAGATTATGTCAAGAAGAAGAAGGGGTTCTAGTAGACATACTCAAAAATTGCGGAACTTTATCCTGAGCAAGAAATGGTGCATCTAGCAGCATATCACTTTGACGAAGATGAACTGCCAGCAATTAACCCTTATTTAGAGGCAGTAGAGCTGATATAAGTATTATAAGTGGAGATAAAAATCCACAACGCGTAGTAACAGAAGGAACACAATTGATCTACATCAAAAGATGTTAGTATCACTTAATTTAACCCAATAATCTAATCTAATCCAATCTAAGGTCTCCTATGCACTATAATAATCTAAATTAAAAATATTGTACCTAACTTTGTGGAAACAATAAAAAAGAATATGCTCTTTTTTGTTAAAAAAAAGAAAAATTAATTATCCCAACCAAAATTGATTTTGTTTTATTTGAAAAAAATTCGAAAAGGAATCTGCCTCTGGGTTTGAATACAACAAAAATATAAAAGAATTAAATGCATATGCTATTATATTTTCACTATTTTATAATATAAATTATTATTTTACATACATATATGCATTTATACACATATTTTTTTCCCATCTCCTTCCATTTTTCTTATTTTTACATTCCACATCAGGTGTTTAAATGATTCCTTTATAAATTTAGGTTAAGTATACATTTTTTCACATCACAGGATCATTATTATTCATTAAATACACATATCTCTTATATAAGATAAATATATATACGTGCTAAATATGTACTAAGTACATATATGTATATACATATATTGTACCTATAAATATTCTAATATATATATATATATATATACATAAGTAAACAAAAAAAAAAATTTTTTTTTTTTTAAGATGTTTATTTTTTTGTTAATTTTTTGCATATAATTTAAAATGATATCACTATTATAAAAACGTTAAAATGTGATTTTAAATTTAAATAAAAAAAAAAAAAAACACGGCAATATGTTAAATTAAAGGTTTTTAAACGAACACATTTTTAAAAGAATAATACAAAGTGATCTAGAAATTTTTGTATTTGTAAATAAATTGAAAGATAATTTCTTCAATTTTAAGAAAACCCTATGTATTATAGGAAATTTTGGAAAATTGTTTATGTAAGTAAAAAAATAAATGTTCAATTCTGTTTTTTTGCATTTTACCTATACATAAAAAAATTTCTCAGATGTCCAAGTTTTAATTTTTTTAAAATAGAATATTTTCAACCTTTTATTACTTTATTAACTCTAAAATGGTGTTTATACAAAATTTTTGAGCTTTGGTACTTTATTTTCCTTATTCTGATATTTTATTTTCAAAAATTTCCCCATTCTTAAAATTTTACACATCTATTTGAAAGATATACGGGTTATAGACTTTATGTATTTCGAAAATTTTAGTTTCTTATTACGGTAAACTTAAATGTTGAATTTATTATTCTATTTTATTAAATATCCTGTTGTCGGACAATTTCAGATTGAAAAAATATCCAGTTGAACTTGAATTATATCTTGAACCATTTGAATGTTAAGCTTTTTTAAACTTTGAATTGTTGTAACTCGATGGAGGTGGGGCTACATTAAAAAAATTTTTTATAACTTCTATTTTTTTCATCAGATTAATTTTTTTTTGAAGGGTATATGGGAGTCATCGAAATACGCTGAAAAGGAGCGATACGAGCACAATTCCTCTATCAAATTGTGGGAATTTAACTCACTTAACGTCACCTCCCTCTTTGACCAAACAATAGGTTAAGTGACCTTTAGCATTATTGTACCGGACAAGGAAAAACTCTGCTATGGATTCAAAATAAATTTAAGATTTGCACGAATGTGATGAACGAAGATCTTGACGTTCTCCTTAAATCTATGTAAATTCAAAATGTACTCATTCCAAATTTTAGGGAATACATGGTGTAAAAAATGATTTCACATTTGCGATATTCGAGTCACAAATGGCCATATACCAAATTTGGTCATTTAAGAATTTGAACTATACGTAGTAGTGGACAACAGATGCTCTCTTGTGCTCTTTCGAAAATTTTCAGTAGACGCATTTACTTTTAATTTTAATTTTATTTAAGCTTTAGCTTAAATTGTGTAAACAATGTGCAAAACAGGCAGACAGCCAGAAGAAAAAACAAAGTGAAACTAATAAGAAGAAAATACTAATAAAAAACTAATGCTGGAAAATAAAAAGGGAATAAAAAATTATGTCATTTTTATTAAGAGGGTACGGTATAATGATTTCAAAGGTTAAATACAAAATTGTGGAAAATATTTAATTCAGAGTTTCTTAATCTGTACTGTAATATTATATTTCGATAATAATCAATTATATATAATAATATCTGTTTACAATTTTTTATGGTGGGAAAAAAAAATTTGGAAAAATAAAACCGCATATTAAATATTATAGGGGTTTTTTTTTTGAGTTTAATAAATTGGAAGTAGAAATAATCGGTTTTTAATGCTTTAATAGGTTTTAAATGGTTATAAAAATGGGAAATTTTTGAAAAAAATTTAAAAGCTTTTTAAATTCATTTTTTTCTATTAAGAACAAATGATTGTAAATACTATTATTATTATACTATAGATTAGTAATAAACCTCAAAAGTCCAGCCAGTGGTCTAGTAGTTAAGACACCGGTTTTTCATTCAAAAGCTTTTAGAATCAAACTTTGTCTGGATCATATAGGTTAATAAAAAAATAATATAGATTTTTCTTATAATATATAATTAGTATAATATTGTAATATATAATAAAATAATAATTAAATAATTATTGTATAAGATAATAGATGGCGTAGAAATAAAAAAATATTCACATCTCAGTCTTGTACAATAGCTATAGCCGAGTAATTAACTGTTAAGTGAAATTAATCTTTCCAGAAACTGAAGCTTATAGTCAAATTAGAATAATAAATGACTTAGTGGATGTCCCACACTTCTTATATGATTGGGAAGGCAAAATATTATTAATATGTATAATAATTAGTTAGTTATTTAAATTAACAAATAAGAATTTAACTATAATAATCTCGGGAACCGAAATTATTTCGAACTTATTGAGAAGTGAAGAATTATAAAATATTAAAAAAGAATTACAGGAATGAAAATGCAATATTTTGATTTTTTTTTAGCTTATTTCCGCTCCGCACATAAATGTGAGAAGAAAATTACACAGCCTTTCTCAACTATCAACTATTATTGTTCAGTCATTTTATCTATCTATTTTGGGTCTTAGAAAAACATCTAAAAAAATTTAAATTTATAATTGCAGCTAACTTTAATATACACAACTAGAATTTGTTGCTTTTTTTCAATAACAACTCCTTATAAAAGATAGATATCGAATCAATATTATACATCTTCCTATACTTTTCTAAAACTATAGAACCAGGTTTCCGTTGATTTATTTCTGAATAATCGGTTTTTTTTTTGTTAAAAGGGGTATTCTTAATCAATAGCTCCCATCATTGCTTTCTGAAAATATTTCCCCAATTAGTATAACAACCAATCAAAACTTAGATTACAACAAGTAATGGAAAAACCAAGGGTTTTCAAAATAGCACATTACCAATATTAAAAAAATTTCCATAAATAAGCTTAGAGTAAAAAGTAGATATTTTGAAAAATAAATTTTGATAAGAAATTGGTTTTTGTTTGAATATTTTTGGGTACGAAAAAATTGAGAAAATCGAATCAAACATTCGTCAATTATAAGGTAACCCTATATTATTAAGAAAAATTATTAACAGAAACAAAAATATAATTTCGGAGGTTAAATATTTGTAAATTACTTCATAAAAAAGTAGATCGGTAGCCCAGTTACAGGTGTTTAAAAATAAAGAATTTTCAATTTTAGACCCCTTACAGCTGGCATAAGTGGCATATGCCACATATGGGGAGTGGCATAAACAAAAGTTAATTCAGCTTCTAAACGGGGAGCGACACAAAAAAAATCTAACTTTTGTCAAAATTTCAACCTTCTAAGTTAAACCGTTTGACAGTAGAAGGAATCCAAATTTTTGCAAAAATTCACTTTCACATAACGGTATATTAATATACCGTATGGCAAAGCCACATATTTATTTTATAAATATTTATAAAGTATATAAAACCAGCTATCGTTTGGCATTTTCTGATTGAAAATATACCTTATAGAACCTGTGTTATAACAATTTAAAAATAAGGCTTTTTCGAACATTATGTTATGGTAATTATGTATGGGCTGTAGCTCCGGAATGGGTGGGCCTACCGAAAAAAGTTGTTCCACAAAATTAGTTTTTTGGCAATGTTTATCCGTAGTTAAAATTTCATTTCTTTATTTCAAACGGTGTAGAAGTTTGGTAAACACCCAGACGGAAAGACGAACAGAGTGAAAATAATAAGCAGATTTTTTCAAAATTTTTTGAAAATGTGCTTAAAAACCAACCCAAAACGATATAAAATCAAATTTTCTACCTTAAAACAAAATAATTAAAGTAAAGATTTTGAGTACCTACCAAATTTATTGATCGTAAATAATTACTTTATTATAAAATATACACCTATTCACTTTTAAAGAATATTTTGTTGATTGTACCTTTATAAAAATAACTTTTTTTTTTTAAGTATTTTTACTTTATTAATTAGCATTAAATTTTTCTTTAATAAAAAAAAAAAATATTCAAGATGAGAATCAAATCAAAATTCATCTATAAATAATCTGAAGGTTCTTTAAAATAAATTTCATTTAATAAATAAATAACAGGTCATATAATATATTTTTTATTTATTTTTGGGTAAGAAAAAAGGGGTCCAGAATTATGTGAAGTTATTTTTAAAAATCTACAAAATAATATTGTCCTTTTATATGATGGTTCGAAAAATATCCCAAATTTGTGACCCTTAACCAGAATTATATACAAAAAAAAAAAAAGAAAAGGTACACACATATAAACATGAAAAAAAGAAACAAGTTTTTATTTTTTTGTTTTCTACTTTTCTATTTTTGGATGCTGAACAAGTTTTATTTACTTTTTCTTTTTTTTTTGTTCTGCTTTTGCTGCTTTTTTATGAAATCTAAAATGACTAATTTTGTAAAATATATCAAAAACAAGATTTTATTTTCTCTAATCTTATTCTAATATAACTACATACATATTATACTAGTTAATACTAGTTTTATTTTATTATTTTAGTAAAATCTTAAACTTTAATATTAAAACTTAAAAAAATATAAAAATTGTGTTTTGAAATCATATTATTGAATTTTTCATTTTCATAATCAATTCTCACAATTAATCTGGTGTTCTGGTGGTGTTGGACAAATGGTTTGCAGTAAATAATCATTAGAAAATATCTATGAAGTATTAATTATTTTTATTTTTTTTTTTTTAATGCATTTTTCTGCCACATAAATATGGACAGGAAATTACACATCCTTTCCTGTTAAGGCGTGGCTGTAATTGTCGTAAGGGAGAATAACTCTTACGCGTGTGTGAATCCGAACCCACATTTCCTCGGTATGTTTACAGCATATTTTATACGTTCTTACTTCAATAGGCCACCGAGGCCCCCTTATTAATTAATTTTATCTATTAATGTTAAGTGAATTGAAAATTTAAAACTAATTAAAAACTATAACTTAATAAAATTGAAAACTACATCAGTTTTCATTTGAACACAATATTTTTTTTTTACATTTTATTATTGAATATAAATATTTGGAACTTCATTTTTTTATTCGGACCCATAATCTTTATTGTACAGAATGCATCTGGGTAAATTTTATTATTATTATATTATGTATACATATTATTAATAAACCTTTAAAATTCAGCGAATAGTGTATAGTGGTTAAGACACCGGCCGGAAAAAATGAAATTCGAAAGATCTTGCTTTTAAAATCCAACCAGATCATACCTAATAGGTATATATCTTTATCGTAATATAAAATAAATAATTCTTTTATAAGATAATAGATGGCGCATAAGTAATTTAAATGGTATTTGTATTTAATAATATCTTAAACAATAACTTTATGGTCGAATAATAAAAAATTAGCTGAATGAAAATAATGATTAATTTAACTGAAGCTATTAAAAAGTTACTTTGGAGATATCCTATGTTTCTTATATGAGTATGGAAAGGTAAAAAAAAAAAATAAAATCAATATTTATACACAATACCTAACCAATTAATGACTACATAAAGAATACATTAAATTGGCTGACATATATGTAATGTAGTTTTTGTTAAGAATATTTATTTACATGTATAGTTAAGCAATTCTATTAACTAATTCTATTAAAATGAGCTTCTATTAAATCCGTTCTTATAACATCTTTGCGTTCATTTAAAAATATTTTTTTTAATTTTTCTAATATCCATTAACATTTACTTTTATCTATACATTATAGCTATATATAAGTGTATCAGATCACAGTATTATATATGGTTACCTAAAATCCTATTATAGTCTAGTATCTGTGTTATCGTCCGAGAACAAAAATCTCAGAAATATATTGCATCTAATAGCTATATGTATTTTATTTTCTTTTCACAGTTTTTCCACATGTCTAAAAAATCTGGCCGAAACTATATTGTTTTTAATAAATCAAAAAAAAAAAAAAGAAATGTTATTCCTAGAATGCCTCATTCTAACAAAATTTTATATCGAAATTGATATAATAAATGATATAATGATTATTTCTTTTGCCTTTCAAATTGTTGTAGGGTTAATAGCACAAACTATACCCAATGATATATGAAGTACAAATTAAGCAATAATTTCAATACCCACAAACGCACCCACACACACAGAGACATTATTCTAAAAAAAAATTTACAGCCTTCTCCACACCAGGAGTAGTGCATATCTGCCAAAATCTCAGATACAATTTTTTAGTATGAAAACAATACCTACCTTATACATTAATGTATGCGGTCGGTAAAAAACTATTACTATTACAAAAGAATAACAATCTTAAGTAAAGCTTATAATAAATTTTATTTAATATTATTGTAATAATGCTATAAGTATTAGTGTGAATTTTTAAACTTTACACTTATATCGAATTCCATTCACATTCTTTAAAATTATTTTTAACTATTTGCTAATTTAATTTTTTTTTTTTTTTCATTTCAAAAACTAAATATTTATATATACCTACATACCTATACTTATAAATTAATTTCATAGTGGGCTTTTTTGTTTTTTTTTTGTATTTATTTTAAAGTTGAATTAAAACAATGTCTTTAGAACTAGTTTAAGATGTTTATGTCAAGGTGATTAACTCATCAGTATCAGGTAAATATCTATAATATTATTTTTATATTATATGTATATGTAAGTATGTGTGTTTTTGGTTATTTAGAAGAATAATGTATATTGATTAATTTAAAAATGTAGAAAAATTTAAAAACATAAAATATAGAAAGATATGAATTTGATATAATATGAAAGGTGGATAAAATAAATTAAAAAATGATGATTTTATAACAATCTTATAATAAATATGAAAGTTAAATTTTTGGGTTTTAGTTTTAGTTATTTTAATTTTCTTCAAGGTTTAAAAAATTTTTTTTTTTTTTTATTCAAATTAAAAACAACAATTCATAATGACGATATATTATGTAGTTTAGTAAATGTTAAAATTTAATTTAAAGTTTAAATTTATTTAAATTATAGTCAATATAGATATATTAATAAGCAATAAATAATAAAATTGAATTTTATTATTCTAATAAAGATAAAAGTGTATATAAAGTTCAGAGATTCTATAACAAACTTGTCAACTGAAAAATAAATATTAAGACAATGTTACTCTTAAATGAAAAATGTAATTACCTAAGAGATAGTTTAAGCTAAATTCTAAGTGAAGAGCTCATCTAAAAGAATTATAACACTGGTTATTACACAAATAAATGAATTTAAAGGCAATCTCTAAAATTATATTAATAAGAGATTAAGATGATAGTATATAGGAGGTACGATTAAGACCGACAAAAAGATGGTTAAATGATCTTGAGTATATGATTAAAAAATATTGCTGAAGATTATATCTCTTGTATTTATTATATAAAATCTATTTCATATTTTCATTTAATATAACAACATAGAATTTTCAAAGGAACTACTAAATTTCTAACTATATAAATACTAAATACTATTTTCATATAAATTAAATTTATTTGATATTTTAAACAGAATAGTGGAATGGGTTGGGCATTAAATTCCAAATACAAAATCCCAAAATTCAAAATAACAATATTCCATAATCCCAAATTTCGAAAGCACTTTTCTCATCATAATAATTCCTTTTGAATTTTTTTATTTCGGGTGTGGGTCGATTTTTTGAAAACAAAAAGATTGAATCAATCAAAATGAATGATCAAAAATTGATCAAGATTGAATGATCAAAAATTGTAGAAAATAAAATTTAAACAAAAAAGTCTGTTGAATGCGAAAAATGTTTGAGAAAAAAATATTATATGCCTATACATATTTTGATTTCTTTTTCTAAATATTCTGAAAAAAACATATAAACTTGATTTCATAACCAACTAAAAATCACTCCAATTTCAGAATATCGCACATATAAATATTGTGTAAAAGGGGTAAAAGTCTGTTTTGTAACCAACTAGATAGTGTCTGCTATTTATTTATTTTACATATATTTAAACATACTATAATGAGGGCTACCGCCGCCAAACGTCCGCTAAACAAATTATTAAAACCCTCATTTTGGGGTCGATTTCTTAAAGTCCCTTCTAATTCAGAATCTCGCATTTACATATATATATGCGACATGAAACAACGCAACAAATTAACTTTCTTCCTACTAATTTTGATGGGTTTCACCGCAAAATCCCTACTAAATAATTCCCTTATTTGTAGATAATTTTTAAATCTGTAAATTTACTTTACTTTTTGAAGTTTTGGGATTTTGATAATTTGGCATTGTGTAATTTGGGATTTTTGTATTTTGGGATTTTGTAATCTGAGATTTGGAAATTTGTGGATTTATAGTTAATTTGAGATTTTTTTATTTTGGGATTTTCTGGCGCTCCCCATTAGAATATTTCTTGTAATATTAAAAAATATACATTTTTAGCACATTTCCAAAAAAAATTTGAAAAAATGTGCCTAGTAGTGTCATTCTGTCCGTCCGTTTGTCCGTCTGTTTACAAAACTTCTACACCGTTAAAAATAGAGAAAAAAAATTTAACCAAGGGTAGGTCTCATAAAAAAATTAATTTTGTGGCACAACTTTTTCATGCAGCCCCATCCATCATTGAACTACAGCCCCTCAAACTTTGCGGAAGCAAAAGCCCCTCATGTTCCGCTTAACATTTCTTCAATCTGAAAACGTTATTCTACAGGCATTTTTTTTACCTTTATAAATCAATATCAAAATTATATAAAGTTTTTAAATTTAGTATTTAAATTTACCGTTATGTGAAAACCAAATTTTGCATGATTTTTCTACCTTCATAACTCCGGCACGCTTTTAGATAGGGGCTTGAAATTTTGAGGCAAGAAAGAACTTCTAGTATAAGTTTCCTCAGAAAATTTTTTGGTAGCACTCCCTGTTTAAGAGTTAGTACTAACATTGAAAATTTGCTATTTTTAGACACTTGTAACTTAGGCACCTGTAAAAATTTTTCCAAAAGACATAAAAATGTAAGGTTCAATAATATTTTTACGTGTGTTAACGGTTTTTCTTAATTATATAGAGTTCCGGACTTACAGCCTCTCAAATTCCAGAAAAGTCCTATTTTCACGTTTTTTCTTATTACATGAAATTTTCAAATTTTGTGCAAGTCACAATTCTAAACAGTTTGTATTGTCTTTTGGAAATGTGCGCTTTTAAAAACCTTTGGTTTACATTCTACCTTGTTTATTTCATTAACACTGAGTTGTTTCAAAGTTTCAGTTATTTTTTTTTTCTTTTTAGTTTCTTTTGGGTCATGTTCTTTTCAGTCATGGTTATATTTCTTCATATCTACAATAAAGTCGGTCGTTGGCGTCTTCTTTGATTATCTAATCAAAAATTTCTTAAAATTTTATTATTCTAGTATCTACTGATAATATTCTTGTATCCTAAAAATAATTAGATTAGTTTAATAAAAACTGCTTACAATAAAATTCAAGCCTAAATTTTTGTAATTTTACATTAAAACTTTTTATCAAATTTTTAATTTTAATTTCAGCAATAATTTTGAAATTTCCATCTGATCCATTTTAATTTTTTAAAAATCATTAATACCTATTCTTTTAAAAAAAAACAAAATTTAATATTAAAATATTCCTCTGTAAATATACATTTATTCTAATTGAATATAAAAGTTAATATTTGTTATATTGACCCTTAAATCAATAATTAGAATAACAACACTGTCACTAAAATGACAGGTGAACATTTAAATGCATAAAACATTAAAATGACAGAATAATTTTTTAAACAATAAAATATGTGGAAAAAAAAACAAATTATTGCTTGATTTATAAGCTTTATTTATTTTAAATTTTGATTTAGTAAACATTCCAATATAGTGGAATTACTTTTAGTTTTTGTTCTTCTAATTCAAACAGATTTTAACTGTATGTATTTTAAAATTGAAAATTTTAAAACTATATTAGCGTATATGTAAAATTTTTCATACTAATAATTTTATAAACGGTAAATTTTTCAAGAGAAATTTCACTTTTAACATTTTAACACCAGATAAGACATTATACATGTTACATAACCTATACGAATTCATTAAGAACATGCACAAATTTTGAAGCAACTTTTTTCACCCTTGTTATACAAATTACAAACCATTTAATGAATTTATGATTTACGAGGATTTTTAATATCCTTTACTTATTTATATATTATATATTTATATAATATTGTGGGTTCAACTTAAAGCCCATTTTTTGTCGTTTCTTTATTGTCTGTTCTATTCGTTTATTCTTCGTTATTGTCGACTCAGAACCATTGCTATTATATAAGGCTTACGGACCACCTATAATACCCTTATAATTCGCTTATATGTTTTTGTTGATGATGATTTTTAATGTTCTTAAATCTCAACTTTCTTACTTAATCAGTTCGATCAAATTTAATTTCAAAATACTTTTTTTTTAAATTTCCGTAGCTAAAATTCCAAAACTGTTTTTTAATTAACTCCGTAGCTAATGTCTTTAATAAAAAGTGGTAAAAGTTAATAAATTAAAAAAAAAAAAAAAAATCAACTGTCTCCACCACAGGACCAACCGCCATTATATGGAAAGTATTTTTTTTATTCAATAACAATAACTAGTATTCGCCCGCCCCTCGAAATTCGAAGTGTTTTTATAAGCAATTAGCAATTGCAATTCACGCAATCAACAACAAATATTCGAGATTTTTTAAATTTACTCTATCAAATGTATATGATAGTACTCAAAAGGATTTTTGTTTTATTATTGTTTTTTTTTCTTATTTATACGTTGAATTCAAAATTTGAGATTGTTTGATAAATAACTTTGGTTAACCACAATTATCTGTAGCTAATATTCATAGATTTTTTTAATTAACTCTAACTAATAAGTATTTGATAGCCCAAATTTATGTATTTAGAAAAAAAAGAAAATGCAAAAACAAAAAAGCAAAATTTCAAATTTAGCGGAATTAAAGAGCGTCTTATTTGAATATGTATATTATAGGTATAGATTATACATACTAAATGATACATATGTATATCCTTTACATAGATTTTTTATAAAAATGGAAAATTAATAATGAAAGTTAGGAAATTTTGGAAAAATATTGATATTGTAAGATGGCTGTACTGAATATTTATCATTTAAAACAAAAAAAATTAAAGTCGGTTGATAAATAATTGAGTAAAACGGTTTTAAAGGTCTATCAAAAAAATTACACTAGTAAACTACTACTTCCGATTGTCCGATTTGCTCTAAAAGCTTATCAGTCCGAGATATTTACATCAAAACATTAAATATGAAATTTCAAAA
Organism: Poecilobothrus nobilitatus; assembly: GCA_947095535.1. Lineage (NCBI taxonomy): Eukaryota > Metazoa > Arthropoda > Insecta > Diptera > Dolichopodidae > Poecilobothrus > Poecilobothrus nobilitatus. The sequence continues at coordinate 161,633,925 of OX352773.1, forward strand.
AATCCGCTCAGTCGTTTAGGCTGTACACGTGTCCACAGATATACACACACACACAGACAGGCATCACGCCTTAAAAATTTTTTTTTTTCGGCCTTCTGCGCACCGGAGTAGTTCATATTTGCCAAAATCTCGGGTATAAATTTTTAGTATGAAAACAATACCTACCTTATATACATAATTGTACGCGGTCGGTAAAAAAATGTTTATATTTTATTTTTCCTTTCTTATTTCTTTTTATATTGAATGTTTATTTTCTTTTACTATTCATCTCATTTGAATTCTTAGGAATTATTAAAAACTTCTATACGGATTGTTGATATTAATTTTTGTTTGTACTGTTATTTGTGTTCCGTTTAAGCAGCATATCTTTTAAAATATCTGAAATGAAAAAAAAAATACAAAATAATCTACAACAAAAGGAAAAAAAAATGATTAGCATAATTCTTAGAATAAATTCATTCGGAGGTTTTTTTTTATCAATGAAACCTAATCTATAAATGTTTCAAGATAAGATCGCTTCGAAAAATTTTGATTTGCACAACAGAAATTAAAAAAAAAAAAGAAAAAAACGATAAATAAACGTATAAATGAATGATTTACGAATTTACTTGTGAATTCAAGCGTGTTTCAAAAAAATTCAAATAATGATTTTCATAATAAGAAAACAAACTCTTAAAAAAAAAAATAATACAAAAAATATTTTTTTTGTTTTTAATAGGTTGCGCCGAAATGTATGCAATATATGCATGTTATTTTTATATTGATATACTCTACTATATATAAATGAGGGGCCTCGGTGGCCTAGTAAGGACATGGCTTATTAACGGAGGGAGTACGGGCTCAAATCCTGCACAGGTAGCAAGTTTTATTAATTGAAAACAACTCCCTCTTGGTACCAAATATAGTGTATAATATATAATATATAATGGCCTTAGTAGCCGGTGGTTTTGTAATATTACAATATTCTATGTGATTTGTAATATTAATGTAAATAAATAAATATATATATAAAAAAAAGAAGAATAGAATATTATTTTGCATAAAAATGCTATTTTGAAAATTAATTTAGGAATTAGATATAAAACTAACATAAAAATTAAGGATTAATTTAAATGTCAGTATAAAAAAAAAAAAACAAGCAAAGATGCCGTTTTTTATAAACTTTTTCTAGGCTAAAATGTATTTAAGATTGTATTTAAAGGTATAAATAAAAGGTTATTAATAAAAAAAAAACTCTATTTATATTGTAAACGGTAAATGTATATGTACTACCCAAAATACAAATAAACTGCAAAGTTAAAAATAAAATATTTTGACTAAAAAAATTGATACGGAAAGAAACTTCCTTATTTAAGCTTTAAATAATGAAAAGATTTTATATACATACTAGTTTTCCCAATTTTACATTTCTTATTTATACCTATAATATATTTTGTATATAAAATAAAAATCACAAAATAAATATCATAGGATATGAGGTTGATGGTGCGTGGTTAGAAACAGAACCAAGAGGCAACTTTCTTGATCATCATGATCTAGGATCCTAGTGAACTTTTTTGAATACTTGAGAAAAATGGAAAACTGAAGAAAATAATTAAATTTGCTTCTTAATTGAGTTTTGAGAGGTATTGCTAGAAAATTACAGCCAGTACTTTTTTTAAATATCTATAGTACTTTTCCTAAAGAGCAATCTATATTTTCTAAATAAACATATTATTTTCATATTTTAAAAATTTTTCGGAAATTTCACAAAATTTTTATAACAACTTCCTCGCAAAAAAATCTCTCACAGAAAAATCGCTCGCTCGCTGTTTGCGTGATTGAGGCCTAAGAGGTAAAATACACACAAGGCTATAATGTATTATTAGAAAAAAAATAAAGTAGTGATAGACAAGTAGATTAGAATAATTGATCTATTATAAAAAAAAGCAGATATGACACAGAGATAAAATACAAAACAGGATCTCGTGTCAAAAGAAGAAGACAACAAAAACTATACCAACAAATTTATGTTATCATTTTTGACTTAGATTTAATTTTGATGTCATTGAAAGGCGAGATAACAAAAATCTTTGTAAATTTTTTATAAATATAATTAATAATTTTCATGACTAACACATTTATTATACAAAACATAATCAATTTTTATAGAAATTTTATTTTTGTTTGATATTAAATAAGAAAACTATTCTGATCATATAAAAACAAAAAAAATTGACACTTTTAATAAAAAAAAAAAAGTAATAAAATTTTATAAATTATTGCATTTATTGCAGCTTGTTGCAAGCTCATTAAAAAACAATCCCCCACACAAATTTTATTCATTTCTCGGTTAAAAAATTATTATACACAAAATATTACATAATAATTATACGTACATATTATACAATTATTAATAAAATTTTGCAGAAAAAAAATTAATTAACATTATTAACATTATAATATGTAGTATATTGTTGTTTATCCATTTTGGAATATTTTTATTTTTCCAACCAATTAAATTTAATGAAAATTTCAATTGAATACACACAAACCAATACGTCATGTGAAAAACTGTATTATTCACTATATCATATCGAATGTTTTAACCGTCCATCGTCCACTCATAATTAAATGAAATTAATTTTTTTTTTTTTTTTTTTTTTTTTTTAATTTTCTACTTGCATGTCTAGCACTACTATTTAGAAAAAAAAATGAAAAATGTTATCTATTGTGGGTGGGTATTAAATATCAATAAATGTTTATAAACATAAAAGTATCGTGTTACTTATGACCTTTTTTTTTTTCGATGTTCTTTTTATTTAATAATCTTTAAAAAAAAAAAAAAAAAAAAGACGACAAAAACTAAAACAAAAATTAAAAAATTTTAAGCAATTTACTATTCGAACGAACGAGTTACTCTTGTAATTTACACACACGACATTTTTATTTAATTTTCTTAAATATTTATTCTGTTCATATTATTTATATATTATAAACTAAGCAATTCTATTGCATATAAACAGGGTGTATAAGTACGACATAACATAAGTCATAAAAGATTTTTGTTTTTTTTTTTTTTTTTTCGTTATTAATTTTATTTCAACATTCTTAAACTAAAAAAACTTAATTCTAATTTACAAAAGGTATAAACTATATATGTGTATGTATCAGAACATTAAAACTGAAATGACCAATAGCTATGACCGAAGCTATTAATTGTACTATCAACAAAGATTGTACCAGATTGTACTTTCGAAATAATTTTGACAGCTAGAAGGAGTCCAAATGTACAAAAAAAAAACAAGAAAAAAAATTAAATTTTGTGATGCACATAAAAAATTAGAAGTGCAAAATGAAAAATTCAGCAATAGTAAGGGGATATGAAAAAATTACCCAAAATGTATAAATGGAATTAAATAATCAGCGTTATCTGTTTTATAACTTTTTAATAAATGTTTAACAATATTAACTAACAATATTTGATATAACATCCAAATATACATATAAGTACATACTCGTACATGTTAAAGCACTTATATGTATTATAAAAATCTTCACTCTATAAGGCGAGAAACGTTTGAAATATAGTAATAGACCCAACCCTATGTGTTAGAACTTTTACCTTGATCTGCAATACTTATTGGTAGGCACACAGTATAAAAAAAAAACTCTTTTACATTTTTTTTTATATTTACATTTTTTGTTTTACAAACATTTTACATTTTTTTTTATATTTCACCTGTTAAAATAATTTTTATATAGATGTATACATATACACATATATGGTATTTTCCTTTCCATTTTAAAAATTAGAGTTATTATTATTATTATTTTCTTTTTTCCGCACATATCGCATTTTAGCAAATTATAAATGTTTATGTTACCAAAGAGGAAAAAAAAAAAAAGAAAATAATTTTTTTTTTTTTTCGTTAAGTTTAAAATATTTAAGGTGCGGCATACCACAATTATTGCTAAAAAGAAATAATAAAAAAAAAAAACAAAAATAGAAAAAAATTTGTTAAATATTTTTTACAGTATTTTCTGCTAAAAAAATTTCTCACGAACATATTACATACATATGTACATAGAAATAGAAGGTACATTAGGTACATAATATGTAAAATTATTATGACAATATGTTATAGTAATAAGTAAATGATGGTGTCTAGTGTAATTTATATTAAGTACAAAACAAAACAAAAAGAAAAACATCACCCACGTAAAACTCTTATGCCTAATACGATGTTTTATTACGTGAAATACAATTAACACCAATATTGTGTGTTGTAAATTTGTAATGCTCTAAATTATTTATACATATGCATATATATATACATACTTATTTTTGTGTTTTGTAAATGTATATATAAACATTATAATTTACATTACCTTATTTATAAAATAAATAGTTGTTTTACTGCATGTTCATCTATTTAATATACCACAGAATTTCTGCCAATAAATATCACTATTAACCTACTTAGATACCAAAAATATGTAATATAAAATTATTAAATTAAATTTTTGTGAAATTTTCACTTTAGGAAAGCTAATTTTATATCTAAAATTCAAAAAATTTACAATTTAAGGCTAATTCTTACCCGTAAAATTTTTCTCTAATAATAAATATTTTTTAAATTTTAGATTCGATTTTCTGTTCTAATTTCTTTTATTTTCTATTTAAAAAACAATAACAGGAACAAGGAACTGTACAAAATTTTATGAGTATATTTACTTCTAAGTGAACTTCTACAATTTTATGAGTATCAATATCTTTGTTCTAAATAATCCTTCCAATAATTTCCTATACATATTTCCCAATTTCCGATATTTCATTTATTCCTATTTTGCCAATTCTCAAACGAAACAGTATATTCTCAATCTCAGTATAATTCTCAAACCAAACAGTATATTGTACCATAGGTTCTAATATCTAATGTATGGTTTAAAAGGGAGGTGGCATTTAGTTGGCTAAAGTACAACACTACCAAAGAGATTTTGTTGATCGCATTGGTTTCTTTCGAAATTCCCACTTAACCTAGCAAAACAAGAAAAACAAAAAGTCACTAATAATAATTACATAATGCTTTCATTTTATTAAGTTTGAGGAATTTAAAGACTTGTGGCTCTCAATAATTTATGTTTTAGTTTTGAAATGCGTTTCAATGAGGTGAGATATCAATACATTTTAATTTTTAATTTTTTTTTTTTCTTTTTTCCAATCTCTTTTCCGTATGCTGGTTAGGGCATTTTCTTAGACATTTATTATTTATATTTGATTAAGATTTAGTTTGTGTAATAATTACTTTCACTAAACACATTTATTACTCTGCTGTAACTATTGTATAAGAGTATTAAACTGAAATATTTTGATTTGTGCGTCATCTATTATCCTATACAGGAAGTATTATTATTAAGACTTAAACCCGACTCATTTCGAATGAAAAACCGGTGTTTTAAATCTACTTTAATTTTTAATTTGCAACAACATTAATACTTTTTGTTTTGATCTGAACCCATAAATTACATATTATTAAAAATTTTGATATTTTATAAGGTAAAAGGATATTTAAAAAAAAAAAAAAAACTATTTGTTTTTCCCTTCTTGTTTTAAATTTTAATCATAGGCATGTCACGACAAAAATAGTACATATATGTATATATATAATAAAAAAAAAATTGTTTATAAAATCGTATATTAACTAATAATTTTGAGTTTCCTCTCGGCATTTGGTATTTGTACTGTATATATGTATACGTAGGATTTATAATGAAGCTTTCATCCTTTATTTCAGAATTTTAATAAAATGGAGAAAAATTTTAAATATAATACAAATAAATAATATTAAAATAAAGCATTTTGCCTTAAAATTTATAATTTAATCAATGATTTTTATATCCGTATGAACTATGTTCAAGGGTATAATAAATTTGCCATTACATTTGTGAAATCTTAAGGGAGTCCAGCTAGATATAGTGTCAAGGGTATGGATCGGATCAGAATAAAATTCTGAGTCGATTAAGCCATGTATGTCCGTCCGTCCGTTCACACGATAACTCAAAAAATTAAGGAGCTAGGTAGGAGGCTGAAATTTCTTTTACGTCACTTTTGCAAAATTGTTAGTTTCGCTATTTAAATCCAGCATTTTCAGCCGCCGGGTAGTAGCTGCCATACAACTTCTTTCTTTATATGAAAATAACTCAGTATCTATTGAAGCTGGGTATCTGAAATTTAGTAAAAAGGTATCGATTTACATGCCAACAACTTTTGTAAAATTTGGTTGGCCTAAAGCAGCCGGTTCAGGCTTCTTGCACCTCTTGGAACAAAATGGATCTTTTAATTTTCTTTGGATATAAAAAGCTAAATATCTTTGCTAAAAGGCTTATTATGCCAAAATAGAACTAAAAAGTTCTTATATCCAGCTTTAATTTGATGACAAATGTTGATGATAGATATCACAAGTCTAACATGATATAGGTAATAGATTAATAAAAAATATAATAGATTTCTTGTACAATAGCTAAACAGTCGAGTAATCAACGGCTAGGTGAAATTTATAATGCCAGAAACTGTAACTCAGTCAAATATGAATAATAAATTACTTTTGGATGCTCTATGCTTCTTGTAGAAATGGAAAAGAAAATAAAATGGGGAAAATTAGTTAACATTGGACTAAACAATATTTAATACAACTATAATTGAAATATAAAAATATTTTGGTGATAAAAGACACAACCAGCTGACAATGAAAATTAATCTTATAAAAAAATATTATAATTATGTACTTATTATTTTTATTTTAATTTTTTTTTTTTAATAACATAATAATAAAATATTTTCTAGCCATGAAAAATTTTTTCTTAAAAAAATATCTAGGTACATATAAAAAATTGTTGATCTAAATATAAAGTATTTTTTTATGTTTTTAATTTAAAAAAAAAAATATGATATTGCAGTAAGTATTTAGGTACTTTAGCACAAAAATAACTTTAATATTTAATGGCATAGTATCTAACTATTTAATTTTTTTTTTTTGAATATTAAAAAATGATTCCAAAATTATTTTATTGATCATATCATAATTTTTTTTTATCGAATTTACATACATATTTTACTTTGTTTGTGCTAAATATTAAAATTATTATTGATTTATTTGTTATTTTATTTTGAAATTTAAATATAAATTGAATAAGCTATTTTTAATATTGAAATTTAAAATAGTACGTGTTATATGTCTAATTAAAATTTTATAAATGATACTTAATAGTCTTTAATTAACAGCTCAAATTTAATATTTTAAATACATTCTTCCTCATTGTTTTTACATATATATGTCTAGATTTTTATTTTGTTGTTTATTATCAACCACTTATATCACCAAAACAACATGGTTTCCCAAAAAGGTAGATCCAAGCGGTTACTAATCTAACCGAATGATCGAATCTAACCGAATTCGTCTCTGATATTTTAAATATATGAAAACTAAAAAACAAGTAGATGTGTGGTATTTATTGATAACAGTTAGGGCTTGCATATAATTTCCTATAAAATTATCCATGAAAAGTATAAGGCTATGGTTGTTCAATCGATAGTGTAAAATGATTATCCTCAAAGATCAATCTTTTCTGCAACTTAAGGAGTTCTATAAGGAAGACATCTAGATCTACACTGTTCTTCGAAGTGTTGACCTATGACAGTTCTTAGGATCTATTCTTGTCTTTCTTTACTTGTCATTCATATCTTCTTAATTTTTCTAATGATACTAAAATCTAAACTATAATTTTCACTCTTCATGAGCAACATGATCTCAATTTTCACTAGCAACATGGATCTCAATGAATATGATTCACGGCGCAGAAACAACAATCTTGAATTAATTATTGAATTAAATAAAGACATTTTTTTTTTAAATAATTAAATAACAAACGGCAGCCTAGCCGCTTTAATTGTACCAAGCTAATCTATTTTCAATTCAATTTAATTTATTGCTCTACAACAGATCTTTTGATAGAAAATTCGTAGATCCGTGTAGACCGGTCATTATAGAGAAATCTACAGCTCTATATGATTAGCACTCTCAATATTTTGGTAGAGGAACTCTTGTTTCCATGGAGCTCAACCTATTTTAGTCTTTCTCTAATCTGAACTGAATTCTATTGCAAATTTTTGCAAGACCATCCATTGCATATTTTTTAGATTTATTTTTTAACTGTCAAATTTAGTCTTGATACCATTTTTTTAAATATTTTATTTAAGTTTTTTTAGAATTTTTTTGTTTCTATATTTATTTATTTTTTTTGCTTTTTGTATTTATGTCTATTTTATAAAATTTCTTTTTTAATAATAAAAACCACAAAAATTTAAATTTCAAATTTTCATGTAAATAAAACTGGCGCTACGAATTAAGTTCGAACAAAATAAGGTTGATAAATTAAAAATTAAATAATTTCGATAAAATGCAATTCTTTTTTTTTCAACTTTATTTCATTTTTAATTTGTTTTATTTTATTATTTCGAAAGATTAAAAATCAAATATGGAAACAAAATAAGTTCGAATTTTTGAAATTCTTCGAACTTAAATAAGATCGGATAAATTAGAAATGAAATAAATTCAACAAAATAATAAAAATAATTAAAGGAAGATTTTTTAGTTGGCCCCACCCTTTATGGGTATATTTATATACCCAGTTAAAGTAATTAAAAACGAGGAAGAATACAGTTGCCTTTGTCAACTCTTATATACCCGTACGAACCGTTTGTATGTTCACAGCCACTCTGCCTACAATATTATTTTTTTAACATTTTAGTATTTTAAAATAATTTGGGTGAATTTTATAATTTCTAGAACTTATGGGTTGTACATATATTCAAACTATATGTTTATATGTACATTCTTCAAAAGCAGATTCTAACCTTTCACATAACGATTATCAATCCAAAACTTTTTCAAATATTCTATAGTACCATTTAATACTAAGCGGTAAATGTATATTAAATTTACTAAGTATAAAACAGTAAATATAATTTTAAATATTATATTATATTATATTTAAATATTCCATTGACAGAATAATTTCTTATAAGTACAATAAAATACATATATGTATGTAAATACGGCGCTGTATAATATACATCTATACTCTTATCATTCACTCACTAGTGACATATACGATATGTAAATAAACATGATATTATATAAGTATGTATATATATTAATATCATATAAATAAAAATTCTTCAAGCAACCGTTATGTTGTTTATTTATTTACATTTTTTTGTACTACGCATTATATGCTCAACAATTTCAAATTATCGAGTAAAACAAATACAAAAAATTTGTTGAAGAAATTTGTTAGAAAATTTGAAAAAATCAAGTAACACTTTCGTCAATTATAAAGTAACCCTATATTATTAAAAAAAGTTGTTAACAGAAATAAGAATATAATGTTGAAGCTTTAATTTTTGTGTATTACTTTAAAAAAATTTTAACAGGTGTTCAAGTTACAGGTGTTTAAAAATTGGAAATTTTCAGTTTTTGACCCCTTACAGCTCCTAAACGGGGGGTGATACAAAAAAAATTTCTGAAATGACTCATACTTATTTTCAAAGATCTAACTTCTGTCAAAATTTCAAGTTTCCAAATTAAGCCGTTTAGAAGATAGAAGGGTTAAAGGATTTGAGTTTCGCATAACGGTAAATTAAGACACCGTATGCCACAAATATATATTTATTGTATACATACTTTTAAAGCTAATAAAAGTAATAATCGTTTGGCGTCTTCAAAATGAAGATATACTTTATACAACTTGTGCTATAACAATTTAAATATAGAGCTTTTTTGAACCTTTGGGGAGCTGTAGCTCCGTAACGGGTGGGGGTACAAAAAAAAGTTATTAAAAGTAAAATTAATATTTTTGTGACATCTATCAGCAGTTAAAATTTCATAGCTCTATTTCAAAAAAAATGTGGGGATCTAAAAGTTAGGTGTTCGAGAGCTACCCTAAGGCTTGGTCCAAACTCAACCAAAAAAAATAGAGAACCTACAAATTACTCCCAGAATATTTTGTGTAAATTTTAAGATTCTAGCTTTCTTAGTTTTTGAGTTAGCGTGCTGACGGACGGACGGACGGACGGACGGACATGGCTCAAAAGTCTTAGAATTTTTTTCTGATCCGATCCATACCTTTGAAGGTATATCTAGCTCGCTTATTTCGAGGTGTTACAAACGGAGGAGTAATTTTATTATACCCGATCCTATAGTACGGGTATAAACAAAAACGGTGGATACAAAATCAGGGGTTTAATAATATGTTTGGCAGTGGTTTACTGGCGAAAGCCCCCACTGTTTAAATGCTTATGTAACAAAAATAATTAAAATCGATTTTAAAATTGGATACAAAGTCAGGGTTGTTTGCTTTTTCCAAAATATGCATATATTATATGAATATTCCAGATTCTAAAATACATGGTATTTTATAATTGAATTTTGAATTTATTGATTTTTGTTTGTCGATTATTTTTTTGTGGATTTCATCTTTTAAATTTTTATTATTTCTATTTATCCTTAATTTTAAAATCGTTTAATTTCGTTTAATTTTAAAATTTTGAAACCAGTTTTTATCTCTTTATTTCAATTTTAATTTAATCGAATTTATTTGATAGTGAAATAAGTTCGAGAAAATTAAAAATGAAATTGATTCCGAATATTGAGTTTAATCGAATTTATTTCATTTTTATTTTGTCGAACTTATTTCGTAGAGCCAATAGGGTCGTTCACGAGTTGAATCAAAAATGCAAAATTTTTTTTGCAACTTAGCAAATATTACCACCAACTTATAAATACTCCTATAGTATTTTTTGTTTTTTTTTTTTTTGGAGTATATGGAGGAAGCTGTAAACTATTCTGATATTTCGATCTATAGGGAAAGTTTATAGGAGTTGAAGTAGGTTTCATGTTTTTTTAAATATGGCATAACAAATTAAAATTTTTTTTTTTTTTTTATTAATTATTTTTCAAATATGTAATTTTATATGTATAAATTAAAATAAATGCAAAATGAATAATAAATATAATTTTTCGCAATTTTATAAACATTTACAATTGTTAAACTTCGAACTTAAAAAAACAAAAAAAAAAAACAAAAAAACTTGAAATGCAAAATTACATACAAATGCACTTGTATGTGATCTTAAGTAAATATTTTAATTAATTAAAAATAATTGCTTGTGCAATTAGAATATACAAGTATACATTGACTGTGACAATCATATTTGTTTTTTTTTTTTTTTATAAATAATTTATTCTTGAAATCGATTAATATTAATCACATTAATATTAAAAAAAATTAAACAATTATAATAATTTAATTTTAAATCAGTTATTTTTTAATCAATTTTTAATGCGTATTTTAAATTAGAGAAATAAAAAATAAAACCGTGTATTAAGGAAATTCCAGGAAAAAATCAATTAAAATGGAAAATACGAATTATATACATACAAAATAAAATAAATAAAAAAAAGAATAAATTATAAAACGAAAATTTATAAGAAATGAGAATTCTTCATAAATTTTATAAAATTTTTTTTTTTTTTTTTTGCAAACAAAAAAAAAATTTAATTTGCAAATAAAAAATATGTATTTCAGTTTTAGAATACAGGATGTTGAGAACAAAAATGTTATAATTTTTCTTTGCAATAAAAATGATTTTATTGTAAAAATTTGGTTTAATTTAAATGAAAACTATAAGACACACAGCGAATGGTAAGACCAAAGAGAACCTGAAAAATAACAGTCTTATTGGAGAAGTGAGTAAGTATATGCAACAATTCTTTAAAGCAGTTTTTAATATTTTAAAGGAGGAAGAAAAAAAAAACCATAAATATTATAAATTAATTAATAAAAGATAGGTAAAAAAATTGTAAAGACATACAAACACATATTGACCAAAGGTTATATAAAGACATAGAAACATATAAAAAGTTATCTATACGACTACACCTCATAAACACTCTTATTTATTAATTGTTTCGCACATATATATGAAAGTCTTAGAACTATACACTGAAGAACTAATAACTAAAATTTCAAAGTTATACAAAATATACTTTGTTCAAAAAAAGTGTACATAACTTAAAAAATATAAATAAAATTGATTCATGATGTCTTTGGAAAATTCCCACCTTTCTTAAGGGGAAAAAATAAAAATAGAATAGAAGAAAGCAACTGTGTGAATATGGCCAGGCTTTTACAAACTTTTAATCTAGAAAATTTAACAAAAGAGGTTTTTTAAAAGTTGATACATATTTAAAATTATTAGTTCTTGTTATCCTATGTATAGTACGTACATATGCTTTTTTAATTTGTCACCAAAAACTTAACCAATCCGATTAAATATAAAAATTTTTTCTTCATAAAAAATTGGAATTTATTTTAAAAAAAAAAGTTATTGAAAAATTTAAAAGTTTTAATGAGGAAAATTTTTCTCAACAATTTTCTTAATTTTTAAGTTATCGATTTGTTTTTTTTTTTGTTTTTTTGAAAATAAATAAAACTCTATAAAACCACATTTAACGGTTGTTTTTTTTTTTCTTCTTTTTAATTCGTTATACCGGAAGTCATCAATTTAAATTTTCGTCGTATCACCAGATTATTCTGACCATCAGTAATGGTATTAAAATTTAAGAAAGAAAAAGAAAACAGAAAAATGCAAATAAAAAGTTTTTTTTCCAGGTTGTGTTTTTTTTTTTTTTTTACAAAACTCCAAAAATTCAATTTTCTCATTTCCACTTCATTTTTATGTTTGTTTTTTTTTTCTTTTTATTTTCATTTTTATTTTAAATCTGATGTGGGGTTTTTTTTTTTTTACCAAGTGGGCTTATTAAATCTATTAAGAAATCTTTAAAAACAAAAAAAAAAAAACAAAAATAAAAAATATTTGAAATTTGTTTTCTTCTTATCATCTTTGTGTGAATTGTTTTCTTTTTTTTTTTTTTTTATTTATTTTCTTTTACTATTGTGAATCCAAGCGAAAGATGCAGGCAATAATTTAATTTTTCTTTAATGATTATAATAATAATAATACAGGTAGCTTTAAAAAGTTATTTTATTTTATTTTTTGTTTTTTTTTTTTTTTTTTTGTAGAAACTGGGTATGCCCTAAAAACTTTATGTTTTTTTTGCTTTTCTCTGTAACCAAAATTTCGAAAAAAAATAAAACCAAAATATGTAAAAAAAAAAGAGGGTCAGGTCAACATTTCCTATCACCAAAAAAAAAAAAAAAAATAAAGAAATAAAAAGAAATAATAAAAAGAAAATAAAAAGAGAAAGAAAATACATAAAACAATACAAAGAGAAATGTAAATATTTAAAAATGTTACAAAAGTATAAGAGAAACATATAAATTGGGGGGGGGGGGGGGGGGGGGAAATACGTTAATTTTTTTATTTTTGTTGAAAATCCAATAAAGAAAACCAAAAAAAAAAATATTTTTATAATTTTTAGAGCCAAATACAGTTAGATGAGTTTTTTTTGTTTTTTTATATTTTTTTAAGGTAATTGCATTCCAAATTAATTCACTTAATTATTGTAAATGTTAGTCTAGCTTTACTTTAAATGATTAAATAAAATTTTTATGATTTTTTTCTTTCGAAAATTAAAATTAGATGGTTTTTTTTTTTATTGCCTATTCATATGTAACAATTAAAGTTTATAATATTAAATAGCATTATAATATTAAATTTTACAGATTTATACACGAAATTCAATCCGTCCTTAGCACCGATTACGTATAATCTAAGAACAAAAATTATTCTGTACTGAAAACAATGTTAAATATTTCTTCTTTCTAACACCATGTAATCTTACTGATTTTGATGATATATATTCTTTTTTGCATCATAATGATGATATAATAGTTGTAGGACTTCCATCAACAGTAAATGCTAAGAATTTTTAAAAATAATGCTGACTTTTCAAAATATGTATAAAAATATTCATTTTAAAAACGATACAACACTGAATTTTTGTAAATATTATAAATGAGTTTAACTAAGACTTTTGACTAAGCTAATTTTCAAATAGCTTTTTCGGTCTTAAATTATTTCTATTTTTTTAAGATAACTACAGCTACTATATATTAAATAAAATTTATTTCATATATACCTCCCCTACACTTCTACATGAGATAAATTGCTATTGAAAACATAAAATAACAATATTTTTTATAGATATTAAAACGATGTATTCTGAAAAGTCTGTTAATTAAACACTATAGGCATTAATTTTCATAATTAAGTATTGGGTATGGTTGAGTTATAAGTATTATATTATATTAAATCTGTTTGTATTATATATTGAACACAGAGCTAGATTTAAGTTGCCTCTGAATTCCGCGCACTGCTCCATTGATGAAATTAATATTAGTTTATCAAAGTAAAAAATAGAATATGTATATTATATTGTGTTTATCCAGCCAATAGTGTAGTGGTTAAGACACCAATCTTTCATTCGAAAGGTTTCGGGTTCAAACCTAGGCATGATCATATAAATTAATAAAAAAAAATAAAAAAATGTAGATTTTTCTTATATATATTCCTTATATATATTTTTCTTATATATAGTAAAATACAATTAAATAGAAAATAAGTATACATATACATATATGTGGATTATTGGAATGAAAACAAAACTTTTGAAATTAATTATAACTTAATAACTCTTCAAGTTCTTTACCTCTACTGGACTGACCCATATGCAATAATCTCAAATCAAAAAAAAATAGTAAGATAAACTGTAAATTTATACGGTATCTTAGTGTAGAAAATAATGAGTATCAAATAATAATTTAATAAACTGTAATAAAAGTTTTAATAATTTTAAAAACAGTACAGAGTGTTTAATTATAGTTCAATTTAAGTAACAAAGTTATACAAGTTAATTAAGTTAATACAAATAGACTATTGTTGTATTGCATTAGAATCTGAAGCTACATATACATACCATAAATAGAAAATAATAGATATATATACCTATATATATATAAATAGAAAATAAGTATATATACATAGATATATATAAATAGAAAATAAGTATATGTTTATATATATATATCTTATAATTAATATCATATTGGAATATATAATAAAAAAATAATTCTTGTATAAAATAATAGATGGCGTAAAAATTAAACAAATATTGTACAATTAGCTGCAGCCGAGTAATCAACGGCTTAGTGAAATTAATGATTCGAGAAATTGAAGCTTAGTGAAGTATTAGTGAATAATATATGAACTTATTGGATGCCCTATGTTCCTTATGGGACTGTAAGGTAACTGAGACATGTTGTATAATTGAATTGAAACGATAAGAGATATTGGTATATAGTAGTTCGCAGAAGAAAATATTGGTAATAAAATAACTTAACTGAGAATTGCAAATTTTATAAGGGATTAAAGTTGTTTCATTTCAAAATTTACAATAAATCTTAAACCTTAGATCTCTTTCAGGAAATAATAGAGCAAAGTCTTGAGAGGACTTGTAGAGAGGAGGAGAAGGAAATGATAGTAAATTCATAATATGTCATATATTATAACTATGTATGTAAATAGCTAGATTAAAATTTGTTAATTAACAACAACCGTTATTTCAAATACGAATTTTTCCACAAATCTAGTACACAATTTTATTTCTTTTTTTATTTTTCTTTTCTGTTAAATTTCAAAATGTTACAAAAAAGTAAAACAAGCGAAAAGAATCAAAAATTAAGAAGAAAGAAAATGAAAAAAAAAACACGAAAACGAAATGGTAATAGGCCTAAAAAATAACATTCAAAGCAGTTAGGCTGTTAAAGCTAATTTTTTTTTTTTTAATTTTTGGGTTTTTATTATGCCATTTTTATTGTTATTTGGTATATTTTTATTTATTTTTTTTTATTTGTGCTTCATTTTTTGGAAATGGATTTTTCTAGGTCAATGAATCTTTAGATTTTAATGTTAAGATTGCGTTATTATTATTCTTATTATTATAAAAAAAAAATTACATACCTACACACTTCAATAAATATACATTTGTACAATCATATACATGTTTGTGTAAAAATGTATTATTAAAAGTGTATTATTAAAAGTGTATTTTTTATTTTTCATTATTTGTTAATGTTTATAGTAGCGAATGTACGAATAGATTTGTTGTGTATATCGTACATACTATAAGTATATATAGAAAACTATGCGTAACATAATAATTGCCTGCCTAAAAAAAAAAATAAAAATAACTGAGAGAAAATGTTAACGGTTTTTTTTCATTGTTATTTTTTTTTCTATTTTATTATTTTTATGGTTCTTTTAGCTCTTTTTTTTACGATTGTTAAAATGCGGGCCATTTAAAATAATTTTCGTTTCAATAAAGCTCTGGGCCAAAAAATACTTTTTTTTTATTAATATAAAAAGAAATTACAAATTAAAACATAAACAAAAAAAAAAACCGAAATTATGGATAAATTAACAAAATGTTGACTTTGTATGTATATGTGCATGAAAATGAACACATAAATATTATATTCTTCTTTCAATTTCATAAACTAAAAACACTCTTTTTTAAGCATATTTTTTAAAAGTGTTTTAAAAAATTTGCTTTTGCTTAACTCTATCCGTCCGGCCTTTCGTTGTCTTATATAACTTCTACCTGTTTCTATATCGTTTAAGCTGGAGCAATGAAATTTGAACTATCCAATCATATTTCATGATGTGTTAATCACATTTCCATTATCGAGAAAAACAATTTTAGTGAAGAATTTTTTTGAACCTCCTCGTTGGTTACGGAGCTACAGTCTCTTAAAATTTGATAAAGCCCTATTTTCAAAAGTTTATATTTTAATCTAAAACTACAGGAGCATTTTTAAGTTTCATAACTTGATAAAATATATAATTTACTATTATATTAGAATTTCCTCTTTAAATTTACCGTTAGATAAAAATAAAATTTTAGACAATTACGGTTCCTGTATATTTCCCAAATGATGTTAATTTTAGAACTTTAAAATTTTGATAGGTATGGAAAATCTTTGAGATAAAATATAAACTTACGCAGAAAATAAAAATTTTGTACTTTCCTCTGTTTAAGAGTTATTCAGGTTCAAAAATTAAAAATTTTGCTATTTTTAGATGCCTGTGTAAATTTATTTAAGGTAAAATACAAAACTTAAAGCATTAATACAACATTATATTTTTGTATATACGTTTACAGATTTTCTTAATTATAATAGGATGTCCTTCAAATTGAAAAAATTTAAAGTGTATGATTTTTTTTATAAATTTTTCTTATAAAAAAAAAATTTACAAATTTTGGTGCAAAAGTTACAAAAGGTAAACTGTTCTTACTCTCTTTTTGAAAATTTGCGCGATTTAAAACCTTTGGTGTTACATAGTTTGTTTTTTGTTTTTTTTTTCGGTAAAAATGCTATTGTAAATATTAAGGGAGTAAAAGAGTAGTATGTTAATTGGATTTTTTGACAGTTGACGGAATGTCATCAAAATTTGTTGTTTTATTTATAATTAATTGAATTTTTATAGTTTTAAGTTCAAAATTATATAGGTACTGAAACTGAATCTATAAGGAAAAATAAAACAAACAAAAATTTCAATAATCAACTCTATGATCCTAGTGGGTAAGAGTGTATGAAATGCTTTGTAAACACCGAGAAAGTGTGATTTCGAATACTACACACGTCGTAAGAATAATTCCCCCTTATTTTACTTAAAAAGAAAAGGCTGTGTAATTTCCGTGTCACATTTATGTGGCAGGGGAATAAACTAAAAAATATTCTATGATTTCTTAGGAACTAAAAAAGTTTCTACATCAGTTCTGCCCGGTTTAATCTTCTTAGTTCTATTAATTTTATTACCATAGTTCAACCCTTAAAATTCAAACTCTCTCTAACTTTAACTCTAAAATCTAAAACTCTAAAACCTAATGTTTTGTCTTTACACTCTTAGTAGCAATAAGGGGAATCAACTAAGTCCCTTTTTATATATTTAGACTAAGCTTAAGTTTCTTGAATCATTATTTTGACTAAGACATTAATTACTCAGCTGTATACGTATATTGTTCAAGATTATGAAACATAAATATTATATTTCTGCGGCACCTATTATCTAATATAAGAATTATTTATTTATTTAATTTATATTACGATATTAGAAGACTATGTTGCAGCCCCCTAATACATATATGAGAATTAAAAATTGCTTTTGTCTTTCTTATGCATGAGATAATGTAAACAGCAAATTTAAATTACGCTTTGATATTGCCTAACCCGACTGAACCGTGGTTAGAAGAACCGGAGACCTAATTTTTATTTGGTCAAATAAGTATTCCAATTTGCATTACCCCTAAAGTTTTGGAAAGATTTTGTAACACATTTTGTTCGAAATTCACATTTTAGAAACTAAATATACTTAACTTAAAATCTGCAAAGTTAAAACAAAATAAAAGAGAATAACATTTCGGAACTAATGATAAGAGTTTCAATATTTTTTCGAAACCTTATAATAGATTGGATACAAAATATACTATAGGTATGTTTTTTACTGTAAAACACATAAATTTATTTTATTATATGATTATAAATTTTGTTTTCTTTATGGTATAATTAAACTTATTACTAGTAGATATTATTAACTTATTAAAATATTACCAATAAATCGAAATAAAATTAGAAATTAAAAATTATAATAGGATCATTAAATACGAGCAAAAAATTCTTAAAAACCAAAAAAATATATGTATATGTACATATGTATGCACATAATAATGGTTTTTTCCATTTTATTCGATGTCAAGAAAAAACAAGGCAGAATGTAAATCAAAGGTTTTTAAAAGCGCCCATTTCCAAAAGACAATACAAACTGTTTAGACTAGTGACTTGCTCCAAAATTTAAAAATTTCATATAATAAGAGAAAATGTAAAAAATTCACTTTTTAGCAATTTTGAGGGGTTGTAAGTACGGAACCCTATATAACTAAAAACAGGTGTCTAAATATAGCAAATTTTTAATTTTTGAGCCCTAATAGCTGTTAAACAAAGGGTGGTACAAAAAAATTTTCTGAAGAAACTTATACTAATTCTAAAAGGTCTTGCTTATCTCAAAATTTCAAATCCTTATCTAAAAGCACGCCGGAGTTATTATGAAGGTAGGAAAATCATGCAAAATTAGTTTTTCACATATTGATATTGATTTATAAAGTTAAAAAAAGGTCCTGTTCAATAGCGTTTTTAAATTGAGAAAATGTTAAGCAGAATCTGAGATATACACATTTAAAAATGGGGCTTTTTCAAAGTTTGAGGGGGTGTAGCTCCGTAATGGATGGGGCTACATGAAAAAGTTATTCATAGTTGAATATTTTTTTTCTCTATTTTTAACGGTGTAGAAATTTTGTAAATAGACAGACGGACGGACAGACGAACAGAATGAAACTAATAGCCACATTTTTTCAATTTTTTTTTTGAAAATGTGTTAAAAAGGAGAACATTTTAAGTTAGCCTTAAGCGTTTTATATACATATTATAAGCCCTTAATTAAATCATTAAAACTTTTTATTTTAAACTTTCATTGTTGAGTCTTTATTTTAATAATTTAAGTTGAAAATTTTACATATTTAATTATTTGAATTTTTTTTCAACTTCAAGTTAAATTTTCTCATACCTATATAATATATTTTAAGAAAAATAATTTTACATAATGTTGAAGTGACCCTTAATAACTTTAAGATGTACCTACATATGAAAATTCGAAAATACATTTTTTATTTCTTAGATATGATATGTATGAATAGCTAATTTAGATTTCATTTCAAAACTATTCCAAGTTGGCGTAGTCCGTAAGTCAGAGAACTTTCAAGTGGAAGGTTTCGGGTTCAAATCTCGGTCAGGCTAAAATTATATAAAATATAATAACCTTAGATTAGATTATTGCTATTTAAGGGATATAAATGACACTATACGATCTTTTGATGCAGATCTTTTGTGTTCCCCTGTTGTTATGTGTTATATGAGATTGTCAGGCAGTTTAGCATTTAGCTATGCTGGGTACCAGGTTGTCGTGGCATTCCGCGAAATGGAAAAGCTGATGAACTTTCAAGAATTGGTATAACTTTACATGTTAAACCATTATCCACAAGCTTCGAAAGGAAATAACGGTTATTGTAATGTAAATAACAAATGCATTATCACAAGACTGATATGACCCAAAACCGATTTAAGACGATCTAATGATCTGCTTTCTCTTAAAAGGGCAGATATTGAAATGACAATAGGTATAATCACCGGTCACTGGCTAATATGGAAGCATGCTAAAAGACATAGATTATCTGGAAACGACTACTGTAGAACCTGCAAAGATGAAGAAGAGGAGGAAATGACTCTTCGTCTCCTTTGCACATGCCCAACCTTGTCGGCTAAAAAAACACCCATTTGGAGCAATATCTCTTCAACAACCTTAGCGATCTAGCAGAAAAAAATGTGAAGAGCATTCTTCGCTTTGTAAAATGCTTAAATAAGTTTAACGAGTGGGATAGAAAAGGTGGTATCATAACGGGCAAAATACGGTTTAAGTGTGCCTTTTCGGCAGCCACTTAGGCTAAATTTGGCCATTGTCTTATCGGTAGATATGCTAGAAAATTAGGTATGAATGTGGGTTTTAAATGCAGATTTTGCAGAGGAATTGACGCGTGGAGAATTCGTGAAAAGAGAGCGTAGAAAATTTTCTCTGGAAAATCTATCAAGGAAAATACAGAAATATTTCGGTAATTTCTGCTTCCAAGATTTACATGAACTCTCTGACATGGATCTAAGAAGCTTTTAAAGCTGGTCGAATAGGTTCTCCTACGTTTTGAAGGTACACTACGTACCTACAGTTTAGTAATTACTGACGCGTTAGCTCAGACTTCATCAATATTTACTGCATATGTATGTGGTATTACCATTTTAATAAAAATACATTAAAATCATATTAATTTACCGCATATTTTGTAAAACTACAAAATCTAAATTTTTTAAAAATTATTTGTATCTACCATGAAATTAAAAACTTCGTATAGAAAAAATGTTTAATAGTGTTAGTAATTAAACTTGAAGCACTTCTTAATTAGATCATTTTTTTTTTAACTTAATGTGTTTTTAACAAAAAAATGATTTCACTGACTATCAACATATATATACAATTTTATACATACATTTATATATCAAAAATATTATGTTTTATTTATTATAATATCTAAGTTCAAAATTCAAGTTTTTTTTTTTCAAATATTAACATTTATTGTTTTTTGCCTTTTTCTATCCTTTGTCACAAAAAGAAAAATAAATATATTTATTTAATTTTAACTTTTTTCAAATACATATAAAATCTATATAAGATTTAATCTAGGTTAGATTATTTTCTACATATAATAAAAATTTAAATAAAAAAACGTAAAAATTAAATTTGGGACAAACACAAATTTCGAGTTAATTCAAAAGCTTTACGCATATATATGTACATGTATGGATTTAATTAGGCATAAAATTGTACATATTTTTTTGGATTGAATTGGATCGAATTAATTCCTATATATTCATTAAGTCTAAGAAACAGGTAAATATTAATTAAAATTTTTAAACATTTAAGACTAGAGGTACAAAATTTAAGCGATTATTAATTAATTACAGAATATTTTTTAGGTTTTTATCTAATAAATAACTAATAGATGAGCAATCAATTAGCATATATACCTAAGATTTCATGATACGGCAATAATAGGTATAGGTACTCAAAAAATAACCCATTAATACGAACTTAACTATATATAAGTGCCAATTATTATATAAATTTACTAAATTCCTATCAACATAATCATATTTTTATAGTATTCTACATAACTATATAATAAAAATTATGTAATTTTTATAATCGTATGAATGTATGTTGAAGGGGTTGCAATAGGTTCGGGTAGTGGTGCATCAACTACTTTTCTTATGTGGAAATAACTCAGTGTCTCTTGAAGCTAGGTATCTGAAATCTTGTAATCAAGCTTTATGGCAATAACTTCAATAAAATGTGTTCGGTTTGGGGCAACAGATTCGAGTTCCAGTATTTGTCATACAATTCGAAAATTTACATAAATATATCTCGGTAGTTAATAAAGTAAAAAAAAATTTATTGATTACCAGAAACTTCGATCTATTAATGAGTAAAGACTAAATTAAAATAAACAAGGCAGAATATAAAATCAAAGGTTTTTGAAGAAGCACATTTTCCAAAAGATAATAAAAACAGTTTAGACTTGCATCTAAATTTGTAAGATTTCGCAGAATTTCATATGTATAAGAAAAAATTGTGGAAAATCAAAGGGCACTTTAAGGAAACCCTATAGAATTAAAAAAATTACATGCTAATGGATATTATTATCTTGAAGCTTTTATTTTTGCATTTTCGTTTTAAAATTTAAAATTTTTAGATTTTATCTAAAAGGGTTACTGGCATATGCAGGTATAGCAAAATCTTGGAAAGTTTTGTTTAATTCATATAACGGTAAATTTAGCACCTAAATTTAAAATAAAATTTATAAAAGTAATCTTATAAAGATGTAAAAACAAGTGCTGTCGTTTGGAATTTTTAAATTGAAAAGTATTACGCTTCTCAGATCAGATACATAAACATTTGAAAATAGGGCTTTTTAAAATTTTGAGGACATGTAGCTTCGTAATGCGTGAGTCTACATAAAAATATTCTTTTACATTAATTTTTTAAGAAATCTTTCCATAGTTAAAATTTAATTGTTCTACGGCATAGAAATTTTGTAAATAGATGGAGGGACGAACGGAGTCAAAACTAATAAACAAGTTTATCAAATTTTTTTTTGCAAAATGTTCTAAATAAAGCAGAAATTAGAGTTATAATTTAAGTGAATATTAACTTAGCTTCATTCAATAGGAAATAAAATTGAAACCTTTATGATTAAACAAAGGTTAAACCCATCTTTTTCAAGGAATTTTATAATTAATCCAAATACATATACTTATGTGATAATATACATTTTAATAAAATGATTTTAAATATAAAATAATATTATATACATATACATCATAGATATTACAGGTATTTAGTTTAAATAAGTGATTACTATTTTAATTATATGTGATTCATTTTTATCTTAAGATCTGTAAAGAAAGTTTCATTTTGTTTTTATGAATATTTAATATTTCAACTAAAATGTCAATAATAAGACCACCACGGAAGTGTTTAAAAAGAAAAACAAAAAAAAAAACAAATCACAATATCGAGCAGTGATGTCATTTTAAAATTCTTTTTTTGACTTGTTGACTTTTTATTTTTTTGTTTTTTTTAAACAATTACAACAGATGTGATAAAAAGCAACCGTTACATAAAAAAAAAAGTAACAAATGATTTCATTGATTTCATTAAAAGCGACAAAAATACATGAACGATATGATATTTTTTTTATTGTGCAATAAATTAACATTGTTGCTGCAAATTGCTGGCAACATCACAAAATAGGCACACAATATTGTCATATATGTTGATTGTTGGCCTATGATGTGATAAAATTTCTTAATATATACATATAGGTATAAACAATTTTTTTTTTAAATGTAACATAAGCAAAATTATATTTATGTATATAATATATATATAGGCATTCAATTCAATAAATAATCATCATGTATATAATGCGTATATGTATATATTATGCATTACAAATATTTGTTAGTAAAGACACAAAAAGCCAAAAATGAATCCACAAGATAAAATTTTTACTTTAGGTTAAGCTACATACATATATAATATATAAATATGTATGTATATTATATAATCTAATAAATATTTTTATCTCTATACGTTTCTCTTTTATTGTGATTACTCCCTAGTTAGACTGTACTTGGCTTAAATAAAAGTTTAAGTGTAAAAAAATATTTGATATTGTTAAACCTTTTTGTCCCCATATAGGACAATATATACCATCAAAAGTTTGAAGACTTGCAAATGTTATTTTTATTAAATTATCGTTCTTTTAATTTATGCTAATGGTGTTGAAGTGACACTGAAGAAAAACTGTAAGATCGAAATACAAAAAAAATCTCCGTCTCAAAAAATAGTAACACAATATATCAAGACAATAGATATAGTGTATAGATCTAACAGATCATACTACTGTGGCCAACGATTTTAACCGTAAATCAACATAATGGTGGAAAAAAGTATTCTATAAAGTAGGTACTTATGATGACTGTGATGAACTTCTGAATAATATATCAGGAAATTAATCATAAAAAAATTACACTATTAGGCTATACGCTTCATCTGGCAAATCAAATAGTTGAAAAGGGACGCAAAATAACTAGTTTTTGAAAAAAAAAAAGAAATAATTTGCTGGACATCCATCAAAATATTCAAAAATATTTATACATAATAGGTGATCATATCTCAGTAGAGGTGTCTTCGACTTCTTGCACTAGATAAAGAATGCATGATGCACTAGAAAAAGAAAAAACAACCATATATGTCCATGTATGTCAAATGTCAAAAGTTTCAATACACGGGATTTTTATTTAACACATCTTAATCTCAGTTAACAGGTAGTCTAACTTTACAGGCAGTCTAACCAAGGGTTAAATACCGTATTTTTAATTAAATATTTTTTCTGTTTTTAACAGATTCTGACTTTTTATTATTTTTGATAATTTTGCTTAGTATTATCAAATTCATAAGAATTTATAATTAAATCGTTACAATACAATCATAGGAACAACTTTTGTACTATATAATATGTAGATATCGTATACATTTACCTGGATATTAATTGTTAGCATGGTTCAAATACGTAAAACTGAGCTTGAACTGAAACTTTAACTTTTCAAATAAAATTTCCAGTTCAAGTGTAGTTTTTTGTATGAAAAAATGATGCATTCGATCCAATATTCTGCTCTGTTAATAGTCACTAAATAATGGCTATGAATCAAAATATAATTCAATTCAATTTAATTTATATAACAAAATATTTTGATTTCAGGAAAAACTATTTTGTTTCTAATCCAAAGTTTATACTTTGTCCTAATATTTATGGATACAACTGAAATTTACAATACTAAAATGAAAAAATTCACAATATTTATATAATTTTAACTGATGTAAGAAAAATTGGGAAAACCTCATCTTTTTTTTTTTTTTTTGTTTTTTGAAAATATTATTTGTACACCGATTTTTGTCGTAGATTGTAAATACATATAGAATTTGTACAAATTTATATGTGGATATCTACATATAACTTAAAAAAATTATTTTATGATATATTATTATGTAAGTACTTATGAAGTAAACGTGTTCATTGTAGAAATATTAACAATTAAAAGGTCCACTTTAAAAACAAATTTTTTTTTTTTTTTTATCAATTCAATAGTAATTTTATAAACAAAACTGACCACAACAATTTTAAACTCTGTTATGTGAGGTAAATTAAATTGCAAATTGATACGAACAAAATGCAATTTAAAAATTTTATTTCTAAAAAAAAAATTTAAATTAAATTTGGTGGTTATTACAATTTTTGTAATCTGTTTATTGTACCTATAGATATATTAATAGCACGTAGCTTTGTTGTAATATACATATATGTGTCATTATATGTATGTATGTATCGTATGTAGGCTGTAAAAAAAAAAAAAAATATTTGCAGTACAATTTTTTTGGAATTTTTAAAGCTTACTTGAATATCATTCTTCAGAGAAAGAGCTTCTTCATGATTTAATTGTTGAAATTTCCAAAAAAGAGAAACTGAATATTATCTACTCTAGATAAAATTTCTGTTCAATTTCGAAACTTTAATTCTAGAGTAAAATGTAAAAAAAATGACAACTTATTATTCCTTAGATATTATTTTAAAGTGAAATGAAGAAAAATATTATGTAATTTGAAAAATGCATGCATATACAAAGGTATATAGGTACATTATAATATAAATAATTTAATTCACATGATCTTCTAAACTGTTTTTCTTTTTTTGTTAAGTTACAGGTTCGATAAAGATCGGATATTTAAACAATGTTAATCTTTTTTTCTTAATCCTTGAAAATTTACTATATGCTTTTCAATTCTTTTCCTTTTATATTTCTGTTCCTTATAGAAAAATAATTATCAACAAATACATTGATAATAAATTGTACATTTTTGTTTATGTAAGCTTAATGTGTACTTTTGTTCATTGTTATGTATGTATGTATGGCGTATTTATACTAACTTTAATTAAGGTTTCCGTTAAAGTCAGTTTTTTTTTTACAATTGGTGATCCAGTAAATAGTATGTTGTTTATCCTTAAGATAGGGAATATAACCATTTTTTT
Source organism: Poecilobothrus nobilitatus (assembly GCA_947095535.1). Taxonomy (NCBI): domain Eukaryota; kingdom Metazoa; phylum Arthropoda; class Insecta; order Diptera; family Dolichopodidae; genus Poecilobothrus; species Poecilobothrus nobilitatus. The sequence continues at coordinate 161,660,300 of OX352773.1, forward strand.
TATTCTTCAATTTTTTTTTTTTTTTTTTTAATTTCTGCTTCTGCTGGCTGTATATGAAACAATCAGAATAATTTTTTTTTTTGTTTTTATTAGAAACGCATTTAAGTACAAATCGAGGGCAGTAAGTCGCGTTATTCTTTAAGCGTTTTATAAAATGTTTTTTATAAAAAAAAATAAAAAGAAAAATAACGCCTACATAGTATTGGTAGTATACATATAAAATAGCATATATGTATGTATATAGCAGTATCCAAAAGATATGATACTGATGAATAGATATTGCGCATCTTTTTTTTTTTTTTATTTTTTTGTTCTTTTGTTATTTAATTTAATTCGTTTTGGATAACGAGGCAGTTAATGAATACCAAAATGTACATACAACATATTTATATACATAAATATTTATTTTGTCTTTTTATTTCATAGATAGTTATAGTTTTGTTTTTTTTTTTGTTTTGGTTTTATTTTCGACATTTTTGCTCTGATTATTACAGAAAAAATAAAAAACATAACGCAAAAGAAGAATCCATCTGTTTTCATAATTATGTCACTTTTATAATATTCAGTAGAAGAATTTTTTAGAGGATTAATTTTCATTTAAAATATTTTTTGTTGTTTTAATCATTTATGAATATTTATTTGAAAAGATGTGCACAATTATTAACATAAATAAATTTTGAAACAAAAATTAGTAGTAGTTATATACATGTATAATAACTAACCATGGAAAAATTTTTTTTTAATATACTGATTGATTGATTGATTATAGATTAATTTTTATTGCTTTCTACATGCTATTTATCAATTATACCTGTTTTCTAGCACCTATTTTGGTTGTAATTGCTTTTAGAGCAGTTTTGATATACCGTTACTACATAACGTTATTTTATGACGCCATGATTCCAAATATATATATATATATGTATTATATAGCATTATCCGGGCAAATATCAGTTTTTGGTTGATTTTAGGGTAACGCTAAATGGGAGAGCGCTATTTGTTTTTTTTTAATTGAAGATAAAAAATTTTTTTTAGACACCCCTTAAAGCACTCGTATTTTCAGAATGATAGAATGATAAACTAACAAGAGGTTTAGTTTACAATCACAATTAATTGCACCTCCAAGAAGTAATGTTAATCGATCGGGTTAAAGCCAGATACTATACAGATTCTTCTTTAGACAAAAAAGAAACAAAAATTTATTAAATCTATTTTTATAACCAGGGAATTAATTTTTTTTTTTGGATTTTTATGTTGCATAACAGTCAATTTAATTTCAAGTTGCATTTCATGTCAATTCAATTTCAAATCAAAATTATGGTATTAAAATTTTTAACGTCACAAATTGAAATAACGCAAATCGAAACAACGCAACTCGAGCTTCTAGTGCAGTTAAATATGCGGCTTTCAAATAAAACTTACCTATATTTTCATTTTCAAAATCACTTTTTTCCTCAAAAAATTAGAAATTTAAATTGTATTTTGTTCACCTATATAGACGTGGAAACCTGCACCTAAAAAGAAAATATATTTTGGAAAAACAAAAAAAAAATTGTGAACCTATTACAAAAACTAAAAGAAGAAATCTAAAATAAAAATGTGCGAACTTCTTCTACGGTAGGCGGAAAAATTAGTCAATTTTAACATAACAATTCATTAAAATCGGATTTTCTGGTATTTAACAAATAAAATTTTAATCCATTTTTGGCCACTGGATGGCATTTGAGCGCATAGTGATATATAATCTGAATGATGAAGTCATAAAGTACTATTATGTGTTAACGGTATATCAAAATCCGATTTACCTTAAAAGGAAGTAGGTATTCTCCCTATTTTTGATTTGACGTTTAGAGCGTTTAATTTTCTTATGTACATATTATGTATATTAGAATTTTTTTAATGAAAAAGTTATGGTAAAAAAATAAAGGATATTTTCTTTTGTTTTTATACAATAATTTTATATTATACAAATCAGTACTGTTTAATATTATATTGTATGTGTATAAGTTAGATTGCTCAGCTAAAAGTGTTCAAAGAAATTTAGTTTTTATTTTTAACATTTTAACTTTATAACTTAAGTTTGAATTTTTTGTCACTAACTTTAAGTTAAATTGCCAAAGAAAAAATATAAAGAGCTTTGGAAGTTCAGAAATTGAAGCATTGCTTGAAATATATAAGGGAGTAAAATTCTATTATCCAAGTTTCATATTATCAAATTAAAGAAAAGCAATTTTGATAATTTTTATTTAAATTTAACTAATTTATATTCTAATCAAATACTTTATCCCACTTACCATCTATTATCTTCTCATTTTTCTTAATTTTACTTTTACTGTGCAAAAGGTACTTTTCGATACCGCTCATTATCGCTTTGTCCAAAGATCATTAATTTTTGGTATAAAATTTATTCAATACCTGTTTAATTCTAAATTGAATCAACAATTTTTCGTACATTAAAAATTCAAAAATGGTTAACTGCCTTTTTCTCAAAACGCATTTATTCGCTATACACCCTTATTTCACCCAATACTTCAAAATACATAATTTTCTTATTAATTGAAATGAAATTTTTTGGGTGTACATACATACTTATGTATTTCATTGATTTAAAGTGAAAATTTCTTATGTATTTTCGAAAATCTCTTATAGGAAACGAATATTAAACAACTATATATAGGTATACCACCTACCATATTCTTCTTTTAAATGTACCTTATTAGGCTGATACTCAATAGTTGTTTTTTTTTTTTATTTATTAGTTGATAACTACCTTGAGGTTTCTTGATTTCATTTCACCTTCCTTCCATCGGTACATAGTAGTTATCAACGTATTAATATTACTTTTAAAATCTCTATTAAAATGTTTTATTTTTAAAAGATATTTTCAAATTTTTAAAGATCGACAAAAATTTATTAAATAAATCTCATCTAATATATATGTACATATATGTGTGTATATATTTTATTATATATTTGTAAAACATCAAAATCTACCATGAATAAAAATAAAAAACAAAGCATAAAAAATTTAAGTATAAAAACAAAAAATTCTCATATGGATTTCATATGGCTAATCATTAATCATTCAATTCCAGAATAAAAATCGCTATAGTTGAGGTCATCACTAGATATAGATAGTTAAGTTTATTAAGTATCAAGTATGGGTACCTAACGTTTATTTTCAGTTTTTTTAATTTATAAAATGTAAAATGAATAACTATTAAATAGTGTTGCTGTCATTTAAAAAAAATCGTGTAGTAAAATTTACTGTATACAATATATAAAATTATTTTTGCATATTATAAACATTGCTTTTACATGTACCTATACCTACTGATTAATGCTTGATACACAAATTTTGAAATTATACAGTTGAAATTAATATCTTCGTTAAATGTAAATTATAAGATTTGTTAAAAATTAAAAACTATTTAAAAAGCTTCTACCCTTTAAAATATACCCATTTACAAGCTTATTAAAAAAAAAAAAATTATTTATCAATATCATCCATTAATTTTTACCACTTTCACTTATTTATACAATGAGGGCCGGTTTTTGTTATTTCGTTTTTTTATTATTTTAAATAATGTCTGCAACAAAATCTTATATGATTTTGGTAAATTAGATTATATGTATATAATAAATTATATAAAGCTATGCTTCTAACAAATGCGTGAAACCGCTTCGTATGAAAAGGATGAATCACTTCTAGATCTTCTGCTAGAGACTTACGGTAAAAGGTATTTGATAGAGTTTAGTATGTAACTCTTCACGAAAATCAAACATAGGACCTTTTTGGATCTCTTTTATATGAATGAAAAAATTTTGACGGGCTCTGTAACTTTTTGTTTGAAGGCGATGGTTCGATGTCGTCGTGTTTGGGTACTGATAATCCCGTACTATAAAAGTCTGCGATATATTATCATATGGAATATCATTAAAATGTTCTTGGCGTGTTCTATAAATTTTGTTAGAATCATGGTTCTAGTTCGCCTTGCTCAGCGGCTGAGAGAGTTTTTAAGCCATAACTATAAAAGTCATCCATATAATGCCTTTTTAAAATGACATGCGATGTAATCAACGGTTTGAATTCTTGCATTGCAAGCTCATATTATACTAGTTGTTTTATAAATATACAAAGTTAATTGAATATTAATGTAATCAAATTGACTCCATTCTGTACCTCGTTTTGGTAAAAATTATGACACTGTGCTGTGATTGTTTTTATATATTAGTTATTTAGTAGAATATACCATTTTTTAAAGATTGTATAGTTAATTTATTACATTTATACATTTTCGTTTTGTTAGTAAAAAATAAACTATTAAAATTATAGTCAAGTTGTATAAATTAAATAAATAAATATATATATATGTAGTTACATTTATAATATATATATATATAAATAATATTGGGTAGGTATATAAAATATATTTAAATTTACAAACATAAATAAGAAGATGTTTTGTACGGTCAAAGTTGATTTGTTTCATATCTATATATAAAAAAATTTTTCGTTTTTGATTTTTTTTTTTTAAGTGTTTTTGATGCAATGTGTGGTGACGAATTATTGAATTTTTAGTTTATATTATTTATAGGAATTTCGAGGTTAAAACACACATAATTATAAACAAAAAAAAAACAAAACAAACGTTTTGTATTTATCTAATATTTATACAAACATATATGTATAAATAATATGTACATAGGTAGGTACTATGTAAGTATATATTTTCTATATATTTAAATATTCTATACAATATACATACATAGATATACAACAAAAACAGCTATCATAGATCCATAAATGATATCATTGGAACATAAAATAGGTTTTTTTTCCATCATTATTTAATTAAAAATGAAAATTATTTTAATATTTTGGGATCACCATTAAATAAAAAGACAAAAAAAAAAAAAACAAATAACAATAATTTTATACTAAACCCATCAATTCAATACGAAAAAAAAAAAAAACGAAACTTAAAAAATTTTTAAGAGGGTTTTTAGTTTTTTTTTTTTATTTTAAATTCATTAAATCGAAAAACAAAAATACAAAAAAAAAAAGGACTAAAATTAAACTTATGAAATATTTTTTGGGTTTATCCAAAAACTAAACCTGTATACATATATATATATATATACATTATTTACTATGTATACTACTCTCTTCTACTCCCAACTACACTGAAGCTTTTGCGAATGAGTGGATGTTAGGAGTAAATACATAAAAATTTTCTTGCAGACGACTTTAATAAAAATTTCAACAAAAAATTAGCATTCCATTTACCAACTACTTCTAACTGCTATCATTAACTTTCTTCGTGTAAATGAAATGCAAACATAATTATACCCGTACGATAGGATCGGGTATAATAAAATTACTCCTCCGTTTGTAACACCTCGAAATAAGCGAGCTAGATATACCTTCAAAGGTATGGATCGGATCAGAAAAAAATTCTAAGACTTTTGAGCCATGTCCGTCCGTCCGTCCGTCCATCCGTCCGTCAGCACGCTAACTCAAAAACTAAGAAAGCTAGAATCTTGAAATTTACACAAAATATTCTAGGAGTAATTTGTAGGTTTCCTATTTTTTTTGGTTGAGTTTGAACCAAAACTTAGGGTAGCTCTCGAACACCTAACTTTTAGATCCCCACATTTTTTTTGAAATAGAGCTATGAAATTTTAACTGCTGATAGATCTCACAAAAATATTAATTTTATTTTTAATAACTTTTTTTGTAGCCCCACTCGTTACGGAGCTACAGCTCCCCAAAGGTTCAAAAAAGCTCTATATTTAAATTGTTATAGCACAAGTTGTATAAGGTATATCTTCATTCTGAAAACGCCAAACGATTATTACTTTTATTAGCTTTAAAAGTATGTATACAATAAATATATATTTGTGGCATACGGTGTCTTAATTTACCGTTATGCGAAACTCAAATCCTTTAACCCTTCTATCTTCTAAACGCTTTAAGTTGGAAACTTGAAATTTTGACAGAAGTTATATCTTTGAAAATAAGTATGAGTCATTTCAGAAATTTTTTTTGTATCACCCCCCGTTTAGGAGCTGTAAGGGGTCAAAAACTGAAAATTTCCTATTTTTAACACCTGTAACTTGAACACCTGTTAAAATTTTTTTGAAGTAATACACAAAAATTAAAGCCTCAACATTATACTCTTATTTCTGTTAACAACTTTTTTTAATAATATAGGGTTACTTTATAATTGACGAAAGTGTTACTTGGTTTTTTCAAATTTTCTAACAAATTTCTTTAACGATTTTTTTGCATTTTGTTTTACTCGATAATTTGAAATTGTTGAGCATATAATGCGTAGTACAAAAAAATGTAAATAAATAAACAACATAACGGTTGCTTGAAGAATTTTTATTTATATGATATTAATATATATACATACTTATATAATATCATGTTTATTTACATATCGTATATGTCACTGATGAATGAATGATAAGAGTATAGATGTATATTATATAGCGCCGTATTTACATACATATATGTATTTTATTGTACTTATAAGAAATTATTCTGTCAATGGAATATTTAAATATAATATAATATAATATTTAAAATTATATTTACTATTTTGTACTAAGTAAATTTAATATAAATTTACCGCTTAGTATTAAATGGTACTATAGAATATTTGAAAAAGTTTTGGATTGATAATCGTTATGTGGAAGGTTAGAATCTGCTTTTGAAGAATGTACATATAAACATATAGTTTGAATATATGTACAACCCATAGTTCTAGAAATTATAAAATTCACTCAAATTATTTTAAAATACTAAAATATTAAAAATATAATATTGTAAGCAGAGTGACAGGCTGTGAACATACTAACGGTTCGTACGGGTATCTAAGAGTTGACAAAGGCAACTGTATTCTTCCTCGTTATGATTTTAGATTTACCATTATTTCAAATTATTTCAATACGCAGTTTGAAAATGTTTAATAATTTTTTTTGAATTTTCTTAACTTTAACTTTATACTTTTCTAACATTTTGATTAAACTCATCTTAGCTATTATAGTACGCCAGCTGCAATCGACACTAATTATATATTTTCATCTTGTTCTTTTTTTTTTTGGTGAGATTTTAAGGAAAGGCAAGTATATACATATGTATGTACATAGGAATTAATAAAAGACGGAATATGGGAAAAAATTTATATACAGTCAAGTTCCAGAAGAATTTCTAACAATGATTTATAGATTATAACGAAACAGAAACCGAAAAAACGTGATCATTGGGGAGAGGAAGTGCAAATGGATTAGTGCGTGCCCTTAAGAAAAACTCTTCGATAGCCAGAGAGTCCCTTGTTTGGACAGTCAAGGAAGAAGAAAAATGGGAATGCTCAAAATCACGTGGAGGACTACAGTATCGAAAGAAATAGAAGAAATAAGAAAAAAACTGTTATACACAATACATACAAAAATAAAATTGCTATCACAGAATAGAGTTAGATGCAAAGACTTTTTGGAATCCCTATGTTCCTTAAGGGAGTAGAAAAGGAAAAGAAAATAAAGTTTCAAAAGAAATATAACAATTCATTATAACGAAATATGGCATCATCACATATAGAAAGAAAAAAAAAGTAAAATTGTTTTAATAGTTTAAGTTCAATTTTTAAAAAAAATAGAGGTTACGAAAATGCCTATAAATTGGTACAAAAGTTTTATTTAAAATTCAAGTTGTTGATTTTTTTTTTTTGTAAAACTTTTAATTTTTATTGAAACCCTTTATTAGGTTTAATTTTTTTTTTTTTATGGTTAAATTTGAATTTCATAAAAACCTGTCATCAAAAATATGTACATATTTAATTATATTTATATTGAATATATGTATGTACTATGTATATACATAATTACATAAGTGTATATTGAATATAATTTGTACAACAATGATCTGTTCTATCAAATTCTTAACAAAATCTCATTAAGATGATATTTATAAGTAGGTATGATTAGTTTTTTTTTTTTTGTTTTCTTAAGAAAAGCTAAAATATTTTGTTTATTAATCTTTGTCTAAAATTATGATAATTAAGTTTTTTTTTTTTTTTTGGGTAGGTGTTATTATTTTTCTCAATAAAATTATTAATCATTTTTTTTTTGTTAAATGAATATCAGCAGCTAATCTTAATGTTTTTTTTTTTTCTTGCAATATGTAATTAACATTCAATTTAACTATTTTTTTTTTTTTTTTTTTGTTTTTCATTTGATCAGAGTCCAAATAATAAGAAAATTTTCTATTTGATAATTAAAAAAATGCAAAAAAAAAAAAAAAAATGAAAAAAAATAAAAAAGTATGAATATGATTTGTTAAAAAAACGTGACTTTAAAATATGAATTGCGGACATTATTTTTAATGACATGATTTAAAATGAAATCGTTACAATAATAATTTTTTTGTTATATGTACTTTTTTTTTTTTTTTATAGTAAATAAATTCTATTTAAAAAAAAAAAAACAACAAAAAAAATTAAGTTTAAATATATAGGTATTATAAAATTTAAATAGAATTGTTTTAACTTTTCAGTAATATATTTTCACTAACTTCTCATGTTATTCTCATGTCTCATGTTAACTTTTTATTTTGTAGTTATCTCACCCTTTGGATATAAATTTCCTAGTATATTTCAATTCGTAGTGTATACAATCCGAAAAATGCGTTCCTCGACCAGTGGATATAAAAATAGAGAAATAATTATGTGCTATTAGACAGTCAAGAAGTTATATTGACACTAAGTTTAGAAGCAATAATTATATTTCAACTAGTTTGAAAGTGCTTAGTGTAACTAAACAGCTTAGAGAAACAAATAATAGAGTAACCCTCTACTGATGAGTACATGTAATGGACACCTAAAAATAGAGGGAAATGAGGAAGTGGATCGAGAAAAGAAGATGCTGTAACTTCTGTTATAGATTCCGAAATGTTTTGTGGCTTGGTCAATACAAGCACTAAAGCACTAAAAGAAAGCACTAAAAATGGAAGAGGAAAATTGTAGGGGTAATACTATGAACTGAAAAATCCGGGTTGAGATAATCTAAGAAACTTTTCGGCAACTATAACCAGAAGAGGTATAAAAAATCATAGGATTCAGTAAAAAAAACAAGCTGATAATTCTAAAAGGCTTTCTGTCAGGAGACTATCAGCTTTAAAGGAGTACTTAAAGAAAATTTCAATACAGAACGAATGTATGTATACATGCAGATTCTGTCACGAAAAGAAAAATCTCTAGGACACATACTCAAACATTGCGAAGCTTTACTTCGAGCAAGATATATGGTTCTAGATACATATACTACTTTACCGAAGATGAACTGATAGCAATAAACCCTCTACAAATCTATTGTTTGTTAGAGCCGTAAAACTGACAGAAGCTTTATAAATGGATATTTATAATTATAAAAAATCGTATAAAATTTCGAAATTATTTCTACAATCTTCGCTATAAAATATTATCATAATATTATTATTAATTTGATATAATTATTTGGATGTTTGTGTTTTGATCTGAAATCTTTCCGCTGAAAGGCCAATGTCAATTAGACTTTTTGTTATATAGGTCAGATAGTATAAATAATATTTAATTTAATATCTTTTATGACTTACAATAATAATTTTGTATAAAAAAATATAAAACTAATAAAAATAAAATTAGAAAAGGTTAAATCAGTTGATTTTGTATATTTATTAAATAAATAAAAATTATCTTAGAGTTGAACTTAATTTATTTTCTTTTTTTAATTGTGATTTTTTTTTTTTTTGTCTTATAAATTAATTATTATTTATGTGAAAGTGTGAATATTTATTTTTTGTAAAATAAAAAACTAAAAAATAAAAAAAAATGTTTTAAATGCTACATAATAAATAAATAATTTTTATTTGATGTGTTTTTTTTTTGTTTTTTTGATTTTCTAGCATAAATTATATTTGAAAAAACTTATATAGAAAAAAAAAAATAAATAAGATTAAAATTTATTTGAAAAACTTTTCTAATTTTTGAAAGCTTATAATAAATTTCTAAAAATTGATTTATTCTATAGAGTTTAAAAAAATCTGAAGAGCAGAACAGATTTACATCAAAAACTGGCTGTGTTAGTTACACCCACTTTAAAATAATCTAATCGCTAGAGGTTTCTAACTCTAAGTCTTATATAGGTCTTATAGGATCTTTGTAAAGATCCTTCTAGTATAATAGACTTTATTACTTAACTTATGAATAATACTCTGATCCACATATTAGCTGAATAAGTTTAATATAAAAGATGTTTTATTAAGGAAAAGTGGGGATGTTAAAATTTTCTTTTTTATTGAAATTTTAATTTAAATGTAATTTTCTGTATCTTTTGATCATTGAAAAATACACTTTTCTATTCTTTATATCTCAAAAATGGTTGGAGTTAGAAAAGAAGTTATTAGGTACTAATTATAGCGCTTAAAAAGCTGTTTCAAAATATGCAATAAAAAGTACCCCAAATACAGGGTGTTTCAAAAGAAAATTGAGTTTGAAACATATTTTTTTTATTTTAAATCATTTTAAACCTCCATAACTTTGTAACTGTTGGGGTTATGGAATATGGGGTTATAATTAGGGCATAAAAATTAAAGCTAACAACTTACTCTATAAAATACAATTTTTTTTATCTCTATATAGTAAGCCGTTCAAAAGTTGTAGATTTTTTTATGAAAAGTCTCTAAAAAATCTTTAATCCCTCATATCTCGAAAAGGGTCCAGAATAGACCCCCCCACCTTCCAGTACAATTTTTGTTCGTCTCAATATGCCCGATCACTCATTTCAAGGAAGACCACAGAGTCATAGACCATACATATACAGAACACCCTATATATGTATGTAGCTATATATCCTTGGCTTCACCACTCTCGTATGGAATGGAAATAGATATATGCAGGGTTTTAGAATGCAGCCCTGCTTAAAATTTCTTTTTTCATTTATCGGATTTAATTTTCTTATCGCTTCCATGTATTCTTTCATGTAGATAAATATTATTTTTTCTCATTTTTTTTTAAAGACAGATCATTTGTTGTTGTTTTAATTAACATAATGATTGTTTTGTAGCCCTTAATGTAAAGGATTTTTGTATTCATTTTTATGAAAAAGTTCAATGAATTCAATATAAAAGTCTAATCTATCTGACCATTGGTGCAGTGCATAAGTCACCGGTCTTTCAGACGAAAGGTCTTGGGTTCAAACTCCGGTCAGATCAAAAATAAAATATAAAATATAATAAAATAATCTAAACCAAATATTAAATATAATTATAATTTAATACTAGTACCGAGATGACCCACATGCTAAAGACAAAAGTGTTCTAAAAATATCGGCAGATATTTATATCTGGACGATATAATATAAATTAAAAAAAAAACGTCTAATCAATTCAACAAAAGATAGATCAATAATTCTAAAGTTATTAATAAAGCGGGAAATATAGAAATATCTTTCTAAGTTTTAGATAGATTTTCTAAGTTTTTATACTAATTTATGGGGCTCAGTGACATACTTGTTAAGCACGTGGCTTATTAATCAAGTAAGTGCAATTTGCTAAATATTTTTTATACCGTCCCGTTAAATAAAATTATAATAATAATTTAATAATTAATAGATAGGCACGTCGATATATAGAATCAAATAATACGAGTAGTAAATAAATATTACAATTATGTGCAAAATTTTTTTTTTTTTTTTTTTTAGGGCAAGGAACACAGCTTTTTTTTTCATGCGTGGCTGTAAGGGTGTAAGGGTGAATTATTCTTACGACGTGCGTGGGGTTGGAACCCACGCTCCCTCGATATTTTTTAGAGCGTATTTTATACGCTCTTATCTATTAGGCCACCGAAACCCTTGTGCCAAAATTCAAAAACGAAATTTATATTAAGCTGTTCCAGTCTTTAACAACTAACGAAAGTTAACTAATTTAATTTCTAATTTATGTATTATACAATCAATCCAATCCAATCAATAATTATTGTGAGTTGTAACCTAAACAGATATTAGAAGATTTTTAGATTTTATTGTTTAAAAAAAAAAAAAGATTAGATTTTAAAATATAAAAAACTTTCTATATATATATATATATACATACATATTAAGTGCTTTAACTTTAATATTTACACAACCGATAAAATGCATTGAAATCATTGTTTTCTTATAGAAATTTTGTTAGAATACAAAAAAGCTCTGATGAGATTTTTATGTAATTATTTTTACAATGAAAAAATTCTACCATTTTTAGCACATTTTTCAAAAATAATTTAAAAAATTAACTTATTAATTTACTATTCGTTTATCCGTCCAGTCATCCATCCGTCTGCTTACAAAACTTATATACAATTCCAAATAGAGCAATGAAATTTTAACCATGCATATGTAGGTCTGTTAAAAGAAACTAATATTGCAGAATAACGTTTTTATATATAACATCACCGCTTATAGACTTACAGCCCCTCAAATTTGAAAAGGCCCTATTTTTAAATGTATATGTATCTCAAGTTCTGTTTAATATATTTTTTTTTTTAACCAAAAAATGTCCGTTATGTACCGTTATGTAGAAAATAAAAATTTGCGTAACCCTTTCAGATAGAAATTTGAAATTTTGAGAGAAGAAAAATCTTTCAGAATTAGCATGAGTTGCTTCAGAATTTCTGTACAATTTCTTGTACAAAATAACCAGCATGATTGAGAACATGTAAGAAAACGCAGTAAGAAGAGTCCTGCACAGCAGCAAATTAAACAAACCACTAATAATAAAGACAAAAGTTTTACATTCTCTTTGATATTATTCAACTCCTTACTTGACGGAATGTAACTAATCTCTCGAAAGTTTAAATTATGCCGACAACATAGCTCTTGTCGCTAACACATATAGAAATATGCAAGAAATTTTAAGTTCTAAACATCAAGGTGAAAGAAGTTGTAAAATGTAAAGAAAACTAAATCATTACAGATAAATGCTACAAATAGCTAACAACTAAAAATATTGATAACAATATAATAGAAAATGTATCATCATTCAATTATCTCAGATGAAGACGTAGATCAAATAGATATTGAAACAATTCAAAATGGTATCCCACTGCTTACTGGTTTTAAAAGCTATTAGGGTGCAAAAATTGAAAAATTTTTATTTTTAGACACCTTTAACTCAGGCATTTGTACAAATTTTGTCAAAGTAAAAATCAAAAATTTAAGCTTCAAGATTATATTTTTACATCTATTAGCAGAATTTGTTAACTATGTATTGGATTCCCTTCAAATTAAAGAAAGACGTTGTCTTTTGATCTTTAGCAATTTTTTCTTTTATATAAAATTCTAAGAAAAATTTGACAAATTTAGATGACAATCACAGTATTTGCACAGTAACTCACAGTGAAATCACCGTAAACTGTTTTGTATTGCCTTTCAGAAAATATGCTTCTTTATAAAACGCTGGTTTTTATTCTGTCTTGTTTTATTTCATCTGGTTTTTTTTATTTTATTTAATATATATAGGGTCTATCAAATTGAGTTTTCAAAAGTAGAATTTTCAAAAACAAAGAGTTACTGTTTGGTGTGCATTGTGGTCTGGTGGTGTGATTGGTTCGTACTTTTTCGAAAATGATGCTGGGAAGCTAGCCATAACCGTTAACAGATATCTGAAATGATCACAGTTTTTTTATGGGTAAAACTGAAAAATATTGATACTGAGGACATGTGGTTTCAACAAGATGGGGCTACGTGTCATACAGCCAGAGAAACACTGCAATTACTGCATACAAAGTTTCCAGACGATGTTATTTCCAGATTCGGTAACATGAATTGGCCTTTAAAATCCTGCGATTTGACAACGTTATACTTTTGTCTGTGGGGCTATGTGAAAGGACAGATCAACAAGGATAATCCTCGAAACTTTGAAGCATTGAAAGCAGAAATTATTTGAGTTATTGGTGAGATAGAGCCGCAACTACGCCAGAATGTGACCGAAAATTTTGATAAAAGAATCAGGTACTGTAGAGACGCAAGAGGTGGTCACATGGGTGATATCATTTTCAGAATATGAATGGCAAACATTGTACTTCAAAAATAAATAAAAATTTTTCCAGTTTCAATTCAAATTCTATGTCTTTTAATTATTTACTTTTGAAAACTCAATTTGAAAGACCCTTTATATATACACCTTAATCTTATAGATATAGAAAACAAAAAAGTATTTATTTATAAAATTGTAATGGATTAGGTTTAAAAATGATTTCATTCAATTTTTTGTATTTTTTTTTTTTTTTATTTAATCATTGTTAATTGCCTGCAATAAAGTTTGTTTCAGGTGACTTTAATAACAACAATTTATTCAGTTTCTAATAATGAACAAGTTTTATAATAAAATGACAAAAAAAAAAATAAAAAAATACTTAATTAAAAATTATTACTTAAAAACAAAAATTAAAAATAGAAATTATTACAAATGATGAATTTTAATTAAATTTTTACAAGATTTAATTTCAATTAATTTTCAGTTATTTTTGTTTTTTTTTAAATTTTAATTTTATTAGAAATATACTTTAACTTTTGTGGAAATCTTAATTAATTTCTATATATTTGTGTTTTTTTTTTTTAACTCACAACTTTATGGTGTTTTAAACTCAAATAAAGTTTTTAATATAACATATTTTATAAAAAATAAAAAAAAAATTTATTTTTCCTTGAACCTAATTAAAATAATAATTATTATATTTTTTGTTTTTACTAAACCTCTATTTTGGTTAAATTTAAAAGCTACTTTTTTTTTTTTGTGTTGAAAATTTCAATTGCACAACATTAAAATTATCGTTTAAACTGTACCATATAGATTAGTAAAACCAATTGTTAAGATATTTAAAAAAAAAAAAAAAAAAATTATCTTTAAATTGATTATTTTTTTTTTTTTTTGTAGTATAGGTTATATATACATTAGAAAAACATTATTATGTAAAAATTACCAACTTTTTTTTTATCACTTTTTCAAGGTTTGCCACAAAAATTTCAATAATTTTTGTAATATGTATTTTTTTTTTTTGTGAAAATTAAATCTACATACATATATAATACATATTAACTTAAACCAATAATAAATAATTTTTATAATGTTAACAGAAATGTTATTTATGTTTTTTTTTTTTTTTTTTTAATTTAAATTTAATGTACATACTGTTTTATTTCCTACTAGTTAATAACCAGTGCGGGTTACTGCACCCCACAATAAATAAAGAGATAACAAATTCCAAGTGTGTTAATAGAGTCAACTGCACTATCAACACATATACAAAATTTAAAGTAAATCCGTCAAACCGTTTTTATTTTATAGCGCAAAAGTTTAAATATTTGTACTATAGCTCGAATTTGGACTGTTTGAGCAAAATTGTTAGCCCAGAAACATACTCCGTACCCAAAAGCCTTTATATATATATAAATTTTCATGATGATCGGCTGAGTAGTTTAGAAGTCTTTAAATTACAAACAAAGAGACAAACATTCGCATTTATATATATATATTTAAATTTTAAAATAGGCTTTCTTATGGAACGAAATAAAATAGTATCGACTTTAATACCGAAAACAACAAAAATAAAACCAAATCAAAACCATTCTATCTTATTTCCAAAAAAAAAAAAAAAAAATTGTCAGGAAATAAAAGTCGAATGCAAAAAAAAAGCGAAATAAAGTCAAATTTCGTTCATTTTAGATTTTGAATAAAACTTTATTTTACCCCACCTTTCTTACACTGATACAATGTCTGACAAATTATTAATATTAATATTTTCTGAATAATTCACAAGTCAATTAAAAATTAAAGTCAGATTTAATACTTTAAATCTGTAGTCAAATATGTACTTAGAATTTATTCGGTCTGATCCCAGAAATAAATAAATTCGGTTGTCAGAAAAAGGTAAACTTTTCTTGTAAAAGTAATAGTTCTTGAACTAAGATAAAAATCAGTTTTTAACTCTAATTTTCGTTGTTACGATCAAAAAATTTATAAAAAATTCATACATAATTACGAAATTAGAATTAAAAGCACCCCAGTAAAATTTTTTTTTTTTTTTTTTTGTTAGGGCTATAAAATTTTTAAAATAAATTGTTTTTCAATATAGAATTAATTTACTGTATACTTAAGTTTGAAATCGAAGCCTTTAATTAGTAAGTCAAAAGTTTAATATTCTGAATCAAACTTCATCATTCATCAAAATATACTAACTATAGTAAATAATATAGTAACTATATATATAAAGGCCGAATATATTTTCATTTCATAAAAAAATTTATATAATTTCTTTCTAATTTTATTGTTTTTTCACTAACGAAAATTTTTAAATCATTTTATTATTACAAAATTATAAGTAGCTTAAATCCCTAAAAGTAGGCAAATATATTTCGAATATTTGTTTTGTAAAAATCCGGGAATTTTCTATGTTGTGAGCAAAGTTACACTTCCGCAATAGAAATAAAATTGCAAATTTTTGTGTTTATATAATATATAAACTTTTGTCCCCCTGGTGTCGGATGATGACATTGATTTATATTGATTTAAATCTATACCAAATGTAATTTTTGTTGTCAATTGTCATCATTTTAAATTTATTTTCGATATCATCAGTTTTTTTTTCTATTTTTATGTAATAATAGTTTTGAAGTAATTATAAAATGTATGTATTTCCAATTGATGTTATCACACAGCCGCAATAAATAAAAACTGAAAACAAATCAAAAATTCTTTTTATTTTCTTTAAATATTATTTTTACCTTTTAAATACCACAATTTTGAAAATTGTCGGTTACTTTTTACATTTTTACATTTTTTTTTTTTAATTATTAATATTTAATTAAACAGTAGCATTTATGAAGCTAAAGATAATAACTGACCTAATTAATATAATTAAAATTTTTGAATGACATGAATTTTTAATTAATTAATTCTTTATCATTTAATATATATTTTTTTTTTTAAATTATTGGAAAATGATTTCAACATTTTAATATTACATACAAATTATAGAACAAAAGTTTGTCATCTAAATTTGCTTTATAGAATTTTTTTTTTTTGCTGATTCAACATTTAACACTATTATTTTCTTTGTTACAATAATGATAAAATATACAATTAATTATAATAATAATAAAAAAAAAAAATATATAAATAAAAAAAAATTTTAAATTAAATGTGATGATGACATTTCTGAGTCACAAAGGAAAAGTTTTGTCGTTTTTTGTAATATAGAAAAAAAATTTTTGTAAGCTTTTACTTACAAATAATAATAATTAAAATTTTAATTTTTCAAACTTTTTATATTTCATTTCAAGAGAAAATGGAAACAAATGACAAAATTTAATTTCTTTGCTTCTTTTTTTGTTTTAAATTTCAAATTTAAAATTTTTCAAATATAGAATAAAGTTTTTGACAAATAAAAAAAAACTAAAGCTTTAATGTCACAAAGAACTATTTAACAAAATTATATGCTTTTAGTACGTTGGGGTGTTATTACAAATTTCGGCATGGTATATACGTACATATATAAAAAACTATCAAAATCAAATATTGTATAACACAACGTTTCTATACAATAAAATGTAAGTCGTATTAATCTTCGAAATTAATGTCGAATCATGAATTAACTAAATGGAAGCTGATCAAAACTAATACATATTATATAATATAAAAATTAAGGTTTGATGAAAATTATCATTTATTAGGGAATTTAACTCCAAATAACTCTATTACATTTGAAGTATATACCACAAAAATTGAAGGAAATATACACTATCAAATAGTACGATCAAAAATACCCAAGAGAAATTATAATAGACTAACAGAAAAGACAATATACATATTATATACTTGAATATATAAAAGAATTAAGAATTTAGTAATTTGCAACTCCATATAAAAAAAGTCCACAAGATACCAAAAGTCTCCAAAATTAAAACTGCAGAGAATAATAAAAAAGAAAATATACATATTATATACTATATAGAATTAAAAATAGTAACTGGTTGCTCCACGAAAAAAGCCCCTAAAACCAAAAATGAAAAAAGTTCCCAAAATTGGTATGAAACTTTGGGAACTTTTTGTATATGTAAAAATTCCGCAAAAAAATCTAAAACATTATTATGGAAAAAAGTCCTGAATCAAAATTTTTTTTTTTTTGGGGTTGGGTTCGAAATTTCAAAAACTCTCCCTCAAGCTCTCATAATTCAGAACATTACGTATACATATATAGGGTGTTCAAAATTGAGGTATCATTTTAATTTTAATAAAAAAAGACTTTTTTTTTGAAATATTAAATATATTTTTATTTTAATTTATTACAAATAGGTTCCGGTTAATAATGAAAAATTATGTCGGCCAAGTAGCCCCCTCTACTACTTCGGCAGGCTTCCAATCTTTTACCAAAATTCTGAATCACGTTGTTCAATAAACTGTTCTCAATGGTTGAAATCTGCTCGATAATGTTGTTTTTAAGCTCTTGAATTGTTGTGGGATTATTGCTGTACACTTTCGATTTCACAAAACCCCACAAAAAAAAATCCAACGGTGTCAAATCGCACGATCTTGGTGGCCACATCACTCCTCCTCTACGAGAAATAATGCGATCTTCAAACTTTTCCTTCAAAAGATCCATTGTTTCTCTTGCTGTGTAGCAAGTGGCACCGTCCTGTTGAAACCACATATTCTCTACGTCCAAATCATCAATTTCCCGCCACAAAAAGCTTTGGATCATCTCCCTGTAGCGATTTCCATTGATCGTAATTGCATTTCCATCGTGTAACGTTCAATATTAACTAACCGGAATGTATTTAGAATATACCTAAAGAAACCTCGTATAAAAATTCCAGGTAGAAAAAAAATGGCGGCAAAATCAAAATGATACCTCAATTTGAACACCCTACATATAAATATTCTAAAAACGGTGTGATCCTAATTTTGAATCCAACTCTAAAACCAATTCTAATTGTATGTCAATGTTTACAGTTTTCATTACAAAAGTATTAAATTTTTACATTTCTCTATGAAACATAGTAAATTAGATAGAAAAATAGAAAGCTAAGCAATTTTATTACCTATTTAAATTTGTATAAAATTTTGCACAAAAGCAAAAACGAAAATAATTCCCAAAATTTGTATGAAACTTTGGGGACTTTTTTTTTATATATAAAAAATTACCAAATGTTTTTCCAAATGTTTTTCGTTTTTTCAGGACTTTTTTCGCGGAGCCGTAATTGTCTTCAGTATATATATTAAGCCTAGCAAATTCTCAAAGTATCGATAGGAAATCACCAAAAAATTAGGGATTAAAATTATAATAATTGATCGACAAAAAAGTATTCATTTTAAAAAGGTTTTATTTACTATATTGATGTAAGAATAATGGCGACGGGACATAAGTCCCGAAGTCATAAGTTCCATGGGATCGCCAGTCGCCAAGAATAATCGGTATAATTCATAAAATAATTGTCTGCCCATATAAATATACTGCAGTTTTATTTTAAGTTAAGAAAAACAAAAAATTTTTCAAATATACAACGCTACCTTTTTAATTTTGCGACCATAAATAAAAATAAGAAACATAGAGTCAGATAGAGGCAGGCAGGCAGGCAGACATAATATTGAGACAGAGGGTATTTTTGACAAAACTAAAATATCGATAATAACAAAATGTTCGTAATATATCTAGTTATTAAAAAATACAGTAGAAGAATACCAGAAATGTTTAGAATATGTTGAACATTAAGATCCTAAATTCCATATTATTCTTCTAACACGATTTCCCAAAAAAAAATTTATTTTTAAATATTTTACAATCGTATTGTTACTGTAAAATGAATAGGTAATCCATTTAATTTGGCAAATATAAGATCAAATTTTATATAAAGATGCCGATTATCATAGATTTGTTTCTTTCTTCTCTTTTCCAACAAAATTAAAGTTTCATTTAAAATGAAATATCATGTTTCTTGATTATAATGCTAATAATAATGATGATGACATAACCAAAAATAAAAATTAAATAAAAGATTATATCTTTTTAATAAATTAAAAAAAAATTTTTTTAAGTTTATTTTTAAATGATCTACCGACAAATAATTAGTTAGAATTATTGCATGCAACTATTTAAAATGCAATTTTATTATATTTTCATCATGTAACTATGTAACATAAAATTAAGATAAGAATAATATGAATTAAATTTCATTAACAAACTTTAATTATACATATAATGTATAATTATATATATATATATATATACATATGTATATGTAAATATATATATAATATCTCGTATCATTTATCATATCAGAATTTTGCTGTCATTTCATTTTAAAATCAAGCAAAAAAAATTTATTTTTTGGCCAGTGGAATTTTCTAGGAAAATTATAAATGAATTTTTTGAATCAGCAAAATAAAATAAAATAATGTTGGTTGATAGTTAATATTATATTAAATAATTTTGAAAATAAAAAAAAAAAAACATGATGACATAAATTTTTAATAAGTTTTTTATTTAAATTTTACAAAAAACAAACAAAAAAAAAACTTGGAAATAAAAAATTAAAGTATATGTATATATACTTATATTAATAATGTCATCAATGGAATGAGCGGATATGCCATTTTAATATATATATATATATATATATACATTATATATATAATTATGAGTAGGTTTCAAGGTGTGTTATTTAATTTTAAAATTTAAGCATATTTGAGTTATGAGTATTTTAAAAATATTTTTTAGTTACTTTTTTTTTTTTTTTTGTTTTAACAAAACGATTGCACTTATTAATCCATATTGGGGTATATAGTTAATTTATTTATTTTAATATTACAAATCAGTTTCACATATTATACAACATTATGTAATATTACTTAAACGATCGACTAATTATCGGGTCATTATACACTTTTATTATTTTTTATTATTATGTTATTTACATTACGTTATATAACATCATATATTTACATTATATATTCTGTTGTAAGGAATATTAATCTTTCCAGTAATTTTTCTTTCAATTAAAAATCATTTAAAAAATTGTACAGAATTTAAATTCGCAGTATCTCGATTAATTCATCATTGATAATATGCCATAATTGATAATATAGCAACCAGTATAAATTAAAATTTATTAGTTTCATTGATGACCCTATTACCCGGCAGCCAGACTAAACAGTAACTATTACTATCTTGTGAGTTTTACAATATGATATGTCAAATTACTGTCTGTGTGACGTTTGTGGCATTTTTACTATCATATAGATATTTCATTTATTATCAAAATATTTCAAGTTTATTTTATATTTTATGAAAATTTTTCAAGTTTATTTTATAATTTTTCAAAAAATTTTATGTTTAAAATATACACAAACAAAATATCAAATTAAAAATAAAACAACCGGAAACAATTTATTTGAAATGCATGTTGTTTTTCATTTATCGACATTTTTAATTGTTTGAAGTGTCAAATTACTATCTCAATTACTAGCTAGAAAAATGTCAAGACAGTAGAGATGATAGTTGAAAAAATGTTATAGTATTGTAAAAATGGTTAATGTATTTATGCAATATCTTGCTAGTATTGTCTCGTCTAGCCTCTAGGTTAAATCTATTACTCTCATTTCTCTTGGTCATCCGTCGTAATATTGGAGCTCTTCACTTTTTTTTTATAGATATCTTGTAGATATATAAAAAGGTCTAATCTAGATAATGACTGAAAATATGTTTCTTATGCTATTATAACAATAATAAGATTTATAAGTTTGGATATGAATTTAAAAATACCTTTTCATAAAGACAAAATGTATAATCTAAAGTAAACTACCGAATTTCCAATAGAATACATATATGGTGTATTTCATATGCAGAATTGAATATATGTAGCATAAAATATGATTTAATGGAATATCTGAGTAATAGTGATAGTTTATTTCATTTTTAAGCCCTATACATTGAAAGAACAAAAAATTATAATAAGTACTGTACTTTCTGTAATGAATTTCTGAATCCATAATATATCTAAAAGTAAAAGAGCCTACGTACTGTTTTGTAAAAAATTTCTGTTTCTTATTCTTAGGATAATGTCTAAAACAATAAATCTATATCTGCTTTAAATTGGCACAGATATAATATTACTGATTACCTTTAAATTTATTAAATTTACTTTAATCCATTGGATATATATCCATTTTTATTTTTATTAATAATGGTACAGATCAAATAACCCTACTATATATAGTTGCAAACTCTACAAATTTAAAATTGAGATAAAACATTATTAAAAGAAAAACTTTAAACTTTTGTTTTATGGAACCGCGAAAATCTATACTGCACTAATATTAGTACAAATACAATTGTAGGTATGAATTTTTTTATTTATTTCCAAATAGTCAAGATACCTGATTTATATACACATCCACTTAAAACTTTTCAATATCAGTTCATTTGAATTTAAATTGAATTAAAATTATTATATTTTTTCCTAAAGTTTAGTGAAGTTTTTTTTTGTTTTTCAAGGTGGCTATCAGGAAATTTACTTATCTAACATTCTTTAAAATAATGCTTAAAAAAAGCATTAAAAAGATTTTTCTTTTATATTTAAAAAAAATAAAAAAATAAAATAAAAAAAGGCAATAATAAAACAAACATTTTTTTTCAAGGTTCCTGTAATGTTTCAGCAACAAATTAAAAAGAATGGCATCATCATAACTATTTAATTCTTTTTTTTTTCTTATTGTTATTTTTATTTATTCTATTAAAGAATTTGATTTAAATTGTTACCTGAATGCATATTTTATATAGGTAGGTAACTATTAAAACAAAAAGCTTTTTAATATTCAATAGATACAAAAAAATTCAATTTACGAGTCCAAATGCATCAGATTCGTAAAAAAAAAAAAAATTTTTTTTTTTTATTGTACAACTCATTAAAAACTCATAAAGAGTTTGTCAGTTAAGGTTTTATTTCAAAAGGAAAGTTAAAATTTCTTTAGTAAATAGTAACTATATATACAGTTAAGACTTTCAAGAAAGACAAAAGGTATAATTATTGGATGAAAAATTCTTATTAAGAACATATTCAAGTGCATATTCTAGCCAAGCAGCTTGGCGAGGTGGTATTAGATTGTTGCGAGTGTGTAATAAGAAAATGTCAAATTATTATCTGTTTGAGTTTTGCCGTACGTAGGTGACATTGTTACTGTCATCATATTTTATTTTTTGTTTAATTTTTTTTTTAAATTTTTTTTTCTATTTTAAATTTAAATACAAAAATTATTAATTATTTATAATAATTATTTATTAATTATTTTATTTGAAATTGAAAAAAACCACTAAACAAAATATTATGTCAGAAAAAAACTTATGACATGAATGTTAAAGTGTACCAAAGTATACTTTTTTATTTTTCGCCATTTTGAAATAAGAAATGAAAATCAATACATTCGAAAATTTGAAGTTGTAAATAGTAGAGAAGATAGTAGATGAAAAAATGTAATTATATTGTCGAAAATATTCATATTTGTGCATCATCTCGTCTGGTAAGGTGAAAATCTCATGAAAATAAATTCCTAAATAAAGAAATTTCAAATTGCGATATTTTATTTGTTTTAGTGGCTTGTATGTATTTTTTTAGTATTTAAGTAAAATATTAACCAATATTTTAAACTTTTTTATTACTGAATCTAGAAACTAATTATAATAGTAATATAGAAGATACTTCTTTTGTACTTTAGAAATGAGTCGAATAACCCCCTTTATTTAACAAAAAGGGTCATTATAAAATAATCATATCTTATATTTATAATATTAATGTATTAATAACATTATTTTTTTTTCTCCTTTCACATTCCATTAGAAAACATAGGGCTTTCACAAAACTCTCCAATTTTTTCTATCTTGCGCCAATCTTTTTACTTCGGCCCAAAATTTTCCACTGTTCTCTATCTCTTTTTGAACACTTCTTTTCCAAGTTCCTCTTGATCTTCCCACGTTTTTTCTGCCCTAAGGATTCCAGTCTAATATGCTTGACGTGCCACTGATGTTGTTAGGCATCTGAGAATGTGATCGATCCATCTCCATTTCTTTCTTCGTGTTTGCAGGGTTTCAATCGGGTTTTGACTGGATAATACTCATGCATAACTCTTCATTGTGTATTCTTCTTGGTCAGAAGATTCCACATATACTTATTTATACTTATTGATGCAAAGCTGTACTTATTGGTAAAGACCTGCAACTTTTATACATAATAACAACATCATTACAATAACATTATTAATTATTATTATTAATTAATTTCGATATTCTAAATACAACAATAATATTTACTAATTATTTTTTTCCAGATTATTGGCACTGGTGGACCAAGTATAAGGAAATCATTTGTCCTTCGGGATAAAATATACATATATGTACATCTGATATGTTATTCATTCTTCATTTTACTGTTTTCCAATTTCAAAAAGTCTCTCGATCTAAACCATATACAAACATTAAACCTTAAACAAATTTATTAATTTACTTTTTTGAGCTTTTAAGACAAGACGAGTATAAGTAAATATCGAAATTAACAATTTTCTTTATCTAATTTAAAATTCTGAACTTTTAACATACATACATATATAAAAATTGTACACGATTAAATTAAAGTACAGCTCGTTAAGAGTAACCTGGTGTACAATTATATAAGTTTATTAGTAAAGTGAAGTATTTTAACCTTAGCCCCGATATGGAGGACGATGTAGTTTCAATGAATGATTTTTATTTTATTTTTTTTTTTTTTTTTTGATCATTAAATCTCAATATTTCTACTAATACAATTTTAACGAAAGGTAAAATAACAAAAAAAAAAAAATGGCGTTGGATCAACTATCAAGTATAAAATAAAAACAACATGAAACAATAAGTCGTTAAAAGTATTTCCGTAGAATAAATTTATGTGGAAAACTTAAAAAACAGAATATAATAGTTGTTAGAAAAATTTTTTTTTTTTTTTATTTTAATATATTGTACATAGTCAATTTATTTTGTCATTGATTGAATGTGCAATAATAATTGTATTTAAAAGCTATACATAACAAAGGGTTTTACATCATAAAAATGAAACATTAATGACCTTCCCTTGAGATTTTAATTTTTGTATTTTTTTTTTGTTTTTTATTAATTATAAAATTTAATTATTTGTTTGATATTTTTGTTTTTTTTTTTTTTGTGTAATTTAAACGGAAGTTATTTAAAGATTTGCAGATTGTTTTTTAAATAGGTTTTTTTTTATGTCGTTGATTATGTAATTAATTCTTTAAGAATATAATTAATTTAAATTATTTTTGTGCCTATGTTAGTACTTTATTAGATATGTATATGTATATGTTTAATTAATTTATTATATAACAAATTTGATTTGGAACAAGCATCGACCAAAAATACTGATTTTTGTTACTTTGACGATTTAGAATGATTTCCATAGTTATAATTGTCTTACAAAGACTTCCATTTTTTAGAAAGACTTATATTGCTTTCAGTAAAATGAACAATAGTGTTTTTAAAAAAGCAAGGCAGAATATAAAACAAAAGGTTTTGAAGGGGTAAATTTTCCAAAAGACAATAAAAACAGTTTAGAATTGACTTGTACCAAAATTAGTAATTTTTCTTAGAATTTTACATATGTATGTAATATGTACTTGTATATAAGAAAAAATTGTGGGAAATTAAAGGACACATTTTTTAATTTTAAGGAAACCCTATTTCTTTTTCCTTGTCACTTCTATAAGGAGCATTTAGTGCCCACTATATCATTTATTAGCTTCAATTTCATGAAGCATTAATTTCATTAAACCGTTGATTACTCGCCTGTAACTGTTATATACAAAACTAAAACGTTTCTTTTATTTCTATGCCATCTATTATCTTGTACAAGAATTATGTTTTATTATTATTATTTTATTATATTGTCAAGAAAATCCTATATATATATATATATATGTATAAATAAAAAAAGCCATTAACACATATAAAATTATAATCTTGAAGCTGGAATTTTTTACTTTGGTTGAGTTCATGTTTGCAAATCTTAAAACATAATTCTTATTCAGTCAGCGCCGCTCTGCAACAGAAAATCAAAAAACTGAAAAAAAGCAGCCCTACCTTTAAAAACAGTTTACTGCACTTCATTGTATATGACATTTAAATTTTTATATTTTGACATTTAAAAAAAAAAAGGTTGAGTTTATGTTTGCAGATCTAACGAAGTTCTACAAATGCAGAGCGTTTTTGAGTCATCAATGCAAAAAGTTTTCCAGTTTTGTTTTAAGAACTTTTAATCATTTGTCCTTCGAGATAAAATATACATATATATGTACATCTGATATGTTATTCATTCTTTATTTTATTGTTTCCCGATTTCAAAAAGTCTCTCGATATAAACCATATATACAAACATTAAACGTTAAACAAATTAATTATTTTCGTTTTTGAGCTTTTAAGACAAAACGAGTAATAAGTAAATATCGAAATTAACAATTTTCTTTATCTATTTTAAAATTCTGAACTTTTAACATACATACATAAATTATTTGGACACCATTCAGATTTTGTTTATTACTTTTTCAATCTGAAAACACCAAACGGCAGGTTCTTACCTTTATAATTAGTTTATAAAAATTATACATTTTTTTTTAAATATAGTTTTTAAATTTACCGTTATGTCAAAACAAAATTTTGTAAGATATTGTTTAATTCATATCTCTGCAACACTTTTATATAAAACTTTAAAAATTTTAAATAGGAAAACCTTTCAGAATTAGCATAAAATACCTGAGAAAATTTTTTTCCCACCTTCTCGCTTTTAAGGATCATTAGAGAGAGAAAACAAAAAATTTACTATTTTTAAAGTCTTGTACAAATTTTTTAAAAAGTAAAGGTCAAAAATTCAAAAGTTTCAACATTATAGTTTTACAATATCTTAAGAGCTTTTCTTAATTACATAGGGTTTCCTTAAAATTGAATCAAAAAAAAATTATTATTTTTACATTCTGCCTACTGAAAAGTCTAGTATTGTTAATATTTTCATTCTAATTAAACTTTTTATAGTCTTTTTAAAAAAATGATATGAAGGTGGATAATTAAATGATTTCCAAATGATAAATAATTAATTAATATTTTATTTATCATTATCATAATTCCAAATGATTTATAATTAATTTTTAATACTAATTTTTATCTAATGAATTAGTATTAAAAAAAAAAAAATTGAAAAAATTTTAAAGTGTAAATATTTAGAGAACAGTTAATGAAATTAAAAAAAATAAATCTATATTTAATTCAAACCCACTCCACAAAATTTTGTTTTTTTTATAATTTCATTTTCTCTTATTAATTTCCCTTTTTTTTAAAAAAAAAAAAAAAACATTTTTATTTACATAATATAACATGTTAGTTTATCCTTGAATTTATTGTGAATAAAAATTATTCCATACAAGTCATCTATGTATGTATATATGTATTCAAAATATTGTGTGAAAATTTTTTTTCATTTTTGGTTTTAATTTTTTATTCTTTTGAAATTCAGTCATCAATATATAATTAATTTCTTAATAAAATCAGGTTCATAATAATAACATAAAGAAAAACAAAATCTTAAAAAAAAATTTAAAATAAAAGAAAGGAAAGGAACTTATTAAATTAGACCTGATTTTCCTGCTGAAAAGCTCTACCCAATAACATTATACCAAAAACTAAGTTAAAAAATTTGAAATTAATTAATAAAACAGTGTCGTAGACGGTATTAAATTCCGTATACTATACTTTTAACAGAATGATAAGTTAAGTAAATATAGGCTAATATGTTTCAAAATTATTCAAAGCTAGCTTCAAATTACTCCACGGATTACTTTAGTAATAATAGAAATAGAATTTATAAAGTAGTTAGGAATTTCAGAAGTTAAGATTATGCGTCGCTATACCTTAAATAACTCTTTAAACTTTACTATATGGCTTACAAGAGTCAACGAACTTGTGTTTCCATAATATTAAATTTACATATTTAATATTAGCTCATACGGCTAACCTTATCGGTTAATTGAAAGTTCAGCAGAGTAAGGATTGACTTTTAAGAATTAAATTCTTTTGAATCGAAGTTTTGGGGGACTGCTGGTAGTTTTTACTAAATATAGTAATATATGGTTTAATTGTTTCATTTTACTGTCGAAAATTGGCAAATCAGTACTAAGTGACAAAATGACATATAGTGGTACTTTTAATAACAACACATTCACAAACTTAGCGAAAATCATACACATACAATATAAAAAAATATAAATTAAATAAAATAAGTTGAATAAGAAAAAGTAAGTTTAACTATTCTTGGATGTTAACTTTGTGACTGTTAACATTAAAGTTAGTTCATCAAAAAATTAAAAATTTAGACCATGGATTAGTTTGTAATTCTGTATAAAATAAATATAGTTTCACGCAGCCATGAAGTTGCAAAATGTCAAACAACGTATAGCTATAAAATTTTTTCAGCACAATACAAAACGTTGAAAGTGACATTTAAATTCAAAAAAGTAATAAAGTAAAGAAAATACATATATGTACATATAATATGTTAAGTAAAAAAAAAAACAAAATAAATAAAGTGAATAAAATAAGTAAAGTATTAAAATAAACCATATTATAACATACATATTGGTATGTAAATATGTATATTTATTTTCAAATTTCAACAATAACTTTTGGGTCAAATTTATTTACATTTTATTTAAAAATTATCAGTTAATGAAATTTAAATAAATGACAATACCACAAATGCATAATGCACAATGAAAATTAAGTATGTATTAACAATTAGCTGTCAAAGTTGAAATTCTTCGTTAATAAAGTTAAAAGTTAATAAATTTCTGTGCGATGCCTGCGATGACAACTTGACAGTTAATTTTAATATGATAATTTGTATATTATTTTCCATATGTTTGACTTTTCATAAAGTATTTCTGCGCAATTGTGCGTAGAAACAGTAGAAAATTATCAAATTATTCAAACTTTTCAAGATTTTTTAATTCGATCAAATAAAAAACAAAACTAGCTCATAAGTCATAATATTATATACTCTACTCGTAATTATATACCAGCATTAAAATATCTTTAAAATGTATTCCATCTCTTTTACTCTTATAGTATATCTTTTCTTTCACATATTGTTTTTAATAAAAAAAAAAATAAAGTAAAATAACATTTATTTCAGAAATCCACCAATAATATTTGAACTTGACCTTGATTTTTATAAAAGCAGAACACAATAATTCATGGTAAAAAGAAACAAAAAATGCCTAGGATAAAAAATGCTGTAAAAAAAAACACATTTTATGCACACATATACATATACATACATATGTCTATTAATTTTTTTTTTATGTGTGCAAAAAATATAATAAAAATTACAGCACAGTACAGATAATATTTTATTTCATCATAAAAATAAAAACAAAACAAAAAAAAAAATACCCCGATTGCATCCTTGGAATGCAACAAAATAAAAATATAAAAGAAAAATAAAATAAAAATGAAAACCTTTTAAAAAGGAAACAAATAAATAACATGAAAGAATATAATATTAGTATGAACATAGTAATATATATACATACATATATATGTAAAGAGGAAGATATAAAGAAGATATTATAAAAATATTAAGCAGTAGTTTTAATAACCATATATCAACAATGTAATATTGTTTTTGAATTCTTTTAAATCATTGAAAGACAAAAAGAAAAAAAAAGAATGACTTTAGTTAGTATAGAGTCTGTGTTAGAGCATTTATTTGTACATACATACTGTATATATGCATTATGTACATAGCGTTTAAAGTTAGTGCCATCCTATTCCTACAACAATTTAATCTTTTCGAACAAGCTTAACATTTGTTTTCTCTTTTATTTATCTTTTACCGTTTATTGTGAAAGACAAGACAATATTTTATACATTCATATTTACTTAAACAAATGCACAAATTCCGACTAGAATTATATAAAAGAAGTTCAATTTTGTTGAAAGAAGAATTTTTAAAATAACCCCAAAAGGTAGCCTTTTTTTGTTAATTAAATTATTATGTTGAAAAAGTGTTAGGTTATCAAATTACGATATTTACGATATTATGATATAATAATATGGCTAAATCTTTAGATATCTTTAGTTGTAGATAAATTAAATGCAGAAACATTTCATTAGTCATTACATAGTATTATTTTATTCACTTATTTTAGAAGCACTTATTTTAGAAATGTTACTACTCACTATTCGCCATGAATATTGTATTGAAAGGTGGAGAAAAGATTTTAGACGTTAGACCTTACTTTTTTAGTTTTTTGATTTAGGAAAAGCTCATATATTTTGAATACATTTAGGAACTAACATACTATTTCATCATTATTCATCATAAATTATTATTTCAACTATTCATCATATTTCATCATAAATCTAATTTAATAAAAAATTTTAAAGTTGATTTTTGATAAAGTGATCTCTAATTTGTCATTTATTGCATTATTTCCATTTACTGTTTTGTTTAATTTTACTCTTGATGCATCTTTTCAACTTAGAGCTGTAACCGTCTCCCTAAATCGCCTCTTTAGTTTGCATGTATTACAAATGATAGTCCATTACGTATTCGAACATTTCAAAATGAGATGTAGCTGAAAAACTGCAAGCCTGAACATTCTGGACATTGCGGTAAACTAAAAATCGAACTGGTTTAACCATGTTTTTGGGATAGCTAAGGGAGCAGCGAAATATGTAGGCTCTTGTATCGTTGGGGGACCTTCTTTTTATTTTCAGTTTTGTTAACTAATAAATTCTTCATCATGTCTAGAATTGAATGCACACATTTGGATAGGAGCTCCACAAACAGAATTAAGATTTCTATATCTCTATAAGACGTTTTTTCTTCAAATTTGTTATCAATTTATAAATTCTTCATCAGCAAAATGAAATATAATGCACACATTTGGAGCTCCTATTCCTACAACAGCATTAAGATATCTAGACAAAGTGCAAAAAAGAGCAATACGTTTAATAAAGAATCCAATTATTGCTACCTCAACCGTGACTCCATTAGGTCATCAACGTCTCATTGAAGCACTCACTCTATTTTATATATGTTGGTGTAAAAATCTGTTCAGAAGAAATCAAAATCTTAATGTCTGCACTTAAAAATTTCAATCCAGATACATGGAGGACTGCACAGTTATTACCAGAGTTACATAAATTATTACAAGACTCAAATTAAAGGCATAATTTAAACAAAAATTAATTTTGATGATTTATTCTGTGAAGGATTTTTCAATTTTTTTTCGTTATTATCTCTTCATCATTATTAAAAAGAGTGATTGATATGAAGTTCAAGTGTGATACATATTAGATATAAAAACTTAGTATACATATTAATTTTTATACTTATGGTCAGTACAGCTCAAAAGGAAAAACTTCTTTAAGTCGCGTCAAACGAAGAAAAACTGCATATTTTAGGCATATTATGCGAGATATGAAATATAAACTTTTACAATTGATAGTGCAAGGCGAAATCGAAGGAAGTTGTTAGAAAACAATAATTACCATGGATAAAAAATATTCAAAAATAGATTTCATAAAATTTCATAAATAAGTAGGTGAACTTATTCATAAAGCAAATAATATCGAGAAGAAATATAGAAGATATCATTTTAAGAATGAAAAATCAATAAAATATGATCGCTTTACATTTAAACTAGGATTATAGTAGACAGCACAGTTGAGATAAAGTAAGATACAAGTCAGCTACTTCTAGAAATTGTTTTAACAAACTTCTAATTTTATTTTTTTAACCTAAACCTTCTTGCCTCAATTTTAAAGAAATTTTTTAGCCTTTTAATTATTTGTTATTTTATATGGCTAATTGTCATTGTGTGACCCTGTTAATTATAAATCAAAAAAAAAAAAAAATTATACAATTATGTACAAACAATACAACAATTTTAAAATTTAATAACTGTTTTGAAAGTTAAATATGATAATGTATTCGTAAAAAATTAAAATGCTAATAGTATACGTTTTTATACATTTTTTTTTTTTTTTTATTATATTAATTTATTTTGCTCTTTTTTAAAGTATTTATATAGCAAATTATTTACATATTAGTCACTGACCCGAATACTAATAAAATTTGGCACAATTTAATTTTTATTCAATTTTTTTTTTATTTATAATTTTAATTCTTTTTTTTTTTTTTTTGTTTTTTTTTTTTGTTCTTATTTTGTATTTATAATAAATATATGAAAAGAGGCATTTTACTAAAAATAATAAATCAAGATAAAAGAATATTTCCGACACAAATTAAATTTAATAGAAAAAAAAATTTTAAGAATAGAAAAATAAAAATTTTACAATGTATATATAATCATAATACTTTATTTAATACTAGGACAATTAATTTAAGTTTTATATATTAATTTAAATTAATCGGCATGTAGAAAAAATTTTAAATTAGCAAAGAAAAATATTTTTAGGTAGAACAAATACAAAAAAAAAAAAAAAATAGAATAATAAATTAGTATCTATATAGAAAAAAATAAATTGATCTAATTTTTATAACGGTAAGGGAATGTGGTAACTTTTTTTTTTATTTTTAGCTCTTACAATATTAAAAATTAAAATATTTTTTTGTTTTTAGTTAAAAAAAAAAACCGCTGTTAATCTTTATCTTTACCTGCTAACCCTTGTGTGGATATTAGCTTTAGTAATCCTTCTGTTATAGATATCATAATCTCTATATGTAGAAATCTCTGTATGTCCTTCAGTCATGGTGTTACTAATTTTAACCATACCATTATTTTGTCTCTTTTCATTTTTATTTATACCATTATTTTGTCTCATTTCATTTGTGAGAAAGAAAATCTCTTTCTCACAAATAATTTTATTTTACAAATATTTTTAACTAAAATTTACTTTCGGACCTACTGACTAAAATTTACTTTAGGACCTACTGCACTGGATGCCCTACTTTTATTCTGTGTACGCTAATGTTTTGTTACATGCTGAAAACTTGATTTTCCGCTATTGTTTATTTTATTTTACTATTAAGCTTACTAAAGTTACTTTTGTTATTTCATACATTTTACTAATCTTCGTTTTGATTTTTTTTTTTTTTTTTTAGATTCCCGTGCCACATAAATGTGACAAGGAAATGAAATGTTACACACAGCCTTTCCTTTTCAGACGTGGCTGTAAATGCCGTATGGAGAGATTATTCGTACGACGGGTGTGTGATTCGAACCCACACTCCCTCGGTGTTGTGGGTTCAAATCCCACTAGACCACCGAGATCCCCGTTTTGGATTAGTAGTTTATATAGTTTATAATTTACTAAAACAACTAAACTAGTAATACTATTTGGTATGTCTGCTGGATTACACCTACTTAATTATTTATTTAAAAATTTTTAATTTAAATTTGAATTTTTTTTTTTTTTTATTGCCCCATTTAAAAGAAATTTTATCAAATCATTATTTTTTGTCTTTAATTAGATAAAATCGTCGCACTCATCATTTGCAATATATTTAAATAGGTACCTAAATCAATTTTATGTATGGATACAAAATCTTACAAATTCTTATTCTTTTACACTTTGAATGTGATAATGATCGTAACTTACACATTTAATTACCAGTATTTTTTCCTTACCAGTTTATCAACTTACCAGCAAATGCTGTATCTATTTTTTGAACTGTACAAATAAACAGCAATTGCATATTTTGCGGAACTCCAACTGAAATTTATAGGTTGTACCATTCTGTTAAATGTTTAGATTATTTCTGTCATTTTTTTTTTTGTGCAAATGCTTAAATAATTACGTGAAATCTGAAATATAACATATTTAAATGAAATAAATGTTTTGGCACATATACCTATTCCTTATTGGGAAACACAACTTGCTGATTACATTGGTTCTTCACTACATTAATTGAAAAATAACACAAAACTTCATATACATATATGTACATAACATATTATGTACCGGTAATATATAAATCAAAGAAATCATTTATTTTTCCAACATTTATTTGTTAAACAAAATATTACTTTATAATTTTGCATCTGTAATTTTAATTATGATTTTTTTTATCTCTAAAAATCTATATAAAGTTTATTATCTTCCATCTTTATAAAGTTTATTTGATCAATTAATGCGATATCACTAATTTCTTTCCATTTAGTAGGTAGATTTATTTTTCGGAGAAACTATTTAACATACTTACCTATATATACATAAATATTTTTAAAAATAAAAAATTTTAAAATTGTTTGTTGTTCTGTTTATAATTGAATTCACTGTACCGGGATATTACCTTTATCGTATCTGTGTCTTATTTCCTGTACCTATATTAAAAATGTACGTACGTACCTATACATATTCATTAACACGTCATTATTACTTTTACTTGTCATATAAATTTCCTACAATTGAGTAAGAAACCGTTTAGACTAAAACTTCTATGAATCAAATTAGTTAATATCTGTTTAGGTGGGTGATGTTTTCCCCAAAATAACAATAAATTTTAATACGGATGTGTTTGGATTATATATAAAAAGTTTTTCTCCACATAAACTAAGAACTATTTTTATTACATAGGTACCTACATATATACATACATATATGAAAATATAATTACGAATAATTTATGAATCATATCCTTCTACAATATATTTTGTACCATTATTTAAATTTTTTATTTATATCTTAAAGTTGTTCAGAACAACTACCATGTCTCATCATAAAATTTTTATAATTCTTGTTTTTTTATTTTTTTTTTATATTTATTAAAAAAAAAATTTTATTTTTGCATAGCAACAAAAAAAAAACTAATCGTTCACACAAAAATGGCAAAAAAAAAAAAAATTAGAAAAAATTACTAACACGAATAACGAAAACGTTAGTTGTTAAGAATTGAAATAGTTGAAAACTTTCCTCTATCTATAGACTAATATAAATAGTAGGTACAAAATACAAAAAAAAAAAAAAATAAAAAAAAAACTTACATTGAAAATTTACACTGAATAAAAAATATTAATAAAAAAATAAACAACAAAAAACGAAAAAAATATAAAATAAAATTAATATGAATGTATTATAATTTGCCCTTTATTAATTTCTCTCTATACTTTAGTTCTTCTATGTTCTATGTCATATTTTCAATTCTTCAAATTTATACTTTAGAAAATAAAAAAAAAAAAAAAAATAGTTGGCAATAATTTTAATATGAATGTGTTTGTGTATCTTTAAAATATCCGTATATAAAATATAAATATATCCATTCATACAAATATACTCGTTTTTATATACATTTACTGTACATACCATATACACACTATATAAATTCATACGTAGATATATTATGTATGTATTTAGATTGCACAATCTAAACAAACTTAAAAAACAACAACAAATTCTATAAAATAGAAATAAAAAAAAAAATAAATAAATAAAAATTAAAAATTAAAAAAAAAAAACAGCAAAATAAAATATTTGAAAATAAGTATGTTAGTATTGGAATAGAATTTTATTTTTCTTAAAAATAAAAAAATTTTTTTTTTGTTGTATGTGTGCAATATTAAATAGTGAAATAAAAACTAAAATGTTTTTAAAAGAATCGTTTTCATTGTTTTTATTTTACTAAAATTTTTACTTTTTTATTTTTGTAATATGAAATGTTTTTTTAATTTACTTTTAATAATCTTAACAATTACCTTAAATCTAAAGATAATACTTTATTGCTCCCGTCACCACATTTCCTTTTGAAATTTAATTAAAATGTATGTATGTATGGGTATCTGTCCTACTCTTAAATACAGATGTTTGTAGTTTTCTAAATTTTAATTCAAAAACTGATAAAACGATAAAGTTATTTTTTATTTTCGAATTTCAAGTCATTTTGACGTTTTATAATGTCCGAATTCTTAAAAAAAAAAATGGTTGCTCAGCTATAACAGATTAAATTTCGGAAAATGTTGAAATGCAGAGAAAGAGAAATGTTTAACCACCAAGGTAATGTATTTACATATTTTTTATTTTTCCAAATTTTGTTTCCCTCATTTAAAAATTTCAATATTTATTGATTTATAAATCATTTAAAATAACGCATTGATTGATGTAAAATCGCGGTACCTATTATTGTAATTTTTTTATACATATGGTATGGCGATTTAGTCTTTACTGTTTAAATTTTAATTCTACTACTACATACTATGTATATAGCAAAAACTCCCTAGATAGATTAAATGAGCCGAGTATTGAAAAATAATTTTAAAGTCATGTTGTGGTTTAATTTAAAATAAAAGTAGAAATTAAAAAAAAAAAAAACATTAAAATCGAAGGGCTTAAGGGCTCCTTCTGATCGATATTCTGGGTGTGTAATACACTTAAGAAAAAAACTAATTGATATTTTGATGCATATATCGATACAAACAACAAAAAAATTTAAATCAAGTGAAAAAAAAAAATTAAAATTAAAAGACTAGGTGCTTTCAAATAATATTAGGTAGACCTGGACGATATAATTATTTGCATACTTACTTTGTATTTTATTACATTTTTTTTTTTTTTTAGTTTATTCCTCTGCCACATATATGTAAGAAGGAAATTACACAGCTTTTCCTTTTCAGAGGTGGCTGTAAAGTAAATGTTGTTCACATCGTAATTTTTTACGTTCTTAGACCACTAGGCTACGGACGTCCCTTTTTTACAATTAAATATTAAAAATAAATTATATTATAAGTATCTACTTATATTATTTATGTAAATAGTTTTCAATCCTTTGGTCAAATTTAAATATAGAAAAGTTTCTCATTATACTTACATATTATTATTCTGTAGATAATACCTATATTATATACATACCTACATACATATTAATGATAGGTATAACATTATGTATTTATTTGTTTGCTTGAAATCATTAATTTAATTATTAGATAACTTATTGGTATGTACACCTAAATGTATTTTAAAGTAGACAATAACTTGAAACTAATCATTGAAAGATTATAGAAAAATATTGAGATGCATAGAAAAATATTGAACCAGGTTCTTGAATCAAACTATAACATGTAATTAATTACATCAATCACATATCAAACAAGTTACACTGACTTAAATTGTAAATTTTTTCTCATTTCTCAAATGAGAAATTTTACAGTGTTAATTAGTAGACTAGTGTCCAACGATATGAAAACATATGACAGCTTCATAACTTACACATTTAAAGCACATACGACTCGTTTTGTAAAGAACAAAAGAAAAGTATAATTACATTGAAGTGACAATATGGAAAACAATTCACAGGTTTATCCTTAAACATTTTCTGAAATTCAAACACATCCTATATCAAAAAAAAAAAAAAAAAAGAAATTCAGTTACGTTAACATTTTAACTGAAAAAATAATATTTGGAAGGTCATTAAAAAGTTTAAATCTTATTATAGTTAACCATGACCATGACAGATATAAAAGTAAGAATTCTTTTTAATAAAGCCTTGTAAGAAAAGGGGAATATATAAAAAATGCGTGTGCTTTAACGATAACCTAACGAATTTCAGCCGTTTTATTGAGGCCAAGTAGTATTTTTTCTCTTACAGATTTGTATTTTTAAATTGAGTAGGTATACATAATATTTTGTTTCTGAAATCATTTTTTTTTTTTTATATTAATCAGATACATAGATAGATTCAAACAAAAACAAGAAAAATAAAAATTTTTTCATAAATATTACTTAAGTTTTAAATAAATAGTTACAAACTTAAATATTACATAATCATAATTATAATCATAAGAGTCGATGTAAATACATCTTTAAGTTTTTTTTTTTCTCTAAAATTAAATAAAATCTACTTAGAAAAATAAAAAAAAAAAATAAAAACAATTTAATTGTAAATGAAGTCAAGGCTCTAAATTATTTTAAAGCTTTACAAGTAAATAATATAATATCGTAGTTTTAAATTGATATAAGAACATTTTGTATATGTAAAAATATACGTAGGTACTTAATGTACAATACTGTATAGGTATTATTATATAAAATACATTTATACTTATACGTATTTATATAATTATTACCTACATACGAATATAGTATATAATATGTACATACATAATATTATGTTTATGTATATATAATTACTATAATATAAGTAGTTAGTAAATCAACTAAAATTAATTTATCAAATGCCGTGACATAGCAAAAATCAAACCTTTTTAGATCCCAATTTATGCAAATAAAACAGCCACTGTTAAATTGTATTTTATATAATGTATTATAAAGATTATAGAACTACTAATGTATATTATACACACATCCATGTTTGCGTTTTAAAAAACTTTTTTTTTTGTTCGTCATTTAATTACATTAAAATTAAAAAACTACCAAATTAAAAAAAAAAAAAAAAAAAAAATGTCATATTCGTGTAAATTCAAAAAATCACATGTAAAGTGAGTAAAAATTTTAATGATTTTACCTATAAACTGAATTTAGGTATCCAAGTAGTAAATATCTAGTTTGGAATTTCATAACCATAATAATTGTACCTATATAAAAGTAAATAATTAAAAAATTAGAAAAAAATTAAAAAATATTAGAACAGCAAAAGTAAAAAGTATTAGGGTATTAGTACATACAATAAATATGTATGTAATACCGTATGTAATGATAACATGTACGAATGTATAGATACTTACGTTATGCCAAAGTTTTTTTTTTATACATATTTTTTGTAATAATTATGTATTGTAATAATCATATTTATGTATTAGTTAGTATATCTAATGTATGTATAGATTTTTAAATCATACATATATAATTTTTAATTACGAAAATTTGGTACACATGTAATTTAAAATATCTACTAACAGGTAGATGGTACCTACATATGTATATAGGTACCCACCTATCTGTTCTTTTTTATTGAAATTTACTTAATTTAGAATTTTTTGATTACTTATCGATACAAAAATTAAATTTCTATCTATATCTATAATTTTCTACACAGTATAATATCCATATAATATCAATAAAATAATCAATCATTATTACAATCGTTTTCGATAGCTCTCAATTGACAACCCATAATTTAGTCTGTGAACTTTATTAGCTAATATCTGTTATGAGTACCTATGTACCTATACATATATTTACTTTCAAAAAATGTATACAATATTATGTATGTATGTAGTAATTAGTATTTTATAAGTATCAATATGTCTGTATTTAGTTACATAAGTACATACATATTATACATATACTAATTTTCGATTATTGTTAAGTGCTCGAAATTTATATTTTTACATATTTTTTAAAAATTCTGAAAATTAGTAAATACAAACATACATATGTATGTACATTTTATTATAATTGGCAATCTAAGGGTTAAAATAAAATTAACTATGAAAATATTTAAATTTGAAAAGATTAAATTGAGTGGTTTCTAATTTCCTTATCAAAGTATTTAATTTCTTATCAAAGTTTCTAATTTCCTTCAAAGAAACACTTTCTTGAAAAAAAAAAAACTTAGCTTCAAATGATAATCCAATTGTTTAGGTATAATAAACTAAACAACTAGACTATAATTGATAAGAACTTTATGTTATTAATATAGGTACATAATTTTAATGGATTTTTATATACATACATATGTATGTAATTCTAATTAGGTAAGCAGATATTTATACATATGTATGTACTTATGTATCTACATAATATGTACATTTTTTTTTTAGCTTAAAAAAAAATACCATTTTGACATATGAAATGCTATTAATTATAAAACTATGTCTTATGTAAATCTAAATAACAGATTTTTTTGTAATGTGTTTTTTATTGCATTTTTAACGGTGTTAATAATATATCCATATATATATATATATATATATATATATATTATACCTACATACATACTTGAGAGTTGAGTTATTCAATAAATGAAAATATTTCAATAGCATAGATTTAAACCTATAAATGAAACCATAAAACTCTTAAAATACCTTCAATGTATACAATATAGTACATAGTATGTATGTAATAAATAAGTTTTGTTTTTATAGTTACAAATAATAATTTACAATAATTAACCTCACTGGAAACCTTAATTTGTCATTAATAAATTAACAGTATGCATACATACATATATATGTACATAATATATTGTAAACTCAGTATCTTATTAATATCCGTTTTTGGAAAAAGCTAACTACATTTTAAACAAAAGGTCCTTTATAAATTTACTATTACATATTTTCTTGTAACATTAAATAGTTTATAAAACATTTTACCAGAACATATTTACTACCCCCACATAAGAAATTCAGATTTGAAAGATATTACAAATTTAAAATCCGTAAAATTGTAAATGTCGAATGTAAAATTCATTGGTATCACTTATCAAATTCGATAAAGATCACTTAAGTTGCTAACGAAATTTTCGAAATTCAAATTGTCATAATAGATATAAAAAATTGTCATTATATTTTTGTTTATTATTGACTTGATATTAGGATTTTTGTATTTATTTTGAAAATTATAAAAAATATTTTATCGTTACTTTTTCCGATTCACTGGCAGTGCATCAGGATTTAATAATAATTAAAAAGAGTAATAAAATTTATTAGAAAAAGTTCCTCACAATCTAATTTGATTTAATATCACAGAGGTACTCTGATATCCTTGAGGCAGTTCTTTATACTTAGTAAAAAAATATAATATTCGAATTCAGGAAATTTGAACTAAAAAATTAACTTCTTTTACGGAGTAACGGAGGATAAGCGGTCAATAAAAACCCAAAAAATTTGTCAGTTAGATACGAATATAAAAAGCGATATAATCTAATTTACTTTTGTTCTTTGATATTTTTGTTCTTAATATAATTACTTTTTATAATAAAGAGATATTAGGTACACTACATACATCTCTTTTATAGGATAATTTTTTAAAAATCTGGAAACTTAAAACAGTTTCAGGAATTTAATTAGAGCTAATAAATAAATAATAAAAAAATAATAAACTTTAACCATTTTTTTTTTTATTGCATTTCTCTGCCACATAAATGTGAACAGGAAGTTACACAGCCTTTTCTTTTCAGGCGTGGCTGTAAATGTCGTAAGGGGGAATAACTCTTGCTACGTGTATGGGATTCGAACCCACATTCCCTTGGTGTTTACAGCGTATTTTATACGCTCTTACCCACTAGGCCACCGAGGCCCCCTCTTTAACCATTTTTTTTATATATGTAATACTTTTAGGATTATAAACCAAATACTAGATAACAAACGCAATAGTTACTTTGTAGAGACAGGGTATTTTTGGGTGATTTAATTTTAAAATCCAAAAACAAATTTTAATAATAATTAGACAGGCACACATGTACACACTACAAACGTATTTGATTATATACATATTATAATTTGAAATTGACAAAATGAGTACCTACATGCATATACATAAGTACCTAGTACATAAAAAAAAAAAATAGACCAAAAACAGTAAAATAAGCAACGCCCAAAGGGGTTTATCTTGATTTTAATTTTTAAGAAAAAAAAAAATAAAACTAAACTTAATGCCAAATTAGAAAATTAGAAAGCTTTAATAAATGAACCTTGTAATAGGTATTCAGTAATCACTTTTTATAGTGTAAATATATAAATGCATACTTTTAATATTATATGTATGTATATATAGATCTATATATATACATATGTACGTATTCATACATACTTTTTTACCATAAATCAGTTTTTTACTTAGGTTATACTTTTTTATCTACATACATACACATACATACATATCTACGAGTATACTTTTTTTTTTATAACATAAAAAACTCATTAATACGTTGTAGTTTATTTGAAAACGAAACTGCAGTTCTATAAACAAAAAAAAAATCTATACATATTTAAAACGAGGAATAGTATATAGTTAACTGGTCAACCCTAGGTTATCCGCACGAACATAATACACAATATGTATTGTTTCGATCAAATTTAATTAACTTTTACAACATTGCAGATGTCTAGGCTTATTAACTACCAAGATAATTTGTGCAATAATTTGATAATGAAGATACATTTGTCAGTTATATGTGACAGATATCCGACCTGTTGCGCTGGTTAGGCCAAAAAAAATTATAGAATTACATTGTTTGCTTAAACTTAACTTGATAAAATTTCAGATACCTACCTTATTTAAATATTAAGTTAGTTTATATAAAGAAAATAATTGTATGACAGTTACTCAAACTCGCGTGTCAATTTGTTCAATTTCAATAGCAAAACTAGATTTTGTTTAAAAAATGATATGGTATATATTTCAGAATACTAGTGCCCTTACTTTTAATAAGTTATCATATGGACTGGCACATATGAGTAGCTAAATTGACTTAAAATTTAATTGTAAGCAAAACAATATTACATAATATACTTTTCCATATCTATTTCGTTATGTTTAATATATTACAGTTCACAAACGTTTTGGTAAATTTATTATACCCTGTTCGTTTAAAATAAATTTAATGGGTGAGGAATAAAAGGAAACTGTACGTAATAAATTTTATGGATGTGATGTGTGTGAAGCATGTAAATAGTATATTAGATCTAGAATATACTTACCTGTAAGCAAGTAGATTAAACCAGCTTTGTACTTCTATAGGTATGTTTTTAATTGGTTTTACTCGAGAAGAGTAGTAAATGAACGCTAATTTAACGTATTTACTACTATGGTACTCTTTCTTAAAGGATGATCTAGTTTGACTTGGGAGTAGACAAGAAGTTCGGCTTGGCAGTACAATGTTATTATTAAACACTAGTACTACTGATACTGTTAAAATGCCGGATTTTATTCTTTTACTTTATATTATTTTTTCAACTATGTTTTAATTTATTAATAAACAACTTTGTGAGAGTTTTCCCTTTAATGGGTGAGAGTTAACCCCTTTGTTAATTGATTAGGGTTTTCCCTTTAATGGAAATGGAGAAAAGAATGATCAAGAACAATTTTTAAAATATTAAAATTAGTTATTTTCTCACAATGATTGTAAAGAGTTTTCAATTGACTTAGATAAAAATTAATATTTAACTCTAGTAACTGGTGCTGTAATCCGAAAAGTTTTTAACAGATTTTATTATTATATTATTTATTTATAGTTAGGTACCTATATACGTATTGCGATTGATAAATTATAAAAATTTATGTGTACACTTTTAAGAATTTCTGGCGTAAACCTCAATTTTTATCATTTATCGCATTAAAATTTGAATGTATGACGAAATTTTAATTATTTAGGACGTAAGCTATAATTGCGTATAAGTTCAAAAGTAAAGATAAAAGAAGAGTCTCATAGTATATATGTACTTACTATACAACATACGATTCAAATATGTATTTGTATTCCCTTATTTTTCTTCTCTCTGTCCTTGTTTTCCTCTTTTTTATGTATTTATTATGTATTCTGTTTTAATTTTTAGCACATAAAAAAACATGTACAAAAACAAAAAAAAAAATTAAAATATTTTTATAGGTCACTGTAACTAACTGGCTATCTAGTAATTTCTTTAAAATATACAATACGGAAAATAAAATAAAAAAAAAAAAAAAAGTTGAATACAAATTTAAAAAGTCTTATTTTTTTTTTTTTTTTTTAAATCACATAAAACTATACAAAAAAAAAAATTAATTCATACTGTATATAATTATAGCGTATGAGGCATGAGTAGGCAACTAAAGCAATAAATGTATGTATAATATGTATAAATAAAATCATCATGAACTAGAGATGTAACATGACATGTAAAATTGAATAGGTAGTAAAATTTTCTTTGTTTTAGATTATTTAAATGTAATTTTTTATATAGTTACAAAAGGGCAATGTAGAATTTGTGATTAACTTCTAGGATTATGATAATATGTATTTCCTATCAATATTAAAATTTAGATAATCATAATTGGGATAATCATGTTCAGATATATGTTTTTCGAAAAAAATTCGGACTTTTTAAAGTACAGACAACTTAAAATTCAAAAAATTCAAAATTCAGAAATTTAAACTTCATACAAATATTCAGAAAAAATTCAGATTTTAATTGTTCATGTAATTTAGATTTAAAAAGAAGAAGCTGACACCCTCCGTTAACTTCCGCTAAACAAATTATTGAAAGCCTGATTTTGTAATAAACTCTAAAATCCCTTCTAATTATTTTTTACATACATATTTTAACATATTTTAACAGAATTCGCGATTTTTCCCACTACATACATAAATTTAAATTCAATATTTTTGGTTTTCAGGATTTTGTAACATTCGGGATTTTTTCAACAAACATTAAATTGGAGATTTTTTTTTTTTTTCAGTATCAAGGGTTATAATAGATCCTTTAATAAAATGTTAAAAAAGTAAAAATTTTGAATTTTGATAGCCTAAT
The DNA here is from genome assembly GCA_947095535.1 of Poecilobothrus nobilitatus. Lineage (NCBI taxonomy): Eukaryota > Metazoa > Arthropoda > Insecta > Diptera > Dolichopodidae > Poecilobothrus > Poecilobothrus nobilitatus. Next base: position 161,704,836 of record OX352773.1, read on the forward strand.
TTTTTTCCAAATTTAAAATTTCTGAATTTTAAATTGTCTTATGTATTTGAATTTTGATTTTTCTGCATAAATTGAATTTTGAACCATCTGTCTGAATAGTAAAAATCGTAATTTTCTTATGAACCCTTGTAATATTCTTTTAAACTTTGCTTTAAGTAGTTTATTGATTTTAAAAATTGTTTCAGTAACATGAAGCTAATTAGCATAAAATTTCATTAAAAAATGTAAACAAACTTATTATATATTAGAATGTAAGGTTTTTCTTTGATTGGCAATTTTTCTAGAAAATTTAATTTTTGTTGAATATTACCAAATATGTACCTATAGTAAATCTTAAAAAATATTGTAGTAAATGGAGGCCTCGGTGGTGGCCTAGTGGATAAGAGCGTATAAAATACGCTGTAAACACCAAGAGAGTGTGGGATCGAATCCCATACACGTCGTATGAGTTACTCCCCCTTACGATATTTACAGCAACGCCTGAACAAGAAAGGTTGTGTAATTTCCTGTCCACAATGTGGTAGAGAAATGCATTAAAAAAAAAATATATATTGTAGTAAAAATGTAGTAAAAGATATGATGCCCATAACAGAAAAAAATTATACCTACCACTATTTTATGCAACTAAATAGTTAAGACTGTTGTAAATTTAAAGTTTTATGAATAGAATCAAAAGAAAATAAAAATCTAATTTTAGTTACCGATGCTTTTTAATTATAAAAAAAAATTTATTTTTAGTAAAAAAAAAAAACAAATTATTTGGTAAAAAAATACTGTATAGTATATAAATACGACATCATACAAAGAAAACCAAAAAAAAAAACGAATTAAACTGATGATTGATGTTTTTGACGAAAAAATAAGCAAATTTATTAGGTATAAAAGTTCACAAGTAACAAGGGCACATACCTAACTATAAATAAATTTTACGAGCGCAAAACAAAAATATAGGGAATTTTTTCAGTCTACATTTTCTTTTTTTTTTTTGTTAAAAAAAAAGACAAATGAATTTAATTTTCTATTTTATTTCGAATTGTGTAACCCATTTAATAGGTATAATTTAAGAAAATTTAAAATGAAAAAATTAGTATTTTTAAGCTTTTTGTTGGGAGGTTTTAATAACAAAAAAGTCATCTGTGACCGCTGTGGGTTAGAATGGTTAGAATTTTAAAATTCAAAGGCACAGTTACGATCAAAAAATACTTTTACTTATGTCACACCACTTTTCTATCGTATATACATATAGTTATGATCAAATTTATATAGGTACTCATTTTGTTTTGTCATTTAATTTCAAGTGTTATAATGTATATAAAATAATATTTTCGAATTTTAATTATTAATTTCGAATTAATGAAATAAAGTTAATATTAAATCATGTTGACGTTTCTTACTTTTGTACTCCCAATCTTTGACGGTTATGTTAAATTAACGTTCCATTTACCAACCACTCCCAACCAAATTATTCACAAGTCTCAACTACTCTTTTCGTGTAAAAGGAACCGAAACAACATAATCGGTACGTTACAGTAAACTCGTGATCATATTAATATGAATTAACCAAATCTTAGTTAACCCGTTTAGTTATAATATTACTTTGAATTAAATTTAATTATGTAGATTACGATTAAATGATATTCTGAGATTAGTAGCTGTAATTACCTATTGGCTAAATCTAGAATTGCATATATCCAATTTACATTTTAATTTATGTATGTATTTTTGGGAGGACCATAATATCAGGTATAACTAAAAATCCAGTAGCGTAAAACTCAGCAAATTTGCTGAAAATCTAGTAAACATAAAATGCGGAAAATTCAAAATCTTTGTATATGGATTTATTTGTGAGCGGTACGAAATGTCTTTTTTTTTTAATCTTGTTCTTTAAAATTTTCTTTTTTTAATTTTTTTTTCCCTAAATTTTGTTTTTTTTCTTTTTTTTATAGGTCACTACCAATGAGAGCAGGGCATTTTTGCGGAACGTTTTTATATAAAAAAAATAATTGGGAGAATTTTAGAGTTGGTTGGTTAAAGCAGAATTTCAATAATTTGTTTAGCTGGAATTTGAAGATGGTAGCCCCCACCCCCCACTATAGAAATTCTTTTATGTTCAAATATATGTACATAATGTGACAAAAATAATTACAAAGGATTTTAGAGTTGGTTACAAAATCCGAGTTTAAATAATTTGATAGCGGAAGTTTGGGTGCTATTAGACCCCTCTATTTCATATCCTTTGCTGTTGAAATATGTATGTAAAATGTAATAAATAAAACGCGAGCATGATAAATAGTTTTTACTGAATTTACAAGATTTTATGTTGGTGGATTTTTGTGTTTACTGGATTTTCTGTTGTTGTATTTTGGTTTACTGGGTTTTAAGTTAAGTTAAGGATAACAACACTCAACACTGTATTTTTATTAATTTCGTTGTAACATGTTGCAATAATAAGATATTATAAGTAATCCAATGATTACTAAACTTTTAGTTTAATTTAAATACAACAATTTTGTATTTATAAATTAATAATGTATTTTTGTCAAATCATAGAATAATTTAGTATACGTGTATGTGTATTTAGAAGATGTTTACTTTTATGTACAATGTACATATGTAGGTACTACAGATAAATAGGTAACAATTATTCAATTATATTATATTCATTTACAATTGTTATTTTAAGCCAAATCAAAATAATTATTGATTTCAAAAACTTACACAACTACTTATGCATTTATGTATATATGTACATAGATAACATTTAGAAGAAAAAAAATATATTTTGTTTCAATTTAAATAATTAATTATTATGTATTTCAATTGATATCTATAAATGTTACTTTTTTTTTTTATATTTAATAATTTTTATAAAAGGTATTAAAGTATGTTTTATTAGTAAGTATGTATCAATAGATTGCAAAAAAAAAAAAAAAATATTCATTTTACTACATATATTTTAATAAAAATCATAGAAATAACACAATCAAAATAACTTAAATATAGAAAACAAAAACTATGTACCTACATACTTATATACATATTAGGTATAGAAGTATAATACCTATTTATTTAAAATTATCGTTAACATTTTCATATTTTATTTTTGCTATGATCTGCGTGGGTATATCCGGTTCAAAGATAATTTTTTTTTTTTTTGTTTAAATTTTGTAAAATAGAATTTATATTAGGAGCTTTTCTTATTTTTTAACATACATACATACATGTACACACAGATAAAAAACTATAGTATGAATTATATAGAAAAAAAAAATTATATCAAAAAGTAGGCTAAGTCTATACAAATCTATAAAAGTTTAATTTTTAAAACAGTTTTTTTTTTTTTTTAATTAATTATTTAAAAATGAAAATAAAAAATTATTAGATTATTTGTTAATATGAAAGTATTCGTATTGTGTACATTTTTAATATTAGATAGAAAACTACCTATACCAATATTAAATTTATTATAATAGTATTTGTTTGTTTAACGTTCCATATAAATATAATATAATATGTATGATTGTGCTTTTGGTATAGGTATTTTTAATATACAGTCAAATCTATTCGAAAAGAACATTCAATAAATTGAAAATTCCGATAGGTATAATAGAATGGAATTTATTTTCCATATTTAAAGATTAAACATATTATCTAATTATCATAATTATTTCTTAGTCTGGTACCAATTAAAAATCAATTTTACAATGATTTCTGAAATTACAGATTAAAACCATTGTTTAGCAACTACAAAAAAAAAAAAAAAATCTGTTGTTTTATAAAATACCCCAAGCATTTATTTATTTTTTTTAAGGTTTGGGAGCAACTGAATGAATTTTAAAAAACAAAAATTAACTTGTTTTACATTTGGTATAGGTTAGGTTAGTGTTACCCGCACACCCTAGTTAACAATTTAACATATTTTTTTTTTTTTTTTGTATAGGACTTGTATTTTGATTGTGTTCACTCAAGCAGACTTTCTACTGTATTTTGTTTTTTAAATAGGTATGTAATTTAAAATGTAAGTTTTCATTTTTTTTTTTTTTAAAAAGTCAAATACATATTCATATACATAAGGGTTTTTATATATAAGTAGATAGGTATATTATTTATTATTATAATGTATAATTATACAAATTTAATAAAAATTTTGAAGTAACTGAAAAATATTTTTTTTATTTAAAAAAATCTAATTGAAATATTCTTGAATGATCTTTGTAGGTACCTACCTACCTACTTTTTTTTTTTGTTTTTTATTTAACTAAGAATTTTATAGAAAAAATAGGTACCTATTTTTTTACATACATAAAAAAACTGAATGTCTAAAAAAAAAAAAATTAGAAAAAACTTTAAGATACATGCTATTTTTTGTCATTATTGTTGGCTAAATTGCATTGTTTTTGTGATTATTTAAGCCAATTTAAGGAAAATAAAATTAAAAAAAATTTTTAACCTTTTTTTTTTTTTTTTTGCCTTAGCAAATATAGTAAAGTAAAATTCTTACATTATGTATTTGCTTTACCTATAGATATGTTATTAGAACATCAGTACATATGCATAAATAAGTTATAAAATTGTTTTTTAATATGCAACATTTTACTTAGAACTAAAAGTTATGATTAATGAAATCATAAAATACCAAGAATTCAAAAAAAAAAAAAGAGGTCATTTTATATATTTGTACATATGTATATATTTACATAAAGTATATAAATAATTATAATGTATAAATTCCTCTATATGTTTTCTATTGTAAAAGTGAACAAAAAAAAAAAAAAAAGAATGCTGTCATTTACCGATTTATTGTTAGAAATTGCGCATGTTCTTTTAATAAAAATCGATCCTTACAAATCTTTCTTTATATTTATTACATATTTTTTTTATTTATATACATAGGTATCTGAAAATTTTTTTTATTTATATATGTATAAAATAAAATCTTAAATTAAATTTTTGTAATTATAATTAAAGTAAATTAATTATTATTAATTTAGTATTAAAAAAAAATAACACAAAAAAAAAAAACTATGCATGATGTTGAACGACCGCAATTTGTATAGGAGAGAGAAAAAGACTGACTTATATTGAAATTATAACAGTGAGCCTAAATCTCGCTCCCACATATTTTGCAGAACGTAATTTTTTTTTCTTTTGATGATTTCTGTATTTTTTTTTTTTTGTTTTTCTTTCTTTCTTTTGCAGAATGTTCCATATTGTTTTCTGCTGTTGTTAATATTGCTGAACAGGTATTAAAGCATACCTATGTATATAAAATATAGTTACATACCAATATTCATATAGATATATATACACACTTATCTCCTAACACACTTTACTACTTTTTTTTTATTTTTTTTTTTCTTATTTTTTTATTTAGCTTTCAAATAAAAAATATTTCGAATTTTCAAGATGGCGATACAAGAATTACGTTTTCTTAATTTTTTTTTTTTTTTAAATCTTTTTTATGTACATAATTTTTACCTAGGTAAGTAGTTATTATATAGGTATATTAGAAAAAATAAAAAAATTTTTTTTTTGAAATTGGAAATTAACCGATTATAAAATTTTCTTTTTTTTTTTTTTTTTTTGTAAAACACAAATACAAACTTGGTTTTTTTCTTTATTTTATTTTTACTTCATTTTCAAAATGGAAAGCTGAACTCCAACTGAAATACACGAATACTTACGCAATTTTCAAAAAAAAAATTTTTATTTTTTTTTTATTTTTCGTTCATTTCGCGTTTTATCATGCGGAAGTGGGAAATTGGGTCGCGGACGAAAACAAGTTTCACAATTAAATTTGATATAATATTAATTCAAACATTTTTTTTTTTCATTTTATACTTTTATATTTTTTTCAAATTTTAATTAAATACATGTATTTTGAAATTTCAAAACAAAAAAGAAAAAAAATATTAGACAATTTAAAATAAAATGTTAAATATTCGTAAAAAAAAAAAAAAAGTAGGCTAAATTATTTTTTGACTGTAGAAAAATTATGTTGTGTAGTATTACTATTGTAGTTGCGTAACACTTTTTTTTTATTTCGCATTGTACATATATTTTGAAATAATTGTGTTCGTAATATTTTACCACCTTTATATAAAAGAAAAAATTAAAATAATTTTAAATTATTTTAAATATTTTTAAATCACTGTTTTTTTTTTTTTTTTTTTCTTTTAAAAAATTCATTTACTTATTTTATTTTTAATAATTCAAGTTCCAGATATTTTTATTTGATTTAAATTAGACACACCAATGTTTTATTTTACTTTACTTTCAAAATTAATTTAAATAAATAAAAAAAAAAAAAAAAACTATTAACTTTACAACACAGCAGAAAAAAAAAATAACCAATCTTTTAGAGTTTAGATTAAAATATTTTACACCGTTTTATAAATTTTTAACATCCGAACTCACCAAATAATTGAAAGCGAATGAACCCCAGCGAAACAAAATTAAATAATCGAATCGTTATTCGTTTTTATTTGACGGATACAAATTCTACATCGCGTGTAAAAAAATTCTGATATATAGAAAAAAAAAAAAAAAAAAAAAGCTTTTTTGTATCTTTTTGTTAGTATTCTATATGGCATATAAGCAAACGCAAAAGCATATTATGTATATACAAATTATATACATATACATCCTTAGATATATAATTTAACGGATTGTATTGTATTTGTATATAAATATATGAGTTTATATTTTTATATATATCAAATATTATATATAAATATATATATATATATATGAGTGAAGTAGTTTTGTTTTTTTTTTACATTTACTAAATGATTAAAACTATTATGAAGAGGGGGGAAATGTAAAATTTATTACAATACAAAAAAAAATTAAATAAAAAATAAAAAAATTAAATGTGGGACAAAGAAAAAGCTTCCTGTTATATACATTTTAAAAATTAGAATACATACCTTTCTTTAGAAATAGAAAAGCTTTAAAATTATATGAAAAATCTGATGTTAAGATTTTGTTTTAACTTTTGCTAAAGATAGGAAAGCTTTTTTTGGTTGATTTTTAGGGCAACGGAAAAGCTTTTTTTTTTATATTTTTATTGTAGAATAACATAACAGAGTTTGAATTAACTTTAAATTTATAAAGCTTTTTGTTTTTTCTAATGGATTTATGCATGGATTTATATATAAAAAGTACATTTTTCAAAATTTTATATATGTACTTACTTATATATATGGATATTATATAATATATGTATATAATATAAAGAAAGAATGTTGCAGTATTTTTTATATTTGTAAAAATTCTACTACATAAGATTTAAAATTTTTTTTTTTTTTTTTTGTAATATTATGAGTCATTTTGAATTTTATCGTAATTTTTAGAAAGTTTTTAAAATTATAAATAATTAATTTTCAAAACTTCTTTAAATTTTTATTTTAGAAGTTTAGTTTAAAATTAATATTACAAAAGGAAAATAGATATATATATACATATATAGGTATATACACACATATGTGAGTATATAACGTTAATTAAAATTGAGAAAAGAAATAGTGTTAAAAAATTATATACATTTATTATTCATATTATGTATAAAAGTATGTATCATCATTTTATATATATATTTTTTTTTTTTATATGATTAAAAAATATTTTACTACACTAATTTTTTTAAATTATTTTTACTACAATTAAAAATATGCCAGCTGCAACACTAATCTTCAACAAAAGCTGTTTTGAAGTATGTATATACATACATATAAACAAACGTTTTATATGAAGAAAAAATCTAGATATATCATATAATATATATATATGGATGTATATCATTATCTAATATATGTATAGATATGTAAATGCGAATGTTTGATGTACATACAAATAAAATTAAAATTTTAGCTTTTTTTTAACAGATCTTAGAAATTTTTTGTTGTTTGAAAATTGTTACCTATATAATGTTGATTTAAAATTTTTTTTTTTTGTTTTCTGCTTTTAAATTTTTGTTTGCTTTTTATAATTACACACATGCAAACACAAAATGTCGAAAATACTTCTATTTTAACGTTTAAATCTAATAATTTTGTAATTCAAAATTATTCATACATATGCATATATGTGTATATACATACCTATGTACATAAGTATTTAAGCAGTAAGAGTGTGTGTACATACATAGGTAGGATAGAAAATTTCAAAGTGAAGTATTTTGAAGTAAAAAAACAAAAAAAAAAACAAGGTGATTTGTGAATTGTGATACAATTTGTAATGCACATACATACATATATACATATGTAAACATTTTTTTTGCAATTTTTAATTTCAAATTAACATATTTTTTTTTTAAGCTAAAAAATGTATGTACCTTTGTATGTACATATGTAGGTATTTTAGGTAGAGGATGTAATACGAAAAATTATGACATAATTTTATATTTCTGGTTATAATTGGTTACAATTAATTGATTAAAAATCTATGTACATACATATGTATGTATGTATGTGAGCCGTAAGATTCTGGGCTTATGGCATTTTGAAATACATACGCACATATGTAAGTACATCAGTAAAGTTAAAAAAAAATATATAACGGTTAATAACATGTATAATTTTAGATAAATATTTAAGGTTTAAAAATAAATACATAATACAAAAAATCAATGTCCTAAATATACTATCTATCCTACATACAAACATACATACATACTATGTGTATGTATATAGTACATCCATGCATAAGTGTGTAAAATATTTATTAAGAACCTAAACTAAATTTTTCTAAAATTCATTACCAATTTTTATTTTTAACAAAAAAATTACCATGTATACATACATACATAAGTATGAACAAACAGATTTTTCTTTCTATAATCTATAGGAATACTTATAAGAATATGTAATTATTATAAGCGCACTTGTTTTTCCTTTTAATTTTTTTTTTAATAGTTTTCTTGATTATACAGTCATACATACATACATATGTATATACATATATAGCTGTTGGCTGATTTTAAATTGCTAGATTTTTTTATTTTACATGCATATGTACCTACTTAAGTAAAATCAAATATTAAAAAAAAAAACCGTATAGGCATGAAAATGTGTGCCTTATATATTTAAAAAAAAATGCCAATGCCATAATTATTTATATGGCATTATGAATGTAGCTAGCTACACATCTATATATTATTTTAATATATAGAATTAACACATTTATACTTGGTTAGTCAATGCAATATACATATATACATATAATATATACACAAGTTTCATGAATGCATTATACTTAGAAATGTATGCATACGTATATGCATAGATAGATAAAATTAATATAGCATTCCCCTTTAACTTTAAGTAGGTATATAGGGTAAGAAGAAAAACACAAAACAAAAAAATACGGTTTGTAAATTGTAAGAAAGAAAAATTTCTAAAGACGAAAAAAAAAAAAAAGAAAATTAAATAAAAAATTTTGAAAAAAATCACTGAAATATATATGAATGTAAATTTATGACTTACATATGTAGTAAGTACTGCACAGTACAGTGCACACCATATTATTACAGAGTTTTACAGAATTGTTTCTATATAATAAAATACATATATGTATTATTTATCTATTAACTAACTTATATGTCATCATGTCATTTTTTAACATTCGGATACATTTTTATAAAGTTTCTATATATGGATGTGTGTATGCTTAAAACTGATCTGTAACCCCATTTGATTTTTTTTTTGCCATGCAATTTCCCCTTACTGTAGTGTTTGTTTACACACTTCCCTGTAATATATACTATATAACAGATAGTGTGATTTTTTTTCTTTTATTTTATACAAACATGTGTTCGGTTAATTTCCAATAAAAAAGTAAAAACAAAATAAATTTATGTAGTTGGTGGTGTATGTATGTTTGTGAATTGTATTGTATAGGAAACTGAGTGACTGACTTAACGAACATCTATTGTTCGTTCGTTCGTTCGTTCCAATCATAAAAAAATTTGTTTGATGGTGACTGAAAATTTTTTTGTATTTTTTACACAAGTTTTGGATACATTGGAATTTATAATGATATAAACTGCATTATGGAATGTAAATGGAAAAAATTATATTGTCGCTTTGTAGTTTGTGATTTTGATATGTCGTTCGGTAGTTTTGTTATATACTTATAATAAATAATTTTTGGAATTTATTTATTTTGGGTACCTTACCTATGTATGTATATATGTATGTATATAAAAAGTAAAATTATTTTATTTGAAAAAGAAATTATTAAAATATGTTAGGACATTGAATGGAAAGTGGAATGTAATTATATGAAACTATGTAAGTAGGTATTATAACCAAAATTATAACATTGTAAATGATGTAAGCTTAGTGTTAAACAAATATTACCAATTAATTCTTCATTAAAAATGTTTCATTGGTAAACCTTAATAGGTACGTACCTACGTTCTAACATGTAAAAACCTTAGTAAAAACATAAGTTAACAGAACATTCTTACGTCATAACAACTTTCATAACTTCCAAAAATCAACAATAAATTCTGTATAAGAATTTTTTAAAATATATACTGGATGGAAATGTAAATAAGTATATGAATGTTTGTATGTATGTATGTACATATTTATTTAATTTAATTTTAAAAATGAAAATCGAAAATTAATTTTAAAAATGCATAGGTAATACGAATATTACAATGAAATTAACCGTCAGTGTCGGTTTATATATACATACATATATACATATGTACCTACATATATACATATATGAATCTACATCCATATTTATTTTCGTTTAGCTTGTCACACATTTTAAAAACTTTCTTTACTCGCAATTATAATAGCCTAATAGGTTATAAATATTACCTGATATGTATACATACATACATACATGTAAATAATCTTTATAAACATACTAACTATAATAGGCAGGCACAATTTGTTTATTCAATTTTAATTAGAAAATAGAAACTGACATTTTATTTTTTTTTTTAATCTCTAAATACTACGTGACTATTTACATATATGTACATACATATATATACATACATACCTACTTCATATGAAAAATAAAATTAAATTTTTAAATTACATTATGTATTTAATTAATTACAGTATCTACTTATCTATGTACCTACATACATATGTACATATACATATTAATATACATACCTATCACATTTTTACTTTTACTTTTTAAATTAAAGTTTAAAAAAATACCTATTGTATATGCATCTACATATGGATATAAGTACAATATGTATGCATGCATGTTGTAAATTGTAACATAATTGTTGTTTGTTTGCTTGGATGTAACATATGCATTACTCGATTAACTGCATCTTACAAATTACAATTTATAAAGCAACGAAAGGGGGAACCCTTTAAATTTCCTTTCGAATGTGGACCTAACGGACTACACATATTGTAATTGTTTTGACCTTCAATTAAAGTTTGAAACTGTTTATCTTTAGGTTAGAAGATAGTACCTAGACCTACCTTTATATATGTATGTATGTTGTATATTGGCTATGTGACTTGTTTGTTACTATTAAAGATAGTAGTTTCTAGTTGATAAAACACAAATAACTTTTAGCCTTTATAGGTACCTATAATTACTTACATATCTACTTACATATGTAGATACGCATGCATACATACATACATATATATGGATTTGATATTTAAAAAAAAAAAATTCATATAAATATGTATCTATACCTAAATATAAATATGTATATATATTACACTAATGTAAATACATATTTACATACATATATCATAATTTTCGGAAATTTTAGTACTTAATACCTATGTTTTGAAAATAAATTTCTATAGAAAAAATAAATAAGAAAGTAACATTATTATATTTCTAGAATATTCGTTAATAAATAAAATGCGCGCGCTTTTGCAAAATGATCTCATTTCATATTTGAAAAAAAATAAACAACTAATAATAAATAAACAGAAAGATATGCATACATATGTATGTACATATGTACATAATAATAAAAGCCAAAAGGTACCTAACTTAACTCAGTAACTCACATTTGACAATTAATATTCACAACTTTACAAGTCACATCACATACATATGTATATGTATGTACATAAATATTATATAAATTAATATATGTAGGCTCTAATATATACATTAAGTATGTACATATGTATGTATATAAATGTAAGCACTAAGCATATAAAGAGTTTTTTTTATCTATATTTCTTTTTTTTTTTTTTTTTTAATTCTTGAAACCACATTTTTGCGCATTTTACCTGCATGTTTTTTTTTTTTAATATTTTTCTTCTCTATAGAATTTCTAAAACCTACGAAACCAAGGAAGAAAAGTAAAAAAAACACCGAACAAAACAAAATTCAAAAAGAAAAAAAAAAATTAAAGTCGAGTCCATTAATAAAAAAAAGGGTAAAAAAATGCGCGAAATAAACAATTTTTTTCTTTTAAAAATCAGGCTTTCATGATTTAATTTTGAATGGGACGCCAATTTAAAAAACCAGGTTTGTAATCAACAACAACTGTACAAGCTACAGTTGTATACTTGTATATCTATATATACAATATGTACATATATGTATATATACATAGTATATCATCCAAAAGTTTGAAATATGTACATATATACAAACATATGTACATACATATATTTAAGTAGATAGGTATAGAATATTTATTTATGTTGTAGGTATATTTTTTTTTTTATATTTTTTATTAAGAAAACGATGACATCATCAAAAACAACATTAAAAAATATATTAAACAACAATCTACTGACTGACTGACTATAATATTGTAGTGTAGTTAATTTTTTTTTTTTTTTTTTTTATTAATGCTTTGATATTATTGCGCAATTTTTATCGCGTATTAGAGTTAATAAATTTATTTGAACATTTTATTTTCTATAAGAATTATAAGAAGTAGGTACAAACATACATACACACATACATATTGTTGTTTCTATGGAATTCTAATTTGGAATTTAACTATGAATAAAAAGGAAAAATTCTAATTACGATTTGAAGTTTATACATGTACATACATACATATGTTTAAATAAAAAAGAAAATTATGAATATAGGTATATATATGTTGATATTTACACTACGTACTTATTTAGAAACTAAATGAATGTATGAATATTCGGTTCGGACTAGACTTTCAATAGAATAAATAAATAAGTACATATGTATGTACATATGTATTAATATACCTATATGTATATATTTTTGTTTTTTGAATTAGTTAATTCAAATTGGTTAACAAATTAACATACATATGTATGTAACATATGTACATACCATAATGTATGTCGTTTGATTATAGATAGATACTTCAGTTTAATTTGACTACAAAATGTACCCCAAAGAAAATATTTAAATATAAAGAGTAAAACTATTCTTAATAAATAGGTACGGCTAGATACCTAAATATGTATGTATATACATATAATGTAGCTATATACTTATGTACATTAAATGATATTTAACCTGATTTAACTATTTTTGCTTGTTGAATATTAATTATTTTTGTTTTTTTTATGAAATTTTTTTGATTGCGACTTGTGAATAATTAAAAACCCGAAGTATACTATATAATTATATGTAAGTACACACATACATATGTCATTAATAATTATACATACATGTATGTACTATGTGCTTAATTTAATTCATTTGAAATATTTAATCGAAATTCTTCTGTTATCAACATATATACATAGGTACTTAAATATTAAAATACATAAATATAGTAAATTTGGTACCTATAAAAAAAAAAAGTCATCTTAAAAACTTCCTTTTGTTTATTAAAGGTTTGTGTCTCGGGAAACTAAATTTTTAAATCTCACTTTCTTTGTAGATAATTAATTCTTAATTAATTTAATAGTTAAATGTATGTATGTATGCAATGCACCTCCATATGTAATAAAAAATAAATTTCAAATTTCGAAGATGTTACTTTAATATTTTCGACAAAAAATAAATTTAACACAATATGGGACCTCATTCTTTTTAAATGCATTAACATACTTTACAATTTACAAACTAATAATTATTATTCAATTAATTATTTATAATTATTAATAAAAATTTGCATATGCATGTATGTATGTATAAAAATATAAAATTTATTTACAACTTAAAATAATTAAATTAATTATTTTCAAGGTAAAAGGTAAATTGTAGTAGAAAAACAAAAAAAGTATTCGCTTATGAAAAACTATGCATTATATTATACCTATTACATATTTACATACATACGTATATTAAATTGCAATTGTAGATAAATATCTAATACATTGCATTTTTATTAAATTAGAATGAAAAATCAACTTTTTATTTAAATAGGTACCTATATGTACCTATAGAAGTATTCTAAATTATCATTAATTATATACATATGTACATATGTATGTACCTATTATAAGTGTTAATTATTTTTTATAAATAGTTACATAGAACGTAATATATAACATATGACATATCTACTATTTTTTTTTTCTAATTTTCAATTAAAATTATTTATAATTTTTGGTATACATACCTATATACTTATGTATATAATAATATTATATAAAATTAAATAGGAATATAAAATAAAAAATATTTTCATGTAGATACCTACTTACACTAGCTTAATTTTTCTAAAGTTGCATTTAAGTATTTTTTTTTTTTTTTTCATTTTAAATTAAATTTACTTTAGCAAAATTAAAAATTTTTAAATTTTTTTTTTTGTTTTATTTATGTGATCATTTTTCTAAATATAACAATCAATAGACGTACATATATGTATGTTTATGTATGTATATTATGTAGTGATTTATTATTAACTAAGTTAAGTATGTATATAACTTGAAAAGTAACTAGCATAATAAAAATTTTATAATTAGGTAAGAGGGGAGGCGGCGGGGGTTAAAATTAATTTAAAGTTACGTAAGAAAAATAAAATAAATTAAATGATCTTGAGATTGGTTTTTTTTTTTTGTTGTAATGAATTTTATAATAAATACATATGTATGTATGGATGTAGTTATTTCTAAACTTAAAAAAAAAAAAAAATAATTTAAAAAATATACCTACTTATGTGTAAGTTATTTTCCCTATAATTTTAAATAAAAATTTCAATAATTAATTAATTTATAATTATTATTTTCTTGAAATTACATACATACATACATATGTATGTAAGTTTTAGTTTTGTAAATTTTTTAAATAAAAATGAAAAAAAAACAAATTTTCACTATAATTAAGTTAATAAAATATTAATTTTCAATGGAATTATTTATTTTTTGTTCAGATTTCTTAGATTTTTTGCTTTTAATTAGAATTTTAAGTACCTAATTATTTAATTAATTAATTATAGATACCTAACTTAACTTTAATATTTTTTTATTATTAGTTAATTAGTTGAAAATTATTTTTTTTTTGCAATTTGAAAGTTCATTTGATATTAAACTTAAATTCATTTTGAAAGGATTGCATTTATACTTGCTGATCTAGGTATGTATGTATGTATGTATGTATATGTACATTTTGTCGAATAATTAATTTGGTCTTATCTTTTCAGAAATATTTAAAAACAAAATTAACAAAATAATTGTTGTATCTAATTAGAATTTTTTTAAATCTATAAATTACTAAATTTGGCATACATACATACATATGTGTATATATATTTCATATATCATTTAATAATTAAATATTTAAAATTAATAGTAAATTTAGTATATATTTTTTCAACTTTTTCAATGTTAACTTTTGAACGAAATTGTCTTTTTTTCTTTTTGTTTCTTTATTTATTTTTTTTTTTTTTAAATATAATATAATTTATAAAATAAAATGTTATTTATAATTGTAATTAAAATAAAATAATTAAAACCTAAAAGCAAAATTTGTATGGTCATATAATTAAACATTAATTAAATTAAAAATAAATTTACGGATAGGTACTCATTTTTTAAGACAAAAAAAAAAAAAAATCAAAAAAAAAGGAAAATAAAATTAATTAAAATATAAACAAATTAAAAATTTGTTCTTTAAATTTTGAAATAAATTAAATATATAGGGTAAATATAAATTAAATATATAGGGTAAAAAATAAAATAATTAGGTCACCTATATTAGACTATTAGTAAACCTAATACATAATCTATAGAGACTAGACTCTAGAGTAAAAAATATAAACTAAATTATTAATAAAATTAATAAAATATTTAAAATATTGTAAATAAATAGTATGTCAGTAAATATTTTGTACATAGGTATATCGAAATATAAATATAAAATAAAATTAATATTAAATTATTGCAATATAAATGTATGAAGTATGTATTCACTATATTATAATTAATTTTCTTCTAATAATTTTATTTAATTATTCTGTAATAAATTTAATAAATAGTTTTAAATATACATATTTATATGTACATATATGCATGTATGTAATATGTATGTAAGTACTAAATATTATTATTATATAAGAAATTATTAATATTAAATTTTATTTTTTGATTAGATGAAATTAAAAAAAAAAAAAAAAATCTAGTCATCAAATATGTATGTACATATATATGTAAGTAAAATATATAATAAGCAAATAATAAATAATAAAAAAAAAAAAAAGAATTAAACGATAGATAGTAATAAGTTAATATGTACATATGTATGTATGTATTAATTGTGTTAAATAAAAAGATTCTTCATTTTTATTATAGTTAATCTTAAATTTTTTTTTATTGAAAATGTATAGTTTTAAATATATGTATATATATATATATGTAGGTATTTTATATTTATTAAAATTACTATTTATGTAATATAACTATGTACTTATATTCATTAAAATTTGTAACTATAAATAAGTCTTTTTTTTTTTTTTCCTTATTAATATATGCATGTACAGATGGTAATTTATTTTAAAAATAATTTAATAGAAATGTTCAAAAATTATAAATCCTGTACTTATATATATGTACGATGGTATAAATTTATTTAATATGTATTATCATTTTTTTAATAAAATTTATTTGTAGGTACGTATCATATAATATGTCAATTATTAATATTATGTATTAATTTTTAAATTTTTATAATCTTCTATAAAATTTTATTTTATTTTATTTATTTCTTTAAAAAAAAAAGAAAGAAAAAGCACTAAATTACAACCTGATGACATAATTGTCATTTATTTTAAAATGTTTATTTTTTTTTTTTTTATACTTATATTATTATTGAATATATGTATGTATGTATGTACATAAATGTATGACTCAGAAGTGTATAATTAAAGACCTTGTTTTGATATTTATTTTTTTTCAAGTTCTTTTATTGGTTTTTTTTTTTTTTGATGAAAAATACTAGGAAATAAATTTTAATAG
The DNA here is from genome assembly GCA_947095535.1 of Poecilobothrus nobilitatus. Lineage (NCBI taxonomy): Eukaryota > Metazoa > Arthropoda > Insecta > Diptera > Dolichopodidae > Poecilobothrus > Poecilobothrus nobilitatus. Next base: position 161,722,196 of record OX352773.1, read on the forward strand.
ATATAAATAAATATATGTATACCTATATAAATGTATATAATAAAATGTTATACCTATGTATATAAAAATAATATTAAATAATTTCACAAATTTTAAATGAATGATGTAATCAATGGGATTTTTTTTTTTTGTTCTTCTGTATTATTTTCTTAATTTAGTTGTTTTTTTTTTTTTATTTAATTTATTTTATTTTATTTTATTTAATAAAACGCATTTGTGATTGTTGTTTTGAAAAGAAAACATTGAAAAAAAAAAACAAAAAACAAAAAACATGATAGGTTAGTTTATACTTATTTTGGTAATTTTTGCGTTGTAAAATACATAATATTGTGTTTTTTTATTTTTTTATGCTTATCTATTAAATAATATATACTTATAAGTATGTATCTGCTATGTATGAATTTTTTTATTATTTAATTATTTTAAATAAAATTTTTAATTCTTATTTAATTAGGTACTACTTATTGTTTTTCAAATATATCACCACAATTATTTTTCTAATCTTATGATTTTGAAATTTGAACTTAGTTTTTCTTAGCGATTTTCTGTTGATAACGATTTTCATTCTTTTTGAACAATTTATTTACTTTAAAAGTATGTAATGTATATACATAAATGTATATATATATTAATATTATTATTTTTAATAATTTTTAATAATTATATAATATGTAAAATATATTTAACTGATTTTAAATTTTTGAAGTGAATATACCGAATACATAAATATGTATGTAAATTAATTAAATTATTTTTATTTTCCGAATAGTTATTACCAAATGACGAAAGTCACAAAAATTTACAACGTTTTTTTATTTAAAACAATTCATCTAATAAAATTTATATTTTTCCAAATTTAATTGTTATAAAATCACAAAATTTAAAAATAAAAATTTAATAATATAATAAGTATGTATAACTAATAGGTATACATATTTACAATATGTAGGTATATGAATATTGTATTTAATATTTATATATATTTTGTATTTTATTTATTTTTTATATTTTAAAATTTTTTTTATATTTTTACTAATTTAATTTTGTATATACATATACATATATATATATGTATGTAGCTATATATATATATTTTTTTTTTTTTAAATTTTTAATATTTTTCTTTACCAATCCAAATTTCCAATCCATTTAAATTTATTTAATGAGCTTGAAATTAAAATTTCAAATTAGTAATCCACAGATGTTTTATGAATGTAAAATATAATGAACAGTTATTATTTGAATGTTCCTTGGTTTTTTGTTTTTTTTTGTTTTACATATTCCATTCATTTGATATATATATATATATATATGTATATATATACATATATTGTGTTGTAAAATTGTAATTTTTCATTTTTGGCATTAAATATTATGTAAGTAGGTAGGTATGGTATATAGTTATATAATTAAAAATTTGTTCCACAAATATGTAAATAAGTTCCACATTCATTATTTTATCGTTAATAAAAATTCAATATATAAAGTAGGTTATAATTTATTTTAATTTTTAATATTTTTTTTTTTATCAAAAATATTTTTTTCTATTTAAGTATTTTAATATTATATAATATATACATATGTAGGTACATATATATCTATATGTACATATATACAATTTTGTTTAATTTTTTTGTTTTTATTTTTTCTCAATTAAATTTTCATTTTATTTAAAAAAAAAAAAAAAAAATAAATAAATATTAAATTTATAAATAAAATTAATTTTATATAATTTTCATTTTATATTTAAAAAAAAAAAAAAAAAAATATACATATGTATATATAACGAAATGGTATAAGCGATTTTCACGACTATCATATTTGGTATTATATTTTATGTACATACATTATGAAATTGTCAAACTTTTTATTTATGATTCACAATCACTTTTTTAATTTTTATTTAATATTTCGTCTTTTAATATTATAAAATTTTTATATGTATGTATATATAATTTATTAATATTCTTTTTGATTATAATTTAAATAATATGTTTAATTGTTTTTCAAATTTAATATGTGTTATGTTTTTTCTTTTTAAATTAAAATTAATTTTTTTTTTTTTTGTTTTTTTTATTTTTTTATTTAATTATTTTAATTCTTAAGTTTATGTCATATCGCTACAATCACCAAAAAGATACTGTGGTAAATGTGAGTTTTAGTCATGATTTTATTTTAAGTCATAAAAAAGTTTTTTTGAAATTTTTTTAGTTTTTTTTTTTTTTTTTTTTGTTCTTTTGCTTGCTTTTTGTTTTTTTTTTTTTTGTTTTATTTCATTTTGAGTACAGTATGGTCAAAACTTTATTCTGTCATATTTTTCTTATAGAAATTTATTTTGTTTTTGTTTTTTTTTTTTTTTTTGTTCTGTTGTGTGAAGAAAAAATATAAAAATGAAAAAATAAAAAAATATACATATAATAATGAAAAAAAAATACCATTTTAAGTATTAATGGGTTACTATATACTATATGAAATTGAATTTATTCGTTGTATATATATATAATAGGTACCTATGTATATTATATAAAAAAAAAATCTATTTATATACACTTACATTATATTATGTACATAGTAATATATATTATGCATTATGCATATATACATTTATTAAAAAAATGTACGGTATATGTGAATATAACGTGCAGCACTGTTATTTCTGTACTGTAGTTAATTTTATTTTTTATTGTTTTTGTTTTAATAAAATACAATGATAAGGAACGCGTTTTTTTTCCTTCCTTTTCCAATGAATACAATAAACATTTGAATGTATTGGAGGAAAATAAAAAAAAAATAAAAAAAAGGTTTCAAAATATCATTACAAGTTAATAATACCGTTTTACCGTTAAATTTTTCACTCTTTTTTTTTTTTTATTTTGATTTGACTGAAACTTTAATTTTACAGATTTTGAATTTACATATTACTATTTGGATTAAGGATAATTTTTATTCGAGAAATTATGGAGTTGTGATTTTAGGCAATTTTTCAATTTTAAATGAATGCCCTAAAAATATGCATTTATTATGGGTTTATTATATGAAATAAACCATAGTGTTTGGTATTTTAGTCTTATCTGGTCTTATTTTAATTAATTACAAATTTTTTTTTTTTTTAATATAGAAATAATAAATATGTTTGTACATTTAATTAATTCAAAATTCTTTGGTATAAATTACATACATATGTAAGTACATATATGTATATGTGTGTATAAAAGGATAAGTTGTATTCAAACGTTTTAAATTTAGATGCAAATGAGGTAAAGATACAGTTGCTTAAATCTAAATCTAAACTAAAACCTGGTAAAATTTTGTTTTGACAGTACATATTGACTATTTTTTGAACTGTTCAATTCGTTAAAAAGTTTTGTTTTTGTTAGATAAATTGTTATTAAATTGATTTTTTTTTATAATTCTACCGTTATAAGGAAATTTTAACAATTTTATTTTGTTTTATTTTATGTTATCCTATAAATGATTCGAATAATATATTTTTCTTTTATAGGTAATATGTTTCAAATACATGAATTTGGAAAGGAGTAAAGAATTTTTTTTGTAACAATACACAATATAAGTACTATATATGTACCTACTACAAATATATAAAGAAATGTATTATATATATGTATATAATATGCATATAAACATATACATACATAGAAATAAATATTTTATGTTGTTTGTATCTTGCGTACTAGTTTTATAAATGAAATGAAAAAAGAAAAGAAATTTTTATGTTTTTTTTATTTAAAATTCGAAAGAGGGTCATGTCATTATGACGTGATATAACAACATTCAGCAAACTATTAACAATAATAACAACACAATACAACACAAAAATATAACAGAATCAAAGTGAAAAAGAAAAACAAAGAAAATGAGATGAGAAGTAAAAGAAGTAGAAATAAAAATACAATAGAATTTTTCAGTTCTATGGAAATTTTACATTAAAATTTTTTTTTTTTTTTCATTTTTTTATATTTATTTTTATTTCAGGGATGAGTAAATTTGAAATGCAGGATATCTAATGATTATTAAATGAGTAATTATTACATATTAAAAATGTTTCTCTGTTTTTTACTTTTTAATCTTTCTTACCTACATATGTATAATAAAAAAAAAAAAAAAATACCTTTATTTTTTTTCAGCGTAACAAATTTTAATATTTTCGGATATCTAATGAAAAATATAATTTTAAGAAATTTTGTTCAGAAACTAATTGAGAGTGATTAATTAATTAATAAAGCCACATACCTACATATGTACATAAATTTGTTTGAAAAAGTAAATCATTCTTAAAGCTGCATAAATCTTGCAAAAAAAAAAAATTTTGACAGTTGTTAGTCAGTTAAGAATGTATACCTATCAGTCAACAGTTAGCGAAAATCTATTTAAAGGATTGTTTTTAAATTTTAAGTAATTTTATATAATATATAAGTACTTACATTTAAATCCATATTAAAAATAATTAACAAACATTTTGTTATCACTTTTATCATGCAACAAAGAAAATGAAATGAACATAATATAATAGATGAACATGAAAAATAATGATGAACAATGAAAATATGATGAACATAAAAAACAAAAAAAAATGAAATAAAAAGGAAAATGAAAAGAATAAAAGCAAATAGAAACACAATAGAATTTCAACAATTAAAACAAAGTGTTTTAGAAGGATATTTAGAAGTTCACTTAACCTAAATGTGTCCAAAACTATATTATCGTTCTACAGAAGCAAAAGAATTTCATTAAAATAAGCAAAAATGAAACAAACTATAGTGAAATTATAAACTCAACATCATATTATTGTTATTAATAATGGGACATTTGGAATAAATGGAAAAAAAAATAAAAATATTTATAAAAGTATTTTTTAATATACATACATATATATATGTACACATGGTAGAAAACACTACAAAGGATAAAAAAAAAAAAAAAAAATAATACTGAATATAAAAGGTAAATCAATGTGAACGTTTCCATTATGTATTAACAAACAAAAAGTTGATAGAATCAGGTATCAGGTTAATAATAATATTATAAAATATTTATTAAAATTACAATTTTTAAATTAAAATTTATTTTTAGATATACACACCCCTGTTATAAATTTTACTTATTTAAAGTCCATACATACATATGAATATATGTGCTTTTGTGTTAAGAAAGAAAATTAAAAAAGAAAAGTAGAAAAGTAGAATACATATATATATATATATATATATATATATATATATATATTTAAAAGCTTTGTACCTATATAATATTATCCTTATAACCTGAAAACCTCAAACTTTTGTTTTTTTTTTTTTTTTTGTTTAATTTCAATGTGTTTTAATTTCTATAAATTGCGCATGAGTTTGAAACACACATAAAAGTCTCTGTTTTTGTTTTTTTTTTATTTTTTTTTGTATCATAATTGTATATGTATGTGTTTATTCTTTAGTTAAAAATAATTTTTTAAATCATTTATTTGCGTGTGAAAATGTATTTATATAAGAACTCTTAACAAAGTACATAAAAATGTCCTGGCGTAATATATTTTTATGTAAAAATTTTTAAGAATATTATTTTAAAATTTTATAAATGTTTTGATTTTTTTTTTTTTTTTTTTTTATGTATGTATATTAATTTACGGTAAGATTTTTAGAAATTTTAAAATTTTCACCACCTATATTTATTTATTAATGTTCGATTAGATTTTTTTTTGCTCTTTTTATGTTTTTTTTTTTTTTCTGTTTTAATTCATAGACACTTTCTTCTTAGATCATTTTAAAGAACTTTGTGGTAGGATGTAAAAAAAAAAAATTTTTTTTTTTTTTAAGTTAATTTTAAATGGTTTGTCATGTAAGGATACTTATATAATATGTATGTTAGTATGAATGAACGTTTATTAGTATGAATGTTATTATAAAAATTTTGGAAAAGGGGGAGAAAAAAAAAAAAATAAAAAAAAAAACAAAGTTTGAAAGCTCTTCAAAAATAGGTCAAAGAATATATAAATTTAATGGTTAACAAAATTAATATATGTATATTATATAAATTAAATATAAGTATATAAAACTATTTTTTTTTTTTGTTTTTTTTTTCTACTTTTTGAGGTAAGGTTTAAACTCTTTAAATTTATATTTATTTCTCTTCTGGGTATTTTCAGGATTAAACGAAGTAAAAAAGAAAAAGATTTCTTTCGGGTTCTATATTTAATAGATACAGATTCTAATAATTAAAAATAAAAAATTTTTATTATAATTTGTAGATAAAAATGTGCATACTCATATACATAATATTGATATTCATATATATGTATATATACATATTATCATGAATGTTCATAATTAAATGGATAAATTTATATGAGTCCAGTAAAATTTACTATAATTCTTTTTTGAAAGGTATTTATTTGTGATTAAAATTCTTATAATATAAAGAGGCTTTTAAAGATTATATGATATTCCTGTAGGTTTTTTACATAAAAATATTTCAAAACTGAATATATTCGGGTATATTGAATAAAATAAAATATTTAAAGAAAATTCTCAATATATACTTAATATTTTGTTTTTGAATTTACTTTAATTTAAATATAAAAATTATATAAGATGTGATAAAAATGAATTGATTTTCCTGCACCTTAAATTTAGATTTATCATAAAATGTAATCCAAAATTTAATCAAAATTAATTTACAGAAATATATATATGTATTCAGTTAAGATCACTTTTTAAAAGCTGCTCGTATATTAAAATTTGTCATTATGAAATTAAATTAATATTAAATATACTTTAATTGAACTTTTAAAATGCGACCGTCTCGATGATCATTAAATAATAGAATTCGATGTTCATATACGATATATGGCTATAAGAAGAAATAATAGAATAAATTTTTCAAAATTATTTTAAAGAATCATAATGACTTAAAAATTAAAAAAAAAAATCGAGATCTTTTTAAAAAAATTGAAATTCTAAGATTTGTAGAAGTTTTAAAAACAAAAATATACATATATATATATATATAAGATGTACTATGTATGCATATATGAAAGTATGTTATTCGAGTTTTAATTTTGTAATTTTTATTATTAATGTTAATTATTTAGGACATCTTAGATGTAATCCACAAACTTTATAACTAAATTAAAAATTAATTTCTTTATATATATATATATAGTGCAAATATAAGTATATATATGTATATATAAATATAGAATATAACATGATATTATATCCTAAAACAGAAATTCCAGAAATTTGTTTTTTTTTTTTTGTGTTATTTTATTTTGGCATAATTTTTCTATTGTATTCTTCAAAGCTTTTTTTTTTTTTTTGCTACATTAAATTTGTCCTTTATTTGTCGTGCATGCGTCCTTTTTCTTTCAATGACATACTCACAAACACACACGTAATTCTATATATATATATATATACTCAAACAAGTCCATTAATATACTTAAACTTAAATATTGAATAATTTTTATATATGCTGTGCATATATACATATATATGTATGTATATAACTTTAACTAAAACTTTTACTTATATATTTTAAATAAATACTTAATGACATACTTACATAATATATAAGTAAAATGTAGTTAGTACATAATATTTTCTATTTTGTTCTTTTATTTTCTCATTTTTGTGATTTTTCGTGTACTTTATGTTGTTTTTTTTTTTTTTTTTTTTTGCTGTTTTTGTTTTGTTAAAACGAGGGAAAAAAGGATATACACTTATGATAATGTTTTTATACAAATTTTGGAGGCAGAGGCAGATTTCTCTGTTCTTTTAATTTTTTTTTTTTTTTTTTATGTTATTTGTAGAAACAGTGATGGTGATGATGATAAGTGTATGAAAACAAGAATGATGAAAATAATGATATTGATTATGATGATGATGATAATGATGATGGTGATACAAATGATGATGAGGGAATTTAAGGATATCATTAGAAAAAGCTTTCCTGTTCAATGTTTATTTCAAAGAAAAATTAAGAAAATCCTTATTTTTTCCATTTGTATATATAATACATATATACCTATGTATAATATGTATATGTAATATTTATATGTACCTATAATGTAAGTATATGAAATAATGAGAAAAGAAATATCCTGGCACAATTGACATTATTTAAAGTGTTTAGAACCCACAAAAAAAAAAAAAAAAAAAAAACAAGCAAAAAAATTCAAAATTTATAAAATGTGTTATTATTTTAGTATTTCTATCTCATTCTCATATTTTGTGTATGGGGCTTAAATGAGGATTTTTGAGGTTTTATAAATAAAATTATATAACACCTAAGGATTTAATATTAAAATACTCCTTATAATAAATACATAATATATATATATCTATTATAGTATTATGGTTATATAACATTCGATAGATAAAATATATTTTCTATATATTTTTTAATGTTTAATTTATTGCTTGTAATAATTCAATTTTAAGGTTTTTTTTTTAATTTTTTTTTTTTTTATTTTTCTTTTTTTTTGATTTAGTTTTTATTTTAAGTCGAATTAAAAAGCAATAAATATAATATTTTTTCTATTTTGAAAAAAAAAATAAAAAATTAGAGAAAAATAAGAAAACTTATTAATAAGATTAAAACCTATATATAATATACTAAAATTTATATACATAGATGGAAAATTTCGATCATAATATATTATACAAATAGGTTGATGATTATTTATATATAGGTTAAATTGTAGAAGTTTTTAAGTAATTTTCTTTGATTAATTTTTATTTTACGATTTTATTTTGATAGGTCCTTACACCCAAACTTAAATTTTTCAAGGATAAAACTGCTTAAAACAAAAAAAAAAGAAGATGATGGAAAAGCTTTTGTATAGAAATAAATTTAAAAAAAAAAAAATAAAATTAAAAAAATTTTTAACTTTAAACTGATTGCGAAAGTTTTCAATTCCAGATAATTTTTTTTTTGTTTTATAGACTAAGGATGCTTTAATAGGTTAATCTAACTTTGCGAGTACAGTCGCTTATTCAGATGTTTACCCTATTTTATAATATAATTTGAAAAGATACGTCATAGTAGTATATAGTATATATATAGGCTTTAAAGATTGTAATATATTACAAAAGGCCATAATATGTTGATAGGTTATTTGTCAACTTGTAGACAAAGAACTTTTTTTTTATCTATATATAACATAATCAAATCAAGAAACATGACAACTTTATTTTTTATGAAAAAATAAATTAAAATATTGATTCTGAAGCAATAGAATTGATCAATAAATCTTGAAAACGTCATACAAACAGCCAAAATTACAAATAGCATTTCACAAATAATTAGCATTTGAACAAAAAGATCCTTTTTACAAAATAAGATATTACAAAAAACCATTTCATAAAAAGTTTTCAAATACAAAGTTTCGAAAATTTATTTATTATAAAAAATTATTTATTATAATTATTATTATAAATTGCATAAGGCAACTGCACCCATTATTTTAAGTGGTTTGAGGTTGAAAATGAAATATATATTATGCAAAAAAATAATTCGGGGGGGATTTTAGAGTTAAACCATATTTTGGTAAAATTTTCTGTTAAACAGTTTTTTTTTTTTATAGAATAGAAAATTTAGGAACTGGTATTTTCGTTAAATGGCTAAATTTTCGAATTGGCTTTTTTTGTGAATCGTATAACATGTACGAAGTGGCTTTTTTGTTGAACGGGAAATTTATGAAGCAATTTTTTTTGTGAAATGACGCTTAATTTAATCTAATTTGTCTGTTTTGTCTATTATGAAAATTTAATTTATTTTTTATTTGAAACGCACATGTTTTAAAGAAAACGCACATGTTTTAAATAAAAAAAATCAACAAATAAAAAAGGAATTTAAGGATAATGTACTTATATGTATTACCTGATATTTTCCTTCTTCCAAATTTACAAAAAAAAAAAAAAAATAATAAAACTAAAATAATAACATAAATGCTTTAATTGGAATAAAATAAAGTGAGTTAGGCATTTAATACTACATTATAATAGTTTATAAATTCACATTAAGCCTTATTCTGTACATATGGGTCAAAATTGCCCAAAAGCAAGTTTGGATGTTCATATTTTCTAAATGTAATCTAAACGTTACAAACTTCAAATCCACGGACTTTAATTTTAATAGATATGTAAACGTATTTTAAGAAGTAGAAAGAGGAACTGTTGCCGTGGAACCCCCTATATAAAAGGTTGCCCAAAAATTGTCCAATAATAAAAATTAGAACAATTTCTATTTGATTAAGCAATTTTTGTTGTTATTCTATTGTTTTCCGTTAGAAATTACAATAACATTGATTTGAATATTGCTATACAAGTAGGCGAATTTTTTTTACTACTCATCAATTGGGCTGTGAACTTCTAAAGAGAAAATTAACCATGGTCGGCACTGTAAGAAAGAATAAAGCATTTCTTCCTCTAAATGCACTTAACACAAAACAAAACATCACAAAATAGGAATGATAAACAAAAAAAACCTGAGATTATCAAATTTTATAATAAAACAAAATGTGGAGTGGATGTTTTAGATCAATTTATAAGAACTTACAGTTGCAAACGTAGAACTAATAGATGGCCAATCGTTTTATTTTCTAATGTGGTGGATATTTCAGCATCATACAATGGCTTTGTGATTTGGACAGAAATTTATCCTTCCTGGAATAATAACAAAAAATATAACCGAAGACTATATCTATGGAAGAATTAGCCTTTGCTTTGATAAATACAGAAATAGAAAGACGTCCGGCCAAATCCCATTATTTGTGTGCTAAAACATACCAAGAAAATATTCAGAGTGCGAATACAAAAGATAAGCAAGATAAACCAAATTTGAAAAGAGCAAGATGCTTTATGTGCCCACAACTTTCTAATAGTACAAAATTTTCTACTAAATGTAATAAATGTAACAAATTTATTTGTAAAGTTCATTTAAATATTAAAATTAACTGTAAAAATTGTGAAAGATTACAATAAAAATATATTGGGCAATTTTGACCCATGATTACAGTTTACGTGATTTTTTTTTAAGACAGATAAGGGTTAAAGAAAAAGCAAAGGTATTTTATGTATTATACATAAGTATAAGACTAAAAATTGAAAAAAAAAATGGAAACATTTTCCAAAGCTACGCAATTAATATAAAATAAATATGCACAAATTACACGCAATTCTTTATAAATATGAATACAAATTAGATTAGGGTTACCATAAGTCAACAATTTTTCTATATAGTTTATAAAAATTAGAATTTGGTTATATTTGGAATTTAAATTTAAAAAAATTATTTAAACGATGTTGGAAATTTTAATTTCTGATTCCTATCACTTGAAATTCAGCTCACTTTAATATTCGTTGAGAAAATCAGTTAACAACAATATTGTCAAATAATAATTTCTTTTGAAAACCAACTCTACTGTGTAGTTTTTTAGTTGACTTAAAAAAAACCAATAATGTGTAGTTGACTTAAATATATCCAAAAAAATATTGGCAAACAATTATTTATTTGGTAACATGTCATTATATATCTGTATTTAATTTGCCAATATTATCATTTGACTGTATTTAATTTGATTGTTTTTCATTCATAATACAGACAAATAAAAATACAGTCAAGTGACATATAGTTAAGTGACATACAGTTAAATAAAATATAACTGTGTGTCACTTGACTTATAGAGTCATCATCTTATGATGGCGAGCCGATTTATATTTCTAACAATTTTCAACATATAATATTAAAAATTCGTCAAATTTTCGGTATTTTCTCAGTCATGAATAAAAATGTCATGAATAAAAATACAGTCAAGTGACATATAGTTAAGTGACATACAGTTAAATAAAATATAACTGTGTGTCACTTGACTTATAGAGTCATCATCTTATGATGGCGAGCCGATTTATATTTCTAACAATTTTCAACATATAATATTAAAAATTCGTCAAATTTTCGGTATTTTCTCAGTCATGAATAAAAATGTCATGAATAAAAATACAGTCAAGTGACATATAGTTAAGTGACATACAGTTAAATAAAATATAACTGTGTGTCACTTAACTTATAGAGTCATCATCTTATGATGGCGAGCCGATTTATATTTCTAACAATTTTCAACATATAATATTAAAAATTCGTCAAATTTTCGTTATTTTCTCAGTCATGAAATTGTAATTCTTAGAAGTGTCATAATATTCTTAATTTTTTAGTTTTAATCACAACTTTAACTATAATAGTCATAACTCATAAGTCATAACAAATCTTAAAAAAATGTCATACTACTATTAATTATGTATATGATTTGTATGCTTTCGACTCTTTCTCTGATGTACTCATAACTTGACGAATGTTTTTTAAATGACGACAACGAATGATTGTTATAATATCATTCTTATAGTTAGTTATATGAAATGTCATTCAAATGTACACTATCAATTATCATATATGATATCATATGATAGCTATTATTATTATTATATACTTTGGGGTAATAACTGGAATTTTTTTTTACTAATCCACTTAATGCTTTTCAACTTAGAGATAATTTTTTGATCTTTACAAATTAAAAAAAAATAATTACTATATAGGCATTTCTCTGAAATTCTTATGCTATAAGAAATTAGAAAAGTTTAGAAAGAAAAGAATTTCTATTTTTAACAGAAAATTTCTTAACATTTTTGTACTATTTCATATTATAATAATCTGGCATTCTTATTATTTAATAATATAAATTTTATGTTCATATATGTAAGCATAAATGTGAATTAAATATTTAATAGAAAATTTGCATTTATTATTATAAAGAACAATAAAAAAAAAATTATAGAAACAACAATAGAAAAAATTCTAACAATGACGTAATTTTATCCTTTTATTTTATTTTTTTCTGACTAAATAAGAAACTGATAGACCTGTCTATTTTATATATTTTACGGTATAATTTGTGTGTAGATGTACATTATACACATATATTGTATATCTATGTACATTTATATAATATTGCGTAATATATATACCATTGGCGACTGGCGTTAAGAAAACTTTAAAAATTATTTCCTATTTAAATAATATCAAAAAATAAAGCAATAAACTGTTCTCACTTTTATTCCATTTTATTCTATTATATATTAAATACATACGTACATATATGATTTAAACACTTCTTATAAGTAAAAACTGTACTTATTGTTTGCCTTTTAGGGTTTTTGTTTTTATTTTGTTCATTATAAAATCTAGAAATTCTTATCATATAAATTCTTATATTGTATTAGAAATTAAAAATTACAAAAGGCGCACTAAACAAAAATTATAACAAAAGACGTAGAAAAAAAAAAGCATTTCTTTGATTGTCATTTTGATCCTGGTAAAAAGACAGGAAAAAACAAAACAGGATTTGTTTTTCTTTTTTTTTTTTTTTTTTGTAAAGAATTATACCTATTTATAGGAAATTCAGGTTTTTCTTTTTCTTATAATTCAACAATACACATTTTGTTTAAAAAGTGGGGTAACACATAAATGTATATTTCATATATGTATCTACAAACTGTACTTTTTAAAGAAATTATAAGAAAAAACCAAGATTCATGTTTACTTTTGATGGTTTTTTTCCTATATTTTTGTGTTTATGAAACAAAAAAAAAAAGGATTCACTATATATCTACCTAATAAAATGCGAAATGAAAAGTTACGTTTTATTCTGAATGAAAAAAAAAATACCATTCAGTTTTCAATTGTTAAATGATACATACATATATAGATATATGTATATTTATGTTTGAATATACAATTTTTGTTAAAGGGTGGAATGACAGGTTATATGAAATGTGTATTATATAATTCGCATAAAATGTAACGGTAAATATATAAAATTCATTTATGTTCACCCTAAATTTAGATTTGAACATAATATTATAATGATCAAATCGCGAAATATCGCCATATCGTAGTTGTGTATAAATTTCAAATAAAATTTAAATTATCAAAATTGCATAATTTTCTATATAGCAGTATTACAAGGTGACCGGAAATAATACCGCAGGCAATTTAGTCAATTTATTTTAAATATAATAAAGTCAAAATATATATATATATATAAGTAAGTAAAATAACGGACCTGGTACGAAAGACCGATATTTTTAATCTTGCTTTTCTGGAATCCAGCTTTTCGAAATCTCGGCAAGACAAAATCCCGCTAAATAAATTATTGAAGCCAGATTGTGTAACCAATTCAACAATCCTTTCTAATAATTTTTTAAACGCATACATATTTAAACAACAAATCATTACCGCCCCCAAACCGAAACAAATTATATAGTTAAACAAAATTTATTAGAACCCTGATTTTATAACCAACTATAAAATCTCTCCCAATTCAGAATCTCGTATAACACATATTATATATAGCAACATATTCTGTAAAAAGCATATAACGTTGATTTTGTAACCGACTTTAACGTTCACGGACACATTTTGTGTATACGTGAAAAAAAAAAATTTCTGAAATTAAGAGGAATTTTAGAGTTGGTTACAAAATCAGGATTGCCCTTTGTTCAGAGTATTTATATATTTGTTCTCAAGAAAAGGGAATACTCCGATTTTGTATCCAACCCTAAAATCCCTACTAATTATTTTTTATATATTTAAATACATCAACAGAAATCCCACATATACCACTGATGTTAATATATAAAAAAAAAACTAAATATTTGGAAAATGGAAATAAGGTCGAGTCCAAATTTTCAAAAGGCTATATTTCGTGGGGCATTATTTCTGGGCATCGTATTACGATTTACGAGTATTACGATTATCATCGTGAAATTTTTATAAGAGAATTTGAAAGCTATTTTGATGGATTTATATCATATAGTTATGATAATTTAACAAACTAGAAAATGTAGGCATAAAAATGAAAATTTTCTCTTATTTACCTATTCTGTTAAAAGAAGAATACATATTCAGTGTAAATAGTTTCATAAATGAAATAGTTGTTGCCAGGATCGTTAAAATAGCCTAAACAATAAGACGATATAGACGCATTAATCTTTATAAGTCAATATACTTGGAATACCAAATGTGAGGCGCAGCAAGATGATTGAATCTGTTTGTTTTCAGATAATCTTGTACTGTCCAGATTATATTTTTAACATTTGGGAATCGATTCTTTATTGTTTAATTGAGTTTTCGTTCATTGCGGTTTTTTTTCTGTCGAAGTCCAGCTGGCATTATAATAAAGGATTATGGGTATTCATGCCTATGATTTGCTTTTATGTCGTTAGATAAATTTATTCTATCTGGAACATACTGTTTCTTAATTTATTATATGGCTTTTCTGGAACGTATTTAAAACGTTGAGTCCCACCCTCACCGCTGAACTTAAAAAAAAAATTTGCGTTAAATCCCACACTGCAATGTTTCAAAATCCAGTGCTCACTAATATAAAATAAATTTGCATTAACTCCCAATGTATTATAAGGACATTTTTTTTTATAAGAACATTTTTAAAGGTAAAAAAATGAAGTACATTAAATTGATTCGCTATTTTGTGAATATTCAGCAATGTTCACCGGTGATACACACGGGATTTAACGGAAGTTTATTTTTATCTTCACCAGTCAGCATGAAATTTTAAAACATTTGAGTGATGTTCACCGGTGATATATGGGGGACTCACTGTCATTAAAAACGGTCATTTAAAACCATAATTTTAAGTATTAGATGAATGCTTAAGTATTAGATGAATTCTACATATGTTATTTATAAATTAAATATGTACAATACTTTTTATTTTAATAGGATAATTTTAATTATATTTAAAATTAATGTTATGACATAATATATAAACTGATAAGTTTGACAAAGTTTATTATTAACTATACATTTCTGTTCTTATATAATGCAAGAAATTGGAATATAAGGAATCTAATTTTTTACACATATAAAAAGCCGTCAATACCTCAGATAATTTTTTTTGGTTTTCAATGGATACAATTTTTTCTTATTTTAAATGGATACGAACACCTTAAGTATATACAATATAAATGTATACATATGTATAATATTATGTGTAATCATTATATATAATTCATACGAATTCATACATGAATCAGTAATGGTGAGTTGTTTTTCTTAATTTTTTTTTTGTTATTGCTAAAATAAATCGTAAAAATCATAAAAAGAAAAAAAAAAAAAACTTAGAACTTTTGGACAAACTACAAAAAATAAAATAAAAATCCAATTCTTTAAAGGTTCCTTCCTCTTATTTTCTACTAAAATCCTTTTTATTTTATTTTATTACTTCTAACCATCCTATCTTGGAATTTTTTTTTTTTATATATGTATATATATACAAGTACAAGAAATTTTCCTCCTACATTATGAGCTAATATTATTTGTTAAGAAGAGAAAAAAAAAAACGAAAAGATTAAAACCATTAATCATAACCTTTGATAAAGAGAATTGTGCAAAGTGATGAATAGACCTCAAAAGAATAAAAAGACTTCTGTAAATCATGTTTTTTTTTTTTTTTTTTTTTGTGTTTACAGGATGAGTGT
The DNA here is from genome assembly GCA_947095535.1 of Poecilobothrus nobilitatus. Classification (NCBI taxonomy): domain Eukaryota; kingdom Metazoa; phylum Arthropoda; class Insecta; order Diptera; family Dolichopodidae; genus Poecilobothrus; species Poecilobothrus nobilitatus. The sequence goes on from OX352773.1 coordinate 161,738,764, forward strand.
ACTTGTATATTTTAAAGTGCTGTGTTGTGATTTTACATTTTTTTTTATTTTTTTGACTAAGATTTCCTTCTTTTGTATATTTTAGAATGATTTGTTAGAAAAATTTGTATTTAATTTTACTATGATAGAGTTTTTATTTATTTTCTGTATAGTATACAAAGTATAAAAATAATATCTTTATAAATATATATACAGTGTAAAAATAATATGATTGGAGTTTGGATATAAATTCTAATTTAAAGGTGTCACTGTATAAAGGTGTCACTGTTATAATAAAAAAAAAAATAAATTGAAATTAATAAAGAAATAAGATTCTATTTCTAATGTGTCATTTAATGTGTCATTTATACTTAGTTAGAAGTTTTGTTATAGTTAGAAAATTTTTTTTTTATATATTTCTATATTTAACAAAATGTTTCAAACATACTTTCAGATAATATAAATTTTAATTTATAATTTTAAAAGTAAAAATAGATTAAAATAGAAAAATTTGATAAATAAAAAACTTGATTAAAAAAAAATAGATATTATACTTATACATTCCGTCAAACATTGTAGATTAAAAGTATGATACCCAATGATACCCGGAAAAGATTAAATACAACCAACAAATTTTAAGTTTCCTGATTAGAGGAGTATATTTTTCTAAATTAAACTGTAATGATCTTGAACAAATTAATCATAAAGAAAAAAGGACTATTGTTTAAACTAAAAAAAAAAATTCTGAACATTCCCCATTATATGAATATCTAAAGTTTTTTTTTTTATGAAAGCTGATTATATTGTTAAGATAAAGTGAAATATAATAAAATATTTTTATATAATTTTTAAAATTTGCCAACGCTATTTAAGTATCCTATAAAACTTTTAAGATTTTTTGTTGGAATCTTTTTGATTTTAATGTAGAAAATTTATGTAGTATAATTTATTTTTTATAATTATAACGTTTAGATTGAGAACCATTAAAGAAAAAGCCGCTTTTGTCATGCAATATTTTCCTTATTTTAATTTTTTTCTGAAGAAGTTTTAAAATTTGAAAGAGATTTTGAAAATTTGTTTAAGTTTCTATATATTATCTTTTTAATCTATAACTATCTATAAGTTTTTCTTCAGGAAAGTAAAATTTTGACGTACGGTAGTAAAATTTTGACATAAAGTATGGTGAATATTTGTGTTAAAATTTTACCTATATCCAGTTATTTTTTTACCTTTATATAGAGGTTAATATAGATATAATGTTAATAGATTATGTATATTATGTTATATAAATATTTCATATTAATATAAATAATATATAATATAATATATACATATGTATATATATATAATTACAATTTTTAATCAAGTTTATAAAAAAATACTTCATATAAAATCATATAATTAAAATTAATTACGTAACAAAGGGGGCAGGTAAGATTATGACAAAAAAAAATTATGATTAATACATTTACTATTTAGTAACGATTGAGTAAAAATTGAATATTTTAATTAATACCTAAATAATTAAGATCAAGAACATAAAATAAAGTAAGTATGTATGTATGTATATATAGAAAAATGGAAACGCAGATAAAAAAATGATTAATTAAATGTTATTACTTATTAGTCATTCACTCTTTACCAATGGAATTTTTTTTATGTAGCAGTAAAGGGCCCAATATCCGGCCTCTTAACTTTTTTTTTCGATTCAAAATCTTGTAAAAAAGTTACTTAACACAATATAAAAAAAAAGGTTCAAAAAAATAAATAAAATTACTTTAAATTTTAAAATTATAAAGGTTATAACAAAAAAAGAAGATTTTAGCGAAAAAAGTAATTTTTACCAATTTACCAATTAAAGATCAATTAGCCAGCCGTTTACTGATACAATGTTAATTTTGAATATTTTTTTTTATTTAATTTAAATTAACATAAAAAGTTTCGGATTTCATTCAGCCGCTATCTGATCGTCCTAATATCCACTCATCCGGCATACTTTCAACCAGCCTTGGGTGGCGGAATATAGGAAAATACGATCATAGGAAGAAGTGATTGTTCAGAAACGGTAAATACTAAAAGGACTGTCAACGCTTCTTTTTCATTACCTGAATTTATTTGATAAACATTTCGATTCCCTCTAGGAGCTACCACACGACCAATTTTTGGAACATTTTCATTTCCTTTTAAAATTCAAATTCGTTGCTCCAAAATATCTAAAGCATTTTCTGATACTAAATAATTTTTTAAATTCTCAAACCATTTTTTAATTAAATTTTCTGTTATAATAGCTCAACTTTTCGAAATGTGTTCCGCTTGCGCTATAGATCACTCTGAATGGCGTTTAATAAATCCCCGATACCATTTTCTTCCCAGTCTATTATTTTTGAAAAGTGTTTTTCGAATTTCTTCAGGAATAATTTTTTAAACCGTTGAAATTTTATCCTCCTGACTACGAGGAAACCCGCATTTCGCCATATGGGTTAGCCAGTTAGCAATTTTTTTTCTTCATCCTCAGTGAGAACGGTATCCTGTTCTTTTTTATTCACACCTTAGCGAACCCTACCTTGAATACGATCTTGCAACGTTCCTCTTGAAATTTTAAAACGTCGACTAGCTTCTCTAATCGGCATTTTATTTTCTTGTATTTCTAAAAGAGCCTGGTCTAAATTTTCTTGACTATATTTTGGCATTTTGAATTTAAAACTATGAAAATTAAATTATTTAGCCTTTAGAATTTCAAAAATAAATTTATACCTACAATAAATTATTATTATAAATTAAATTATGTACAGTTTTTTCAATATTCAATATTTAAAGATTCATAGTCCTAGTGGAGGTAGTAGGAAAGGGCTATTAACTAACCTCCCTGTATTTATCATGAGTTGGTAATTTAAATAAATAAATAAATAGATTCATAGTTCAATATTTAAAGAATAAAAGAAAACAAAATTACATCAATATTTAACTTGAAAACAATATTTAAAATAGGGCTGGATATTGGAAAGCACTTTTTTTTATAATTTTTGTTTTTAATCAGAAGGGGCTGAGTAATGGTTCATTAACAAAATTTATGTTTAACTATTTTGTCGGACTAAGGATATGTTTATAAAACCCATTAAACAATATTTATTGACGATTTTATGAAAAAGGGGCTACTGGGTCAGGCTGGATTTAGGTGCTTCTACCCATAATTTTTTATTTTTTCGCCACCTCACCTCAGTAAATTTTTTTCAACTTATTTTAACAGCAAGTTAAAAATTAAAGATTAGTAAAAAGAAAAAATTTTAATTTTCCTAAATGGAAATACCTAATAAACCCGAAAAATTTTAAAAAGAACCAAATAATAAATTGTTATATGTATAATAAATATTTCTAACAAAATGCTGACAGACGACTGACGATTATGAGATTTAGTACATATGTATGTAGGTACTTCTTAATCTAATGAAATAAGCTTCAATTTAAGTACTTTTTGTTGAAATTATCATTTGTGTTGCTTAACAATACCGTTAATGGATGCTCCAAAATACATTACCTTGACTGCTGTATATATTACATTCTAACATTGCAAATAGATATATTATGTATATATGTATGTATGTACATACATACAGATATACACATAGATGTAAGATACCTAATTTAGATTTTAATTAGATTAAATTACATTAAACTTAATTTGATCAGTGACATTATGTTTCTAAATAATCACAAATTAAGGTATATGTATGTATTTATAGATACATATATAACAAACTACCTATACGATGGATAAAATGTACACACAATATATGTATGTACATATATTTACAAATACCTCTTAATAATACCGATACTTACTACCTATGTACCTATCTTACTATAAAAATTTATTAAAACATAATTACATTAATAATATTGTATCTTATTACTGAATTTCTTCATTTAAACCCATTTTTTTTTTGTGCAAATTCTAAAATAAAAAAAAAAAATTCAAAAATGTATCATAAGCAAATACACCTTTCACCTTTTAAATTGAACTGGAATTAATTATATAATCAAACCCTTTTTATGTTTCATACATAAATCATACTCTATTTATATTATAGGTACCAAACAAACAAACAAACAAAAATATCATCTGTAGAATGCTTATTTTATTCAATTTGTTTTTTCTTTAATTTGTTTGTATGCATGTGTTTGTATCCATCAAAAATCTAAAACGTCATTCTATGTAGCTACTTTATTATTAAATATAATTATTATTATACAAGAAGTTGAAGACCCCAAGCAAAATTTTCAAGTCAATTGGAAATTCTAAACCAAAAATTATTTACATATTATAACTGTGAATTATCAATGTATTGTGGTATTGTTATATGGAGTCATATACACATGTATATGTATGTACATATATACTTTTAGTTATTAGTAGTCAATCGACAATCATAATGTAAGTTAATATTCTTTTCCCCTTTACTGTAACAGGAAAATAAAAAAAGACGAAATTCCGTTATATAAAAGGGTCGCTGTGGCGTATCAATTTAATTTTTTTTCTATCTTCCAAAAAAAAAAAAATACAAAAAATAGATATGTAAGTACATAAAAAATTATTGGAAGTCTTCAATAACTTATAACGTAATAATGCATTAACATATAATAACTTTGTGTACGTACATAATATGTATGTATGTAACTACAATTTCTTAAATATTTATAAATTATAATATCGTTTTGCTGCTACGTCATCATCATTAATATATTAAACAAAATTATTGTAATGCAACAGCAACAATATAAAACGACAGCAACGCATTTTATTTATTTTGTATAATGTGTGTATGCTATAGTAAGAACATAAATATTATAACATGTGTGTAAAGTTGTAAAGGTTGTAAATTGTAATATGTGTCGACAACAAAAAAAAAAAAATATATATATGTATATACATATATAAGTATACATATAATATACAATAATGTGTAAACAAATAAATAATAATAAAAAATAAAATTAAAATAAAATGCAACAACAACGCAACGCAGGAGGTCAATGTCCCTTTGAAACATAATTTTGTTGCACGTGCAGTCATCGTAGTAAAAATAAAAAAAAAACATATTTTGTGTTAAATATACATATGTATGTACATAATATTTTTTTTGTTTTCATCAATCGGGTTTTCCTTCCTTTGCCTTGTGCTGTCATCTTAACCCAAAAAAAAAAACATTTTTTTTTGACTTTAATGTTTCGATTTTTTTTTTGCTTTTTTTATTATTTTTATTTTGTTATTTAATTTTCTTATTGGATTCAATTTAACTTAATTTTGACTTAAAACACAGAAATAAAACAGACTTCACTTAAATTTAAACCCAAATTCTTATAAAACTTTATAAGAAATTAATATTGAATTAATTTAGACTTACGATTTTAATGAGTTTTTATATTTTAAAATTATTTAATTTTGATATGTATGTAAGTGTTATATCTTGTATCCTTTAAGAAAAAAATACTTTTGAATTAACAAGTAACTTTTTAAAAGAATCATTTTAGACTTTAAAATAAAGTGGTAAAGATAATAATAAAGATATAATTTAAAAACCATTTTGCTCGATTTAATAAAGAAAAATAAAAAACTAAACTAAAAAACATAAATTTATTTAAAGATGAGATTCTTATGACGACACTAATTATTAATGGCTTGACATTTATAAAAGCGTACGACGTACAATTGTTATACGCATTTATACGCCTGTAAGTCGATACATCGACGTACCCCGAAATTGATACGCGAGTATGTAAAAATATTCATTTATACTTTAATTTTTCATTTTTTTTTTCCAGTTTACAATGTCTTGACAACATAACAAAAATTTTTATACGCCTTGACAATTTTATAAAGATTAAAAACTTGACGTAATGTACATCGCGTATTTTGGGTGCTCTTATTTCGATAAGTACATGTATTTAAAAATATTTTGACAGAAAATATACGCCGTACGCTTTTATTTCGGTAGAGCCCTAAGAATACTTAAATTATTTTGAACATCCTTTATTAATTTTTTCTGAGACAAAAGTGAACATTTTAATTAAAAAATTTTGATATAATACTTCAGATAAATTGTTTTTGAGATACATATTTGATTTTACACAGCTTTGAAGTAAGCATTTAATTCAAGGCCATCAGCTGTTTGGAATATATTATAATAATATTTATAATACTAGAATACACAATAATACAAACTATATTTAATAATTCTCCTATATAAAGACGTTCCAGAAAAAATACGTACGATAAAAAATTAAAACTGCATCTTGTTTAAATATTCATTTAAATGAAAATAATTTTAAATCTGTGAATGTATGCAAATGTTTCATATGGTTACATCAATTATAACATTGTTGAAGTTAGTCTCAATCAAATGCAAGAAATGACATAAAAACTTATTATCATTTATTAGAATGCATATTGGATGTAATGATTTTTAATATTTTCATTAAAAATTCGGATTAGAAAAAAATGCATAAACGATTTATAAATGTTAAAAATATTTATTTGTGCACAATGCAATGATAGCATCAGACCAGTCCTTTTTATTTAATTGTTTGTGTGCATGTAAATGTATGTACATTGTACATATGTATGTATATACATATTTTGTTGTTAATATTTTACAAAAATGCATTTTTAATAATCTGAACTCAAATCAAATATCAGAATAACAAAAAAAAAGAAAATAAGGAAAAAACCTAAAAATATTATTTAAATATGCAGATACATTTCACTTTATTACTATTTCGGTTAAATTTTAGGTTTTTGTTTCGTTAATTTTTTTTTAGTAATTTGTATATCAGATGGGAGCCAAAGAGAATTATACCGTAGAAAAAGAAAGAATGAGAGTGAGTGAAAGAAATAAAAAAAAACAAAAAAACCAGAAAAGAAATGAAACTTATTAACAAAAAAAGTAAATTTGTATGTACATATACATATATACATATTACTACATATTTCATTCTTTTAGGTTTGGTTCATGAAAACATTAAAGTGATCGCACTTGATATTCTGTTTGATTAAAACGATATACTAATCATAAAATGAAGTTCAATGAACTTTTTTTTGAATGTTTTTTTGAATGGCAATCAAAGAATTTTTGGTTTTTTTTTTCTGTTTTTTGAATATTAGAATTTTAAAAGCAGTTCTAATTAGAACGAGGAAGAATGAATATATAGTTGCCCTTGTCAACTATAAAATACTTGTATGAATCAGTTATAGAGTTTAAAATACAATATTAGACTATCATTCTTTTAAACTTATCATTATTTTTAAAATTTTTATTTTAATTTGTACCATCCTCGAAGTAAATATGTTTTTTGCAAACACACTTAACATATTTCCGTGCACTTGTCTATTATCAATTTTAACTTCGTAGCCTATTTAATTTCGAGAATAAATCGGATCTGAAAATTTGTATAATAGATAATTGGATGAACAGAAAACATATAACTAAATTGATTCACATACTGATTTACATACTTGAGTCTATCACTCATGTCATGTTAGACTATAGTGATACGTCTCACCAAAATTAGTTATTGAAATGGGGGTTCGTACCATGAAACTTTTCAGTTTTTTTTGGATACAGAAATCTACAAAACTATGCTAAAAGATTTACTATGCCAAAATAGAATTAATACAGTTCTATAGAGTTCGAGCTTTAATTTAGTGACGTATATGACAAGTTTAACATGATATGGGTTTATATCAATTATATCTTTTTCTATGGTGTTGCAAATGAAGAAGAAATTTTAATATACTGCAATGACTATATATCGTTCGATTATACAAATTAAAAATCACAACGATTCTTATGCATTATTATGTATATATGTATTTATTTTTCATAATAATGTTGGGCAAAAGTTCGACAAAAATTAATTAAAAACATAAAAAGAAAGTTAAATTAAGAATTATAAAAATGTATGAACAACTGTATGATCATTAAAATTATAGACCTTACGATATTTTAATCTAATTCAAACGTTTTAAGTGGTATAATAAGACTGTTTTTATCAACTTTTAAAAAAAAACTGATTACAGCTCCTTATACCATACAATTTACTTATATATATCAGTTAACTTGTATAATCTCTCACTCTATCCCTATACCTGCAATAAGTCAATTGGTTCGTGTCGTTACGGATCATTGCCTTATCGATAAACATGCCTTAAGATTGGGTATGCATATGAATCTTAACTGTAGATTTTGAGTGGTATCATCGTAGCATAAATTAAAGGAAACTTAACAGCAACTCAAAAATGGATTCTCTTACGTTTTGAATTCATCTAGTACTCAGTATACTTCGCACCAATCATTACTGAAGTGTTATTTCAAACTTTATCAATAAAATAAGAAAAACATAAATTATATATATATATATATTAGTGAAATTAATTGAAATTAACTTAGTGAAACTAAACATAATGAATTTGAGATTCAAAAAGAGACTTTGTTAATGAAAGATCTTGTTAACCCCTTATTATACAAGAAGAAAAAGAAAAATTTGAGGTAATTATTTAACAACATTTGAAAATAAAGCTATTATATATATGAGTGAGTTTCTTATTTAATATTAACCTATTTATACTGAGCAATGTCATTTTTTCAGAACGAGTTTTCACCGTCATATTTTTATACTTGAAAATGTTCAGTTTTATATGTAATATTTGCAATATAGCCGTAAAATTTTCCAGTAAGTATACAAATTTCTTGTGTTCGTTGCTTACTGAAAGATTTAAATTTACTAACCCATTACTATGTTTAACTCTTCTCCTTTATTAAAAATTTAATATTATTTGAATTTGAAATTAATTTATATAAATATAATATTATAACCATTATGAAAATATCTTTCATATATATATGTAGATTCATTGAATCAATATACAATTAAAACTATTATTTTTTCGAAACTAATGCTTAAAGAATTAGAAAGATAATTTTATAAAAATCATTGTTTGATTTATCAGACAAATAAAAAAATCTAAATAATATTTATGAACGAAGTAATGAATATTGAGTTTCTAATATGATGGTAAAAAGATTTTCTTTTCTAATGCAAAATATACATACATATATACTTTTACTCGCATATGTTATAAAAAATATTCAATTCAATTCAATAAATATATCATCTATTTTTAATACATAATACATATATTTTATTAAAAGATGATTGATGGTATCTCAATTTAATATTTTGTTACTATATGTATTTATTAATATTTAAGGAAAAAACAAAAAAAAAATAAATAAATAAATAAATTGTAAAGATAATTTGATTAATCATATTTATTCTTTTCTTTTTGCTTTTATGAATCTATAATTTCTTAATATTTTAATATCTCATATTAATCAAAATTAATTACTTAATGCATATACTTATAAATAAAAAATAATAATCAATTTATATTTAATTTTTTTATTTATATGTATACATATTTATATGTGTGAATAATTCGGTACGGTATCCTTGGCAACTTTCATTTAGTAACTGGACATTTGATCGGTGGACATTTTACAAAAACGACATTTAACAATTATACATTTAGCAAAAAGCACACTTAACATTTGGATATTTCGTAACTTTTATTTATGTAAGCATTCATTGCTGAGCGTCTGCACAAATAAAAGTTACCAAATGTCAAAGCTGAGCGGCTATCATAAATAAAGGTTACCAAATGTCTAAACATTAAAGAAATTAAAAATAATAATAATAATTATTAAAATAATAATAATAAAAAATATTAAATAATAAAAATAATAATAATTATTTTTAATATTTTTTTTGTTCATTATTATCACAAATTTATTTTAAACGAAATATTTTTTTCAAAAATGAACCTTAGATTTTCGATATTAATTATTTTGACACAGATTCGTGGACCTAAAAGAGATAACGAAAGTATATAGTTGAAAATTAAATTATTGAATATTAAAAGCTGAGAAATGTCAAATAGTAAAAGTTGTAAAGTGTCAAAGTTAACAAGTGTCTATGTTTGGTTATCCAAATATCTAGTTGTTTAATGTCATTTTGTTAATTCTCCAACTCCAATGTTTTTTTATTGTCTTTGCTAAATGTCATTTTGTTAAGTGTTTTTTTTTTGCAAAATGTTCATTGATAAAATATCCAGTTGTCTAGTGAAAGTTGTCAACTGACCAGTTCCCAAATAATTTTGTTTGTTATGAGAAATTTAAAATCTTTAATTTCTAACAATTTACTCAAATATTATGAAATTTTACAAAATTTAATTTTTCTTTTATTTTATTTTATTTACATAATATTTAAGTGTTTCATTATATATACTTTTCCATTTAATTAAACCAATTATTCTTAAATCATTTTTACAACCTTTTCAAATTTTAAGTAATTTTACAGACTCTTTTACAGATGATGAGATCAAATATGATTTTATATATTATATAGAAGTATCCTTTTGTCTATTGAATTCATATTTATGTAAATATTTAAATACATATATATATGTATATACAAATAAAATAAAATTATTAGTGAACATTTTTGAAGAAACCAAACAAGAATCACAAATTATAAGGACTAAAATAAAAAATTTTTAAAACATCTCTAAATTGTATATAGAAAAAAACATTAGACGGATAATATTTTTCTTTGAAAGTGCGTTTATCAACTGAATATTCAATTAAAAAACATCATGAATAAAATTTATTCATTTATTTTTAATTCTTTTTAAGATAATTATAAAAATGAATTTCATATCTACTGAATAAAAGATATTACTCTTGGATTGATCGTATTTAATCGTTGTTTCAATTGTTGTTGTTAAAGTCAATTGCTTCCTTATGAATAGTCAACTATATATGTATAAGTATTTATCTTTATAGCTTATATTTATGTATAGTTGACTAATATTTTATACTTTATGTACTACGTATCATACTAAAACAAAGGAATCGTGTAAAAATATTTAAAATTTAAAACATAGAATTTAAAAAAAAAGAAACATAGAAAAATATTCGTCGCATGTAGGACATAAGTTCAATACTAGAACAACTCTTTATACCCAATGAAATCAAAATTAAAGATGAGATTTAATTTTAAAACTTAGATATTGAAAAACAAAAATCAATTTGAAAGGACATCAACAAAGGGAAAAACATTTTTTTATTACGTTTAGGTAGTGTTAAAATGTAAAATATCGATAGATGGTAAACTTTGTCGTTGCTTTTCCGTCAACTTATAATATTTCAATCAAGTCTTAATTGAATAGAATGTATACATAGTTTTCAATTTTTTTTTTATTCATTCTTTGACAGTTTTCACCTATATTGTCGGAATTGTATTGTTACCTGAATTTCTATAAATATATAGTGTGTGTATATGTGTATTTTGTTGAAATGAAAAATGATATTTTATAATAACATACACTTAATTTAAATTCACTCAAAGTTATCACTTGTTCTAATTTTTTTAAACACAAAACAACATTTTTTCATTTACTTATATAGATATATGTATATAATACTTATACAATATTATTATTTATACATTACACACATATACTATATAAAAAAAGATAAATGAACGGAAGAATGTACTATAGATCAGAATGATTGCTCATTATTATCTGTAAATATGTGATTTTTTTTTTATTTTTTATTTGAATTGATATTTATATAAAGCTAATAGCTTTAAGCGAATAAATGTAAATAAAAATAAAAATAAAAAATAAAACAAATAAAAAAAATTACAAAAGAGAAGGACAGAGATAGATTATGATATCAAGTTATTTAAAGAATTTAATTCTTCTTTGACTTATTCATTTCAACGGATGAACATCTGAAAAGGATCCACAAATGATTAGTTTTAATTTTTTATTTTGTTATTGTATATGTATTATATTATATACAATATACATATATATAAAATATTATATAAGTAGGTTTATTTAAAAGGATTTTTTTTTTTCAAATTAAAAATTTTATGTGATTGCTTTTTATTTTTATTGTAATTTGGGCAATCCTTTATTGATTTTTTTTTTTTTTTTTGTTATTTATGGCCTTTCAAATAATTTTAAGAATTTTAGAAAGAAATTTAAGAATCTGAAATTGAAGAGTTAATAAAATGCTTATGAATATTTTCAAATTATATATAAAATCGAGTTAAATCCTTAATTTCGTATCAAAGAGCCTTTTAAGTTTTTGTATTCTTTCAAATTAGTATGCTGCGGTCAAATATATTTATAATTCGGTATTTAATATTTTTATTTTTCTTTGTTACAACAATTTGTTTGATGACCCTGTATATAGTTTTACCTCTCCGACTATATACAAAAAAAATAATAATAATAAGAAATGGTGAAACCCTGCGTGCGGTTAGAAAGGGGTAACTGGTCGTGGGATATTATTATTATTATTATTAAAATAAAACTCTTTGAAAACAGTTTTAGATAATAAATGAGTTTTGATATAAATAGTCAATATAAAGATGAAAAATCGTCCTAAATGATTTTTAACGGATAACTGATATTTTATACTATGCTGGTGACTGTTTAAAATAACTGATTCTAAAACAATGTTTAAAATGTCTAGATTCTAGACGGTTAAAATGTCAGAAACTGAATGAGTAACGGGTAATAAAATAAACTTTTAAATGAAATACACATATAAGTTTAGCAAATCTATAAGAAGATCGTGGAAAACATAGAAAACACTTTGAATTTTTTGAACTACTAAAAGTGTTTTTCAGTGAGTTTTCAGGTTACCTTTTAATTCCCAGAGTTTTGAATATTCTTTAATTTTTTTTTGTTTTTTTTTTTAAATTATGACAATTCTGATCTTAAATTCTTAACATATTCCAATTGGAGACTTATTTTGTTTAGAAATTATTTTTATTTTTAGATTCCTTAAATATATTACTAATACGATTAAGATCTCGGTTTTTCTAATGTATAATCCAATAAATAATAGTTAGATTCATAAGAAAATATTCATATGGGATCGACAATCTCATTAGCAATATTTTATTTTATTTTTGTTTTTTGGTTTTTTGTTAGGGGGATTACTCTTTTTTTGTAATACGAAAAGAATTTTACAAAAGGTAAATAAGACTTAAGAGTAAAATAAAAAGGTAAAAAAAAAAAAGTCGAATAAAACAAAAGAATATAATGATAATAACAAAACAAAAGAAAATGAATGGAACCAACTAAGGATCCTTCAAACTAATTAAGACTATAAAAAAGAAAAATTTATTTATTTTTTTTTCCTTTTTCCAAAATGGATTCTTATTGTATACAATTTGATGTTATTTATTTAAATTAATATAAATGTACATTATATATTTATATATATATATATATATATATATATTTGTATATCCTTTAGATATAATACATTTATATTGTGTTTATTTATTTTTATTTTTTTTTTCTCTTTAATTGACCTAGTTCCTTAAAACAGAAGAGACACAAAATTTAAAAAAAAAATTGAAGATTTTATAATAATACGAGTAAAATAAATAGGAATATAGTTTTTAATTGTTTTTTATTTTTGTATATTAGACCGACCCTTCAAAGTAAGGAAATATTAAATTAAAAAAAAAAAAAAAAACATTGTTAAGAAAGCAAGATGTGCCATTATCAACAAAATTGACAACGACAACGATAACGACATCATCATCATAATCATTATCAACATCATTTTTGTAATTAAACACAGAAAAACAGACAAATACAAAAGAAATAAAAAAAACAAAAGCAAAGAAAAATTAACATATCACTGTTCTAGTTTGTAAATAGAAAAAAATAAAATAAAATAAAAGATTTTCATTTCATTTTCCATTCATATCATATATGTATAGGCATTCTTTTTCTTTGTTTTGTTTGTTCAATTTACTCCTTTTAACATTCTATATATATAGATATTATACCTTTTGGGAGTTTTTAAACTTTTAGAATAATCTCAGTTGTTTTTAAAAAGGAGGTTAATAGAATTGAAAATTTATATGAAAATCTTTTATTTTAGAATATTTTATATATAGTTATTTATAACATAAATTATAACATTTTGTACAATTCTCAGTTGGTCAATTTGTACACTTAATCCTACAAAATATTTAACAATCTTAAGAACTTTAAAAAAAAAATAAATAAATAAAAAATAATATTGAAAATTATTTTTAAAAATTACTAAAATTTTATAGTGAGATACAATTCTGATTTTTAGTTTTTAATTTTTTCAATTACCGAATGATCATATAAATATCATTTTTAAATAATTCTCAAATTTTTCTAATATAACATGGAGTATATTTAACAATATACTTTTTCTTTTTATTCTCTTTAGAAACAAATCCATCCCCTAAATCTTTGTTTTCTTATAGTTTTGAGCAATTGTTTTCACTTACCACTATTTTTTAACTCATGAATTTGATTTTGTTTTGTTAATTTCACTTCAAGATTATCTCATGATCTCTCTGTATTCCATTGACTCTCTGTAGATCATTCTAATGTCTGTTTTAAAATGAAGGTTCTGATTTTTTAAATAATGCATTTGTTCTATATTTTCATATTTTACTTTTTTATTTGTCTAAAATATCTTAAAATTATACTTGAGAATTGTTTATATGTTGAAATTTTTTTTTTTTTTATTAGTATATACTATTTGATTATTATATTTTTAGTATATTAATAGAAAAAGAAAAATATTAATGTTATAAAATCAATAAACAGTATAATATAATATATTTGTCTTTTGGAAATAGCATTTTCACAACAAATATTCATCATCTGTAAAAAGTTATTGGATCATTAATAGAATGTAAAATATTAGAGCTATATTTATTAACTTTTTTAATCATTGGTGAATGATTTTTTAATTTGATTTGACTGATCAGTGAAATAAAATAATAAATAATAATAATGTATTTATATAATTGGGATTTTATTTTTTTTTTAATTTGTTTAATATAACAATTATTTTGTTTATTAATAATTTAGAACGGTATAACTAACTCAGATAAAGTTGGTTTGATTTAGTTATTCAATAACAGGCCTCAAAATATCTGAAGTAGTTCTAAATGCATTTGATATGTCGGTTTTTTAGAAACAGACTCTATTTTCTTTTTCGCAGACAGATTAATAGTTAATAACTGTATTAAAATATAATGGATCAAGACTGAAAATGGTAAAAAATATTTAGTTTAAACATAGAATATATATCTAAGAAATAACACCAACAAATATAAAGGATATCTAAGAAATAACATCAGTATGTAATAAAAAACTTAAATATAGGTTAACATAAAATTTAAACATTATCATCTAATGCTAATCACACGTTAACACATAAAATATTAAATAAGAAACAAAGGACAATATTAATGAAAATGAATATATGATTGCCAGTGGCGTCATAATTTCCATTTATAATAACAAATATTTTTATGAATATCAAATCAAACAAACAAAAAACAAAAAAAGAAAAGAAAAAACGAATAAAGAAAAATCTACAATTTCATTTTTTAAGTTATAAAAATTTATTTTATTTATTTATTTATATTAATATTACATACATTAATGTAGTGCAATATTATTGAACCATCGGCTACTAAGGCCATTATAGGTTTTTTATACTATTATTAAATTATATACCAATATTATGTATTTTGTTTATATTATACACTATATATTTACATTATATTAGGTCGTAAGGGGGGTATGTAAAGAAAAAACTTACGACCTGTGCAGGGATCGAACCCACACTCCTTCGGTTAATACGCCACACGTCTACCCACTAGGCTACCGAAGCCCCTATAAAAATTTAATACTATGTTTTATTTGTTGTCATAAAAATTGCATACATGTAGGAGCTCAAATATATGCACTACGACTATATATAATTTAGGACGACCTAGTTTTGAAATTTTATATATTTTTTTTTATTATTTGTTACTGCTGTTATTCAAGTTTTTTTTATTGTTTTTTTTTTTTTTTTCATTCAGCTGATGATTATATTTTATATAAAAATATTTACATACTTTACAATTTACATACATTAAAAAATTGTACCTAATATAAAATTGAAGAATGTTGTTTTTTTTTTTGCTGTATTTTATATAGTTTTTTCTTCTTTATTTTTAGTTTCAAAAATCGGACTATACAGAATAACATTCATAATAAGCGTGATATATACTTATGCATATACATATATGGATATATTATAATGAAAAGAGTTTTTTTTTTTAAAGGAACATATAAGTTTATAAGGATAATGCAGTGTGGTGGAAAATACTTGGCACGTTTTTCCCATAAAAGAGCATAAAAAACAAAACGAAAAAAAAAAAAAAACTATTCAGGACACAAATACCAACATAAAAGAATAATATTTATTAAATATAAGTCTGAATTATATTGTACATATGGTAGTATAAAAGTTTGTATATATTGTGTTACTGTATTATTATTGTATTAAAAACTAACAGGAAAAATAATCAAAAAAAAAAAAGAAAATAATTTTTAAGGTGTGGATATTTAGTGAGGGAGCATATATTATTATGTATGTATTTGTGCATGTTATGAAAAAAGTTTTTATATAACATTTAAACAAAAGCTTTTCTTGTTAAATATATTACATTTGTTAAATATATTATATATTAGCTATATGAAATTAGAAAATAAGGAATATAGATGATACATTATTTTTAACTTATTAATGGTAAGGGATGGATAAACTCCTTTTATTATAGTTTATATTTAAATAACTGTTATTTAATTTTATTTTAAATTGATATTATTCAATATTTTTGTTATAATATTTGTATGTATTAATAAAATAGAGGTTTTTTTTTTTTTTTTTAATTGTTTTTAATAAAGTTTTTCTGTAAAAAAAAAATAAAATTAAAGGAAGAAAAGTTAAATGTTAGTTTTAACTTTTATAAATAAGTAAATGGAGTGTAAAAAGAAAAATAAAGAATTAAAAAAATTTTGCCAGTGGCAAGAATATAAAATAAAGGAAATATACATTATATATATTTCTGTTCATATGTTTATATGGTATTATACATTATGATATAAATTAGTCTGTACATATAAATAATGTAAATTTTCAAATCTAAACAAAATAAAAGGGACTTAAACAGTAAAATTTTATTTTACCATTCAATGGATTGTATTTCAAGCAAAAGAAAATATTTGTTCATTATTACTTTCACAAGCTATCTAGAACTTATACCCAATTGCCTACTTTTATTTTTACACCTTATTTGGCTATCATTTATTCAATATTATATATTTCAAGCTATATTGTGCATTCATTAGTCTTTATACCCTTTTTAGTTTTAACTTTTCTTTTTGATCTGTTTAGTTTTAAATTTTTTAATAGTAAAACTACAGAACTTTTTACTATAGAAACTCTACACTGTTCTGTTACTGTTGTTTTTGATCAAAATATATTTGGTGTTTTTTTTTGTTTTTGGTGATAAATGTAGTGTATAGTTACTATATGCTTTATTTAGCCCAAATGCTTGACCTATTTAAGATACGCTTACCATTTTATGTTAGGATATAGTTTTCATGTAATAACATCTGCAGGAATTTATATTGTTATTTATTTCGGTTATACAATTATTCAAATGAAAAAACAACTAAAAAAAAAAAAAGACTTAGACGAGAAACTTTTAATACTTTTAAAATAAGTACATAATACAATAATTATTTTTAATATTAGATTAAATCAAATTTTATATAATATGAAATATTTCATATTTGATTTTTTTTCCAACCTGTTATTCTTTACAATTAATATTTATAGGTTCGTACAATAGTTAAGGTTCTGTATAAACAACTGTTTTTATCACATCAGTAACATACTGAGGTAATGGAGAAACTATAAGTATTTAATAATAAAAATTTATCACAAAAATTTCCAATTAAATTGTTATTTTGTGATAATTACTAAACTATTATAAAAATGTTTATGAATACATTATCGTATATTTATCTTATGAGACAAGATATTAATTATTCTTTTAATCTACTTTATTTGATGGAAGACGCATGTTTTTAATTATTATTAGTTAATAAGTTTAGTTTAATATATATTAAAAGTTTCGTTATATATTAGTAATTTTAGAGTTTAATTCTATATTTGAAAAATTAAATTTAAAATTTCTTCATTTATACAAAACTTAACATTATATATCAACAATTGAGTTTATTAAATGTATCTCTAATACTCAGTATGTTAAAATTGTTTAATTAAATCGTGTTTATTTTATGTTTTATTATAACATAAATCTTATTAATACATTATATATTTATAATTGTGATATCAGAAGTATTAAATATATTATTTAAATCTACACAATAAGTTTAAAGTTTTAAAAAATGATTTATTCAATTTAACAGCATATATAATATCCATTAATGGTTTCATAAATTTTTGTTTTTGTTTTTTTTGTTTTTTTTTTAATTTACTTTAAATTTATTTCTATAAATAGAATTACAATTTTATTATACAACGTTAAGTAAGACGATTTAAAATTATCATACCATATCATAACTTTTATATTATCATATTTTTTGTAATATTTTTCACAAAAATATTATACATTTAGATATTAAATAAAGTTTAAAATATACATTTGAATATAAATATTGATGCGATCTGTAAAATACTAATAGATATTTTTCAGTTAATGCTTTCAAATGTTTTTTTTTAATTATAGTAAAAAAATTCAATTGGTATAATTGTAATAATGTAAATTTAATTGTATATAATCAGAGGTAAAATAAATTTGATTCGTTTTGGTTCAAATGAATCAATTGTGAATCGTTTAATTAATTAAAAAATTCCACTTAACATCATTCATTATAGCTTTAAACTTTTGAAATTGTATTTGTGTGAATATCACTTTCCATCTTTGTCACTTTTTCTCTCTCTCTATTTTTGTTTTTTTTTGAAAAGTTTTCTTAAAGTTGTTATAATGGCGAATGCTATCATATCAATATAATGTTATACTGACAAAAATTTATAGTTATGGGTAGGACGCCAATTACAAAAGTTGTTTTACAAAAAGCCATTTCATCAAAAGATTTTTCTCAAAAATATACATTTTAAAAACAGATTAATTGCAAATAATGCAGTTTCCAAAATGGACATATGAAGAAAAAATTAATTTCACAAAACAATATATTACAAAAAGTATACTTTGAAAAGTTGAAGAAATATTCAAAAAGCCAAAAATTAGAATTTTGGACAAAAGAAGAAATTTTATAGTTGTATTCAAAATCAGGGTATCCCCTTTTTCCAGAATATTTATATATATGCATGCGAGATAGTGAAATATGAGGGGGTTTAGAGTTGAATTTAAAATCAGTGTTATCAGTGTTGCCTTTCACAGAATATGTACATATACATATATTATATGCGAGTGAATTAAGAGACATTTTTGAGTTTGATTCAAAAGCAGAATTGCCTTCTTTTTTCAGAATATTTATATATATGTAAGTATATGGGAAATCTGAATTAGGAGAGATTTTAGAGTAGGATTCAAAATCAGAGATTTCTCCTTTTTCCAGAATATTTATATATACATACATATAGTCGGATCTCTAAATCAGAGTTTTTCTAGACTAATTTAAATATTGTTTTTATGCATATACATAAATTGTCTTTTGTAAAATATTCTTTTTGGTAAACGGCTCTTTTGTGAAGTAGAAATTTGTGAAATTGTTTTTTTTTTGTCAAATGGGGAATTTACGAAGTGGAAATTTATGATATGGCTGTTTTGTAAAATTTGCGTAGTGGAGTTTTTGTAAAATGGTAAATTTGCGGAGTGAATTTTTTTGTAAAATGACTTTTGATGAAAGGTATTTTTGCAATGTGTCCTTTCATAAAGTGATCCATACCCATAATTATGCTATACATATACATATATATTATGCAATAATCATTTTTTTTTTTAAGTCAATTTAATCGATCCGGTATTTTTTTTATATGTTAAGACCTCCACTGAATATCGTTAATTATATACGTATGTATATCCATATAAATATCCATACATATACATAATATAAATATGTATATAATCAATTATTATAACAACTAATATCTAAATATGGGGAAATCAATTTATCACAGGTAATATAAAAATAATAAAATATACATACACAAAAATGTGAACGCAATTTTTGATTTTTTTTTTTTTTTTTTTTAATTTAGATATCCTTGACTGAATTTTTTGTTCCCATAATACAAAAAAAAAAAAATTTACAATGACTTTTTGTTATTTTATTTTGTTTTTTTCTTCTTTGGTTTCGGGTCAGTAACAAAATTCACACCAAAGTAATAAAAACAAATCAATTCAAATACCAAATTAAATTTTTCTATCAAAAAACAAAAAAAAAAAAAACCTAAAATAACACAAAAATAAAAAGACTATCTAAATTATACAATCTTTAAATAATATACATTGAATATTGTAGTATTATTGAAACACCTGCTTATGAAAAAGCTCACTCATCTGGACAGAAATTTGTTAGATACTTTTATTTTATATTGAGTTGTTGATTTTTAAATTTTGTTTCATTTTTTTTTTTTTCTTTTTAAATATAAATTCATTAAAAATTTATAATAAATAATAAAAAATAGAAAAACGAAAACAAAAAACAAAAAAAAAAAAAGAATACTAATACTTGATATCGTAGTCATTTATAATGTTGTAATATAACTAAGATTTAAATTAAAGTTAATGGATTTTTTTATCCCCTCAAAAATGAATTTGTAATTTTATTATAGGAATTTTTTTAAGATCAACTCAATCTTAATGCGATATTATCGTTTTAGTTTCCTTTTAATTGAAATTTTGAAAAAGAAACTTTGGAAACTCATACATGTACATATGTGCGTGTATATATAATCAAAATCTTTTAAAATGTTATTTGAATTTTTTCTAAAATTTAAATTAACAAAAGAAAAAAAAAAAAAGGTTGTTATCGATTATAGATAATAATTTAATAATTAAATGGATAATATATATTTTATTTATGTACATATTTTATAAATTTTATATGTGACATATAAATATGAATTAAAATTATTTTTTTTTTTATTAATGCTAATGTTAAGTTTATTTTACTATTATAAAATTTTTATTTCGTAAAAATGATGTATAATAGATTTTTATGTCGTAAAAATGATATATAATAAGTGTATATGGGATAAAAAAAAATTTAAAATGGCATTGGATTGCATAAGCTAAGCTGATTTAAATTAAACATTTCAGATAATTAAAATTTCAATTAGAGCTTAGAACAACTAAACTTTTAAAAAAAAAAGCATATGCTTTTTGTGATTTATTTTTTTCTGTATAAAGAATTAGGTTGAATTTATAGAATGAATAAATGAATAAAATTTTTATATTTTTATAAATTATTCATTTTCAACAAGTACAATAAAAGAGTACAAGTAGTAGAACTTTATTACTGTTTTAATCTTTTAGATATTATTGGGTCGAATCAATAAAACTGAGCTTGAACACAAATCTCACTTTTTCAAACAAAAACTACACCTGAACTCATAGTTTTTATTTGAAAAAATGAGATTTGATTTCCAGCTTAATTTTATGCATTTGATCTAATTAATGTCTTCAGAATATTTTTAGGTAGGTATATGCAATTGCAGAGAGATGTGCTCAAATAAATTTTAAACAAAAAAAATATATATAACAAAATATAGAAATATTAACACATAGCTAGGAATTCATTATAACTTAAGCTAACACATTTTATCTTAAAGTCAACGTGTTCAAATTTCTGTTCCATAGTACATTGTAAAGAATACGGAATACTTTATATTATGTACTTAAATATTAGAACGAACAAAAAACATGTTAACCGACTTTCAAACAATGTTATTTAACATTTATAAAAATAAAAAAAAGAAATAATTTGGGTGTTACATTGTAACTGTAAAATATAGACGACTCCGAAAGAATAATGGATTTGGATGAAATTAACTTTAAAATATCAGTAACAAGTATTAAAATTAAAACGTATACTAAAAATAGTATAGAATAATAAATCTGACCTGATTATACAGTATTCATATATACTAAAAAAAAAATTAATACTCTTCTATCACTGTATCATTAACATTAAATGTATATATAGAAATAAAAAAAAAAAAGAAAAGTAGTTCGACTTTGATAAAATCAAACAAAACAACCGATATGAATATTATTTGAAAAGTAAAATAAAATGTTACAAAATTTACGCAAGATTGTATCTTTTTTTTTTTTTTTTTTTTTTTTTATAATCTTATTAGGAATTGTATATGTGATTAATGATTTAACATAATATCTAAGTTTATAAATATACTTTTTACTTTCTCGTGCATATACATTATACGTAGTATAAGGAAAGTATTAAAATCGGAATAAAAATGTACATTAATTTTTGATGAGTTCTAGTATAGATTTCTGTAGAGTTTTATAGCTTCTATTATATATATATATATCATAAACCAGAAATATTCCGTTTCCAATTTATTCCAGAAGTTTTTTTTTTTTTTTTGCAATTGAGATTGAGGATTGACACATCTGTACATTGAAATCAATTTGAGTATCAAAAGTACTACAACTATAGAATTTATCATGTACCTATACTACGAGTATATGCGTATAACATTTTTCCTGCCTAAATTTTGATTTTTATTTCTATGCATAGGTATATTAGTTCATGAACATTATATTTATTCTAACGGTAATTTGTTTTTTATGAATACCCGCGTAAAAGTCAAGAAGAGAATATACACTCCTGATTCATTTTATAAGATTTTAACAAATATTCTTTTCAATTAAATATATTATAGGAGATTTTTTTAACCAAAGTTTTTTTCTTATTTTTTTTTTTGGTAAAGCAAAAATAACTTTTCTCTTTTAAGCTTTAAGTTATGATGTGAAATTCAAAGTAAATTTAAATACCTGTATATAAAAATAAAAAAAAAAAAAAAAACAAAATAGAAATTCATGAAAATTTAAAATAAAAACCACAGAGAAGAATGATGAATGATTCTTTTGTGTTATTGAAATACTTTTTAGTGGAATGAGTATTTCAGATTAAATTGAATAAAATGCGCATCATAAAAGTAATTGCTTTTAAGTTTATTATTTTCTTAAAAGACAAAAAAAGCCGACAAAGTTCAAAAAAGGTAACAAAAAAAAAAATAAAATAAAATAAATAAAAGAATCTTTTCTAATGCTTTTATTTATTTTTTTTTTTTCATACAAAATTTTGTTTGGTCAATAAATTTCATTTTTACAGTTTCTTATGTTAAGAGTTGCGTATACAATTTAAATTTTCAACAGATATAATATATATACATGTACAATATACATTATAATGTATTCTAAATCATATAGCATGTTATTAGAGGGAGCATATCAATTTGCCCAAAATCCATTTCTCAAAAAGATTTTTGGCCTAATGCTATTAGTCAAAAAAGACTTGTCACTTTGTAAAAATAATGTTGATTGACTGCTAGACTATTTTTATTGTTGAAATATGTACGTAAAATAAATAATTAAATATGAGGTGTTTTAAAGTTGGTTATAAAATCAAAAGTTATACATTTTTGCGAGAATATAATATAAAATTTGTAAAATAAATGTTTGTTAAATAGCGCTTTGCAAAATCATGTCTCATTATTCCAAATGAAAAATCGTAAAATATCCATTTTGCCAAAATATACATTTTACTGTACATAAACCATTATTTAAGTGTATAAGAACCGTACTTTTCTAAAACGTCAACAACACGATGTCGATCAAAAAAAATTGTCATAAACATTTTTGACGTCGTCGTTAAAAATTCTAAAACTATTTTGATCGGCAAAATTTGCAAAAATCAAAGCAATCAAGCAATTATTTTACTGCTACTGCAAATGTCAAATATTTTCACCATTCGTGTTTGTTAATTGTTAGCGTCCTTAGTTAAAATGGCTGAATTAGAATTAAGGTAAAAATATTGTTTTTATATTATTTAGTGAACATTTAAAAGTAAGTTTTTTTTAAATTTTAGTACTGGCATGGAGCAATTGCCCAGTTGAAATTATTAATTAAACGTCAATCATTTCAAATTTCTAAAACATCAATGACAAATGCAAATAATTGCAAAAATCAATGACGCTAAATCAAATACAATTATCATCAACGCAAGAGCGTCAAATTATCGACATTTTAGAAAAGTACCATCATTATAAGAATACAGTTATAATTTTAAGAATACAATTTTTAAGTTAAAAATATTAACTGTTTTTTTGATAAATTCTAGCTTTTAAATTAAGAAATACATTTTGAATGAAAGGAATTTTTTAAGTTAACTTGGTATAACGGTAAAAGTTAAAAGATTTTAATTTTAAAAATACAATTACCATAAAATAATAATTTTGTAGTTATAACATTTTTATAATAAATATAGTACTGTTTATATTTATATTTAAAAAAAAAAATGTGTAAAAATGCGAATTAAAAGATTTTAATCAAATACTTTTCTTAAGTCACGTCCAGCTAAATATTCTCTCACTTTGAAATTAATATTAAGACAAGTTTAGGTGTTAGTGTGTTACACAAGTATTAATTATATAGACATTTTTTTTCTTTGAAATTTTAAAGGTAAGCATAGAATTGTTTAATTTAATATTTTAGTTAATTTTTGTTTTTAAATATTATATACATATATAAATATATATATGTATGCGTTAGAATATATTTAGAAAAACTAAAATGGATTTGTAAATCTATTTCAATTCTAGTTCAAATGCTTTAAATATCTTTAAACTTTCTCAACTTTTAAAACTTTTATGCTTTTCAATATGATATAATTAATTTTTTATAACTAAAGCTGCCCATACACGTCGAACTTGATTATACAACAAGTTTGCAGAAAGGTTTTAAAACCATCTTACACACTTATTCAACGATTGTTTTTATTTACTTCGAAATATTAGAATTTTTATTGAAATATGTATATGAAAAAATCTCAGCGCGTTCTTCTGTCCAAAACATAAAGACAATATTAGGAATAAAAAAAAAAAAAAAAATGACATTAAAGTTGTACAACTTGTGCATACACGATTCAACACAAACTACAAACCAATTCAGTTCACAAAAATCTAAGTTTTTTGATATTTTTTCAAATCAATCAACTATTTTTGAACTATTAAAATGGTTTTAAGAACTCATAGACGATATAACTTTTCATGTTGGCGAACTTGTTGTACAACCAAGTCCGACGTGTATGGGCAGTATTAGGATTTTTATATATAGCTTAAAAACCAAACGAAACTTGTTTTAAAGCTTCATTTTCTAAAATTCCTATAGATGAATATATAATAATAGTCATGGTATCTTTTACTTATTAATTATTGAAAACTTGAGATCTGAAGTCAACATTTTTTAACATGTTATGCCACATCAATGAATTAAACATGTGTGGTAACCAAGCAAATATTAGATATAAGCTCCTTGTTTTATACAATGTCAGAGCAATGCCTTTACCTTACCTTTGAAGAGATAAGAGATACCTTTTATTGAAGAGATAAATGACCTCCTGGTTTAAAAGAATATATATAGAAATTCTTTTTAAAACACAATTATCCATTGAGGTTAACTTTGGGAAGAAAATTATTCATATAAATCAAAAAATTGTTATATAAATAAGTAAAATGTAGTTTTATCTACTGCATAAGCTAGAAATATTTTAATAGTTCATTAAAAAAAAATGTAATTTTTACACTCAAAGTTCCCATTTATTCGTCATATTGTCCAAAGTCAGATTAAATATATTTTAGCCGTAATCATCATATGATTTCATATTATTTTAACGCAATCAGTAATAAAAATAAAAAAATCACACATTCAAAATTTTTAGAATTATATCATTATATCTGTAAAAGTAATAAAATAAAAAAATTAAGATAATTTTGAAAAATCAATTTAGTTTTTGCTTAAGATTTGAAATAAAGACATGAGTGATGCATTTCATGAACAAGAATTTTAATTTATTAAAGTGTTTTAAGTCTTTAAAATCGTACTCAAAAGTTTGAGCTAAATAAAAAGAAATCAAGAATTTATACGCACTATAAGCACTTAACTTTTGAATTTTTTAACTTCATATTTATAAGCATGTTTTGTTAGCTATTATTTTAATAAGCATGCGTAAATGCAAATATAAAATCTAAACAAGAAAATAAATTGTAATAAAATTTTAAATTTAAGTTTCATTAGGCCAATTAAATACTTTTTAATGTCAAAAAAAGAAAAGTTGTATGGAATCTGAGAATTTTGACTGAAAGATTTAGCGATTTAAGCGGTGTGTCATTGGTCAGATATGGGTGCAGTTAAAAATTTTGTAAAATATTATAAAAAAATTTTTAACTCGTATTTATAAGGAAATTTTATTAAAATTAATTTAAATATTAATTTTATTACAAATCTAAATAATAAACTTTAGATTTAAAATTTTTCTAGTGCTTCTTCGATAATTAAAATTTTTCTGGTGCTTCGTAAATTTGATATGTATGTATATTTACATATATGTATGTATAAAGAAAATGATTAGTGTGATTTTCAAGAGATTGCTACAAAGCCAGGATTTTAATAATGTGTTTAGTTGCAGTAAAGCTAAGTGACAGCTTTGTGACAGTAGCCCATTTGTTATGCAAATTTTGCAATACAAGATTTTGTAAAGCAAAATATCAGACCTAACCCCAACTATTCACTATAATACTCTTTTTAACCTTATTTTTGTCCATTATTAAGTACGGTTTTAAACATTTATGTAGTAAATTGATTAAAGCTATACGTTCAGCGGAATTTTAGCAGATATGTCATAAAAAAAAAAAACTTTTTAACTATATGGGGTTATTTTATTCTATTAGAACAGAAATTTAAAGTTATCAGCTGGTAACTAAAATTTTTTATAAGAGTGAAGTTTTTGTGAATTTTATAATTATTGAAATAATTTGACATGTTACACCTTACAAAACATATATACATATGTATATATCTCGTTAGGTTTTTTTTTTTTCCTAAGGGAGGTGGGAATCTTCCAAAGACACCAAGAATTTCCCCCTTGGTTGTGTCAGATTCTTACTGACTAAACTCACCTCCCCCTTTAGCCAATATAATGGGTTGAAACCCTTACCAGCGAACGCAGTATATTGGCTAGGGAGTAGGGATAGGAAAGGATAGGAAATGGATACGTAAACAATGAATTGGGAGTGGACTGTAAGGAAACAATGAATCCGCCTATTATTAATACTATTTTGCTAACAGTGACTAAAGCTGTCACAACAGTTACAACATGTAGTAGTAGTACATGTAGTAGTAGTATAGGTTAAGATTAAATGTTTTATAAAATATATAATGTTCAAATAGGTTCAAAGTGCAAAAAAATGGAAATACTTCAAATTAATTAATATAATAACTCCCGCGTTATTTAAATTTCATAATATTTTTTTTCTCTTTCAACGTAATTGAATATTAATTTAAATGAATATTCAGTTTAAAAATAAAAAAACATGTTTATTTATTAACTTGCTAAGTTAGTTTTTGACAATTAATGTATTTTTAATTAATTTACAAAATTACAAAAACAAAAAACAAAGAAGAAAACAAACATTTTATGTTATGTACGTTATTTATCTATTAATTTAAGCATTTTTAAAAGAGTTTAAAAAAAACAAATCTTTTTTGTTTTTGTGAAAGTGAAAATAATAGTACTTAAGTATAATGACATCCTTGACAAAGTGGTATACTACAAGTGTTTCTTTAATAACTTTTACTTTTTCCTGTTTTTTTTTTTTTTAAATTATTATTATTCGATTTTTTTTTTTCTAAATTATTTTCTAAAGTAAAAAAAATTTAAAATAAAAATTTCAGTTGTAATCATATTAGAAAAATAAAAAAAAATATAGAATAATAATGAATGTACCTACTATAGTTGTAACAAACAACTCCATCTATCATACAAAAATGGTAAAAAGTCATATAAAACTATAATGTAAAACGTTACCCAATTTGACATAGTTTAATTATCAAAACTACTGCTAATTCTTGAAGACTATAAGATCATAAAGAATTTAAATATTTGAAAAAAATTTTCTTAACATTATTTTATCAGTTATTAGATAAATAATGAAATAAATTTCATTTTTAATATGTATTTAAATCGGTCTATGCCACTTTGTATAAATCTATTTCTCAAAAAGCCACATGGTCATACTAAACGAATTATTGAAACACTAAAATGAAAAAAATTTTGTTATTTATTACTAAAAATTACAAACTTCAGCTTTTTTAGGTACGTATATATCTAAATTATAATTGATTGTAATAGAGCTAATTCTAAATTAGAAATTTAAATACAGAATTATAAACAACAATATCGCAATTAAGGTTGACGGCCAATATCATCATGACCAGCACTACCAAACCTTATAACGTAATTAACAACAAAAATATCATCTACAAAAAAATGTATGCGAATTGTCCCATTTGCCAACAAAATTTTATGCAAAGTATCCCATTAGTATAAATGAAATTTTGCTAAATGTCGTTTCATGTTAACTGACTTTATGGTAAAAGTATTTTTATGCTAATTACGTTTATGCCAAATATAATGTCTTTTTGAGAAATGAGTTTATGCCAACTGGGGTGCTCCCATTTGAATATTATATTATTAGGTACATATAAAGTAGATTGAAGAGTAAAAGAACTGCCAAAATGTTGTAATTTTTTATATTTAGATATAAATTCTAATTTAATATAGTAAACAAGAATTGGGTCCTGTAATCATCATATAAATTTGAAACAAAATCAAAATAGCATTCTTAAAATGAAAAATTGAAAGTTTAATTCTATCTGCAATCTAAAAAATTATAACTGAAAGTAATGTTGAGAGCGTGTTTTGTGTTTTCAGTTGTATTATATAGCATCAAAAATTTAAACATTGATTTATGAGTTTTTAAAATCAACAAAGGGGATTGGGAAATAATTTGTTTCGAAACTAATTGAAATAATAAAATTGGAAGGTCAAATTTTGGTTAAAAAATTCGAGAGTATAGATTATAGAATGTTCAACGCTTAGCATATGCATTTAGTACCATTTTAATAAAAACCGTTTTGTATCGAAGCTGATATTTTTCAAACGGCATAAAAAATCTAATCCTAACGATATGTGCATTTTATATTAATCAAACTGAACTGTTTCCGAAAGCAAAATATTATTATTTCGGAATGAGAAAAGGAAAAGTATTAAATTGAAGTTGTGGCATTGAAGGAGTGAGTGGTATTATATAAAAAGATTAAGAATTACAAAAATTTACCAGATAGGTATTATAAGCGAAATTTAAAATTTTGAAGTTTACTTCAAAAATAATTTTCTTTTGAAGGTTCATTCACAAACTTTTCAAAAAATAAAAAACAAAAAAGATTTTAAATATATGTACATATATACTTGATTTTTTGTTGTTGTTGAATATTTTTTATTTTTATTATTTTATTTTTTCACCAGTAATGTTTACAAATATTATTATAACTGTAAATTGAAGGTTTTTTTTTTCTCTTTTTTAATTTTTGGTATGTACCTACATAATTCCAAAACAAAAAAAAAACAAAAAAATTAATGTTCGTCATTGGTTATAAAAATGTTTTATTGCAAGAAAAATAATGGAATTTTTTTATTTTTTTTAAATTTTTTGTTTTTTGTGGTAGTTAAATAGTGATAAAGTATTTTAACACTTTTTAAATTAACTATAGAAGTAATAATAGTGATATCAAATTTTATAGTTGTATTGTAGGAGTTCTGTTGCTCCTCATTTCAGTATTTTGTAAAATCATTTCAGTGTATACTCTACAGTCTACAGGCTAGCGTTTAGAAATCATTTCAGTATACACTAAATATGCTTCAGTGTCTACACAGTTAGTTATTTAAACAGTGGTAATTTGCAAATGTGAAAGTATGTATGCATGTGCAGCAATATAATAATACCTATGTAATTCCTACATTTGTGTTTTTTAAAAAATAATCATGTTGAAAATTATCATAGCGAACCCTGTTTTTATAATTCTTGTGTAAACTTCTTGCGAACTTTGTATTACTTGTAAGCTTGTTCTAGGATAGGTAAAATCTAACTATAATTATATTATAATATGTAAGTACATCTAATATAATATGTGTATATGTGGAAAGATGAGTATGAAAAAAGTGGAAAGACGAATAGTTTTGTTTTTTCTAAAGGAGGCGAGAATCTCCCAAAGATACGCAGAATAGTCGTTGGGTATAGTATCAGATTCTTACTAATTAAACCTATCTCTCTCTTTGGCCAATATAATGGGATGGAACTCCTAACTAATAATGCATTATCTTGTTTAAGGAGTACATATAGGAGAGGATAGAACAAAGATCTGGAAAAATTTAATTGGCGAGTGGGACTTTAAGGAGATTTAAGTGGGACAATTAATCTGCGTATTATTACTATATAGCTGTAGGCACCCGGTACTGTAAAATATTATAAATCACAAAATCATTAATATGATTAATATGATGATGTCACAGTACATTCTACTCACACGGTAGACAACTTTTCTTCATGAGGTAATAATTAAAGGTAACCTCACTATTTCTGTAGCAGCTACTATTATTATTACTTTATTAGTAATCGCTTAAGCTTAATAAATTAATTTAATTATTTCGTTTGATATTATCTTTTGTATTGGAACTTGTGTAACATAAAATTAAATTTTATATAGGTACATATGTATTATAAATTTTGGTATAATTTATAAATACTTCACTTTATTGAAGTTCCACTTCCAATACTATTTTGTAAAATCTAATAAAGAAAAAAAAAATCAACAAACAATAAATGGTAAATAAATTTTCAAATTTATAATTTATAGTCCGGATAAATTTTTTAGATGTGTTACAATAGAGCCCTTGTTATAATAATAATAGAAGTAAAGTATAAGTACAAAAGAATAAACAAAAGAAAAGGCTAACTAAGGAAAATAAAATTAAGGGCTATTAAAACACTTATAAAATAATGAAAATATTTAATGATTTCAAAATAAAAATAATTATACTTAAAGAAAAAACTAAAAAAAAAAAAAAATTAATAAACAAATAAAAAATTTAACTTAAGAGTTTTATAGGCTTTAGTTGATAAAAACTTTCTGTTTATTTCTTAAGTGTTTCATTATTATTTTCTTTTTTTTTTTCTTTTCCTTTCTAATTTTTTTTTTTTGTTTTTTTTTTTTTTTTTATGGCTATTAAGTTTTTAT
This sequence comes from Poecilobothrus nobilitatus, assembly GCA_947095535.1. Classification (NCBI taxonomy): domain Eukaryota; kingdom Metazoa; phylum Arthropoda; class Insecta; order Diptera; family Dolichopodidae; genus Poecilobothrus; species Poecilobothrus nobilitatus. The sequence goes on from OX352773.1 coordinate 161,770,099, forward strand.
GACATTTTTTGAGAAAATAATTAATCAAAAATTTCATTTTCTTGTTAATATTATTTTTTATGAGAATTTTATAATTAGGATTTTTGTAATGTCATCATGATGTTGTAATTTATATATAAATTATTATTTTAAATGTATATATGGTAATTTTATTGTATAATAATTTGAATTAGTTATTTTATTTAATATTGAAGTTTTAAGAGTTTGCATATGTTAGAGATTCATATAACATAACTAATTTAAATTTTTAAGATTTCGATTTTTTTTTATTTTCCGTTTCTTTCAAGAGCTCTATTAACATTTGATTAGTTTTCAATTAGTTATTTGAGAGTTGGGATTTAATTACATTTTATTTTTATTAGTTTTTTTGCCTTTTTGTAATCTTTGACCCTTTAACTGCCCTATTATGTAAATAAATTTGAACTTTTTCTTTTAATATGTACCCAACTTTCTAATTATTGCACTCTTTACATCATCTTAAGTGTTCATTTGATTCTATATGTATTTTAAGGATTACCATCTGTCTTTTTTTTATCTTTAGAGTTTCGTATAAAAGTATTTTCTGATTGTGCTGTAAAATGAGATATTTTAAGAATAGATATTTTCCTTTCGAATGTAATTTATTGGATTATGAGAAATAATTTTCACTTCTGTAATTGTAGGATATATTAATTCTTATATTGCTTCTGTGATTCTAGAAATCCTTCTTTATCAGAATTACCTAAACTTGGAACAATACCTTTTATACCAATAATACTATTATAATCTGTACTACTATTCTATAAGCAAAATGACATTATGTTTCTTGTATATTGAATATTGTTTCTTATAATTGCAAACGCAATATCAGCATAGCTTGCAATGGCAACTTTGGTATATTCTAGATTTATAACAATACTGTTTACATTTTTATATTCAGCTTCTTCTTCTTCTTGATTTCTTCCTAAGTAGTAAACACCAAGATTTATTACATAATTTTTAACATTTTTCATCAAAAGCAATGAACAGCCGTTAAAACGATTTTTTCAGTTAATAAATTACCATTAAAGCCAATAAATAAAGCCATTTTCAAGACATTTTCACTGTGTTGATATTGAAGTATTAGCTGAATTGAAATATATGCCACAATGAATTTATTCACGTTGATTTTTTATTTTAACTGTTTCATTATAAAATCTGGAGCATAAATATATTATGCTGCCCATACACGGCAGACTATATTGTAAACTTGGTACGCGGGCAAGTTTTAGAACCATACTACACACTTATCCAACTTATCATCCAACCATTGTAATTATTGTAATTTTTATTATTTTCTCAAATCAAAAAATCTCAATGTTAAAATGACATTTTAGTTGTACAACTTGCACGATACAACCATACACGATACAATTCAACTATACAAACCAAAGACTATTCATCCAACCAACTTTTCAACCAGCAAAATGGTTTTATAACTTATACAACTTATCAGGTCAGCCTACCAAACTTACAACCTAGTCCGCCGTGTATGGGCACCATTAGAAATAGATTAGAAAGATAAATGTGTCAACTCTTTTATTCTTATGTGTTTTCCTATCTTAAAGTATTTACTCAAAATAAATCATATGCATTTTATAATATATATGTATATACATTTCATTTACTCAACTGTTTACATTTATGAAAATAATGTAAAGCAGTTTGTCAATTTCTCATAACCAGTTCCATTTAAGACATTTTAACTTGTTACTTTACTTAATAATTGAAATATTAAAATTAAAATTTAATTAAACCATTTAAATAAAAAATTTTAAAAACTTTCAATTATGCAGTTGTAAAATAACAAAAGAAATGATAAAATTCTTAAAAAAATTAGAAATGAATGTATTTTTTTAAGTCTTAGAAACTTTAACTCTATGTATTTTAACTCTTAGAAAACTATTTCTGAAGAAATTAAGATCATACATACACACGGTTTACGTAACTGTTTTTCAAAATTGAATAGAAATATTTTCCATATTGCCTATCTATGACTAATATAACGATGGTCTGAAATGTTTCAGTAATTGACATTTGATATATGTATTTAGTTGAAGATAGACTTATATGTAATGTCAATTTAGACGTTTAAGCAACACTAAAAAGTAAATACATTCATTAGAGTAAACCGGCTAATCAGGATTTAAAGTGTTTATATACATATATAAGAATGTTTTAACAATCTTGCAACAAAATTAATATGAATAGTAAAATAATAATTAAGAATTCGACCCAAAACAATAATCAATAAGATTAACTAAATCATGTGATACGTAATCATGTGAGAAATAGAATTTAAAGTTAATAAATTAATATTAAATGTAACAAAAATAATAAATATATATATATATATTTATGTATATATGTATACTATAGGTCATAGGATAAAAAAAACCTCTTGAGTATTTATAGTAATCCTTAACAGAATTTGGTAATTAAATAAAAAATTGATGTCGGTTAAATTAATAAAAAAATATTAAATAAAATAATGTTTTACAGTTTTTGTTTAAATGAAAAATTTTAGTTTTAGTTTAAAATTCTATTTTCTGTTATTATTTTTAACAAAGTTTCAAATCTCAATAAAAAAAAAAACTATAAATTTTCTTTTAATAAAAATAAATAAAACCATAATTACAGTTGAAAGTAAATGTTTGTATATAAAGAGGGGGAGACACAACTTTAACTTTATTTAATAATATCCAATCATAAAATAGAGTAATAAATCTCTTTACTATTAAGTGTTATATGTATTATAATATTAAATATACATATATATGTATATGAATATGAATATTCATTGCGTACTTTATAAAATCATTATTTGTTTAAATTCAACACTCAATAATTAAAATAGGTTATATGCAACACTTGAACTCAATTAAAAATTTTTATAGTTCACTTTGTTAAAAAAAAAAAAAAAAAATTTCAGAAATTAAAAATAAATATTTTATTAAAAGATTATTATAACAAAAAGTACATATTGTGTATGTGCATACATTGTATGTGCGTAAAAGTATCAGTGACATTTTTCATTATGTATGTGTTCTTTTATATATCTATAATTTTTGGTTAGTTCTTGAGTATTTCACAATACATTTCGACAGTCATAACTTTATATATTATCATAATGACAAAAAATTTAATTTTACACTTTTAAATGCTAGAAATATCATTTAATAACGACTTCTGCAATAATGAAAATCATTATTTCCATTTCTCATTACTTTTCTTTTCCATATTCCAAAGCTAATATTCATCTTTATAGTTAGGGTACTTTATCTATTATTCTGACCATGGTGGTAAGTGATTTTAATAGATAAAAATGGTACACGTCCAAGGCGCCTAAAATTTAATTAGTTTTGAAGATCCACTACTAACGATCTATTACTACCACAGGAAGAGACAAAATCTATTTCCTAAATCTGTTTCCTACTTATATAGGCATAAAATAGGAAACAGGCAACTGGTAACAGGTTACGTAGTTCCGATTTACGTTTCGTTTCGTTCTCGTTTCGTTTCTGTTATTCGTTTACATTAAATTTGAATGATTACGACATTCTTATGATTTCCATTTCTTCTAAGGCACCAGTTATAGCTATCATTAAAATGCTTCCGGAAAATGTTTATTTTCAATTTTTTTGCAGCAAAGACATATAAAATTTAACAAAAGTGTTGATTTAATGATTAAATAATTTCTAAAGAATAAATTATGCTACGAATTTTTAAATTTTAAGTTAAATATTTAAAAAAAAAATCAATTTTATGATTTTCCGGATTGGTAATTATTTTCCTGAACTGATCAGTAATTTTACTAATGAAACAAAATTGTTCCAATGACATATGTTTCATTTCTTCCCATTTCAGTTTGTCATTGAAAAATATTCTGATGCAATTCTTGATATATATATTTCATTATGATTTTGTATTTTTATGAGTTATTTTACCAACATCGAAATAACGCTAATAACAATTTAAATTTAAATTACATTTATTTTTATTACATTCATTTGCCATTTGACAGATAATTTGACTGACAGTTTTCTCTGATTGCTATAATCACCTATACGGAAAAAAGTATAAGTTTTCAATGAAACGTTTTTTCCGGAAGCATTTCAATGATAGCTATAACCGGCGCTTTAGTAAGAAAATGCTTCCAGAGTTGAAAAATCTATATACAGCGTATAATCAAAGTAAAATATCAAGAAGGCAAAGAAAATAATCTGAATCCTGATTAGATAAGCTCATAAGTAAAATAAAACGGCTGTGGAATATTTTTAAAATATATGTAATGTTATATATGAAATAGAAAAAGAACATCCTAATTGATGGCTGTAGATTTAGAATTGATTTTTATATTAGCTTATAATCTTAGTACAAACAAAAACACAGAAGATCGATTAAATGAATCAATGCTTCTTTTATTTCTATAGACGCCTCGCCATTGTAATATCTTTAAATATTTTGTGGATATTTAAAATAAAATATTTTAATTGTTATAAAATAAAAAATTTTGCTATTCAAAAAAAAAAAAAAAAAAATTTCTTTGGAAATTCCAATGGTTTATAAATGTAAATGTATGTATTTTTATTTGAATAATTTTTTAAGAATAATACAAAATAAATTGAAATATTAATATTTATATTGACACGAAAATTTTTTTTATTAATATGTTATTTTAGGCATATATACAATAAATAAAAAACAAAAAATAAAACCATAAATTTAAATAATCAAAATTAGTTTTTTTTTTAATATAAATTTTCTTATTTTTTTGAATTAAATTTTATTATATTTAGAAATGAATTATAAAACGGTTCATTGCAATTTACTGTTCTCAGAAGCTAAATTTTCAGTTTAAATAATTTTCCATTGGCTGATAAATATATTTTAAAAATACATTTATTAAGCAGTTATATAGTAAATTTATCTTACAACTCAAGTATTCTTGCAACAGGAATTTAAAAATGCCAAATTTTAAGATTTCATATAAATTTTAAACCATAATGAACCACTAATTTAAAAAACAAATTAACTTTCTAGTGAATTTCAGCTGCTTAATTAATTTTATAGATAAAGAGTTCCAAGAGAATGTGAACTGAATATATAGAAGCGAATATAAAATATTCAAATGTTAACTTTAACATTTTCGCTGGGGGGAATCTGTTTAAAACAGATAAGGCAATGCGGGGACAGAGGATTAGACGCATAATCACAGAAAACCACGCACTGGATTAAATACTCTGCTGCTTATCACGGCCCTCCAAAGATGGAGGTTGGGCCGAGGATTAACATCCAAACCCCTGCATAAAAAGAAAATTTGTTCGACAATCGACAATCAACAACCCCCCCTCCGATATCTAATAAAAACTACAGCAATGACAACGTCAACGAATAAGAAATAATGATTTAAGATTTGTAACTTGGAATGTTCGCACCATTCAAGTGCAGGAAAAAATGATGGAGGTAGCAAGCGTAACACAAAATAGATTTAGTACCATTACAAGAAAAAAGATGTAAAGGTAGTGGAATAATACCGAAACAAAATATCTTCCTTACTATTTACTGGTCCCAAAAAAAAAATTAAAAACTAGGTACTGTTTTTGTAATAAATAATAAAATAAGGTTGGATATTAACTTGTAAGCATATTTTATTAGGGTATAATGTAGATTCATATTGGAAAAATTTCAACCATATCCATTTTTTATGTACATATGTGACTTGTAAGGTAAGAATTAAAATTGATTGTTCATAATTATTGGATACTTGTATTTTAAAGGTTAAAATTTACTTCTATAATACAGGTATCGTCAATACAATCAGAACCCCTATTATTTGAGATGAGCAAAAAAGACAGGTAATAAATTTTTAGCAGCTATTTCATTTTTATAAAAAATCATAGTCATGGATGGTTTCTTTAGTGAGTATTTTAAATATTATTATCCTACAGTTTTTAGAATATAAATAAATATTTATTTATTTATTTATTTATATTAATATTACATACATAAATGTAATGCAATATTATTGAACCATCGGCTACTAAGGCCATTATAGGTTTTTATACTATTATTAAATTATATACTAATATTAATAAATAAATATTTTATGAGGAGAAAATTTATTTTATTTATTTTTATTTTAGGGATTGTTCCGATAAGAATTTCTGTATCTAAGAATGTAAGAATGGTAAATTTTCTTCCATATAGAATATAAATCTGGTAATATTATTTGGTGGCTATATTGAGGTACAAAGTTACCGTTATTAAAGTTTTTTATAGACCATAACTCTGTTATGAAATTTATTATCTGTAGAATATTAGGAAAAAAATATTTTTATTCAATCAACAAGAAATTTAGCACATTTATTGTCACAGTTACAAATACAGTCCAATCAATACATCCTATATAATTAAAATAACAGTTTGCAATGTTAACTGGTAAACATCAGCACAAACATTTTATTGGAAATAATTTGAAAATTATATAATTTTTTTTTCATCAATTATAACTTTATATATATATAAAGTATATTTATATATATTATATGCATCTTCATTTATATGTATGTAAGTATAAACGATATTTTAATTATTTTTAAATTTATATATTTAAATAGTTTTTATAAAAAATTAATCAATATATTTTTTTTATTAATTATTTTTAAATTAATCCTTCAGCAATATTACAATTTTTTATTTATTTATATGCAAAACATTTAATTTAATTAAAAAAAATATGAATTTAAAAATAATTTAAAAAATTTTTATAAAATAAAAAAATATTTTAAACTTGTCATTTAAAGTAGTTATTAATAACTTTATTTATGTAGTTATGTATGTATAAATTATAATAAATATTTTTGTGTACACAAAAAAATTTTTTTTTTCGTTTTTCAATTTATCACTTTGAAATTTCAATCACTCATAACTTTTTAGTATATTTCACAATAAATTTTGAAAAAATGTGTTTATTAGTTGCACTCTGTCCGTCCGTCCGTCTGTTTACAAAACTTTTACACCGTTGAAGATAAAGAAAGAAAATTTTAACTATGGGTAGGTCTCATAAAAAAATTAATATTGCAGAACAAGTTTTCATGTAGTCCCATCCATTATGCAACTACAACCCCTCAAACTTTGAAAAAGCCCCATTTTTAAATGTGTATTCAATGTGAAAACTCTATTCAACGGGATTTTTTTTACCTTTGTCAACATAAGAATTGTACAATTTTTTTGTACCCTGTTTAAGAGCTTTTAGGATTCAAAAATTTAAAATTTGCTTTTTTAAACAAACTTAGGCACCTGTAAACATTTTTTCAAAATAGAAGACAATAATTAATTCTTCAACTTATATAATTTTACGTGTGTTAATGGTATTTCTTAATTATGTAGAGTTCCCTTAAAATTGATGCTGTCTCTTTATTTTTCATATTTTTTCTTATTACATATATGGGATTCTAAGAAAATTTTTAAATTTTTGTGTAAGTCACAATTATACACAGTTTATAGTGTCTTTTCGAAATGTGCACTTTTAAAGATCGTTGGTTTACATTCTGACTTGTTTTTATTCGTTTGGAAAAATGAAAAAAAAAAAACATAAAGACAGATACAAACATATTTTAAATAAATTTTATGTAAATTTAAATTTAATCTCAATAGATTTCTAACCGTATTTTTTATGATTTATGTTTTGTTGTGACTTATGATTTTTTAAATAAATCAGCATATAATTAACATATAAATATTAGATCCGATTGTTTCAAGACGCAAATAAATATTGAAATGAAATTTAAAAATCATAAAGGTGCAAGATATATTAGACAAAGAAGAAGATAATGATTCAAACTTGTGGTATGAACATCACGAATTTAGAACCATCTCACACCTTAACATTTTTGATCAAAATATGCCTATCAATTCATGAAATTCATTAATACTAAAGGTCATATATAACCTATTGTTTGGTCAATGATTTTGATGATCGTTAAAAACAAAAAAACTATAATGTCTATACTATATAGAATATGTAAACTGTCTAGATCATATTATGAAGAAAATTAAGGAATATAAAAAAGTTTTCTTTATAATATGAATACCTGATTGCGAAGGAGAACAAAAACGTATTTTAGAGTTCCGAATTTCTAACTCAAGTTTCTGAAATCGAAACAAAAAATACAAAAGAGTTTCTTCTATTTAGGTATGGAATCTTTCAACATCTTTTTTGGTTAAAATCCAACACTACCATAGTCAATTGGTTTCTTTCGCGACTCCCACCTACCTCCGCAAAAAAAAATCTATCTATCGATTAAAAGTGATGAAAATCAATTTTACCTATCAAAGTTTACGTGAAAGTCCACTAGAACACACTATCATTTTTAAATGGTTATAAATAAATTATGTTTTTCTTTGAATTATTTTTCTTGTAATAGTTTTAGATCACTTTTTAAGATATGCAATAAATATAAATAGGTAGGTATATGTATATTTTTAGTCTTTTTTTTTTAAATTACAAAAATTTATTCATGATTTTATCATTTTGTATATATGTACCTATACCTAACTATATTATATTTTAATATTTCTTATTATCTGAAAGAGAAATCAATATTATTTATATACTAAACTTCCAGGTCTGCTAACCTAATGTCTGTCATTTTTCAACGATAATAACACAATTTTAGCACATTTTCAAAAAAATTTTTGATGAAATGTGCTGATTAGTTTCATTATATCTGTCTGTCCGTCTGGATGTTTAGAAAACTTCTACATCATTTAAAATAAAGCAATGACATTTTAACTAGAGATAGGCATCGCCAAAAAACTAATTTTGTGGAAGAATTATTTTCCCCACTCATTACGGTGTAACATCATTATAAATTTCGTAAAAGCCCAATCTTTAAATTGTTATAAGACAGATTCTATAAGATCTGTTTTCAATCTGGAAACGCCAAACGATAGTTGGTTTTTTTTTTTTTACAAATATATATAAAATAAATATGTGGCTTTGCCATGCGATATTTTAATATACCGTTATTTGAAACTTAATTTTTTTGGACCCTTTCTATCTTTCCAAAAAAATTTGAACCCCATCTAAATTCTCTATTTTTAAACACCTGTAACTTGGGCACATGTCCAAATTTTTTTGATGTAATATACAAAAATTAATGCTCCAACATTATATTTTTATTTGTGTTAATGATTTTTTTTTAACAATAAAGGGTGGCCTTATAATTGGCGAAAGTGTTATTTGATTTTTCTCAATTTTTTCTTATTGTTTTCATTATTATTCATAATTTGTAGTAATTTATTTTTTAATTTTGGAAATGTGCTTTTTTGAAAATCCTTGATTTTTTCCATTATTTGTTTTTTATTAAACTAAGGTTTGGTTTTTTAAAATATAGATAATTAATAAAACAAAAAAAAAACCTTATGGTACATTTTATCCATACTATAAGAATATTATATTAGAAAACTTTCTTCAATTTCGTAAAATTGACTATGGAAGTTTTTCTACTGATGCGTTGTAAAAAAAAAAAAAACAAAAATGGTTATTAAAAGTACAAATCATTATCAAATCAATGATTTTATCTATAATATAATTCAATTTTTGATTATTTATTCCGGCTGGTAATTAATTTTTCATTAGTTCCATACATATATTTGTACATTCATTTCCATATACATAATGAATAAACATAAACAAAAATTTTTACATTCTAATTATCACATTTTCTGATTTAGATTTAAATCATTTTAAAAAACAAAAAAAATTTTTTTTTTCTCTTTTTTACAAACTAATAAAGTTAGAAAAGATAATGATAAAAATAATAATAAAAGTTATTTCAAAAATAAAACTTTTGTTGTTGTTTTTTTTTTTTTTATTATTTGAATTTATAAGAGTTTAATATAAAAAGTATTGTCATAATATCAAATATGTATGTGGTATAATAGAAAATGGAAAAAAACAAAACGCGATCTAGGTCAACTATACATACATACATCCATACATATGTAATAAGAAAAATCTATAATATATAAAGAAATATAACAAAAAAAAAAAATAATAAACTAAAATTACGTCCTTAATATGTTTGAATACGAGTACGTAAATGGAAGAAAAAAAAAAAAATGATTCCACATAAAAAATATTTCAATAAAAATATAAAACAAACTGAGAAGTCAAATAATGTATAAATATGTATATTTTTATAAAATGTCATCAGCTCAAAATGATTTACTCCAATAAACAAAATTAAAAAGTAATAATGACTAAAAATATAATGTATTTTTTTTTTTTTAAATATTTTTTAACTTATGATTTGTTACGTTTCTTCTTAATAGATTCATTAATTCTAAAATTTACCACGTTTGGAAAATTCCAACAAAAATTTCAAAATTAAAATCAAAACAGACACTTAATGTACATATACATACATATAAAAAAGATTAATTGACTAATGGATATTGGTAATTTAAAAACCCATTTAAAAAAAATCATTTAGATCAATATTTAAGCATTTGTTACCCAAAATTTTTAGTCTTATTACTTTAAAAGAACTTTTAATTTGTTGCTTGTTGGTAACAAAAGTAATTATCCGAAATCTCTTTTTCAAAAATACAAAAATAGGAATCGCAACAGACAAAAATAGTTTTTTGATCATTTCAGAATAATTCTAAGTATTAAGGTAAATTCATCATTTGTAAAGAATTACCTGTTATTAGACATTGTATATTTTATTAACGTATTAATTAAAGTCAAATTTTTTGTATAGAAATTGTAAAGAAACCATTCCTGACGAACATTTTAAGTTTTTAACTCCAGACGCGACCAAAATATGTTAAAAGATTGTCAATTAGATTGTCAATCTTTGTCAATATATTTAAACTTAATTAGTATTTAAATCTGTTAGTTATATTATGTCAATTTTTGTTATCTCAAATATTACTATGTCGATTGATTGATAATGTAATTTTGAGTGTGTCACTTAATGCTGAGATGACTTAACAAAAATATTAAAATATATTATAATATACACAAATTTCGACGATGCAGAAACATTAAATTAGATTTTATTTTAAAGTAGTTTTTATCATTAGTAGTTTTCAATCTTCTACAGTTTAAGGAGTCGTTCTGGCTTGATGATAATATTATCTTTCATATTATTCTGTAATTCTTACGATTTACAAAGGTCCTGCATTCAACTAGTTTCGATTACATTTAGTAATAATATAAAATAACGTATAGTTATAATAGATAGTGAACAATTATACACAGATTCATTAAAGTATGCATATACATAATAAGATTTATGAAAGCAGCAGCGAAAAGTTTTTGAAATTTGAGAAATTTTTTTTTTTTTAAACCGTTAAGTATTTATTATTTCGGAAATCAGTAAGTAAAGTTTTTCAAAAATTAAGTACACCATCATTAAAGAAGATTATGCTTACAAATTTTTAAGTTCAAATCACATGTAAATCAATATAGAATATAACCCGGGCAATATTAACGGAGTAAATTTGAAATATGACAAGTCTATACCCGATAAAGAAAAAAACAGAGAGATTATGGTGGTTGGATAAGACACATTCGTCAGAAGTTAGTAATAGAACTACAAATTAGGTTTTAATTTAGGCTAAGTAACTCAATTTAGGATAAGTAGGGTAAGGCATCGGTTAAGTTCTGTTTTTTTGTAACAATCAGAATAAATATTAATTTTTAAAACCGAAATTTTTACAATATAAAAAAAAGAAGAATAGAATATTGTTTTGAATATAAATATTATTTTGAAAATTAAATAAGGAATTAGATACAAAACTAACAGAAAAATTAAGTATTAATTTAAATGCTATATAATATATGTTTTTTTATGCCGTTTTTTATAAAAGATGCCGTTTTTTCTAGGCTAAGATATATTTAAGATTGTATTTAAGGATATAAATAAAAGGTTATTAATTTTAAAAAAATAATTTAAGTTCAAATGAAAGTTTGAGAATATTTTATATATTAAAAAATAAATGTTTATTGAATTTTATTTATTTTGTTCTATTTCCATTTAAACCACAATAACTATGAGTAGTGAATTTTCGTTTTATATTTTCCAATACATTTCTTTTATCCTTGCTCCTTTTATTGCTTCAACAATTTTTGATGTTCTTTTTGAATCTATCTATCTATCTATCTATCTATCAATTGTTTTTGTTTTTTTTTGTTTCTTAATAGATTGACAATCACTTTCCTAAAGTAAAAAAAAACATTGTGTTTAGAGAAAAGAATACCTATAATATTCCATTTAGGTTTTTTTTATATTATTATTATTGTAATTTAAACCAACACAATTTATATATATGTACATCTTTATTAAAGTATATATATACATATTTATATATGAAAGATCTTACATGAATATCAGTAAATTTTTTGTTTTTACTTTTAATTAAAATGATGAAATGAAAAATATTGATACGTGTTTGTTTTATCAAATTACTGATTTTTATCTTAAATATTTTTTTTTTAATTCAATTTTCCTACTTTTTTTTTTTTTAAATAGTTGAAAGGTTATTATTTAAGTTATGAAATGATTAAAATAGAAAATAATTACAACAAACATGGGAATATTTTTATAATTTATGACAGTAAATTTTTATTGTTGTGATTATCATTGATTTATTTATTTTTTTTTTTTCGAAAATTGAAATGCCAGTAATACTACAGCTTCTTTCATATTTGACTAGACATTAAATGTAGGTTATGTTTTACACTGGGAATTTCTATTTTTGGAGTGTTTCAACATCAATGTTCGTAAATATTTACATAAATACATTTATCAAATATGTAAATTGTTTTCGTCATAATTATCATGTAAATAATAAAATCATGAGGATCCATAATTGTTTCGTCAATAATTATCAATATTATAGTTAGTTATAGATATTTTCTGTCAAAATACTTTTTTTGACATTTATAAGAATTTTTTTTGGAAAGCTTGGTATAATAGAAAATAAAACGTAAACAAATTAATATAAAAAGAGAACATTGGATGTTAAACCATAATGTAATCATAAATAAATAAATACATACATTATTTTTTATTGATGAGAAAAATTGATGTTGAGCATCAATGGCTTTACTGATTCAGGTCTTAATAAAATACGAATTAAAATAATTTTTTTGGTATTCAAAAGAAACACAAAGAAAAGTAGAAATTGTGTCAATATTTCTTTTCTTATTTATAGGTACATAAATATTTTTAATTTATATACGTATGTACATGTATGTATTTGGAAATATATAAACCGTAACCTTACTTTTAATTTTAGTTTCACATGTTTTATTTACTACATAGTTCTAGTTATCTATGCTGTTTTATAGTTATATCGAAATAAACTTCACAAATAAACTAATGGCTAAAGTAAAGCCAAGCCAAGCCGTCGATGAACGTATGTTCAATGTGACGTATGTATAGGTGACTATAAGATAAATTTACATTACAGTTCTTTTTAAAAATAATTTTTTGGGAAAAAACAAAAATATAAAAAAAAAAAACTATTTTAGTTGTTATGGCTGCATAATGAAATGCCAGTTTATAAATATATTAATGATAAAATTAAGAAATGTTCATTAATTATCATTATTCTTTAACTACTTTAAACTTAAAATAAAAAAAAAAATTATGATAATTTCCTATCAGACACAGAAATTCTTTTACATACATCTAATGTCAAAAGATGGCAGTACCACTTAATAAAATTGAAAAATTCAAAACAAAACTTACCTTCCCTTATAGGTATATATATACGTTTTTAGCAATAAAATCAATTTTAATATATCTATAATGGTGGGGTAACATTATAATTTACGTTAATACCTATTTTAAAATAATAAATACCTATATACATATTTGATATTATATACCTATACCTATACATTCACATTTATTGAATTTAGGGATCATAGAAACATTCAATTAAATTTAATGTACTTTTTAAGAAAAAAAAAAAACAAAAAACTTAGATTCTAAAAAAAAATATATATATATACATATATAATTGCTAAATAAACCAAAATAATTACACCTTTATAAATTATTTCTTTTGACTTATATTATAACAAAAAAACAATATAACGGTAATTTTGATGCCTGGCTTTTAACCGTTAATTTTATTTTATTTTACTTTTTCCTTAATTGTCATTAAATTAGCGGATATTACGACAGTTTTTTTTTTTTAATTTTTTTATTTTGTTAATAATAAAAACGTTTTCCTGTTAAATAGAGAAAAATACAAAAAAAAAAAATTTTTTTTTTCTTATGTTATTTTTAACTGACATTTTTACTGGTTTCAAAAAAAAAAAAAAAACAAAACAAAAATTTTTGATTAATACATGCTTAGTTTTACTGTGAGTTTTTCATTTTAATTTTTTTATTTTATTTTGAAACATAATATATTTACAATAGATACATACTATTATATATTCACGCACTAAACGCATAATAACTATATACCTATAACACCACAAAATATAAGAGGAGGGAAGGGAAATAAACAAAAAAATAAAATGTCAACGAAAATGATAAATTAATCTTTACAATGTTTCACTGTAAATTTCCAAAATGAAAAAAAACTTAAAAATACAAAAAATCAAAATGAGCCCAAATTCTGTTTACCGTTATATATACCTTAATAGGTTCATTAATATCAAGATTTCTTAAAAAAAAAAAAAAAAATGTATGTTAAACAGATACAGATATATAAAGCATAATTTTTTATATTATATTCTTTATTTGTGTTTTTTTGTTTTTTTTTTATCCCAAAGCTCACTGTCAAACCCGTTAATTGTGAATAATTTTCCGATATATATTTTTGATGAAAAAATTATACATTTTTTAATAGTTATATCAGGTTATATCTTATAATATATATAAAATTTATAAGTATTTATAAACCATACATTTTATTATATGTATTTGTTTCATATTGTTTATTTTATCTTTGTATTAGTTACAAAAAAAAAAGCAAAAATATCAAAATTTTCTTAAATCATATAGAGAAAAAACTAATATTTCTTTCGTTTTAGCACAATTTGGGTTATCTTATGTATTATGGGTTATCTTCTTTATCTTTTGTTTTTTTTTTTGACTTCTCATCACTTTCAAGAAAAATCACTAGAATCTAATAATCATAAGTTATTCATATTAGTGTCTGATAAAAAAGATATACACAACTAAGTGTCAAAGAAGTTATATGTATGTAAGTATAGCTATAATTTCAAAAATTATATTATTAAAATCTTTCTTCTTCTTCTGCTGCTGCCAATCTATTCGATATTCGGCGATTACATCAAGATACTACTTTATGACTCTATGATTCATTTTATTCTAACTAAATTGCGGATATTGCATCACCTTTCACAAGCTTCTAATTCATTCATTGTGTCTAATTTTAATGTACAAGATTCCACACCATACAGTAGAATCGCCAACACATAATATTTTATGAAGCGAAGTCTCAATTTAAATTTCAGTCACTTAGTGATTTTTTTAATTTTCCGAAAACGTTTCGAGCCATTATAATTTTTCGTTTGACTTTTTCGTTAGCATTCCAATTTTCATCCAGTAGTTAGCCAATATATTTCAAGCTTTTTATTCGCTCATTTATTGGAGGATAATTTAGCATTATTGTGCGGTGTTTTGTTTCTATTTACTTAGTATGATTAATTTTGTTTTGGCGGTATTGATGTTAAGACTGTATGTTTTGCTGTGGTGGTAAACTCTTTTAACAAAATTTTACAGGTCTACTGTAATG
The DNA here is from genome assembly GCA_947095535.1 of Poecilobothrus nobilitatus. Taxonomy (NCBI): domain Eukaryota; kingdom Metazoa; phylum Arthropoda; class Insecta; order Diptera; family Dolichopodidae; genus Poecilobothrus; species Poecilobothrus nobilitatus. Next base: position 161,785,918 of record OX352773.1, read on the forward strand.
TAAACTGTAAAGGATAAATTTTCATTGCATATACGTAAGTAAAAACTGACAAATAATATATCTTCCTTTATAAAATAAATAACACTTGAACAATAGTTATTTTAAATGATTGCCCAATAAAATAACTAACTGTGAAAATTATTAAAAAAACAAAAAACAACACAAAAATAAAGTACATCAAGGTAAAGTGTATACTTAAAAAATTCAAAAGCATAACGAACATTTATTTTTTTTTAAAAACAAAAAATTAAGAACAGAATTCAGGCCAACTATAAAAAAATTTAATTTCATTTTTTATTTTGTCATTTAAATTAAGGTTATCATTTGAAAATCGTATAAACGTTTATAATTGGGAAGGGGAATTTAATAAATGTTATTAGTTTCATTTATAATCGTATCAAAATTCTGTATGCGTTAATTCTGAAATTACAAAATATTGACTTTGTTTTGATTCTGATTTTGTATACAGTTCTAAGTTTACATAACTCTGAGATAAAAAAAAAATCTGAGCTTTTATGAAACTTTAATAAAGCGCTGATATATACACGGATTTTTCAGAATAGCAACCATTTAAAATCCGTTCCAATTATATGTTATAAAAATTTTCTTTAATATGCTTCATTATATGTGATCTTTGTAATATAGTAAGTGGTGGTTATACACGTGACGCATTACTTCAAGAGAGTACTGATTGAAATCCCGCTCAGAACGAAATTTTAAAATTATTTATAATGTCTCTTTTGTCCCTTTTTGTATATTGTTTATTAACTACAACATATTTGTAAATAAATTAATTTTATCAAACAATTTGTATCTGTGAAATGTAAATGTTAATGTAAATGAACAATCATTGGTTCATTGGTTCCATTTATTGTTGATGGTTCAAATTACCATAATCCATCATGAAGATATTATATAATTTTTATAATTAATCAGAAAATCAATTCCAGTATTAAAATTTTAATCCAATCTAGATTTATTAAATTTCGATCGGCGAGATCAGAAATTTGCATTCCGATCAGAAACAAAAAAACAAACAACAAACTACAATTTAAGAGACTTATCCTTAACCTATTCAAGAAGAAATTGTATGAAGAAAACTTGTAGAAGACATAATGATACTTTTAGCTATAACACGTGCACTACTTGAAAATGACTACAAATACTTAATTGTATAAATACAATAATTTCAGTTCTCATTTACAACCACATATAGAGGTTTCCGAGTTCATCTTATTCTAAAGGAATTATTAAAAAAGGAGTAATTGAACATCCGTTTGCAAAAAAAAAATGGTACCTACCGAAGTAGTAAATTTTTTTAGCAAAGTTTATTCCGTCAAAAAAAAAATATAATATTATTATCAACACAGTAATATGAAAAAGACAAATAAGGATATGTTATTACCATACCATAGAATTATATTTTGTTCGATTTACTAACGTCTAATACTGCCTAGGCCTATTGTGTTTTTACCCATTACTTAAATTCCAAAATTCATATGCTTGTTTTTATATTTTTATTTCATTATAAAAACTAAATTCATTTTTGATATGTTTGTATGTACACCCAAAAATTACCACTCCAATAAAACAAACATAAATTTAATAATTTTAATAGGAAGTTACATAACCATTAAAGGACATTTTATTATTTAACTATTTATATAAGGACTAATTAATATTCATTAGAATTTGATTCTAATTTAACAAATTATTTACTAAATTTCTTAAGAATGATAATTACTCTATTAATTCTATAATTAGTATATAGTCTATATATAAAGAAGCTCTTAATGATTTTAATCTATGTACATACAACATACATAGAATTTTCAAAATAAACAAAAAAAAAAATTGTAGTCATTATTATTAAAAACAGACCTTTACCGGTTAGTTAAACTATCATTAAATTCTTCTATTTGTGTATATACATACATATACATATTTATTATATTAATGTTTGGATATATAATGATATTCATATATTATATATATATACATATAAGTATTGTTTACATAAAAATAAAAAGAGTTTCTGTATTTATTTTCATTTTGTATCTATAGATATTAGATGAAGTAGATAAAAATGAATTAAATTAACCTAAAAACGGTTATGTGAAAAATTTTTGGGTGCGTTTATATACAAAAATGCGAAAAAATATGAAAAGCACAGAAAAAGAAAAGAAAAAAAAACAGTATTTTATATTTTTTGGAAAATTCTAATACATGTACAATAAATTAAACATTTTTATATATGGATATAGGAAGAATGATTGTTATAAGCAAGTATATATACTCAAGAGTATATGTTTAGGAAGATCTGTTTTTTTTTTTGTTTTGGTACTTTGGAACTTGAAGTTTTTAAATTCACAAAAAAAATAAAATATAACAATAACAACTAAAAAAAAGAAAAAAAAATATAACAAAGAAAAAAATAAGAAAATGAAAATTGAGAAAAGAAAATCTATTGAATTTATAACAAAGAAGTGTAAATATTTTATGGTATGTTTGGATTGTATATATAAGTATGTATGTATAATAAAATTAGCCCTCAGTATATACCTAAATATGAACCTAAAATATATATAGTTTTGTAAATAATGTATATGTATATATATATTTGTAAATAATATATGTATTAATGTATACATATTTTGATTAAAAAGATGCCCTTCTTTTCTATTTTGTATTGTTTTGTATTTTCTTTTCAACAAATAAAACTAATATATATATGTATATATATATAAAGCTTTTTTTACACTTTTACAACTTTTTCTGCCATTAAAAAAAAAACAAAAGACCAAAAGAATAACTTTTTTTAACATTTTTAACATTTTTTTTGTTTTATCACAACGGGCCTAAATTGGTTTAACTGTGTGTATTTAATACCCCTTTCTATCTACCAAACAAATTTTTTCCTCAAGACAGATTTTAAATTATATTTTTTAATCTGCAACGATTGATTTATATTTTAAATTGTTGAAATGATTATTTAGCAGTTTGTTTTATTGTATATAGGTACTATTTGTTGATTTTATCTGTTCTTTTGACGAATCTGATCAAATCTTGAGTAATTACACTACAAATGTATAGGCCTTTTTATACAGCAAATTTTCATTTTTTTAAAATGATCATCACATAATATTATAATTACATTAAACTGTTATGTATGTATGAATTTTTATTTTCACTACTTGTACAAGGAGCATATGACATTCATTTATAGTCGAACATTTGAGTAAGTTTCAGTTTTTTTTTAACTATATTATTTTCATTAACCCTTTGCGATTACTCAGTGCGTAACTATTGTAGGTACAAGACTATGAAATAGAAATATTTTTTTTATTTATGCGCCATCTTTTATCTTATACAAGAATTATTTTATTACGATATGATTTTATATTTATTATGATATTAATAATTGCAATATAAATATTTTCAAATATTGCATATGACCTGACCGTGATTTAATCTTGAAACCTCTCGGTTGAAAGGTCGGCGATTTAACCAGTATCCCCAGTCAAATATTTTCAAATTTACTAAGACTTTATGACAACGCATTGTTATGGTTGGTTTACGTGGCTGGTCCTGTCAACCATGACAAGACCACAATTAGCGCGTTAGCACCGTTTTGCTACCACTTCCGTTGTCACAAGGCTTATGTTTAGGCTATAACGGATTTAATTTCAGATCCATTTCGACGCATTGTTATTATACTGTTTATATTATTTTGTATAAAATTATTCTGTGATATATAAATATGAAGTGAAATATGTAATTTTTGAACTGTTTGAACACTTATTTGAACATTTAAAGGATTCTAAGATATCTGAATGTTACATTATATTTTATAAAAAAATAAACAAACAATCTGAATAATTTTGCCTTCTAATTTTTACCAGTTCGTTTCAATTATCTAAAATTTTCCTACTTTTCATTATTTATGTATAATAATAGTTATAGATGTTTGAAAATTTGGTTTAAATGATATGTATTTTGTTTTATTGTTAATATTTTTATCTTTAATATTGGAATCAATCAGAATAGGAAAAATTTTCTTATTAAAGATTGGGTTAGATTAGGTCAAAGGATTATTAAATCTATATTAATGGTTTGACATTGGTAAAAGAGTTAAGAATTAAGAATATTGATAAAATTTGTTTTATTTTTTTTTATTTTTATAATCATGATAGATACATATATAAAAAATGTTCTATACCAAGGTAATTCTTAATCGGTTTGATAAAGCATTACAACACAATATTAAAATTTTATTTGAACTTGAATCAAAGAAATTGTCAAAATGTCTTATCTATAAAAATGTTGTTTTCAATTGCAAATTATATGAATTTGTTATATATACATATGTAAATTTGTTATATATACATATGTATTATATTATTATGTACATATGTATATAAATAAGTATTAAAATAGATTTTAAATTTTTTTAAAATTGTACCAATGTTACCAAAATAATATTAAAATAAAAACTTTGAAAAAAATCCTTCAAATTTAATATTGCATATACATATTGTATATCTAATGTTATATTATATATATATATGTACCTATATATATCTAATGTGTAAGTATGCGTGACTTTAATTTTAAAAAAATGGTTTTACCTTGGCTAATGTTAAATTATATTTTTAAATTTTTTTTCTATTTTATTTTTATATAGCAATATGTATTTATGTATATATAAATATATGTATATGTACATAGGTATATATATATATATTTTTTTTTTAAATAGTGAATATTTGTATATCATATTCTTGTTATAGGTATGTAATCATGTAAATATTTTATTTAAACTATATATGTTGGTATTATATTTCTACATATGCATATGTACCTACTTAGAAATATTATATCATTAAAATATATTGATATAATAATGTCAAGTTTACTTGAATATTATTATATTAAGATGTAAATAAATTTAAGTTTAGTACCTACGTATATATATATATTTACATACATATATTTTTTTGTTAGAAAGAAAATATTAATTTTTTGTGCACAATTTTATGCAATCATAGTTCATACTATTCTGCATACATAAATCATAATACTGTTATACATACATATGGTAAGTATATTAAAATTAATTTTTTTTTAATTGAATAAATCTACCTACATAAGTATATGTAAGTTGATACCTATGTATATAAAATACAAAATTAAGTATGTTCATCCATATATTATACACATATGTATGTACTTGCTTCAAATATGTAAAATTTAAACCTTTAATTACTTATTTTATATTACCTACCTTACATAATTAAATTATTTTTTTTAATTACACTGTACACATCATAACCTATGTACCTATAATAATGTAAAATAGTTATATGTATGTATGTATGGTAGGTATTATAAGAATATATCTTTGAATACAAAGTTTAGTCATACAAAATTGCAATCAAATCTAATCTAAATTTGAAATTTATATGCAAAGTACTTTATTAATTTCAAATAGGTACCCAGCTAACTGGTGACATGTCATAACTCCTTTTTCAATGGACAAGCTAAAATTTTAATAAGTGTCATAAGTCCCACTATATAAAATATGTATGTATGTATGTAAAAATATAATTAGTAAGGACTTCAGAGTTGGTTACAAAATCTGAATTATACGCTTTTTCCAGGATATTTACATACAATATAGTGTATACACCTATGCGAGATTCCAAATTAGGAGGGATTTTAGGGTTGAATCAGGGTGTTAGGCCTGATCCCCCGGGTATTCCCTTTTTCCTGAATATTTACTTACATATATGAATGTATGTACATATATACGAAAGTTTTAGAGTTGAATTCAAAATCATAGTTATGCACCATCATAATTTCGTATGTACATACATATATAGGGATCATATCCCCTTTTCCAGAAAGTTAACATGAAAATATTTTGGCTTTACTACAATTTGTTTCACTTAAATCTTCTGGAAAAGCGGTCATATCGCCGCGTTACGCATTGCTGTGTCGCTGCGCCGAAAACGCGTAGACGAACGTGGTGCAGTGCCGTGCCGCGTCCCGCGGGTAAAAAAGCCGTTGGGCACCGGATGCTCAGGCTTTAATTAAAATTATTGCCAATTTTTTTAAGTTTGAAATATTATAAAAAAGAATTATGGCCCATGGACTTCAATTCTTATTTTAAATGGAAAGGGGAGTTGTGACACACTTTAATATTTTATTTTGTGTCATAAGTCCCTTAGGGAGTTATGACACAAAGTGGAGTGTCATAACTCTTTAAGGGACTTATAACAAAAGGAGTTATGACATGTAACCTACCTAACTACATATATATATATGTATGTATATATACATACTTGAATTGAATAGAAAAAAAAATCATAAATATTTCGAGGCAATCACAACAAGAAAATTATAAGCAAAAAATCATTTTTAATATGAACACAAGTTTACAAACATATATATATATATATATATATATATATATGTATATATTTTTTTTGAATTTTTTAGTTTGCACTCTTCTTTTTCTATTGGAAAGAAAAATTGTTATGCTTCAGCTTATGTTATGTTATTATTTTTTGCTTAGCTATGGTCTATGCTATTACATACTCTTTATATAGTACCAAATGTATGCTCTACTATTTATTCTATATAATATTATAATTCTATATATATTATAATTATGTATTATTTTATTATATATTATATAGTAGCAGCAATATGTTATATTATGTGTTTTTTCCTTAAACGTTTTTTATATTGAATCTAGTTTATAAGAAAACATTTTCTATAAAAGTCGTATAGAAAAATGATATAAAAAGAAAACAAAAGGAAGAAAGAAAGGGAAAGAGCACAAAAAACAAAAAAAAAACCCGTTGTTTGTGATTTTTTTATACTTAAAAAGATTTCTATTCTATAGAATATATATATGGATTGGATGTAGTCTTACTGGTTTGGTTTCGATATTTCATATGTCATATCAGTTATACATACATATTATAGTTACAAAAAAAAAAAATCATATGTAAGTACACATATGTATACGTAATATGTATAATGTAATAATATAGGCATCCTATACTATTTTTGTGCAATAGAATCTGGTAGAATATAAAAAAAAATATTAAAAAATAAATTGAAAGAAATAAGAAGGAAATTATAATATGTATGTACATATGTATGTAAGTACATAATATTATATAGTATGTAATTTTATTTGAATGATTATTTTGAATTTTTTAAATTTTCATATTATTATGATTATATTCTACTTAGAAAGATTTATATTGTATGAAAGTATGTATGTACATACAAGTGTTTCTCGTTTTTTTACTTTGTACATATTTGCAAACAAGAAAAACAAGAAAAAAAAAAGTAGGTCAATTGCACGTGTGGCAAGGCAATGTGTACAATTATTTTTATTATATTATTTTATTTATATTTATACACATAATATGTTAGGTATATATACATGCATACATGTATTATATTTTTATAATAAAAAAAGATAGAGATTGAAAAAGTTTTTGTGTTTGTTTTTTTTTTTTTAAATATTGAGTAGGTACATATATATTATGTATATTATGTTTTAATACTTATTTTATATTCATATATTATGTATGTATTTTATTCTATATGGTATAATTCCTTTAGTTTTCCGCACCACCACTCTTTGTGTCCTTCATATAATAATTTGTTTTTTTTTTTTTTGTTTCTTATTTGTAGTGTTAGCACTTTTTATGCTTTTTTGTTTTGTTTGGTTTTTTTTTTTTTTTGTATAATACAAATTCTTTTTTAGGCTGTACAAGGTCTTGCTTTTTTTTGTTTTTCTGTTAATTTTCACATGAAGCTTAAATTAATTGCTATGATAGAAATGGAAAGAGAAAAAATAAAAAAAATAAAAAAAAATAAAATTTAGTGTATGTCTATTATTGTTAATTTGTTTGTTTGTTTTTTAGTTTTCTTTTTTATTTTTGCTTTCTGGATTTTTAGGTCGAGCTGACTTGAATTTTTTCATATCTTGTTTTTTATTTCATTGTTCTGTTTTAAATGTGCTTTTTTATTTATTTTTTTTCTTTAATATTTTATTATATATTTATATATGTATGTATGAATATATGTACTGACATACATACCTACATATGAATATTATTATGCTTTGTTTTTTTTTTTTTAAATTTTATATATGATTATAGAAAATAAATTGAACATATTGATAAACATAACATTATTTTTTTTTTTTTTACATAGGTTGGTACATACCTACCATACGACATTTATTATGTTTATTATTTTTTTTATGTTATTTTTTATTTTCTATGTTATTTTGATTTTAATGCAATTCAATATATGATTTTATTTAGGTAGGTATTAAATATTTATAGATATTTCTGTAAATATGGAATGGTTATAGGTACATACTTACATACATATATGAATATTAATATAGGTAGGTACATATATTGGGTATGAATATTATATACATATGTATATATATTTTCATTGCAAGCATATACATGCATACATTCATATGCACCTATATAAATCTAGTGTATTTGGTTAAATCTTTTTTTTTTTCAATTTATTTAGTGCAGTTTCTGCAGAATTTAATTTTATTCTCTTTTATTTTTTGGTTTTATTCATCCTTTTGACAAATATCTGGTCAGTCTATTTGTATATTTTATAGTATGTGAGAATAATTAATAAGTTTTTCTGTACATATGTACATATTTATATACAGTAATTAAGAATTTTTATGTTAGTGATAGCAAAAGTTATAGGGATATACGTACCCAATATTATTATTAAAATTTCAATCGAACTATCGCAAGTTATAGCACTAATCATCATTTAATTTATAGAATATGTTAAACAGGTTTTAGAAAAAAATGTTAAGACAATTATAAATTATTTTTATGTACATAGGTATTATAAAATAAAAGCAACTTAAAATACGTCTTCGATTTTATATCTTTTTGTCCAACAGAAAATCTCGAAATTAAATTTAGTTTGACGGCAACATGGTATGTATATGTGAATGTAACAAAAACTAATCATACGGTTAAGATATAAATTTAAACAAGTTCAATACCTAACTATTAATAGCAGACAACAGTTATACTATAACTTTATTATAAAAAATTATGTATTAAGTACCTAGGTATGCAATATTACAAAACTTTCCATCAAAACCATTTACATATAGATATTTTTTAGGTAGGTATAAATTTATTCTATATTTTATAAATTTATTGTATATAGAACTACATAAATATGTACCTACGTATGTATATAAATTTAAGTTTTTATTTATCAAACATCTATAACATTATACATACATATGTATGTTTTATCATACATTTTTTTTTAAATATTACTTACATACCTAACCTATTATAATCTAATTAGTATGGTGTCGGTATTACAAAAGACTTTATTAGAAGTAAAATTATAAAATTTTAATATGCATACATATGTATATGTATGTATGTATTACAAAAAATTAATATAATAAAAATATTCTAATGTATAATATATATTATTTACATATAATGTACATACATATGTATATAAAAAACGAATTGAAAATAAATGTAGTCCAACTATAGTCAAAAAACTTTAAAAATAAAAACAATTCGATTTTTTTTAAACCTTTCTGTACCTACATTGTACACAATAAACAAATTTTTCAACACATACCATATGTACATATGTAATGTATACACATATGAATTATTTTAGGTTAAGTTTAAAATAAATCCACTTACACGAGTAATTGGAGCAATATGTTTTTTTTTGTGTTTTTTATTGTAGGCGGTTTTTTTTTTTTTTTATTTTTTTTTTATAATTTTTTTTTTTTGTGATTTTCCAATTTTGTTTATTATAGATATATACATACATACATATATAGGGATACATATACACATTTATAATAAAATTTTAGTAATTAAATATTTTTAAAATGTTAATAATAAATTCGAATAGGAATTTATTAGAATTATGAAAAAAAATTCTGTAATTAACAGAATTCATTTTATTAATTTTTTTTTTTATTTCTGAAATAATTTATTTGTATGCATGTGAAAAAAGCAAAATGACCGATAAGAAAAATTCTAAAATGAAAATTATTATACCTAGTTTCTATTCTATTAACGATGTGAGTTACACAAAAATCCGTTCTAATACTGTTATATGATGGAACATTTTCGTTTTTACCATCTATATACATACATATTTAGATTTTATATTTGAATATTGAGACTTAAGTTTAATATAAAATATATTTTTTGAAATAAAATTTTGATTGAACTTAAATCAAGCAAATCTTAATATAATTTTTACGAATCTAAATGTGTAAAAGTAAAAAATTTGATCTAGGAAATACGCACCTATATTAGTTTTAAAATACCTAGGTAATATTGTTTTGTTTTTTTTTATACATTTTTATATTTTCGACCATTTCTTTTTTCTAGAGTCTTAGACTCTAAGACCAATTTTAGTTTTAGTCAAATTTATGTAAATCGCTGACTAATAACTTTATTTACCTCTACCATAACAAATTTTTTATTTTTGCCTAAGTATATGCAATTTGAATGAAAAATATTATAAATTAGGTTTTTTTTTTAATATCAGTTATTATTGTTATTATTATTATTATTATTTTTTTAATATATTATATTATATATAAAAAATTATAATTACATTCATGTTTCGGGTCGATTGAAATTTATAACAACAATAATACAAAATATTATAACAATATTAATCAAAATATATAAGAAAAAAGGTATATATAATTTTTGTAAAAGCTTTGACCCCGTTTAACGCTCAGTATGTGTTTCTAGAGAAAGGTAATTAAAAACAAAAAAAATATTATTCAAATTGAAAACTCACAATATCATGTCAAAAAATTGTTTGTGTCAAATTGTGAACGAAAATGTTATTAATTTAATTAGTTTTTACAATTGTTAATTATGGAAAAAGTTAGCAAAACCCGATAATCAGTATATACATAAAGTATCAAAGAGTATCAATTAAAGTAAAAAAATAATATCTATAATTTTGAAAAATAAAAATAGGGAGGTAGGTAAATGTAAAAAATGGTGAGAGTAAAAAAGTAGATTTATACATTTCTAATTCGAATTTTAGACTTATAATTTGAATTTTAATATTTTTCTTGATTTGTATTGATTTCTTTCTTTTCTCTTAAATCTAATCAGAAATAAATGATGCAACAATTAGTTATGAAATATATTTCAAAGATATCTATAAAAAGTTTAATTTTAAATAATAAAAAAAATGCAAATATTTTTTTCCTTTTTTAATTGGAAACTGCTTTTACATTTATTTATAGATTCCACAATAGTGTGGTAAATTGTATCCCTATCACCTTTGCTATCTGCTTACTGCTATAGTTTTTATTTATCGGTTCCAAAACCTCTATCACTTATTGCAATAGTTTCCACTTACGAGTGCGAACATCCTGATATCATTTATATTAAAAAAAATCATTTAATTTATAGAATAAATTATAAAAAAATTCCAAGAAAACATTTGAATGTAATTGTTAAGAAAGTATAATTAAATAAGGGAAAAAAATAAAATTAAAACTTTTTTAGTAATAAGGATACAACAAATGTATATATAAAAAGATATTCATTCAAATGATTATAATATAAAGAAAAAAAAAAAGAAAAGAAAATATCTCATTTTTAATTCAATCAATATATTTTAAACCATATTAATATTTATTTCATTGCAACAGTGTCCTATATATTATAGATTTACATAAGTATAGGTATATATAGTATAAGTAAATTTTATTTTGTAATTCATTTTAATGGTTTTTTTTTTTTTCAATTAAAATTCAATGTTTTATTTTTCCGTATACTTTTTCATTTACAATATTATTATATACATATAAAATATATCAAAATAAAGAAAATGAGAACAAAGGTATAGTTGGCAAAGTCTACCATGCAAAGGTAGGAGAGGTTTAAGGTAAACAAATTTTTATTTTTTTTTAATAAGGGAGGTAGGAATCTTCCAAAGACACCAAAAATTTCCTCTTGGTTTAGTTTCAGATTCTTACTGATTAAATCCACCTATCCACCTTTTCAGACAATATAATGGGATGAAACCTATAAAAATTAACGAAGTATATTGACTAGGAAGTAGAGATTTGAGATGATAGAACAAGGATGCCAAAACATTGAATTGAGAGTGGAACTGTAAGGGAACAATAAATCCGTCTATTATTATTACTATTTTACTATCAGTGACTATATATAACCATCAACAGTTACAATATGCAATAGTATACAACACCTTCCTACAAGAGGTAATAATTGAAGTCAACTCCACTGTCACTGGAGCAGATATTTTTATTAGTGTTACTATTAATGTTTTAATATTATTATTATTTACTACACAGTCAGGGCTATCAGTGGCCTACAAATTGTTTTATAACACTATCAATAATTCAATACATTTTTAATAGGAGTTTTTATTGGAACTTACTATGGGTTAATTAAAAATTACTACAATAAGATGTCTTCTTTTCGTTGACATTTATTTGACATATATGTTAGTAGAATCTTCTATTTTTTCAACGGCAATTATTTAACAGAAAATATGTTATTTAAAAAATGTCATACAATTTTTCCTAACCTGAAATATTTCTAACTAACTAAAAAACAAAAAATAATGATTAAAATTTAAAATCTCCCTGTTATACTAATCCACCCACAAAATGTATCTTAGTATATCTGAAGGTTATCCTAATTTTTAAAAATTTAATTGAAAATTTTTTTTTTTTTATTTATGTAAAAAACTTCGGTAAACATGGAAATATATATATACACATAGTATAATATATCACAATATATCACACAATATTGATATATAAGGAAATTTTTTTTTTTTCATTAAAATATTATGTGCATATAAATAATTCAAATAATTTATAAATATATAGTTATGATTAAAATTGTGAAAATTTTAAGGATACTTCAAATCTGAAGGTACTCCATTGTCATATTTACTTACTGTAAATGAAATGTATGTATGTATGTATTATAATATGTATAATATGTATTCAATCAACAGAACCTGAAACAACTGTCATTTTAGTTAACGTTCATCTCAACTTGTGGAATTTTTCTAAAGTCATTTTTTGAATCAAAGTATACAACCTGTTTGTTTTAAACAGAACCCATATAATTTATCTAAAAAATGTCTATTCAATTTACAAAATCTAATTAAAAGGTAATTTTTCTATATTATATACATGCTGCAGGTTATATACATTAAATTTATAAATTTTTTATTGTATACCAATAATGAGAAAATAACTTTTTATTTATTATTTTTATTTGTTTTAAGAAGTGAGTATAGTTTCACTGAACTCATAAGGTTTCGATATTATTTTTGTTTTTCATAAAAAAAAAAAAATTAAAATATTCTAAAAATTACTATGGATTACATGTAAATTTAAAACTTTGACACAATATTTATCCAATTGATCCAATTATTTATTTTTTTTTTTGCTTCTATTTTTTTCATTTAATTTTTTTTTTTTTATATAAAAAATATATAGGTATATTTATTTATTTTTGGAATTTATTTATTTATTTTTATTTAAAAAGTTTAAAAAACTTTTAATACCTTTTTATAATATGTTATTTTTGAATATTTTGACTTTATACAAATGTTTGTCTATAAAATTTATTCTGAAATTTAGTTAAAACAAAAAAATGGCGGGAAAATCTTTTTTTTGTTTTTTTATTTTAAATAAATTATTAGAATTTCAAATTATATATACATATATGAATGTTTATATTAAGTAAAATTTTAAAAATATTTTTAATATAATGGCATTATGCCAGCAAAATTTTTTTTTTTTTTTGTGGAAAATTTGATGATAAGGATGATGATTTAAAATATTTAAATCATAAAAATTATTTATTTTTTATTTTTTGAATTTATTGGCCTATCAATTTTTATTTTTTTTTATTTATGTGTTTTGGTTGGTATAGGACTAGGAATGTTACCCTAGTAGCAAACTCATCATGAGTTCATCGATAAGCTCATCATGAATGATTAGATGAAAGTATAGTAATGAATTTCATTCTAGCGGCGGGACTAAACTCATTTTTGTACTTCTGTTGTTTATAATGAGCAATTGTATGATTTTATTCATATTTAACTAAGCTTCAGTTTCGTGAATTATTAAAATCACTATATGTCGTTTACTCAGCTGTAGTTATTGACGTACAAGATGATAAGACTTCTCTTTTATTTCTACGCCATCTATTACCTTATGTACAAAGATTAATTACAATTTTAATTTATATAGGACATATATACTTATTTTTAATTTAATTATACTCTACTATAATTACATATTATAAGAAAAATGTCTATTATTTTTTATTAATCTATATAACCCAGCCGGAGTTTGAACCTAAGACTTTTCGTATGAAAGGACGGTGTCTTAACAATTACATAATAAATAAGAAATATAAAATATGGAAAAATAAAAATCTAATTTTCCTTAAATAATTTCCATCTCAAAATTTAGTTTTAAATTGTTAAGTACCTTTTAAAATAAAATGCGTTTAACAAGGTTGTAAAGATAAATTAAATTTTATACTTATTTCATCAAATACCTCATAATTGAAATGCAATAAAAATTCCAAACATAATAATTAGTGGTGCATTACGAACTTATTACGAAAAGTATACGAGGTCAAATAATTCAATCGATTCCAATAATCAGTCAGTACTCAGTAGAAATAATGATGAGTTACCGCTATAAGTTTAATAAAATTCTCATCAAGTGACTCATCAGTTTTCTAATCTGCTTAAAATGTACTTCAGATAAACTTATAATAAAACATAACAAAAAAAAATAAAATTTTGGTAATGAGCCGTTGCATAAGTAAATTCAAAACTTTTTAATGAGTTCATAATAATTTTATAGTTTTGTTCTAGGCTTATGTACAATTATACACATTTATTTTTAATTTAAAATTGGACTTGTGTTAGAGTTCGTATAAAATATCTCGTCTCCTTGCCGAAAATTTTAGAAAAGTGATGAGCCTTTGTTACTAGGTTAACCTTTAGTTTTTAATTTCATTTCTTAATCAAAATATTAGTTTGAATATATGAATTTTTAATTAATTTAATAAATTTTAAATAAAATAATTATACTTTTGATTTTAATATTCAAGATATTTGTTAGACTGTGACAGAATTTGAACTTTTAATCAAATAATCTATTGACAAACTATACAGACATTTTGTGGCCTAGAAAAATCATAATCAATTTTTTAGTTAATACCATATATAGATATATAATTAAATTACATAAATGAAAAACTCTAATAGAGTAATGCAGCGTTTCGGGTTAGGAATCCGAGTTATTTTTAAAAATAAGTATTAGGTACTTTTTTGAATTTTCAGCAAATTATTTTTAAAATTCTAAAAATAATTAAAAGTTATTGAAATAAAAATATTTGTTTTATTTTATAAATATCGATTTTTTATTAGGTTTATGAAACTAAATTCTTGATTAATTAGTGATTAATGAAAGTGATTAGTTATAAAAATATTTTGAGCCATTTCTTTTATTGAAACTCCTGTATTTTCAAAAATAAAATATAAACTGAATGACATGTAAATGTTTAAAACTTTACAATCGCGACAATTTTTCCAGTGTTGGGGATCCGAACTAAAAAAGAATTAACATAATATTTTATTTTAAATTAACATACCGTATAGTTAATACATTTAGGGCGTCAAATCCTTTGTTTATTTGATTTTTTTTTTCAGATTTCCAAAAAAAAAAACGAAAATGTCTAGATTCAACTTATCTTTAGCTAATCGTTCCTATTATTTTATCCTTTCTGTATCTATATTTATAAAAAATATAATATTCGACATCTTTTAAACATTTCTTGTTTTAATGTTTTATTTAATTGTCTTTTTATTTAATTTGTTTCATTTTTAGATATATATTTTCTTTGTCATTTGTTTTTTCATTTTTATATGGTTTAACTTTCAACTTATATATGAATGCAATATATATGTATTAGAGGAAAATCGAGTCAGTTGATGATCATTTAATGATAAGGACACGGAATGATAATGGTAATGTAATTTTAATGAGTAATTAAAGTAATTAATTAGGTATAGCTCAGATTGCAAAAGAAAATCTTCTTAAAATAATAGTAGTGCGTATATATAGTTTTTTTTTAATTCTATTTAGTCACAGAAGAGCCTTGGAAAATTTTTGAAACATTTAGGCCAACTTAAGATCATTATGATTGATATATATACTTATACTATCTATACCTACCGATCTATCTACACCTATATAACTTTATATCTGTTAGAATCATTGAATAAACAAAGAAGCAATTAATATAGATTTAAATTTCTTTAATATCACAAAGCATTTAAACACACTTCTATTGGAATCCTTAGATGTTAATAATGATGAATATAAAAAAATATATAAATAAAATATGAAGGAATATTAGAAAATTAAATATTATAAAAGTATGTTTTTTCTTTTGTTTACATTCGGTTTCGGTAATAATTTATTTGATCTATTCTGATATCGCTCTATCTATTAATAATCGTATGTACATATATATTATAATATATTTTTTTTGTCATTATAATTTTTTAATAAAATTTTAAATAAATAAACATTAAGTTAATATATATATATATATATTATATATATATTTTTTTTAATGTACTAGATTTTAAAAATCCATATGACTAAATAAACTTAAAGTAAATCCTTATTATAATAATTTCCTTTATTCTTTATATTTTTATTTCTAGGAAAATTATGTTTAATTTTATTTTTTATTTTTCTGTTATCATTATTTTAATATTATTTATTTCCTTATCGATATATAAATTATGTATATATATGTATATTTACTTTATTAATATTGCATATATATAATATATAAATTTTCAATTATGATCATCAAACAACCACCTTATTGTGTTAAATGCCTTCTTCTTCTTTTTTAAATAATTTTTGCTAATCTATTAAAAATTCGATACTTATTTGTATAAGGGCAAAACAAAAAAAAAAAAACAAACAAAAAAACAGTAATAATATTAAATAAAAATCAATTTTTTATAAAATTATGAAAAAAATATATATATATATATATTTGATTTATAATTATAGGTTATATTACAAGGGCTGATGGAAATTTTTTAATTTAATTATGACAATAGATCGAAAATATACATATAGTTTAGTTTCTTAACTAAATTTTCAATTTCTAATATAAATTCTATTATAATATGCTCTCTCTTTTTATTTTTAAATCAAATTTTACATATATCTAATGTTGGATTATCAAACCATCAGCTTCTGATTCATTTATAGGTTGGTTATTATTATTATCTTATATATTATGTATTTATATAGTAATACTAATTATTTTATTTATATTATATATAGTTGCGGCGATTAATTCGGCATGTGTTTAATAACTCTACCAACGGTAGCCGTTAATTTGTTCATGAATTTTATTTATTTATTTATTTATTTATATTAATATTACATACATAAATGTAATGCAATATTATTGAACCATCGGCTACTAAAGGCCATTATAGGTTTTTTATACTATTATTAAATTATATACAAATATTATTTATTTTGTTTATATTATATACTATATATTTACATTATATTTGGTCGTAAGGGGGGTACATAAAGAAAAAAAAAACACTTACGACCTGTGCAGGGATCGAACCCACACTCCTTCGGTTAATACGCCACACGCCTACCCACTAGGCTACCGAAGCCCCGTGAATTTTATATTAATATACAATCAAATCCAATTGCATACAATTAGGCGCATTATAAATATTTAATTAAACGTTATATAAATGAAAATTTAGAATTTCAATATTTAAAATACATAAATAAGCTAAAAATAATATATAAATAAGCCCATATTTATAAGCCGAATAGATTTATAGGTTTTGTTCGTTTAATCAAAACTTTTATAACATAAAAATCGTACCTACCTTAATTTGAAAATTTTAATTTCGTTCGATCAAATGATCAATAAGAAAAGCTTTGAATAAATAAAGTCTCCAAAGTCATATCATAACATATTAGCTTGTAAAAGTCTATGAAGAATTTTAGAAAAAGTTTACGCTGAATTAAAATTAAAATTTTGAACAGTGAACAGTGATTAAGAACTGTTAAATTGTAAAATAAAATTATCATGAAGTGTAGGACATAAAATTTTTTATGGTATAGCATTAACATTTAATATACATATTCTCAAAGTTGTTCCAGCGTTATATAGTTTTATATACATATTACAATTGATTATAGATTTAAATGAGTTATATTTAAATTACTATTTCATTTCAATTCTTTTATTTTATCAAATCGTTTTCGGCATAAAATTTTACACTAAAATTTCTTCTCGAAAAAAACAATAAAATTTTAACAAAATTTCGATATGGATTATTTTCCATTAGACTGTATTTTTTTTTTAAGTATTAAATAATATTAAAACCAAAAAAAGAAAACAAAAACCTAAAATAAAACAGGGTAATCAAAAAATTTTTGTTAGACTGACAGGATTTGAACTTTTAATCAAATAATAAATCTATTAACGAACTACAGACATTAGGTGGCCTATAATAATCATAATCAATTCTTTAGTTAATACATTTAGGGCGTCAAATCCTCTTTTTATTTGATTTTTTTTTTTGTTTTTTCAGATTTTCCAAAACAAAAAAAAAAAGAAAAACACAAAATCTCTAGAGTTCCATTTTCTTTAACCAATCATTCTTATTATTTTATCCTTTCTATATTTATAAACAATATAATAATAGGCCGAATGGCAATTTTAAATTAAAGATTGTTTGTATTTCAATAAAAAAAAATAAAAAATTTAGCAAAAATAAAGAAAATTATTATTACCATACAAATGAAAAAAAAAAACAAAAAACAAAAACCAAGAAAAAACAAACAAAAAAAATAGCACAATCATGAAAAAAGTACACAAGTTATCGTCACTCTGGCGGCAACAGCAGCAATTGTGTAAACTTCTTATTAGTGTGTAGATTTTTTAACATTTTACTAGAATGAATTATTAATAATACTTGGATATATTATTATAATATAATGTTACTGTCAAAGTTTAAAATAAACTATATATGTACATATACACAAACTTAACTTTTTGATATAAGCTGTTGCAAAAATTTTAATATGTAGGTATATAATATTTTAATCTACAGATTTTAAGTTGTAAAAATAAAGATACTCTAAAATACTAGATTCAGACCTATAATGTCTATTTTATGGTATTAAATTATCTATTTTAGATATAGAAAAAAAACTATATATTGAAGGTTTAGAATCATTTTTGACAATTATTTTTCTGTCATTTGATCAACAAACATTATTAGATACTTTTCAATATTTAGATATTATCTATTTTTCAATATTTAGAAAATATCTATTTGAAAGTGCTAAAAAATTTTCAATGATAATCAAATTCCAAAAAAAAAAAAAAAAAATTATATAATAAAATTCCAATTCTTCTAGCGTAATATTCCTAGCCAAGTAAAAATTTCTGTTATTTACATATGTACGTATGTATGTATAGTAGAATATTTTCAAAAAGAATTTGCATGTACGACAGGATTTAGTTTGTAGCACTAATCAACAAATTTGGGAACACATTACCACAATTGTGGCACGCAAACTTATATATGACTTATACGCCTTATTTAAATATTGTTACATATAAAGAATTAGATGACCGTAGCGTTAACCGCTGTCTGGTCTTATGATTTTATACATTCTTAAATTAAACTTAAAAGTGCATTAATATATTATACAAAATAAATAAAACAAAAATATTAAAGAAATTAAATTTAACAAATTAATAAAAGGAAAAATGAAAAAAAAAATTCCTTAACTGAAGCTATTAATTTGCATTTAAAATTAAAATTTAAAATTAAAATTAGTAATAGTTAGTTAATTCCTATATTTTGACAAATTCTATTCTTACTGTTCCTTATGTATTCATCAAAGTATTACAATAATTCTTTCACTTTTCTTTTACTATGTTACTTTTCACTACTATGTTATCTCTTTGTTTTACATATTGTGGTAGCTCATTCTAGAGCTTTAAACAACTATATAGGCACCTTCGCTTTTATTTGTCTGTTTTAAATAGAGATAAATAAAAAAATGGATTTATTCCTGGTATTATAATTATGAATATCAATGTTCCTAGTATAAAAATTTTGCTTAATTAAATTATTTATTATTTTGAAAGCAATCATATAGAGCTCATTTTTCCCAATAGACCCTAGACTAAGATACCTGTTTGTAAAGAGTAAATGAGATGGGCGTGTTACAGGGAGATTATTTATTATTTTAATGGCTTTTTTGTTAAGCTTATTTAACCTTGACAAGTGAATAGCCGGTGAATTACTCCAAATAGGGTTTACATAAACTAAGTTTGATACAATAAATGACGAGTAGATGCAATAAAGTGAATTCTGATTTAAATATTTTTTTAATCTTTTTAAAATGAAAACGTAAGGAGTTATTTTTTTTGCAATATGTTCTGAATGATCACACCACTTAAGCTTACTATTTATAAGTAGGAATAAGTAGTTAAAGAACTTTACAATGTCAATTTTCTCATTATTAAAAATAATTTCACTATTGCTAAAAGTTTTTAACAAATGTGAACAGGAAATTACACAGCCTTTTCTTTTCAGGCGTGGCTTTAAATGTCGTAAGGGGGAAACTATTCCGACGTGTGTGGGACTCGAACCCACACTCTCTCGGTGTTTACAGCGTATTTTATACGCTCTTACCCACTAAAAAATGTATTTTCAAAGAACAAAGCTTTTGTTTTGGTTGTATTCAACAGCAGACGCTGTTTAATAAGCAACTCATTAATAGTACCTAGACCAGAAATTATAGCATCCCTTAACTGTGCTTCGTTGTCGCACGCATACTTTGTGGCAGTATCATCCGCATAAAGGACTACTCTGTTTAGTTGGAAGGAAGTAATGTCATTTATGTAAATTTTAAACAAGTCTGGCCCTAAATGGATCCCTATGAAACCCCCTTAGTAATCCCTTTTTCACTACTTAACTTTTCCCCAACACGCATCCTTTGCTTCCGTTCATTCAAATAACACCTAAAATAATTTAGTTGCCGATTGTTGAACTTTAGAAGAGAGAGTTTATTTAGCAAGATATCGTGGTCGACACAATCGAAAGCTTTTTTCAAGTCCAGAAAAACAGAGGCGGTATACTTCTTTTCGTCCATACTTTTAGTAATGAACTCATTCAATCCAAGGCAAGCCACTACAGTATTAGAATTTTGCTCAAAACCAAGTTGAGATTCAAACAGCACGCCATTTATGTTGAGAAAGTTAAGATAAACGTGCTTTAATTATTTTTTCGAAAATTTTTAAATTAATATCTTTTGAAAATTTTCACGCCCCCTTAAAATCTATCTCTTTCGTTGGAAATTTTTCGCACAAATTTCTTTATTTTTATAGTCTAGTAGTAATTTTTAAATCGTTACAGTAACAATGTTGTACTCTTATATACATCCATACATATTATATACATATGTATATAAATTATTATAGTTCTTGAGAATATTCCATAATATAATTTGTATTTAATATGTTTGTGTGTATATAATAAAATTAAATAAAAGCTAGTACTAACTTTTACTTTACTATGTATATATTATTTAATAGGCATATGAAAATTTATAGTTTCGTAGAATATTTTTGAATGTTTGAAAAATAAATAAATATAATTGGTATACATACATTTGTATATATATATATATATAGGTATAGGTTTATCTTATATAATAAATAAAAAAAAAAAAAAACAAAATTGTCATACATACTATTTATATGGATACTGAAGTAGAAATAATTGTTAAATGCTTAGATTTATATTGTACATATATTATAGTAGTCATATATATATATATGTATGTAAATTGTATATATCTACATCAATTTATGAAAAACGTACACAAACACAACTATTTAATTATATTTACATATCCATATATATATGTTAATTGTTAATATTGTATATAAAATTTGATTGAAAAGATAGAAAATGACCTCATTCTGAGAATCTGAAAGAGAAAACCAAAAAAAAAAAAAGAAAAAAAAAATATGAGAAAAACTAATGCATTATGTCATTTTGTCATTATTTTACATTCATAATAAGTATACATATGTATATACATATGTAGTTACCTAATAATTTTCTTAGATTTTATATATTTTCATACATACCTACTATTGTTATTTAAATAAATAAAATAAATATTATATATATTTCATTTATATAAATATGTATGTATATATACCTGTTTGTGTGTGTTGATAATATGTACATAGAATTGAATAAATAAAGATGAATAATAAGAAGAAAAAAAAAATGTAAAAGCAAGCAAAGCAGCAATAAACGATATTAGAAATGAACACAAAAAAAACAACATAGAAAAAAACATAGAAAAATAAATTTTGCAATAGAATTATTGTAATCATTTAATCATATTTAAAAATAATAGGTATTTATAATATACATATACATATATATGTGTACGTATGTACATATATATATTTTTTTTAACATAAGTAGATGTGCATTAAAATCATTAAAATTTAAAATTAAAAAAAAAAAATTAAATACATAATATTTTATGAAATGTTATTATAATTTAGGTATCTACATTATACATACATATAACATACATATATGTATACATTTATGTAGGTAATACGATTTAAACATATTTTTTTTATTATTATTTTATTGCTTAATCAATTTTTCAAAATAAAATTTATATAATTTGAATAATTTTATATTTTTTCTTAAAACAGATTTTCAAATATTAAAAGTATGTATGTATGCATAAATAAATATCTTATTAAACAAAGGCATAACTACATACTTAAGTATTGGATGTATCTTATCGTAGTTACTATAAGGTACACATATAAAACTTTAAAGCTAATAGGTACCTATTAAAAATATTTAAAACTGTTGTTCTAATATTTGATCTATTCGTTAAACAACATAGGTACTAAGTATGTGTAATGTTTATTTTATACAATTTTTTATGTATGCATGTACTTATATGTATGCATATATAGAAATAAAAAATGTTAAATATTTTTATTAAGAAAAACAGTAAATTTATAGATAAATTTATTGGTTTCGAACCTACATACATACATATGTAAGTATGTATAATAACTAGTAAAGAAAGTATCTGTGCCTGTATAATTCTATTTAAACTGCTTAATTTTAATTAATTCATTTTTTTACCAATTAGGTATACCTACCAATTTACATAAAGAATCAATAATATTCATATCTAATTAAATTATAAGATTTTGTTAACTAAATAGTCAAGATAACAAATTGTAGATACGAACTACAAATACACAAAATATATTTTATATGGAAATCTAATTGTGATGATAATTAAAATTAAGGAATGTAAAAGCTTGTATCAAGTACGAATTTACGAAGTAATAAAAGCTTCTCTTCATTTTCTATATACATATGTATGTACGTACATGTGTGTCCATACATACATATTAAAGACGATTTTTATGAAAAAAGTTTCCTTTTTTCTTTAATTGGTGCAAAAATGTTTTATTGATCTTTAAGTTAATCATATGTTCCTCTGTCCCTACAATCTACAGTCAAGCCACATGAAGAACATATTAAGCGCCGCATCCACTATGCTTCATCCGTGACATACATAAGTAACGGCATTCCATGTAGCACAGTGGATGGCGTTAAATAAATCTTGGATGGCATTAAGAATTAAAATAATTTTGATTCCAATTTTGACATTTCGTCCCTCATGTATGTCACACATAAAGTATAGTAGAAATGCGGCTTTACTCTTCGTTTCATACCCTCTTTCCATAAACCATAAAATTATTTTATGTAGGAAAGAGCGTATGAAACAAAGGCTATAAACGTTCATTAATCATTATACATATATACTCGTGCAGCTTGGTTGGATTGTGTTACATTACAAATGTTTAGTGTATAATACTAAAAATATATATACATACATACATTTAATGTTATCCACTAGTGGAAATCATTACTGGATAACATATAATCAGATATAATAAAACAGGTATTTTTTCATTTTTTGATCTTAATGATTGATTTTTTCAAAATTTAAAATTTATTAATGCTTAAACATAATATTTAGATACATATTTAAATGTAAGTATGTATGCATGCAAAGAAATATAATTAAAATAGGTATCTATGCAATCATAATTCAATTTATTCACATCTGACATCATTCCATATGTTTGGTATACTGGATATATGTACTTATGTAGGTACATATTAGATATTCTTCGAAAAATACATACATATGTAATGTGTTAATTGAAACCGTTTTAATTAAGATGCTGCACAAAAAAAGTTTTGTAAGTACTCAAAAGTTCAATTTTTTCATCGTTAAGTATTTTGAATTATTCAAACCGTTTGAAAATAAAATTATAGGTACATATATATGTTAGTATGTATGTATATTAGGTACCTACTTATTTTAAACAAAAGTGTAAATAAAATAAAATTTATAAAAGTAAAGATAATCATTATCATTTAAAAAATTTTTTGAAGATCATTTTGAAAACAAGAATCTGGAAAATATTTTTTTGTTATTTTATATAAGAAATAGATATTAAATTAGCTTATTTCTTTTTATGTAAATAAAATATGTCTGTATGAAAAGGATATTAAGTGCATACAGAATCTATATTGGCACCAAACTTCTGAAATTCGCATTGGAAATATTATAACAAACGAAATTGAAATCGAGCGAGGAGTTCGGCAGGGCTGTATATTGTCACCATTGCTCTTCAATTGCTATTCAGAATTTATTTTTCTGGAAACAATCAGTAATAGAGAAGAAGGTATTAAAGTTAATGGCATCACTATCAACAGCATAAGATACGCCGACGATACAATTCTCCTATCGTATAATATACAAGATCTTCAGTTATTGCTGCAAAAAGTCATCCACCATAGTAAATTATTTCGCCTTAATATGAACACAAATAAAACCAAGTTCATGATAGCAAGCAGAAGAAATGGAGAACCTTATCTGAGATCAAATGTTGAATAAAAATGGCACGTGAGGCCTTCTGCAGATATAAAAAAAATTTGTGTAATAGAGAATTTGATCTCAGTCTAAGATTAAGACTCGTAAAATGTTACGTCTGGTCAGTTTTTTTGTATGGCATGGAGACTTGGGCATTGAAGATAGAAGATATGAATAAGATCGAGGTATTTGAAATGTGGACCTTTAGAAGAATTTTAAAAATATCTTGGGTCGATAGAGTGAGTAATACCGAAGTTCTGAATAGATTACAAGCTGAACGCGAGCTATTACAAAATATTAAGCGTCGTAAATCTGCATACCTTGGACACATCATGCGCAACAATAAATATGAAATCCTACAACTTATAATCCAAGACAAAATTAAAGGCAGACGTGGTGTGGGTAGAAAAGAAATATCTTGGCTTCGTAATATCAGAAACTGGACAGAGTTGAGAACAATCGCCGAACTATTACAAACAGCATCAAACAGAGAAGAATATACAACGACATTATCATAAATTTGCAGTGATGTCTAAATGTGATTCGCCAACATCCAAGAGGATTGGCAGCTAAAGAAGAAGAAGAAAATATGTATATAAGTACATACCTATGAATGTACTTGCATACATACATATATAAATACATACACACCTACATATATAATTAATAATTATTAAATTTTTTTATATGTTAGGTCGGAATATTTTATTAAGAATTTACAAATTTCTGAATCATTTTTTACTTCAAGTTCATACGTTCATTATCTTATAACAATTTATATGTACTTATATACGTACATATGGACATGTATTTATATACATACTTAGGTACAATTTTATGTTTTTTACAATTTTTTAGATTTTCATAAAATATTTAATCAATTTTTCCCTTATTCATGAAATAACAAAAAAAATATATTGTGTATATGTATACATAATATGTACATACATATGATATTTGTGCTTATATACCTACATTTAATTTTTATATTTCATTATTAATTTTTTTATATAATATGTACATATCTATATACATATTATATATGCATAAATATATGTAGGTACATAGTGCATACTTATAGTTTTCTTGCAGTATTCTTATAATATCTGCATATTACTGACCCAATTTATTATATTTACATAATATCTATTATATATAGTTGATTTTATAATATGTAAATATGTATGTACATACATTATAAGTATTTTCTTTGCCGTGAGGATATTCAATTATAAGGACATAAAATTTATTATATGCATTTTATACAATATTCCAATCATATACTTTATAAAAAGAATATTTTATGTAAATATTCTAATGATTTTAAATGAAAAGAAAAAAAAAATTAATATATGCATATGTATATATGTATGTATGCAGTACATATTAATAAAAATACATATAGTTATGTATATGTTTTTTTAGAAATACCTATATATATATTTTACCATTGAGTAAAGATAATAGATATATTATCTTATTCAATGATTTTACTTATGTTTTGTAGATGAAATATATGTATTTTATTATACCTATTTATGCATATAATACATAATACAATGTATGAATGTACATATGTATATCGATATTAAGATTCATATTGTGAACAAAAATAAATGTATGTATCTATGTCATATTATTTTAATTTTGTTATTTGTACCTACCAAAAAAGGCATATAGGCAATACTATTCTAAGAAAAAAAAAAGAAATGCAAAATATATAAAATTAATATGACATTCGCATTGTGATACAATATACATATATTTATGTACATACATAATAGGTACCTATATTTTGTTTATAAAATGTAAATAAGTTTGTATCTACTATTGATATAAAATCGCGCACAAAAATCCCAAGAAAAATTTCGTTTCTTGAAAAATTGTTTTTTTTTTTTTTTGTTTTACTTATATACCTACATACTTCTATATATCTAATATAATTATATAGATAAGTATACTCATAAATATACATATGTATACATTTTTCAATTCTAATACAGAGCACACACAATAAGTTAAAAAAGCAACATAAAATAAAACTACAATGGTAAAAAAAAATCTATTAACAGAAAAATAAAAAATTAGGTCAATCGATATCTTGGGTGGTGGCTGTACTAAATGTTGTTGAAAAAAAAATTTATATAAAAAATATGTGTACATTTATAAAATATAAATATTATATACTAGATATTTTATGTACTTATGTACTTAAATAAAAACAAAAAAAAAAAAAAGCATATAAGGTATAAATAATTTATTCGAATAAAATACAAAAAAAAAAAAAAATTAATAAAATTTCAGAAATGCGCGCTAGATTTTTTTTTTAAAAACAAAAAAAGGCATGTGTTTGTATACATATGTATATGTATGTTTTTTTTTTCTATATAAAAATTATAAAAAAGCTTAAAATTAATATATAAAATTGATTGTGCTTGGGGTGATGAACAAACAACTTAATAAGTTTTTATTTTTATATATTTTATTACATTTTTTGTTATAATTTATGTATGTGTGTGTTAGAACCTCTCCACTATATTATTCTATACCTATCTAAAAATTTTTTTCAATCATTACTTTTTTTTTGCTTTGTTTTTTTTTATACCTACATAGGCAAACACATATTCGGTTCCAAATTTTTAAAATGAAAGTAACAAAAAAAAAAGCTGTTTTTTACTCAAATTTTATATTTTAAAATGTTTTTAAAAAAAGAAAACTTTCAGGAAGTTTTTAAAACTAGGTACATAGGTAGGTATGTACATCAATTTCTGAAATAGGTTTATTTGTTTTTTTTTCTTTAATTTTATCTAAGACACAAACCTGTGGAATGTAAAAATTGTGCTTTATTATGATTTAAAATTTAAATATCTACCTAAAATGTTTTTATGTTTAACTTTCAAAATAGAATTTTAAGCTTTCCGGGTATAATATATTTTAATATTATGAAAGTTTAATTTTAAATATAACGGTTTGTACTGGAAGCTTAATAGTAAAAATATAAAAGAAAAAAACAAAGCTGTAAACTTAATCAATTAATTAACAAAACATGAAGATTTTAATTTTCAATTATGTATGTACCTACCTACATACATATTTTTTTCATTATTTTTTACAAGAATTTTTGGTTTAAGTGTATTTTTTTTTTGTTTTATGTTTATTAGAATTTCTTTAATTTTTATTTTAAAAAAACTTTTATTTAATTGCATTCAATTTTTGGTTTAGACCATTTTTATGTAGGTTTATGTTTTGACTCATCTAAATCTGTCAAAGTTCTTACACTAAATTATTGGAAAATAATAATAGATATGTATATGTAAACGTCCTATCATATCTTTCCTATTCCTCTTTTGTTTCTGAAAATCATTTTGTTATAACCACAATCCGTAATTTTATACATATGTATAAACTGTTGGTGTCGACAAAGTTTAGATTAAAATTTGTTTTCTAAATAAATAACGAAATTTTAGTTTTCCACAATTTTTATACCCGTATGAACTATGTTCAAGGGTATAATAAATTTGCCATTACGTTTGTGACACCTTAAAGGAGTCGAGCTAGATATAGTGTCAAAGGTATGGATCGGCTCAGAATCGAATTCTGAGTCGATTAAGCCATGTACGTCCGTCCGTCTATCCGTCCGTCCGTCCGCACGATAACTCAAAAAATAAAGGAGCTAGGAGGCTGAAATTGTTTTTATGTCACTTTTGCAAAATTGTTAGTTTTGCTATTTAAATCCAACATTTTCGGTCGGCGGGATCGAGTAGCTGCCATACAACTTCTATCTTTATATAGAAATAAGTCAGTATCTATTCAAGCTACGTTTCTGAAATTTTACAAATGATGATCCAGTTTTATGGCAACAACTTCTGTAAAATTTGGTTATGATGATATGGCAGGTTCGGAAAGTTGCCATACAATTTCTCTTTTTAAATGAAAATAACTCAGTGTCTATTATAATAACTAGCTATCTTAAATTTATTGAAAAAGTGTCGAGTTGCATGCCAAAAACTTTTGTAAAATTTGATTGGTCTAAAGCAGCCGGTTCAGGCTTCTTGCATTTCTTGGAGCTTAATGAAGCTAGGCACAATAGATTCGGGTAGCTGTCATACAACTCCACAATTTACATAAATATATCTCTGTAGTTCGGTACTAAAACATCTGAATGTTTTTAAAAGATGATCAAGTTTTATAGAAATAGGATATATTACGTTCATACGGGTATCCCAGAGTTGACACAGTCTACTCTACTGCACTCTTCCTCGTTTTTAATTTTTTTGTTTTTGTATATTTTTAGTAATGAAAATAATTAAATGGAAAGCTTTAACTAAAAAAGGATTAATATGTAATATATTAAAGATTATATTAAATGACAACCATCTGTATTTTTAACGATAAAATTTGGCTTTCTTTTAAGAGGATGTAAAAAAATATGTTAATTTGTTATTTTGCTTTTTATGAAAGAATTTTATTATTTAATAATTAAATCAATTTAATCATATTTTTAAAAATTTAAGATATCAATCTTAATTAAGTACTAAAATACTATTTAAATTTCGGAGTTGTATGGAGTTACTGGTATGGAGTTACTCCGTTGCGACAAGCCGACCAAATTTGGTCTGTTACCCTAGACCCAAAAAAAATGTGCATAGGCTTTACTGTTTTTGAATAAATTTAAAATACCTAGTTTAATTAGATACTAAATTATATCATATAAGAAAAAGAAGTTGTATGGTAGACACTTAAACCCATCCGCCTAACTTGTTAAATTTCAATAAAAAATTTACATCAAAATGAAATGATAAAAATTTTCGAACCCCAGCTATATTATTTTTGGAGTTATTGTGCGGATGGAGAGGTGTTCATATGTAGCTAAATTGTCTTTAGAATTCGATTCTGAACAAGAACATATCATATAATTTTTCATATCCAGCAATTGAATAAAAACATATTATGTATACTTTTCCATATCTAACTCGCTTGATCTCGTCTTTCAATTGTAATGGCAAATTTATTATGCCCGTGAACTATTTTCATATGGATATAATTATACGCATTGAGGATTATATGAAATAAGAATGATATTACTAAAACCATCGGCTACTAATTAAACACTATTATTCATTATAAATTAAATACTATTGTGAATTGTATGTATAGTAAAATTATATATTTTTTTTTAAGTTTATTTCTCTGTCATATAAATGTGACAAATAAATTAAACAGGCTTTTCTTTTCAGATGTGACGATAAATATAAGGGGGAATTATTCTTACCATGTGTATGGGATTCAAACCCACACTACCGTGATGTTTACAGCGTATGTATTTTATACGTTCTTACTCATTAAGCTACCGAGGCCCTTAAAATTATTTATTTTGTTTATATTATATATTGTATATATATTTACATTATATATTTAGTCCTGTCAGAAATTTTCCATTCAATTGAAAATACGTTTAGTGCAGAACTTAGATGGACTTGTGTGGACTTCACCGTACTTTGAAATATAACAGTTTATATTATATAATTTTTTAATTTGAGTATTTGAAGAGCTACTTTTGATATTCGGTATTTTAAATTTTTAACACAAAATTTTGTAGCTTACTTTTTAATCCTATACATATAGAGTTATTTTTAATATACTATGAACACAATTTCGTAATGTGACATAAGAAACTACAATATAGTATTGATATATTTTCACCTTGATACAAGTGTAATATAAACGTATTATAGGTAACTAAAACTATAGTTTTTATACTATAACATGTCTGTAACTCGTTTACATTATATTTTCATAATATTTTAAAAATAAATTTTATTTTTATATTTCCTATCTATGCCATTTTGTTCCATATGCATTTCAAGAATACCAATACTGAATATAGAAAATTATTATAATTATTATAAGCAAGAATGGTTACATATCCTTGATTACTTTTGCACTAATTAATTAATTATATAAAGTTCTTGATATTATGTATATATAAAAAAAAATTTATTAATTTTTTCACTTTGACATTTCTTTCTAGTTCTAATTTAGGACAATTAATGGAAAATTCTGTTTCTTGTTTTTTTTTTTTTCGATATTTTGTTTTATTCGAAAAAGGTGTGTTTGAGATTTTGTTTTTTATGAGCATTAGGTAAAAAAATTCTAAATGTTTATTAATAATTATAATTAAAAAGAAAAAAACTGGTAGGATATTTTTACAACAATAAGAATTTATTATAATAATTAATGAATTAATATGTTACATGGTCAGAATTAAAATAAAATATAACATCAGCAATAATATGAAATTATAAAATAATTAAAAAACAGCTTTAAAACTGAATCATCATAAAGAACTGAATCATCATAAAGGAATATTGTTATTATTTGATACGACCGAATATAGACGACTATACCTTCACAATCAAACCTTGCGAATTATTGTACACGCTTAATCGAATCAATTAATTACCTTAAAGAAACAAAAAATGTGGATATAAAGGACACCCTTACAAATGTGCCGATTTTTTCACAGCGGATCATCAAGTCAATCAATTACCTTAAAGAAATTAATAATGGTTTATTAATTGAATATGGGGGTTGGAATATAATCAACTACCTTTACACTAAGCCCCTGCCACCTATATTGTGCGCCCTAGCTCCATGAGTCGTTAACTTTTCATAAAGGCTAATCGAGTTAGTCAATTACTCCGTGAAGAATCAAATAATGGTCCATCGGTTGAGTATGGAATGCGATATAGTTCACTATTCTTACATATGTGCTGATAATTTTTCATAACGGCTAATCGAATCAATCAATTACCTTAAAGAAACGAATAATCCTCGCTTGGTTGAGCGTTCTTGGAAGAGATTTTTCCATTAACAAAAAAAAAAGAAAATTTAAAAGAGGTTGTTAATTACCCTTTTTTATTGAATTTATCATTTTCCTTCGATATCTTAATAATAAATTTGTATTTAGCTTTAAAATACACCTTAATAGCCCATTTTAATCTTGTAAATTTTTAAAATATGGTTTATCAGATGATTTTATTAAACCTTTATTATTTTGACTTTTCTTTTCCAAATAACTAGTTATTATTTTATATGACTCTTTAAATACATTTGTATCTAAAGATTTAATTTTTATAAAGGTTTCAGATTTTTTATAGAGAATTGAAAGAAAATTTTATTTGTAAATAGAAATGAGATAACATTCAGGTCAACTATTTTTTTTCTTTTTCGACTTCATAAACTAAGATAATTCAAGTCAACTTTGAAAAAAATATTTAATTTTAATCAAAAATGTGTTAAATTTAATTAGATAAAGCTAACATTTATTTAAAGTATTTGATTTTATATATGTATGTATAATATTTTTATTAATTTTAAATTTTTATACAAAATCCCACGGGTGTCCTATTCTGTTTTTTTTTCTTTAAATGTTTTGTATTTCTGTTTTTTTTTTTTTGTTTTTTTAATTTAATTGATGGGAGTGTAATAGGAACTCCTTTTGTGTCAACAGATCTGAATAGACAAAAAGTGAAAATTCAAGGTTAAAGAAAATTTATAATCAAAGAAAACTATTATAAATGAAAACTATAGGTTGAAATATACTCAAAAGAATAAATACATATAATAATTGATACATATTATGCTCGAAACTTACCCATTTTCGTAACATGAATGCTATAATTAAAGTTATAATGACGTAGAAACATTCAATCAATATACATTACATACATATTTTAGAAAAGATATTTGAGTATCATATATAGTTTATTTTATCATAATTCTTTTTTGTTAAATCAGAAAAAAAAAGAAAAACTTTTATTGTTTATATTAGCCTTTAAACAGAAAGTGTATATAGCATAAGTTTATTTTTAGAAACCTTAACAAGCTAAAAATTTTATTTAAACAAACAAAAAAAAAAAAGAAAAATTACAATTTTTTAAGTATCATAAAACACAAAAGTTTCAACCGTTTAATAAAAAATCATAATTCGCAATATTTCTAACCTTTGTTCGAAATATACTTAAAGAGTACCCTATTTTTTCTTATTATGTTTAAAACCTTTTTTTTCTTTTTGTTAGTATTTAATTTTAATTAATTTAATTTAAAAGAAATTTTTTTTTAAATTCGATGCATGTATATATGTGTAATTTTTTTTAATTTTTTCTTATCTCATAAAATTTTAACTAAATATTATTTATTAATATTAGAATATCTAGACTATGCCGATAACATCTGCCTGCTATCGTATACAATAAATAACATGCAAGCTAAAATAGACCAAAGAGTAGCATTAGCTCCAAGTTTGGGCTTGAAATAAATATCGAGAAGACGAAAGCTATGGCCATTAACATCAACAACCTACGTCACCCGGTGATAAACAACATGCCACTCAAATATGTAGATAGTGGAAGTTACTTAGGCTGCATTATAAATAACAGCGGCAACATAAACGCCGACATTGAAAACAGAATAAAAAAGGCCAGGGCAATGTTCAGCCGCTTACAGCCAATATGGAAAAATACACTAATGTCCAGGGGCACAAAATTGAGAATATTCAGAACCTGCGTAAAGACCATCTTAACATATGGATGTGAAACCTGGTTAGTTACGAACAACATCATACAGAAACTACAGGTTTTCATTAATAAGTGTCTAAGAATTATATGCAGAGTATACTGGCCAAATACAATAAGTAATAATGACCTATGGAAGCTTGCCAAAGTAGAACCGATTAGGCATACACTTAAAAAACCGCAAGAATGCATAGTAAGGGATGCACTAGACTGGAACCCACAAGGAACCCGAAGACGGGGTCGCACCAATAACACCTGGAGGCGAATGATATTACTGGACCTAACCTCAAATGGAAAAACATGGGAGGAAGAAAAAATAACTGCTCCGAATAGAGTCACAGATGGAGATGCCTAGTAGATATCCTACGCTCCCAAGAGAGGCAATAAGGAAAAAAAAAGGTATATAGATAGATATTTTACTTTATTATTCCCCTTAATGACAATAACAAGTTTATTGGCCCTTTTCCTTTCGGATTATGTGTATTATTTATTAAGATTATCAATATAGCTTTTCTAAATATTTGTTTTAACCTAAAAAAAAAAACAACAATCCTAAAAGTATGCTTTTTTTTGGGATGGTAGATGAGAATTTCGAAAGACAGTAATGTGGTTGATGGTGTCTCACTTTGGTAGTATTGGATTACAACCAACCAAAAACCACTTACCTTTAAAACCAAATGTAAGGTTAGAGCCGATGGTACAATGTACCACCTGCCTTTTAAACCAAATATCAGCTTAGAATCCATAGTACAATATACTGTTTGTTTTGGTAATTGGAAAAGTAGAAATAAAGGAATAAGAATAAAGGAAATGGGAAAATATTGGAAGTTACTGGATGTGGCACGGATTGTTAAGAACAAAGATATTGTTATTATTCTTGAATTTAACGATAGAATACAGTTTATGATTGCCAATTATTGGGAATACTTGCAGCGGCAAGCTATTCCATATTCGTCTACTATATTGCATATAGTATAGGTATAAATATTTGCATAAAAAGATTAAATTAAGATTTTAAATTATATTAAAATTTATTAGGCTACAGTATAATTTAGGTATCAAACTAATGACGTAATGATTAAAGCCGTTGGTTTTTCAATCGAATAGTCTCTAGTTTAAACCCCGATCAGATCATACTGAATATTAGTATATAATATATATCGTAAAATTTATTTCGTATAATATAAACATAAATTAAAAAAGATATTTTTTTTTTATAAGATAATATAAATGACGCAGAAATATAATATTTATATTTCATAATTTTGTATAATACCTATACATGCTTAGTAAAAACTGAATGATTAGAAAAAAACTGAAGCATAGTTAAATATGAATAATAAAAGATTTAGTGGATACTCTATGTTCTGGAATTCTGGATATTAAAGGACTGGAAAGCAAAAAAAAATATTTTTAGTCTGTCCTATAATTTAGTCTCATTTTTGAAAATAATAAAAAATTTTTAATAATTTATAATAATAAACTTTAAATATTTACTATAACTTTGGCAACATTTATTTATAGTTTTTTAAAGAAAGGCGAGAAGCATTAAGAGCACTAAAGAAGAGCGAACAATTTCGTTAAAAGTATCTGTATATGGTTTTAATTCAATTAACTCAACATACCTGCATTAAATCTTTTAATTTTATATACATACTGTATACTGTATGTGGTTTGCAAAATTTCCATAATAAAAAAATTTAATTAAAGTAGTAATGGAATAAAATTCCCTTTGAATTGAATAAAAGTAGCAAAAATATCATAAACAAAACTTAAACATTACTAACTTATTGAAAGTAATCTATACAGAAGAATGAATGAAATAATATAATTTGATATAGATCTTTACAATGTGTGCGGGTTTTTTAAAACTCATTAAAATTAACTAAAAACCCATATCGTAATTTCCCATGAAGTTAGAAAAAAATTTAAAAACTATACTATAAAAAATATTTTCTATATTTTATATATACAAGACAATTTTTAAAACAAGCTTAAATTATTTTCATCATTTTTTTTTTTTATTTTATTTTGGATTCTGTTAAATTTCAAGAGCATTCTTAAAAAATACTGATAATAAATGAATTTATTTAACCAAGAGCTTTTTTTTTATTACAAAAAAATTAAATAGATATAAAAAAATTTTTTTTTTAGACTGTTTCAATATTTGTTTATCTCCATAAGATGAAATTGAAAAAAAAAAAACATAGTAATTAATATTCAAAACAAAAAAAACCCTCAAAATAATTCCCCTCAAAAAAAACAAACACAAAAGAAAAATATAATAAAAACTACACGTTTTTTACAATTTTGGACCATTTTCAAAAATTTTTTTTTTTTAGAATTTATAGATTGCGGCTTTATATAAAAAAAATTAGTATAGATAATCTTTTAAACATTTTCATTTAATTTTTATGATATACCAAAAAAAAAAAAGAATAAGGTTAGGAATTATGTAACAACAAAGTTCATTTAGGTGCATGTTTTCGACAAAAAGATGAAGAAAATATTTTTAGAATATTGTGAGTTGTGACTATACTTTGACATCAAATTTTTAAATTTCATTTTTTTTAAGAATTTATTATTTATGTTAAAAAAAATTCTTAAAAAATCAAAAAACTTTTTCTCCAATTTTAAGTTAAATAGAAATCCTGTATGATTACCAAAAGTCGTTAACACATAAATATAAACTTTTCCAAATAGAACTTTTTTGTTGTAAATTGTACCAATCTATTTTTCTTTGTTTCACATCTACCTGTGTGCAGGGCAAAGGTATAAGAAACGTAACAAAGGCATCATCTTTATCTTTCACTATAGTATCAACAGTTTCTAGAGGTTACATCCACATGTAGCTCAGTAGGTCGTTCAATAAGTTGTGTTATATTAAAATTCCATTGCCAAATCTTAAATAATGTAAACATTTTGAAAACAGATGAACGGAAGTCGGAACGGTAGAAAGTGAAACTAATAAATAAATTATTTAAAATTTTTTTTTGAAAAATATGCTATAAATAAGAAAATACTAAAAATTTTGTTTATTTATAAGAGTAAGGTGTTTTTTTTTATGATTTATATAATTTTTACTTTCTACTGTTTCAGTTATATACTTGTGCATATCCATTATGTACATGCTTCATATTTTAATTGTATTATTTATATAATAAAAGTTTGAACATTAAAACAAAAATTGAAGTGATATTCGCCCTTGTTTTCTATTATGATTGTAAAACAATCAACATTGATTATATAAACTTATGTATATCTGACTCATGGTATAGTGGTTAAGTCGCCAACTTTTTAATCGGACGGTCTTGGGTTCAAATCCTGGTAAGGCCATATAAAAAAAATATGTAGGTAGTAATTTTATATCGTAATATAATGTATAACATATATAATAATAAAAATAATAAGAAAAATAATAATAATTAATATTAATAAAAATAGTTGATACCATGACAGTGGAGCTGTTTTCAATTATTACCTCACGCAGCAAATTGTTATATACCACTTAATGCGGTAATTTTTTATTGTTTTAGTCACTGTTAGAAAAATAGTAATAATAATAATAAAGGCGGATTCATTGTTCCGTTACAGTCCCTCTCCCAATTAAAGGTTTCGCATGCTTGTTCTATTCTCTCCTATCCCTACTCCCTAGCCATATATATATTGCGTTACCCGTCAGGGTTTTCATTGTATTGGCTAAAGGAGGAGGTGGTTGTAGTCAGTAACAATCAGACACTATCAAGGGAGAATTCTTGATGCCTTGATGTCTTTGATGTTCTTGATGTCTTTGGAAGATTCCCACATTCCATAGGAAAAAAGAAAAAATCTAAAAAGAAAAAAATAAATTATATTGAGCTGTAATTTGATCAGTTCTTAATAGTTACGATGTACATAAGATGGACGAAATTAAAATGAAAAAATTATTAAGTTGCTGATCTGTAGAGCTTTTTTTTTGACATACACAGTTTTATGAATTATTATAGTTAGAGAGTCGTTGAAAACCAATATCTTTCTTATTGTCTATTACAGATTCAAGGTTAAAAAAATTTAAAGAAATTAAAAATTTATTGATAAATTTAAAAAAAATTAATGATTACTTTAAGTAATTTTCAATTATATTCTTGAGAATGAAATTTTCAAATTCACAATAATATGAATATACTGCTTATATTAATAGAAAAAAAAAAATAAAAAAAAAAACCCAAAAATTGATTGGCAAAACGTTTTTTTCTTGTTACATACAAAAAAATATCTATAGATATTATTTAAACTAAAATATTATAGAACTTAGTCTAATTAGATAATAAATTAATACACTTTATTCGAATTTCAATATATTTCGTTATCCATATATTGTAATAAAATAGTATACATGTACGTATATATATGTATGTATAATTTTTGTAACACATCTGTGTTTCGTCAGTTTTCTGTGTATAATACTATTTAGTGCTGCCATATTATTTCTTTCGTCATTTTTTATAAATTTCAATTTTCTGGCGATTTTTTTTAAATATTTTTCTATAATTTATTTATTTATGATTTGATTAGTGATGATTATGTGATTTTCACATCTACAGATATCACTTTACTATTAAGAATTTTTTTAAATTACTGAAAAATTGATGGCTATAGCAACATGACGAAAAAATATGATTAGTATTTACATGATAAAGGGGAGTAGCCGTACTGAAAGCAACTTAAGTAAATGTCAAAATTTTGTAAGCTCTTATTCGATTGCATATAACTACCCAAGCGTACAATACAGTTTTGAGTTTTCGTTAAAATCTTTACTTTTCGTACAACTTTAGCATGTACGACGTAGTTTGTACAAAACTTAAATAAAATGACATTTAAAATAACATAAATAATAACATAAAAATACATTTTTAACACATTTACAAAAAAATTTGAATAAATGTTGCTATTAGTTTCACTCTGTCCTTCAGTCCGTCCGTTCATCTGTTTACAAAACTTCTACACCGTTAAAGAGCAATAAAATTTTAATCGTGGGTATATCTCAGAAAAAAATTATTGTTGTATAGAATAACTTTTTCATGTAGCCCACTCCATTGCGAAGCTACAACCACTCAAATTTTAAAAAAGCCCTATTTTTAAATGTGTTTATCTCAAGTTCTACTAAATTAAAAGTGCCATTCAACAGGGATTTTTTTACCTTTTTAAATCAATATCAAAATTATACACTTTTTTTTTTAAATTTAGTATTTAAATTTACCGTGAATGTGAAAACCAAATTTTGCATGATTTTTCTTCCTTTATAACTCCAGCACTCATTTAGATAGGAACTTGAGGTTTTGAGGGAAGAAAGAACTTTTAGAATTACATAGTATAAATTTTCTAAGAACATTTTTTGTACCACACCCTGTTTAAGAGTTATTATGGTTTAAAAATTGAAAATTTTCTATTTTTAAATACCTGAAAACATTTTTTCAAAATAAAAGCCAAAATGTGTTAATGGGGTTTTTTTTTAATTATGTAGAGTTCCATTAAAATTGATGAAAGTGTCTCTTTATTTTTCCCAATTTTTCTTATTATATGAAATTCTAGGAAAATCTTAAAGTTTTGGTGCAAATCACAATTTTAAACAGTTTGTATTATCTTTTGGAAATGTGCGCCTTTAAAACCCGCTGCTTTACATTCTACCTTGTTTAAAAATCTTTTCTAAACATTCTTTATTTATTTTTCAAATTTAATAATGAAATTAACATTTCTGCTGTCAAATTTGTGACTGTCAAATGAATTAAGCCGAATAGTTTGCATTAAGTTAATTTAAGTTTTCACGTAAACTTAAAGACGAAGAACGAAAAGTATTAAGTTGCTTTATGTATGGGTAGTCAGGCCTATATGTTAAACTATGCTATTTTTGTTACCGCTTTAAACTGTTGATTGTTACAGCATCGATATTAAAATATGGCAAAGTATAATGGTCTCCCTATTTTAGATATTCTCATATTGGATGCTTTAGTTTATGATATTCTTTGTTGTAATTGAAATTTGGACAGCTTTTATCGATTTTATAGATATATTTTTTTTTTTTATGTTGAGCAATAAAATCTTTAAAGAGTATTTATTAAATTAATTAAACATTTAAAATAATTTATCTCCAATTTTTTTATTAAATTTTATTCGTATGCTTCTTTATGATTTTTTTTTTATATTATGTACATATGTACATATGTATATGTTATGTTTTTATAATTATAAAGATCTTCGTTAAAAAAAGAAAAGCGAAATGAAAAAAATTATGATTATATACACATACATATATTAAATTTGTTTCATGTTTTATTTTTCAATATAAAATGTATTTTTGATTCCCGAGAGAAGAGAAATGTTGATAGAAAAAAAAAAAATTTTGATAACAAAAAGCAAAAAAAAAAATTAAAAAAAAAAAAATATTTTTAACAATTTCTTTTTAAAAATATGTGTAAATACTCAAAAATTGTATAAAAATTTTAATTATAATGAATATGTTCAAAATTTGAGAGTTTTATAGATAAAAAGGTTAAAAATGTTTTTAAACCTATCTAAAATTTGATACCTTACATATGTATCTAAATAGTTAAGTTAAACAAATTGCTAAAACCCTCATTCTTAGAGGATATCAACATTTTAAGTCTTATTCCATACGATATTTTATATTTTGCTGAAAAAAAATAATTTTAATTTTTAAATTTTAACGGTTTTGATATAAAATTTACGAAGAACGTGTTAAAAATTAATTCAAAATTTTAGTTCTAAACATTTCTTCACTTTAAAAACCAACTAAATATATTTAATTGTAATTGTTTAGTAATGTAATGTCAAAATGATAGCTGGTATTTACTGCAAACAACATCAGTCAAAAGCACCAAGTTTCAGGATACACATAACACAATACTCCTAGAAAAAACTCTGGAAGTATGATTTGAATGACCCTAGAATAAAATTCCCAAGGAACTCAAAAACATGGTCGGCCAAATAACACTCGGTATCAAACAATAACAGGAAGAGTGCAGTAAAACGAGGAAGAGTGCAGTAGAGTAGACTGTGTCAACTCTGGGATACCCGTATGAACGTAATATATCGTGTTTCTATAAAACTTGATCATCTTTTAAAAACTTTCACATGTTTTAGTACCGACGTTAACTACAGAGATATATTTATGTAAATTGTGGAGTTGTATGACAGCTACCCGAACCTGTTTCACCGGCACAACTAAACTTTACAGAAGTTTTGGCCATAAAACTTGATCATCATTTATAAGATTTCAGACCCCTACCTTCATTAAGTTCCAAGAGGTGCAAGAAGCCTGAACCGGCTGCTCTAGACCAACCAAATTTGAGAAAAGTTGTTTGCATGTAACTCGACACCTCTTTACTAAATTTCAGGTTCCTAGATTCAGTAGACACTGAGTTATTTTCATTTAAAAAGAGAAGTTGTATGGCAGCTACCCGAACCTGTCGTACCATCACAACCAAATTTTACAGAAGTTGTTGCCATAAAACTTGATCATCATTTGCAAAATTAAAGATACATAGCTTGAATATCTACTTAGTTATTTCCATATAAAGAAAGAAGTTGTATGGCAGCTACTCAAACCCCTAGCTCCTTTATTTTTTGAGTTATCGTGCGAACGGACGGACGGACAGACGTACATGGCTTAATCGACTCAAAATTCGGTTCTGAGCCGATACATACCTTTAACACTGTATCTAGTTCAACTCCTTTAAGGTGTCACAAACGTAATGACAAATTTATTATACCCTTGAACATAGTTCATACGGGTATAATGAATAAAATTGGGATCAAATTATTATCATATCATACATTCAAAACCAATGAAAGTAGGAAGAAAGAAAACAAAATTTAGTCTACTGAATCTAATAAATTTATTTCATTGACAAATAACAAATATTGCCATTGTATAAAAAATGTTTGTATCAAAACATAAGATTAGAAATTTTATACCGAAAATTACGTTAATGTGTGCTTTAAATTATGATGTACATATTATGTATTTTAAAAATTTTTTACTTATTATACGTATGAACTATGTTTAAGGGTATAATAAATTTGCCATTACGTTTGTGACACCTTAAAGGAGTCGAGCTAGATATAGTGCCAAAGGTATGGATCGGCTCAGAATCGAATTTTGAGTCGATTAAGCCATGTACGTCTGTCCGTCCCTCCGTCCGCACGATAACTTAAAAAATAAAGGAGCTAGGAGGCTGAAATTTTTTTACGTCACTTTTGCAAAATTGCTAGTTTTGCTATTTAACTCCAGCATTTTCGGCCGCCGGGTTCCAGTAGCTGCCATACAACTCCTCTTTTTAAATGAAAACAACTCAGTGTCAACTGAAGCTAGAAACCTGAAATTTAGTAAAGAGGTGTCGAGTTAAATACCAACAACTTTTGTAAAATTTGGTTGATCTAGAGCAGCCGGTTCAGGCTTCTTGCATTTTTTGGAACTTAATGAAACTAGGCGTCTGAAATCTTGTAAATGATGATCAAGTTTTATGGCAACAACTTCTGTAAAATTTGTTTGTGCTGGTTCAATAGATTTTGCTAGCTGTCATACAACTTCGCAATTTACATAAATATATTTCGGTAGTTATAACGTCGGTACTAGAATATCTAAAATTGTTTAAAAGATGATCAAGTTATATAGAAGCAGGATATATTACGCTCATACGGGTATCCCAGAGTTGACATAGTCTACTCTGCTGCACTGTTCCTCGTTTTCTTGTGTTTTTATTAATTTTCGATATTATTTTACTATATTCATTCAAATTATAAATTTGAATTTTAATATTGACGGGGGTCATGGGTATATTCGACTCGAGTACCAGCACTGCACTCAGTGATTGGGGACAAATTATTTCATAATTCAGTGATTTGGGACAAATTATTTCATTCAGTGATTGGGGGCTTCATAATTTTGTAACTGTTGGGTATATGAGAATCATTTGTATACAAAAATTGACAGCGGACAATTTACTCTACAAAATGTATTTTTTTTTTAACTCTCTGTACACAAACAAACTTTCTGTAACAAACTATTAAAAAAATTTTACTCTCAATACTTGACAAAAATTGATTGTATATATGTATTTTGTAAATTAAAAATAAATAATGATTGAGCTTTCAAAATAATTATAATAGTATGCTATTGGAACTGTATAGGAACTGTATAGGAACTGTATAGGAACTGTGTAGGAACAGTGATATCTGCATAATGTGATGTAGGGATTAAAAACACATAAAATTTTTGATAAATAATTTACTCACAGTAAATATCAGAATGGAGTAAAATCAAAAGAAATTTTATCATTAGATTTTTTCATTTCATTACGGGAA
Organism: Poecilobothrus nobilitatus; assembly: GCA_947095535.1. NCBI lineage: Eukaryota > Metazoa > Arthropoda > Insecta > Diptera > Dolichopodidae > Poecilobothrus > Poecilobothrus nobilitatus. Next base: position 161,829,067 of record OX352773.1, read on the forward strand.
AAAACAAATTTATAACCCAATAAAAATTAAATGAAAAACTGCTTTATCTTTATAATTACATATTTAAAATAATTTTATTTTACATTCATTTTTTTTTTTTTTTTTTTTTTTTTTTTTGTAATACATACACTTAGAAAAAAAAATTCTTATTATTATATAAACATTCATTTATTTTCATATAATGTGATATATATGAAAATAATGAAAAATATGTATATATGTATATATATGTTTTAATCAAATTCCCAAAAACCCTAAAAAAATTTTGATAAATTTCAAATCAATTAATTATAAAATAATTAAAAGGTGATTAAAAAAAAGAATTATTTTTATATGAAAAACTGATGAAGATCTAAGAATATTATAATGCTATATATAATAAAAATAATATATTATGTATAAAATAAAAATAAAAAACTTAAAAAAATAAAAAATAAAAAATATATATATTTAAATAAAAGGATATATAAAAAATATATAATATGTATTATATATATATAACTTTTATTTGGTTTTTGATATTTAAAAAAAATTTTTTTTTTTTTTTTTTTATAACACATAGGTACACATAATACACAAAAAGATATTATGAGATTCTATTTCGAAATTCTATTTCATATATTAATGAAATAGAGAAATAGATGATATTATATAATATAATCAGATATAAATATAAATTATAATATATTATTATATAGATATACAAAAACAAAATATTTAAATATAATAAAATAATTTATTTATTATAAACACCCAAGAAATTGCTACATTTGGAACAATAATGATTTGCATTTTTCATGCTATCAACACAATAGGGAATGCAACAACAGCACCATAATCTGTAAAATAAAAAGAAATAAAAAAACAAATTAAAAATGAATAAATAAAAATAAATAAATCAATTAAGGTATGTAAAATAATAGTTAAAATATAAAAATAATATAATAAAAAAATTGGTAATGTGTAATAATGTGTCATTAAAAAAAAAAAAAAATAAAAAGTAACGACTCGTTTATTAAAATAATTGATTTCGTATTTTTTTTTTTTTTTTTTACATTAATTTTGTAATTTTTAATAATTCAATTTTTTTTTTATTCCGTGATGATGTGGCCTATTTATTGTAAATGGTTCAACTCAAAAAAAAAAAAAAAAAATGGTAATTTATCGGATCAAAGCACATAACATGTACGAGTATACTAAAAAAATTTTTTTTTGGTTATTGTTTAATAATTGCAAATAAATTTTTAATAATGAATTCTCAATACTTATTAAAAACATTTAAATATAAGTTTATATATACAAGTATATACCTAGTAGATTTCAACTAAAATAATTTCAACATTTCCCGGGTTACTATCACAAGACTGATGAGTTTCATTTGACTGAATTTATCATATATTTTATTTGTGATCAACTTTAAAATCCTCCTACACACACACAAATCCTTTTCTACACTCATATTTCAACAAAAAATAAGGACAGCCGCCTCCAAATCTCTACTAAAACAATTTATTAAAACCCTGATTTTGTAATTAAGCCTAAAATTCTTTCTAATTATATGTTTTATATACAGCCAAATGAAATGCTGAAGTCAAATGATAATACAGGTAAATGATAATAAAGCCAAATGATAATACAGTCAAATTACAATACAGTCAAATGATAATACAGTCAAATGATAGTACAGTCAAATGATAATAAATTCAACTTGCAAATAAAAATGATAATACATGAAACTTGCAAAAAAAAAAAAAAAAAAAACACTAAAATGACACTACAGGAAAAAATTAAATACAGGCATATATAACACGATCTCAATTTTACGACGAAAAACTCTAATTAATAAATTTAAAATTTCAAAAAAAAAAAAAAAAATTGATGTAAATTGTTTAGAAACACGAATTACAAACAACTCTCTCTAATTCAGAAATTTTATATAATTTCCTTAGATTTTTCCTAATTACAAATAATATTTTTATGCCATTTATACTAACGGTTTAAATATGACATTGGTTAGGACTAGAATCTTATTCTTATATAATTATAATACTATTCTTGATTTTTGAGAAACATTTCTTCCCATTTTATGCATAATATATAATTTTATTCGAGTGATTTGACTATTCTAGTTGACAAAGTTACAGTCAGTTCAAGTTGTCAGTTCTCACCCTGTATAACATACATATTATTATAATTAAACTTTATTTTGACATGCGGTCAAAATGAATGGTTAATTTTTAACATTACATTACATGTTATTATATTGTCATGCAATTTTTATACCTAAAAATATTATTTAAAATGGTATAGACTTTAATATGGTATAGGGTGGAAAAGCACAAAAAAAAAATAATAAAAACGTATTATAATATATTATTGTAACGATTATATTAGGTGAAGATACAAGGGTGCCACACAAAATGCATATCAGATCACCATAAATGAAACTTTAAATTGCAGTGAAATTAAAAACTTTTATCTGATTTTTTAAACAATGTTTGAATCTTTTATTTTTACATATTTTACTTATGTTACCTATGCGTTACTTTTCTAAAATATTTGTATTCAAATACATCTTTTATATAAATAAAATATACTGGGTGTCCCAGAGGATGCATATCAGTTTTATAAGCAGGGAGGGGGTGGTTGTTGTTTTAAAATATAAAAAAAAATTTGCTATCTAAATCAGGGCTGCTGTATCGATTGGTGATATTTTTAAGTTCCGAAAGGACCGGAAATGTGGTTTTTAGATCGGAAATTCAACTAAATTCAAATATGTAACTGTGAAAGGGTATTTTTCAATCATCATCATTATCATCATCATGAGCAGCACTACAGTTCGGTATAGGCCTTGATCTTCTTTACAATGCCTCTTCAGATATCTCTGTTATTCGCAATATTTTTCCAATTTGAGACTTCCATATTTTGCAAATCTTGATATACGTCATCTGACCATTTTTTACATGTTCCAGAGTTTTTTCGATATGCGTGTTTCTGTCATTCTTTATAAATGGTCGGCTCATAGTATTCTTTAAGATTTAATGAATCTGGATATTGTCTGGATATATCTGAATCTGGGTATTGCGTTTTCAATCAATTTTTTTCAATTTGAAATTAGATTCTACGTCAAAAAATAAGAAACTCTTGTCTTTATAATTTTTTTTTTTTTGGATTCTAAGTATTTTTATTGGTTTCTAAGTACTAAAAATAAAACAAAATTCTTTAATTTTTTCCTTATAATAATAGAATGAAAACAAAAGCTGATATACATGCTTTGGACCACCCTGTATACGTATATAGAACGTAATGCAAAATAAATATCCGAAAATTTACCATCAATTAAGTTAATTAAAACGAAAAATTAATTAAATATGAAAACTATTGTTTTAAAGCTAGCAATTTACCAAATTAATATTTTTTATTTTATTTTATTATTAAATCATTACAATTACAATTTCTTAGAAAAATTGTGAAAGAAAAAAAAAAACTAAATTTTTAACGATAAAAAAATTAAAAAAAAAAAAAGCAAAAAATCATTTTAACACAACCATGTGAAATTTAACTTTTGTCCCTATAAATATTTGACATTAGCCATATATATGTATATTATATAAATATATACTTCATAATTTAATTGACTAAAAATATTTATTTGAATTGCACAAAAAAAAAAATTTTTTTTTTCCTCTTTTGTTTGTATATTTTTTTTTGTTTTTTATTGATGATCGCGTAGTTAATCGCGATCGCGTAGAAACTGTTAAAGTTATAAAAGCATTTTCCATAGAATTTAAATAATTATATAATAAAAAAAAGTGCTTACGTACCTATATAAAAATTTTTTTTTCATTCAATTCAGATTAAAAAAAAAAGAGTCTTTAAAAAATTCAATAGAAATTCAAATGAAATATTGTAAATAATTTTTTTTATGATTAACATCAACTTAACATCATGCTTATCATTTTTTTTTTATAAATATTTTACATTTTAAAAAGAATTTTTATTATACTCCATAACTGGAAAAACCAAATAAGTTAACAAGAAATTATGCAAAATTAAGATTTTTAATGGCGCGCATTTTTAAAAAGAATTCACATTATAAGCATTCTAATTGTAGTAAATGTTTTGTTATTAAAATTTTTAACTTTTTTTTAAAATATTTTTTAGAAAAAAAAATATATATATAAAAAATTAAGAAACAGGCACTTTTTTAACCGCTATATAAAAGCAAACGCTATATATATACTCTTAAAAACGAGAAAAATAAAAAGTTGTTTTAAAGTAGCTTAAATTATTCATATGTAGGTATAACTAAAAATCTTAAGAATTAACATAATGAAAATTTACCTTCCCAAAATTTTAAATTTCAAATGTCAAACTTTAAAACATTTAGAAATTTGGTTTTAAAACTGATTTTACATAATAAATTCCCTGTCCACTCCTATATATACTCCTATATATGTACGTAATTCAAAATTTCTAAATCACCATATGAAAATTTGTTTGTGATTCTAACATCGCGATTATTTTCCCTCTTATTGTAATTATATATACTCTTATATATTATACCTAAATTTCGGGACGATAATGTTTTCAATTTACAAAGATAGTATATAAGAAGAACATTAGTCTCTTTATTAACCATATAATTCCTATATAAATCTTAAATGTATATATATAATTAATTTCTTCTAACCTAAAGAATCTTATATTTTCCAGCCAGTAAAATAGTTCTAAATGTCGTTTAGACGTTTAACCTGTTTTGTCTGATCAAAAAAGAATATATTTGTAGCTTTTTTTATAACCTCTTATCTGGCAAAATAAGAAAATGATACATGGAAATCATTTTTATTTTAATTTATTATACTAAAAATTGTTAGAAAAACAAAAAAATTTAATTAAATTTTTTAAAACTATTCTTCTATCTTTTAAATTATTATATATTGGAAACTTTGACTTTGACTTAATTTATGTATTTTTATCATTTATATAGTAAGTAATTAAAAAGTGTTGAAATGAAGTTAAGAACATATACCATTTATATTATATATAATAGATATTTATGTACATGGGCAGTCAGTTATAAAGATTAAACCAGATTTTAATGCTGATAAGAAATTTTACTTTTGTTCCTCACTATTTAGAATTAAGTCACATTGCGAACTTTTTCATCTACTAATTGAATCAGATAAGTTAGAAATAAATCTTAAACTATCAATAAAAATACCACAGTTCCTTTTAACTACGAATCAAAAAATATCTAAAGATGATATTTCTGAATTTAAATGGATAGTGCTTTCAGAAATTGCGGGCAAAATAAAGCCTACAGAGCTAAAAATTTCGAGACTAATTGATTCAAATGCGTATAAAAAGAATCAGTTTATTGCTTAAAGTATAGCTAATTTTCTTAAATTTAATTATTTATTTTTTTTAACTTATATTTGAAGTTCATAAATTTAATACAGGATCACAATACAAATTCTATACAACACTAGAGGTAAATTCTTTAAAAGTGTTCTATTCCATTATACAAAATCTATATTTGTATATGGAAAAATAACTAAATAATAAATAAAAAATTTTAAGCTACCCTCGCAAAAAAAAAAACCAACGTCTACGTTAATTTATTTATTTATTTTAAACAGTTCTAAAATCTTTTTTTAAACAGACAAACGGTTAAATAAACAGACTGAGAAAGGGAGAACGTGAAGCTTAAAAGTACAATTTTACAATATTTTTTTTTTTTTGAAAAATTTACGAAAAACTTTCATTATCAGCATTTATTTCTAATAAATTGAATTAATTATTTTTAAAATGCATAATCAATGCTTCAAAATTAATTTAATGCCTTATTTTGTATACAGAGCTTTTTTTTTTTTGTATATTGATTTTTTCTTATCTTTAATTCTTATCTACCCTATATATGTAATATTATATTTGACTTTTATTGTGAAGTTAGAAAAATAAAAATGATAAATTAAAATTTTGTTGCGTAATTTAATAAAAAAAATATGATTCATTTAAGTAAATATTGCACAATAATTAGTTTTCTCTTTAAAAAAAAATCTCTCCAGTTCTGTCCCTAAAACTAAAACAAATCTAAAATAAAATTTTAATGTTATAAAAATAATAGGTAAGTACTATGTAACGGGTTTACCAATTTGAGTGATATGATTTCTTTTCAAAAAAAAAAAACACAATAATTGTTAAGGAAATTCAAATGTTTTTTTTATTTAATGTGAAGTATAATCGATACAATTAAGTTCTCAATAAAACGTCATTCAAATGCCCTCCACAACTTCTTTTGCAGGAACGAATTCGATTAACCTAATTTTCGAGCACTTTTTCCACTAAATCAAATCGTATTTCATGAATAGCACGTTCAATATTGACTTCTAAAGCTTGAAGAGAGCCTGGTTTATTTCTAAAGACCAATAGTTTCAAATAACCCCTCAAGAAATAGTCTAATGGTGTTAAATCACAACTTCTTGGAGACCATTCAATGTCACAATTTCTTGAAATAATCGAATCTCAAAACTTTTCTCGCAATAATTCGGTTATTGTACGTGCTGTGTGGCACGTAGCCCCGTCTTGTTGGAACCAGATGTTGTCAAGATCAACTTCTTCCAATTTCGGCTATAAAAAGTTGGTTATCATCGATCTATACCGCTCTACATTGACAGTAACAATGTTACCAGCTTCATTTCGAAAGAAGAACGGAACGATGATTCCGCCAGACCAAAAACCACACCAAACTGACAATTTAGGTGAATGTAATTGGTTGTTCATGAATAATTTGTGGATTTTCTTCGTACCAGAATCGACAGTTTTGTTATGACATACGACTTGATTTAGTGGAAAAAGTGCTCGAAAATTGAGTTCATCGAATTCGTTTCTGCAAAAGAAGTCGTGGAGGCCATTTGAAAGACGTTTTATTGAGAACTTAATTGTATCGATTGTACTTCACATTAAATAAAAAACATTTGAATTTCCTTAACAATTAGTGTATTTTTTTTTTTAAAGAAATCATATCACTCAAATTGGAAAACTCTATAGATAGAATTATAGTTTATATACGGTTTATTATATTGAAAATAGTTAGAAAAATAATTTCTAAATGACATGGATAATGTATTTTTCTTGTAAACTTTATAATTAAAAAAAAAATGTACATTTTATTATCGTAGAAAGTAATCAATTTCTTAACATTTTTTTATAACATTGTTTAATTTTTCAAAAATATAAAAATATTTATTTGAAATTTTACCGATATGGAGTACAGTTAATAACAAAAAATTATATACACTTAAATATGTTTTATTAAATTTGATTTCTTTAATTAATTTTATCTAAAAATATAAATTAAAATTATACCTAATTCGTTTATGCCCAAAAGTACAAAAAAGCTTTATTTTACAAAAAATACTTTTAATTACGCTGGGTCCATTTCGTAAAAAGGAATTTGGCCTATTACTATTTGACAAAAAAAACTTATGGTTATAAAAGTCTTTTCATATAAAGACTTTAACCAAAAATAACACTTCGAAAAAAAACTTTTAAAATAAAATAGTATCTATTTTAAAAAATAAAACATGATCTTAATAATAGATCAATTTAATCAGTTAGGATTTTAGAGTTGCGGTTACAAAATCAGGATTATACGGTTTTTTTCGAATATGTATATATAATTTTTGGAGATATATAATATATAACATATACTTTCTTTGTCAAATATCTTTTTGCACAAATATCTCATTATACCAAATGGAAAGTTGTAAAATATCTCTTTTACCAAATGATATTAGTAAAAGGTGTTCTTACAATTTAGAATTTGACTAACTGTACATAAATTGTATTTTATTATTATGTCATATATATACATATATAGTTAACCGGAAATGTAAGCTTTTAACTTTTAATTATGAAGAATTGATAAAAGATTTTTAAACGCGATAAAAAATTAGATAATATTAAATTAATATATTAAAGTGTATGAAAATTTAATTTTATAGTAGCTATACAATCATTACAAAAAATAAAAATATTTTTATTTTTTTTTAGTTTATTCCCCTACCAGATAATGTGTAAATGTGAGAAGAAAATTACACAGCTTTTTCTTTTCAGGTGTGGCTGTAAGTGTCGTAAGGGGATATTATTTTTTTTGACATGTGTGGTTTTCGAATCCACAATCCCTCGGTGTTTATATCGCTCTTGATCACTAGGCCATCGAGACCCCATAAAAATATTTTTCAACGAATTTAAACCTTATATATATGTATATGTATATATAGAGATCTTTAAATTTGAGTTATAGAATTAAAAAAAATAAAATAAAATGAATCAACTAACATGGATTAAGCATTAGACCAGCTCGACAGAATGCATGAAAATGAAATAAGTAAAGAAGGTATATATAAGTACCTATATGTATTTTGAATAATATTGAAGGATATAAATGTAAAAGTAATTGTTGTGTAGAGGAAAAATAAGAAAAAAAACATCAGAATGCTAAACGCATTATAAATTATCCAGCGCAAGAAAGAACATTTATTGAAACCCCATATATGTACATATGTAATGCCAAAATTCCTTCAACTCTTCTTCAATTATTTGGTATAACAAAATTAAACTAAATAATTTTAAATTTTAAAATTAAAAAATAAAATTAAAAAAAAAAAAAACTGACTACTGCCTAGTAGCTGGTACAGATTGTAATATTAAATTAATTAAAAAAATAAAATAAATATTCGTAAATTTAAACGTGTCAATGCTGTATGTATGTATGTATGTATGTATGCTGTACTAATTAAAAAATTTATAATTAATTAATTAACTTTGACAATTAGATTAAATGTATATATATATATATATATATATATATATATATGTACTTAATAAAATAATAAAATACATTCAGCAAATAACATTATAATATCATGTCTATATAGGCAAAATGTTACGGCGCACTTTTATTTATTTTATCATATACATGTACCTAAATATATATATGTATACAATGTATACATATGAGTAATATTAATAATATGAATATTAATTAAATACTTATAATAAAAATAATTTTTTTTTCTCCCTTTAGTCATGGTCATTGTAAAAACAAAAACAAAAAAGAAAATTACTTTAATATTCTGATAAAATATTGATTTTTTTTTTTGTTTTTCTTCAAACATTAATAACCGGAATTTAATTATTATCTATTCTTTTTTTTGTTTAGTTTTGTTTTTTTTTTATTGGGTTTTTCTCTAAATTAATTTAAAATTTAAATTAGTGATCAAAATAAAAATTTAAGCTTTCTAGAAAAAAAGAAAAGAAAAAATTTGCGATCCTAAGTTTTAATTTAAAAATTTTTTTTTTTTTTTTTAATTTTTATATCCTATATAGGTACTACATATATAGGTATTTATTTATCACATACTATCCGATCATCCACTCCTATCATTCTTATATTTTAATCATTTATTTATTTATTTTTTAATTTGATTTTGATGAAATCTTTCGTAAATTTTTACCTTAAAAAAATTTCTTAAAGAATTTAAAACTTTTATTCTTATTGCTTTCGTTAAAATTTCGATATTTAAATTAAACCGGTTTTTCTTCAAAATTCTTTAAAATTTCCAAATGACGTATTGGTTTTAAAGTTTAAACATAAAATTAATAGTTTTGTAGAATATAAAACCATTTTAACAAAAAAAAAAAAAAATATATGAATTTATTGCAAAAAATACCAAGAAATGGAAATTTATATTTTTATTTTTGTTTTAAATAAATATAAGGAAACTTTCATTTTGTATCATCTGCCGAATAAAAGTTTACAAAAGAAATTTTTAAATAAAATATTTAAACGTAGGTATGTATAAGTATATACTTGTTATATTATGATATGTGATGTGTATCTTAAAACGAAAAAAAAAAACACCTTAAGAAAAAAACTTATAAAACAAAAAAAATAGTTTCACATTACATGCGCGTTCATTTCGATTAGTTATCAAAAAATTAATTTCATTTTTTTTTTTTCTTTTTTTTTAACATTTTTTAAATATATTTTTGGAAAATGATAAACAAAAAAAAAAAAATCAAAAATAAAGAAAATTTAAGATACTTACCCAACTAAACACATTAGAAGAGCTGCAATATGAGTTTTATTTCCGTTCTCATATTCAACTCTGGTTACATTTCTTTCACCACAATTAGAGCATTGTGCTACTTGAGGATGAGGTCCAAACGGTCCATTAATTGCTAAAAAAAAAAAAAATTAAAAAAAATTAAAAAAAATTAAAAAAAAAAAAAATTAAATAAAATAGAAAAATTATTGTTTTAAAAAATGAAAATATTAAATTATTATACTAAATTCAAATTTTATTCTTTCAAATCTATATATGTAAGTTGCAGACAAAATATTTTATAAATATATATATATATTACATATGTTATATAATATGTGTATATATATATAATTCCAAAATTTTTAATTAAAAGTTAAAATTAAATAATTTAATTTTATATACATACATATGTATGTGTATATATGTATATTGAAATGTATGTAATATACTTACGTTGTTGGAGTAGGACAGTTGTACCGATTGGTGCTTGACTTGATATATATGATGGTGGAGCAGTTGGTTGTCCATGCATTTGATTTGGCATATTTGGATAAACATTTGATTTTTCCATATTTCAAGTTTCGTTGTTATTTTATTAATAAAAAAAAAAAAAGATCAAAAGATCGTTTTGTATAGTTTTTTTTTTTTGTCTTTTTCAAATTGAAGATACTCAAGAGAATACAAAAAAACAAAACAAAAAAAAAACAAAAATTAAATTTATTAAAGCGTTTTTTTTTTTTTTTTTGTTTTTTTTTTTTTTTAAGGAACGTCTAACGAAAACCGCGTTCTTGTTTAGACTAAAATATCAAAAAAAAATTTTATTTTTTAAATTGTGGTGCCAGTTATTTGTTAGAAATGAATTGAAGTTAAAAATGGTAAAAAGAAAAAAAAAGAAAAACACAAAAACAACAATAAAATAGAAAGCTTTTAGGAATGTTTCGTTAAATATTTTGTTTTTTTTTTTTTTTTTTATCTTTGTGTTATTTTTTCTTATTTACAATTTCATTAATTTATTTATTATTTTTTCGTTGTTTACTTTATCAATGGTTTTTAATGATTATTAGATTATCAATAAAATTTGTTTTAGTATAAAATATGAAATATTATATAAAATTTAATCCATATAAATAAATTTACATATATATACATATGTATATATGATCCTATGGGATATAATTTTACACACAATTTTTATGTATGATTAAATGTATAATATGCAGACAAATTTATAGAATTTTTTTTTTTTTTTTATTTTAGTTAACCATAAATGGAATTTTTAATTTTCACACTATCCAAATTTTTCTAATTAAAATTTTTTTTTTCAAAAATAAATAAAAATATAAATTTGAATGAGAAAAAAATTTTTGTTTTAAATTCAAAACTTTTAGTTTCCTTTGTGAAGAATTTAATGTGAATACATTCTGTCAAACTGTATGTTTTGTTATATTCTGTTAAATTTCGAAATTTTATTAGCAATTTTATAGTGAATTATTTCTTGTCTCCACTATATAGTATATAGTATATTATATATAGGTATATACAATAATTTCAATATAAAATATAACCTAAACTGTCATAAAAATATGAATGATAGGATTAAATAAATCTATAAATATTTAATCGTTCTTATGTTTGAAGATCTCTTTCAGTAGAGAGCTACCTACACCTTTTGTTTTCCGTGCAGTTTTTTAATCTAAATTTCATATATTTACAAGTAAACTTAACAATTTTGAATTTTTTAAATTATATCAATTAAAAAAAATGAATCTTATTATAGGTCATCATTTTGTTTTTTTTTTTTTTCAAATGTTTAAAATTTGTATTTCAAATAAAGCGCTATGAACTAATTTTCAAGTCAATAACCTCTAAAACGAAAATGAACTAACCCACCCTCAATCTTTTTGTTAAAATTTAACTTGAGGATTAATTAATTTTTTTTTTTTTTAGAGTTACTTCATTTTCAGATTTTGAAGTTTAATTCTTATGAACTAAACTTCAAACATTTGAAAAGTAATTTTTGGGTATTAGAGCATTTTCTTTTGAACATTAGATCATATTTTGTTTTTTATTTAGTTCATCTTTTGGGGAGTTATTGCACTTTCTTCAATTAAGATATTTAATAGAACGTAACGGTCGCTTGTCGGCTCCGCTTTTGATTAGGTAAAAGTGCCTTGTAATGTAAATAAAAGTAATTAAAAAGGACTTTATATGTAGGAAAGAAAATCAGGGTTTCAATAATTTGTTTGGCGGGGGTTAAAATATGTATGTAAAAAAATAATTAGGAGGGATTTTAAAATTGGTTTGAAATTCAGGATATTCCCATTTTTCAGAATATTTCTTTATATTATCTATATATGCGACATTTTGAATTAGAAGTCATTTTAGAGTAAGATTCTGGAAAAATCATATAACCCTGATTTTTATAACCAACTCGAAATTTTTAAAGTTTTGGGAATTAATTCATCTGAAAAAAATGCCATAAAATCAACAAATAGTTTTGGGGATTAGTTCATTTTATTTTCGGTGTTACTTTACAATTAATATTGAGGGTTAGTTCATAATGAATTAACATGCAAAAATCGTGGAGATTATATCATTTTTGCTATCGGCGATCAGTGACTGCGGGATTAGTTTACACAGCGCCTTTTAATAAGTATTTATATATATTATTCGAAATTTTGAATACTGATATACTGGAATTTTGATAATAATATTTTTTTATTTTATTTTATTTAGGTTTAAATCCTTTTAAGTTCTGTTGGATTTTTACATTTCAATTACATATAATACATAATATATACATTTATAATAATATTGCAATTATATTTTAAGTTTACTAAGTTTTAAAAACTTCAACTATATATATATAGCTTTATTGCATATATAACACAAAAAAAATTTTTTTTCGCTGATTTCAAAATCAAGTCTTTAATAATATATGATAAGGAAAAAATTACAAAAAAAGGGGGGGATAAGAATATCATATATAAAAAAAAATTTGATGATCTGGCGAAATTTTTTCAACCATAATAATGAAATATAGGAGGCGTAAGTGTGTATGTTGAATGCGCTGATTCGGTATTATTTAAAATAAACAATCAAAAAAAAAAAAACTTAAACGAAATTTCAGTAACCAAAATAAAATTATTTAAGGTTTTTATTTTTAAAGGGGATTCGAGTATAGTTTTATCTGTTCCTGAACAAATTTTGAATACTATTGGATAAAATTGTAATGTAGAAATAATTGAAAACAATAAATAATATAAAATTAATTAATTCCAATTAATTTAAAAAAAAAAAACTTTTTCTATTTTACATTTAGCATGTGGGCCATCTCGGTACTAGTATTAAATTATAATTATATTTAATATTTAGTTTACATTATTTTATTATATTTTATATATTATTTTTCACCTGGCCTTGATTTGAACCCGAGTCTGAAAGACCGGTGACTTACGCACTGCACCATTTCTTCAGATAAATTTTCTTTTCTTTACCTAAAAATAATTTGTTATGGGAATACATTTAAAGATTTAGAAAAGTTGTTCATATTTATCTAAAAAATTTAATGTCGTTTAAATTGATATATATTCTAAAAGTAAAAAAGTCATATTGGCACTTTCAGTAACTTGTATAACTTTTGAATAAACGAAACAAATATTCCTTATAGCCTTCATGAATCACCTATGTGTATAGTATGTTTAAGAACCAAAATTCATACCATTTAGTATAATTAATTTAATTTTTAATAAACTTTATTGGTGTCTTAAAAGTGATACCTTGGAATGTTAGTTTTTTTTTTTGAATTAATATCGATATATGTATATACCTATATACAGGAGCTGTAGAAGTATAATTATAATATGTACAAAAACATATTATAATAATAGACCGTTTACATCGGTAATCCGCTAATCGTTTTAATGAAGATCACATTTTAGTTGCACATGTAGACCACATTTAATTTTACATTTTAGATGGGCTTGGTTTTGTTCGAATGAAATTAAAGAAATAAAAAAAACTATAAATACAATTTACACAAAAACCTGATAAAAACGTAAACGTAAATTTATATGGAATTAATTAATTACATTATAATAATTAACACACAAAAAAATAAATATTTAAAAACAAATAATCATCATTCATTTGTAATAAAATGCATATACATACATACATACAATATATATTAGTTTAAAATAAATATTTATTCATTTACATCATGATTTTAATGGTAGCTAATTAAAAAATGTAAATTTTATTTTATTTATCAAATAAATTAAGAAAAAATGAAAAGTATAGATTAAATATTTATATAGTATTATAGGGTAGGAAATATTTTAATAATTTTGATATATTATTGTTTCTGTTTTATTGAAAGTATGGATAGAATTAGCACTGACTTATTGATAACAAATTCAAGTACTGACATTTTTTCCCTTCATTTAATCTATACGAAAGAAAACTTTATAATAATTAAATATTAAATAAAATAAATAATAAATATTCTAAATTCTACAAAGAAGATTGAATTATTTGCGCTTCATTAATAATTAAATCAAATGCAAAAAAAAATCCTAAAATATAAAACTCTTCTTAAACTAAAAACTCACTTTTCAAACAAAAATTACACTTGAAACTCGTAGTTTTTGTAAGAACAAGTAAGATTTGAGTTCAAGTGTATTTTTTATTTGAAAAAATTAGTTTTGAGTTTAAGATGAGTTTTATGACTAGATCGAATTCAGCTTTATGACAATTCGAAATATGAAATCACTTGCCGTTTTTTTATAACTCAATAACATCTGCTTATAATTAAGTTGGGGGTGTGTTAATTCTCCCTTTAAATAAACCATATTTAAAGATAAAAATTATTTGCGTTTTAGAAATCAAAAGTTTGGTTCCATCATAAAGAAAACATGCCACAACACCATTGTACTAAATTTAAAGATTTTACTTTTGTTGGTTTTGGAGATATGCTCGTTTACTGTTGTGCTCGTTCGGAAGTTTCCAAAATACGAACCCATAACCCAAATCCTCTCAAACGTTAGTCTCTAATTTTACAGAAAAGGAAACATAACAGAACTCCCTTATATTACAAATAAAGGTTCTATCTTTGTTGGTTTTGGAGATAATCTCGTTTGCTTTGGGGCTCGTTCGGAAGCTTCCAAAATCCGAACCTATCTACCAAATCCTCTAAAATTTCAGAGACATAAATCAAACATGAAGGAACATCATTGTATCAAATTTTAACGTTCTATCTTTTTTGGTTTTGAAGATAACGTTTGCTTCACAATCATTTGGAAGCTTCCAGAATCCGAACCCATGCACCAATTTTGTCCAGATTCGAACTTACCCTTCCTTTCGTAATTAGTAACCTACTATATAAATTTTATCAAAATAACTTCACTAGTTTTTGAGTTATAGTGCGAACATCGGACGAACGGACGGGCATCGTTAAATCGACTCAGGAGGTGATCCTGATTCAGAATATATATACATGTCCATATCTACCTTGCTTGCTTTTGGTGGTTACAAACTCCATACCAAAGTTACTTTAGGTGTAGGGTATAATAATATCATATAAATGTTTGATAAATTTGATTTAGATTATTCTTAAAATTTTAGTACATTAACTGTGCTAAGGATTAATTTTTTTAAAATTTTCAGATCATTTGTTTTATTTTAATGATGAAAAATTTAGAAAAAGATTAATTAAAAAGTAAAATTTGTTTCTGATATTTATTTGTTTTTTCTTTTTTTTCATAATTGTTGTTCTATAATAAGTATTAATTCTAAAATAGGTATCTTTAATTTTATATTAGATATATGTAGGTATAATTAATTTATTTTAATTAACATACATTCATAATATAAAGCATTTTTATTTATCATAAATTCCCATAAATTGACCACATGTTGAACAAGAATGAATTGTATTTTTCATATTTTTCATACAATATGGAATACAACAACAACACCATAATCTGAAAATAAAATATTTTTAAAATTTAATTATATAATTTTATAAATTTTATTAATTTTATTTTATATGCAATATGTATTTTATAAAATTCTATTATTATAGTTTAAAAAAATCAATTGAAAAATATAAAATTAATATCCCTTCCATCGAGTTATATAAAGGGATTTTGCAATTTATTGGAATACTCATTGTATTCAGAGTAATGTTTACAATTTCATCATGAAGAGATATACGCTAGAACAAAGTTTTTAAGAAAATCATTTTCTCCGATGAGGCTCATTTTCATCTGTGTGGTGCGGTAAATAAACAAAACTGTCAATTCTGATGCGAAGAAAATCCAAAAATTATTCATGAACAACCATTACATTTACCTAAATTGACAGTTTGGTGTGGTTTTTGTTCTGGTGGAATCATCGTTCCGTTCTTCTTTCGAAATGAAGCTGGTAACACCGTTACTGTCAATGGAAAGCGGTATAGATCGATGATATCCAACTTTTTATGGCCGAAATTGGAAGAAATTGATCTTGCCAACATCTGGTTCCAACAAGATGGGGCTACGTGCCACACAGCACGTGCAACAACCGAATTATTGCAAGAAAAGTTAGGAGATTCGATTATTTCAAGCAATTGTGATATTGAATGGCCTCCAAGAAGTTGTGATTTAACACCATTAGACTATTTCTTGTGGGGTTATTTGAAGTCATTGGTCTTTAGCAATAAACCAGACGCTCTTCAAGCTTTAGAAGTCAATATTGAACGTGCTATTCATGACATACGACTTGATTTAGTGGAAAAACTGCTCGAAAATTGGGTTCATCGAATTCGTTCCTGCAAAAGAATTCGTGGAAGCCATTTGAATGACGTTTTATTGAGAACTTAATTGTATCGATTGTACTTCACATTAAATAAAAAACATTTGAATTTCCTTAACAATTAGTGTGTTTTTTTTTTAAAGAAATCATATCACTCAAATTGGAAAACCATATATATACATACATTATTGTAATATTTATCCCACTTATTTTTATATACCATTTTTATTTTAACTGAGGAGTTTTTTACTTTAAGTGAAGATATTTTAAATTCAAGTGAATGGTTTTTTACCTTACCTTACTAAATGTTTTCACTTAAAGTATAAAATTTTTATTTAAAATAAAAATTTCTTCACTTGAAGTAAAAAAATCTTCACTTAAAGTAAAAATTTCTTCACTTAAAGTGAAAATGTCTTCAGTTAAAGGAAAATAGATATATGTATCTACATAATATATAAAATACCATAAAATAAAAGTTATTTGAAAGCCTTTTTTGATTTTGAATTGAATATTTCAAAGTGAGTATACGTATTAAATCGTAAATAAATTAATTTAAAAGAAAAATACAGATCATGTAATATACATATATACATATGTATAATACCGAAACCGAATTTAATTATATGTATGTAATATATCAGCTATTACATGAAATTGTCAAATTAAAATTTAAAAGCTGGAGTAGAGCTATAAACACAATATTTCAAGTTTCAACTTTATTTTGTACTTTTTTAGTAATTTCCCACCCGTTTTCTGTCTCCCTGTTGGATTTTTTTTTTTTTTATTAGAATCTAGGTATTGTTGCAATATCCTGTCAATCCCTTTTATTTTCAACAAATTGCCATATACATATACATATGTATACTAATCAAAAATCTTTAATATCGAAAATGTTATTTGGGCGAAATAAGATTTTTAAGAATATTTTAGAATTTTGTATTTTCATAAATCTTATATATAATTACACATATACATATATCAAAGTTAATATATACTAATATTATGGTTTATATTATCTTTGCTTATACTTATGTACATATACATATACATATACATATATGTAGTTTTAATTGACAAAAATCCAAGTTGTTAAAGAAATTTTAAATCTACAAAATGGAAATGTTTGTATACATATGTACATATGTACATACAATATACATACATATCCATAAGTACAGTTATTCAAATTGAATTTTTCTTTTTCGACTTAACAGATTAACATTATTTTGTTTTTTTAGTTCGCTTTAATTTTAAAAATAAAAAACAAACGTTATATTTAAGCGTTATTAAAGAAAATAAAATTTTGGGTAAAACCCTAATTTAACATAAAAGTGATCATCTTTATATACAAAACAGCGTTCTATAAATAAATATATGCAAGTATGTATGTATATAATACAGTCTATGACATTATAATACATATGAATATGTAAGTAATAATTAAGTACATAATATATAATATCTATTATGATACATAATAATATTTATGTACTTATAATATTAAAAAGACAAATAATTTAATTTAAATAAATAATAAAAAACTTTTACTCATACAAATAAAAAAAAAAAAAAAATTAACACCATTATTACTTACCCAAACAAACATAGAATAAGGGCTGCAATATTTGTTTTATTACCAATAACATGTTTAACTGTTGTAATTTGTTTTTTACTACAATTTATACAATAGGCAATTTGTGGATGTGGTCCAAATTCTACTTGAGCTATTTTCAAAACAAAAAAAAAACAAAACAAAAAAAAAACAAAAAATAAACAAAAAAATTTAAATATCATGAAATTCTTACATTGTTGAATAACAAGTGTTGATGCTGTTAAATATTCCTGATTACTTGTATTATTTGCCGGTGGCGGTGAGACATTCAATATCTGCCTATAATTGCTCATTTTTATTTATGTATATATATATATATATATATATATATATATATGCAAATATATTTTTGATCTTAAGATCTTTTTTATTAATTTGGGATTGATTTAAATGGTAATTTCTGGGATTTTTTTTTTTTTTTTTTCGCAACAACAATGAGATGAAGAAATTTTATTAGTTGCGTCTTCTATAAAACCATATTCTTTTAAAACTAAAAATTTTTCCAAAATTTTTTTATATTAAAGTTAAAGTTTTGATAAATATTTTTTTGTACAATTTTAAAGGTAAACATACTAATAATTGATCCATGCATATATTATGTATTATAGGCATATATGTATACATGTATTTTTATTGAAGTGTTGGTTTATTAATGATCAAATTTTTCGTTAAGTTTATTTTAAATAAGAAAAAAAAAAGGGGCTTTATTGTTTCGTTAAAGTAAAAGAAAAATTTCAAAAAAAAAAAAAAAATTAAATTAATATACTCATATAAATTTTTACAAAATTTATTTTAAGAATTTTTGGATTTTATAAATTATATAATTATACATAAACAGAAAGATTTTTTGAACATAAATTATTAAAATTATTGGGAAATTTTATAAAATTAATTATTTTGAATCAATCTGTTATTTACAAACAAAATAGCTTTCAATTTTTATTAAAGAGTAAAATTTATATATGTATGTACCTAAAACAAATTTTAAATTTCTTCAAATTAATACTTTAATATAATACAACTTTATGTTTTTTAAAGAGTGATTCGATTTTAATTTCTTTTAGTAGTATTTTAAATTAGGTATACCGAATCAAAATAACTTTAATAAAAGTTTTTGAAACTTTTTTGTTTTCCTATAAGAAAGATGGGAATTTTCTAAACACACCAAGAATACCCTTGGTATTGTCAGATTCTTACTGACTAAATCTACCTATCACTAAGACCCAATATATAATGGAATGAAAATCTTAACTGCTAATACTGCAGTATATTGGTTAGAGAGTATAGGGATATGAGTAGGGAGTTTATAGGGATATGGATAGTACAAGAATGTGAAAAGGCAATAATAATGCCTATTATTATTACTATTTTGCTAAAGAAGGTGAAGCCATCAATTGTTACAACATTCAATAGTTTATATAACAATTTGCTGAATAAGGTAATAATTGAAGACAGCTTCACTTTCAGCGTATAGAAGCTATTATTATTAGTACATATGTATTAATATTAATTGTTATTATTATTACATATATCGTATAATAATATATATATAAATACATATATTTATTATACGATATAAAATTACGATAAAAAAAATTTTTTTTTTTTTTTAATGAATTGGTCGGGATTTTAGCTCAAGACCATCCGATTGAAAGTTTGGCGATTTAATCACTACACCATGATTCAGATGGCTTATTTATTATTTTAAATGAATTAAATTGTTCGTTTAAAAGTTGATTTATAAGAGAATTTTTTTATCTTTTTGATTTTTCTTTCTAGCTTATAGATAGATGATTTAATAAATTATACTAATTTTTAAAAATAAGTTTGCTAAGTTAAATATCTGCTTTACATACCATTATATATAGTTAGGTGTAAAATAAGATCGATAAAAAGTAGAAAACTTTATATAAACCTTAGCTAATTTGAAGATGGATTTTTACATTGCAACATATTTTGTGAAAGAATGAAATTTAGAATTATTAGGTTTTAATTCTATGTATTATAGAATCATGAACCACTTAATCAAAAAGATCTCTTGCCCTTTAATATTGTTTGATTTCATTCTTGTTCTTCTTTAACTGTTTGACGAAGCATGTTTGAAATACTTCATTTGAAAAACGTCAAATTACTAATGACTATTTATCATTTGAATATAGGTACATATGACGAATATTTTTTAAAATGACAAAGAGTTGGTTGTTATGATTATTATAGTTAGTTATATAAAATCTTATAAAAGTTTAGAAAATAATATGATATTACATGATACCTAAATGACTATTACGTATTAGTTACGGATAATATCCTAGTACATATTATGATGTAGATATGATTTTAATCAACAAAATGATTAAATTATGTTGTCTGTTATCGGTATAGTTTTTTTTACCGTTTATTTCAATACAAGTTCATTACTTACGGTATTTATTTATAAAGTTTTGATATTCTGACATTTGATTTTACTATTTTAAATCATTTTGTTTTTTTAGGAAACAGGAACTTTTTCTGGCATACTTAAAATTTTGTGTCAGAAGAATGTTTTGTCGACCGTATGTTCTAGAATTCGTAGAGGCTTCGTTATATAAACGTATTTTTAATTTTAAAACAATACCGATACCAATACTCTACTATAATTTTTCGACTCTTTTACCAAATTATAATCAAACATTTTAATATTTCTATTGTAGTTATAGGTAAGAGAATAAATATCCCACTTCTAATAATCCACTAACTAAAAAATCAGCAAACAATTAAACAAATTTAGTGAAAATAATTGGATTTAACAACTGTACATGTATAGATAAGTAAAATGTTCAATGGTAAATAATTCAACAGGTTAAAAACTTCAACTATCCTTTATTTTATGTAACATTATATTGTAATATCTTCTCATATCCTTTATTTATTGTTTTCTTCGATTCTTTAATTAATTTTTTTACATATAAAAATTTAAAATTCTATAATAAAATAACAGTCTAAAACGTTAAATCAACAAGATAACAAGCATTTAAATTTATAAATCTTTGTTTGGATATACTTCCGCAGAGGCGTGATCATCGATTTAGATGACGTCATCATATAACGGTAGTTTATATCTCCAAGTTTCCGATTATATTTGCCATTAGTACGTCAATGCCTCCATCTAGTAACCAAAGAAAGCATTACAAAATTTTCTTAACATTTGGTACTATTTTAATTAAAACGTAAATTTTTGCCGTAAGACAATAAACTGGAACCATTTTCTACAAGAGCTTAATACTATCATTAATATACATCTTATTACATCATAATCGGTACTGCCGTTTTTGAGATATTGCAATACATATATTGTATATTCCTTTGTTTTTTTATACCCGTACGATAGGATCGGGTATAATAAAATTACTCCTCCGTTTGTAACACCTCGAAATAAGCGAGCTAGATATACCTTCAAAGGTATGGATCGGATCAGAAAAAAATTCTAAGACTTTTGAGCCATGTCCGTCCGTCCGTCCGTCCGTCCGTCAGCACGCTAACTCAAAAACTAATAAAGCTAGAATCTTGAAATTTACACAAAATATTCTTGGAGTAATTTGTAGGTTCCCTATTTTTTTTGGTTGAGTTTGGACCAAACCTTAAGGTAGCTCTCGAACACCTAACTTTTAGATCCCCACATTTTTTTTGAAATAGAGCTATGAAATTTTAACTACTAATAGATCTCACAAAAATATTAATTTTATTTTTAATAACTTTTTTTCGTAGCCCCACCCGTTACGGAGCTACAGCTCCCCAAAGGTTCAAAAAAGCTATATATTTAAATTGTTATAGCACAAGTTGTATAAGGTATACCTTCATTTTGAAAACGCCAAACGATTACTACTTTTATTAGCTTTAAAAGTATATATACAATAAATATATATTTGTGGCATACGGTGTCTTAATTTACCGTTATGCGAAACTCAAATTTTGCAAAATCCTTTAACCCTTCTATCTTCTAAACGGTTTAAGTTGGAAACTTGAAATTTTGACAGAAGTTAGATCTTTGAAAATAAGTATGAGTCATTTCAGAAATTTTTTTTGTATCACCCCCCGTTTAGGACCTGTAAGGGGTCAAAAACTGAAAATTTCCTATTTTTAAACACCTGTAACTTGAACACCTGTTAAAATTTTTTTGAAGTAATACACAAAAATTAAAGCTTTAACATTATACTTTTATTTCTGTTAACAACTTTTTTTAATAATATATGGTTACTTTATAATTGACGAAAGAGTTACTTGATTTTTTCAAATTTTCTAACAAATTTCTTTAACTAATTTTTTTTTCCATTTTGTTTTACTCGATAATTTGAAATTGTTGAGGATATAATGCGTAGTACAAAAAAATGTAATTAAATAAACAACATAACGGTTGCTTGAAGAATTTTTATTTATATGATATTGATATATATACATACTTATATAATATCATGTTTATTTACATATTGTATATGTCACTAGTGAATGAATGATAAGAGTATAGATGTATATTATATAGCGCCGTATTTACATACATATATGTATTTTATTGTACTTATAAGAAATTATTCTGTCAATGGAATATTTAAATATAATATAATATAATATTTAAAATTATATTTACTATTTTGTACTAAGTAAATTTAATATACATTTACCGCTTAGTATTAAATGGTACTATAGAATATTTGAAAAAGTTTTGGATTGATAATCGTTATGTTAAAATCTGCTTTTGAAGAATGTATAAACATATAGTTTGAATATATGTACAACCCATAGTTCTAGAAATTATAAAATTCACCCAAATTATTTTAAAATACTAAAATATTTAAAAAATAATATTGTAAGGAAAGTGACAGGCTGTGAACATACTAACGGTTCGTACGGGTATCTAAGAGTTGACAAAGTCAACTGTATTCTTCCTCGTTTTTTAATCAAATCTGTATATTAAATAGACATTATTTTAATACATAATAATATGATATAATACATGTATGAAAATAAATTTGGCGCCATTATAATTGGCGACACTTTTTACAATATACATATATACATAATAAATTTAATATTAAATTAAGCAAACTTAAATACATATATTTTTTGTTAATAAATATGAAAATATTTCAACATAAAATATAAGTCGCAAAAAGGATGTAATATATATCCTTACAATAAAAAAAAAAAAATAAATAAATATAAAAAAGGAAACTCCAACTTAAACAAATATGTATTGATATATAAATATAAATTTTATTAATATTAGTGAATAATAAAACAGGAGGATTTTAAAAAGTTATATGTAGATATATAACAGTACAAATTCAAATTTTTCTTTTTCGAATATTTTTTTTTTGAACTAATTCGAATTTTTCTTTTTTTTTTTTTTTTCAATTATTTTAAAGTTGTTTTTAAAGGTACTAAAGGCATCTATGAATTCTGATGTTATGTCCGAATTGTTTATAAAAAGGAATTATTGATTTTATATTAACTGATGAGCTAATGTTATTTTATTACCCATCAGATATGGATTAAAAAGAAAAATGACGTTTTAATTGAAATTGCCGTTGACTTAAACTTAAAAAAATCAGTCCGTCTTAAAGGTATTGCAAATTATTCTGGAATCATTGCTTCGAATTAAAATGAGCGAGCTAAACTCAAGTTCGCGCATTTTTTCTTTTTATATAAAATTTTAGACTCTCTCATTTTACAACAACGATTCATCGCTTCAGAAGAAAAAAAATGTAGACAGATAAAAAGCATCTATTCAACTCAAATTTTTTTTGAATGTGGTGTGTCACGTTATGTAATAAAAGAGTAGAAAAAAGAGTTTCAAAGAAAAAGTTAAAAAAAAAAGAGAAAAGAAACTTCTGCAGAAAATTTCAAAAAAAAGAGAATTCAAATATTCATATAAAAATGTTGCCGAAGCAATAAATGTAATGTTCCTTTTACACGAAAAGAGTAGTTGAGAATAGTTAGTAGTAGTTGGTAAATGGAACCATAATTTAACATAAAACTGTATTTACTTCTATCAACTTTTTCTCAAAGGTTGATGTAGCTGGAACTTGCGAGTAGAAAAGAGTAGTTTACTTTATGTAAAAGAACCACAAACAATTATATCAACCTATAACAAAATTAAAAAATTCGCAAGAGAAAGTGCTACCATTGTTGAAAAGGATCCAAAGTTTTAAAACTAATTTGAATATTTTTATATCCGTTTATAAGTACCTACATTAAATTACAAAAAAAAAATGCAGAACACATTAGCAGAATTTTTTTTTTTTTAATTAAACTTTATTTTATCCTTCATATAATCTTAAAAATAACTTAACCTTAAAAAAAATTTAATGAAAACGGTTTTTCTTCTTTACATTTATAAATTTTTAGGTTATTTTTACGCTATAGGTACTAACTAATTAATTTTCATCTTAGAACTAAATAAACTATATTAACTATTGGAAAAGACAAAAATATAAAAACTAATATGTATTTCTTAATTTTTGTGAAATAAAACTTAAACTACTTACCCTATACTTAACCTAGCTAAAACGAATATGAATTTAATATGTGTAATAATTTTAGTTATTAAGTGCTTTCCAACCACCAATAACATTTTTTTATGAATTTATATTTGTCCGTAATTAACATATCGTAATTCTAATTTTCTCCATTAATATTGCCCGGGTTATAGTCTATGTTTTTGCAAGTAGCTGGTCTATTATAATGATATAATAGAGAGACATGATTTTGGTTCTGAATGAAATCTTGCTTGTCTAAAAATATGAAAAATTCATGAGTTATGAAGACCGTGAGAAGCCTCTTTTCCATATAATCCTTATTGTGGTAGAATATAAGAGATATTAAATCATTTTCAGGAGTTTTTAATTCTCTATAATAATGATTTCGAAATAATTTTATGATAAAATTATCGATCCTTTTGATATTTGCTTCCATATATTTATTTGATTTTCGTAATTATGGGTCATATTGGGTCAGACTCTTAAGTATTTTCTTTCGAATTTGCGAATTGTTTCCATTAAGCTTGCACTAATGTTATACTATATTGGTGCACCATAAGTAAATATTGGTCTTATTAATGTTTGGTAACAAATTATTTTAACTCTTTTGCTAATATTTTTGTTATAAAAGAGTTTTTCTACTGCCATGA
The DNA here is from genome assembly GCA_947095535.1 of Poecilobothrus nobilitatus. Lineage (NCBI taxonomy): Eukaryota > Metazoa > Arthropoda > Insecta > Diptera > Dolichopodidae > Poecilobothrus > Poecilobothrus nobilitatus. Next base: position 161,854,754 of record OX352773.1, read on the forward strand.
AGGCTTTGTTACCTTTTATTATACTATATATTTTGTATGACCGATAAAGTTCAAATTTCTATGCAATTGCGGACCCCAAGTTATTTTACTACTTATTAATTGGTTAGCACACGGAAATATTTGGAGTTCTTTCTAATTAAAAATTCTTTACAGTGTTTTCTTATATCAGCGTTGGTCTTATCGATCGTATTACAGAATTGTATAGTTTCATATTTTGAAAAATTAATTTTAAAAAGCCACACTTTGCATTAATCTACTGTTTTCCAGATAAATTAAATATAATAAATAAATTAAGGAATATTATTTTAACATTTAACAAAAAACTCATACATATGTATATACATACATATTGGTTTTAAAAATTTTAAGTAAGCAAAAATTATTTTAGAATTGCATTTTAAATTTTTATATACATATGTATGTACATAGATACAATTAGATATAAAATGAATCGATATCAAATTTTCTTTAATTTGAATTTAATTTCCTTAATCTTATGATTAAAACAGAAAAAAAAATTCTAATATTTTTGATTGTATCATTTTTCAAATAATACTAACATACATATCTCTTTTTTTTTGTATCTATAAATTTAAATATGCATACTTGTATGTATAGGTAAATTATTTATTTATCTTTAAAGAAAACTTCAAATAGAAATTCAGGATTACAAAAAAATTTTTTAAATAAACATAAAGTATTACATTACACATTTGTAATATAAATCATATAATGCATGCGTGTATACATGTGTAAGTATAGATAATGCTTATAATATATATTATTCATTATACGCACACACATAGATATGTTTTATTTAAGGGAAAAGTTAATACATATATATATATATACAAAAAAAAAAAATTAAAATTAAAATTGAAAAAATAAAAAATTGTTTTATTTTTTGCTTAGGTTTAAGTTTTAATTTAATAAAATGTTGAGTTTCTTTTTTTGATTTAACGTTTATAGCGTCAATTAAAAATATTATAACAAAAAAAAAACAATTATTCATAAATACATTATGTATCTAATAATATAAAATTATATTAAAAATAATTATATATAAAATATAACTGTAAAATATTTGATATGTAGGTATGTATGTATAATGCATTATTTAGTAATTTTTATTTGTTATATTTTTTATTATAAACACATAAACTATATTAACACTAACAGTATGCAGTTTTCTGTATATATTTGTTAAATTCTTAAATTTATTTGGTCCCCTTAAATAATGTACCAAGAAATAAGGTGGCGAAAATAAGAATATAACAAAAATTACGATTTCAAATTTATTAACCTTTTAAAAAAGGAATCGTACTTTAATTTCCTTTAATTTATTACAATAGTAATAATAAAACCGAAATTGTGATCTTTTTTAAATTCGATCCATTTTGAAGAACACATAAAATTAAATCGTCCATATTTCTGTTTTTCAAATGTGTATTATGTTTTTTACATTGTTTTTTTCGTTTTGTACATTTTATGATAAACTTTCTAAAAAAAGAGATATAGTATTCCAGAAAGCCTTATAACAATCAGGAGGGTAAAAGCCTTGTATATAAAAAAAAAATATGATATATATGTATGTATATGTAAGAAACATAATTAGGAGGGATTTTACGATTGGTTTCAAAATTAATATTATATGCTATTTCCATAATATTTATATATATACCTAATCACTAATGAGAATTTCAGTTTCAAAATGTTATTAAGAGCGCATTTGAAAAAATTGCGATTTCAGTTTTATTTCCCTGTTGAAAGGATATGCAATACAGTCAAATAGAAATCAGAGTTTGGTTAGTCAAATATATAGAAATCAGAATGTAGTCGGACAGTCAAATAGAAATCAGAATGCAGTCAAATAGAAATCGGTTTTATTGCTTGGGATATTATTTCATAATACCCTTTATCTTTCATATTTTAAAAAGTAAATTTTTTGAAACAATTTATTTTTGCTTTTTTTTATAATGATTAATTTATTAGAGTGCAAAGTGGTTATACAAAATTTTTTCAACAACAGGAAGAGGATTTTTTGTTCAGTTTTAAGTTTGCCTTTGAATAAAATGCACTTTCGACAAATTTTTATCTCATTTTAAAATACTGATTATTCATAAATTTATATTTTAAAAAGAAAATAGAAAATAATATGATGTTCACAGACTCTATTTGACTCTGTGGCAAATGAATGAAATACAGGCAATTGAAATACAACCATATATGACACGCTCCCTCATTTTAAAAAATATTTATTTTTTTCTTAAAAAATTTTCTGCCCCCAATCCTCGCGGACATTATATATTTATTACCCATATATAATAAATTTTTAAGGGCGCACATTTCCAATATCTTATTATATGTAACAAGTTTTTATGTAAAATTAAAAGTACTGATTTGGTCTTGAAAACGAAACGAAACGAAAAACGATTTTTAAGAAAATCATCTCCGATGATGCTCACTTTCATCTGAGTGGTGCGGTAAATAAACAAAACTGTCAATTCTGATGCGAAGAAAATCCACAAATTATTCATGAACAACCATTACATTCACCTAAATTGACAGTTTGGTGTGGTTTTTGTTCTGGTGGAATCATCGGTCCGTTCTTCTTTCGAAATGAAGCTGGTAACAACGTTACTGTCAATGGAAAGCGGTATAGATCGATGATAACCAACTTTTAATGGCCGAAATTGGAAGAAGTTGATCTTGACAACATCTGGTTCCAACAAGACGGGGCTACGTGCCACACAGCACGTGCAGCAACCGAATTATTGCGAGAAAAGTTTGGAGATTCGATTATTTCAAGAAATTGTGACATTGAATGGCCTCCAAGAAGTTGTGATTTAACACCATTAGATTATTTCTTATGGGGTTATTTGAAGTCATTAGTCTTTAGCAATAAACCAGACGCTCTTCAAGCTTTAGAAGTCAATATTGAACGTATTGCTATTCATGACATACGACTTGATTTAGTGGAAAAAGTGCTCGAAATTGGGTTCATCGAATTCGTTCCTGCAAAAGAAGTCGTGGAGGCCATTTAAATGACGTTTTATTCAGAATTTAATTGTATCGATTGTACTTCACATTAAATAAAAAACATTTGAATTTCCTTAACAATTAGTGTCTTTTTTTTTTAAAGAAATCATATCACTCAAATTGGAAAACCCTGTATTTGGCGAATTCCATCAAAAATAAACCAAAAAGAAAATTTTATATGTATTTGGGGAATTCCATCAAAATTGAACCAAAAAGAGAATTTTTAAAATAATCTGTGGCGTCTCGGTGGCCTAGTGAGTAAGAGGGTATAAATTACGCTGTAAACACCAAGGGAGTGTGGGTTTGAATCCCACACACGCCGTAAGAGTAATTTCCCCTTACGACATGTACATGTCAAGCCTGAAAAGGAAAGGCTGTGTAATTTCCTTGTTACATTTATTATTAGTTTCCTTGTTATGTCATTATTAGTTTTCGTCTCCTTTCCTTTTTAAATTGTGTTTTTAAAATTGTTTCAAATTCATTCTTTAAACAGCAACATTTTTATTGAAATGTCCAATTGTCCTGATATTAACGCATTTTACTTTCTAGTAATTTTTATAAGTTGATATTAAAACCTATATCTTGTTGATATTAAACATAATAAAATTTTAGTTCACGTTTTATGAATATTACACTCTAATGTTAAATTATTTGTTTTTCTACTGCATTGTAAAGTAATTCATAGAAAATCGCATAACATTGAAACTATTATATATACTTATAAAACTAACAAATGTGTACGATCCTGATAACTAGCAGCATTATTTGTAAAAATATAAGTTACATTTCCCTTTTAAATATTTGATCGAAATATTTGTAAAATATTGCTCTATAAAAATGTTTTGAATATGCAAATATTTGTAGAATATAGAGTAACTAAAGCCCCCTAGCTGTAGCTGGGGTGTAAGTACTTTGTACCGTGACATCTAAATTACAAAAAATTCATATGGCATATAAAATTTCTTGATTCCAAAAGAAAACAAAAAACATCATGATTCTAAACATACATATGTTTTATGTTAATGTAGATTTATTAATAGAAAATCGTATCCAAGTACGTACTTGTATTCAAAACTTAGCGGAATGTCATAATACGTAGTGTGTGGCTGAAAACTACTAAATTATAATTATAGATTATTGATACTAAAAGACTAAATTGATAATAGAAAATTTTCAAATTTTTTTAAATGTCCCAATGGAAACATGGAATTTCCCATTTACAAAAAAAAAAAGCGAAAAATAAAGTAAAATTTATTATTAAATAAAATAATTAATTAAATTAAAAGCAAAAACAAAAATTAATATAGAAAGAAGAGAAAAAATATATTCAATTTTTTTAAGAAAAAAAAAATGTTTAAATGTTCTGTAACATATACTATATGTATATATAGGAATAAAAAATGAAATTTTATTAGGTCCATTAATTTTTCTAAAATAAAAATATGTTCATTTTTTAAAAGCAGAAAAAAAAATTTAAAAGAGAGAATATATATAAATATATATATATATATATGTATATATATCAAATAAAATAAAATAGAAAAGAAAGAAAAAGTATAAAATTTGTAAGCACAAAACGAAACTAAAGATATCAACTACAAAAATATTACTTTTTATTACCCTAATAAAAAGAAAAATATTACTAAAAATACTAAAACTACTAAACTAAATTTGGGAAAAAAAAGGAAGTATTATAATTTATAAACCTGATTTTTAAAACTTTAAATTAAATAAAAAGAAATATACAATTAAATAAATTCTCTAATAATTAAATATCTCTCATAATTTCGCAGCACAAAAAAAATGGACGACCAAAATAATCAAGTTCAAAATGGGGCCTCGGTGGCCTAGTGGCTAAGAGCATAATAAAATACGCTGTAAATACTGAGGAAGTGTGATTTGGAATCCCACACACGTTGTAAGAGTTATTCGTCCTTACGACATTTACAGCCACGCCTGAACAGGAGAGGGTGTGTAATTTCCTGCGTCCACATTTATGTGGTAGAGAAATGCATTAAAAAAAAAAAAAAAGTTCAAAATTACCTTTGAACGATAACAATCGAATAATTAAATTACCTGAACGATTTACCTGACTTTGACGTTGAGCACAAATATTAAGCACCGCTTATTAATCTCATAGATAGAGTCAAGTCAATCTGAGATACTTTTGGTATACCGTCATAACAATTTTTTGTTGATATAATAAAAGCAAAAGTTATCATAAGTAAAGCTAGAAAGATAATTGAAATGAAGTTCCAGGCGGTATCTTGCAGAGAAATTAAAACTTAATGTTTCGAAATAGACTCACTTATACAACGAAAAACAAAGTAAGCACTCAATAACAAAGTTTATTTAATTTTTAAGACTATAGTGAAACTGCAAACGAGTGTCCGTCAAATAATATGAGAACTTCACTTAATATTTTTAAAAGTATAATCGCCGAACCAATGAAAACGATTTTATCATGCGTAGGAATCCAAATGTGCAATGAATTTATTATTTGAACTATAATTATTCAAGTGCAAGTTTTTAACGGCAAAATAATAACCCAGAATAAATGGATAGATTGGACATTAATAAACATGAAGTTTCAAAAAATAACAGTCCAACATAGGTGAATTAACCCATATAAAATTGGAAAACAAAAAACAACCTCTTAAATCCAAAATAGATAGTAATGCTAACCAAACAGGTAAAAGTAAAAACAATAAAAGAAAAAGTTAAAGGAATTAAACAAAATCTGTATGGTTTATACCTTACGATATTATTGTCTTTTCAACTTCGCTCCAGAAACATCTAAATTCAATAAAAAAATGTTTTTGACCCGTAAAACAAGTTAACTTAAAAGTCCAATTAGACAAATCGGAATTGGGCCACAAAATATTTTACGCCAAACCTTTACGGACGCGAATTTGACAATGAAATAGATCACAAACCTTTGATATGGTTATTCTCTATAAAAGAATTCAAATCGAAATTAGTCAGATAGAGACTAAAAGTTTCACTCTTTCAGAATTCAATTCACACTGACGCCTTATTGACGTTGTGTATAAAGAACTTAAGCAAAAAATATACCACTCAAATCTTAAAATCCGAATCTCACTTGAAAAATATGATAAGAATTCACAGAAAATACTGTTCAAAATTTCAGAAACATCCGAACTTTCCAACGAAATATTACATATCGACGTACACATACGAGACCATAAAGGAACATAATATATACGATTTTTTTAACATGACAATCAAAATAATGTAGAGAAAATAGAAGAAAAATTTTTAAGAATAATAGCATTTTATAACAACACTATACAAAAAAGCAATAGATTTCATAAACGAAAAAATTAGTGGAGAACAATATTAAGAAATTTACAAGACTACATTAAACAAAAAGGAAAAAGTTATAAGTTATATTATACAAATAGACCTGACATTTATATTTATGATGGCCTAAATTTTATAAAAGAAGTAAGGGGAGGCAAAAACTATTCTAGATATAAAAAAATAGAAGCAAAAAGGATAGATGATGACCACATTTTAGACATAAAAACAGGGATAAAATATTATAAGAAAACCGAAAAAGATAAACTTTATGTCTTAAATTATTTAACTTTCAATTATTTTATTAAAATCAATACCAAAATAATAAACATTAACCTTTTATTAAAATTACAGATGAAGAACCAAATAACATCTATTTTTTACGCGTTCCTTAAACTTAATCACAATTAATTACACTTTTAATAACAACATAATAAAGAGTCACTGAATTTAATGATCTTGGTGTAACTTTTGATTGTAAACTTACTTTTAATACACATATTAGCAAGATCATTAGTAAAGCAAACTCAATGCTAGGTTTTGTAAAAAAATGGTCTAGAGAATTTAATGACCCATATATTATAAAATCTCTTTACACGACTTTAGTTCGTCCTATTCTGGAGTATGCAAATCAGATCTGGTCCCCACACTATCATCAACATATTGTTAGAATTGAAGCAATACAAAGAAATTTTCTAAGGTTCGCCTTAAGAAACCTAAATTGGGCTGATCCCCTTACATTGCCTCCATATGTCAATCGTCTTGTCAAATGTCAAAATTACTTGGCATAAATACTTTAGAATGCAGACGAACAGTCATGGGTATTGTTTTTATTACTCAGGTATTTCATAACTATATAGATTCACACTACATTAACAACATATTAATTAACTCAATCAACACACGAACACGTTTCAGATCCGAAAACACATTTTGGATTAGATATCATAGGACTAATTACGGCAAATACGAGCTGATTAATAGAATGTTGAAAAATGTGAATCAATACAAAATTATAATAAATATAAACATGAGTAAAGATGTGATAAAAAAATCACTATTCAAAATAATTCCTTAATTGTTCTTCACTATTTTTGTTGTAAAAATTTTGTGAAATATTAAATATAAGTAAATATACATTTTTTTTTTTTTAATAAAATAAATTTTGCTTTGTATAACTTTAATATTCATTTTAGATTAAGTATAATTATCTAAATGTAATATGTAAATATTTGAATTAAGTTATAAATAAATAAATAAATGTAGTCCTGAACGAAATAAATAGAGAATTACAAAATAATAGAGGCAAAATTACAAAACGTACTCTCCCACATCAGAAACAAACAAGGATTATTTAACGGTTTAGGGATTGGTTTAAAATACCTAGACGGCACATTGGACAACGATTTGGACAACGATCTTCAACGATGAAGAAGAAATCTTAGAAACATTGAAAACAAACAACAGTTAAAGAAACATCACAAAACAACAAACAAATTAAAATAAATACTGACCTAATTAAAGAGTTCACCAGTACAAAACCGAACGTATAAAAAAACCAATAATCAATTATTAACAACTCTCTCTCAAACTTTGACAAGAGAGTTGACAATAAAATCATTACAATAGAATAAGAAATGTCATACATATTCATATAATACTTATATCAAATTAACTATGACATAACGCTACTGCATATATTGACCCCATTGAACAAATTTTTTTTTTATTTATTTTTTATTAATTTTAAAAAACAAATTTTTTTTTATTTATTTCCTTGCCACATAAATTTGACACACAGCCTTTTCTTTTCAGGCTTGGCTGTAAAAATTGTAAGGGGAAATTATTCGAACGACGTTTGTGGGATTTCACTAGGCTACTGAGGCCCTCTGAACAAATTATATTGACAAGTAGACTTAGACGAATTTAAAATTATTTCAGATTTTAACACTTTTGCTAATATTAAAATTTCTATTGTTTTTGTAGAAAATTAGATTATAATAATTCTGTTAATTCCTAATTTATCAAAATAAACCTTTTCAGAATGAAATTAATGAAAATGAAACACAATTTAAAAACACAATGGTTGGCACTAATTTAATTAAATTTGAAAACTGTGAAATTTTTATTAAAAATATTACCTATACTATATAAAAATTACAAAATAAAGATTAAAGATTATTATATTGTATTGCCAAATTTTAAAATAGTTGTAAATGAAAATGAAATGTCATTCCAAGACAAAATTTCGAACAATTACATGTTGAAACAAGGCAGAATGCAAACTAAAAGCATACATTTTCAAAAGATAATACAAACTAATTAGAATTGTGACTTGCACCAAAGTTTGAAAATTTCGTATAAGAAAAAATGTTAAAATAGATCTTTTTTGCAACCTTGAGGAGCTGAAGTCTGGAACCCTATATAACTAAGAGAACACTGCTCAGTATATTACAGAAGCTTTAATTTCTATGTCTTGACGAAAACAAAAATGTGTACTGTTGTCTAAGTTACAGGCGTTTAAAAATAGCAAATTTTCAATTTTTGAGCCCTAATAGCATTTAAACAGAGGATGGTAGAAAAAAATTTTCTGAGAAAACTTATACAGTTTATACAGTTATTTGAAAGTATATTTTATTACCTCGAAATTTGAAGTCCTTATCTAAAACTGTGCCGAAATTAGAAAGGTTAAAATATCATGAAAAATTTGATTTTCACACAACGGTAAATTTAAATACTAAATTTAAAAACAATGTATAATTTTTTATATTGATTTACAATGTGTAACAATGTATATTGATTTACAAAGGTAAACAAAATTCCTGTCGAATGGTGTCTTCAGATTGAAAAAATGTTAAGCAGAACATGAGATATAAAAATAAAGCTTTTTCAAAGTTTGAGGTGCTGCAGATCCATGATGGATGGGGCTACAAGAAAAAGTTGTTCTACAACATTAATTATTTTATGAGACCTACCCATGGTTAAAATTTGTTTTCTCTATCTTTAACGGTGTAGAAGTTTTGTAAACAGGCGGACAGAGTGAAACTAATAGGCACATTTTTTCAAAATTTTTTTGGAAATGTGCTAAAAATTGAAAACAATCGAAAAAATATTAAAGAAGGTCTCATAAATATACTTAAATACAATTTTAAACGTATCTACCTTTAAACGTCTCTCCCTTCGAGTTTCAAACAAAAACCTACACTTAAACTACACTTCAGGTGTAGATCTTGTTTTGTTCATTATTTAAAATCACAATTAATGTTTGGAATCATTTATCTTCACTAAAATACTCGTGTTTTAAAGAATCATATTTAATATCATAAAATATAAAATATAAATAGATTAAACACTTTGTAATAAAAACCATTCGTCTTATGAAAGATTCAAATAAAGTTAGAATGGTTGATGTAATAATAAAATAAAACTAATTTTTTTTTTGTTCAGAGGGGTCTCGGTGGCCTAGTGGATAAAAGCGTATGCAATACGCTGTAAACACCGAAGGAGTGTGGGTTCGAATCCCACAAACGTCGTAAGAGTCATTCCCCCTTACGACATTTACACCCACGCTTGAACAGGAAAGGCTGTGTAATTTCCCGTCCACATTTATGTGGCAGAGAAATGCATTAAAAAAAAAAAATTCGAAATCACTGACCAGAACAATTTCAGTTCTCGGATATAAGTTCAAAATTTCATTGATCTAGTTGGAAAGGTTTCCAATCTTCATATAACAGTTTCCTGATCATTCGAGTTAGGTGATCTGTATCACAAATAGAAATGTATGACATGCTTTTAAATGAGAATTTTAACCCAAATATAGAAAGAATTTGGGCTTGAACATACATATTTTAAAAGTGTGATTATTTCCTTTTTAGAGTAAATTCTTTACTTCTGTTTTGTATTTATTTAATAAAAAAACATATGTACCTAGTTAAAATATTTATAAAAATGCTTTTAAGTAATTTCTAATAATTAAAAACTTTCTAATAATGAAAAATATTTTTAATGGGACATTAGTATAAGTAATATAACAGTTATTATACATGGTAAATTACTTTTTAATTTTCATTTAATTATATTAAAAACAAAAAAAAGAAAATAGTTAACATAATTTGATATTTAGGTCAAAGTTACCCTAACCTTACAAAACCATTGATAATATAAAGATATACATTTTCGCAATATTACATTTCGTTTATTTCCAAGGATATTTTAACAAAAAAGTGTCTATATATTTTTTTATCTATTGATTATATAAGTATTACATTATTTTTTAACAAAACATTTTAATAGTACAGATTAGTTTCAAAAGTTATAAAATTAAAAATACAACTTTAAAAAGGTATAAAAAAAAATGCAGTTATTTATAAAAATAATTTTTTGGAGCTTTTCATATCTTAAAATATTATGTATTTAATATCTTTTTCAAAAATTTAATATTTAAACCTGCTTAGTCAATCTAATTAAATACCAAAATTTACTAAAATTTACCAAAAATTAAATTAATATTAAGTTTAAAAATTTGTAATTCCAATCGAAACACATTGGTTTCAACCGGTCAGGTTAGATATTCAATATCAGTTATTTATATCGTAATATAAGATAAATTGTAAAATAATTCTTATATAAGATAATAGATGGCGCACAAATATACAAATATGATAAATGGGTTTTGTCACATAATATTGTTCAATATAGTACTGCTATAGTCGAGTAATCAACGTCTTTGTAAAATTAATTATTGCAGAAACAAAGCGGAAGCAGAAATCAAATATAAATAATAACAGACTTAAAGAATTTTCGAACCTATCGAACTTCGCACTTCATACTAGCTTAATTGGACTTAATTAATTACGGAAAATTCCGAAAAATATTTAGAGCAGTTGAAAATATCGCAATAAATTAACTGATCGACTCAAATTTGTAGAGTACTTTCGACTATAGATTAGATATTCGCAATAAAATATGTAAGAAAAGATAGGGTTTGGCAACGCAAGTTAGTGAATATTTTATGCTCTTTTAAAGAATTGGAAGATAGGAAAACAATTGGTATTTTAGCAGACATTGCAACATTTTTAGAAAGAAAAAGTTTTAAAAACTTATATAACTTTAACTAACCAAATTTCACAGTAGCTATAATGATTGGGAAAATTTACAGAAAACCAAATTTTCAGATAAATTCAAGTATTTGCCAGTCACAGATTTTCTCACATTACAAAAATTGTATTTTCGGATAAACGGATTCGAAAGCTATAAGGTATAAGTATAAAAAAAAAATTGTTTTTAAGTAATATTGTCACTTTTAAGCGTAACGGAACTGTGACTCGTGATTTTTTACATTTTCGAATCAATATAAGTATATAGCTATTATTAGCTATAGTTCATTGGCCTATGACACGCACTGAACCTACAAAAATTTATTTCTTTTATAATCAAACAAAATAATTTTCTTTGTTGTTATCAAACTAAACAAAGAGGAAAGAAAAAGCTTAAAAGATTACTTAATAAATTTTCGTCAAAAGTATATAAGTAAAACAAATAATCCGCTTCATGGAATATATGAACTTCTAATTTAATTGTGGAGAATTTATTCAGTGATATGCAATAAATAGAGTCGAGAAAATTTTTCTTTCAATAATAGTTTTTAAAACACGTAATATTGAAAGATGTGCTGTAATTGCATCAAGAGAAAAATGTTTTTTTTTCTACTAAGTAGATAATAGACTATTGGTCTGACTTTTTATATAACTTTATGAAATTCCTTTGTTTATAATTTATATGATCAAATATTAGCTAAACTATCCTCAATAATGTCTAACAGTATACTACAAAAAAAAATTTGTATAGAATTGACGTATTGTAGTTTTTCTTTATGGTGTTTTTAAATTAGTTTTTAATTTCTACATTATATCAAAGTAGAACATAACATGAATTTAGTATTAAAACAAACAAAATAAATATGTATTAATCATTAACATATTATTTAGAAATTTAGGTCAATGTAAGAATTTGACAAAAAAACAAATATATATATATATGTGTATGGGCTTACCTAAATTAATTTTAAAAGATATTAAATAAAAACTTGTATAAACACTGTCTCGGTTATATATACATTAATTAATATAAACGAGGAAAGGTGTAGAGTTGACTGTATCAACTCTAGGATATTTGCAAGAACATAATTTTTTTCAAATTTAATTATCTTTTAGAAAATTGAAGATATCTAACTTAATTAATTACTAAGATATTTATGTAAATTTCGGAAATTAAATGACAGTTACTCGAACTCGTTGGTCGAACTTGTTTAATTTCAATAGCGAAACAGACCTTTACATAAATGAAATTGTAAAAATTTCAGAATACTATCTTTATTATATTTTAAGTTATCGTATAAAAGGACGGCCGTGTGCGTCTACATCAACTCAAAATTTAATCCTGAACAGGAATATATAAAAAAATTTTTTCTTATTTATATATCTATCTCGTCTCCTTTATGGTGTTACAAACGTAATTGCAAATTTACTATATATTCTTGAACTATGTTCTTAAAGTTAGTAATTTGTTAAATTGTGATAGGATACCGCATTGATAGACGATAGAATTTTCAGGTATGTGAAGTCGGTTCAACGGTCTAAAGACAGAAATACCGGAATCAGCATTTTTAGGTTAATATAATCAAAATTTTAAAAACTGTAAGCACATTAACAAAATAAGTTTTGATTTCAAATGCAAAGTTTTTTGTTTCTTTTTTTATTGATGTAAGTTAAGCTACCATGTTCAAAATCACTAGACTCTATATGTCCGTAGTACACCTTCAGACATAGGAGAAAATTACAAAAGTTATATTTGATAAGTGGTGCCTTAGTAAAAAAGATTAATGTTAATGTAGGAGATATTAAGATTTTAAAAATTTATATCCCTAATATTTAGATTAGATTGAAGCAAAATAGCTTAGATAACCATAAAACTAGAACGTTAAAAATATTTAATATTTGTATAAACAGAAATCATCTGAACAGATTATTTTTTTTTTAATGCATTTCTCTGACACATAAATGTGGGCAGGAAATTACACAGCCTGTGTTTCCTGTTCAGGTGTGGCTGTAAATGTCGTAAGGGGGAATAGCTCTTACGACGTGTGTAGTATTCCAACTCACACTCCCTCGGTGTTCACAGCGTATCTTATACGCTCTTACTTAGCCATTAGGCCACCGAGGCTCCTGAACAGGTCTTTTTAATATTTAATCATGTTTTTTCTTTTGTTTTAGATACTTAAGTGAAAGCGGAAGATGATAAAATTTAATGACTTTTTATGGAATTCATATCTTATTTTTGAACTTTTTGCTGGTGTTGTTTTCTTTTTTTACTGTATTGTACTTATAAATTCTTCATTTTTATCTATATAGAATCACCAAATAAAATATATTATATTGCATCGAAAAAAAAAATATTAATTTAATTGGAGACCATTCTGACCATCCATATTTCGATGGCAGTGGCAACTTATTGCTTACAATTTTTTATAAAATAAAAATTAAACTTCATTATTTATTTTTAATTCATATAGTCTTATATTTTTATAATTAATGTAATAATCCATAAATTCCAAAAAAAAAAAAAAAAATACTTAATACAAGTTATATTATAAGATAACATACAAATATAAATCGTAATTATTTTTATAAATTACGATTATAAGTTCCAAGATATGCCTTACAATTTGGGCAATAATGACTAATATTTTTACATGAATCCATACAATATGGAAGGCAACTACATAAAATGCATCTATTTTAAAAGAAAAATAAATTTTTATTAACTTTTGAATTTGAAAAGAAAAACAAAAATTATGTTATCTATATATTATAAAAAAAAATTTACCCGAAAAAACATAATCCTAATGCAACTAAATGCGTCATGTAGTTAGATTCGCTAACAACACTACTAGCTATTTCACTATGACATGATGGACATATCATATGCTGTGAATGTGAACCAAAAATTACCGGCGCTGTTTCTATTAAAATAAAAATATAATTAAAAGAAATTATTAAAAATTAATCAATAATTATAAAGATACTTACGAGTTAGTACTATTGTTGGTTGAACCTGTGCTGGAGGATAATGAACTTGTTGTTGTCCATATTGATCATATGAATGTTGACCTTGTGGTGGTGGTGCATGATGATATGGATATGGTTGTGGTTGACCATATGACATTTGTTGATCATTTATTGGCATTGGCATTGGCATTGGCATTGACATTCCTGTTGGATATGCTGGTTGTCCCATAGCTATATTATTATATATATTTAAATTTATAATTTTTTTTTGTTTTAATTCTTACAAAATGAAATTCTTGTATTTCATATTATTATTTTATAAATAATTGAAATACAAATAAAAAGATCGTATATAAAAAGTGTATAAAATAATTATTATTTTAAGTACTTAAGTACTAAGTAAGTATTTAAGTACTACTCCTATTTCTTTATATTACAAAAAAAATAGATGAATCATTGTTTCAAGCAAGAAGACAACAAGAAAAAAAACAAGAAGCTAAGATAATTTATTAATGATTCATAATTATTGAATAGGTTACATATTATAAGTTTGTAGAAATTAAATTAAAACAAATTAAAATGAAAAGATGATTAATTGAAACATATTATATTATTATTATTGATAATCTCTAGTCAAATAAAGGAACAGATCAAAATCTTCTCAAAAACCAATCATTTGAATTATTATTTTTAAATTTTACTGCATCATAGTCTAGTTCACTTCAGACAGACTACAGATACAGATATCTCAAACATGTGCTCTTTTTTATATTTTGTTTACATTACTTGTCAACGCACATTTTCTTTCTCTTTCAATTTAATAGAGGCTTTTTTGTCAAAAAAAAAAAAAAAAAATAATGAGATTCTTTACAATTGCGCAACTTTTGAAATTTGGATTTGCTCAGGCTTCAAAATAAAAAATAAAAAATTCTCGATACGAAGAAATGATAAATAAAAATCAGCTGACAGAAAATTACGTATGTATGTATGAATGGATGATTTTATCAAATATTCATTTCATATGTATGTACACTTTATCTTATTTTCATTTTAAATTAAATTTAATCACAATTTTATATTAAAAAAAAATACAAATCAATCCTATATTTTAAAAATTTAAATTAAATATTTAATTGCAATTGCATAAATATATGTATAATAATATTTACAAATATATATAACTTTTTTATTATATAAAAAATCATCTCATTTTTTTTTTTTTTTTTTTAAATTCAGCATCAATAAATTTATCTAAGATTTATAGATTAGCTTACCTTCTTCATATAATGGGGGTGCCGATGAAGCCATGTTTGCTTGTTCCATTTTACTTCTCATTTTATTTTATTATTTTATAATTTTTTAATAATTAATCTTATTATTAATATTTAAATAATAGTTTATAATTATTTTTCTCTGCTTAAAATAACAAAATTTACAAATTTTTTCAAATATGAAAAATATTATTATGTACAAAAAAGAAATATGTAATTAATTCTTACAATTATTCTATTATCATTGAACAAAATTATAACATATACTAAAATGAGAAATTTTTATTTTCTATTTGGATTCGTAACAAAATAAAATAATAAAAAAAAAAAAGAGTATTAAAAAAGCTTTTCTCTTTACAAATTTCAATCTTTTATTATATGCATATGTATTTGCATGCACACATATTTATAGTTGGTTAAATTTAATCAAAAACACAATTAAACATCATTTTATTTATTTCTCATTAATTTTCGTTATAAAATTACATTTTGTTTTATTTAGTTTATTGATTTATAACTAAAATGAGTGAAGAGAATCCAACTATACAGTATACATTCACTCTTGTCTCTTAAGTATACTCTTAGCAGTATGTATCTTCATTTCAGACTTTTGACGTGGGAGTGACTCTATCTACACAGTTTACTGCTATTCTATAGTCTACCTGCAGTATACACAAACACACAAGTATTCTATATTTTATTCAGTTTTCATTCTACAATTTTTACATAATGCCTTATTTAGCATTAGTATAGTATATACTGTACCTGTACCGTTTCCGTAGCATGCATGAAACATAATACTGACGGACATACAGAATACAGATTACAGTCCATACGATACGACCATATTCCCATGGAGAATTCAGAGTTTCAGTAATTTTGTAAAATTGTTATTTTTCTCTTTCTCATTTGAGAAAATAAATTTGTTTACCATTTTTATTCGTGTTTATGTAGGATTTAGTCGAGACTCATATCAATTACTACTTAAGTCTTGGATTTAGGAATATAATAAAATATAGCAATAGAAAAATTCAATTATTTCAGTAGAACACCGCCATTTAAATATTTAGTTTCTTTTGACTTTCGGTTTGGTTTAATGAAATTTATAAAAGATTAAAGATAAAATTCAAAAACAATTAATGAAGAGAGAAAAAAAATAAAAGAGAAAGTTAAAAAAATTGCTGTAGTTAACTTAAAATCACATACAGTACAGATTACAGATACATTACAGCTTTTGAGATTTACTATGTATAATATAAAATAATAGACAATATAGGTACCTAGGTAGGTACTGTATCTGTATTTATATACTCGTACAGTACCTACATACTATCTTTGTTTATCATTTAAAATTATTATTATTCATTAATGCAAACGAAATATGTAATTGTATATTGAAGTAATTTAATTAATTTTACACACGTGTTTTATTGCAAATATTGTTTTAAAAAAAAAAAACAATATTTCTAGCTTTAACTAACCAAGTTCCATTAATAAAACTGAGTTAAATTTTTAAAATATTTTATTTTAAATTAAAAATTAAAAATATGAACTTCATGTTTGAATATAACACAGAATAAATATGTGTTTTGAAAACTACCGGATGTGGACCTAAAGTAACTTCACAGATATTCACACGAATATAATTTTAATATAGGTAAATATTATGTTATCGAGATCTACCTAAACTTAAGCATATCTGAAAACAGATTACAAATTTTCATCATAAAATTAGAATTGAAAAATAATAAAATTCCTGTCTTTTATATAAATAATAATAAAATAACAGCAACCATTAAGAATCTTTGAACAATTGGTTACCAGAATACCATAATGAAACAAATTAAAAGAACGATATCAATTGTACAACGTAGCGAAATGTCAAATCAATCAAATGGCTCTATAAGGGAGCACGAAAAGCATCAACCAGAAAACATATAATAGTAGGTTTTTATTCTGTTAAAAAGTAACCTTGTAACGTAACAAGAAAAATTTGAAACAGGTTCAGTAGTATGTACTCCTAAAGTTCTAACTAGCACAAACACTTGCATAATAGGAATATGGCATTTTTCGTCTCAATGATAACTACATACTAACAAAATGTTAAATAGTAGTAGCTTGTAATAGCTGCATAGGTACTATATAAGCACATATACATATATAAAATAGTTGAACCTAGGTATATTATTTTAATTTAAAACCATTAATGATTTTTTAATTACATTTCTTAGAAATTGCCAAACATATATTTTACTTTCAGTAAAAAAACAAAATTTATTTATATATATATACGTCTATATATATACAAATTTCTTAGAAATTTTATAATAGTTTATACAATAGCTACTATACATATGTACCTATAAATAAAAAAAAAATTTTTTAACATTTGATAAGAAATAAATAACAAGTTTTCTAACAACTAAACTTTTTTTTTTTAATAATTTTTTTTCTGCTTTTGTTATTAATTGTAAATTAGTTTATAAAAGTGTATTACTTATATGTTTTTTTTTTTTTATTAGTTATTTATATATAAATTATTTAATTATTTTAATCATATATTTATTTACCTACACATATTTGCTACTATGTAATAAATTATAAAGCGATGTTATACTAAAAATACTTGTTACGCAACAAAACATGCGTCACATACCTTTTAAAATTTCGAATGCATTACACATTTGCATTTTCTTGTATTGTATAAATAAACTTTTAAAAACACGGATATAAAAAAATATTTATTTTACATATTATTTAAAACTAAATTAATAATATTATTAATATTTACATTTAATTAAATTTATTTACGGAAAAAATTTATTAAAATTTAATTCAATATTTTTTTTTTTAAAAATATAAAACTTAAAACAATATTTAAAACAACTAAAGCTAGACTTTTACATAAGGGTTATAAATAGAAAGTTTTTAAGCGGGTAATTTTTTTTTAGTGGGATATTACATAATATATACTGTATCTACAGTGTCAGTAAGTCAGTTTTATAATTTTCTGAACAAAATTCAGTCATAACTCTTAACCTTTTCTTAAAACCAATTTTCTTTTTTTTTTATTAATTGATTTGAACAAAATCGTATTTAAACCGTTATTGTATTAACAACTCATCAAATATAATTACCTACATTTAAACTACAGAATATTTATTGTTTATCTTTTAATTAAATTGGTAAATTAAAACTATTAACTATTGAATTTAATTTTAAAAAGTCAGTTAATACATATTAAATTAAGAGCTTCAATTTTAAATTAAAATGTTTGTTGTATGCTATATAAATGGCACCTAAATGGCCGACTATTGAGAAAATTACATCTTCTAAGTATAGGTACATAAAAAAAAGTACTCTATATCATAGATCTAGAATTTAGATTATATGAATAGTTGCTCGATTTCTAGAAAAATAATAAATTTATTATTATGAAAGCTTAACATTTAATATTATGTATTTTTTTTTAGAATGAATGAAAAACAAATGAAAAACATTTAAAAAAACTTAATCAGAAATTTGAAAATAGTGAAGTAGAAATCTAAAGAAATAATGATATAAGTCGCAACCACAAATAAGACTTAAATAAAACTTAAAAAATGTTTTAAAAATATCTGATCGCGATTGTACTCACAATATCCTATTAAAATCAAATAATTATATATAAATTTTTAATTTAATATAATTGTTTTTATTGTCTTATCATAATTTAATAAATTCAAGCATTATATAATAATTATTTTAAAAATTAAATATTCAATATTTATTATGTATGGCATTCACTATGATTTTGTAATTTTGTATAAATACCAATACGACGTTTACAATTACGGCAATGATGATGATGTTCTTTACATGAATCGATCATAAAAGGTAACCACATTAAGCATGGACATCTAATTTTTAGTAAAAAAAATCAATAAATAAAACATTGATTGTAATTTATAACAATTATTCTCATCTATTAAGCCGGAAGTTTAATGAATAAGACACAACAAAGTGGACGACAAAAATTTGATCAAAATTTAAAATTTGTCGTTTGTCGATAAATAAACTTTGAATTTCTAAATATCAAAATTTTTTTTGTTAATGTTTTATTTTTAATTTTTTAATTTTCATTTATTTTTAAATTTTCAACTTGAATATGTAATTTTTAATATCAACTTTCAAATGTCATATTCATTACAGAAAACATCGTGTTCATTGTACTTGATCTGCGACATTTTGTGTCCATAATCTAGGACGAGAATGTCGTGTGGTACTCATTGGTCTTTAGGCTTAATACAAATATATATACATATATATTTGTTAATGTACTCACGCTAATAAACATATCAGAATGGCACATCCTCGAGTAAAATAATAATTCTCTTTTGTAATTGTAGTTTGACCAAATTTTCCACAATGATAACATTTCAAGTTCTGTGACTCTGCGCTATCAAGGACAAGTTCTAGATATTTAAAGAAAATAGAAATATTTTAAAAATTTTGAAGTGAATAAAAATGAAAAGAATTTTACCATTCATAAAATCAGGCAATTCAGTTCTTGCTGGTGCAGATTGTAAATAATGTTGATACATATTTGCTTGTTGCGGTGGATAATTTAATGGTGTTAGTTCTGTCATTATTATGAATTATCGAAACAATGATTCAATACTCAAATTATTTAATTCTAAAATAAATGAAATAAAAAGTTTTTTTTTTTTTTAGGTATTATATTGTATTATTTATAAATTTCGGTTAGAAAACTTAAAATAATTATTAAAACTTAGTACGAGGCATCTTATACTTTGAATATGACGAACCCGATGTTTTGAGAAATACATTTCTAACTACACGTGGACGTGATACATTTTCTCATCACTTCAGTGATGAGTCTAAGAGCATATGAATGTATAACTTTAAGAACAGATAAAGTTAAAACTCAAAATAAAAATAAAATATTAAAATAAAAAGTTTCTTTTTTCTACCGATTTATATCAAAGCACTGGAATTAATTACCATTCACAAAACATTTTGTATTGTATTACAGATCAGCATAATTAATTTTAGAAAAAACATTTATTGTTATTTATTATAAGATTTTAATTTGAGAAAAAAAAAGGTTATTTACGATAAATTTTAACAACAAATATTAAAATTTATAATATCAATTAAGAGAATATCACAATTAAATTCACAATAGAGCAAGATATTGCGATAAATTATATGATTCGTATTACCATCATACCAAATTGACAATCGATTCGATCTCATACCATTTTTAAAAAATTTCAATATATTATCCTTGATAAGTTTTTATATAAACCAAATATGTAGTACTTATGTACATACGTATGTATATAAGAATCTGGTTTATTTTTTTTTATTTTAATCATGATTAAATAATTTTAATTTGAATACGCTTAAGAATAAAGGCCTTTTCAGTTCAAATATTTAGATTTTTACAAGAGATGAAGAAATTATCATTTTTTTTTTTTTGTTTTTTGAATTTTAACCTTTTTCTTCGTTTTATAAATAAATATTTCACCTTTTAAATATTTTTAAATTAAATTTTAATAACTACAAAAAAAAATATATTATTTTACGTATAAATTTATTACAGCACTTTTTTTTTATTCTATTCTTTGCAAAAATATTAATGCACTGCAGACTCAAGAGAGTCCTACAAATAAATTCGCAAAATTTTGCCTCTCTTTAAAATAAAAACTCTCACTTTCATTTTTTGTTCACGTTTGACGTTTAAAACTAAAAAGGAAAATTTAATGAGTACAATACATACTAAACAATACATTATAATCAATAATTTGCTATTTTGTAGAGAAAAAAAAAATATTATATTGCAAATTATATTAGGGTTAGTAAATTTTTGACAGTCGCTTTAATATACTAATATGTATGGCGTATATTAACGAAATTTTGAAATTTTTATTATTTCAACTTTGTTTTTATTTTTTTGTTGTCGTTGTCGAGAAATTTAATTTTTGTTTTTATTTTTTATTTCCTCTTCGAATATTCTTATTTGTTTTGTTAATTTTGTTTTTTATGATAATAATTATTATAATATAACATTAAACATGTAGGTATAAAATAATTAAAAAAAAAAAAGAAAAAAAAGAAAATCTTTAAAAATTTTAAATGAAAATTTTTGTATATTTAAATTGAAAAAATAAAATTCCTTGAAATAAAATATAATTTACTCTTCATTAATGTATGCATACTTGATTTAGTGATTTTATGGACTCAAATAAAAGTCAAATTTTAAAAATTAAAAATTAAAATTTCTACTTGTCATAAAAATGTCAAAATGTACTGTTCTTGTCATAAAGTACTATTCTAAATTTTATTTAAACATACTAAAAACTAATAATTAATTGGTATAAATAAAACTTACACACGCATAAAATTAACATAAATTTAGAAATTTTAGATGGTATAATAACGAAATAGCATAGGAAAATGAATCTATCTATGTATATGTTATCTTGATATCTATTTAGACAGAAAACTTCTATTTAAATTCCATTTTTTCAAAACAATTAACAAAATTCATTTTTTCATTCGCTTACTATATTAGCTTTAATTAACTCTGAATTAAATACCCCAAATAAAAAATTAATTTTTAAAATAATTTTTTTTTATGGTTTTCCGATTTGAAAAATTAGAGGTACTAGTCTATTTTCCTGTAAAATATTTATACATCAGCTTAGTGGAATTAAATACCTTAACGGAAAAACTTAAACCAAATTTTTTTTTTTTGTCAAATTGTGCGAATATTCTGATATAATCCTTTGATTATGACAATATTAGATGTATGATTTTAGTTCGTAGGTTAGAATAAGTGAATCAAGTTAAAAAAAATAATAAAAGGTCAATAAAGGTTTTAATAGTCATTTTCCTCTAAAAAAAAACTCAAAGTATTAATATAATTATGGAAAAGTCAAATTAAACCAAATATTGTAATATAAAAATGTTAAAACTAAATAAAGAAGTTAAAATTAAGGGGAAAACAAATTTATCGTTGAAAAAAGCATTAATTGACATTTGATTTGAAATAAATTGAAATTTAAAATAAATTCAATTTTAGAACAAAATCACCAGTTTCGAAAAAATTATATTGTAAAATCCATAATTTTATAACTAAAAAATTCAAACTTCTTCAAAAACTTGAGATAATATTAAAGGAAAAATGACCAAACTAAAAAAAAAGTGATATGGAAAACCATGTCCGTTTTTATTTTTGTTCCAATTTAATTATTTTAATTTTGTAAGCTTCCAAGTCTTGCAAAAGCATCCAATAAGATAAATAATATAACCTAAACAGTATGGTTAAAAAGTTAAAGCTGGTTAAAAAGTTAAAGCTAGTTAAAGCTAGTTAAAGTATCAAAATATTTAAAGAAAAATTCTATTTTCTAATATAAACTACAATGTATTTGATGGAAAATGCTTATTTTAGTCAGATTTAGTATAAGTTTTTTAATGAATGAATGAATTAAAGATGCAATTTTATTTTATTTTCAAAAATTTATTTAATTACTTTTTACAAATTTATATAATTGTTAATAAAAAAATCGTTTTATATCGTTTTGTATTTATTTAGGTAGGTACACATTTAATTAGTAACTGTGGAATCAAAAGATTTTATATAAGGCCAATTTACAAGCGTTTAAAATACATATAGACAAAAGTTCTAAAAAGAAAAAAATTTTTAATTAATATGTAATATATACATACATTTGTTTGTTTTAATATTAAATTATCTTAAGATTAATTTACTTACCCAACTAAAATAGATGACATTAAAATCAATGGAATGTAAAATAAATTTTGATATTTTCGCTTTTTTACTTGTTTAAAATTGTTTGTTTTACAACATTGAACAGCAGGACATGCTATAAATATACAAATATGTTTACGTTTATTTTATTTTTAAATATACAAATTTAAAAAAAATGGATTAAAATTTAAAATTAATTTTTTAATTAAATGTTAATATAAAAACGAGGAAAAATACAGTTGCCTTTGTCAACTATTAGATATCCGTACGAACAGTTAGTATGTTCATTGACAAGTTATGCTTATAATATTATTTTTTTAATTTTTTAGTATTTTAAAATAATTTGGGTGAATTTTAGAATTTTATAATTTCTAGAACTATGGGTTGTACACATATTCAAACTATATGTTTAAACATTCTTCAAAAGCAGATTCTTACCTTACACATAACGATTATCAATCCAAAACTTTTCCAAATATGCTATAGTACCATTTAATACTAGGTGGTAAATGTATAATAATTTATACTATACATGTATTATATATTATTCATTCATCAGGGACATGTACGATATGTAAATAAACATGAGTTAGATAAGTATGTATACTAATATCATATAAATATAAATTCTTCAAGCAACCGTTATATTTGTTATTTATTTAATTTTTTTCGTACCACGTATCACCTCAACAATTTGAAATTATCAAGAAAAAAAAACCTTGTGGCATACGGCAAAAATATTTTCTGAAATGACTAATACTGATTTTCAAAGATCTAACTTTTTTAATTCATCTGATTTTCAAAGTTTCTAACTTAAACCGCTTGGAAGATAGAAGGAATCAAGAATTTTGCAAAATTTGAGTTTCGCATAACGGTAAATTAAGACACCGTATGCCACAAGTATACATTTATTGTATATATATTTTTAAAGGTAATAAAAGCAGTAATCGTTTGGCGTTTTTAAATTGATGATTATACAACTTGTGTTATAACAATTTAAATATAGAGATTTTTCGAACTTTGGGGGGCTGTAGCTCCTTAACGGGTGGGGTTACAGAAAAATTAATATTTTTATGATATCTATCAGCAGTTAAAATTTCATGGCTCTATTTCAAAAAAAAAGTGGGGATCTAAAAGTTAGGTGTTCGAAAGCTTGTGTTCGAGTTTTGGTCGGATTTGGTCGGATTGTGTTCATTTCAAGACTCTACCTTTCTTAGTTTTTGAGTTATCTTGCTGACGGACAGACGGATGGACGGAGGGACAAAGCTTAATCGACTTAGAATTTGATTCTGATCCGATCCATATCTTTGAACGTATATTTAGCTAGCTTATTTCGAGGTGTTACAAACGGGGGAGCAATTTTAATATACCCGATCTTTATCGTATGGGTATAAAAATTAAAATGCATAATAATCAGCACTTAACTGATAAAAGCTTACTGGATTCCATCTAAAAATTATATTTTCTCTTGCAAATTTGAAAGTGTTGGTTAATTTGCTATATAGTAAGGTTCGATGTTATCATAAAATTGATAGAAGGATACGAAATGAGATTCGAGATTAAAAATAATAAAAATTTTAATAAAAAAAAAGGGAACAAATATTTCTACAATGTAACCATGACATAACGAAGGCTACAGAAGATCCCATATTGATTTTTAGTGTAATATTATACGTTTTAAGGATTTTTGTTTAACTATACTAGATGGTATCCATGTTTCTATTAAATGATTGTTTATTTTAATGCTGACATAAGGATATTTTGTCCCACTATACCAGATGGTATGCTCGTGTATAAAATGTTTATATTAAATGAATGCTGTTACTGTCCACATTTATGTGGCAGAGAAATGCATTAAAAAAAAATGCTGTTAAAATAAAATACTTTACATTGAAATAGTCTGACGAAGTATATAAGCCCACTTTCACTGTTCATTTATATTTCATTTTATCTATTTGTTTATATATTTTTAATATAATACAATGAGGAATTATAGAAGGAATTCTCCTTACGAGTTCTCAACTGTAAAAAACTTATTTTTGATAAAATTTTATTGTAAATAACATAAAACTCTTATATTTGTTTTTAAATCTTATGTAAGATGTGTAAAATTTATTTCACAAAATATTAAATACCAAATGTTATAATATATACAATGATAATTAAGTTTAACAAAATATATTCGGTCTTTTGACATTTTTAGTTTAGACTTTTCGTACTTTAGACAATTTATATTATATCTTTTTTACTTTAATTGAAGACATCTTTACTTTTAGTGAAGATTTTTTAATTTAAGTGAGCGCATTTTTATTTTAAGTAAAGATTATATTTACTTTAAATGAAAATAATTTACTTTAAGTGAAAATAATTTACTTTAAGTGAAGTTTTATTTTACTTTTAATGAAGTTATTATTACTTTAAAAATTTATATATGTATACATATATATATATGGTATACATAAAAAATTGAATTGATCTTTTTTGAAAAATAAAATTTTTAATTTAACTTCTTTTGAATGTAAAAAATAAAATGATGAATCCAATGTTGCCAATTGATAGTAAACAAAAAAAATCAGTATAATTGTTTGGAAATCAAAAAGTTTTAAAAATTGATTAGAGGTTTTTGAGAAGGATCCAGATATTTTAAGATAATTCTGTGGTATTATATTAAAAATTATTAAGAAAAATATTGAAGGACCTATAATAAATATAATCATTTTAAAAAAAAATGTCATCTATTTAAAATCATTATCTATTTATTTAAAATCACTTTCTATCGCATGTCATCGACTTTTTAATCTTTTAAATTACACAAAAAAAAAAAACCAAAAAAATCTAAAATCTAATGATGAACAAACATGTAATTTTATGTTTTGCTCTTTTGCCACAACATTATAGTAATAATTTCCTTGCAAAAAGGACAAAATATAGATATGATTATATTGAATTTTTTCTTTTCATTTTCAAGGACGAAAAAAAATATAATGAATGATGTCATATTTATTGTATTGACACACCTAGAAATCAATCGAAATATTCTGTATATAAAATATAATAATAAAAAAAGGTTTCAAATTCTTAGTAATTTTATCATATATATGTACATACATACATATATATATAGATACTATGTGTACATTTAACAAATTAATATCTTTTATAAACTTGAACTTTTTGTTTTTTATTAATTAAATAAATTTTTAGGTGAATTAATTTTTAGGTGAATCAACATGTTAAAAAATATTATAAAAAAAATATCTCAAATATTTTATTTGAATTTTATTTAAAAAATATATTAAATATAAAATTATTATTAATGGACTAATGTATAAAAATTCTATTCAATTAATTAAAAATGTTTATTTTGATAAGACAAATAAAGTTCAACAAAATCAAAGTTTTCGGTTATCAAATATTTTTCATGTATGTATAGACAAAAAAAAAAACAATTTTAAAATACAAGATTAAAAAAAAAACCACAATTAATAGACTATTTAACCAAAATCAAATTTTTAAGTATATATAAACTACCTTTTATAACATATATTTTTTTTTTTTGTTTTTTACTTTTTTTCTACAATAAAAATGACCATACGATTAAAAATACCTAATAACTATATAAAAATTTTGATAACTTACGTGAGGTTTGTATAATAATTGTTGTTGACGGAATTGGAGTAGATTGGTAATGATGTTTTTGTTCTGGTTCTTGATATGGTGTTATAATTGGTTTTTGCATTTCATTAAAATTAAAATCTTGATGAGGATTAGGAAAAACAGGACGTTCAAAGTTTTCTTCTACTTTTACTTCTCCTTCTCCTTTTTCTCCTTCTTCTTCTTCTTCCTCTATTAGAACTGGTGCTGATGGTTTTTCAAATGCAATATCTGCTTTTAAATCTAGATATGATATTTTTTCCATTATATTTTCCAAGGTACCTAGTACCTACACCTTGTTTTCCGTTTTTTTTTTTTTTTTTGTTATGTTTTAAACGCAAAGAACAAAAATCGAGTACTAAAAATTGCTAATAACACGATGTCGAAAGAAAATCTAATTCAATACTAAGTAAATTAAATATTTCTTAGTATTTTTAAAAAATAAAAAAAAAAAAACCAAAAAAAAAAAAAATAATAAAGAATTTAAGATAATGTATTTATGTATAAAATTTTTAATCTTATTTTAGTAATAATTTCAAATAAAAGTGATTGTTTTAGCAAAAAACTGAAGAAATGTTATTTTTATATAATAGAATATCATGATTTAGAATTGAACTAATATAATGACTCAAAACAAAACACTGTAATTATTTTTTATAATTTATATTAAATTTATATAATATAAAATATTAAATTTGATCTTAAAAAAAAAACCTAATTTAATTATTAATAAATTAAAGTAATTCTTAAAAATCTTCCTTATAGTTATATAGTAATAAGATAAGAGAGAGTTTCATTTTTTCATATTAAAATATTGACCTATGGTGTGTAATGATTGAGTCAATGGTATTTCTAATATAAATAATAGACGAATTACTGGGTTTACTATGCTTCTTTAAGAAGTATAACCAACAAAAAAAATTTAAATTTAAAAATTGATTCATAAGACATAAGAGAAATGGACATAGCCGCATTTACGAAGAGAAAATATAAGGCGTTTGACTTTGGGGCGATAATTTTAATTAATATATTAGTTCTTTTTTTAAAGCAATTAATTACAAGGAGGAGCGATTAGCATTACCGAATCCGAAATTACCCAATAAATTCGACGCCTAATAAAAAAAGTTTTCAAATTTAATATAATTTTTAACATTTGAAATTAATAAAAACTTTGAAATTTTTAAGAGTTAGTTATAGTTACTAGTTATAGTCTAAGTTAAATTTTTATGAAGTAACTTATGCTAATTTTGAAAGATCTTCCTTTTCTTAACATTTCAAGGTTTTAACTAAAAGTGTGCCGCAGTTATAGCAAACCGAAGTTTGCAATTTTATCTTCACACAAAAGTAAATGTAAATATTTACTAAATTACAAAAAATATTGTATAATTTTGACATTGATTTTGAAAGGTAAAAAAAAATCATATCGTTGCGTGTTTTTAGATTGGCAAAATATTAAGTAGAACCTGAGATATGTTTTTTTGTAAATACGACATTGTGAAATTTTGAGAGATTGTAGCTCCGTAACGGATGCGGGACATAAATTAGTTGTTCTATACTGCATTAATTTTTTAAAGAGACATATACATGGTTCGTGGTTTTATTTTAAACTGTCTTGAAGTTTTGTAAACAGACAGACTGACGGACGGACCGAGTGGAACTAATGGGCAAATTTTACAAAATTTTTTTAAAAATGTGCCCAAAAATTAGCTTCTTTCCTCTCTTCTAATATAGGCAGAAGGAAAATGTGTGAAGTTTTTTAGCGTTTTTCAGTAGTTTAGATAATTGGACTTATTTCTTACTTCTCACCTTTTTTCAGTAGTTTAGATAATTGGACTTATTTCTTACTTCTCACCTGAAAAAATACAAAATTTCTGTCAACAATCCAATAGGCAGTTCTGATCACTGCCTTGTGAATTTTCAATTTTCAACTCATAATTTAACCAATCAAAAATTTCCTCGAAAACGCAAAAACGTCGATAACAAAACTCTTGATTGTTTTTACCTATTTGAGAGGGCAACTGATGTTATCACAAATTCTATACTATTAAAAGTGGGGAAGCATTAAAGAAACACAGTATATACAATTTTAATGTTTCAAAACGCTCTGTTCTGAACCAATCCAGCATCATTTTTACCTTATATTTCTTGTAGAAATTTATGTATTGAAAACTAAGAAATTCTTAGTATTAATCCTTGGAACGAAAAACGTTTATGGAACAACAAAATTTTCGCAAAAGGCACCACAAAAATGGAATTCTTAAATGGTAGTAAAATATATACTTACCATCTTCAGATTTGCTTTAAATTTGAAAAATCTAGATATATAGACTAAGACTTTAATATAATTCTCTTAAATCTACTTCGTTAGAGTCTTTTGCCAGAATTCAACCTTCCGTACGGAATATTCGTTGGACAGTTTAATTCTTTTCATATTCGGTAGAGCAACAAGAACTCTGAAATTTACGAACTATTTCATTACGCGCTTCTCTAAATTTTGGAACATATTACCATCCTTAGGCACTATACAGCACAATTAGTAGGTTTCTTTAACCCATTACATTCATATTCTCATTCTGGCTACATGAGAAGATAACTTTAGTAAGTAAAAATCTCATAATACCAAGATTGTTTTAGGATTTCTTAGTTTCTTTTGAAGATTACCACCTATCTTAGACCACCTAAAAATAATAATTATTTGAATCCAGATTAAAAAGGTTGTGAGCATATAATAAATATTAACAACTTCTTTTTCAGACATCCAGAAAAATGTACCTATATAATCAAAAATCTAATACATATAAAACTCAGTCTGTTAGTAAATAAAACAACGATCAAATTCTGTTTTATTTAACTTTATTATTTAATAAAATAACAAAAAATTGTATATCCAAAAGTAATTTGAATTAGTTAATCCAATAAGTTCCATCCTTTGGTTTTAAAATTGAATAAATGAAAAATGCAGTATTAACAAACAAATTCTGTTTAAAAAAAAATACAATATATACATATATAAATAATGTTATGAAAATGAATCTAAATATATACATATAATAATTAAATACAAAATTTGTAAAGTATTCATCATAAGCTAAAAAGTTCAAAATATGATACATACCCTAATAAAAATACAACAAAAGCTATGTATGTGCGCCATGGAATTTTTACTACTGGATGTTTTCTTATATCTTTATTTTTTGAATTTTCTGTACATTCTTGATTTTGATGGCAACAGTTTGAGCATGTGTTTTCTTGCCCACAGGTAGCTGGAAATAAAAAAAATAAAAACCATTTCTTTGTTTTTTAATTTTATGACAGTTTTTTAATTTATATAAAATTTTAAACTAAACTTGTCTCTGACGGTGATATATGATTCAATATGACATTAAAATATATCACCAATAACAGGGAATCGAGACACTTACAAGTTTTTGAGAAAGTTAAAAATTTCGCAGACTTAAAACCGATTCTAAATACCGTTAGAAAACTGTGCAGATGATTTAAATGGCTTCAGTAGATGTATCCAGTATATTTAAAATGATCAAAAATAATAATGTTAAAAAAATTTCAAACCTTTTTCATTTTATACTCCAATATTTATAACTGAATAATAAGTAACATTCTCATTATAATCAGAATCTACAAAATATATGAATTACTTACTTGGGCTTTCTTGAATAATAATTTTAATTTGTGATTGATTTGGTGAATAATCGAATTCACCTGTATTCATTGCCGGTGCAGTTGGAACGTCAGGATAAAGAGTGGAATTATTCATTTTATATATTTTATATATTTTTCTACTTAAAGTTAAATTTTGTTTATTTTGCATCCAATTCAATCTATTATCTCTGACTTTAAATTAGCACTAAAAAATTTAAATTTTTCTTAAAAGAAATCTGATTTTCGTTATCAATTTGAAATGAAAGAGAGGGAAAAAAATTTGTTGTCAAATCAAAACTTTTTGATTTAATCAAATTTTTTATTATACCAGTACGAATATATACTGTTTAAGTTTTAAAGGTATAATAATTTAAGCATTACGTTTACCCTATACCGCCTACCTATACCTATATAGGATTGAATTCTGAGTCAATTTAGTTATATAAGTCAGATCGTCCATGCATCCATCCGCACAAATATTTTTAAAATTTTTTTTTTAAATTTTGATTTCCGTAAAGATACGTCCCATGATTACATTAATTTAGATATGGCATAGTTAACAAACAACCATTAAATTTATAATTTTTTATTTCTAACTGTAATTAGTTTTCAAATTAAATTTGAAGAATAAGTCTTTTTCTTCGTTAATTTTTATTGTATTGTTGTTTTTATTTAGAAAAACAAAATCTAATAAAGAATTAATAAATTATGGATGGAAATATTATTTTATACAGGATGTTTCAGGCTAAAACTGACATAGAGCAATATGTTATGAAGGGTGTTAAAACAAAATAAAAATTCTATAAGAAGGTGGGGTATATTCCTAATGGTTTATAAAAAACAAGTTCTTAAAGTTTTTGGATTTCCAAATTAAGTTTGTTTAGTTGTAGGCTTTTATTCTATAATATCCGAAAAGGGCAAAGCAAAAATTTAGTTTTGAACTTATTTAATTTGCTTTCCAATATTTTATAAACCTGATTTCGAGATCTCTTATGCCGGGAGTTATTGAAGCCTAAAATAAAAAAATTATGATCGTTTTATTAACAAAATATCTGCATTAATACAACACTTTTTAAATTTTCGTTTTAAACTTTTCTATTTTTTATATCTCAAAAACGTTTAGAGATAGATAAAAAGTTTTTAAATACTAATTATAGCGCTTGAAAGGTGTTTTGAAATATGCTATAAAAAGTACCCCAAATACAGCGTGTTTCAAAAGAAAATTGATTCAAATTGAATTGAAAATTGAAATTTGAAACATATCATTTTGAACCTTCATAACTTTATAACTGTTATGATAGGGGAATCATAAGTACACAAAAATTAAAGATGGAAACTTACTCTAAAGTTTTTTAAGAAAAATCGCTAAAACATCTTTAAACCCTCATATTTCGAAAAGGGTTCGAAATACATCCCCCCCCCCAACACCAATACAATATTTTGTTCGTCTCGACATGCCCGATCACCCATTTCAAGGAAGACCACCGAGTCGGAAACATCCTGTATAAAAGTTATAGTCATAAAACTTTTTTATAAATATCCACAACAATATTATAATTTCACAAAAAAAAAATCAAATTAATAAAACTCTTCCTTTGGCTTATAAGAATGATAAGGCATTTTAAAAGGCTTTCTATTGTTCTTTTTTAGCGTTTTTCAGTAGTTTAGATAATTGGACTTATTTCTTACTTCTCACCTGAAAAAATACAAAATTTCTGTCAACAATCCAATAGGCAGTTCCGATCAATGCCTTGTGAATTGTCAATTTTAAACCCATAATTTAACCAATCAAAAATTTCCTCAAAAACGCAAAATTATCCTTTTCAAGAAGACTGATTTGAATGGTTCAAACAATTTTTTTACTACTTTTTAAAATCAGAAATTTTAGTCTAGTTTCTAATGCATTGGAATGCGAACCTTTTCATACCAACCAAAGTTAAAAGTTATTTAAATTCAACTGGTTAAACAAAAAATAGTTGCAAATAATTCTTAAATTTTATCAATATTATACCTTCATGCATGACAGCCAATAAAACTCACAGCTTTGTCGATAACAAAACTTTTGATAGTTTTTACCTGATAGTTTTGAGAGGGCAGCTGATGTTATCACAAATTCTATACGATTAAAAGTGGGGAAGCATTAAAGAAAACAGTATATACAATTTTCATGTTTCAAAACGCTCTGTTCTGAACCAATCCAGCATCACTTTTACCTTATATTTCTTGTAGAAATTTATGTATTGAAAACTCCTTAGAAATTCTTAGTATTAATCCTTGGAACGAAAAACTTTTATGGAACAACAAAATTTTCGCAAAAGGCACCAGAAAAGTGGAATTTTTAAATGATAGTAAAATATTTACTTACCATCTTCAGATTTGCTTTAAATTTGAAAAGTCTAGATATATAGACTAAGACTTTAATATAATTCTCTTATATCTATACTTAGTTAGAGTCTTTTGCCAAAATTCAACCTTCCGTACGGAATATTCGTTGGACAGTTTAATTCTTTTCATATTCGGTAGAGCAACAAGAACTCTGAAATTTACGAACTATTTCATAACGCGCTTCTCTAAATTTTGGAACATATTACCATCCTTAGGCACTATACAGCACAATTAGTAGGTTTCTTTAACCCATTATTCTGGCTACATGAGAAGATAACTTTAGTAAGTAAAAATCTCATAATACCAAGATTGTTTTAGGATTTCTTAGTTTCTTTTGAAGATTACCACCTATCTTAGACCACCTAAAAATAATAATTATTTGAATCCAGATTAAAAAGGTTGTGAGCATATAATAAATAATAACAACTTCTTTTTCAGACATATTTATTACAATCCAGAAAAATGTACCTATATAATCAAAAATCTAATATATATAAAACTCAGTCTGTTAGTAAATAAAACAACGATCAAATTCTGTTTTATTTAACTTTATTATTTAATAAAATAACAAAAAATTGTATATCCAAAAGTAATTTGAATTAGTTAATCCAATAAGTTCCATCCTTTGGTTTTATAATTGAATAAATGAAAAATGGTAGTGTTAACAAACAAATTCTGTTTAAAAGAATACAATGTATAAATATATAAATAATGTTATGAAAATGAATCTAAATATATACATATAATAATTAAATACAAAATTTGTAAGGTATTCATCATAAGCTAAAAAGTTCAAAATATGATACATACCCTAATAAAAATACAACAAAAGCCATGTATGTGCGCCATGCAATTTTTACTACTGGATGTTTTCTTATATCTTTAGTTTTTGAATTTTCTGTACATTCTTGATTTTGATGGCAACAATTTGAGCATGTGTTGTCTTGCCCACAGGTAGCTGGAAATAAAAAAAATAAAAAACATTTCTTTGTTTTTAGTTTTATGACAGAAAATTTATATAAAATTTTAAACTAAACTTGTCTCTGACGGTTATATATGAGACAATATGACATTAAAATATATCACCAATAACAGGGAGTCGAGACACTTGCAAGTTTTCGAGTAAGTTAATCATTTTACAGACTTAAAACCGATTCTAATTACAGTTACAAAACTGTGCAGATGATTTAAATGGCTTCAGTAGATGTATGCAGTATATATAAAATGATCAAAAATAATAATGTTAAAAAAATTTCAAACCTTTTTCATTTTATACTCCAATATTTATAACTGAATAATAAGTAACATTCTCATTATAATCAGAATCTACAAAATATATGAATTACTTACTTGGTCTTTCTTGAATAATAATTTTAATTTGTGATTGAATTGGTGAATAATCGAATTCACCTGTATTCATTGCCGGTGCAGTTGGAACGTCAGGATAAAGAGTGGAATTATTCATTTTTTATATTTTATATATTTTTCTACTTAAAGTTAAATTTTATTTATTTTGCATCTAATTCAATCTATTATCTCTGACTTTAAATTAGCACTAAAAAATTTAAATTTTTCTTAAAAGAAATCTCATTTTCGTTATCAATTTGAAATGAAAGAGAGGGAAAAAAATTTGTTGTCAAATCAAAACTTTTTGGTTTAATCAAATTTTTTATTATACCAGTACGAATATATACTGTTTAAGTTTTAAAGGTATAATAATTTAAGCATTACGTTTATGGTTCTGTAAAGGAAACGAAACAGATATGTAAAATTACCTATATATTTGCCTACCTATACCTATATAGGATTGAATTCTGAGTCAATTTAGTTATATAAGTCAAATCGTCCATGCATCCATCCGCACAAATGTTTTTGAGATTGTTTTTTTTTTTTTTAAATTTTGATTTCCGTAAAGATACGTCCCATAATTACATTAATTTGAAATTTGAAACATATTTTTTTCATTTTAAATCATTTTGAACCTTCATAACTTTGTAACTGTTATGATATGGGAATCATAAGTACACAAAAATGAAAGATGGAAACTTACTCTAAAGTTTTTTAAGAAAAATCGCTAAAACATCTTTAAACCCTCATATCTCGAAAAGGGTTCGAAATACATCCCCCCCAACCCCAATACAATTTTTTGGTTGGTCTCGACATGCCCGATCACCCATTTCAAGGAAGACCATCGAATCGGAAACATCCTGTATAAAAGTTATAGTCATAAAACTTTTTTATAAATATCCACAACAATATTATAATTTCACAAAAAAAAAATCAAATTAATAAAACTCTTCCTTTGGCTTATAAGAATGATAAGGCATTTTAAAAGGCTTTCTATTGTTCTAATGGCATCAAAAGAATTGCTTTTGCTTTATAACAAAAAAATACAGCCTAGAATAAAAATTATTGACTTTCATATACGTCTTATAACACCCATGCTATCGTTGGTATAAATTTCGTATAATATATTTCTTCAATAATACTAGTATTATGGAGAAAAATCAGGAAAATTCCCAATATCAAGGTCAAACATTGTTTTAATATGTTTTGACTTTTGATTATACATATATTAATTGTCAAACAAAATATTTTTTTTTTTATCAATGTGATTCGAATGCTCAATTTGACAGATGATAAATGTCGTGACTACATACAACTATGCTTGATTCATAATTGAAACGTGCTTAACCAGCAATAATCGTTTTCTTTGGTTTATATTTCCTACAGATTATATTCTATTTTTTACGGACCCCATATATAGTGAGACCCCATATATAGTGGTTCAGAATATAACTATTTTTATCTAAAAAGAAGAAGTGCTCAGAAGTTAGTTATGCATCCTGTTTTATTTTATTTATTTATTTATATTAATATTACAAATTACGTCGTGGTTAATAAGCCGCGTGCTTAATCAGTACGTTACGGAGGCCCCCATCCTGTTTTCTTATTTATTTATTTATTTATATTAATATTACATACATAAATGTAATGCAATAGTTTTGAACCATCGGCTACCAAGGCCATTATAGGTTTTTATATTATTATTAAATTATATACTAATATAATTTATTTTATTTATTTATTTATTTATTTAGCTTTCTAATATTACATAAAAAGTTTAAGTAATGTTAGTATTACCCTCGGCTACTGAGGCCATTACGGGTGCGGGTAAAAGAAAATACACTTACTTGAAACAGTTACTTGAAAATTAAACAATATCTTCTACCAATTTCTTAATTTTTAAAATAGCTATATTGCTTAAGCTTAATTAAATAATTTAATGGATACAATATAATTGATTATTTAGAATTGATTTACAATTTAATTATTTATTATTATTATTACTAGATACTATTATTGTAGTTTTCATGATTTTAAACATTATTAATGAAAAAATTTTTATCTATTCTGAGTTTTTACTATAGTTAAAACAATGGCAATGGCAATACAACCTACGTTTATTATTCATATAATTATGCTAAACAATTTACGTTTATTTTAATATTGCTAAGTAATAATGCTAGATAGTGGACCATATATTAAACATATTACATATTTCTGCTATTAATTCTACATTTTCTAATTTAGGGACTAACAGTGCGTTTATATTTTTGTAATAGTTTTGTATTGTATTTAACGTTATCTGGCTTTCCAGAAATATATGCTTAATGGACATAACATTACCACAGTGTGGACATAGGGGAGGGCTTGAATTTACAAATAGATTTTGCTTTGTGTGCATGGTATGTCCTAGACGAATTCTACATATTTTTATTTCTAGTGCTCTTTTTCCAATCTCATATTTTTGAGGGATAGCTGTGTACCAGTGACATTTAAGAAAACTATTTGAGGAGTTCCATCTTAATTGCCTATTAGTTAATATTTGTTCACTTATCTCCTTCGTTTTTAATCCAGGGAAGTAAATTTGATTAGTTGTTGTTGACCTCTTTAACGCTAACTTGGCTTCGTTGTAAGCAAATTCATTTCCTGCTATCCCTGAGTGACCAGGAATCCATATTAGTTTGATTCTTTTATCCGAATTTATTTTGTTTATATTATATATACTATATATTTACAACATATTTGGTCGTAACGGGGGTATATAAACAAAACAACACTTACGACCAGTGCAAGGATCGAACCCACACTCCTTCAGTTAATACGTCACACGCCTATCCACTAGGATAGCGAAGCCCCCTATTTTCATTTTACTATTTATTTAATAATAAAAAAATATTAGCATACTTTTAGGCATTATTATTTTATTTATTAACGAATTATTATTATGCAATTCAGTCAGTAATCGAAAACGTACTTTTTTTATGTTATATAAAATTGCAAATACCAAAATTTTAACTAATAAAATAAAAACTAAATTAACATTTTGTTTATTTTTTTTTTGTTTTTTTTTAATGGAACAATTCACAAAATATAGTTTAAAAAAATAAAAAAATTTGATGTCCGTCAAAGAAAATGTAAATATCCAATTTATGTATCAAGTTTGGCAAAAGCTGTTATAAGCACCAGAACACATATCAATAACTAAAAATATTATTTTAATTAAGAATTGAAATTATATTTTTAAATTTTCTTTATATTTGAACATTTAACTCACCCATACAGAAAGAGCTGCATAAGATGGAAATAAAGCCATCAAAATTCTGTAAATAATTAATAAAAAAAAACTTTTAAATAAAAACTATATATTATCATTATATATATAAAATAAAATAGTATATAATAAAAAAATATAGAAAATAATAACCCCAATAATAAAATTAATAATAATATTCTCCATAAGCCTTCCCAATATACAGTTTTTCTATATAATGGTTCCTTTTTATCTGTTTTAGGTTCAATTATTTCTTCACTCAATTGATTTTCAATGTTTTCTTTGGTAGTTTTTTCACAACAGTGACAATTTTTAGTTTTGATATTAGAACAAGGAGAAGGTAATGCTGTAAAATAAAAAAATAAAACATTAAATTACATATATACGCTTATTTTAGTTAAAAAAAATCTAAAGAAAATTAGAAATTTCCCGATAACTTTTAGTACAAGTATAAAAAAAATGCTGAGTATTTTAAAAATATTATTTTTTAGGCTTATTATTAGGCTTTTATAATAAAATAAAAGTATGATGGGGTATCAAAAAGCTATAGGGTATAAAAAATGTTGTATTTAAAGAAAAACATATTAGACGATAATTTTTCAATTAGATTTAGCTCAGTTATTAAAAGTTAATCAAAAAACTATAAATTTTGTTTTAAAATTCTTCAATTATGTTATGTTTTCACAATGACATTTAAAATTGAAAAAAAATCAAATCTTAATGTATATTTTACTATTTTATTTTTTTGACTCCATTTTAAGTCTAATACTGAATTGTAATTGAGTCATATTAATGTTTATATAGGTTAGCTGAAAATCTCAAAAAAGGATTCTGATACCGTAAATTATCTTAAAAAAACAAAATAAAATATTTCAATTTTAATGAAAATTCAAATTTCGTCTTTAGAAACCATAAAATGATTAAAATATTAAGAAAAAGTGTTAATCTCTTTAAAATCCTCTTTCAAATTTGTATAATAAATTAATATCGTTCTTTTTACGATAAATCGTGTATACGTGAATAAATAATAAATAATCGACATAAGAATTTCACTTTGAAATTAAAATTTGTGTATATATAATATGTGTACTTATTTTGTGTATTCTTCTTTTTTTTTTGTTTTTCCTTTTTAACTTTGTTATACCATTGTTGACATAATCTAACAATATAATGATGTCATATTTTGACACACCTTAAAAATCCCAAAGAAAAAGGATTTATTAAACTTATTGTATAAGTATATATGTATGTAAAAAAAAAGTTTATAATTTCAATAGAATCAAAAATGTAGAACCATTTTTTTTTTTATTTTCAGATTTAATTACGTGTATAACATTTGTTATACATACTTGTATAACACTTTAAAAATATTTTTTTTTTTAGATTTAAAGAGTTTAAAAGTGAACAATGTATAAATTTATACATATATAAAATTGAAATGACTTAATAGTTCCACATAACCACACTTTTACACATAATAATAAATTACAATTGATTAAATCAAATCTATATATATATATATATATATATATATAGCAGAATTTTAATTAAATATTACTAAAACACCGGAAACAACTCTTTACTTACTTGGATTTTTTTGTATTATAATTGTTGTATGTTGGAATGGTACAAATGGAGAATGTAATGCAGTTTTCTTATATGACATTATCTTTGGCATTTGTTTCTGATTTTCTTGAAATTGTTCAGCATAAGAAGTATGATATTTTACTTCATTTTCTTCAACTATAGGTACATCATTTCTTTTAATAATTATATTATTTTGATTAACTGAATCCAATGAATTAAGATCTGGATATAAATTAAAACTACTCATTTTTTTTAATATATGCACTTTTCTATTATTATTTTTATTTGAAAATTAAAAAATTCTCTGAATTAAAAATTGAAATTATATGAAATTAGTGACAAAATAATAATGTTTTTAAATTTTTTCAAAAACTTAATTAAATGAATTTAAATTTTTTATTTACAGATTAAATTAATTTTTTTTTTTTCTAATAAGAATTATCTATTTTAAGTTGTTATGTATGTACATATATATATGTACATAAATATAATTTTATTTTGAAAAAAAAAAAAAAAAAACCAAATTTATGTTTTTTGAGATAATTATTAAAGTAGCTATACATAATATACAAGTATATAGTTAACCTTTTGTTTTGCTCTTAGCTAAAAATTTTAATCTTATTTTGTCCCCTCTTCTTTGAAAACATTTAATGTTAGATTATATATAATATTAAATATTAAAAATAAAATATGAATATTAAATTATAATTTATATATATATTTTTTTTTCCTCAAACCAAAAATACTAGTGATATTATATAAATATAAGTAGAATATTTTAATATAGTAAATAAGAAGTATAAGGATTACGGAAATATACAAATATACAATCTCATACTTAACATCCAAAATATATTGCCAACGATTAAACGATGAAAATTAAGTTGAGAAAAAAATAAAAAACTAAGGTTATAAAATGTAAATTATTAAATAGAAATTTAATATTTTTTGTAACAGTTACTGCAAAACATGCTAAGAACACTAGGTGAATTAAAAAAAGACAAGTGGACTGCAAATATTTGATTCTATTATCATCAAAATAATTTTAATCGTAAGATTTAACACAGATTTAAATAAATTTTTAATCAGTTTTTAGATTGAATTTAAGTTGTCAAAATAATTCAGAATTCCTTATGATCTTAAATATTTTGTTAAAATTTATGTACGATAATTACCTTTGTTTAATATTGGAAGATAATCAAAATCTTAATGAAAAACCAATAAGAACATTTCAGTAAAACAAAATCCAGTAAAAAAATATCCATTAAAAAAAGTTAAGAAAAAAAAATCTTGGAAATATGAAATCCTATAAAAACCATACGAGTATACAGATTTTACATATTGGTTTAAACAGAGACTACATAATTGACTAATAATGGTTAAAGTATATATAATTATTTTATTTTCCTGATGTATTGTATTATACAAAAACAATTGTTTCTTTATTATTATAGTCGTATGAAGGTAATTCTTAGGGTATAATAAATTTGGCAAATTTGTGACAACATAAAGGTGATAAGATAGATATATTATATTTTTCTTTGGAGTTGCAGGATCGGAACTTTGAAAGGGACCGAATAAATGTTTTGGTTGTAACGTGGACTTTCATCACACTGAACTACATCTCGTGTTTCAAAAACTGAAACTATAGTCAACGTAGCTGTTTAACCATTAATTTTTCCTTCATTTTATTTAGTATAAGAGTAAATCCATAATGCAACAATTATCCTCCTATATTTTATGCATTATGAATTTATATGAAATCGCAAGACTTTGTTTGCATTTTAGTTTTCTAATAAATTTTTGGTTGCCAATGTATCGCTTTGCTTCTACATTGATGTGGGACAGACGAATTTTATATTTGATTGGGCAATTCTTTTTTTCATCTGACGTAGTAGGGATTTTAAGGTTCCTATGAATATTGGTATTGCGAATAGACCACGAAGCAGTATAAAATTATTTAGCACAACTCTTTAACTGAATACCGTAAGTCCAGATTGGTTTGTAAATTTGATTGTATATAGATATGAAAAAGAATATATATAGATTGTTGCTCAAAATCCTATTCTGAGTGGATTAAGTTATGTAGGCCCATCCGCATTGTAACTCAATAAAATCTAGGAGCTAGGATTTTGAAACTTTTAATTTTGCTATTCAAATTCAACAAGTTTGACCGACAGATTCTAGTAGTTGCCATACAACGTCATTCCTGCTAGAGTTGATACTGTGCTAGAGTTGATACTGTCAACTATATATTTTTCCTCATTTTAAAATTAACTCCTTTAAAGTTTTATCATACTGTTGGACCTAATCATTTATATTTTTTTAAAAAACATATACATGCGTACATACATATTACATATACATGGTGGGCCAAAAGTCACCATGGCGTTTAAAAATTTAATAACTTTTCCGTTTATATATTTTTTTTATTTTTTTTCTGATTATAAATATAAAACCTGGAGATTAAATAATGAATAGATTCACAACTGAACAAAGAACCAGCATTTTAAAAAATGATTTACTGCTATTCTCATATAAGATGCAATTGGAAAAAGTTTGCAGTTAAATTTCAACAGTTGACCAGAAATGAAATCAACTTTATTGAAAATCTGATTATGAGTGATGAAGCTCATTTTCATTTGAATGGCTGTAACCGTAAATGGAGAACGGTATCGGTTTATGATAGAACACTTTTGACGTCCTGCTCTTGAAAACAAACCTGATATGTGGTTTCAGCAGGATGGAGCCACTGCCCACCCTACTCGAGACACAATGGCACTTTTAAAGCAAATTTTTGGAGAGCGAATAATTTCCAGAAATTCGGAAATTAATTAGCCAGCGCGTTCGCCAGATTTGTCAGCACCCGACTTTATTTGATAGAGCGAGTATATGTGAAAAAGCCCGAGACAATCCTTGAACTCAAGGCCAACATTGTTACAGAAATTCGAACGCTACAGCCACAAAATTTAAAAAATGTTATGGAAAATGCTCTAAAACGAGCCCATCATTGCGAAGCTGAAAACGGGTGTCATTTAAGTGACATTATTTTCCATACTTAGTGTAAGAAAATTTCCACTTTGTATATTCTGAAAAAAAATAAAAACCGTGGTGACTTTTAGCCCACCCTGTATATTTACGAAAGTCTAATATAATTTCTTAAAATTTTGCTTACAAAAAGTTTATCAAATTTATCAAATTATTGCAAAATGGAGAAAAATTGCGAATATATTTAATATTTATATATAAGCTTTGAATATAAATTTTCATTATTTTCATTATATTTTGTACACACCAATTATTTCACTTCTTATTATGAAAATACACAATCAGTAAATTATAATTTTCTGATTTTTACCCTTGAACTCTATTTGAATATTTTTAAAAATTTAAAAATATATGTAATTCTAAAATTAATGAAACAATTAATTAATTTGCTATATGAATATGTAATATGTCTACTCATACAGTATGTACTAGATATAGAATTTTAACATACATATACTCATATAAGAAAGGGCAATTGACGAATAAA
Organism: Poecilobothrus nobilitatus; assembly: GCA_947095535.1. Classification (NCBI taxonomy): domain Eukaryota; kingdom Metazoa; phylum Arthropoda; class Insecta; order Diptera; family Dolichopodidae; genus Poecilobothrus; species Poecilobothrus nobilitatus. Next base: position 161,897,670 of record OX352773.1, read on the forward strand.
ATGAATAATAAGTTGAGTGAGAATGAGAATATGTTTTATCTAAGACAGGAGAATTTTATTCTGCAATGTACATAGTATGACTAGCCTATTGTTTTGTAAGGTTATAAAAAAATACTATAGTTTAGGGGTCAATGAACAGAACGAATATCTGAAAAAATTGTTAAATATTTGTTCTTTTTTTTTACGAGGGTTGGTGGAAAACTCGAAAGTCACCAAGAGGAAGGAACTGCACATGGTTCCTCAGGGTAGTGTTGGACTTTAGCCAACCAAAACCACCTCCTTTTAAAACCAAACTTCAGGATGGAACCTTTAATACAAATGTACAGTTTGGTTTTACGAATAGGGATGTTGGAAGGATGATTGGGGAAATTGGAATTAGAAAAATTGGGATAATGGTGGATAGGTAGGAAAATTTGGAGGAATATTTTGAAGAAAGATGTTAATGTTCTTCTTAAACTTCGTACACATATGAATTACCAACTTTAGGGAACATATGTGATGGTATATGGTTATATTCCACAAACTAGACGTGCGCTTGACAAATTTTCATAAGTTTTATTTCGCCATCTTGATATTAGGGATGAGCTTCTGTTGCACTCCTTGTGTTTCTCGTTTGAAAACTTTGAGTGGAACTGTTTTATTTCTGGAAAAGGTGTTAATCCCTATGAGATATCTATAAAACAAGGTCAGTGACCCAACTGTACGGCGATGGCTGAGTGGAGTGAGCATTGCAGGTACACTCGGGTCGTTAATAAGACGAATAGCTCTGTTTTAGCTTACCTATTATAGCCAAGGGGAAGCTTATAAGGAGTGGCTTATTATTTTGAATGCTTTGGTATTGACATATGTATGAAAAAAAATAATTACGCGTTATTTTACAGTTGGTTGCAAAATCAGGGTTTCAATAATTTTTTTAACACTTTAAATACTTGTTTTAATTTTCATTGTTTTTTATATTATTTATATACATACTCGTATATACTTAAATATTTTTAGTTTCGTAAAATAAGAAATGTTTTTTGTTCCTAATAATAAGTAATAACCGATGAATTAAATTTGTTTTTTTTTTTTTATTATTTTATATAAAAGCAAAATCAAAAAAAAAAATATGTTTTTTGTATTGTTCTACCCTTCATGTACATATATTTTTTTCAGTGTGCCAATAACATAAACTTTACCTTATAAACAAAAAAATTTTAAAGTAACTAAAAAAAAATTAAAAATAAAAACAAAAGCTTTTTTTGAAAAAGCATCCTTTTAAAAAACTAGTTTTTGATTAAACAAGATTTTAGTAAACGATGTTTGGTAGCAGATCCAAATCAAGTGATGATTAACATAAACTTTCTTTTAATAAATTCTAGACATGGTAAATTAATTAATTAAAAAAAATGATGTCGATCAGAACTAAACAATTTTTTTTTTGTTCTAACATTCATTTAGTAAATTAAATTTTTTTAATAAAATTAAAACAAATGGAATTAGAGCACATAATATTATTAACATAATATAATTCGATATATTACTTTAACCATTTTAAGTATATTTACATATACATATGTATAAGTATAGGTTTACAATAGATATTTAGAAAAATTAAATGACGTAATTGTCATGTTGGTTAATTAAACTGGCAGTGACCTTTTTAGTGACATTTGATTATTATTTTTTTTTTTTTTTGTTTTTCACTATATTCGTTTGTAATTTAAATTAAGAATGGTGTCATTAAAAACAATAAGCTAATGATAATGGAAATAATAAATAACACTTAAAATAAAAATGTTTTATAGAATAAAAGAAAAAAAAAATGACTAAATTGTTTAATTTGCCAAAATCCTAATCAAAATTCAGTAAAAAAAATCCAATAAGAAATATTCAGTAAAAAAAATTCCAGTAACGAAAAATCTATTTCAAAAAGCCAAATAAAAAGAAATTTAATAAAAGACAGAAAAATAATAATAAATTTAGTAAAACAACCAGCAAAAACTTTATATATGTAATATGCTAATTGGGAGATGGGGATATTTCTTTAATATATTTGAATTTACTGTTTCTTTTTTACTGGACTTTGAATTACTGGATTTCCTAAAGCATCCATGTTTTAATTCTGATAATGAAAAGACATTACAGGAAAATTTGTTTTCTTAAAAAAATATCAAGAGCAAATCAATTCAGCTGCATTCAATACTATGTTCATCCATTATCCATATATCGAATGGGAAATTATTTACCATTTTAAAGGAATTCTCCATCCATTCCATAAGAGTATTTAGCATTTGAACAGCCCAAAATGTAGCGGCAAAAATGTCGCAGAAAGAATATCGTATTGAAAAAATGTTGGCGGAGAAAATGTTACGAGGAGGGATTTTATAGTTTTATTAAAATCAGGGTTATACGCTTTTAACAGAATATTTGAGGGATTTTTTAGTTGGATTCAAAATCAGAATATTCTCTTTTTCCAAAATATTTCCAATTAAATTTAAGTTAAATATCGCGACATTTTGTCCAGCAACATTTTTTTCAATGCGATATTTTCGTCCCGGAATCGATCGTAAAATATAAAATATTTTTTCAATTTTAAAATACCAAAATCATAAAAATGAAAATTGGGATCACAAAATAAGAATAATTACTGAAGGTGAATTATAAAGAATGCTAGAAAAATATAAAACTAGAAAAGGTACAAAGAAGCAACAAAGCATATTAGTTTATATTATTTGTAGTTCTCAATTTTAAACTATCCAAAATTTATAAATTTTAAAAAATTTGTTTCGGAACAAATTTTATGGACTTTTGAATTACATAGACCTCATGTCTACTTTTTGTTTTCTATATGTTAAATAATCTTATTTAATTCCTTTTTAAACCAAATGATATAATTTTTGTTATGTATGCAAAATATTTTTAAAGACCTTAAATGAAAAATCTTAAGGAAGAATAGAAAAACTTTTACAAGAATATTGAAAACAATTTGTCTTAATTCAAAATAATCTGAAAAGCGATTGAGAAAATATTATTTTTTAATTTATAAAATATTTTCATTAACATACCGATTAGTCAATTCAATTACCATTCTACAATTTCTTTCTGAAGATGATCTAATTCTGAATTATGAAAATTAAAATTTTAAATTTTAAAAATTTTCTGTCATTCGTAATTTTAAATTTGATTTTTGACGATATGCATACATATATTTTTACCGCAAGTAATTTTCACTAAAAATATTTATTTACAATTGAAATTTAATAAATATTTAAAAAATTTGTTCTCAATTCACTTCAGTTGATGCATAAAATATTATGAACTAAAATAGATACAAAAAAAAACAAGGTAGAATGTAAACCAACGGTTTTTAAAAGCGCACATTTCCAAAATACAATACAAACTGTTTAGAATTGTGACTTGCACAAAAATTTGAAAATTTTAAAAAAAAATTTAAGAAATTTTTTGTAATAAGAAAATATGTGAAAATAGGATTTTTCGGGAATTTTGAGGCTGTAAGTCCGGAATCCTTTATAACTAAGAAAAGCCGTTAACATACGTAAAAATATATTACTTGAGCTTTAATTTTTATGTCTTGCGGAAGAAAAATTTGTACAGGTGCTTAAGTTGCAGGTGCCTAAAAATAGAAAATTTTCAATTTTTCAGCCCTAAACCTCTTAAACAGGGGTGGCGCAAAAAAAATTTTCTGAAAATTTAGAAATAATTCTAAAAGTTCTTTCTTGCCTCAAAATTTCAAGCCTCTATCTAGAAGCGTGCCGGAGTTATGAAAGTAGAAAAAGCATGCAAAATTTGGTTTTCACATAACGGTAAATTTAAATACTAAATTTAAAAAAAAAAAATGTATATTTTTGATATTAATTTGCAAAGATAAAAGAAATACGTGTCGCATTACGTTTTCAGATTGAAAAATGCATTTAAAAATAGGGCTTTTTCAAAGTTTGAGGGGCTGTACCTTCGTAATGGATGGGGCTACATGCAAAAGTTGCTCCACAAAATTATTTGTTTTATGAGACCCATGGTTAAAATTTCTTTTCTCTATCTTTAACGGTGTAGAAGTTTTGTAAACGGACGGACGGACGAACAGAGTGAAACTAATAAGCACATTTTTTCAAAATTTTTTTGGAAATGTGCTAAAAAAAAGAAGAAAATATAGTGCATATTTTATTGCCAACCCAAATAAAAATAAATACTAAAATCATTATTTTCTTTCCAAAATATTGTTTGATTTTATTTTAGAATTTTTGATTTACTTATTGAAAATAAATTGTACAGCAATTTTAAAATACTAATATAGAATAAATTTTTCAATAAGGGTTTAATTTTAAGTCCTCTTGGCATTTATTACTGAAAGAAAATTTCTAAAATTTCATTTAACTTGACTTTAGGATCATGCAAAATATATAGCGATATTTAAAATAATAATTTAAATCGGTCCATAATTCGATAGTCATTTCATAAAAATGAAAATGAAAAATTTCATTTCATTTTAATATTTTTTTTAGATTTCGATTGTTGGGGAAAATAAAATGGAATTTAAAATTAAAATGATTTATATTTTTTTTAAACCGACAATACTTTGTTATTTTGAGGTTTTGGCTATACAAACAAAAGAAAAGCTAAGTAAAAAATTAAGTGGTCGTAAGACGTAAATTATTAAATAATATTGTCTGCATAATGAGAACAATAAATACTGACTTCTGTAAATACCTGCTATTATTTTGGAGAAGGCTACGTATCTTCGGAGTAAGAAATCAGACCAATTTCAATGATTTAAAAAACGTCGTTCCTAATACTGTAATAGAAAAAAAGTAAAAAATTTAAAAAAAGTTCCGAAAAGTGGCTCCTTAGTATTTGGGTTTTTGTTTTTTGGGGCGGGCTTAAAAGTTAAACTTTTTTATTTTTTTTATGATATTTAAATTTTACTACAAAGTCGGTGAGCACCTTTTTTTAAATCATGTCGGAATGACTTCTAATTATAGATTACTTATAAAAATACCTATATTCACATAAATATAAATAAAATCCTTCATAATTTTTTCCTAAATTCATTTTTACAGGCACTCACTTAACAATTTCAAAATAAGAAAATTTGACGTTTTAAATGAGTATATTCAATAAAAACGACTACCAAAATCAGGTTTTTTTCATTTTTAATGATTTTTTTCACTTTTTATGATTATCGAAATCAAAAATTTTGTTTTTCAAAAAAAATGAAAGTGATATGACTATCGAAATCAGGGCCACCATTTTAACAACTTAAAGCTTAGGAATCAGATTTTTCTGATGGCAATGGCATAAATATGGCAACTAAACAAAAGAATGTATTGGCTATTAATATGTTATAACTTTATATTGTTTTTAATGTATATTAATTGTATTATTGTTTTATATTTGGTTTAAGTATTAACCACCTTAAAGTATACTTTTTCAGAACTTTAAGACATTTTCTTCTAAAAAAGAGCTTTCAATTCAATATTATAACTTGATTTCTCGGCACTACGAAATAAGTTCGAAGCCAAAAATGATATAATTTGGATAGAATATTTTGGTTTTTGTTTCGAGCTTATTTCATTTTTAATATTATCAATTTTGTCGAACTTTTTTTTATTATGAAATAAGTTCGACAAAATAAAAATATGAAATTGATTTCAAAATTTTAAAATTAAGTGTTGGTGATAAAATCAAGAAACAAAAAAACCATGAATTCAAAATCCAACTATACAATTCTCTCTAGTTTAGAATCTAGAATATATTATGTACATATTATATAGATGTATATTCTGGAAAAAGGAAATAACCCTGATTTTTTTATTCATCTTTAAAATCTCTCTTAATTATATTTGTTATATACGAATTTCAACAACAAAGTACATACTTTAAATTATGGACGCTGCCAAACTTCTGCTAATATGCTAATCCTCCTGCTAAAACTTCTGCAAATATGCTATTGAAACCTTGATTTTCTAACTGTTCTTCTAAATTCTTCCTAATTATTTTTCTATCTAACACATTTCAAGAATAAACTACTTTAAACTGTAGTAGTTGCCGTCCCAAAACTCTACTTGAACATATTATAGAAACTATGATTTTGTATCCAACTTAAAAATCCTTCCTAATTATTTTTCTATGCAACACGTTACAATTGTGAAACTGTGGGGGCTGCTGCTCTCAAACCCCCCCGAAATATATGAAATAAGCTCGAACTTATTTCATTTTCATATTTGATTTTTAATCTTTCGAACTTATGTCATAATGAAATACGGTTGCCAAATTAAAAATGAAATAAAGTCGAAAAAAAAATTGAATTTTGCCGAAATTTCATTTCATTTTTAATTTATTGAACTTATTTCGAAGCGCCGATTTCTCATTATAACCTTATTTTAAGCTTTTTTTTTACTATAGTCCTCATAGGTCGGTCGCTACAGACAAAGTCTTCAAAAAACACTTCTTGAAAAATCAAATCTTAAATTTAATTTTTTTCAATTTGTAACCTGATTTTGTTAACCATCTCTGTAATATATAGATATGTACATATCCTGGAAAATAGCGTAAAACCCTTATTTTGTAGTCAACTTTAAAATTTCTCCTAATTATTTTTTTCCCATGAAAATTTGAAAACAAAAACATTTAAAAAATAGGTATACTGTCGCCCCCAAATCTCTGATGAACAAAATATTGAATCCCGATATTGAAACCAACTTTAATACTCATACCACAAATTTTTTAAAAATATTGCAAGAAATATTTGTTTTCACCATAACAGTTTTTCAAGATACATATTTGCATTTAAAATTTTTTGTGCAAGAATTTGTCCTAAAAAGGTTCTGAAAATAAAAAAATCAAGATAACGTCGTCATTTTTACTATATAGTAGTATGTATTATATATTGATATATTTGTAGTTCTATATTCTTTTAAAATAAAATTTTCATAATAAACAAAATTACAATTAAATCACAGGAAGTATATAATTATATTGAATAAATCTATATATATATTTTTTTGTGTTTTCTTTGCGTAAGAATGGTGAAAATCATCGAAAGATACTATATACGCAACACAGTTTTGTGAGATTTTAACTCATTAAACACATCAGCCCCATCCTAAAATATTAAAACTATAGTATACGATAAAAGACTAACCATTAATTTTGCGTTAACTCTTATAGATCTACTAGAATTGCAGATTTCCGTGAAGTTGATCTGCGTTTATCGCTAAATCTAATGGTCTATATAGTTCTTTTGAGAAGGCATTGGCATTTTTCACATGTAGTTTGAATAAATTTATACGTAAGAATCTTTTAAAAATTAACAATAAATTTGTATGAAATTGTTATCAAAAAAAAAAGAGGTCCATTCAAATTTTAGAAAAAGGGCGAGTTTAGTTGTGTATTTGCGGTTCTAATCCAAATTAAATAATATTATTTAATTTACATTGTTAAAGAACAAAAAATTTTATCATTGAAATGAAAATATTAAGGTAAGGACTAAAGGTTAATTGTCCAATATAAAATCACGTACAGTACAGTATATGTACGAAAACATAAGTCTCAGAGGCAGGAAGTGTACATAATGTAAGTTAACGAGTATAAGTAGAAGTGTAAAGATATAGTACCACCAAACAATTGAGAAAGGAAAAGGTATACCGGCTACTCATTCAAATACTTAAGGAAAATGTTTAATTAAAATTATCAAAAAAGAAAAAAATCATATACGCATAAATATCTAATAATATAAATATATGAAAACCGCTTGTGATTTATTTTCTCAATCCGTTATAATCAATTTTTTTGGCAAAATCTATTTTCAGAGTTTTCTTTTTATTTTACTTCGTTTATAGTCATATACCTGTTATTATCCATAAATTTTCATTTCCAAAAATGTTAAATTTCATATAATGTAGTGCTATTTATAGTCACTTGTTGATGAAACGTTAAATTTTTGTTTAGTGGAATGAAAAATGATATTATTTGTTTTTACAGTAATTTTCATTGTGCATATAAGTACGTACATATACATACATATTTTGTTTTCTACCGATCGAATACATGTAAGTATAATGAACATTTTGAACTTCAGATTTTTGTATATATACATATATGTTTTTCTCCGGTACGTAGAAACCTGAATTAAGTATTTTTGGAATGGTGTCTGTTTGTCTGTGGGCACGTGAACAGCTCGAGTGGCTGAGCTGAATATTCGATAAAATTTCATATTTAATATTTTGACGTAAATATTTCGAATTGAAAAGCTTTTGGTAGAAGTCCGTCTGCCCCAAATACCACTACACAAGGGCCTTTTTTAATTTTGTATGAATTTTTAAAAATTAAATTTGAAACAGAAATATATTATGAAAAAACTTATTAAGGGAAAGTTTTTTTTTTTTTATATTTCGTTTATATGCATAAATTGCTTGTACTCACATATTTTTTTTTGTGTGACTACAAGCGGTTGCCTCACAGGTGGATTTTTGATAAATGTAAATGGATAGATTATTTATACATAATACAAAAATTATAGCAGAACACACAAAAAATTTTATGAATTTTAATGTGTACCAAATCGACACCAGTAAATGGAATAACATAGTATTACATTTAATTTTTTATATTTGGCAAGTAGAAATACATTTAAAATTTTGAAGTTAATGCGGGCAAACCATTTAGAATTCAGAAAGAAAAAAAGAAACTTCCTTAAAAAAGAGCTTGTGACACAACGGGTTAACGGAACACGATAAAAACTTTTTTAAGACTTATTGTTTTGTGTTCAATTCAAAGTACCTGTTTTGCTCTTTGAAAAATTTTACACAATTCGCTTAAAATTTTTTTTGCCAAAATATCATATGCCGAAACGTGTAACGAATTTGAAATATTATGTATTATCTACATATGTATATCTTAAAATTAAATAGTAAATTGCTAAATATGAAAGAAAAATGAGTAAAAAAACAAAGGTAAAGATATATAGTTACATTATGCAAGGAGATAATTGTGACAAGGCAGTATTTAAAACCAAAGCGTACATTTTTAAAAACAAAACTAAATTTATTTTAGAAAAATTTTTATTACATTTGTATCTAAAAATAAAATAGAATGTGAGATATAAACATTTAAATTAAAAGGTTTCTAAACTTTAATGAGCTATAGCTTCGGAATGAATAGGACTACATAAAAAACTTGCTTTAAAGCTGTTATTGTTACTAACAAATGTTAAATAGAAAGACGGATTAACGGCTAAAATGAAACTAATTAGCACACTTTTTAAAAAAATTTTGAAAATGTACTAAAAAGAACATGCAAAAAGAAAAAAAATATTGACAAATTCATACATAATAAATTAAATAGTAACCAATTATTGGTAAACATGTGTATACATTGTATATATATACTTTCCTTTTATATATATCCTTTTGTATTCCCTTTTCCTTATATATATATTAATACATATAAGGAAAAGGGTATAATTTTATCCAACAAAAATAAGTCATTCAGTGTGTTAAATTAATGATAGCTGTTGTCTGTCGTGTTGGAAAAGTAAAAATGACTAAATAATAGGTATATAAAGGACTAAATATATGTAGTCTATAAATAAATCAATATTTTTTTTTATTTTCGCTAAAGTTCATAAAAATAAGTGTTAAATTAAAATATGTTGAATGACATAATATTAAAGGGAAAAAATGTTTCTACCTATATGAAATTTTTTTATTATCTATTTTTACAATTAATTACGTTGACATAAAGTGAATATTGTCCTTTTTTTTAGGATTATAAAAATATTAAGAAAAATTAGGTTAATTATATACAACAAAAAAAAAAATAGACCACAAATAGACAAAAACAGTATTTTTTATAAGATTTTAATCAATATATTGACAAATTATGGAAATAAGTAAAATACGTACTTAATATACATTTATTTTTTTAATATTTCAAATATTTCAATTATTGATCAATTTAATAAATGAAGGACTTTTGGAAAGAAAGATTTAGCTGAATTTATTGTCCTTTTGTTGTTTTAAATTTAATTTTCATAGTTAAAATATTCCACCACAAAAATATGACCTCAAATTAGAGAATTTTAGGAAATATTAATTGGGTTAAACGTGTGGGTATATTGAAACGAAGATCAATTCGCACTTTACATTATTTATAAATTTTTGACAGTCATTTTTTTTTTTGCAGAATAAATTCTGATTTCGTTAAAATACGATTGACTTAATGGATATGTTTGTAATTAACTAATGTCTCTTTTTGCAGGTTTACATAAAGACTAACGGTCTTATCAGTTAACCTGATTTTTGGGATAAATTGGTATCAAATTTTGTTTACATTTTATGTTTTTTTATGTTTACATTTTTACATTTCATTTTTTTTTCATTTAAAATAAGAAATACTTTTTACACTAAATCTTAGATTTGAGAATAACAAAAAAAATATTCATATTATAATATCACTCTATTATAAGTTTATTCAAATATTCATATTATAAATTTCACAAAAAGTATTTTCTTATATTAAATGAACTATATATGTATAGGAACTAGGATTGGGCTATGTAACGTATACTTCCAATATGGCTAAAAAACCTAAATTTTGGTTAGAATTTGTTTTAGGCAAAAGAATAAGAAAGTGAAGTTAATCGATTATATATTATATGCTAACATAAACATATATATATACATATATGTATAGCTATAAATGTACATATTATGTGCATAAGTATAAACAAGATTTCGGACAGTGTATTAAACTTATTAACTTATTAGTTGCGTAGTTTGTAATTTTGTATTATATCTTAAAAATTTTGCTAAAACATGCCGAATGGTACCACCTATGTATGTATTTTATATAATTTAAAATTACTTAATTACAAATTAAAATTTTAATTCAATTTCAATTTCAATTTCCATCAACGGATTAAGTTTTGATATAGAAACTTATGAACAAAAGACTAAAAGACTAAGACTAAGAAAAGACTAATGCAAAGACTTGCGATAAGTCGAATATATAGACTCATTCTCTAAATTGAATTTATTTACATTAAAAAACAATAATTAATCTATTACCCACTAGGCCACTGTATATTTTTCTATTATATTTTTTGGTAAACAAGTGAAACTTAAACTATACACAATTGTTTAGAGAAATGTTTATGTGTACGTACTTATATACTATATAATATAATACATATACGTCCGAAACGGATAAGTGAACGCATTGCTGAATAAAACTTTTAATTGCACACAATTATAAAACACCATATCTTTTCTTAATAAATATACATATATGTATAAGTACAAAAATCGGATCGGAATTATCGGATCATATCAGATAATTAAAACAGGGTTGTAAAAAAAATTACAACCCTATTTTAATTATCTGATCTATGATAATATTGAAATTTTGACGTTTGTGCTGGATGTAATTTTTGAAATCTATCATAGTTACATGAACTTATGAAAGATAGAAAAGTTTTTTTAAAAACAACTTTGTGTGAAGTTTTTGTTTTATTGATTAGATTTACATTTTTATTTATTTACATTACACATAATAAATAAATATTTATGTAAAGATAAATATAATGTGAACAGATAAAAATTATTTTCTTTTTTTTTTGTGAAATTTAAATACTTTGTTTACAAGATTTATTCTTTGATACTATTTATTATTATATTGCAAATATGTGCAACTATTCTATTGCAGATTAGATCAAATATGTGCAATTACAGATTAATGTAACTGTGTGCATTTACACAAGTAAGTGCAAGAAACAATTTGGCAGATTGTGTGTGCGTGCACTTATCCGTTTCCGGCTATTTATTTGATTTGTTAATTATCAGTATACAAATTAAAATTAGCAAAATAAATAATTTAAGTATTTTTTTTCTGAATATGTATCTACCTACAATTTTTTTTTTTTAAATAAGTAATAAATAACCTAAAAATGTTTATTTTATTTAAATTCAAACCTAGTCCAAGAAAGACTCATCACACGTTTTAAAGTAAGTAAAATGACCCAGAGTATTTTTCTTTAAACAATTAATTTGTTTTTTGTACATAAATATAAATATGTATAAAATATTTTAAATATTCATAATTTTAAATTTAAAAGCTATTCTTTTTTCGGATTTAAATTAAATACTTTATGTATTAAATTAAAAATTCAAATAAAATATTAATTAATGTTCTATTTTGTATTAGTTTTATTTTCTTTGTTTTAATTTTAGAATAGTTATACATATGTTTCCATTTAAAAATTGCCTATCAATGACGTAACTTTTTAAAAATAATATATATGTGTATGTATGTATGTAATTATAAAATCATATTATAATATTATAATATAAAAATTCATAAAATAATTTACTTTGAACGAAAATCTAAAATTTTATAGACACCAAATCCTAATTTAATGTTACCAAAAAAAAAGTTTTGTATATATTATGTACATATGTAATATGTATACATTTATATGAATGTTTTTGTTCAGCTTCTTTTTTTCTTAATAGCTAGTTATCAAAAAAAATTTACTATAAACAAAAATTCTTAAAAGTAGTCTTTTGATAACCCTTCAGTATTATAGGAGTCATTATAAGTGTAAAATATTAATCCTTCACTATTATAGGACTAATTAATGTAAATAATTAGATTCAATTATTCATAGACTATAATATAACTTTAATTCTTAACACTTCTTTAAAAAAAAAATACTCGCTCCTTATAATCGAAATTTTATTTTTTTTTTTAATGCATTTCTCTGTCACATAAATGTGGACAGGAAATTACACAGCCTTTCCTGTTCAGCTATGGCTGTAAATATCGTAATAACTCTGAATTTCGGGGGAATAACTTTACGACGTGTATGGTATTCGAACCCACATTCCCTTGGTGTTTACAGCGAGGCCCACTAGGCCACCCAGGCCCCCTAATCGAAATTTAAATTAAAATAAAATAATATTGACAGAGTTTACAATGGTAAACTTTTAAATTTCTATCTAACTGACATTTATATTTGAATATTGTTGTATAGTTCTAGCTTTCTAAATTTGGCACTGACAGCTTTCATATTTATTTATTGTGAAAGTTAAATGACAAATGCAATAATAGATACTGGATCAACAATTGATTGAAACACACAGAGCTTATAATATTTTGTATGAAAAATTCTTAAAAACAAAAACATATAAAAAAATAACAAAACAAACGCTGAAGAGTGGACAAAAATTGCGGAAACATATTTTGTAATGAACGTTAGGATTATTTAGTTTAAGTATGGAAAAAAGTATTTCGTTTTAGTTATATAATAGTTCTGTATAGTTTTAAAAAAATTTGAGAACCTTTTTGAGCAGCTAATTTTTAACATTAAGTTTTTTCACAGAACTGGAATGCACAACTATATAGATGGAAGAGTTTGCGAGATAAGTTTTTACATGAGCATAAGAAAATGTAAGATACTCCGTGAGAAAGCAAGGCTGGCAAAAACACAATATGTACTTTGAAATAAATTAAAATTTTTTTAGTTAGTGCGCATAAATTATGTACAATAAACTAAAAAAAACTACGATTATAAACTACAAAAAAAATATAATTATGACGTTTCGAAATAACGTTCAGTTTGCTATCTAAATCAATTTTCGCCATTTGAACGCCGTTTTCAAACAATTTTCTACGCCGACGAGCTTACCTGAGACTATAAACTATAAAAAAAAACTCAACCCAAACCTGATAAACGTAAAATTATATTTAGTTAGTTGACTAGTCGGTAGAAAATTACAAATTTTGCAAAAAAGAAGTTGAACTTGACAACAAAAGAAGCTTAAATTGGGTATTATTTATTGAAATAATTTATTAGTGTCACTTTTAAGAGACTTTATATTAACACAATTATAGAATACAAAATCGAAAGCAAAAAAAAAAAAATTCTTATCATGATTTTGTTTTTTTTATATATGTACATAATATATAATATAGCATAAACGAAATTACAAAGTACATACATAAGTTATAAGATAGTTAAAATAAAATAATTTAGACTCTTTCCAAAAAAAAAAATAAAAATAAAAAATCTAATAAAAAAAAGCTGTCTGTTATAAAATTGGTACAGCTGAACCCATACAATATAAATCATTTTAGCAACAAAAAAAAAAAAAAAGAAAAAACAACATAAAATGTTAGAAATTCTATGATGTATGTATGTATGTATGTACATATAGATATATGAGTATTTAAGAAGTTCTGCTCTGTGGTCTTCCTTTTTTTTCACAAACTTCTCGTTTGCTATTTTTTGTTTCTGTTGATGGACACAAAGTAAATTTTAATTAAAAAACGAGATCCAAAATAAAACAAATTAAAAAAAAAAAAACATTAATAAAAGTATCCCGCATGTTTATTTATATATATGTGTATACATATACTGGTATATATAATAATGTATTGACCTTGAAATTATTATTTCGTTAAAAATAGATTACATCAGAATAATAAATTTCATGTTATTTTTTTTTTTATTTTTGGGACTTTCATCTGGGTTTCATGATCCGCCATCTAGTACGATCACTTTCAATATTTATTATTATTATTTTTTTTTTTTTATGTTTTTTAATAGGTCTATAGATTGTTATTTTTAATAAGCATTATAATAAAAAAAAAATAATAAAAAATTATAATATGTACCTATATATTTTATACGATACAAAATGTGTATACCTATACATAATATATGTACATATGTATGTAAGTATATTAGATTTAGAGACGATGATGAGAACATCTTTTGAATTACAATAACGCTAAACTATTAGATTTATCAACCATTTAAATAATTATTTATTGAAAAAAAAAAACATTCTGTTGATACATTGTATAGGTACACTATGTATTAGTACTAAGTATTAATACTAAGTATATAATATATAATATTATATACAATATAAAAAAGACCAGACCTGTTTTATTTCAATAAAATTAAGTAAATCAGAGTCGTCTTTCTCGTATTATGAGCACCTACTAAAAATTTACAAACAAATGAGGATGAAGTTTTTGAATGAATAAAAATTATTGTGCAATAAGAATTTTATTTACTTAGGCTTCAGTTATAAATAGCTATCATTGAAATGGTTCATTAAAATTTTTATTTTCAATTTTCTTTTGCAGCGTAGCCGTAGACATATAAAGTTGAATAAAAAATTAAACATTTTCTAAATAATAAACTCACCTAAAACTAATTAAATATCAAATTTTAATTTTAATATTTATTTAAAAATTTATTTTATTATTTTTCAGTTGGAAATTATTTTCCTGAGTAGCTGACCTAATGATAAATTTTGAATACGAAACAAAATTTTTGCATTGATATACATATGTATGTTTCATTCCTACTCGTTTCTGCCTAGTCATTGAAAAAAATTATGTAATCTAAGGACAAAATTTCTTCTGGGATAGTTATATAACCAGAAAATATATGAAAAAATTGTACA
This sequence comes from Poecilobothrus nobilitatus, assembly GCA_947095535.1. Classification (NCBI taxonomy): domain Eukaryota; kingdom Metazoa; phylum Arthropoda; class Insecta; order Diptera; family Dolichopodidae; genus Poecilobothrus; species Poecilobothrus nobilitatus. The sequence continues at coordinate 161,913,146 of OX352773.1, forward strand.
ATTCACAGTAAAACTAATCTAAGAATCCTTTCCTGAGAAGGATTTCTGACGGGACACTATAAGCTAAGAAGATAGGTACTTAAAAAAAAATTTACAACATGTAGTAACAAGCGAAGCACAATAGATCTACATCAAAAGGTCGCAGTATCAATTTATACCCCTTAAATAACAATAATCTATTCTTACCACAAAATTAATTTTTTTTTCTTATTTTGGCACCTAATTTTACTGAAAGATTTTTCTGATTCCTATATCCGTCTGCACGAAAAAAAATGTAAGTTTTTAATTCAATAAATTTTAATAATGAATTTTAATAGCTATTGAAATTTGATAGCTATTGACTGCAACCTTAAGAGACTTTTTTATCTCGTGTTTTTAGAGTTCTTATAACTTTTTTCAAACCAATCAGAATTTTTATTTTACCAGCAAATGCATATAAGTAAATAACATATTGTTGTTTTATTGTTTGCAGTGAAAAATTTAAATTCAGTTTACGTTCTAGCTAGAATTATAACGCCTAACAGAAGCACGGTTTTTTCAGTTCAATATAATGGCTCAAGAGAAAGGAATGAAAAGTTTTCAGTTAGAGTAATGTGACATTGTATGGAAGGTTTGTATAGGGAAAATTATTGAGTTCTATATATTATACCAAAATATTGAATATATATGTTGCATCTGAAGATACTTATATGTTGTGTCTATATGTTGCATCTGAAGATACTTATATTTTAGAATTTAGAAGTTTTTAAAAATTGTTTCTATATTTTGAAATCCTTGTTCAAGCGAGCCCGACTATTTATTAATGGAAATGATCTTTACGAGTATAACAATATATAAAAGTTTTAATATGGTTACAAACAATAAGTGGAAGAAGCTAGTTTTACATTTCAGAAATAACTTAACGACATTAACCATTGTTACCATTAATATTTTCATTAAATTTTGTTTTTACATGTTTTCAAGATAATGTAGAGCAGTGATAAACGTATCAAAATTATACATTTAATTGCTTTAAAAATGATGCCTATAGAAAACGATATGATTGTACATAATAATTTATTTATGATCACAATACCTTATTGCCACCTACAACTTATTATAGTACATTTGCACTTAAAAAAGCACCTAACAATAAACTAACTGTTTCATAGCAAATTAACATTTTTTTTTAAACCTAATACAGAAGCTGACCAAAATTTAAGTTTAAATAATGTTGTTCATAAAATAACAATACAACAAAAGGCAATAAAAAAAAAAAACAAAAAAAAAAACTAATAACTGAATAGATTAACTTAAAATATTTTTAATAAAAATAGTTATAATAAATACGACATAGGTACCTAACATTATTTGAATTTTAATTTTATAATAATTGTACAACAATATTAATAAATTTTAATGTATATAGTCAGTTGTCAATGAGTAGGTAGTCAGTTTTAAATTGTACTTTCTTTATTAACTTGATTTAGTTTTAATGTGTCCAGCTGTAAAACTCTTTCCATTTTAAGCATTTTTTGTGTGGTGATCTTTCTTAAGATTCTTATTTGAATAAAATTACTACTTGGGTTCGTTTTATTCGAACCTATATTAGAAAATGATAATTTCCGATAAAAAAATTTATAATTAGACAAAAATGAAATGGTCCTTTCTTATGTAATAAAATTCTTACATTATATAAACAATTTATACAAGTTCTATGATAAATTATTTTAAAAATATTTTGTGGTTGAATTATTTTATATCTAAAGGGGTAAATACATAAACAAAAATTTGTTATATTTAATCGTGTGTAAAGTGGTATTGTTTGTAATAATTTTTATTTAAGAACATCATCTGTAAGACGGCGGTTTCATTTTTTTGAGGAATTACGTAAACAATGTCAATTGGGGCCATTTTTTTTCAAATTTATAAAAAAATTAAATATTACAACATGAAGTGATATTAGATAGAGAGCTCTTTATTATTAAAGATTTGAAACTTATTGTAAAACACCTTGAAATCTTACTTTATCCATTCTCAAACAATTTTTATAGTCATGTCGTTCTTTTTGACTAATATCCTTTAAAAGTTTTTGATTTGAATATTTATTTTTAATGACCTATTATTAATAACTACTTACTCTTTTTCCATTTTTTTTTTTTGTTTAGGAATTATCATCAAAGAGATAATTGACGCATACGTCATTTGACGGCGTCTCCTACTTGTAAAAAAATACTGAAATTTTTTAACTTTTTTAAATAAAAGTTTATTATATAACCAGAAATAGGGCATTATTCTTACTTATCTTTTTTTAATTTTGGCTTTTCTTATGGCTTAACATAGGACAATTTTACCTATGAGGAAATAATTCTTCCATAAAATTTGGCAATTTTAGTCGACGCTTAATAATTATTATAAATTTAATTTTTATAGGTAAATTGTTACACAATTTTTTTGATTTTTTGTTTTTTTGTAATTAAATTTAAATGCTATTAATTAAAATTAGAGATATATATGTATGTATGTAATGTATATACATATATTATATATTATGTATTTGCAATTTGTAAACATATTTTTGTTTAAAATATTTTTCATCATTATTAAATAGAATTTATTGTTATTTTTATTATTAATCATAAAAACTTACATATTATAATATATAAAATTCCAAATAAAGAATATTGAAGAAAACGAAAAAAAAAAAAAAGAAAAGGCGCGCAAGCAAAGAAAGCATGTTAATGGCGCCAAAAAATTTATATTTTATTCTTCTCTAATTCATACACAATAGAAACATAATATAGAACTACAAAAATAATAATGACGTCAACATATAATATACATACATATATGTATGTATATCGTAATCGTAATCCATCTGTGTTCAATTACTAGATATGTACATATTATATGATTAAAATACATAATATTAGGTATATATGTACAATAAGTATATTATTATTTACATTCATAGTGGATATGTACCTACTTAAGTATGTACATACATATATTGTATGTATATAGTCATTTGGGAATTTATTTTTTTTTTTGTTGTTGGATGTTGTTGCTTTTAAATAACAAATGTTTGTACATATTTCAAGTTCAAAATTATTAACGATTAAATAATTAAAAATCAAATAATTTTAAATTTTCTAAATTCTAAAAAATTTTTGAATGTAAAAATTTTTGAAAAAAAAATTATGAATGGTTGAAAAAAAAATTTTTTTTTTAGTTAGTTCGAGTTATAAGATAAAATCTAATAAAAACTTTTTTATCATAAAAATAAGTATGTTATGTACATATTTCTGTTTATATTTTATATGTAAAATTTTTTTATTCATACATACATATTTAATATAATATATATACATACATTTGTACATAAGTAACTATAAGTAGCTATAAGTTATTATATTAAGACTTTAAAAATACAAGATTTTAAATTTAATTTTATATTTTTAAAAAAGCCTAAAAATAAAATTACATACATATATACATACATACATACATTCGTGTTATATATTTATAATTTTATCTCTATAAACTTTTTTTATATTTAAGATAATTTTTAATAAATATAAGTACCCGGCTAGCTCAGTCGGTAGAGCATGAGACTCTTAATCTCAGGGTCGTGGGTTCGAGCCCCACGTTGGGTGAAAATAAATTTTTTGCTATAGGTACTTTTTATATTACATATTTTTTTTTTTTTTTACAAAACAAAAAGTAATTTAAATATTTGTTATCCTCATTTATTTATTTAATTAAACATTTTATTAAACTCAAAAATTTTTAATGCTGTCATATTAATAGATTCACCACAACGGCTAGGCAGGTAATTGTTTTTTTTTTTTATTTTAAAGAGAATGAATAAGAATTTTATTTTTAAACTAAAAATAATTTTTTTTTTTGTTAGAATACAATATAATAATGTAAGTAAATTATGTATGTTAGTTCTTAAGAATTTGTTAAATTGTAAATTTTAATAAAAGGAATTCATAAATTACGGAAAACAGTATGATTGGCGATTAGAATATGTACCACATATACATATTTATTATAATATGTATCTTGATCGAAAAATAAAAAAGTGATCGAAGAGTATTTTATGTAGAGGATATAAGTACACGTCATCAATAAGTGTAAATAAATTGTATAGACTTCTTATACTTGTGATAGGTATATTTTTTTTTGTTGTTTTTTACAATAAATTTATATTTTTATTTTTAAAACAATAATTCTATTAAAACAAGTATTAATTGCCGATTTACAGAAGATTTCAAGATCAATTAATTAATACATTAATTTTTTTTTGTAAAAATAAAATATTGTAATATAGAGGATTTTTTTCTGATTTTATTCAACTTCTGTTTTTATCTTGTTCAGTCAACAGGATACCTTTCAAGGCTATCAACCATGTTACAATTGTAACTATACGAAATGAGTGTTTGGAAGAAAATTTTCAGATTTAAAAAAATTTTTGAAAATTATCTTGTTGGAATTTTTTCATTTTAATTTCTTTCTCATGGGAATATATAGTCTTATTTATCCTCCAGAATTCTTAAGTAGTCTAATAAGAAATTCTTAAAAATTTAGATATCGAGAATATCGTAAGATTGTATAACATACCACTTATCTGATATTATATATAAAGATATAAAGAGTATAGTTTGCTGTTTAATTTTCAATTAAATTTTAATCAATGTTGTTTTGATCACGTGTCATACAATAAACGACAATTCACTAATTAAAAATGATCGTTTTAGATTTATTTTCGGCTTTTATATTAAGAATTCTCATAGTTCCCCTGTAAATTCTGAACTTTATTATATTTAAATAATTAATTTTCATGATTAATAAAAAGCGAGTAGGTAATAAAATAAAACAAAAGTTTTCAAAAAAGGATATTTCCTAAATATAGAACAAAAAACAATTTCAAGTGCGACTTTAAATACACATTAGATAAAAATATGTGTTTTTCTTATTCTTCCGGTCTTATATTACACAAATACATAAGTAAAATATTTTTCCATGTCACCTTTAAAAACGCGCCATTGTACGTATTATTATGTATACGTTTGTAAATAAAAAAAAACCTTTGTGATCTTTGTAAGATTTTTTTTCAATTTAAGGTATCTATTATTAAGAAAAGTTGTTAACACAAACGAAAATATAATATTGAACCTTTAATATTAGTATATTACTTCAAAAAAATTAGGTCAAGTGCTCAAGTTACGGTGTTAGTAAAAATAGTGAATTTTCAATTTTCCACCACTTTCAGCTCCTAAACGGGAAGCGACATATAAATATTTTCTGAAATAACTCATATTTCTAAAGATCTAACTTCTCTAAATATTGTAAGTAACTTAAACCGTTTAGAAGATAGAATTGGCCAAACATTTTACAAAAATTGAGATTCGCTTAACGGTAAATTAAAATACCGTATGGAAAAAGTATATATGGATTTATTATACTTATATATTTTTGCAAAGCTAAAAAAAGCAGCTATTGTTTAGCGTTTTCAGAAGTTTTGTAAACATCCAGACAGACACAGACTTACGGAGTAAATCTAATAGATACATTTTTTTATTTTATTTTTTTTGAAAATATTTGAAGATGTGCTAAAACTACTCACTAAAAGAATTTACTTAAAAAAATGTATAACTAACAAAAGCATTCATTAGATTAGAACTAACTAATAAGCTACAAAAATAATAAAATTATTTATAAATTAATATTTAAAAATAAAATAGAACGCGATATTATATTTTAAATAATAATTTTTTTTTTTAATTAAACTAAACCTTGTTCTAATATAATTATTTCAAAAGAATTTTCTGAACAAATGATTAACATACATATTAAATACATATGTATGTACATATATGTTTTATTATATATAGCAAAAATATGGCACATATTTACCAAATTTTAAATTTAAAAAAAATGTAAGCTCGTGTTTCGTTTTTTATATAAAATCATATGAGATATTCTAAAAATCTAAAACATGAAAAATTATGACGTCATGTTTCCTGTTATTTTTTTTTTTCTTTTTGTTCAGAATTTCGTTTTCACCATAATTTCATAATAACCAGGTTTTTTTCTTTCTGATTTGTTTAGGTTTTTTAAGTTTTTTTTTTTTTTTTGATTTTTTCTTTTCAGTTCTTTTGTGTTGATTGATATATAATATAATTAACATTTTTTTGTTCAGGTAAAAAAAATTAAACTAAAAAAGTAAAATTGAAACGTATTAAAGAATAGATGGTTTTAAAAAAAAAAACAAGGCAGTAACTAAAGCCAAAATAAAAAGGCGCACATTTTCAAAAGTATGTACATATGTATGTACATAATAAAAAGCATTTTAAAATGGTCCCTACTTTAGCGTTAAATTTATTTTTGAATTTTTTATATACTTATGTATGTACATGTACCTACATAAAAAAATTATTAAAAACATAAAATACAATCTTTACTTTTAAAGTAAACCTAAGCCGTTAAACACGTGAAAATATAATTTTGAAGTTTTAATGTTTTTTTGTTTTACTTACGTTAAACTTGCACAGGTGTTTAAGTTAAAGGTGTCTAAAAATAGTAAATTTTCGATTTTTGACATCTAATAACTCTTAAATAGGGTGCAGTATAAAAAAATTTTTTTGGACGTAACTTACGTGTAACTTCTTAAAGATCTTTCTGATTAAAAATACAAAATGCTGATTAAAAGCATTTCAAAGATATAGAGTAACCAAAACCTTGCAAAATATTCTTTTCACATAATTTAATTCTAAAAAATTGTAAAATTTATCATATTGATTTTGAATTATTGTTGTTTGATGTTTTTGGATTAAAATAAAATATTAAGCAGAACTTAAGATAAAAATATGTATGTATATAAAAATAGGCCTTTTTATAACTTTGAGGAGAGGCTATAGTTTCGTAATGGATAAGGCGATATAAAAAATTATCCCATAACATTATTTTTTTAATAAAATCTATTCATACGATTAAAATTTAATTTTTCCATCTTAAACGATGTACCTAGAAATTTTGTAAATAAACGAATGAACGGACGAACAAAATGAAAATAATAAGTAGTTTTTTTTTTTAAAATATGCTACAAATTGATTAAACGTAGTTTTTTATTTGTTTTTTCTTTTCAAATGTCAAATTGAAATTAAATACCTGAAATTTTAAAATTTTAATAATCGTTTTTAACTGCGATTCAAACTTTTTGCGATCACTGTCATGACTTGTTAAAAGTTTTGCACAAAAAAAAAAAAAATTGAATATTTTAAAAACATTTTAATTTTTTGTTCTTTAAAAGAATGTTAAGATTATAAAAATAAATAATTCCAAAGGATGACCTCCAAAGATTTCAAAAACAAATTTGTATTATTAACCGTTTAGTTAGGGTATACAAGGGTGTTGGAATACTTTATATAAAAATATGTTTTCAGTTATAGAAATATTATTGTTTACTTTTGTTTTTCTCATTTCCTTTCATTTTTTCTTAATGATAAAAAATAAATTTTGAAAGAAAGATTTCTGTTTACATTTTCTCTTTGTTAATTTGTAATTTGCTATTCTTTGATACAGTGTTCTTTTAATTGAATAATTATAAATATAATGAATGGGTTATATTTTAATTAATTTCTAATAACTTGATTTTAAAATAATAAAATTTTTAATAATCTATTTTTAAATTCATTTATTATTTACAAAATAATTACAAAATAAATTATTTTTAGAAAATAACTTTCATATAGGTACCAGTTTATAAACCTGCTTAAAAAAGAATATAAAAAAAACTATTGCGATGTTTAAAAAAATTTTTACATAACATTGATGTAATCAAATTAATAAATTTTGAAACAAATATTTCAATTTTTATTAATAAATATAAAAACATCTTTAGATAGAAACAAACAAATCAGGCAAATTGTTATACAATCGTTAATTCTTAAGGTTTTTTTAGTAAGTAGTTTTTCATCGATGAAGAACTAAAGTTTAAAAATAGTATTCTTTCTGTCAATTGTTGTACTCTGTATGCATTGTGTTTCGCCAATAACCTGCCATAGTGAACAAAGGGTTGTTCTGAGGTTCAAAACAAACAAAAAATTTATTTGGAGGTGGCGTCCATTCTCATCCCTTTGGGAGATATGGGTCTTAAAACATTTTTTTGCTGCCTAAATAATTTCATTTAGTTATTTACCTATAAAATGCGTATAAGATAAATTGGAAGCGTATGAGATAAATTTTTTAAGCCCCATATCTCCCAAACCAATGAGAATAGACCACACCGCAAAAAGAATTTTTGTTTGTTTTGAACCTTAGAACAATCCTTAGTTCTATGGCAAGTTTTTGGTGAAACACCCTGTATTTATGTATGTATATACATATATATAGACTCATATACTAATCTATATTCTGTTCTGTTTTGATTTAAATCTATTAAACTAACATTTAGTTTAGAATGCTCTACTGCAACCATGCCTAATTCAATGGTTACATAGGGTTAACACTTAAAAAAAAAAAAGAAATTTGTCATAAAAAGCCAAAGAGCAGAAGAAATTGAAAATATCTCAGAATTCAACGGAATTTTTATTGCATTAATAAAAACAAATGAAATGAAAATCTGTATATTGAAACAAACAAAAAAAAAAAATCTGAAGTGACTGTTAATCAGTGCTGCCGTTTTGATTATAAAACGAAGAGTATTAAAATTCTAAATGAGTATTCTTAGAGTACATATTCTTATAGACTATAGAGTAAAGAGAGTGTTTTAAAGAAATTTTAAGAGTAGAGTTTTTAAGAGTAGAAAGAAAATACAACAATAAAATATGACTATAAATATTATAAATTCTTTCACAGCAATTATTTCTTATTTATTTCTTTTAAAGGTTTTATTTAAATATGTTTTAGTATAAAAAAAAATAACAATTTATATTAATACTAATTTATAGAAAAAAATAAATAACTTATAACATAAAAATGATTCAGGACTCCAATTCAAAATATATAGTTTTAATTTGGTAATAAATATTATAGGTACCTACATAATAAATTTTTGGAGAGTACCAATTTTTTTGAAGTCAGTTTAACTTATTTCATATTTATAATATATTAACAAAATATTAGTCTTATAATTTCCAAATTTTTTAACTAAAAAAAATAATTCATTTTAATACAAAGATGTCTCTACTAGAATATAATAAAATCATCTCAAATCTAAAAACACAATTATTAATATTTATATGAATAGTTTTTTAAAAATATATCTCTTCCTACAAAGTTTTCAAAATTTCTTTTTGATTTCTCCCATGAAATGTCATTTTTTGAAATTTACAATATTAGAAAAATTCAAAATTATCATAAGAGCCCCATTCATAAAAATCATAAAAAAAAATATGTACCTAACATAAGAATATTGGAAGCCTCGGTGGCCTAATGCTAAAACACGTGCGGTACAGAGGAATTGCGGAAGGGAGAATATTTTTATAAAATAGGGTAGTAGTCTTTGCAAAAATATCATAGCGGAGTTTTTGTTTTTCGAAGAGAACGGTACCGTTAGTATAACTGTTAGGAGAGGAGTACAAATACTCTCATTGGAATATTTTCGACAGCATTGATGTTAATCAATTCCTATATACATATACATATTTTTTATATAGAAGATGTCGTGCAAAGATAAAAATAATATAACAAAATATTTTTCAGTTATTTAGTTATGGAATTGCAACTATTATAACATCAATTTAAATGTAATTAAAAATCAATTATTGAATTTTTAATGATGATTTTAAAATTGCACAAAAATTGTGCATTAATAATTACTAAGAGCTCATATATCTTACTTATAAGTTATAGGTATATAAAAATATTTAAAGAGTATGTTCCTATATGGATTATAATAATAATTATTAACTAATAACAAATGATTTTATTTTTAAATAAGTGAATTTTGAAATAATAATAAGCTAATTTTTCAATATTTCTAAATATTTCTAAAATTTAGCCATTTGAACAAGTTTATTGTTTGCAATTATAATATATGTACATTTGTATGTAATATGTATATATATATATTTTTTTAATAATCATCATTTATCAAATGACTAATTTTTAAAATTATTTTCAAAAAATTTATGCATTTTTGTAATAAATACAAAGTATGCAACAATATAATATGGAACTTTATGTACAGTTATGCGTAAAAATTTAAGACCAAAAAAAAAGTTCAAAAATATTTTATGTTCGTGATTCAAGTTTTTGCTTTTTCTAAATTTTTATTCTAAAAAGTATATATATGTAACGCGATTACCTCGAACTCCCGGAAATTTTTTTTTCAAATAATAAAGTTCCGGAACTCAAAATCCCGGATATGTTTCTTGCAAATATTGAAATTCCGGAAACTCAAAATCCCGGAAATTATTTTTCCGACATTTTTGCGGGATCAATTTTTTTTTTAGTTTCTATTAAAAATATAGAAATTGAAAAAAAAAATTTATTCGAACAAAAATTATTAAAAATTGAAAAAAATTTATTCAAACTCCTAAACCTGCTTTCAAACCCCTTACTTTGCTGTTGAAATATAGTTGTAAAATAAATAATTTAGAATGATTTATGAGATGAGAACCAACTCTAAGGTTACAAAATCAAGATTTTTGTAATAATTTGTTTTGCGTATGTTTGAGGGTGGCAACTCCTTTATTTTAAATGCTTCGATGTTGCAATATGTATGTAATTAAAAAATTCGGAAGGATTTTAGAGTTGGTTATCAAATCAGGATTTCAGTAATTTATTTTGTGGGAGTTTGGGCGGCAGCTCCCACAATTTTAAATACCTTGTTGTTGTAACATGTATGTCAAAAAATAATTAGAAGGGTATTCATATAGTTGGTTACAAAATCAGGTTTGATCCTTTTTCTGCTGTATACCTACATGATATATAACTAGCAATTTTTACTATTACAAATTTGCTTTTCATAAAACTTCAGAAAACAGATATTTCAATTATTTGCACATTTAAAAAAAAATAAGAAAATCAAATAAAGGAGGCCACATTTATTTTTTACTTTTCCTTACTACTCCGAGATTTCAAGTTCTGGGATTTGGTTCCGGTATTTCAATTTTTCGGAATTTCGACCCCAACCCGTGTATAATATAAACAAAGTAGGTATAACAATTATTATTTTAAAACCAATTTAAACAAGAACAAAAACATTATTGAAATAGAAAAAAAGAAAAAATAAAAAAAATGAGATGGTTATAAATTTAAGACCATTATTCGGGTTTTGTTGACCATTATTTGTAAAGCAAATTCTCAGTTCCGTTATTCAAATTAAAATTATTATTTTTGGTTTTTTAGTTGTAAAAAAATATTTTAATATGACATTTCATTTTTAAATTTTAAATTGTTATACTTTTCATATATGTATGTACATACATATGTACATACTTTTTGAAATAAAAATTTGGAAATAGCAAAAATTTGGATCATGAAAATATAATATTTTTGAATTTATTTTTGGTTTTACATTTTTACGCATAACTGTATTTATATATTTTTTTAAATTCATTCAAATTACTTTAAAAATAAAATGTTTTCGAATTAAGGCATATAAACAAAAACAAACAATTTTCTTTTGAAAATACAATTTTTGTTGAACTGTAACGTCCAGTCAGTCATAAATTTGTAAAATTTATAAAAAAAATATAAAAAGTAAACTTCATAAAAAAATTTCTAAAATTAAATATTTTTTTTGTTTTTTTCTATTTTCTTCTAGGTTTTTTGAAAAAATCAAAAAAAAAAAAAAAATGAAAGCAAAGTCTTTGTTACGCATGACAATATTAACAATATTATGTCAACTCTTAAAAATGTTTAAGTACGCTGAACTGAACTATATGTGACAAGAATATTTTATAGCTACTCAAAAAAAAAAATAATTAACTTTTAGATATTATAGGTACCTACTCGTAAATAAAACAATTTGGTTATTCTTTTTCAAAATTTTACTTTGTATTTGAGTTTTAATTGTTTTTTTTAATATTTAAATTAGACTAGGTGTATTATATAGTACAATATTGTAGGAAAATACTATTAAATTGATCTAAATTGTAAAAAAATGTAATTGACAGAAATAGAATTGAACTATCAAAATTTTTAACTGCTAAAAACAAACATAGACAGCGAAAATGGAACAAAATTTAAATATCTTTTACATTTCTTACTTTTAAATTTCTAACAGAAATGACATTTAAGTTCTAAAGCGTAAATTTTTGAAAAATAAAAATCGTCTCACTCACATTTTTCTATACATAGTGATAGTACGTTTCAAATTGTTAAAAAAACATTTCCAAAAACTGACTTTTTTATAAATTTTTATAATCTAGTTGTTAACTTAAAATTCAATTTACATAATTCGACTTTTAACATTTTTTAAAATTTGAATTTCGTAAGTATTTTTTACATTGGTAATACATATAATATATTCTGTCATTTATATCTGTCATAATACATATAATAATAATGTAATTCTGTCATAATACATATATATATTTACATTGCTAATACATATTTCTTCTTCTGTCATAGTTATATATATTTGGTTATACACAATTTAGTGGAAATTACGAAATTAGCGTTTATGAGATTTCGGGTATCTACATCAGTTTTTTTTTCTGCTGCATAAGTTCATCCAGCCATCTATTTTTTGTTTTTCTAATAATCTTTTTTAGGATTAGTTGTTCAATTTCATAATTAAAACTCAATGCGTCGCCCATAACTGTTTTTACTAAATTTTATGTAAATTTTGTAATATTTTCTGTTGCCGTATAAAACATCCATCAGAGAAATAATAAATGTCTATACTTTTCGTCATATTCCTTGCTGGAAAACTATAATTTATTAATCTAATGCAAGTATATATAATAGTGTCATTTTTCAGCAAGAGATATGTATATGTAAATTAGTAAAATGATTAGAGAGGTCAATGAACTGTCATAATTGGTATTAATAATACATTACCATCAAACAACTTTATTTATTCTCTTTTTAAATAACATTAGATACTGAAAGCAAACCAGAAAAGCAAAACTAAACTTTAAAAACTTTGACATTATTATGTATGTGTTATATTTTATTTATTACTTATATGTATTTTATATAGCGAGTTTCTCCAATATTAATGGCCCGCTAATATAAACATACTATGCACCTAAAACTTATTTTTACTAAACAATAATACCTATGTGAATTTTGTTTGTTTTTCTAAAAAATTTAATAAAAAGAGACAATTATAATCGTCAACGTTTTTAGATGTTTCATTTAAAATTTTTTTTTTTTTTTTTTAAATAATTCTACTCAAAATTCTGAGTTTTTACATACATACTTACATACATATATACATTTTAATATTGAAAATGTCATTCAAGAACTTTATTTTTAGTTTTATTTTAAATAAAATTAATATTTACTTCAGTGTTAGTTAAAGTTATTATATTTAAGTTTAGTATTTTAATTTATATTAAATGAAAAAAAAAATTTGTTTTTAATTGAAAATTTCCGAAAAATTATTTGAACAAAAAGTAAAAAAAAAAATTAATATCTAATAATAAATTAATTAAATTTTTTTACATAATCATTAAATAAGAATAAAAAAAAAAAAAAAATAATAATCGATATTAAAAAATATTATATTAATGGAAAATAAATTAGCAAGATATCCAAATTATGCTAATACTTTAACACCAGCTGAAGTTGTTTATAGAAGAAATTCAGCTTCTTATGATAGACCACCAAATCAGCGTAGATTAAGCCGAAATCTTCAAGATATTTCATCATTTCGTCAATTACCAACACAAAAACCAATTATTAAATTAGAAGGTTTGTACTTTGTATATATTTAAAAATATATTAAGATATTTATGTATATATTATTATGAAAAAAAAAACCATATATGTATGTACCTACATTCATACAAACATATGTATGTATCGAATACATGTAACTAAAAACAATTTTAATAGTTTTTTCCCATCTTTATTATTTTCTTAACTTTTATTCTTTATTATTTTCTTAACTTTTATATTCTTTTCAATTTAATCGAATAGAATATTAATTAATTAATTTTTTTTTTTTTAATTTATTCAATTAAATAAATTTTATGTTTTTATAAAAAAAAAAAAAAAAAAATTCTTTTAATTAAATGAATAGGTACAAAACGGTAACATTTAAAAATAATTCTGATGCATAACTAAAAATTTCAAAGAAACAAATAAAAGAAAAAATGGAAATTAATTTTTGAAAAATTAATTCTTAAAATTTCTAATAAAGAAAAAAAGTAAATAAATAAATTATTCCAGAATATAAATATAAAAATATTTACATATGTATGTACTTATTCATAAATAATAAAATACATATGGGTATATAAAAATACCCAATAATAATAATAAATAATAAAATCAAATTAAGTAAACTAATTCGGCAATGGATCGGAACATTTTAATGTCAAACCTGAAATGTCGTTAACCTACAAAATACTCAAGGTCTTAAAAGAAGAAAAATTGTTACAAATTAATAAAATTTAAAGTGCAGTGAAATTACTTTTATTTATTTTTAAAAAATAATTTAATCGATTTTTGGTTTTTTTTTTTATATATGCACATATGTATGTATATACGTATATTATACAATAATATTGCAAAAGTAATCAATTAGCATTGGAAAATCATAAATAAATAAAATATTTGAATAATAAGTAGTTTGGATTTAAAATAATGAAAGTATTATTGAATAAATATTATATATTATGTATATATACGATTTTATATATATATATATATATATTTACATTAAAAATTAAAATATAGGTGTTAGTGTCACAATATTGTTCTTCTATTTAGTTTATTTTTTTATGTAATATTTTGCACATATTTTACTTTCTTACTTATATTCTTAATATATAAAGAAGAAATTTTGTTTGTTTGTTTGGGCCGGATTCATGTAAAAACGACCAGCCCGATTGGAACATTTCTACGACCCCGAAAGGAGTTATAAGCTATATCGCGTTTCGGTTCATTAACCCATTGCGGCCTGAGAGCCTTTTAAAGTTTTTTCAATTTTTGGATGGATGAGTTGAAAATTTGTATAAATGTTCTTCTTAGCCTTAGGGGTCTACCGTAGAAATTTGGTTGCAATATATCAACCGGGACGGCCTTCCTTTTTGGTTAATATATTTTTCCTCGGCCTTACAATATATATATATTTCTTCGGCCTTACAATTTTTTGTTTCCGATATTTGTCCAATTTCGTATGTTGGTTTTATGGTCTGAAAAAAGTCTGTAACAAATTTTTATGAAGTTCCGCCAACTCGTTTGGGCACGAGAGTCGAACGAAGTTCATTGATTTTTTTTGTTGACCTGCTTAAACGGTTTAATCAATTGATTTGAAAATTCGCAAAATTGTTGCTCTTTAGCTCTTCTTTTGCTTAAAAGGATAATTCATAAAAACATGAAGTGACATTACTTATGAAAAGAAAATGTATTACATTAATGGTCTTTTATAATTGAAATGTGATTTCATGTTTCGATATTAGCGAATAATATATTATGAAAACTCACTTCGGGCTAATAGTATCTATTGAGTATACTGATTCCTTTAAAGATTTTTATACCCGTACGATAGGATCGGGTATAATAAAATTACTCCTCCGTTTGTAACACCTCGAAATAAGCGAGCTAGATATACCTTCAAAGGTATGGATCGGATCAGAAAAAAATTCTAAGACTTTTGAGCCATGTCCGTCCGTCCGTCCGTCCGTCAGCACGCTAACTCAAAAACTAAGAAAGCTAGAATCTTGAAATTTACACAAAATATTTTGGGAGTAATTTGTAGGTTCCCTATTTTTTTTGGTTGAGTTTGGACCACGCCTTAGGGTAGCTCTCGAACACCTAACTTTTAGATCCCCACATTTTTTTTGCAATAGAGCTATGAAATTTTAACTACTGATAGATCTCACAAAAATATTAATTTTATTTTCAATAACTTTTTTGTGTAGCCCCACCCGTTACGGAGCTACAGCTCCCCAAAGGTTCAAAAAAGCTCTATATTTAAATTGTTATAGCACAAGTTGTATAAGGTATATCTTCATTTTGAAAACGCCAAACGATTACTACTTTTATTAGCTTTAAAAGTATATATACAATAAATATATATTTGTGGCATACGGTGTCTTAATTTACCGTTATGTGAAACTCAAATTTTGCAAAATCCTTCAACCCTTCTATCTTCTAAACGGTTTAAGTTGGAAACTTGAAATTTTGACAGAAGTTAGATCTTTGAAAATAAGTATGAGTCATTTTTTTGTATCACCCCCCGTTTAGGAGCTGTAAGGGGTCAAAAACTGAAAATTTCCTATTTTAAAACACCTGTAACTTGAACACCTGTTAAAATTTTTTTGAAGCAATACACAAAACTTAAAGCTTCAACATTATACTCTTATTTCTGTTAACAACTTTTTTTAATAATATAGGGTTACTTTATAATTGACGAAAGTGTTACTTGATTTTTTCAAATTTTCTAACAAATTTCTTCAACAAATTTTTTGCATTTTGTTTTACTCGATAATTTGAAATTGTTGAGGATATAATGCGTAGTACATAAAAATGTAAATAAATAAACAACATAACGGTTGCTTGAAGAATTTTTATTTATATGATATTAATATATATACATACTTATATAATATCATGTTTATTTAGATAATATCATGTTTATTCGTATATGTCACTATTGAATGATAAGAGTATAAATGTATATTATATAGCGCCGTATTTACATACATATATGTATTTTACTGTACTTATAAGAAATTATTCTGTCAATGGAATATTTAAATATAATATAATATAATATTTAAAATTATATTTACTGTTTTGTACTTAGTAAATTTAATATACATTTACCGCTTAGTATTAAATGGTACTATAGAATATTTGAAAAGTTTTGGATTGATAATCGTTATGTGGAAGGTTAGAATCTGCTTTAGCAGAATGTACATATAAACATATAGTTTGAATATATGTACAACCCATAAGTTCTAGAAATTATAAAATTCACCCTTATTTAAAAATACTAAAATATTAAAAAAATAATATTGTAGGCAGAGTGGCTGTGAACATACTAACGGTTCGTACGGGTATCTAAGAGTTGACAAAGGCAACTGTATTCTTCCTCGTTTTTGTAAACGAATTAACTCTATTCTTCGCTCTGTTCATTTAATTTTCTTTTTTTTTTCACAAAAATTAAATGGAATGTAATTAAATGCAATAAAAATTAAAATATTAACTACCAGCATCAACGCCGAGTACTCTGCTAGTATTTATAAAATAAGTAATAAAATATTTATTTGAGTTATTTGTGTAGTTAGCAAATAATTTGTAAGTGTAAAATGAAATAAAACTATTTTAAGAACAACTATTAATTGCAAGAAAATAAGAAATAAATAAAGCAAAAACAAATAATATTACAATATTATGTATATATATGTATGTACATTACTAAATTTTTCAAATTTTAAACAATCAAGCATCAAAAAAATTTATGTTAACAGACATTACATAACATTACAAAAATACAAATATTTAAACGGTTTTGGTTACTAATTAGTCGAAGAATTACAATTGTGTCAGGTATATTTTGTCGATAGTCTACATGTGGGTAAACAAGGTAATATAAAATATAGAATTCTGCACAGTCTATAGTCATTTAAGTCTTGATAGTACATAAAGACTGTCTTATTCATTAGTACACAGTAGTATACAGTAAAATGAATAATAAAGAACTGAATGTAGATGAACGTATATGTTCACGTGTTTTGTGTGACAAGAAAATTGCTCTTTTTTGAATGCAAATAGAAATAAACAAATCAATATTAAGATGCCATGTAGCCTATTTTTTTCCTTTTCTACTACTATAGGGCTT
This sequence comes from Poecilobothrus nobilitatus, assembly GCA_947095535.1. NCBI lineage: Eukaryota > Metazoa > Arthropoda > Insecta > Diptera > Dolichopodidae > Poecilobothrus > Poecilobothrus nobilitatus. Next base: position 161,931,105 of record OX352773.1, read on the forward strand.
CCACAAAGCCAGCTAACTCCATTTTATGCTAGCAATTTGATTTGTGATCAGTTTTTCCTTGTTTCTTCTATTTCTTACATTACTGTCCTTCTCCTCGTGATTTTGGGCCCTCACACTTTTCTTCATTATTGTGGGCCATCAAGGGTTCCCCTGGGTATCGAAGAGGTGTTCTTAGGGGCATGTCCACCCATAAATCATTGTTTGAAATCCTTTGTAGAATGCTGCCTATAAGTCATCGAAATAACAATGCTATAAGATAAACGACAATTTAAAAACAACAGTGAAGCAAAGAACCATCTTTAAAAATGTGGGAAAATAATGTTGAAATTAATATTTATAAAGCTTTAATAAAACTTCAGTTATTGCACAACATATAAAGATAAAATAGAGATTATATTATAGGAAGACCGATTTCAACTTACAAGGGACGTAAAGTTATGGAAGAAGAAGGTATACTAATAATAGCAAATCAATGATACATGAATAACACGCAGATTAAAAAAAAAAAATTTAATCATTTTTTTATTACATTTTTTTTTTGTGGTCATTATTTATACGTTTCAAATCAAATTAATTTTAATAAAAATTGTTATTTTGTTCTAAAATAATAGCTGAATGTAATTGTTTTTTTTTATTGCAAAACAAACAGCCTATTTCAATGTTTAGTATAGGTATAATTATTTACTATTGGGTTATTTTACATAAATCCCCTTAAATTTTCAATTAGTGTACTATTAAATTTAAATATAAAAAAAAATAAAATTATTTTTAGTCAAGTGCTGATGATGTCATAAATCTCCTATATATAATTTTTATTTAATGTAACTTAAACAATACAGTGGAAACTCGATTATCCGTGATTCAATCAACCGGAGATTCTATTAATCTAGCCAATGGTGTAGTTGTTAAGACACCGGCCTTTCATACCAAAGGTCTCGGGTTCAAACCCCGGCGTTTATTTTTCTGCGACCAAACACTTCAACTTTATATGAATATATGAAAAAATTCAAAAATACATATCAAAAGTCAGATAGATTTAGAACTGGTTCTAAAATAAAATTTACATATGTAATGTCATCTGCCGTGTCAAATGTTCGTTTTTTTAGCATTCACACTATCTGTTTTTACATTTGACTTGCTAAATTCAGCGTGTCATATGTAAAATACAAATAGTCTGAAGGCACACCTTAATAAAAAAAAAGCGTCTTGTAGTCTTGTACAATAGCTACAGCCGCTTAATTGTGAACGGTTTAGTGAAATTAATGATTCCATAAACTGAAACTTAGTCAAATATAAATAATAAATGACTTAGTGGATGCCCTATGATCCTTATAGGAGTGGCAAGGGGGAAAAAAAATATGCATATGATTTGATGATTTTAATATGTTATCTAAAAACAAAAATCAAAAGTTTTTCCCACTTTTTTTTAAAAATTATATTATTAGTAAAGCAAAAATCTTTAAAATTCATGTTTTAAATAATATATTACAGTTGTAAAAATAATTACATCTAATCTCTAATTAAAATCACTCGGTAAGTCTTTCAACTTAGGTATATTAAAAGTAGGGACAGGCGGGTCATTTTTGTTTTATCCAGGTTTGATACTCATCTCAACGATTATTCTGTATCTACCGTCAAATTTAGTCAAGTTTTGACTTGTTTTTTAGAAAGCGGGAAACAGGTTCAGAAACGGGTTCATTGAGTTAAATATTTTCAAGCTGGAAATTGCTATAAAAACAAAATCCTATAAAATTTTATTATTATTATATTTAAAAAATCTATTCATTCAATACTATATAAATAAAAATCAAATGTAATTGACCTTAATTAAATAAAGTAATTTTAGTTGTTTAGAACTTAATATATCTATAACAAAATTTTTGAAAATATATTTTTTCTATATATTAATGAAGAAAATAAAGAACCAAAGCTTTCACTATTTATATTTTTTTAAATAAATTGTTTCATACATGATATTAATATAAAAATTAATATACGTATAATTAAAAAAACGAAAATCTAATTAGGTCGCACCTACCCGTTACCTTTAAACATAAATCACAATTATAATACCAATTTTTTAATAAAAAAATTTTATTTAATCACCTTAAAAGTTTTTAATGAATTAAATTTTATATCTGTTAAAAAAAAAACGGATAGTTTTAGGTTATCTGAATATACATACATATGTTCGTGTATTCATATACATTTTAAAATTTTATTAATTGTTATAAAAGGAGATAAAACATGATATGATATATACATCATTCCTATAACTATTTTAATATTTAGTTAATTATAAAAATAAATTAAAAACATTGCATGTAAACTAAATCTATAACAATAAAAACTATGATTTGAAATTATTAAATAAAAATGAAGAACAACAAAAAAAACAATGAAAATTAATAAAATTAACGAGATAAACAAATAATCATCATATAAATAACTATTTTTGCGTGACATATCCATAGATTTCAAATGAAATAAAACAACAACATTACTTCAGTATAATGTAATATGTACTTACCTTGTTTTACCCAAAACCCAAATTTAAACAATTTATAAATTAACCAATCAGAAATTTTCTATACCGTTTCTGAGTCTAAAGGTTTTATAAACTTTCAACACATTCTATTGACCATTGACATTCCATTGGATTGGATTCAATACAAATATTAGAAATATTACATAAAATTTAAAGTTAGACTTTTGAATCGAAAGTTAAAACTTTAAATGATTTTAAAAAATCAAATAATAACTTTATTTCTGAATAACAGAAAATAAACAAACTAACGGATCATCTTGGATAAAAGGATTCAACATTAATTTAAAGAGGTCAGTTTTTCATTCAATTAAAAGTGAAAGCACATTTTTATAAAATTTTCCATCTAATTTATGTTGTCATTTGTTATCAGCTTCAAATTAATGACAGATTAATAAAAATTTTTTGATTATAATTCAATTACAGTAAATCTGTACAAGAATAAATGTCTACTAACGGTTATGTTTTACGCGGTAATTAAATATGAAAAAATTCAAAATGAAAAGTAAAATTTCTAATAAATAAACTTGAAAAATTAATTTTATAAATGAATAACGAAAATTGAAATTTACAAACCCTAAAATTAAAAATCTTTTCATCAGAGCTACTCTTCACCCAAGCTCATCAAATTAAAGAAATCCAAACTTCAAACTCAAAAATTACCTAAGCAAATATTATTTACCCTAAAATAACTCAAAACAATTCATACGATTTATTATAAACCACCTAAACATATAAACTGTACAAATTGTGGGTTAACCCTAACAGTACTCGCGTAATGTTTTTTTTTTTTTAATGCATTTCTCTGCCATATAAATGTGGACAGAAAATTACACAGCCTTTCCTGTTCAGGCGTGGCTGTAAATGTCGTAAGGGGGAATGACTCTTACGACATGTTTAGGATTCCAACTCACCCTCCCTCGGTGTTTACAGCGTATTTTATATACTCTTACCAACTAGGCCACCGAGGCCCCTTCGCGTAATATTTTTTATATAAATACTCGCACTGAATCATATGCATTCGGCTAAACCTGAACTTCTGAACTTGTAAATTTTGTTTACAAATGCCAAATTTGAGTTCTAAATCAGTTTTATGATTCGGTCCAGAATACTGAAACTCAGGTACTGGAAAAATCAAGAACATACTTAAGAAAAAAAAAGTTATTTAGTTTTTAAAATCGATTTGGGTTGAAAAGACCCGTACGAGAATACTGAAGCTTTAATTCACATACCATTGTAAAACGAGAATTTGATGGTTATAGTACTATTGTAATTATAATTTTGAGAATCTATGGGCTAAACTATAGTAAGTACAAAACAAAAAAAAACAAAAAAACTAATATAGTACACTATCTTTTGAATATATTTAGGAATAACCGCGGATATAACTACAAAATGAGAAAACATTAATTAAAAACTTGTTTATAGGTCATTCAAAAAAAAAAATTAAAACAAAATAAAAAGTACCAAAGAACAATGACACGTGTTATTATGGAACAAAAATAAAAATAAAAAAAAAAAATTATATTTTATGAAATTCTTTCTATCTAATTTTATTACCTTAGCATGCTAACAAATGTAAATAATGGACTACAGGTATATAATACTTTATATGTAAACATTTAATAGTTTTAGCAAACCTTAAAAAGAATATAATATATATAAGTGCCAAAATTTTGTTTTTAGTTGGTGAAATAATTACAAATTTTTATAAAAAAAAAAATTATTTATAAACCACTCCTTAGTTAAACATTTTATTTATTTTTTTTTAGCACATTTCCAAAAAAATTTTTGAAAAAATGTGCTTATTAGTTTCACTCTGTCCGTCCGTCCCTCTGTCTGTTTACAAAGCTTCTACACCGTTAAAGATAGAGAAAAGACATTTTAACCATGGGTAGGTCTCATAAAAAAATAATTTTGTGGAACAACTTTTTCATGTAGCCCTATTTATTACGGAGGTACAGCCCTCAAATTTTGAAAAAGCCGTTTCATTTTTAAATGCATAATATCTTATGTTTCGCTTAAGATTTTTTCAATCTGAAAACGCCATGCGACACGTATTTCTTTTACCTTTGTAAATTAATATCAAAATTATACAATTTCTTTAAATTTAGTATTTAAATTTACCGTTATGTGAAAACCAAATTTTGCATGATTTTTCTACTTTCATAACTCCGGCACGCTTTTAGATAGAAGCTTGAAATTGTGAGTCAAGAAAGAACTTTTAGAATTAAATTTTTTTGGGTCACCCCCTGTTTATGAGCTATTAGGGCTCAAAAATTGAAAATTTTTTACTTTTAAACACCTGTAACTTAGGAACCTGTACACATTTTACTTCGGAAAGATATAAAAATTAAAGCTACAGTAATATATTTTAACGTGTGTTAAAGGTATATTTTAGTTATATAAGGTTCCAGATTACAGCTCTTCAAAGTTACGAAAAAGCCCCATTTTTAGATGTATATATCTCAGACTCTGCGTAATAGTTTTGCAATCTAAAACCGCTAGAAGACTGGAAATTTTATTATCTACATAAATCAATATTAAAATTATGCAATATTTTGTAATTTACTATTTAAATTTACCGTTATGTGAAAACCACATTTTGCATGAAATTTCTTTTTTCATAACTCCGGCACGCCTTTAGATAAGAACTTTTGAGAGCAGAAAGAACTTTTAGAATTAGTATAAGTTTCCTTAGAAAATTGTTTTGCGCCATTCCCTGTTTAAGAGGTATTAGGGTTGAAAAATTGAAAATTTGCTATTTTTAGGCACCTGTACTTATTTTTCTTCGGCAAGACAAAAAAATTAAAGCTCAAGTAATATATTTTTACGTGTGTTAATGGTTTTTCTTATTTATAAAGGGTTCCGGACTTAGAGCCCCTCAAAATTCCAGAAAAGTATTATTTTCACATATTTTCTTATTACAAAAAATTTCTTAAATTTTATTTTTAAATTTTTAAATTTTTCTGCAAATCACAATTCTAAACAGTTTGTATTGTATTTTGGAAATGTGTGTTTTTAAAAACCGTTGGTTTATATTCTACCTTGTTTTTTATATATTTAGCTCTTAATTTTATTGGAGTCACCTAAATTTGTAAATACTATATTAACATTTTGTATACATTTTTATTTTGTTCTAATCTAACAATTTTATTTAATTATATGGAATATTTACTAAAGTTGTTTTTTTTTGTTTCATAGATGTTAAGATGATCTTTTGTGAATTATAAATATGTAATTGTATATATAATAATACATGAAGATACATATCCACATTTAAATCACAATTAGAATTTAGTTATAGCATAGTATTGAAGGTTTCTCAGCTCAAAAAAAATTAATTTTATATGGGATTTTATGTCAAAATTTTTACGCCAAGAAAAATATATAGTCCAAGCCACAAATTGAGAAAAAATTTGTTTTTTTCCCGATATTTTTCTACCTAGGTAGAAAAATTTGAATTTTTTTGTCAAAAAATATTTTGAAATTCGGTTTTTTTTTTACAATAAAATTATTTATTTACGTTTAGAATAAAATTTTATTTCAAAACAAACAATTGTTTACAAAATTTAATATTTTTGGTTATGACAATTATAAGAAAAAAAAAATTTCTATTTGTAAAGTTTTTCTTCAAACTGTCAAAATTTTATATACCCGAAAAATTTTCATATTTTTCATCTTTTTGTCTTTGAACTGAGATATAACCTGAATACTAGCTTATACGTATAAATAACCCTCATTCTCATATAACTTGGAAGTTTATATCAAGAGTTTCACACTTTTTAGAAATCACTATATAAAAAATAAATTTTTAACATTGTTTTCATCATATTACAAAGAAAAAAAAATTTAATATGAACCATAGACAGTATACAATTATTATGCGAGTTATTGGTGTATTGCATATACAAAAGAATGAATTAAATCTTATCTTGATTTTCTGATTACTTGTCACTATAATTTCCATCTATCGGAATTCAGACTCCCTCATCTGTAACCATATTCCATCTACTGCGACTAGATTTCTTCCATTACCCAAATACTTTATTTCCGAATTCTCATAATTACTCGAAATCTGATCAAAAGCATGTAAAAATTTCTTCAGCAAAGTTTTTTTATTAAAAAGTTATTTGACTAATATCTTACTTATAAATACTTTTAAATTTATGAAATTAATAATAATGGGCAAAACAAATTTTTTTAAATTTTAAATTTTTAATCTGTTTTTACATCTCGCAGTTAATTTTATTAAAATTTTATATAAAGGACTGCGGTGGATAAAAATTTAGTTAGAGTTGTTTAGGTAGACCAACAGTACAAGTTAACTAATGAGATGTGAGGAGTCCAGTAGTGTTTGGATGGACGAAACACTCCAAAATTAACTTCATTTTGAAGTTAAAAATAAAATAAAAATGTTAATGATAGCATAAATTTCTTTCATTTATATTTTGTGTGAATATGGTGTAAATATATATTTTTCTTATTATTAGCTTTAAAATATTTTTCCATTTCTATGTAAAATTCAATTCTTCTGTTCTGCTGAAAAATTCTACGTAAAATTTTCTTTAACGGCAAATATTATTTATTGGATATTATCTAATATTATAATATTCTCAAGGTAGAGTAAAAACAGTCTCACAATAATGGTATACAATAAGAAATACAATATATATTATGATATTTGAAACATATTGAGTTAACTATTTTTTGAGAAATAATGTTTAATGTATAAAAAATTAAAAAATTAACAAAAATATTTTTGTAAGTTCATAAATTTTTTTAACGAAACCAATTTTGCAACCATATGTGCGGTTTTTTTTTAATAATTTATTTATTTAGTAAGTGTTTATCTTTGTATTTTTAACACAATAAAATAAACATAAGAAGAAAAATGTAAAAATATCGAAAATGATATTTGAATACATCTGTTTGCTTACAATGACAAAGAAAAGTTATATATTTTTTTCTATTATGATGCTACACTCAGCGCCGGATCTCCCAGGTGCGAAAAGGATTTTTGGGGCCCTATATATCAACTAATTAAAAAAAAATAATAAGTTTTATTCATTTATAACACAACATAACATATAAAAACAAAAACATAAATAATCATAGAGTAAAACAAGTAAATGTAACAGTAAGTCGATGCAACCGACTATGTATACCCTATACCTAAAAAATTCAAATTAAATTAAAAATCCATAAGTTATTTTAATTAGGTATTTAATATAAGCTAAACAAAATAAATGAACCTTTGTACAAAATTTCAGGTTTCTATCTTTATTAAATTCGAAGATATGCTTTTTAGGTATTGAGAAGACCATCAGAGACATCATCGGAACAGGGCAGAACACTCTTATATAAAATTTCAAGATTTTATATTTATTAATTTCGAAGACATGCTTGTTCGGTCTTGGGAGTTGTGTGGGAGATACCCGAACAACCATTCCAATTCATCTGAAATTTTAGCCAAATCAGGGATTCAGTAAACAGCACCCTCGTATCAAATTCGAAGTTTCTATCTTTATTAATTTCGAAGATATGCTTTTTCGGTTTTGGGAGTTGTATGGGAGGTACCTGAACAACCACTCCAATTCATCTCAGATTTTAGGAAAATCAGGGATTCAGGAAACAGCACCATCGTATCAAATTTGCTTTTTCTATCTTTATTAATTTCGAATATATGCTTGTTCGGTTTTGGGAGTTGTGTGGGAGGTACCTGAACAACCACTCCAATTGATCTCAAATTTTAGGGATATCAGGGATTCAGGAAAAAACACCCTCGTACAAAATTTTAAGTTTCTATCTTTATTAATTTCGAAGATATGCGTTTTCGGTTTTGGGAGTTGTATGGGAGGTACCTGAACCCATGGTCCGATTTCGCCCATTCTTCCCCGCCTTTCTTTAGTCATTGTTAACCTACAGTATAAATTTCATCAAAATAGCATCATTATTTTTTGAGTTATCGTGCGTATGGACAGACGGACGGACATCGCTAAATCGATTCAGGAGCTGATCCTGATTCAGAATATATATTCATATCCATATCAAAAAAAAAATCGTACTTAAAAGCGTTTTTGCTTTCTTTCGGTAAAAATACATATTAATTTACTGAAATTTATATTTTTAGCTTCATCTGATTCAATCGACAGTAATGGTAAAGCCGACAACCGTTCTTGTGACATAGCAGAACGAAGATAAGTTTTAATAAGTTTCAACTCTCGAGAGATCGTTTAGCTCTCTGCGCTAGAAACGGTTACAGAAAAAGTTAAAAATATACGCAACACAATTACAAATTAGGAAATATATCAGAAAATTGTGGTATTAAAACGTTTAAAAGATTTTTGCTGTCAAATTCAGCAGGAATAATGTTTTTAACTAAAGAAATTTTTGATATTAAATCATCTGATACATCCTTAGCATAAAATGAAACAACTTGTTTACAACAATTTTGTAATTCCAGGTCTGATGAATTTTTTAAGAGTCGGAGCCGCGGTTCTTTGCACCCCCTGCACCCCCCTTAGATCCGGCTCTGACCACACTAATCAGTATTTTCTTTGATATTTTTTTGTTACACATGTTTATATTATCAACCAAATTCGTTTTTGGAGCATCAAATTCTTCTTGATATATTATTTCGTTCCTCAGATTTTTTCACTTCCTCTACATATTAAAGAATTTTGGAAAATATTGGACTTCTATTTAAAATATATTGTATATAGAACATAATTAGGGCATTTAAGGGGGCATTTTCATGGCATATTTTACTATAAAGCCTTAGATGAAAATCTATAAAGAAAAATTTATTCTAAATTCTTTACTAATCATTAATTGATCATTAATTGAGGTCTATCATTAATTGGAGTCTAGTATTTTTTCAATTGGTACAGTTATCAAATTGCTTACCCTTGTATTTAATGGCTGCATGAATATGCGACAAAAAAAATTAATGCCGAAAATGTATAAATGAGTTAAAATTGAATTTTCAGGATTTTAGTTAATTTTTTGAAATAAAATGATCTTCAGTATTTTAAAAATTGACAACAAATGAGAATTTTTTTACTGATGCTTTTTATATAATACTTAATATTTAGAAGTTATAAAATGTACAGTTATACCACAGATAATCAATGTCTGAATTGATTATAAAGGTTATATTTTAATACATTTTTAATACATATATTTATTTTTAACATTTAATTTTAGTCGATTAGTTAATAAAAGTAAAGTAAAAATTTGGATACAAAATCAGGGTGATACCCTTTCTCCAGAATATGTTCTCCAGAATGATTTTAAATAACGAGAGATTTTAGAGGTGGTTATACAAAATGAAAGTGTCAATAATTACTTTATCAGGGTTTCAATTCAATGATATTTCGCTATTTTAATGTTTTAAAAATTTCTCATATCAATCGATTACAATATTAAAACGCTTGCCTTTATTAAATACTAAAATAAAATTATATGACGTAAGAATAAGATATTTTTATTAAAAGCATTGGTATATATGTATGTAATGTACATATTTTCCAAATTTGAGAAAAAGTATGTTTTTTGTTTATTTTTTTTCTTAAAGTTAAAAAGCTTTAAAGTGAAATATTTGGAATATAGGTCATTTGATTCTAAAGCATCATAAATTAAAAATACATAATTTTAACTTATTCAGAGAGTTGTTCAAAATTAAAGAAGTTTAAGTTATGTTATAAATTTTCATTTTACAAACTTCAAAGGAACTAAAATACAATTATTGTCATTCATATCTTTGGTGTCATTTAATTTTTATTTTATAAATCATAATATGTGGTTACCGTTTTAGTTGCACAGCGACAATATGTATATAGGTTCCATTCAGTGCACTTGAATATTCTCTTTCCATTAATTGAGTTTATGTATTAATGGCTATCGTATAATTACTTCTTATTAAAGTTTTTCGCTTCTTCTATAAATCTTCTGATTTCTTAATAAATGTAAAAATATTTAAAATTTAAAATTATGTCTACAAAAAAAAATCAATTATTTAGTTACGATATTTGGGAATTGATGAATCATTTTTAAGGCGACGTATCATAAATCTCAGATTCATAACTCCCATATATCTTATGTCTGACATAGAGAGTTAAACATATGTCTCCCATATGTCTAACTACCATAACTATGAATCAAAAGTTTTATGGAAATTATGACTCTGAAATGTATGATACGTCAACCATTTTTATATATATAATATGTTTCAAGCTACACCCCTTTATTTAGTTACAGTTGTCACCTTAATGTATGACAATTCGATAGAGCCAAAGTTATTCAATAATTTCTTCCTTAAGTGCCTATAATATGTTATCAAACATTGGTTATAATGTTGGCGATCTTAACTTTGTCTACTGCTTTCCGGCTCCCCTCCCCTTTTATTTGAGCTAAATGTAGATATGATTATATTTTTTCGAAATTGTCATTATATGGACAATTTTGTTGAGTTTTTTTTTGTTTTATCATTTTTAGAAATTTTGCTGACTTTCCTATTTTGCTCAATACTAATGCATTTGTAATTCTATCGATCCAGCTAATTTTTAGTATTCTTTTAATTAGTCATGGTTCAAAATTTTCTAATTTGTTGAGAAAAGCTTCTGTTCACGCCTCGACACCATATAGAAGTACTGATATAACATAATCCATTTTCATTTAAGCTACAGCCGAGGTACGTTATTTATCTGATATCTGATATTTTCTTATGATTATGTATTTTATTTTATTTGGATTTAATTTTTCACTAACATTATTTACTTTGTTAAGCAATGACGGAAGTTCTTGTATACTGTTTGCACTTCTAACTGAGTCGTCAGCATATCTGAGATTGTTGACTGTGACTATAAGTTCATATGAAATTCATTAAAAAAACTCATATAGTATCAGAATATAAATTGATGATCAAGTCTGGTAACTTTCTCAGAATATAAATTGAAGATAAAAGGCTGGTAAAATTTATCTCTACCGTAAAAAAAGACCTTTTTAGATTGATATCTTCTGAGAATTTGTTTTCATTTTAACGATCTTTTTGATTTCAATACAAACTCGCTATATCAACAGCAAATCTTTGCCCTCTATCACATTTTTCATTAATATTTTCACCATTTTCACTTTGTAGTGTTTTACTATGTTGAAAGCTTGTTCAATAAGAAAGTAAAATCCATCCCCATGTAATATGTATGTAATCCAAATAAAACGAATAATTTCATACATATTTTTCTATTTGAAAGAAATAACTTTAAATATTACTATAGTTATTAAATCATTTTGGCAACTATTTAACATACGAATTTTTATAATTAAAAAGACCTTGAAATTTTGTATATCCAGGAAATAAGTACAAAAAAACAATATTAAATCATAAATATTTAGAATATTTTAATCCATTTTCAATTTTTCGGTTTATATAAATGAATACGTAATATAATTATTATATACTAAATAAATTATATTTTTTTTTGTTTCATTAAAGTTCTTCCTATATTGGGGCCATTTCCTTCAATGGTACAATGCTGTAATTGTAATAAAAAACGATATACAAAGATTGTAAATGAAATTGGTGCTAAAACGCATATTGCTGCTTTATTATTTACTTTAATTGGGTAAGTTAATTTTATTTCTTTTTTTTTTAACTTAATTTAAAAAACATTTAAATGACTAATTTTAATGTATGAAATAATTTAAAATAATTGAATTTTAATAAAAATTAATAAATAGTTATTTTTGTTTTAATGAAATTATTTTGTAACTTCAAAGGAACAATTAAAATATTAATCAAAACAAGATGCTGAAAATGTACCTGTACCTGGCTATAGTTTAGTATACTAATATCATATTTTACTCATTTTTCGTTTTGTTCTATATTAACCCATTGCAGTCGGTCATCGTGCTGGTTAAATAATATAAATCAAATGACTTCAAACTTTTTACAATATTTGTCGCTTACTTAAAGAACTTTTACTTCAAAAGGAGTCCTCTAAAAATAGCAATTTTTTTATGAAAACATCTGGAAGGGAGCCGGTCTTTTTGTTAAAAAAAAAATGTCGAATAGGGAAAATGTAGAAAAATCGGTTTTTGAAAAAAAATATCGAAAAAAAAATGTTAAAAAGAAAAACAAGTCGAATTTTAACGTTGAAAAAAAAATTTTCAACATTTTTTTTAAAGTAGTATGTATATATTAGAGTTAGCTACACAAATTATCTTTAATCATTCACGAAATGTCTATACTTAAAAAATATAAGAGTTTCAATAATATAAGCCGGTGTTTGGGGCATCAATCCCTATTGTTAAAAGTGTTTTGTTGTTGAAATGTCTATGTAATAAAAATATTTAGAAGAAGTTTAAGAGTTGGATTCAAAATAACCCTATCAAAATATTACAGGGTATTTCCTTTTTCCAGAATATTTATACAAGTGTATATGCAAGATTCTGAATAAGGTGATACTTCAGAGTTGGATTCAAAATAAGGGTATTATTCTCTTTTTCCAGCAAATGTATGGGAGCGCTACGATCTCAATAACTCGTTTTATCAAAATCTCGTTTCTTAAAATTTCGTTACTTAAAATCTGGTTTTTTAAAATCTATAGTTTGTTTAGAAAATAGAGAAAAAATAAGAAATTATAATTTTTGGAGGCGGCAGGCCTCACTATATGAAATACTTTTGTTTTGAAATATGGAAACATGGGAAGAAAATAATTCCGAGGGAAATTACCGATGGATTCAAAATCAGGTTTTCAATTCAATAATTGGCTTAGTGGGGGTTTGGGGGCGGCACCCACCACTATATGAATTTTATAGTTGGTTTCAAATGAGTTTCAATAATTGTTTTAGCCAGGTATTTGGGCGTCAACCCCCACTATATAAAATGCTTTTGTTTTGAAATATACATTGGAGAAAAATAATTTCGAGGGATTTTACGGTTGAACTCGAAATCAGGATTTCAATAATTGGTTAAGCGGGGGTTTGGGGACGGCAGCCCCCACTATATGAAATGCTTTTATTTTGAAATATACATGGGAAAAAAATAATTCCGAGCCATTTTAAAGTTGGAATCAAAATTGAGGTTATACGCTTTTTCCATAAAATTTATATATAATATTTGCATTTGAGAATCTGAATTAGCAGGGATTTTAGAGTTGGTAAAAAAATCAGGATATTCTCTTTTTCCAGAATATTTATATATATTTAGGAGGAATTTCAAAGTTGGATTTCGGAAAAAACGTATAACCCTGATTTTGTAACCAACTATGAAATCCTTCCTAATTTTTTTTTGCATACATTTTATACTCTTTACTTTACATATAATGGGGTTATATTTACATAAATTAAAATTTAGAATTCAATAATAAAAACCCTTTGTTACTCGAATTTCAAAAAAATAATGAGGTTTTATTTTAAATTTGAATGAGAAATAAAACTTTTTCGCCAATAAGGCCTCATTTCTTAAATAACTTAAACTAATAAAAATATAAAATAACTTAAACTAATAAAAAACAATATTATTTTCATATATTTTTTATAATAATTTCTTTTTTTCGTATATTTTTCAGGATGTGCTGCATTCCATATTGTTGTAAACGATACAAATATCAAAGTCATTTTTGTAGTAATTGTAATCAATATTTGGGTACAAGTCAAATATAACTTTAATTTTTTTTAATTAAATCAAAGAAAAGCAAAAAAAAAAAAAATGAAAAATATATTAAAAAAACAAATTTATATTAAATGTGGTTTTTTTCTAAATTTTCAGCATAATATGAATTTTTTTAATATTCATTGGATTTCTTTGAAGGAAAAAGTGTAAAAAAATTAATAAAACCAAATCAGATTTTTTAAAACATGTAAAATTTCAAAACAAGCTTTTACATATTATGTACTCTCCAGTATAAAAAAAAAAAATTTTGACATTTAAATGAATGTCAATGTTTTACAACTAAATATGTACCTAAATCGAAAAATATCGTTCTGAAATTTTGTATACATGACTAAAGGTGATGGCTCAATGCTTACTTTGCTTCAATGAATACTTTTTCAAAGTATCAAAACGATGCAAAGTTAACAAAGTAATGATTCGGCCCAATGATTACTTTGCATTTTTTGCTTTGACTTTTGTTCAATTTTCAATTTATTTTCTCTGAAATGGATTTAAAAAAATTTTAGAAATTTCATTATTCATTAATTATTTTATATGAAATGTACAAATGTTTGTGTTCAGTAGCAAATAGGAAAAGATTTTGAGTTGAGGACACTTATAGAAATCGTCAAATTCATGGATTGTACGAAATCACATTCCCACCTATGTATTTAAAAATTTTTGCACCTATTCAAATTTTTTTAACATTAATGTAAAAAAATTCAAATGTCAAAGTATTCAACGCAAAGTACGGAATTAAAAATTGTTCAATTTGTTACTTTGCCTCGTTTGCTTACTTTGAATACTTTGTGCATTTGGTCAAGTACCATGAAAAATAATGTAATTCATTTTAGCTGTCAAAGTTTTCGAAGGAAGTAAAGGAAGCAAAGTAAGTATTCGGCTATCACCTTTATGAATTTAAAACGAATAACATGAGAGCTTTTCTTTTATTTAAAAAAATGTAATTAGGTACCTATAATACTTTTAAAATATTCTCTGTGTTCCGTTCCTTAACAAAACTGTTTATGAGTTATGACTTATTTATTCTCTTACATATAACTAAACAACTTTTTTAAAATGGCAGCAACTTTTTTTTTAAAAGCTAGAGCAAGTATATTTGAGTTTTACAAAATACTTTTTTTTTTTTTTTTGGTCATAAGGTGGTTAAGAATCCTTAATCTTTAAAAGATATCCTAAACCCTCTCATGTATAAAATTTTCATTTTTTCCTCGTATAAGTTATCATAAATATGAATTACAATTCTATAAAATAAGAAAGTGAAAGATATTAGAATTTAATAAAGGATTGAAGTTTTAGTATAGTTTGGTAGAAGATATTTTTAGAGAAGACAAAAAAAACAGCTAAACTTTGACGTTGACTTAAAAACACCTAGTCGTTAGGATCTTTAAACTCGTTAGGTATCTTTTTTTTTATTATATTCAGTTAATATTTATATAATCAGTTCAGTATCTTATAGCACAACGGATTGCAGGATCTACGTGTAAGGATAGTTGTCTATCTTGTTAGTATTGCTTAGCTCTTTTTAGTATTTTCAATTAAAGTTTATATTAAAGAACAAATTCTATAACCATTTTCCTAAACTTTTTGTGATCGAAAATTTTAGTTTTAGTAACCCCCTAATAATTATTTAAAAATCATATAAAATCATATCTAAAGCAAATTTAAAATTGAAAGTAAATGTATTTATTATTTATAATGCCAGACATACACATAATGAGGACTTTTCACTTATGAAATTAAAAATTCTATGTTTTTTTTTTTCTTTTCAAATTTTATAAAGTTTTTATTTATTTATTTTTCATTTTAAACTTAACTATAATTTTTTTTTTAATTTGACAAATTTTGTGGCGAAAAATACCTGTTGAATGTTTTGTGCTTTGTATAAAATAGATAATTAATTATTATATTCTTCTAAATGGATTTTTTTATATCATTTTTTTTTTGGTGTAATCTTATTTAACATAAAAAAAAAAAAATTATTTTTTCAAAAAATATAAAATTCTTATAAATTAAAAAAAAAATAAAAAATATATGATAATATATAAACAAAATATAATATTTTAAAAATATAATATTAAAAATAATTTAATTCCATTTCGATGGCGATAAAACTAATAAAATGCAAAAAGTTTTTTTTTTTTTTTTTCTAATATACTTAAAGAAAAATTTTGTTTTCTTATTTTTAATGCAATTATTTTGTTTGATTGTTTATTTGTTGGTTTTTTTTTTTTTTTAAATTAAATTAAATTATCAAAATACATTATTTTAAATATATATATACTTCGAATATATATGTGAATATGCATCTTTGGTAATTATTAAAAATTTATTATTTAGCATATGTTCCAACCAGAGCATTGCAACTTGGACAGTAATGTTCTAAATCACGAGCACAGCCAGTACAATAAAGGGCTAGAGCACATGGGCAGCATCTAATATAAAAAGAAAAAAATAAAATAAAATAAATAGTTATTAAAAGAGAATGTAACATTTCAAAATAAAACGGCATAAATTAAAAAAATCTTTTAAAAAACTAAAATTAAACAGAGAACAGAGTCTCAGTTGTTATTATTATTTTTTTTTTTTTTTTGCCAAGTAATTGACATATTCCATTAGTTTTGTATTCTGACAAATTTATATTTTATAAATTATATAAAATATGGAATATATCAAATTAAAAAAATTACACAAAAAATGTGCGGCAAATAATGCTTTACATAATCCAATTGCAAAAGAAAAACAATCGGAAAAGTTTAGAAACAAAAAAAAGTTTATTAACAATTTTCTTCTCCATCTTTATTTAACAAAGGATTGCCACGAAGAAATTTCATCGTTCCTATTTTTTTCGAATTTCATAACGATCTTGAACATATGTATATAAAAAAAAAAGTGAAGAAGAAATGCTTCAAATTTAAATACGACATTAATTAATTTATTCATATAATGATATTGATTAATACGATATTAATACGATATTTCATATCAAAAAAAAAAAAAACGATATTTAATTAATCGAATCAAGTCTTTACATTATTTAAAGACTCAAGTTGTGAAAAAAACAAATTAAAAATATGAGAAATGGAGTATATAGGCTGTGGAAATAAACAAATCTAAATTTGAACACGCGGTTTTTGTTTGAAAATGTGAGATTTTTAGTTGTAGCTGTAATTTTATGCATTTGACCCAATGAATAAAGATAACTTATAAAATTTAATAAAAATTCTTTTAAATTGTATAGTTTTAAGAAAATTTTGAATACATGTTCAATAAAAATAATTAATAACTTACCCAATACAACAAAGTAATGCTGCTAAAATATGTGTTTTTGTTGTTGCCTTAGGTTCAGTATGTGTTGTAATTGATTTTCCACATGCTGGGCATGTTGTTGTTACTGGATCTGGACCAAAAACTATTTTTGGAGAGAACAAAAAAAAAAAAAAAATGAATATAAAATATTAGCTAAATTTATTCAAAATTATTGAAAATTATTATTCTTACCCATTTTTCAAAATATTTCTAATGAAGTGCAAAAAGAAACTCTAAGATTTAAAAAATCAATAAAAATTTTATCTGAAAGATAAAAAGAAAATAAATGTAGAGTTTAAAAGCTAAAACAAAGAATTTACTTATAAATTAATTAAAAAAAACTTTTAGAATTAAATATGTACACTATCATTTTAAGTTTAAAAAAATAATAATATTTAATGTCAATTTTAAAATTTACATATGTATACATATATATATACTTATTCAATAAAATTACAATAATTTTTTTTAATATGATATTATATAGTTTGTTTTTTTGTAACGATTTTCAAAACTTTTCAAAAATATAAAATATATAAAGAAGTTGAAAACATTTTAAATGTGGAAGAGTGCAGTAGACTGTGTCAACTCTGGGATATCAGTAAAAATGTAATATATATTGTTTCCATAAAACTTGATCATATTTTACAAAATTTCAGATGTTTTACTTAATTAAGTATTGTATAATGTTTATATAAATTTTGGAATTGTATGATGGCTACTTGAATTAGTAGTTCGAACTTCCTAGATTTAAATAGCGAAACTAACAATTTTACACAAGTGACGTAGCAAAAAATTTCAAATTTCTCCTTTATTTTTTGTGTTATCGTGTGGACGTGTCCATCCGACAGACATACATACATGGCTTAATCGTTTCAGAATTCGATTCTGATCCGATTTATACACTTATGAGTTTTTACCTAGCACGGCTTCTTTAAGATGTCAAAAACGTAATTGCAAAATTTTTTTATATTTTTGAACATACATTCATACGGGTATAAAAAGAAAAATAATCGTACATATTAAATAAATTTTAAATTAAATAATTAAATTACATATTAATTTAAACATTAAAATTCTAAATTAAATTTAAACTTAAAATTAAATAAATAATTTTAATTCTGGTTTATCCTAAATATTTTTAAATTGTATACTAAATTATAGTCACAATTTAAAAAAAAAAAAAAAAAATTCATAGAATTTAAAAAAACACAATACAATTTAAAAAAAAAACTTTTAATTTTTTTTATTTAGCTCATTATATAAAATGTATTTAAATATATTTACAAGGTCACGATAAATAGAACTATAAAAAAATATATATACAAATACATAAATACATATGTACATATATATTTTGCGCGACAAAATTAATGATCCAAAACTTTAAAATTTTGTTATTTATTGTTAACAAATTTTTACCTTTTATGGAAAAATTCAAAAATAAAAATCTTAACTTGTTGTTAAATAGAAATTTGACAATGTTACTAAAATGTCTTGACTTAAGTATATAATTATATAGCCTCTGTTTATATTTAAATAATTATATAAAAATTTATTTATCATGAAGTTAAATTATAACCTTAAAGATTTCATTAAAACTTCCTCATATTATTGACATTTAAAAAGACTTCTAAATATATAATATTATGTATTATGCATAGTAAATTCCAAAAAAAAAAAAAAAAACAACAATCTGATCCATTAAATAATCAAACAATTTCCTAAATAGTGTTTTTTTTTCGTTGCTTAAAACACTTTTTCAAAATCAGTAAAATAAAAAAAAAAAAAAACATATTCCTTCTGTTTCCTTCACATAAATCGCGATAGGTTATCATGACGGTGAAAGAAAATATATAAGAAATGATAAAGAAATTTTTAAAAAAAAATTTTGTAAAATTATTTACGTATATTAAAATATAAGAGACCTATTTATTATATATTTTAAACAAAAACATATTTTGTTTTTTTTTTTTTTTATATTTAAAATTTAAACCCAATAGACCTAAAAGTTTATTTATTAATTATTTCATATTGTTTGCGATCCATTTATAATTTAAATTTTTTAATGATTATTTCTATATGACAATTATTTTTTCAATTATCTAATTTTAAAATGTCAAATATGTAATAATAATTAGATATTTTATTATTTATGAATATTTAGGTATGTAAATAAATTTGTGAACTGGCACTGAGAAAACAAATACGCATATATGAATATAATATTGTTTAAGTAATGCTGGTTGTATCGCTCTATACTATAAAAAAGATTTAACTATATATAAGTGATGTTGGATAAAAATATAAAATAAATGTTGTACTTTTATTAAAGAGTATTTTTAGAGACGTTTTAATATCAAAAACTTAAAGAATTTACTGCCCAACCTAAATAAAAACGTACGACGTAAAACGTCAGTCAAAATGTGCTCATGTCCATACATTTTATATGAAATCTACCGAAAAATACGCGACGTATAAACGCTGAATATTCAAATTTTGAATTTTAACACGACGTTTTTGTTTTTTTGTTATATTTTTATTTTTTTAACATAATAGCTTTCATATTTTAGATTGACATACGCCGGTGTTTTATTTTGGGAGACGTCAACGTATCAACGTCCGGCGTTTATACGTCAAACGTTGTACGTTCTTATTTAGGTTGAGCAATAATGTTAAAAATTATTAAAACTTTTATTCTCATTATATAATGTATTATACTAAAATTTCAGTTTTTTTAAGTTAGTATATATACACATTAATATGCATAAATAAATTATTACTGTGCAGTATACAGATATTTAATAACAGATATTATATAAGGTATAAATCAGTAAAACCGCACAAACAGTATATTCTTACATTAATAGCTTTTGATATCGCATTGATTGAACATACATACTTATCTAAATATAATATCAACAAAACCTCCAAAAATATTAAGATTAAGATTTAAATTTAATTATTTTAAGTTTCACTAATTGATTATTAAGTTAATAAAAAGACTGTAGATAACTGAATGTTATTATATAATAAGTAGGTGCATATACGGTTGGGTACGAAATTCAAAAAAATAAAATTCCATTTCGAAAATACCAATTACATATGTAATTCCAACAAAAAAAAATTTTGTAACTTAATGTATGTTTGGAATTTTGTAACTTTGAAATTTTTTTTTTTTTTAAATATGACACTATCCCCTACCCTATACATATATTATATTATTTTATTTAATTCATTAATTCATTTACACCAAATTTATGTAGTATCTATCTATACATGAACGAATAAAGTTTTTTTTTTTTTTAAATTCATATACATAATGTAATTAAAATTAATTTTTTTTTTTATATATGTGTACATACTTATTATTTTTAAATTTATGCTTAATATTGAATATGAAATTTAAAAAGTATACAGTATATTTATAAATATTTCTGATAACTAAAATCTTTAACTAAAATTTTTAAATACTCCATGGATCCAGATTAAACTAGATTTGCAGATTTACTGATGGTACTATACTATCAGTAGAATGATAACTGGTTATAATGTCGTTATATATTTTCTTTTTATGATTATTTTTTTTTTTAAATTTATATAATAAATGTATTCTATTTATTTATATATACATTTTAATATTTACATATATACTTAAAGAGTTTATTATTTATTATACGATATTTACAACGAAATAAAAGGTAACACAGTGAAAACAAACATTAATCAAAATAAAAAAAAACAAAAAACATTTAAAACTAAAAGCTAACAATACAATCTTTATGATTAATTCTATATAAATTGGATTGAATTATTGATTGAATTAATACATATAGGTACATATAACAATAAAAATTCTTAATTAATATCGTTAGAATTACAATAATTATATTGTATACAGGCATATCTCGTTTACTGGCACTCAAAATGTATTCCTAGAAAAAATAGCTTAATAGTGGCACTAAAATCTTTCGGGGTTCTGATTAGGTTAAAATGTTAACTTAATAATTAAAGCAAATTTTAACAATAAAAACAAATTCTGACAACATTTATAAGTTTCCATTTTAACTAAAAAATATAAAAATAAAAAGCGCCAAATTATAATCAATTAGCCAAATTTTTTTAATTATTTTTTCGCAGAATTTTTTTTTTTTAGAAATAGTATTTATATAAAATTTGATCGATTCCAGCGCTATAACGAAACATTGATTTGATTACAATTTTTTTAATAAAAATAATTCCAACTTAAGCTCTAACCTCTTGTAAGGAAACAATAACAAGATAACAATAACAGTAACTGTTTCAATACAAGTTTTTTGTTTTTTTGTTAAAATGAAGGGCTTGCATCAAAAATGAGGTAGCTCCACTTTTAATAGTTTTTGGTAAATTAAAAAAAACTGTTTAAATATTTTTGGCTGATTTTAAATTGAGGTGCTTTAAGCAATATTATTATCCGTATTGTTACTCGTGGTTGGACACTAATTTTTAGAAAAAATTAAAAATTATGTATTAAGGGCTGGGCAAGCTGTTTAATTTTGGAGCTACCTCGTTTTTGCTAAAATTTTTCAAGTTTTGTTAAAATTTTTTTGCGAAAGTGTTAATCAAAGAATAAAAAAATAATAATAAAGTCATATAAAATTCTGTTTAAAGATATTATTAAAATATAAAAACAAAAATTATTGGTCCAGTAGTTCTAGCTGGAATCATTTTTTTAAGAACAGACAAGTAACCTTTTCCCTCATTTCTACATTGCTTCCTTATATTTGTTTTCCATTTTTTTTTGGATAAAAGTTTCCTTTTCTGCTTTATTATCACCGATGTATCACTTGAAACGCTTTTATTACCGCTGGGCACAAAAAGATGAGAAGATCCAGAACTAAAGTCGGCTAATTCTAATGTATCCATACTTCTTTTTATTATTTAACAATATTGAAAAATAATAAGAAATACTGTATTAGCATATAAATATCACAACCAACTGACCACTGACCAGCATATTATTTGATAGAAGAAATTCAAATAAATGCAAAAATATTAGCCTACTTATTTCAAAATATTTCAAATTATTCGTTAAAACATATTAAAACATAAAAAAACTACATTATTTAACGTAAACTTCACTAATATATATTTCAGCCTGTTACTCGTAATGAAAATATCATTAAATTCAAATAAAATAAAACATATTGTTATTTCATTGTAATAGACATGGTTAATCTTGTAACAAAATTAGAATATAAGTACCACAATACTATTTAATTTATTTTTTGCCAATACAAGTAATTACTTGCTTTGGAGCAAAAACGAGTTAGCTCCAGCAGATAACTCGTTTTTACCCCAAACTCAATAGAGAGGTACCTCCATTTAGTTATTTGTATCAAAATTGAGGTTTATACGTACATCGTTTTTGCACAAATCGAAAGAGCTGATTTTTCTGAACAAAATAGAATGTATAACAAAAAATGTGATAAAAGTGCAGCTACCTCTTTTTGGATACAAGCCCTTCGTATAATGATAACAAAAAGAAATTTTTTTTTGTGTGGAAATTTAATTACCGTAAAAAAATAATTTTAATTTATTTTATTTAAAAAAATTTTTTACAGACAACATTAATAATGAAAAATGATTGAAAAGAATTTTTCATTACAAAAATTTATCAATTAAAATTTTATTGAATGATAACATTATGATGGCGATATTAAGATGGTGTTTCTTTTCAATTTTTATACCTATAGGTAATATATTTCAATATTTTCAATATAAAAATTTTTTTTTTTTTTTTTAAATAAAGTGTTAGTTAAAATATAGTATTCTTTGTGTATATTTAATTTTACCATAATATAGGTATCATTTTTTTTTTTCTATTTTATGTCAAATTTTTTACTCATCCAAACAAAAATTTATTGTATTTTTTTTTTTTCAATTATCAAGATATTAATTAAATTAGCGAGATATTATTATATTTTAATACAAATATTATATTAATACATAATAATATATTATGTATATACATATGTGCGTATATTTATTATATTTTTTCTGTCTAAATATATATATATTGACATTATAATATTATGACAACATTCCAATGTTATTTCAAAAAAAAAAATCATTTGATTCTTTTTTTAAAAACAATTTTACACTTTTAGATAGGTATTAAAAAAAAAAAACGCACAATTTACAAAAAAACACATAGCTACAAAAAAAAAAAAATTCTATTTAAATTACGATATCATTTCATCCTATATAGAGCCAGTGCCAGCCCATCAATAGTTTTTTGAAAATAAAATAAATTTTCAAGTTGTTTGTTATTTTTTTATTTTTTTTTATTTTGATATTTAAAAAAAAAAAAAAAAAAACATCTAAATTTAAGATAATAATATAATAAATTTTTTTTTTTTATGATTTTTTATCATCTACTGTTCTCGTTAATATTTTTATAAAATTTTTAAATCCACTTTATTAATAGCTGTTATTAGTTTATTTTTTTTGGTTTTTATTTTATTTTATTTTATTTTTTTTTTGTTTTCTTTTTTTAAAACGATTTTTATAAACAGTAATTTTATAAAAAATTTTAAATTTTTTAAAATTTAAATTTATGTGATTTTTTTGTTTGTTTTTATTTTTTAAATATTCAATTAAAAAAAAATTTGGTTAGAACTTACCAAAAAAAAAAAAAAAAAAAACAAAAAGCAACAAGAAATTTATTTTCAGTAAATGGAAATCAAAATAACAAAAAATGATAAAAAAAAATAAAATTATTAATTAATAACTATAATAAGAATTGCATAAATCCTTATTACTTCAAAAAAAAAACCAAAAAAGAAATACGAAACAAAACAAACCAAACCAATATACTATGCAAATATATTTATTTATTATTTTATTTTTATTTAAATATTTGTTATAAAATATATAAAAATTTATTTTAGAAATGCATTTTACTTTCATATACATATATGTATATATGTATATGTAAATATATCCTTAATTCTTATTTGCTTACATTCAATATAAATTATTTAATTTATGAAGGGCAAATTTTTAATAAAGTTCTTTAAAAAAAAAAAAAAAAAAAAACAATAACCACGTTTAAAACAATATTTAAATTGAAAATTTCAAAACCAACAGGTACATATATATTTAAATATGTAGTTAGTAATTATTTGTTTCGTAGATCTATTAATGAATAATTAATAATTATAAATATTTTTACAGTTGTTTAAATAAAAAAAAAAAAATAAATAAATATTTTTCACTTATAATTTGAAAATATTTTTAACGGTTTTTTTTTTTTTTGTAATTTTATTGAAAATACGAAAATATTTAAAATTGACTTTTGATTAAAATATTTTTCATTTATTTAATTTTAAAAATAACAAAAAAAAAAAAAAAATACTATTTTAATATTTTTTTTTTTTTTTTGTTTTGTAATTTGGTATTTTATACTTTAATTTTTTATATTATTTTTTTATTTTATTTTTTTTTGTTTTCTGATATTTTTTTAATAAAATTTAAATTAAATGTTTATTTAAAATTTTATTCAATAAATTGCATTAAAATTAATTGCTTAAACAATTTATTTATTTAAATTATTCATTTAAAAAAAAAAGTATATATAGGTACTATTTAAATAAATATTAAAAAAAAAAAAAATTAAAAATAAAATTATTACATTTTATAATTTAATATTTTTATGTAGGTAAGTTATTATTTTTCACTTCCTATAGGTAACACGTCAATTTTGTTACTGAATCTTTAATAAACAAAAAAAAATTGAATCTATTTTGTTAAGAAAATATTCTAAAACATATCGAAAATAATAAAAGACAAAAAAAAAAATAAAACAAAACAAAAAACAAATATAAACGGATATTTTTAAAAAAAGAAAAAAAAATGCCAATAGAATAACAGAAAATTAACGAAAATATTAACAATAGTCAATAAAATAAAGAAAAAAATAAAGCTTTTTATTTCGTTAAAAAAAAAAATACGTTAAAAAATACATAGGAAAGCACGTACTTAATTTTAAACACATTTACATATATTTTTATTATAGGTAGGTATATTAAAAGAAAAATACAAGTATATATATAATATTTTATATATATGTATATATGTATGTAAATGATTTAGATATGTATATTATATTATATATTTTTAACTTAACAATAATTTGTGTTACATTTTTTTAATGATATAAATTTATTCAAAAAACGAGGAAGAATACAGTTGCCTTTGTCAACTCTTAGATACCCGTACGAACCGTTAGTATGTTCACAGCCTGTCACTCTGCTTACAATATTATTTTTTTAATATTTTAGTATTTTAAAATAATTTGGGTGAATTTTATAATTTCTAGAACTATGGGTTGTACATATATTCAAACTATATGTTTATATGTACATTCTTCAAAAGCAGTTTCTAACCTTCCACATAACGATTATCAATCCAAAACTTTTTCAAATATTCTATAGTACCATTTAATACTAAGCGGTAAATGTATATTAAATTTACTAAGTAAAAAACAGTAAATATAATTTTAAATATTATATTATATTATATTATATTTAAATATTCCACTGACAGAATAATTTCTTATAAGTACAATAAAATACATATATGTATGTAAATACGGCGCCATATAATATACATCTATACTCTTATCATTCATTCACTAGTGACATATACGATATGTAAATAAACATGATATTATATAAGTATGTATATATATCAATATCATATAAATAAAAATTCTTCAAGCAACCGTTATGTTGTTTATTTATTTACATTTTTTTGTACTACGCATTATATCCTCAACAATTTCAAATTATCGAGTAAAACAAAATGGAAAAAATTCGTTAAAGAAATTTGTTAGAAAATTTGAAAAAATCAAGTAACACTTTCGTCAATTATAAAGTAACCCTATATTATTAAAAAAAGTTGTTAACAGAAATAAGAGTATAATGTTGAAGCTTTAATTTTTGTGTATTACTTAAAACAAATTTTACCAGCTGTTCAAGTTACAGGTGTTTAAAAATAGGAAATTTTCAGTTTTTGACCCCTTACAGCTCCTAAACGGGAGGTGATACAAAAAAATTTCTGAAATGACTCATACTTATTTTCAAAGATCTAACTTCTGTCAAAATTTCAAGTTTCCAACTTAAACCATTTAGAAGATAGAAGGGTTAAAAGATTTTGCAAAATTTGAGTTTCGCATAACGGTAAATTAAGACACCGTATGCCACAAATATATATTTATTGTATATATACTTTTAAAGCTAATAACAGTAGTAATCGTTTGGCGTTTTCAGAATGAAGATATACCTTATACAACTTGTGCTATAACAATTTAAATATAGAGCTTTTTTGAACTTTTGGGGAGCTGTAAATCCGTAACGGGTGGGGCTACAAAAAAAAGTTATAAAAAATAAAATTAATATTTTTGTGAGATCTATCAGCAGTTAAAATTTCATAGCTCTATTTCAAAAAACATGTGGGGATCTAAAAGTTAGGTGTTCGAGAGCTACCCTAAGTTTTGGTCCAAACTCAACCAAAAAAGGTAGAGAACCTACAAATTACTCCCAGAATATTTTGTGTGAATTTCAAGATTCTAGCTTTCTTAGTTTTTGAGTTAGCGTGCTGACGGACGGACGGAAGGACGGACGGACATGGCTCAAACGTCTTAGAATTTTTTTCTGATCCTATCCATACCTTTGAAGGTATATCTAGCTCGCTTATTTCGAGGTGTTATAAACGGAGGAGTAATTTTATTATACCCGATCCTATCGTACGGGTATAAAAAGAAGCTTTTAATTAATTAATAGTAGAAAAATAATAAAATTAACATTTTAGTTACATTTTTTATTTGTGAATTAAATTATAATTTTATAGTCATATTTAATATTTATCTATAGTGTTTTTACAAGTTCCAAGATTCCTTACAAGTGTTATTCTTGACCAAAGTAATACTATTAGTTCTAAAGGACATAATATATATCCTATATTGTTTTGATCATAAAAGAGAGCTGCACACTCATTCGTCTTTCGATGATTCTCAGCTACCCTTCCATTTTTTTTTTGTTTTAACGTAGGTAGGTGGGAATATTCAAAATATACAATGCGCTCCGTAAAATATGTGCATGCCGGATTCTTACCGGCTAAACCGCACATTTCCTCTATTAAAACTAGTCAAACTGACCATTTATTTTATGCTATCTTGTTTGAGTATAGGTTTTATGTACTTTCCCGAGAAAGGAAATCTGTACTTTGCGCTAAATCTAAAGGTCTTTTTCTTTTAGGCCTTCCTGTAATAATCTGATTATTTATTAATTGAGCAACTTCAGTATTTATATGCTCTTGTAAATGAGTTTATGGCATATGGCATATCTGTTTATGCTTTATGGCATATCTGTTTATTTCATCCATAACTTTGGGGATTCTTAAAATGTCACTATTACGTACATACTAGGGAGCACTTACTATGTTACGTAGGACTTTCTTCTGAAAAGTTTGTATTTTGTTAATATGCGTTTGCTTGGCACAACCCTAAAGTTGAATGCCATATAACCATATAGGTTTAATTACTTGTAATATCTAGTTGTAAATTAACACTTTATTATATATTGTTAGTTTAGACTTAAGACCTAGAAGCCATTTATTTTCTCTATATTTATTTTCAAGTTCTAGTTTTTTCTTTTTAACGTGTTCATTCCACTTTAGCTTAACATCCAGTGTCATTCCTAGGTATTTTGCTGAATTTTCGATTGATACCTTTACACAATTTAAATTTAAACCAGTGGCCTCGGTGGCCAAGTGGGTAATAGCGTATAAAATACGCTGTAAACACCGACGGAGTGTGGGTTCGAATTTCACACATACGTCGTAAGAGTTATTCCTGCTTATGACATTTACAGCCATGCCTGAACAGGAAAGGCTGTGTAATTTCCTGTCCACATTTATGTGGCAGAGAAATGCATTAAAAAAAAAAATATTTTTGGTGGATTTTCTATAATTTCTGTTTCTAAAATTAACATGAACAGATTTACTTTCATTAAGTTTTATTTTCCATTTGTTCGTCCAATAACATACTTTTTCACTTGCTTTCTGTAATTTGCTTGTACCTTCGTCAATATTTGATCCTACTGCCAATATTGGAGTATCATCAACAAATGTTGCTACAGTTCAGCTACAGTTGCTACAGCTATCCTTCCATACAAAAAAAAATAAATAAAACCCAAAAGCAAAAATTCTTAATAAATATTTATGTGAATTATTGAACATATTTATATCAATTAGAAAAAAATTATTTTGGCTTAGTAGAACGGTAGAACTATTCTTAAATTTTTAAAAATCTTTTGAAACTTAAAGAACTACCTTCAGTTTTACTTACTTTCTTTCTTCTATCTACCTTTAGCAGTAATATTCCTTCGAGATTTTTAAAATTTTCGAAACTATGTCTTCTCCAATAATTGTATTTGAAAAAGCATAACTAACTTAGAATTTAGATTAATTAATTGTAATTCAGCAAACACCAAATTTTGCTCAGAGAATTGTAATTCAGAAAACATGAATTATTATTCAATAAAAACAAATCAATTATGTACACAATAAACTGGATTTCTAAGCAAGTAATATATATAATGTACATAATATTGAAAAGAGTTTTTTAAATTAAAAAAAAAAATTTTTAGCTGAACCCGCCGGCAGAAAATGCTGGATTTAAAAAGCGAAACTAACAATTTTGCAAAAGTGACGTAAAAAAATTTTAGTCTCCTAGGTCCTTTATCCAGCTCGACTCTTTTAAGATGTCACAAATGTAATGGTAAATTTGTTGTTATACTCTAGAGGCCTAGAACACACGTTCATACAAGTATAATAAATTTGTTTTTCTTTGAAAGTGAATAATGAAATTGTATTTTAACGAACATGCCCTTATTACTCTTATTGATATAAATATTTAATAATTATAGCAAAGTGTATGATATTTATAATACATGACATGAAGACTTAATATTTATGTATAATATTTTTCGAGAAAATGTCATCTTATATTTGTACTTATATACTAAAAGAATAGTTGTTAATGTTCTTGTTTTGGTACAAATAGTTGTTTTAGACTTATATAGTTATATCTATATACCGTTAGAGCCTTATTGTACAATCGCTAAAAGATAATACGATAGTTTCTAGTTATTTCACCGTTATATAAGCGATAGGTTTATACTTTGAAGATCCAGTAATACTCTGCGACTTAACACAAATTATGCTTTTTTTTCAGCGCTTTGCTTTTAGTGCAGTTTAACTAGATGTTTACTTCTCCTAATTTGTTCGGGACTAGTTAATTACTTTCTCAAAAAGTAATATAATGGTTTAAAGTACGATTTTTTCCTCATTAAGTAAGTACATTATAAATTCATAAATAGCATCATAATTTTATATTGCTTAATTCAATTTTTACTTTCTAGTAATGCAAATTTTATCCTAATGTGACAGAATAATTTAAAGTACAGTAACCTTAATCATGTAAATATTCTAAATAATATTATATATATTAATTAAATCTGAATGGAATTTATTGTTTAAACCCATTAATGTTTCAAAATTTTAGAAGCATGACTGTCAATGAAATATCGACTTTGTAATACTCAAGTATATTCAATGAAAATTTAATTTATAGTCAGTTTCAATAATACTTTTTGTCATGCCGAATATTTAAATACTTATATATAAATTACAGCTAAAGCTACAATAAATTAAAATAATTAAAATAAATTAAAATAATTATTACTTATCTAATTAATAAAACCTAAACTTAATTTTTTTCTTTAAATTTTAACCTTTTTAATGTCTAATATAAAATTTCAAATAAAATAAAAAAATTTAAATTACACTGCTGGACATGATGGATACTTGATGAGATATTTCAAAAGATGAGATATTGTTTTTATTATATATATTAAATCATATCTATTTAAACATAAAATCTTCTGAAACGAGAGGTTTCATACCAATATAGGCATTACAATCAGGACAATAATGTTCTATATTTTTACACGAATCAAGACAATATGGAATGCAGCAACAACACCAGCAACTAATTATTATAAACAAAAAATCAAATGAAAATCTTTATAAATACTACTGTTTATTCAAAAAATTAAATAAAGTTTTTTACCCCAAAATACACATTACAGCACTTATTATGTGTGTTGTTTTACAAACAGAAGCAATCGTTTTGGTTCTAATATTCTGTCCACAATGCGAACATTGAATAGACATTGGTAATTTTCCTAAAATCTTTTGATCTAAAATTAAAAAAAAAAGAAATGCAATTCAGTTTTTATAAATCTACTAAAAGTTCAAATACAAATTTAAAGTACTAAATGGCTGTGGTATCACTTGAGTTTGTCCTGACATATGAGTATATACTTGATTTTCTGGTTGTAAAGGTACTTGTTCATATTGCTGTCGATCTGTAATTTATTAAATTTATATAAATCATTTAAATATCTTATTTAATAATTATAATTAACAAATAAGGTACTATAACTATAATAATTTAGTGTGTTCTCAACATTATTTCGAAAATTAGCTCTAAACGAAAAATTAAGCCAAAACTTATTATGTATATGACAGCAGGAACCATTGTCTTGAGCATATATTTATATGAGCATAATTAATATAACCGATAAATTTCTTTGAATTTTACAAGGAGTTAGTCAACTAGCATTTGCTAAAACTCCCATTTAATCCCACTCCTTTTACTTAAATTAAAAGGAGTGCGATTAAATGGAGTCCTCAGACAGTATATAACTATATAGTAAGGGTAATTAGTCCATTATACTGCCTATGAGGACAGGTGGTTTTAGTAGGTAAAAATCTCAAACTACCAAAGGGGCGTATAGGTTTTACTTGGTGTCTTTTGAAAATTTACACCTCTCGCAAAAAGAAAAAAAAAATGTAGATATATAAAATTAAAATTAATTGGCTAACTCCAATAATCGTTAATAAGAAGAAAAAAATTTTTTTTTAATCAAATATATAACGAATACAAATTATAATTTACTGCGTTTATAGTTATGGACATAAATTGTTCCTATATACTCTAAAAATTACCTCATATCTAATCAAATTAGTTTATTATATTGTAAAATTCTAGTCACCTTTTTCTTGTGATGAACAACAAGTTGAAACAGATGAACTTTCTTTCTGATAAAATATTTGAATCAATATAGTATCAATTGTAAAAGTAATTTGAAGCCTACAAAAATAATTTTCTTTTTTTAAACTTATAATCATTTTCAGAAATAATGTGAAATATATATGTATAATGAAAGGTAAATGGAATGAAAATTTTTTTTTTTATTTTGGAATTTAAATCATATTAGACAATGATTTTTTAATTTGATAAAAACAATAAAAAAAAAATTATTTTAAATGATTGACTAAAAATATATTATATGCACCTTTTAATTCATTTATGACAGCTTGATTATATGTTGGTGGTAAAGTTGAAAATTCCACATTCTGTTTATCCATCATTAAATCCACTAAAATGTTAATTATTTTATTAAATAAAATCAATTAATATAATATTTAAAAATTTAATGCGAAACGTTAACAAAATTTTTAATAACAACGTCACAATATTGATATCGCTACTAAACTAAAATTAAAAGCTTTTCTTTGTGGTTTTATAATTTAGAAAATAAAAACTTTTTCTCAAAAAATTAAATATTATGTTAACATACAAAATTTCATTAAAACATACTATCGCAGTCGCACCACGCACAAATAAATGCGTCTTCTCACAAAATGTAAATATATTATGATGTGTCAATGTGTGTGTCTATATAGTATAAATGGCGCTACGTATACTGAAATGAAATATGTACTAATCTATATAACTTATACTATTTTAATATTAATATTTCTTTAAAAAATTTTTATTTTGAATAAATTTAAAATAAAATTAAAAATTATTAATTTAAGATAATTTTTAAAATATAACCAGTAAAAATTATTTCAAAATTCGAAAAGTATATTTAGGGGAAAAATGAATATTCGGGTAATCCAAAACACTAATGTTTAAGATTTGGAAAGTATACGAAATCCGGAAGTTCAAAACCAAATGTAAAATTTTGGAAGGTTTGAAATTCAGAAGCATAATATACGTAAAATTAAATTTTTTTTACATTAGAATATAAAATTTTGATAAAAATGAGGAAGAGGATAGAGTATAATTTCAAAATTCATTTTCAGACCATAACATTTAGTTATGATTTTGATCTTCGTTTTTATAAATTATTAGAAATATGATTCTCTATACACAAAAACTCCATTTTCTGGTTAAAATTCAATTTTTCAAGAAAAATATTCACTGAAACGGAAAAATTGATATGAAAATAATCTTAAAATCATTAAATAATTACTGGATAGAAATCGATGAATGGTAGAAAAATCGATTTAAAGATTTGGTAATTTTAAAATTTATATATTGAGACGATAAAATTTAAATATATATGCTTTCGCTATGCTTTTTACTGAAAGAACAAAATTGATATCAAAATATGCTTAAAATCGTAAAATAACGACTGGGAGTGCTAAAAAAATCTATTTAATCTATTTGATAATTTCAAAATCCATTTTCAGTCGATAAAATTTAGTTATGTGTTTCGGTCTAAGTTTTTATAATTAGAAATATGTTCTTCTACACAAAGACTACACTTCCTGGTTAAAATTCCAATTTTCAAGGAAAATGTTCAGTTAATGGAACTGGAACAGCAAAACTGATATGAAAATATGCTTAAAATCGTTAAAAAAAACTACTGGAAATGGTAAAAAAATCGATTCCAAAGACTTGTTAATTTCAAAATCCTTTTTCAAACAATAAAATTTAGTTATCTGTTTCGGTCTTCGTTTTTTTAATAAGAAATAAGGTCCTCTGCACAAAAACTCCATTTTCTAGTTTACATTCTAGTTTCTTTTCTCGATTTCTTTTCTTCAATATACAAGAGAACCCTTTTACCATTATTTTTTTTACTTTTCTAACCGTCTTTTATGCTAGTTTTCGGCAGATTTAGGCGTTTTCGTAATTTGTTCTCTTGTATATCGCTTAAAACTTCTTTTACTTTTTTTAGATCTGACAGATATCTTTAGCATTTTTTCTTGACAACTTCTATATTAATTCACAAAAACATTTATTAAAGCAACATATTTTAGCGACCACAACAAAATATGAATTTATATGCGGCTGGATACTAGATAATTTCATAATAAACGAATTTAACTTCCTTTAAATGTTAAAAGTCATATACAGAACGATGGTTAAATATTTAAATACAAAATAAGAAATTAAATAAGAATGAATACTTATAATGTATCCAATAATGGTGGGTCATAAAGCCACAAAATTTTGTAAAATATTGTCTCTCGTCATGTTGAGACATAACATTTTAATGCACTTATAATGTTTTGTCTCAGCCACTATGGTGTTATAACCTTGAACATTATGTGCTGTCAACTTCTTTAATAGTTTTAAAATAAAGTATAAATTTGCCGGTTATTCATTGTGGTCAGAAACTAATGCCTCTACTATTATAATTTGATTAGTAAAACAATAAATTTCCATTACCACATTATTTATATATGTAGAAAATATAAAAAAAATGAATTTAAAAAGTTCTACAACAAAATAATATAACTGTATATTTCAACTAATTTATCTTCAACTTAATTTTAAATTAAAAATAATGCGGTTAAAAAATATATATGTGGATATTTATGCCTATCATAGAAAACGCAAACGCAACTGTAGCGGGAATAATTCAAATCTACGTATATTTCTGCCGTAATAATTTCACTATCATTGAAAACGAAAGACAAAAGCGGAGCGGCAAAGTTTTTGAAATTTAAATTTCTCAAAAAATTTTACCGCATATTTTATTTACTTATATATTAAGAAAATTTAAAACTCAGCTGCTCAAAAACATTAACTGAATTTGACAGCCACAGTTAACTATTATATTAAATATATACCTATTTTTGATCTTACAAAACAATTACAATTTCGTACCATTTCAGTGTTATGATATTAATAACAAATAAAAATAAAAATCAATTCAAAGAGATGTCAAAATTTTCATTATACTTTGCGGTTTGAATGATGACTCAAAAACATTACCGCTCCGCAATTATTCGCAACGTTTTCAATGATAGTTTTTGAGCCAGAACTTACATATTTCCTCGACGCTATCGCGTTTTCAATGACATAGACCTATGATTATAAAATTTTTCATATTAAATATTAAATGCAATATTTCATTTTAAATATAATATTACTAAACCATCGGCTACTAAAGCCATTATAGCCATTAAAATCTTAACTAAAAAAAATCTTGAAAAAAAAATTTTGAAGTTAATCAATTGAAATAAAATTATTTTCAAGATTTATCTTTGAATCTAATTTTATTTCAATTGATATCTATTTTCATATCTTTTAAAAAAAAAAAATATTTTTTAACTAAAAAAATAACAAAATTAAAAGTTTTTCAACAAAAAATTACCAAATCAGGATTGTCCCTTTATCCGGAATATTTATATACATACATATATCTATACGCGAGATTCTGAATTTAGACGGATTTTAGAGTTGGATTCAAAAGCAGAGTTATACGCCTTTTCTAGAATATTTATTTAACTGCAATTGGGTTCCATCGATATCCTGAAAAAAAAATCTGGAACAAAAAAATCATGAAAAAAAAAATTTTTTAAAAAAAAAATCTTGAATCAAGAAAAATCCTAAAAAACAAAAACCTGAAAAAAAAAATTTTGAACAAAAAAATCTTGAAAATAAAATCTTGAATTAAAAAATCTTTAATTAATTATTTTTGAAATAATGATTTCAAAACTAAGTATGTAATTGTAATTCAGTACGCTATACGTGTATGATTCTTATAATACTTATGAATATTTATATTTAATGAAATATTATGGAAGAAGATAAAAATCAACTTTGTTATTTAGAAAAATATATATCAAACTTTAAATATATACGTAATAGATTATATTCTTACCAAAAGTAAACATAAATTAGTTAGGTACAAAACCTCGCGTTTTATAATTTCGCATTTCAAAATCTCGCGTTTCAAAATTTCGCGTCTGAAAATCTCGTGTCTTACAATTTTGCGTTTTGAAATTAAATAATATTTTTCATTAATTAAATAGGTGGGTATGAAAATCCAAAAAATTTCACAAATAAATTTTCAACATTATATTGATGTTATATATACAATACAACTCTAGAACCCCTCCTAATTCACAATCTCACATATACATATATATAAAAATACTGGAAAAGCACATAACCCTACTTTTAAATCCAACTTTAAATTCCTTCCCAATCTCGCATAATATAATATAAATATTCTGGAAAAAGCGAATACTCTGATTAATTTTTACAAATTAATCCTCTAATTATATTTTTTACAAACATATTTAAAAAAAAGAAACTTTTAAAATAATGGGGACTGCCGCCACCAAACCCCCGCTCAACAAATTATTGAAACCCTGATTTTCTAACCAACTAACCAACTATAAAATCCCTCTTAATTCACTGTACTTTTGCATTTTACTTGTCTCCTAATACTGTATTTTTCCATTTATACTTTTTCGCGAGATTTTTAAAAATATCGCAAAAACGCGAAATTTCGAATCGCTCACTTTACATTATTTTCAAAATTTAATAATTTAAGATTGAAATGAATAAATAATATTTTAAAATGTTGTATACAGCCATGATATGAGAGCAATCTCTTTTGGCATTTACTATTGAAAATAAATAAATAAATAAACATACAAATATACTTGTAATTAAATTATCAAAACGTATTCTTTTAAGAGTTTACATATCAAATATTTAAGCATGTCACTAAAATTCATTAAACATGGTCTGTAACAAAATCCCGACTGTTAAAATCCGACAAAACTTTAATATAAATATTTTGCAAAAAGGAAATATCCTAATTTTTAAACTAACTCTACAGGGATTTTAGAGTAATTGAGAATCTCGCACGTATACAATTGTATATAAATAAATATTCTAGAAAAAGCGTATAATCTTGCTTTTGAATCCAACTCTAAAATC
Organism: Poecilobothrus nobilitatus; assembly: GCA_947095535.1. Classification (NCBI taxonomy): domain Eukaryota; kingdom Metazoa; phylum Arthropoda; class Insecta; order Diptera; family Dolichopodidae; genus Poecilobothrus; species Poecilobothrus nobilitatus. The sequence goes on from OX352773.1 coordinate 161,967,780, forward strand.
CGTCCTAATTCAGAATCTGGCATACAGGCTATCTGGCTATATATATAAAAGCGTCCTAATCCGAATCTGGCTATATATATACATATATATAAATATTCCGGAAAATGGCGCAATTCTGATTAGGTTTTTTTTTTTGTTGAAAAACTTTTAAATTTGTTATTTTTTTAGTTAAAAAATATTTTTCTTTTTTTTTAAAAAGAGAAAATAAAATCTTGAAAAATATTTTATTTCAAAATTAAGTTTAAAATTTTTTTCAAGATTTTTTTTAGTCAAAATTTTTTTTTTTTTTCAAGAAAATGGCAAATTATCCCCTTTTTTTTATTAAAACACAATCATGCATTGCGTAAAACTCAATATGACTTCATCATGAAGCAGATGGAGCAGATTGATCCATTTCTTTTCTATTAATTATTATTAAAAAACACTATATATTAAGTAACTTTAAACTTATCTATACAACAAATTAACTATGAGTCTAACCTAGCTAACTAATTATTATCACTTCATTCAAAAACAACTACATATATGTACGAGTATAATAAAACTTTCTAATCACAAATAAAAATATTTTGATTTGAACAATTGCATACATACATATAATATAAAACTAAAATTCTAACAGTTTTCAGCATTGTTTTAAAAATTTACCGTAAACATTATTGGAACTATTATAAATAGTATGTGTATGTCCTATAAACTATAATATCTCAATCTAGTATTCTAAGTCTAAGTCTAGTAGTAGTCTAGTTTCTTATGCTAGAATTAGATGTGCAGAATTCAGCTGGTTATATTAGATGTGCAGAATTCAGCTGGTTATAAAATAGATGTGCAGCATATTGTGTCAAAAATTTGTTTGTTTGTGACATAAATGTAAATTGAAATAAATATAAAACAATTGGAATTTCGGTCATAATAATTCAAAATATGATTCTTGTTAAATTTAGTTATTTTAAAATTTTAATGGTAGTTTACTGTGCTTATGTTGCATATTGCAATGTATTAAATTTGAGAGAGATTTACACCGAAAATGAAAGGGAATTACTTTTAATTGAACAAACGCTATTAATTTTTCCTCCATTATAAACGTCTTCACTCTATAACAATTTGTGCGCAAATGAAGAAAAAAATAAATTTCAAATAACATTTTTTTTAGGTTGCAGTTCTGAGCATTTTTTTTTTGTGTTGTGGTGCACCGTCGCTGCACAGCGAAAATAAGAAATAGAGATAAATTTGCATCGTCTGCACTTAATATAGAATTCCATTTATTTTATTACATAGCAATACCATAGGTTCTAAATAATTTTTGCTGCGGTGCGTACAGAACTCTGCACATCTAATTCCAGCATTATGCTGTTGTAACCCTAATCATCAACATTGAGAAACAGCATTTGAAAAAAGAAAATACTTATCGCCACGCCTGAAAAAGAAAGACTGTGTAATTTCGTTGTTACATTTATGTCGCTGTGGAATGAATAAAAAAGAAATATGTAAAAGAAATAATATTAATAATGACTGGAAAATGCATCTTTTCTTAAATATATATTTTAAAGTAATAGAAAAATTAATTTAATTTCTTTTTAAATAGATTTAATAAGATACAATAAGTTTACGTAATTTATGTATAAAATTGAGTTATAACGGTCTAACCTGAAAATCTAAAACTTTCTCGGTAAATTTAAATTGCTTAATGTATTGACACCATGTAATATTTAAAAAAAAAAACAATATTAAATCTTGTATTAGAAAAGAAAGACATTAAGTGAATTGGTTAATTTTAATTTTACATATTATACGTATTTTTTTAAGAGAAAAAGAAGCCTTAAAGAAAATCTTTTATTTATATCAAAAAAAATGTTTACAAAATATAAAAATTATAGAATAGAATCAAGATTTGTTTCGACAGCAAAAAATTGAGGCAAATTATGGTATAAAACTATTTCTAAGTTCGGATATGTTCAGAGTTTGATTTTCTATAAAGTGTGGTAGAGTAAGTACCAAAAATTTTATAGAAGAAGAAACGAAAATTATATTGAATACCGAATAGTTTTAACGAAATATTATACCAAATAAGGCAGAATATAAAACAAAAGATTTTTAAAGGCACACCTTTAACAGGTAAACCAATCCTATATAATTAAGAAAAGCTATAGTTAGCGCATGTAAAAATATAATTTTGAAGGTTTAATTTTTGCGTTTAACTTTGAAAACATTTGAACAGGTACAGATTTCCAAAAATAAGAAATTTACAATTTTTGATACCTTAGCTCTTAAACAGGGATAGGTACAAAAAATATTTTATGGTAACTTATACTAATTCTGAAAGGCCTTTCTTCTCACAAATCTTGAATTTTGAAGCAAACATTTTGTTTCACTTAACGGTAAATTTAAATACTATAAATTAGAAAAATTTTGTGTAATTTTAATATTAGTTTATAAAACAAAAAAAAATGTTCTTTCTTTTCGGGTTTTAAGATTTAAAAATTGTTAAGCAAAACTTGAGATATGTACATACATACATATATCGATACATACATATTTGAAAATGGAGCTTTTTCAAACTTTAAAGAGCTATTAGTTTCGTAATAAGAATTCTACATAAAAAAATTCTTCTACAATATTAATTTTTTAAGAGAGCCATGATTAAAATTTCATTGATCTATTAGACATAACAGAGAAGTTTTCTTAACAGACGGAAAGGTGGAGAACGCGATTTTCAAAATTGTTTTTAATATGTTAAAATTTGGTGTTCCTGACGAAAGGTCTCGGGTTCAAACCCCGGTCAGGTCAAAAAATAATATATAAAATATAATAAAATAATGTAACAAAAATATTAATTATAATTATAATTTAATACTTGGGCCCACATGCTTTAAGGCTAAAGGGTCCTAAAAATATCATCAGATATTTATATCTTTACGATCTAATATATAAAAAAAAATATGTTAAAATTAAATAAACTTTAATTTAAAAAGGTTTAAACCATTTACTTTATTTTATAAAACTTTAAGATACTTAAACTTCAATTTAATTTCAATAATATTGCACTGCATATTTCTATAGTTACATATTAAACTTATTTAAAATATTTTTTTTTTTATCTATTTAAAGTAGGGTATGAACTGATAATGTATGATAGTATGTATTAAATGAAAAACTGACATTTCAAATGAAGAATGCACAAATATTTTCATAATAACTGACAGTTGCGCGACTGATGTTCTCTATAGTAGATTATACATTATCAGTTCAGTTGTCAGTTATAGCAAGTAATTTTTGAAATTCGGACTAGGATATAATTTTCAATCGTTTCTTCTGTTTTTTTATCCATTATTTATTTTGTTGCAAAACTGACGACTGAACTGATAATGGTCGCATTCAGGAGAATCTAGTGCTATACTGAATTGCAGCGGTGTAGCATTTAGCGCTGCATGTTTGTACTGAACGATTTGCAGCAAAATTAAATTAATTTTGTGTGACATTTCGTATACTTTTATTTTATTTAAATCCTATTTTTGTTTTTTAAATCTTATATTTTTTATCTCTCAATTTATCAATTTTTAAAAAAATGCTTGAAATCCAAAAATTCTCACAAAATTTTGTAAACAAAAATTTTGGACATTAAATGTGAAGACATAAACGTCAATAAAAAGTCGCTTCATAATTTAGCGTAAAATTTTCTTGCTGCAAAATTCATGTAGCGCTAGATGCTACTGAACGCGACCAATGTATACTATACTTTAATTAAAATTATAAATAATCTATCTATTCATTCGATGTCTTCAATATGAGATTCATGAAACTTCAGTAACATCATTTAATCCAATAAAAGATTGACAATCTGGGCAAAAATGTTTTATATCTTTGCATGTATTAACACAATATGGAATACAACTACATAAGAAGCATCTATATAATACAATATAAATATATATAGAAAATAATTAAAATTATTTGTAATTAAACTTTAAAAATTAATTTTTAAAATAAAAAATCAATTAATTAAAAATTACCCTAAAAAACAGAGCATAAATGCTATAACATGAGTTGTGTCATTGCTTACACCAGAAATTTTAGTTTGAATGTTATGACCACAATACGGACACTGATAAAACTCTGATTTTCTACCTAATGCATTACCATTACCAAGTAAAATATTTAAAAAAAAAAACATATTCAATTATTATAAATTTAACAACTAAAATAAAACATAAATTATTATTTACTTAATCGTCGTCGTATTACTCCAAATTGTTCTGGTGGTCTTGAATGTACTTGATTACGGAACGGTTGTACAGGTGCATGTACATTTTCATGCATAAATTGTCTGTGATGTTGTGAATGTGCTTGTTGAATTTGGGTTTGTTGTAACGTATTTGTTTGTATTTGCCGTGCTCTCAGATCAATTGGAGATCTTAGCGTTAGGTTCATTTGTTGAAGAAAAAACTATAAAAATCAACATTAAAATACAAATAATTAATTAATAAAAACATTAAATAAATATAATAATAAATTACATTGATGTTATCATTTTAACAAATTTCTACTTTTGAAGCAGTAAAAAGCTTAAATTACATGTAGGAAATTAAAAAGTAAACTTCCAAACATAATACATCTAAATGTTGAAAGCTAAACAATTTAATTAAGCCGCTTAAAAATTATTTTGTATTTAATAAAATGAATTTTGGCACTTTATAATCAAACTAATATTCTATTTACATACATAAATATATTTATATATGTATACATGCACTGATGTTAATGTGCAATATGCATGTGCATAATAAAAAATTTCTAAATCAAAACACGTTTATTAATACAACAAAGTCTAATTAATTTTCTACAAATTTTGCATTTTTTTAATTTTTTATAGTATTGTATATTGTATATTATTGTATATTTTAACATGACATAGGATAAACCATTACTAAATTTCTCAATTTCTTATACCGTTACACACCTTATATATATATGTGTATAACGCTTACATTATTTAATTTTACATTGCATTATAATATATTTTGTTGCAATGAGGATTTGTAATTGGTTGGCAGGTCCCGTACAAGTTTTACAGGTTATTTAACCCATCCGGGTTATATTTATGATAGAGGCTAGATGTATATTGTTCATATTAGGATAATAAAATATTGTTATTGAATAATATTCACATTGATTATAGTAAAATTTGATTATTTCATATTTTAAACCAATTTCTGCCAAAAAATGAGACACCCTTTTATAAGACAGAAAATCTCCACCCTTTTAATATTATTATACATATATGTATGTAGAAAGAAAATATAAAATATAATAAAACTGAATTTAAAAAGTTGTACGACAAAAGAATATAACCAATTTTGCTTTAAAAAAAATACTTAATGGAATGTATTTATGTACATAATACATATGAATTTTAATTAATGTTTTATTCATAATGCTTTCAAAAATTATTCGATTTGTTTAAATATAGTCATGTTTTTTACCTGTGGTAAACCCCATTATGACTTCATCATATGATGGTGGTGGAGTAGATGAATCCATTTCTTTCTTTTCTATTAATTTAATAAATAAATAATTATTTTACAATTATATTCAATGTAATTTTAAATCTTCAATATAAAAAAACTCAAAAGTAACTTTAAACTTAAATACTTATAACAAATTAACTGATTAACTATGTATATGAGGCTAACTTAAATATTATCATTTTCAAGATCAACTATAAAAGCTTCTAATCACAAAATTAAAAAAAAATATGAACAACTACATAGGTACATAATATAAAAGTAATTGACAATTTTTTTCATTGTTGTCAACTTTGTTTTAAAAATTTACTGTAAACGTTAACAGCACCATCACGTAGTATATTTAAGAACTAATAAGAACATTCAAAAAAGAGTTCAAAATATGTAAAACAAAAAATATAAAATAAATAGATACTACAAAAATTAATTTACTCTAATTTTTAAGTTTATTTAATAATTTATTTATTTATTTACATAATATTTAATACTTAAATTAATCAAAGTAAAGATAAAATGTTTGGTATATAATATAGGAGCACGTACACATAGTTTTCAGATTTACCTTATATTTAATACTCGTTAAGATATTACTATGATAAGTTCAAGTTATTTATTTTTAAAATCGAGTTATAACGGATTTTATTAAACAATATAATTTTCTTTTGGTAGAAAACTCGAAATCGTTATTTTCTCAATAAATTTAAATTATTATATTATTAATTTTTAAAATTTTAAATAGAAGATTTTATTTAATTTCCATGGTTATTATTAAAAAATTTTGAAAATGAATTGACAAACTTTTGTTCGTTTATGATAACAAAATAAATTAGAAATAAATATAATGAGACACTACCACATGAGTCTTCAAAAATTGAATAATACTTCAAAATAAATAAATAAATAAAAAACAAATAAAAATTTTACAACATTGTTTTAATAACAACAACTAATAAAAAACAAAGAGTTTATTTTCTTTTTTTACTAAGGCAGGTTCGAATCTTCCAAAGACACCAAGAATACCATCTTGACAGTGTCAGATTCTTACTGACTAAATCCACTTTCCTCTTTAACCAATATAATGAGAAAAACTTTTAACTACTAACGCATATTGGCAAGAGAGGAGATGTAGAAAAGGTTAGAACAGGAATGCGGAAACTTTGAATCTGGAATGAAATTGTAAGGGATCAAAAAATTAGCCTATTATTATTATAATTTTACTATCAGTGACGAAACCATCAACATGTAGTAGTATAACACCTCCTTTAATGTATGTATGTAGCAGCTCCACTGCTATAGGAGCTATTATTATTAACATTATTACAGTCAAAACTGCATAAGTAAACCTCTTAGCCAGTAGTTTTATTCCACTTATACAGTTTTCCAGTCATCCGGATTTTTTATGTAAATTGTTCCAATTAAATTGGTCTCTGAAAATTTGAAAGTTAGAACTAGAAATGTGTGTATATTGAACAAATTATATATATGTATACATATATGTATTGTTCCAATTAAATTGGTCTCTGAAAATTTGAAAGTTAGAACTAGAAATGTGTGTATATTGAACAAATTATATATATGTATACATATATGTATTGTTCCAATTAAATTGGTCTCTGAAAATTTGAAAGTTAGAACTAGAAATGTGTGTATATTGAACAAATTATATATATGTATACATATATGTATGGATATATGCATGGTACGGTATTTTAAATTATATATTATACTGATTTATCAAGCGAAAGGAGTGATATTGGAACATTAAATTTTTAAAAAAATTTTAATCGTGACATTCCATTTTGGAAAACATGAAAATTGAAATTTTTTTCTATGTTTATCACTTACAACAAAAATTTTTTATTTTCCTTTTTGACATTTTAGCTGGTAGCTAACCAGTACCCAATCAAGAACTAACAAAATCTGAATAGACACCAATATTTATGCAGAATTGCACTATATTCATACAAAAAAACACAAAATAGCGGTTGTTTAACGTAAATATTTTAAATTTAGCAAAATAAAAAAAATAAAAACTTTTGTAATGTAACCAAGTGAAAAAAATTCTTCTACTAAAAAGGTACAAATTATAAAGTTTCAGTTAGAGAAGTAAAAATTTTGAAATTAAGATCCACTTATAAAGGTCAAAAAACTTAGTAGTAGAGGTTTTTGTTACTAAAATGTAGGGACCAAGATCAGAATGCTGTTTATAGATGTTTCCCACTTATCCAGGTTCCCTTTAACCATGTTTGACTCTATTAATTATTATTATTGCCTATTACTATTTTCTAGATAAAGCCATTACTCATCAGTCAGTAATTTTACAACATGCGGTAGTATATAACACCTTCCTAAATGAGATAATAATTAAAGGCAGCTCCACTGTAGCAGCAATTATTATACCCGTATGAACTACGTTCAAGAGTATAATAAATTTACCATTACGTTTGTGACACCTTAAACAAGTCAAGTATAGTGTCAAAGGTATGGATCGGCTCAGAATCGAATTCTGAGTCGATTGAGCCATGTACGTCCGTCCGTTCGTCCGCACGATAACTCAAAAAATAAAGCCTAGCTCCTTTATTTTTTTAGTTAAGCTGAATATTTTTTACGTCACTTTTATAAAATTGTTATTTTTGCTATTTAACTCCAGCTTTTTCGGCCATCGGCTTCGAGTAACTGCCATATAATTTCTTTCTTTATATGGGAATAAATCAGTATCTATTGAAGCTAAGTATCTGAAATTCTGCAAAATCGTGTCGAGTTACAGGCAAATAATATCTATGAAATTTGGTTGTGATGGTGCGACAGGATCGGGTAGCTGCCATACAACTTCTCTTTTCAAATGAAAATAACTCAGTGTCTTATTCAAGCTAGGTATCTGCAATTTTGTGAAGAGGTGTCGAGTTACATGCTAGAAACTTTTGTAAACTTTGGTTGGTCTAGACTCTAGAGCATCCGATTTAGACTTCTTGCAACTCTTGGAATTTAATTAAGCCAGGCGTCTGAAACTTTCAAATGATAATCAAATTTTATGGCAACAACTTCTGCAAAATGTGGTTGTCCCTGTGCAGCAAGTTCGGATAGCTGCCATACAACTTCTTTTTTTAAATGAAAATAACTTAGTATCTATTGAAGCTAGGTATCTGAAATTTAGTGAAATGTCGAGTTACATGTCAAAAAGTTTTGTAAAATTTGGTTGGTCTAGAGCAGCCGGTTCAGGCTTCTTGCACCTCTTGGAACTTAATGAAGCTAGGCGTCTGCTATCTTACAAATGAAGATCAAGTTTTATGGCAACAACTTTTGCAAAATTTAATTGTGCTGGTGCAATAGATTTGGGTAACTGTCATATAACTCCACAATTTACATAAATATATCTCGGCATAGTTATAATATCGCTATACTAAAACATCTGAAATTGTTTAAAAGATGATCAAGTTATATAGAAACATGATATATTACGTTCATACGGGTATCCTAGAGTTCACACCGTCTACTCTACCGCACTCTTCCTCCTTATTAATATTAGTATTAATTATTACTTTCATAATTATTGCTATTATTATTATTATTATTATAAAATATAAAATTACTATTTATATTTTTTGTTACATGATGAACCTGAACGGGGTTTGAATACATGTTAAATTAAAATTTTATAAAATATACTAAACAATATTAATAACACATATTTTAATTTGTTGTCTTTTTTTTTTGTTTGGAACATTTTAATTATAATATCTACTTACATAAAATAATTTGAAAAATAAAAATTATGTTAACACTGTAATATTATATTATTTGAGTTCAAGTTTTACTTAAAAATAAAATAAAAATATTGTTTTAAAATTTATTAACACCTATTATAAGAACGTTGTCCTGTAATACCATCACATGATCCTAAATAATAATTATAATTCGAGCAATACAAATGAACAGTCTTTCAAGAGCTCATAAATTATGGAAGGCAGCTACACCCAAAACATCTAAAAAATAAATTAAAAAAAAATTAATTATAATTTTACTACTCATTATACGTATATGTTATTAAAAATATAATATACCAAAGCAAATAAAAAAGCAAAAAAAACAAATACAAATAAAACAAATGCAAATACATGTGTTTTTAAGATAGTTTCAGATGAAATATTTCTAAAATAAGAAGGTAAATAATCTCTACAACTTGGACAATCACTATAATATAATGATGAACGATTATAAGATGAAGCTATAAAATAAAAATAAATAAATATGAATGGTTTTTTTATTTTAATATTGAATAATAAATTTATATTACAATTTGGTGAATTAGGTGTCTCCAATCTTCTTGGTGTTGCAAATTGCCTTAAATTTGTTCGATTTGGTTGACTTTGAATAATTCTAGTAACATTATTATGTATTTGTGGAGTATGTATTTGTGGTGTATTATTATTTATGTTAGATTGTCCTAATTGTAAAGGTCTTTCTTGTACAAAATTACTTCTTTGTTGAGATTCTATAATGGATTGTGATGCTACTATATATAAAATTAATTAAAAAAAAAATATTTTATTTTATGTAATATAATATTATTAATTAGCAATAAAATTAACACTAATCAAAAAATAATAATAAATAAAAGTAAATAGCAAATGAATTAATAACCAATATTAAGTAAGTATGGTGACCTTCAAAAGTGATATGGATCTAAACTTTTAAATATAGTAGTAGGCATATTAAATCTAGTAAAATATTTTCCTTTATAAAATGTAAAATTTCATTTAATCCTTAAGGCAATCATTTAAATATTATTATTTAATTTATAAAATTGTTTTCATTCGTAAAATTTTTGGTAATACTGTCGTTAATTGCGCACCACTGTAATATATGAGAAGTTATCAAATTTTTTTTTTATTTTCCAAAACAAAAAACAAAAAAACTATTAGATACAATAACAAATACTAGCACGTGGCATTTTTTTTTATTAGGAAATGTATAATTTTGAGAATTTAAATTTAATTTATTTAATTTATTTAATATAGGAAATATTTAAAAAAAAAAAAAAACTAGTAAAATAAAATCAATTTAAAATTAATTTTTAAAATACCTATTACAGCAGTTCCCGTAGCTTCTTCATACGATGGTGGTAAATCAGATAAGTCGGCATTTCTTCTTTCCATTCAAAACAAAAAAACTATGACTTCTATTTACTTAGATTTTTTTAAACTTTATATAAAAATATATAAAAATGAATTATTTTATAATAAAAAAAATGTAAACGAAGACTAAATAAAATTTATATCACAATGTTCAGGACAGTCCGCGATATATACAATATTAACATCTTTACTCAACAAAAAATAAAAATTACTAAAAGTTGAATTTTTAAAATAGTAGTTAAAAGCTACATACATATGTAAAAAAATTTTCTTGCTTATGCTCCCATGACTCAGAAAATAAAAAAATTAAAACAAATGTATAGAAAGTTTATTATTGTTGATTTATTTTTTTTAATTAAATTTAATGTATAAGTATACGTATATTAGGTAAGGTAGGTATTTGAGTAAATTCTCTTTTAATAAACACAAATACAGTCTACAGAATCAAAAATGTTTTTATACATTGGTTGCAGTGCTGTCACTTCGTTGTTGAGAGAGAGTAGTAAAATTTAAGATAAAATGTAGTATATTAGGTGCAAATGTAGTAGATTTCTTTCTCATGAATTAGTGAACAAATTTTAGGGATTATAAAGAAAAAATTAGACAAAATTACAAATTTTTGAACTTTTATATTATTTTTCTTTTCTTACAAAGATTTGAAATTTAAAAAACAACCAAAAATAACATAAATGAAAATAAGAATTTGAATTCACAAAAACATAAATTAATAAAAACTTAACAAAATTTCAAAAATTTAATTATTAATTAACATAACACAAAAGTAAATAAAAATATTAAATCAAAAGTAAAACTATATATTATTCTTTTTCATTATTATAACATCACATAAAGTAGTTGTTAAAATATTTTCGTATATAACTTTCCATCTACAAATTTATATTTAAACATTGACATTTGAACAATGTCACTGTCAAGTGTCAACTATCAAAGTTTTTCAAGATTGCGTTTATTATTATAATAAGGAAGGTAGCGTTTAAATAAAATAATTATGGTGCGTTTTTTAAATATCACCTAAATTTTTTTTTTATTATCAAATTTTTTTTTCATTATCATTAACAAAGAAATGAAAAAAAAATTTTTGAACAAATGGAGTAGGATTTTTCATCTTTTTGGAAATAGTAGTAGATATTTGTTACTACATAGTAGATGTTTAAAATTAATAAAAAGTAGTAGATCTGCTACATTTATAGTAAAGTGACAGCCCTGATTGGTTGGTATGGTATGGTATGTTGTTTTGTTACATACATATATAACATTTGATTATGTTAAGTTAACATACTTTGGTTAAGCTGTTTAAAAAAAAAAAAAAATAATAATAATAAATTTGATATCATTATTAATGAAATAGATAAAAATATTTTTTTATGTATCACATAATATAACATTTTGTCTATAGTAAAATAATTTAAATTTTAATAAAAAATTAATAAAAATATAGAAAGAGGGTTAAAAAACAAATTATAGTTTTGAACACTATTTTACTTCTCAAATTTAATATTTGATTTATAAAGAACTTTATATTAGTATTTCTATTTCTTTTTCTTTTTTTATTAAGTTGTCAGCAATGTGACGAATTTTTTTTTTTTTTGTTAACGTAGATTAAATGTTAAATAATCGGACAATACAAATTTTATGCTGAAAAAAGAAATTTATAAATTTATTTGCATTTCGATCTCAAAAAAAGTGCTTTCGATTTATGTATATTAAAAAAGAGCTACCGGATCTTATATTTTCCAAATTCTAAATTAAAAAAATTTTTATAATATGATATTTACTTAAAATCAAAATAAAATGCATTTTATATAAGTTTTCATTATTTTTTTACAATTTGTACAACAGTTGAACTATAATGAACAGCTCAAAATCGCTTGTCAGCCAAAAAAAATCCAAGTGCATAGATACTCTATCTAAATGTTCTTTCTATAAGTGTATATGTCAGACAATTAGATAAAAGATTAGTGTTATTATTACGGATCATTATCTGATCGGTAGACATGATGTTTAAAGATGAGGATTTCTAATTGGTTGACAGTTATTGTAAAAGTCGTAAAGGATTAAACCCTTCCCATTATATTTATATATGAGAGATACCATATGCAAATTTTTCATATTAGGATAATAGAATATTAATATTTAATAATATATGCACATTGATTAATAAATTATAGTAAAATTTGAACATTTTATATTTAAAATCAATTTCTCCTAAAACATGAGACAGCTCCTTTTTTGAGGCAGCCTTTGTGTATTATTATATACATATGTAGATAGAAAATATAAAATATAATAAAACTAAAGTTTAAAAAGTTGTACGACAAAAGAATATAAAAATACTATCTATTAAATAAAAGACGAAAACGTTTGCAACAATAACATTTTTCACTCTAAGAAGAAAATAATAAAAAAAATTTTTAATTTATAGGATTGGGTATACGTAATCCCGAAAATCAAAATCTGGAAATTCTGTAAAATCAAAATCCCGAAAATCAAAATCCCAAAAATTAAGATATCGAAATTCCGAAATTCCGAAATTTCAAAATCTCGCATAGACACACATATATACATATGTGGATATAAATATTCCGGAAAAGGCGAATACTCTGACTTTGAATCGAACTATTAATACTTACAGTATGTCGACCAAAAGACCAATTTCATTCAAAAAACAATTAAATTTTCACATTTTCATTTGAAAAATAATTAATTTTGCAAACCCCCGCTACAAAATGATTGAAACGCTTCTTTTGAATCCAACTCTAAAATCAATACTAAAAAGTATGTCCATTCCATACAAAAGTATTCAATTTTGACATTTCACTTTAAAAATAGTGAATTTTATAGGAATTTCGACATTTTTATAAAAAAAAAATATTTTTGAAAGAACGGGGGCTGTCGCCCCTAACCCTCCCTAAAAAAATTTTTCTTTAATTTTCTTAGTGCTGTTTGTTATCTGCCCTTTTACTTTTATTTAAATTCATTCTTATTCTTATTGTAAAAAGTTAAGTATTCTTACTGATAAAGGGTCAAAAAACATGTTTAAGATAAATCAAAAATATATTAGAACAGAAGGATATTTCTTTTTATTTCATAAAAAAGTTAAGTGACAAGACCGGAGAGTCTTGGGTTCAAACCCCGCTCAGGTCATATAAATTAAAAATATGTAGTCATTTCATATCATAATAATCATATACCGTATAATTAATAGTAATAATAACAATAATAACAATGATATACTACTGCACGTTCTAATCCACTAATGGCCTTGACTCTGTAGTAAAATAATAATAATATTATAATAAGAATACTATTACCAATAATAATAACTGCTGCAGCGACAGTGGGGGTCGTCTTCTATAATTACCTCATGCAGTTGAGTAAGATGTTATATACTGCATGTTTTAACTGTTGTAATGGCTATAGTTACTGTTAGCGAAATAGTAATAATAATTGGCGAATTCATTGTTTCCTTACAGTCCCACTCCAAATTTAATATTTCCGCATCCACTTCCTATCCTTTCCTATCCCTACTCCCTAACCAATATACTGCATTAGCAGGGAAGGGTTTCATCCCATTATATTGGCTAAAGGGAGGTGGGTTTATTTTTCACACTTAGATTAAAAAAAATTTAATAATTAATACTTTCATTTGAAAAAAAAATAAAATAAAAAATTTTAAAAAAAAAAACTATAAGCATTTAAAATTAGTCAGTCCAAGTTGGCCCACCCTGTATTAACATAGAGATGGTGTCACATTTTCAAAAAAAAATTTCAAAGTTACAAAATTCCGAACAATAAAAAAAATAATTCCAAAATTTCACCAAACAAATTTCACAAGGATCTATTTATTCTTTAGACTATATATAATTACATAAGAAGCATGTACAAAAATAATTAGAAAGGTTTTTAGGTGGTTACAAAATAAGGTTATTCCCATTTTGCAGAATATTTATATACTCGTATATTATGTGTATGCGAGATTCTGAATTAGGCGGAATTTTAAAGTTCAATGCAAAATAAGAGTTATACACTTTTTAAAAGAGATAAGTATATTTGAAATTCGGAATTAGGAGTTATTTATAGTTGGTTACAAAATCAGGGTTTCAATAATTTGTTAAGCAGGGATGTAGGACACTATTTAAAGTGCTTGCCATTAAATTTTAAATTCTGGAATTTTTTTTTTGGAAGTTTTTTTTTTGGAATATGGTATACCCAACGCAAAATATAAAAATATTTGAACTTAATTTTTTTATATGCAAAAACTTTGGCAGGCCTCTAGCAACTAGGTGCCTAAAGCAAATTTTAGCAAACTCCTTAACCCCTTAATGCTCTTTTAGTTCTCAAACGACAGAGAACGCGAATGCAAACATTTTTCAAATAATTTATATTTAATCTTAAAGATATTAGCTCCCACAATATTAAAAGTAACTTTAAGTGTATAAGGATACAAATTTTTAAAAAATATTGGTTTCACATAACACTATAGATTTAAATGTCGAATTGAAGAATGGTTAAACGGTTACTAAAACTTTAGTTATAATAATTTCAATATAACTTTTTTCAAATTTAGGAAACTGTATTCTGGAGAAATTACTTCGTGTATTTTTACAACTGTAAATTTTTTAGCGAACTCTTTCTGCATCTAAAATATAATTTCCTTACCCCGAAGCCGTTCGGAAACTTTGTAAAGAAACAGACGGTCAGATTGAATGTGATAAATAAATTTTTTTAAATTTTGCAAAAATGTGCTGAAACTGATGAATTGGTTAATTGGTAAATCAGTGGATTTACAATTTATATTATTTTAAAAAGACATTTTTATTTCTAACAGATTAGCTTAAAAATTGGAATCAGAAAAATAGAAATACAGATTAGCGTATAGAAATTGGGATCATCGAATCATGATTTTTTTCCTTAAAAAAAACATGCAAGAAAGTGTTATTTTAAAATTTTGGTAAATTCCAAATTATATATGTATCACCAATAGATAATAAGAAGAAATATTTTTATGAAGACATAAATTTTAATTATCAGATAACGACGAAGCTGTAAGGACGGCTGAGTTCGAAAAAAACATAAGGAAACATGCAAAAAGAAAAAAATTTAAATTTGTTATAAAAATATATTAAAAACATAACTATACATAAATATGAGTCTACCAAGAAAATTTTAAAAAATACATAGGATATATACAAAATAAATAAAAAAAAAATACAAAAACTTTACAACATTGTTTTAATAACAATAATTAAAAAACGAAGAGTTTTTTTTTTTTTTTACTACATGCCTTAGTTAGAATCTTTTAAAGACACCAAGAATACCTTCTTGGTAGTGTCAAATTCTTACTGACTAATAAGTAAATATAGAAAAAAGATAGGACAGGAATGTGGAAACTTTGAATTGGGAAATGAAACTTTAAAGAAATAAAGGATTAGCCTATTGTTATTACTATTTTACCATCATTGACGAAACCATTAGTAACACGTAATAATAGTATATAACACCTTCCTGAATCAGATAATAATTGAAGGCAGCTCCACTGTAGCAGGAATTATTATTATTATTAGTATTAATTATTACTTTTATTATTATTATTATTACACGTTGTATACATTATTATAAAATATAAAATTACTATTTATGTTTTTTGTTACATATAATGGATTGATGATGGATTGGGGTTTGAATACATGTTTTTTAATTGTTTTTCACTGAAAAATGTTTTTGTACATACGTGTCTTAGATTTGATATAAAACATAACATCCAAACAACATCAAAAAATACATATAGCAAAAAAAAAAAATTTCTTTTAAAATTTTATAAAATATACTAAACAATATTAATAACACATTATATTTTGTTGTTTTTTTTTTCTCTGTTTAGAACATTTTAATTATATCTACTTACAATAATTTGAAAAATAAAAATTATGTTAACACAGTAATATTATATTATTTGAGTTCAAGTTTTACTTAAAAATAAAATAAAAATATTGTTTTAAAATTTATTAAAACCTATTATAAGAACGTTGTCCTGTAAAACCATCACATGATCCTAAATAATAATTACAATGTGAGCAATACATATGAACAGTCTTACAAGAGCTCATAATGTATGGAAGGCAGCTACACATAAAACATCTAAAAAAAAAAAAAAATTAAAAAAAAAATTAATTATAATTTTACTACTAATTAATATATATTATTATGTATGTATATATGTATGTTATTAAAAATATAATATACCAACCCTAAAGCAAATAAAACAAATGCAAATACATGTGTTTTTAAGTTAATTTCAGTTGTATATCTAAAATGTGTATATTGTCTACAACTTGGACATACAGTACCATATAATGATGAACGATTATAAGATGAAGCTATAAAATAAAAATAATAAATAAATGTAAATATTTTTTTTTATTTTAATATTAAATAATAAATTTATATTACAATTTGCTGTATTTGTAGTTATAGGCAATCTTCCTGGTGTTACAAATTCTGTTCGATTTGGTTGACTTTGATTAGTTCTAGTAACATTATTATGTATTTGTGGAGTATTATGTATTTGTGATGTATTATTATTTATGTTAGATTGTCCTGATTGTAAAGGTCGTTCTTGGTCGAAATTACTTCTTTGTTGAGATTCTATAATGGATTGTGATGCTACCATATAAAATTAATTAAAAAAAAAAATAATTTTTTTTATATAATATAATATTATTAATTAACAATAAAATTAACACTAATCAAAAAATAATAATAAATAAAAGTAAATAGAAAATGAATTAATGACCAATAATAAGTATAGTGACCTTGAAAAGTGATGTAAATCTAAACTTTTAATATAGCTAACTTTTAATAGTTAATGGCATATTAAATATAGTAAAATATTTTCCTTTATAAAATGTAAAATTTCATTTAATCCTTACGGCAATCATTTAAATATTATTATTTAATTTATAAAATTGTTTTCATTGGTAAAATTTTTGGTAATACTGTCGTTAATTAATAATTACATACCACATATTGCATATATAAGGTGTTAATATATAAAATATTATAAAATCTTTTTTATTTTCCAAAACACAAAAAAAAAAAAAAACTATTAGATACGATACGATTAAAACAAATACTAACACGTGATATTTTTTTTTTATAAGGAAATGTATAATATTTTGAGTATTTAAATTTAATTTATACTAGTTTATTTAATTTCATTTATTTAATATAGACAATACATATTTAAAAAAAAAAAAAAACTAGTAAAATAATAAATTCAATTTAATATAAATTTTTAAAATACCTATTACAGCAGTTCCAGTAGCTTCTTCATACGATGGTGGTAAATCTGATAAATCGGCATTTCTTCTTTCCATTCAATAAAAATATAAAACAAAACTTTACTATTTATTTAGGTGTTTTTAAACTTTATATAAAAATATATAAAAATGAATTATTTTATAATAAAAAAAAAAATGTAAACGAAGACTAAATAAAATTTATATCACAATGTTAAGGACAGTCCGCGATATAGGTATACGATATTAATATCTTTACTCAACAAAAATTACTAAAAGTTTAATTTTTAAAATAGTAGTTAAAAGCTAAGTAAAAAATTTTTTCTTGTTTATGCTCCTATGACTCAGAAAATAAAAAAATTAAAAAAAATATATAGATAGTTTATTTTATTATTGTTGGATTTTTTTTTTTTTTTTAATTGAATTTAATGTATGTATAGGTATTTGCGCAATTTCTCTTTTAATAAACACAAATACAGTCTACAGATTCAAAAATGTTTTTATATAGGTACCTATTGGTTGTTTTGTTACATATATAACATTTTGATTATGTTAAGTTAAGACATACTTTTAGTTAAGATATATATAAAAAAAAAATAACAATAATTAAAATTTGATAAGATTAATAAAATTGTAAAAAAAAATTATTTTTATGTACCTGTACATATTAAGTTCTGTGTATAATAAAGTGATTTAAATTTTAATAAAAAATTAATAAAAATATATTTAAATATTATAATAATAGTAATTAATTTCAGTGCAGAACCCTATATTTTAAGAAAAAAATTCAGAATCAGTATCTATATGAAAATATTATACTAAAGATATATTGAAATAGAATAATTATTATTTACTATACGAAAAAAAAAAAATTTTTAATAAAAATATAAAAAATAAACAAAAGAATTATGGATTTTTAAACACTATTTTACTTCTCAAATTGAATATTTGATTTATAAAGAATTTTATATTAGTATTTCTATTTCTTTTTCTTTTTTTATTAAGTTGTCAGCAATGTAACGGATTTTTTTTTTTTTTTTGTTATCGTAGATTTAAATGTTAAAATAATAATCGGACAATAACAGTTTTATGCTGAAAAAAAGATATTTAAAAATCTGATTAGACTTCGATTCCAAAAATATATTTTTTTATATTTAAAAATAACGGCTGGTTCTTATATTTTCCAAATTTTGAATTAAAAAAAATTTTTAGATTTTGGAAAGTATTGATACCATAAAAAGCATCGAATATTTTCTTTGCACCAATCCCTGTTTACATATTTATAAAAATAGAAAAATATCTCGACAAATTTTTTGTCTCCAGATTAAGTTGAACTCTCAAACATCAAATTAAAAAGTTTTTTAAAATTTCTTATGTCAGATCAGTATCATGGAGGCATAATATAAACTAATTTCCATAAGTTCTTCTACATTTGTTAATTTATTACAGCGTTAGAATCAATATAGTGATTACTACTTTATTAGCTCATCTTTTATGAATAAAACAAAAAAAAGAAACTTCAATCAGAGAAATATAAAAGCAAACTTACTGGCATTATACATTCAGAAATATTTTTAAAAAATTTTTGAATTGAATTATGAGTTGTAGTTAAAGTCTTGTGAAAACTTGATTACTTGTTAAATGTCGCCTCTCAATTGAAAAAAATTCTTAAAATCAATTCAGTGTGTAAATAATAATTTATAACGTTTACTGCTCATATCATAAAATGAACTTCAAAAAATCTCAATTTACATTATTGGTTTAATATCACCTCATGCCCTATTAATTGCTGACATTCTTCAAATTGTCATCATTATGAATTTCAATCAAGTATTGTAATTTGAGCAGTAAACGTATATCTATTCTTAGAAGAATCATTAGTTATTATCATATCATATTTATAAAATTTGGAATACAATTGCACAGAAAATAAACCTATCTCTATAATGCTAACAAAATAAAAATTAAAATGAAATTTTTCTTATATACATATTTTAATAATAATTATCCAATCAAAATCAATTAATTACATCTAAAACATAAGTTCCTATAAATTATTTTTATTAATAATTATTAATAAGGTATGGTAGACAGCTACATACAATGCATCTAAAGAAAAACATATACATATTGCAAAAAATAATTAATTAATTTCACTGCCTCATATTAAGGATGTATTTATTATAATACCAATCCTAAAGCAAACAAAATAAATGCAAAGACATAGAGTTTAAATTTCTTCATCAACTGAAAGGAATCAGTTGTATGTTCAAGTTGTAAATAGTTTCTGTAATATGAACATATGTTGGTTAATAAAGTGCAATTATAAGATGAATCTAAAATAAATAAATATACAAGGAGATTTAAAATATATAGTCAATTAAGTAATATAAATGTATAAGGTATATTACAATTAGCTGTACTATTTGTAGAAAATCTTTCTGATGGTGTTAAAAGTTGGTTTACATCTGTTCTATTTGGCACATTATGAAGACAATAGACTATATGCAACAGTATAGTAAAGTTTATAAAAAAACTTATCACCTTTTTTCTCTAAGTCGCTCGAGCGAAAAAGGGGCTCATCCTTTATTTTTTTTTTATTTTACTTTTAGCATTAAAGAAAAAGAGTATTACAATAAATTTCTCCAAAAATATTTATTTCCTAATAATAAAAATAAAAAATCTATATTGATCGTACGAAAATTTTGAAGTGACTGAATAATGGCTATCGCATCGCAGGTAAAGTCTTGTAGAAATACCATACACGATAAATTTCACATTTCATTCGTCTCAATTTGAAAAGATCGCTTCAGCGTCTTACAGAAATGGCATTAGTCACTTCAGCGTTTCTAGTCGTCTGATGCGCCTTAGAGAAAGAGGCTGATATATAGAAAATTAATTAAAAATCAATACAAAATAGTGGTGAGCAAAAATGCTGTAAATTAAGTTTAAAATATCAATTTGCTAATGATATTTTAAAATATAGTAAAATATTTTCCTAAAATCTATACATATTTTAAATTTAATTTATATAAAAAATGTTTATCAAGAGTTAATGAAGGAGAAAAATAATAATTCAAAAATATGTAAAAGTAGAATCAATTTATTTTAAGATACCATTTGTAGCAGTTTTACCAGCAGCTTCTTCATATGATGGTGATGTAAATCTGAATCTGATAAATCGTAATTTCTCCTTTCCATTGAATAAAAAAATAACTTTACTATGTATAAAATGTTTCTAGACTATAAATACATATGTATGTATACTATAATATATTATATAGTATATATATAAAAATAAACAATGTATAATAAAAATGTACTCGAAGTATAAATAAAATTATTCTACATCACAAAAATTCCGATGTATCATATTAATATGTTTACTTAACAAAAATTACTAAAGATCAACTTTTATTTGGGCAATTAAAAAGCTTCATACAAAATTTTTTCTGTTCATGCTCCTATAACTCAGAAAATAAATAAATTTTTGCAAATTTCCGTAAATTCTCTTTTAAACACATCTACATAAACAGAATGAAAAGTATTTGTAGCAAATAATATATCTATAGGTATATGAGGTATCATCATTTTAAAATCAATCAAAAACTATTCAATTTCTAAATAAAACGTGAAATTTTCTTTATACGGTATAAACCAACTAAACGCAATTTTTATTTTTTTTTATTTTATATAGAGTTACCATGGTACATAAATGTGTCAGGTAGCTATAACCACTGTTTTCTGGTAGGAATGTGGGGTGTACGAGATATTATGTGATATGTTAAGTATTTATATATTGAGATATATGAATATTTTTTTTTTTATATTATAATTATTGTACCCAGCCGGGAATCGAACCCGAGACCTCTCATTCCCTTATGAATGAGAAGCGGTAAACGCAGTTGTACATTAAATTGTAAGATTGTCACAAAGAAAAAGAAATATTTTTTTTTATTGAAGATTTATTTTAAAAAAAAATTTAGATACGTATATTTAAAACCTTCTAATTTTAATGGTAATGATTTTAAGAATATTTCAAAACCGTTTGAGGCCATGAGAATCACCCAAGTAAGAATTAACACCCAAAATTTCCAGAAAAACGTCATCGGTCATTAATGACGTAAATTGGTTATCGGTAGTTTAGGAAATATTATATAATTTTTTTTTTTTTTTTCACATTTTTAAAGAAAAATACTAGCATAAACAAACCTGAGTGAAAAGTTTGTTCTTTAGCTTTAGTTGTTCTTGAAATTAAAATAGTTCTTTTTGAAAATTGAAAAAGTTGTTATTGAAATTGAAAATATTTGTATAAGTATTGAAAGATGTCCGTTAATGTTGAAAAAAGCTTTGTTTGGTTGGTTTTTAAAAAGTTTTTTATGGGAGTGTAAATGTTATATAATAGTAATTAATATTTATAAACAATTTTGTAAAAAAAACTTTTTAATTTAATAAAAGCATTATAATAATATAAGCATTATATAAACTATATAAACTAAAGAAAACTTCATCTGCCCACCTGCCCACCTATCTGAACCACCTTCTGAAACATTCCCTGCCCACCTATGAATAGTTTAAATTCCTAGATGACACAATTCAGCTTATGGAAATTCGTTTGTGACATAACCTTCTCGAATTTGGAGACTTCTTCCACTTCATGTGTTACTTATCTAGATTTAAGAAGAACGTCAATAGCTTTGTTTATCACATTTTTGCAAACCTTAAACATATTTTTATTCCATATCAGGATCTTCCCTTTTCCAAACTGTAAAGTAATGTTAAAGGTGTCTAAACCCATTGTTTGGTCAAAAAAGAAGGTGTTGTTTAGAGGGTTGAAGTTTCACACGTTGATAGAGAAGTCGTGCTCGTATCCGCTCCTCTTCAGCATATTTTGATGATTCCCTACCTGTGTAAAACTTAAGTGGTAGCTTTAAAACTTTTGTATACTATAAATTGCTCTAACTTGCTTCTTTAAAAGTTCATAATTCATTTTTTACTGGTGCTAATAACTCTTAAATTTTTCAAAACTATAAATATTTTTATAATAAAATACATATAATATAAATAAAAAATAAAAACATTTTTATTTGATTTATACAACATTTTTATTATTGTTTTGTTTTACTCTCTATGTAAAACATGTGGGTATAGGACACTGAAAACTTATTTCAATCACTATGGAAGATAAAAGACAACTTTTGTAAATATTTAGAACTATTTTTAAAGATTTGAGTTTTAAAATTTAAAACATTGTATCTTAAAAATATCTAAACAAAGGTTAAATTTTAGACATTTAATATTTATTTGCTAATTGTAATTTAAAGAGATTTTAAAATAAAGAAAATCTCTTTGTAAGATCCTCTAAAAATTTTCGTAACTTACTAAATATCGTCTAAACATTTGAACATTTATTTTTTAAAAAGAATATTAAAAAATAGAGAATTAAGAAGAAGAGTTATATTTGAATTTAAATCAATAATGTTATTAAAAAAAAAACATAAGTTTCACCCAAACATCTTAAATACATATATACATATTACATATATATTTAAAATAAAATTAATTTAAAAAAAAAAATATAATTAAAGAAATTTTAAAAAATGTATTATCCTAAATTTAATTGTTATTATAATATAATTTATATTATCAATAGTTGTTGTAAAATAAATTATCTTAATAGTTCTATATATTGAATATAATATATTTGTTTTAACTTTCATCATCTTTTTATTTCCTTTGATTCAATATACCACTTAGGAACGTATAATCTTCAAGGTTTTAAAATAGCTTCAGAAGATCTAATATTTCTAATATATGTTAAGCTTCCGAAAATCTCAATGGTCATTAGTTTTAATATCCACATTCATAATGTATACTACTTTATATTTATATATATATTCTTCATTAAAAGCTGCGATTTGTCAAAATACCATCATTAGGAATTCCAAGGTATATATTACAATTTGGACAGTAAACATATTTATTTTTAGAAGAACTTATCAAATCATATTTAAAATATGGAATACAATTACACAAAAAATACCTAAAATGATATAAAAATACAAAACATTAATTAATTTATTTATCACAATATTTTTAAAGTTGAAATATAGCTAATAATTTATCTTTTATTTTATTAATATTTACCCAATAAAGAACAAGATTTTATCCGAAACATAAGTTCCCACATTATTTTTATTAATAATTTTATTTTTGACAAATTGTTTGCAATTACCACATATCGAATATTTTGGACCAATACATGCGAATGCTGAAAAAAAAAATATATATATATATATAAATATTAATATGTACATATTTTATTAAGTATAGAAATAATAATTTTTTAAAATATAAAAATATAAAAAAAAAAAAATTTTTACAATTCAAATTATTTGTTTGCGTCCTTGTTACATCAGTTGGTTCAAATATATTAGACCTAGATTCTGTTGAATATTTTTCTTCATTTGTCCTTAATGTATTGTAATCTTCTAAAAAAAAATAATAAAATTAAACTTTAAATAAAATATCATTAAGTAAAAATAAGTTTAAAAAAGCAAAAAAAAAAAAAATTTGATTTCAAAATCAATACGAAATCAGCTGGATCTTAATAGGTACATCAATTCTGCATGGTAAACATCGATTAATCTCATCATACAATGTTTGCATTCCTTTTACACGAAAAGAGTATTTGATAAATGGAGTGTTAATTTAAAATAACAGTATTTACTCCTATGTATCTGCATTTTCTCAAAGGCTGGTGTAGTTGTAAAGAGTAGAAAAGCAAAAGAGTAGTATACAAACGAATATAGGAACATAGGAACATAAATATAGGAACAAACAAAAGTATGATCTATTATTTTTTATTTTTACATACATTCATACATATATATATGTATGTATAGAACATAGAATATAGAACATAGGAACATAAATATAGGAACAAACAAAAGTATGATCTATTATTTTTTATTTTTACATACATACATACATATATATTACAATATAAATACAAGTGACAACGGTATACAACAGTATATAATTAAGTATTAACAATTATTTATTATTATATCTTCTAAGATACAATCTTCTAATTTTATTATAAATACAAATAATCAGTTTAATTAAAAAAAAAAAATAAATCCTAATCTAATATAACAATAAGTGTAAATTTAATCATAACTAGATAACTGAAAATTATAATAACAAATTACAGAAAAATATTTAGTAATTTTAATAAAGTTCTATTTTCCTTTCGCTTTCCGTTTTTATATTAAAAATAAATTTCATTACAACTTGAGATGTATACATGTAATCAATAATCATTTGTGTTAAATGTTTTTCTCAATTCCTACACATCATAGGTATATAATAATTACATTTACCTAGTACTATTAATAGTGCTACCATAAAATGAAATAATTAATTTCATGAAGAAGATGTATTCATTTCATCAAATGAAGAAGTTTTGTAAGCAACAATCATATGTACAGAAATCTTCTTTGGACATTTCTTAAAAATGTTAAAGCGTGAATACATTTTATTTGGAAATGTGGGATATGTTAAATTAATATACTCATACATAAAATATCTATGCAAATTTTCTTTTACCCATAATAAAAAAACTGTCTTTGTCATTATATTATATACATATCTATATAAATAATTATTTTTACGCTATTTTAATAGCGATTCTTTTTAGTTCTCTTCATTAACAACAACAATAGAAAATATATATTGTATTTATTATATATGTAGTACATACTCATGAATCGGAGGGCCTAAATGTAAAGATAGAGCTGTCTATTTCTCCAATTAACAAAAGCAACAACTATAACATTATTTATTTACCTACATACATATGTTATAAAAAAAAGAATTAATAAATACCTGTTGCTAAATTTCTTTTAATGGCCTCTTCATATGATGGTAAAAAATCTGATGGATGCATTCTTATTTAATTTTTATTAAAACTTAAGATATGTAATTATTTTGTTTTTATTAAAATAAGGTTTTGTTTAAATATTATTTATACCAAATATTTATACTATTAATTTTATTAATAAATTTTAATTATTTTTATAAAATGAGCACAAATTGTATCCGCAAAAATAAACACAAACTTATTTTTACAAATATTTGCAGAAAACTAACTAGTTTATAATTTGATGAAATGAAAGAGATTGAAAATTGTCAAATTCCTTCTTCTCTTTTTATACATGATTAAAAATAAAATTTTCTTATATTATATTTGCTTTTGTGTCGTAGTAATTCACAAAATAATGATGAATCATCCACCATTTACAAAAAAAAAAAGAAAATAAAATCATAAAAGCCATTGCCATGAACAGCCATTAAAATTTGAAATTCAGTTAATTCACTTAATACGTCCGCCTCAAAATATTCTAGAATTTATGTGTTTACACACAAACACGCATACATTCAGATGATAATTTGAGAAAATGAAAATTGTTCTTTTTTTACGATTACAATACTTTTTTTTGTTTTCCATTACGTATAATAATAAGTTGTATAAAAAAAATGTTTGAAAAGAAAATATTTTTGACATAATTATTTTAGTTCCAAAATTAAAGGTTAATACCGAGATTATTAAACGTGTAATAAGAGATCATTTAGGTTTTCTTCTTTAAATAACGGTAATTTTGTGGTAATAATTAATAAATCATTTAGTATCTTAATAACATGATATTGAATTGTAATGTTAATACTAATATAATATTCGCCATATGGCCATAGATATTATTTTTTAGCACATTTCCAAAAAAAATTTGAAAAAATATGCTATTAGTTTCACTCTGTCCGTCCGTCTGTTTACAAAACTTCTACACCCTAAAAGATAGAGTAAAATAATTTTAACCATGGGTACATCTCATAAAAAAATTAATGTTGTGAAACAACTTTTTTATGTAACCCCCTTTATTGCAGAGCTACAGCCGCTCAAACTTTGAAAAAGCCCTATTTTTAAATTCGTATATCTCCTGTTCTACTTAACATTTTTTCAATCTGTAAACACCATTCGACTGGAATTTTTTCCACCTTTATAAATCAATATCAGAATTATATATTATTAAGTTTTTTTTAAATTTACTATTTAAATTTACCGTTATGTTAAAACCAAATTTTGCATGATATTTCGCTTTTCATAACTCCAGCACGTCTTTGGATAGAAATTTGAAATTTTGAGACAAAGAACTTTTAAAATTAGTATAAATTTCCTTCGGAATTTTTTTTGTACCACCCACTGTTTAAGAGCTACGGCTCAAAAATTTGCTATTTTTAGACACGTGTAACTTAGACACCTGCACAAATTTTCTTTTGCCAAGCCATAAAAGTTAAAGCTTCAATAATATATTTTTACGTGTGTTAATGGTTTTATTTTACTTATATAGGGTTCCGGACTTACAGCTCCTGAAAATTGAAAAAAGGTCCTATTTTCATATTTTTTCTTATATGAAATTTTCAAATTTTGGTGCAAATTCCAATTCTAAACAGTTTGCATTATCTTTTTAGAAATGTGCGTTTTTAAAAACCGTCGGTTTACACTGTTTTTTAATACTTTGCCACGACAGAACATTAAAGTTATTACAAACATTCTGAAAATTATTCATATGAAAAGAATAAATTACAAAAGATATTTTAGATATGTAAAGAAATGTATTTACGATTTAATCAATTGAATTTTAAATTTCGGCTTAATGATGATGAAGTTCAACTATAAACATAATGTTCTAGAAAAGTAGAAAACCCATAAAATTATTTCGACAAAGATCTATTAAAGTTACCTACTAGTTTTAAATACATGTATTGCATTAACTCTATTGTATCTCTTATCACTAATCAAATAATCAAATAATTATTATTTTTTTTATAAGCTTTTGTTGCAGCAAAACCATATTTGGTAATAACTCAATAAAGTTTTGATAAGTAAAAAACACTCACTCGTCAAAAAAATGATTATTTGATTAATGATAAGTGGTTGGTGCAATTTATAGGACCCAGATATAAAAATTTTGAAAGTTGACAGAATTTCGAACGTCAAGTTGTTATACAAGTCCCTGTTCACGTCATAATCATTTTTAGCAGAAAAGAAAATTGATGGAAAATAATTATCAATATTACCAAACCCTGCTTGTTATCTAAATATTATGAGTGGATATGTAATTATGTACCTATACCTATTCTAACAACAATATATACATATATGTACCTAATGTATGTAATTTAATTAATAATAAGCTGACCTACATATCCTATGACCTACCTACATTCATATTATAACGGAAAAAGGTTGTTCATTTACATAATTAAAATCATTTGTAAATAAATAATTAAATAGAAGTACGATGTACCTAAGTAGGTATAAATTATTTAACTTGAACAAAAGATCTGATTTAATATATTAAAGAAAAGTATGTACATACATATGTATTATATTTACATATATTTTTAAAATAAAATTAATTCAAAAATAAATTATTCATTTCATGTGTACCTATACTGCCTATACATATGTAAATGTATATATGCATATGCCGGTCATATAATATAATTTTTTATGTATTTATAAAATCTATAAATATAAATATAACAGTTTCCTGGAAATTATAAGTAGTATTTTTTAAATTAAAAAAAAAATTATGATTCATATTCAAATATATAATGCCTATAGTAATAAAAAACACTTATAGACACATACATACATTTACATAATATAATACAGTAAAACCCGCTTAAGTAATTTCCGGATAAATACTTTTTTCGTTTTAGAAACCAAAAATATTGGCATTTTAAAATTTTCTGAGAATTGCATACAAATATACTCGCTTAAGTGCTTCTCATTTAAGTGCCTAAACCTCTGAAGTACTCTGTTTTTGCAAAGCACAATATTAAATTTTCTATTAAAATTTTACTTTTAAGTGCCTCAAGAGACATCTACTTTCTGTATGAAAATGTCATTAGTTATGGATACCTACCATGAGGCAGTTTAACGGATTTTAAATAAGTACCTTATTTGAAGCGCTTATCCGAGTTAGGTTATAAGTTGCTTTGTTCGGATAAGTGCTCAAAATTGCTAGCATTTAAGCGGGTTTTACTGTATATACATATACATAAATGTATCAATTGAATATTGATAAAATATGATAATAAACATAATTAAAAATTTAACATTTTATAACATCACTATAAAAACTAATTATGGCCTTAATTTAATTTTGTTTTCGTTAAAAGCTTATCAGATTCAGAACACATACACACAACACAAATACTCTCATATCTCTTCAAATTAAAGTAAATAAGTATGTATGTGCATATTATATTGAATTGATGTTGTATTCAAATTTAATACAATTAATTAATTAAGTATGTACTTTTAACAAACATTTTAATTTACTCATTTTTTACATATACCTATATAGTATAAATATACTAATTTTAATAAAAAAAAAATCAAAAATCAAACTTCAAAATTGAAAATAGAAAATAGAAAAATCATAATTAGGTACCTTACATATTATGTATTCTCATTTAAAAACAATTTTTAAATATATTTCTTGACTCTTGAAGTTTTGGAGTTGCTTTGTTTGACAGTTTACTTGTTGTTCTTTCTTATCATTTAACAATTTCCTTTCTTTTTTTTTATCTCTCATTCTCTTTCTTCTTTTCTCTTTTTTTTTTCTCTCGTTAGTCGTTAATTAAATACAAATACAAAAAAAAAAAAAATTCTGGAATAAATTAAAATAAAAGTACAAAAGAAGAATTGAAACGCATTTAATTGTTGTAATCTATTCTACTCTACAATATTAAATATATTGTTAATCAAAAAACAAAAACAAATAAAGAAACTTAAAAAAAAAAAAAAAGTTATTCATTTTTTTTTTTTTTTTTTTTCGAAGTAATAAATAATTATCATCAAATAATTTTATGTAGTTTATTATACTCCACCTCATACTTCACATCGAAATACGAAACGATTTTTCTTTTATTTAAAAAAAAAAAACAAAAAGTTTAAATTTGATTTTCTGCAGTGATTTTTTTTTTCTTTTAAATTATTATTTAATTTTAAAACGCAAAAAAAAAAAAAAAATAACAAAAAACAGTTATAATTACTTTATAATATTGTAATTTAAAAATTAAAAAAAAAAAAGTTTTTTTTGTTTATAATTTTTAATATTTAAATAATTAATTAATTTCTTTATTATTTTGAAAAGATAAGAAAAATATATATAAAAAGTTTTTTTTTTTTTAATAAATACAAAATACACCTGTTGATTTTTTGTTGACGTAATATACAAAAATTCTAATAAAAAATACAGGTATGTATAGTGCAATCTTTGCATATGTGTATAATTTTTATGCATATAGATAGATAGATATTCATATTATATAAATTATATACATACTATAAAGGTATTAACTTTATATTATATTAATACATGTAATTAGCTGATATTAGTTAAAATATTTTGTCTTTTTTTTAAATTTTACTTTGAAAAAATTTCTTACATCTTAATTAAAGAGATATTTTATTAGGAAATACCTACAGACTACAGTCACACACAACTACACACAAATCACTCACAAAGTCACAACTCACAACTCAGAGTCTACATTACATTATTATTTATTATTGTTATTTTTTAAGAGAAAATTTTCAGTCAATTGACAATTAGTAAATGTTTGTTTTTTGCTTTTTCAAATTTTCTTAGATTTTCTTTTTTAATTAAAATTTACTTTCAAAATACATAATATAATATTATCTGATATGTATGTATTTAGCTATAATCGTATATCGTTTTGTATCGTTCTATATATTAAATTTACAGAACAAACACATTAATACCTAATATCAGAAATTTTTTATTATGTATAATGCGAAAAACAAAGTAAAATATTATTAAAGAAAATAAAATTTTTGTTGGTTTGGTTTTATTTTTGGGAAATACCTTATCATTTTTATTGGGAATTCCGGTATGAATCACTTTGCTTTGGTTTAAGGTCATTTTAAGATAAACAATAAAATATTACAAAGTATGGAAAAAAAAATAATAGCGAAAAATAGATATGTATGGATGTGTATTAAAACGTAACAAAAAACAATACTAACAATAAAACATAAAATTATTATATTGCATACTTTTTTATTAATATTGTTAACTTGTTCAGAAAATATTTAAAACATATATATATATATATATGTACATACTACATATAAATCAAAATAGGAAAAATCTATAAAAAAAGAAAGAGTTTTTTAATAAAATTCGGTTTAATCAGACGGAAGTTTTATTTTTTTATTAATAAATATTTGAAAAAAAAAACGTGGTGACCAATTGAAATATAATTTTTAAAAAGAAGAGTTTAAAGTTAAATAAAATTAAGTTTAGTTAAATTAAATTGGAACTCCTTAATAACAAATTGTTTTATATACATATATATAAGTAAAACATATCTATATGAGTTATGAACATAATATTAATAATTTTTAATTTAATTTTTATCGAAACACAAACACAAAATTTAAATTTTCCAATTATTTTAATTATGTATTTAAAAAAAATTTTTTT
Source organism: Poecilobothrus nobilitatus (assembly GCA_947095535.1). NCBI lineage: Eukaryota > Metazoa > Arthropoda > Insecta > Diptera > Dolichopodidae > Poecilobothrus > Poecilobothrus nobilitatus. The sequence continues at coordinate 161,999,342 of OX352773.1, forward strand.
TATTTACAAAAAATAAAAAATATATAAACATGTTGCATTTCAATCTTCAACGAGATCATCTTCAACACTACACGATTACCATATTAAAATCTATATCCATACAAAGGATTCATACATTTATGTATTCCATATCATAATAAGATATCAAATGCGTTTTGATTTAAAAAATACTATAAATTTAGCATCATATTATTAATAAAAAAAATTTTGAAATATTAATTTAAGCCATTAAACGTTTTAAAGTAAAATAATGAACTTATAAGATATGGTACATATACTACATATTAAAAATTCCAGTATCTTTTGTAGATATTAAGGTTATTTACGAGTTGATGCAAAGTGGTCTTGCACAAGTGCAAAACTTTGCACCGTAGCATACGTCAATTTTTTGACAGTTAAAGTGCACAATTTGTTGTTGTTTTCATGTATAAAACAGTACAAAATTTTGCAAGACTATGCAAGAACTAAACCTTATTGCATATTTGTGCAAGACCATTGCAAAGTTTGAAATAAACGCATCATAAACGATATTTGACAGTTCAATAAAATTCATGCTAGGGTTGTTCATCAGTTGGTTCAAATATGTGCTACGGTGCAAAAAAAAATTTGCACTTTTACATCAACTCGTCAATACCCTTATTGGATTTATTTTTTATACTAAAACTACCATACATATAAATAAATATGTATTATAAAAAATTTACATAGCTACGAACAGCAAAGAATAAAATTTTAACAAATTTGCTGTATTTGTAACATCTAAAAGTCGAAATTTCCGCCAATAAAATTAATACATATTATTTAGAGAGCGGCGAATGCTCGTATCTTAAAATCTCGTTTTGTCAAAATCTGGTTTCTTAAAATTTAAATCTCGTTTTATCAAAACCTCGTTTCTTAAAATCTTGTTTTTTATTTTTATTTTTTATTTCTTACCCATTACCCATTATTTATTTGTACAAGATTTTATAATTCATATAGATAATCCTTTTTGATGATATTTTTCCCCTCTTATGCTAAAGAATTCATTCTAGATTCGAGTCAATTTTGTTTTTTTAAATTACCCGAATTAAAATCATGATGCCTAAATCCTAACTAAGCTTAAATGGATGAAAAACATATTTTTGGCTGAAATTTATTGGATGGAAAAATGCATTAGAAATGCATTAGGAAAATGCGTATTCTTTATATTATAGATGAGTAGATGATTACAGCTATTAAATATAAGTTACTATAAGTTACTATAAGTTACAACGTAGTATTATCAGATTTAAAAATTTCCTAACCAAATTTTTATTCATAAATGAAAGTTCATTGAACTTTATAAGATAATATCAAAGAGTTACCAGATGTTACTTCAAAAACTACTTCAAAGTGCGTTTATAGTTGCCTATTATGCGTTTAGTTGGAAAAAAAGTTAGTTATTTTCGGAGTAACGTTTAACACAATACAAAAATGTTAATTCAATTATGTTTTGTTAAAAAAACTATATTTATTTATAATTTATGTATACTCAAAATGGAATTTAATATTTTTGTTTATATTTATAAAAATTCAAAATACATAATTGAATGGTTTACATAAGTAGGTATTCTGGTTTTACAAACAATAGAACAAACAATGAATTGATTGAATTAATTAAACCATTGAATACTTTTTTATTAATTTATTTTCTAATATGTATACTATTTATACTATATGTACTAATATACTATACTATTGTCTGTTTTCAATTAATTTTAGTTATAATTTAGTTATACATATTTGTATAGTCTTTAATAAACAACCAATACAAAATTGAAATTCTAATTATAATTCTAATTATAATTCTAACTAATTCTAATTCTAATTATAATTGAAATTTTGTGTAAATTTTCTTTTTTGTAACATAAATTTTTTACTGTTTTACTTATAAGTCATTCTTTTTGAATCACTATTTTTATATTTAAACAACTTATTAATTTTTTCTGTGCATTGTAATGTATAACAAAGTTCATGTAAATTTTTTTTTAAGGTAATGGTTACTTTAAATTTTTATTTTTATTCTGGTTATATACAATTAAAATAATTAATAATAAATAAAATGGAAAATGCAAAAATTATCTTAAAAAATAATGTATTTTTAATATACATTTTATATATAAACATAATTTAAAAATTCATTTGGGGCCTCGGTGGCCTATTGTATAAGAGCGTATAAAATACACTGTAAACATCGAGGGAGTGTAGGTTCGAATCCCACACACGTCGTAAGAGTTATTCCCACTTACGACATTTGCAGCCACTCCTAAACACGAAAGGCTGTGTAATTTCCTGTCCATATTTATGTGGCAGAGAAATGAATTAAAAAAAAAAAAAAATTCATTTTTTTTAAATACATATTTCAAAAATATTTGTTGAACTTCAAAAGAAAAAATATTGAGTCAGATAAAATTATTATATGTATATAAACTGCTTGGCAAAGGGTATGCGTATAAATAAATTATGAATTCTAAATATTTAATTTTATCAATAACAATAAGGTATAAAAAAAAATTAAAGTTTGACTTATTCTCAAGTTTAACCTATTCACTGTTGTACGCAGGCGTTATTACATTTATTATATTTGATTATATCATATGCATATCTGATATATTTAATGTAATAAAAAGTTATTATTTTTAAATCAGCCTAATCTGTAATATTTCATAATCATTACATTTATTTCCTGTCAAGATCACGTTTTCTTTTAAATCTGTTCTCGGACGATAATGAATTGCAATATATTTATCATATTTACTGTCTCAAATTATGTATCAGAAATATGTCAACTTGGGGTTTTTTGAAATTTACATCTTTTTCTTTTACATCCTTGGTAGGATCTTTTTGTTTGAGACGCCATTTTTCCAAGCAATCTGTAATAGACATCTGTTGGCCTACGTTATCTCTTAAACCTGTAATCTTTCCATTGTGTTAACTTTAAAAATCCCGACTTGTAGACGCCATATAAAAGAACTATGTAATTACTAAACGTATAGGGATTTAATTAAATTGATTAAAATTTAAATAAAAATGTACATAAAGAGATAGGAAAATTGCGACATTCTACGATATATCGGATAAAGCTAAGCTTATAAATTGAATTGGGCTAATTTCATCTGGAAATTATAATAAGAAAACCAAAATTAATTTACATATACTCAATATTGATTTTAACAGAAAAACAATTTATTTTTGTTGTATTTTCTATTCACATTTATAAAATTCAAAATTATTTAATTCATAATAAAGTATAATAAAGTTATTTATTATAATTATTACTTATGAGTTACATATGTTTATACAATAATGAGATATTACATGAAAAAGAAATTTTATAATCGTTTTAATTATTTATAAGTTAATTAATTAATAATTAATATAACATTTAAATAAGCTGTTTATAAATTGACACAAATTTAGTAAAAAAAAACATGTTACAATAAGGTATCCTTCCAATAAACAATTCAATTGAATTAGTCCTTTTAAATATACATATACATAATTTCAAAACAAATTTTTATTTAATTTATATTTTTATAATTCTTGTCTTATAATTTACTAACATGGTTTACTTAATTATTCCAATTGATTAAACTGTATAAGAATTACCAAATATGTTGTAATTGCGGAAAAAAACTAAAAAAGAAAAAAACAAAATAAAAAATAAAACTAAATAATTAAATTTTATCTGTAAAGTATAGGCCAAAATAGATGTAACGAGATGTAACGAGACGTGTAAAAACTCTACTATTAGCATTACTTGTAAATATGCAATATGGATATGATATAATCAAAATAAATGATAAAATGACAAAAAAACTGCACGAAAAATTATATGTCACATTCACATAAACTAAACAGCAGAAATGTCATATAAAATCTCCGTAAAAAGATGGTAATATACGTTTAACCTAAAAATTTATTTATGTACGTAAAAAATTGTTTATTTGAGAAGTCAGAAATTTTAAAATTATATTAATGCAAATATAATTTATATACTGATTATACTGTTTTTTTTTTTATTTATTTTCAATCTTCTAATTTTTTAAATACTTTTAAACATTTGAATGTAACTAAAAAGTTATAATGCACATCTTTATTGCTAATTCTTTTTTATCAATTTTAAAAACAAATTAAAAAAAAAAGTGTGACAGAATGACAAATAAATAAACCGACACTGATGAGTATATAAAATATAAAAGCAGATAAAAGAGATAAATTTTAATTTAAACCGTACGAAATTTCTTGCGTTTTTTAATCGTCTTGTGACGTTTATTTTGGGCTATACTTAAACTCTTGCATAATAAATTTATAACAAACCGTAAAAATTGTTGAATTATCAACATCAAAAAATCCATATGCTGTAAAACTCATTTCTTGATTTATATTTTTTGTAAGAAATCTATCCACCTACAAAACAAAAAATATTATAAGATTTGATTTACTAAAACAAAAAAATTAAATTTAAAATATAGGTAATGAATTTAAAAATTTAAAAATACTATAGAAATAATAATAAATTGTTCGTTTATTATCTAAAATTCTATTAATATACTTTTTTTACTTTAACTGAAGACATTTTTTTTTTAAGTGAAGATATTTTATTTTAACTGAAGATATTTTTATTTCAAATGAAGAGTTTTTAATTTAAGTGAAGACAATTTTCTTTCAATGAAGACTTTTTACTTTAAGTGAAGACATTTAAAACAATTAAAAATTTCATCAAAGATTTAAATAAACTTACACTACATTCCAAATCTTTTACTATATTATTAGATCGTGATAAAATTTGACTTGTTCTGTTAGCCTATATAATAAAAAAAAAAAAAAATTAATATTAAATTTTTTTCTATTATAATAAATTTAATTAATACTTCTGAAATCATATTATTACATGCCAAACAAAATACAACTATATTAATTATTTGATTTCCAGCCCATAAAAATGATAATGATAAAACTCTAATTTTATCATATAAATTTAAATCAGTAGAAACAGCTGAAAATGCCATATAACTTTGATTTGTAACTGTATAAAACTAAAATTATTATAAATAAAAAACAAAAAAATATATAATAAATATATAATAATTATTTTATTATAAAAATAAAAATTTACCGCATATGCCAAATATATTAATAATATAAATCCAGTTATTGAATTAAATGTATCAATAATTTCTCTTAATTTTATAATAATTTCTAAAGCTTCAACTAAATCTTGTTCATTTTTTATTTTATTAAAATCTTTTAAAATTTCTTCATTAGAAAATTTTATTCGAATTGATATATTTTTTGAAAAATAATAAAAATATGTTGTAAAAAGTAATGATATTATAAATAATAAATTATATATTATTATTAATTTTATTTTATTATATAAAATAATATATGTTTGTGATACATAAAATGGTATTAATAAACAAATTATTAAACAAATTATAGTAAAAAAAATTTTATAATATTTTCCATTAAATTTTTTATTAAAATGATATTTTTCAATTAATTGATATTCAATTTGATTTATTTGATTAAATAAATTAATATGATTTTTATAATTAAATGAAAATATAACAATAATTAATGTATATGTAACAATTGCAAATGCTGTTTCAATTGTTTGATTAATTGTTTCAGTACCACCTTTTGTTGCAGTTACATTATATTCTTTTCTATTAACAGTAACATCATATAAAAAATATATAGAAATAATAATTATAAATAAAATAATTATATTTGATATAAATGTTTTTCTTTTTGATAATTTAAATTCATAATTTAAATTATGTGGTTTTTCAATTGAATAAAATGGTAAAATTCCAATTAATTTACATAATCTAAATAAAGTTTTTAATTCTATTAAAAATGTCATAATAAATTTTTAACTTTTTTTTTTTTTGTTTTAAATACTTAATTTAAAAAAAAATTTTTTTTTTTTTTTTGTAATAAAACAAAATATTATTCTATTCTTGTAAATTTAAATACGAGTATGTAATATTCACTTATTAATTCTAGTTAAATTTTTTTGATCGATACACCTTTAATTTCAAATAAACATATAAGTATATAGGTATGTATACCGATTAAATTAATTTTGTTAATGGATTTTAAGCAATTATTATTAATAAAATATTAAAATATATAAATTAAGATAAAATCGATAAGAAAAAATATTGTTGTAAAATGGATCTATAACAGTTAACATAAGTCCATTTCTCAAAAAGTCATTTGGCATAAAGATAGTTAAGTATATAAGATATATATATGTAAGTTATATATAAAAAAAAAAGACTTTTACCATAAAGCCAAAAGTTGTTGGTAAAAATCATTTGTCATAAACTTTTTGTAGATGATATTTATGGGTTATAACGCAGTTAACCTAAAATCACATTGAAAACATCACATTGCAAAAATTCATTTGACAAAAAACTCAAAAAAAACGCAAAAACGCATTTATTAAAAAGGGTAGATGTCAAATTTTTGCTTGTCAAAATTTCCGTTTGATAAATTTTGGTTATACTATGGTAAATGTTGTACCCGCATAGGACCAAATGTCTATATCTGCAAGATACTTGGTGTTACCACCTTTCTAAAAATATATATCCTTAATTATCTAAAAATATATATCCTTTTTATCATTTAAGGACAAAAAGGACATTTGAAAGCATCCTTGTTGTTTAGTTTGAAAGCATCCTTGTTTATAATCTGTAAGATATATTATATATATTCCAAATTTTCAAATAACATCAAATAACATAAGTATAAGAATTTATATGGGAGACATTAAGTATACATATGCATACTGTAAAAGTCGTATAACCCTGATTTTGTGATCAACTCTAAAATCTTTCCTAATTTCAAATCACGCATATATGCATATTTATACATATTTTGGAAAAAGGAGAAGCCCTGATTTTGAAACCATTAACTAAAATCTCACACACAATAAACATAAAACAACAAATTTTTAAAAGTATGTATTAACACATTAATTTTACTATATGTATGTATTTCTATATACAAAGTCTTTGCTAAAAAGACATTTTTTTTATTTTTTGAGAAATTTGCTACCTAAATTTTTGCATTTCGAGTTTTTTGATAAGTGAACTCAGGAGAAATAGATGTATGTCATCTGAGTTTTGCCATCGATTTCGCCCCCTATTTATTTTGATTTACTTGTTGTTTACTTAGTAAGGCTGGTTGTGTTGGCTGGATGATGATGTTAATTATAATGGTGATAATGGAAGATTATATTTCTGTATTTAAATGTAAACTTAAGAAACCTAAAATTTAAAATTCGTAATTGAAAATTTATAGTTCCATAATAAACCTCAATCACAACTCACAGTACAAATTGCTGGGGTTACTGTCATAAGACCATATCATTTAACTGTATGTCATTTAAATGTATTTCAGTTATATACATATATTCTGTAGAAGGTGTATTATAACTCAAAATGAACTAACTTTAGATCCATCCAAAACAATTTTTTACATACATATTTCAAATTGTTGGGATTACTCCCCTCAAACCCTCGCTAAACTAATTATAGCAAATTAAAAACAGAACTATAAACATCATTATTGTTATAATCATCATCATGACCAACACTACCAATCTTATTACGTAACCAACAACATACATAAAATGTCATCTACAAAAAATGTATGCCAAATGTCCCATTTGCCAACAGAATTTATGCGAAGTATCCCATTAGTATAAATGGAATTTTGCTAGATGCTGCTTTATGTTAAAAGTTTTTTTTATGCCAACTGGGTTCATGCGAAATGTTGTTTTTAAATGGGTTTAGATTAACTGTGGTGCTCCCTGTAAAATTGCTATACCAATGTAAATTAAAAATGAGTATATTGATAATTTTATTTTTAGAAAAAAAATTTTATACGAAAAAATTACCCATAATTATTAATTTGAGAAAACGTATAAAAACTAGACCATATTATAGACTTGCGAGTTGTAATACTGAATACTGAAAATAATCATGTTATCATAAAACAGTGTTTTTGTTAGAATGGGATTTTTTTCTATTTTTAATATTTTGTGATAGGTGTAGCCCAATGCTTAATTTGTTTCCTTTTAATTACATAACCAGCATCAAATTAATTTTATTATTTTTAATAAAATTTGATCAAATAGTGCATATACAAAAAAGTACGTTACGTGATGTAAGCCAAAAAAGTAAAACCTGGTAAAGCATTTAATTCTCTTTTTGATACTTTGCTGCAGCGTTTCGTTTCTTATTCTCATGGTATTAAAATTTCTCTATGACAATTGACAGATAAAGTCATTTCGAAATGACTGTAGTAGAATTTAATAAACTCCGTGACGACACAATTAAGGTGATGTGATGACCCAATGCTCGCGTCGCTTTGACGTTTAAGTAGAATACATTGATTTCAATGGAACTTGACCAAATAGAAAAGCTAGAGTAGAGCAACTTTCGAGAACTGAGTTAACGACTGTTACAAATGTCAAAGTTTTATGTATCATTATCATTGTTTTTTTATTTCAAATTTTAGTATAAATTTCCATACTGAAATAATTGCAAATGAAATCTTTTAATTGAACTTATAATAGTAGAGCAACTTTCGAGAACTGAGTTAACGACTGTTACAAATGTCAAAGTTTTATGTATCATTATCATTGTTTTTTTATTTCAAATTTTAGTATAAATTTCCATACTGAAATAATTGCAAATGAAATCTTTTAATTGAACTTATAATACCTTCTTAAAATTATAATTTTCGTTTAAGACTTCATTTTTTGTTTGAAACGAAAGACGAGTACGAATATTTAAGTGAATACTTTAACTGTTTAATAACAGTTATTTTTTAACAAGCAAAAAATTGTTCTGGAGGTGGGGTATATTTATAACGGTTTCCGATATAACGGCCTTCAAAGTAATATCGTTAACTTTTTAAAAAAAGGTAACAATATCTGTACAACATAGAAGATTCCCTGAAGCTACGGTCTTTTAATGTCCCAACTTTTATCTAGTTTTCATAGTTGAAGAGTTACATGCTTTTAAATTCAAAAAATATTGTTACTTTTTTAGAAAGTTAAACAAAATTATTTTGATGGCCGTTATCCCGGAAACCGTTAAAAATATACCCCACCTCCAGAACAATTTTTTGTTTATTATAAACTTCTCTATTATCTCCGTTCTTCGTGACATTTGAGTTGCGGCATAACCTACATACATTAATTTTTAGAAATTTCTAAAAATTAATGTAGAAATTTCTAAAAATTAATGTAGGTTATGGTTGCGGACACTCTCTATACACGTACATATACATTATTAATGTGTGTATTAATTTTTCAGTTTGCCTTTTCGTTATTTTGAATTGTTTTACAGTAGGTAATAAAATAAAACATTATTTTAAACCGGCAAAGTTTAAGTTGTTGTTTTGAATCGTAAGGTTTTCATTAATTATTGATACAAGATCATTTTTTAGTTTAGCTCATTTATTTTGTAAGTACCTACATTACATAATATTATAGGTAATTAGGTTAGGTACCTTTTTAATTTCAATAAACCTATGATAAAATAATGATAAAATAATAACAAACAACAGCTGAAGAAAAATATAACACGTATTATGTTAATGTAAGGATGTTCAAACATTAGTCATTAATACATAGATACATACATTAAAATTTGTAAATTGTATTATTACCTATAGAATGATTATGATTATAATATTACCAGATATTACATATGTATATATCTAATTGCCTTATCATCAATAACAAAATTTCAAAAAACATACATACTTTACATATGTATGATGGTGATGACTCATTCACATTTGAAATACTTTAAAAATATAGTTTGTGTGTATGCAATGTTCTATTTATTTTAATAAAAAAGAGAAGAAAAAATTTAAATTATATCTTCTCTTCTGACGTCATAATTAATAAAAAATTTCAATTTCTATGCTATACACATATGAATCTCAAATCGCAAATATAGTATCTGCATGTGTATTAAAGTTGTAAATAAAATATTTAAAAAAAAAAGCATGTTAAATTTAAACTACTCCATAGATAGAAAGGGAGAAAAGTTTAGTACAATATAAAACATAAACCCATGAGCACGAATCAAGCAATATACTATACTTATGCATACATTTTGATTATACAATAGCACAATAGCAATATGAGCAATATATGTAATTACGCCAAACAACAAAACACACATGCGACTTGCGATTGTGTTCTGTGAACTTGTTTGTGATGTGGATGTGAGTTGTATTTATATGGATTAAGTGCGAGTGTGACACATAATATAAAATCAAAAAATTCCATTGAAAAAATTCCCGGGAGAATTTATTTTTGTTATTTATTACGATACCAGTCCAGTTATCAGTACCGTACATACCAATCACATTACCATTTTACGCTACGTTCGTAAACGTATGTTTTTTTTACTATTTTTTATTCCTTATCATCATGTCGAATTCAATAAACTATCAAATTTGTTTGTAGCATAAACCCTTTTATTGATCTGTCCGTGTTTATATGTAAATGTGTGTTCCTTTATTTCATTAACAAAGCTACCCCCAGTGCCTTACATACGTGCTAAATAAGAGTCAATAGAGTTACGCAAGGAACTCCGTCTCCCTGTCTCCTCTCGTAGTGTAACTGGAGTGACTCCTGTCCAGGGAGTCCAAAACTAGCACTCATTCTTTAGCTGTATGCACACAGTGTCACACAAAACATAACACATTTTTGCGTTAAGTGCCTTTTGCTGGTGTGGTATGTATGTATGTATATGAACAATTTTAAAAATTTATTTTTTGTTATTCACATTTCATTTGCACAAGCTTTTTTTTAACTTGTTTTGAACTTAATTTAATACATATTTCATTTCCCTTTCTTTTCAAGTTAAAAATTTTTTTTATTGAAAAATTTATTTATTTCTTGAATTTTTTGTTTTTTTCTTACCTTTTAATTTTTATATTGTTTACTTCTCAGTTTTATGTACATTTACATTGTACTTTTTAATTTAGAGTATTTTTTATTTTATTAGCCAATGAAAATAAGCGATGACGCGATTTTTTTTGGCCAATCCTATATTCTTCTCTATTTTCAGCGATGACTCATAATTTTTGTATTACTTTTGGTTATTTCTTTCATCATTTCGTATCTGTCGTTCACTGTGAGAAGATATTATTTAGTTATTTAGTGTACAAAAAAAAATAAATAAATTTAATTTTAAACATTTTTTTTTAAAACCATTGATTTATTTAAATAAATATAATAAAAACGGGGAAAATAAAATTTATAAATTTTAAATTACATATTTGAAAAAAAAAGAGTTAAAATACATAATACTCAAGGTCAAAATAAACATAGACAGTCTTTGTTCATACTTAATACAACAATAACAATAATAATTTAGTAAATTTATATTTTAAATATTTTGTAATAATTCTAAAAACTTAAGAATTAAAAAAAATACTATAATTTATATTATCTTATTAGCTATTGCTATTAAGTTTAATAAATTTAGTGATTATTGTATTGTATGTATTATAATAAATATATTTATATTTGCACGTACAAATAAAATACGTGACGTCTGTTTGACATATTTGTAGAAATATTTTTTGATTTTACCAGAGACGTAATTAGTAAAAAAAAAATAATTTTAATTTAAATATTAGATATTAACGAAAGTACATATAAAAAATAAAAACAATGAAAAAAATTCCCGGAAATAATAATAACACCAATAGTAACAATAATAATTTAAATCAAAATAATACAACTGAAAATAATATGGATTCATCATTTTATGAAGAAAATGCTCAGTTTAGTAATACAAATCAATCAAATACAATTAAACGACCCGCATCTCTAGATCTAAACTCAAATAAAAATCCAGCAAAAAAACAACGTTTGAATCAAAATGTTCCACCATTAGTTTTAGATTCACCAGGAAATTTAAAAGATTTACCTTTTAATACTCCAGATATATTAGAAAAATTTTTATTAAATACTCCTACACCTAGCAACAATCTTGTTGTATTTCAAACGACAAAAGTATTATTTTAATTTTTTATTTAAAAAAAAAATCCACATATAAGTATTAAAAAATATTTATTTTACTCTTTTTTGCAGGCTACGAAAGAACAAGAGAATTTTTCTAAAGGTTTTGTTGAAGCACTAGAAAAATTAAAAGAAGGTGAACATACACAACAAACAACGAATACTACAGTTGCTATTCAAAATCAACCCACACAACCCCAATTAACAAATAATACAACTGCTTCTGTTGTAACAACAAGCGGTATGAGTGGTGGTTCAATTACTTATACAAATTTAGGTAATAACTAATAAATAAAAAAAAAAAATTAATTTGAAATGAAAAAATGTATTTTAAATATTTCTTTTTAGATGATAGTTTTCCAATTGCTGCAATAAAAGATGAACCTCAACCAAATTCACCTCCAGTTAGTCCAATTGATATGGAAACACAAGAGAAAATAAAATTGGAACGTAAACGTCAAAGAAATCGTGTTGCAGCTTCCAAATGTCGAAAACGTAAACTAGAACGTATTTCAAAATTAGAAGACAAAGTGAAAACATTAAAAACAGAAAATGCTGAACTTGGTGCTGTTGTAAAAAGTCTTAAAGGACATGTATTTCAACTAAAACAAGAAGTTATTGATCATGTTAATTTTGGTTGCAATATTTCTGTTTATTCTAATGGTTTATCAGCGAAATAACATTCGGATGATAATCAAATTGTATTTGATTGCATAGATGATAATGATCGAGAGTATGTTAGTAATAAGATAGAAAATATAAGTTATTATTGTGAAGAAGAACAAAATCAACAACAACAGCAACATCAATCATTACAACAATTTAATAATATACCATCATCCAGTAATTGTAGTAGTGATTGTGAAGAAGAAAATAATAGTAATGATAATAAAAATGATAAACCACTTTTATTAGTTTTGATTACAGATTATGATATAATGCAATAAATTCCAAAAAGAAAAAAAAAATTACATTAAAATTGGGAATATGTAATATACTTTTAGGGAAAAGACAGGAATATATATTTATATATTATGTACTAATATTGATTTGTATAAAATTTAACAAAAACATTAAAATTAGTTTTAGAAACTTTTACTATATAATATAAACTATAAGTATGTATATTTAATATTTAGCTATTGCTTATTAATTTATAAATTTTATATTTAGAAAAAAAAGATTAGATATCTGAAAATTTGTAAATTATGTTTAAATTTTTTTTTTGGTTTTAATTTTATTTACATTTTTAAAGTAATTTTGTTTTTTTCTATATATTACATAATTTTTCTTAAGTTTTATAATTTGTTTTTTAATTTCCATTTTTCTTAATAAAACTTCTATTTTACAAAGCATATTTGTATAGAAAGTGCCTTGATGTATGTACATTTAAAATTTTAAACACTTAGCTTTTTGGCACATTATTTTTAGAAAATATAATTATAAGTGTAAAATATGTTGACATAATATTTTGTTACCAGTTTTTATTTCGAATTTTATTATGCTTTATTATAAAAGTTTTTTTTTAAAATGTAAATAGTATTAAAATAATTAATATTAAAGTTAAAAGTTTTTTTTTTATATTATTTAATTGTAATGTTTAATATTTATATATACATATAATTGCCCTTAAGTGTACTTTTTACAAAAATATATATATATAATTTAATATATATATATATATATATTAAATTTTTTAAAATTCAATTTTCTTAAACTTTAAAAATTATTTTAACCGTTATTACTTGCAGATAAATATTTATAATATATTTATCAAAAATTAGTATTATTAATAAAACACAAAGAATTGTTTAATTCATTGAGTCAATATGATATTTGAAATATATTAAAACAAAAAAACAAAAATTGAAAGTTTAATTTAATGTTATAGAACTATTTAAAAATAAATAAAAAACAAGCCTAAATTTTTGCAATACTTAAAAAATTGCCTTGATACTTATATATTTTGCTATATTTTAAATAATATATAAATTAATAAATTAATGTTAAAGGAATAAGAAATTTATTAAAAATTTTGCTAAATATTACCATCATTAATATATGTATAAATATAGGTATTGAACTAAATTTACAAAAAAATATTTAGAATATTGTATATTCAAAGAAAATTAAAATAAATTGATTTTAAAACTACAGACATATTATTATAAACTTTACTTTTTATTAGTTTTTAATTCTCATTGACACCTAAATACTGTTAATTTTACTTTTCCTTTCTCAAAATATAGCAAGAAAAGCTTTGGAGGAATTGTACATGATTGCACTTTGGATTTAGTTCCTGAACATATAATATCAATATTAATTTGTTTTACAAAAGTTAAATTAAAAGAAAATATTAGTCAGACGAACTTTTACAACAAAATATATCAAATAATATAAAATAACGATGGTTCGCTATAATATATGTTTCACTATAAATATAAAAAACATACAGATTTAAAGTCGATTGAATAGATTTTTAACGTCAAAACTTAAGATCTTTCAAAAATATTTATTGAGTTTACAAATTTACTGTTTCAATATATTTTTATTTTTCCCATTTAGCTATTATAAATAAATTGGACAAAATTTTAAGACCTGTTCCTCTAGGTTGTGGGCAGACATAATACTTTTTTTAATTTTAATTTTATAAATATTCCACATAAGTAAATAATGTTTCAAAGGTATTTAACGTTGTGCTTCTAAAATTAGCGACGTCTCTGTTCTCTGTTACAATTTATGTTTAATCAATTTAATATATGTATGTAAACTTTTAACATTTTTCGTTGACAGTTCTATATATCTTATATGGTTGCGTTGTGTTGTGTTGTTTGTATGCAACTATGCATAAAACTATGCAATAATTTGATAGAAACCGGCTAAAAAATACTGATTACGTGTGGTATTAAATGTTTATTAATTATTTTATAAAACAATATTTTGGAATAAAAAAAGTAAGAATTTACATTTTATTTACATAATTAAAATATATGTATATTTATTGTATCATATTATTTTTAATTTAAAGTTGACATATCGATCATTTGCAATGAAATTTTTAAATCAAAGTGAAGCTACTAACATTGATTTAGAATTGTTCAATGACTACAAATTTAGTGTAGATCAGTTAATGGAATTAGCTGGTCTTAGTTGTGCACATGCTATTAGTAAAACATATTCATCAAAAGATCATAAAAATGTTTTGATATGTTGTGGTCCTGGTAATAACGGTGGCGATGGATTAGTTTGTGCAAGACATTTATCATTAATGGAATACAACCCAATTGTTTATTATCCAAAAAGAACCGATAAAGAACTTTTTAGAAATTTAACGCATCAATTAAATTCAATGGAAATCAAAATAATTGATGAATGTCCACATATAAATGAAGTAAAAACTAAATTTAATATAATAGTTGATGCTCTTTTTGGGTTTAGTTTCAAACCACCTGTTAGAGAAACTTTTGTTCCAGTCATTAATTTACTTAGAGATTCAGGAATTCCAGTAGTAAGGTAATGAACTATGTAAATCCTTTTTATATTAAAATTAATATTTATATTAATAATATTCCGTTATTATATAAAATGTCTATTGCAGTATTGATATTCCATCTGGTTGGGATGTAGAACAAGGACCATTAGACAAGGAAGCAGATATAAATCCTGATATGTTGGTATCATTAACAGCACCAAAATTATGTTCCAAATTTTTTAATGGTCAACATCATTATTTAGGTGGACGTTTTGTTCCTAAACCTTTAGAAAAAAAATATGATCTTGATCTCCCGCAATATGCTGGAACTGAAAGTTGTTTGAAGTTATAAGTTAAAAAAAATAATAAAAGCAAATTAAAATTTAATTTTTTATCTAAATGTTTAAAGTTGAATTTATTATAATTAAATACAGTAAAATGCTGTTTAAGAATTTCTAAAATGCATAATTTTAAGCAAATCTATCTCAAAATAAAACTGTTTAACAAAAATTTTAAATGACAGTGTATAAATTACAAAACATATCCCAGAAATAATTTAAGGTTTATGATGACTGTCTCCACAAAACTATTCATGAATCAAGTATGTTTTCAAATTCTTATGAAGTAATTCTGAAAAATTCTTTGTCTATTATATCACAAAATCTAACCAATTTATCAAATCTATTAACTGTTTCCGCTAAAACATTATTTGGTAATTTTGTAGTTAGTATTGTGAATATATGGCCAAAAGTTATTGCATCTAATTCTGTAGGAGTATCACCGTAAAAAAATTTTCGGTCTCCTAGTCTTTCACTTAATGCTTCGCAACATTTTTCAACCTTATCAACAACTTCTTTCAACGTCATATCTTTCCATTGGTATACATTTAACTGTTTTACAACTGCTCTACGTTTTTTACCATTTTGATATGCATTTAATGGCCATGGAAAAACACATCCATTACGAACACTTGTAACTTGATAATAGTTTACATCATCCATAAAAGTTAAATATAATTCTGCATTGGTAAAGATATTTTCCACTAATGACAAATATGCTCTTAAATCAGCTTTTTCATCTTCATCTAAATTATTTGTCAATTTTATACCTTTAGTTTCAACAAAATTAACAATAGGTTCAAATTCTGCAATTACAAATGCTCCCGCTTTTACAAAAGGTAATTTTGTCATTCTACCGCCAGGAGACATGAATTCTGCATTAGCACTAGAACGAACATTGAATGGTAATTTGCACATTTTAAGATATGCCTTAACAGCTAAACAACTAGCTTGTTCTGCTAAAAGAATTTGCTCAGCTTCATATGGTTGGTACAGCAACGAATCATCGGACCATGGTTCACCTGCTATCGCCTCCTCATGAGCTAATTGCTTAAGAACTTGTGTCATCTACAAAAAGAATTATATTAATTTTTAATAAAATATTGTTTCATAACAAACTGAAAATGTAAATACCTTGAATATGGCTTTGTCTTATTGCACCAGGGGTAGATAAGTAGATTTATGATGGTTTACTTATTTATGAATTATGATGTCTATTTTGATATACATCAGTTGTTTATGACATTTAATTAAAAACTGTCAAAAATTGCTAAAATTTTGTAAATACAATTTTGATGTCTTTCAAGAATATGACAATAACAAATATCCAAGTTGTACAAACGCTTCCCAAATATGTACTATTCTATTTATCGCCACAACAAAGTCATTAATCAAACTTGTTTGTAAACAGAGCGGGTCCAACGTGTATGGGCTACAATTTAAAACAAGTTTGAAATTTTATTTTAATTAATACATAAATAGACCTCTTATTTCATCTTATTGAACGGTTATTTTCGAATACTTCTATTTTCAGCAATCAGATTTCTAATTCCTAACAAATTTTTAAGAAAACAAAATATTTGATTTGAATGAAAAAAGTGCAATATTATTGAATTTGTGATGCATAAATATATAGATATGTATCTATGTATCATAATATTAATTTTGATGCAAACTTCAACAAATAATTTTGTGAATTGCATGAAAATTATTTTGTACATTTATTACCTATAAATTTTAAAAATCTAGGCTTAAATTTTATTCTTAAAAAATTTCAAAAATACATATGTACATATGTATGTATGTACTTGTTTTTTACTGGTTTACAATACAATTTCAAATTCAAAACAATTCAAAAAAATATAAATCATTTTTCATATTATATTACATATTACATAATTTTTATTAGAATAATTACGAATACTCATTCCAATAATAGCAAATTTTTATATATGTATGTACAATGCACACACTTTTTAGTTTTTATTTTTACAAAATGTACTTTCATACACAATTTGTCAGTAAACTCAAAAAACCTTACTTACATTAAACACATTCATTCAAACTATATGTATATTGTATAAAAACATAAACTTCGGAAAAAAAAAGAAAAAAGGAGGCAAAGGCTCATATATTTCGCCAAAAATGTATGTATGTATATTCAATTAACTCTGCATTTTGAGTACCCTAACAACCCTACCCATTTATATAACTTTTATAATAATTTAAAAACAATTAAGCATAATGTGGTTGTAAAAATAAATAGTCCAGAACTGAGACGAATGAAACAATTAAATATTTATATATATGTACATATATTAATTTATTTAATTTTATATATTACTTTGCCTTATTATAAATAAAATAAAAATAAGAAATAAAAAATTATTTTAAATAAATAGAATAATAATTATGAATAAATATAAAATATTAAAAACAATAATTTTTAATTATAAATGTTTAATTTAAGGCTGTCATGCGATTCTCACTCAGTTATATTCTATCGACTATCATAACGACAACACAGTAATTTTGCACTAATAAATACCTGGCTATACTGTATATTTTAAGCTGATGTCATTATTAAGCTTTTTTTGACATTTCTTTGTATTCAGCACTTCAGAAAGAGATTTTATTTTAGCGTTTTGATTCCTTTTCCTTGAAAAAATAACATCGTATGATAAATATCGTGATATCGTGTGCTTGAGTAATGGGCAGTGCATAAATAAAGTGATGAAATAAAACTGTAATTTATTCAGGATCAGAATTTATTATACATACATATTTTCACAAAACATTAATAAAATTTAAATTTTGTAAATAATATTAATGTTATTTTTGTAAATAATTTAACATTTATATTATCAATAAAAAAAAAAATAAAAATATTTTCATTATTCAGAAGAATTTATTAAAAAGAAAGTTTTGACGGGTACAAATTTGTGTTTTTTTTTTTTTTTTTTGGAAAAGAAAGTAATTAACGACGTTGCATTAATTACGTCATAATTATTTTAATCAGAATATTAAATATCTATATTTATAAATATAAATTAATTCAAATAATTTTGTGCTCATTTTTAATTTTAATAATTAGGTGAAATAAAAAAAAAAAATTAACAATTTTTGGTATTTACGAAAAAAAAGGTGAACAAAATTTGTAATATACCTATTAAGTAAATTTTTATAATAAACAAGCAAAAAGGTAAGAACAAAAATTCATATTTATTTTTATTTTATTAAAAATATTGAAAACAAATAAAAGTTCAAAAACTAATTTCATATTTTATCATGAAAATTGCTCGAATTTCAAATAAAATTAGAATTTAAAAATGACGCATATTTTTTGAGTAAGTAATGAATAAATAGAAGATCCTATTAATAGAATAAATTAATGTTTCATATAATCATTATCAAAAATTTGAAAAAAAAAAGTTATTATTTAAATACATTTTATTTAATATAGATTAATATTCTAGAATCATGTACCGTATACTTACTCATTTTATTCTTGCAAATTTATTTTACATCAAAATTAAAGTAAACATGAGAGAAAAGAATTAAAAAAAAAAAAATACAAGTTCAAGGACGTATACACAGCTAATTATTTTGTCAGCCATTCATAGTTTTTTGAAAAAAAAATCACTAAATTAAAAGTTGACTAGAATATATTATTTAATAAATAATTTATACTTTGTTTTTTTGACAACAATATTTTACCGGTCTTTTTTTTTGTTTTTATTATTTTATATATTATGTGTGTATTTAAATTTAATTCCGATTTCTAAAAATGGCTTAATATTCTGCTGCTGCTCATTTGACTTCTTTTTATTTCAAGGCTTTTAAAAAATAAATGTAAGATTTATGGATATGTAATTCTTATAAATAAATATACCGTCATATATGTATAATAATAAAAATTTTTGGAAAGTTTTCAATGAAAATTAACTTTTTTTAATTTATAAGTATTTGAAAACAAGTCTTACAGACGACGCAAGAATGATAAAATAATGAAAAAAAAACTAGGTAGGTACATCAATTCTTGTATAATAAATATGTACTAGGTACTTAATGTATTCATAAATTTTTTCTAATTTTTTTTCTCTCTTTTAAACAAACTAACCAACCAATTGTTATTAATCCATCCTTAAGTAAATTATATTTTTAAAATTTTAACATTAAGTAGATATTATGATTAAGAAGGTAAATTCCGATGAAGTTCCGCAAATTAAATGGTTGCCAAATATTTCGCAAAATTATATGTATATTTTATTAGATTATGTGAGTCCTTCATTCTATACAACCCCGCCTTCATTCTATAAAATTTTCATTGGTATTAATTCACGGTAATTAAAATTACTAAATTCGTCTCTGATAGCGATAATATAAGGTACGAAATTCTAAAGCTAAGTAGGTAAACCTGTATTATTTCCTGATATGTATCAGCAAGTAATTCATTCTATTTGAACTGATTGAAAATATGTCACAAAAATCAGCTAAAAATGATTTGAAGTTTTATAAAACCAATAGACGATTGTCTGGATATAATTTTTTGTGGGTTGTGAATTGTGATAATGTTAATAATATCTACTGAGAAATTTTATTTCAGGTACTTAGTTATGAAACAACAATTTTACGAAGATGTTTTTTGATCTATCTATATCAATTTATTTTACATTTCCTTTAATAAGTAGTAAATAAAAGATATAGGCGTTATTTTTCTTTTTAATAAAATGTTATGTTGACAAAAAAAAAACTAATAAGTACTTAATAACGATACTCAAAAAAAGTACAAAACTTTTGTAATTACTAATTATGCAATAACAATCAAATTTTTATAGAGATGATACAAAGTAATATTTTTAGCATCATCTATTCTTTATTTAGCATCAACTTCAAAAAAATTGTCGATTTGCAAAAGCTCTATAGCTACTCTTATCTGAAAAAAAAAAATTTAATTAATATTTTATTTTTGAAATTATTTCGATTGCATGTACTAAAAGTGTGACAATAACATGTCAAAAAAAATTATTTACTATTTGATTAGTTTTATACTATTTCCAAAATAATTAAAAAACCGAAAGTGACAAATGTAATGTACAGGGTGTTCGACTCTTAATACTCTTTCTTGAAATATGTGATCGAGGATGATCAGTCAAATAAAAATGGAAAGGAACGAAGCTGTTTTCAATCCTTTGAAAATAGTATGAGACTTTTAACTGTTTTTCAAAAACAATTTAGTTTTAATCCTATAAAATAAGTAGGAATCAAAAAGGATAGACATAAAGGTATTAATGAGTGATGCCCCAATTTTCAAATTTAGCTCCTTTGTATTTTTATTTCTAGGGTGCCTAAAAAGCACCATTTTTTAGAAGAAATAAGATCTTAATATCAGCTTAGAAGTAGAATAAACGATCAAAGTTAATAATGTAAATATAAAGTTAAGAGATTAAAGGAATGGATATCAGCCGGGCTTTGAAAAGAAAAACAATGTGTTGCATTCATAATCGTTGATTTGAACAATTATTATAAATCACTTAATTATTTATTTATTTTTTTTTCTTAATTTACTTAATTTTTTAAATCATATTTTTCTAATACATTTTTTTCTTTTCTGCTCCTAAGGATCATGGGCTTGCCCAAAGCCGTTGATTACTCGTCTGTAGCTATTATACAAGACTATGAGACGTAAATATTTTTTTTATTTCTATACGCTATCTATTATCTTACACAAGAATTATCTTAATATTATTTTATTATATACTTACGTATTTATTACAATATATTAATTATAAGATATATGTATATATATATACATACATTATATATATACCCTTATTTTTTATTTAATTATATTATTATACTAATTACATATTATAAGAAAAAAACTCTTTCATCCAAGCATAGTTTAAACACGAAACCCGAATGAAAGGCCAGTATCTTAACCATTAGATCATTCATTGCCTGGATTTTTATGAATAAAGTTTTTGTTATTATGTTTCTTTCTTATTAAGTATAATATAAATTTTAAATAGCACTTTTATCATGTTTTAATGCTATCATAGTTTTAAATTTTACTATGAAAACCAATTTTGACTAAAAATATATATTTTATTATTGGCATTTTTTACTAAGTATAAAATTTTATTAAAATCTTGTTGAGCAATTTATGAAAAAATATTTTTTTGCTGAACGTGAAATATTTTTGTGTCTTATAATTTAAAAGTGCTGTATAGGCACTCAAAATTGAGGGAAATAATTTGTGATTAAAAAATGTTGTGGCATAATATCGCTACCGTATTTTTTTTTTTTACAAATGAACTTTAAGTAAAATTGTTAATAATATTTAAAATATATATGAACATATAACTCACATTTTTTGTAATTATGGTCTGAAGAGCACTATGGCAATATTGTAAAAAGCTGTACCATTTGATTTCCATTTTATAGAATTAAAACTAAACTGTAACTATAGTTGCAAAATTTGTTAAATCCCCATAACTTCTAAAAGAGTAAAAAAAATACCTCTTCTTTCCCATAAAATCTTTTGTTTGTTTCGGCATTTCCGATCATCTATTTTTAGGTAAACCATTAAGAGTTGGACACCCTGTATAAATATATGTACATATATATTATACATATATATTATGTACGTTCATATAAATAAGTGCTAATAATTGAATATTGCTTGATATCTATTTAATAACAAAAAAAAATAATTTCATAAAATTTATTTATTAATTTTTTTTATTATTTTATATATACATAAGTAGGGTATACATATAATATAGTGACATACCTGTTAAATATTTAAAAAAAATTAACACAATTATTATGTTTATTATTTGATTGTCGTCGCTAGATGCAATAATGAGCTTTATTTCTTATCAGTTTGAATATTATTAATAAATAAGTAGTTAATGTGAATCAGCTGATAGATCTGATGTTATTAGGCTTTTAGGACGTATGATTATGAGTGTTTATATAATAGCGAAATAAAATTAAAAAAAAAAATAAAGTAATTATAATGTACTTAACCAAACTATTAATACTAATTTTAAACATCAAGTAATGATGTATTGTAAATAAAAAAAATAATTATTTTAAAAGGATGTGTTATAAATATTTAATAATTTTTGATTAAATAAATCAAATATGTACTTATATATATGAAATAAATTTTTTTAACATATAAGTAAGTAATATTTCATTATTATTTTTTTTTGGCGTCAAACTTAATGGGTTAAGTTTGAATTGTTTTCCAAATAAATTACATATACATATTATATAAGTATGTATATATGTATAAATCTGGTTGTGTTTTAAAAATAATTGTAATTACTTAGGTTGCAATAATACATTGATTCACTTAAAGTAAATTTATTTTTTTACAAAAGATATTTTACTTTAAATAAGTTTATAAGTAATCATTAAATAAAATAAAAAACAAAAAAAACGTATCTTGCCACTCAAATATACAGTATAATCCAAATTTATGGTCATATTATTGTATATTAACAAAAATTATCGTATCATAAAATATTAGATTTTTTTGAAAATAAAAATTACAACATTTTTTTGTAAATATACTACCAATAACACATATTTAATTTAATAATTGTATCACCACAGATGCATTTCACTTTATAAGTTTAGACTTGTGAATGTATGACATAATCGTATATCAAACAAACTTAATTAATTTAAATAAACTTAAAATTAATTCGTCCAATTTGTTCAAATATTCATACTTATATGTATAATGATTGTTTTTGGCTTAGGCTTAGTACACGGAAATTTCATTTCCTATTTAAAACAATATTAAAAACAAAAATGGAAACTGAAATGGAAACGATCAAACGAAATTGAAATCACATTAGATGTCGATTAAGTTTTCACTTAAAAACTTATTTTAAATATTTCTCGAAATAAATGTTTACTGTCTATTTATTAGTTTCGTACCGAAATTTTAACATTTTAAATTATTTTATTGATCAGTATACAAATTCAATTAAATTTTTGAATTTATTTATCTGAAGCTTGAAAAGCTAATTTTTTTTTTTATTAAAAAACTATACGGGACGGTATCTATACTTCAAAAATCATAAAAAGTTCAGATGCGGCGTTTGCTCTTATTTTTACATTACTCTTTAATAAAATTATAGATGACATAAAAGTGGTAAATGGTAATGTAAATGATTGTATCAACTACAGACCGATTACAATTCCACCGATTTATGCAAAGATAGTTGAAAAAATTATGTATCGTAAAATTAAACGAACATATTGTAAATAACTTGCTTTATTCTTATCAGTATGGAAAAAGAGGTCGACATTGCAAATGCTTTAATTGATGTTGCAGATATGATTGGTGAAAATTTGACTCATTTTAAAATGGTAACTGGGGTATTTATTGATTTAAGAAAAGCGTTTGATATACAATTATTCATAAATTACTCTTAAGTAAATTGTCCTATATATGGGATTTCCGACTTCATCATTAATGAACAGTTATTTGAAAGGCCGCAAGCAATTTGTTTATTTTAAAAATAAAACAAGTTCGACACAGAATATTGACATCGGCGTTCCTCAAGAATCTACTTCGCTTTTATTATTAATTTATATAAATAATGTGCACAAATTACCACTCTTTGGAATATTGAATTTATTTGCTGATGATTGCAGTCTTTTTTACCCAGGTAATTATTTAGAAAGTTTAAAATTAAAAGTTGAGCATAATTTACACATTTTATTAGGATTTTTTCAGAGTTAATAAGATAGCCATGAATACTGGACAAACCCAAAATTGTTAATATTAGTCTTCGCCAAAGTAAAATCGAAATTTTTGTTATAGAAATTAATAATAATGTTATTGAAGAGCCAAACGAAATTAAATTTTTAGGTATAAATTTTGATAAGAATCTAATTTGGCACTGCCATATAAATAAAATTGAACACAAACTTAGCGTATTCAATGGTATATTGTTTAAATATAAAAATAAGATACCAATTCCTATAAAAATGCATCAGGCGCTAATTAATTCATTGTTATATTATGGAGGGGTTGTATGGGCCAGTAATAACTAAACCCATAAACTTCAAGTAGCTCAAAAGAAAATATTGAAAAACATTTTAAATTTGCCTCTTTCATATTATAGAACTTAGGATTTATACAAAAAATCTTACGTGTCAAAGAAATGTACACGTATCAGGCAAGTACTTGGGTTATTTAAAATTTTAAATGATATTGGACATATTAACATAATTTCCTATGCATAATTATAGTACAAGACATAGAAAAAATTATATTCGTCTAGTAAAATTTAATAAAAAATTTCTTGTCAAAGATTATCAGTAGCGGGTTCCAGACTTTTTAATTCCTTACCTACTGAAATTAAGAATGAATTAAATTTAAATATTTAAAAAAAAATTATTTGTATTATCTCCTCATTACCTAAATCTCATTATTTAAATTTAAATTATTAATATTATTACTCATTATTACTTTATTTTTATGAATAAAGAATGTAAATATGAATGTAATAAATATGTGAAATAAACAATATTGTTAGTTTATTAATGGTTTCTGCAAGGTCTATTATAGGCGAAGAAACAAATTAATGAAATGTGTATAATAAAAAAGAAAATATAATACAATGTAAAATATGTATAAATGTGTATGGATATTTTTGTTTTTTCTTTTAATCTTAATTCTGATTTTAGTTTATGAAATTTTATATAAACAAAACAAAAATCACTGTCAAATGTAATTGTAATAAAAATAATGTTAAGTAATAATCACTGTCAAATGTAAGTAATAATAAAAAAAAAGTAAAAAATGCATTAAAAAGAAGAACCAAAGACGAAAATAAAAATAATCTCTACAGTTTTATTTTCATTTTAATCACAATAATAAATGCACAAAATTCACAAAAAAGTAACTAACACAAAATTTATTTTTCTGTAAAGAAGTAGAGTCAAAAATACTAAAACGAAATTTTTATTTGATCAGTGTACTAAGCTAACTTTAAAATTAAATGTTAAGGTGCTTTCTAAAATTTTTATATTTATTCGTACTAAGTCAAAATATCCTAATAATCTGGTACGGTGAATGATAACGGACTATTGCAATTATTCATAAATTGCTATAACTTTTTTAAGAGCTTCAAATATTTAGATACGTATATCTCAGACCTAAGTTAACAGGCCAAGAACTGAAAACACATGAATGTAGTTGTGAGAGAATTGCAACCGATTCTCACGTATCGCGCGTATGAATAATTTCTTAATTGATGTCAGTTTCTATTATAGCCATATAAGCGTGTACAAAATTTTAAAGTATGAAAGTGGTCTCGACTTATGTATACTTATTTGATGTATGTATACTTGAGATATTGAGGCAATTTATCTTAAGAAACTTTTATAATAAAAAATTTAAAAGAAGACAATTTTTTAAATGTGCATATTTATGAATGAAAATATTGTATTTTTAATTATTTTTCTTTAATGAATTATGTAAAAAAGATGCGACTTTAATTTTCTCTTGGGGGCTTCGGTAGTCTAGTGAGTAGGCGTGTGGCGTATTAACCAAAGGAGTGTGGGTTCGATCCCTGCACAGGTCGTAAGTGTTTTTTCTTTACATACCCACTTTACCATTATTAAATTCAAATAATATTCAAACTGTCACAAGTGGTGTTCAAAATGATCCTTTACCTATAATAAGTAACATAGGTATGAAAAAAATCTTTTTCAAATACTGATTATGATTTTATCTATGCTCTTTATCACGTGAAACATAAATTAAAATAAAATATAAATAAAAACTTAAATTAAATTATTTATTTTCATTTAAGTATTAATAATTTAAATATTTTAACATATACTATAAAAATATAAATTTTATTTTCTTTACACTTATTTTTTTACATTTTTTTTTTTTTTTTTGAATAAGCGTATTTATGGAGGTTGTACTGTATATATATATATACATATTACAAATAAGTATGCAAAATGTAAGTCAAAGTCAGAGTTTAAAATCATCAGTTTTGCTTTTTATTTGAAATTAGAATGCGTTTGCGTTTGCGTTATAATTATACATTATATTAAACAAACTTTCTACAAAAAAGTATATACATATATATATATATTCAATTCATATATAAATGTTGTATGTACTTAGTTTTATACAAAATTATTTGTATGTTAGTATTTTATTAATATATAGCAAAAAAAAAAAAAAAACAGTACAATTTTTATTAATTTTTTTTTTTTTTTTTTTGTAGTGCTTTTACGCAAACTTTTCACTTTAAAGAAAAAACAAATTGGTATTGGCGTGGCGTTAAAATGCTAATCACGCCACTACTAAACTACTTTCAGTTCAGTATCAATCAGTCTTTAATTGCTTGGCAACTCGTTCGGTTGTGCTTTAATCTGACTGCGCTGAAATTAATATTGTAAAGCAAAGTACTCGTTATTATTTTCAATTCTCTCTTTGATTAAATTTTTGTATACATATATATGTGTTTTCTTTTATTTTTTTTTTTGAATTTTTCGGTTTAAATCACGGTATATTAAAGGTGTTTGTTAAATATTAATATAAAAAAAAAAAATAAAGAATAAGGAAGGAGATAAAAAAAAAGCTGGGTAAAAAGCTTTTTATTATTTTGTTTTTTAATTTTAAATAATTTACTTGTCTTTCAGACTCAACTCATTAAACTTAAGTTGTGTTAATTCATTTTTCTGTTTTTTGTTTTTTTAATTTAAGTAAAATACAAATTTAGTTTACAACAAATAAATTGAGTTTAAGTTCATTTTATTTTATTTATTTTGTTTTTTTTTTACCTATGGTATTTTAATAAAAAGAATTTAATTGCACGTGATTTTAATATAATAGAGGGTAAAAGGTTTAAATTATTTACATTTCACATATTTTAAATTTCTATTCTACATACATAGTTGATTTAGAAATTTTTCACCTAAAGAATTTATTATTTTAAACTATATTAATTACTTATAATAATATCGGAAAAAATAGTGTATTTATTATTTATTTATATGTTTTTCTTTTTTTTTTTGTGTTTTTTAAGAACATTGACATTAATTAGATATTCTTGGATAGAAAATAAAAAATTAGTGCTTATAGAATAACCAATAGAAAAGGGGAAAAAAAACACAATATCGTAGCATATCATAACATTTTCTTAAAGAACATTTTATTGAATGTAAAAAAAAAAGTAGAAAATTTCAATTAATTTAATAATTTATTATAGAAAATTTTGTATTGTATTTTTAGTTTAAAGTTGTTAAATTTAAAATTCATTATTTTTAATTAACACGGTGAAATTATGAATTTATAAAATTTACTTGTTTTTTTTTAAAAATGTTTCAAAGATATATCTAAAAATCTAGTTAACTATTATATATGTAAAAATTAATTAAAATTGATATACTTACAGTTATTTGAATAAAAATTATTAAAAAATATAAATTTAATTAATATTTATATTAATAATTTTCATAATACATAAATAATTTTCATAATTAATATGTAAAGTTTGATTTTATTCTTAAAAATTTATCTTAAGTTAAATAAGTTTAAATTTTTATTTATTATTTTTGTTTTATGAAAATTCTTATGAAATTTTTTTTCATTGTGAGCGCGAAAATATATGAATGTAGAAGAAAGTATAGACAGGTATTAATAGGTATATTATAATATAATAAAAAATTTAAATTAATTATTTTTTTAAATTTGTCCACTTTTAAAATTATTATAATTTTAATTCGGTCAATATATGCATATACAAAATACATGTATACATATATAATTTGCACATAAATATTCCTCTATTCGTATTATAAATTTTTAAATAACAATATATGTAGGTAAGGTACTTAGTATCAATTAAGTTATTCTATACCTTTTTTTTTTGAATTTTACCTAAATCCTTAAGAAAAATATTTAATCTTTAAAAAATTAAATATTAACGATTTATTAATATGTTTATTTATATTTATATACCAGTTAGGTAATACCATTTTTTTTTTTTTTTTTTAAATTACAAGGTATATGGTAACTTTCTCTTTTCAATTAATTTGTTATAAAAATGTTGACAACTAATTTATATCTAATTAAGTAGTTTTGTAATTTAATACGTATATATATTTATATTAATATATGTATATATGCATTTAAAAAACCACTATTAACACTATTAACATTTTCAAAATTTATGTATAAAATATATATAATAAAAAGTTACTAGATAATAATACATATGTATGCGTACTTGCAGTAAATGTTGACAAATTATAATATTATTTTATTAATTTATTATTATTTAATATAAGGTGCATTATTATTTTATGACCTTTCTTATTACGTATTAAATTTAAAATATCTCGGTGATGCAATTATAATTTGTTTTTTGTAGTTTAAAAAAAAAAAAGTTAATTAATTCATTCAAATATACTTATTGTTATATTTCTTATTTTTTTAATCTAAAACACATTTCTAATATGATATTTATTAAATTAATATAATATAATGTATTTTGTATATTATAAATTCAACATCCATTATAAATAATGATATGACATTGAATCATGATGAACATTTAATGTTTTTTTTTGTCATCTCTATGTTAAAGTTTTTTTTTAAAAGAATAGAAGGTTCATGTCAAATTGTTGATGTTAAATTATATTTTATATTCATATTAATATTATTTTATATTAATATGTCTTTTTTTTTTCCTTTTTTTTTTTATTATATTTGTTGTGTTAATATTGTTTTATTAATTTTAATTATGTATTTTTTAAATTAAGTAAAAAAATTATAAGATAAATAAAATAGAAAAACGCAATATATTTAATTTAATATTTAAAA
This sequence comes from Poecilobothrus nobilitatus, assembly GCA_947095535.1. Classification (NCBI taxonomy): domain Eukaryota; kingdom Metazoa; phylum Arthropoda; class Insecta; order Diptera; family Dolichopodidae; genus Poecilobothrus; species Poecilobothrus nobilitatus. The sequence goes on from OX352773.1 coordinate 162,029,125, forward strand.
TTACATGAAAACAATGTTCAAAGTTATATACAAGTAATATGAACAAAGTTCAATATAAACAGTGAATTTAGAGTTAAAAATATTAAGTAAATAAGTAAATTAAAAAAAAAATTTCTTTTGTTTTTATAAAAATATTTATGTATATTTAATATTTTTTAATGGAATTATTCAATTGAAATAATAATTATTAATTATATATTTGCAATTATTATTATTAAGTTATTGTTTTTTTTTTTTTTTATTTTTTAATAATTTTAAGATAGAGTACTAAATTTCTTATTGAGTTATATATACATACATATATATAAAAAATTAATAAAAGGATATATTAATTTTAATTAATTTTCTTTGTAAATAAATTTTTTTTTACAAATATCTTACCTATGTGTACAGTTATAATCAAAGTTTCTTTTAAGTACATTTATTTTATGCCGCTTTCCGCCTTGTACAATAATTGCTGCCATTATGTAAAGTTTTAGAAGTGTAAAAAATAATATTTGTTTTTGTGTTGAAATTTGTTTTTGTTTATGAACTTTTTGTATATTATATATTCTAAAAAATTGAAATACATTTTTTTTTTACTTCTTTAATTAATTCATTTCTGAATTTTCCATATTTTTTGAGAAAACAGGAATTCAATTTTTTGAAATAACGATATGAAATATGAATATTATTATGAATAATGTGAATAACCAATAAGTATAACAATAATTGACAACACAACAAATTTGACATTTCAAAATGTATTGAAAACTTAAAAGTTAATGTTGATCAACTTTTTTCCTTAGTTGCGTAAATAAGCGTCATGACTACATTAATTACATATAGCATCTTCCATACAACTCAATAGATTTTAATTTTTTTTTAATTGCCAGTTATGGCTACCCAAAATTGCGTTTAATGGTAACAGTATCCTTGATAAAAGTAATGAAAATTTATAAAAAAAATAAATAATGTACTAGTGTGTCAATTTAATTATTAATTTTTTGAATAATAAATCATATAATTTAGCTTAGTTAATCAATTTGGTTAATCAATCATAAATTTAGCAATTTTTTAAAAAGTGTCACTACTTTGGTAATTGTTTAAAAAATTATATAATTTATTCTTTATTTTCTTTTTTAAATAAAATTAAATCCTACATTCAATAATAAGTATATCAAGTCGTACTAATCGTATATTATTAAACATAAGTAGATAGGTACTTACTTATTTCTTTTTTACATAAAGTGATTTTGTTTATAATTAAAAAGATTCATATCTAAACTTAATAATTAAAAACACAAAAAAAAAAAAACAAAATTTCGAAATTATTTTAAATTATTTTTTTTTTTTATAAACAAATTAGGTAATTGATTATTTCCCGATAAATTAAAAATTTGACTTCGACAATTTTAATATAAAAAATATATATATATGTATTTATTTAATAATTTAACTCAATTGATAGGTACATATAAGTATATATATGTATTTGTTATTAAAATATTGATTTTTCAAAAGTCGGACGGAAAACTGTGATTTTTTTTATTGATTAGTCAAAATGTATTTAAATAATCAGTTATTAATTTAATTGCCCTCTTTTTATTGTACACTGGATGTATTAAACATTACAGTATACAATTTAAATAAAAAACAATTGTTTTTATTGTATATTTATACTTTTAATGTTTCGGAAGCATACTTTGAGTAAATTATTTTCCTAAATATATCCTACAATTAAAATCAAATAAAAAATTTAATTTATATAACAAAATAGTTATACATACTCTGAATATCTTACAATATTTAAATAAAAAAAATGATATATTGACCATATTATTATTATTAAGATCCTTAAGTGGTTAGTACATTTACGATTCTACTGTATAAAATAATAAATGATAATTTGGTAAAAAAAATTTTTGTATAAATTTGCACTTTGCTTTCAATTTACAAAAAAAAAAAAAAAAAATTTTCTAATAAACAAACTAAAAAAATTTTTTTAATAACAAACAAAAAAAAAATTAATTATAATAATTATAGCGTATACTTATTTATATATACAATCTAATTTTCTCTTTAAAGTTCAAAGTTTGAAATATCTTTTTACCTTTCTAATTTTGTCTTAATTTTTTTTTTTGTTTTTCCAAATTTTGTGAGTGGTCAAACATTTTTGATTAATGGTTTTTTTTTTGTTTTTGTTTGTTTGTAACGTTTTTTTTTTTTTTTTTTTTTTTTAATTTAATTTAACTTACTAAAAAGTTGGCTTAATTCATGACATCGGCAATTTTGAATATGAAAATATAATATGTATCCACAAAGATATTATGTAAATTTTATACCAATATATGATTAGATTTAAGCTATTAAGACAAGGAAAAAATATTTTTAATTCATTTACAAAATTTGAAATTTGTTTTTTTTTTTCATTTTTATTATTATCAGTGAAATACATATTTTAATCATTAATAATAGGCGGTTAAAAAAAAAAAAGACATAAAACTGGAAATTCCCATCTGACCAGTTGTGCATCACAATTTCTTAATATCTTTTATCTTTTTTGTTTTTTTTTTTAGTTAATATCTAATATAATACATTGTATATTTGTAACTTAAAAAAAAAAAATGTTTGTCTACACTAAATTTTTTTTATTCAAAAAAAAAACATTTTCGGAAGAAACAAAATTAATTCAGTGTTAAAAATTTTTTTTTTTTTTTTTTTAGAAAAGATAAAATAACTTTCTTTTATCATCTGATTTACTGGTGATTATAAATTGTTAACAATATATAATATTTTTGTAAGAGAAAGTTTAAGATCATTTATATAAAGAATAAACTTTGAACGTTTCATTTTTATTTATTTATGTAGGTATAGATATATATATAAATATTCAATTGATTAAAAATTTCACCTTTAATATAAATAATATGGGTGCATAAACTTAACTAAATTAAAAGTTTTTAATAAATTTAAAATTTTTTTCTGTTTTTAATAATGACAGTTAACAAATACTGGCACTAAAATACAATAAATGATAGCTAATGGTAATAAAACAAAAGCAATACGATAACAAGCAATATACAAATGGCTATGATAATAAGCAATGTATACAATAATGTAAAACAGAACTAAGCTATATGTGAATCAGCCTTTAGATACAATATAAAATTGTTCTTAAAAGATAAATGTAATTAATAAAAAAATAAAAATAGACAAAAGAACTACTGTCTACCTTAAATTTATATAAGGTTTTATTTATAAAATTGTTTAATTTTAATTTTTTAATCGACACCTTTTCGCATTTAATTTATTGTTTGATAAAGTGTTACTTATACGATGGGTTGGATGAGAAATTCTAAAAAAAAAATTCAATTTCCAAAATACGTTTTATATAATTCAAAAAAAAAAATCCAAAAATCCTAAATTTAACGGTAATAGCGCTCAATACAATCTTTAAATAGTGCTAAAAACCCCCGCTTTTGAAATTATTTGGACTCTGATTTTGTAACCAACTATAAAATTCATCCTAATTATTTTTTTTATATACAATAATGCAACAACAAATAGTGAGGGCTAGCAGAGTGACCCTAAATTCGAAATTTAAGCTTTTTAATTTTGATGATTTTTTTTTTTTTGAATTCTGGCATCATCCCTATACGATCCGGGTAGCCAGGGTGTTTAAAAAATATTAAATTAATTACAAAATAGGATAGTGATTCTTTATGTATAATTGCAACATTTAAAGTTTTGATATAATACTTATTTAATGAATTTGAAATTAAATTTTTGTTATTTAATGAATAAATAAATTATTTTTTTAATTATTAATCAAATAAATTTTCAATATTAAATAACATGTTTTTTATTTTTTTTTATTTATAGATTAATTTATTTTAATTAGAAAGAAAGAAAAAAAGTATTTGAAACAAAAAAAAAATAAAAAAAAAATGTCTGCAAAAGCTATTTATGAAGCAACTGGTAAAGATATTTTAAATCGTTTATTGGATAAAAATGCTGGTGCAGCACAATGTCGTTTTGCATCTGTAAATCCAGAAACCAATTGGAATGAATTAATTGGAAAAAATCCATGGTTGCAAACTACTGTAAGTTTTTTTTTTAAATAATTTGTTTTAAAATTATTTTTATTATATATAAAAAAAAAATTTAACAATTTATTTATGATTTAAAAATTTATTACAATTTACATTATATTATGCTGACTTAAAAAAAATTATACAGTATAAAAAAGCCCTGTAAAAAATAATTTCATAGATGAATTCTATTTGTGAATTTAACATAATTTAATATGATGATATAATAAAGAGGACTTAACTTGACTTAAAATACACAACGTATTTTTAACTTACCATAATTAAAATTTATATCAAAGGTTTTATTTTGTTTAAAAATTTAAATAGATCTCAAAATGTGAAATTCGATGTTTTGTACACATTTCATGGTTATAATTATAACTGGATGATTTTTTTTTTATCTACTAGATAAAGACTAGGAACGGATTCCTTTATACTAATACGTAAGTTTAGAAAAAGGGGAGAAGGAAACCGTCAGGGAAATAGGATATTAAGAATGAGTTGGATGAGTTCCAGAAATGATCTTTAAAAGGTTTTTTTTTTGATTAGTTGAAAATTGTAGAATGAATCATTATTGACAGAGGAGAACACACAGGGTGGAAACATTCTTCACATCTTAATAGTTCTTTCAACGAATGAGTTTCACTAACCAGTTTTAAAAACATAATATATAGTTGTAACATAGAATATCCACAGTTTTATATAACATAGAATATCCAGTTTTATATAACATAGAATATCCACAGTATAGAAATGAGTACTTGCCTCTCTCGTAGTACATTTTAATAAAGTTGAGAGGAAGCAAAATTGATTTTAGTTCAATAGAGTAAGTATTATTAACTGCAAGATATCTATTTCGTGGTATATTAACCGGTAAAGTGCAGATTTAAATTCTGTAAATGAAACTCTTCTTAATATTGAATTATGTACATATGTATATGTAATATAATAGTAATAATCAAGATGTGATTTAAATGAAAACGATCCAAATCTTATTCATTAATCGAAAATATTCGTAAAAACTATTAATATTTCATATAAGTGCCCGTATCTTGGAAATTAAAAAAAATTTAACTTAGCGTAACAAAAAAATTACTGTTTATATAGACGTAAATAGCAGTATAGTTAATTACGGAACATCCTGTATATATACATACATGTATATCTTAAATAATAGAAGCAAAAAAGTATAGGTACTTAAGGTGAAGACTCAATGTACGCTTTGCTTGCTTCGTTTGCTTTGCTTTGAAAAGCGAATAAACGAAGCAACGTAATCAAAGTAATTTTAAATCACAATGTGTACGCTTTTAAATTTCTTGACATTTGACATTTTCATTTTTTTTATTATTAAGGGTATTCACGAGTTGGTGCAAAGTGGTCTTGCACAAGTGCAAAATTTTGCACCGTAGCATATTTCAATTTTTTGACAGTTAAAGTGCACAATTTTTTGTTGTTTTCATGTATAAAAAAGTGCCAAATTTTGCAAGACTATGCAAAATCTAAACCCTATTGCATATTTGTGCAAGACCATTGCAAAGTTTGTTTATATATTTTTGGTAAGCGCTATATTAAATAAAAATTTAGAAAATGAAATGAAAAATTAATGAAAAAAAAATTATTCCTGATTATTTATTAAGTCAAGCATATGAAAATATACAAATATCTGAAATTTTTGGTAAGCATATTAAATTCTTATGTAAACAAAACAAGCACATCAACGATATTTGACAGTTCAATAAAAATTCATGCTAGAGTTGTTCACGAGTTGGTGCAAATATGTGCCACGGTGCAAAAAAAATTTGCACTTTTGCACCAACTCGTGAATACCCTTATTGTTTATTTCGTTGTTTAAAATGGAAGATTTGCAAGATATTTGTGATATTTTGTACATCATATTTTTGTTGTACGAAAACTATAAAGTCTTTCAAAAAATAAAGAATCAGCGAAAATTTTGGGTTCGGGACATATATTTGGTTCGCAAAATACATGGGCTTTATGAGAGTACATTTGCAAAATTAAAACAAGATCCTGCACAATTGAAAATTTACCAAATATATTCGAATTCAATTATTCAAATATTTATTTAAAAACAAAATTCTCTTTGACATTTTAAATATTATTTTAAACATCAAAGTAATAAACGTCTTTTTTTACTTTGTTTCGCTTTGATTATTTTGTCATTGGGCGTTGCTACATAAGATACAATGTAATTTATTTTAACTGTCAAAATGTGTAAAGCAAGCAAAGCGTACATTGGGCCTTCACATTTAGGATCTTAAAAGTAAAAAATAATTTTTTTATTATAAAAAAAGAACGGGTTCCATAAAAATTTTTTAAAAATTACAAAATGTATATTCGTTATACATAATATTTTTTTTTTTTTTGTTTTATGTAAAACTTTGTATTTTATTTGTTTAACTTATATTCCTATATATTTATAGCAAGCAGCACTTTCAGCTATATTTTTTTTTTATTATTTATTTAATTTTTGCATCTCTGAAAATGTAAATATGTATGTGCAATTGGGATTTAAAAATCGATATGAAAACATTAAGTTCATTGTCCTATTTATTTTTTTTTATATTTACAAAGATTAATGAAATAAAAGTTTTATTTTTAAAATTTAAATTTAGTTAATACAAAAAGTATTTTAAATATATTTTTATTTATTATATAGATATATGTATGTAGGTACCTACCTACCTACATATATTATATGCATAAATAAACTTGATATTGATTGCATTTTATTTATTTTTTTTCTACAAATTTACATACTCTCATTACTTTTTCAGTTTTATTTTTTTTTTGTTTTATTTTGAAAAATTGTTTTAAGAGAATTGTTTAATTTTTTGGTACCACTTACATATGTATATATATGTATGTTTAATTACATAGATTTTAGCGTTTTGTTTTGTCTGTTGGTAACCGAAAAATTTGTTTCTATCACATAAAATAAGAGCTTTTTTTATTTGTTCTGTTTAATTATTTTTTTTTTTTGTTTTTTTGTTTACTTTATTTCAAGTCCAAGGTGTTTTTTGCTTGTGATAAATGATTGAGAAACTTCAAAATTAAATAATTTAATTATAGTTAAACAAAAAATTATACACTTACAGAGTATTTGTTTTAAATAATTAGTATTAGGTATAATCAAATGGTAATTAATAATTATATAAGGTTTATTAACACAAGTAGGCTATTAAAAATTAATGCATAAATAATAACTCTTAATAACTTTCAAAATGTTAATACATAAATTGGATTTTCTTTGGTATTAACGAAAAACAGTCAATTTAAAAAAATTTTTTTTTTTGTATAGTAGGTAGTAGGAAAATAATTTTAAGGATATTTTTTCGACCAATAAAATAGAATTATTATGAAAAAGAAATTATATACAACCATATTATGAACACTTTATTTATATTATGTATATACTTTTTGTCATTTTTTTTTCTTTTATTTACCACTTAAAAATAAGATGTGGAAAAAACGAGGAAACTTTAGTATATCGAGAGTTATTTTTTTCTATGTATATGGGAAAAATATATAAATCGATTTATTAGGTACATTTTCCATTTTATTATAGCAATAAATCAAAAGTGATGGCGCTAAAATGCTTAATGTTCTCCTTTTATGTCTTTAGAATATTTTGACAACTTGATTTTTTATGGTACCTATTTGACCAAATACCAAAAACTATACTTAAGATAAGCAAAAGAAGCACAACATTAAACTGATGATTTTTCATATTTAAATACTCAATAATTTTATATTTAAAAATTTTGAATGTTTTTAATTCATTTTAAGAAAAAAAAAAAAAATGTTTCATTTTAATTAGCTTTTACCTTTTTAATAAAACAAAAAAATAAAACTTTTTTCATATTTTTTATAAACCTTAAATTTATTTTTAATAAACAAATTAGATAAAATAAGCAAAGTAAGGATGGAGTAATCAACTATCATCTTAATCTTCTATAAGCACAATGAGCGCAGATATAATCAATACGTTCTCAAAACATAATTTTTTTTTGTAATAAGTGTTTATTGACAAAAAAAAAACGCTTTACTTTTCATTTTTATATTTATATCATGAAAAATTCAAACTTAAATATAAACAATAAAAATGTTTATAAATAAAAATTAAAAATATGTTAAATAAAAGAAAACAAAAACAAAATATTTTATAGTCAATGTCAAGGTTTTACAAATGTTTAATATCAAATAAATTTCTAGGTATTGTTTTTGTACACATTATGTAGTAGTTTTTATTTATAACTTCTTTTAATTAACAATTCAAAATAAATCTAAATAAGTTACAGTAAAATCATGAACAAAATTTCTATTATTAATCAGATCAATTGCGTTAAACTATTATTTAAAAAATCATAAGTGTAACAGATAAAAAGAATCTTTGTTAGAATGTTTACTTATGGGTAAAATACACTACGGCCTACGCGGTTTAAAGTGTATATGCATATACCTTTTATAATAAATACTTTTAGTCGTAATTCTTCTTTAAATACTTAGTTTTAGTCATACAATAAATTTTTTGTTTTTGAAAGTTCTTTTTTATTCGAGTGCCATGTGTGTGGTGTAGGTATCTGAATTTTCAGTCATCAAGAAAGCTAGTTATGCTTATTGTTTAATATATGATATTTTTTTGTTCACTCAACCTACATTGATTCGTAGATAGATTAAAGAATAAACATATTTACTGTTTAGTATTTATGTTGCAGTTTCGTAGAACGATTACAAGCTACCTTTGCACCTAGAATTTCTCTTCTTTTACTTTTTAACATTTTAAGTGAGATGGAGTTGAAATTATATTTTTTTTTGTTTGGAACACAAAACATGTCGTACATAATTCAAAAATTTTTGATAATTATTATGTTTATTTCTAAAATAAATTAAAAAAAAAAAAAAAAAAAAATCTGTTTTATGTTCTTTAGTTAGTATCAGTTTATAGTTACTCTGCTGTTAGTGAACTTTACTATAAAATACAATAAAATATTTTATTAAAGATTAAAGTATATTAAAATAATTACGTATTTATTCTGTTTTGGTAAACTATTCTGTTATTAGAATATCAATTTTATAATATCTTTATGATGTTATATTCAAAGTCATACATGTTATATTGTGTACATACATACGTATTATATACAAATTTTGTTTATTTTCATAGATTAAATAAAAAGATAAACTAATTTTTCTGTTTTGAAAGTCAAAAATGATCATTAGATTTAATTTTTTTTATCATTTTCAAAAAATATTTACAAAGTAAAATAATTCTCCGTCTGCTTACAAAATTTTTAGACTGTTTAAAAGGGAACCATTTAATTTTAATATTTAATTAATAGATAAATAGGCTTCATGAAATTTCGAACAAGTTCTAGCTTCACCAATTACGGAGCGACAGTCTCTCAAAGTTCAAGAAGGTTTTTTTTTTCAAATGTTGTCAAAAGTTGAGCTGAATATATTTTCAATCAAAAACGTCAAACGGCAAGAAATTTTTTAACTTCAAATCAATTTTACAAAATTTTTCTACCTCTTTATTTTCCGATTGGTTTCGATTGATTTTCCTTGAGGTTTTTTGATATATGTAATCTGGACAGTATAGAACAAATTTATAGTAAAACACAAAAAAAAAAAAATTTTTTTTTCTCTTTGGGTAAAGATGGGAAGAATCATCAAAAATTACTTTACGCAACACAGTTATATGATACTTTAACTCACCAGTGTAGTCTAAAAGATTAAAACTAATCGTATATACTAACCATTAATTCTTCGTTAATTTTTATAGATCTACTGGAGTTGCAAACCTCCGTGAAGCTGATCTGCCTTTATGGCTAAATCTATAGTGGCCTAGTTCTTTTAAGCCTTATACTGGTATTTTTTAGAATGTAGGAGTTTTGATGCTTCTATATTGACACAAAAATAAAACTTTGGAACTAATATTTTTACATGGGATAACGGCTTCTTTTAATTACATATATAGAGTTTACTTAAAATTGAAGAAATGTCACTAGATTTTTTACAATTTTTAATCACATAAAAAAAATGTAAAATTAAATTAATAAAAAATTCGCCACAATTATTTTAAAATGTTTTTATTTTATTTAAAATGCGCATTTGAAAATCTTTCGTTTTACACACTATTTGTTTGAAATTTTTTTATGTGGATAACGGAAAGAAAGTCCGTGCATTACGACATAATGATAAAATTTAATATTTTTGTTTTTTTTTAATCCACAAAAACTGATTGAATTTAATTATGTTATTTTTCTGAAATATATAAAAAATGGATGAATGCGGTTATATTGTGGAATTATTAAAATTTAAGTAAGCGACTGTAGGAATTAATTTAGAAAATAATAGAATAATTCTAATATAATCAAATAAGGTTAATACACCTACATATATATTTATTGCGGTTTACAACTTTTTTAAATTAACAAAAGTTGTTAATGCAAAAGCCGATAGGCTAGAGCTTGAATTAAAAATAGTAATGTTAATTGTAATTTTATTATGATATAATAATAATATATTTGAATGCAAGAGATAAAAAATTAGTGTAGATAAATACAGTTTTTTAATCAATTAAATTTATTTCAAATATTTTAATTTTTTTAAGTACTTAATTCTTATTTTTTCTTATGGTTTGAAATTCCATTGAATAAATTTTACAAAGTTTCTATTCAAAGATTTTGTTTCATTATCTCATTTTTCGCAAAATCAGTGATATAAGTATATGTAATATAAAATGGAATTCATGTATATATATGATTTTAAACCAAATATTATCTATTACAATAAGATGGGCCACTCTCACCACGTGACCAAAAATTTCTATGCTACTCGAAAAATCAAAAAACAAACAACAAAATTGAAAAAAATATATACTAATAAGATTTTATTATGTGAAAAGAAGACAAAAAACTGATAAGTATGAAACGATTTGGCATATGAAATTTCACTATATAGTAAAGCGTGTCGAAAGTGTAAAAAGCAAAATAAATTTGAATAAATTGTAGTTTTTAGATTTGTAAAAAAAAAATTTTAAAAGTTTTAGAATATTTAATCCAAAATTTTAAAAACTATTTACTGAAGCAAATATTTTGAAGTGTAAAGAAAAGTATAAGGAATCAAAATAGGATTTTAAAATATATTAAATTTATTTTTTTACAAATGTTGAACACTTAAGATTTTATGTCTTATATCAACATTTTTATTAAAGTTTTTTTATTAAATTATAAATTCTGACTTTAATATACTCTTTTGTTCAAATTTGTTCTTTTTAACATTTATATTTGTCTTTTTTCAAAATCAAATTTGCCCAAATTTTCAAAATTTTAAATATATGATTATATACTATATACTTATACTTCCTATATACTTTGTATTAAAACAATACATAGACACACAGTAACAAAGTTGCGCCTTTAAAAAAGCATTGTAAAAATACTACATAAACAATATTTTGTTCATTTTCTCTCGTACAGTAGTTTCAATGGTTTTGAAATGAAGTAACATATATTTTATCTACTTTTACTAATGTTTTTGTTTTGTTTAGGTAGTTGAAAAAAAATGCATTAATATGTATAAATAAAGAGTGGCTCATTGTAATATATAATCTTATTGTAATACATAATCTTTGTTTTAAACATTATATATTTGTCTTTTATAATTTGTATGCCATAAATCAATCGACACGAATTGAATATGATCTTCTTGGACTGCTTTTTTTTGAAAAAAAAATTTACTATATATAAACTGTGGTTTAAATTATAAATATGTATTTTTTAAATAAAAATGTAAAAATAACTAATAACTAATAAAAATTACTCTTTAAAATATCATATGCATTTTAACGTAATACTTTTCGATTTCTTAGAAAAGAAATAAATCTAAACTAATTTTTTCGATTTAAAGGAGAAGTTCTACAACATTCTGGAAATTTAAAGATTCAAATTCAGCTAAAGCAAAAGATTCTGTGAAATTAGTACATTTTTACATACAGCTGTATAAGAAAATTACAAATTTTAGGTTTTCCTTTCCCGTTCCTTTTCATAACTTACATTAGACCTATCCATGTACAAAGAGAGAAGCAGCAAGTGCTTATTCCAGTTGAAAGTTAAAAATCGTAGGTGGTTTAAAACTGATTATGGAAACTCATTTATTTTCAGAATTGTTAAGATGTGAAACATCAAAAGTGTTTTTCTCTATCAATAATATTAAAATTATTTTAGATTTCTTTTCTTAGCCTTCAGCTATTCCTTATACTATTCCTATTCTCTTCCCATTTTACCTCTCTCATTTAACTAAACGGACATTAGTATAAAAATCCCTTTACTAGTGTTTAGTTAACGTGTAAAAAAAAACTAACTATAAAAAAATCTAATCTATACTTTGTTATTTATTTATTAATACAAAAATAATTAAAAATATGTTGCAATTTATAAATATTATTTGTTTCCATAATTATTTTAAATTTATTTCATAATTTAACTTTATTACAATATTGTAGAGTTAAAAGTGTTAACCTTGAAAACGATCTCGTTCACAGTTGTTCCCATGTTCAAGTTTAAATAATAGATAATTAATTATTTTTAAAATTTATTGAGTATATTTTCTATAAAATAAAATTTATTTTTAAAAAGGTGATTAAAATCACATTTTTATTTATTTTTATTTTTGATTTTTATTTAGAAATCAATAAATAATTTGATAAGACATCACATTATTAAATAATTTACGATATTCTAAAAAAATAAATAAATTTCAAATAATCTGTAACATTTTGTTTACGTTAATTAGAATTTTTATTTAGAATATTTATAATTTAATTCTCAACATTTATTCTAAAAATAATTATTATTTCTTATTTAATTTTTTTTTTTAGATTAGAACAGTTTTTGTAAATTTCTAAAAAAATGTTTGGTAAAATTAGCTTATCAATTTCATTTTTTCAGTTCCGTCAAACGTCAGTGGGTTAATAAAACTTCTTCCCCGTTTAAGATAAAAAGAAAATTGAGAGAAATGAAAATTTAACATTAGTATGTAGATCTTGTTAAAAAAATTACTGTTATGAAATAAGTTTGTACTTCCACCTCTTTAAGAACTATTAGGGTTAAAAATTGAAAAATATTGTTATTTTTAGAGATCAGTAACTTGGAACACCAATATGTTGTACGAGAGCACCTCGAAATCTAAAAAAAAAAAAAAATTATAATTCAAATGACAAAATTCCAAATTAAAACAATAATTACAATTTTTAAAATTTTTAAACTACAAAATCCCAAAACTTCAAAAAGTATTATAAAGCTATTACATACATAGATCATACTATGTAAATAAATAAATTAGAAGGGATTTTATAGTTGGTTACAAAATCATGGTAATGCGCTTTCACAATATGTATATAGGGTTATAATAATATACAAATATGCAAAATTTTGAATTAAGAAGGATTCAAGGTTTTGATTTCAGCATTTTTTTTTCTAAGTTTAAGATAAATTTTTTTGCGTTGCGTTCAAAATCAGGCTTTCAATAATTTTTTTAGTTGGGGTTTGTAGAAAAAAATGCCGAAAATAAATGTTAACAAAAAATGTCGAATAGGAAAAAATTGTTGAAAAATATAATGAAGTCAGAAATACTGATGAAGTTGGTTTCAAAAACAAAAATAAAAAATAATTAAATAAAAGAATTTTTTTAAAAAATCTTTTAATTTTATTTTCTAATCATCGACCAAAATAAGCCGTTTTTCAAAATTATACATAATTATTGAAATTTAGTAATTTAAAAATATTAACTGGTCTTACACACATTAAAATGAAAAATATAATGTTAGGAGGGATTTTAGAGTTGGATTCAAAAGTAGAGTTATACGCTTTTTACAGAATAATAAATATATGTACATATATGTACATACATACATTCAAAATCAGGGTTATATGCTTTTTCTAGAATATTTATATATGTATATGTTTATGTGAGATTCTGAATTAGGAGGGATTTTAGAGTTTGATTTGAAAACAAGATTATACACCTTTTACAAAATATTTATTAAGTATATTTGTGATATTCTGAAATAAGAGGAACTTTAGAGTTGGGTTTAAAAATTCTGGTTTTTCCTTTTTTGATAATATTTATCGCTTTTTGTAGTTTCTAATCAATAAAAAAAAACAACTGAGAAAGCGGTATTTTCTATTGGCTGGATTTTGGAAAAGCGGGATTTTAAAAAAGCGGAATTTTGAAAAAGCTGGATTCCTCAAGCAGGATTACGGGCCACACCCCTCCTAATATAAATGTATAAAACGATTTAGTTATTTTCGGTTATATTTTTTGGAGTTTTTGGCTTTGGGGATTTGTCTTGCGGATTTCGTACCCAACTACAAAACTATATATTAGACCATGAACGAAACATCAAATTTGATGCTTTAGCTTTTAGTGTGTCTCTTTTGAAAAGATAAAAAAATATGATTTCAATTTCGAAAATGTTCAAAAAAAAAAATATAAATGAAAAAATAAAATAATATAGTGATAAAAAATAAAGATTCCGAAAATAAGTAAAATTTAACTGAGAATTTACAAAAGAAAAGTAAAAAATGTTAATATCTTAAGTTTTAAATAATTTTTTATTAAGTTACATAAGAAAATTTTTTAAATTGCAAGTTAAAGATCTTAAAACAAACTATATTATTTTGGTTTAGATTTATACAATACTTTGGACAATGTTTTGATTTGTTAAAGATTAAAATATGATAATAATATTTCAGGTCAAATCCGTAATTTTTCCTTATTATATATATGTTACTATGTCCTACTTATATATATGTTAATTATGTCTAATTAAACATATTTTTTTTTTCTTTTTTTTTTATAAATAAAATAATAAATTAATGTATCTTGAGTAACTTATCTATTTCAAAATTAAAAAAAAATAACTCGATATGTTTAATTAGATACTTTACAATTAAAAAATACTATACATTGCCAAGATTATTTAATTGATTTAATTCAGATTGAATTAACTTAAGTAAAAAAAAAATATATGTATATATATATATATAAAAGATAGCTTTATTCAATTAGAATATTTGTAATTTTAACAGTATAAAAAGTTGTAACTATTCTTTTAATTAAAATTTGTTAATACTTTGTGTAATACTTAAAAAATTTCTCTTTGTAAAAAAAAAAATTATTGTTCATTAAAAAACATAATTGTTTTTTTTTTTTGTTTACATACTTACTTACCTTACCGATTATACTTAACGATTCTGTAATGTTTAAATAAGGTTTAACCGTCAATGCAAAAATATTATAAATATGTACTTATAATGTTATTTTTGTTCCTGGTAACATTACTTAAGTATATTTCTATTTGTGTTAACGTCATATGTTTTTTTTTTTGTTGCAAAATATGATGATAAAATCATGTTATTTGTGATTAAAATACATTTTGAATATATGAGGTGATGTAACATCAGATTTTTCAGTTTAAATACCGGTTTAAAGGTTTTAATAAAGTTCAATACAATTCTGAAATATACATACTTACATATTATGTATATGCATACACGATACACCCAACCCAGTTCAGCTTATTTTTTTTTTTTGTATACTTTACTTGTTATTAAAGAAAAGCTTTTATAATTTAAAAAGACCTATCGTGAATGAAATATAAGTTGAAATAGAAACTTTCTAGCACCATATTTGACGTCAAAAAAAAAAAAAAAATATATAAAAATAAAAAAGAAAAGGGAAAGAAAAAAAATTAAAAAAAAAAAAAATGCTAGAGAATTTTAACACAATGTAAAAAAATAAAATAAAATTCTATGATTCTTAAGCACGTAGTGTAGTGTAGTTGTTGACCTTATTTATGTATACCAATGTATATTTAATATAGGTATTATTATATATGAATTACATATTATAATACAAATATAACGTAGGTATTTATATTATATATATACCTACTTTTCTATACATAGTCTTTATATATATAAATACAGTTTAATTTAAAATGAACTATTATTACTTTTCTATTGTTTTCTATTGAATGTAAAAATTATACCAAAGAATTTTTTCATTTTGTTAAAAATATAATGAGTATAAAAAAAATAGGATAAAATATTAGCATATATATGTATATATTATATTAGTTAGGTTAGATAGAACTTAGAACTATTGAATAATAAAAAGATTCAATCTTAATATACCGTTAAGTGTTATTGATTAAAAAAAAAAAAAGAAAAAAAAAATTAACCTTGAAATAGAACAAAATATAAGAAAAACTAAACCTAACTTTTTAAGTTTACTTTTATTTCTTCTATTGTATGTTTTTTTTTAGCGTATTTTAGCATTTTTTTTTATTGATTACTAATAAGTTTTTTGGTCGCGTTCTTCATCTCGTCTTAGTGAGTGGCTTAACAACACTTATATTAACTAATATGTTGTAATTATGTTTATTGAATTAATCGATTCCTAAATTAGATTTTAAACGAAATTATCTCACTGTGAAGAAATCTCTACTTCTAATACTTTATTTTAAAAGTTAAGAATTAAGGTTAGCATGTGCATCTTGTAGAATTGTTTGTCCGTCTTATAATACTTTTTTTTTCTTTATTGATAAAAACTGAGGTAATGTATCATTAATTAAAAGATATCTCAAATGCTTGTAACTTGTGTGTGAATTGAATTGATCTTGCACTCTTTCAATTAATAAGCTAATCTCTGTTCAATCATTTTGTCTTCAAAAGGATCCTAACGGTATCTTATATTCTTGAAATCTGTTTAGCTTTCTTCAATTAGAGGAGTTAAAAAAATTAGAAATAGTATTCGATTATCATATAAACTGAAGAAAAATTCATTAGTAATATAAATCATTAAATTAAATTACGAATCCCTCTAACTACAGCTATGTATCTAGAATAATAGTAGTAGGTATTTGGTGATAACTTTAAAACATAAAAACAAAGCTTATATATTTTATAATAAATGCTGAGATGAACTTGATAAATATTATGTTAGTAATTAATTGATTCAATTGGTTTTATTTATAATTGAAACAGATTGTTTTTATAAGATAATGAAAAAAAATGTATTTTAAACCGTAGTTTGTAGATTGTTTTTGAAATAATACAATAGAAGATATGCTAATAAGAAAAAAAACGATTATTGTATTGCTAATATAGCATTGTGTGCACAATGTTTTTCGTTTCGCCTTGTTTTGTGTATATAGGTAAATTTTATGACTTTCGTCTAGCATGCGGCATATAAATTGGCTATGACAAACCGCAGATAGTTATTGTTTGATCTTGTGATTTGTTGATCGTCATGATGCCAAATCAGTTGGGAATTGTAAACGTTTAAATTGAATCGGTAAATTCAATAAATTGAATTAATGCTAGATCCAATGAATTCAAAAACTCGTTCGGTTAAATCAATGATGGTTAAGAGTTTTTATAAAAAATTATGGTTATTTATAAAATACACTGTAAACACCGAGAGAGTGTGGGTTCAAAGCCCACAAACGTCGTAAGAGTTATTCCCCCTTATGACATTTACAGCCACTTCTGAAAAGGAAAGGCTGTGTAATTTCCTGTTCCCACATATATGGCAGAGAAATGCAATAAAAAAAATAAAAAAATGATGGTTTCTGTAGTTGCCACAAAAATTTGGCAAAACATTGGCAATTAAAGCGTCTCTAAAGTATATGCAATCGCAAAAAATTGTCTGGTAATTTCACTGTTTGATTTATGATTTGTGAGGTTTATAGTCATGATTGAATTACCAATTTAGACAATTGTGCAACAGATGCCCTCTTACATTTCGGTAACATTCAGTATTGCTATGTTTGATTATCATCTCAACATTTTCTACGATCAAATTCAATTTTAAGTATTTTGTTTGTAATTAAAACAATTGGAAAAATACATAATTTTTTAATTTTAGAATTTTATTTTTAGAATAGTGAAGGTATGCACACCATTTTTTAGTAAATTCCGATCTGATATTTTTAGTCATTCCGATATGAACAATATAAAGCAGTAAATATAGTTTTTCTTATAGCTCAATCCCAGTGTCATTTATCGGAACGCAAAACATAACTAAAAACTCACTTGTAAACAAAACTAACATATCTTCAAAATATAGTGTCAATCCATTGAACCGGTTTTCGGTAATTAACATATATGCACCAACGGATTTATAAAGAATAAAACATAAAACCTAACATTCAACACTCAACACTCAACAAAGACAGTAAAGTTACAGGTGAAAAAAATTTCGCGTTTTTATTAATATTTGGGGGTTTTTTTTTATGTCAATTTTAAAAATTTTCTTATACATTTTTTTTTACCTGTAGAATTTTTTCTTTCTAATTCTGGGTAGAAAAAGTTTTCATTTTTATTAAATTAATTGTACCAAAACAACTTTTTTTTTTAAATTAATTTTTATAATAAATCCTTTAAAATTTATTGTCTTAATTGTGGATGTAGAATCGTGACCATTTATAATATTAAGAATTTATAGTTTTATCGATATATCCATGTCAACATCGTGCAAATTAAAAAGTTACATATTAATCTATGATTTATTATAATAATAATTAATACAATATTGTATAAAAAACCTTGACTTACTAAAATTAAATCAAGAATGTGTTTTGTTCACTATTTTGTTTTTAACTTTAAACAAATAGGTATATAAAAAGACTAGTTTAGCTTGACAAAAGACAAAAAAAAAACAAATTTTCTTTTGTAAAAATAAATATTTTGAAAAATTATTAAATTTTTAATATAATATGTATACCTAAACTCCATTTTTACATAGTTTCTTAAATATTTGATAAAATGACTATCTAAGTTGTACGAAATAGTTTTGTCGGCTGTAGTTTGTCTTAAAAATCTTGCTAAATCTTGTTATTTTTATGGGTCAGGGTCCAATCAAGTTTATATCTGAATATATCTAATGAGAGCTGCAAAATTTTCCAGACTATGTATGTATTGTATTATGTAAATGTAGGGTTTTGGATTAGAAGGAATTTTATTGTTGAATAAAAAATCTGGGTTAACTAGGTTTTTTTTTCTAAATATGTAGGTATAAGTATGTATGCACAAGACTCTGGATTAAGAAGGATTTGATAATTGATTATAAAATAAGGCCGTTAAAATTAAATTTAAAAATAAAATTAGATAAAAAAAGATTTTAAATATTTAATTTATAATATATGAACGCCCCAAATAAATCAAAAAATCAAAAAACAGAAATAAGATTTAAAAAAAAAAACAAGGTTTAGAACAAGATTTCGTATATGACTAGTGACTATTCCGATATGAAGTGAACAACCTGTATTTTTATTATTTTTATTCCACCAACTTGTTTTTATAATTAATATGAAACCCATTCCTTTACTCTAATTTTTCTAGAATTTGATCATTTATTAGCGTATATTGATAATTATTATATTTTTTGAAAGCTAAATACAATATTTATTGGAATAGTATTTTATATTGACGCGTCTTAAACTATTTTCAATAATTGCAACTATGTAATTGATGTATATTGGTATATATGGGGCATTGACTGTCTCAATGAGCCGCTATATTAAACGAGCTTCTCATGGAGCTGAGTTACACAATGGGTCGCAGGGTCTAAGGTTATGAATAGTTGCCTACGCCTCTCTTACCAAACAACAATTGGTGTATATTTTATATGCATTGCAGTTTTATAATTAGTACTATATAGCATATCTATCATTATTTTCTCTGAATATTCCTTCTTCTGAATTTTTAACCCCAAAGAAAGGTATAGGGCGACAACAACCTCTTGCCATCTACGATGGCCACTTGAGATCCTTTTGAATTGAAACAAGTCATGTTTCTTTATATGATTTTGCTTCTTTAAATTATATTAGTTTCATTTTATTTGATAATATATATATTAAAAATACAGACATAAGGAATATTAATAATTATTAAAAAAAAAAATTTTTTTTTAATAATATTTTATCTAATTTTATTTTATTTCAATAATTATAACTTATATTATAATTGTATCAGATTATGTATCTGATAATGATGTAATTATATATTTAATTAAAATGAAAGAAAATAAAAAAAATGTTTTCCTATACATTTTATGATAAACGGATATCATGAAAGATAAATAGAATTGAAAATAATAATTAATATAAAAAAAAAAATAATAAAGTGAACTTTGAAATATAACAAAAATAATAAGAATTTTATGGATGAAAAGTAAAAATACTTATCTATAATTAAAGCATGCCGCCATTCACACGGATTTAAAATGGCATTATGTATTTATTGTACTTAATGTTTTGTTTTATAATGTTTTTTTTTTTTAATTAACCGTAAATTGTTAACCATAATTAAAATACATATCCTTACTAATTTTCAGTACTTTTAACAACTGGGTAAAAATGATAAAATATGATAACCAATTAAAGAATTGGGGGCATGATAGATAATAAATTTAGTGAAAGAATAAAAGATTATTAATTTAGAAAGTTTGATATAAAAATCTCCTAACCTGGTTTTTATACAAAATCAAAAGATGCCTTTAGTAAATTGTTTTATTATTGGTATTCTATAAGAAATTTATTTAGTCACCGTCATTAGTCATTAATTTATTTAGTCAATTATACGATTATCCCTTTCATACTAAGATTTGACTAATTTAAATAATATACTGTTCTTAAAATGTCTTACCACTTATGTGATGAACCATTGGTCATTTACTTAAATAATGTTAAAATTACTCACACAAAATATAAAGAATTAAATTCAAAAAAATCACCTTGTTTTAAAATCTATCACCGCTTTCTATAGGTAATATTATATAATATTAAACTAAAACAATAGGAAATTAATGCTCAATGGAACCTCTTGATTGATTCATTTATAAATTATAATGTTATAATATTAAGAATTATTCTTTTTTATTTTTTTTATTTTTTAATTTTACAATTTTTTTTATATATTTTATAGCCTTTGGTAGTAAAACCAGATCAATTAATTAAGCGTCGTGGAAAACTTGGTTTAATTGCTGTAAATAAAAATTTTCAAGAAGTTCAAAATTGGGTTAATGATCGTATGAATAAAGATCAACAAATTGGTGCAGCATGTGGAAAATTACGTAGCTTTATTATTGAGCCATTCATACCTCATAAAGATGTAAATTATTATTATATTTTTTTTTGTTTGTATTGAAATGTTTAATATTAAAAATGTAATTGATTTATTGTTTTAGGTTGAAGAAGCTTATGTCTGTATTTATTCACATCGTTCAGCTGATACAATTTTATTCCATCATCAAGGTGGTGTTGATATTGGTGATGTTGATGCAAAAGCATTAAAATTAGATGTACCTGTTAATCATAACACAACAGTTGTAGAAATTACAAAAGTTCTATTAAAAAATGTTTCAGCTGATAAAAAAGAAAGAATAGCAAACTTTGTTTATGCATTATATCAATGTTATGTTGATTTATATTTCACATATTTGGAAATAAATCCATTAGTTGTTACAAAAGATTCTATTTATATATTGGATTTAGCTGCAAAATTAGATTCTACAGCTGATTTTGTATGCCGTCCAAAATGGGGTGATATTGAATATCCACCACCATTCGGTCGTGATGCTTATCCAGAAGAAGCATATATTGCTGATTTAGATGCAAAGAGTGGAGCTTCATTAAAAGTAAATAATTATAATCAAAAAAAAAAAAAAGAAAAACAAATTGTTTCAATATAATGTTTGTTTTTTTCTTATAATTTTAGTTAACAATTTTAAACCGTAATGGTAGAATTTGGACAATGGTAGCTGGTGGTGGTGCTAGTGTTATTTATTCTGATACTATTTGTGATTTGGGTGGAGCAAATGAATTAGCTAATTATGGTGAATATAGTGGAGCACCATCCGAACAACAAACATATGAATATGCAAAAACAATTTTAAATTTAATGACATCATCACCAAAACATCCAAAAGGAAAAATTTTAATTACAGGTGGTGGTATTGCTAATTTTACAAATGTTGCAGCAACATTTAAAGGTAAAATATTTTTTTTTATGAAGTAAATAGCATTAATTAATTTATATTCAATATAATTTTCTTTTAAGGAATAATAACTGCTTTACGGGAATTTCAGCCAAAATTAGTTGAACATAATGTATCAATATTCGTACGTAGGGCTGGCCCCAATTACCAAGAAGGTTTACGTAGAATGAGAGAATTTGGTAGTACATTAGGCATTCCTTTACATGTATTTGGGCCGGAAACACATATGACAGCTATTTGCGGAATGGCATTAGGAAACCGTCCAATTCCATCAACATTAAATGTTGATTTCTCAACGGCTAATTTCTTGCTACCTGGTGGTCAACAACAAGAAGAACAACATCATAAAGGAGGAGATACAACTAATATGGATAATGGTATGTTTTTGGTTGAAGATTTTATTAAAATAAAAAAAAAAAAAACAATGTTTGTGTTCATTTTGTTTTGTTGTTAATTTTTGGTTTGGTAGATTTTTTTTTGAATAACTGAGAATAACTGGTTGAGTTATAAACATTTACATGTAGTTAACAAAGAAACTTAATTGAGTTACATATGTTCTTTTTTGTTATTAAAAATATACCTTGATAAAAAAAACAATATATGTTTTAATACATTTTTCATTATAAATTATAATTTCATAAATTATTAAATGAAATTCAAACATAACATTCTTAGTATGAATTTCTTGCACTATTTCTTCATATTTTCTTGTAAAATAATAGCATCAAATTGTAAAAGATTCACTTCATAAGCCTTCATACATAAGAATTTTGTTTTTAAAGAAGAAAAATAAAAATAACATTTTGAATTGTTTTATTCAATTAAAATTTGATAGATTCACTTAAAGTATTTATGAAATTTAAGATTTTCATTAGCATTAAGAATAAATTATTTACATTGCATGTTTTTTGTTTTTTAAATCTCATTTTATTCAAATTTAAGATAAATACATTTAATTAAAAAAAAAAAAATTTACAAAAATGCACAAACATTGAATGAATAATGCTTTTAATTGATAAAAATTTCATTACCATTGCAATTACCATATTTTTCCATTTTTCGTTTTATTTTTTGATTCCGTGCTGCATTAATTGGACTATTATCAATTTAATCAAAAACATATATAAAAAATTGAAACCATTACTTTTTTCATGTGTGTTTTTTGTAAATTAAACGCTCTTTTAAAAATAATTGCATTGTGTTGTATATTTTGTATTTAATGTAAATTTGTGATTATGTGCCTATAAATGTTGTTCACTAAAACAACATTAAATTTTGCCAACCATTAAAAAAATTTGTAAATCTATAACTATCATCCAAATTTGCTTGTAAATGGTTGGAAAAACAATAAACAAATATAGGCATAACTCCGGCTACAACACAGCAAATAAAACTACCTCCTCTTGCAGCGGATGGCTTTGAATATATTAAACATGATGGTCCCGTAAAAGTAACGCAAAAAATGTTTAGTAATACTACAAAAGCAATTGTGTGGGGTATGCAAACAAGAGCTGTTCAATCAATGTTAGACTTTGATTTTATTTGTCGGTAAGTATATTTAATGTTAATTTAATATATTGATTAAATTTTAAACGAGAACAAAATTTTAAAAAATAATAATCATTTGTATTTTTTTAGTCGGGAGGAACCATCTGTTGTAGCAATGGTTTATCCATTTACTGGTGATCATAAACAAAAATACTATTGGGGTCATAAGGAAATTTTAATTCCAGTTTATAAGAAAATGTCTGATGCTACAGAAAAACATAAAGAAGCTGATGTAATGGTTAATTTTGCATCATTACGCTCAGCTTACGAATCCACTTTAGAAGTATTAGAATATCCACAAATTAGAACTGTTGCTATTATCGCTGAAGGTATTCCAGAGAATATGACAAGAAAAATGATCGTAGCTGCACACAAAAAAGGTGTATCTATTATTGGTCCAGCTACGGTTGGTGGTGTAAAACCAGGTTGCTTCAAGATTGGGAATACTGGTGGAATGTTAGATAATATTTTACACTCAAAATTATATCGTCCGGGAAGTGTTGCATATGTTTCTCGATCTGGTGGAATGTCAAATGAATTGAATAATATTGTTTCAAAAGCAACTGATGGTGTATTCGAAGGGGTTGCTATCGGTGGTGATCGATATCCAGGCACAACATTTATGGATCATATTATGCGTTATCAATCTGATCCAGATGCAAAATTAATTGTTTTATTGGGTGAAGTTGGTGGTACTGAAGAATATGAAGTTTGTGAAGCTTTAAAAGATGGTCGTATTAATAAGCCTATGGTTGCATGGTGTATTGGTACATGTGCTGGTATGTTTTCAGCTGAAGTACAATTTGGTCATGCAGGATCTTGTGCAAATTCAGATCGTGAAACAGCTACAGCTAAAAATAAATCATTAAAAGAAGCTGGAGCTTATGTACCTGATACATTTGATACACTGGGTGATTTAGTTGCTTCTGTTTATCAAGAACTAGTCAAAAGTGGTAGAATTGTACCAGCTAAGGAAGTTCCTCCACCAACCGTACCAATGGATTATTCATGGGCACGTGAATTGGGTTTAATTAGAAAGCCAGCATCATTCATGACTTCAATTTGCGATGAGCGAGGACAAGAATTATTATATGCTGGTATGCCGATTAGTGATGTATTAAAAAAAGATGTTGGTATTGGTGGTGTTGTTTCATTATTATGGTTCCAAAGATGTTTACCACCTTATGTATGTAAATTCTTTGAAATGTGTTTGATGGTAACAGCAGATCACGGACCGGCCGTTTCTGGAGCACACAATACTATTGTTTGTGCTAGAGCTGGCAAAGATTTAGTATCATCATTAGTAAGTGGTTTGTTAACAATTGGTGATCGCTTTGGTGGGGCATTAGATGGAGCTGCAAGGCAATTTTCTGAAGCTTACGATTCAAATTTGCATCCAATGGAATTTGTTAATCAAATGCGAAAAAAGGGACAACTAATTATGGGTATTGGACATCGTGTTAAATCAATCAATAATCCTGATGTACGTGTTAAAATTATCAAAGAATTTGTCTTAGACAATTTTCCTTCTTGTCCATTACTTAAATACGCATTAGAAGTGGAAAAAATTACAACAAGTAAAAAACCTAATTTAATTTTAAATGTTGATGGTGTTATTGCAACATCATTTGTTGATATGTTAAGGAATTGTGGTTCATTTACTAGGTAAATATAAAAAATAACATTATGAAAAATTTCTAACAAAAATTTAATTTTAAATTTTAGTGAAGAAGCTCAGGAATACATTAATATTGGGGCAATCAATTCATTGTTTGTTTTAGGACGTAGTATAGGTTTCATAGGACATTTTATGGACCAAAAACGATTAAAACAAGGATTGTACCGTCATCCATGGGATGATATCTCATACGTTATGCCAGAATATAATTGATAAATTAAAGCTAAAATGAACATCAATTATAATTATAGATAATTATAAGTAATATACCGCGCAATACAAGAAAAGAAACTAATTATAAAGCATTGTTTTCAAAAGCAATTGTTTTCAAAGCTTTGGCATGATTAAATTAAAAAAAAAAAAAAAACAAAATCATTAGATGCAAAGTCTCCTATATTCAAAAATTTTCCAAGATGGAAAGTGAATTATTTATGCATTTTATTTAAAAATTAGTAATTTTTGAGTATGGAATATGTATATTATTTGTTAAACTTACATAACATTATTTTTTTTTCTCAAAAAAAAAAAAAAAATTAACAAATGCATAATTTTTAGTAATATTTATTAGTTTTTTTTTTTAAATTTTCCTTTTTTTTTTCTCTTATGATGGTGTTTATTTAAGACTTTAAAACTACAAATTTTTCTTTATTTTTGAATTAATTTGTTGTTATCATTTTTAATTTTAATTTTTTAGATTAAAAAAAACCTTTGGTTATTTTATTTTGATTTAAAAAAGTAATTGCTTTTATAAGGTATATATATTTTTAAAAATAAAAAAAATTAGTGTTTAGTTTTATTAAAAGAAAAACATATTTTTTTTTTTCAAAAATCACAAAACTTTTATTTTATTATACGTTGTTAAGGATTAAAACAAATCTTACTTTTAAACTTTCCCTGTCCTTAGGACATCAAAATAAATAATTTAAGGATTATTTTCATTTTTTTTTGTATACACTTTTTTTATTTAAAATAAATTTATAAAAAAAAACTGATCAATACAAATTTTTAATTTTAATTTACATTTTATCTTTTTTTTTTTTTTTTTTGATTTTAACAGGGATCATTTCCAAAGTATTATTTGAATTTTAAAATTGAAAAAGAATAGTTGAAATTTCAATTAAGTTATCTGAATCAATAACATAAATAACATTATATTAAGGCTCTATTCCCAATATTACGTTTTTAATCTAAGTGATAAACATGTCATTAAAAAAAAAAAAAAATTGAAAAATGTTCTTTCTTTAAACAAAACTTTTCGAAAATTAAATATAGTTTGAAAAGAAATTTCTCATAAATTTGTCATTAGATGTAGACTCAAAAATATCTTATATATCTCAAACCTCTTTAAAATAACAAATATGTATATTTTAAAAAGTGATTATTGATTGAGTATTCTAATTCTTACGACATCCTTACATTTTTTCAAAAAAAATTAAAGAAGGGTTTTAAATTGATTGAAATATAGAAAACATTTAAATTTCAATTTTAAGTTTTATAAAATCCTATAATTTATAAAATATTTTAAAAACATATAAATATAAACATAAATGTTGTTTGATATTGCACTATTATGAATGAAAGTAGACTGCACTTAACTTAATGGCTGTTTTACAAATGATATTATATTTACAATATTTAGAAATATGTATGTATATAAAAACGAAAATCATTAAAGTATGTATTATTCAATTGATGGACTATATATACATCAATGTATACATATTTGTAATTTAACTTTAGAAAATTATATAATATACAATGGTTATAAAAGAAAAAAAAATTGGTTTTAAATGTAAGGTATTTTTTTTGAAAGAAAATTATATAACTTTGCAGAAGAAATTGAACAAGAGTAAAGGTAATATCTCTAAGAATTAACTTGAATTAAGAAAAATAAAACATATAAATTACAATTTTATTATTATTTTATGGAATAGCATTAATTTTACATAAAAAACACGATATTTAAATATTATGTTTAGGTACATCAATTACTCTACCTATTTTACAAAACATAAAAAGAAAATTAAATTAAAAGACAAAATTAAAGCCAATTAATTTCTTAATGAATTAATAATTACTTATACTATTGAAGAAGATCCACAAATGTATCAAATTTTAACATATCATCATTTGGACTTTGTAGCTCTTGTGGTTTATTCAAAGTTAAATCAATATCAGACAGTCCTAATTCAACTAGAAGTGCTTCGCCTAATGGGCCCTCGGTTTGATGAACATCTTCTTGTGCTAATAAAGAAGCTGCGCCATCTAGATTTTGTGAACTTGACTGATTTAAGTTAATATCTTGAAAATCCGATAAAAGCTCATCTAAACAACTTTTGTTTGTGAAAACAAGCGAATTAATACTGGAACTTGAAATCGGATTAGTAGTGGAGGAACTTGCTGTCGCCGCTGTTAACGGTGATTGATCATTTTGAGATAAAAGATTAGATGCTAATGGCATACCAAAACTGTCTTCTGAAATATTTGCTATATTTTGTTCTGTAGCTTCTACACCTGAAGCAACATCATTTACATCATCTTCATCATCATCGTCATCATCATCATCGTCTATATCACCTGTATTAAATGTTTGGCCGGTTTTATATTGAAAAGCTGTTTCAGATAAATCTACTTCAATTGGAAATAATTTCGGAAGAGCATTTAACTTTTCCAATACATCCATTTTATATTTTATTAATCCATCAATAAATCTTTTAAGCTGATGACATAAATCAGTTGCATGCTTATTTTCTAATAATTCCATTTTTTCTAAAACGTCATTTCTTAATCGTGCAAATTTTGATCTTGATTCTTGCCTGCAACGTAATATTAAACGATATTCATAATTGCCAGTTTCAACTCGATATAATGGTTCTTGTAGAGCGGCATAACTATGTTCTTCATCATCCATTTCTTTGACTTTTAAACAATAAGACAAATAAGTGAACTTAGCATCGGCATATTTTTTTACTGTTAGTTTTGTGTCTGGAATTGCTTTATTTAAGTATGTACCTAAATCAGCTATAACCGGTTTAATGGCTTTTAACATTTTAACACCATCTTTTTCCATACTACGATGTAATTCAGAAAATAAACGAAATGCTTCGGAAGCTCTTGGTTGTGTTTCATGCACGCTAATTGAGGCAAAAACGTTTCCAAAAGCTAAATAAGTTTGCAACAAATCAAAATGCGCTTTTAAAACTCGTTTACAATGATCAACTAAGCCACGATACATTATTTCCGTTCCTTCTAGTTCCTGAAGTCGCTTTACTAATGAATCATTACATAATATAGCTCTTGATAAACCAAGAGTATCAGCAGTACTACTTGACATAGAATCAACTAACCGGTGTTTTATTTTTTTCAAAAATATGTCCAATGATTTTCCTTGTTCTATATCAACGTGTAATTTATTATAATTAATTGCAACTTCTTCTGGTGCTGATTTTATCATTTTTGCAACTTCAACTTTTGTTTTTCCTTTGACTGTTTGTCCATTTACAGATATTAATTCATCTCCACTTTGTAAAGAACCTTCTAAAGCTGCAGGTGTACCATCAAAAACCTAAAAATATATATATATAAATAAATTATATAAATCATTGTTAATCATATAAAGGCCGTGTTCGAAAATATCGCACTTCGCACCTAATACTAGCTAATCGCACTAAATTAATTCCGAAAAACTCACGAATTTTTTTAGTGCATTCTATTATTCGAAAACAGTTCACGAAATTGTCTGATCGGCTTGGTTATCTGTCAATTTTTTAGTGTACTCTCGATTGCACTAAATGTTCGCACTTAGTAATACATGTAAAAGAGTGTGAAGTGTCTAGTGTCAAGTGCAAGTGCGATAGATTCGGAAACAGCCTAAAATAATATGAATTCAGCATAATATTACATATAAGAGTATTAATGATTTTATGTTTCTGTAAATAAACTTACTTGTACTATATATAAACACGGACATAGTGGTGCACCACCCCCTATACTAATACCAATTAAATTTGAAGGATCTTTTTTTATTACTACTGTTCCTGATGTTACTAGCATGCCCCTATTTGATTGTTAGTATTCAAAAACAAAATTGTATTAATTTAGTTAATAGGTTTTTTCATATTATTTGACAAATTTTATGTTAATAAAAATGTTGACATTCTACTTGTTATATAAAAACAAACATGTGTATTATATATTATTATATGGCTGAATAAATTTTATATAGAAATAGTCAAGATTATATTAACTTTACCTTGATAACATCTTTTTACCATGTCTATTGGATAATTTGTACATTTAAAATAATAATA
Source organism: Poecilobothrus nobilitatus (assembly GCA_947095535.1). NCBI lineage: Eukaryota > Metazoa > Arthropoda > Insecta > Diptera > Dolichopodidae > Poecilobothrus > Poecilobothrus nobilitatus. The sequence goes on from OX352773.1 coordinate 162,058,821, forward strand.
ATAATTCGACAATAAGGTGTCATCATTGCAAATCAATAAATAATAAAATAAATAAAATCTAAAACAAAAAAAAATAATAAAATAAAAACTCATATATAAAAATTATAAAACAAGTAATTTTAAATGAAAATTTTTAGTGCTAAAAATAAAATAAGTTATGAGATTTACACTTCCATGCTATTAAAAAAATATAGTAAGCTGTTCATCACAAATGTTGTGAGTGAATTGATTTGATTGGTTTTGAAGTATAGAATTTTTTTTTTACTCGAAATAATGCTTCTTCTAAAAGCTTGGAAATTAAAATATGTAAATACTAATATGTTCTACTAATTAATTTTTGTGTTTAGGAATTTTTTTTATGCTTATTACAAAACTACTTAAATAAAAAAATAAGCCTTTTGCAGCGCCTTCTACTATAAGATTTATTCCAATTTTAATTCGACTTACAATCTCTCCATTTCAAATTCTTGATAGGCATAATTTGTTTTGCGATCTTCATGTGCATAATATTCCGTGTAAACATACTCATTAGCTTCTTCTTCAACTTCAATTTGCAAATTTTCTGTTATGCCAATTTCCTCTTTTATATTTCCAATTTCTTCATTAGATTCATTTTTATTTGAATCATTATAACTAATATATTCGTCTGAATTTATAGGTAATAAAGGTTCTGAAGAATTTATGGATGAACTAATCAGGAAAATTGTGTGTAGGTTAAGTGTGCATTTAAATATTTTTAAAAACGAATAAGAATTTAGAATTAGACAAAATTTTTAATTATTTAAAAGCAAACATCAAAAGAAAAAAACAGCAGTAGAGTAAAATAAAAAACAACACTTAATTTTAACATTTTAACATATTAAACAATTTAACAAATCTTTTATAGGAATGAAAATGCAAATATAGCGTATTTGCATTTTCATTTTAAACAAACTTGTATAAATAAAATTACTAACAAGTTTGAACACTTACCTTTCATTTTCCACCTCTACATTTAAACCATCTTTAGTTTCATCTTGTTTGTCAATGGTATTACTAAATTTGCTTTAGTAAAATAATGTTTAACATTAAGAAAGGATAAAGAATATTTATTTTTGTTATGGATATTTAGTATGTAGTATTCACATATATAAATTATTTAAATCGATCAGAGGAAAATAAATCAGAACATATGTATATATTTACGAATACTATATTAGAATTTTACTAATTTTGTGTTTAAGTTTAACAAATATCTGCCACATCATCTATTGAATTTTAAACGAAATTTCTTTCTTAAATGTTAATATATAATTCAACATACTTTTAATAAATTTAAAAAAAAACAGCAACATTTCAAAGCACATCATAAAAATAAATCTCGCAAAACATTAACAAAGTTCATACATATGTAGTTAAATGTAGTTTTAAAAAATTATGTAGGTATGTATGTATTTTCTTAGTTATATAAATATAGTTACTTACATTTTATCTTCTTCGTAAAAGAAGTCATCTTCATAATCGGTCAACATTTTTTTTTATTTTATCATCAAAAATTTGCAAGTCAATTTAACTATTTTATCTTTTTTCTTAAAAAATCAGCAAACGATTTTGGCTAGTTTCTGTACGAATGTCATTTTTTTTTTAATAAAATGTCAGTCATTGTCAGATAAACTAAACTTATTAAATATTAATATGTCAAAATTGCCCAGTAAGTTTGTTTGTATTAAATCTAACTCGGTATAACGGTAATCCAAATGAAAATTATTTAATTTTAAATTTTATTTTATATAAAAATTAAAAGAAAATTATGTGAATAAGAACTGATAAGAAAGAAGAGAAATTAACTTATCATTATTCCGACACATATTTTTAATTTATTATATTAATTTGAAACTTCATTACATATATCTTATTCAGTATGTCATAAAATGAAAAAAAAATTCCTGCTAAATTCCTCCTACCATTAAGTGTCAATTTAAAATAGAAATGTCAATTTGAAATTAGAAATTTGCAGTTGGTAAAAGTTCATAGGAGAAATTCGTGAACTGTAAAAATAAGAACTGAAAAAATAATAATAAATTCGTAATATCAAAAATTTTATAGTAAATTAAGTCCTAATGAAAGTTTTACTTAGATAATTTATTAAAATTTATATAAATCATTAAGTAAATTGAAATAAACTGAAATAAATTAAAAATGTCAGGAGATGTTCAACCAAGAAAGCGGAAAGATAAAAAAAGAAAACGAGGTACGTACTTATTTTTCCCATAAAGAAATTCTATTTATAGAATTAAAAAATTTGGTTATACAAAAGAATTATTTAAAAAAAAAGTTAATATATTATCTAAATTGTAAATACATAACACATAATAATGCTTTACTTTAACATAACTTTAACAATATATTCATATTTATTTAAAAATATTCTGAGAGGAGTCCTATTTTTGTCGACCTGGTTTTAAGGATTTAAAATATTATTAGATTTCAATTAGAAAGAAATATGCTGATGATCATAAGATAGTTACATATCATAATATATATATATATATATATAATTTTTTTTTTAAATAAATTTATTTTTTAAATATCAATTTCTTATAAAAGAACTAATACAAATTATTTTTTTTCAAAGTTAAGATTTGCCGGCAATTTTTTTGTAAAGTCAATAACTTTTTTTTATATAAAATTCTTAATTTTGTTCTTTATTTAATTTTTTATGTTTGTACGTATGTTCTTATGTTCTAAAACTAGATAAAGTTAAAAAAAAAAAAAAAAGCTTTGTAAAAGGCCGGTAAACGTAAAAATTAAAAGCATTTACTGACGATTTTATGTTATATTTTTAAATTTTGTCAAAGTTTAATAGCAACAAATATTAAAATGTCCTAGACCCTTGGTCTGAGTTTCCTATTTTCTCTTCATAACTATTTTTAGAAATATATAAGTTCTTACATTAAAAAGTAAAAAAAAAAAAATTTGTGTACAAAAGAATTAAGTCGTGGTCTTTTGTAAATAATGAAAGTCATTTTGGATTATAGCCAAAAATAAAATTTGTTAGACAATTTTTATTGGCTATTTAAACAAAGAATTCTTTATTTATAAGAGATTTTGTCATATATCCTATATGAATAAACTTTTGTTCTAAAATAAAAATGTAAATAAACCGTGTTTAAGGAAACAATACCTATATCAATAGCTTTTTCAATCAATAACACAATATGTATATATTATGAATATTTTATGTATGAAAGAGTATTTTCGCACATAACTTACAAAATATTTAATCCATTAAAAGATCGTAAATAATAATATATACTAGATTAACTATTTTATAAAACGTAAATTAAATTTATTTGAATATTTGATAAATACGACTTGGATAAAATACATTAATAAAAAACTATGTTAAACACTAGACGTCTGTAGCAATGTTAATATATGTGTTTTGTATATTTATTAAATTAATCATTTTTATCTAACAAGTTAATATTAATTTTTTTGTTAAATGTTTGTGTTCGCTAGATTCGCTAGATCGCAAGTTAGAGGGTGAAATATCATTTTCACGTAAAACAAGTTTGCAATCAACTGAAGGTAGTAAATAAAACCCTTTAGATTAACAAAAGCAAATGTATTTGGATTAATATTTTATTTAATATTTACTTTTAATTACTAATAATATTTAAAATTTTCAATAATTCCTCCAAAATTTTATTTCAATATATTTTTTTTTATTATAATAGTAAGAATTATAATATTTTCTGATAATGTTTTTTAAATAATATTAATGTAACTCTTATTTTAAATAGAGGAAGAAGAAGGAATTCACCATGGAGTTCATGCAACGAAAATGGGAACTGATGATATTCATTTACATGTTCAAAGTGATCATGAAACAGGAGGACATTGGTGTGCAAAAATTTTCTTCTTTTCGCTTTTAGCTATTTTAATAGGATTAATTGGTTTAATAATAATGGAGAATCGAGGATTAGCTGATTGTAAATATATATTAAAAAATATTTTTAGTTTTTAGATTGGTATTCTTTTTTTTCAAATTTCAGTGGATACCCCTTTATCAGAGTCCAGATTTTCAGAATATTTTGACGGATGGGTAGATGAGCATCGTGATTCTCATGATCATGACCCACATGATATTATAGCGCATGGTAAACACTTTTAAAAGAAAGTAATTATTTTATTGTAAATTAATATTAAACTCTTAGAAATTGAGGAACATGATGAACATGATGAACCGTTTGAAGAGGAAGAAGATGTGTCGACTCCTGAGGAAGACGAAGAAGAAGAAATATCTAAGCATGATGAACATGACGAAGGAGATGATGATCATGATAATGATGATGAAGAAGATCAAACTGCTGAAAATGATGATGAAGATGTTGCAGAAGCTGAAGATGAGGATGAAGAAGCAGATCAACATGATGAAAATCTTACACAAGAAGACAATATAACGCAAGAGGATAATGTAACACAAGAAGACAACGCAACACAAGAAGATAATGAAGATGAGGACGAAAATGATGAACCATCTCAGCCTATTTATAGTCGGTCACGAAGGGAAGTATTTTCTGAACAAACCAAATCTGAAGCAAATGCTGATGATAAAACAGTTGAGGAAACAAAAGAAGAAAATGTAGATGAAGATAATGATGAAGATAATGATGGTGATAATGATGAAGAAGATGATCAAGAAGATGATCAAGAAGACGATGAAAATGAAATATTTGATGAGGTAACATCTTTAATAGATTAACGCTTTAAAATAGTGTGCTTGCAATTTTAAACTAATTTTATCTTTTTACTGTTTTGTTCAAATATTAACCGATAAAGTAGAATATTTCTAAAAAGAAAGTTCCTAACATAAAAAATACTTCAAATGGATTAAAAGTAAATATTAGTGTGTTATCAAATAAGAATAAAGAAAATATTCAGAAACATATTAATAAGGTAATTAAAATATTATGTTCTTAAAATTTATAAATTTAGCTTACTTTAAATTTGTATACGGTAAGTAGTGTGTGTTAAATTTGTTTTATTTTCACAGTTTACATTTATTTATTTTGTAATTAATATTTAAATAAGTGTGTAAAAGTGTGTTAAAAATTTTAGGAAGATGATGCTACATACGAAAAAGTTATTGAGAATGATGCAGAAGAAATAAATTTATTGCGAGAAAAAGCTAGACAAGCACAAAAAGAATCTGGAAATTATGAGCCAGAAGAAGAACAAGAAGAACAACCACAATCATCACCACGTAAGTAATAAATCTGTTACAATTATTTAAAAAGGAATAAAAATTTGGTAATCAATGGTGTAATAAGTTTTGTGATAAACGAGTTAAAAATTATTTAATTCCTATAAAAGACTACATTTAATCATTTAAATGTGTTTTTAAAATTTCATTAATATTATATATAAAATAATAAAGATTTAAATTTTCTTTTTTATAAATTATTTTTTAAATATTATTCTGTTTTTTACGTGTTAGTAAAATTTATTTTAAAATATTAAGAATTCATATTTTTAAGAAATGTAAAAAGATTATGTAAAAGAAAGTGCAAAATAATATTTAAATTATGTAAAATTTTTGCAGTTGCTGTGAAAATTCTGGTTGGGTTTGCCTTAGCGATAGTAGCTCGTATAGTATTGATTAAAAATGGGAATGTCGATGATAAAGCGAGTGAGTTGTTATATAAAAGTCGTGGTTTTATGTTTTGTTTTTTTAATTTGTTTTAAAAAAATAATAAAAATATAATTTTATGTCGAAAATTGTAATGCCATGTTTTATAATTACATATATTTTTTTTTTATTTATAAATTAATTTATTATTTAGGTTCGCTTATTTTAAAAACTGTTTAATTGTTAAATTATTTTCGATTCGAATTGATGTTGCTCGAGCTAAGCATGTTGACATTTTTTTCTTTTAATTTTGCACTTTCTTAATAAATGGTGAGAAATTAATATAATTAAAAAAATTATTGTAAATATTAGTTGCTTTGTTATTTGTTTTATGATTTATTTTATATTTATTATTTTGTTTGGTTAATATGTATTTGGTTTTTAATTATTTTTGTATAAAAATTATTTGTACTAATTTATATCTTCACAGATGTCTAAAAAATTTGACAGTATTCTGAGATTCTTCAATTAAATTAAAATAAATTTAACAAAATTTAAATGCAATATGAATTTTAATTGTTATATTTTTTAACTTTAATAGCTTTTAATATTATATTTATTTAGAAATCATATTATTTTATATATTGCACTTTATCTCTCTTTCTAAAGTTAAATAAACTTTGTTACACAATAAGGAAAATTTTTAGACATCTGTAATATTTAGTGATAAAACAATTGAAATGTATGTTAAAAATTTAATTAATTTATATAAGAAACTCCTGGATTGAAAGATGGAGATGAAGCTATATCCGAAGATATTCTAATGAAACGCAGATTAACAGTAGCATCTCCTGAAATGCTTGACGATGACGAAAATGTTGAAGAATTAGAAGAAATAATAGAAGAAGAAATCGAAGAAATTGAAGAGGTCGAAGAAGAACATGAAGAAATTAAAGTAGAGAAAAAATCTGAAACAAAATCAGAAAAAGCCGATTATGTTCCTGAAACATTTGAACAACTCAATGCAATGTACAAACCAAAACAACAACTTCTTTCTGAAACGAGTCCTGTTTTAAACGTAGAAAAATTGGGTAATGATAAAATTCCAATGAATTCAAACCAATTGCAATATCATAGTGAAAACAAAAATGAAACTGTAGAGTCATCGAAAATAAAAGAACAAAGTTTGCATAAAACCCCAATTCATTATAAAGATGAAAATTATATTGAAGAACAAGAAGATGAAGCTGCTGGTGAATTGTTAGATGAAGAAGAAGAGTTATATGAAGAAGAATTGGGATCTGAGGAAGAAGAATTATCTGAGGTCGATGATGATGATTTAATGAAACGTTTAGAAGAAAAATATGGAAAATTACCAGAAAATTCTGAAGTGTATGATAGTGAAGAGGAACCGATTGCAACTGATAATTCCTGGACAAGTAAAATATTTGTTTTTTTTTTTTTTTTTTATTATTGATTACAAAAAAGTAATTTTTAGATTTTAAAAATTACTTAACCACTTATTATTTATTTCTAATAAAATAATTTTAATTTTAGAATTTAAAATAAAAAACTTAGGTTTTAAATTTTAGGGTTTATATTTTGTTCAAATAAAATATTGTATCAATAAAAATAAATAAAATTTCAGAAATTAAACCAAGACCTGGTGGTGGACCACAAACTTTTGATACTGAAGATGAATTTATTGAAGAACAACTGCGAAGAGCGAATGAACATATGCTCCAAGATGTAAGTACATAAAATATTTATATTTTTAATAATTATTTAGTTAATTATTTTATTTTTTTTTTTCAATAAATTAAATAAAATTACCAATTATTAGTTAAATAGTACATTTTTTTAATAAATTTGTTTATACTTCGATATTTTAAGTTATTATTAATGAATGCCTATAAAAAATTGAAAATGTTTACATTTTTTCATTCTATTTTTATTTTTTTTCTTATTTTTTATTTTATTTTTTTTTTTCAATTAGGAATTTGATTTCCAATAAATAATATTTAGTTTCCTTGCTTTTAAAATTTAATTTAAAATTTAATTTTCATCTTAAAATAATATATAATATACAATATTAAAATTTTTGTTTTTCTAATTAAGCACAATAATTTACAAAAAAAAAAATAATAATTGTTGTTTTATTTTCTAGTTTAACACATTTTACTTTAAAAGTGAATAAAAAAAGAAATAAATAGCTTAAAAATATTAAATTATATTTAGGTTTTTTTTTTTAAATTTTTCATTTATTTTGAATGCATTTTTCTTTGAAAACATTTTTTTGAAGGTTATAATAAAAAAAAAAAAAATTAAATGAACAAAAAAAAAGGGTTCATTAAACATAAAAAAAAATAAAACAAAAAAGACTTTGAATAATTAAATCTTCAAATTCAATTTTCTACTAAAATAAAGTAAAAATTATGATAATCCCACAAGTCATCTTTTTTATAAAATTGTATTGTATAAGTAGAAAATTGATTTTGTAAGATTTTTTTTTTATATTAATAAATTTTTTTTATTTAATTAAATTTTCTAATAAGAAATATAATTTATATTTAAAAACTTTACTAACTTAAGATTAATAATAATAAAATACATACAAAATATGTTTTAAAAAAATAATGCTTTGAAATTAAAATTTAGTTGAAGTTCTTTTTTAAAACATTATTTTTGAATTATTTAAAGAAAATTTTTATTAAAAATTTACAAAAAAAATTTTCTTACAGTATATTCATAATTTTTCTTATCAATATTATGAATTTTTGTATTTTGTGTTAAAAGATTTTCTCTAACATTTTGTTTTTTTTTTTCTTTCTTTTTTTTTCCGATGTTTTATGTGTGTGCGCTTCATAAATGTTCCCATAATGGCATGTCATTGTTATGTAATTTGTAATTTAAAACTTTTTCAAAAAACAAAATATTAAAACCTTAAAACTCGTAATTAAAATTTGCATAATATGTTTAAAAAAATCAAAAACAAAAAAACATGTGTGGCAAATCAATTTGTTTCTTTTTAACTTTGTTGAAAATATTCTAAATACATACAAAAAGAATATTGATACTGCTTTAAAAATATATGAATCCTTAATCCTCAAATATCCTGATTCCTATGGAGCGTTACTTGGAAAAGCAGAAGCATTAGATAAATTATCAGAAACATTAAAAAGTAATAATAAATTAAAGGAATCAATTACTGCATATAAAAGATATTTAGCATTTGGAAATGATATTCCAGATGATACAGAATATCGTCGAGTTGCTGAAAGATGTATAGAACGAATGAGATTTTTAGGTAATTTAAAAAAAAAAAAAAAAAAAATTAGAATACATTGTTTTTATTTTAATTATATTTTTTATAGGACTTATTTCTCAAGCAGTTATTATTCACGAAGGATTAATTGAACGTTTTCCAAATGAAATAAAACTTCGAAATAATTTAGCTGTTACATATTTATTAAGTAATCAGTAAGTTATTATTTTTTAATTTTTTGTTATTACAACAAAAAATAATATTTTTCAATAATTTTTAGATTAAAAGAAGCAAAAAGTGTTCTTGATAACGTTTTAAAATTATGGCCTAATAATGGTTTTGCTAAAGTTCATTATGGTTTTATATTAAAAAATTTAGATTATGATTTAGAAAATTCTGTTCGTTATTTAACCGATGGTATTGATTCAAATGAAGATGGTACACAAGATGGTCGTTTTTATTTTCATTTAGGTGAAGCATTACAACGTTTAAATCGTTCTGAAGAAGCTTTGGAAGTATTTCGTAAAGGTGCTAAAAGAAAATTATTTCCATCCGAATATCAAAGATCTCTATATAATGTAAATAATTTAAGGGCTAAAACATTTTGGTTAAAAAAGGATTTTCCAACTGATTATCAGGAATTCTTTTCAATGATAGAAAGAAACTGGAGGCAAATACGTGAAGAAGGAATTGATGCACTTAAGGAAAAAAATTACTTTATAAATGAAACTGAAAATTTAAAAAATACTGGTGATTGGAAACAATTTGAATTGTATTCTCAAGGAGTAAAAAAATTAAAAAATTGTGAAAAAACTCGAGTTACATGTGCATTAATAGATACATTTGCACCAGCAAGATATTGTAAACGTGGTCAAACAAAATTTAGTGTAATGGAACCTGGTACACATGTTTGGCCTCATTGTGGTCCAACTAATTGCAGACTTAGAGCTCATTTAGGTTTAAAAATTCCAAATGGTACAAAAATTCGTGTAGCGAAAATTGAAAAGTAATGTGAAACACATTTTTTTTTACGCCCAAAAAAAAAAAATTTAAATTATTCTTTGTTTTACACTTTTAGAACTTGGGAAGAAGGAAAATTTTTAATTTTTGATGATAGTTTTGAACATGAAGTTTGGCACAATGGCACTAGCCCTAGACTAATTTTAATAGTAGATATCTGGCATCCAGATTTAACTGAATCACAACGAAAAAATTTATCTCCAATATAAGGTATAAACAAATACATAATTATAAAAATTTAAAATTTAATGAGATTTAATCTTTTAGAAAAACCAAAGACACAAAGAAACACATTAATACAATGACATGTAACCATTTAAATAATTAACTCATTTTTATTTTTGATTTTAATGCTGTGTTATATATTTTCATAATTTTAAGAAGAAAAAAAAAAACTCATATTTGTAAAAAAAAAAAAAATGTATCTCAAAAATAGTAAAATGAAATTTAAGTTTTATAACTTTTTTATATAAATGATCCTTAGAACAAAAATAAAAAAGGAAATTAATTATTTTGAAAAGTTTTATTTATTTTATTTTAGTACAGATTTTTTTTAAACTAAAACAACAAACAAATATATTTAATGAAATTTTCACATCTATATAAATCATCTATTCTAATTTTTATGTTTTTGACAAAAAAGTTATAGGCAATGGTAAATAAGTATTTAGAAAATCAATACTAAATTCTATTAAATACACAGTAGAGTGATTACTTGACTTTTGTAATAGACTTTTAAAAGTCAATTTCTATTCACTTTCAGTAGTTCTATTCAATTAACCTAAATATTTTGCTGTTTGATTTTATAATAAAATGTTTTGCTTTTGCTACTATAGCCTTTTGCCTAGGTGTTGTCTAGGTGTTATTACAATCTCTGGCATCTTAAAAAATGTGCAATAATTTCTACAGATTATTTCTTCATCATGTCATAATAATTTTCATCAAACTCAAGTTTATTATGTTGATGTTTTAGCTCCTTTTTCTTATTTGCGTACGTGTATTAAATGTTTTATCTTATTATATAATTGCGGTTAAATTATTCAAAAAGATTTTATTATTGCATTGTCTGTTGTAATAAAATTTTAATTAATTTTTTTCTACTCTTAAATTTTTTCTTTCATATGCACAAATAAAATATTTCATCCTAAACATGTGCAGTAGATACAGCTAACAATAAATTATATCCTTTGCCTTAATCTAAATATGTAGGCAAAACTGTGTTGAATTAATTTCTACCTTTATATTTCGTTTAATTTTCGCGAAAAATCTAGAATTGCCTAAATAAATATATTATGACTCCTTATGTTGTGATTAAAAAAGGGTTTAACAGGTAAGGATTTTTATTGTTTAGATAAATACAGGTCAATTTTGAAGAAAAGACACCAGTTGTTACATATACTCCAATGTTAATATGGTTGTTACATTTATGATTCTAGGATATTTTATTTCTATAACGAACAGATATTATTTAAGGAGTTGAAATATGCTGTTCAAATATTAGTTTCTTTTGGAATTTCAGTTGAATCGGTAGAAATATAAAATTAAAATAAATAAAATATCTAAATTATAAACAAGTACATATGTACATTATATATTTAAAAAATTAAATAAAAATATGGGATTTTTAATAAGTTTAACCATAAACGTGTGCATTTGTAGTTTTATACAATTGACAAACGGTTCTGTAATACGAACTAAAGATGTTCATACTTCACTAGGAGCAATAAGAGGTGTTATTGAAAAAGGTATAGGGGATATAACATATGAAGCATTTTATGGTATTCCATATGGGACTCCTCCAATCGGTTCAAATAGATTTGTTGTACGTATAACTTTCATTAGCCTCTTCTTGATTTAAAAATTTATCCTTGCATTCTTTATTTCAGAATTTTAAACCCATAAAAGCTTGGGAAGGCGTTTTAAATGCAGTAGAACCCAAAGAAATTTGTATACAAAAAAATGTTTTTAATGGCAAAATTGCGCGAATTAAAGGCGTAGAAGATTGTCTATATCTAAATATATTTAGACCAATGGTAAGATATCGCTCTTTTTACAATACATAATAGTATCTTACATTACGTACATTAATACATACATACATATATGATTTGTTGACTATATTCAATGCACTCAAAAAATGCTTTTTTCTTTTCAGAATTCAAAAGAAGCAGGGCTTTTACCTATTATAGTATACATTCCTGGAGGAGGATTTTTTTCAGGCGGTGCTGATCCTCAATATATTGGACCAAAAAAGTTTATGACGAGTGGAAAGATAATTTTAGTTACGATTCAATATCGTGTAGGACCTCTAGGTAAGTTTTATCGTTATTTTAACGGTGGCTAGTTATTTAAAAAAAAACATTTATTAAATATTAGGATTCCTTTCAACAAATGATGATGCTGCTGAAGGAAATCAAGGCTTTAAAGATCAGCAAGGTGCATTAGATTTCATTTACCGTAATATACAACATTTTAATGGTGATCCACAAAAAATAACTCTTGCTGGTCATGGTGCTGGGGCTGCATCAGTTCATTTACATATGATGAATCCTAAATCAAATCGTAATTTTTTTCTTAATATGATAATATGAGTACATATATAATTTTACCTATTTCTTATTTTACAGTTCTTTTTCATCGGGCAATTATTATGAGCGGAAGTGGTCTTGCTCCTTTTGCTGAACCAACTGAAAATCCTTTAACACAAGTTCGTCAATTAGCTGAATATGCTGGAATTACAGATGTTGAACAACTATCTTCAAATCAAATTATACAAAAATTAAGAGAACTTGACCCTGAAACAATTTTAAATGCTGCTGATAAATTTCATACACATGGAATTGATCCAGTTGTTGTATTTAAGCTTGTAGTAGAAAATTCAAATAGTTCAGATGCATTTATTACCAAACATCCAAGGGAATTATCTAAAAATGGTGAAATTAATTATATTCCTGTATTGATGGGTTTTTTAGAAAACGATGGTTCTGTAAGAAGTGTTCGTGTTAGGCATGATGAATTGGAAATTGATAGAATTAACAGTAAAATTGAAGAAAATTTAGGTGTATTATTGGCTATTGAAGATAAAACAGCTGTTGAAAAAATTCTTAAACATTATTTAAATAATGGTTATATGATAAAACCAAATAGCTTCGATGGATTTGAAAAGGTAAGACTATTTACATTTTTTTTTGAAATTTTTTATCAATATTCGTATTTAATTAGTAAATTAATTAATTAATAAATTTTTATATTTTAGTTAATGTCTGATCGTGCTTTCCTTTATCCTTTCTATGAAACATTATTGTATTTAAGCAAATTCAGTTATCAACCAGTAATATTATATAAATATGATACCTTAGGATCACGTTCATTTTGGAGTTCGTATGCTAAAAAGAAAGGTTTCCCGCCAAATGGTAAGTTTCAGTTGCAGTTCTAATTTTTCATTCATTTAATTGTAAATGAAGTCACATAATATATTATATACATGTATATTATTATGTTACAGATCATCCTGTTCATGGCGATGAACTTTTACATTTGTTTGACTATGATATAATGAAACAAAAAGAGAATTCTACTTGTTCCAATTGTATTGATGAAGAAAATGATTTCGATAATGATCATTCATTTTATAATTTTGTATTAAAATTCATTACAACAGATAATTTAAAAACTTTCCAACACTGTGAATCTGATTGGTTTCAATATCAATTAAAGTTGGGAAAAATTTGTCATTATACTCAATTTAATAAAGGTTTGATTACACTAAATGATACATTCGATGTAAGTGATATGAATTTCTGGGAAAATACTTTGAAAAATGTTTAAATAAATTAATTGTTTGTCATTTTGTTTTAATATTAAATAAAAATTTTTAAAAACTAAAAATTTATTTCTTTTGTTTTATTAGAAATATTTTACAGTTCTATTTCGTTTAAAGAAATATACCTTTTTTATTTTATAAATTACAAAATATTATTTATTGTTGTTTCTCAGGGGGCATAAAGTTGCCCTTACACCTAGGCCCTGCGACCCGTTGTGCTCCCCTTTCTACAGCGTCTCGTCCACTCAATTCCTTTTATGAAACACACTATGTCTCTTTGATTGAGCATTCTCACCTCGGAGAAGTATCCCCATTGATCCTCTCCCATCAAGTTCTTCGCCTTTGGGTTCTCAAGTTTGGGCATTGGCACAGAACGTGAAGTACTTATTCTGCCTATTGCCCACATTCCCTACATATATTCGAGATATTCGAGATATTCCCTTACATATATTCGATATATATTCGAGTTTATTAGATATAACTCTGTTATATCTATTCTTTCGGCGTGAGCCTTTAGCAACTAGGTGTTCTGTGCTAATTCCCATGTATATTCTCAGATCGGTTCTATTTAGTTTCAGAATTTTCTGAGTCTTTTTACTATTATATTATCGCCAGAATTCGTTTGTATGTATTGAACCTGGGGATTGCCACTAACTTTCCTTAGCTTTGTCTTTTGCCCAGTTTACTTGTTGCTAACTTTACCGCATACCAACATCTTCTATATCCATTAGCTGTCTGTTTAATTGATACAGATTTTGCTGTCACATCTGCAATTTCGTTACCTGGGTACCCTGAGTGCCCTGGTATCCACTGCAGCTTAACTGCATTTGTGTCCTCCAGCGCATTTAGGGCTTTCTAGCACTCAATTATTTTCCTCGATTTGTGCAAACCACTCTCCATTATTCGAACGATTGATTTGTAATCGGTGTGTATGTTTATGGATTCTTTTCCAAAGTAGTTCTTTGGTTGCGAATTCTATTGCGATTGTTTCGCATTGACGTACAGTCGCGTGTGATGCCACCAATATTATTTAGTAATCACTTTTTATTTAGTAATAATAAACATTAAATATAATTAGTAATCACTGTAATTACAACAGTAAATAAGACAAAGATTTACAAATTTTTCAAGTTTTTTGGTAAAGGACGTGTATTCTTAATAATAATTAAAATAAATTAGATATTAAACCATTTTGATTTTTTGAAATTGTGTAAAATCCGATATACTAATAAAAATTTATAAATTAAAACTCCTTATTTTGAAAAACCTTTTTATGTAAAAAAATTTTTTCTTCTTTTTAAACAAAATATTTGTATGCATTGAGATCTGCCTTGCAAATCATCTTCAAGCAAACTAAACAGAAAAAAAATTAACAAATAAAAAAACATTTAAGGACATTAATTATCATTAAAATAAATTAGTATTAACAACTATAAGCAACAGCTAAAATTAAATGTTCACATTCCGAAAGCGAATGAACTTAGAAAGAATACATTATTTGTATATACAAAAATATTTTTTATTTAGAAATTTTAAATGTTTCTGATATTTTTATCGTAAACAAAATGTCTAACTGATCACTTCCGCAAAAAAAAAGTTATTTCGGTATTTAATAAAAATAAATTGAATCTTTTGAATCGATACCGACATTTTTTTATGTACATACATAATATTTAAGCGGGCAGAATTTCAAACCGTTTGTTAAACAGTTTAAAACTATCAAAATTTTTTGGCTTGTTTGTAAATAAGTTAAAGCTGTTTATAGATAGAAGAAGTTAGATAGAATAGATAGAAAAGTTAGTTAGTATAGATAGAAAAGTTTGGAAACTTTTATATTAATAAAATCAACTGGCTCATGTTATTTTTAATTTTTGTATTATATATACATACATAATATATAATGAGATATATATATCAGTATATTTACGTTTATAATTGTTGATATCAAGTGGTCAATATATTGCGGTCCTATAGAAGCTGTTCATGTTCATCAATAATTAAATAAGAAATTTGTAACTTAAGAATTATACAAATATAGCAATAAGAATGATTGCAACAATTTCATCAGTTGTTTTTGGATTTAATTTAAAGATTTACAAATAAGAAGATTATATATTTTTTTTAAAATTTTTTACAATATATTTTTATCTAACGGTGCGAAAAATCCCAAAAACAATTAAAATTTTTTATAATTTTATTATCACGAAAAGCGAATCACCGTTATTTTTCAACTCAATTTATTAAATCAAAAATATGTGTCAAACAAAAATTTACTGGTTAAAAAAGATCTTTTTGAAAAAAAAAAAAAAATTATTAGAAGCAGATACTTTTTAATTACCTAATTTAACTACATATGTAAGTACATACTTTTACATATATATTTAAATTTATAAGAAACTTTGAATTCTTGAAATTTTTGGCAACAGATTATGGGTCATAAGTTTAAAAGAATGGTAACAAGTAGTTAGAGTAGAAGTACTATTCACTCCATTTCTTTCTTGCATCCTATGTGAACGTATCCTAATATTTAATACATTTGATGCTTTTGGATGTTTAATTATTTATTAGTAACTGTACAAATTTAATTTTTAATTTATGAAACAAAAATTGCAGGAAAAATTACACAAAAATTTTAAAAACAGAGAAAATTGATCCGCCTCAATCAATTTAAAAAAGGAAATGTAACTTGAGGAGTTTCAGGAGTAATAAGGTCTATTCGCCATTATTTCCTTAGATGTTATATAAAAATATCGACATTTAATTCATTGTTTGTATGGCATAGGTTTGGCGTACACCATATAAGTGTTGAATTTAGAATTAGATTCAAAATTAGAATTTTAATAATTATTGTTATGGTCGAGGTTTGGAGGCAGCAGTATTTTAAATGTTTGTTTTTGAAATAAGCATGTATGTATGTACAAAAAGCAATTATGAGCCATTTGCGAATTGGTTACAAAATCGTGTTTTTAAACAAAAAAATTTATTTTTTTTTGAAGAAAAAGATGAAAAAAATTTCATTTTTTACTTTATTCTAAAATATTAAGCATTCGAATTATCTTGTAATAGATGTTATTGCATCTCCTCGGATCAACATTAATTTTTAATTTTGTTTGTTGGTGTAACTTAAATTTCTTTTGCATAAAATGCCAAATTGAAAAATTAAAACATCCACAAAATATTTTGTTAATTTTTATTTTTTATTTTTTTTTCTACACTTGATAGTTCTAGTAATTCCATAAGCGTGTGTTTGATTTCATTTTTTTTTCTTTTATTAATAAATTAGGTGCTAATATTTAGGTCATTACATTTATTCATTGATAATGATAAGTAAAAATATCTTATGAAATCAATTTCTTTTGATTGAAATTATTCATGCCTTTTGTAATTTTCTTTCTGTTATGTGAAATTGGTTCAACAAGAGAGTATTAAAAGTGGAAAATGTGCTTGAATTAAAATTGAAAGAGATCAGAAAGAATTAAATCAGAATGACCCATTGATCCAGACCGTTTTTTTTTTTTTTTTTGCATAATAATATTGAATAAATAATTATATATATAATAATAATAATATAATAAAAATATTTTAAATGCAATTTATTTTATTACTATATACATACAACTGCAAAATAATTATTCACATATACTAACGTTGTGTTTGAAGAGAAGAACAAGTGTGATTGTTAAAAAAAATCGTGACAAAGAAAAAGAAATGCTTTATATGTTTATATGGAAGCTTGGAATGTAAATTTTAGAAAGAACTCATTCCGCGCAGGGTTTAATAAAAAAAATAACTAAAATCAATGGCTACACAGAGCAGCACATTCTTCTCGAAACAGGAGAAGCCACATCATATATGTAGGAGAATATGCAAGAAGAGCATTGCAAAAAAAAAAAAAGATAGAGAACAGATAATAAGATATCCAAGTATTATATTTATAATAAGAAATCTTTATAATATTAGATTTCTTCATAATCGAAGATTTTAATTTAGAAAATATTTTTAGAAAGAGGTCGTGCAACTATAGTATACAGCTATACAAAAAAAAAACATATCTTGTTTTAAATATATCTCAAAATAACAGGGTATAAGAGATTGGCCAAAATTGCCAAAATGAATCAATAATTTTAGAATGTAAAAGTTATGTGAGAGTGTCTTGAAAAACTGAATCATTAAGTAGCTTTGATATACATACATTAACTGAGCGACATGGCCACAGATAGATTTAAGGATGATTATAGGATTTTTGATATTCTTGAAGTAATTGTGATTGGCGAACGATTATCATTTATTTTTCTCATATTATTGACTTTTATACTATAATATTGTAATAATATTGTCTGTGTATAATATTTAAAAGAGTTGTTTATACTTAAATATATACCAAGGTTGGTGTTTACATGCACATTTTAAAAAGTAATAAAATAGATTAAAAATTTAAGAAAGAAAGAAGTCTATCCTTTTCAATTCTTGACCCATCTAAAGGGGTGAATCCGTAATAACGTTAAATTGAAGTGATTGTGACTATAAAAAAATATATATAGGCTTAGTGATTAAAAATTTCAGAAGGGCGTCTTATAATACTCCTGTCAGCCCTTCTGCTTCTAAGAAATTAAAGATCTGCAGAAAATCTATTGCTCGTACTTCATTTTCGGTTAAGCTGCAATATACTCCTAGGTACACAAATCTAGTTTGTAGTAAAACTCTCTACTTTTGAGTACATATATGTACTGGATACTCCTTTTCTTCTTGCCAGAATCTACAAGTACCGTCATTCTCTATTTCAATTTTTTTTTAGACAGCAGTATCCTTACAGCAAACCTGTTGGAATTCTCAGTTTATTTTTACTGGTTCCTATGATTGTTTTAAAACTTCTCCGGTTATAGTTTAGCAGAAATTCTTTAGACTGTCTGAGCCTGATTTTTTTACAATAGTTTACTCCTACATGTTTTCTTCTTCGATTTTTATGATTCTCTTATTTTCTGTTCCTCTATCCAAGACTCACATCAATTATCAGGTCATGAAGTGCAGAGAGTAAAAGCTTAATAAGGGACCAGCTTTTAACAAATTTACACGCAGTCTTATGGAAAAAAATAGGGGGCCGACTATAAATCTTGAAATAACACAAAAACCATTTACTTTATTCAGTTTGGTCCAAAGAGAAAATTAAAGTCGCATCTTTTTTACATAATTCTTTACAGAAAAATATTTTAAAATATAATATTTTCATTCATAAATATGCATTTAAAAAATTGTCTTCCTTTAAATTTTTTATTTTAAAAGCTTAAGATAAATTGCCTCAATATCTCAATAGTATACGTCGAGACCACTTTCATACTTTAAAATTTTGTATACGCTTATATGGCTATAATCGAAACTCACATCAATTATGAAATTATTTATACGCGCGATACGTGAGAATTGATTGCAATTCTCTCACAACTACATTCATGTGTTTTCAGTTCTTGGCCTGTTTATTTAGGTCCCTATCCCATAAAAAGTGTCAGTTTTATCCCATAAAAGTTTCAAAATTTCACTTCCTCATTTCCCTCATTTTCATTTCCTCATTTCCCTCTATATTAGGGTGTTCAGGTATCTTGTAAAGGGTTATTTTATTGTAACGGTAACAACAGCTGTTAAAAAATATTTTATATCATAAAATTAATTTTATATTTTACATATTTTATTGATTGTTTATCTGATAACTAAAAAATGTCGTTTATAAATAAAAACCAAAACGACAAAATTAAAAATATTCAAATAAATTAAAAAATAAATAAAAAAAAAACAAATTCCAAGTTGTTGAAATATTTTTAAAAGCTTCTTTAAGCTTTTTTTGTGTTATAAATTTTTTTTTTTTGCTTATAAAGCGTCTGTTAAAATGTTAAATACATAAATAAAAATTTAAATTAACGGTTATTTGAATGCAAGTAATGCAATTTTATTGGTGAATCTATTGCTATTTTAATTTATGGATACGCGTGGAATTTAAGATATTTATATTTTTCTTTTAAATTAATTAACCAAATAAATTATACGAAAAATTTCAAAGAAATATGGAATTTATTATGTATATGAATATGAATAAATGGTTAAAATTAAATTAATGTTAGCCACATTTTTAGTTTTTAGCCTATTTTTGTAAATTTTGCTAATGTAAAAATTACTATGTTTAAAATTGAAATTCTGTAAACTTGTTAACATTTTGATATATTCTCGAACCTGCAATTTTATAAATTTTTATAAAAATTTAAGTGAGCATAACTTTCAAGTTTATTATCAGTTATTATTATATTAGTTTATCTAATGTAATAATAAAATATATGTAGAAAGTAAATATAATTAGTCATCGATACAGGGTGCCTCATAATAATGCATATTGCAAGAAAAAAATCAAAATTTTATTACATCATTTTACTTTCTTCAAACTAAAATGACTTACCTATTTATATTTTTAATCTTAGGGTTTTTTTTCCTTTAAATCGGCCCATAATTCTTAGCACTCTCCGATCAAAATCAGCAGGAGTGCGTTTCTTACTCCTCGACGTTTAACTAACACTTGACATTGACAGATAAAATTCGTTTCGATAAGCCGAAGTAGAGTAAAATAAACTCTCTGATGTCATAAATGTCGTTTCGAAATACCAAAATTGAGTTGAGTTAACTTTAATGTGCATTTCGAAACACTAATTGTGATTTGTGACTACTCCGATCATTTAGAAACGATATTATCTGTCATTGAGTAACTTTAACACCCGAGTAAGAAATGAAACGCATTCCAGGGTATGCTCAAAGGCGCTCAGATCGCTCAAATTAAATAAAAAAATAGGATTTGGCATAAAATGTAAGATTTTTTCTTCATTAAACGGACTGTTGGTTGAAATATTTAAAATAAAAATAAAAATTAATGAACAAAATTAATAAATAGATAAAAATTTTGGAAAAATTAAAAGGAATGAACGTCAATTTATTATGTTCAGCCGTAGTCGAAATATTTGCTTGCTTTGAGTACGTATAGCGTGACCTGAGTATGCTTTGATTTAACAAAAACTGCGAATTACAACTTAACAAAGTTCTAAACTTTCCGATCTAAAAAACAAACACTAACTTTACTTTGGACAATCGCAGATGATAATCCGACTAACAAAAAAACTGTAATAGTTTCATTTATTTAGAAAATATCAGTAAAGTGTTTTACTTTATTATAAGATAAGTTTTAATAATGTAATAAAATTTGAATAGTATATGCTTCTTGTAGAAGAGGATTGGGGCAGAGTTAAACATTTGAAAAGTGTTTTTTTTTAGATTAAAATATAAATTTCTAACTGGATCTCCTGGAAACTATACCAAATTATAAAACTATGCACTTGAAACATTCTTTTAAGGAGGGAATATTGTTTTTGATATGAATTTAAAAACGTTATGTGGACACTGTATAATATAATATTATGCAATTTTTATGTTTTTATGTCAAAAGACAGCTTATAAATACAGTTCAGCTAGACTAGTTATCAAATGGTTATAATTACAAAAGCTTAAAAGCTTCTTTATTAAAAAAAAATCAATCTTGATTTAAAAGTCAAATAATAAGTCTTTAAATATTTAAGCAAATTTTTATTTTAAATTAAAATTAATTTTTTTTTTAGAATTATGGGAAAATTAGAATCATTGTTTAAATTTACATTAACTTTTCACAAAATATTGTTTAAATTGATACCGCCCAAAACATAAATAGAGCTAAATGTTAGCAGAATAAAGTAGAATTGTCATAATACGGTATGATCTTATTTACTAATGACACAGAACTCAAAAAGTATTAAAAATTAATAATATTAGTCGTGCAAAATAATCCGAGTACTTCCACACAAAAAAAAACAAAAAAGGATTGGGATTTTTAAGGTCTAAACAAAAAAAAAAAAGTTATTAGAAGAATGAAAATCACATAAGCAACAATGAGTAATACATATTTCGAAAAAATAAACATATAATAAAATGTGAATAATAATTATTAAAAAATAGAAGCTTTTATAGTAAATAAAAAAAAATAAAGAATAGAAAATACAGAAGAGATTGGTTATAATGAATGATACGTTTCAAACATACTATACAACTTGCCCAGCAATATGCTTTCTGTTTTACCACACTGAGATACTTGAATAGCAACTTTATTACAGAGAAAAAAATCAGCTGTCTCCACCACAGGACCGACCGCCACTACACAAAAAGTACAATGCCAAAATTTATAGATTTTTTACATAATAATTTATATCAAAGCAAAATAACTTCTAATAATTTAATAACATTTTGTTTTATTCAATAAAAATAATTATATGCAATGAAATCGTAAAAATATATGTACATTCATTCATACATCCATTTATTATTATTATTATTGTAATGTAGATACATGATTTTTTTTTCATTCAAAAAATAATATTAAAAGTAAAAAATAATAAAAACTGTAAACAAATACAAAACAAACATAAGATTAATATTAAATCTGCTAACAAAAATTTTACCGTTTTAATTTTATGTCATCAACAAATGAATAATGTGCATTATGCATAGAAAAAAAAATAAATAAAAGTTAAAGTTAGTCGGATCAAAAAATGTTCTATGGCAAAGTTGTTCCTCTTTATTTGTGTAACAACTTTTTCTTAATAATTTTTCTCACAAAATTTTTCTGTTACGAAATATTCGTAAAAAACTTAAAAAGTACACTAGTAAACTACCACTTGCGGTTGTCTCCAAAAGCTTATCAATCCGAGATATTTACGTCAAAACCTTAAATATGAAATTTCAAAAAATTCCGCTCAGTCGTTTAAGCTGTACACGTGCCCACAGACGTACCCACACACGCACCTACACACACACACACACACACACACACACACACACACACACACACACACACACGCACACACACACAGACGGACATCATGCTGAAAATTTTTTTACAGCCTTCTCCACACCGGAGTAGTGCATTTTTGCGAAAATCTCGGGTACAAATTTTTAGTATGAAAACAATACCTACCTTATACATTAATGTATGCGGTCGGTAAAAATAGTTAAAGTTGAATGTGTATTATTTAAAAATACTCAATTTTCTAAACTTAACTAAACCCTATTTTAAATCTTTTAATTTTTACAACCAAATACAAAATAGACATGTAAATAGCACGAACAATATTTTAGAATGAAGTTATAGTTGCCTTTAAAGTTGCTCAACTTTAATACCCGCAACTTTAACACTTTACGTGTTATTAAAATCAAAAAATTTTGATTTTTGAGTAACCTGTTTCTGCAACTGGGAAAACTTTACTGCAAACGTAATTTTAAGTTACTCAAGATACGTAAGTCGTAAAAACATGTTTCCCCGCTTGAGGTATGCATTTAATTCATATAATTATTATCTCTTAAAATGGTAAAAGTAATTTTTAATTTTATGTACTAAAAACGGTAAAAAAAAATTTTAGTTGGCTTACACAGTTATGCATGTAATTATTTAAGTATGTATATAAATTGTATATGGATGTTTCGATGTTCTGTAGAATAATTTTCTTAGATATTCTTCAATTAAAAATTCTCCATTTAAGAATTAACTGCTCAAAAAGTGTTGTATATATCAAATGACTAAGATAATCTTATATTAATAAAATAAAGTTTACTTTTAATTTATTATTACAACTATTTTAATTAAAACTAATTACAACTTAGAATATAATGCTTAAGTATGAGCAACTTATTATGATATAATTTAAATACCCAATGACAATACTAAATTTAGCGTTGGTTCTGACATTTAGACCATGTTCACGGTATCTTATTTGAATACGGATATAGTCTTAAAATAATAAGCTGATGAAGGTTTACTTCTATACTATACGGTTATATGTTGGGTTTAGACTTCAACTTTCACTAGGTATAGGAGAAAATATCTCTTTTGTATGCGATTGGAAACCAATGTGTACATTGTTAATAAAGTATCAATTTTAATAATTATGGGAATTTCAATAGCAAAAGAAGTACCAAAAAATCTAAAATTATCTGAATGAAATATTTCTTCAAGATATTTTTGCTACGCATGGTTTACCAAAAATACGCATTAATCATAGACAAAGCAACAATTTTTTAAATTAATAAATTTAAAGTAGTTTTTCGAAGAAAATGTCATAGTACAAAAATTCATAGTATCAATTTATCCAGTTCAGATATTTATGCAGTCATCGTTTTAGTAGAAAGATATGTCAAAATGTTAATATTCAAATTGAAAGGAATGTCCGTTAAGGAATGTCAAATTAGATACCTTACAAGCCTATTATCATTAACTTATGAGAAGTGGATGTGAAATTAAATGAAGATAGTTCTATTCTCATCCATTTTCTTATCAATCTTGTGTCAAATTCAGCTGAGAGAGAAAAATAATCCTTTTCTTTTACATTTTTGGGAATATTCAGACAATTTTTTGAAGTTTATTAAGTCATATGAAAAAAAAAAATCGGTTTATATTTAAAAAATAAAGTAAGGAATACAACGAATTCATAATTATTTAAAAAGTAAGTTCCTATTATTGAATAAATAAATAATAAATTTAAATAAAAAAAGTGAATGGTGGCAAAAGTTGTTTAAAGCCATTCTAATCTTATTATAGTGAAAATTACAAAGTTCCAATGCAAAAATGACATGTGACAATATTTAGAATTTTCTTTATTTGGGATATGTACCTATTAAGTAATAATTTAATATTAAAAGAAATGAGTTTAAAATTTAATTTATTGAAAGTTAAAAAAAAACAATCTTGCTTAATATAAAATTTAATGAAATACATAGTGTTAAAATGTTTTGATAATTTTTACCATAGTTAACACTTAACTTATATATTAATATACTTCAGAATTTTATTACAGAATTCGTTATTATGAATAAAATCTAAAATTATGCTTAAAAAAATATAGAAATTCTTAAAGAATATTTTTCCCATTTGGAGTGCTTTGGCTCTTTTTTTAATTTTATACCTGTTCTATATCAGATCTCAGTAGCTGAAGTAAATAAGATGTACTTAATATGTGTGGTACCTCATCAATTTATTTGTCCATTAATGTTCCATTAAATTACTGAAAAAATTGATGTGGAATAGGAACCTTAAAATTGAAAATGTAAAATCAATAAATCAATATATTGTACTATTCTAGAAATTTAATCGTGGGAGATTGGTTATTACTTAACTGCATTTTGTAAAAATTCAGCCAAGTGAAGGGTGCTTTTCTTTACGCATGTGGACCAATTGCATATTTATAGACGTTATGGTCGTAATGTATATATGTAATTGTTAACAAATTTGGTATAAATTGATAATTATCCAATAATTATATCATTGATTGATGAAAATATTCTTCTCGAAGAATTTAGTCTAAAATTCTGTTGAATAAGTCACTATAGAAGCTGTCCTGATGCTAAACAGTTTATATGATAATTGCCTTTAATTTTAATATTGATTCGTTTGAATTTTGCTGTTCTTTTCATTATTTTGTAAGTTGTAAATATACATTAAGGGTATTCACGAGTTGGTGCAAAAGTGCAATTTTTTTTTGCACCCTAGCACATATTTGCACCAACTCGTGAACAACCCTAGCATGAATTTTTATTGAATTGTCAAATATCGTTGATGTGCTTGTTTTGTTTACATAAAAATTTAATATGCTTACCAAAAATTTCAGATATTTGTATATCTTCATATGCTTGGCTTAATAAATAATCAGAAATAATTTTTTTCCACTTTTTTTAGACATTTTTTTAAATTAAAATTTTTATCTAATATAGTGCTTACAAAAAATATATAAACAAACTTTGCAATGGTCTTGCACAAATATTCAATAGGGTTTAGGTCTTGCATAGTGTTGCAAAATTTTGCACTTTTTTATACATGAAAACACCAACAAATTGTGCACTTTAACTGTCAAAAAATTGAAATATGCTACGGTGCAAAATTTTGCACTTGTGCAAGACCACTTTGTACCAACTCGTGAATACCTTTATTATATCATTTTGGAAAAAAATATCAAACTTAAATTTCTTTCACTGAGATTGTTTTTTTAACATGTATGAATCCATTACTTCTTATATAGGCAGTAGGCATCCATAATGTTTCTGTGAAAATGAATCGATTGACAAAAATTTTGATTTTTATAAAAATTTAGAATATTTTGTAAATTTATTTTAAAATATCGAATCCACATTTTTTTTTTTTCTTTACGAGGGTTGCCTGAAAACTCAAAAGTCACCAAGAGGAACTGCACTTGCTTCCTTAGGGTAGTGTTGGACTTTGACCAACCAAAACCACCCCCTTTTAAAACCAAACTTTAGGATGGAATCTTTAATACAAATGTACAGTTTGGTTTTGGGGATACATATTATAACCTTCATACTTGCACTAACAATTACTAAATTAAAATTAAACTGTTTAATGTTATTGGTATAAGATCATCGTGACCATAATAAAAAGATTATCTAACCAAAATATAAAATATTTCGTATATATACATAAAATAATACGAATTATTATTCGAAAATCGGTCATTAAGAACTTTTATTTTATTCCTTTGAGTGTTCATTATAACCGATTTTCACTGTATGTTGTTTATTTTTTCTGTATTGTATTTGACAAGAGCATTATTGCGGTTTCGCGACGTATGATTGTCTTACTACAAGTTAAAAGTAAAGTACTATGATAAGTTACTTTTTTTTTTTTTTTTTTTTGTAAATTTCGTATCTATTTTCTATTCCTATTTCGATTTCGTAATTATTTCTAAGAAGAAAAACTAATTAAGGACCCTTCTAATATAATTTTTTAAAATGTTAAAAATTTTACTTTTTATAGTACAATTTTTTTTTTTTTATATAGAAAAGCAAAAAAAAAAGAGCGAAAAAATATTAAAAACTTTGGAATGATAAAAAAAAAAATAAAACAAAAAAAAAAAATAAAATAAAATAAAAAAACGATTAAAAGAAAACTATAAAAACTAAACGAAAATAATTGAGAAAATTCAGTTATAAGTAAGTCGTGTTCATCTTAAGTTGTATGAAAAATGTAAAAAATAAAAAAAAAAAAAAAACAAATATAATAAAACAATTAAATTTCAAATTTTTTTTTTTAAATTCATACTTGATTAAAAACATTCAAAAAAAAAAAAAAATTAAAACAAATAAACTAAAAATAAAATAATTAAAATAAAAAATAAAGAACAAAAAAGAAATAATAAAAGTTAAGCACGTGTTTGAATATTATCGTATTTTTTTTTTTTTTTTCTTTTTTTTTTTTACAATTTATTAATAATTTATTTAATTTATAATATTATTTATGTATACATATTTAAAAAGAAAGGTGTGTCGCACTATATAGTGTTTGTGTTATTTGTTTTCTTTTCTTGTATTTTTTTTTTTTTTGTTTTGTTTGAGATTAAAATTTTCTAAATAGTTATTAAAAAAAAAAAGAAAAAATAAAAATTAATATTATTAATAAACAAAAAAAAAAAAGAAAAAATAAAAATTAATATTATTAATAAACAAAAAAAAAAAAAAAAAATTATTAATAAATTTAAAAATAAAATATTTTGATAAATAAAAATTTTTTGATATAATAATAAATATTAAAATAATAAACAGGTAGGTAGGTATGTACAATAATTTTAATAAAATTTTTTTTTTTTTTTTAAATAAAACTTTTGTTATCCTTTTGGTAATGAAGACCAACGATTCTAATCATAACATTGGAAAAAGTTCATTAAACGAAAGTGAAAAACTAATATAATATTTTATTTATTTTTTTTTTTTTTTTATTTATTTAATAAACAACCTTTAGTTTAAATTTAGAAATATAAGTAATGTATATATATGTATGTATGATATATAAGATTTATATATAAATAAAATATTTTATTTTTATAATTAGGTATAATAATTTTGACAAATTTTAATTTAATATAAAATGTGTGTATAGTGAAAGCTTTGACAGCTCAACAAATAATTTAATTCATCATAATATAATGTAGTAATTTTATAATTTTTTTTATAATTTTTTTTTGTTTTTTGAATCATAATCCATTTAAAGATTTTTAATTATTCCTATGATTCTTTATTTATTCGTTTTATTTGAAATTTTTCTAATAATATATTAAATAAGTGGTTTTTAATAAAAGCATTTTTAATATATTATCTATATACATTTTTTGTTTTTTTTTTTTTTTTTTTTTTAATTACATATGTATTTATATTATATAAATATTAAATTAATTATTGTGTAAATTTAAAATTCAAGTGTAAAAAAATCAATAGTTCAAAAGAAAATTTTAAAATTAAAAAAAAAAAAAACAGCTGATGTTATAAATTATGTATGTAGGTACGCATTAAAATTGAATAAAAGACGCATACGTATGTATGATTTTAAAATATTATAAGAAAATAAAATAAAATTATTTTATAATAATATTTTGGATATTTTTAAACAACATGAATTTTTTATGTGTCTTTATATTCACTTTTAATATAAATTTTCGCCTTTTTTTTTTTGAAAATTAATTTTTAAAACGAAAACCTGTTAATTTATTACTGTTTAAAATTTTTTTTTTTTTTTATAAAGTTTTTACAGTAAAATAAATAGTTGTAAATTAATTTCATTTTAAACCAATGTTTGATATTTTATTATAAGTATGTACATAATATGTTTAATTTTTTCAAAAAAAACAAACAAATAAATGTTTTTGTTTTTTTATAATGATCTATGATTATGACATTTTTTCGAAAATTAACAGTATAACATTTTGATAATATAAAAAACAGGTTTGAGGTTATGTTTATTCACTATTTAAACATATTCATTATATTTTGTAAATAAAATATAAAGCTTTAAAAACAACTAACACGTTGTTTTTTGTAACATTTTATTGTGTTTCATTAGGGTTTTCTGCACCTGCAATGTTTTTATTAATGATTTTTTCTTCAATCGATCTAAGGATCAATCATCTAATGATTTTAAGGGTTATCATTAAATTTTGGTTTGTTTTTCATAGAATCAATGGAAAAAGAATAAACAATATAAAATTCGATTTTTAATTAAATCTTTTAGAATTAAAAAAGTTTGTGATTTAAATTTTAAAATGTCAAGAGGAATAGATGTTTACTATTGTAATCGAAGTTGTATTCAGGGTATATTCCACTCGAGTAGATTTTGACTATTATTTCTTTTTTTTTTTTTTTTATAGGATATTGCCATAATCAGCCAACATTAATACAAAACAATATTTCATATACAATATTATATTATTATATCTTCGATTTAAAAAATATAAATACAATATATTAATATTAAACTGAGTTTATATAGTGCAGTTTAAATTTAATAAATTTTATTTTTGATTTTAATTAAAAATATATTTTGATAAACAACAAAAATTGTTTTGAATTGTTTTTTTTTGTTCTACATGTTTTTTTTTCTTATATAAAAGAGAAAAATAAAAATTTTTAAATTATTAATGAAACAAAGCGCCCTTCAATAATTTGTATAAATTATAGTGCATCACTTTTGTATCTTATTTTTAATTTGAATATTACATGGGTATTATCATATCATATCATATTATGCTGAATTCCGGATTAATTTTGTCTAAAATATGTTAAAAAAATGCTAAGAAATGCTAAAATCGTTAATTATTATAATATAACATAAGAAATTAGTTTAAAATTTGTTAAATATTTGAAATTACATATATTATCTTGTTAAGTAATGTAGAATTAATATTATTAATACATATAAATATGTATGTGTGATGGAGTTACAAAAATTAAAAACAAAAAAAAACAATTTATAACTAATTTTTGATAAATTTTCATTTTTCAACTTTAAGTTAAGCGGAGTTCCTGCTTAAAAGCAAAAAAATTATTGAATAAAATTGAATAAATATGTTAAAAAAAATTAGAACAATCTTCCGGACCATTCCAGTCCAGTAGAAATTAAGGATTAATTATAAGAATGAACAACATTGTAGACATTTATAAATATTATAAACATAATGTCTCTCGATTTTGATTCGGTTTTTTAAATTAAGAGTGCCTTCTTTATTTCAAACGAAAATGAAAACGATTATTTTTGTTTGTTTGTATGTATAAGAAATAAAGTTTGGCTTGTTTAATTGTTTTTAATAAAATATCATATAAAAAAAGGGTAAATCTAAGTAAAAATCTAGATTTTTGAACTAGATTCCTTAGAATAAATTTGATCTCTTAGATCCCTTTGATAAATTTTGAACAAATAAAATTCTTTTTTTTTTTTGCGCCAATGCAAAAATTAAAATGATTTAGAGAAAATCTAGATTTTATCTTTTTAGCCAATTGAAATCAATATTAATTTTTATTTAATTTTAGCATATTGTGTGTTCTTTAGGTATGATTTTAAAAATAGAACAAAAGAATTACTTAGGCTGCAAACGTGTCATTTTAAACTAGTTTATTTTTGTTTTTAATTAATAGATTTTAATTAATAGAAACATTTTTTTTTTTAGTTTAGTCCCTTATCACATAAATGTGACAAGAAAATTATAAGACCTTTCCTTTCTATGTGTGGCTGTAAATGTATGTAAATGACGTAAATAAGTGAGAATTATTCTTACGACATGTGCGGGATTCGAACTCACATTCTCTCAGTTTTTGCAGCATATTTTATACGCTTTTATCTACTAGGCCAACTAGGCCCCTAGGACAAAAATTAAGTCTATTAAATAATTTTTAAATAATAGATCCATTACAAACATTCGAGTAAAACTACTCTATTTTATTTAAATCTTTGTAATGCTAAGAGTAACAATAATAAACAAAACTCACTTATTAGTTCTCTGATCTGATTTTCATATTTATGTTGTTAATAATTTAAAAAATTAAACGAATTTTTAAATAAAATCTATTATAAATTTTTAGTTCTTTATTAGAATTAATTGTAAATTAAAATAATTTATACTAGTTTTATAATTTTTTTAATTTTTAATTTTTTATTTCTTTTTTATTTTTATTTTTTATTCTTAAATTGATTTGTAAATATTTTTAAAATGTTAAAATTTTTATATTATATTCAAAACATTTCAGTTTATAGACTAGAACTCTAAAAAACTTTATTATACATACATACTTACTAAATAAAAAAAAAAATAATTTTTTTTTAATCATGATTTACTGGTTTTTTTTGTTTTTTTTTTTAGTAATATTTTGTAGTAATGAATTTTAATTTAAATATTTATTATGTTTATACCGATAATTCATTAGGTTTAATTTTGCTACAAATTGTATTAAAACTCATAAGATCCGAAAACCAAAATTATTTATTCTTTAATACATAAATACTTAATCATTTATGCTTTATTTTTAGACTAATTATCTTCAACCGTGTTCATAAATTACAAAATTAAGCAGATTATCCAATACAAAGTCAACTCAAATGTCAAAACATTTCCAATCGTCTTTTAAAATCAAGAACGTAATTTGACATACATACATACATATGTATATTTAATTAGTGCTATGATAAAATTTAGTATAAAATTTTAAATTTAATTTAAAACAAAAAGTAAAATAGAATATTTTGATTTATTAATTATTGTTATAATTTTGATTAATTATTTTGACAAATAAAAACAAATCAAGGGTTATGAAAAAAATTTTTATTAAGCAATACAAAAATCGAACAAAAAATTTCATGGACACTTAATTTCTACCCTTAATATGAATTTTGTTTGAAATATTTTTGAATATAATATGTATATGGCTAATTAAGAGGAAACTGTCAGTCTACTTATGTCAATTTTTGGACAAATTCAGGGTTACCAATCATAAAAAATTTTAAGAGCCAATTTAAGAGAAAAAAAAACAGCCAATTTTGGAAAAAACAAGCCAAAATACATATTTAAGTAGTACTTACGAAAGGAACAACAAATTAAATTGATTTTGAAATGCATTTATTTTATTTACTTTAATATGTACAGTCATATACATACATATATAATTTATATGTTATATGTTATCTTTTCAAGTAAAGATTAGAAAGAGTTTTCTTATGTGATTTTCGAAAAGCTTGTCTGTCAAGTTCTTCTAACCAAAGAAACTATACTTTTCCATTGATTCGAAATTCTCTTTTTTGACTTTTATTTGGTCTGACTTTTTCATCTTTTCATGAGTCGGTCGAACTAAAATATACAAAGTGAACCGAGTTATTTGATTTATAGATTTTAATCTTGTTGAGTAGATTTGTGTACGTTTAAATTCATAAAAATACTTACATAGAACTTAGAATTTATTTTTGTTTTCGAGTTTTGTTTACTTTTTTTTTAAGATATCTGTAAAAATTTATATATAAAATACCTTTTCTAATTTGAAAAATATTTTGATTTACTTATCCATGTAGATACGTTCTTGTAGATACGGTATCTTTGATTTACGTATATAGATTTCTAGATCAAATTTCAAATTTTACTTAAAAAAAAAAACCAGCCAAATTTAAGTTGAAAAAGCCAAAAAGCCAAAATTAATTTAAAATAAAAAAACGAGCCACGTTTGGCTGTTTTCAGCCAAGCGTTTTCTTTTCTGAAAAAACTTTATTTTGACCTGAAAACGGACAAATCTGAAAAAAAACAAACTCATTTTTGTTTTTGGTTTTGAAGTGAAAAAAAGTTTAGAATAGAACAAAAAAACGAGCCAGATTCCGCAACGGTGCAAATGAGAAAATTTGACATTTAATTTGCATGGTGCAAAGTTTTTTCACCAAGTATTTATCGGTGCAAATGCAAACGAGAAAGATAGTATTTTTATTTTTCATAAAAAAAAAATGGAAATTTATATAGTTTAGAATTATAACATTAAATTGTTTTGTGCACATTTTATATATTTTTTCATTTTATATTTTGTATTGAAATGATAGTCGGCGCTGTTTATAATTTATTCAGTATTTCAGTTTTTATTCACGCTTGCGGAATTGATATAATGGTGCAAATGCAAACTGTTGGTGTGAATGAAAAAAGTTTGCATTTGCACAAAAAAATTTCCCACCGTTGCGGAATCCGGCCCCAAAGCGAGTTTTGCCCTCAATTTTTTTTTAGAAAAGAACACGAAAAAAATTTTTAGGATTGCATTTTTTTGTCAGAAAAGAACAACCTCAGGTCAACATTTTTTTTTTTCAAAACACAAAACGCTATTAGATATGTTTGCTTTTAAATTGTTCCAGTATGTAAATTGTAAAGAATCAACTTGTTTTCTTAATAAATTAAAATTACTTTATTTGAAAATTATACTTTTACAGTCCACTAAAATAATTTTCTGGCTGATAAATAACTTGTAACTGCAAAACAAAAAAAAAACTTTATAAAACGTTACAAATTGACAATCTTTAAAGCAACGTCGTGTTTCAATGCATACATATGTATATAAGTATGTATACATAGTTGCGCGATATAATAAACTTTATAGGTAATGTATCACCAAAAAGCTTTTTAAAAAACTTTAATTTTAATACGTCATTACACCCGAAAAAACTTTCATAATACTTAAATATTTTTAAACAGGAATAAAAATTAAGATACAAATAAGATATAAATTTAAAACTTAAGATACAATTATATCCTCAATACAAAATACAATATCCTTAAGCAAACTATTATACATTAAAACAAGATGCTGACATACATACATATGTTAAAATATAAAGTTTGAACTCTATAGGTTTGCTACAAGCATTCAAAAATAGCAAAATTTTAATTTTTGATTTTTCGTAACTTCGAAAAGAGGGTGGATAAAAGTTTTCTTCTGAGACAACTTAAGATAATTTTATAAGATTTTTCTTTGCCTAAAATTTCAAGTTCTTAGCTAAACTTGTTTGGAAGATATAAGGGTCGAAAAATTTGGAAAATTTTCATTTCATATAAAAAGGTAAATTTTTATATCAAATTGCAAAATTTTTTGCCATATTCTATTTGGTTTGTAAAGATAAAGAAGTTTCCTGTCGTTTAGTGTTTTCAGATTGAAAATATATAGAGTAGATCGTAAATTTATTATAATCATTTAAATATAGCGCTTTTTTCGGCTTTGAAGGGCGATGACCGCCAAACCAAAGGGAATACACAATAAAGTTCTTCTACAAAAATAGTTTTCCAATGACATGTGCACATAGTTAAAACTTCAATGCTTTATCTCAAACGGTGTAGAACTTTTGTCTATTATAGTTTTTATTTCGGATATAGTGACGTCAATATTAAAAGCTTTTTGGGAATATATTACCTATAGTTTATTATATCGTGCATATGTAGTTGGAGAAACAATTATGCCATTACAGAAAACTTTAAAAACAAATGCTAAGATCAAAGATTGAAATTAAATATTATTTAATGATAGAACAAATGATTGATTGATTGATTTAAATTATAACCCATTTTTTATGTACATAAATACAATCAATTTATTATTTAATCAGAATTCAATGGGTTTATATAACTTTATATATAATGTACTGTACAGTAACAGCTTACACATATTCTTTTTTTTTTTTGTAAATAAATGTGTGTTTCAATATGTCCAAAACGCATAATTTACTCAAAATATGTCATTGAATATGATCACATGACGTTTTAGAAGCTAAACTAATTATTTTTATTACGCATAAAAAAATTTTGAAAATTTTTGAAAAATAAAAAACTTTAAACATACCTGAATCAGTTAAAAATAAGTAAAAAAAAATTGAAACGAATAAATTACAAACACCATTTTCAAAAATAAATTACTCAAAACCTGTTCTAATAATTACAACTTATAATAATGAATTAATGTTGAATTTTTTATTTTTATTTTTACATTTTTTTTTAAGAAATTTGCTTATTAGTTTCACTTTGTACATTCGTCTGTTTTCTTCTGCTTCAACATCTTTTGAGATAAAACAATGATTTTTTTAACATTTTGAAGAAGAATTTTTACAGTCATAAAATACTTTGGCTACTAACAGTTATACAGTGCTAAAAAGTTCAGACAAGATTTCATGCTTTATAATATTTGATATGCTTTTATATTATTTTGTCGGTATTCGTTTATCTGTCTTTCACGAATTTTTCCCAATTCGTAGAGTACAATAAAGTGAACATTCTTGTATATTAATTTATTGGTGTTTATTTGTTTTTTTTTTTTTGTTTAGATTACTTCCGTGTTACATAAATATGACAAAGAAATTACACAGACTTTCCTTTTCAGGTGTGGCCAGGAATTATTTTTACGACGTGGGTGAGATTCAAACTTACATTTTCTCGATGTTTACAGCATATTTTATACGCTTTTACAGCGTTTTATGAGTTCTTACCCACTTCATCACCATGGTTCCTCTATTTGTTTATATATTCATTTTGCTACCCTTTTCTTATACAATTTCATACTTTAACATGAAAACATCCAAAATTATGCAATTGTTTCAAAACGTTATATTTGTAATATGTATTACATTTCGAAAAATTTCTGAACTGAACTTAAAAATTTCTTCCATATATTTATGACTAGAAATCTAAAATTTAAGAGAAGAGAAGTAAGATAATTCGTAGCATATTTTTTGAGTTTCTTGGTGTATAAAAGTAATTCGAAAAAGATTTAAAACTTGCCCTTCTTAGACGTCTGTAACTCCCCAACTTAACTTCTTTAACTTTCTTAACTTTTAACCCTCTTAAAATTAAAAAGGGGCTATGAAATAAAGGGTCTTTTGAAGTTTTTCACAATTTTTACGTAAAGAAAAAACTTCAAAAATAGTTGATTTCAAATATTCGCGCCTTTAAAAAAAACTTTTTAGTTTTATATCCAAGCTTTTAGATATTAATTATGCCACTGTTTACAATAATAATCATTACTTTTATAATAATTTTATAAATTAGTTTTGATTGTTTTATTAAAATTTGTGCATGTGAATGTGCATGTAAAAAACGTGCAGTGTTCACGAACTATTTTCAGTTTGCCAGAATAATTTAATAATAATTGTTTAGGTAATATTACAATATCTAATTTTATTTCAAGACAATGATACTTAAGTATTATTTTAATCTGGTTAAATTTTAAAGTGGATTAAATGCTTTTAGTTGCAAACAAAAAAATACTTTTGTAATCATTTTGAAAAATACTTAAAAGTTTGAAAAATAACTGAATGGAAAAATAATTTCAATTCCAAAATATATCTTTAAAAATATACAAAATATAGAACTGGCACATAATAGGATATAGTTTTAGGTTACACTTCGATTTTAGGATACACTTTTTGTATATTTTTCATAAAAATGCCATGCAGTTTAATTTTTTATTTTTACTATAGGGACGGTGGAAAACATTGAAAATCACTTAAAGGAAATGCACTTTCAGTGAAATCTCGGTAGTATTTGGCTTTAACCAATCAAAACCATTCCTATCGGAACCAAACTTTAGGGTTGGTCTTTTACTTAGGGTTGTGACCTTTAGTATATAATAGCATAATGTACAATTTAGTTTTGGCGATAGGGATGTGGATAGGGATGTGCGATAAGAATGTTTGGAAAATTGCATTTGGGATAATTAGGATTATGGAGAAGAAAGGGAAATACTTGGAGATTTTTTTGAAGAAAAATCTTAATGTTCTTTTTAAATTTTGTTATATCGTACACCACGCACATGAATTACCAATTTTTTTAGGGAATGTACATGCCTCTGCATAAGGTTATATAAATGCGACTTACGCATGACAAATGCTATTTGCTGCCATCTTGACAGTTCAACAATGTAGGGGTGGTCATTCTATTTGATAACAGTTATAATATAAGGAAATGTTTGCTAATTTAGTGCGGATTCGAATTGTGAAAACTGAAAAAGTTCTGGGGTTTATTTGAAAGAAAACGTTACTAAAAAACTATCTTATATGTGTAGGACCACACAGATTTTTTTTTTAATATTATTTTCTTTTATAAAATTCGATTTTTTTTTAAAAATTAATTTTCAATTAAATCTTTTCAACAATTAATTTTTTTAATTTTTAAGTTTTGTACAACAATATTTGACAGTTAATTATTATCATTTTCCAGGTTACTATACCGCATATATTATGTTTTAAATAAAGTGATTTGTTTTTATTAAAAAAGACAAAGATTGTGTCTAGAAAGACAGAATAAAGACTACGAAGAAAAAAGTAAATGTACCAAAAAAATAAAAAGAAAAGAAACTAAATTTTAAGCAAAGAAAAACAAAGGAAACAATGGCTAGATCAGTTAATGTTAAATTTTTAAATTTTACTCTTTTACTTGCAATGCAAGTTAACAATCTTAGATTGACTGAAATAGTATACTTACCAAATTTAGGCTGTTTAATAGGCATAGAATTAGAAGGTTATCAAAATGGTTCATATGAAGGTTTTTTGGGAATACCATTTGCAGAGCCACCCATTGGTAATTTACGATTTGCAGTAAGTTTTTAATAATTTTTAATTTTTTTAAATGAAATAATAGATATAATTTTAATATATGTGCATATCTGTTTTTTTCATTTTTTTTATAGAATCCAAAACCAGTTAAAGCATGGGCAAATTCAATATTAAATGCAATCAGAGAGAAACCTATGTGTATACAAAAAAATTATTTAACTGGTTTAAGTGCACCAGTTCAAGGTGAAGAAGATTGCCTATACCTTAACATTTATAGACCTAAATGTGTAAATATTAAAAAGTTTTACTTATAAAACTGTAATACCAAGTCTTAAATTCAGATTTTTAAATAACTTTTATAGGAAAAATGCATTAATTTACCAGTTATGGTGTATATACATGGTGGTGGATTTTTTTCTGGTAGTCCTGGTATGGATTTTCTTGGACCAGAATATTTTATGGATACAAAACGAGTTATTCTTGTAACAATTGCTTATCGTTTAGGGGCTTTAGGTAAATAATAATTAAAACTACAATTAATAATATACTAAAAGATATTTAATAGAATTTATATTTTTATTGTTTTTTTTTTAAGGATTTTTATCTACAAATGATTCTGCAATGCCTGGAAATTTTGGTTTAAAAGATCAAAGATTAGCATTAACATTTATTAAAGACAATATAAAATATTTTAAAGGAGATCCAAATAAAATTACAATTTTTGGTCAAAGTGCTGGTGCTGCAGCTTGCCACTTACATATGTTAATTTCAAATTCAGAAGGTAAAATTAAATTTTAAATTGTACATTTGAATTTATTTACTAATTTAAAAGATATTTATTTTATAAAAGATCTTTTCAGTAAGGCAATAATTATGAGTGGAAATGCAATTGCTCCATATAATGAACCTGTACAAGATCCTAAATCTCAAGCATACTTACAAGGTGAATATGCTGGAATTGAAAATGTTAAAAGTTTAAATACATATGAATTAACGGAAAAATTACGAGAACTTGATGCTGTAACTATTGTAGAAGCAGGTGATAAATTTAAGGTAAATATATTAATAATATTATATGTATGAATCAACTTCTATCAGTTGTGGTTCGTCAATCTTGTTCACCAATTACGTTTTGTGTTTTTATTGAATATCAATTATTTTTATTAGTTTTGGTCAGACCGAGGTTTGAACCAAAGACCCTCAGAATGAAAATTTGGCGACTTAACCACTACACCATGAGTCAGATTGATAACATAATTAAAAAAAAAAAAAAATGGCATTATATTTTTCTTTATTTTTTTGATATTTGTAATTTATTTTTAAGCATTGGCAAATTGATCCTGTTGTTATATTTAAAAATGTGATAGAAAATTCAAATGATCCCGAAGCATTTTTAACAAAACATCCCAAAGAACTGATACAAAATGAAGAATATAAAAAAATACCATGGATAACTGGTCTTGTACCGTATGAAAGTGCAGTAAGAACATTACAGATAATAGAAAATGAAAATGCTACCAAAGAATTCAATGAAGACTTTAGGAATTTATTTGAAAAATTACTTGAATTACCAAATTCAAAAAATATAAATAAAAAAAATCAAAATGACATTATATTTGATCGAATCATTGATTACTATATGAATGGTGTATATGAAATAAACAATTCAACAAAAAATCAATTTGGGAAGGTAAATAATTAAAAAAAAAAAAATCCAATGTAACTCATGAACCGTATAGACAAAAACCTCGATTTATATCATATTATATTTCATTTAAAATTAATCGAACATCAAAATTATATAAAGATAAAAAAAATAATATTCCTATTTGAGTTTTGTTGCCCAAACAAGATTTCAGTTTAAAATTAATAAACGTAAATCGAGGTTTTTGTATACATTATTAGATTTAAAAAATACATATCAGTTTTTTTTTTCTATATTTAAAACTCACATATGTTCATTTTTTTTTTATTATATATATATTTTTTTATATTATATTTTTATATATATATAGATTATAACTGATTGGGCATTCTATTATCCATTATATAAAACTCTTGAAGTATATTTAAAAAAATCCAGATTAAATGAAACACCAGTATTTATGTATTATTTTAATTATGAAGGTCCTTATTCATTTTCTAGTGTGTTTACATCAAAATTTAACCGACATGGTGTTGTACATTGTGATGATTTAATTTATTTATTTAGAATACATTTAATGGATAATTTTGGTTGGAAACCATTCGAATTTGATTCAATGGAATATAAAGTTGTGATAAAATTTATTAAAATGTTTATAGATTTTGCACAAATAGAAACAATTAATGAAATATCTAGAAAAATTCCAATTTGTAATTTAGAAATATTTTATAATAATTTAGAATCAAATCAAATTTGTAATTATAAAGAATTTAAAAATGATAGTAATGGTAATTTAATTGTAAGTAATAATAATTTTTTTAATGTAGATAATATGAGATTTTGGGACAATTTATTTTTATAAAATTTTGTATTAAAAATGTGTATTACATTTTCTTTTAAGATTTTTGTATAGTTTTAAAACTTGAAAAAAAAAAAAATATTTTTTAAAAAAAAAATTTGTTTTTTTTTTATATATATTGAAAATTTTAATTATGACTACTTTATTTTATTGATCATTTCAAATATATTTATTATACAAATTTAGGTTTGTCATATAACTTTTGCTTTAATAGTCTTTAAAAATTTTAATGTTCATACTTCAAAAAAAAAAAAAAAAAATTGAGAACAAAAAACATTACTTCTTGATTATAAGATATCCAAAATGAATCGTCTGTCAAAATTATATAAGTCTACAGATATTTACAAACATAAGCAATCATATACTTCTAGGCGCATCATATGAAAAATGTCACTGACGCGATGATTTGTTATTGTTTTAGACGGAAAACTGATGTTTTTTAATTGATGCAATGTTCACTGTCAAAAGCATTGTCTCTAATATTTCTGTCCAGTGTCTAGTAAGTTTTACATGCTGACGTTAATGATGACGCAAATATCAAAACTAAGTAGAAGAAAAAATAAAAAGATAAATATTTGTGGAAACTAAAGTAAATTATGTATGTATTTATTTTGCTACACTGTAATTAAATAAATTAAATAAAAATGTTTCACAAGACAATTACAAGAACTTTAACGCATAGTACTTCAATAATATATTTTTACTTGTGTTAACGATTTTTTTTAGTTATGTAGGGTTCCGGACTTACTTCCCCTCAAAACTGCAAAAAAGTCCTATTTTCACATTTTTAAATTTTGGTGCAAATTACAATTCAATTCTAAACAGTTTTAACATTTTGCCTTGTTTTATCTATTTCTTGATTATGCATATATGTGCTACTTATATATTGTTGAAGTAAGGACTCATTAAAACTAAATTTTAGATTCCGATGAGTTCGTGTAAGAGTTTTTTTTTGTCGTTTGCTGCCTGCTTATTGCTGAAAATAACATTTAAAAGGAAAAATTAGTATTTTGTTATTTTCACATCAAAAAAAAAACCATATTAATTAACAATTAAAGAGCGAAAATAATTATGGATACAATTTAGAAAGCGATTAAAGGTTTAAAAAATAAATATAATAATCAAATAAATGTAATCAAGTTTTATGTTTAAATTATTTATTTCAAGTTTTCTAAATGGTAATATGTTTTTCATTTTTTTAATATTGTGTGTCATTTTTTTTTTTTTTATGATTTTTTTGATTTAATCCTTAACACAAATTTAAATTCTAATTAAAATCTAAAATATAATGCTGATTACATTATATACTTAAACTGTATACACCCTTAACATAACTTATGAGTAGTGTATGTAGTTAAATAATCAATTTAAATGTAAACGTAATAAACGTACATATACATATTTATATACATTTAAAAAATATATTTAAAAAAGTTCTAAAATAAAAACGATGATTTTAAAAACCATATGTATATTGAAATTAAAAAATTCGTATATATGGGTATGTAATAGATTATGTATAATTTAAATTTCATTAACAATCACTTCTATATATAAAATTAATTAGTATTTAATTTAGAAATTATTTTAAGTCAAGTAAACGCAGTGTGTATATATATATTAAAATTATGCCTTTGGCAAAATATCTTAAGATTTTATATTCTTCTGTGTTTTTGTTGTTTTTTGTAAAGATTTTTAAATTAAATTTATCAAAATTTATTAAATTTAACAATTTTAACTTTATAAAAAAAAATTAATTTTAACTATAAAGAACTTTTAGGTTGTAATTTATGTTACATATATGTATAACGAATTGAAAAATTTAGAAAATATCATAAACCAGAAAATTTAAGATATAAAAATAATTCTTTAAATTTATTATTAGATATATTACATATAGCGTCAAAAGTGTGTACACAAAAGTATTTTAATGTTAAATTACAATTTTTTTTGGAAATTTTCATTTTAAATGTATAATTTTGGGTAATAAATAATAAATCGTATAAAACAATTTTTTAATATGTTATTTAAAAATTAAATTATAAAAGATACTAGAGATATTCACGAGCTGGTGCAAATTAGTTTTTCAAAAGTGTAAAATTTTGCACTATAGCATATCTTAAAATTTTGCCAGTTAAAGTGCAAAATTTGTTGTTGTTTTAATGTATAAAAAAGTACACAATTTTGTAGAACTATTGAATATTTTTTAGATATGTTTTTTAACTGTCAAATTTAGTTTGCGATACAATTTAAAAATATTTTATTCAAATTTTTTTATAATTTTTTTTGTATTTATATTATGTACATATTTTATGAAACTTCTTTTTTAATAATAAACAACAAAAATTGAAATTTATAATTGTTATGTAAACAACTATAAAGCATCATCTTTAATTCGATTTTTGACAGTTAATTGTAAATGTCAAAGGTATAGCATATATTTGAAACACAAAAAATTTTGCTGGGATCGTTCACGAATGGTGAATACAATATCGTATAAATATAAAATATCGTAATTTAGAGTTTAGTCTAGGACTCTAGTTATTATAAAATAACTAGGTATAAAAAGTTTTTCCAGCACCATTGTGTTTTTTTTTAATATCTTCTTGTATTTTAAAGTGAGATGTTATATTATGTCAAATAAATTAAAGTCAATGTGTACAATTACAAGTAAAGAAAAAAAAAATGAAGGAAAAATTTTTAGTCATTTGCCACTCACTTTTTTATTCTATATTGTAATGAATTTCTAAATGATATGATTAAAGAAAATTTTGCCTTTATGTATATGTAAAAATAATAATTGTTTTTTTTATTTATAAAAGTTTTTATTTTTATAGGTATATTAGATATATTATTTATGTATGTGTGTATATGTATTTTTAATTAGTAATTTTTAACTACATACATATATATATTATAATTTATATCACTATTAATGAAGAACAGCACAGTCAATATGAAGATTTAGTTTTTATTTCTAAATTTTGACAACTTTATAACATTTTTTTTTTTATTTTTCTTATTTTAATTTAATATAATTTTTTTTTTTTTTTAAATTTAAATAAATATATTCATGTAGATTTTTTTTTTGTTTTTGTTATTTTATTATCTAAATTTTTTTAGGGAATTTTTAGGGATAACAATGATTATTTATTTAAGTATTAAATTTAGCACATGAACACTTAAAGCTTTTTGTTAACAACATTTATCCTAAATTACTACTTTGTTTTTTTTTTTTTATTATCTTTAAACTTTTAATACTTAACATTATATTACTTTTAAATATATTTTTTCCTTAATTTTCACAATACATATTTTTTTTTTGTCATTTTTATTTTATTATTAATTTTTTAAATTGAATTATTGATTATTGTTTTTTTTTTGGTGTGTATAGTTTCATTATTTTGTTTAATAACATTTTATATAGCGGTTTTTTTCTTTTGTTTTTATATGTATAGGTACATATACATATATAATTAGGTATTTCTCTTTTTAGCACATTTCCAAAAAAATTTTGAAAAAATGTGCTTATTAGTTTCACTCTGTCCGTCCGTCCGTCCGTCCGTCCGTCCGTCCGTCTGTTTACAAAACTTCTACACCGTTAAAGATAGAGAAAAAAAATTTTAACCATAGGTAGGTCTCATAAAAAAAATAATTTTGTGGAACAACTTTTTCATGTAGCCCCCCCCATTACGGAGCTACACCCCCTAAAACTTTGAAAAAGCCCTATTTTTAAATGCATATATCTTATGTTCTGCTTAAGATTTTTTCAATCTGAAAACGTCATTCGACAGGTATTTCTTTTATCTTTGTAAATTAATATCAAAATTATACAATTTTTTTAAATTTAGTATTTAAATTTACCGTTATGTGAAAACCAAATTTTGCATGATTTTTCTACTTTCATAACTCCGGCACGCTTCTACATACAAGCTTGAAATTTTGAGGCAAGAAAGAACTTTTAAAATTAGTATAAGTTTCCTCAGAAAATTTTTTCGGACCACCCCCTGTTTATGAGCTATTAGGGCTTAAAAATTGAAAATTTGCTATTTTTAAACACCTGTAACTTAGGAACCTGCACACATT
Organism: Poecilobothrus nobilitatus; assembly: GCA_947095535.1. NCBI lineage: Eukaryota > Metazoa > Arthropoda > Insecta > Diptera > Dolichopodidae > Poecilobothrus > Poecilobothrus nobilitatus. Next base: position 162,102,567 of record OX352773.1, read on the forward strand.
TTACTTCTACAAGATGTAAAAATTAAAGCTACAATAATATATTTTTACGTGTGTGAAAGGTTTATTTTAATTGTAAAGGGTTCCAAAGTTGCAGCTCTTCAAAATTGTAAAAAAGCCCCATTTTCAGATGTATATATCTCGGGCTTTGCGTAATAGTTTTGCAATCTAAAACCGGCAGAAGATCGATAATTTTATTATCTATATGAAACAATATCAAAATTATGTAATATTATGTAATTTACGATTTAAATTTACCGTTATGTGAAAACCACATTTTGCATGAAATTTTTTTTTTCATAACTCCGGCACCCCTTTAGATAGAGGCTTGAAATTTTGAGACAAGAAAGAACTTTTAGAATTAGTATAAGTTTCCTCAGAAAATTTTTTGGTAACGCCCCCTCTTTAAGAGTTATTACGCCTCAAAAATTTAAAATTTGCTATTTTTAGACACCTGTAACTTAGGCACCTGTAAAAATTTTTCTTCGGCAAGACATGAAAATGAAAGCTACAATAATATATTTTTACGTGTGTGAAAGGTTTATTTTAGTTGTAAAGGGTTCCAAAGCTGCAGCTCTTCAAAATTGTAAAAAAGCTCCATTTTCAGATGTATATATCTCGGGCTTTGCGTAATAGTTTTGCAATCTAAAACCGGCAGAAGATCGATAATTTTATTATCTATATGAAACAATATCAAAATTATGTAATATTATGTAATTTACGATTTAAATTTACCGTTATGTGAAAACCACATTTTGCATGAAATTTTTTTTTTCATAACTCCGGCACCCCTTTAGATAGGAACCTGAAATTTTAAGACAAGAAAGAACTTTTAGAATTAGTATAAGTTTCCTCAGAAATTTTTTTGGTAACGCCCCCTCTTTAAGAGTTATTACGCCTCAAAAATTGAAAATTTGCTATTTTTAGACACCTGTAACTTAGGCACCTGTAAAAACTTTTCTTCGGCAAGACATAAAAATTAAAGCTTCAATAATATATTTTTACGTGTGTTAACAGCTTTTCTTAGTTATATAGGATTCCGGACTTACGGCCCCTCAAAATCTCAAAAATGTCCTATTTTCACATTTTTTCTTATTACATGAAATTTTCAAATTTTTGTGTAAGTCACACTTCTAAACAATTTGTATTGAGTTTTGGAAATGTGCGCTTTTAAAAACCGTTGGTTTACATTCTACCTTGTTTTTTTTTAAATTTAATTTAATTTAAGATTTTTTTTTGTACATTTAAATACAGTATTTGTTTTTTCTTTTTGAAATATTTGAAAGTATGTATTTTTAAAATGAGTCAATAGACCATTGTTTTCAAGTGTTTAAATTATAATTAGAAGGTATGTGATAGAAACAAAACTTGGAAACTTACTTAAAAAATAAGATGATTTGATATCTTGGTTCCTGATGCCTTAACATATATTGAGGAAAATTTCATTTTACTTAGAACCTGTGTGTATTTCTTCTTAGCTATATATTGTTTTAAGAAGAATGTTAAAAACATATTATATAACTAATTTTTGTAGTTGAGTCATTTTGTAACATAATACTGTCATATCGTTTGATATTGATATTAATTTCTTTTTTCGATATTATAACAATTTTTATCAATTTCAATTTTCTTGAAATTTTTTTATACTCTGTATTTTTCTATATATTACTTTTTTATGAAATGGTGATAAAATCAATTGGAGACACAAATCAAACTGGTTTTGACATTTGTAGTTTACACTTTACTATTGTGAATTTTTTTTAAAGTTTTACGACTAAAATTTTTTTTTAGTGCATTTTTTTTTTTTAATAATTCTTACAACATGTGTGGGATTTCAACCCACACTCCCTCGGTGTTTACAGCGTATTTTATACGCTCTTACACACTAGGCAACCAAGACCCCTGCGACTAAAATTTTACGATATTTTACTTTAAAAAAAAAATAAATGTGATTGGATTCTAATTACTGTAATTTTAGAAAATAGTTAGGAGTCGTAGGAGTAATGGTAGAAAAGTATTTTCGTAAAAGGAATTTTCGGAATAAAAAGTCTATTGACATCTGATAGAAAATAAAACTTTGAATTTATTTTACTTTCATATTTTGTGATGGATAACAACATTAATTTTATATTTAACAAAATTTTACATCGGAATTCAAGAACAAAAATCGTGATAATTTTTTCGGATATCGTAAAAATTTTTTATATAATAATTTGTGGTGAAATCCGGTCTAATGACCACATATATTGAAATTTGAGTTATTTTCTTATGAATGGTTTTAAAGGAATCATTTTTTTTTTTTTGTAATTTTTCAATTTACAGTTATTAAGGAAAAAGGAAACATTAATTTTGTATAATAATAATTTGTAATTTATACATTTTTATTTTGATTTAAAATAAAATTAAACACTTGTACAAATTTATTATTTCATAGATTTGCTTTTAAAGTAAATTTTTTTTATTTTTTATTTCTTCTTGGTTTTTTTTTTGTAATTTTATAAATAATTTAGTTTCTATACTCTCTTTTTATTTCTATACTCCTATTATTTAATAATTTAAAATATTATAAATTTATTAAATTTTTATATAATATGTAGCTTTGTATACATATTTTTCTTTTATAATCTTTTTTGTTGATGAATGACTTTTTCTTTTGAGTAAATTTTTTATGCTAAATAATATTTGATCCAGGTGGGAATTTTATTTATTAAGTAAATTACATAAATGTAACAAGGAAGGAAATTACACAGCTGTTACTTTTTAGGTGTGGCTGAAAATGTCGTAAGGAAGAATTATTCTTACGACGTGTTTGAGATTCGAATCAACACTTCCTCGGTGTTTACAAGGCATTTTATTCGCTCTTACCCACTAGAATATCGAGCTCTCCAGGCTTTAAATCGAAAACACTAAAATATTTAATTTATTTGAAGTTAAAAGTATTGGGAAGGAAATAAAATTTTAAGAAAATAAAATATATAAAGTCAGCGCTAGCTAGATATGAATTTTTTTTGCAATTGTAATAATCTTTGCAAGGTTAAGGACAAAGGTAAATTTGAATAGGTTATTCAGTTAATTTAATAAACATAAAAACAAATAATTGCAAAAAATATATCATAGTCTTTATAATAACGATTTTTATAGAGTTATTATCAATAATGGGGTATACAGGAATACCTCGCATAGTACGGTTAATCGGTTCCACCATTTAGCCGTACTATTTGAAACCGGACTAATCGAGGAACTAACTACATACAAAAAATAATTGATAATTTGTTCCATACAATTTGTTTTTGCCTGTTTTTCAATAAAGAAAACGAGAGTAATATATTCAAATGTACATATATTTATTAAAAATAACTAAACAAACAAAAACAATTCATTTTAAAATCGTTCATTCCCATTTTCTCTTCCTATTTTACCAAAAGAAGCACCTTCTTCATGAAGTTTAATAATATTAAGCTTTTGTTCTAAAGTGAGCCATTTGCGTCAGAGTTACTTTCACTTTTTCTTTTTTCGCTCATTTTTTTCAAATGAGTAATTAAAATCTAATTATCCAAAAATCAACTTTACTCTAAAATTGCGAATCGAAATAATAGACAAAAAAAAAGCTATAATGCCATACGATTTTGGTCTATGCTTTCATAATAAAGGCAAAAAACCGAAAATTTGCTTATAAAAATAATTTTATATATTATGTAGCTACATATTATTTTTTTTAAGAATAATTTTTTCCAAGAATTTTTTTTCTTTTCATTTATGTTTTTTTTTTTTTTTTTGAAAATTTCAAAACTGGACTAATCGAAGCCGTACTATGCGAGATATTCCTGTATATGTACATAAATATTGGAAAATTTCGAAATATCCTTAAATTGCATAAGCAATTATTGAAATAATATTGAAACTGTGATACTATATTGTATTAAATTATTTTTTTAAGAAGATAATTGACACGGCGCTGTGAATTAAGATCTTGCGAATAACGACAACGTGATGTTATGCTATATATTTATATAATAAATACGTTGGTGTGTTTTTATCTTAGGTAATGAAAAATAACACCCCAAAATATTAGAAATAATTAATTTATTTAAATTATTATACAATTGCATACGTGTATATTCCGTGAAACGGGGAAATATATTTTTTTTAATCACTTTAATATTTTCTAATTATAAACAGAATAAAAATTTTAATATTTTTTTGTTTTGTTATAAAATTGTATGAAAGGGCCTTGATGGCCAAGTGGGTAAGAGTGTATAAAATACGCTGTAAATACTGAGGGAGTGTGGTTTCGAATCCCATACACGTCGTAAAAATGATTCCCTCTTACGATATTTACAGCTACGCCTGAACAGAAAAGGCTGTGTAAATTCCTGTCATTTATGTGGCAGAGAAATGCATTAAAAAAATAAAAAAAATAAAAAAATGGAATGAAAGATTTTGTTTTTTTTTTTTTAATTTGTGGTATAGTTGAAAATGAGAAATAACATTTCGGGGGGTTTTATTTCGCAGAGCCTTTATTCACGGCACCATTTGAGACATCCAAAATGGGACATATTTTAAAAAATTATATAAAATTATGAAATTTGCTGGATCCATTTTATATTTTAATTTTTGAGTATTTGATTTTTTTCTTTTTCAATTATTTTATGAAAAAATCTTTTTCTTATTTTTCTTTTCTGTATTTAAAATTTTTATTGTCTTTTATTGTTTATGTATTTTATAAATTTTAATTTTATCTTTAATAAAATTAATTATTATTTTCTTTTTTTTTAAATTTTAAATTTTTTTATTTTATTTTGTATGGAATGTTAGGCATATGTATGTTTTTAGAATAAATATATTAAAATCTGTAATTTTTTGTTTTTAATTTTTTTTTTTTTTAATTAATATTTTTTTTTCTTTAATTTCAAAGCTTAAAATATGTATATGTGTATATGTATTTATATAATGTATGTATTCACGTGTAAATATATATGATATTTATTTATATTATATGAAAATGTAAATCTCAATGATAATAAAATGTTTATAATTTTTTTTTTTTGACACATAGCTATATATAAGTATTTTATTAAATATAAATATGTAATTATGTTTTTCTATTGTCGTGCATTCTACATTTTTATTTTTTATTTTATACAATTTTTTTTTTTATATCTAAATTACAATTAATTACATTAATATTACTAATAATATTTTATTTAGCCCATTTTTTTTAATAATATTATTTTTATAAAAATTAAATTATTTATTTAAAAATTCCATTAAAAAATAAAAGAACAATTTTTGTCAAATTTCGAACTTATCATTTTACAATATTAGAACCTGGGATCAAAATTGTTCACCTCTAGTCAAGTATAAGAGATAATTTTCTTAGGTAAAAGGTAATACCAGTTTAGGAATTTATAAATGTATGTTATAGGTAATTTATACATATATATATATGGAGATTTATAAAGGCTTAAAATAATATGCGAAATTTCGAAAATAATAAAAAAAAATTGCTATTAAAATGATTGTGACTTTATTAATAATTTATTTATTTAAATATCATTACTATATACATATGATATGTATCTTAATAAATCTCATTGAGATATACTAAAATTAAGATTTTAAGGAATTTCGAATATATCATTTGAATAATTCAATATCTCAGTAATGAAGGAATTAAACTTTTACATACAAGATCTAAATCTATAGGTTATATAAGATCTAGATCTAGATAGCTTGAAGTAGCGAAAAGAATTCTGATAAACAAATCTAAAAAAAATCAATGGTATATAATTGAAAATTTTGAGCCAAAAATATAATTAATTGTGTAGATTTTCATACTCTTAAAAGATTTTACTTCCGTACATTGATAAAAAAAGTATATATATAGTATATTACTTCAAATGAAATCAAATAAATTTTGATGGGTCCGTATATGTAAGGAATCAAACGATTAGAATACATTCTTGAGTTATTTAATTATTAATATAACTGGATTATTTTTATTAATATACTGAAATTTAATTATGGATTAAAATAAATTTTTTAGTTACTTGTAACATAAAATAAATTTGTAAATAGTTTATTAATACATATATTGGTGTCAACTGTCAACTGCAAAAAAAAAAAAAAAAAAACAATTAATCGGATTTATAATTTTCTAAACACGAAAAGTTTATTAGAAGTTGTTTCGCTGTTGTTTAGTTCTATTGTACTCTCCATGAGTAGGTATACAACTAAACCTTACAAAGACAACTTCCAAAAAATCTTTTCAACTCCTCACAAATTTTTACAATTTTCTTTTAATTTCGAACGAAATATAATAAGTGGAATATATTTATTTAATACTTGACAACCTTTAATATTGCATGAACCAAAAAACATTTTTTTTTGGTTAATTTTTTTCAACTCACAGACCTTTTTATTAAATTGTAATATAAAGATTTTTGAGTTGAATATAGGAGTCTAATATAGAACTGAACAAGAACGAAATACAAACAAAAATTTTGAAAAAAATCAAGAACGAAAAGAATATTTTCATTCAACAAAGTAATAATTTTGTTTTTTTGGGATTTAACTTTAGAATACATTTTTTAATTTAGGTAACAATTAATAATATTTTTTTTTTTTTTATTTTTATTTTTTTTAAATTCTAAAGCAAAAATTAATAACATTTTTTTCGAATATAAATTTCCCTAAAATTTTTGTTTTTTATTTTGATTTTCTAATATTTGTCTAAAATATATTATAATATATACTTTTTTTTTTTTTTTTTTATTTTATCAAGCTTAAATTATTTTTAACATTTTGTTAACATTTACTTTTTTGTCAGATTCATTAATTTTTTTTTTTTTAAAGTGGTTTTTTTTTCATAATTTTTATTTTATTTTTATTTTTAATTTTAGATTTTTTATTTTCTAACTTCAAGATATTTTTATTTTTGTTTTTTATCTTTTTCTTTTTTTTTGTTATTTAAAGGTACATTGGTTAATTTTAAGGTATTTATTAATTAATAATATTATAATATTGTCTTTAAATGCTCTGTAAGTTTGTTGTTGGTATTTCAAATTGTTAAATAAAATAAAATGTTTCTGATGAAAAACGATGAAACATATTTATATATATATGTATGTATCTAATATATAAGAATTGTTGATAAAAATCAGATTTGTAAAAATAATGATTACTTATTGTAATACAATACTTGAAAAGTACGATTACTTGGTAATCGTAATCAAATATTTTGAGTACGATTACTATAATAATCGGACTCAAATTTTTTTAATTACGATTAATAATTAAAAAATAATATATCATTCTTATTAGAATCTTATCTTATTATTTTGGATTACTTAAAAATAATATAATAATCTTAATAAGAGTCATAGATTATTTTTTGATTAGTAATAATCGTAATCAAAAAATTCGAGTCCGATTATTATTTATAATAGTAATCAAAATTTTACAAGTTTGATAAAAATTATAAAAAAAAATTTCATAAGTAAAGCAAAAACATGCTTTCTACAAATATATCTACATTTTTATTATGTATTACAAGCTAATTTCTGTTTTGAGATTGAAAATTTAATAAAATTAAATTAGTGGATATTTTTTTGTTCAACGATAGTTAGATTAAAATCATAAGCAAAAGGAATAGATTTTAAAAGAAGTAAAATTTTATTAAAAAAAGAACAATACAAAAAAATTACTATTAAAGAAGCGGTGAAGTTTAAAAGAAGTAAATTCTTATAGCTATTTTTTAAATTAAGAAATATGATGGTATAGGAATTATAAGATTGTATAAGAGAGAGTTTCAATGCTAATAGTAAGAAGAAAAATATCTTCGAAGTTCCTTTCCGGAGGAGGAAATTAAGCTCTGGATAATTTTTATAAAATTATGTATCCCTTCTCGACATATGTAAATTGAATTTTTAGGATCCTATATGCAATGTTTATTTTTTATATTATTAATTTGGTTGATCCTGATACTAGCATAATGCAATTTATATTACATATACATGATTTTAACTACAGTTTGTATATATTTACCATGGAAGATGTATTTATCATCTAATTTGAGTGATGCGTGGTATACTTCGCATTTTTGATAGAGATGGTGTCATAATTCCAAAAAAAAAGAAAACTACGAAATTGCAAATAATGAAAAAAAAAATTTCCCAAAGAAATTTTTATTTATTCAATGACTATAATATATAATTACATAATATGCATGTGAGGCCTCAGTGCTCTTACCTAATGTGTAAGAACGTATAAAATACGCTGTGAACACCGAACGAGTGTGGGTTCGAATTCCACACATGTCGTAAGAATTATTCGCCATGTACAGAAAGGCCTGAACAGTAAAGCCTGTGTAATTTCCTGTCCACATTTATGTGGCAGAGAAATGCATTAAAAAAAAAAACTTATATACATTTAAAAAAATAATTAAAAACGATTTTATAGGTGGTTACAAAATCAGGGTATTCTCTTTTTTCACAATATTTATATATGTATATGTGTATGCGTGATTCTGAATTAGGAGTAATCTTAAAGTTGAATTTAAAATCAGCGAATTATAGATACACTTTTTACAAAATATTTTTATACACATATATACATGTGAAATTAAGAATTAAATACGATTTTATAATTGGTTACAAAATCACTAATCAGTTGCAATAATTTGTTAAGTGAGGATTTGTGGGCGGTAACCCTTATACTATTTAAAACGCTTCCCATTAAATTCAAAGTTTTGCATTTATTTTAAGTGGAATTTTTTTTGAAATTTTTTTTTTTGGAATTATGTAAAATGGTAGGTATTTTGGAAATAGAATTTTTTTATCTTTTTTAACGTTTTGATATTGCAAATTAATAATTTCTGAAATGTGAAAAAGTGATTATGGTATGTACATACATTTAAAGACTATGAGATTGTACTGTATATGGGAGTAAATTTACGTTTTTAAAATAATTTTGGTATTAAAAACAGTGCAAATGAAAAAAAAATAATCTTAAAATTAAATCAAATAAAGTTATAGTAATGTGTAGTTTAAAACAAGCGCAATAAGATCCTAAAAGTAAAGAAACACCTAAAATAATATATATATAATCATTTTGTAATAGAAAAAAAAAAAAATTGTGTTTTCTTATTATGCATTTTTTTTTTTTTTTTTGTTTTATTAATTAATGAAAATTGAATTTAATATTAATGAATAATATAAAAATTTTTGTTCATCTTTTATAACATCACATTAATAATTATTAATTAAATTATGTATGTATGTATATAAAAAAAAAATAATAGTGTATAACATGTTTCATCTAATTTTGAGTGTGATTTTAAATGTGATTCTAAAAATTTATTTATTTTTTTTGTTTTTTTCATTTTAAATATTTCTTTATACAAATCGAATTTCATATATATATGTACATTTAATTAAAAAATTTTTTTTTTAATTTTTAAATGTATATAAATATTTAAAATAATACAATAATTTTTATATATTATTTTTTCTTTTATTTAAACAGTTTTTTTTTTTGTTTTTTTTTCTTTTCATAAAATTTTTTTCCATTCATTTCATAAACTTTATATCGCTAGTTATAATAAATTTCTTAAAACTAGTAATACATAATATAATATTCGGTAATATATTGTATAATATATAATATAATAAATAATATATTTATTTATAATATTTTAAAAATTGACATGTTTTTTTTTAAAGAAATTTATAATGAGTTTGTAAAAAGGACTCAGAAAATAACTCTGGATTTTATTTTTTAATTTAAAAAATTTATATTGATTACTATTCTGATTACTAAAAATTTGGATATAAGAATCGAGGATTAGCTAGAATTTTATTTTAACGGTTACATTGCGTAAATAAATTTAAAATGATTCGCTAAGCTGCAGATTTGTCAAAAAGTCACAAAATCATCAAAACGAAATTAAATTTATATATAGTTTCAGTGTTATAAGCCGTAAAAAAACTCTCTAAATTGTACTTTGGGTAGTTTTATAAAAAAAAAATAAAATTATGAAATTTTGTTCTTTAAGTAATCAAATAAACATTGAGAAATTTTAGGCTTAATTTGATTTGCCTATATATGAGCGACTACTATGATAAGATTTTTATTATTCACATATAGTCGTTATATTTATAGTTTCCAAATAATTATAAATATTTTCTTTTCTTATTATTGTTTGTTGGAGTATATCAAACTTTAACGCGGTATTTTTCTCATGCTTCAATTTAATGTAATTATTATGAAAGTTAATTACTTTTAAAGTAAATTGGATTGGTAAATGAATGCATAAAACTGCGTTTGAGCTGCGTTTTGAGTTAATTTCTCACTTTTCATACAAAACTCTCAATTTATGTGTAGTTTTTGTTTGAAAAAGTATAATTTGAGTTTAAGCTCAGTTTTATGCATTTGATCCTTTGTTTTAAGGAAAATACATAAGTATACATAAAATTAAGTAAAGGTTTTAAAGAAAATTCGATTATTCGGACAAGAAATCTTATCAATATAGAGTCTATTGTTAAAAGTATACTTTTCCACAAATCAAATGAAATATATTTTCTTTTTAAATCAATTAAAATCAAATCAATTTATACTAATGGAAATTGTTTGTGTTATTTAAAATAATTAATCCTGAATTCTTTCTTGAACTTGCCATTTTTTTTAGCACTATATATAGTTTGTAATTTGTATAATAAATTCAATATAAATTTTACAAAATTATTTAAATTTAGGACAGACAGAGAATATTTTTTTTTTTGATAATAGCTGGTAATTTTTTGTTAATATGTAGTTATTATTTTTGTTATAATCATTTCAAAATGTTGGAATGCGATATTTTACATTTTATAAATGTTTTACTTTATATTTGCATTTATTTTAGGAGCAATATTTAAAAATTTTGTTTTTTTTTTTTCCTAATTTATTTTATGGCACTTGGAGTAAATTTTTGTCAATTAAAAGCTAAATAATGAAATTTTCCAATTTTTAAAGAAAATGAAAAATAAAAAAATTTTTTTTTAATGATATAACACCCTTATTTTGAATTCCGACGTAGATTTTTACCGAAAGATTAGCTAGATTACGAACAAAGATTTTTAGTTATTCTAAATTCCGTCACAGACACAATTATTGAAAATCAGTATCGGTAACTCTTTTCGAAAATACGCAATAAGATGTTGTTTTTGAGGTTTTTTTTTTTTACATTACGCTGCACGACGTGAAAATAATTGCTATATTACGAAACTTCGAAAAAATATTTAGTACATCGATAAATTTTCGTTATTTCTACGAAATTCAGCACTACAATGGAATTTAGAATAGGTGTGATAATCTATTTCTATATCAATTTATTTATATACCTTTATATCATTGTGATATCATGTGTATCATCGAAATTTGTCATTGAATTGAGTTTCGAACGATTGAACTTTTAATTTTCATTTGGATACAAAAAGCTAAATAAAATGCTTACTGTGCCAAAATAAAATTTTAAACAATTCTATAGTCTCAACTTTAATTTATTGGACAAATTTCGGTGATATGTATATCACAAGTCTAAGATAATATAAATAATAATTTTCATTTTCGCAATTAAATAAATCAAACTGTGCTTTCAATTTTCATAAAATAAGTACATAATATATAAAATTTATATTTTCTTAGTATATGATTTTTCTGCGAAAATTAAGGGCGAATAATTAATTGTTCTTTATTAAATAAACTTAAACTCCATTTTTATTAAAGATTTTATATATTTAAAAGTTGATAGAGACTGAAAAATATTTTCGAAACCGTCTTTATCACTGTAAACAGTAAAAATGAATTAAAAACCTGTAATTTTTGTTTTTTTTTTTTTTTTTAGGTCTAAATATAAATATAATTTATCCCTCGATTTATTCAGATATTTTAGATTATTTCATTTTCATACAGTTTTAGTTGAATCGATCGATATCCGTTTTTTTTTTTTTTTTTTTGTTATATGTTTCGATTAAAATTATATATAAATCGTTTTTTTCGTATAGAATCGAGGGATTTAAAATTTAAAAAAAATTATTAAAATTTAACTTCTTTGCGATTTTAAACTAATTAAAATGAATTTTAACATGAAATTATAAACTTATAAGAAATAATTGTGTAACAATTTTTTATTTTTATTTTATTTTAAAGTTTTGGACCAGCCATATAAATTACATTTAAAATAAATTAGTTGTTCAGACCACCAAAAATTACAAAAATTGAGCAAAAAAAAAAAACAAAATTAAAAGAAATTTTTATTTTTATTTTTTTTTTTTTGATTTAAAACTTATTTTCTATTAAAAAAATATAAATATCTTTTTTTTTTTTTTTTTGTTAATTAATTTAGATTTAAAATATAGTTAAACATTAACAAATCTATATAAAAAAAATTGTATCTATTTTTTTTTTCTTTTTTTATTTTAACAAAAATAAAAAATATATATGGTATCTATAAATAATTTATATTTAAATAACACTTTTGTCTTAATTTTTTTTTTTTTTGTTTTGTTTTTTTTTTTTTAATTTCTGTTTTAAAAAATAATTTTTACCTTATAAATTTTCAATTAATGCAAAAAAAAAAAAAATTTATGGATTACTAGTACTTGTTGGTAATTGTGCTGCTTGGCGTCTTAAATCTGAACCAATAATTGCTGTTATTATTGTACCAATACATAACATTACAGCCATAACAATATTAGCTGGTATATCACCAAATGCTGTTAATAATTCTGAATATAACATAGTAAATAATATACCAAAAACTTGTGCTGCAGCATTTAATAAGCCAGCTGATGTACCTTCTGGTTCTGGATATGTTAATTCAGCTGCAAATTCAAAACCAACTGGTAAATAACCAGTCATAAAAAATCTGTAAAAAAATTTAAAAATTATATGTAGGTACATAGCTTTTAAAGTATATATGAAAATATATAATTTTTTTTTAATATTAATATATTTATTATTATGTTTTAGAAATTAAAAAAAAACTTAAAAAGAACAGAATCGATTAAAAGTATAGTTCAGTATCAGTAGTTATACATATTATTAAATTCTGAAATTATAATTAATGTAGCATTAATTTGAGAGTAAAAGTATAGGGCATTACAAGAAGATTCTCATAATTTTAAAAGGGTGGTATTCCAAGCAATTTCTCAAAATTGAAAAGCTTAATATTGGATTTAGGAACACTAGCCCATACTATTTTACGTGTTTAATTGTCAAATAATATGTAGATAAAACAGTTATTTTGAGGGATCTTGTAGTTTGTTAAATTGGGGTTATACGATTTTTGCAGAATATGTATATAATATATATATATATATATATATATATGAATTAGGAAGGATTTTTGAGTTGGTTACAAAATCATGGTTTCAATAATTTGTTTATCAGAGGTTTTAGGGGCGGTAATCTCCACTATTTTAAAGCTGTCTATTTGAAATATGTATATAAGAAAAAATAAATAATTAGCAGGGATATTTTAGATTTGGTTTCAAAATCAGAATCCCAATAATTTGTTTAGCGGGAGTTTTTTGCACTTTTTAAAGTCCTTGCCATTAAATTTTGCAATTGATTTTTTTTTTTTTTGGAATCTTCTATCCAACCCATTTTAAAAATATTTCAAGAAAGATTCGAAATTTAACTAAACAGTGTACAAAAACAAAAGTTTTAAAGGATTGCTTTTTCCAAAAGACAATAAAAGCAGTTTAGAACAGTGCAAAAAAAAATTTTGGAAAATCAAAAGACGCTTTCTTCAATTTGAAAGAAATCCTATATCCTAAGAAAAACTGTTAACACAAGTTAATACAAGTGATAGCAACACAAATATAACGTCGAAGCTTTAAATTTTTGCATTTTTCTTTGATAAAATTTGTACAGGTGTTTAAAAATAGATAATTTTCAATAAAAAGATCTTAAAAAGGACGAGATACAGAAAAATGTTCTAAGGTAACTTATACTTCATAATGGGTGGGGCTATATAAAAAAAAATTATTAATTTTATATATAACTACAACATTAATCTTAAGGGATTGACATGTCCCTTAATTTTAAGGGACATGTCAATAGTTAAAATTTCTATATGCTTTATATTCAACGGTGAAGAAGCTTTTTAAACAGACGGACGGATATAGAATGACAAAGTAAAATAAAAAATTTTTCGAAAAAAAAGGTGCTAAAAAGTATATAAATACGTAAGTGGCTGAGAATTGAATTGATTTTAATGTTTATATTAGTCTACAAACAGAATGAGCGCAGAGCAGCCATCACGTATGAACGATATACTTCCAAAGTTGAATATAGGGAAATCAATACAGATAGGCATAGTTATCAAGTAAGTCATTGCAGATATCACGCAAAAGTAATTGAATAATTACAATATTGTCGTTTTATATTAAAATACAACACAAACATATGATCGCGCTTTAAAAAATGACATTTCTTAAAGATCTTTTTTATTTAATTTTTATGAATGAATATGAATATTAGAATAAATATACCGAATTATAAATATATAAATTAAATTTGGAGTTTTTTTTGCATAAGATATCAAAAATTCAGCTTTTAACTTGAAATTTTAAGTATATTTTATATAAAATATATTTTTAAGTTTTTTATTATTTCATATTGTAAGTATTGTTAGGCATAGGTGGGTGCAAATCACATATAAATATTTTCTTGTTGTTATATATTTGAATAGCCCTAAATAATAATGTTATTATAACACTTTTTACGATTTCTATTATATTTGGAGAAAATTGGTATCTGTGTTTTTGACATTTCACAACTTTATTTTCGTTTGATGACTGCATTCATTCTGTTCAAAACATTAATTATATATACATTATATAAGAAAATATTATTTGTACGCTTTTTATTGACTTGACAAATGTTTTTTAAATGACAGCAAATCATTGTTACCACTATTATAGCTAAATGTATAATGATTAATGACTATTATAGTTACGGATTTTTGATTTAATGTCTATTATAGTTACGGGTTTTGAATCGAATGTCATAATAATACTTCCGGTTCATGAGTTGGACAGAAATTTTATAACCTCTAAACTTATAATATTTATACAAAAATTAAGAAAAATATATTCATACGTATAAATTTCAATTTTTTTAAATGACGCAGGTTCTTCAAAAAAATGTGGTAATAACCTAAGATCTAAAATTTTCTAAATACATATTAGAAATATAATTTTAAAGTTTTAGAAAATGTATTTATTACGATTATTTTTTATTTTGAATGTATAAAACATTAAATACTATATATAGTATATAAATGTTATATTAACCCCATTTCTACATAAAAATAGAGTCTTTTAATATTTCTGTACTTTTAAGTTTTGTTTAAGTTCAAAGTTATTCTTTTGAATACTAACTAAAATAAATTATACCATTTCAATATATTAACAAATTTATTTTGTACAGAAAATTAAATAAAAGAAGAAAAATAAAATATGGAGAGATTTTTCAAAAACAATACAAAATAATTCAATTAAAGTTTTTCTTTTACTCTTTGTTTTATTAATGAATTTGCTAATTTATAAAAATTTTAACAAAAAGTAAAAGCAAAATAAATGTGAAAATGGAAAAATGTTGAACAAAAACTATAAAAAAAAAAAGAAAAATTAAAATTGCAGAACGTTCTTTTTCAAAAGAAAATCGAAACCAATCCAAACACATTAAAACTTCTTTCAAAAGTAATTAAGCAATTTATATAAATATATACACAAACTAATGTATACTTATTTTTGTATATATGAAATATGAATCTAAATAAGTATATAGGTATATATATAACTATTGAAATTGTTTAAATAATATATTATTGTATTTTATTCATATGGTGTATGGAAGATACGTGTAAAAGAATTAGTTCATAAATGAAATAATAGTTGTCTGTTTACTTAATTAAGCATAACATCTAGAATAGTCGATGGTATCGTCAATGGATGGATGGTAATATATTAAATTTGGATATTAAATGGTAAAGTAATATTATGAAGCAATAAAATGGGTTTGACATTCGACTAGACAAAAATGTTCTTATCTTTTTTCTTAAACTCTAGTTAGGACCGGCGATTATCCAAATTTTTCAAGATACTAGGTTATTTGGTTCTCAGTTGTTGCTATTTGCTATACTGTAGAAACATTAACCTTTTAATCAGGTATGCAGATAAGTCTGTCCTTTCTTTTTACAGGCTTTACTATTTGAAAGAATTTTTTAACCACCTCTTCTAAGATCCTGATTTTAAGACTTGATCAAAATCACCTTAATCTTAGTTTTTTCTTATATACATGTGTTTGATATTCTGATTATTTAAGATTAATTTCCTTCGATCTATTATATATTTTTGTGCATTTTCGACAACTTCAGCTATATGTAAGAAAGAAAGTAACAATTTTAAGAAGTTTTATCATCAATAAAAATAAGGAATAACTTAATTTACAAAATTTAAATAGCAGCTAATAAATTTACTATAGTATAGTTTTATTCTATATATTTGGAAACTTTTCTGTAATTTCCACTATTTCCCACCGAACGACTCCATTAAGATTTTTTTAACAAATTTTTTTTTAATTTTCTATAACATATGCTGTTTAAAATTCTGTACTTCTTGTATTACTTATTATACGTTTATATTATGTAAAACTAAATCAGTAATGTTTTTTGTTTTTATTTTTATGTACATAAATAAACAGAGTGCCCTGTATAACTGTTAATTGAACTGTAAGAATAAATTAGATATGAACATTCACAATGTGAGAAGTTGCAAATGTCACTTCTAATTTTCCAGTTTTTCTAAAATCTTTAACTGTAAGTGACAGAGATAAAAAGTAACAGACATACTTTTACATTATATGTAACTTTCAATAACTTTTTCGTTCGTATCTCTTAAGATAAAGAGAAAATATTTAACATTTGGGACATTTTGTATTTTAGGATAGGATATCCATTTATGATATAAGTATATAATATATGTCACATGCATACAGACTTTTATATAAATAAATATCTTATAACAATCAACTAATTGAACTTGAAAAAAGAAGAAAAAAAAACTAAATAACATAGAATTTCCATTTTCAGAAATACCTTAATATAACGGTAAATATTTGGAAATATTACCGTTATATATGTCATTTTTATTTCGATTAAACCTCAGATTTATGAATAGAATATTATTTTGGGATCTGTGTTTTTCTTATCGTTGTTATAATTTTCTTCCCTTGTTTTGTTTATTTGTTTTCCTAGATTTTTTGGGTTCTTCGATCATGTATTATTTGAACTCTTGGGTTATGTATTGCTTGGGCAATATGGGAATGGAGTTTTATTAAAAAATAAACAAAATTTAAATAAAGGATTTTTTTCTTTCTATATCTTTTTTTCTCTATTAATTTGAATATAATAGAACAGAATAATAATTCGTATTCAAAAGGACTAAATGTCAAAAATAGAAAATTGCGGTTGAATGCTATTGTATTTTAATAAGAGCTTAATATTTAGAAAAATCATTATATACCTATATCTAAATAGTATATGTATAGGTATTTATATTGTGTATAAGTATTTAATAGTTTTACTTGAATGGTATGAATGGTATGAAATTTTTAAAAGTGTATAAAAATATTCTAAATTTTTTTTTTCTAGTTGGTTATAAGTCCAAAGTATAAAATATAAAAATAAATTTTTTTTTGTTAAACTCTTTTTTTCTGAAATGTATTTGAAGTTCACTTAAAATTTTAAAAAATAGTTCTAAAAATATTTAGTAAAAATAGTTTTGTTGAAATTTAAAATAATACACAGAAAACGATTTTAAAAATATTTTAGGGTTTTCTATATCATGACACTAGAGTTACGGAGGAAGTTGGATTTAATACGTAATAATTGACTTTTTTTCAGAAATTTGTTTTTGAAATTTTAAAATACTATTTAAATGAAATTAATTTTGAGTTTTAACTTATAGATGAAATTAATTTACTTGGATAAGAAGAAGTCAATTTACTTAGGCATAATATAAGGATTAATATACCTTTATGGTGTAATAACGAAGATGAAGTAGTAGCATAGCAAGTAATACGTTTTTTGTTTAATCGACTCTTAGAAATTAAAAAACGAAGATTAAATAATTCAAGCTTATTTGAAAAATTTAAGAGAAAGAAAATGGATCCTAAATTTCGGGTTTTCCTTCAAAATAAGTTAAAAATTACATTATAAAAAAAATATAAATATTATAAAAATTATATATAGATAGTCATTATAAAATTTTTTTTAATTCTTAATAATTAGAATTCAAATTCAATTTTAGATTAAAAAATTTTAATATTAATTTTTTTTAAGAATTTTTATTGTATTTAACATAATAGAATTCAAAACAATATAAATATTTCAATTATGCTTAATAACAATATGTTCGCCTAAATGTATGCAATCATTTTATATTTATAAATTTTAAACTTTTCTTTTACAGTAAATTTAAGCGTTATTTATTGGTCATCTTTTAATTATTGTTTAAGTTCATAAATTTTACAAAAATTGTTTTTGAAAATTTACAAAATCAATGACATAATATAATGAAAATTATTTTATTATAGCTATTAAAATAATACAATAAAATTTTAAAATTCCATTGTTTATTTAAATTTTTCAATACGAGTAACCATTAAATTTGCTTTTTATTTTAAATTTATAAAAAACCAAAAAACTAAAAAAGAAGATTTATTGTTTTTTCTTTTGTTTTGAATTATATTCTTTAATAATAATTATAGTACTATTGTGTTTTACTTTTTCAAAAAAAAAAAGAAAAATACTTAAAACGATAAAAACAACGGCAATTTTAATTTTAAAGTTATTTTTAAGTAGCATTTCATCCTTTTATTATTATTTTTTTCCTTTTAATGTATACATAAGCAAATATATATACATACATATAATTTAATGTAAAGGTAGGAAAGGTAAGATAAAACGTAGGAAAATTTATTTAACAATTAAATGTCAATTAAAACTTACCCTAAAAGTGAGGCTGTTACATAAACTACTGCTATATGACCTGTGTCAAGTGTAAAGGTAAAAACCCACATTCCAACCATTGAGAATGCATATACAGCTAATGTTGTTTCTCTGAAAAAAAAAAATACATATATGATATAATTAAAAAAATAATAAAAATAGAATTTTTTATACGAATAATATGTAATAAATAAAAAAGAAATATATAATTTTAATTTTTTGTTTAAATATGTAATACACAAAAAAACTTTACTTCATTTAGGTGTCAAATTTATTTTCTAGTCATAAACATTTATTTTTTAAACGTTACAAAATAATATTAAACTTTGGATTGAGGGTTTTGAATTGGATTTTTGGAAATTAGAGCGAGATCATGGGTAAATATTTATTCACCAACGAAGAAATTTAATTTAGTTACAATGCTATTAAGCCATTAAGGAATGAAATATTTTGGCTAAATAATATAATACTAATACTAGAATTATTCATTATCAATAAATTTCGCTTTAATTTATTATAATTATATATGTATTAAATTTATTTTAAAACTAAGTTAATTGCAGGAACTGGAGATAATTAAAAACTAAAAATTACATATTTAAAATATGATCTTATTTTATATTTGATATATTTTTTTAAAAAGATGAAATGTAAATCTTAGGAAGCTTTAGAATACTTTAAAAAATATTTTGAGGTATACAAAATCATTTAAGTTACCATTGAAGGCAAAATTGAGGCAAAGGTGAAATCCGAATAGAAGAAGAATATCTTGGCTTAAAAACATACATCCGTAGTTCAACAAGAGCATCAGATCACTGTTTAGATTATCAGTAGAGAAGGCCAAAATTGCCGTAATGTAGCCAATTAAATAATTTAATCTTTATTTAATATATAAAATTACAAAAATTGATTTGAATCTTATTTTAATTGAATTTATTTTCAATCTTATCAATATTAAATTTAAAATATTTCTTTAGTAAAAAATATTAACTTAAAGAAAAGTATGAAATTAATCGATTCGTAGAAGTTACATTTTAATTATAAAACAATTTATAAGTAACATTTGTATCCTTTTTTGATGAAATTGAAAATTGTAATTGAACATTACTGTTTTTTTTTTTTTTTTTTTATGAAATTTTCTTTTTTCTATTCTTATTACGAATGCTTGCGGTTTGTTTAAAACATGAACCCACACACTCTCTCGAGTCATATTTTAAGTGTATAATAATTATTTGATTCCCTAGTGATTTTATTATTTTATTATATATATTTTTTTTTGAAATTCTCATATTTATGAGAAATCTGTACCAGACCACAGATTTCTCATAAATTCTTTAACAAAAAAAAATTTTTTTTTTTGTGCTTTTAACAAGAATTCCCATTTAATTTTTGTTTCAATGAAATCTTTAAAGAAAATTTTTAAATCATTATTAAATTAAAAAAAAAAACAAAAATTTAATATTTTATAAAATTTTTTTTTTTAATTTATTGTTAATAAATAGAATTTTAATTCTCTTTCAAAAATCCAGTGGCCAGTTATTAATAATAAAACAAAAGATCTTAAGATCTTAAAAAAAAAAAGGAAGGAAATTTATTAGAGATAGTTTTAAAATTGTTTTAAAACTTGTTTATATATATATAAACAATTTGTCCAAAAAAACTTAAAAAAAAGGAAGAAAAAGAAACAAAAACTTAAGGACCACAAAGTTTATATTTTAGTTCCACGAGAAGTTTCTTGATTTTTTTAATTTTTTTATTTTTAAATTTTACAAATAATTTATTTAAAACTTTTATTTTAACAAAAAACTATTTGAAATTTTTTGTTCTTTAGAATTATTTAAGATTTAAGTAATAGAATGCATAAGAAACCAATAAACATAATCTGTTTCTTTAAATAACTTCTCAAGGATAACAAATTCTCAGCTTTTAAATTTTAACTATATATGTAGAGGGAAAGTTACATCATCAAAAAAAGTTTTTCTTGTTGTCTTATTGCAATAAAAAAAAAAAAAATAAATTGGACAAATATGTCCTTCTCTTTTATTCGATTAAATCTTAAAAATTTTTTTTCGAGATATTTTTCTTCGGAAAAATTTTTCTTTGATACAAAACTATATGTTACCATAAACAGAAATGAATTGAATTGAAAATAAAATACGAAACGTATAGTAAATAGTTTTTTTTTTTTTTTATTATTATATACATAAGTTCATACATAAGTTCTGATTATCTTGATTTGTATTGTTTGTATATAAATGGTAAAATAATAAGGAATCCTTTTTTTTATATATTCATTTTGTAACAATTGAGATGAAAATGTTCTTATTTAGAAAAACTTTAAAGTTTATTGTCTAAGTATAAATATATTTCAACAATACCAATTTTATAACTTTAGAATAATAAATTATGATCACTTTTAACTGAATGTAAGACAATTAGTTTATAAGAGTATTTAAAAATGTTTCTGAAATAACCATGTATTGAACCATGTATCAAAAAATCAGCTGATGTATAGACTATTTTAAAGTAGATTTTAAGCAATATTTTATCATATTTTTTTATGTTGCATTAAGTTTGAGTCCCTTTGTTAGTGCTGGACAGTTACTACTCCATTTCTTTTAAACTATATCATAGGTTGTGACCTCTGATATATGCATTTACTATTTGGTTTCGAATTGTGATTAATTTAGTATTAGAAAAGTAAGGCAGGTCTTGGGACGTGGAATACCATATATCGGAAAACCAGTAGTATAAAATATTTAATAGAAGTAACTGATAAATTTTTTTTTGTAGACTACAGCTGATAAAGAGACTATTTCAAAATATAACTTTAAAAATATTTTATCAGTTTTTTTTTTACGTTACAATAAGTTTGAGTCTCACAAGACATCAATGAAATCATCAATTCAAATGGGTAACTCGCTTTGTTAGTGCTGGATGTTGACCAATCTATCTTTTTTTAATCATACCATAAGTTATAGCTGCTCATTGCATGTCCAATTTGGTTTAGAATTGTAATCAATCAAAAATTTGGAATGTACGGGAGGAATGTTAATTTTTCCTTTTGCATTTTCGAATATATACTAAAGAAATGTAAATGTGATTATAAATGCCATTTAATTTTCATCCGGCTTTAATTAAAAACATTTAAAAAAAAATAGTTTACGAATATGTTTCTGTAGAAGTTTTATTTATTTGAAAAAATTTAGAATATTTTTGAAATTGGGAATTTTATAATTCAGTTTAAGAAGATATGAACTTAATTATACGCATTTATCAATATGCAATATGCAATGTAATAATGCAATATTTCAATACAACAATGATATTTAACTTAAATTTAAGCAGTTTGAGATTCTAAATGCTAAAAAATTTTAAATTTTTTTTTACTTTCCACTTCTACAAGGTGATACATTCTAGAAATCTCAAAATTAGACTATATAAAACTATGATAAGACGTATAGTGATATATGGATGCGAATCTTGGTCAAAGCTACAAAAAGATAAAAATGACTTGATAAATTTCAGAAGAAAAATTATGAGAAAAATCTTTGGATCAAGAAGACTAAATGATGGAAGTTATATTAGACGTAGTAATGAGGAAATAAACAGTACAGTATAATTAATGTAAAGGATATATTGAAATTTATAAAGTCGCAAAGGCTGAGATGGTCAAGCCATCTATTACGAATTACAGAAAAACGGGCACAAAAAACGAACTTTCAACCACCCCCGCTACTAAGAAGAGGAAGAGAAGTGTGACGCATAAGGTGAATAGATAGTGTAAGAGGTTATTTAAGAAAATTAGGTGTACAAAACTTGCAAAATATAGCTCAAGATAAAGGCGAATGGAGCCGAGTCATGAAGAAAGTCAATTTTAATATTTAACTCAGTTTCACTTATTGGAATCAGATTAAATAAAGAAAGTTTTTTTTATAATATGTTTTATTTTTCATTTAAACCAAAACGAGTAAATTATAATAAGATCCAAAAATACTAAATTCAATAATCCTTGCATAAATTTGGACAACATTATTATTAAAGCTCAAATCTACAACTTTTTGTTTCAAAATGATGGAATAGATTTCAGAATGGATTTTTTCTTTTCGAAAAACTTGATAAAAAAATTAACTTCCTTTGCCATGAAAGTTTCAAAAGAAGGTGGGTTTTTCTCTCTAATCGCATGAATTTTTTAATTGCATAATCATAGATTTTCATTTTTTTCATTTATCTGTTTAAATTTCTTAAGTCTTATTATTTCCTCGTATTAAGTGGAATTCACTTTTGCGATACTATAATTATATGTATGGTAATAGTTCTTGCTTATTTTCTAAATCCTTAATAAATGCATTTTATTGGACGATGTTTATACTCAGTACAATTTTATCAATTTCAAATTAAAAAAAATACGGAAATTTTTTCTTTTATAACACAATATTCTACAGATATTTTGTATATTTAAAGATTTTTTATTTTAAATTGACGTAAATAAAAGAAAAGTAAAAGAATTTGTTTTACTTTTTTTTTATTAAATGCAATAGACTATAACAAAATAACTTTTGTGTTCTGTAATATATTTTTTTTTTTTTTTGCAAATAAATTATAATTTATTCTTGAAACAATGATTCTAACTTAAGAATGGTAATAAACATTACAAAAAAAAAAAAGAATGCAATTTAACTTAAAGGTTACATGATCTTTAAAAACTATCAATTAAATTTTCAACTTTTAATATTATGATAATTTTCGAAAAATATCTGTTATCAAGAATAAGAACTTGTATGATCAATCTATATTTCTAGTTATTACCTAACTAACAGAAAAACACTAAAATTTATTGTGCACACATAGAATTCTACAAAGGAAGGGAGTGGAAATTTTGTTTTTCTTTATATATGCAGATTTTAAAGTAATTTTTCATACAAAATCACATTATAATTAGAATCACAGCTTTGTTCAAAGTTCAAACATGCTTCGGGCAGTGCTCCTTCTTCAAATATGCAATAATAATTGTCCTAAAGATTTATTTTAAGTTTATAAAAATAAATGCCAAAACTATTCAAAGCAAGATCTGAAAAAAAAACTGAATTTAAATTTTTAAGAAAATTTTATATATAGACAAAAATTTTGACTTATATAAAACCTAGGCAAAATAAAAAATATTAATATCAATAGTAAACTAATAAAATTCACATTAAAATAAAAATACGAAAGTGCATATTTCCGGAAATGAAATGAACAAAAAAAAAAAAAAAATAAAGAAAAACATCATTTAAAAAAAGTTAAAGAAAATTATATCGAAATGGTTTTTTTACTTCTCAGATTGTACCAATAATAATTTTTTATTTTACTTTTAGAGTTGAATTGAAACAATAATAAATATTTTTAAATTCACTGTTGAAGATTGGAATTGCAATTAATTTTTTTTTTTTTGTTTGGGGTAACTTGGGTTAAGTGACATCGATATACTCTTTAAACCACCAATTTTTTTTGAAAATTTTTAGAGATTTGAAAAATTGCTATATGAATGAAATTTTCTTAGAGAATGTCGATTAAATATGAAATTAGAAGTCGGAACGTTTTAGTTCTAAAAATTTGTAATATAAATCTGAATATATTATGAGGCTGCTTATCATTTTAATACGTAAAAGACTTTATTTTTTTTAATAGGTACTTCATTATTGTAAAGAAAATTAATTGCTAGTTGTATTTTTAGAAAGATGAAGATTGGTAAAAATTGTTTTTGTAATTCTGAGAACTAATTTCGACTTATAGTATGTTCACAAACTCCGAAATCGAGTTGATTATCATGTACAAAATCAAGTAAAATGTCAAGCGTTCACAAACCGTTTTTGAAAATCAAGAATATAATTTGACATATTTTTGTTTATATTATTGTTTCAAGAAAATAAAAAATTAAAATATAAATAAAAAGTTAAAAGTTATTGTTAAAAGTAAATAAATAAAATAATATTTGAAAAAATTTAAAATAGATTTGGAAATTAACAATTTAATGGAATTTTCATTCCAATTAAATTTTTTTTTATATCTTTTTTCCATTTTTATTTTTCCGTCCACAGTCCACACAATAGAATATATTTAATTTTTGAATCTGCTGGTATCAACAAAATTTTTGTTTTGATTTTTGACAACAAATTCAAAAAACCAAGGGTTATGAAAAATTTTTTAAAATAATCTAAAATCGAAAATTCATGGACGAACAAACGTGATTTTGAGGTGATTTTCAGAAAATCAAGTAACGAGCTGATTTTTTTTGAAAGATAAATTTTTGAAAAATGTATGGGAAATCAAGAAAAAAAAAGAACGAAATCAACTTAATTTTCGAAATCATCTCGATTTCTCAAAATCAAGTGTTTGTGAACATACTATTAAATATCAATATATTCGGTCGGATTACTTGAATCCAAAATTATAAGATCAACGGAATTATAAGATTGATATACAGAGATTCATGAACGAAGTCAAAATATTTTGTAACTAAGGCTTCCTCATAAAAAGAATGAAGGCTGATGAAAAACTCAATAGTATTAAATAAAAGGTTCGTTAAATTAAATATATTCAAATTGAATTGTAGGTCTTCTTGTCTTTAAATCGAAGTTGCTCCATTTGTTTTTATTTATCAATTGCATTATTGTCAAAAAAAAAAAAAAACAAAACAAAAATTTAAACAATTTAAAATTTAAATTTTTTATTATTGTTGTTGGGTTTTAAGATAAAAACGTGATAATTAATTCCATACGAAGAAATGGAAGAATAAAGTTTCCAAATTTTCTTTTTTTTTTTTTTTATTTGGTTGGTTTTAAAAATAATTGTTGAATTGAAAAGAAATGGAAAATTCTTTAGTACCTTTTGATTAAATTCTGTGAAAATAATTTCTTAAAATAAAACGAGTATAGAGATTTTTTTTTCCCTTTGAATTTTAATGATTTGAAAGTTTTTTTTTTTTTTTTTTTGGTAAATAAACAAAAATAATTATTGATGATGATATATAATAAATATTGTTATAATAATAATATAATAAAGTTGAAAATGATACATTTTTTCACAACAGATATTACCTTTAGTCATTGGTGTTAAGATTTATTATGTTTGAATACTTTTATATATTAAATTTTTTTTTTTAAATCTTAGTATACAGATTTGTTGTAAACAATCTGTTACAAGTTTTAAATTAATTTTCTTCTGAACTCGTGCAGAATAAATGCAATTCTTTTAGTTTAATAATGTTGTAGTACTCGTATATAAAAGAAAATTGATACATAGTCGAAAGTGAGACAAAAGTTGCAAAAAAAAAAAGGATAAAAGTCTCATGGAATATAAGTAACGTATCATCAGCTCATCCATTATAATGGGATTGGCGAGTTATGATAGCAAAATTCAATATGATACAAATATATTCAAAGTAGTAAATTCTGCTTTTGTACTTAACTTCAAATACGCACAGAAAATGTTTTTGTTAAAAATAAAAGCTAAAAAAAAATGTTAAATGTAAAATGTTAATAAAATGTTAACTTTGAGTTAACAAAAAATCAGGGTTTCGATAACTTGATTAGCGCCCTACTATTTAAAGTTGTTTGTTGTTAAAACCTGTATTAAAACAATATTATCAGAAGGGATTTTATATTTGGTTCCAAAATCAGGTTTCGGCCGTTATTATACAGGGTGACTTTCTTTCGGCCTTGAATATTTATATGATATATTTGGGGAAGATCAAATGAACTAAAATTTGTTTTGTAACAGGCGGTTTATTTTTCTAGGTTTTTGAAATAATAAGGCATAAAATTTTTAATTCAATATGATTATATCTCAAAAACGCAATTGATTAATAAGTTTGATACACCGTTAGAAAGCTTTACACTTCCTCTTTTGATATTTTAGATACCGATCATTCAAAAGTTATGACCATTTAAACGAAAAAAAAAATTGAGTACCTAATGTTTAAGATTTAATTTTTATTCGTTTCATATTTTCTCCCTTATTTTTTCCTTCAATTATTTCAAATGCTATAAGAGGTAAGATAAAACCGTTTTAAACAAAGTTTAAGAGTTTTTTTTTTCAAATAATCGAAAAATAATGATACCTTAATACAATGTTTAAGACAGAAAATTTAAAACCAATAAAAAAAAATTCTAAAAATTGGGTCTTTTTCAATTTTTATTTTCTTTTCAATGCTAATAACCTATGAACAAAAAGTATTTAAAATATGGATGGACATTGTTTGTAAAACTGAAATTCAAAGTTTTTGCAAAGTTTTCTTAGGGTTCTTTCTTCAAACTTAATAATTAGTAATTTAGTAGTCACAAGAAAAAGTGTATGACGAATTATTAACATTAAAAAAGGCCAGAAAAAGTCCAATTGGACTTTTTGTCATAAAACTGTTCACCGTTCATCACAAAATTATGTCCTTAAAATTTTTGTTTGTTTCCTTCTTTTAACTATTTTCTATTTTATTTATCAAATTTTAATACTTACTTGAAACGATGTGTTTTGTCTAATACGATTCCAGATAATACAGAACCCAACATTCCAGCTAATACAATACATAAACCAATACGACCAGTATCAACTTCATGTCCTGGATAATATTTTAAAACAACCTTTAAAAAAGAAAAAAAAAAATTTAAAAGGAAAAATTAAAAAAGGATCACTATGTTTTTTTTGTTGGTTTTTTGTTTAATTAAAAAAAATAAAGAAAAATACTAATATTAAATCTGTTGGAATTTAAATCTGTGAATCCTTTTCACAAACTAAAATTCTTAAAATTCTTTTACGTAAATTTCGATTAAATATTTCGAAATGTTGAATAAAAAAAGTAAAATTAAAATAAAAAAAAAAATTAAAAGTGTAAAAATTGAAGATAATTCAATGTAAAAAAAGAATAAGTAAATAAATAAATAAAAAAAATAACCATTACTTCTTAAATTCTTATTTTTTATTTAATTTTAAAACTTACCGGGTTTAAAAGAGTTGAAATTGCATAGAATACACCAACATTCATACCATATGATGTCAATAAAAGCATATAATTTCGATTGAGTACAAGATTTTTTAATGATTGCAAAAAATTTATATGTTCTACTTCTGGTGCTCTAGATGCTTCTTGTGCAGCTGATGGTGGTGTTGGTGGATGATCTTGGAAAACTGTTGTTTTATGTTGTTGTGTCATCATTATTGTTGTTATTAAGTAGTTGTCATTGGTTGTTATTTCAAATTTTACAAAATTAAATAAGAAAAAAAAAACAATTATTTAGCATTTCTTTGTCTTTTTTAAGATATTTTTCTTTGGTTTAAATTTCTTTACGGTTTATATTCATTTATTTTTATTAATATGGATTTAAGTTGAAAGTAAAAAGTGAAATAGATAATATGTAAAAATTGAACCAAAAATAAAACCATAATTATTTGATTCGGATCTATATTATGGTATTTGACCAATATAATATGATTCATGTATTGCAAAAGAGAATAAAAGTGAAATGGTTTATTTAATAAAATTTCTAGTATACAAACGAATTTTTTAAATATTTCTGTTTTTAGAGTAAATAGTTCTCAAAGAATTTTTGCACTGTTAATAATTAATTCTTATAAGTTTTGTAAGAGAGAGAGCGTGTTATTACAAAATTTGTAATATATTAGATACTTCTCTTATAGGTTAAAAAAAGGGAATCATATAGATTCATTGTAGGGGTTTTCCAAATACAATGACATATCAAAGTAAATTTTTATACTTTAAAAAACAGTTATATTTCCTCTTAATCAGAATCTAACCTCGTGAAACACTAAGAAATGAAGAAGATTAATAGTTAACAATAACATCATCGTATTGTGCTGGTAAGTATGCGAAACTGATATTTAAGTATATGTATACTTTCTCTCTTCATAATATAATAAACCTCTAACGACATTCACCGGCTTTTCATTCGAAAGGTTTTGTGTTCAAACCCCGGCTAGGTCATATAGATTATTCAAAAATTATATAGATTTGTCTATAATTAAATAAAATGTTAATAAAATAATTCTTGTATAAGATAATAGATGGCGTAGAAATAAAGAAATATTTATGTCTCAATCTTATACAATATAGTTGCAGCCGAGTAATCAACGGCTTAATAAAATTAATGATTTTAGAAACTGAAGCTTAGTCTAATATGAATAATAAATGTTTTAGTCAAGTGAATAAGCTATACTCATTATACGAATGGGAAGGAAAAACCAAAATTACCTACCTACCTAAATATTAAATTACAATTTTGATTTTTATACTAACAAATTTTCCAATTTAATTTTAAATTATAGCCGGAACGGTTAATCCAATAAAATTTCTTTATTAAATTTTTAACGAGTTACCCGATGTGCAATGGAAATAATTGTTTTTTTAATATAAAAATCTTTATATAATTTAAAAAAAAAAAAACTTAGTACTTACATAATACCATTAAAATTACTAAAATTGATGTAAAACCAGCAACTAAATAGAACATAACCTGTAGGTCTTTTCCAATTAATTCTATATCATCATGATTTCCAACTAAAACTGGTGGCAGTACAAAACCAATAGCAACACCAAGCTGTAAATATAAAAAAAAAAATTTATTTAAAAATTAATTTAATGAGAATATGTTTAATAATGAAAAAATGTTTTAACCTAAAGAGAAATTATAAATTTATTTTTAAATAAAATTATAACTGTAATTTCAATTTGTAATTGAAGAATAAATTTTTTTTTTCATGAACATTTAGATAGAATTTAAAAAAAGTAAAATCTGATTTTTTTAACCGTTATGCTGATAAGTCTGTCTGCATCACAAATGCATTATGGCATAAAAGAGAAGTTTTTTATGAAAATGGGAGTAATTTGGGATATAAATAATTAAAAATTGTTTGTTTATATTACGGATAGCTGCCTCGTTCATTTGTGTGGTAAAAACGGTACTTTCTAATAAATAAATATATTAGGGTATTCGACTCTCTGACAGTTATAACGTATACGTTAAAATTGTTAGGTTAAATACATTTAAAATTTGTTTTATTAAGTATTTATATTTTTCTATTAGTGATATTTAGAGTATTAAGTATTGTTTGACCTCTAATTTGAACCAAATGGTGAATGGTAACCGAATCAAGTCGAAATCTATAGATAAAAAAATAGATAAAAAAAAATATTTCTTGCACATGGGCCAACGGAATGAGAGATCGGCCGTCTAACTACAGCTCCATTCAGCTGTTATGAACATTGAAATGAGCATAAAACTGAACATTTTCATCAAATGAACATTTACAAGCAATAAACAATTTGTAATGAGTGATTACAATTCAACAGGAATATTTTCTGTAAATTTGAATCAAGTTTTTGAAACATGACTCGTTTTATAAAATTTAGGTGTTATGTAGATTGTGATCGGCATAAAAGTGAACATTTTTATTAACGACATATATAATTAATGACAATTTAACTGGAAAATTTTCTGTAAATTAGGAGGCAGTTTTGGAACGAAGTTACGGATATTTCGTAAAAGATTTTTGTTTTATTTTTTACTCCCCAGAGATTCAATTTAATCTTTAGATCTTCAATAAACCCTTTTGTTTTTTTTTTAGAAATGACTATTAAAATTAATTTTAAAAGTAACAATCATTGTTAAGAGTATACATATATAGAGCTACCGACAGAAATTACATTACTGTGCTAACCTAACATATTTTAAATTTTATAATTTTGGATTCGTATCTTCTACAAAACATGTTCAATAAAATCTGATAGTTTCCTGATCTTAAT
Organism: Poecilobothrus nobilitatus; assembly: GCA_947095535.1. Taxonomy (NCBI): domain Eukaryota; kingdom Metazoa; phylum Arthropoda; class Insecta; order Diptera; family Dolichopodidae; genus Poecilobothrus; species Poecilobothrus nobilitatus. Next base: position 162,133,418 of record OX352773.1, read on the forward strand.
ATCTTGTTCCAAGATCAGGAATTCTGCTGTTAACGAGAGGTAGTTATTATTTAACTCCACATTCCTTTTTTAATGTGATAAACAATCGATCGTAAAAAGTTTAAAATAATCATTTTACAATATAAAAGTTTAAATAGTATTTTGTAAGGAATGTATATATGTACATAATTTAATTCTTAAAGAATAGATTGGATCATGTTGTTGTTTCATGGACATGTTGTTTCTATAAGTAACATTTTTAGCACATTTCCAAAAAATTTTTGAAAAAATGTGCTTATTAGTTTCACTCTGTCCGTCCGTCCGTCCGTTCGTCCGTCCGTCTGTTTACAAAACTTCTACACCGTTAAAGATAGAGAAAAAAATTTTTAACCATGGGTAGATCTCATAAAAAAAATAATTTTGTGGAACAACTTTTTCATGTAGCCCCACCCGTTACGGAGCTACAGCCCCTCAAACTTTGAAAAAGCCCTATTTTTAAATGCATATATCTTCTGCTTAAGATTTTTTCAATTTGAAAACGCCATTCGACAGGTATTTTTTTTTAACTTTGTAAATTAATATCAAAATTATACAATTTTTTTAAATTTAGTATTTAAATTTACCGTTATGTGAAAGCCAAATTTTGCATGATTTTACTACTTTCATAACTCCGGCACGCTTCTAGATAGAGGCTTGAAATTTTGAAGCAATTTAGAATTTTGGAATTAGTATAAGTTTGCTCAGAAATTTTTTTTGGACCACCCCCTGTTTTTGACCTATTAGGGCTTAAAAATTGAAAATTTGCTATTTTTAGACACCTGTAACTTAGGCACCTGTAAAAATTTTTCTTCGGCAAGACATGAAAATTAAAGATTCAATAATATATTTTTACGTGTGTTAACGGCTTTCCTTAGTTATATAGGATTATCTAAACAGTTTTTATTGAGTTTTGGAAATGTGCGCTTTTAAAAACCGTTGGTTTACATTCTACCTTGTTTTTTTATAAAGTAAATGTGGTCAACATTTTGATATTCATTGATATTTCTAGTTAAGAATAATAGAAAAAATTAAAAAGAGAATCACGAATCAGTTAAATATTTAATAATATTTCAAAAATTATTAAATAAGTAAATATTTGGTTTCTTTATTATTTTTTTCTTTTAATATAAAAAATATTTCATCAAAATAATATAATTCACATTAATTGTGTGATATTCAAACCTTGAAAAGTTTTTTTTTTTAATTTTATATGTTTGCATAGTTTGCAAAATTTTTAAATTTCAATAAGAAAATCACGTACAATAAAATATTTTCATAAATAATAAATTTATTTAAATATCAGTTAAAATTATAATTAAATGTCAGTAAGTTTTAAAAGTGCTTGTGTGATAATGACAAATATTTTTCTTTTAATTGTAAGTTTTTTTTTTTTTATTTTTAGAAAATATTTTAAGATGATAAATGCAAGTTTATTAAATGATATAAAATTTTTCTTTTTTCTTTTAGATTCTTCTTTTTTCAACTTTTTGTTGTGTTTTTAAAGTTGGATTCGCTGAAAATGATAAACCAATTATGTTTCGATCTTTTGACGAATCTAATGATTCGCCACGTAAAATAATTTTATGGAGTAGTAGAACAATTGAAAAAACTGAACCAAATAAAAATTTAGAAAATTTAGAAAAAACTGATGAATCTAAAACTGAAAATAATTTTGAAACAAAAACCAAATCAAATGAAATTATTAAAGAAATGAATATAAAAGAAACAGCAATTGATACAAATTATAATGCAAAAAATATGATTGATGAAAATTTAATGAATGATATTAATTATTTTCATTATGATACAATGCCAAATGATGAAGAAAAAATTATTAAAGAAAAACTGAATCATATAAAGAAATTAAATGATGAAAATAAAAATAAATTACGTTTCGAAAATAAACATAATATTAAACCGAATCAAATTCAATCAGTGCAATCAAATAATCCATTAAATATTCTTAGTTCATTATTTAATCCATTTAATTTTGCATTTTTTTTAATGAATCAATTGAATCACAAGAATAATATTCAGATGTCCAATATTAATGAATCAAAAAAAAATATAAAAGAAGTGAAAAATTTTGAACCGATTACATCTGAAAGTGAAAATGTTGAAGTACAAGATGAAAATAATAATGATAATGATAATGATAATGATAATGATAATGATAATGATTATGATTATATATCATCATTAAAAATTGTCTACAATAAACCAAAACCGAAACCATTATTATTAATAAAAAATAAAAAAAATGAGAAAAAACCATTAGGATATTTTAATATTGAAAATTATAATAAAGTTCCGATAATTTTACGTGGTCCAGCACCAATTTTAAGAACATATGCTTTTCGTTTACCACCAAAATGGGAAATAATGGAAGAAAATAAATCAACCGAAGTACCGATCACAGCTGAAACATCATCTTCAATTATACAAAAAGAAATCACTCAAGCACCATGTAAATGTACAAGTGAAGATACGACAAAAGCAACATGTAATTGCAATAATAAAATTAAAACTGAAGCTTTACCATCAACTCAAAGTGATATTTCTAAAATGAATTTAAAAAATAAAAATTTTCCTAAAATATTTTTATATATTCGAAAGAATAAATGATTTATAGGCATATTGGAGTAATATTTTTATTTTTGAATTTTTGTAAGAGTTTTTTCTTAAAGCTCATGTTATATAGTATGTATTTGAATATTGAAATATATGCATATGTGTATGTTGTTTGAAAATTAAAATCATAAGTTTATCTATTTATAATAATGTTTAATACAAAATTCTTGAAAGAAAACCTTTAAAGTTTAAGTTAAAAAATCACTTGAAGATAATATTAAAGTTTTCTTAAATTTTTAAAGCAGTATTTTCTTGATGTCAAGTTCATTTAATTTGATTTTGTTTTTCATAGCTGTTTTATTTAAATTTGAAAATTTTTTCACGTATTTTTATTTAAGTTCTTTATGTAAATGATATTTGTTTTTTTTTTTTTTTTGTTATAAAGGTGTAAATGTGTTATTTACAATGTAAGTTGATAATGCATAAAGCAATTCTAAGAAATTTATATAATATATATACAGGTTTTTAGGACATTTTTCAAAAAAAAAATTTGTTTATTAGTTCACTCTAACCGTCCGTTCTGCTGTTTGTCTGCTTACAAAACATCTACATCCTTAAACCCAGATCAATGAAATTTTGACAAAGGATATAGGTCTCATAAAAAAATTAATGCTGCGAAATAAATTTTTTATTTAGTGTGACCTATTACGAAGCCACAATTTTTTAATGTTGGAGAAGTTCAATTTTAAAATCTGCATATATCAGGTTCTGCCTAAATTTTTTTTCAAAATGACAGAAGATTTTTTTTTCTTTTATCTATAAATTTTTTTTTTTAATGGACATAAATGTGGGTAGGAAATTACACAGTCTTTTCAAAAGTGGCTATAAATGTTGTAAGGCAGAATAACTCTTACCACTTGTGTGGAATTCGAACCCACACTCCCTCGGTGATTACAGCGTATTTTATACGCTCTTACCCCCTAGGACACGTAGGCCCCATTTTTATAAATTAATATCAAAACCAATATACAATTTTTTGAAATTTATAATTTTGAGAGATAAAAGATGTTGCAGAATTAGCGTTACATCAAAAATATTTTTTATCTTTGTGAAAATGTGTGCTTTTAAAAACATTTGGTTTTTTCATATTGCCTTGTTTAATTTGTATTATGTATAGTAATGTTATATTATTGTATTTTGTTTACATTATATTAACATTATTTTATATTACATATACATATATTATTCAGTAATTTTCCTTCCTTATAAAAATGCTTGTATGTTGTGCAGGATTTACAGGATTTATAACTCCTTATACACTTAATACGCTACATATTTGTTTAATGATTTGATAACGGTGCCCGTTGATTTTAGTAATTATAGAAAGATTAGATCTTTGCGGTAATTTTTAATTTTTAATTTATAAATTTATTCATTTTAGTAAATCTTATCAGATGTGTAAAAAGGTAAAATTGGAATAAAATAAAATTAAAGTGTTAGATAGATATGGATAGTACCTTGGATGCGTAAGTTTGTTTTTACGAATGTTAACAACTCTATATTAGATTATTATTTAAGGGACATAAATAACGCTGCCACCTTTTGCCCCTATCACAATACGTTGTGGATTTTATCTGCACTTATAATACTTCTGTCAGCCGTACTGTCTCAAAAAAACTGAGGTTCTGAAGAGTGTTTACTACTGGCAGCTCATTTTTAGTAAATCAATATGACTGTACGGGCATAAATCTTGTGCAGAGAAGAGATCTGCTTTTTCTAAATATATGTCGTGGATATTCTTGTCTTCTTGATAGAATCTGCAAGTACTGTTATTCTCTGTTCCCATTTTCTTTAAGTGCCCTTTTAGCTGATAATGTTCCTAAAGGAAGCCTTTCAGAATTCTCAGTTTATTTTTACTGAATCCCATTTTCTCGATATCTTTCCTTCTTAAATTTTCTGAGCTCGACCTCTTCACTTCATACTGTTAACTGCTGTAAGTGGGTTTAATTTTTTATTAAATTCAATTAATTATTAATACTAATAAAATCTTAAGATAATTTTTAGCTTAGTTAGTTTAAAGTAAATCTTAAGATTATTCTTGATCAAAAGTTTAGTTACTTTATAAGAATTTATTGAAGAAGATTTTTTCATCAATACGATATCGAATCATACTGAACCAATAAAATACTACTGAAATACTGAAATTTTTATGGTTATTTGTTGGTTACATTTAGGTTTTCTAGCAGGTTGTAGCAGATTCTATATATTATATTATATTCCTGTTTTTTAAATGACTTCTAAGGTGTTGTAACAAGTCCGTTTTTTTTGTTTTTTGTTTAGAGACCGTTCGGAAAATGATTTTATGAAAATAGAAACAAAAATTAAATTGTTTAATTTTAAAACTTAATGATTACATTTTGGAAATTATTTTCTGTTTTCGTATTGTCATATGAAAATTTACTTAAATTTTTTTAACAACAAAATAAAAATTATATTAAAATAATTAGTAATCTGATTAATGTAAAAGAAGAGAAAATAATGCCGTAATATTCCAGTGTAAGTCAAGTTACTTGTATTTAACTTTTTTTTTTTTTTATTCTATACAGAATATGCGAATTTACAGACAAGAGCATTTGTATGTTATTTAATACTTCATTTCTTTTTTTTTTTTTTTTTTTAAATAAGCACAAAATGAAGAAGAAAAATTGTGTTAAGTATTAGCATAAATTTTATTTTAATTACTCTTCAAGAAAATCATTTTTTTTTTTGTATTCCCTTAAATATACGAAAAACAACAAACAAAAAAAATAAAAGAAACAGGATCTTCCCATTTTAGATTCTCTTTTAAAATTAATTTTAGTTCCTTTTTTCCTGTTTTTTTTTTTTTTTGTTTTTTTTACTTTTTCTTTTGTTTTTTTACCATATTATAAGGTTCAATTAGAACTGCTTAACCTCAAAATATAAACTTCAACATTAGTTAGTTTTTAAAGTTAAATAGCTTTTGACATTTTCTAAGTTTTTTTTTACAGATCTTTGCAAGTACATGAACAGTGACTGATGAAATTATTTTATTAGAAAATTATTTTGTTCTTTTTTTCTTTAATAAGCAAATCTTTCATCAGCTGCAAAAGCATAAAATGCTTTCAGTAGTCATTCCTATATTCAATATGAATATTTTTAACCCCGTAAAATAATTATTTTAATTAATTCTTGTGCAATACTATAAAGGATAACGAGGATTTTTCTACGTTTTCAAGATGGACTACTAGGATGGAACCTAGAGTTTTGTGATTACTGAAGCGTAAACTCAGCTTTCATTAATAAAAAAAAAAATTAAAATAGCCAAACTTTAGAATAAATGAAAAATTCTTATTTTGTTTGATTTTGACAAAAATTATTCGACAATGTTAAAGTATATCAGAATTATTGTAAAGTACTGTACTGTTCATATTATAAAAAGAAATGCATATACTTTTTTAAGAGTTTCTTAAAGAATTTAAATAGTTATGTATGCATGTTATATAAATTTAATATTTAATTATTATTATAATGTACTTACATGTATAAACATAAATGAACCGATATATACATATAATATGTATTTTGATTCAAGGATATACAATATATACTCGTATGTATATACATAATGTTAATATGTATAATGTAATTTAATATTTATTACTAGTATTTAGGGTGAATGGTATTTACATGAACATGAAATTTATCAAAAAATTTAACTTAATAAATTATTCGTTTTTTGGAACATGTTGCTAATGCAGTAGTTTTCATTTAATATATTGGAAATATTCCATTTATAGTTACTTAAATTTAATTAAAATATAACAAGTACTATAATATCATTATTATGACATTTAATTGAAGTATGTATATATCAAAATTTTCTTAATGCATTAAAAAAACCCAATAACAATGCATTATACTGACAATTTAGTTACCAATCAAACAAATTTAATTTTTATAATGCCAAATGCCAAAAGAGATTCAAAGTAAATAAAAAAGATTTTAAATCTTTGGAAGAACAGTAGTTATACAGTACTTATTATCATTTATTTTACTTGTTTTTGGAACTTAGAAAAGATACATTTAACAGATTTGAATAGATACATTATGGGAATTGCTTTGTTTAAAAGTTGATGATGGTTAATCATGACTACACATCCATTATATTGAATCCATATAATGGATTCAATATAATTTTCAAGTTTCTCTGTTGACGACTTATCAGAAAATGACTCGCCTTTGTATAACCCATGTGCTAAGAAATCTTGCTTTAGGCAGTTTTTTGAGAGTTTGTTCTGAACCGATTCAAGTAAAAATTTGACTTATTACTTGGGTTGTGGTTATGAATATCTATCATCCTATTAAAAATAAAATTATATTTGATAAGATTGTTAATAATTTTAAATGCCATCATATCTGTAAAGCTCAAATTTCGTTATATCAGGAAAGCTCATATATTTATCGTTGCATAATAAATTAGTTGAATATCGAATTGGATGAAGGATACATTATAATAATGCCTCTTTATTAAAATATTTGCGCATTCTCCTTAGTATGAAGATGTATCTTGTATAATAAGAAAGTATACTTTTGTAAAACAGAGAAATCTTAAAAAAAAAAAAAAATTTAGAGCTCAACCTAAATACAAGCGTATATTTTCTGTCAAAATATTTTTATGTACATGTATATTTAAATGATAGCACTCGAAATACGTGACATACTGTACGTTGAGTTTTTAAAATTTTAAAATTGACAAAGTATATAAAAATTTTTGCTGTTTTTTGTTATGTATGTCAAGGCATTGTTTTTAAAATTAAAGAAAAAAAAATTCAAAAATTTATAAATGAAAAATTATAAGCGCGTATCAATTTTGGGATAAGTCGACGTATCGGCATACTGGCGTATAAAATTGGTATAAACTTTCGTAAAGTTGTTACGAGTTACTAAAATGACGTCATCATATAAAGGTACTATATAACTTCAAGTCTCCGAATATATACCCCATTAGGACCGATGCTGCCATATAGTGGCCGAAAAATTTTCTTAACATTTTGTAGTATTTAATATTTTGTAGTAAAAAAGAAAAAGAAAGAAAATGAAGAAAATTTTGTAATGCATTTTTCGGCAATTAGATGACGGCCTCGGTAGAGATATAAAGTACCGTTATGTGATGTTGTCATCTTAATAGTTCGTAACCCTTTTTCCGAAGTATATCCAAAAATTATATGTCGTACGCTTTTATTTAAACTGCGCCCTTACATTTATATAGGCACTAATTCACTTTCATTATTTGACATAAATTTTGTATTATGCTCTTCTATGTTCTTTTAACTTAAAGATAAATTAATAAAGTTAATAGAAACTAAAAATTTATTTAATGTATACCATTAATATTATTACGATAACTTTAAACTAAAATTAATTATTACTACCATCTTAAAATTGTAAAAAAAAAAAAAAACAAATTTCTATTAAAGGTTAAAAATCTATTCAAAATTATTTAAGCACACTTTAATCCTAATAATATTTTTAAAAGTTCATAAACTTACTTTAACTTTATCTACTTTTTAAAAAAATATTGTTTTTTTTTTAAATTTAAATCGCTCAAATGATATTTTTAGAAATCTTAAGTGAGTTTAAACTCTCTATAAAAATTTATATTCGAAAATGATAATCGGAAGTTATAAACTAAAAATTTCCATTTAAAATGAAAATTTCTGCTAAGAGTAAAAAAAATTGTTTTTTTTTTTTTTTTAGGAAAATTTTAAATTTCGATACTATGAAAGTGTTTGGTTGATTGCATAAAAACCATATTCTAAATTCAGAAGGAAATAATTGAATGAAAGAATTTTAAGAAATTTACATTTTTTTATTTTAGTTTTTCTTTCTAATACAGAATCCTTATACGTTTCATAAGATGCTCAATTATAACAACTATACACACACTATATATATATATATATATATATATGTACATATTAATAAAGCAATGAATGCAAATATCATTACAAAACTATATAAGAATATAACTTGACCTAGAAACTATTTATTGTATCTCTATGTATTTATATAGATTTATATTTATTTATATATATATATATATATATATATATATAATATATTGTATAAATATATTTAATATCTTTTTTGAATCCTTTTTTAAACACATACAAATGTGTATATCGTGCACGTGAATAATGATTATTATTTTTGAATAATATACAACGAAAGGATTCATTCGTGTTGAATAGAAAGTTAAATTAGGAAAAAAAAAAAAATAAAATGTTTAGGGAAAATAAAACAAAACAATAAAACAAAAAAAAAAAAATAAATATAAAACATAGAAAAGGATGAAATAAAAAAGAAAAATGCTTGCTTTTGATCCTTCAGGCAAAATAGTCTCATTGCTTTTATGTGCATCTATACATTATATATATATATATATATATATATATATATATATGTGTGTATTAATATAACTATCTAAATTATTTTAATACTATAGATTCATGGTACTTTAGTATATAATGTGTAGGTACATACAAATAATAGAAGATTTTATTTATTTTTGGACATCAACATATTAATTTATTTAAAATTAAACGAAAAATTTATTTGTTTTTTTTTTTTTTTTTTTAGAGAAATTAATGGTAATTTTGAATCAATGATTTGTCCAAATATTTTTAAAAATGTATAAATATATATATATATATATATTTTTTTAAAAGTGTTCGTTTCTGTTGAAAATTTATTTTAAATGTAATTATTGCAATAATTTTTATTCGAATTCAAGTTGTACTTTATAGAAGAATGTCCTTGAGTAAGTGATGGTAAGTGGTAAGTGATAAGTAATAAAAAAAAAATCGTGATCTGAAGATTAATTTTTATTATACTTTATTAATAAACGAAAATAACTAATGACTAATAATTGGTAATAACCGGCCCACTTTGGCAAGTTGTTTTTACTTTTTCTAAGATAGACTATATAGGTAACTTGATTTCAGTTAAGTTTCCTTGTCAAATTTCGGCTTAAGATTTATATGCATGTATGTATGTATAAAAAATTTTATTAGTGATAAATTGTTTTGTTTTGCTTTGAAAAGATTTATTAAAAAAATGTTTTTATGTTTTTTTTTATTTTAGGACTAGATTATTACTGTACTAAAATTAAATTTTTGTTTAAACTCCAATTATATAATATATATATATATATATTATTTTTAAATTCATGAATTTTAATTCAGTATGATAGTTAACAATGATATATTTTTATTATATATCTTAATTATTTTCGTAATATTTTTTATATGGATGTCCTTTAGAAGTTAAACGGAGAATTTAAAAGGAGAAACTAATTAAATGAGATATTTAACACACAACATTACCGTAAAATTTAAATCTTAAATTTCTTTGTTATTTTTTTTTTTTGCATTAAATAAAAAAATGTTTTTAGTTTTTAGTACCTACTTTAGTTTAGCACGATATTTAACTTAAACTGATCCATCTTAGAAATTAGGATTTGATTTAAATATTCTTACGTAATAATGGGGCACTATTATTCATTTAATCTATATGGCGACATAAGAAAAGTCTAGCTCAGGGGTGGGAAATTCGCAGTCTTCTTTTTAGGGTAACCCAAAATATATTTTTAATATGTGGCAAAAAATCCAGACATTTCGAAAAAAGTTATTATTTTTCAAAAGTATTTTTTCTTGATCGGTATATTATAAAGAGTATTTTCCGCAATTATCTTCGGAATTTTATACTTTATATTCTGAAGAGTATTCCCCAAAAGTATTTAATTAACAAAAGACTGAAAAGGTCATATTTGAAGATAACTTTGTTGTTTCGGACTCATTAATTGAAGAATATACTGATTGTTTTTCTGATTTTTGAAAAACATACTCTTATAATGAAATTAGTTCTCATAATGAAAAAATCACATCTAGTTGATATTTCAAAGGCATATAGCGAACTGCAGATGGAGTTGTTTGAGTTATATGAAGATAATATTATAAAATCTCTTTTTGATGCAAAGAATGATCCGATTGAAATATGGAAAAATGCATTTGAATACTCAAGTTTACGTCAACATGCTCAACGTTTGCTTTCTTGCTTTGAAATTACTAACTATTATGTATCTACTTACTGTTTCATTTTTATATCTAACACAAATTAAGACCAATTTAAGGACTGATGTTCATTTAGAAGATTAACTGATTTTCATGTAGAAAACAAACTCATATTAAGTGTTATTAAGCTGGAATATTTCACGGGGAAAAATAATTCAAAAAATAAATTTCTAGCTTACTATTTATGAAATTAAAATATTGACTTTTCATGGTTAAAAGGTTCACCATATTTGGTCTAGCTTAATATAGAAAATTATTAAAAATCCATTATGGAAAGAAATCTATTTATTCTTTTGTACTGTCAAATTTTACGTTAAAGTAAATCATATTTAAATTAAGCCATTATTAATTACAATTTAATTTGTTGACAGTATTACGTAGTTCATTTGAGTTGATTAATATATAATTAACCACCCAAGAGAAAAATGAGGAAGAGAAAGGATTAATATCAGAAAAGATTTTTAAATATCAATATATGAAAGGATCTATAAAAGAGAAAATGTTACGAAAAATATATAGATTTCACTTATGTTTGCACTTAAGAATATGTGGCAGTTATACAAAACAGTTCACAATTGCTTTTATAAATTTGACATTTGACGGTTTACCTAGAGATCTAGAGGTTCATACTGTAAATGAAGAAATAAAAAAATATAAACTAAAACATAAAATTCGTTTAAAAGGGCAAATAAATGCACTTAAGTTTCAAAATTTTTAAGACTTAAAAGAATTAGACAATTATAAGATTTAGCGATAAACAGAGATCAGCTTCAAGGAGGTTTGTACAATTCTCGTACATCTATAAGATTTAACGCAAAATAAATGGTTAGTTTTTAAAAGTAGTTTTAATCTTTTAAAAGGGGGACTGGTCTTTTTAATGAACTAAAGTTTCACATACTTATATTGATAGTCACCATCTTAACCCAAAGAAAGAAAAAACTTTAGTTCTACAAAATAAATCAAATAAGGTTTGTTACCTTATTTAACTATTTAGTTAACTACAATATTTTAATAGTGTCAATTTAATTTCACTCAATTCATTTCACACAATTTACGTTAACTTTTTCCTATGATTAAGATTCATATTATTTATTATTATTATTTTTAAGTCTTAAATTAAATGACAGAAGCTTTCCTAGTAAATATGTACATCATAATAGCTTAAAAGATTTTCTATGCACTGACTGTATTATATATATGTTTGTATGTCTGTATATGTTAAAAGTTTATATAGTTATTCTTTGCACATTATTTGAAGTCTTATTAAATATTCAAACATTTTTATGATATACTGTGGATTTTTTGAAAGGAAGATATATTGAAGTTTAATTTTTGCGAAAAAAAAAAAAAAAAATAAATTTATTATAAAGAATTTCATAAAATGTTAACAGGATAATCCATTTTCTATATATTAGAAATTGATTTCTTGCATCCTCTGCCATATAATTGTTTAATTTTTTTTCTTTTAGCCTTGTTCAAAAATCAATTTATAATTTATTCTGCTAAGAAGGTGGGAATATCATAATAGAAGAAACGATTATTTTACCCATTAATATATATGTATACATGATTAAACTTGCCATTGCTGTCAAAGAATAATCAGAATTTATATCAGAAATGGTCATTGATTTTGTGTATATATAATAAAACAAAACAATGAAAAAAATAAAAGGATAAAATTATGTAAGGATACCAATAATAGAAAAAAAATCTGCTGCTTCAACACTTTTTGTTTGACACAAATTTCTTTTTTCTTCCTTTTTTTTTTTTTATTTTTTATTTGTATGTACATGTTTATTTTTTTTTTCTTTTATTGAAACAGATCAATGCCAGAGGCTACTATAGGATATACAGATGATTATAATAAGTGGTATTTGATATTTTCAATTTGTATTCTAGAATGATGAAAAGTTTTTTAACTGAAATTTTCTTTTTGAAAAAATTTTATTGATTATTAGAAAAACAAAAAAAAAAAAAACTTAAGATTTCTTTAAAATGCAATGATGATAAGTTATGATTGTCTATTTAAATATATAATCATGTATATAATTTTACAGTCTGTTATTAGCTTAACATTTTATTTTAATATTATTTTGTAGACTGATTCAATTGTAGAACTCTTTGTACTTAAATCTGTAGACCGAAATTAAATTTTATAAAATTCTATGTGTATTGCAAAGTCAAACCCTCTATCTTAAAATATTCAATAAGTGTATAGAAGTAGAAAAAAAAAAAGGATTCTTTACCAGCCAGCCATGTAATTTGTGCAAAAAAATTAATAAATGAAAATTGATGAAAACATCCCGGAATCTTCAGCTAACTTATATTTATGGTTAGTTTTTTTTTTTTTAAAAACTAAACAAAATAATTTTACGGATCGATATTTATAAGAATCTAAAAGGTTTACTATATGTATAAAAATAGTCTAGGATATTAATAAATGATTTTCTTTTTGTGTAAGGATCGAACATTTAATACACAATTTTCTTTTTTTTTAAATTTTTCGTTATTATTCTACTCGTAATATGTTGTTAAAAAAAATTTCCGTTTGATTGAATTTAATATAAGATTATGTAGATTACATGTTATATACGTAACATGTTATACAATTACGTACATATATATATGTTTATGAATAATGGGATAACAGAGGACAATATTTTAATATTGACGAACTACAATATTATTATGTTTTCATATATTAAACTGACCTTGTTATATTATATTAATGACCATGATGCCATCTATATATGTATATATGAAACTAAACTACCTTTTTTTTTTTTGTTTTTTTAAGATAAATATGTAGTAAGTCTTATGAAAATTTCTGAAAAAAAAATATGGTATTTTTAATAGTTTTTCTCTGCTTAGATTTTATTATTCAATAGACGACTATATTTTATCCTTATTTATTTTTCTTTAAAACTTACATATATATAGAAAAATATCTGAATATATTATATTTATATTTTTATTATCAAAATTGATGAATTTAAAATTTATTTATAACTTATCAAATTATTCTTTTTGTTTTTGTGGTCTTGAATAATTTTAAACCAATCAAATTTTGTAATTAATATATAGATACTCAAATTTTGAATAGATTTTGATTTGATTTTGATAAATTTATTTAAATAAATGTTAAAAAGGGTTCAACTAAAAAAAAATATATATGATTTTCCTTTTTTCTTTTTTAAAAAAGTGAAAATTGATTAGCATTAAATAAAAAATTAGTATTTATATTAGTAAAATATAAATATATATATAGCTATATATTACTTTTACGAGGGTTGGTGACAAAACTTTAAAAGTCATCCACAACAATTGCACGTTTTTTTTTCGGATATAGGGTTGAACTTTAAGCAACCAAAACAATCTCCTTTTAAACCAAAATGTATATAGGTTGGAATATTTAATACAAATATACAGTTTGGTTTACAGGCTCGTATAGTGTTCTACAAACAAAACTATATTACTTGGATAAATAATGGTGTTCTTTTGTAACATTATATTAGAAAAGAATTTTGATTAAAATTTAATTGATGGAAAGTTTATATTAAGAATAGCTTGGATATACTTTAACTTTACTTTAGGTACATTGTTAGATTCTTGTCAAACTTTACTGAAAGATACCTTTAGATCATGTGATGAAATGTTATATGGGTCCAACTAAGCAATGCGAACACTAAGGGCTTCAAAAGGCCCTTTGAATATTTATGGGAGCAACTTACTGAAATAGCCGTAGCACCTATACTTGGAGAGCTATATTGAACCCTGACAAGGCTTAAACGAAAGTTCTAAAAATTTTCTTTCCAACAAAGTTTATAATGTTATAAGATATTCAACGGTTTCGGTACAGAGTATTTAAGAAAAAAAAAAAATTGTGGTTTTATTAAATTAAAAAAAGCTAAATTACCTACAAATTAAAAGATTAAAAGGTTAAAAATGTTTTTTTTTTATCATAAAAACTTAAAAATTTTTGCTAAAATCAATTAAAAAAGTAAAAGTTTTAAAAATTAATTATTTTGCAAAACTTTAAATATCACAATTTATTTTTATTTAGAAAATTTCTGACTCTATTTATTATAACACAAAGTTATCGGTTTTAAATGTATTTTTATATAATATAATATTGAATTGAAATATATATATACATAGTTATACATATTATATTATATATATATGTAGATAGAATACATACATATACATCTACAGTTTCCAAACTAATTATTTTTGGTACCTAACGTTTTTATTTTAACACGTTTTCTATTAGATTTTGCAATATTTTTGCATTTTTGTAAGTTTATCCTTCTTTGCACAGAATAATTTCCAATTTTTTTTTTTTTTGTGGTAATAATAATTAATTTTGTCATGTGTTATAATTTTAGCTTTCAAATTATAATGTTCTAAAAATTCTTTTGACATTTTTAAATCATTTGTATAAGAGATATGAGTTAAAATGAAAGTACATATTATTTAGATCAACCGGAAAACTGGCATAAATATTCCCGAAAAATGTAAAATATTAAAATTTAGACTTGATATAGCTATAATTAAAATTAGATCCAAATACTTTCTGTGAAACAAATACTGCCTCAAATATCTAAGAGAAATTTACAATCTAAAAATGAAACCTTTCCTTAACTGAACAATGAAAGAAACTTAAAATTAAGGAAAAGAAAGGAAGCTCATAAGTCCTAAACTGGTTATAATTTAATATGTTCATGGTATCTGTTGTCCCAATGAAGAATTTCATCATTTCATTTCATTTGAGATGATTTAATCCAAAAAGAAAAACTATACAATTACGATTTTGAGAAAATTGAAAAAAGAAGGAGTTATGGAATTCTCTAAATTATATATATATATATACCACATATTATAAAGTTATAAAATCAGTAAAGTGAAGAAAATTCTTTTATTTACTCAATACATCCGTTTTTGTTTTTGTCTAAAACCAATTGAAAAGTAAATACCAAATAGTACGTATTTTATCGTAATAAGTGTTTTATCGTAATTCCATACAACTAAAACTTGCCATTGTTTTCTAAATGAAAAGAAAATTGATATTTTTTTTTTTTTTGGTTGTAGTCGTATGTACTTATGTATGTTTGATTCAATGTTTGTGGGGCATTAAAAAAACTGATGAATGACTTGAATATTTGAGTTATATCACCCAAATTTACATATGAAAAGTGGATTTATTGAAAAACTCCAGAAAAAAAAAAATGAATTATCTTTATACATTTTATATTTTTATATAAGTTATGTATATGTATATATATATATATATAAATGTCTACGTTTATATATTTCGTCCTCTTTCTTATTCAAAATTTATCTCTTTAGTTTTTTTTTTAGGTTTAAATAAAATTCAAACCACACAATAGAAGTGATAGTGATGACGGTGAATTATAGTTTTTCAGTTTAAATTTTATGTGGCTTTGACATTTAGAAATTTTCAATTTTAATGAAAAGAGAACTTTCAATCAATTGAAAATAGAAGATTTCATTAGTTTCGAATTAAGTTTAAAGCTTAATTTGTTTTTTTATTAAGGTTATATTGGTGTTAGCTTTTTTTTTTTTAACAAAGAAAATGCTGATTCTGATACTTTGATTAAAAATTGATCCTGTTTCTGAGGATGTTTCTCTATTGTATATGTAATTGTAAAAATTGAATTGACTTCTTAAATGTTTGAAGAGAAAATGATGCATATAATATGTATCGTGATATGTAATTATGTATGTGTTTTGCATAAAAGAAAAACAGAAATTATATATAAATGGGTTGATATATATACACACCATACAATAATAGTTATATTATTGCCTGTGTGTATTTACATTGACAAAATAGAGAAATAAATAATGACATTCAATTTAAAATGACATAGATTTTGGTTTGATCAGGTGATGATAATATCCACATGTGATTATCACAAAAATCCAATATATAAAAGGAAATTTCAATTGTAAATTTTGTTTTTTTTTTTTTGTTTTTCTATTACATTAGTTGCTTCTATTCAATATTTGCTTGTTTTAGTTAACATCAATTGATATAACATTTTATTGTATTTGTGTATTTCAAATATTTAAAGTAGTATATATATGTATGTGTATATTATGTATGTGTTTTATATCTAAAGGTAAATTTGATTAATTTTATGGTTTTGTTTACTTTTTTCGCAACATTTTGTTCAATATTGATTTCGTGTGAAAGAAGAATATGTTTGTAATGTAAATGAAAATTATTTTATATTTTGCATTTCATATGTATTTTAATAAAAAAATTTTTAAAAAATTAAGCCAAAGTCTTAACATTTATATTAGAAATATTTTTTTCAGATATATATATAAATCTTTCGAAAGCCGATTGCGATTAAATTTTAGGCCTTTGAAATGAAAGGTTTTTAGATTCAAATTTCGATTATATCATTTATGTAATAGATTATTGATCATAACATTAAAAAGATAAAAGAAACCGAAAACCAATTGTGGTTTTTCCAAGTATAACACATCATTTAAAAATGGATATCTGATATTCTTTAAGCTGATATTATTTAAGCTATCAACTGATAATCTGTAAGCTCATATCAGTTCAAGAGATATTAACAGTTGTTTATTATTTATCAACAATTGAATTATACCAATATTTTCTAAAGGTGATATTAACCTCTTAATGGCTCCATCGTTAATAACAAACTTCACAGAGGTCATTATTTTTGCTATATATTTTCTTTGTGCGAAATCGAAAATTTTATATACTTTCGTAAGACACAAATCCAGTATATAAAGAAAGGATTTCTGATTAAGTACACAACGGTTGTGTTCATGTTTGCAGATCTTAAAACATGATTCTTATTTAATCAGCGTCACTCTGCAACACAAAATCAAAAAAGCCCTACCTTTAAAAACAGTTTACTGCACTTCATTGTATATGATATTTAAATTTTTGTATTTTGACATTTAACAAAAAAAATTGAAATAAATATTATAAACAAGCAAAATTTTATATTAATTATTATACCGTTACACAATTTTCAAAAAAAAAATAAAAAAAATTAAAAGGTATTTTTAGGTTATGTTATTTTTTGATTATCGACAGCATAAATTTTCATTCTGCAAATATGACAGCAGATCTTTTAAAGTTCTTAAAACAAAAATGGCAAACTTTTTGCAGTGTTGCCTCAAAAACGCTGTAAATTTGTAGAATTCCGTAAGATCTGCAAACATGAACTCAACCAACCACTTTAATTTGCAGGAATTTGTACTTCCGGTTCCCCAATATACGATAAAATTTACCTTTTCATATAGTTTTATATTAAAATGTTGTCTGTTCCATATTTTGTTTCATAATGTACTTTTCCATAAATTCAATTTCTTGAAATACTGTTAGTGCAAACGTCATTATTTAAATTGGAAAAAGTTTTCTATTAGTTTAGGGTTTAAAACTGAATGAAATAAACTAAAAAAATTTACTTCAAAATATTAGGATTTTATTTTTTTGTAGAATATTTCAATTTCGAAATTTGGTTTTATAATAAAGTGTTATTCTTTGCCACATTTGCATATGGAAATTTGTTATAGAAAAAAAAAAAATTAATGTTTGAAAATTGTTTTTTTTTTATATACGTCGACGCCCTCGATATATCGTTCAAATCGTTTCATACATTTTTTTTTTCATGAAGAGTCTAGAAAGTGAATATTTAAGTTTTTGGCAAATGTTAGTTTCATATGGGAGTTAAAACTCAGAATTGATTTTAAAAATGTTTTTTTTTTTTTTTGTGTCAGCTGACAATAACATCATCTACAAATGATGTTTGTAATTAACATTGTCGTCATTTTTTAAATAGAATCAATGCATTGTTGGACAAATATTTTACGGGTTAGGGCTGATATCCTAAAATCAAAAGCCAAAAACAAAAAAATCTCAAAATAAAAAATTCCAAATGTACAAAATCCCCCCAAAAAAAAAATCCAAGTGTAAAATCTCATGAACAAATATTTCCTATTTAAAATATTTCTAATATTCAAACATCTGTTAATCAAATAAATGAAACCCTGGTTTTCTAAGAAACTATAAAATCTCTCTTAATTATTTTTGTTACACAAAAATTTTAGCACCTAACGACCGTTAAACAAATAATTGAAACTCTGATTTTTCAACCAACTGTAAAATACCTCCTAATTCAGAATCTCGTGTATATATAGACATATATATTCTAAAAATGAAACGTATAAGTCTAATTTTGTAACCAACTCTAAAATTTATCCCAATCTTTTTTTTACATATGTACTTAAACTGGAAAGCATTTAAATTACTGAGAACAATTGTCCCAAAACTCCATTAAAAAATTATTAGAACCCTGATTTTGTAACCAACTGTAGAATGATTCCTAATAATTTTTAAAAGATCCATACTTGAACAATAAAACATTTAAAGTAGTATATTCCAATTCAGAGGAGGGATTTTATAGTAGGTTATGTAATTGTCAATGTCAATGTCAATGTAACAATTCAAGGTAATAAATATATTAAAAATATTTAAAATATTTAAAAGAAGTAATAATTATAATGTTAAGGATTATATTTAATTTGTGATTTAGGTGGAGTCTCAATTTTACTATTCTTATTTTTATTTAAAACTTTACACTGCATACATACATATTTTATTTAAACTTTAAGTACTTTTATAATAACTTAACTTAAAAATTTTAATTTATTTTTTAAATTTGTGGCTAATTTTTTATTTGCAGTCAATAAAACAGATTATAATTTCATATTTTATACGTATAGAATTTTTTGAAAAATGTGGCAGAAAAAGAAAAAAAATATTAAAATTTAATTCAAATTTTTGAAAAAATTAAAATTTTCACTTACATTAATATTATATAGCAGCTGACATAGAATGCGAATACCAATAGAAAATATGTTTTATAATAAATTTGACATTTTGATTAATTATACATGTATATGTGTATGGTAGGTTTGTATAATATGTTTATATGCAAAAATTTATATTTATTTATTTACGCATAGGTGGGTAACAATTTTTAAGAGGTGTTGTCAGTTTGATTTTTTTTTTCGTTTTTTTTTTTGATTATTTTCCTTATTCTTTTAATGTGATTTGGTGAATGAAAAATGGTTAGAGATGGTAAATAAAAGTTAATATAAATTTTTGTTTAATGTTTT
Source organism: Poecilobothrus nobilitatus (assembly GCA_947095535.1). Lineage (NCBI taxonomy): Eukaryota > Metazoa > Arthropoda > Insecta > Diptera > Dolichopodidae > Poecilobothrus > Poecilobothrus nobilitatus. Next base: position 162,153,352 of record OX352773.1, read on the forward strand.
ACATACATATATATAATATAGGTAAAATATATATGTGTATATATATATATATATATTAGATTTAAAAAGGGCTCTGATTTTTTTTGAGTGAATTTGTTAATCACATCTAAATAATGTTATGATTCTATGAAAAAAAAAACATTTATTTGAAGATAGGTGTTTTTTTTTAATGTTTTGAATAAACTTTTTACTTAAAAATTTTATTTTTCTTTTTTTTTTTAATATGAATGTTAAAAATGTCAACGATAATAATTTATATCAAAATAAATATACATACAAATAATTTAAATTTTAGAAATTATTTAACTAAAATTTATATTTGTAAAAATATATTTGAAAAACAAAAAAAAACAAATAATTCCTTTAATTTAAAATGGAAGTATGTATGTTAGGTGTAATAAAATTTTAGTTTTTTCTAAATTAAATTTGCTTTTTTTGTTTTTTTTTTTACAAATAGCTTAAAAATGTGCCATTAGAATCCTATAAATGATTGCTCCCTTTTTTAAGTGGAAAGTTATTGTAGTTCTTATTTGAAATGACAAACAAAATAAGTTATTATGTATTTTGTTTTTATTGACGAAGGCTGAGCTTACTCGTCAGTAATCACTAGACTCCATATAATATCTCTAGAATAGGTCCGTCATACATTTTCAAAACATAATACTTAGAACCTATTCGCCAAGAGTTGATTGAAAGTAACCTTAATGTAACGTTTTGGCAACACTTTTTAGCACATTTTCAAAAACATTTGACGTACCTATTAGTTTCATTCTGTAGGTCTGTTTGTTTGTCTGAATGTTTACAAAAGTTCTACATCGTTTGAAATAGAGCAATGAAATTTTAACTAAGGATTGACATCGCGAAAAAATTAATTTTATGAAATAATTTTTTTCTGTAGCCCCACCTGTTACGGAACTGCAGCCTCCCAAAGTTCCGAAAAGTCCTTTGTTTAAATTGTTAGTTTTACAAATATGTATATAATAAATATATAGGTACTTTTGCCATACGGTATTTTAATTTACCGTTATGCATAACTCAATTTTTGCAAAATTCATGACCTCTTGTAAAGGATCAAAAACTGAAAAATCCTTCTTTTTAAACCCCTGTAACTTGAACACCAGTCTAATGTGCTCCTCTATACTTATATGCTCTTTACCCAAAACTTATTATTATTTTGGAAATGTACTTTTTTGAAAACCTTTCGTTTTTCATTACTTGTTTATTTTTGCATTTGAGTATATAATTTTACTCTTATATGAACATAACATTTTAATTGCAGCTGAATTTCGGTATACACTTTTGATAAGAACTTCAAATTTTGAGAGAAGAATCAATATAATTTACCGTAGAAAATATTTAATACTTTCCCCTTTGTAAAAGCTATTCGAGTTATTACTATTCTCCAATTTAAGATAAAAAACTGAAGAAGGTTTCTTTTGCTTTTTATGATTTTTTCTTCCCTTAAGATATTTAAAAACAAAAAATTCCAAATTTTAATGCAAAAGGAGTTGCAATCCAAAAGTCGCTTTTATTGTCTTTTAAAACCTTGTTTTTTGGCGTAATGTCTTATTTTTATACCCGTACGATAGGATCGGGTATAATAAAATTACTCCTCCGTTTGTAACACTTCGAAATAAGTGAGCTAGATATACCTTCAAAGGTATGGACCGGATCAGAAAAAAATTCTAAGACGTTTGATCCATGTCCGTCCGTCGGTCAGCACGTAACTCAAAAACTAAGAAAGCTAGAATCTTGAAATTTACACAAAGTATTCTGGGAGTAATTTGTAGGTTCCCTATTTTTTTGGTTGAGTTTGGACCAAAACTTAGGGTAGCTCTCGAACACCTAACTTTTAGATCCCCACTTTTTTTTTGAAATAGAGCTATGAAATTTTAACTGCTGATAGATCTCACAAAAATATTAATTTTATTTTTAATAACTTTTTTTTGTAGCCCCACCCGTTACGGAGCTACAGCTCCCCAAAGGTTCAAAAAAGCTCTATATTTAAATTGTTATAGCACAAGGTGTATAAGGTATATCTTCATTTTGAAAACGCCAAACGATTACTACTTTCATTAGCTTTAAAAGTATATATACAATAAATATATATTTGTGGCATACGGTGTCTTAATTTACCATTATGCGAAACTCAAATTTTGCAAAATCCGTTAACCCTTCTATCTTCTAAACGGTTTAAGTTGAAAACTTGAAATTTTGACAGAAGTTAGATCTTTGAAAATAAGTATGAGTGATTTCAGAAATTTTTTTTGTATCACCCCTCGTTTAGGAGGTGTTAGGGGTCAAAAACTTAAAATTTCCTATTTTTAAACACCTGTAATTTGAACACCTGGTAAAATTTTTTTGAAGTAATACACAAAAATTAAAGCTCCAACATTATACTCTTATTTCTGTTAATAACTTTTTTTAATAATATAGGGTTACTTTATAATTGACGAAAGTGTTACTTGATTTTTTCAAATTTTCTAACAAATTTCTTTAACGAATTTTTTCCATTTTGTTTTTCTCGATAATTTGAAATTGTTGAGGATATAATGCGTAGTACAAAAAAATGTAAATAAATAAACAACATAACGGTTGCTTGAAGAATTTTATTTATATGATATTGATATATATACATACTTATATAATATCATGTTTATTTACATATCGTATATGTCAGTGAATGAATGATAAGAGTATATATGTATATTATATAGCGCCGTATTTACATACATATATGTATTTTATTGTACTTATAAGAAATTATTCTGTCAATGGAATATTTAAATATAATATAATATAATATTTATAATTATATTTATTTTTTTGTACTTAGTAAATTTAATATACATTTACCGCTTAGTATTAAATGGTACTATAGAATATTTGAAAAAGTTTTAGATTGATAATCGTTATGTGGAAGGTTAGAATCTGCTTTTGAAGAATGTACATATAAACATATAGTTTGAATATATGTACAACCCATAGTTCTAGAAATTATAAAATTCACCCAAACTATTTTAAAATACTAAAATATTAAAAAAATAATATTGTAAGCAGAGTGACAGGCTGTGAACATACTAACGGTTCGTACGGGTATCTAAGAGTTGACAAAGGCAACTGTATTCTTCCTCGTTTTTTTTATAAAATGGAATTAGATTAAATTTATTTAATGTTTAAAAAAAAAACTATTAACAAATGCTTTCATATCAACAAATCGGAAAAAAAATATGTCACAATAAGGTTTTTCATCAATTAATAACTGTCTTTATAAAACTTTGTTGCATGTAAGTTGGTACATATTTCGAATATACATCGAGTACAAAATATTACGAAACTTTATTAAAACCTTTTTTTTTTTCAAAATGAAACTTCAAAATGTTTCAACTAAAATTAGTCTAATTACTTGTACATATATAAAGTGCATAAAATAAATTGATTTTCTATTAAATAAAAATAAGAAAAAAACTTTGAAAAAAGAAAAAAAAAATTTCCATTAGTGATTTTGATTTTAATTAAATTATAAATAAATTGAAATGGAAATATATTGTAAATTGTTTCATAGAATACATTTTAAATATTATTTTCAACAATATTGTTTTATTCTAATAGTTTATGTATTAAACAATCTATGTATGGTATTTATGAAATAATATTTATCTATTACAATTTACAATCAATATTTTTCGTTTACATATAAGAAGAAAAAAAAAAATTAAAATCAATTAATGGTCGTGATTGACTGACAATCTAAAAATTGAATAAAAACCGAATAGATTTTTTGTATTTTTTATTTTATAAAAAGTTTTGTAAATTTTTTTTTAAAATTTAAATGAAGCAAAAAAATACCACAACAAAAATGAGAGTATTTTAAATAAAATTGTCTTTAAATTGAATTATAATATTTGTAGAAATTTTATAAAAATAAAATTAATTGAATGAAAATTTATTTTAGTTTATTTGTATCCAAATTTCAAGGACTTTTTGACTTCATCTGCTGCTATTTTACATAGTAAATATTGGTCTGAGTAGAATATTACGTTCAAACAAAATTTAATGGAATGACGATATTTAAAAACTATATAAAATGACAATTTTATAAAATTGTTTTATCGGAAATTTATTTTTATTTGTAAAAAACTAGATTTTTAAAAGAATTAAAAATTTTCATTTATAATTTTTAGAAAAAAATCACTGATACCATTCTGAATTAAAGTAAAATGAAAAATTACTATGTGTAAAAAATTTAAACAATTTTTTTTTTAGGAATTCTATATTGATTTATTATTAACACAATTTTTAGGGGCCTCGATGGCCTAGCGGTTAAGAGTGAACACCGAGGAAGCATAGGTTCCAATCCTACACACGTCGTAATAATGTGGGGCCTCAGCGGCTTAGTATACGCAATGAATGCGATTTACAACCACATTTGGAAAGAAAAGGCTGTGCAATTTCCTTGTCACATTTATGTGACAAACTTAAAACCTTAAAAAAATAAAAAAAAAATACAATTTTAAATATGTTTTGTTTGTTTTTCAATTATAAGGAATTTTGTCTTTTTTTTTTTTTTTTTTTTTTTAACTTATTAAAACGTAATTCTATCATTTTCTTAGTATATGTTTTTTTTTCAGCATATTCCGATTCTGTATCATTACAAGAGACACGCTCTCATTAAAAATATACCATCAAATTTAAACTCAATAAACATTGAAAATAACGAATTTGATATGTATATACCTGCAAAAGAAAAACTTTATGATAGAAAAGCATCCTTTTGGCAGAATTTAGATTTAAGGTAGGTTAGGTAGTAGTCGTAACTAGCAATTAAGTTAAGTTAGGTTAGTTAAATTAATTTTAAGTTTTTATATAAATAAGAAGTTAAAAAAAATTGGTTTTTGAAACAAAAATTTTTCCAATAAATTCATTACCATAACAAAATTAAAATTAAGAAGAGATATTAGATAATAGAATTTTATAGTACAAAATATTTTAATCAAATAATTTGATAATAATAAAAGCAGAGAAGATTAATTGTGAGAGCTTGTAAATTACTCAGCCATGTACATTTAAAATTAGCTTATAAGAATTCTTTTTAAGTTTTGTTTTTGAATTAATGTAAAATAACATAATAAACTGGAAAATAAAACACAAAAAAAAAAAAAATATTGTCTCTAACAAAATTGAATATAAAACAAATTAGCCTAAAAGTATACAATTTTTAATTTAGTATATTATAATATGTTGTAATTGTTTCTTTGATAAAAAAGCTAAGTTAATAAATAAATTAAAATTTGATATTTAATTCTTTTCAAAATAAAATTGTGAGAGCCAAACAAATTCGTTAGCCATGTACAATTAAAGTTTTAGCTTAAGAGTTCTTTTTAAGTTTTATTTTTGATTTATAAAAACGAAATAATGAATATAAAAATAAAACACAACAATAAGAATACAAAAGATAATACAAACTGTTTAGAATTTGTGACTTGCACCAAAATTTGAAAATTTCCTATAAGAAAAAACGTGAAAATAGGACTTTTTTGCAATTTTGAGGGTCTGTAAATCCAGAACTCTATATAACTAAGAAAAACCGTCAGTACACGTAAAATCATATTATTAGACGTTTAATTTTGATACTTTGCCAAAGAAAAATTTGTACTGGTGCCTAAGTTACAGGTGTCTAAAAATAGCATATTTTCAATTTTTGAGTCCTAATAGGTCTTAAATACGGGGTGATACAAAAAAATATACTACTTATACTAATACTAAAACTTATACTAATTCTAAAAGTTGTTTCTTGTCTCAAAATTTCAAGTTCCTATCTTAAAGCGTGCCGAAGTTATGAAAAATGAAATATCATGCAAAATTTGGTTTTCACATAACGGTAAATTGAAATAGTAAATTACATAATTTTGCATAATTTTGATATTGTTTTATATAGATAGGAAAATTTCAGGTCTTCTAGTGTTTTTAGATTGTAAAACTACAACGCAGAGACTGAGATATGTACATCTGAAAATAGGGCCTTTTGAAATTTTGGGGGGCTGTAACTCTGGAACCCTATACAATTAAAAGAAACCATTAACACACGTAAAGATGTATTACTGGAGCTTTAATGTTTTTGTCTTGCCGAAGAAAAATGTGTACAGATGTCTAAGTTACAGATGTTTAAAAATAGAAAATTTTCTATTTTTGAGTTCTAATTGCTCATAAACAAAAGGCGGTCCAAAACAATTTTCTGAAGAAACTTATACTAATTCTGAAAGTTCTTTCTTGCCTCAAAATTGAAAGGCTCTATCTAAAAGCGTGCCGGAGTTATGAAAGTAGAAAAATTGTGGTAAAAAAATTTGATTTTCACATAACGGTAAATTTAAATACTAAATTAAAAAAATATATATATATATAATTTTGATATAGATTTATAAAAGTAAAAATAATTCCTGTTGAATGGCGTTTTCAGATTGAAAGTATGTTAAGTGGCACATGAAATATACGCAATCAAAAATAGGGCGGTAGTTCCGTTGTTACGTTTCCGGCGTTACATGAAAAAGTTGCTCCACAAAATTAATTTTTTTATGAGACCTACACATGGTTAAGATTATTTTTCTCTATCTTTAACTGTGTAGAAGTTTTGTAGACAGACGAACAGACGGACGGACAGAGTGCAACTTATAGGCACATTTTTTAAAATTTTTTTTTTAAATGTGCTAAAAAAGGTTCATATTGTCATTTTTTTGTTTCCTAATTAAATAAAAAAATAAAATTCATAGTTTTTTATTATATTAACTTGATATTAAAACTAAAATGGTTTATCAAAATCATCATTTATCTTAACCGAAATTAGCTAAGTAGTAAGAAAGTTTTTTTTTTACATAAATTTTCCTTTTTCAATTCGATTTTAATATTTTGTATACAGTTTTGTTTTCTTTTATATTGGTTGTAAATATTTTTGTTTGTAAATTGTTTGTAAAAGAAAACCTTTTCTAATTATATAAATTAAATTTGCTTTTTTTATTCTTTTTTTTTTGAAAAGATTTGTAATAAAAACATTTAAATTTGGTGTGTGAATTAGAATTTTAATAAATCATTGATAAACAATTTAAAAGATTTTTTTTTTGTAGAATGTTTTTTCTTCTAAAATAAAATACTTCCGTACATTTGTCACAAGATACCAAAGTCTGCCAAAAACATTACATAAGTTTTTTTGTTTTTTGTTTAGTTCGTTCCCATACCAGATAAACATGTGATAAAAGGAAATTACACAGCCTAAAATGTATAAAAATGTAGGAGGAATTATTTTTTCGACGTGTGAGGGACTCGAAGCAATATTCTCTCGGTGCTTACAGCGAATTTCATAACCTCTTACTCACTACGCCACTGAGACCCCACATCATTTTTTTCTTTTAATTTAATATGAATTTTGAAAACTATACAAAAATTAACTGGAATTATAATTTAAAAATTGACATCTCCTACTAGCTTGACTGATCATATTTATTGCTGAGACATTCTTGGTTAACTTATTAAAATGTAATTCAATCATCTTCTTAGTATATTTTGATTATTTCAAATTTAAAAAAAAAATTTAATAATTTGTCCAATTTTTATGATTCATTATTATAATTCTATTTAATTTCTGACAGATGTGATATCAAAGAAAAATTTAATAGGAAAAACCTAAATTTTGGAAAATATTATCACATCTAATTAAAGATTTTCCTGTTAAAATTTCGATCGTTTACGTTCATATAAATGTTTTATTTTCATTTTTATGATAATATCTTCAGACATGAAATTGTTTTTAATACTTTTCAAATAATTTATAGTGGGATTTAGATAGTGATATCATATAAATCGTATCATATAATAATATGTCCTTCAAACATTATTCAATATAAATAAAAAAAAGTTGTATTTTTTTACAGTTTTTTTACAGTTGTTTTTTTTTTCTTCTGTTTCTTTTTGTAACGTTAAGTGTCAGTTTTGATCATTCAAAACAGCATGTTATTTCTAAATGACTTCTAATATGTCAAAGACTTATAGAGAAAAATGGTAAAAAAAAATTTAAACATTATACAGGACATGTCGTTGTTATTTTAAGGTGTTTATGTTTATGCCTCTAAATTTTAAGTAAACAATTTTTGATATTTTGCATAGAAATATAAAAACATGGATGATGGGGCGTTTCAAAAAATGTGTTTTTATAAAATATTTATATTTTTGTTTTTTCTTTACCTAAAATAGGTGGAATTTGATTTTTTATGTTATTGTGAAAATTGTTTTACATAACATTTGTAGAAAAGTGATTATTAAAGATGTTTTTGTGTAAGGTCTGTTTAAAAATAGATTTAAAATGTAAAATATGATTTTTTTTTTTTTTTGTTCCAAAAATGCTTAACCCTGGTTTCAATACTAATATTTAAAGTTTTGTATTGTGTTTTGTCGAGGAATGAAATTTTAAAACAATAAAGTTATAAAATATATAAAGTTTTAAATGAATTCTAAAAATATTATCGAAGGGTGTCGGTGCCCTAGTGGGAAAGAGCGTACATAATACGCTATAAACACTGAAAGAGTGTGGATAAAAACCTCACACACATCATAAGAATAATTTTTCCTTACGACATTTACAACCACGCCAGAAAAGGAAAGGCTGTGTAATTTCCTGGGCACATTTATAAACAAAAAACAAAAAACCAAACATTATCAACATAATTATAACACTTTAAAAAATTTCATAAAATACCTAACAAAATATATATGTACAAAGGAAGTTTGCAAATTTAAATCAATGAACACTAAAATCCAATTATATAAAGATTCGTTTATGAAAAATGCCTTCAAATATACAATTATATGGTAACAATAAAAATTTTAAACTATCAAAATTGAATTTTATGCATTTGTTTATACTGAATTTTTATTAGAAATGAAAAACACTTAATTCAATCAACACTGACAATAAAAAAAAGCCAAAAAAGAAAAATTACAATTGTTTTTTTTTGGTTTTTCATTTAAATGACTCTACAAAAATTACTGTTCCTTTTTTTTTTTTTAGTTTTTCACTTGTGAATTGAAACTTGAAAAGTGATGTGGTATTATTATGGTAATCACTAGAGATTTTTTTTCTATACTTATTCACTTTTATATCCTTTCTATTTATGATTCGTTCATTCAAACTATTGTAATATTATAAATTTAACTACACAAGCATATAATGGAAAAAAAAAAGTCATAGGAGTGCAACTGACAATAGTGACTTTCGTTTCTTGCAAATTTTTGGAGAAAATTAAAAAAATAAAAAAAATATATATATATATATACATATGTGCATAATATACATATTTAAGTAGATATATACAAATAATTTTAATTGCAATTGTGAAAAAATCAGGACAATTATGTACATTTTTAGTTTTAACCATGTCATTTACAAATATTTTTTTTTTTTGTTTTTTTTTGTAATTTAACATTTCTCTTTTAGTTATGATTAAATGGTTTTACTTTCAAAAATGTAAAAATGAGAAAAAAAAAAGAAACTTTTTTGTTTTAAGAATGGATAGTATAATTTGTAATTGTTGGTTTATAAAAAAATTGTTTTAATTTTATTTAACCCTATAATAAAAATCTGCATTTCATTTACTCTTCTAGATTGATCCATCATAAAATAGTTACACATTAGGCGGTTTTTTTTTTGTAGTTCAGAGCAATCAAATTGATGTTTTAAATCAGAGCCTACAGAGCTTATATATGCTCATTTATATAATTATTGTTTTTTTTTTTTTGCAGAATGCACTTAGAGAGTATTATAAGTACTCGAAATTAATTTATTGAGAACAAAGATTATTTTTATTTTTGACATTTGAAAACAAAGAAATTGCTTTTGCGATCAATACTGTATTTTGTCGGGAACCATAAATATTCGTATTTTAATAACAATACGATTTATTTCTATATAAAATTTGGAAAACTTTAGGGAGTTATTGGAAAATGGGTTTATAAAGTTTTTTTTTGAAAATTTTGGAACAACTTCTTCGGTATAATTTTCGTTTTCATTTTGATTTTGAAACAATTATTTTTAGAAATATCATTTTCTGAATTACTGTCATCAAAAAATAAATTATAAACCTCCCTTTATTATAATTAATTCATCCATGTTTTATCTAATCAATTCTTTAAAATTTTAACTGTTTTTAAATTTTAAATTTTTACTTTTGGTGAAAATTTCAAACTTAGTTTAATAAAAGTGACAGCTATCACTTCGTTCTATTTTTTTAAGTTAAGTACACATGACAGACTAAAATAGTTTCTCACAAACATATTTTATTTTCATTAATTTATTGATTAGAAAATTGATTTTAAAATACAAAATATGTACAGTTGAATACTTATAGAAACACACATACATATTAATATTTTAAATAACAATATAATATTAAAAAATGATATGAATTAGATGAAAATCTACTAAATATCTCTTCAGATCAAACACTTTTCTAGACAAGTCATTGTAGACACAAAAATTTCTCTACTTCAAAGTGTTTACACGATAGAAAAATGTCTAACAAAAAATATCTAGTTGAACTCTACATCGAGTTTAACTGTATAACTGTATAAAAAATGATTACACACATATTGATTGCTCTAAGGAGATTTTTGTTTCAACTCTAACAGTTTTCCTCTCCCATATGTATTTAGCTTTATTAAACTTACTTTAGTTTTATTGAGCATACTTTGAGTGAGTTTTAAAAGAGCATATTCTGTTTGTTCAGAATATGTTGTGGGCACTGCTTTGATTAAAAAAAAAAACGTACTAATAAAATGAATTGGGTATAGCTTTCAAGGACTCAAGGATTCAAGGACAAGGATAATTAAACTAATACTCATATATGTATATATAATAAACTTTTTCGAGAATATCATATAAAATTGGAACAAAACTTCCCAAATAAACAACATAAATGATTTTTTTCACTATAGTTTGTCCAGCTTATCTAAGGATTCCTAAATAGCTTTGACAAAGTTTTCCTACTTGAGTATTGCAATAACAGTCCTTGATGCAATAATATATATAATAAAAAACCTAATTATGTCTATCGATTAAATGAAAGATATTCCTTCATTTTTAAATCCGGATTAAAACATTGATAAACTATCAGCCTTAATTAAGTAATTATTTATAATAGGGGTTAATGGTTTTTCATTTCATTTTAATTTTAAAACAAATTTAGACAAATTGTGAATATGACAAATTTTCAAAAAAAAAAAAACAAAACCAAAAATTAAAAAGTTTACGAGTTTTTCAATTAATTTATGTATTTTTGTTTTTGTACAAGTATGTAAGTGTATACTGTATACAATATTTTATATAAGTTACAATTTTTTTGTTTTATGCCTTTTTCAGTTGAGCCTATTTTTTTTTTTTTTGAAAGAAATACGAGTAAATTAATTAAAATTGATTATACTATAAACTTTTTTTTCTTTTGAGATTTTACAATGTTTTTGATAGGAGGATAATTTGTGGTTATAATCATTTTTTCTTATTAAAAAAAAAAAAATTGACCGTACTTGGAAAAAAATTTATGGTTTTTTTTTTATTGTAGAAAACAAAAACTGATATAAATTTAAAAAAACTTGAAAAGTAATTAAAAAAGAAAAAAAAACAGCAAAATAAGCGAATTTTGTAAAATTAGGTGAAAAATTAAAGTGTAATAATGATAAGGGTTTTAGCTAATTAAAGAAATTCTCATTAATAATTTCTGAAAAGAAAAAGAAGTTTTCTTTTTTTAAACAAAAAAATGATTCCCTTTTTTTTTTGTTTTAATTTAAAGACAATAGGAAACGTCTTTTAATTTTGTTGTATAAAATTATTGTAAAATGGATAAAATAAATTAATTTTTTATACCCTACACTTAAAATATGTATATTCTGAATTAGGATCACCTCCTGAGTCGATTTAGCGTTATCCGTCCGTCTGTCCGTCCGTACGCACGATAACTCAAAAACTAATGATGCTATCTTGATGAAATTTATACTGTGGGTTAACAATGACTAAAGTAAGGCGGGGATTGTAAATGGGCGAAATCGGACCATGGGTTCAGGTACCTGCCATACAACTCCCAAAACCGAACACGCATATCTTGGAAATTAATAAAGATAGAAACTTAAAATTTTGTACGAGGGTGTTTTTTCCTGAATCCCTGATATCCCTAAAATTTGAGATCAATTGGAGTGGTTTTTCGGGTACCTTCCACACAACTCCCAAAATCGAACAAGCATATCTTCGAAATTGATAAAAATAGAAACTGCAAATTTGATACTAGGGTGTTGTTTCCTGAATCCCTGATTTACCTAAAATTTCAGATGAATTGGAATAGTTGTTCGGGTATCTCCCACACACTTCCCAAGACCTAACAAGCATATCTTCGAATTTAATAAAGATAGAAACCTGAAATTTTGTACAAAGGTTGTAAAATCATTTATTTTTTTAGCTTATATTAAATTCCTAACAAAACTATCTTATGGATTTTTAATTTAATTTGAATTTTTTAGGTGTAGGGTATAAATAAGTCGGTTACATCGACTTACTGTTACATTTACTTGTTTTTATTTCACACGGTTCAAAAAGAATTTATCTTTTTAGTTTTTGGGTTTGGAATTTTTGCTCAGTCGCAACTTTATTTGTTTTTTGTGGTATTTAAAAACTTAATGTATAATATATAAGATTCTATTTTTTAAATTAAATGATTTAATATTATTTTTATAAATTAAAGACATTTTTCAAATTGAACATAATTTATTACAAAATAACGAGAATGTGGAAAATAATTAACGAATTTCGGATATTTTGGTATAAAATTCGGTTTACACAAATTTGTTTTGTGATATGAACATAGTGAAAATGAAATCATCTTCCTCCTCATATACAACATTCAAAAATTCAAAGTGAACATTAATAATTTTGTTTGCCAATATTTCTGTCAATATGAAGTCAATTTTCATTCCCTAATATTTACTTCTCTTAACAAAACAGAATATTAATTGTAAAAGTAATAAAATTTATGGTTTGATTATAAAAGGGAGGTGGTTCTTAATGGGTGAATTATACGCACCTACTTAGAGGCTTATCAAAATTTTTAAATACTTATTGGCAAGCAGTTTCTATTTAATCAAAACAAAAAAAAAAAAATTAAGAGTATCAAAGTTGATGCTTTTGAAATTATGCTTTGGAAATATTAAAATTAATTTTCATCATTAACATCATTCTATTTTTTGCTAAGTAAGATAAGAAAAATGTGTTCTTTAAATAAAATAAAATTAAAGTGATAGTTTATGCTAAGTTAAAAGTAATTATGGCTTAACATTAATTAACTATATAATAAATGTTAATAATGTCATAAAATTTATATTTAATAATTTTGTGTTCGACATCATCTTTGAGGTTTAAGAATATGGAGCGTTTTTTTTTATTTGTAAGTAATTAAAAAGTAATTTAAGTAAGCCTATTACTTATAAAAATTTATTGTTTTTATCTTTGCATAAATGTCATCCAATCATCAGCAAATGTTCTTTAAGTTTTTTTGTTTTTAATAATATAATTATTTCTTTAAAAAGTAGTATATTTAAATTGGTGGTAGATTTTGAATAACTCAAATTGTTATAAGATAATAAAAAAAAAACCTCAGAAAGCATTTGAGGTTATTTTAATGATTATGATTTTAGTCTAACCTCAAATGATTTGCGAGGTTCTTTTATTATTTTATAAAAATTTGATCTACCACCAATTTTATTTGCTACTTTTTACGGCGTTAGACTTGTGTCGATAAAAATATATTATTGAAAAAACATTAATTTTTTTTTACATTATTTTATTTTAGTTACAATTATGTATATACATATTTATATTGAACTCTACACATAGCATACCGTTTTTTATAGGTTACCTGAATCTTTTTTTGAATCGAACGTGGGATAGATATTGGAAATCTATATGAAAGAATCGTTTAAACTTTTCGATTCATATATTATTTCAATATCAATTTATATAGGAAAATATTTCCAAATGTCAAATATTAAAATAGAACGAAACATAATTTTTTTTTTTTTAATTATCACAGATTTTTTATATAATTTATTTTTGATTGAAAAAAAAATTTTTATAATCAATTATTGCCAATTTACAAAAAAAAAAAAATTTATAATCACTTTATTATATTATCAATATTCTTAATTATTATAATTAAAATAAAATTAATTTTTATTCCATTAAATTATTTGCCTTTTTTCATCTCATTATTTAAATTTGTGTTTATTAATTTACGAACCATTATGAACTTTAAATAAAATCAATATATTTTTAATAATTAATTAAAATTGAAAAACAATACAAAAAGCAAAAAAAAAATGAAACCAGATCTAAAATCAAAATGAAAAATTCTTTTATTTAATTTAAAAAGATAAAAATCATTCACAATAGTTAATAGGTTATATTTATAATAATAATAAAAGATATAATAAATTTACCTAAAATTAAATAAATAAAAATATATTTAATATCTGATTTTTTTTTTTTTTGTATTTAAAGTTAATATAATTAAAATACAGTGGATTTCATGTTTCCTATCCTATATTATTTTATTTTTTCAGATTTAAATTTGATCAAAGTTCCAGAAATGATCAAATTCAGATTCAAAAATGATCGAGTTCAAGAAATTTTATTATATAATGGCAACGTGTAATGACGCCGCTGGCCATTATGCTCTTGGGTGTTATGACCTATCAAAGGTGGGTTACAATGCCCAAATTTAGTTTGGGAATAATGTCCCATTAACTGTGAGTCAAAAAACCCTTAAATTGGTGGGACATAAGCCTATAATAATTTTTGTTGATTTGTGATGTTATGGTCCATCAAAATGGGACAAAATGCCCTAATTTAGGATATGATGACCCACATGATGACCCTTACACTTTTCCAACAGTAATGAGTTATTTATATTTCTCGGCTTAACATTTTTCCATAACATTGTAATAAACTAATATTGGACGAATTTGATTTTGAAAATGGACAAATATAATGTTAAAAAGGATAAATTTGAAGTGAAAACAGTATAAAATAGTTTTCCTCAATGACTGTTAGATATCCAATACAAAAAAAGAATGAAATCTTTAAAAAAAAATTATGGTCGAAATTTTAGCAGAAGTTTTTTTTGAAAATAAATAGTGATGAAATGAAGGATTCAAAAATTTGAGTAATATTTTAAAATAAATAATTTCCATTTCAAAATTGAACATTATAACACTGATGGTTAATCTACATGATGCCTAATTTTCATAGTAAATGTAAAAGGACGTTGTTTTATTTTTTTTGCGGTTGAATGGTACAATTTCAGCAAATTCTACAAGTCAACATTTTTATAATCCCTCAATACTCAATATACATATACATATATATATATATATATATATATATAATAACTTTTCCATTATAGCCTTTATTGTTCCAACAAGTATCTTTCCAGGTTCAGGTACCATAAAACGGATTTATAAAGTTTTACTTCTGTTAAATAAAAACAAAACGTAATCAAAAATATTATAAAAGGATCACAGTACAAGGATATTCTTAATTTAAATATCCTATTAACAAATTTTATTATTTTTTTTATACATATAATACAATATGATTTTATTTATGGCAATACTCATTGTAATGAATGAAAATAGAAAGCGAGAAAAAAAAAAATATACTAAAATAAATATAATAACCATACATTTGTATACAAGTATAAAATTATATTATTTTAAGTGAATAGAAGAGATTCATTGTAATTAGGTATTCTATTCTTAAATTAAAAGAAAAAAAAAACAAACTTTTCATTATTTATTGTTTTATTTTTTGTTTACTTGTTATCTTATTGTTTGTATTTAAGAATTTAGTTATTAGTATTTATCGTATATATAATATTAAGTGATTAAGGAAAGGATAATGAAATTATTTTCTATACAAGTTGGATTTATTTAATACTTAAGAATATACTATAATAATGTACGTAAAAACAATGTATGCATATAAAAATAATATCTATATTTTTTTTTTTTAATTTCCTTTCTTGAAAATTATAATAATAATTATATTAATAATAAAATAATTCTATTAAAGAATATAAACAGTGCTGTACCTAAGGCATCACCATATTTTTAAAGAGTTGGTATATTTTAGTTTACTTTATCTGATAACACATTTATATATAATTAAATTTTTTTTTCTATTCAATAAAAATTGAATGCATCGAATGAGTTATTTTTTTAATTAAATTTTTACAAATTTGCTGACATAAATTGAAAATATTGGACAAACAATGGATGATTTCTTCATTTCTTTTTAAAGTAAAGTTTTTCCCCTTCCTACTCTAGTGAAGAATATATGGTATTCACTAAGTCATTTATTATTCCTATTTGATTAAGTTTCTTTTTAGTTTTATACAAAATTATAGCAGGTTTAGGTAAAGGGAAGAGATTTTGATTTGAATGCGGTTTGGAAGAGTGTACAGTTTACTTTTGCAAAGTTACAAACTATATACAATGAACAATATTTATGAGACGGAAACATTTTTTGATGGAAGAATGTTCCACATTTAAGCTGCTCTCACAATAAATGAATTTCTATATGGAGTTTGGAAACACGTAAAAATTTCCACGTTATATAAATGATCAGTTGAAACTTCTTTAGTATTGCGTTAAAATTGTTTAAAAGGTGGCATTATTGATTTTAGTTCAATAGGGCAAGTATTATTACCCACAAAATTTCTAAAAGAGAGATATGTAATGCTGACAGAAATATTTTAATCATTATTTCGACTAAGCTGTTTACTATTGTACAAGATTATGAAGAAAAATACGTGTCATCTATTATCTCATGGAAGAATTATTTACTTTTTATTTATTTTATATTACGACATTAATTGTTACGATATAAGTTAATATACATATATTAGGTCCGAAGCTCGAACGTGAGAATTTTTTTATTGGAAAGACGATGACTTAACCTTTACGCCATTAGTCAGATTTAAAAAGCAAAGTTATGTTACATAAATATACGATTATAGTATTAAATTTTGGATCCATTTAATCTTATTTAAATCAAAATAAAACAGCATCAATATCGAATGTAATTTATATTTGTTATACAATTCCTAACAATCACATATTGGTCAACATTAGGTCTAAGCTTAATATCAAGGTTTTTCGTTTAAAAAATCTGTTTTAATGACGTTATTTATAAAATAAACTGAAAATCAAAAACCAAACTGGCTAATGCTAAGAATCATTTATTTTATTTTAAGGCTTTGCAATTCAAAACTTTGGAAAATAAATGGCGATCCTGATTGTAACCATATTTTTGTATGTAGGTAGAATAGAATTATACATTAACAAAAAAAAAAAAAAAAATATTAACTGGTACTATTATATATTAGATATTTTTTATTCAAAGCCATTAAACATTATTAGATATTTTACAGGAAGAAAAGGATTCGATAATTATGTCTGACAGATGCTATAAAATAATAATAATAAAAACTAAAATTAAACTAGAAAATTTTAAGAACTTTAAGGATATATGTATATAAAAGGAAAAAAAAGATAAAAAACTAATCCTTTAAATTTGATCACATTATGCTTCTAAATTAGTCTTTTAATAAAAGTTATTTTCATATAAGTGCTTTTCTTTTTTTACGTTTTAGTTAAGTTTTTAAATATTTATATGTTGTCCTTTTAAAACAAATTTAAATTACTCAAAGTGTGTTGGTTTTTTTTTTTTTTTTTTGTTTTTGAAAATTTTATGTTCTAATATTGACATATTGGTTTATTTGGATTAAAAAATAGGAATAATTTATGATGTAAAATGAAACGTAATTAATCTTAATAGTTTCAAATTTTCTAATATTTTAATTTTTTATCCTTATTTTAGTATAAATTGAGATTTAGTTTTATTTTGGCTTCCAAATACGATAAACAAAGAAAAATAATTTTTTTTTTCTAGTTAGAAGAATAAGGTCCAAGAAAAAAAGAGTTTTGTCTCTTTATTTAACAGTCGTTTTTAATCCATTTCAAGAATTTCCATACGAGAGTTTCGAATGTCTGCATAGAATGCAATTTTATGCATAATATCTTGAATTAAAATAATAATGTTATGAGGCTATCAATAATCAAGGCAGTATGTAAAAACCAAAGATTTTTATAGTTCCGTATACAAAAGGCACTTTCTTCAGTTTAAAAAAAATACTGTTTAATTAAGAAAACACATGTAAAACATATGTAAACTTTAACAAATGTAAAATATTATATTGGAGCTTTAATTTTTATTCCTAACTTAGAACAAATTTGCAGAGGGGTCCAAGAAACTATGGTGTTTAAAAATACCTAATTTTAAAATTTTGTTGTTTAATAGCTCTGAAACATAGAAAAATACAAACTTATGCTAATTCTCTAAGATCTTCTTTCTATCATTTAAAGGTTCTAACAAAAAGTGTTTCAGAGATACGGAGAAATGAAAACTTTATTTCACATAATGGTAAATTTAATTATTAAACTGGAAAAAATTATAGAGATTTTATATTGATTTATTAAAAATTTATTTAGAAGCAAGAAAATATCAAAAAAAAAAAATAATCAGAAGAACTTGAAATATAACCTTTAGAGAATAGCTCTTATTCGAATTTTGTGCACCTGTAGCTCGGTAATGGGTACGGCTACACACAAAATTTATGCATTTAATAGATTTTCTACAACATTAATTTTTTTAATGAAACCTAACTACGATTAAAATCCCACTGCTCCCACTTTTAAATGATGTAAAAATTTTCTCAACAGAATAACAGAGTGCAATGATTTTTTTCTCACTGTTAAATAAAAGGCAACTTTAAATTATTATCATAAAGCTTTTAAATTTGCTGTACAATGTAAAATTTTGTTTACTTAACGATCTCATTCACTAAAATTGTAACAAATATATATAAATTTAAATTTTCTAAACAAATAAAATCATCATCCTTAAATTGTGAATGGAAAACCACAATTGAAATTTATACTCATCTATTTGTATTTATACATATACCGACATTGTAATCATTTTAAACCTCAAAAATAAATAAAAACTTGATTACATTTATAACCCAGTCTATATTTACTTATAAATAAAATGTATTATAGAAAAGTAATTGATATTAACCGTTCAGTAATTTTATTTATTTAACTAAGATTATATTATCAAAATATCGAAACTATTTACCGATGAAACCTGGTTGGTAATATTATGATTTCCAATTTTTGGATAATATATGTATAATATAATATAATATAATATTATTGAAGATAATAATAATAGATAATAGAATAAAGGATATATTTTTATCCTTTTAATAAGTTCTTATTTAATAAAATCGTATCTAATAATAAAAATCGATTCTAAATTTGAAATCATTTTAAAAGAAAAAGAAAATATATTTTAGTTAATTTTGAAGAACCGTTGTGAAAGTTATTTGTAGTTAATTTTAAAATATTTAAATTGTAACTAAGTAGTACTATTGATTTTGTAATCAATCTCACAGTTTCACTCCCCAATTCGAAGTTTCCGCATCCTTGTCTTATCCTCTTCTATTCTCCTCACTAACCAATATGCTGTGTTAACAGTTGAAGTTTCACTCTATAATATTGGCTGAACAAGGAGGAGGATTTAGTCGGTAAGAATCTTATATACTATAATCTTATATACTAGGGGGTATTTTTCGTATCTGCGGAACATTCTCACTTTCTGTAGAAAAAAAAAGAATTTTCAATTTAAATTTAAAAACTCAAATTCAACTACAGTTTCAGATTTTTTTGTATTAATTTTCTTATTTTCCCACATTGCATTTTTTTTAAAAATACCTTTGGAAATATAAGAATCGTAACTACTTGTGAAGGATTTGAACACGCACTCTCTCATTTAATGCATTAAAAATTATACAATTTCAAGTGCTTTAAAAATTATTTATTTATTTATTTAATCTAATATTAATACAATAAATTGTGAAAACATCAGTAAGACTCTCGGCTACAAAGGCCATTTTGGGCCTGGCTAATAAGTTTTTAATACATTACATTATGTTACTTACATTATATTATTTACAATAGTATTGACATTATTTTTATGTTCCACTTATTCTATATTTTAATTTCAGTTAGTTAAAAATTATAAAATATCAAATTTAAAAAAAACAAGGTAGAATGTAAACCAACGGTTTTTAAAAGCGCACATTTCCAAAACTCAATACAAACTGTTTAGAAGTGTGACTTACACAAAAATTTGAAAATTTCATGTAATAAGAAAAAATGTGAAAATAGGACATTTTTCAAATTTTGAGGGGCCGTAAGTCCGGAATCTTATATAACTAACAAAAGCCGTTAACACACGTAAAAATATATTATTGAACCTTTAATTTTCATGTCTTGCCGACGAAAAATTTTTACAGGTGCCTAACTTACAGGTGTCTAAAAATAGCAAATTTTCAATTTTTGAGGCGTAATAACTCTTAAAGAGGGGGTGTTACCAAAAAATTTTCTGAGGAAACTTATACTAATTCTAAAAGTTCTTTCTTGTCTCAAAATTTCCTAAGGTTCCTATCTAAAGGGGTGCCGGAGTTATGAAAAAAGAAATTTCATGCAAAATGTGGTTTTCACATAACGGTAAATTTAAATAGTAAATTACAAAATATTACATAATTTTGATATTGTTTTATATAGATAATAAAATTTTCGATCTTCTGGCGGTTTTAGATTGCAAAATTATTACGCAGAGCCCGAGATATATACATCTGAAAATTGGGCTTTTTCGCAATTTTGAAGAGCTGCAACTCTGGAACCCTATAGAACTAAAATAAACCTTTAACACACGTAAAAATATATTATTGTAGCTTTAATTTTTATATCTTGCAGAAGTAAAATATGTACAGGTTCCTAAGTTACAGGTGTTTAAAAATAGCAAATTTTCAATTTTTAATTTACAAAGATAAAAGAAATACCTGTCGAATGACGCTTTCAGATTGAAAAAATCTTAAGCAGAACATAAGATATATGCATTTAAAAATAGGGCTTTTTCAAAGTTTGAGGGGGTGTAGCTCCGTAATGGGGGGGGCTACATGAAAAAGTTGTTCCACAAAATTATTTTTTTTATAAGACCTACCTATGGTTAAAATTTTTTTTCTCTCTCTTTAACGGTGTAGAAGTTTTGTAAACAGACGGACGGACGGACGGACAGAGTGAAACTAATAAGCACATTTTTTCAAAATTTTTTTGGAAATGTGCTAAAAAATATTTCCGACTATGCATATTTTTAGGGGCACATAATTGGCCCATTTTATTATACCCTACATATGAAGTATAGGGTATATTAACTTTGGTATGGTGTCTGTAACCACCAAAAGGAAGCGAGTTAGGTATAGACATGTATATATATTCTGAATCAGGATCACCGCCTGAGTCGATTTAGCGATGTCCGTCCGTCCGTCTTCTGCAAACAAGCATATCTTCGAAACTAATAAATATATAAACTTGAAATTTGATATAAGAATGTTCTACCCTGTTGATGTCTCTAAAATTTGAGATGAATTGGGGTAGTGGTCCGCGTGCCTTCACACACTTCCCAAGACCTAACAAGCATATTTTCGAATTTAATAAAGATAGAAATCTGAAATTTTGTACAAAGGTTGTAAAAGCATTTATTTTTTTAGCTTATATTAAATACCTAACAAAACTATCTTATGGATTTTTAATTTAATTTGAATTTTTTAGGTGTAGGGTATAAATAAGTCGGTTGCATCGACTTACTGTTACTTTTACTTGTTTTTTATTTCAGTTTTACAAATTTATTTGTTATAGTTGCCATCTTACTTTTTTTAATTTAAGTCTTTTTTCACATTAAATAAACTATAATGTCATGAGTATTACATTGCTATATATTTTTTTATAAACAGAGTGAATAAATAAATAATTATGAGAAATTCTTAATAGAGTTAACAGAATTTCTTCAAATATTCTTGTAATCGAATTGAAAATAAGTTTAATTTCAGAGTTAAAAAAGCAAAATATAATAATATTAACCAAATGCTTTAATGTATTACAAAGTTTTAAATTATTACCTACTTTATCGTTTTATTATCTTTTTACAGATTACCTTTAAAGAATTTTAAAATATTTTCCTATATGTAATACTAAAGTTCGGAAAATAAAATATTTTTTTATCATTCATACTTATGGCATTTCTTTTACAAAAACAAAATGATTCAATAAGTATGAATTTTAAAATAATTCCAATTCAACATTTTTATTTTTACTTTACAAAATAATATTGAAAATTATATTTAAGATACAACAATTTATTGTTATATACGAATACATTAAAGAGATTTTTATAATAATTTTTCTTTTTCATATAATAAAGATGTCCCTTTAAACCATGATTGTTAAATTTTGATTTCATACTATACTAATAGTTTTACTTTTACTACTACTATTTTTACAACTCTACAATTCTAAGCATCTTTGGTATTTTGAAGTGCTTAATATCAAAAAGTCAGTCAAGTAAACTCAGTATAAGAATTTTTTACAAAAAAAAAAAAAAAAAATTGTGAGTAGGAATGAAGGAAAAAACAATAATTGAAAAAAGGATTCGAAATAACCAAAGGAAATGAAAAAGAAAGGAATAGAAAATGTAAAAAAAAAAAAATTGAATGTAGTAGATGATAGAAAGAAACGAAATGAATTTTCAATTTATATTTTTTTTAAGCCTCTAAGTGGGTCCTTTTTTTATTTTTTTTTTTTTGATATTCGAGATTCGAGATTTTTCATTTTGTTCCTTTATTTTTGTGTTAAGTTTGTGAAAGAGTTTTTTTCAGTTTTCAATTGACATCATTTTAAAATTTAAAGAATGTCGGTTTTTTTTTTTGTTTTTTTTTTTGAGGAATCTAATTCTTTTGTAAATGGAATGAGTAGGTACGTATGAATTGAATAAATGGCTATCTATGTAGATATGATTAACAAAATAACTGAGAAAGTTAATCTTCATTCTTTTTCTTCTTCATTTTTTGTTTTGTTGCTTTAATTTTTTAAATCACTTTTTATAATGAGGGTTTGTTATCTTTTTAAATTACAAAAAAAAAAAAAAAGAAGAAGAAAAAGAAAAAACATGTGGTTTGTTGTGCTTTATTTTATTTCTTTGGTTTAGGAGATAATGACTTTAGAAATTTGATTTCAAAAGTTCTATATTATTAACTTTAGAAATTAAAAAATATAAAAGATAATTTGTTTTGAGTGGTCAACTATTATGTGAAATAATAAAAAAATTCTTAAATATTTGTAAATAAACTTGACATTTTATTTATACGTGATATATATATGCATATGTATATATGTATTAGCATCAATGTATATAATTTAAAATTGGTGTCTTTATATGGACACTTTTGTTAAAAGAGCCGTAAAAGAATTTTTTAGTTAAAATGAAAAACTTTTTAAACATTATTTTAAGCAAATACTTTTTTAAAGATGTGCATTGATTTGTTTGGAAAAAACAAAAAAAAATTTACTGTGCTTGATCTAATTCTTAAAATATATAAGACTGAATAATTAGATTTTTTTTTAATCAGAAATCACCTTTACGGTATAAAAAAATATGGATGCAAAAAAAAAGAAATTGCAAACAAAATAAAGGAGAAGAAGTTGTAGTTTTCTTCTTTTTTCAACTTCTTTTAAGAAGTTGTAGTTTTATGGAAATGAAAGAACAAAAGAAAAACTTCTTAAGTATTTTAATTCTCATAGGGTTTCATAAGTGGAACTACTGCAACTTCTGTACTAATTACTACTGGTTTAACTAATGTAAATTGTAAAGTTTCCTGACTTTTAGCTTTGATGATTCATATAAGATCTTTAAGAGATTCCGAATAAATTTTAATATAAAAAAGGCATTTCAATGTAAGTACTAGAAAAGATTGTAAGAACTTAATAAACTGATATGAAGTGAATATAATTGGTACAAAAATGGAAAAATGGAATGGAAAAATGAACTTAAGGCTTAGCGAATTATGAAAATGGTACCTTATGATGGTATTTAAAAAAAAAGTTACCATTTTCAAAAAAATTGGTATATGTATTATATTTTTTCTTTGCTATATCATTACAACCGTATGATAAACAATCTTATATTCAACTGAAACTTAATAGTTTACACTATTTAATAAATATAATTTTAAAAGTTGTATTGTTTTTAATAAAATCAATTTAGGGATTTCTAATGGTAATTTACTGGAAAATTTTTTGCAATCATTTCTCCCCATCTATTTCGAAATATTATTGAAATTTTATTTTTAGGGTAATTAAACCACTGCATTAATACTTCATAATACTGGAAAATGTTATATGAGCGAAAGCTGAGAATAATTATAAGAAGTGCAATATGATTTTATTATTAGCATAATATTTATTGAAAAGTTTACTTTTAAGTACCATCATTCTGTCGACTTAATTTGCTTATTATTTTAGCATTCAAAAAAAAAAAAAAATGACAGGAAATGTGATTAATTATTTTAAAATATTATAAAAGTAGAAGGAAAATTTATTTAATTGATTGTTAAAAAGTTTTAGGAAAATTGTAGTTTTCCAATTAAAATTTCAAAAATATTTTAAAATTAAATATTCGTTTTAATTTTAATTTATATGATTTTTTTTTTTTCAGTTTTTATTAAACAAATTTTAATCATTTTGAAATTAAAGAAAACAATTAATTTTTTTTAATAGAAATGTTGCTTTGAATAAATAGATTGGTAGAATTAATGAAATGGTTTTTCTCATTTTTTTTGAAAACTTAATTAATGGGAAATCGATTTAGAATAAATTAAAATTATAAAATTGGATTGATATTTATCGTTTATTCTAGTTTTTAAAAATTCCATTTCCAAAAAATTGCATTTCATTTATTTAATTCATTTAAATAGATTCTCTGAAAAAAAAAAAATGGGTTTAAGAGCTGATTTTAAATTCATTTTATTCATTTAAATTATATTTTTTTATATATGTTTTTTTTTTTTTTGCTTTTGACAAAAGAAAACAAAATTCAATTATTCAACAATATTTTTACTTAATTATGTAACTGAATTCCATTTCCTATTTTTTTTTCGTCATATCTGTTTGACACCATCAATCTAGACAATTTTTAGTATTTTTCTATATAGCTAATATTGAACTGCATAGTCTTTACTTGATATATTTCGATGCTAAAGATACTGATTATCGCAATCAAATCATTGGTTGTCATTGGTTGTTTGTTGCACTGGGTAAAAAAGGTAAATTGAAAGGATTATAATTGGAAATTTTGCAAGAAATAATCAATTTTAAACGATGTATGTATATAAGCCTTTAAAATTTCATTACTGTTGCACTAACATTTTTTGACATTAAGCTAGTTAATTTTTATTTTAAAAAATCATAACTTTTTAAGATAATTTAAAACAAATTTTCTTTTTTTAAATTTAAATTTTATTTAAACATTATCCGCCATTTTTCGAAATATTTAAACTCATATTAAAACTTTACTAATTTTAATATTTTCTTATATATTTTTCGGTCTACTTGATTTCTTTCATATTTCTTGTTTTGAATTCAAATTAGATATTATATTTTTTTTTTGTTTCAAACAAAAAATGGAAAATATCACTTAAAGCATTAAAATAAAGTTTTTTTTTGTCATCTGTTTTAAAAAGAATAACTAAAAATAAAATATGCCTCTTCATTTGAATTTAGGGATTGAATTTAATCTGCATGCTGATGTCACGCAACATTACGGTCAATATAATTTCAGAGGAAAAAAAAAAAAAAATTGTTAAAACTCCAAAAAAATTGAAACAAACATAAAAGAATTATAAAATAAAATAAACACCAACTGGTGGTGATCCTTGATTTTATATGAAATAAAATCTTATATGAAATAAAATAAAGTAAAGCAAGCCATAAAGACCAAAAGACCATTAAGATTAAAAGCGAAAGGTAAAAATAAATTATTTTTTTTTTTATTTTTTTTAAAACAAAAACTAAAAGTAAACATTATTCTAAAAGACAGAGAAAACAATAAACAAGAACAAAAACAAAAAATCCTTAAAACGTCATTTAATATTAAAAAATTCCTTCTTCAGATTTAAATTTCTAATTCTTAATTATTATTTTCTGTCCCCTGGATTTCATTCAAAATACATTTACTTTAGCGCTCATCATTTCTATAATTTCATTTTTAGCTACAAATCAAAAAAAATGTAATAAGGATTAAAAAACCAAAAAAAAAAAAAAAAAATACTCGGTAATTGGACAAAGAATGAAAATGATGGAAATGATATAATAATATTTATTTTAAATGTTGATGCAATTCTCTTTCTAGTTTTGTTGTTGTTGTTGGTTTTGTTTCTGTTTAAGACACTCTTGTTGAATGTTGAAAAA
This sequence comes from Poecilobothrus nobilitatus, assembly GCA_947095535.1. Taxonomy (NCBI): domain Eukaryota; kingdom Metazoa; phylum Arthropoda; class Insecta; order Diptera; family Dolichopodidae; genus Poecilobothrus; species Poecilobothrus nobilitatus. The sequence continues at coordinate 162,179,863 of OX352773.1, forward strand.
TATTATTTAAAAGTTCAAATTCTTGACCTCTTCTGTACAAATGAAATCATTTTGATAAAAATTTAATATCAATGAACAATTTTAAAATATACAGTGAAGTTACATACCTGAAGAATTGACGACCTGAAAAAGTCATCTGTAACAGCTGCATACTGACTGAACGTATGAAACTTTTAGCATTCAGCAAAATTTTTCATAATTAGCAATACGTCAGCAACTACAATCGATATCTACTTGAAAATCAATAGTAAAAAAATGCAACATTCCTATCGAAACTTTCTAGTAATTTACAGGAATTTAACAACATTTTAATAAATTGCTTTCAAAAAAAATTATTTTGCAGAAGTTCAAATGAACAAAAAAATAATAGTGAGCGTACAACTGTCTAGTAGGACGCTACTGTTTATTTAGTGGAAATACATAATACTATTTCTTTAAGTAATATATAAAACTCTTTAAATTGTAATAAATATCTTTAAACATAGAAAGAAATTATTCATCATTCCCTTTTAGTCTAGGGATAATAAATGAATAAAAAAAGAAAAGAGAAAAACAAAAATAAGAGAAAACAATAAAAATAAATGAAATGAATAATATTAAAATAAAATAGAAGAGGATAAAAATTACTGATAATAATGAAAAAGGATAAATAAAACCAGCAATATATACCTAAAATATAAAAAAATAAAAAAATATAAATAGACAAGAAATGATTTACTATTAAAGCTTTACAACATTTTTTTTTTTTTTTTTTTTTGTTGTACTTAAATTCAATTCAAATAATGATGGGTTTCGGTAATTGACTTTCTTTATATCTTTAATAATAAAATCAATATAAAAAAGATTATATCTGTTTAGTACATATTAATTAACAATTAAGAACTTTTAAGATTTATTACAAAATAGGAAAATATGAATTATAAAAGGTAAATCTGTTTTATAGAAAATATAATTTAAAAATATAATTTAAATATAATTTAAAAATATAAAATATTTAAATGGAATCATTTTCTTTCGTATGAATGATAATAAACCGATACATCCTAAAAGTATGCAATTTTTATTTTCCAATTTTTATTTCAGCTAGTGTCTTGACCAATTGCACAGAAACTTGAACTTTATAGTACACATAAAATACAGCATTGAAAAAAGAAATAGATCCTGTATGACAGCAAAAAAAACTCTTTTATAATAAAAATATTAGCAATAGAGGGCTTAGGGTAGCCTAGTGAGTAGGCGTGTGGCGTATTAACCGAAAGAGTGTGGGTTCGATCCCTGCACAGGTCGTAAGTGTTTTTTTCTTTACATACCCCCCTTACGACCAAATATAATGTAAATATATAGTATATAATATAAACAAAATAAATAATATTGGTGTATAATTTAATAATAGTATTCGATCAATAATGGCCTTTACTAGCCGATGGTTTTGTAATATTGCAATATCCTATATGATTTGCAATATTAATATAAATAAATAAATAAATAAATAAAATTAGACCTTCCTATAATTAGATTAGAATAAATATATTGAAAATATTAGTTGCATTCTAATAATGTATGATGTTAAAGGACACGCTTTTAAAAAACAAACTCTAATAAATTTAAATATAATGAATATTCATAATAATGACTTGTTTAAGATATATGATAACTACATTTCTTTCACAGGCAAATTATCAGAAATCCTCAATTTTGTGGAAGCTTACAACTTATTATAATAAATTTTTATTTAAAATTACCATATTTTCTTTTATAAAAAAAACCTAACCGAATAGATTAATAAATCAATATCAAAAATTGATATGTGGTTCCGTACAAAATAAAGTTCTAAGAGTTAACAAATTCACCAGCCATGTATAATTATAAATTGAGCTTAAAAGAGTCTTTCTCAGATTTTTTTTCGAATTTTGAAAATCAAATATTTGATTGACATAAAACCGAGGGAGTGCGAGGTACAAATCTTGTACAGGTAAATAGTTTTTTTAATTGAAAAGAAATTTCCCTTTTTAACGAAATATAGTGTAAATTTATGATATAAACAAAATAAATCAAATGTGAACTAAAATATTAGATTCCAAGATTTAAATTTAAGATTTTTAGTTAACAAGACTATAGAGTAAGTGTTGACGGGTGAATATTGTGACGGGTTGTAAGATTCATTGTTTTTTGTGTAAGATATTAAATTTCTTTACTGCAGTCACAAAAAAGTGAACAAATAGTTTATTTTAAAAAATTCTAATCTAAATCGATATACCTTGAATTCTTAAGATGGTTGCATCTAAAAATTCTTAAAATTCATAACAAAATTTTGTTGTTATAAGGTCAGAAATAATTTTTTTGCTTAATGTTTTGTTTTTTCAAATTTAATAAAATATTTCACTAATTTTAATCTTTTTATTTTACTCAAAACGTTTCTATTAAAGTTTTAAATTCTTCCATTTGATTATCTTTATCCTATATCATATTTCTAACCTAATTTTTTAATGTATGTATTTGACATTTTTATTTTTAAATTTTTATACTGTTTTAAAATGTCAACAAATATGAAAATTTTTAACTATGAAAACACATTATTATTAGATTTAAAATAAAATGGCATAAAATAGCACTAAATAAATTAAAAATTAAAATTTCTTTTATGTTTATTCTTCTTAAAAAACATTTTTGTTTTTTTTATAAGGGTGTTTTTTTTTGCAATTTAAAAATTTTTTTTTTTGTTTTTGGACTTGTCGTTGTCAACTTATAAAATCGATAGTTAAAATAATCTACGGTAAATTTTTTTATTTCGGTAACTAGATAAGTGCGTTCATTTGGCTTATCTAAAGTAAAAACAAAAAAAAAAATTTTCAAAAAATTATTTCTGTTTAAGAGTTAACTTTGCCTCAAATTCTCGAATTTTTGTAAATAGAATAGAAAAGTAAATTAAACGTCGTAAAATAAAATATCACTGTTGCAAGATTGTAATCGATGGGGAAATTTATTTCTGTAAGATTTCGTAAGATTTTTTAAGGATAGGATACTTAGTATAAATGAATGTAGGTATGAAGAAAATGTTTTATTTAAAAAAAATTAAAAAAAATTGTTGACAGGTAACATGTTGAAAAAAAATATACACTACGTAAAAATAAAAATAAGAGTGACATGGTTTTTCCGATTCCACTAATTTTTGATCCTTTTTCCTTTTTTTTTTTTGCTTATTTTTCTTATTGCTAACTTTTTAGTGATTTTTTTTTTTGCTTTACTGTTTTTTACGATGTCTGTTGAAAAAAGCAACAAAAATAATAGAAAATAACTTTGAAGTAATAACTTGAAAGTAGATTTATTACGAAAAAAAAAAAAAGGAAAAAAATGAAACAAGGTTAACAACAATTCTAATTTTTCTGTCATCATTTTTTTAAATTTTTCTTTCTTAAAAATAAAAAACAAAAAATAAAAGAAAAAAAAAAGGGAAAAGAGTAAAAGTAAACAAAAAACTGAAAATAAAATATTTTGTTTTTAAAGTGAAATGCTTATTATATATTTTTCTCAGGAAAAATTTCTAGATTGTAAGGTGGAAAAAGATTATAAAAAAAAAAAACCAAAAAAAAGAATTGCGATACTTTAAAAGTCTGGAATTAATTTCATTTTTTCTTTTTTGAATTGTACATATTTTTAAGTTGAAATAAATTTGTAATTAATTATATTGTTTCAATAGGAAGAACAACTAAAATAAATTTTTTTTACAATATTATTTACAGAGATCATATCCCTTAAATCTACACATCTTAGACATTATTAATTAATTATTAAGTAATGAGTTACATATTTTTGCAATGGATGTCCTTTAATATGCAAAATATTTTAAACCAAATTTTAAGACAATTTTCTTTATTAGCATTTAATTTTCCAAAGTATTTAAGTGAATACTAACAAAGTGAAATTGTTTGCTACAGTCACACTCATGTTAATCTAAATTTATAGTTATTATAATTTTGTATGTATAATTACATTAAATATAATTAAAAAAAAATAAAATTTGGTTGGACATGTTCAAGATTCTCAAATTTGTTTAATTTTAGATAAAAATCTGTCATCTTTACTGAATAACTATTTGAGCTACAGCTGTGCGATGAGCAAAAGAAGAAGAGAAAAATATAAAAATTTATGTTAATATTTTTTGTCGAAGATTATTAAGTAATAAAAACAATTCCGACTATCGACGTTAAATTCGCCATAAAAAAATTAAAACATATTTATTCTTATGTATTTACTCATAATTGTGAGTTATTGACGTCCAACCAAAAATTTGTTAGCGTCGAGATTAAGATATTTTAATTCTTTTTGGCGGATGATTGAGTTTGGCACTTATTTCTAAGTAACAAAAATTAAAAATGTTGTATATATTTTTTTTTTCTTATTTTTGTTTCGCTACAATTATATCTTATTTGACGAAAAATAGTTAGGCGAAGCGAATTTCAATGGTGGTTGCGATGGCCGATTGTCGAAATTGTGTTTATTATTATAAAACTCAAATTTATTTTAATTTTATTTTATTTTCAGATTAAGATCAGAGATTTTTTTTTTATTTTACCTTTATTGCCTTAATTTATATTTTTACATATCACTTAAAACTAGATTTCGGTAAGTGTTACAGTCACTGCTTCTCAACTTTAATATTTTTAAGTACTTATTAAGTGGCCAAATTTTTGTAAATATTTTATAATATGATTAAACCTAGGAGAGATACGCAAATTTAATAGTCCTTTTATTACGATTATATTAGATCAAGGAATATTGCCTTTAAATTACATACAAATGTTGTGTACAAATTAACTATAACTTTCGCATTCTAAATTTGTTAAGGCTAATTTAATTATTGTTTTTTATAATCATAAATCATAAAAATTTTATTAACATGTTATTATTAAAACACTTTACTTTGTACTGAGGATTTGCCCACAAAGTGCAAAATGTTAACTTTTTTCATTTAAAGTGGTTACAGCTGCTGCGTTAGAAAGTGACAAAATTATCATATATTAATTATTTAATGTATCGTATAAACCCGTATTTCCTAAGTAAAGTTAAACACAAATCAAGAAGAATAATTCATATTCCAGTCCTAATTAGCATTCAGTATAAGAAAAAAGATAAAGAGAAGAAAAAACCGGATTTCAATTAAAAGGATAACGAAAAAATTAAAAAAAAATCCTGATACTATGGAAAAAAAAAATTTCACAAAATTTAGATTACTTAATTTTAGAATTTCAAATGTTGATTTTAATTATTTCAAAAAAAAAAAATTGGTATACATATTTTTTAATAAGCCTCAATTTATTCCTTCCTTGTTGTTAGATATTTTGAAGGTTTTTATGGGTTCACACCAAATTTTCAAATAATTTTTAATGGATTTTTTTTTATTTTTCTTTTGAATCTTTTACAACAATATTTAATTTAAGAAATTACAAAATAAATAAAATTTGTTTTTCTTTTTCTTAACGGCAATTAATTAAAATTATGTTTAAAAGTTAACTTTAAAATCTTATCTAAAGTATCTAAAGTATTAAAATCTTTTATATATGTGTATATATACGCGCTAAAACAATATTTATTCTAGTCGATTAATTCTTTTCTATTTTTTTTTTGTAAAATAATTATTGTAATTAATTAAATAATTAAAAAACAAGGCAGAATGTAAACCAACGGTTTTTAAAAGCGCACATTTCCAAACTGTCACTTGTCACAAACAGAATTGTCACTTGCACCAAAATTTTAAAATTTTGATATAATAACAAAATATGTAAAAATAGGACTTATTTGCAATTTTCAATGGCTGTAAGTCTGAAACCCTATATAACTAAGAAAAATCGTTAGTTTGCGTAAAAATATATTACTGAAGCTTTAATTTTTATGTCTTGCCGAAGAAAAATGTGTACAGGTGCTTAAGTTACAGATGTCTAAAAATAGCGAATTTTTAATTTTTGAGCACTATTAGCTCTTAAACAGGAGACGGTACAAAAAAATTTTCTGAGACAACTTATACTAATTCTAGAAGTTATTTCTTTTCTCAAAATTTCAAGTTCCTATCTAAAAGTCTGCCGGAGTTATGAAAAAAGAAATATCATGCAAATGCAAAAGAATTTTACAATTTTGATATTGACATACAAAGGTAAAAAAAAAATTCCTGTCGAATGGCGTTTTCAGATTGCAAAAATGTTAAACAGAACATGAGATATACCCATTTAAAAATAAGACTTTTTTGAGGAGCTGTAGCTACGTAATGGAGGGGGACCTACCTATGGTTAAAATTGTTTTTCTCTATCTTTAACTGTGTAAGTTTTGTAAACAGACGGACGGACAGACGGATGGACGGACCGAGTGAAACTAATTTTTTTGGAAATGTGCTTCATGAGTGTTTGAAGCACTGTTTATACCCGTACGGCAAGGATCGAGTATATTAAAATTGCTCCTACGTTTGTAACATCTCGAAATAAGCTAGCTAGATATACCTTCAAAGGTATGAATCGGATTCTGAGTCGATTAAACTTTGTCCGTTCGTCCGCCAGCAAGATAACTCAACAACTAAAAAAGCTAGAGTCTTGAAATTAACACAAAATATTCTTACATCAATTTGTAGGTTCCCAAAACTTCGAGTAGATCTCGAACAATTAACTTTTAGATCTTCACATATTTTTGAAATAGAACCATGCAATTTTAACGGCTGATAGATATCATAAAAATATTAATTTTATGGAACAACTTTTTTCTGTAGCGCCACCCGTTACGAAGCTACAGCCCCCAAATTTCGAAAAAGCTCTATATTTAAATTGTTATAACACAAGTTGTATCTTGTACACAAGGTATATCTTCAATTTGAAAACCTCAAACGATTACTGCTTTATTAGGTTTAAATTTGTATATATATAATAAATATATACGGTGTCCTAATTTACCGTAATGCGAAACCAAATTTTGCACAATTCATGACTCCTTCTATCTTCCAAACGATTTAAGTTGAGAGAAATTAGGTCTCTGAAAATAAGTATGGGTCATTTCAGAAAATATTTTTGTATCGCCCCCCGTTTCGGAGCTGTATGGGGTCAAATACTAAAAATTCCTTATTTTTAAACACCTGTAACTTGAATACCTGTCCAAATTTTTTTGAAGTAGTATATAAAACTTAAAACTCCAATATTATATTTTTATTTCTATTAACAACTTTTCTTAATAATATAGAGTTATCTTAAGTTTGATGAAAGTGTGACTTCATTTAAAATTTTTTCAAATTTTTTTAACGTTTTTTTTGCTCGCTAATTTAAAACTGTTGAGGATGATGCGTAGTACTGCTTTTTAAAATCCTGCTTTTTGAAATCCTGTTCTTCTAAGTATTGTTTTTTTAAAACCTAGTTATCTATATATAAAAAAAATAATTCGGGTGGTAGAATTGGGTTCAAAATCAGAGTTAATAGCTTTTTTCAGAATATTTATATATATGTATATCCGAGTTTATGGATTAGGAAAGATTTTACAGTTGTATTCAAAAGAAGGGTTATAAGCTTTTTCCAGAATATTTATTTATGCATATGTGTGATTTTGAATTTGTACGGATTAAATTATTCAGAATTCAGAATTAAATGATTCAGAATTAAAAAAAAACGGTATTATGGTAAACCGGTTTTCGTAGTACACCCATTATTTTTCTATATTTCATTGTTTCTAAATGAATTAATTTGAAATTTTCAAACGTGTTGTTTTTAAAGCTGACTTCAAACTTTTAATTGAAGGTGACTTTATCATATTTTATTTATAATGGATATCATATTAGATTGGAATGACAATGGTTTTGTTAATAAAATTTTTGCAGAAGGGCAAATATAGGATTTTTTATAGAAATTTGTATTTTACTATTTTTTTAATGCTTAGAAGACCATGTGCTCGCTGCCAAGCCTTGCACCTTAAGTCCTTCTTAAATGTTAAAATATTAAAGGATACAATAGCACAAATAATTTTGTGACTTTATGGCTCAACAAATTAAAAATTTTTTTTTTAATATAATTAAAATTAATTGTGTAGGTACAAAATATTTTGTAAAATCCTTTAAACTTTACCAAAAAATGTAAATGTGTTAGGTAATAAAAGGTAGTCGACAAAAATAAAATTAAAATAGTTTGGTTCGCAATATAACAAAATAATATAATTTTCTAAGGCAGCATATTTTCAGTCGACATTATAACCGGAAGACCGGTAGACTGTAAACCGATACAAGCTCTAGAACGTCTTTAATTGTTATCAATTAAATTAATTTTTTATCAATGTTCAGAGGAACTGTCACCTTCAAATCTTCGCTAATCAAATTACCAAAAACCTTATTTTTTAACTAAGCCCTTATAGTTACGTTACAATTTTATTATTATATTTACATATAAAATATAAAAATGAATTTATTAAAAAGAGTAAATAAAGAAATAGTATTAGATTTAGAGTTAGATACAAAATAAGGGTTGCAAAATTTGCTTAACGTAGCCTTGGAGTTCATTTACCCCCCTTTTGGCAAATATGTATACCACAAGAAAAAGAAATTTATTACATTTTGAAGTGCTTTTGATTTCTGTTATTGCACTTAAAAAATAAATTGCGTAAGAATTTAATTTTAAATAAAAAAATTAGTCTTGCTTTGTTTGTAATTCGATATCTTATTTTTAATTCAACTACTTAAATTTAGTTTATTGTACTTGAAAAAGAAATTTTGTAAGAATCTTATTTTAATTAAAAAATGGGGCCTCGATGGCCTAGTGGATAAGAGCGTATAAAATACGATGTAAACATCGAGGGAATCGAATCCCACACACGTCGTAAGAGTTATTCCCCCTTACGACATTTACAGCCACGCCTGAAAATGAAAGGCTGTGTAATGTCCTGTTCACATTTATAGGGCAGAGAAATGCACAAAAAAAAAAAAAAAATAATAAAAAATTTTCAATGTAATTTTTTAAAATTATTTTTAAAGGCCAGTTAGTTAACCTTTTTGTATTTTATCAGTTCGATGTAATTGATTGATATGAAAATAAGAGAAAGAATTATGAAAATTAATTTATTGATTAGACCTCATAGAAATTACATTTTCTAAGGTTTGGTTTGTTGGATATATGACTTGCAGTATTAGTTTTTGCTATGAAAAATGTTATTGTTGCAAACGTTTACGGCTTTAATATAATGGATATTTAGCTTAACATTAGTTTGACTGTCTCTGTTTTTAAATTAAATTGAAGATGTGATAAGATAATAGTAATAGAAGAGTGGGATATAAGAAATAGTTTCTCTATTTCAATAATATAAAACTAATATACAGGAAATATTACGAATTTTTATTTTAATGCGATTTTTAAATAAATTTTTTGAGTCAAAAGTTCCATTAAAAAGCCAAAACATCTCATTAGAATTTCAGTCCTTAGCCTTAAGAACAAAACTTCTATGTGTCTCTTGTTCACATGCATCTTTTTTAGACGATAAGTTTTGAAGATTGATATTTTTTTAAATTTTAAATTTTTTAACTACTTAAATACAAAATTCATGGATCATATTGAATTATGATGTCAGAATATTATGATGAATTACAAAAAAACAAAGATCTTTTTTTATTATTCCAAAAAATGTTTACATCAAAATTCTAAGTTAAATGTTAAAACCAGAAAGAAAAAAAAAAAATTAAATAAAAATATAAACAAATCCTCTGAATTATCCCATAAATAATTTTTCATTTAATGGATTATTTTTACTTGGTTAAGTGGTTAACCATATTTAAGAAACTCAACATAATATTTTATTTATTATTTAACATAAAACCATGATGCTGTAATTATAATTACATCAAATTATCCCATTTTGTTTTTTCTCAAATATTTTTCTTTAAATAAGCAATAAATTTGCTTTTTTTTTGTTTTTTTTTTTTTTTTTGGTATTTAAAATTATAATAAAACAAAAAATTCGTAGTACTACGACCCACATTTATTTTAAAAAATGAATTATTATATGTATATAATGTATGTTGTATATCCTGTTGTAGTACAGATTGTTAAATGGAAATAAGAAATTGTATATTCTATAAATATCTCAAAACATTGAACTTTTATTTGGTTTTGTACTACAGTCCTTAAAATTTTTATGATTTTGAAATATAAAGTCGAGATCTCTTAACATAAATTCATCGAAATGTTTAATTGTGGTTTGAGAATATTCGAAAAGCAATTTATGAATAAAAAGTAAGCAAATTTCTCTACAGAAGAGTATACTGTGTCAGATATTATAAAATCGTTACAAATTCTTCTATTCCTTAAGCGTAATTATGTCTTAAAGCAATCTGACTTACCGTATTTTTATTAAGATTTTTTTTTTTTTAAAGATTGAATTTTACTCACTGCACCATTTATTTGTTATTTTCTTTAACAATAATTTCCTTCTTTCATCTAATGAGGAAAACGAGAGAATTTTTTTTATCCAAACAAAAAAAAAAAGGAAAAAACCCAAAATAAAATAAAATTTTGTTGATTAAATCCCATGTTCTCACATTGCTTAGGTAATTTTTTTTTTTGTAATTTTTTGAAAACTTTAAGAAAACTCTTCTACCGTCATCTTTTAAAATTATTGCCATACTTATTGTCTGTGCTAATTTTTTCCACGAAGGTATTATATAATAACAAAACGATTTAGAATAATTTCGGAATAGATCTAATAAAATATTAATGGGAAGGGGTATAATGTAAGCAAATATATTGTTTATACTTGTTGCTAAACCTCAATAAATCTCTTTTACATTTTTTGTTCTTACGAGGGTAGGCGTATTTTGAGGTAGGTGAGGTAGGTGGGAAGAATCTTGGAAGAATGAGATCAACGCGAGAATTTTCTTTTCTATAGTGTTGGACTTTAACCAACTAAATGCCACCTCCCTTTTACACAAACATTAGGTTAAAATCTATAGTACAATGTACTGTTTGATTTGGAGATTGAGAAAATAGCTATAAAGGAATAAAGGAAATTGGGAAATGTAGGAAGTTAATAGATGTTAGTGAGGGGATTATTTAGAACAAAGATGATGATATTTTTCTTGAATTTATCGATATCATACACGTTATGATTGCCGATTTTAGGGAATACTTCAGGCAGCAAGCTATTTCATATTTACGCTGTACGTATTACAAACAAATTTCCATGTGCGAAAGTGTGCTTATTACTAAAACTTTCAATCAATTCTTTAATTAATCCAAAATCAGATAATATGGCACTTGCAGCACTTGCACTACTAACAGGAATAGTGGGAAAAGCGAAATTTCTCAAATTTAAAAATTGTTGCTGGTGAATTTAGTTTATTTTTACTTGCTGAATAAAAACACAGAATTTTTCAAAGTTTAGAAGGTTTTTATTCATTATTTTCTCTATAAAGACACTGACTATTGAATTAAAACTAATTATTTGCTTTGGTATATTTTAAACTAATGGTTATAGTTTCAATACATTATAGTGTCTTTAACAACCATTCAAATTTCTTTAAATTGTTCAGAAAAATACAAAAAAAAAAAATTATTTAAAGCAAGAAGTTATTATAGTAAAAAAAGTTTTTCCTTTTCTGTTATCATTTTTGATGCTCTTACTATTTATTTTGTATAAATATAATGTTATAGTTACGAGTATAAGATTCAGCAGTTGGATAAAATTCTCGACGGATTCAAATTTATTTGAAAGTTGTATCCGGTACAAAAGAAATTGTAGGATGTGGTAGCGGAAATCGGATAATGTTATTTTTAAGAAAACATGAACCAGAAAAAAAAAAAAAAATAATTAAAGTCAAATATAAAGTCTACTTTTCTGCTGAGCAATTCTATCACATTGAGTTATAGAGTGATGAAAAATGATGAAAAAAATTTCTTCTTTCAGTGCTTTTCATGTAATTATATTTAATATGTATTTATATATATATATATATATATATATATTTTAAAATACCATAATTCTTCACCAATTTTTTTAAGGTGGTTCAAATATTTAAATAAGTTTTGTTTTTTTTTTTTATCTGGTACAAATTTTTAGTACATGAAAAACAACAACATAAAAAAGTTTCCTTTTTTAAAAGAAAAATGGAGCAACAAAAGAAAAACTTTTTGTTTTGAGAAAAAAAAAAAAAAACGTGTGAAAATTATTGTTTTAACAAAAATTGAAATTGAGACAAAAGGTGCAAGTGTTTGTGAAAAGTTTTAAAGTTCTAACAAATAATGAAAAAACAAAAAGAAAAGCAACATATTTTTAATTTTTTTTGTTATTGAAAGTTTCCTCTCAAATTTTTTAAAGTTTCCTTAAAGAAAAATATAATTTTACACTGTAATTTTTTATTTTAGAATTTTTGCAGACTAAAGACTAAGGTATAAGGTGATAGTGAGATTTAAATTTTATTTTTAACAAATTAATTGTTTGTAAAAAATATTTTTTTTTTCTTATGTTCTATTATAGGGAAAATTAGAGTTCATTTGTAATATATGATGCGGATACACAACTAACTTTAATGGTTGTTTTTAAAAGTTTAAGTTAATTTAGGAGACACTTAAGTTTAATAATTAGTAAACAGTTTTACAATAATATTTTGTAACTTATAATTCGATTTATTTACATACAGTCATGGCCGACTAATTTGAAACTATTGATTGATTTTTATGTATGGTTTAGAACATACGTATTGTTCCAAATATACAGAATTAAACTAGACATTCTGAAAAACAGCAGGTTTTTAAAGACTCACATGTTTTCCGGAAAGGTAATGAAAACAATTTAGATTTTAGAATATTATGACTCGCGTAAAAATTTGACATTTTGCATAGAATTTTTTAATTAAAAAAATATAATTTAAGAAGAAAAGACGTTGACATTTGTAAAAAGATAATGTTGAAGCATTAATTTGAAATGTTGTACAGGTGACCAAGTTACTGGTATCTAAAAATGGAAAATTTCTAATTTTTGAGAGGTAATAGCCTCTCGGTACCGACCCCTGTCGGTACAAAAAAAAATTTACAAAGGATTTTATGGTAGCTTTTGATAATTTGAAATATCTTTCTTCTCTCAAAATTCCAAGCTATCTAAAAGTCGAGCTCCAAAGATAACTCCAGAGATATATAGTTCCAAAGGTATGAAACTCCAGAGATATCAAGGAAAGAAAATCTTGTAAAATTTAATTTCCACATAGTTGTAAATTTAAATACTAAATTGGCAAAATTTGTATTGTTTTGATATTGATTTAAAAATTTGCTGTTATTTGACGGTTTTCGATTGGAAACATTCTTTAGAAACATATGTAAATAACGCTTTTCTTAACTTTAAGGGGCTATTACTCAGTAATGAGAGGGACTATATAAAAAAGTTGTTCTACAAACAGAGTTAAACTAACAAGCAATTTTTTTTTTCAAACTGGTAATGTGCTAAATAGATTGCTGCTTGAAGTGCAATATCAATTTATGCTTAAAGTAGTAGTACTTATAAACAGCTAACTGATTATATGTCTGAAAACAAAATATTTAAAAGCTGAATATACAAACTTTCAAAACTTACTTTAAATACAATTTCGGAGCTTTAAATAAAAACGATTTTGTTTTAATCCTTTCAGTAACTTTGTGTACCCATTGCAGACATTTAATTAACAAATTTTGTATTGCTGAATCACGTGATTATTAAGCATATAGTGAAAGGGTTCAAATAGTTCTGTTACCTATAATTAGTTAGATCATAACTTGGTATTAAGAATTCGAATTAGAATTCAATTCAAAATTATAACTTTTTAGTAATTTTTAAGGTCTTTAAGCTTTAATTCTTAAATTCTTTCTAGAAGTGAGTGGGAGAACACAACTTTATGTTTTAAATAATTGTCAGAGTAATAAATTATATTTATAATTAAAGTTAATTCTGCTATACAACTTTATCACTTCTTAGATAATATTGAGTTGAATTATGCCGTGTAGCTATCTTGCGTACATAAGGCAGGTAGTTAGGTAGGGGTTGCAAATGCACACTTAAACCAGTTTAAACCCGTTGTGACCTTCTTCTAAATAAACTATTAGGAGCTTCTTAAAAAGTGCCTTAAGTCCACCTCCAACAGATCATAAAAATTATTTAAGAAAAATTTCCCAGAATCGTTCTTCTTTTCAGACCAAAGGCTGGCATTCCTACAACTGTTGAAAGATTTATTCCTTCTTCTCTTCATCTTTACGACTTCTGCAGAGTCAAATGCAGAGTCAAATTCCTTCTGATATATTTACCGACCGGACAGTGTTCTATTATTGCGTACAGTATCTTTTAACGATGTTCACCATGTTTACCAAAAATAAAAATGTCGTGTTTTAAAACATATTTCCGGTAAGTTAAATAATAAGAGGATTTTTAATTTATATAAGTTTATGTCTGCATTTTTGTTTGTATAAATGTTTTTTTACATAAATAAAACTTTTTAATAATTTACTTTCGTATATTTTTTCCTTAAAAACTACAAAATTAAATAAAAAACATTAATTGAGGAAATATTTATTTAAATTTTTTAAAATTGTTATAAACTGAGGTGTGAAAATTTAATAGTTTTATTAAAAGAGTTGAGATTAATGTCAACTTTTTTTGCAAATTGATTAAAATTATTAAATTTGAATGAGGAAAATATTTTTAATAGGATTAATAATATATAGGAAACTTGGATAAACTATCATTACTTATCACATAATTTCAAACAAAAACTTTGGTGCACACATGAGTAGAGTATTTGAAAATACATTTGTTTTTTTTTTTTTATTTAAAAAATTGGGAGATGCAGTGATGAAAGTAATTTTAATCATTTAAAATATATAATATAAAAAATTTCCCTCATTGTAAGTCTATCTAAGCAAATATCTATGTCTACATAACTATATAAATATTTAAAATATATAAATATATACATAATATAGTATACAATATTATATTTCATAAATGGTTTTTTAAAATAAAAATAAATTATAGTTGACACCTTAGGTGTTTCATAACTTTCACTTATATAGTTTTATTTATGTTGAACTGTTTATTAGAAATGTTAAATGTTAATTCACTGTAGTATGCAAAATATTAGATACACATATTAGTTATTTTATAGCATTTAATTAAATATATTTTAAGAGTTAATGTTACTTTATAATATAACAGAAGATATTCAAAAAAATTGTGTTAAAAAAACGTAGTATACTTTAAAGAGATGCTGCAGCTATTGACTGGTGAAGAGAGAACCAAAACGGTTACTGAAGCAACCAACTACCTTAGAAGGTTTTCAATATTATATATATTATTCTAACTAAGCAAATGTCCTTTACATACAAGGTATAAAAAAAGAAATAACTTCGATATTACAAATGATTTATATTATTTTCATCTTTAAAACATAAAATTAATAAAACCAAGCTTAGCGATAATTGTAAGTGAAATTTATCACTAATTTATTAGTCAACATTAATTTGGATTAATTTGTTAGTAAATAAAGACTAAACTGTATGTAATAAACTACTTAATTACTGTTATGACAGTTAAATGATGGTTACTGAACTAAAATTAAAAGAGAATTGAAAAGATAAAAAGCAAAACTCCTAATGGTTAAATAAATGGTTAAAGTATGCGCTAAAATTTACGCTAATTATTAAGTATGCGCTTAAATTGGAATGCGAGATTAATCATTGCTGATTGCTACTTTTAATTATGCTAGCGTAAGGTCTGGCTTTTAGTGTTAGTTTGTTAATGCTTGTATCAAAGAACTTTCAGACATTGAGTTGGTCTCTCTTAACATACATAAGGTAGGCTAAAATTTTTAGTAAGCTCTAGAGTGGTGTGAGATTGAAATTGAAAAGCTTAACCGATCTCAAATTGTTTTGATTTTCTCTATACCTCATTTGTTGACGAATAAAACGGGAATTAATATCACTTTTTATAGCTTGCTGAACAAATATGATATCAGCCACTAAACATATATGCACATAAGGGCACCATATTTGATTATTTGTTTTTTTTTTTTTAAATTACCTTTTAATCATTTTATTAATATATTTTTTAACTAATTTTTCTAAAACTCTTCTTTTTATTAATTTTATAAAAAATATTCTAGGAATTAAAAACTTTCGATTGTTTTTAAATTTAAATAAATAAATGTATCAATTTTTTCCCATACCAGTGTATAAATAATTTAAAAATGACATATGAATACCAATATATATATGTGTATATAATGTAATATATGTAATAATTTAAAATATATGTAATATTGCATTTAAATTATTAAATACTTCCCGTTTCGGATTTTGAACCAATGTTATTATACGGTAATTTTAAAACATAAAATTGCAATGGAACATGTTTTTGACTTGTTTAAAAAAAAAAAAAAAATTCAACATTATATTTAAATGTTTGTTACACTATTTTTACACTGTGTAAATATAATATATGAATTCATAAACACATCCATACATATATATGTTCACATATAGCTACCTGAATTAAAGTATGTATTTTAATAATAAATATAGAAACTAGCACTATTTTAACCGTTTATTATTGAGTAAATTTTGTTTTACGTTGTAAAATTTGATTAAGTTAAGTGTATGGCATTATGTAAAATTTACGTGAACCACATTATATACATGTATATATATATAATAGTAACTAAAATATTTACTGAACCATGTCGTAGTGATGTTAAACAGAAAGGCTGATTCATAATAATATGCTTCTTTTTTTTTTTTTGCAAACTATGAATTTATTCTGTAAATTTTACAATATGAGATTTTTTTTGCATACTTTTTGGGGATTTTTTTTTTTTTATGTAAAAGAAAATTTTTTAGTGTTTGTAAATAAAAAAAAATTAATACGTATTTCATGATGATAAAATGAAAATTGGGATAAAATAATTATTGTAAACAAAATGACTTCAGGGTTTTGATTAAATATAATTTTAAAATAATTATATAATCCTTTTGTGGAACAATAATTTTAAAAAATTTTTAAAAAATTTGCTATTTGTCCATCTGCCTGTCTGTCTAGGTATTTACAAAACTTCTAGACCGTTTAAAATAGGGAAATTAAATTTTAACTATACGGATATGCATTGGCATTGGCATTGGAAAAATATAATTGTTTGGATCAATCTTTTTCTGTAGCCCTATACCCCCAAAATTCGAAAAAGTCTTTATTTAAATTGTTATAACACAAGTTTTATCTTCAATTTGGAAACGGCAAAATAATAACAGCTTTTATTAGCTTTATAAATGTATATTTAATAATATATAAAATATATAATTTAGCCATACAGTATGTTATTTCTCATAAACTCAATTTTGTCATTACTTCTTTAATTTTATTAGTGGCGAAAATTTAAACCTTATCGCATTCGTGGCACTATGCTTAAATCGCTGACTTTTCAGTTGAAAGATCTCGGGATTAAACATTATTTAGGTCATATTCATAGTATTATGATTACTTGCTATCAAAATTGCGAAATTTTTTTGCGAAATTTTATCCAGTTGTGGAATAATATGATATTAATGTGGTTATTTAAATAATGTTGGTAGATTTTATCACGTTTCCTCAAGTATCTCGAAAAAACAGTTTTTTGTTTCTATTGATCCTGAATTTAGGTATAATTTTCTTTTGAGTTGACTTTAATTCAAAGTAACAACTTGACGTTTGACATTAGCTGGGCTTATTTAGCTTGTTAATTTCTATTTTGACTGTATTGATCTCAAAGTTTTTATTAAGGAACAGCGATTCTATAGTATTTTTTCTGTTAACAAATAATTCAAAAACTTTTTTCAACTCTTATTCATTAAATCATTTTAAAATTTTAAACCAACATTAAAACCTTTGTTCACTCTATTCACCTTAATAATACCAAATTATAATTCCCATATCCTTTAAAGTTCACATTAAAACAAAACAATAGAATTTTAGTAAAATATGAGATTATGTTGATTGTGTTAAAGTGGTATTCAATTATGCCTATCATATCTACTTCTGCAAATAAAAGTGTATGAAAAAATCAAAGAGAAAATTCTAAGAAAAAATTTTAATCATAAAATTTGGTATTTCATATTTGTAAAATAGGTAATAAAGAATTTTTAGATAAAATATTTTTTTTTTCAGCTCAGAATAAATTTTCTTTCTGAATATATTAAAAATTGCTTAAAAATACCAACACATTGAATGTTTTTCGAAAACATTTTTGAAAATTAATTTTAGTTAAAACAATTTTATTTAAAAAAATATTTTGAGTGAAATTTTTTTTTTTGTTTTGAAAAAATGTTTTTTCATAATGAAAGAATATAAATAAAAATACACTTACTTGGTTACCAAATACTCCAACACTACAAGCAGATGAAACTTGGTCTGGACCAAACCAAACTGCAGCTACTCTTGCTGGTAACGATAATATGCAAACCTAAACATATAAACAAAATAAAAAAAAAAAACATAGAAAAATGAAAAAGAAAAACATAGGATAAAAGAAAAACAAAAGATAAGATATCTATTGAATAACAAAGAAATTTTAATAATTGAAGATTTGGCATAAAATTTGTTGATAATAAAATTGGTTTTTACTAATAGATTTATAATTTGTTTTGTTTTTGATTTTTTAAAAGAACTCTTAAGAGATTTTCAATTCAATTAATTGATATGAATTTTTGTTTAAAAAGGATGTAAAAATTATTAAAATCATTTTTCCAATGAAATTTCATATAAATGTACATTTGCAATAGAGTTGAAGATAAAATATGGCATATGCAGAAGGTATACATATAACTTATAACTCATTTTAAATTTTTTTTTATTCAAATAAAATTTATTTTAGAAAATTATAGAATGACAATAGAACATTAGAATTCTATTTTTTAAAAGTATTATTGATTTTTATCTGAGTACACCTCATCTTCCACCTCATTAACAGGAAATATCTGGTGGAAAAACTAAATCACATTTCTTCTAAAATCTGAAATGAAAAAAATCTTAAAAATGCGATTTTTGCGACAAAAGGAAATTGTAAATGATTAATTGATCGTTTAGTTTCGATCGTTTAGTTTCGATCGTTTAGTTTTAGATCGTTTTAGATCGAATTGATAGTTTAAATTATATTTTTAGAAAAATCGGTGAATTTTACTTTTGAGTTTTGACTGATCCACTTTTAAAATTTTCGGTTAAAATTTTTTTTAACGGAAAATTAAAAATTAATTAATGTATGCCGCCAAATGAATGTATTATAAATGTAATTAAAGTGTAAAACAAACAAAATATTTCAAATAAACATTTGATGCACTTCAGAATTATAAGAATTATATTAATAAGGTAAAATTAAACCCTCATTTGCTGATCCTTTTTCATATTTTATTAAAACCATCAAAAATTATAGAGTCTTTAAAAACGATTTTTTTTTATTAAATAATTTCCGATGTTTTGAAAATTTTCACATTTTTGTCAAAATATACAGAAGGATATACCTAATCATTAATTCTTATCCCATCTCGAAATTTTTAAATTTTACATTTAAAATATATATTTAAAAAAAAAAAAAATTAAAATGTTTTACCTGTGATAGAGCCACAACAGATTGACCAATAAATCCAACATAAAATAAATCCGGATGTACAGAGAATACTTTTATCCAAGCACCTGTACATGTTCCGATAACACCAACTAAAGCTGTTATCCTTAAACCCTAAAAAATATTTAAAAAAAAAACATAAATTAAATCATATACTCGTATAGTTTAAAAAAAAAAAAAAACTAAAATAATTACCATTTTATCAAGGAACCAACTGCCAGGAAATATTAATGGAATATACAATATCATATAAATCATTGATGTCCAATCAACCCATGTTCCACTTATTCCATAGTATCTGAAAAACAACAAAAAAAAAAAATAAATAAATAAATAAAAATAAAATGAATTGAAATCAAAAAATTTAAATGAAAATTAATTGAAGCAATAAAACTGATAATCGATTAATACATAAAAACACTAAATAAACAAAAATTTTCAAAACATTTCAATCATATTAAAAGTACCTATTTATCAAAATTATCTCATTGCAACTGAATAGGTGTAAATAAAAAAGTTTTCGTCTATCGTAGTTAAAAATGTAGAGTTGAAATATAAATTTTATTTTATGACTTTTTAAAATTTTATTTTGATCATTTGTAAATAGTAGATTGGGAAATGGTTATACCTTTTGCAACACATTTAACAGTATTAGGTTTCATCTTTCTATACTGTTTTGACAATAAATGAGCTGGTATAGTCATATTTGTACCTCCTATAAGATGTAAGAAAGAGTGAGGTTGAAAAATTAAAGGAGGAAAATGAGAAAAGTAAACATTAAAGGATATGGTACACTTTCAAAATACCTTCAATTCAATATCCCACTATTTAAAATCTACCATTCAAAATCCTGACACTTCAAAACCTAGTCAATTCAAAATCGAGCTGACATAGAGCATGAAGAAGTTATTCAGGAGGTTAAAACAAACTAAAAATTCTATGTGAAGATAAGATCTATTTGCCACGTTTTGGGAAAATATGCTCTTAACATTTTTTTCTATTTCAGAATAACTTAGTTTATTTACTTTAAGTCTATAAAATCAGAACGGTAAAAGATAATATAGGATAAAACAAAGTAACAAATTTCATTAAAAATTGATAGTGAATTTTTATAAAAATATCAAAAATTTTTCAACAACTTGCAATAAAATGTATTTTGTAGAGTTAAATGATATCCTTTAATTTGTGTGTACTAATGAGTAAAGTTGAGTGCGTTCAGTTGAGTAAAGCGCTTAAAATTTATTAAAGTGCTGAAATAAATCAATTTAGAAAAATTTGCAGCAAAAAAAAAAAAAACTATGCTTAATCGAGCAGCGACAATTTATTTGACGTTTATTTCTTTATTAATATTTTGTATTTAAAAAATAAATTATTAAAATTAAAAAAATATTAAAAAAAAATTTAAATTTTATTTCAAAACGTTCAATAAAATTTTTGCAGCAGCAATTTTTTAAGCTCTGTAATTCGTCATTGCTTCATTCATCTCAATGCAGCCAATTTTCTTCATATGTTCAGTAAATACAAAATTATGAAAGTGTGAAAAGATTTTAAATAAAATTTTGTTTCAAACTTAATTTTCTTTTGAAACACCCTGTAGTTGGAGTACTTTATTTACCTGTATAGGATTTTTAGAAAAACCCTTTTAAACTTCTATTCGGCTATATGAAATGCATATTGCAAAATCGGCTTTTTCGGGATTTTAAACTGGTGGGATTTAGAAATGTCAGAATTTTGAATTAGCGGGATTTTGAAATATCATGAATATAAAAGTCGATATTTTGAACGTCACCCAAATAATTTGTATTATAGTGAAATGTAGATAAGTCAAATAAAACATAAAAAATTGTTTAAAAATCATATTTTTGTTTCTAACATAAATAATATCTCGTAAATTTTTAATTTTTAATGTTTTTTTGTTTTTATGATTTAAAATAAAGATTATAAAATAGTTTTATATGTTGATTTAAATGTTCTTATTTTCAAAAAAGATTTAAATAACATAAATATTTCATTTTTTATGATAAATAAAATAATACACCAATCATTAGCTATAAAATAAGATAGGAAAAAAATGAAAAATTGACAAAATAAAATCGAGGATTTTCGATTTAAAAAAAAAAGCCAAAATTTATGTTAAAAATTTTTAATATTAAAATTTTAAACTAAATTAATACTTTATAAATATCTAAATAGAACATAAGAATAATAACATTGAAGTGAATTTAATTCAAAATACAAATCAAAGAAAATTTTGTGATGTATGAATTGTGTATTTTTTTGATTTTGTTTAATATATTTAGCATATCCTATAAATTTTTTTTTTTTTTTTATTTTTTTATTTTTTTTTGTTTCAAAATTTATGAAAAATCACTGATTTTTAAATCAACGAAAAGAATTTTTATTTGTTTACATAAAAAAAAAAAAGAATTATATAAACGTGATAAAAAAGAAGACAATTCTATTCGTTATTATGAGTTTCAGTTCAAGTTCAAGATATAATAAAACTGTATAGTAGATTATTAATTTAAGTAGGGTTTGAAAAGAAGATTTAAAAGACAAAATACAACTGCAGGTACTATTGGTGCAATAACTATTTCTGATACAAGAGAAACATTTATAGACGTAAAAAAGGACTAAAAGTTTTACAGTGATTTTTAGAACATTTCTAAAAAAAATGTACTTATTAGTTTCTGATTAAATGTGTACAAGTGCCTAAGTTACAACTGTCCGCCCGTCCGTTGTAACTTAGGCACTTGTACACATTTTACTTCGACAAGTTATAAAAAGCTACAGTAATATATTTTTACTTGTGTTAAAGTTTTCTTTTAGTTGTATAGAGTTTCAGAGTTATAGCTCCTCAAAATTGCAAAAATGCCCCAATTTTCAGATGTATAAATCTCAGGCACTGTGTAATAGTTTTGCAATTTAAAAACGCCAGAAGACCGAATATTTTATTATCTACATAAAACAATATCAAATTTATGCAATATTTTGTAATTTACTAATTAAATTGATCGTTATGTGAAAACCACATTTTGCATGGAATTGCTTTTTTCATAACTCCGGCACGCCTTTAGATAGGAACCTGAAATTTTGAGACAAGAAAGAACTTTTAGAATTGGTATAAGTTTGCTCATTGGTATAAGTATTGCTTTAACGACTGAAAAATTTAAAATTTGCTATTTTTAGGCACTTGTAACTTTAAGGACCTGTACAAATTTTTCTTCGGCAAGGCATAAAAATTAAAGCTCCTGTAATATATTTTTACGTGTGTCAACGGTTTTGTTTTTTAGTTATTTAGGGTTCCGGATACATATTTTCACATATTTTCTTCTTACAAAAAAAATTCTTAAATTTTCAAATTTTTGTGCAAATCACAATTCTAAACAGTTTGTATTGTCTTTTGGAAATGTGCGCTTTTAAAAACCGTTGGCTTATATTCTATCTTGCTTTATTTTAATTTTTACATGGCTGTATGGAGCCATAGTAGCTCTGTATGGCTATTGAATCTCTTTTAAAATAAATAATAAAAAAACTCATTACATAGATAGTTAAGATGATAACCCAATACTTGTGTCGGTTCTCGTCTCGCTTTAACGTTTAAATAGAATACATTAATTTATATATGTCTTAAACAAATCAAACGTATCGCGAAAAATGGCGCAATGTAGCGACTAGCAGAGAAGAGCAACTTTTTACTTTTAGTCGCGTTGACAATCAATTTTTTTTTGTATATTTTATGTTGGTTGTTGGTTGTCATTGACAATATAATTTTCATAATTTTTACATCCACAGTTTAATTTGTTTCATTTCGGTAACGTTTGGTCATCATTTTATTTAAAAAACGGCTCTAAGGGTGACGTTATAAGCGACGTGTGAGTCGAAGCGAGTACTAGGTCATCACCTTTAGATCTTTAAAACTTTAAAATTTATTAAAATTAATCTATCTATTATTTAATTATCTATTTATCTATTATTTAATTGTTTTGAGATTCTAAAACTAATTTGATACTGCGAAAAAATAAAAAAGGTCGCATTGTAACAAAACTATTTTTATTTTACTTATATATAAGCTGAAGCTAGTCGAAATACTTTTAAATATTTTTTTTTTAAATCTGTAAACTATTAAATTTTAAATAAATTTCTACAAAGTTTCTACAAAGTTGCCCTCTTATGCAGAATTTTTTTTTTTTTTTATAAAAGTAGAAGAGTTTTATAAAAAGTTAAGAGTTTTTATAAAATTTGAACACAAAATCTTTAATCAACGTTCTTATAGTGTTAAGCGTTCGTCAAAAAAAAAAAAAACACTTGTCAAGATCAATTCAATTTCATTTGTTCGTCCTTGTTGTTATTTTTTTCTTTTGAAAACTTATGATTTCGATTTTGATGAAATCCTCTTTTCAACACAAAAACTTTCCAATATTAAATATCGTTATTTATCGTTGACAAACATTCATACAAAACAAAACAAACAATAACAACAGTAAACATATAAATTCATATTAAACATTTCATCATAAATCATATCATGTGTATAGACTTAAGTATATATACGTTGATATATTAAAAAAATAAAAAAGCTTAAATAAATAAATTATTGTATAACATAAGAAAAACTTTACCAGATAACACCAAAAGAAAATTCCTTCAGATTTATCCTCCATATATGATACAGTATTGAATAAATTTTAATCAACTAGAATATTGAATCGGAAAAACAAAATTTTTTATTGTTAAAAACCGCCTAAAAATATCAAAGTAAGATACAAAAATTTTACTATTTGCCTTCGGAGCTTCAACGTCCAACAAAATATCAGTTAAAAAAAAAATTAAAAGTCACTCTCTACAAAATAGATTACTAAAATTGCGAACTAGCTAATAGGCTTTAATTGAGTAAAATAAAACTCTAAGTTAATAATATTTTTTCTAAGGGAAAATTAAAAGCCTTCTTAATGATAACATGTTAGGACATTATTTGAAATAAAAGGTTTTGAAAGATATTGTAATTGTTTGCATGCTTGAACTTTTTTTTTGCACCTGAACTATATAATAATAATATTAATAATAATAATAGCTACTGCAGTGGAGCTATCTTTGGTTATACCATGAAAGAAGGTGTTATATACTACTGCTTGTTGTAACTATTGTAACGGCTATAGTCACTTTTAGCAAAATAGTAATAATAATAGGGGGATTCATTGTTTCCTTACACTCCCACTCCCAATTCAATGTTTCCCCATCGTATTTCCTACCCTTTTCTATCCCTTATCCCCTAGCCAATATACTGCGTTATTAACAATAGAAAGTATGGGTTTCATCCCATTACATTGGCTTAAGAAAAGGGTGGTTTTAGTCAGTAAGAATCTGACACTACCAAGGGGAAATTCTTGATGTTTTTGGAAGATTCCCAGCTCCCTGAGGGAAAAAAAAGACTTTTATTTCAGTTTGTTTTATCTAGAACTTTAAAACCACTTCATTTAAAAATGTGTTAACGGATTTTAGAAAACGTAAGAAAATGGCATTTTTTTAGAGTTTTAAAAAATTTTTATTAATTAATCCTTGTATTCTTTAATGACGAATAAAAAAAACTCTAAAATTCGAGTTTTTTTGGTTTTTTCTATTTTGTAACCAAACTATTTAAAATTTCACAAAAAATTTCGTAAAAGTACTTATTCAGAATAGTTCAGGAGATATGATAAAAAATTTGAAAGACTATTTGATCCCCTTAATGATGTCATTCGGACCATGACTAAACACGTTTATTCGTGTCTAAGCATTTTTGGGCAAAGTTTGAAAAGGATCGGGCGTGGGAGCTAAAGTAAAGTATAGACCATTATTTTTTTTTCTTAACTTCGCAAAATATTCACGGATATTTGGGATCTTAAGGTTAGCCTAAATGTACAATGTACAATTTTTAAATCCTATATTACCTCTTAAATTTGTGCAAATACGAAAATTTTTTCTAAAGCGTTTATTATGCGTGAATTCTTAAGATTCCACATCTCGCAACCGTTAAGAGACATAGAGGTTCAACCATTTAAAAAAATAGTGAATTCACCGTAAATTTAAATGTAGAATTGTAAAACTATGCCACTTTTGATTTATAAAACTTAAGATGCAAGTTTTAACCATTTTAATATAGAAATATATTTCAGGAGGACGAAGGTCCACAATAAGAAGTGTTACATAAAAAAAATTGCTCTGTTATCTTTTTAATTTTAATGTAAAACAAATTATGAACTACTTTTCACAGTCACAAACCACCGTGTTTATGAATAAATAAATTACAAAGTATAAGTTACATATTATTCAAAGCATTCAAAATTTTGATTTGTACTGTAATAAAAAAAAAAAAAAAAACGTTAACATGAATAAAAAAAATATTTTTGTACATCTATAATAAAAATTTTTTTTTTTTTTTTTTTGAAGAATAACACAATAAAAATAAGATTGAGTTTCTATTACAGTTTACAAATCCTTTATACTTGACATACAAAGAAACTTTACAAGATCTATAAAATATTTGTTGTTTTTTTTTTTTTTTTTGAGTCGTTCTAAAATATTGAATTCTGTTAAATCGCCAATAAGTGGTTAAATTTAATTTTTTTTTTTTGCCATTTTTAGCAAATTTTTGGTTTTACTGCAAAAGAAATACTATCAGCAAAAAAAAAAAAAATTTAGCAAAGCCTAAGTTTAAAGACTTATCGAAAGTTTCCATATATAATGTGATTATAGGGATAACAATAAAAAATAACAATAAATACTCAGCAAAATAAATAGAAAAAATAAAGACGTTTTGAGATGAATTTCTGAAATCGGTCTATGAAAATGACAAAAAAAAAAATTAAAGGATAAAATAATACCAAACAAAGAATATTTAATAGGGATGTATTAAAGATTTGATATATTCGTGAGATTTTTGTATAAATATTTTATAATGTAACACTAATATTTTATAGGTTATGTTGCATTGAAGAATTCTGTTATTTTAATAGATTTAGATTTAAACAAAAGAAAAATCAAATTCATTTAGGTTATTTTTTTAACATATACTGACAATACAAACAACTTACAATAAGGAGAAATGAAATGTAGCCTCAAACATGATATGAATAGGTGCACATGTATATGATTAATCGAAATCTAAAGATAATTATTGAAATATTGAGTCTGACAGAGAAATAAAACAGTCGTTTCTGGCTCTTAAGAATCAAACAAAATGTGAAAAAATGCAGTAGAGTAGACAGTGTCCATTATGAGATACACGTATGAACATAATATATGCTGTTTTCATAAAACTTGATCATCTTTTACAAAATTTCAGATGTTTTACTTAATTTAGTACCTAGAAATATTTATGTAATTTTTGGAATTGTATGACAACAACCCGAACCTGTTCTCCGAAATCAACCGCATTTTACAGAAGTTATTGCCATAAAACTGCATAATCTTTTATAAGATTCCAGATGCTTAGCTCAATTATATTCCAATTTAAGCAAGCTACCTGAACCTGCTCTAGCACAACCACATTTTACAGAACTAGTTGGCATTCAACTTGCCAATAGATACTGGGTGGGTTATTTTCATTTAAAAAGAGAAGTTGTAAAACAGCCATTCGAATCCACCGACTGAAATTGTTGGATTTAAATAGTGAAAATAACAATTTTGTAATAGTGACGTAGCAAAAATTCCAGCTCCTTTATTTTTTGAGTCATTGTACCGACGGACGGACGAACGAATATACATGGCTTAATCATCTCAGAATTTTATTCTGACCCTATTCATACACTTGAGTCTATATCTAGCTCGGCTCCTTTAAGATGTCACAAACGTAATGGTCTAATACGTATGTTCATACAGGTCTAAAAATGTAAACAGAAATTAAATGTAATCTAAGATTACAAGAGCTTGTGATAACGAATTCCACTGTTACTTAAGATTCGATGAATTTTGTTAGAAATCTATTTTAACACATTAAAAAACCCATATGATTTCTGGTTTAATTCATTTCTAGAAAATCTCTTACGTTTTCAACTTTATTTGATATATAAATTTTATTATTCCTCAAAAATTACTAAAATTTTTCCAAAAAAAAAAGAAAACATATATTTTATAGACATTATATAGGAAATGATTGCCAAAATAATGGCAATTATTTCATCTTAAAATAAAATATTTTTTATATTTGGTAAAAATGAAAATATCAAATAATACGAAAAGAATAATAATAATATTGTGAGAATGTTGATATAAAAGAAAATATCCTTTAGCATTTTGGCGGTTCTAATTTTATAAGAAAACTACAACAAAACACAAATAAAAGATTAAACCAAATCGGAATCTACACCATTTCGCGCCAAAAATAATCTATGGTGAAAGAAAACAAAACAAGGCAGGAATACATTTGAAGGAGTACATTTTACAAAAGACAATAAAAGCAGTTTAGAAACACTCTGACTGTCATCAAAATATGTAATTTTTCTTTGAATTTTATATATAAGAAAAAAATTGTTAGGGAAATTAAAGGACACTTAATAACTTAACACTTAATGATAACACACTTAATAAGGATACTTAAGAGATACTTTCTTCAATTTGAAGAAAACCTTTTATAATTAGGAAAGGCTCTTAAGACATGTAAAATTATAATATTGAAGCTGTAATTTTTTCGTTTTTCTTTGAAAAAAAAAAAATGCATATTACAGGACAGTTACAGGACAGGTGTCTAAAAATACTAAAATATCAATTTTCGATTCCAGCTTTAAGTTCTTAAACAGAGGAAGATACAAAAAAAATTTGTGAGGTATTTTGTGTTAATTTTGAAAGATATTTCTAGAGTAATAGTATGGCGGAATTATGAAGGAAGCACAATCTTGCAAAATTTTTCCTTTCAGCTAATACGGTAAATGTGATTAAAAAAAATACTAAATTTCAAAAAATCGTGCTATTCTGATTTAATTTATAATGTTAAAGTAATGTCCTATTGTTTGACATTTTTAGATTGAAGAAATGTTCAAAGACCTGAGATATACACCCGCAATGAGTGGGACTATATGAAAAAGTTGTTCTACAACATCAAATTTTTTAAGAGTCCAATCCATGGTTAAAATAAACGCTCTAGAAGTTTTGTAAACATATGAACGGACTAACGGACGGATAAAGTAAAACTAATCAGCAAATTTTTCCAATTTATTTTTAAAATATACTAACATTTTAAAATTAAACCATCATAAATGTTAGAATATAATTTCTTTAGTTATGTATCATGGTTTTTCTTGTAGTATAATATATATATATATATAGTATAAAATATATATAGTGTAAATATATATATATTGGTATATATAATATAAGCAAAGTTAATTATTATATATAAATAATTATATAAAATTTATCTACAGTCTTCTTTATAGTGGTTTTTTGGAACCTATCTATTTTATTCTGAAAAACTTTTTACTAGGAAGACTGAAATTTCATATTAAATAAAATATTCTAGGGAAGATTTGTTGCAGAGTTAATTTTTTTGGCTGTATCATTTAAGAAAGTATCTTAAGTAATGGAACTGAAAGCTGAAACTGAAAATTGAAAGTCTAAATTTTTCAATATCTTTTATATTTTGTTAATAGATTTCATTGGATTGCGTGTTTGATTCAGTATAAACATGTTAAGGCAGCTAATACAATGGTTTGCGTAATATCATTTTATTTATCCTGTTGTACAGATATTTGTTATATCTCTATTATATGTAAGCATTACCAAAATACCAAAGAGCACATATTCCCGTAGCACTTTGTTTTATTGTATTACTTTGAATATTGTGCTGTTAAGCAGATAAATAAAAAACTTAGCCGAAATTTAATTTATCTTGATTTCAAAACAGTAGATCTATATTAGAAAACAAAAGAAAACAAACGTAACAGAAAACAGTAGATTTCAACAGTAGATTGGCGGAATTCAAACTTATTTACTGTTTTCTGCTATGTTTGAATTCCGCCAATTTAACCGACAGCAATTTATATTCTAATTTTAAAACAAAAAAGTAAAATTTTATAAAATATAAAATTGTTGAAAGAAAATATTAAAAGTTAAATATCGATATAATTCAAGATAAAATGAAATAAAGTTATATTACAGCAGTTTAAGAATATATTTTTTTTCTGTATGACATTTAATTATGACATCTACGAGTATACGATTAAATTTCTTTCTAGACATCTACAATTATATTTTCTAAGTATGAATAAAAACATTTAACATTTAAATACCCTAGATGAAAATTATACACCAGAAAACAAAAGACAAGATTGAAAAGAAAATTATAAAATTACAGGAAACTTACACTAATTTTCATTTTTGGTTTTTAATTTAAAAAATGAAAAAAAAAAATTCACCCACAAAGGATATATTATATTGTATTTTTCGTCCTTTTTTTTGTTTTTCCTGTTTTTGTGCTATATAAAGGAACAAAACAAAAAGGAACAAATTTGTAATTGTAACCAACTAATCAGAAAAAATTAAAAATCAAAATCAAAAAAAAAAAAACGGAAAATGAAATTATTTAAAATAAAAATGGAGGGGTTTCTATGTACAGTTTGAGGGATAAATAAAGATTTTTCATACTTTTGTATAAAATTATTTTGCAATTTAATTTTTGTATAGGAATTTTAAAATAATCAACATTTTCATTCTTTTTAGCACATTTTAAAAAAAAATTCCTTATTAGTGTTGTGCCCCCGTTTGTTACCCCGTCTGTGCATAATACAACTTTTTTATTTATTCCCACTTATTGCGGAGCTTTAGCACCTTACAGTTAAAAATAATCCTATTTTCAATTGTTTATTTCTTAAAACCTGTTGAATGTTTTTTAAATTTAACAATGTTATTTTTTAGGCTTTACAGAACAATAGACAATATAAATTTTTCCTATTTAGTATTTGAATTTCTCTTTATGTAAAAATAAAATTTTACAAAATTTTATTTTCTCCGTATCTTAGGACGGTTTTAAATCTAAATCAAGATGTATATCACACTATAACAATATATTTACTATAACAATAAGTGAATGCAGTATCATCTGCAAGCAAAAACAGTCGAATTACCCTTAAAAGGTTGAATAAATACTTAATGAAGTTAATGAAGATTGAAAAATGAATAGGACCAAGTACTGAACTCTGAGGAACATCACAATTTATTTCAAGAGTCTCATTATATTCACTGTTAATTATGTTAAGGTAAAATGCTAAAATAATCTCGAGTATTATTAAATCCCGAATAAAATGTGCTATTTTTAGCTTGTAATTTGGTCAGCTATGAAAATTTAACCTAAAAATTAAAGCTTCAATTGTTATTAACCTTAACTTTTCTAAATCATATAGGATTTCCTAAATAATAAATATTGCATAAAAATAAAAATTACAAAAATTTGATTCAAAAGTTTAAAGTTCCTTTTTTTTATGAATGTGCTCCTTTAAACAGCTTTTCTTTTACATATTGCCTTGTTTATTTAAAAATTGAATAACCGTTAAGAAGGATAAATGATATAATAAAAACAATTAAATAATAAATTATAGGTTAAGGTGAGATTATAAATTATTTTTTAAATTTTCTGTATTTCGTAATTTATATAAGTAATATAATTTTAAATGCATTCAGTGTGAAATTAAATCCCCGGCAATGAATAAACAAAAAAAAAAAATATTTAATTTTACTTTGAATCTAATAAGCGGAAAAATACCCAGTACATTTTTTTACTTCCTTTCTTTAAAACTCTAAACCAAAAGAACAAAAAAAAAAACAAAAGCACTTAAAAATACCTTAGGGTGCATATAAAAAATAAGGACATTTAAGGACGATTTAATAATAAATAAAATATTCATAAACGGTTATTATAATATGTAATGATGGTGTACCCCAAATTTTTCATTGTTAATAATATGAAAAAATAATTAAAATTCAGCTTATTTTGTTTTTGGATTTTTTAATAAGTTTTTAAGGTAATTTTCATTATTTGATTCAACAATTTTGCAAATTTTGTCAAATTTTTATATGTGTATACATTTTTATATAATAAAATTGTGAGAAAGAATGAATTTGAGAAATATTTTTCCAAGATAACTTAATTTTTGTTTTTCTTCTGAGTTGTTTATTGAAGGAACAAATGATACAAATTTTAAAAATAAATTTCAAAATGGTAAAAAATAGGCAACAACTACGGCAACGAAAACATAACCACAAGTAGATGTGAATTGAGTCTTTTAAATTATAAGTCTCTCAAAGCGGCGGAAATTACCTAAGATAATCAACCATATTAGTTTAGTGTAGCAAATAATACCGCCTTATTTTATATTTCCCATAACGGCTTTAATGTCCTTAATGTAGGACAATATGAAAATATCATAGAAGGTGCAAGTTGTTTTGTTGTTTAAGGGAAGCTTATTTTTACAATTGTGTCAGAATGCTAAATCAATTTGGCAAAGAAAAAATAATATCGAATTAAATCGTGCTTTTCAAGTAGAATTAAATATAGTTTACTGTATCCTTTATTGGATATATTCTTCCCTTTTCTAATCCTTTCTGAAAGTTAAAAACAATTTAGAGGTTTATTTTTTAAAAATATTTTACCAATTTTAGAAAAAAATAAATAAATATATTTTGGAAATGCCAAATTGAGTTGTAAATTTGACATTTTTATTTATTTTCTGATTATTAAATTTTTGTATAAAAAAAAAATACAGAAAATACTTACTTTGTGATTATATTATTTATAATACTGTATTGAATCCATTGCATTGCATTGGATGTTGAATAAAATGCAAATAATATTAACACAGCCCATCTTCTTTTGTATACTTTAAAATCACCTGAAATTATATTTTTAATATGATTTTATTAAAATTTTATAATGATTAAATAAAATTGGGATTATAAGAACTACTCTTAAACAGGGAAGGATTAATAAAAATAGCAGTGATCATTTTTAGGTAATTTATATTTGGTAAAAACTCAATAAATAATTAGGAGTTGCATGCAATTTTTAAAGCCAATATTATTTCGTTTTTTTTTTTTTTTTTTTTTATAAAGAGCAAATATTTAAATATTATCTATAGATTCTTTTAGTTTTTTTTTTTTGTATTAACTCAGGGTATACTTATAGTAAATAGATGGAAGCTTTTAATAAAATATATTTTTAAAACGCTTTTAAATAAAAAAAAAAAAAATAAAAAAAGAATAAGTAAGTGTTTTTTTTTGGGGAAACTTAAAAACTGCTAATTAAACTATATAATATATATGTGCTTTGTGAATTTTTTTGAACAGTGATTAGAGGTAACTATTTCTTTGTTTTTTGTTTTATAAGAAAAGTTCTATTATAGCTGTGCTAAATTTATATTCCTTTTTCGCTCTACATTATAATAGAATAGAATCAAAGTGAAAATTTTAATTACATTATTACCTATTTTATCTGAAGTATTATTTGTAGTTGAAGTAAGAGTCGAACTATTAATTAATTTTTCTGTAGCTATATTTAATGTAGCTATAATGTATTTTATTTATATTAAAAATTATATAATTAATATACAATTAATTTATATTTAAAAAAATTTTTTGATTTTTTTTTTTTTGAAAGAAAAAGAAACTATTTTCTTACCATGTGTTTTATCTATTTCTTCGACTGAACCTTTTGGTTTAATTAAATCTGTTGATTTACTACCAGGTAAATATGCTTCGGTAGATGCACCCACAATATTTGTATTAGAATGTTTTAAATCCATTTTTTAATTAATTAATTTGATAATTTTATTTCAAATTAAATATGTTGATATTTGTTTATTTAATATGTTATAATCTATATGTTAATAAATTGATAAACTTTCAAAGAAATAAAAATAATTCATGTGATGTTTTTCAATTAGATTGATTTTTAATAATTTAATGTATGTTTAAATTATAATAATTTTTTGTCCAGCAAAAATTATAATATTTATTTAAGATTTTTTAAACTTTTTAATTTCAATATATTTATTTAATAATTTTTATTGTCATTTATGTACTTCTTTTTGCTAATAAATTGGTGTTAAATAATGATTTTCTAATAAAGTTTTTTTTTTTAGTATAAAAATATGTTTCTTTTTTTTTATGTTCATATGCTCAGCTCTTATTTCTGAAAAAACAAAACAAAAATAAAAGAAATATTAATTTAAAAATTCAATTTGAGTTTTTTAAAGTTTTTAAACAATTTAAAGTTTTAAATATTATAAAGTTTTTAACAACAATTTGAAATCAATTTTTTATTTATTTATTTAATTCTAATATTATATAATAAAATTATGATAATATTATTATAGCCCTCGGCTGCTAGGGCCATTATGGGCTCGCCTATCTTAAAATATACAAGAAAATGTACAAGAAAATTAAAAGAAAGAAGAAGATTTTTTTATTTACAAGAAAATTAAAAAAAAAAAAAAAAAAAAAAGGTATTTAACTATTGACTTAAGGCTATTTTACAATATTTTATATATTTTATTTACAATTTTTAATATAATTTGGAATGTTATATTATATCGCGTTCCACATATTATAATGTTTAAATATTTTTTCCACTATTTCAATGTTTTCAGAAGTAGGACTCAGTATTTTAGTTAAATTTACAGTGTGGTTGTGTAAGAAACTGCTTGATCCTTGGCATTCGAACAGTATGTGTTTGACTGTCAATGTATTTTGACAGTGTGGGCATGTAGGTGGATTGGAGTGTTCAAAAATATGTCTTTTAGTGAAAACAGTGTGGCCTAGGCGAATTCTACATATTTTAATTTCTATAGCCCTATGTTTAATTTCATATACTGGTGGTGTTGCATTCGGCCAGTGACATTTTAAGAAGCTATTAGAGGAGTTCCATTTTAATTGCCTATTGTACAAAATCTTTTTTTCAAGTTCTTTTGATTTGGTACTAGCAAAATATAGGTCACTAAGGAAGGTTGGACTTTGGGCCGCTAATTTTGCTTCTTTGTCGGCAAGTTCATTTCCGGGTATGCCACAGTGACTTGGAATCCATACCAATTTAATATTTTTGTTTGTGGAAATTAGTATGCTCTTAATTTTTCTAACAATAGGTTGTTTGTTATCATTGTTCTTTATTGCATTGAGAGAGCTCAAGCTGTCTGTAAATATTACTATTGAATGCATATTGATGTCAGCTGTAAGTAAGTGCTTCATACAGTGCTACTATTTCGGCGTTATAAATTTCTGTTTCCGCTACGAGCATTTTTTTAACTAGTAGTTTGTCTTCGTAATTTGAAATCAAAATTTTCAAAAAAAAAAAAATTTTAAAAAAATATTGCATATGTTTAGGAGTTTTTCTATATAATGATTTTTTCATAGAATTTCAATATAAAAGCTCTTTGTTGTGAAAAATTTCAAATTTTCTATTCAATTATAAAAGAAATGTCTGTAAAATCGTAAATAAACTTACAAAAAAAAAAAAACAAATTTTGTAAGCAAAAAAAAAAGGAAAACAAAAAAACTAAAACAAAATATTTCATTTAAATTATAGCATCTCAGTAATCTTCTCTAGAGAGTATTAAAACGTCACTTACTTAAAATATGAAAACATAACTTATGAGAAGATTTATAAGAAGATAAGTAAAAATAATAGTAGAAAGAGAGATAATGTATCTTAAAGATTATTTATATGTATATATGTTTGTTGAGATATTTTGTTCGAATTTTCTGACTCATCTAATTTTTGTGATAATTTTTTCATTATAATGTAAAATATTACCCATATGATTTATCCCATATATAGAATTTGAATACATATGTATGTATGAACGTAAAAACAGCATTAATTTAAATATTTAATTGTTAAATATTTAAAAAAAAAATTTCAAAAAATGTTAAATTTATTGTGGTAATTTAGAGTTAATCTTTCTCTTTATTTAAATCGGAGTTAAGTATCTTCTTATTGTTCTTACATTTTCTCATTGATAAATAAATAAATCAAGTAGAAAATAAATTGAAGAGAATTATAAAAAGTTTGATGGTATTCTTACAAAATTATTATTCGAAGCAAATATTGAAGACATATAAAATATCAGTGGAATGATAGTAGTTAAAGTTTGATAGTAGGCAGCAGGTCTTTTATTACTAGGACTAAGAAGAAATTTGTAAGAGGAATGGAGTTGTTGTCTGTCAGATATTCATTAACATAATTATGATAACGTTGCTTAGAAAAAAACCGAAACTACTGTAAGTACCTGATAATCGACTGGAAAATCTAAATTTTTAAAAGTTTGACAGTGAATGTGGGTGGCCCTACATCAAGGTTCTAATGTTCTAAGTACAAGAATCAACTAATGCACTAATAAAAAATTCTATTTGATTAAATTAATTAAATTGTTGCTTCTGTTTTGTTTATTACTGTATTTAAGACAATTTAACGAGATATTTAGGATTTTTTAATCGTATAAGATTTTTGTTAAATTATGTTATCTAGTGATGGCATATTTAAAAACAAAATTATATAAATTCATATAAAAATTATATGTGTTTTAAAATATTGTTTTTTTTTTAACAGTTTTAAAGCAAATTTTTGTAACCATATGGTGTCATATACACATAATTCGTGTACGCTTTAAAACTTCTTTTTTTTCATTTTTTTTTTGTTCTGTTTAAAGCTTTGTATTTCGCCTTGTATTTTATTTCAAGAAAATTTTTATCTTTACATTTTTATGGTATACATATTCTTCTTTTATTATTACCTTCTTAATAATAACAATACGCTTCAAATGGTTTTTTTTTTTTTTATATTTAAAACAACCAAAAATTTCTTTTATATTATAGTGAAATATATGATTAAATTTAATGTTCTTTAAATTTTTTCATGATATATAAATGAATGTATCTAATATACATCCTAAGAATTTCATATTATTATTGAAGTTTTCTATTAAAAGTATCCTTTTTTTTTTACATATAATTTTTTTTAATACATTTCTATTTGAATAGGAAAGTAATGAAACAGAATTTCCATCAAAATATTTAACATCAATTCCTGCAAAAAAAAAAAAAAAATTCTAGATTTTAGCGTATTGCTATTACCATGCCCATATCTTTAAATTACAAAACTATATAGTAAACAAAAATGAAGGAAAATTTTTAATTTAATTTGCAATGCTTTTTACGCTTTATTTAATGTTACAGAAAATAAATAAAGAACAAGAATATTTATATTGTCATTTTAAACATTTACTTTAATATGTACACGTATATTTATAGACAGAGTTGCCAGAATTTTTACATAAATAATCATAATTTACATACATTATGAAATAACTGATGTTACGTGTTTTAATTCCATAATCCAAAGGATGAAAATAAAAAATATAGAAAATTGATATTAATGTTTTATTTTAAAAATTTTTTATTACTTCAGCTATAAAAATCCTTTATTTAAATAAATCTTTGTAGGTATATAAATAATTTTTTAAATATTATTTTCTGGAAAAACCCTTTAACAAGCTGAATGTTTTTATTTGAGATTAAGAATCTAGATATTTAAACTTTCTTTTGACAAAATCAACATTATCAGGACAACTTCTTTTGTTTTTTTTTTTTATACTTTCTTTGGAATCCTACTCTTCCGGAACTTAAAACTTTCACACGCAGTTTTAATTTTGGCTATGAAGGATATGATTCAAGTGACAAATATTCGAGATAATAAAAGGTTTGAAATCACTTGATGTCATGTTTTTTAAAGATTACCCTTCTAAAATTTTTCGGTAGCTGTATCTATTTCATAAAATCTTTGTAACTTTGTAATTTTTCTCAACAAAAAAAAAATTTTTTGACTTTAAAATATTTTTATTTTGCTTGTTACCATTTTTATAAATCATATTTTTAGTAAAAAAAAAATATCACGATATATTTCATTTTTGAAGGAAGAAAAAAGTTCATAAAATACAAAAAAAAAAAACAAATATAAGCTAATAAAAAGAAGCTGATGTTTTTTTTAAGGCGCAAATAGAATAAAAAAAATTTGATGGAATATACCATATGTTTAAAGAAAATAGAAAATATATTTCTATGCAGATTATTATGATGGCGCCATTTTTTTTTATTAAATTTTAAAACTATACTTATATTATAAATAATTTGAGGAAAATAACAATTTATTTATTTATTTCTATTTTTATTTTTTTTTTGTTTTGCTTTTTTCAACAAATTAATTCTAAAATAAATAAAGTATGTAGTGGGTTTTAATGAGACAACAATTTAATAAGACTATTTATAAAATAAAAAAAATTATAAAATTTTCTTATAAGTAATGAAATCAAATTATTAGCACTAATTGAACTGGGATGCAAACATACAGAATACTAATTGTTTTATTACATAATAGTTTTTGGAAAAAATAAATTATTTTAGAGTAGACAAAATGAAGTAGATACATTTTAATGAATTTTACTTATATAATGCACATATAATTTAAAAAAACATAAATGTAGTAAATTTACTACATAAAAAATGAGAATAAACCATTGGTTTTTACACCCGTACGATAAGGATCGGGTATATTAAAATTGCTCCTCCGTTTATTTATTTTACACCTCAAAATAAGCTAGCTAGATATACCTTCAAAGGTATGGATCGGATCAGAAAAAAATTCTAAGACGATTGAGCTTTGTCCGTCCGTCTGTCCGTCAGCAAAATAACTGAAAAACTAAGAAAGCTAGAGTCTTGAAATTAACACAAAATATTCTTACAACAATTTGTAGGTTCCCTATTTTTTTTGGTTGAGATCCGACCACAACTTCGGGTAGCTCTCGAACACCTAACTTTTAGATCCCCACATTTTTTTTGAAATAGAGACATGAAATTTTAACTGCTGATAGATAACATAAAAATATTAATTTTATAATTTACAACTTTTTTTTGTAGCCCCATCCGTTACGGAGCTACAGCTCCTCAAACTTTTAAAAAGCCCTATTTTTAAATGCATATGTCTCATGTTCTACTTAAGATTTTTTCAATCAGAAAACGTCATTCGACAGGTATTTTTTTTAAATTTATAAATTAGTATCATATATAAATTTACCGTTATATGAAAACCAAATTTTGCATGATTTTTCTACCCTCATAACTCCGGAACGCTTTCAAATAGGGACTTGCAATTTTGAGAGCAGAAAGAACTTTTAGAATTAGTATAAGTTTGCTCAGAAATTTTTTTTGGATCACCCCCTGTTTATGAGGTATTAGGGCTCAAAAATTGAAAATTTGCTATTTTTAAACACCTTTAACTTAGGCACCTGTACACATTTTTCTTCGGCAAGACAAACAAATTAAAGGTCCAGTAATATGTTTGTACATGTGTTAATGGTTTCTTTTAATTGTAAAGGGTTCCTAAGTTACAGCCCCCCAAAATTTCAAAAAACCCCTATTTTCAGATGTATATATCTCAGGTTCTGTGTAGTAGTTTTACAATCTAAAAACACTAGAAGACCGGAATTTTTGTTATCTCCATAAGACAATATCAAAATTATGCAATAGTTTGTAATTTACTATTTAAGTTTACCGTTATGTAAAGACCAAATTTTGCATGATATTTCTTTTTTCATAACTCCGGCACGTTTTGAGATAGGAACCCGAAATTTTGAGACAAGAAAGAACTTTTAGAATTAGTATAAGTTTCCTCAGAAAATGTTTTGATAGCGCCCCCTCTTTAAGAGTTATTACTCCTCAAAAATTGAAAATTTGCTATTTTCAGGCACCTGTAACTTACGCACCTGTAAAAATTTTTCCTCGGCAAGACATGAAAATTAAAGGTTCAATAATATATTTTTACGTACGTTAACGGGTTTTTTAATTATATAGGGTTCCGGACTTACAGCCCCTCAAAATTCCTGAAAAGTCAATTCTTCACATTTTTTATACCGTACGATAAATAATTTATACATATGTAAGTATAGGTATAAATTATTAAACGTAGGCATTATACATTTGCCGCTTAGTATTAAATGGTACTATAGCATATTTGGAAAAGTTAGATAGATAATCGTTATTCGGAAGGTTAGAATCTGCTTTTGAAGAATGTATAAACATATAGTTTGGATATATGTACAACCCACAGTTCTAGAAATTATAAAGTTTCACCCAAATTATTTTAAAATACTAAAAAATTAAAAAAATAATATTATAAGCAGAGTGATAGGCATACTAACGAGTCGTACGGGTATCTAAGAGTTGACAAAGGCCACTGTATTCTTCCTCGTTGTTTTTATGGACTATTATAATAACAAGAAGCAATGAAACTCATGGTGATTATTTAGTGATAATTAAGGTTATGTGGATATTATGATAATAAATAATGGCGGAACTTTATAAGAACTCTTTCAAAATAAGAAAAACGACAACGCTGACACAACATCCTATTTAAGAATTATTTTAATATAAATATCTAACAAAATAGTATTAAAATTAAGACTTTAACTAACCCCATCATAAAATCGCTCCTACTTCAGAATCCTATTTTTTTTTTTGAATTCATAAAGCAAAATTATCTTATTTTTTAGATTACGGAATTCATTTTTAATTCAATGGGACTTAAATGAACCAAAAGACGCATTACATAAATGCCAATTATGGCAAACAAAAGTCACATGGTTGGCTTACTGAAGTATGGCTGACAAAAGTCACTCATCATGGCTTACTGAAATGGGTTAAAAGTTTCAATGGACTTTTGGCGCCGGAAGTTTTGATCTTGCACCAAAATGAACATAAAATAAATTTCTATCGATATTCAATTCACTTTTGACTAATCAACTGTTTAACATATAAGCAATATCAGAAGTGAAAAAAATCAAATGACAAATAAACATAGTCTGAAGTGGCGTTAATGAATATTGGAAAGACTATATAATTATGGTTTTTATTAGAAATTAAGTATCTCTAATCCATGAGTAAGAAATTTATGATACTTTCATTTCGAGACCGCGAAATTTTGAAAAAATAAGATTATGAGGAAAATCATTCTTACCCAATCCTTTCATTTCAAATTAATTACAAAAAAAAATCTTAATTCATTAGAGACTGATCAGTGGTTTACGAAATAATATAATTAGGTCGGAAATTTATTAATAATAAATTTCAAATTTTAAATCAAATGCTTGAGAAAAAATTTTGTTGTGAAAACATTTAAAAAAAAATATTGGTTGATAATTTAAAGTATAAAAATTTTTTTTAACCAAATATAATCCTATTAAAATCTAAAAAATTTTTTAGTTAAATTCAATTGAATTTCTTTTTATAATATTTTCAATAAAAACCATACCAAATTACTTGTAAGCTAATCATAATAATATTTTTATCCATCGTTTTTACTTTCTTTTTTTATTTATGTCATATGATATTAAACCATCCAACCATCCGACACTTTGGAAAAAAAGATTTTAATCTTAACACAATCAAATATTTTTCGTTTTTGTTTTTTTTTTTTTTGAAACAATTCTTACAGATTTATTCAATTGAAATGAATTTTAATATACAATATAATGTATTTTAAGATTTTTGAAATTTTTCATCAGAATAAATTGAAAATTATATTTGAAACCAAATCCGGTACAAATCAAACTAATAAATTCATATCCTGTTATCCTATTTTGTACCATGGTATTGGCAAAGTATAAAAAAATTATAAAATAATAAAATAAGAAAAAACAAAGTATTTCATTTTAAAATGAAACATCCTGAATACATGCGGTTTTATTAGTTTTTATATATTGGTATATGTGAAGTTGATATGTATACGTGAATTTGATATATGGTATACAGGTTTTAATATAAAATTTACTAACATTTTGTTTCATTGAATGTAATCATTTTTTCCATCAAAAAATAAAAAATTATGTGTGTTAAAATGAACACATACGAATACTAAAATAAAATCCTTAAACAGAATAATATAATGTGTGAGAGAAATTTTAAGGTCTTATTTCGTTTATAATGTAAAAAATTTTAAAATATTTGTTTTATACACATTTAAAGGAAAATCAATGAATGTAATTGGTAAAAAACCCGGAATTTTTTGTTCTTCAAATTTTTTTCGTACAAATAAATCGAAACACAAGGCTTTATATATATAGTGAAAATTAAGAAAATATTTATCTTAATTTCACTTTCAAAAGTTATTTAAATCTGTTTGATAGAATAGCAGTTATCCGCAGTTTTCATTGCTAATATCTTTATATTTGATATTTTTATATCTTTTTTATACCCGTATGAATTATGTTCAAGGGAATAATAAATTTGCCATTATGTTTGTGACGCCTTAAACAAGTCGAGCTAGATATAGATACAACTTTTTTCTTTATATAGAA
Organism: Poecilobothrus nobilitatus; assembly: GCA_947095535.1. Lineage (NCBI taxonomy): Eukaryota > Metazoa > Arthropoda > Insecta > Diptera > Dolichopodidae > Poecilobothrus > Poecilobothrus nobilitatus. Next base: position 162,221,836 of record OX352773.1, read on the forward strand.
ATAACTCAAGCGTCTACTGAAGCTAGAAATCTGAATTTTAGTAAAGAGGTGTCGAGTTACATGCCAACAACTTTTGTAAAATTGGGTTGGTCTAGAGCAGCCGGTTCAGGCTTCTTGGACCTCTTGGAACTTAATGAATATAGGCGCTTGAAATTTTACAAATGATGATCAAGTTTTATGGCCACAACTTCTGTAAAATTTGGTTGTGCTGGTGCAACAAGTTCGGGTAGCTGCCATAAAACTCCACAATTTACATAAATATTTCTCTGTAGATAATGTCGGTACTAAAACATCTGAAAGTGTTTAAAAGATGATCAAGTTTTATAGAAAGAGGGTTTACGTTCATACGGGTATCCCAGAATTGACACAGTCTACTTTACTGCACTCTTCCTCGTTTTATATAAAAAACAATTTATTCAAACTTATCATTTTATTGAAGAATAATGTGGCATTGCATAGATTGAATGCAAAATCTTAAAATTATTCAACAGTTCAAGGTTAAATTTTGTTGAGCTAAGTTGTAAGAATCTAAATTTAGAAAAAAATATTTAAGGTAAATACTCTTTTCTAATGCATATAAGGTTTAAAAATAAGAAGACTTTAATGAGTCCTTGGTAAAAACTTTTTATAGTAAGGGGTTACCTATAATTCAATTCATTCAATTCATTTATTCTATATTAATTTATTTAAACTCAAAAATTACATAACATTTTATTTAAGATAATTATTTTTCTACCACATAAACCTTTATAGGAAAAAAAAAAAAAATTAAAATTTTGTTGCAGTAGAACATAAAAATAAAATGGTATTCATTTTAATTAAAGTAAATTTCATATTTTTCTTCAATTTACAAACTAAAATAATTCAAGTTAAATAATTTTCGGTATAGCTATGTATATAATAAAAATAAATTTGATTTTTGATTTGATGGTATAATATAAAACGTTCATTCTATTCAATAAAGGTTTTTCCAACAAGGTTTTTTATAGCGAGGGTTGATGGAAACATTAAAATTCAAAGAGGAATTGGAAGGGGGAGTGGAAAAAACACTCTCTTTTAAACCAAATATACATCCTTATCCCATTGACCAAACAAATATACAGTTTGGTTAATGGGATAAGGATGTGGGAGAAGCTCCTGGGTGCTCCTAGCTGTTTAAAATTAAAAGATATATTTTACTTCGCCAAATATCCTAAATATGGTTTTATTTCCCAAGTTCAATTTATATATTTTAAGAATATATTTTTTAAGAAAACTTATCTTAACTCTAAAATAGCTATACAGCTCAAATATCTACGTAATTTTTAATTAATATTTAACAGTCTTTTCAAAGAAATAAAAATAATGTATCAAATCAATATAATCCAAAAAAAAAAAAAAACAAGAATTCAAATCCAAACAATTAAACTTCACAAAATTATATAAAACATCTGAAATAAATTTTGTGTCTGAATATATTCCTTTAGGTTGGCCGTTTTAACTTTTACGAAATATGTAAAAAAAAAATAAAAGAAAACATTCAAACAATTAGTTTAAACAAACGCCCTCACCTAACAAGTTTTTGAGTTTTTTAGAAGTTCAAGTTTCAACACATATCAATTAAGTTCATCACTATCCAAAATTGTTTTTTTTTGTAATTTTTTCATCTACTCTCCCTAATATAAAAGGGTTTTAAATACGAAAACAGGAAAATTAAATTCAGAAAAACAAAAACAAGTCCAGGAATTAAAAATATATAACTATATTCTCTAGAATAATTCATAGTGAAGGTTTTCACGAGTCATTCATATATTTAAAAAAAAATATAGGGAAAAAACCTTAACAAAATTATGAAAACATTTCAAAGCAACCCTTCGAGTAAAAAGGTTTTTTTGGACAAGTTTCTGGAAAAAGTTTATATTATCTTGTTTTTTTTTCTTAAATTTGAATCTAATCTAAGTATATATTTTAGAAAATGTGTTATGTAATTCAGAAAATTCTTCCATTACATTTGTTATAAGGCCATATTTTTCATACGGGTGTGAAATAAAACATTTTGATTTAAAAAAAAAAAATTGTAATATGGGTGTGAAATAAATTATTGTAATTAAATTCTAATGTTTATATAGTTCAATATTTTCCATATCAGTGTTGTATCAAGGAATTTCTGAAGGGCGGAACTCAGATTTTCTAATCAACTATATATAAAAAAACCCCTTCTAATTAAGAATATCGCATATGAATAATTATATTTTGGAAAAAGCATAGAACACTGATTTTGTAACCAACTACAAAATACATCCTCATTATTAATTTTACATACATAAGTAGTTCAATAACAAAGTATTTGAAAAAATGGAGATTACCCCAAAATCTCAATAAACCATCTATTTAACCAACTATAAAATTCCTCTTAATTGAAGGAAAAATGAATCAATGGTATATGGTATAATTTAGTCAACAATATTTTCATCAGGGGCCTCGGTGGCCTAGTGGGTAAGATCGCATAAAGTAAGCTGTTAACACAGAAGGAGTGTGGGTTCGAATCCCACACACATCGGAAGAATATTTCCCTCTTACGACATTTACAGCCACGCCTGAAAAGGTAAGGCTGCGTAATTTCCTGTTCATATTTATTTGACAGGGAAATGGAAATGCACTCAAAAAAAAAAAAATATACATATTTTCATCAATGGTAAATGTTGGAATAGTTGGTTGGTTGCAACAGCATTTATTTGAAATCATCGATTTCATTTTAAATATGCATTAATAGTTTTATTTAGATTTTGTATTTCTGGATATCTGTGAAATATATTGATCTCCATAAAAGTATTCATAATTGCATCATAATTCTAACCATAATTAGGTATTATTGGAAATTATTCAGTCGTATTAATAAATTTTGCCAAAAACTGACATTAATTTTACTAAAATATTTCATTTTTTCTCTCATATATATATATTTTCTCTCATGAGATATTTTGCTGTTTTATTTATTAAAACTATATGTATATGAATAAATATTTTATAATATTTTCCATATATGTACCAAAATTTTTAGTACAATTCAACCTTGTTAGCAATAGAAATACTATAGAAAATGACTAAAAATTTCTTTTAAATAAAATTAAAAAAAAAAAAAAAATTATATTTTATTATTCTTGTTATATTGTGATTATGTTAAAAAAAAAAAAATTGTTTTTTTTTTTTTTTTGTGTCATGACAAATTATTACATAACAAATGAACATAATATGTACATGTGTATGTATATATATATGCAATATGTATGAATTTAATTTTTGTTTCAATGAAAATGTTGTAGGGGTTGAAAACATTTAATTCTATCCCCATTGTTAGAACCGTTGATATTTGAATTAGAAAATTAAATTTTATTTCATGATTTTGTTTTTGTTTTTTTTTTTTTTTTTTTTTTTGAATTTAATTTTGCAATTTTTGATGACTAAATTGCTGAATGCAAATTGTTTCAATTGTAGGTACTATTAAATGACAAGTATTTGTTTATTTTTTGTTACTTCTTTTTTTATTGGATGAACGAACGAACAAATAGAATGAATGAATAAATGCTTTTTAATGGATTTATGAATACATCATAATGTTTATGTTTTTTAAATTTAAATTAAAAAAAAAAAAAAGGGAAAGAAGTTAGTATATTATATTAAAGGTTTTTAAAGGACCACATTTTTAAAAAGGTAATATTAAAACATTTTAGAATTGTGTATACTTTTTGCCTCCAAATTTGTTAAATGTTTTTTTTCAAGATTTTGGTATTTTTTTATTACCTATGCAAGTAAATAGGTGTACAAATGGGAGCGGGCCACACTCCTGCACGCCAAAATCAACCTGCGACAAAATCTCTCTTTTTTTTATCTTGCATTACAAATCTATCTTTCTAAAATCTTGCATTACAAAATCTTTCACGGACAAAATCTGGAAAAATATTGTTAAAGGAATAGATTATGGCTTTGTTTTTAAAGTTTGTATAAATAAATAGTTAAGAAGGATTTTAGAGTTGGATTCAAAAGCAGGTTTCCCACTTTTATGTATGTATATGTGAGATTCAATGAATTAGGAGAGATTTTAGAATTGGATTTAAAAGCAGGTTTGCCGCATTTTTCAGAATATTTATATATAAGAATATGTGACATTCTGAATTACATGCAAGATTTTGTCGTAGTAGATTTTGGAAAAAAGATTTTGTTTTAAAAGATTTTCGAAAGCAAGATTTTGTATGCAAGATTTTGTTGCATTCGATTTTAAGATAATGTAGCAAACCCGTGCATAATCAAGAGATATTTTATATAATTTTAAGAAACTAAGAAAAGTTGTAACTTAAGATATAATTAAGAAAAGTTGTAAAATATAATATTATCAGCTTTAATTTTTGTGTTTGATACATAAGATTGCCAGATTTTTAAAAATAACGGATATTATAGTTTTGATTCCTTAAATAAGGGTACTTAGTACTGAATATATTCTGAGAGAAATACTAAACAACATTTTAAAATATTTTCCAAAATGTTTTTCCTTTCACAATTTTGATCGTTCTAATTTAAAATGGTTCCGGAGATACAGACGAACTTAAATGTTGCAAGATTTTAATTTGATTGTTATGTCATAATGGTAAATTTGAATACTAAATCGCAAAAATTAAATTATATTAATTTATAAAGTTTAAAAAATTTTGTGTTGTTTAACGTTTTTAGATTTAAAATTTATTTATTAAAACTTGATGAGATTTATATTTAAAAATAGGCCCTTTTCTAATTTTGAGGGGCTGTAACTCTTTAATAGGTGAATCTATAAAATAAATTCTGTCGCGAAATTATTTTTTTTTAAACGGTGTAAAAGTCTTGTAAATAGTTGAGTAGACTGACATAATGATGCATGAATGGAGAAGCAGCAAGAGAAACAAATAATCAAATTTTATAAAAAATTTTATGAAAATGTGCTTAAAAGAAAAAAACATAAAAATAAAAATATTTGATTAAATGGTTTTCGTTTTATGAAACATAATTTTTTATTATAAACAAAAGTAATATTTAACATATATAATAATTTTGAATATATTTTATTATTTGAGAAGGAAAAATAAAATGATTATTTAGGGAACTATTATTTAGGAAATCCAAAAGGAGATGTTTAATTAAAATAAGAAGAGTTACTATTATTACACACAACTCGAACATCTTCTTTATTTCTATCTCTTTTATTTCTTTTTTTCTATTTCATAACTAATAAATATTTGAGCTGTTTTGAAATCATAGTTTCAACTATATGTGTATATAGAAGTCACAGGATGCTTAAATGTATTACTCTTGATTTTTCGAAATATCGCCTACAATCCTCACTTCCATAATATATAATATCAGTTACGGTTATTATGCAATAATTTTTATCTTCAGTATTATAATGTTTTTTCAGTTGATTTCTTAAATACATTTTACCATTAAACTCCGTCCTATTTGTATTTTTTGTTGGAAAGTTTAAATTTATTGCAGTCAAAAGTATAATCTTAATACGTCAACACTACTATCATAATATGTCAAATAAGTAACCGTCTAAAACAATATATATAATTACAAACTGTCATTATACTGTCATTAAAACTGAGTGAACACTGATATCTAAGGAATTTTTTTTAGTTTTTCTTTCAATTCTTCATTATTTTCTGTAATATTTTTCTGTATACAGTATTTTGTTAAAATAAGATTTTTAGCTCTATGTTTAAGTTAAAAAAATTTATGTAAGTTTTGGAGGAGTAGAGGTGAAAAACTAAAAAAAAAAAAATTTAAATAAAATCATAGCCGAGCAGAGTATCATTGCTATAAAAGTATATTTGTATCAATTGACTTCTATTATCGCTGCTATACTACGTCTATTTGAAAGTATAAACTCTTAAAAGTAAATTATTTTAAGTTATCAATTAAGTACAAAATCTTATTTCAATAATATCAATTGATTTTAAAAATATAATGTTTAACAATTTATATTTCAGAAAAAAAAGTATACATATATCATATAGCTTTATATGTCTTAAAAAAATTTTTTGTTTTAAATATATTTAAAAGTTTTCAACATTTCTTTGGTAAAATCACGTCTTAAACAAATGTTCTATAACGAAAACATTGTAATCACGTATATTTATAATCAGTTACACCACTGATTTTATCTTATAGTATTATAATAATAAAAGTTATAATAACAAAATGTTTTAGATACTTGATAAGCGAATGAATGAATAAAATATCGGTTCATAAAAATGTAGAAAAAGAATCAAAGAATATTACTTGGTTTTGATTATCGCTTAATATACATATATATATATATACGTATACACATATTCACACAATACAATTTATTTTATTATAGATAAAAATAATACAGGTAAAGTATAAAAGAAATTAAATTTGCAGGTGAATAATCAAATCATTTCTGTTTTAGTTTTTTTTTTTTGTTTCATGACATATTTTTGTATCAATGATAGAATATTGTAAATCCTAGTCACGGTTTTATAGTCTTTGAGAACTTTTTTTTTTTGTTTTTAAATTAGATAAGAAATAATGTTTTAAGAAAAAAACAAAAAAAAGAACAAAAAAAATCGATTTTTTTAAATGAATTCTGTAAAAAAAATTTCTTTTAACTTTAAGTTGAAAATCTATCAGATTATTAAGAGCTATATTTAAAAATTGTCTTAATTCTGTCATGAAAATAAAAAAAAAAAATTTCTAACCTTTTGATAAAACAAAAGTAAAAATGTGGTTAGAATATTTTTCCAACAAAAAAAAAAAAAAGAAAAGTTTTTAATTAATTTTTTTTTTCTTTAGTATAGACTTCTATTTTTAGGATGTGTGATATTTGGAATATCTTAAAAATTTAAGATTTACATTTTTTTTAATATGTGTTCTGTTTAAATTAAATTCTTTGTATAATAAAATCAAAAATCATAATTAATGACAAATAGAATCAATTAAAATCAAAACTAAAATAAAAATTTTATTTTTTCCTAGTAAAGTCCTGCTGCTTGTTGAACAGGACATGCAACGAAGAAGGCGTGTTTCTTTCGTTATTATTCTCTTCTTCGATTATTATTCTTCCCTTCTTTGATTGTAATTATTTTGGGTCAAATTTTGTTTTATAATGCCGGCGCATATGCAGAAGCAATGTTAGGGATAAGCTGAGATTCAATATAAAGAACTCAGATTATTTCATTACAAATTTTTAGCACATTTCCAAAAAAATTTTGAAAAAATGTGCTTATTAGTTTCACTCTGTCCGTCCGTCCGTCCGTCCGTCCGTCCATCCGTCTGTTTACAAAACTTCTACACCGTTAAAGATAGAGAAAAAAAATGTTAACCATAGGTAGGTCTCATAAAAAAAAAAATTTTGTGGAACAACTTTTTCATGTAGCCCTCCCCATTACGGAGCTACACCCCCTCAAACTTTGAAAATGCCCTATTTTTAAATGCATATATCTTATGTTCTGCTTAAGATTTTTTCAATCTGAAAACGTCATTCGACAGGTATTTCTTTTATCTTTGTAAATTAATATCAAAATTATACAATTTTTTTAAATTTAGTATTTAAATTTACCGTTATGTGAAAACCAAATTTTGCATGATTTTTATATTTTCATAACTCCGGCACGCTTCTAGATAGAAGCTTGAAATTTTGAGGCAAGAAAGAACTTTTAGAATTAGTATAAGTTTGCTCAGAAAATTTTTTCGGACCACCCCCTGTTTATGAGCTATTAGGGCTTAAAAATTGAAAATTTGCTATTTTTAAACACCTGTAACTTAGGAACCTGCACACATTTTACTTCTGCAAGATGTAAAAATTAAAGCTACAATAATATATTTTTACGTGTGTGAAAGGTTTATTTTAGTTGTAAAGGGTTCCAAAGTTGCAGCTCTTCAAAATTGTAAAAAAGCCCCATTTTCAGATGTATATATCTCGGGCTCTGCGTAATAGTTTTGCAATATAAAACCGGCAGAAGATCGAAAATTTTATTATCTATATAAAACAATATCAAAATTATGTAATATTTTGTAATTTATGATTTAAATTTACCGTTATGTGAAAACCAAATTTTGCATGATTTTTCTACTTTCATAACTCCGGCACGCTTCTAGATACAAGCTTGAAATTTTGAGGCAAGAAAGAACTTTTAGAATTAGTATAAGTTTCCTCAGAAAATTTTTTGGTAACGCCCCCTCTTTAAGAGTTATTACGCCTCAAAAATTGAAAATTTGGTGTTTTTAGACACCTGTAACTTAGGCACCTGTAAAAATTTTTCTTCGGCAAGACATGAAAATTAAAGCTACAATAATATATTTTTACGTGTATGAAAGGTTTATTTTAGTTGTAAAGGGTTTCAAAGCTGCAGCTCTTCAAAATTGTAAAAAAGCCCCATTTTCAGATGTATATATCTCGGGCTTTGCGTAATAGTTTTGCAATCTAAAACCGGTAGAAGATCGAAAATTTTATTATCTATATAAAACAATATCAAAATTATGTAATATTTTGTAATTTACGATTTAAATTTACCGTTATGTGAAAACCACATTTTGCATGAAATTTCTTTTTTCATAACTCCGGCATTCCTTTAGATAGGAACCTGAAATTTTGAGACAAGAAAGAACTTTTAGAATTAGTATAAGTTTCCTCAGAAAATTTTTTGGTAACGCCCCCTCTTTAAGAGTTATTACGCCTCAAAAATTTAAAATTTGCTATTTTTAGACACCTGTAACTTAGGCACCTGTAAAAATTTTTCTTCGGCAAGACATAAAAATTAAAGCTCCAATAATATATTTTTACGTATGTTAACAGCTTTTCTTAGTTATATAGGATTCCGGACTTACGGCCCCTCAAAATCTCAAAAATGTCCTATTTTCAAGTTTTTTCTTATTACATGAAATTTTCAAATTTTTGTGTAAGTCACACTTCTAAACAATTTGTATTGAGTTTTGGAAATGTGCGCTTTTAAAAACCGTTGGTTTACATTCTACCTTGTTTTTGGGGTAATTCACAAGAAATCGTGGACTATATAAAATTAATTGATTTTCTGATTTCCTGATGATGAACGAGACGCAATTGTAAGAAAAGAAAATTATTTTGATATTGTTAAAATTAATTGATGCTAGAAAGTCTATGCTAATAATTAGATTTATTTTTTTTTGTTACAAATTTTATTCAGATCCTTAAAATAAAAACCATAATAATAGATGGTAAATGAAAAAGAAAATGTTTTCAACAAGAGAAAATTGTTATGTCAATCAAATAAAATTTTAATAATTTTAGTATAAAAATTTGAATTCTATTTTTAGTATAAAAATTGAAGTCACATTACAATATAGGCATAAAAAGAAAATATATTCCCATGTCAAATTTCAAATTTTTTGCTACAGATATATTTATTATCCTTGAAAAATATCATACAAATTTTTTTTTTTATCTTATTATTACTTATTCTATATGAATTTTTATTTAGTTTTTAATTTATTACAAAAATTTTCTGAAGTGTTGTTTTCTTATATTTTAATCGGTTGTTATACGATCTAAAAATACAATAGGAATGATATTAGCATACAAAAATTGCATTATGAAAATTGACAAAATAAAAATTATTGATTTTTAATTTTTCTTCATACAATTTTTAGCATACATGTAATGGTCGGAACAAAAATGTTACTATATATTATTAAAAAAAAATTATCATATTGGAAAAGATACCTCTAAGCTCCAAGCGTTATGAAAAAACTGTGTTATAATTTTACTGTAATACTATTTTGCATAAATAGTGGCGAAGACTTCATACTTTCAAAGTTTTTCTGTAATTAGTACCAATTGACTATCATAAACTTTAGTGGCACATATATTAAATTTATTTTATTTTTTATTCCTATTAACTGAAACGAAATCTAGAAGAAATCATATGATAGAGTAGATCGTAAAAGACTTTCTTAATATGTAAAAAAAAAAATCTTAAACCGTTTTCTTTCATATATAAACTTCAAGAAGCTCGTCTTTTTCCTTAACTTCTGAATTTACTAAGCATGATCACAGTCATAGGGAGGAGGTCATTTGTTCTCATTTTGATTCGTAATCTGATGCTATCAGGGGGGTTTTTTGTGTTTTTGAAAGATTCCCACTTCAAAAAATGATCAAATCTTGTAAATTATTGACAACCCACAAATTATCCATTAGGTAATAATGAGAATATTAATAAAATAAGAAAAAGATTGATATTTGATATATTGCATCTCAATTAACTTGTGTAAATACAGAGTTAATTTTATTAAATTTGATAGAAAGAAAACTAAAAATTCTATATTCGAAAAAAAAATCTATAATATTTTTTGATATTTTGGTTATTTCCCAGTTGTATATTAAATCATTGAATAAACAAAATACACATTCTATTTTTAAATAAAGAATTATTGATCTACTATTAAAGCAGAAAATATATATTTACTGCAAAAAACAAATGAAAAAGTTTTTATGAATAGTTTGATAATATAAAGTTGTAAAAAAGGCAAAATATGGTCTATCATAAAATTTTCATATTTCAAATGACCAAAAAAATATATACAAGAAATACGTTGTAATTGTAAATATATAATATAAATATATATATATATATATATATATATGATATAAATGTATACATTACTTTTATATTTAATTGTTTTGAAAATTGTATAATTAGTAAGGGGGTTTGATTATTTTCGAATTGATGCTATCCCACTATGAAAAGATGTAAGTGTCGACATTGTAATAACTTCTTAACGTTTCAGAGATAAAGTTGTTTTTTTGAAGACTTTTCAGAATTTCTATTGCTTAAGTTTAGCATTTTGTAATCATCAGCAGAAATAGAAGAGATTTTCACCTCCAAAACCCCGCTAATTAATAGTATAGTAGACTAAGCAGAGTAATAAATTTAATGTACCTATATAATCTGACTTACAAATTTAGCTTAAACTTACAATAGAAAAATTAGTTTTATTGATCTTCAGATTAAAAAAACAATAATATTTGAAAACAGAAATATATACGAAATATTATGACAATCAACGCAAAATGAATTTTCAATACAAAAATGAAGACTTTGATGTCCTATAAGGTACTCGTACAATTGTGTGGATTGATTTATTTCTATTACCTCTATTGTTATGAACATTTTGTGTCCTATCCAATATGAACCTGTTTTAAAATAAAATTTGTCAATTCTATTCAAAATCTGTTTTTTTTTTTTTTTTTTTGGGTAAAAAGTGAAGAACTTTTACCCAATATACAATATACAGAATATACAGGAATGATTCTATTAAAAATTTTCTAAGTATAAATGTACAGACTCGTATTTATTCAACTATAATGTTTTTTTTTGGGAACATATGTATACTGAAGACCATAAACTATAGATTTTCATTTGATGAAATAAGATAAAATTAAAAAAAAAAAGTAGGATATAGAAGTTTAGAAAGAAATGTTTGTTTTTTGAATTGCTATAAATATAGAGACTCTTACAATGAATTTTAAAGTATCAAGAATTTTTTTTGTTTAATTAAAATTGAAAAATATTCATATTTTAAAATTGTTTAACAAGATGTATCTATGAGTGTTTAAAATAGTGTTTCATAAGCACTTATAATATTAGATTAAAGATTATCAAGCGAATATCTTCATTGTTCGAATGAATTACTTGTCTGTAAACTGTATAATTTATAAAGTATATCTAAGGCACCAACCTTGATTAATTATAACAAATATAATTTTTTTTTATATATCATAATATAAATTTAATAAACTGTTATCAATGATTACCTCTTTTTATAAATTTCTTGGACCATACATATATAATCTGATACAACTGTAAGATTTAAATAGTTTTCATTTGACATTTTAATATATTTCCACGATCTATTAATACAATTTTCTATACCATTCGAATCATTATCTGAAGTATCTAATCAAGTGCCTTACTATCTGCGAGTTATAAATGCAAATTAAAATTAATTGTTTAATTATTTCTTAATATAAACAACTTATATTTGTTAAAGTTTAAATTTTGTCTATTTAAGTAAAAGATATCGTATCCTAAATCGTAACTGAAATAATTTCAGGTAACCACAGATAAAATTTATATTTAGAAAGCGTAAAGTTTACATCCTTTTGTTATGACTAAGTAAAATTAGAAAAAAAAAAATATCATCAATCCAAACCTTCCAATAAATTGAATGAATTACTTTTTATCTTACTGCGTCACTGAGATTCCTCTTTTAATTGATTATTATAATTTTTTGGGGTGCTCTTGATCTGGTAAAACTTTGGTTAAGTTTTTTTTTTCTTACTATAATTCGTATTTTATTTTTTATTTGGTTAAAATAATAAGAAATATTTTACTTTAAGTGTTGTCGATTTAACACAAGAAAAGGCTGCTAAAGTTTTTTTAAGTGTAGGTACTTTGAAACATTTTTTATTTTTAATTTAAAAAAAAACAAAAACCATTTAAAAAACTTCTTTAAAAAACGTATAAAATAAATAAAAGCTGAATTATACGATTATTATGCCAATAAAGGACAAATTTTTATAAAATTTTTAATTTTAATTTTTAACATTTCAATAAATTGAATTAATCAATACATTATTGTTTGATATTTTCTTTTTTGTAAAATGTTGTTAAATTTCTTTTATTTTTAATTATCAATTAAATTTTAAATCAAATTAAATTTAACGTTTTTTTAAAAACTTTAATTTTATTAAATAAATTACGATACTTGTTTAAATTTATATAAAAGGGAAATTGTTCATTTATTTGTTAATTGTGTTGAAAAATCTTAATGGTTTTTCATGGAAAATGATTTAATTATTTTTGTATGTTGGTGGATTTTTCTCAACACGAATTTTTTTTCTATAGTATAATCATTTTTAAAATGAACAAACTGTCCGACAATGTTTAGGGCAAAAACCTATGCAGTCAGTAGAAGAGACACCTACTACGAGTCGCTTATTATTCATATTACAGTAAGCTTTTCAGTTTTTTCAATCATTATTTTTAATAAATCCTTAATTACTCGATTCGGAATTCTAACTGCTAGCTTATATACAGGAACATAAGACGCGCAAATATCTATTATATTTCTGGCGCTATCTATTATATTTATGGCGCATTATTTTATTTTACGATATAAACTATTACAAAATAATACATTAGTATTTTATATGACGTAGATGATTGGAATGTGAAGATAGGATCTTTCTATTGAAAGACTGATGAGTTAACCATTACTCCATTGTTCGTCAGATAGATATAGAATATTGTATGTCCTTTAAGATGAAAAGCTTTGTACGAACTTTCATAATATAGTTATATGGTTATTTAGAATGATTAGTGTTGTCACTTCGTTAAAAGTAGATCTACTTCGAAATTTATTGAAATTTAAAATCTATACTCCACTGCTTCATTTGTACCAAAATCTACTTCTTTTCTTAAATTGATTTAATTTTTCTAAATTTTGATTTTCAATTTTTAGTTTTGAATTCTGATTCATCTAAAACGAACCAAAAACCAAATATAAAATTTTTTTTCGATTGTTTAAAAAATCACATACTTATTTGAGACTAGCTTTATTTAACCTATAAATGATCTTAATATACTTTTTGATTTTGTGAAGATATCGATGATTTTGTAAAAATAGTTGCAGTTAATTTTATTTATGTCAAAAATAGAAAAAGAAATCTTTTAGATGTAAGTACGTAGAAACTTACAGCAACTTGATAAGCAACTAATAAAAAATGATATCTCTAATATTTTTGAACCTTCTGCAGACTTAATAAAGTTTTACTTGAATGAATGTTTAGAAAATGTAGCAATTACATTATTGTTAAAAGTTTTGCAATTACCTCCATTTGATTCTTTAAGTTTTTGTACGCTATTTATTGAGTTTTTTGTTTAGTACATTCCCCTGCCGCAAAAATGTGACAAGGAGTCTTTCCATTTCAGGCGTGGCTGTAAATTCCTTAAGGGAGAATTTTTTTTACTATGTGTGTGGGTTTCGAACCCCCAGTCCTTCGGTGTTTACAATGTATTTCATACGCTCTTACCCATTTGACCACCGAAAGCTTCCCTTTAAATTTGGATTCTACTGTAAAATTCAAAGGCAAAGTGCTAACACTTTCAAAATTGAAAAGGCAAAGTGACAACATTTATTGGTGTTCAATTTAATAATTGTGTTAAGTATGTGAAGTATTTTGGCAATTGATTAAAGTATCATTTGATATGAAGTCCTTTTTAAATTTCCCACTTAAATATTTTTTTTATTGAGATGAAAAATACTATAGTTTTTAATTCAGTTCTTCATCACGGAACAGCGACAAAAAATTTAAAATTTATGTTAGTTTATTAATTAAATATATTTCACACCAATTTAAAAATAATTTAATATATTAAATACTAATTACTTATTGAATTATTTATAAAAACGAAAACAAAAATAAATTTTTTCAACTTCACATTGGTATGTATGGTAACTTATCGAATTAAATTAAATTCAAGTATATTTTAATGCTCTTAATAATATATCAAAACTGAGTCAAACATTTTTTTTCAAAGTCATGAATAATGGCTGAACGTGCTGAAATTATTTTTTTGTTCTCTTTATTGCATAACCAGAAGTTAAAATAATTAATAGCATTACCAGATTGTATTTTAAAAGAAAATTATGAAAAGAAAAAAAAAATAAAGGTATCCTGCACAGTTTTAGGATATGTAAACATTTTCTTTAAATACATTTTTAGATCTAGAGACAGAAGCTTTTTTAGTTTTTTTTTTTTTTCTGGAAATAATTTGAATAAATGAATTTTATATGTATTAATATATACACACGAAGATGTCCAGAATATAATAGACCACAGCAAAGGTAACCTTTAGAGCACTAATTAGATCTATAATGAATAGCATTCAGATATCAAGATCAATAAAAATCAAAATATTCAACTTCTGGGTTATGTTTACACTAATCATACGACAGTGAATCTTGGTAACTGACAAATTCCAACAATCACAAGTTACAGATATTAGTAAATAAACACCTAAGATCTATATATGTAGAATATTCTGGCCTAACAGAATCAGTAACAAAGATTTGTGGGAACTAGCAAATACAGTGCCCCTAATAAAATAAATAACTAGAAGAGTATTGAACTGGATAGGAAACATACTAAGGAAAGACTAAGAGAGCATAACCAGAACTTCACACAGCTGGAATCCGCAGGGAGGATCTAGAGTAAGAAGTAGGGCCAGAATAATAGAGAAGTTCACTATACTAGATGAGTTAAACAGATGCGAATTGTTGAGAAAAATTTGGAGGCTTCAAGTGGAAGATCTATGTTTCTAGTGGAATAACAGAAAAAGAAAATTTGCAAAAGAAAGTTCTAAGCGCAAGTTATTATTTATCATGATTATTGACGTCTTAAGTCTTCCAATAAAAGTATATATAAGAATTTCATCAAAAGATAATAATTTTATTACAACCATTAATTAAAAGTTATTCATCAAAAGTTGCTAAAATCCTCAGAGGAACTTCATAGGACTAGGACTCTGGCTTTCGATATTTTCCACCGACTCTTGTAATAGACAAAATATAAATTAAACTGAATGTTACTTAATCGGACGACATATACCGAGAATTATAAATTGCTCAGAATATCTTATGACTAGCCTTCCAAGCATTATTAGAACAAGTAAATTTTAATAAATTATAAAAACCAATTGGTAGAAATAAAAGCACTATGTTGAGATCGAGGTGGTAAATTTAATTGTCATGAGGGATACGTTAATGGTATACCTAATTAAAATTTTTAAAACATGATTTTAATTTAAATTTAAATTTCATAAACATTTTAATCCATAAAATTTAATACTAAAGTCAGATATATTTTATATTAAAAATCTTATAAGATAAGTCAGTCATTATTAATTAATTATTTTCAAATAATTTAATCTACTATACAAAAAATGACTATTTTCTAATCAAATCTTTAAAGTGACAATAATACCATTTATAAATTAAATCTGGTAGAGATTTTCTTATTCCTGTATAAGTTTATATATATATATACATATAAATATATGTGTATACATTAAAGAAAATTTTCATTTAGTAATCAATCATTTAACAAAAATAAACTTTCTTAAGTAATTTTGAATAAAATGTAATCATATATTTTTAAAAAAATCTAAAATATAATTGTAGATATTACACATTTTATTTTACCTTCATAATATACATACTATTTTAATAAGCTCCCTTAATTTTGACTTTCATAATTAAATTAACATCCTTTTACAGCTTATCTAATTCATAATATGATTGTTTCCTTCAAACTTAATCTAAAAGTTTCGAAATAAATAATGATATAAAACCATTTACTTATTTTGGATACACTATTCTTATATATTATGGTTATAGCTATAATTTATTTTATCCTTTAGTTTTTGGGATGAATATGTATTTTTTTCTATGTACAAGATTTACTCTAAAAATGATTTTTTAAAGAAAATTAATCCAGACAATCTAATAAAATAACTTTAACATTGTTTAACATCTGTTGAACCATAATCGTTTATAGTGTTTTCCTTCTGTGTCCTTCTGTTCCTTCTTTGTGTTGAGTTTGTTATAATAATTAAACTGTCAAATATAAGTATAATTCAACACTATCATGACTTTAATGTTATATGATGACCATGTATAAATAGAAAAAGTACAAAAAATTTAACACAGATGTTGGCTTTCTTTTTTTTTTGAATACAAAATCTCATAAGAAAATTTAACGCCCAAATAATTTTGTGTTAAAATAAATGTACTGAAGTACAATAATGTAGGTCAAAATATAGAGAAAGGAAATGAAATAAGGACAATAAGTTTTTTTTATCCAGATATTACACAATATAAACGTATAAAAAGGTTCTAAAATGTGTTACGCCTAAAAATATGCAAAAAAAAATGTTTTTTTTTTTGTGAAGTTAATTTTTATAATATGCTAAGTCTGATCAGTAGACAAGTTGGAATATTGGGTTTGAATGAAGATCTTAAGTATAGAAGATCTTAAGTGTAGGGGATCTTAACTGTAGAGAACGGAGAATTTGAAGTTAAAGATAGTTTTCCTATAGAAAAAAACGGAAATTTTTCAACACAACTTCTTTTTTCTTCGTACTATCATCGCATAAATCCTAAGGAACTTAACACGAGCTCTTTTATTATATGTTCTTCTAAGTTTGAAGATGTACTACACGTCTAGAGGCTAGTGATTACTAGTGCTTAAACTACATCAATAAAAAAACTAATATCCTTAATTACATCAATAAAGAAAATAATATCCTAAGATTCTAGGTTCTATGCTTAATCTTAAAGATAGATTATATGGAGTATGTTATTTACTAGCTTCCTGAAAGTAAAAAACTTTTAAATATAGCGTTTTATTTAAGATTTTGAAAAAGTCAAAATTAAAATACTAAACAAAAATTATTTTTTTCTTTGTTTTTCTCACTGTTATAAATCTTCGAATTAATACATGGTATTACAGTATAAAAATATTATATATCTTGGAATACTTTAAAGCGTATATTTTGATATTAATTTTCGAAGAAAGGTCCACAATGTGAAAAATTTATTACAGTCTTTGCAATAAGTACACTTGATTGAATTCCTAAAGAAAACTTATAAAATTGAGGAAAAGACTCTATCTTTACATACAATTTCTTTTATTAGACAATTAATTGATTTATTAAAAGGATATAGGAAAATATTTGTTATATTAAATAAAACAGAATGTTAGTCAATGTATTTTTCGTATAATATTCGAAATAAATTATATTTTATTTAAATAATCATTTGTTGCAAAATATTAAAAAATCTAGAAGTATTATTGTAAAATAAATACTTTAAGGATATTTTATTTTGTTGTTATTTTTTTATGGCTATTTTCTCCTTTTTTTAAACAAAAACTATTGTATGAAGTATTTTTAAATGATGCTGGACTAACAGAAAAAATATTGTTAATGATTAATATGCAAAATTTAAAAAATACTGCTATAAAAAACATTCCCAAGATTTTTAGTTATTGAATAATTTGATATACCTCTTAAGATTTGTTTTCCTTTCATTAACAATGAATCTGTTTCTAAATATTAAAATAAAATATTTTTTTTCTTATGTTTTATCTGGAATTAGATATAATTATTAATATTTCCTTAAATTCCTTTCTTTCCATCTATATAAACTTTCCATCTATATAAACTTCAATATAAACTTAAACATCTATTTAAACTTCTTCAATATTAGTATTTTGAATTTATTATTGCGGTATACAACACTTTTTAAAAGTAGTTCTAAAAATTCTAAGAAGAATTTCCTTGAATTAACCAATCACCTGGGTAACATATGCAACTTCCAGTACAACCGGAGCCATTTGGCCCGATTTGAGTTAAAAAAAAACCAATTGTATATTCTTTTCTGTTCTCTTCAACTAAAATAAGACAATTTGTTGATATCGGGGCATTATCTCACTAGTAGACTTATAGAATATTTGGTTTGCATGTTAATCTAACAGCTATAGATTTTGCAAAAGAATGGATGTTAAAGAGAGCGTTGATGTCTTTCGTCACACCTTAACAAGAAAATGGTGCAAATATCTCAGTAGTTTCTTCTCAAGGTTTAGGTGAACTTTCTGAAATGGATAGTAAAAAAGTTTGCAAAATTTCTTCCATCAAAGTTGTATCATCGTCGCATAAATTTATAAGAAAACTTAGCAGCAACGAATAGTTTCGCTTTGAAGGTTCATTATGGAGCTTTATTCTAGTGACAACAGACGCATTAGCCTTCATTAATAAAAAAAAAATTCTAAAAATATTTTTCATTGATATTTTATTTAAGAACTGATTGATATGAACACGTAAGAATTAATCCTTATGTATTTTGATCCCAATAATATATTTCCCTTTGAGTATTTTGAATTTGGTCACCAGACCCAATGATATATTTAATTCTGATTAAATTAAAATGTATTACAAAATTATAATACTATACAAAAATTTAATTTGCGTTTCAAAAAAAAAACTATACGCTTAGTAATTAAGTTACCTTTAATTTTTTTCTGGATTTAGTGATACTTGATGTCAACTTTACTTTTACTTTTAAATATTTTTTTACACAAATATTTAAAAAGGCTGTAATTTAAATTACCTACTAATTTAAATAAATTTATAAAAAGATAATTTAATGTTTTTTTATATTCTTTGTCTTTTAATTTTTTAACACAAAGTTTATAAATAAGCCCTTGCACTTCAAAATTATTAAAAATATTTTTTAATGATATAATTTTTATAACGAAAATTCTATACATCATACAGTTGATTATATGACAAAGTACTTTTATATGAAACATTTTTTTTTTTTTTCAAAACTTTAAAAACTGTTAAAAACATGTTAAAAATGTATTATTAAAGCTGTTATTAAAAATATGAATATAGGTTTAAAAATTTAATTAACAACTCTTTTAATATTATGAACAAATAAGAAAATCAAAAAAAGATGATTCTATGGAACCTATTCTAGAGAATTTTATGAGGAAATGTAAGTCTACATACACACATAAGCAGACAGGATGATAAGTATAAATTTTATTTTATCTACATATCAGCATTTTCAAATGAATATATTTTTAAGGCGTGCTATGAAAGCCCTTGTCTTAAAATCTTGGCCCGTTTATAATCAATCTCGCGTTTTTATAAATCTTGTTTTTTAAAATATCGTGTGTTAAAATAAATATCGTGAGTCTCAAAATTTCGTTGTTCTAAAATTTTGCGTTTCACTATATTTTCCATAAACAATATTGCAAAAAAGTAGAATTCTATTTCTCCATTATTTTAAACTCTTTCATGTTGGTATGTATGTAAACAAAATAATTAGATATGATTTTAGAGTTGGTTACAAAATTAGGGTTATACCCTAATTCCAAAATATATATAAGTATATATATATATATATATATATATATAAGTATACAATGTTTTAAATTCTTTAAAGTCGGAGTTAGTTACAAAATTAGGGTTCCTATATTTGTTTAGCGAAGCCTCTGATTATTATGCAAGAGTTTTAAAATAAGAGGGATTTCTTTGCGCGTAGCCATTATACTTAAAGCTCCAAAAAGATCATTAATATCAAATGTTTTTCAAATAGTGAATTTGACCGTTATTTTTTTGTCACCTACTGATTATTATAATAATTTTGTTAATGCAATTTATTTCGGAAAAATTATAAATTTATAGTGGAAATAGAGTATTTCCTTTTTCTAAAATTTATATATTCGCAATGAAAAGTATGCGATTATGTTGTAAACACTAGATGTTGAGACACGAGATTTTGAGAAGTGAGATTTTAAGACACGAGTTTTTGAGACGCGAGCTTTTACACTCCACCCATATTTATTTAGAATAAAATTAGTACACTACTTCTATAAGCTGTCAAAAAAGTTTTAAACTGTCAAGACGTATCTTAAAGCTGTTAAGATAGTGTATAAGTTAAGTGTATGTCTTTAAAATTCATTAAAAATTTTATCTTCTTATTATTAAGTTATATTTAAGTTAGTTTTTGATTTAAATGGGTTTTTTTTTCGTACGTGTATAATATAAAATATAAAAAAAAAAAAATTAATAAGATAAAATAAAAATAAAATTATGAAAAAATTTTATTTATAAATACTTGAATTTCTGTAAATAATTCCAAGTCTTTAAATTGAAAATATATTCAACAAAATCTTAAATATCTTATCATAGTAGAAAAAGTTTTACTATACAAGGTGTTTCCGACTCGATAGTCTTCCTCGAAATGATTTTAGAGATATGAGGGGTTAACAATGATTTAGCGACTTTTCATAAAAAAATCTATAGCTTTTGAAGAGTTCCCTAGAGAGAGATAAAAAATATACATTTTGTAGAGTAAGTTGTCAGCTTTAATTCTTTTACTTTTCTATTCTTTATATCTCAAAAACGGCTAGAGATAGAGAAAATATTATTAGGTACTAATTATAGAGTTTGAGAAGCGGTTGTTTGGAAATATACTATAAAAAGTATTCCAAATATAGGCTGTTTTAAAGAAAAATTTAGTTTTAAACATAATTTTTTCATTTTAAATCACTTTGAAGCTTCATTACTTTGTAACTGTTGAGTATATGGGAATCATTAGTACATAAAAATTAAAGCCAGAACTTGCTCTACAAAATAAATTTTTTTTTATCTTTTTTTATCTCGAAAAGGGTCCAGAATAAACCCCCTTCCAATACAATTTTTTGTTCGTCTCGATATGCCCGATCACCCATTTCCAGAAAGACTATCAAGTCGAAAACGCCTTGTATATTAAAAATTCTTATGTAAAATGGCAAACAGTGTTGAATAAAAGATTATGATTTATTCATTAAATTAAGTAAAAAGAAAATATTTACATTTTAACTATAATGAGCAGAAACCGATTTTTATATATTATTACAGCTTTCATTGCATTACCTTCTCTTTTTCTTCTCCTGTTTTTTAAATATTTCAAATATTTATTATTTTTTTTTTTTGGATTTTCCTATTTTATAGTTACTTTTGCTATTACTATTAAATATTGTACATAACTACATATATTTTTTATGATGTGCTATTTTTATATATAATTTATCTTAAAGTGGTAAAAAAAAAAGCAGATATACTTTCCATATCATGAATTTTTGTTTTTGTTGCCTCTTATATCAAAACTATAAAAATAAAATCTTTTATATCAGTTTATTAATATATGTGTACACGTACACGGATGAACATTTCCGTTATATAATATACATATATGTTGATGTTCATAAATAAATGCAAAAGGAGTCTCATTAACTAAGTAAAAAAATAAACGTGACTGTCAGGATACGATATAACTTGTATTTATTTTTCTTATACGTATAACGTAACTGTAAATATTTGCAGTCGAATTAAATTTTAAATTTCTTATTGTATAGTGATGATATTCAGGATTGGTTAGATGGTTTCTCTCAATATCCTTTAAACTATTTTAAATTACAAACTTCTTAAAATGACAATTCGTTTGAAAATTGCAAAACTTTAATACAAAATTTAAGGTTAACAAATCTGAACTTTTGAAAAAAAAAAAAACAGTGATCTAATTTTGTTCAGAGTAAACCGCAGAGTATGTAATATTTGAAGTGCTGCTTTTAAATGTAGACATGTCAAGATGAAATAGTAAATTAAAGCAAATACCAGAACATTTTATTAGTAAATTGTGTCCAAAATTTATTTTATCATATAAAAGTTCTATTGAGGTTGTCTTACTTTAAAATTAACGTTTCACAATGCACTGAATTTACCAAAACAGATTAAAAATCATGAATTAATATTAATTCATTTGGGATTCTACTGTTAAAACAAAAAAAAAAATTTACACAAAGAGTGTTTGGACTTTTTTTTTTATTTTTTATTATTTCACCCTATGTACTCAACTGAACTTCGATGTTTCCAGTAGTCAGGAGTCATTAAACAATAGAAAAAAAAAACAACAAAAAATATATAATCCCATGATCTGGAATAATATAATAACGGTAATAACCACATTTAATGATGTTCTAGTTTTCATTATAGCTATAGTAGATATAAAGTAAAAAATAATGATGTACCATGCAACATTAACGCGGTCAAAGAAAAACAATAAATATTCTACTTTTTTTTTTTTTAGTTCTGTTGTTATTTATTTTTTTGAATTAAAGAGTGTTTCATTATTTAATGGTTGTAGTTGTTGTTTAATTTAAATTTGAAATGAAATTTTGTCATCTCACTTTATAATTTTTTTATTCCAGATAAATAATAGAAGTTGATTTTTTATTAATTTTGAATATGTCCATATTTTAACTCATTTAATAGAAATTCTTATTACGAAGAAAGATTTTTGTTTAATTTGTCGAATCAGACCTTTTTTTTAAAAATATGTTAAATAGTATATAAAATAAAAAAAGTTTTCATAAAATTGTTTGAAGGAGAACAGCGCTGAAACTCGATTTATTAAATTAAATTAAAGAAACAAACATTGTATTTTACTAGAGTATCGTACTATAAAGTCTTCTTACGACAAGTCTGCCTTTCTTTCCTTTTCAAAGAGATATCAAATGACTTCTTACTTTTGCAAAGAGTTATCAAAACTCAGCATTAAAAGATAGCATCTGTTGCAAGAGGGATCTGATTAAGAAGGAAGAACACAACAGAGGTTTTTCATTAAAATATCTATATAGGGAAACTTGCTGCATCTTTTAAAAACATTTGTCCTGCTGCATTTCAACATCGATATAACAAAAATCCTTGAAAACTAAATTTATTTTGATCAAATGTATAATTTAGTTTTTAAAATTAACTATTAGAAATTTTATCAAATCATTTAGACGAGACTATTTTACACGAGAAACACCAATAGTCATATAAATATAACAAATAGAGAGGAACTATATTTAAAGCAAATCACCTTAAATACCTCAACAATATTGAAAGGAAATTTTTTTTTGGCGCCATAGACAAAAGTATATATTATATCACTATGTTATATGTACAATCATTTACATATATATTATGTATAAGTGTCTTAAAATTTAAAAGTAAAGTTCTGAAATAAATGAATAAAAAAATAAAGTTATCATTATTCACCATTTATAATAATTTACATTTATGTTAATATATTTGAACATAAACCACCCCCATTATGAAATTTTGTAATACACACATCGTATATACTAAAAATTATATAAATAAATGTACGCCTATACTACTAAATCTTGAACATATTTCAATAGTTTTATTTTAATTATTATTTTTATTAAATATAATAAGGGGGCTTCTTCCCAAGCTTTTCATATAAATTTCAAAGAATATCTTAGTCATTGATTTAGTGAAAGACTATTAAAGAAGAGAAATTTTTTTTTTATAGAGATGGACTTATATAAATATAAAAAAATATAAAATTATTTATATGTAATTCAATAAAGAAAACTAAATATAAAAAATGTCATTAAACACTTGTTTATAGTAGTTAATGAGACAAATAAATTAATTAAAAAAACTTTAAATACAACAATAGGATATAGATTGACTGTTGTAATATTTATTTTTTTTAGTTATATGTTATTTATATTCTATTACACTCTGCAGTCGATCTAGCCAATTGTGTGGTGGGTAAGACACCGGCCTTTCATACGAATAGTCTCGGGTTCAAACTCCGGCTGGGTCAGTGGCAAGAAAAAAAAAACACTCTGCAGTCGAATATAATTTATACTGATATTACTTTAGTGGTACGCACTTGCTTAGACAAAAAAGTAAAACAATTGAAACTCTTATACTTAAAACGTAAATAACGTAGGTGTAATGCAATTGCTTACAACGCAAATCTGCACAATAATCACGCAATTTCTATTAATATAGCATACATATATCTAGCAAAATATCATAGTAGCAGACATCAAATTAGTATTAAAAGATTAGTATTTAGAACTTTGTAGATGGAAAAATCATAAAAAAAAAAATACAAAATGTCTCAAAATTATTGAAAAAATTGTTTCCTTTATTGGTTTATTAACTTTTTATTCAAATTCTCATATAAAGAGGAGATTTTTGGCGAACTTATAGTGTAATTTTAAATTTTTACACCTGTGGTAAAAAATTAATTATTTGATTGTTAAAGCACAAAATGAACTTTTTGTTCGGAAAAAAAAAAGTTTATTTTGGAAAATTGAGAGAAAAGCTACTATAATATAAGCACAGATAATACATAAAAATTGCAAGAGATTCGAAGCTCTCAAAGTTCAAAAACAAATCTAATGACTGACTTAAAGCAAAATAACAAGAAATATCATATATATATATAAAATTCAAGATGAACCTCCACACATTCTGTGAAATATATCAAATAGTAAAATGTAAACACCAGGAGATCATATATAAGGGTTTTAAAGTATGACATTAATATTTTATCCTTTTTTCATAAAGCATAACGTTCATAAAAAAATCCTTTTTTGTATATTTGATTATTATAGTTTTTCTTTTTTTGTTACTTGAGTTTGATATTCGTCATATTTGTTCATTTTAATGAACGTAATATACACGTAGGACGATGATAGACGTATATGGATGTGCTAATAGCAATGTGTTATTTAAATATTTTAAAAGAGAAAAGATTGTTAAGTAAAAAATAAAATAAAAAAAAACAATAGTTAAATATATTATATAGATTTTGTAATTACCAGTAAGTGATTTTTTTTGTATTGTACAATTATTATATAGAACTTTGTAGCAGATTGTATTGATTTATTTTTTTTGTTGTTGTTTTATTTAAGTTCTTGATAGAAAAGGACTTACTAATATAAAAATAATATAAAAGAAAATTTTAATAATGTACAATATGTTGGATAATAGTTTCAGATTATTAAATCCGATCAAAAAAATAATACATAACAAGGCAATATGTAAATCCAATGGTTTTTAAAGGAGTGTAAAAACCTGTAACAGGTCATGTTTGAAATGAAAAATTTGCATTTGGAAAAATTTGCGCTTAGGCAACTAGTTACTAGGTATACAAAGGTGGATACTAGGTATATACAAAGTTTGATGCTAGGTATCCAAAAATGATCAATTTTTGATCCTAAATAGCAAATTATCTTTTTTTTGACCCCTAATAGCTGATAAGATCACCGAGAGGTATAAAAAAAATTTCTGAGGTAACTTATAAGTTCAAGGTTATAACCAAAATGCAGGAGAACCAAAATTTTGCAAAATAATGTTTTCACTTGACGGGTAAATTGCTAAATTTAAAAAAAATGCTTGCTAAAAGAAATTACTCGTTGTGATCTCTCACCAAATTCAATAATTTTGTTTGGTCAAAACACATTTTTGAGAAATTTTGAGATAACGCATCTCAATTTCAATTGTAGAGGCCTCGATGGCCTAGTGAGTAATAGAGTATGAAATACGTTCTAAACGAAGAGGGTGTATGCGTTCGAATCGAATCCCACACACGTCGTAAAAATAATTACCCCTTACGGCATTTACAGCCACACCTGAAAAGGAAATGCTGTGTAATACACTTGTCGCATTTATGTGGAAGCGGAATATACTAAAGAAAAACTAAAATTTCAATTGTAATCTTTTAAAATACAGACTTTCGATTCAAGTTTAGAAAAGTTCTATATGTTAAAATAGTTACAACTAAACTTCTATATTGGACATTTTTTAATCATGGAAAAGTCAAACGATAGTAATTGAGCTAACGGTAGTAATTAAACTAACGATAGTAATTAAACTTATCGTTATATAAAACAAAAAATGTGCAACCAAAAATTTTGAAATCTGTGTAATTTTTAAAGATTTAAAGACTAAAACCGTATTTTCTCCCCTTTAGAAAAATAAGGAAAGGCGAGAAATTAAAACTTCATATAATATAGTTTAAAAACTAACTACCTACTTCTTCCAATTTTAAGAGCTATTACAGGTCGAAAAATTGAAAATCCATTATTTTTAATCGCTATCAAGAAGTTGAATATATATATACAAATTTTTTAGAGAACAAGTGCAAACTGATATATTTGCATGTGTAAAACGCAAAGAAATGCCTCTTTAAAATAATTCAGTATAATTTATTTACACCACCTGGTGGCTATTTTTTTATTTTATAAATATTTAATAATATTTTATACAGAAAATGAAAAATAACCTTAAATAAAAGAAGAGAAAATTTGTATTTTAATTAAATTTATTATACATATTAATATGCTTTTGACAATTGATTCATTTTATATATATACCTACAATTGCAAATTGGTTTATTCTATTTCACAGATCATAAATAATTTAATTTTATTCAAAAATATAAAAAAAAATAAATAAAATAAAAAATAAATCTAAGTTTTCCATTAGCTTAAATCAACTAGTTGACGTAATTTTTTAATTAAAATATTTAAAGTGTTCATCTAAATTTTTAAGTCATATAAGTACATATGGATTTAAAAGTAGAAGATATTCTTATGTATCTTTAAATTAGTATAAATACATTTTATTGCTATGCTTAGGTTCATATTGAATTCACGTTATGCTCACGTTGATTTAGTAGAAAAATTATTGTTTTTTTTTTCTTATATAATCAACGTGATTCATATCGTAGGAGTGTGGTGATCGTTGAGTCTTTGGTTCAAACTTCGGTCAAATCATATAAAAATATAAGTAATATTTTCAATCGGAGTAAAATGTATTTATGATCATCTAATAAGCGGCATATTAATTTAAAAAATATTATCAAAAATTATTGTCAAAAGTCTTGTAAACTCACAACTCTCTTTATTTTCTAAAACAATTTTTTTAAGTCTGATAAAACCATTAAATCTTAAAAGATGCTTAAAATATAAATCATTGTTGTATAAAATATAAATCATGAAAATATCATTTTAAAGGTCTCATTTCAAGATATTAATTTGGAAGAAACGGAAAATTTGTGACAAAAAATCATACAACAAGTGTTACATTAGCTAAAATGCATAAAACTGAGATTGACCTCAAATTTTAGTTTTTCAAACAAATCGCAGTAGTTTTTATATGAAAAAGTGAGATTTGAGTTCAAGCTTATCAAGTTTTATTCATTCGACCCATTAGCATATTCAACGATTTCTGAAACTGAACTGTTTTAATTTTTATAGTTCAATTTAGGTAAGTTGCTTCCATTGGAGTTCAAAATTATATATTATCTCTTATATTTCATTTTTTTTTTTCGACAAAAAAGTGGAGCAAAACTTCGCAGCAGATGTTTAAAATAAACAGAGTGAATCTGAAGGAATTTTTGTAAAGCTATTTTCGATTTCTAAGAATTTAGTACACAAAAATGTGTAGAATCACTTTAATTTATTTTAAAGAAAACAATTATTTTAAATTGTTTTTGTTTGTAAGCTTAATTTTGTGTTAATGAATAGTTTTGTACTGTGCAATCTCAGCCACTCAATTTAATTACATATAATAAATTTAATTTTCAGATTTAAATCTTATTTCTATTAACATGGGGATTTCCATTATAAGATGTACATTATAACATTTTCTATGAATTTGTAAAAAAATTTTACAATATGTGTAATGTTATGAACTCATTTCTTCATTTTATTACATTACTTTTTATTCATTGTTCACATCAATGAAATTTTTCGATTTCAATTTTATACTTAGAAAAAAAAAAAAAAGATGAGTTAAAGGCAAAATTAAATCAGTGATAAATCAATTTTTAAATTATTTTTTTTTATTTTTTTTGTAAAATTTTATAAAATTGCTGTTTTATTGTTTGAAAAATGATATAACCAGATATAACCAAGTTATAATTTCTTGGATAAAAGTTTAAAGTCATATGAAGAGACTTTAAGGTATATAAAGAAAAATGTGTGTATGTATGCCTACTTCTATAAACAATTTTTTTTTTTATGTTTGTTTAAAAAATAGATACATATATGTAAAAACTATATAAGCCGGAAGTTTCTATTTCCAATTATTTTTTTTTTTTTCTTTCTCAAAGCAAATGATGAAATGTGTGACTCAGGTTATTTTTTTTTTCTTTAAAATAACTATATAGAAAAAAATTATAAAGTATAAAATTGAATACACGTTGCATATAAAAGAATAAGAAGTGCACTTTTAATGATACTTCTAGCAGAATCTGTAAAGATATAAAAGAAAATATAAAACAAAATAATAACAGAAGCTTTATTATTGGTACCTATATGTAAAAAGAACAGTGTAGGATGAAATAGAGTTTCCAGATGTAAATTTTTTAATTAAATTTATCAATCACTTGCAACAATTTTAACCTACAAACCTTTAGATTTTTATCTTTATTTTTCCTGAAGGAAGGTAGGAATTTTCCAAAGGTACCAATAATATTCCCTTTGTTAGAAAGAAGTCAGATTCTTACTATAGCCAATATACAATATAACGGAATGAAACAATTATAATTGCTAACTTAGTATATTGTTTAGGAAATAGAGGCCATAGAATAAGCAACCGGAAACATTGAATTCGGAAATTGGGACTGCAAAGGAGTTGTAATGGATTCGTTTATAATTATTACTTTTTTGTTATCAGTGACGATAGTCATCAACAATATACATGGCTAGCATTTAACCTCTTCCTGCAAGGCGTAATAATTAAAGGCAATCCGACTGTCACTGTAGCAGCTATTATTATTAGTATTAAGTATTAATATTATTATTATTTGCTTCAGGATCAAAACCATCAGTGAATTACAACATTTCAGTAATATATAACACCATTCTGCATGATGTTACCAAGGTAGCTCCACTGTAACAGCTATTATTGTAATTATAATTATTATTTACGATATAAAATTAATTACTAATTATTTGTTTTATGACTGGAACGCGTTTGAAACCCAAGATCCTACGATTAAAAGTCTGGTGGATTAATCACTACAGATTATACCAGATAAAAGCGTCATCAGTCAGATTATAGAAAGTGAAGTTGTGCTAATTTTGTAAATACAAATAAATGTGAGTTCCGATATAATTATAAAAACAGGTCTGTTTAAGTATAGTTTTTCTGTGGAATTATATACGTTAATTCTAAACGTAACGGTTATTATTAAATTGGAATAAACCTTTAGATGGTAGCCTTAAAATTAATAAACCTAAATAAGACTTATTATAGCGTAGAATGGTTAACTATCAAAATATATGCCACTTTCTTCTTAAGGCTGATATGGTAGATTGTATTGCAAAGCTAAGGTTAATTTGAGGTTAAAGCCAAATTTTTGTTTTATTCTATTGTCTTAATTCAATAAAAGGCATCTTTTTTTCTCAATATTGTACATATTGAGGTATTCGCATGTATATATATGCAATTGTTGGTAAAAATCATTCTTGAATAGAAAATGAAAAAAAACGTAGGTTTTGTGCCTTTTCCCTATAAAAAAAAAATAGAAAAGAAGATTACTATACATGAGTTCTGTAAAACACGTTGAATATATCTATTCAATTTGGGCATGTCATATCTTTTTTTGGAATCGAAATAGAAAAAAAAAATCCTTTATAATTTTTTGACTATTTCTTTTTTTTTGTTTTGGTTTGCCCTTCCCTTGAACTTTCCACATTTTATCCTTGTGTATACCTATATATACATATATGTGTATATATATATAAATATATATTTAATACTTAAAATTGTGTATTTTATATATGTATTGAAATTGTAGATACTACTATTCACTTCATTTCTATTAAGTGTCATAGTTCTCGACAATCCTCTTAAAATTGTTAGTTTTTGTATGAAAAAAAAAACGTTTTATTTTTCTCTGTTTTTTTTTTTTGTTTTGCAAAAAATTGCGAAAAAAATGAATATAAAAAATGATGAAAAAAATTGTATGAAGCTTGAGAAAATGTATACGTTTAAATAATAACAAGATTTAGTATGATTATATTTTGTCTATAAGATGTTGCGTAAAGGGAAATAAAGATTATTTCGAATTAATTCGAAAAATAAAATATAAATTAGTTTCAATAAAAAAGATCTGTATAAAATTTAATGACCTTTAATATATAAAGTTTCTGGTGAACTTTTCAAAAATTGAATGGACTTTTTGTTGTTTTTTATTCAAAGTTTGAAATCATCGTAAATTAATGATTTATTCAATTCTTTGATGTGAATCAAAGTGATTTGATGAATTTGTGTTCTGTTTCAAATCTAAGCCAAATAATATTAACTTTATATAGTCTATACTACATTTTGGTCTAAAAATAATTTTACTAATGTAAAAAAAAAATTAAAATTTGTAAAATACATATTATACCTTTAGTATATTTATTTATTTATATACAGGTACCGTGGTACATAAATGTGCCAGGTAGCTATAACCCCTGTTTCCTGGTAGGAATGTGGGGTGTATATATTAAGTATTTATATATTGCGATATATGAATATTTTTTTTTTTTATATTATAATTATTGTACCCAGCCGGGAATCGAACCCGAGACCTCTCATTCCCTTATGAATGAGAAGCGGTGCGTCAACCACTGCACCAATGGCTGGATTGTTTAGTATATTATGTATTAGTTCAATTGAATGAAGATTAAGTGTGAAGTATTTTAGTTATATCAATAGATTCTTCTTTTAATCGCCAATGAATCGCCTCCATTAGTTGTTTCCTTAGTTCCAAAATAAGCTTCCAAAAAAATTACAAAAAAACTTTTAAAATGTATCAATAAAAAATAAAGTTAGTTGAGTTATTAAATCAATTTTCTCGTAATGTACCTACTAAAATATATATAACAGGGACCAAATTTTAAGATGCTCTGCACTGGACTTTTTTAAAATAA
Organism: Poecilobothrus nobilitatus; assembly: GCA_947095535.1. Lineage (NCBI taxonomy): Eukaryota > Metazoa > Arthropoda > Insecta > Diptera > Dolichopodidae > Poecilobothrus > Poecilobothrus nobilitatus. The sequence continues at coordinate 162,253,262 of OX352773.1, forward strand.
AATTTAAACAAATTGATTTCAGTTTTTACATCTCGATATTTAATGCTAGTCTGACAAAATAAAAAAATTTAATAAGCTTAAAACTGTAATTAGGATAAGTACTATAATAGCTGTAATTTTTTAAATTGTTAAAATTTGTTTTACATATTAAATATTTATGTAATTAATATCTCAAAAACACGTGATTAAAAAAAATACCGTTATTAGATATTAAAAAATGAAACATATAAAAACAAAGCAACGGATAACGCTGTAATTTATTTTAGTATTTTCATATTAAATTTATTCTAAAATGCTAGTTTTGAAATATATATATGTGCATTATATATATATATATATATATATATATATATATACAAGAATATACCTATCGGGGCTATTACGATTTTATTTTTAAAACTGTTTTATATTACGTAATTGTTTTTGATATCGATTTTTGTTTTGGAATAAGTATTTAATTCATCTATACAAGATAAGCTGCTAAAATCTATTTTTAGCACGTTTTTGAAAAATATTTTCAATAATTTACCTATTAATTTCACTCTGTCCGTTGGTCCGTCCATCTGTTCACAAAACTTCTACAACGTTTAAACTGAAGCAACGAATAATAAGGATTGAATGAATAGTAACGTTTAGTAATAGATGGTTCTTATACGAATACATATATCTATCTTTTGAAGTAACTTTTATGTAGCCCTATCGATTGTGGAGCTATAGCCTCAAAAAGGTTAACATTTTTTGGAGTGAAATTGGAGTGTTTAAATTTATATGAAGTTATATGAATATAAAATTTTATAAGATATCTTCAGAACATTGTTAATTAGAAGCTTGCAATATTGATAGAAAGATTATCTTTGATAATTAGCATAATCTACATCAGAAAAAAATTATGTATTTCTCCCTGTTTCACAGCTATTAGAGGTAAAAAAAAATGAAAATTTCGCTATTTTTAGTCATGTCTAATTTGGACACGTGTGTACATTTTTCGTAAGTAAGGAATAAAAATTAAAGCTAAAATATCACACTTTTACATGGTATTCTGTTAGCATCTTTTTCTAATTATATATAGGGTTTCCTTATAAAGTATCTATTGATTTTACTCCATTTTATTCTTTCATAAAAACTTCCAAAATTCTAATTTTTATGCAAAATTAGTCTAAAATGATTTTTATCGCGTTTTTGAAAATGCCTCCCTTCGAAAATCTTTGATTTTCAATACTGTCTCTTTTTTTTAATTTGAAAAAAAAACTTTGTAAACAATTTGATTATGAGGTTAAAATTTTCTTTTAAAAAAATTCACACCTTAATTTTTTTTTCGTTATTTTGCATTTCTCATATTCTCGATTCCTTGAATAAAAAGGATATGAAAATATCAACTTAAGAGCATGATGCGTTCACGATTGCCAGGTGGAAGAGCAAACTGAAAGAGTGAAAAAATAAAAACTATAACAAAAATTTAAAAAAGGTAAAGGAAGAATAATAAATGTTTAAACATAGATTAAAATTCAATGTTTCCGTACTGCTATGGCAAACAAATAATAATATGCAGACAGAAAGCACATACGGACATACAAATTTAGTTTGTTTTTTTGTATATGTTTTTTTTTTTTTAAATCTGTAAAAGTGTTTAAGGATCTTTTGACCTACAAATCTACTTTAAAAAATTATTATATACAAAAATGTATGGTTTTATATATATATAAAGTTAAATATAGATTTAAAATTCTGATGTAAAATACATTTTTTATAATTAAATGTAAAATATATATATATATTTTTTTTTGTTTTAAAAACTGACTTTTTAATTCTATGAAAATTATTTTTCCTACAGATTAATTTATTTAATTTTATTTATTTTTTTTTTATATTAATATTGCAAACCACATAGACGATAATGTAATATTATTACAACCATCGCCTACTCAAACTAAAGGCATTTATACGTTGAATGCTATTATTAACTAATATAGTAATATTATTTATTTTGTTTTATATATTAGTTATATACTTATTTTACACTATGTTTATAGTATATTTTCATGGCAATTAAAACAATTTCTAGAGGATTTGAACCCACATTTCTTCATTTAATTCGCTAATGTGTTTAGCCTATCGACCATTGAGGTCCCGTAAGTTATTTTCTATTTATTTATTTATATTAATATTACATACATAAATGTAATGCAATATTATTGAACCATCGGCTACCAAGGCCATTATAGGTTTTTTGTACTATTATTAAATTATATACTAATATTATTTATTTTGTTTATATTAATATTATATATAATATTATATATTATATTATAATATTATAAGGGGGGGGGGGCGTATGTAAGGAAAAAAACACTTACAACCTATGCAGGGATCGAACCCACACTTCTTCGGTTAATACGCCACACGCCTACCCACTAGGCTAACGAAGCCCCTAGTTATTTTTAAACGTAAAAAAAAAATAGCAAATATGGTGTTGCATATTTTTGGGGGTAGATTAATTTTAATTTTATTTTAAGTACTTACATCCTCTACACTACAGTTTACGGCAACAGTATGATAAGCTAGTGAAACCCGGCTTTGTATCAGAGGAGCTGAAATACATTTTAAATTGTTTGATAATTAAATGTATGTCAGAAGTTTTATTTTTGTTTGAAAATATATGCTGCATTGAACTTTTAATCAAGTTTTGTAATAAATGTATCGTATGCAGTTTGAATAGTTTGTTATAAATTCTAACAACCTCTAATTAAAAGAAACTATAGATAGGAATTATGTGTAAATATGTGTCAAAACATATTTTGAATTTAAGAAATCTTATCATCATAGATATTCTTAACTTTAGTATGTGGTGTTCTGTTCCATTGCTATAAAAAGGTCAAATTATTCTGGTTGTATGTATTATGGATAATATTAAAATTTATATTTGATATAAATTTTTACAAGTGTGGATGTTATAGATGGTAGGTTGGTTTAAATGACTGTGCTTTAAAAATATGTCAAGAGAGCATACATAGCATTTTTGGTTGTCAACTTTTTTTCTATAACCAGTTCGTAGAGTTCAGAATTAAAATCGTTCTTGTATTTTACTTTCAAATAACTGGTTTACAGCTGAAAAGGTAAAGAATCACCAGATATCCAGTCTGATCTTACTTAGAGTTAGATATTATAGATAGTTTGTGTTTTTATACTTTAACCGTATGTAAGTTCGAAAATTGTAGCATTCTATGATTTAAAAATATGTATATTATGATTTTAGTTTCAAATTATTCTAATTAAATGCGGTTAAGATTTTTAATACAATTTTAAATATTGCTTAAAATTTAGAAAAATAAGGTTTTACTTTGTTTTTAAAAAGTTAAAAATACATAAGTGTATTTAAATAATTGCAAAACAATTTTATTTTCTCGTATCTATGTTTGTTTCATAAAATGTATTTTATTCTATCTATTTTCCGACAATAAATTTAACATGTATTTGTCGTTTAGTTATTATTTAATTTAATATGTAAATTTTTTATAACCAATCAGATTTTTAAATATATATCTTTTTCTGGTGCCTTATTTGCTATGAACATTTGCCTACATAATCGTTATTTTCACTTTGTCTACTGCCGCTCTGAACAAAAATTTAGTGCTGGTGTTGAACCATTGTCGTAGATTATTGAGCCAGGAAATTTTACGTGTACCATGGCTTTTTGGCTTTTTTTGAATTCGTAAAAGAACTTGGTCGTTTGTTACATGATCTACCCAGTTTATTTTTAGGATTCATCTGTAGCACCACATTTCAAAAGTTTGTAGTTTTTTAAGGGATGCTTCAGAAAGAGTCCATGCTTGAACCGCGTATAACAAGGTAAAAAAGAACATAGCATTATAATATACGTTTTCTAAGACCCAAGAATAAACCACGAGTAAGCACATAATATATTTCTCATTTTAATGAATGTTATAATAGCATTTAATTTTTCTCATTTTAATGAATGTTATAATAAAGCATATATATATACAAATTTTTAAACTAATTCAAAAATATGGTTAGCAGTTTAGGATTCTTCTTATATTTTTCTATATACCATAATGAAAATTTACTTACATTCAGTAGTGTAGGTGTCTTTTTCTTTTATCAAAGATTGTCTTAACTAAAAATTTCCATCAACAATGTTTTATCCCAACCTAACACTATCACAAATAAATTATGCACTTTGATTACATTTATGTTCTGCTTAATGTATATGATTTATATTAGGCATATAATAGTAACAATTTTCTTTATTTAATTCATTATTTTCATTTCCTATTTAATAATTTATTATTAAGGTTTATTATTTATAGTTAAATAAATTTATTTTTTTTTTTTTTAATATTCTGGAACAAATTTTCAATATAAAATAAAAAATAATAAAATAAATGAAAAACAAAAAAAAAAATAATTTAAGTGTTCCGGATAACTATCGCAGACAAATTTTTTTGTAATTGAAACAAATGGGAAATGGAAGAATATCCAAAATCAAAATTTATCAAAAAAAGAAAACAAAATGAAATAAAAAAAATATTATATTATTGAATTTGAATATTGAAAATATTAAAAGAAGAAGGACAACACAATTATATTAAAATGAAAAATTTTTCAATAAGAAATCCAATTCAAGAATTGAAATGAAAAGAAGACAAAATTATAGTTACCTAGGAATGACATTAGAAACAGATCTAAAGAAGTTCAAAAAATCTAAAAACTTATACATATACACTTATTTCTAATTAAATTAAATTTTACTCTGTTTACTGAAACGAAAAAAAAAAAAAAAAAAACTGATATTGAAAAAAATAAAAGTTATCTTAATTTTTATTAAATTTTTTTTTTTTTTATTATTATTTTTCTCTTTAATTAGAAATTATTTTTTTCAAAAACACTTATATTTTTTTATATATATATATATACAAATATGTAAATACATTTGTAATTTTAATTTATTTTTTTATTTTTTTAATTATTAAAAAAAAACAATTTTTTCAATTTAATTTTATTTTATCCGATTACTTGTCATTAATTTTAAGTTCCCCCATACAATTTTTTAATATGGCGCGATTTTTTTTTTAACATTGAACGAGTGCAAATTTGAATTATTCATTCATAAACAAAAACGAAAAAAAAAAAAAAAACAAGGTAGAATGTAAACCAATGGTTTTTAAAAGCGCACATTTCCAAAACTCAATACAAACTGTTTATAATTGTGACTTGCACAAAAATTTTAAAATTGATATAACAAAATATGTGAAAATAGGACTTTTTTACAATTTTGAGGGGCTGTAAGTCCGGAATCCTATATAACTAAGAAAAACCGTTAAAACACGTAAAAATATATTATTGAACCTTTAAGTTTCATGTATTACCGAAGAAAAATTTTTACAGGTGTCTAAAAATAGCAAATTTTAAATTTTTGAGTCGTTAAAGCAATACTTATACCAATGAGCAAACTTATACCAATTCTAAAAGTTCTTTCTTGTCTCAAAATTTCAGGTTCCTATCTAAAGGCATGCCGGAGTTATGAAAAAAGAAATTTCATGCAAAATGTGGTTTTCAACGGTAAATTTAAATACTGAATTTAAACAAAAAAAAATGTATAATTTTGATATTAATTAACAAAGTTAAAAAAAATACCTATTGAATGACGCTTTCAGATTGAAAAAATGTCAAGCAGAACATGAGATATACGCATTTAAAAATAAGGCTTTTGAGGGACTGCAGCTCCGTAATGGATGGGGCTACATGAAAAAGGTGTTCCACAAAATTATTTTTTTTATGAGACCTACTCATGGTTAAAATTTTTTTTCTCTATCTTTAATGGTGTAGAAGTTTTGTAAACAGACCGACGGACGGACGGACAGAGTGAAACTAATAAGCACATTTTTTCAAAATTTGTTTGGAAATGTGTTAAAAACCAAATCAGTAAAGTAAAAAAAATAGAAAAAAACAAAAGAATAAAACAAAAAAAAAGAAAAAAAAAAAAGGTATTATTATTTTTTATCTATATCTTCAACATCTCTACTCATTTTTAAATTGAGTGAATGAAAAACGCATAGTCATTAAGTCATAAAAAGGAAATTTTCAATTTCCTTGTTTTTTACATTTTTTTTTTGTTTTTCTTTATATACACATAAAAGAAAAAAGCATAAATAAAAAAAATTGTTGAGAAATTGTTATATAAGCCTCTGAATTAATTAAATTCATAAGATTTTAATGGAATAAAAAACTGCAAGAATTGCAATAAAACTTTTTTTTGACTTTGCATATAGCATATCTTAAAATTATCAAGAAGTTATTTTATTAGATAAAAAGATAAAGCACATTATGGATATCTATATTATTTATCTTATTGACAAAAGATATAAGACTTTTTCGCGCTCATTATTAAATTCAAAGAAAAATTTGGTAATTATATTTTTATCTTTTTTTTTTTTGTTTGCCACATTTATTTCAAAAACTTATTCTGAACTTCTAAACGTTCAAAGTAAATTCATAATATCACTTGGTTTTTTGATTTTTTTTTTTTATTAATTGTTATAATAAACTTCTTTGCATTTTCTGCTTTTTGTTTTTTGTTTTAGAATCAAAAGAAAACAAAAAAAAAAAATATGTAGATATAAAAAAAAGGAAAAGAAAAGGAAAGGTATATAAAAATGAATTCTTTTATGTTTTCATCAAGGATAATAGAATACTGGAAATGAATCAGTGTTTTTTATTCTTAAAATTTCATTTAGAAAAAATGTCCTTGATTTATCTTGTAATTTTGATTTTTTCTTACGTATATAAAAAATCATTGAAAGGAGTTAGTTGATTGAATTTTCTTTTTATTATTGTAATTTCATTTTTTTTGTGCGACAAAATGAAAAAATAAAAAAATATCAGTGAAACAATAATTAAAATTAAAATTGTCTTTTTTTTTTTTTTTATATTCATTTCATTTTAGTTTATTGGCTGCTTTTTTTCTTTTTTGGTTTGACTATATTATTTTCAATAAAAATATTTTGACAGGTTCAATGAAGTGTTCCTATTGTTTAAGTTTCTTTTATATATATATAAAGTACTGGGTGTTATAAAAACAAATTATTGTAAGATAATTTTTCCAACAGATTTACTTTAAAAATTCTTTTTAAAATTCCAAAGATTTATTTTTAAAATTCTTATAAATCACATTCAGACACCTAGAGAATTTCATTGTACTTTCTTTTAGAAGAAGGGATTGGAAAATCCTATCACCCAACAAACCAAAAAATAAGATTATTTTTTTAGACAATTAATGTAGAGTAAAAAAGGAATATTTAAGTCAAGTGAATTTTATAATGGTGCCATATTTTATGCTCTAAAATTAAAACCTTTACTTCTAACAACATCTGGTGACAACGGTATTCGTCGTCATGGTTTTGTTAAAATTGTAAGAATAATCTAGAATTCTTCTACTCTGTACAGTAAAGTGCAATATCGAAGCGATCCATCATGGTTCACATATTTAACATTTATTTTATGATCACTGAAATTTTTTGTTTTCATAATTTTATTCATATTTAATAACAAGTAAGTTTACGATTTTCTGTACTCCTTTTTTGAGACGCCCTGTATCTATCTTTTATATTTATAGACGTTTTGAAAAAAATGGTTAAGTCTACCATGAAAATAGTAATTTGTAAATAAAATAAAAAGAGAAAACAGATAAAAACAATATTCGCGATGTCCTTTTTTATTTTTGACAAAAAAAAAAATAAATAAAACATAAGTATATAAGTATATAATCAATATATAAAAAATATATATTAGAAAAATTGTAATAAATGATTTTTATATTTTATCTGGATATTTAAAGAAAAATAATGAATGATTTTAATCAAAAAATTAGAAAAGTAAAAAAAAAAAAATAATATTTATTTTTTTAATTGAAAAAACATTTATTTTTTTTCTTTTTTTGTCAATTCGATTAAAAAGACTTTTTTTTGTTAATCGTAACAATAAATTTTTTTTTTATTTGACAAATTGTTATAAAATTCAAACAATGCATACTAAATTTTTAACCTTATTATCCTTTGCTATACTTATGTATAGCTTTATAATAAACTTATATTTGAGAAATCTTAAATGACAATCTAAGAGATTAATTACATTTACATTGAATATATTTACCATCACTTGAAATACTTGTAAATTTGTAGATTGTCAAAAAATGATTGTGATACTTTAGTTATTTATTCCAAAAAATTATAAGATTAAATAAATGATTTACTATAAATGAAATCTACATTTAAAAAATTAATGATGTCTCTCTTTAAACAATTCCAACTCAACAATAGGAAGGCCTCAAGTACTTATTTCTACAACGATAAAAATGGTTTATTATACAATTTCCAACTTTTCAGAAAGAACTTGTTCAGATTTATCTTCAATTTACCTACCAACTCTCTTCATATCATCCTATTTTCCTTCGACTTTACTCCCTTTTACTCAAATATATAATAATTTTATATAAAGAAATCCTTTTCTAGAGTTTAGGTAGCGTGTAAAAAAAAAGTCCAAAGAAGTCCTGATACTTTTTCACATTTTTCATACATCGGTCGAGTGCTTTTTTGGTCAAATAAGTATGCAGGTTTTTCGCTTTTAAAAAAACTGAACTCAAATCATTACTAAGACGATTTTATAACTTGAATGTATATTATACCGTTTAATTGCCAATGAATTTTTATATATTAATTTTTAGTTACATATATAAATAGATGGTTAGATAAAATATCAATAGTATATCATCATAGTAATTTTGGGGTTATATTGTCTTCGAATATCCTTTTTTTATTGTATATTTTATTGAAAGTTTTTAATATTTGACAAAAAATAAACAATTCCCTTCTTATAATTATAATGATTGTTCAAATATCATATTATGTAAATGTATAAATTCTTCTTGTAATTTACTGTCTTTTTATTTTTTTTTATATTGATGATGTCAAGAAAATGGAAAACTGAAAATTTTTCATTGTTAGGTAGTTTTTGATTAATATTCGTTAAACTTCATTCATAAAATTTTTTGTTTTTATTTTGTCCCCATTTATTTTCATTTTGACCGTAATATAATTATTCAAATTTTGTATGTATTTTTTATTATATAATTTTTTTTTAATATTACTTATTACATAGGGAATACGCAAAGAACCCTGGTTGCTAAGGTTATTATAGATATATTATTTTAGTTAACCCTATTTATGATATTGAGGATAGGTCCCAAAAACTGGGATTGTAAGAATTAAGAATTTTTTTATTTAGTAATTTTTTTAACAATGTATGGGATTTAAAATTGAACTCCTTTGGTAAAAGTGTCAGGAACTTTACCTCCAGGCTATTATTAATTTTTATTTTCTTTAACTTGACGTTCCAATGTATTTTAATCAATCTATTTATTTATTTATTTATTTATTTATATTAATATTACATATATAAATGCAATGCAATATTATTGAACCATCGGCTACCAAGGCCATTATAGGTTTTTTGTACTATTATTAAATTATATACTAATATTATTTATTTTGTTTATATTATATACTATATATTTACATTACATTTGGTCGTAAGGGGGGTATGTAAAGAAAAAACACTTACGACCTGTGCAGGGATCGAACCCACACTCCTTCGGTTAATACGCCACACGCCTACCCACTAGGCTACCGAAGCACCTTTAATCTATTTATTTATTTTATATTAATATTAAAAATCCCATAGGATATTGCAATATTATAAAACCATCGGCTATACTAAAGGCCATTATGGGTCTCAATTAATTAAACTTGCTACCTGTACAGGATTTGAATTCGCACTCCCTCAGTGAATAAGCAATGTATTCAACAACTAGGCCACCGAAGCCCCCGTTTTTAATCAAATATTTCAGTTTTTTTTTAAATTTTTGTCAATTTTGCATACTTTTCGGCGAATTATTGTAATTCAGATAAACAATGCTAATTAATTATATTCTAAATTAAAAAATGTACATATGTTTTTGTGTTTAAATTAAAAAGTGTTATGGTATTAGTATGGTATTAATATATATATTAGCTATATTATAATCGTATTTTAGTATATATTTTTTTATTTGACTATTAATTATTACCTTTTTTTTATGGTCTAAAGTAAATAATAATTTAGAAAAGAGCAATATAGATATTATTAATTGGTAGTTGTAAAAAGATATTATGGGGTTCTTAAAAAGATTCGGAAAAAATATTTTAAGATATTTTTTGTTTTTGTATTTTGTTTTTGTTTGTCTTTGAAAAGTAAATAAAAAAATACAAAATAAATTAAAAAATATAAATATTGTTATTAGTATTATTGAAAAAATATCATGCTTGTTACATTTTCAAAATTTTTTCAAATTTCATTTTAATTTAATAGAATATTTTATAATGATTCTTCTCATATCAGTACAGATCTAAACATTTTTTTTTTTTTTCACTTATTTCTCAATATTTCTATAAATATACCAACAAAAAATGTAATTTTATTTTAGATCTATTTAAGATGCCTTCAAGTCTTATAATTTCATTAAAAATTTTTTTAGTTTTAGAGGCTTGATATTCAATGAATATATTAATTATAATCAAGTGTAGTATACATATTGTTGATTGCTATTTTACAACACTCAATTTTTACTTCGATGACAGAATTGATTAATTTATGTGTTAAGTAGAAACATTTTAATTTTAAATAATATTCAATCCGACTTAATATAAGTATATATATAATATATATAGGTATATTTTAAATAACATTATATTACCCTAAAAGCTAATAAAATTTTCTATTAAATTCATTTACTTTTAATATTGTTAATGAATTTTTTATTGAAATGAATTTATTATCATTCCCCTACTATACCATATACCAAATATTCTAAGAAATTTTTTAAAATAATCCTTACCATATAAAAATGTATTCGTATCCGATAGATACAGTTTAATATGAAGTATTTGCTCGTAATTATTTTTATTTAAATTCACCGCGTTAATTAAGTATATTCAGTAATTTGACCTTCTATTTTACAGTATTGTATATTAATTAGTAAAATCTATGTATATATATATATATATATTATAGGGTTTTTAACACTTCAAAATTATATATTTTCATTAATTCAATTTTCTATATATACAATCTTATAATCAATCACCTAGTTGAATTTAATTATTTACAATGTAATATCATTTAATAATTAATAGTTATCGCTTAATTTATTTAAATTGTTATCTTTAACATTCAAATTCCCCTAATATTTCCGAAAAAAAATGAGTTATTTTGCTGAGTTATTAATTTATTAATTATTATCTTGAATACATTAAAAAAAAATTTAATTTTAATCAATGGTTTTTACTTATTCATCTTCATATTTTGTATTTATGACATCCTAAATACTGATAACTAAGTAAATATATCTTAAGATATTAAAATTTTCATCGAAAAAACTTAATACTTATTTAATTATTACCAAATCAGCATGCTTATTTTGGCATAAATCAAGTATGACTTAACACAAGTTTTTGTTGTCAAATCATCAATATAAAAAATATATTAGATGAGTATTTTCTATATATAACCACAATTTCACCCTGATTGGGTGTTTTATTGAATATAAGTAAAGAAATAAAAAAAAAAAACTAAAAACCAAAATTCTATTATATAGAATATTACGTAGGGCTCCATGAAAAACGTGTCCAAAATCAAAAACGAAAAACATTCTCAAAAATTAGTATAAAACTTGTATAACTCCAAAATTGGGGTCTTTGTTCCTATTATATTTTGGGAAGTTTTATAAACATTTTATTTTGAAGACATTTTATATATGAAAAAAAAAAAACTCCAAAAAAATTAAAAATATTGTTATGGAAAAAAGTCGCCAATAGAAATTTAAGCACTATTATCACCTATTTAAATTTGTATAAAATTTTGTCCAAAACTGAAAACGAAAATAGTTCTCAAAATTTGTATGAAATCTTGGGAAGTTTTTATATATGTAAAACATTTCTAAAATTGAGGACTTTTTGCATATGAAACTTTTTTCTTGGGAATCTTTTTCGGGGAACCATTCTATAGGTGTATTAATTATTGAAAGAAAAAGCATATAATAAAACATTTAAATAAAACTTTCCATTTATTATGAATTTTAACAAAAGATATTAAAATGAAAGGAATATTTTTAAAATATAGAACTGGAAGAAAATGTTAGTATTTTCAATGTTTTAATTATATTTGAAATTTCTATTAGTGTAAAACATTAATTTTCTGGATTTTTGATTTTGAGTCAATTATATTACTCATTTTTTAAGTGAAATAGTGGGTGGGTGGTGATGAGTATAATAAATTAATTTGTAAAGTAAATTCAGTAAATCTAGTAGGTCTAGGTTAATATTACAAAAATTTAGTATATTACTATTATCCATTATGTAGACGTTCATGAGTTGGCAAAGAATTTCTATGGAAAGAATGCTCCAATTTTAACATGGTCTGAAATATACGGATTCACTGACAATTTTAAATTATTTTTTTTTTTAATTTTACAATTTTGATTGTAAATAAAATAGACAAATGTTTTGAGAGCAGTTGTGAAAACTACAGCTTGTTATAATTTTTTCAATATAGAGCTTAATTTTATTCTTAGATAAAGTAGACAAATTGATTAAGAATGGTTGTAAAAACCAAAACTAAGTAGATTTATCGAATGATAATTTAGAATACTTTTCAACTTCCAGAATTGCATGACTTCAAAGTTAAAAATTTTAAATTCTTATATTTTCGTTTTTATCTTATTTAAAAAATTAAGAATTTAATAAAAAATAAAAAAATTTAAAATCAAATAATTTTGAACCCATATAATTCTAAAATTAAAAAAGATAATTCTTGAAAATCATTCTAAATATTCATTCAATGATGTGGCTTCTAGCCTTTCCACCAGCTCTTAAACAATTTGTTTTTTTTTTATCTAAGGATGCGTTCACATTAAAGTTGCAATAAGTGATAAGAGAATCAATACTAGAGTATCATAGAAAATTAAAGTGGTTATATTGGAGTTTCACGTTGATTATTGATAAACGATAAGAGCAGTAATCACGTTTTATTATTTTTTTTTATATTCATCGCCGATACAAACTTTTCTTCTTTTGAAATTAAAATTTAAAATTGTTAAAGCAATACAAACACAAAAGAAGAGAATAAGGCATAGCTGTACTGTTATCAATGATCTTATCATTTTGTTGAGATTTACAATCTCTATTATTGGTTCAATAGGTCTGTATGTAATATCATATAGCAATGCACTAGTGGATGATACACCTTCTCTAAACAAATAACATTCTATAATAAAAAAAAAGTGATTTAAACCGTCACCAAAAAGCTAATTTAAAATCTTTTAAATTCGACAATTTTTTGTATTCGAAATTTATGATGCTACACCATCTAGATTAATAATACACATAAGATACACAGGATTAAAATATTTTTAATTTTTATTATAATCTTAATATATACTTTTAAAAAGTTGTTACACCATTTGTGTTACACCAATTTTAGTTAATATATATGATAACGGGATTTATTAGATTCCATTTAAAATTGCTTTATCAAACGGGATTCAACAATCGACGTAGTTATAGTGCGTTATATAATTTGATTTATTCTTTGTTCGAATATAATTCATTTTGTTTTCGAATTTTTAAAAGAGATTAAATTTACAGAACGTGGAATTAATTTATTTCATTTATATCCAAATTTCATCTTAATTTGATAGAAAATTAAAATATTATTATTGTTATTATTATGTATAGTTGACATTTTATTGTAATAAAACAATAGAAAGAAAATTTCGAAAATTATTATTTAGATAATAAGTAAATTATATAAAAATTTAACAAATAAAACATATAAGAATATAGTCTTTTGTTTTCTGAAAATAATATGAATTTTACATGAAATGCATTTTTGATTGTACCTATAGGAAATAATAATTGCATTTAGATGTTTACATTATTATGAATAAAACAATTATAAATGTAATCTTTTGTATTAATTCTTAAGTACAGTATGTTTCACAATTATACTTCTAAAATTATTTTATTAAGTTATTAATAATTGGAATTGCATGTATTCTAAAAATTTTAAAATGCAAGTAAATAATAAGTGTAATTAACTGCTTGTAAGCATTTCAAATCAAAGATAACAATTTATCATTATATGTATTATATGTATACGTTTGTGTTATATTTATTGTTATCAGCTGTCTCTTTTGAAATATTATAATAGATACAATACCAATTAACTTTTTTAAATTAAAAAAAAAAAAAAGAAAAATAATAATTAGAAAAAATATTGAAAAATTTGCTTATATAAGTTTTATTTTGTCCGTCCGTCTTTTCTTACAAAAACTGTTACACCGTTTAAGATATAATATGAAATCTTAACCATAGACAGGTTTCCTAAAAACTATGAAATTTAAAAAGAAAATATATTTTTTATCTACCGGTCCACCTATTACAGAGGTAGCACCTCAATATTTGAGAAAGCTTTTTTTTCTAATTGTTATATCTTAAGTTCTGTTTAATATTTTTTTCCATCTAGTTGATGTCTCTATAGTTGGCAACATGCCATTTTAATCAATATACGTAATAAAGCAATATCAAAATAAAATAATCTTTTACCATTTGGTATATTTGGTATATTTGGTTATGTGAAAACAAAATTTAGCTTTCTTCATTTTGCTTTCCGCAACATTTGAACCTTCATATTACCAGACAGTGAATTTTTTTTTGTACCCATCCTTTGTTTAAAAGCTATTTGGGGTCAAAAATTAAAAATTTTCCATACATAACCACATGTAACTTAGAAAATGCGCAAAATTTTTCAAAATAAAAGGGAAAATTAAAACTTTTTTGACTTTTGGAGAATGTACTTCTTTAGAAACTTTTGATTTTACATTTTGCCTTATTTTGATTACTTTCACAAATACCGTAATATTTTTTTTGAAGACGTTGCCTTCTATATTCTATCACTATGAAATTTAATTATGATTATTGTATTATTAAAATAATCTAAATTGAACTTGTAAATTTAAGTTCAAGATCAGTCGTTCATTTAATGCTATAGGTTTTTAAATAAGATTATAATATAGTTGAAATGTGTTGTAGCGATAAGTGCGATAATAATCGAAGACATCTAGATTTATAATATATTTACATTTTTTGTTTTTGTTACACAATGTAGTATATATACCAACGGTTTTTTAAGGAGCACATTCTCAAAAAGGTAACAATCATTCTAGGGAATTACTTTTTCATTAAAACAAAGTTTTTTTATGAGCAGAAATTGTGAAAAATTAAGAGACATTTTCTTTGAAATGAAATAACACCGCAATGAAATAAAGCAGCAGGAAACTAAATAAATCTCAAAAAAAATTTTATGGAAAAATTGGGCGTTATTTCATTTTTTGCTATGTTATTTAGTTCTCTTATGGCGTTATTTCATTTCTTTGCGTTCTTCATTTCTATTTCGATTTTGAAGGTATTTCCTTAGTTTGCGGCGTTAGTTATGTCAACATTTTTACAAAATTTATTACTGTTCATATGAAATGTAAAAATTTCATACTTTTGAATGGAAGCTCTATGCGTTGGCATACTTTAATGTTGATTTTAGAGTTAGTTTTAAAATCAGGATTGCCGCTTTTTCCAGATTATTTATATATAAGTATATGGGATTCTGAATTAGGGTGATTTCACTCAACAGTTTGTGGCGTTATTTCATTTTAAAATACAAGAATGAAATAACGCCGCATTAAAAGGAAATAACGTCACAATACAATGCGGTAACAAAATGCAATAACACCGCAAAAAAAATTAAATTTGAGGCGTTATTTAATTCAGTTTAAAAAAAACTACATAATTAAGAAAGGCATGTAAAAATACATGATTGGAACTTTAATTTTTATTCGTTAATTACGACAAATTTGCATTGTAAAAATTTTTGTTAAACAGATGAATGGGCAAGGATAATAAAAATTATGAAATTTTTCAAAAATTTTTGACAGCAAAAAGTATTCGACTCCCAAGCCGAAATAGTTTGTGAATAAAAGAATGTGAGTACAACACAGCCTAAAGCTTTTTTCCAGCTCATATTAGCCTTAGACAAACAAAACAAACAATTAATATATTATAATTATGTTATTTATTTTAGTACTCGTACGAACATTTAAAGGTATTATAAATCTGTTATTATGTTTGTGACACCTTAAAGGAAACAAGATAGATGTGGAAAACGATATATATTCTTGCCCAGGATTGAAATCCGAATTGAGCCGATTTGTTTGAGTTCGTCAGCTATTTAAATTGAATAAGTTCTACCAACCGACTTGACTTGCTGCCACACAACTTCTTTTTAAATGAAGATAACTCAGTGTCAAATTATGTTAGATATCTCAAA
Organism: Poecilobothrus nobilitatus; assembly: GCA_947095535.1. Taxonomy (NCBI): domain Eukaryota; kingdom Metazoa; phylum Arthropoda; class Insecta; order Diptera; family Dolichopodidae; genus Poecilobothrus; species Poecilobothrus nobilitatus. The sequence continues at coordinate 162,269,747 of OX352773.1, forward strand.
TTTTGTCATAAGTGAAGTTTCATACCAATGATCTAGAGAAGCTTGTGATCTACACCTCTAACGGGTTAGTCTGACTGAACAGGGTCGGGCAGCTGTGAAATTTACATGCTCATACTTATCTTGGTACTTAGAAAACCCAAATATCTAAAATTTTGGATGATCAATTTTTTTGGTTATTTCGATTTATGTAAAATTTGCTTGGTTTGCTACGACAGAGACGAATTATGGTCAAACAACTCCGAAATTTATATAAATAAGTATATCTCAGCACTTAATTAAAAAAAAAATTGTCTTAAGTTTTTTAAAAGGATGTTAAATTTTATGAAATAAGTATACATTATGTTCGTCCAGGTATCACTATTGACATAGTCTCTTCCTCCTTCTTAAATTGAAAATTTTTGTTATTTATTAAAAAAAATATTTAATATTTTAAAAGCTTTTTTTATGTAAAAATTTCGTTACATTTAAATTTGTTTATCATTATTTGTTTTTAATTGTTTACATATGTATGTATTTTCATATTTACTTTATTAATGTAGGTTTCTTCTAAAGTGCAGTAATAAATTTCGCTTCTCTCTTTAACTAAGAATAATGAATTTTGAAGCCAATTATTCTATATTAAAACTAACAAACACGGTAATCATATTTTTCGACTCTAAAAATTTAAAATAAAAGTTCTCACTGTTTAAAAAATACTATAGAATATTTTATGTAGTCGTTTTCTAATAATATAAATACCAAATTAACTAAGGAAATATTATTTAGAGATCTCCACTTCCTTATAATATTCTTTGGTTCGTTGAAAAATGCCAACCCAAATGTTACCTTTCTCTCTCTCTCTCTCATGAAAATTTAATTCATATCTCATTGGACACAAAATATTTAAATATTATGAATTTTTTCCATGTGCTTCCAAAAACCTCCAAATTCATTACTAGGCGTGCAGTAATTTATAATTTAGTTACAATTTAAAACAAAGCACTTATTGGAATATCTTGTTTGTAGGTATAAAACGATAAAAAGAATTTTATATTATTTTAAAAGAAATGCAAAATTTATTTTACAATTTCTAAAAATAACACAAAAGAAATAGAAATAGATACACAAATACATAATGAATATTTGAAATCAGAAAATAAAATACAAAATTAAAGTTATAAAATAAATGTGACAATGTCACTGTGTCAATGACTCAATAAAGTAAACGTAAACAAAAAAACAAAAATGTTTGCTCTTGTTTTTTTTTATTAATTTTTTTACTTTTTGGTATAAAAAATAAAAAGATAAGTATACTATATACTTACATAAATATAGTATATACTATATGTGTGAGTATTGTAACCGAAATAAAATTAAAAAAGTGATTTTAATAAATTTTAAGATTTTATACTTCTTTTCATCGAAAATGACCTTTTTTTGGAATTATATTTATGCCTACTTAAGTATATATTGTAAATATATTTATCAATTTATATATCAGGATTTAGTTGCATGGCTTTGTATGTATAAATTTATTAGATATTTAATTTTCGATGTATTCGAAATTTACTATAATTCAATTTAGTTGAACTATTCAATTTAGAATAGTTCAATTTTCGAATAATTTCTAATGGCATTAAATAATTTCTCCAAACTTTTTATACCCTACACTTAAAGTATAGGGTATATTAACTTTGGTATGGTGTTTGTAACCACCAAAAGGAAGCGAGTTAGGTATAGACATGTATATATATTCTGAATCAGGATCACCGCCGGAGTCGATTTAGCGATGTCCGTCCGTCCGTCCGTCCGTCCGTACGCACGATAACTCAAAAAATAATGATGCTATCTTGATGAAATTTATATAGTAGGTTACTAATTACGAAAGAAAGGCTAAGTTCGAATCTGGACAAAATCCGTCCATGGGTTCGGATTCTGGAGCTTCCGAATGATTCCGGGCTTTTGGAGATAATCTCCGCAAACGAGATTATCTCCAAAAGCAACAAAGATAGAACCTTCAAATTTTGTACAATGATGTTTCTTCCCGTTCGATTTATGTCTCTGAAATTTAAGAGGATTTGGTCCATGGGTTTGAGTTTTGGAAGCTTCCGAACGAGCACCAGAGCAAATGAGATTATTTCCAAAACCAACAAAGATAGAACCTTTAAATTTTGTACAATGATGTTCCTTCCCGTTCGATTTATGTCTCTGAAATTTAAGAGGATTTGGTCCATGGGTTTAGATTTGGAAGCTTCCGAACGAGCCCCAGAGCAAATGAGATTATCTCCAAAACCAATAAAGATATAGGTTAGGATTTGGTCCATGGGTTTGGATTTGGAAGCTTCCGAACGAGCACCAGAGCAAATGAGATTATCTCCAAAACCAACAAAGATATAACCTTTAAATTTGGCAGGGTGGTGTTCTTTCATGTTTTATTTAAGTCTCTGAAATGTGAGAAGATTTGGTCCATGGGTTCGGGTTTTGGAAACTTCCGAACGAGCCCCAGAGCAAACGAGATTATCTCCAAAACCAATAAAGATAGAACCTTTAAATTTTTTATAATGATGTTTCTTCCAGTTTGATTTATGTCTCTAAAATTTAAGAGGATGTGGTCCATGGGTTTGGATTTTGGAAGCTTCCGAACGAGCCCCAGAGCAAATGAGATTATCTCCAAAAACAACAAATATATAACCTTTAAATTTGGCCGAATGGTGTTTTTTCATGTTTGATTTAAGTCTCTGAAATTTGAGAGGATTTGGCCATGGGTTTAAATTTGAAAGAATTTGAACCGTGGATTCGAATTTTGGAAGCTTCCGAACGAGCCGCAGAGCAAATGAGATTATATCCAATACGAACAAAGGTAGAACCTTTGAATTTGGTACAATAGTGTTCTTTCGTGTTTGATTTATGTCTCTGAAATTTAAGAGGATTTGGTCCATGGGTTTGGTTTTGGAAGCTTCCGAACGAGCCCCAGAGCAAATGAGATTATCTCCAAAACCAATAAAGATATAACCTTTACTTTTGGTATAATGGTGTTCTTTCATGTATGATTTAGGCCTCTGAAATTTGAGAGGATTTGGTCCTTGGGTTCGGATTTTGAAAGCTTCCGAACGAGCCTCAGAGCAAATGATATTATCTCCAAATGCAACAAAGATATAACCTTTAAATTAGGCAGAATGGTGTTCCTTCATGTTTGATTTATGTTTCTGAAATTTGTGAGGATTTGGTCCATGGGTTTAAATCTTGGAAGCTTCCGGACGAGCCCCAGAGCAAACGAGTATATCTCCACAACCAACAAAGATAGAACTTTTATTTTTAGTACAAAGGTGTTCTGTTATGTTTCCTTTTCTGTAAAATTGGAAACTGACATTTGAAAGAATTTGAACCATGGGTTCGTATTTGGGAAACTTCCGGACGAGCACAAGAGCAACGAGCATATCTCCAAAACCAACAAAAGTAGAACCTTTAAATTTAATAGAATGGTGTTCTGGCAAGTTTTCTTTATGTTCCTGAGATGGATTCGATGAATTGGAGTGGCAATTCGGGTAGCTGACACAAACATCCCAAGGACTACCAATCTTCGAAAATAATTAAGATAGAAACTTAAAATTTTATACAAGGGTGTCAAGCATATCCCAAGCGGATGCCTCTTTTACGTTCTTGAAATTCGAGTTGAATAAGACAGAAAAGGGAAGAAGTTCAAGCAGCTGCCAAAAACACTTATGGATTTTTAATTTAATTCGAATTATTCAGGTGTAGGGTATTAATAAGTCGGTTGCATCGACTTACTGTTACATTTACTTGTTTTCAATATAATTACATATTATGTAGTAGAATAAATGTTATAAACTTATGACATATGTCATATAATATGTATGTATGTATGTATATTTTACTCAGTGTATTGACTCACTTTTACATTTGTGTATTTATGACAAATTCAAAAGGAATTAACTTTCGATTAATTTATGTTTCTTATTTTGTAAAGTATTTTTAAAATATTTAAAATGTATTTAAAAATCATTTAATAATAAAAAAAAAAAAAAAAACACGTGATTAAAATGTTCAAATTTTATATTTAATTTATTAATAATATTTAAAAAATTATAAATATAATTACATATTATTCAAATATTAATAAAAATGTTCAAATGGGTATAAAAATATTTATAAAAATGTTCAAACAATGTTTGTATTGTTAAGTGAAAATATTATCAATAAATATTTTTTTTGTTTATATTTTCGAAGCATTAAAAGACAAAATCTTACAAAATTTTGAATTATTTTTTTTTTTTTTAAATGGAAATTATAAATTAGAATATAAAAAGAAATTAATATTAAAATATTACAAAGTTATAAAATACAAGACTAGAGCAGTAAATATTCAAAAGGAACAAAAATAATGATTCAATTCATGTAGGTACTTAATAAATAGGTCCATTATTAATAGTGAAACTTGGCTACTTAATAAGCAATAAAAAACAAACTTTAAAAACTACAATAATTCGATAATCAGTACTTATAACGACAACTACCATCAATACTGATATGTGAAACATAATATAATAGACGATTAGTAATAAATAACACAAACAGAATATTAGTAGACATTATACTTAGACTATTATTTAAAAATTTCAGTTTACTCAACAAGGAAAGGAAATAAATGGCATTATTAACATAAATAGCGATCAGATTAAATGGCATACATAAAAATAAATGGAAAGGGCCAATCAAAAAAAATTCAAATCTACATATGAAAAACTTAAGAGCAAGAAAAAAATAAAATTTTATAATAAATATTGTGACCCACCACCAAAATGTTATTGCACTTATTATGTTGCCCAAAGTTACGGTAATTTGTATGTGTGCGGTAATTATAGAGAAGTTTAAGTAAATAGTAAAATATTATTATTATTATATAAAAATATTATATATGTATTAAATATTTTATTAAAATATATTTCTTCAACTTCAATATATTCCTACATTTTCAGATTATTATGTATTTATTTACAAGTGAAACTTTTGACGACCAATGAAAAATTCGTCACCGTCAAAATTAAGATAATTTCTATTTTTTTCGCTGATCGTTTGTTTTGACATTTATCTCTAAGTTAAAAAAAAATGAAAAAAAAGTTAACAAATTTGAATAAACACCTAGGTATATTTTTATTTTTCGTTTCGCTGTAATTATGTTGCAGCTTCCAATAACCGAAGTGAATTTCGCTGGTGGTCGATGGTAGAATTATGTTTATTACATTTATGTATTTAAACAAAATAAATAATATAATTATAATTATAATACTTGTACCAAAATATTAAAACATTATCTTAAACAACATCTAAGGTGAATCTAGTTCCTAATGATATTTTATATCGTGGGAAAATAAAAAAAAAACAAAAAAATAATATCTAATATCCCTTCAAATTTTCTCTACATGCTCCATAGTCTATTTGTTAATTTAAGTCCAACAATAGCCAGAAGAAGTACTTCCTTTAGGTGACTTTCGATATTTCGTAAAACAAATTTTTATAAAACAATTTTTTTTGTTTTCCGATCGTCGTAAAACAAAAAGTATATAAGAGTATAATATTAACTTTAAAGGAAAGATAACTAAAAAATTGTGTTGAACAATATTGTTAATACCTAAAAAACTTATTTAAAAATTTATTTGAAACATTAACACCACAACAGCTGAAACAAAATTATATAAATTAAATGCAAAAAGTTACATACAAAAAAAAAAATATCAATTTATACAAAATACAGATAAGATTAAAATTTTCTCCCTCATTTTATCGTAAAATATGTTTAGATATTTTACTAAAAGTTAAATAATATTGTATGTATTCGGGGTAACATTATATTTCACTGATTTATTCCCATCTAGTTAGTTATAGTTAAAATTATTTAATATTATTTTCAGTTTTTGATATTAATACATAACTTTAAACTTTTTTTTTTCTTTTCTTTTTGAGTTTTTATTTCAAATCAGTGTGTGAATGTTTTGATTAAATTGTTAAAGTGTCATTTACAGTTTCAGGCATATAATACACAAAAATGGGTTAGATACGAAATATTATTTTTTTCAATCTTATTTTTTTATTTTTTTAATGCATTTTTCATAATGCATAAATGTGGACAGGAAATTACACAGCCTTTCCTGTTCAGACGTGGCTGTAAATGTCGTAAGGGGGAATAAATCTTACGACATGTGTGGGATTCAAACCCACACTCCCTCGTTGTTTACAGCGTATTTTATACGCTCTTACCCACTAGGGCACCGAGGTCCCTGGTTCAATCTTATTTTTCAAAATCTTATTTCTTAAATCCTTATTTTTTAAAATCTTATTGTTTCTCCCCAATTCTAATGTTTTTCTAATTATTTTGTATACAAACATATTTCAACAACAAAAGTTTTAAAAGAGCGGGGCAGTAGCAAATCCCTGCTAAAAAATTTTTGCAACCTTAATTTTGTAACCAAATTTAAAATTCTCGCTAATTATATTTTTAACACACATATTTTAACAAAAAATCGGGGCTGCTGTCGTCAAACCCCTGCTAAAAATATATTGAAACAATGATTTTGTAAACAACTCTAAAATTCCCACTAATTATTTATTATGCATACGTATTTTAACAACAAAACGCTTAAAACACTGAAGGTTCCCACCCCCAAACCTCTGCAAAACTAATTATTAAAGTTCACATATTTTAACAAGAAATGGCGTCTGCCTCCATAATCTAAGATAAAATAATAATGACTGTAATAATATGTCGACTTTTCCAAAAAAACAAATAACTAATTCAGTTTTTCAAAAAAAAGTTGTTTTTTGGTACAATAAATACAATTTTTTGTGATAAATTTAAAAAAATAAGATTAAAAATAATAAGATTTCGTTACAACCCCCAAAAAAATACATATAATCAATTATGATTAAATAAGTTATTTTTTTTTATAATCTTTAAAAAAAAAACCCAGAAATTTGAATATCAAGGCTGTATAAAAAATAAGAGTCCAACATTTTCTTTTATATTTTGATAAGGATTTTTTCTAAGAAATTCTATCATTTCTATAACGGAATTCTAACGGAATTCTAATGGAAAAATTAAAGAAATTATGGAAAGTCGATCTTCTCTTAGTATATAGTTATTATGATGTATTTAAATTTAAAAAAATTTCGAATACGTAAGAATATAAGTTGCAAATTTTTTTCTTTTTAGCACATTGTCAAAAAAAAGTTTTGAATAAAAATGCCAATTAGTTTTATTCTGTCAGTATGTCTGTCTGGGTGTTTACAAAACTTATACGTACCCCATTTGAATTCACCCTTTGAAACAAAGGAATGAAATTTTAATTATACTGATAGGTAAAAAATATTAATTTTGTGGAACAAATTTTTTCTGTAGCTCATATAATCACATGTATATGATGTAAAATACATCTACATAATATGTATGTATGTAATATACATAAATTTTATTATTTTATATTTATTTTTCAAGATACTCTTTTAACTAAAAATATATTATGGAGTATTATTTAATTTTGGAAATGTGCTTTTTTGAAAAGTCGTGGTTTTTTTCATCACTTGTTTTATTTCTGATTTTATAATCTTCAAATTTCAAAATATTAGAATGTTGATATGGTTACGTCATAGTGATAGAGGAAGGTTAGATATGAATACTATAAGCTTTTAAAATCTATTACTTTCTTTAATTGATAATTTTGTAAAGTTGCAGATAATTATAATGTGGAAATTTTACAATCCTAATATACATATATATATATATACTTATATTATATTAGTTTAAATAAATAATTATGTTTGATTAGATAACACTGTTATTAAATTTACAATTAAAATAAATTGATGTTTTTAGTTTTACTGATGTTCAATATTATAAAAAAAAAGCTTATTTTATATCAAGCAGAATAAAAATCAAAAATTTTAATTACAAAATAATAAGACAATTTTAAGTACCTACATATATATGATAATAATTAGTCAATATAGTAATAATTATACTAAATAGGTAAATATATAGAAATAAAAGTAGTAGAAAAAAAAATTTTTTTTTTTAAATGGTTGAATTGTAACTTTCTAAGGCTAGTTAAATCTTAAATAGATGGTATAAGCACAAATGTAGTTTTTCTACTCCCACAGAATAATTTCCAACCATGTATCAAGGTCCAGTAATTTAAATTAGTAAAATATAATTTTAAATTTACTTTTATTTAAGAGTAAGATTTTTTTTTATTCTGTTTGCTTGTAAAATATCATTTCTAAAAAAAAAACATCTCTTTTTTATGAATTATAATACAGAAAAAACAAAAACAAAATTTTTTGAATTGAAAACAAATACAGGTGTTAATAAAGAGAACAAATTAAAATTGGCGTACTTGTTCAAATTAATTATTATATAAATGCCTATTAAAATATCTTTCATAACATTGTGAAAATAAAAAAAATTAACGCAAACAAAAAAAAAACACAAATAAAATTACACTTGAAATAATTCAAGTACACCGTGATATTTACAATTTTATATTAAGCATATGTTATATTATTTGGAATTTAATATAAGTAAATGTTTGAATGTGAAGTGAAGCTTGACATTACTATATATATATATTATTTAATAGGTACATAATATTTTTCGGCAATTTTTAATATTATTAATTAATAAATGTATCTTTAGGATACTCAGAGATATCTAGGAATATCATATTTGGTAATACACAGAGATATCCAGCAATATTTCAGTCTTATGTAAAATCTACACTAATATAATATGGTAGGGAAAATTTGGCCAACATCAAACTTAATGTGGTATGTGGTATCAATAAGTAACTAAAAATCATATGCAGAATATTCTAGGCGTAAGCAATATACCAAATATTACTAAATGGAATATAAAAAATGGAGAACCAATTAGATAACAATAAGGTCAATAGGGCAAGCGCTTAGAAAAACATAATGAGAATAGAACATGCAAGCCACCAAAAGAATAAAATTAGCATATCATAGGCAAATGATAAAACAATAGTTGCAAATCGAGTTCAATGAAAATGTTTAATGCTATTACTCGCAAGAGGAGAAAGTATAAAAAACGTTGGGCAATTTTTTAATATTATTATTTTAGGTCTAAATGATTATTTTTATGTATAAAGAATATACGGAAATTTTAATTAATACCTTATTTATTTAATTGATTTTTTTTAGTTCATTCCCCTGTCATATAAATGTGACAAGGAAATTACACAGCCTTTCCTTTACAGGCGTGGCTGTAAATGTCGTAAGGGGGAATGATTCTTACGACCTGTGTGGGATTCTAACCAACACTCCCTCGGTGTTTTACAGCGTAATTTATACGCTTTTACCCAAGAGGCCCCACTGATTAAAATGAATTTAAAAAAAAAACTGTAAAAAACCAAACTTAAAAAGCGATTCGAAGATGATTCTAACTTAAATTGAAAACAATCAATATATTATTATTTCTAGTAAATTTATTTTAGATAAAGGGATTATTAAAGGTAACACTAATACTAAGAAATTGTTAATGGGAAGTCAAGGGGGTGCAGTTTCTAATATTTAAAAACATGAAGAAAGTAAGTGTACATTAACAAAACAAAGAATCAATAGAAATATATATACACATCTAAAGAAGAATAAATAGATATTATAAAGAAGAATAAATAGAACACATCCAAAGAAGAATAAATAGATAAAAATAATAGATGATTGATGATTTGTTAATTAGATGTCTCGATTTCTTCTTAATAGTTATCTTTCATTTTATTTTTCTCATGAAACAATATAAAAACAAAGCGAAAATTTTCTAATTAGGGTGATAATTTTAAGTAAATTACATAATAATCTTTTCGATAGTTTATTATTGTAATAATTATATACATACATAAGAATTTATTTTTATTTCAATTTTCTTTCAATTTTATTTATTTAAAATTTTACGATATTTTTTTAAAAAAAATAAATCTATAAAATAGAGCTTTTTATTGTAATAAGTGAATTTTACCTTTAAAAGTATTAAAAAAATTTTATAGATCTTATATTACTACCTATATTACTTAATATAATATACTATATAGATACTTATATGTTTTAAAGTAATAATTTTAATTAAGAATCAAGGGGAGTTCCTTAAAATGTGGTGTAATTAAGACAACAAATGAGGTAATTTTTAAATTCAGTTAAATTCTTTAGAACTAATAGATTCTATAGTAATGATAGTAAAAAAAAAACTTTTTTTTTTTATTAATATTTAAAAATAAAATTAATTTAATAATAATTTTTTATTATTTTTTTTTTTTATTTAAAATAAATTTTAATAGTATATTAACTTACATTAATTAGTCATGCGTGAATTTAACCTTTATCTGCCTTTACTATAGATATATAAATTATTTTAGAACAAATCTTTTTAATTTTTGTTTTTTTTTTGTAAATTTAAAATTAATTATAAATCTCTAATTTTTTATTTCTGGTATATTAAAAACAAAAAAAAAAAAAAATTGTAGGTATAAAAATAAATTCAAATAATTTTTAATGCATAGAATATGTCTGTCAACAAAACAATTTTTCATAATATTTAAGCTTTTTGAGCTGTAAACTCATAAATTAGGTAGATTGTAGATTATTGAACTACAAAATTTTAATTAAAATATCAGTTATATACATAGGTATTTTGTTTCCATCAATTTATTTTGGTATTATCTTACATTTTATACGGTTAAATACCTATTTTTTTTTTTTTTTTTTCAATTCTAAAATATATAAATAGGTATAATTAGAATCACAATATATACATATATGTAAAACAATATATACATACATATATATGTTGTGGAAACTTTGTTAAAAATTAAAATTTATATTATCGACATCATAGATATAATAAAATAATAAAATATATATTGGCATCTTCTCTTGCAGCTTGCTATCTAATGTATTTCCTATTCAATCATTTCCAGCCAAAAATTAACATATATTTTAGTCTAATGCAAAGTCAACTGTTTTGATTTTATACAATTTATGCGTTAAAGCATATAGAACAGTTTCTTTCTTCTAAAATCAAATAAATCTGAAGTTAGTAAAAGCAGAAGCAGCAATAAAAGTAATAAAAAACATAAAAATAAAGGTAATAAATCAGAATAATAAAATCAATTAATAAAAAAATAATAGGTAAAAGAAATAATTAAAAAAAAAATAATTATTCATGATTGAAAATAAATATTTAAGCATTTTCACAAGAAAATTACCGAACAAAATAAATTCAACAAAATATCAAATATTGTACATCGCGTACGTTCAATACCATCGGCCAATATAAGGCCAAATGACAAAGCATATTTAATATGATATTTAAAACAGAAGATAAAAAGTTTGGATTAGAAAATTTTCAAAAAAGTATTCAATTTTATTTTGATGTAAATATAGAAATTTACGCTTTATTAATTTTAAAATTAAAAATTTTTTATTTAAATTAAGTGTATATTAATTGAATATTAATTGAATATTATTGAAAATTAAATATTTTTGATTTCAGTAAAAAAAAAAACAATATGAAGTCAAAAAAAGCTCGAAAGTTTTTTTTAGCGGGAACATTTCCAGGAGAAACTAAATAATGCAAAAAACAGCTGTTACTTAAAAAGTGACTTAAATTTTTTTGTTATGTTGCTTATCTAGTTAATATTATATATGTATCTATAACTGACATTGATTTTTTAAAAAAAAAAAGCGCGAAACATTAAAATAATTATTTAGTTCAAATATCAAAATTTGTTTATTGCTTAAATTCGTAGATTATACTGAACATTAAGCGTATTTCACATGTACTTTTTTCTTTTAGCAAAAGTAAGTAAAATATCATTTATTTGATGCTAAAATTCGTATAGATATTGTATCGTACATTAAGCCTATTCCATATTAATTTATTTCTATTACAAGAGTTATAAAGAAAATGTATGTAGATATGTACATTACTAAAGTTCTAAAGTTCAGTCAAATGCTCAAATGAGTTCAATATAGATTGTTTTAAAATTTGATTGAATTAAAATTAATATTCCTTAATATTTCAATGTCGATTTTTTTCTAATCACTTTTTTATTTACCTCCTCAACTTATAGTTTTCAATTTAAACTTAAAGTTTTTATTATTTACTACCAAATTATATAAGGTATTAAATATTTATTATAGGTAATCTTTTAATTTATGTACTTATTATTTTTTTAAATTTTAATTCGAAATTAATATTTATTAGAAAAAAAAAACATTAACTTATTACTGTGTTACCGTACTACATACATATATATTTATAATTTGTATTATTCAATTACTTAACGTTTGATGTTAAATATAAAATATACATATAAATATACATATAAATCTAATGTAAATAAAAAAAACAATAAAAAAATACTATCATTTTGTCAATTTGACAAATATTTACTTCTGGCTTAATTTTCACTACATTAATAACGGAAATATTTCAATTTTATTTTTTATTTTTTTTTTTTTTTAAATAATATTATTATATTAGTCAGATTTTAATGTTATCACGATAAGCGCTTCAGTAATACTAAGTATATAATATACAAAGCTTGTTCAAAAAAAAAAAAAAAAAAACATTTATTTAAAAATTGTTTTATATTCGCTTTTATTTTGTTTGTAAAATATATTAAGCTTAAATTATTATTAATTTTTTGTTTTTTTTTTTTTTTTATTTTATTATAACGTTATATTCGCGATGTTTCCAAGTTTATTTAAATCATTTATAAAAATAAAAAAAATGTTTAAGTTTTAAATTACACACATATCAATTTTTAAAAATTTATTTACGACACCGGTGCAGTGTTTAGAATTTGAACAAAATTGATACAAATTTTTTTTATGTGTACCTAAGTACTAATTTTTTTTTTTGAAATAATACTTACTTATTAGTAATTTAATTTAAATAATTAAGTATAGTGAATAATTTTGATTCATTAAATAATTTAATATATTATTATTAAAATTTTGAAATAATGTGTTATTTTATTAGTATTAATCTTTACTGTTTATCTGATTACAAAACTTCTCCATCTATGTATTAAACTAAAGCGTTGACATCGTCACCATAGGTAGTAGTTATATGTACAGAATATATAGCGCACAACAATCCTTTGTTTGAAAAATCTTTTAAGTATATTCAAATTCTCGAGTTACAGGACCTAGGACTAAGGATTGTCTATATCCCCGCTACCAAACAACATATTCAAATTGTTATAATTCATGATTTATTTGATAATTATCTGGAATTTAGAGGTACTTGTACCAATTTCTTTTAATATGCAAAACTTAACAAACAAACATTACATTTTTTTTTTCCACAAAACCTTGGCATCTGCTTCTATTTTGTGATAATACTTTTATTTGTGTTATTTCTCGTTTGTCTATTCTATACGCCATGTATTTTTAGGTCTACCAATATTTCTTTTTCTTTAGAAGTTCTATTCCAGGCTCTGTTTAGCTATGCAATTATTAGATCTTCTAGGAACGTGACTAATCTAAGTCTCTTAGTTGCGTATTCTTCTTGGCCAAGTGTATTCTACATATGATTCACAGGCACTTGGTAATGAATACTTATAGTTTGTGTGCTTTCTTTTTGTTGACCAGCGAAGTTTAACTAGCATTATAACAGAACATATTTTATACATGCTTGGAATATTTTCACTGTAGCATTCGGTAATTTATTTTCGATGTCATCTTTTGTATCATATACCTAATAATAACACACTCTAGGTAATTGAATTTATATATATCGTCGTTGATGTAGATGTATCTTCAATTGTAATTGGTCTTGTGTTGTTGGTGATAATAATTTTTGGTTGGTAATAATTTCTTAGGTCTTATTTATGTTTAGGCGTATTTATCTTCAGGTGTATTTTGCTAATTTATTGATTGTTATTTGCAGGTCTTTATAGGTCTTAACAAGTATAGGATAAATGGTTAAACTATTTTTAAAGTTAAAGTCTAAAATTATTGACCCGTATAAAAATAAAAACTACATAATATTATTATGTATATATATTAGTAGCTATGGTTAACTATATACCCTATTCCAATTACCGTAACCACTTCAATATTGAAACTAATATATGCTCTAGAAAATTTTGAAAGAAAAAGATACAAATTTTAAATCTATCATATTATAATTTATTGGAAAAAAAATTTTTTTTTTCTTTTTTTTTTTTATTGTTCTTGATAGAATCCTTGAAAATTTTAATATTTGCCTGTTTTTTATTAGCTGTATTTTTTTCTGTTTTAAAACAAAACATCAACAAAATATCAAACAAAGGTTATTATTAACAACTTGAATTAAGTATATGTAAAATAAAAATAAAAAAAAAAGAATGAAAACAAAACTAAAATAACAGTAAAATAATAAAAAAAAAAATTACAGTAAAATAAAACGGAAGAATGGTTCTATCAATAAAAAAAAAAGGAAACAAAAATTTATTTTCAATCATATTCTGATAAAATAAAAGAAAAATTGTTTAACATGATACATATGAAATAAAAATTTTCCTTTTTTTTTTAGTTTTCTTTTTTTGCTTTCCAATACAGTCCTTAAAAAAGCTGAACCTTTTAAGTATTGCTTTTTTTAAAAGCTTAAGAAAAATTATTTAAATAATTTTCTACATAAAGTTCATAAGATATACGGTTATTATGCTTAAAAATGTCTGCACTTGTTTATTCAATTTGTTATTTAAGTAGTTGGATAGGAGTTTTGGAGTTTTTTGGTTTTCGATGAGTTTTTAGATTTTTTTTGCCAGGTTCTATATAACTATTAGTTGAATTTCTCTTCTTTTATAATAATCAGTTAGTTTTTAACGTTTATTTAAGAATGTCTTTTCGTTGTTTTATGAGTTTTGAATGAAATTCTCATATCGGAGATCATGTGCACATTAGCGTTAGTTTAATTTACGCTTCCACTGAAATATTCTATCACTTATTTTTACATACCATTTGAAATTCGAGTTAGTTTTATCCTGCCATTTCTTTTGGACATTGCAATATCGCGTGTCTTTCTATATATTTTTCTGATTCTCCGACCTTAGGCTATTCTATAAAAATACTATTTAACTCTATAAGTAATTTAAAGTATATGGTGTTGGAAATTGAAGGACTCGAACAAAAGTATAATTAGTAATGCAAATTTTAAAATTTTTAGGTACCTACTCAGATTCTTTCTTAGGTTAAATAAAATTTCGTTGAGCATAGCTACAATCAGTAAAAAATATTCTATAGATCTCATTAAGACATTAAAATTGAAAACATAATTTAATCCTTAAAATCAATGTATTATAAAGGTCTGGAATGAGCCTGTTCCATTCTAATTTGCCAATTATGGTATGTAGTATTAAATAGTAGATTTCAAACTTAACTACAGTTTGAATGGTTGACAACAATATATGACTATATTCACTACATAAATGTAAACCATAGAATATATAAGTATCTATTATTAATTTAAAGATGTAATTTTTATCATGCATCGCATTGCTACAAAAACTGTCATAAAATACGATTCTATAGCTTAGTTCTTTTACTGTTATATTTTTCAATGAAAAAAATCCCAAATAATAATAATTTTTATAAAAAATGATATTTTACAACTTACAATAAAATAAACGACATTTTATTTTTAAGGGAAAATAAATTATTTTGTTTTTAGTTTATAGGTTTTTTGTGGTATTATAAAATATAATATAACATTGCAAAAAATTTTTAAGGCTGATCTAAAAATTATTTAACAATGGAAATTATTAATTAAATTATTTTGTATTCATTTAGTGGATCATACTACATATTATATATAAAACCTTATTGAAAATGTGATTCCAAAATCGTTTGATACCTATAAATTATTTTAATAAAAATATTAAAAATTTTAAATTGTTCAAATAAATAATCTGGTTTTTTGAGTGGTATTTACACATCAAGATCAAACCATGTCAGATTTAGTGAAACACTCAGTTCATCCAAAATAATATCTTTTTTTCATTCATTTGAAACTTACTTAATATTAAAATGGAATTATTGACTTTGCAGCAGTAGTTTTACTATGAAACTGTAATATCGGTAAATTAATTCGAAAGTAACTAATGGAAAAATGTCATTTTTCAACATTTAGATAAAAAAAATTAATGTTCACCTATACATACATATTAAGTATATTGGATTTTCGAAACTTTTTTAATCAATTTTTTCTCAATCAAAGCAATATAATACATACATATCTAATATTTTTATGTAAATCAATTGTGCTTCATACCCTATTATTCGCATATATTACACCCTAGTTATTACTAAATGTTTTAAATTTTTCCTTCACTTATTATAATGCTTTTGCCAGCCCTACAGCCCTACTTCTAATAAATTGAATATCTGTAGATGGTTTTTTTCTGGTAGTTCATCTTCGGTAAAGCAATATGTTCAATGTTGAATATACTTATCTTGCTTGGAGTAAAACTCCGCAGTTTTTAACTATGTGTCCTGAAGATTCTTGTTCTTTTTGACATAATCTATATATGCATGTACATAAAAAAACAAAATTGTAAACAACACTATATTTTATCTGTATTGAGATTCTTTTGAAATATTTTGGAAATTGAAATGTGTCAGAATAGTTTTAGCTGTTAATAATCAGCTGTTTTATAAAAAAAAAATTGTATATTTGCAATAAATCATAAACTAGGTTAAGAAGACAAATTATTATTAAACAGACATTGAATTTCAACTAAAAAAATATGTCTTATTCATATATTGTTATATTGTACATACATATATATCAAACTTCCTATAATATTGATTATCTGTTGATAAAATTCTTAAAAATATGATACAAATTTTAGGCACAGATAATTTCGTATTTAAAAAGTCTGCAAAACAAAAATATTAAATATTTTAAATTATATAAATATAGTTTATATTATTTATAAATATGTACTAAAATTTACTGTTATTTAAAAAAATAAATAAAAAAAAAAACATATTTTTTAACTATAATTTGGTAACGGTCTGGATTTAAAAAGACATTTTAACAACAATAACAAGACAAAGACAACAATAATTCCTGGATCTGCAATTCTCATTTTTTAAGTTTCAAAAAAAAAACAAAATAAAAACAATTAAATTAATTAATTTTATAATTTGATTCTCTAAAATATTTTTTTTCAATATTTTCTGGGAAAAATATTTCTGTTAAACTAATAAATTAATACTTAAATAATTTTTTTTATCCCTTACGGGCAGACGAGATTACTCTACCAAAATAGTATACACATACATAAACATTTTCGACTATACAATTGCATTTTTCAACTATCTTCTCTTCTGTACTAGCTTGATATATTTTTGCTAGCTAGTAATTCAGCTTGTAATTTGACATTTCGTATAATTCAAAATGGCGACAAATGAAAAAAGTTTTCTGCCTTAACATTCATATCATACTTATAGGTTTTTTTTGCTGTTTTTGTTTGTGCTTTTAATCTGGAAATAAACACAAAACAAAATAATGTATACGTGCGTACTCAAGTTTTATTTTGTGTTAATTTTAAATTTTAAAAATTTTAGTTTTTGAATAAAAATAAAAAAAAAATAACAAGGAAGAATGTAAACCAACGGTTTTTAAAGGCGCGCATTTTCCAAAAGATAATACAAACGGTTGAGAATTGTGACTTGATTTGCACCAAAATTTTAAAATTTTCTCAGAATTTTATATTCATATACCTATATGTTTGTATCTATACTTAGTAAGAAAAACTCTGAAAAGTAAAGACACTTTCTTCAATATTAAGGGAACTCTACATAATTAAGAAAAACTCTATTAAAACATGTAAATTATAATGTTAAAGCTTTTAATAAAGTTTTTAAACAGGGGGTGTACAAAAAAAAAAATTTCCGAGCAAAGTTAACTATACTAGTTCTAAACGTTCTTTCTTCTCTGAAAATTTTAAGTTCCTATTTAAAAGCGTGCCGGAGTTATGAAGGGAAATATTTCTGCAAAATTTTGTTTCACTTAACTGTAAATTTCAATACTAAATTTTAAAAAAAATGTTGATATTGATTTATAGTTAAAACTAAAAAAAAGGGTTCTGTCGAATTGAGTTTCAAAAAAATGCTGAGTAGAACTTAGAGAGATATATATACAAATTTAAAAATAGGGATTTTTTTTAAATTACAGGCCCGATTCATTATGGCTGTAGCTCCGTAAAGGATTAGGCTATATAAAAAAAGTTGTTCTACAACATTATTTTTTTTATGAGACTTATCAATGGTTAAAATTCCATTGCTCTATCTTTAACGGAACAAATTACATAATAAAATAAATAAATAAAATTTTAAAATTAACAAACTTGCATATTAAGTATATAGATAAAATGAAGTTTTATGGAGTTTCAATTCCAGTATTCCTTTATTAATAAATGGTGTTCCAAATCATATTCTCCACGTTTCATTAATAATGTCTTTGTAATTTGACATGTAAAGTAATTTGACAATTCGTAGTACACGCTCGCAACATAGCAATAGTATCTCCTTTAGCTTATGGTTGAATTATCGTTATGAGTTTAACATGAGTTTTATTTATACCTATAGTCAAATTAAAGATAATGAAATTGAAGTTTTATATTTATCTAATACTTTCTTTAAATGGATGTGGATATTATCTAATACTTTCTTTAATGGATCTAATACATTCTTTAAATTCTTTAAATGGATAATGGATTTCTTTCTTACTGATCCGTTTAGCCATAAGGAGCAGAAAATCCTTCCATTTAAAAAATGTTTACAATTTTAAAATAATTTAGTAACAGTTATTATACTTAGTACTTTTCTTTTTATGGAATAATTACCGTTATTTACCATTCATTGATTAATCTTCAAACAAAATTATTATGCAAAAAAATCTATATAAAATACCAAAAAAACTTTATTTTTCCCTTTAATTTTCAGAAACTATACTTATTCTTGTAACAAAATAATTTCAGTATGCTTTTAAAGTTTCATACAAAATTCGAGTATCTCTTTAATTGTAACAAAAAATAATTAAAATAAATAGTTATTTCTGTAACTATTCTAAATATAATATATGTACTTAACATTTAAATTCCATTTCTTTTTTTTATGTTTTAAGTGTAAAAAAAACACTAAGTAAAGCATATATAAACTTTTTATAAAAATAGAAATTTTTTTAATTTAAACAAAAATAAATTTTGTAAAATTTATCAAAAGTTTTTTTTTTTAGATAAATTTTACAAAATTTATTTTACTTTTATTAAATTTATTTACAATTTACAAACTTATGAACCCATTCATTAGTGATTTATAGATTTCACTAAATTAAAAATTTCATTCAGTAAAATGATGAGTGAATGTGTGCATGAATGCATGATTGAATGCATTCATTCAACCTTACAGTATGTTATACTTAATACATACATACTTATTATTTTATTTTTATGTAATTTTTTATATTTGTATAGTTAAAGTATTGTAATAGTAAGAATTATCACGTTTCATTATGTTTTAAATTTTTAAGATTAGATTTTTTTACGATTAAATTGTTGTTGATTTTTTAGCCGAATAATAATAGAAGGGATTTTAGAGTTGGATTCAAAATCAGAGTTTTACGCTTTCACAAAATTTATATAATATACTTATGTGTGATTTTAAATTTAAAAGGATTTTAGAATTAGATTTAAATTCAGAGTTTCAATAATTTGTCGAGGGTTTGGTCTTTTTAAAAATGTGCTAAAAATAAAAATAAAATAAAATAAAAAAGCGAAACAAGAACAAAATTTCGATAAAACGAAATTTTAAGAAGCAAGATTATAAAAAACGAAATTTTAATAAAATCATAGATTTTGAGAAATGAGCATTCATACCCAACCCATATTTCATATACTGCTTGCAATTTTATAATATACTCTAATACACTAAGCTTGCAAACATTTGTTTAAGAAAGGCAAAGAAAAATTTTTAATGATATGTGGCTTATGTTTAAAACGTTGTCATTGATGCTATCTTGTCATTTGTTGAAAATATTTGTTTTAATTATACCGAATAGCGTATAACCGTTTTTTCCGTTTCATCGTGTCACGTCAATTTCAACTTTCCGTAGGAGTTTTTTCTACATAAATGTATAGTTTTGATCTATTAAACATTTGTTTTTTGCACTTCATTTACTATGATAAGTTATTGGTATTTTCAATTTTTCATGTTGTTTTAACCATTTAGTGTCCACAATCAAATAATCAAGATTCATGATATTTTTACGTTATTTGTAAACGACCTTTATAGTTTAAAGATGCTTTTATTCAATTGAGTATTAGTATAGTATTTTTATTGACATCCTACAATTAGATTGAAAAACATATGCTCCTTCTTGCAAAAACCCACAAAATTTTTAAATATTTGATTTTTAATTAGTGCTGTTAATAGTGCCGTTAAGTCATCAGTTTATACATTATTATTTTAGTGTTTAGCGTAAGGTTTTAAAGACTAGAAAGTCAAAGAGAAAACATTTCCGGTTAGTTTTATCTTTTTTTTTTTTGGTTTGTTAACAAGACTTTTTTGTGTTTTTTCCGTTTTGTGGTTATTCCAAAGGATTAATGCATTTTTATAAGAGATATGAAAAAATGATGTAATGAATGAATACTTTGGCATTTTAAATTAAAAAAAAAAGAAACTTTAAAAATGATCCTTCTTTATCCTACTTTATGATAATATTATTAATAGTCACGTATTAAAAAACATTTTATTGAATTTTTTAGTGTATATATACATACATATTTATATGTATGTAAATAATGTAAATTTAAATGTAAGTTACATAATTTATTTGATTTTCAATACTTAAAAGACGTCATTCAACATTCAGACTAATGTTTGGTACTATGGTTTGATTTTTTTTTGAAATGTATTTACTTTCAATTAAACTTTTAAAAAAATTATTTCATTTTTTGTATTTTATTTAGAAAAAAAGAGTTAAAATTGTTAGAATAGAGAGTTTTAGTTTTTTTATATTTTAGTTATATTACGACAGAGTTCTAATATATATAAATCTTAATAAAACAGGAGAGTTATGCGACTCCTGATTATGTTCCATATATAGGATTTCAAATTTTATTTAATGGTTCGACATGTATATTGAAAAGGTAGAACTGTTTTTCAAAGTCTTTTAAAAACAGAACATAAGTTTCACGACTTTAAAATTAAATATGTGAATGATAATACAACTCCACCAGTGTTTTTTTTTTAGTTAGAAGAAATAACTTGTAATGAGTTTTTTTCAGATAATTTAGAAGAAACGAAGAACCAATGAATAAAATAATAAATAATCAAACATAGAAATTCTCTACAATCAGCTTTTTTTTTCTTTTTATTAATGACGACTGAACTAACGCGTCAACAAGACTTTAAGTTCGTAATGCATCTTGAAAGCGTAGGAGAACCTATTTGATAAGAGTTGATGTTAAGTTTCAAAAAATTTAAGCAACGATGATACAACTCTCACGGATGAAGCTTTGAAAGCTTCTCAGATCTATGCCAAATAGTCAACCTAATCATTGTAAAAAGGAACTACAAGATATTTCTTCCTTTTTTAGACAGACTGGCACAGATGCGGAGAAAATGCTACACACTCTTTATAGCGTCAATTATTCTGAAAATTACACAATTAATACCCATGTGCATACTTAACCTTAACCTAGCATGTCTACCGATAAGACAATGACCAAAACAACCAATTGGCCCTTTTTAAAGTAAGTACCGATTTCTTCATCACAGTCAACTATAATTTAGAATACTTTAAAAGAAAATTTATGGTAATCATCAATTTAAAATGATATTGTTTAAAAGATTATCCCAGTTAATTAAATTTCATTTTATATTTTCAAATTTTTTTTAAAAATACAAAATGTCTAAAGTATATAAAAAAAAAATGATATGACAAATTAAAAATGTGTAAAATTTCTTCATGATAAACTAAAATTCTAATATTGTTATTTTAAATCCATGCAATTAATAAAAAATTATTTTATGGATAATTTCTTTAACAAAAAATTATTTTTTGTATGAAAATTGTCTGCATTCTTTACTTCTTTTTGATTTTGTGGTGGATTTCTTTCATTTTTCTCTTTTTTTAATAAAATGTTCCAAATTTTTTTATTATGTTAAGAATTAAAAGAATTTATATATATGTAAGTATACCTTACTCAATATATGAATACTGAAAGGCATATTTAAACATACGTACATATATATACAACATTTAATACATACATATGCAATTACAAATTTTTCATTAAATATAAAATTATATAAAAAAAAAGTTACAACATATTTCTTTGAAATCTTAAATAATCTATGACAAAGAATAATTTCAGAAAAGCCTTCCCCTCAACGTTATTTTTTTTTATTTAAATAGCTTCAGTTTTAGAAATTAAAATGTACAAAGTAATTAAGTGAATCTGATAAAAATGAATGTAAAAATTTTAATATTGTGCAATTGTTTAGAACTTTTCAGTTATTAATAAAAAAAAAGGAGAAATGTAAAAAGGGCATAAATTTTTTCTATTTTAATAAATTCATCCAAAGTTAGATCACCGTGCAGTATATCGTACCGTAACTACTTAGAATCTTGTTGATGTTGTTGTTTGGTAGGAGGGATAGACTTATTCTTACAGCTAGATGATGCGATATGTTGTCTATACCAATTTCATAACACGCCCCTTTATCACAGTCACTTAATTCCACTTAGATTCAAATAAGCCATACAATTTACTTAAATCAAAATATTTTTAATAAAAATCATTTAGAGATCAGAATTTTTCGGCAAAAACTTTTTTTGTATTACAATATAACAGTATAAAAAAAATTTTACTGGCAGCAATTTCATTATATCGTTTATTTACTTAGAGTACAAGATAGATAAAATTAAAATAATTTAATAATTCCACTTCAAAACCTATCCCTTATTATGAAAATTTTAAAAATTACCAAAATTCAGATTTTATCGGCTGAAATTAATTTTTGTACTGTAAAAATGTAATCATTATTTTGAATTTCATAGTTAAGTGATAATTTAAATTGACACGATCAAGTTATCTTTTGTTTGTTTTTGATTTAATATACTAAAGTTCAGATTTACAGTTCTAATTTTTGTCAAATGCTTACTGTTCAAATATAAATTATATAATATACAACATGAACTTATTATCAAAAGGAACATAAAAAAAAAATGCCTTTTACAATTGAATATATAAAATTTTTTTTTTGTTTGTTTGTTTTTTTTTTTTGCTTTTGTTTTGAACCACCGCACACAATGAAAATCCCTTAAGGATTGTGATTAAGGCTCTCTTCATTAGGATTAACTTATACATTATATATATATATACTTACATATTATATATAACAAAAATGTATTCATAATATGTAAACCACATCAGAAGAAGAAAATAGAGTGAAAATGAAAGAGAACAAAAAAAAAATTTTTTTATTGTTTTTTTTTATAAACTTTAATATCCTTTATTTTACACTTGGTTTATTTAACAAAGAATGGTGAGTTTGGTGAAAAAAAAAATATATATACATATTTTATTTAACAGTTAAATAGTTAATCTCCATAAGTAAAAATGATTATATCTGTACAAAATTTCAATTCAAAATTTAATAAGCGATTAAAATTTATTTTTTTTCGTTAATGACACGTACTCTAATTTGGTCTTTCTAACTTAAGTACTAATTGTATATTGTAATATTCTCGGAAATTTTTAAACCAAAATAAATTCTTAGATAATGTTATTATTAAATCAAAAATATCTTAAGAAAAAAGAGTATTAAATATAATAGTTTACAACTATTTTAATGTGACTTCTAATATTGAGCTATAGTGTGAAACCAAAATAAACACTTTTGTATAAATTTTTTGTAAAGAAGTTACCTGTGTCAAACGAATTCTTCAAACTTTAATTAAATATATTTCCACTTTTCTTATCCCTTATCTATAATACCCCTATTTTGCTAGGATACCTACCTTATAACATTTGAAGAATTAATATGCAACTTAGTGATGGTTTCGTCAATGGTCAATAGATAGCAAATAATAATAATAGGCAGATAAATTATTCCCTTAGAATACAACTTCCCGATTCAAAGTTTTCGCATCCCTGTCCTAACCTTATCTATATCTCTTCTTACTAGCCAATATAGTAGCCTAACTGTAGCAGTTATGTTTAACCCATCCCATTATATTGGCTAAAGCAGAAGAGGGATGAGTTTAATCATTAAGAATCTGAAGCTACCAAGATAGTATCCTTGATGTCTTTGCAAGATTCTCACTTCCCTTCCGAAAAACAAAAGATTCCAGACGATTAATAAAGTTTTTCATTTAAAATATGGCAACTATACATAATTTCCTTATTTATTTCGTGAAATTTTTCATCATTATAAATGATTTTCTCTTCATAAACTAAAATTTTATTTTTCTAAATTTTGTATTCCGAAGTCAATCAGATCAATTAAATTAGATTGTTTTTAAAATATTGTTTTTTTAAAACTAATTTTTAAGTTTTAAGTTAATATTCCATCATTTGATAATCTCTTACTGTTTTAGCAGACAAAAATGCTTTTAAAATTTTTTTTTATTAAACAAAAATAATTACATTGACATACTTATATATATAGTTATATATATATATAGATTGGAAAATTCGAAATAAATTGGATGTTTTATAAATTAATAAGCCTATTTTTATAAATGTGTACCATGTTAATCCTTTTAAAATTATACAAGAAATTTTATTTTTAATTTTTTTTTTTTTTTTTTTTGTTTAATTTATTATTTTAGTTTCTCTTAGATCCTTTACAAGTAAAGTTTAATCATGAAATGAATTCTATTATAAATGTATTTAACAATCCCTAAATTTTGTAAGTATTCAAATTATTAAAAATTCTATAGAAAAAAAAAGTTTAATTACTATATATATACATTAAGAACAAAAGTTTTTAGTTGATCGTAATCAAAATTCGCTTCAATACACATAACAGATTAAATTATTTTTGACTTAATATCTTTGAATTTTTTAGTTTTAATTTTTCTTTAATTTATTATATATAAGTATAGTGATTTTACGGTTCATATATGTATACGTATGTATATTAGTTATGCATTGTTTAACTAAGTATATATATATATAATATTTTAAGTAAAAGTTATAAACTTTTAATTAAAATTTCATTATAAAAAAGTAAAGGTATAATATCTTCTTTGAAGAATTCTATTTTGTGATTATAGATAAAATTTTAGACAAAAACATAATTTATTATATGTATATAATATTGAATTCTTATATTGAAATTAAAATTGGTATAAGGATTTATTTTATATTTAATATATTTTATCAAATAAATATTTTGCAACTAAAATAATATATAGAACAGAAACTTTAAATAGATCTTTGATTACGTCTTATTTCGTTTTAATTTTTTTTTTTAACGGAAAAATTATTTCAAAAAGAATCCGAAAAAAAATGTATCAATCCATTCTTTAGTGCGTTTACAAACATATCACGCATAGCACTTGACAACACATAGACACTTGACATTTTTTTTCTTACATGTAGTTATTAATCTTTTTGTGCGAATATTTAGTGTAGTCGAGAGTACACTAAAAATTTGACAGATAATCAAATGCGATTAGCTAATTTAGTTCGATATTTTCGAAATGCACTAAAAAATGTTTGGAGTTTTATTGGAATTAATTAAGTGCAATTAGCTAGTTTTTAGTATGAATTGCGGGATAGGTTCGGAAACTCCAAAAGTTGGAAAATGTATTACTATGTTAGTGCCAACATCTAGAATAGTCGAGAACACACTAAAAAATTTGACAGATAATCAAATGCGATTAACTAATTTAGTGCGATATTTTCGAAATGAACTAAAAAATTTTCGGAGTTTTATTGGAATTAATTAAGTGCTAGGTTCAGAAACTCTTTGGGAGCTGGAATAGGAGTAAAATGTAGGACTAATTTTTTTTTATTTACATTAATCACATTGTACCGATTTCCCGACAATACTATGGTAAAAAATCGTAATTTCGTACAACCAAAGCTAATTAAAATTTTTAAATTTTGAAAAAATATCTAATAGTTACTTATTATTATGAAAACTTTATATACAGGATTTACACTCCAAATTCACCATTTTGCAAATCAAATTCACCCTTTTAGATAGTTCTACATACTTAAAGTTTATACAGGGTTTGCACTCTAAATTCACCCTTTGGCAAACCAAATTCAGCCTTTTCCAAATCAAATTCAACTTTTTGTAAATCAAATTAAACCTTTTGCTGTCAGCTGCTGCAGGAGAAGCTCTATAAATTAAATGTTTAATAATTATTTTATTTATTTTAAATATCAGTTTTTGATATTATTAAAATAATTTAATTTTTAATTGTAAAAAAATGGTTTTGCCTTTATACTTCTTTGTACATACCTATAAAATAAATATTAAATTTGAAATACTTATTTTCTGTTAAATTTGAGGGTGTTTACTTTTGAAGTTTTGAAATATCATTAATTTAGGAATAACAATTGACATATCGAAGATATAAATCAATTGCTAAAATAAAAAATTAAGTTATCGTAATATTTGTTATTATCAGATGTATCTGATTTGCAAAAAGTTTAATTTGATTTACAAAAAATTGAATTTGATTTGCAAAAGGCTGAATTTGGTTTGCCAAAGTGTGAATTTGGAGTGCAAAACCCTGTATAGACTTTAAGTATGTAGAACTATCTAAGTATAATCTACCAAGCTGTTCTAAAAAGTAATGAAAGAATAATACGCATTAACTTCCATAATTTTGCATACTAATTTAAAAGATGCAAGATTAGTCAGGGAAAAAAGAACTTTTGATACTTATTTAATGAAAATTCAGAATAATATCTGGAGTACAATTGAAGAGTTCTTTTAATCTAATCATCAATATATATATTATTTAATTCATAACATGATCATTTATAATAAATCAGAATTGCTATGATAGAAAATTGTTGTAGATCAAGTAAATTGTAACAAGTGCTATTAAAATAGGACATAATAATTATATAATACTTGCCGTATAAATTTTACATATATTTTGATCCTGACAAATGTTTCATTTTACTTCCTATACACGGATAAATATATACGTATTATTTTAAAATTTATTCCTCTTACTTACATATATATTTTGCATAAAAATTTTTTTAAAAAATTTTCGACATGAGTAAAAAAAAATATAATTTGTGGTACCATTCAATTTTTTATTAAATATTCAGTCATAATTTTTTTTTTTATATTTTATAGGATAAACAGGATTGACTTAAAATTTCTTTCAATTTGAAGTAGTTTTCAGAAATTTACACCTGTACTCAAAATATATTGTATCAAAAATATTTATGTACCATATTTACCTGTAAATTTATTCAAAAAAGAAAAAACCAATGAAATAAAAAAAAAATTAAATCTTTTAAAATCAAATAATCTTTACATTTATAAT
The DNA here is from genome assembly GCA_947095535.1 of Poecilobothrus nobilitatus. Taxonomy (NCBI): domain Eukaryota; kingdom Metazoa; phylum Arthropoda; class Insecta; order Diptera; family Dolichopodidae; genus Poecilobothrus; species Poecilobothrus nobilitatus. The sequence goes on from OX352773.1 coordinate 162,297,342, forward strand.
GTTTAAAAGTGTCTTACCGTGAGACATTGACAAATTATTTCGAATAATTTTTATTTTAAAGATTGCAATATTTTTCTTAAATTTTTTTTTTTTTGTTGATTTTTCATAATTTTTTTCATTTTGTTTTCACTTCAAATTGGAAATGTAAAGCAATTCTATATTCTAAGATACTTATTGGTTTTTTGTAAACACAAACCAGAAAATAAAAAAACAAACCAGAAAATAAAAATAAGATTTTAAGTAAATTTTTCTTTAAAACGTGACTCAATTTGTTAAAACACAGGAACTTTATTTTAAATCCATTTATTATAAAGATTTTCAAAATCTTTTGTAAAAATAAAAAAAAAACAAGGTAGAATGTAAACCAACGGTTTTTAAAAGCGCACATTTCCAAAACTCAATACAAATTGTTTAGAAGTGTGACTTACACAAAAATTTGAAAATTTCATGTAATAAGAAAAAACTTGAAAATAGGACATTTTTGAGATTTTGAGGGGCCGTAAGTCCGGAATCCTATATAACTAAGAAAAGCTGTTAACACACGTAAAAATATATTATTGAAGCTTTAATTTTTATGTCTTGCCGAAGAAAAGTTTTTACAGGTGCCTAAGTTACAGGTGTCTAAAAATAGCAAATTTTGAGGCGTAATAACTCTTAAAGAGGGGGCGTTACCAAAAAATTTTCTGAGGAAACTTATACTAATTCTAAAAGTTCTTTCTTGTCTCAAAATTTCAGGTTCCTATCTAAAGGGGTGCCGGAGTTATGAAAAAAGAAATTTCATGCAAAATGTGGTTTTCACATAACGGTAAATTTAAATCGTAAATTACAAAATATTACATAATTTTGATATTGTTTTATATAGATAATAAAATTTTCGATCTTCTACCGGTTTTAGATTGCAAAACTATTACGCAAAGTCCGAGATATATACATCTGAAAATGGAGCTTTTTTACAATTTTGAAGAGCTGCAGCTTTGGAACCCTTTACAACTAAAATAAACCTTTCACACACGTAAAAATATATTATTGTAGCTTTCATTTTCATGCCTTGCCGAAGAAAAATTTTTACAGGTGCCTAAGTTACAGGTGTCTAAAAATAGCAAATTTTCAATTTTTGAGGCGTAATAACTCTTAAAGAGGGGGCGTTACCAAAAAATTTTCTGAGGAAACTTATACTAATTCTAAAAGTTCTTTCTTGTCTCAAAATTTCAATGCAAAACTATTACGCAGAGCCCGAGATATATACATCTGAAAATGGGGCTTTTTTACAATTTTGAAGAGCTGCAACTTTGGAACCCTTTACAATTAAAATAAACCTTTCACACACGTAAAAATATATTATTGTAGCTTTAATTTTTACATCTTGCAGAAGCAAAATGTGTGCAGGTTCCTAAGTTACAGGTGTTTAAAAATAGCAAATTTTCAATTTTTAAGCCCTAATAGCTCATAAACAGGGGGTGGTCCGAAAATATTTTCTGAGGAAACTTATACTAATTCTAAAAGTTCTTTCTTGCCTCAAAATTTCAAGCTTGTATCTAGAAGCGTGCCGGAGTTATGAAAGTAGAAAAATCATGCAAAATTTGGTTTTCACATAACGGTAAATTTAAATACTAAATTTAAAAAAATTGTATAATTTTGATATTAATTTACAAAGATAAATACCTGTCAAGAAATACCTGTCGAATGACGTTTTCAGATTGAAAAAATCTTAAGCAGAACATAAGATATATGCATTTAAAAATAGGGCTTTTTCAAAGTTTGAGGGGGTGTAGCTCCGTAATGGGGGGGGCTACATGAAAAAGTTGTTCCACAAAATTATTTTTTTTATAAGACCTACCTATGGTTAAAATTTTTTTTCTCTATCTTTAACGGTGTAGAAGTTTTGTAAACAGACGGACGGACGGACAGAGTGAAACTAATAAGCACATTTTTTCAAAATTTTTTTGGAAATGTGCTAAAAACAAATATTATTAAGTAAAAGAATTTTTAAAAAATTGATTTCCTTTTTTTGTTTTTTTTTACAGAAACGTTAATTTATAAATAAACTTAGGAATTTTCTTTTATTTTTAATCTGGTCAAATGTTGAGGTTAAATAAAGGTTCCAATCAACAAAAAAAAAATATTTTTAATTTCTTTTCAATTTAAAAGTGAAAGGCAAAAAAATCAATAAAAGTTTTGATTTTATTAATTTTACGTATAAAATATGTTTTGTTTTTCTGAAGTAATTTAAGAATTATTATTATAATAGTTATTATGTTTTTAAATACACATATGTTACCGATTCGGATATTACAATATATACGGATATTACAATATATGGGTGTTCAAAATTGAGGTATCATTTTAATTTTAATAAAACAATACTTTTTTTTTGGTTCCGGTTAATAATGAAAAATTATGTCGGCCAAGTGGCCCACTCTACTACTTCGGCAGGCTTCCAATCTTTTACCATAATTCTGAATCACGTTGTTCAATAAACTGTTCTCAATTTGAAATCTGCTCGATAATGTTGTTTTTAAGCTCTTGAATTGTTGTGGGATTATTTCTGTACACTTTCGATTTCACAAAACCCCACAAAAAAAAATCCAACGATGTCAAATCGCACGATCTTGGTGGCCACATCACTCCTCCTCTACGAGAAATAATGCGATCTTCGAATTTTTCCTTCAAAAGATCCATTGTTTCATTATAACATTTCATTTCATTATATATGACATTTCGTTTCATTATATATAACATTTATTTCGTTTATTTCATTTCATTATATATAACATTTATATTACGAGTTAACAGATTTTAAACAACTTCACGTTTTTTGTTTTGGCACGAAATTACTTTGAAAGAAATTACCGGTTCATACTTATTATAATATTAAAATAAAACGGAATTCTAAGATCCTAAGTTCGACTAAACCGGTGATCATCATTGTTTTAAAATTCTAAGTACAAAAAGTACAAAATGTAGATGATTAAAGGACAGATATTAATCAGTAAAGGCAAAAATTAATTATAATTCACTAGGCTACAATGGGGATGGCTGTTTAGTATTTTTTCTTACCCATCACATAGTTCTGAAATTGTAAATAGGATATTCTTTAAAACTTTTTCTATTAATACCCGTTCTTAACTATGGTTAAACTTAAGATATGGGAATCCAATATTTTTACGATCTTAAGTCAGTTATCGGAAAGTAAAATTAAAGAACTAATTTCCAAACCTTACCGGCTGATTATAGAATATGGTTAGCAAACAAGATTACAAGATAACAAGAAATGGAATTAAGCCGATTTCTCGTCCATTCTAATTATGATCTTTAAAGATGGAACTCTAGAGAAGAACGAAGTAAACAAAACAATCAGTATTGGCTACATGTATATCACATTAAAAAGACTTCATTTATTGAGCAGACGTTCATATAAGAAGTCTATAACTTTGATGTTAGCAAAATTATTTATTTATGTTGAAATATTTTCTGTCCTTCAATTCTTGATCCATTATATTTCCTGCATTTTGATTGAATAGATCAAAAATTTTAATTTAAAAATTATTTTGTCTGAAAGTTTTTATTTTAATACTTAATACATATTATATAATATTTTTTTTTTTGGTTATCGGTGTGATTATTTTCGGGACCCCTCAAAGTTTCATTTTCAATTGTTTATAACTCGAGTTTCGCTTAATATCTTTTCAATATTGAAACATCAAACGACAGAAAATTTTTTAAGTCTTATAAATCAACAAAAAATTATATAAATTTTTGTAATTTCATAATTAAATTTATTTCTCCGTTAAACCTTAATTTTTTAAAATTTTGGTCTCCGGAACGATTATAATCTACATCTACGAAACGATTTTAGTCTAGTCAGAGCCTTCAAGTTTTGTGAGAAGGATCTTTGAAAATGAGTATAAGTATAATAATAAATCATAAACCATAAATTCTATTTTGTTATTTCGTTTAAGAGCCGTTAAGGGTTAAAAATTAAAAATGAGTTGTTTTTAAATACCTGTAAAAATTTACTCCTAATTACGAAGGCCTGTGCTTAAGTTAAGTTATATATCTAATTTTGATGTAAAAGGGGTAGAGTCCTAATATATTTTTATTGGTTTTTTTTTTGTTGAAAATATGCGCCTTTAGTTTTACATAAAAATGTTATTTTTACTTATTGCTGTGTTATTTATTAATTTTACACACCTACCCACGTAACAAAAGAAATTTTAAAATCATATCGGGTTTTAGATTTAATTGATAAAATTTCTAATTTTAATTGAATTTATTTTGAATTTGAATGATTAGATATATTAATAATCATTAAATCAAGAGCCTTGTGCATTCTTATCACATGATAAATTTCTTTATCGGTCAAGTACAGATCCTTAACTTATATTAACCTTTTACAGCATTAATTATTAATTATGCATTTCATTTAAAATTATATATTTTGAAAAAAATATTATAAGATTATACTTACTGTAGGTAGGTACAGAACACTTTCTCTAACACAAAATTGTACGTGTATGTAAGTATTTCTAAGTATAAGTATTAACTTTAGATAAGAAAAGGTAAGTACATATTTTTTTTGCGTGGTTACAGTATTTTTCCAATTTTTTTTGTTTGTTTCGAAATGGACAAGTTATTGAGTGTTGGTTGTGAAGAGTTTTTTTTTTAGATTAGAAATTTGAAGGGGTTTGCTTTAGCTTCCAGTTTTATTCTATCTATTATTTATATATTTATTCTATATTGATGGATGTCTAATATAGATATTATTTTAATCTATATTAGACATCCATCAATATAAACAACCAGTAACAAATTGTCAATTTAATTTGTAACTCTTTCCATAATATAAGTACGATTTTTTATTTTTTATTTTAATTTTGATAACTAAAATCTTAAGACAATCAGTCAATTGTTTAAATAAATAAAATATTTGGAACGTCATAAACATTTAAAGTTTTGAACTGAATGTTTATCAATAAATTATTATCAATGTATCGCAACGCAACCCAATTCAATTAAAAGGAAATTAATGGCGAAATATTTACTTTCGATTTTGGAATTTTTTTTTTGAAGTGGTTCATTTTTTTTTTTCAACATAATTTTTTTTTTTGAACATAAATTACAATAATGTCTGTGATATTTATTTTTTATTTTTTTTTGCTTTTTAATAACTATACCCTTGAATACCCTGTCTATTTCTGTTATCATTTATTGTTTAAACCTTACATAATTTATATATATTTATTTAATATTTTATTATATCACAATGGATTCTCCTTTTACTCCATACTCTCATATTGATTATAATATAATATATGTGCATATATTATTACTTTACCTTAGAATTAAAGTTATAAGTATAATATTATTATAAAAAAGGTAGATTTTGTTTTATTTGTTCTTCAATTTTTTTGCTCGGACAAAACTTTACAAATTCTAAGGGTTATTTATTAAATTATATTTTTAAAGGGTTTTGGTAAAATATAATGGAACAAATTTAAAATTCGTATAGATCATGATTTTATTTGTTATATAAAACTTAATAATTAGATCATTTTTAATTGAATGTGATATTAAACAAGGCAGAATGTAAACCAACGGTTTTTAAAAGCGCACATTTTCAAAAGACAATATAAATTGTGTAGAATTGTGACTTACACCAAAATTTAAAAATTTCATATATAGTTATGTATAAGAAAAAATGTGGAAATAGAACTTTTCTAGAAATTTTAGGGGCTGTAAGTCCGGAACCCTTTATAACTAAGAAAAACCGTTAACACAAGTAAAAATATATTACTGAAGCTTTAAGTTTTATATCTTGCCAACGTAAAATGTGTACAGGTGTTTAAAAATAGCAAATTTTCAATTTTTAAGCCCTAATAGCTTAAAAATAGAAGGTGGTCCAAAAAAAATTTTCTGAGCAAACTTATACTAATTCTAAAAGTTCTTTCTGTTCTCACAATTTCAAGTCCCTATCTAAAAGCGTTCCGGAGTTATGAGGGTAGAAAAATCATGCAAAATTTGGTTTTCACATAACGGTAAATTTAAATATTAAATTTAAAAAAAAAAATGTATAATTTTTATATTATATTATTTTTATTTTATATTATAAAGTTAAAAAAAAATACCTGTCGAATGACGTTTTCAGATTGCAAAAATGTTAAGCAGAACATGAGATATATACGCATTTAAAAATAAGGCTTTTTCAAATTTTGAGGGGCTGCAGCTCCGTAATGGATGGAGCTACATGAAAAAGTTGTCCCACAAAATTAATTTTTTTTATGAGACCTACCCATGGTTAAAATTGTTTTTCTCTTTTTTTAACGGTATAGAAGTGTTGTAAACAGACGGACAGACAAACAGGCGGACGGATGGACGGATAGAATAAAACTAATAAGCACATTTTTTCAAAATTTTTTTGGAAATGTGCTAAAAAGGTGATGAGAAATAAATAAAAATTTGTAGAAGAATGAATAATTGATCCAAAAATCTTTAAATAAAATTAAGAATAATATTTATTCAGTCAATGTTATAAAATAAGAAGTATTTCTTGTATAAGATAATAGATAGCGCGCAACAAATAAAAATATTTGTGTTTTATAATCTTATGCTATATAAACCAAATATGAATAATAAATAACTTAGAGGTTGTGCTTAATGCTTTTTATATGAGTAGAAAGGAAAAAAAATTGTTACTAAGTATTCGGTATTATTTTTACGGTACGTTAAAAGATAAAAATTTGCAGAAATTATTTTCTACAGAAAAACTAACTTACCTAATGTTCAATAACATATTTTTTTATTATGTATGTTTTATCTATATTCATATTTGATTCTGACTTATCAGTATGCAACACTCCGAAGTCCTATATAATATTCCATTGAGAGATTTTTTTAACAATATACAAAATGATTGAAAATATAGAATACTAATATTTTCACTGAAACATTAAAACTTTGAAAGGTAAAAAACGTGAAAATCTTTAATTTACCGTATATATGTAATTTATCAAGCTTTAAAATTTTATATTTAACTATATGTAAGTATTTTGTTTTTGAGCTCATTAAAAATTTCATTTTTTATAATGAAAATGTTATTTTAGACATGCAATTTTTAACAATTCATTAAAAATAATTCATTTCAATTTGCATGTAATTATGAATTTTAAAATTTGCATAAATTATATACATAGGTATAAGTACTTATAGAAAATAGTTAACAATTTCCAATTAATATAATTAATATCAATAAATTATTCAAGTAAACATGACTTAATTTTATATATAAAAATACAAAAAAAATTTTTAATATTTTAAAATTAAGTTTTGAGTAATCTTGTATAAATATCGAAATCAATATAGTTAAATAGTTTTAATAATTATTTAATTAAATAATTTGAATAATCATTATTTCAATGACTTTATTTATATATATAAGTATATATACTTAAGTATTAAAATATAAAAATTTAATATATTTATTTATTTTTAATAAATCACGTTACTATAATTAATTGAAAATAACGAAAAAAAAAAAAATTGACCCTTAAAAATGAATCGGTTTAATGAATTAAAAACATAATCAAGAATGAATTGTATAGATTTAATGAATAATTTAGTATATATTTCATATACCGTAAATAGTTACCGTAAACAAAAGAAAAGCTTAAATAAAGTATGTTAAGAAGGTTAGTAACAGGTTCTTAACTTTTTCTATAAGTTTTATAATTAATTTTCCAAAGAATTAAAAACAAAACAAAATATACGAGTGTTAGAAATTTATTGTGTAAAAAATGAAAAATCTAAAATACTTATAGTATATCTGTATTTTAATATTATGATATGCGTTTATATGTTATTTATTAGTTATTTTTATGATATATAAAATATATTTTAAAAGTAAATTATGTAATTGGAATTACCAATTTTAATAATCTTCAAAAAATTTCCAACATTTTTTTTTTTTTAAACTTTTCTAAGCATTAATGATACAAAATAATAAAAGTCCGAGCTTTTATTATTTTTTTTTAAAACAAACGTAAAAGTTTATTATAAATTTATTATGATTTTAACCCGCATTATAGTGACCAAAAAAATTTCATTAGTCATGATCGTTTATTTTAACGAATCTTTTGTTTCAAACAGTTTGTCTTAAATATATCTTACAAATTTCAAAATTTAGTACTCTCAGCAAACTTGTACCGCATGTTCAACAAACAATAAGAACAGTAACTCAGATCTGTACCATTCTTACAAGGTTTTAAAGATCAAAAGTAACACTAAGAAAAATCTGATTCATCTTCCCCCAAAAATGTAGGAATTAAAATATTTAGATATAAAAGGTATTAGAAAAACATAAAGAATTATAGAAAACGTATACGCAATATAAAATTGAAATTTAAAGTTTGAAAGGTATAATAGTTTAGAATGAACAGCTGTTAAGAACTAAATATGTACAAAGAAATAATAAACCACTTACATATATAACTCTTAAGTTTCAATAAAAGAAAAGTAGATAAGTACTAACTAACTATAAAGTCAAATCGATAATAAATTTCAATAGTTCCATTAAATTCTTCTTTACGAAGAAATACTAAAACATGAAATATTATTATAAAGTATTAAAAGAAGTATAAAGAAGATGTTATATATTAATGCATGTTGTTAATGTTTAATGGCTTTGTCACTAATAGCAAAATAATAATTGTAATAAATTAAAAAAAAACTTTGAATTATTATTTTATTCAGAAGGAATCAGTCGATTCATATAGATTCTAAAAGAAAACAATAACAAAGTCCATTTTAAAAGCAAAAGATTTTAATGTGTAAAATATTTTAATTCTTTGAATTAAATAAATATAAATTAATATAATAATTTAACTATGTATATGTAAAGTATACAGGGTGGACCAGACCATGCGTATCAGTTTTTTAAGAAGGGAAGGAGTCGTTATTTTAAAATATTAAAAAAAAAAATTATTAGTTAAGTCGATTGTTATATCGATTGGTGATATTTTAAAAAGGATCAGAAATTGATTTTTTAGACCGAAAACTCACTGAATTCTAAATTTGCAAATAGGAACGGATATTTTTCGATGCAAATTCGAATTCTATGTCAAAAAATAAAAAACTTTTGTTTTAATAAATTTTTTTTTGTGTATTCTAACTAACATATTTTTCCTTATAAAATTAATAAAAATAAAACAAAAATCTTTCATATTTTTCCTTATGAATTTTAGTAACTTAATTTCATAATTGATTTTTCAAAATATTTTTATTTTATTTTTATTAATTTTAAAGGAAAATAGTTAGAAAAGAATAAAAAATTATTAAAACAAATGTTTCTTATTTTTTGACATGAAATCTGAATTTCTTTCGAAAAATACCCATTACATACATACATATCTCATTTAAAAACCTCGATTTCGGTACATTTTCGACCTAAAAAAACTTATTTCCGGTACTTTCCGGAAGTTTAAAATATCACCAATCAGTAGAGCAACCCCAATTTAGTTAATAAATTTTATTTTATATTTTTTAAAAGCTGATATGCATGGTCTGGACCACCCTGTATAAATAACTTTTACAATTTATACATATAAACTTTGCGTCACAATATTAAATTTTATAAACGTACGAGTATATAGTTCTTATATTACATACATGAATGAGTGAATGTATTTTAAATATTTTAGTAAGCAAATCTAATTCTTACCTTTAATTTTGAGTTGAATTTTTGATGACTGACTGAAGTTTGAAAAACACAAAGTTAATAAAAATTAAACTTAAAAAAAATTTTTATCACACAAAAATAAAACTATATATATATATATATATATATATGTATATATATTTTGTAAATGTTAGCAATAATTTAAAAAACACGTTTTGAATTCGCAAAAAAAATATTTTTTTTTTTTTTTATTAAGAAAAAAAAACAAATCTTAAAAAAAATTAATTTTTTTTTTTTTAAATCGCTTTTAACACATCAATATAATAATAAATGATATGTTATTTTCACTTTTTATTAAAAAAAAAAAATATAATATTAAGTATATTTATTTTATAAATATTTGTATTTAATATTAATTTAAATTTAAACAATTATTTAACACTTTATTGTTATATATATATATATATATATATACTTATATAATATATATATAATATTTATAAAAAATAAAATTTAATATGTCACAAATTTTGAATATTTATTTTGTTTTTATTTTAAATATTTAATTTAATATGGTGTTATTTTTATTTTCATATACTGAAATTTAAAAGAAGATCATAATTAAGATCATTGCGAATCTTTAAGTATATGCCTACTTAATAAAAATTAATATGATTTTAACTTTAATTTTAAATATAGGTGATTAAAATTAATCTCAATAATATTTCTCGAATATTTTAACTTACAAATAAGAAATTTTGGTAAAAACAATAGAAGTCTTAAATTCTTAAAAAAAAAAAGGAAAATAAGTCTTATACCACAGACTAAAAAAACTTTACAGACGATCAGTTTCATATAAAAATTTTTAGTTTTTTTTTGGACCCAGACTAAGCAGTTTATGGACTAGACTAAGTATTTTAGAATATTTAAATTACAAAAATAGAAAATACAAAAGAATATTCTATACATTTTTGTTTTTGCTATTTAAATATCTAAAATACATAGTCTGGCTCCAAAAAAATGTTCATGCTGGCTCCTAAAAAAGACTTAAAATTTTTATATGAAACTGTTCGTCTGTACAATATATTTAGTCTGTGCTTATACTTAAGTATATCTTGAAAATTTGATTTTGATTTGATATCGCCTAATTATTTATAATATATAAAACTAACTTGAAATTAACTTTTTAAATAATTTAAATATATTTTTAATTTATTTTAATATAACAATTAAAATTTCTTATATCTGTGTGTTATGCATCGTTTGCAACTAGTTACAGATTTATTGAATAAAAGTTTGTTTAGAACACAAAACTCGAAATATCTTTACAAAATATAGTTTTACTCTATAAGTATTTTGTGATCCAGATTGGAATTTTTTTCACATCTTATATAAGATTTTATATAATTTAAATTAATTGTCTTTCGTTTATGTCTACTACCATAACTATAAGAAAAATTTTTCTTTCTTAAATTAAACTTATAGATACATCAGTAGGAAATAATAAAATTCAATTTATAATATGTAGAGGTACAGTAAATATTTTCAAACAAATTTTGGTAAATTATTTTAAATATTAAATTATTCGAATCATTTTGATATACTCTGTACCGAAAAAAATTTATATTTTGATAAAATATAATTAATTAGCTGCATATGCCTGTATATTATTTTTTATAGGTTAAATAAATTTTGTAAAACAAAATTCTATAAAATTTTTTTATATTTCCAATAATTAACATTTCAAAAATAAAAAAATGTTTAACTTCATAGATGATTTTAAAATAAATTTGGCATAAACTATTTATATATGTAATAAAAGTAAAAATAAAATTATTCTTAAAAAAAAAAACAAAATAACCACCTGAGAAAAATGTCAAATATATAAAAGTTCAATTAACCTTATCAAAATAATATGAATAAATAAACAAAATGTATATTTTTTTATCAGATTTGTTATGAAATATAAATATTATATATATAACTAGAAAATCCCCTGTGCAATTGCACAATTTCTATAGATTCAAAAACATTTGCGGTATCATACTGACTCCCTTAATAAACTACCTAAAAATTTCATTTTTACATCAGCACCATTAAAAAAACTTTGGTATCACTTACTTACTTGATGTAATAGAAAAAAACATAAAACAAATCTGAACACATAAAATTAAAAATGTTAGGAACAGTTTATTAATTTTTTCACGCCGTTTTTTCGTGGCGGTAATTTTTGACAGTTTTTTAATCATTGAGAAAAAATGGTCCAAGCTAAAAACACATTCAGGGTAAAAGTTCGTGCCGATATCTCAAAAATTGTTTGAAACACATGTATAAAGTGCACAATAAAAACCGGCGAAAAGCCAACCAACACCAACCGCTACGACATTTTTATTTTTGTTACATTTAAAATAATCCCAATAATCGAAATAATTTTAATATTTGTTAAAATTTTACCAGACTCTCTATTTTTCTTTAGTTTAAAAAAAAAATTTTTATGTCGATAAAAACAGTTGTTTTCGCCGCGAATTACTTTAATTACCAAAACTACTTTCAAGTCTTTTGCGTTTATTTTTTTTTTTGCTTGAAAAAAATTTGCTGAATTTATTTTATTTAAATGTACTTTGGAAGAGGTCTTTAGTATATTTAATAAAAGATTCATGTCTCTGATAATGTAATTTCATAAATTTTCGGGGCCTTTTTTTTTTGTGTGGGTCGTTTTCGACAGCTTTTTAATTTAATGGTCTAATAATAAATTAGTACAAAATTATGAATCTATTTTGAGAGAAGGCATCTAAAATGATATTTCCTATGTTATTTTTTCTCTTTTTTTTAAGAAAAATATACATTTCTAAAATATTTAGTAAGTTTCTAATTTCTGTTATGAAATATAATTAGCTAAGTCTGCCGAATTTTATATTAATAAAAAAAATTCGAATATTTTATGTTATATCAAAAATTCAGCTTAAAAAATCAAAATTCCAACCTAAATAAACAAAACTACTTTAAAGTCTGTTGCGAAACTTTTACCAGCTTTTATAATAGTGAAAACAAAATCAAGAATAAAATCGGCCTATTATTTTTTTTCTTATAAATATAAGGCTTACTATAAACTTTGCTCTTTTCACTTTCAGGTCTTTTAATTTTATTAAGAGTATTTTTATTTTTTTCAAAACATAGAGTCATTTGAAAACTGCCAGCAGAAGATTAATAATTTATTTTTAATTTACCGCTGCGACCAGTTCATAATGGATGACGGTCAAATTTAAAAATTAAAAATTTGCTTTAAATTTTGTGTCGAAAGTACTTTTTAAAAAGTAAACATTTGTGTCTCTGATAAGACTTTTAGTCCAAGATTTGTGTCTCTGATAATAAAATTTTAAATTATTAAATAAATATACAGAAATATCATCTTTGCCAGTTTAGTTTACATTCAGTGTGAGTGGTTTATTATAGAAATAAAATATTTTTTTTTTACATCTTGTGTGTCTGGTATTAATATCTATATGATATTTAATATCTTGTGTGAATTGGTATTATCAGAGACTACATAGAGATGTACAAATTCATACAAAAATTTGTACTAATTTTTTTTCAAACGGGCCAGCTAAAACTGGCTAGTTTTAAAAATTTTAAAGCACAGAAATATTTGATTTGTGTCATAGCTAAAAGAATTTAGTGAAAACCAGAATCTTCTGTAAAATCTGGTGTAAAATGTAAAAATTATCATTCATATATTTTATGCATTTACAAAATTTTTTTATCTTTGTGAATTAAACCATAATCATTATATTGTGTATATTATCAGAAATTCAATCATTAATTTCAGGTATTATATTATCTGATCTGATTAACAAATCTTATTTTTTTCCATGGCTAACAATATTATTAATGGTCTAATAATAAATTAGTACTAAATTATGAATCTTTTGTGAGAGAAGGCGTCTAAAATGACATTTTCTATGTAATTTTTTTCTTTTTTTTTTTTAAGAAAAATATCCGTTTCTATAATATTTAGTAAGTTTCTGACTTCTGTTATGAAATATAATTATTTAAGTCTGCCTAATTTTATATTAATAAAAAAATTTCGAATATTTTATGTTATACCAGTTCTACCGAAAATTTAGCTTAAAAATCTAAATTTCAACCTAAATAAACAAAACTATTTTAAAGTCTGTTACGAAGCACCAGCTTTTATACTAATGAAAACAAAATCAAGAATAAAATCGGCCTATTATTTTTTTCTAATAAATATGAGGTTTACTATAAACTTTGCTCACTCTCACTTTTTCACTTTCAGGCGCTTTAATTTTATTAAGAGTACCTATTTTTATTTTTTTTTTCCAAAACAAAGATTGAAAACCCCAACAGAAGATTAATAATTTATTTTTAATTTACCGCTGCGACCAGTTCATAATGGACGTAGCGGTCAAATTTAAAAATTAAAAATTTGCTGAATTTATTTTGATTGAAAATGTGTTTTTTAAGTATGTATGTACTTTTCCTTTTTTGACTGTACTCACTTTTAATGAACGGTTTGTGTCTCTGACAATAATTCTAGTGGAAAATTTAGTCTCTGGTAATAATATTTACCAAATTTATTTATATTTTTAATTAACGGTTTGCGTCTCTTGATAATACTTTGAGTTAAAGATTCGTATCTCTGGTAATAAAACTTTAAATTATTAAATAAATAGTAAAAAAGCCTTATTAAAGGGTATAAGTAGAAAAATAAAGCTTTTGTGAAAGTTTCCCCAGTTTTATGAACAATTTAATTTTAGTAAATTTATTCAAATACTTATATGTATTATATTTAGATATTGATAAATGTAAAATTTATTGCTAAAGTGTTTTAAATAATGAAAAACCTCAATGATGCTGTGAAGTAGTTTCTTTCAAAAATGTAATAAAAATGATTATTTAATAAATCTCATCTCTTGTAAATTTCTTTGTCAAGCTTTGGATTAAAAAACCAAAGGTTGGATTAAAAACCAATGGTAAATAAATTTTTGCCAATAGTATCAAAAATTTTCGCTTCGAAAAAATACAGTATCAAACTTTATAATTTTGAAACTAAACTACACTGATCTGATGCATTTGCCTAATTATAATATATAGTACACTTGTTATATTTTTCTATGGTTGCCATAGCAAATGCTTCAAAACTTTCTTTGTTATATTTTTCAAACAAATTTTTACTCTATCCGTAATAATATTCTGTCTCTTTATCTATCGCTTTCTCTACAAAATCTTCACACCGTAAGTTTTACGCACCTTTTATGTAAAACAATAAAAATTGGCTGTGCATATAATGTTGAAGTTTTAGAAAATAAAAATCATAAAAGAAGCATAAAATTAAGAAAATGTTACACATTCAAAATTTAATTGAAAATTGTGATTTTATAATTTAAATTGCGCTCCTTTAAAAGCTTTGGTTTTACGCACCGCTTTATTTTTTTATAATTTCTACTTAAAAATGCAACTCTTTAAAAACTTTGATTTATGCACTGTCTTGTTTTTTCATTCTTTTTATAGCATAACATTTTAATTCTTTTTTTCTATCTGTTATGTACCTAAATATCAGATGTACGTTTCTTTCTTTTCATAGCATAGCATTTAATATTTCTTTTTCTATCTGTTATGTACGTAAATATCAGAGGTATGTTTTTTCATTTAAAATCATAACATTTTAATAGTTCTTTTTTTCTTTAAAAATATTTAAAAACAGTCAAAGTAACATTTTTTGTTCTCTTTTTTTTTTCTATTCGTTTTTATTTTTCTTCGCAGTATTACATTTATTTTTTTTTGTTTTCTGTTATTTACGTACGCTAAGTATTTCTTTTATTTTTTTTAAATATTAAATTTATACATACAGTCTATTTAAAAAATATAAATTATAACCTATAGAACATTTTGAATTTTTTTTTGTTCGTTTATGTTTACCGTCCATTCATTCATATTAATAACTGTTGCCTATACAAAAAATAATAAATCTATAATAAATCTAATATATGTATACTCCTATTTTTATTCATATATCTATATTATGGGCTAAACTTCTGATTCTAAAATTGTACTATATTATGGCAAAATTTTTAAAAAATTAAGAAAATGTTACTTAGCAAAATTTAAATAAAAATATTATTGCAATTTTATAATGTTCTACTTAAAAATCCGAACCTTTAAAAACTTTGATTTATACACTGCCTTGTTTTTTCTTTCTTTTCATAGCATAACATTTTGATATTTCTTTTTTTCTATCTGTTATGTACCTCACTATCAGATGGACTTTTCGTTCTTTTCATAGCATAACATTTTTTTTTTCCTTTTTCTATCTGTTATGTAGGTACGTAAATATCAGACGTATGTTTTTTTCTTTTAAAATCATAACATTTTAATAGTTCTTTTTTTCTTTAAAATTATTTAAAAACAATCAAAGTAACATTTTTGTTCTCTGTTTTTTCTATTCGTTTTTGTTTTTCTTCGCAGTATTACATTTTACTTTTTTTTTTTAAATATTAAATTTATACATCAGACTATTTAAAAAATATAAATTATAACCTATAGAACATTTTGAATTTTTTTTTGTTCGTTTATGTTTACCGTCCATTCATTCATATTAATAACTGTTGCCTATATAAAAAATAATAAATCTAATATATGTATACCCATATTTTTATTCATATATCTATATTATGGGCTAAACTTCTGATTCTAAAATTGTACTATATTATGGCAAAATTTTTAAAAAATTAAGAAAATGTTACTTAGCAAAATTTAAATAAAAATATTATTGCAATTTCATAATGTTCTACTTAAAAATACGACCCTCTAAAAATTTTGATTTATACACTGCCTTGTTTTTTCTTTCATTTCATAGCATAACATTATAATATTTATTGTTTTCTATCTTTTATATGGGTAAATATCAGATGTACGTTTCTTTCTTTTCATAGTATAACATTTGTTAAATTAACATTTAACATAACAGGAGGGCACGCTACTCAGCAGCAGCAACTTGTCTTTTATTATATTTAGATATACAGAAATATCATCATTGCCAGTTTAGTTTACATTCAGTGTGAGTGTTTTATTATAGATATAAAATATTTTTTTTTACATGTTGGCAAGGTCTCGCCAACATCTTGTGTATTATATTATAGATTTAGGATATCAAAAGGTTAATATTTTTTTCTGTGAAATTTAAAAAACAAAAAAACAAAAAAAACTGAGTTATTTTTAGAAAATATTGCTTGAGATTTAACTAAGAAAAACAATATCTAAACATCTAAAATATGTACCTATTACATTTTTATTTAAATTTGTATTTTTTTATTTTTATACAGAAAATTTTTATTATTGCAAATCTTATTATTTAATTTTTTTTCCAATTAAAATTCTTTAAACCAACATATTTGTTTTGTCTCTCTACCACAAATAAAATGTCAAATCCAACACCCTTATTTGTGGTCATTTTGACAGTTTTTTAACTTACAAATTTAATTTTTCTATGTTTCAAATAAATACAGTTATATTATTAATACATAGTGGTTAGAAATTTTTTCTTTTTTTAATTTTAATTTTTGACAATTCTTTTGAAGGTAAGTAGGTAGTATATAGATCCAGCAGTAGAAACAATCAAAATTTTCTTTTTAATGGGAATAAAAATTACTTGAAAATTTTAGGAATTTAGAGATAGAAACTTATTTAGTGATACAAAAATTTTAATAAAATTGAATAAAATTTTAAATTAAGTAATAATTTTCATCAATAAAATAATATTAAATGTAGAACAAGAAAGTAATTTTAATTTAAGATTTTCAGTTAATAAAATAGATTTATACTGTTAATAACAAAAGGATTTGAGCATCGAGCTATATTGTATAATAGCCTTAAAAGACTTTACCTCAATTAATTCATTTAAAAAGAATATTATAAGGCATGTTACATAATACATTGCATAATATAATTCTTTGGTAAGATTATTTGATCTAAAATGGATGTATAGCAATCTTTTTTCTTCAACTGTACATATATTTATTTGATTGAAACTTAACTACCAAATTTAATAAAACTAATTTGTATGTATAATTTTTTGCTACAAAATTTAGAATATTTAAATACATACTTTAGAATATAATTTAAATACATAATTTGAATTGTATCATATTGAATTTAATGAAAACATCAAAATTTATTATTAATTTTGAAAATTTTAATTAAAAGTTTTTATAATATAGGGAAATACTCTCTTATTACATATTATATTACCTATGTTACACAATTAATTAATAAATTTCAAATGATTTTTTTATTTTAATTTTATTTACTTCCTATTTATTGTAATTTTTTTGAATAAATTTTGAAAAAAACTAATATAAAACAAACAAAAAAGTAATAAAAAAAAAAAAAGATCAAAATACTGAACTTTATCCTACCATAATATTAAAAATAATGTTTTATTTTAATATACGCGCTCCAGTGGTCTAATTTTGAAACTAATAGAAAAACTTTTTTTTTGGTTCTTTAATTTTTTTTCTGTTTTTTAATAAAAATTTTTAATTGTTAACAAACCAAAATAGAATTAATACATTTCTTTTTCTTTTTTTGTAATTTCTCTTTCTT
Organism: Poecilobothrus nobilitatus; assembly: GCA_947095535.1. Classification (NCBI taxonomy): domain Eukaryota; kingdom Metazoa; phylum Arthropoda; class Insecta; order Diptera; family Dolichopodidae; genus Poecilobothrus; species Poecilobothrus nobilitatus. Next base: position 162,315,634 of record OX352773.1, read on the forward strand.
TCTTTTTTTTTTTTTTTTGTTATTATATTTCTTACTATTTTTTCATTAAAAATTTTTTATTTACCATCTGTTAGACCAACAAAACAAGAAAAACAATTTGATTTGTTTTTTCTTTTTTTTTTTTTGAAGTTTTAATTATTGAAATGACAGCAAAACAAAAAAAAAACCGTTAAACGTTAACATTTAAGATAATAATTAGGTAGGTATTGCTAATAATACCTATTTAAATAATTATATTTTTATTTTCCGGTTTTTTTATTTTTTTTTTATTATGTATTTTTAATTTGAATTACTAAAAATTCTTTATTTAATTTAATTTAAATTGATTTATTAGCATGATTTCAAAATATGTAATATTTAATATTTAAATACCTACAATTTATTTTTTTTTTTAAAATATTTTTTGAAGTGAAAAAATAAATAGAACCGAACACCGCTACCGATCAACAAAAACTGAATGTTTTATTACAATTTCATCTGATTTTTAGATAAAAATTGTCAACATTTTATTTTAAATTGCGGGCCAAATCAATTTATAAAAGAATAAAACAAAAAAAAAACAAAAAAACAACACCATAAAAATTATGTTATGTTTTTATCTCAACAAAATGTGATAACAGAAAAATATAATATACTTATGAATTTTCAATTTGATATAAAGAATGAAGATGTGCTTACAACTTTGTATTAGTAAAATTTATCATGTACCTACATATGGATATGTATGCATAAATGTATAAAGAAGAAAAGAAAAGTAGAAAAAAAGAAAGCTTTTTTCTATTTTTTTTTATTTAAATTTGTATGTATTAGGGTTTTTTAATAAACAACAAGTGAAATAAATGAAATATACATATACATAGATAAAATATTTAAATAAAATTTCGTTAGAAGGGTTGGAATACTAAAAAAAAATACAGAATATATGAAGATAACAGTAAAAGCTTTTTAAAATACAATAATAAAAACACAAAAAAATAGAATAATAAGGTGTATAAAAAGTATAATAAATAAAATTATGATAGTAGTAGAATTGTATTACTCGTATTATGAATCAGAATGTTACATTTTTAAATTGTTGCTTTATTGTTTTGTTAATTCATTCTTTAACTTTTTTTCTTCTTCTTCTTCTTTTGTTCTTTTACATTATTTTTGAAGGAATCAACTAGTTGTCTTTGTATAATTTGTTGAAGTTTAAATATAATAGATTATGAATAACAGTAGGTATTATTCTAAACGGTAAATTTCTGTTATAATAAAAAACAAAAGAAATGAACTAAAATTAAAAATATGTATATGTAACTTACTGTAAAAATTTGTAAAGGTTAATTTTTTAAATAAGAATAGAAAAAAAAAAAAAAAAAAGGAATAAACATGTTTTGTTAAAATAATAGAAATGGTAAATTTGTTTTATTATTCGGATTGTTTAAAATTGTTTAAGATTTTTGTTTAAAATTTTTAAATTAAAATTTTTGTTGACAAAAAAATAGAATTTCTTAAAATAGTTTTCTAATAATAAAGTATTTAATAGAAAATAATAAAAGGGATTATAGTTAAAATTTTTAATACAAAAATTTTAAAAATTATTGTACAAGGACATACGATATTTTTTCATTGAGTATAAAAAATATGTCATATGTGTGTAATTAGAATGACTACGTAATATACATACCTACATACATCAGTAATAAAAATTATTATAAAAACGTATTATTTAAAATTTTATGAAAAACTGGAAAAAAAATTAATTAAATAACGGTTCGGTGACATGGTTTAAGGTCATACGACATAAGGTAATAATGACTTTATGTTTTACTCATATAAGAAATAAAGCCTTAATCGCGATTTTAGCTCGTATGATGGCTTAATGTTTCTGGTTTCACTCATATAAACATCATAGGCATGATTTTATTTCTCATTTCAATAAAAAATTTATTTGAAAAATAACAGAAAATTTATTCAAAAATTTTAGATGAAAAAAAATTTTTAATAATTAAATAAAGACTTTATAAGGATATATAAATATATATATATATACTTATATATATTCTTTTTGTAAATGGAGGTATAATGGAGGTACATATATTTTTTTTTTTTCATATTTAAATTTTATATAGTATTGTGAGTTACCTGAAATAAAGCCAAATAGCCATTATGTCGTATGGTCATAAGTCACGTCACCAACGGTCCAGGAAAAAAATTTATTAGAATTTTTGAATCAATTGTTTTTTTATTAATTGTCGTAATATAGTAGTTTAATATTAGTTGTATATTTAAAAATGTAATAATGGATGATATTTTAAATTAATAGTTATTGAACGTACATATATGAGTATATAATAAGTGGAAAATTCTTCAAAAAAAAATGCCTTTGATTTAATAAGTAATGAAAATAACTTATATAGACATAATGAAAGTAATGACTTATATAAAGTAAAGAAAATTACGTATATGATCTTGAAAATTTAATAGCACCAAAAAATATTTTAAGATATTTAGATTAATTTTTTTTTTTTCTCACAAATAAAATTTGAAGGTATATTTAAAATTTTAATATTATATTAAAAATTGCCATTGAACATTCTAAAAATGATGAATAGGGATATTCAGGGTACCCCATCTATATTCTGAAAAAGAAAATCTTAAATGAAGAAAATAGCCTTGAAAAAAATCACGTGGAAAAAAAATCTTCAATTAAAATTATTTATTTTAGAATTTTTTATTTTTTTTTCCTAAAGGAGGTGCATTAGATTCTTATTGACTAACTATTAGCTAATATAATGGGATGAAACCCTTATCTGCTAACGCTGTATAGGGAGTAGATATAGGATAGGAAAATGGATGCGGAAACATTGAATTGGGAGTACACTTAAAAAAACAATGAATCCGTCTATAATTATTACTATTTTGCTAACAGTGATTATAGTCGTTACAGCAATAACATGTAGTAACTAGTAGTATATAACACCTTACTGCATGAGGTAATTATTGAAGGCAATCTCCACTGTCACTGTAGCAGCTTTTATTGTTGGTATTCTTATTAATATTATTATTATTTTACTACAAGGCACCAAGAAATGTAATCTAGTGTGTGCTGCGCCCACAAAACACAGTTAAACAAATTATTAAAGTGATGATTTTATAGGAACTGCAAAATTTAAAATAATGGGGTTGTCGCACCCAAATCTCCGCTAAACATTTTTTTAGTTAAAATTTGGTTTTTTTTTTTTTTTGAGAAAAGCATTAAATAAAATCTTGATAAATATGTTTCTTTTCAGGATTTTTTTTTCAAGATTTTTCTTGATCCAAGATTTTATTTTTCAATATTTTTCTTTTGTTCCAAATAATTTTTTTCATTTTTTTCATTAATTTCTATAATTTCTCTACAGATAAATAAAATAGAAGTCGATTTAAAAATAATTAACATAACTATTTTAAAACACTGATAAAGCAGAAAATTATCTGTAGATATAATATAATATTATGAATACTAAATTGAACACTGTTAATACTTTAATAGTAATAATTTGATTTAATTTTTTTTTTAAATACTTTGTTTGTTTTAATTATATCAGCTATGTTGCTTATTTTATCAAAATTTAAACTAGAACGATAATTTTTATGTTAATTTTGTGTAATAATCTTGCTATATGACTTATGGAATATAATGTATATTTACAATTTTAATATTGAATATTGGAAAAATTCCCTCCCATTTAATTTATTTATTTATTTGTTTATATTAATATTACAAATCACATAGGATATTGCAATATTACAACACTAAACTAAATTAAACACTAATATTATTTATTTGGTTTATATTATATATTTACACTATATTTGGTAGTAAGGAGGATTTGTTTTCAATTAATAAAACTTGCTACCTGTACAGGATTTGAACCCGCACTCCCTCGGTTAATAACCCACATGCTTAACAATTAGACTATCGAGGTCCTTTCATTTGATTTAATTTCAAAAATGGAAAAATATTCATATTATTATAATTAGCATATTTCTAGGCGTTTTTTAATACATTTTTTCCATATCATTTTCTTTCTATAATTTTTTTTCAATATTATATCCTTACAATTACCAATATCAAATCTTTTACAATATGCTACGTTTACAGAATAATCTAATCAATTTTTATTAATAATATTTCAATTCAAACTTAAATTTGAAAAATAACTTATTTATATACAATACATATACGTATAGTGTTACATTATAATATACTCCTATAGCTACATATACATATAACATAGATATTAGTGTAATAATAAGTTATAATTTAATTTAAAATAATTCACCACATTTAATTTAAAATTATTCACCATTAACAGTAATTTAACTTATTCACTATTAAACTTTATTTATTATGGTTATGTGTGTGGTAGTAACAGAAAAATGTGTGTGTTAGTAATAATATTAATATTATGTTCTCTTATAAAAGAAATTTATATTTATATACATATACATATATAAAATACTACATAATACAATGTATATTATATAACAAAAAGCTTATTAAATATATAATATAGTATATGTTATTTTAACTCATTAGAGAATATTATTGGCTTAAACTGTAAAATAATGTAATGTAGAATATAAAAACTCTTGTGTTTTTTTTTTTTCTTAAATCTTTAGATAAATTCGTCTTTTTTTAAGAACTTCAAAATAAATGTTACTATATTTAATCACACAATAATATATTTTTTTTTTAGAAAAATGTGATCTTTTATATACATTCACTAATATTTAATTAAGTTATATTTTTAAACACAAACATAAATATTGTAAATTACAGTGGAATAAAAGAACCGGAAAAAAAAAATTAATAGTTTTTTTTTGTTTTTTAACCCAAATAAAACTAAATAAAAAATAAGGAAGGAAGGAAATTTTACGTATAAAAATTTAACACAAGAGCAAACCGTCCGTACAAAACAAAAATTGCCTTTTGACTATTTGAACATTTTATATTTTTTTTTGTTTCTTAAATAATAAACATTAACATTATTATTATATTATCTTCAATAACATTCCAAAAATTTTACATTCATTTTTGCTTTCTGCTAAAATCTTATTACCCATCTTATAATACAATACAATAACAGAACAGAACATGAGATAAAAGGATAATAGTGTTATCTATAGTGTAAAATGATGCTGTGTTGCATATTATAGTAAATGTATCAAATTCAATTATTTATTTTATGACGTTAAAAAGCTTTACAACACACCTATAAGTATTACAGAATACAATAAAAATATATTAGGGTGGTTTTATTTTGTATAAAATAAAAAAAGAAGTGGTAAGGGGTAAGTTGAATGTCTTTCAATATTTTTTTGTTAAATTTTTTTTTATGTTTGATGTTAATCTGCGCAAATACAAACAAAGAAAAAAAATAATATTATATTTGTATAAGTAAAACAGAAATGTAATATGTTTTCTTCCGGGTAGTCTCTTTTTTTTTTTTTTTAACAAGATTTTCTGTTATGAACAGTAGAGAATGTAAAGTGTTAAATTTTAGCTTATATTAAAGAAAGGACATAAAATTTATGAGTCGTTAAATCGAATCTTGTTTTTTTTTATATGTATTATACAATTTTTTTTTTTATTGTGTTTTTTTTTTTTTTTTGTTTTTTTTGATATATTTTTAGTATTTAATATTTTGAATTTTGTGTTAAAAGTTGAAAATTATATAACTTTTATCACTCTAATTACAGTCACTGATAAAAATATAATGACAACAGAACGCATATTAGATTTATTTTTATAAGAAAATTAATTTTGTGTTTTTTTTTTTTTCTATTATCTTTTATTTAGTTTGGAAACGACATGTAAAAAACATGGTTTGTAAATTATGTTTTATCTTAAAACTTTTATTTTTGATGTAGATTTATTTAATCTTCACAGTTCCAAAAGTCTCTATATGCAATATTTCTAAATTATCTTTATCTTTAAAATTAAAGTATGAGTTAAAATTTAAATAAAATATTGTTTTAGTTATCCAGTATTGAAGAGTTACATTTAGATTTAAAATTTTAAAAAATTGATATAATTTTTTTTCGACCATAATGTGTTCCCAAATGTGTAACAAAACGTTAAAAAAAAAAGAAAATTAAACAAAAATTAACAAACAAACAATTGACAATCTCTACAACAATATTAAAAAAATTAAGATTTTGTTAAGTTTATTATCGATATGATACCTATATACAGCATCAGAGAATTCTTTTGTTTTTTAAATTTTCTCAAAGGACATATTCAACCTATACCATAACACTATTGTATACAATTTTACAATACAATATAGTTCTGGTTAGTTGAAATCAAATTTTTTTTTTTTGTATTTTTCTATATTCTCACGTCAATTATAAACAATTTATACATAAATAAACATACATATTAACAGATGAACATATAAATATATCTATGCAAGTAGTACAGGTAAATATTATCCTTATATTTAAAAAAAAAGCTTTCAATTCATTCATGGTACTGTAATTTTTTTTGTTAGTTTATGAATGTGTTGTTTTTGTTAGTTTATGAATATGTGTGTTTACATTTGTTTAAATACATATACATAGAAAATATCAAAAAACTACTTAATATTTGGTGTGACATCTTGAAAAATAAAACTCGTTTCATTGAAAAAAAAAAAATACTGGAGAATTTTAAAAAGAAATTACCTTTTATATTATAATTTTGATAATCACACATATATGTATTACTTTATATACGATATTGTACATAAGTACACATATGTATATTTATGTACAATAAAAGCTTAAATAAATGAACACTTTAGTTAATTTAAGAGCACTTAGCACTTAGTTATTTTAATTTTCAAAGTTCGAAGAAATATTCTTAAATTATAAGTTTTTTTAAATTTATTTGTACCATTATTTGTACCAACATTATTGATCTTAGAAGTATGTGGGAGGAATTAGTTCTTATATACGATAATACTTAATATTATGTCTTATTTTAAGAAAATTCAATCGATTACAACTTTAGAATTACAGGGGTTTAAAACAATATTAATTTTTATTTGTTTTTGTTAATCTAAAGGCATAGTTTTTGATTAAGAAACCTAAATCTCCAATAGGATATCATAATTATAATAAGGAGATATTTATTAATGTAAGATGCTAAGAAAAACAATCATATATTCTAGTGGAAATCACATTTTTATGGAACAGAGTCCCTAAATTTTTTTGAGTTATTTATAATTGGGAAAAATAAAAATAAATAAATAAAACATTAATCACTTTGTTTATAATCTTCACTTTTGTCCAATTCACATTAAATAATTGGATCTGACTTTTATTGAATCTGTACCTTAAATATAAATAAATAAAGTTAAACATAAAAAACTAAAACATAAAATCAAAAATCTTTAATTGAATTAAGAAAATTTTAACCTTTTGTTAATTTACTATAGTAAATTTCTCTATTTATTTATCGCTTTAGTTTAAACCCAGAATTATCCTTTTAAAAATAATAATAATAAAGGTATTGAAAATTATTCATTTAATTTTGTCTAGAGGCTGCAAACTGCCTAATATAAAATTCATTTAAAATAAGTACAAAATTTTTTTCCACTCGATTCTATAATAATCCTTGTACACTTTTTACTACTACTGTAGCATTATTACAGCCATATTAAGACTGTTGAATAAGTGAGCTTTAATTGTATAAAACACATAAATACTGTATAAGGATAAATAAAATTTTATTATATAATTCATTTTGATATATTTATTATTTAAATAAATGTAAATAAATTTTAAAACATTTTATATACATACATACATACTTATATCACATTTATATAGAAAATAACATTTATATTAAATCTATATATAGATTTTAAATTATATTCGGGTAAAGGATGCTTATTATTCTGCACGTGAACATTTTATGACGTCATTGGTGTGTCCTTGAAAATTTTGTTTTATTTACGTAGAATAATTTTTATGTTTTGTTTTTTTTTTTTGGTTTTTGTTACAAAATGTTTCTATAGGATTATGGATATATATTTAAGTTGTTGTAAATTTTGTGTCAATATTATTTTATGATAAATGACAGCAAAACAAAAAAAAAAAAAAAGAAACTCAATTAGGAAACAAAATAGAGTTCAAAATACTCTTTAACATTGTAAATTCTAATGCAATTAAAAAAATTTCCTTTCAATTTTTAAAATTAAGTATGAAATTTTCAGTATTTTTAATTTAAGATATATTCTTTGAAAATATTAAGACAGAGACATTGTCACCCCAAATACCAGACATTGTCACCCGGCGTTAAATAAAAATCCTTAAAATTTTTTCTTTATTAATAAATATAAATCTATAATAATAAAATCCGAAATTATAAACCCAAAGTATGCGAAACATTTTTCGTCACTAATTACATAACATAACTTAAGGTCAATGTTGTAGAGAGGTTTAGACACCGGTCTTTCATTCGAAAGGCTTCGAGATCACACTCCAATTGGCTCATAATACTTAGATTAATAAAAAAATAATATAAGTTCATCTTATAATATAGATAATTTTTAGCACATTTTCCAAAGTTATTTAAAAAAAAATTCTTATTGGTTTCACTCTGTCATTCAGCCCCAACCTTCAGCCTCAACCAATATAAAAATCATACAATTTTTAAAATATTGTATTTAAATTTACTGTTTGTAAAAGTTAAATTTTGCAAGATTTTGCTTTTTTCATATTCGCAATGCTTTTAGATAGAGCCTTGATATTTTGAGAGAAGAAAGATCTTTGAGAATTAGCAACAAAAATCTTAGATTCATCTCAAAAATTGTTTGTGCCACCGACTGTTTAAAAACTATTAGAACTCAAAAATTGAGATTTCTATATTTTTAGACATATGTAAGAACGGCACCCGTATAATATTTTTCAATATAAAACACAAAAATTAAAGCTATAATGTTATAATTGCGTACACGTTAATGGTGATGTATGCGTATTAATGGTTTTTTTTTTTTTAAATATAGGATATTCTTAAAATTAAATAAAAGTGTCTCTTGATTTTTTTATGATCTAAAAATCATTACAAATTTTAGTACAAGTCACAATATTCGAAACTGTTTATACTGTCTTTTGAAAAATGTGTGCCCTTTAAAACAGTTTGTTTTCAATTTGCATTGCTTATCTTACACAGTATATTCTATAATTAATATTATAATTCTTGTATAAAATAATAGATGGCGCACAAATAAAAATATTTGCGTTTTATTGTCGTGTACAATAGTTATAGCCGAGTAATCAACGGCTTAGTAGAACTAATGATTTCAGAAGTTAAAGCATAGTCAAATATGAATAATAAATTACTTATTGGATGCCCTATGTTCGTTATAGAAGTGGAAAGGAGGAAAAAAATAAAGTACTAGACTTTAAGTAAGTAGAATCATATACCTACTTTATAAGTCTAAAATTTTAAACTTTTTAAAACATTGAAAATTTCTAAATCTTTGTTTAATATTATACCAGTGTCTTTAAGATAATTTCAAAAAGATTTAAAAAGAACATTGAATAAAAGGAAAAAAGAAAAAATTGAATGAAATTTTTTTCTTTTACATAATTTTTTTTTTTTTTTTTGTTTCTTCTATTTTTTCAAATAGATTTTTATTATTTTTATGTAGAAAAATTTTTTGTGCGCTAACTTTGTTTACATTTTTTTTCTTTTACATATATACATATATGTTTAAATGAATATTATATTTAAAAAATAAATGGATAGGTGAAAGGATGAAAAGGATCAAGGACCCAAATTGTCTATATAGAAACAAAACAAACATAAGATATGAAAAAAAAAAAAAAAACTAAACTAATATGAAATAAAATTGAAAAAAAATTATACACAGTTGTGTTTATTTTACTTTTTATTTTTGTTTTTTTTTTTTTTTTATTGTATGTATAGGCTTTGATACATATGTAATGAAAAGCATAATAATATTTTTCGTTTATTCTTAAGAGAAAAGAAAATAACAAGAACTTGTTAACATTAAAATTAATGAAGTTAAGGATAGCATACTTGACATTTTCTATGTGAATTTAATTTTTTTTGTTTTTTTTGTTTCTGTCCATAACTAAACTTTTTTTTTATTCTATTGTGTTAGTTATATTCTTAATATGAATTTAGGTTATGTGATACTGGTTCAAAATATAAAAAGAATTTATATATTCTAATAGGATCATATATTGTCAAAATGAGATTCTATATTGTTTTACATATTTTCTCTTAACTTATAATATAATTCCCGATGTACTCCTTTAATATTGCTTTAATATCAGAATCAAGCTTTCAAAATATTTTAAAATTCCTCAATCGCTCAATTTGATTAATAAGGAGGAGCTATATAAATGATTAAGTTACTGGACTATAAAGACATCTTAGAGAGTTTCAGAATCTAACATACAACTCTTTACCTAATGTAATATTATTGAGTGATTTCTTGGTCTGTCGTAGAGAATTTTCAAATCAGAATATACTCCTTTTGTGCTTGTACTTTACACTTAAAATAGCATTTTGGCATAGGGATTATTGTCGAACAAAATTGTTTAAAGTTCTTATATATTGTAGTATTTTATCCTTAAAATACAAAGATGATTCAATACATACGTAAATACAAAATATGGGTTAATTCTGATTTATTATCAAATTGAATTTATATATTTTGGATATTAATATATAATTTCTATATAGCATAAATTGAGTTTTCAAAAACTTATAAAATGTTATTCTCATATTAATCTAGAAATGAAATAGTAAACGTAAAAATATTGATTTTATTTTAAAAAATTTACAATAATTTTTATCCAGTCAATATAAAAATAATAAAAATCTTATAAACAAAATCCTTGTGAAATAACAAATATCTCAACTTAAAAATTTAATTTCCTAGAATTCAACCCCAAAAACCACTTATAATATTTATAAAAAAGGATTTACAAGGATTATTATTTCCTTTTTTTCTTTTTTTTTTTTTGTACAAATTCATTTTTATCCTATAATTGAGTAAAAGAATCAAAATTCTTTTCACGTTCTTTGACTATTTTCTTTGTAAATGTAAAAATAATAAAAGTCAAAAATTAAGTATGATACATATACAAAATTATTTATATATATGAATATTATATTTTATGTGTATATGTGTATATTGCCAATCAAATTATAGTTATACCTACATAAGTATATATTTATTAATTTACACCAGCCTGTAAGTATAATCTAATAACGTTTAAATTTGTGTTAATAAACCATTTCCAAATGATTTATTTCAATTTAATGAGTTCCATATTCCTTTATTATATATTTTGTGAATATATAGAATACTTATGAGTTTTCAAAAAATATATAATTTAAAAAAAAAAAAATTATTTTTATCGTTTTATTTAAGAAAGTTATAGAAGTGATCCCATAAGAGATTTTATTAAATGTTTTATAGAAAAAAAAAAAAACAAAATAAAAAGTTTTCATAACTTAAGATGAGAAAATATTTTATTGAATTGAAAAGTTTTTTTTTTGTAAGTAAGAGAATTTACCTGGAAATATATGTATATAATATAAAGTATATTTATTTGTTCACAGATTTTCATTCTATGTAAAAATTTATTATCTCTTTAAATTGCATAATTTTAGGAGAAGAGAAAAATATCATTTTTTAATGTATGTACTAATAAATAAACTATTTTTGATACTGGAAATGGCTTTTAATTGAATGAATAAAATATAAACCGACATTGACGAGTTAATATAAAAGCATTTAAAATAATCGTGATTAAGATAGTCATATCACTGTCTTTTTATTTAATAATTTACGAGCACTTAATTTTTTTACTTTTATTTGCAATAACAAAAAAAACGTCCAAAATAAGAAAGTACCAATTACAGATTTAAAAAAAAATTATGAAAAACAAATTTTTTGAAACCGATAGTTAAAAAAAAATGAACTTAATCATTCAAAAAATTAAAACCAGTCACTTTTTATGAATAATTTCGTCCAAACTGAACAAACTGTGAAATGTTTTCATTTTAAAATTGTTAAATGACTGCTTATAATAATGAATTAAAAATTTAACATGTAACAGAATCTTACATTAGCGCTTGTGAATGTACCACTTTTTGCTAATAATTATATGTATGTAGTTATATTTATATAAATATAGGCATTTTCATAAACAACATAAAACTATGCAATAGAGTAGATGCAAGAAGCCCATGTATTTTGAAAATTTTTCTTTTTAGATTGAAAATTTACCGTATAGAACTTGTGTTATAGCAATTTAAAGATAAGGCTTTTTCGAATATTGTAAGCATATAGCTCCGTAACGGGTGGGGCTACAAAAAAAAGTTGTTCTAAAAAATTAGTTTTTTCGCGATACCTATCCGTAGTTAAAATTTCATTGCTTTATTTCAAACGGTATAGAAGTTTTGTAAACACCCTGACGGACGGACAAACAGATGGACGGAGTGAAACTAATAAGCACATTTTTTCAAAATGTTTTGAAAATATACTAAAAATTTATGCGCACATTTATATTTCAAAACAAATTTTGCTATTTAAACATTTAACTTAAAATGTATATGACTTTTATAAAATTTATATAAAATAGATTACAAACAATTGGAACTGAAAACATTTAATAATTTATGATCTCTAAAGTTTGGAATTCTAAAACCAATATAATAATCCATTATTATATTATTTTATACGAACCTGTAATTATGTAACTATAGTGTCACCATAATCGATTTTTTTTTTTTGTTAAACCAATGTGAGTTCCTATCTCAAATACAAATTTTTTGAAGAATAATTAGGTATTATTTTCCAATTCAATTTCTTAAATCTGAAATTCTTCATCAAAAGTAAATACTAGAAAATCTAAAGAATAAAAAATAAACACTCTTAATTTCATTTATTATACATTTTTTTTTTTTAAGAACAATTTACCCTTTTAATTGTTAATTGAATTAAATTGAATTTGTATTTTTTAATTTAAATCGTATAGTTTAATTTTTCTATTACAAAATGTTTTTATTTTAAGATCCTTTAAAAATTCATTTTATTTTTATTATCCTGTAATCAATTTTCTTTGTTCTCTAAATATTTCTATTCTTAAGTACTTGTTTACATTAATAATGAACATTAAAAAAACACTAAATGCAATTTAAACTTAATTAAATTTATTTCCTTTTTGATTTGAATTTTTTTATTTTTTGCTTGCTAGTTTGTTCTTCTTTTCTTTTATATAACAAGAATTTACCACATTTGCTTTAAAGTCATTTTAAGTTAATTTCCATAAAGAAAAAACATTTTTTTTTCTCTTTTCCCAACCATTTCTCTCATCTTTAACCACATCACTTTAAATTTTTAAATTTTTTCTACTCAGTGTTGTTGAGTTAAATAAAAAATTTCTTTCAATAAAAATAGTCAAAAAAAAAATTCTACAAATTTTAAATTTTCATAGAATTTTTATTGAAAAAGTTTGATTAAAATTTAATAACTGATATTTGAACTTTACATAAAGTGTTGTCATAAATATTTTCCGTTTGTGATATATTTGTTTCTAGTTACTTGCGCATATTTAAACTATATATGTGGTAAATATGTTGCTGCTGGATATTGGATAACTTGACCCTTTTTATAACTTGAATGCTGAACGATTTGTACAATATGTCATGAATCATAACATCCCAAAGATGTTCTTAATTTTTTTTTTTCTTTTGGTTTTTACGATTTTAAAGTTGTCTTCCTTCGAAGTTGTAATGTCTTGTTTGACTTTAATGTTAGTCCAGTCGACCTGCTTTAATGTGTTAGTTTTATAATTACCATCATTATTTTGAATTTTAAATAGCTTCGTTAATAATTGACAACTCTAAAATTTCAAGCAAAAAAACTCTTCAGGTTGAGTCCTACGTTTATCACCGGTGAACATCAATTAAATGTTTCAAAATCTTGTCGTATGTTCACCAGTGAACATAAAAATAAACTTGCATTACGTCCCACATGTATCACCGATGAACATTGCTGAATGTTCTCAAAATCCGAATTAATTTAATGTACTGTTTTTAACTTTGAAAAATGTTCACCGGTGATACATTGAGATTTAACGAAAGTTTGTTTTTATGTTCACCAGTGAGCGCGGAAATTTGAAACTTTTGAGTAATATTCAATGGTGATACACGTGAAACTTAACGCAAAGTATTTTTTTATGTATACTTATGGTGAGCGTGGGACTCAACGTGTTAAAAACTGAAAAATTTTTAATCTCTTTAAAATTTAGAAGAGTACAAGAGGAGTAAGGTGTATTACACAGTAGATGTAGATATACGAACAATTGAATTCAAAAAAAAATTAAAGAAAAACATTAACATTTCTGATTGTGTTAAAAAACAATAAAATAATTATAGTGGAAGAATTCATGAAACATTTTTCAATTTATCATATCGTTAGTTATTTTTATTTAACACTCTATTAAAAAATCAATTGAAACATTCACAAATAACAAATAACCATAATTTCATTTTAATATTTGTAGATTGTTATGATGAATCGGCACTGCTTACTAAACCAAATACACGTAATTTAAAAAAAAAAAAATTTCGTTCGGTGCTTATTAAAAATAACTTTATATCATAGTTGAGATATCATTATTTTACAGGTAACAAAACATTGTGCAAATAAGATAAACACTTTCTCAACAGCTTCAGTTATCAGAGATAATAAGAAAAGGTAAGAGGAATTCATCTAATGAACAATCTATGATGGTTATTGGTTTATGTTATTATTTTCTCTTTTTATTTTGTTTTTTTGGTTTTTCAATTTTCTCAGTTGTGTTGAAATTCTCTTAAATGATTTTAATGAGATTAACATGAAAATAAAAACGAGAAATAAAAAATAAAAAAAATTTCCACCTTGAATAAATGTCTGCCATTTTATGTAAATGAAGTGAAAAATGTTTAAGAAAATAAATTGTTAATTTAAAATGAGTTTTAGAAAATGTTATAATATTTTTTAATAAAGTTATTTTAAGAAAACTGAAATAAATAAAATATTATATATATATATATATATATTTTTTTTTTAAATTTAAAATAATTTCGTTTTTTGATAAATTGAAATTTTAAAATGTTAAAGTTTAGTGTATACGTTTATGCCATTTACGATATTAATTTTGTTTTAAAATTTGTGTTAATTCGCGCATTTAGTGTTAATTAAGCGTAAAATAAACAAATATTATGTTCAGTATTATTGTTGACAATTTATTATTCTAAAATTATCTTTAATTTTTTTATATTATTTTGTAATTAGATCGTATTATGTATGTTAAGAGATATTATTAAATAATTAATGTTTGTACTATAACTATAGGTTAATTATTGTCTTTATTTATTTTTCTTTTCTTTTTTATGGGTTTTGGAATTCCAATATATTTTTTAAGTTGTTTCCAGTAATTGATATTTATCAATAGTTTTAAGAAGCTGGAAGATCATGAAGAGGAGTGTTGATTGAACGTAATATTTTAGGCAAGTAAACTTCAAAATTGGTATATTCTTTTTTAAAATTGTTCTTTATACCCGTATGAACAATGTTCAAGGGTTTAATAAATTTGCCATTACGTTTGTGACACCTTAAAGGAGTCGAGCTAGATATAGTGTCAAACGTATGGATCGGCTCAGAATCGAATTCTGAGTCGATTAAGCCATGTACGTCCGTCCGCACGATAACTCAAAAAATAAAGGAGCTAGGGGGCTGAAATTTTTTTTACATCACTTTTGCAAAATTGTTAGTTTTGCTATTTAAATCCAACATTTTCGGTCGGCGGGTTCGAGTAGCTGCCATACAATTTCTATCTTTATATAGAAATAACTCAGTATCTATTCAAGCTAGGTTTCTGAAACTTTGCAAATAGTGATCAAGTTTTATGGCAACAACTTCTGTAAAATTTGGTTGTGCTGGTTCGGCGGGTTCGGGTAGCTGCCATACAACTTCTCCGTTTAAATGAGAATAACTCAGTGTTTATTGAAGCTAGGAACCTGAAATTTAGTAAAGAGGTGTCGAGTTACATGCCAACAACTTTTGTAAAATTTGGTTGGTCTAAAGCAGCCGGTTCAGGCTTCTTGCACCTCTTGGAACCTAATGAAGCTAGGCGTCTGAAATTTTGCAAATGATGATCAAGTTTTATAGCAACAACTTCTGTAAAATTTGGTTGTGCTGGTTCGGCGGGTTCGGGTAGCTGCCATACAACTTCTCCGTTTAAATGAGAATAACTCGGTGTTTATTGAAGCTAGGCATCTGAAATTTAGTAAAGAGGTGCCGAGTTACATGCCAACAACTTTTGTAAAATTTGATTGGTCTAAAGCAGCCGGTTCAGGCTTTTTGCATTTCTTGGAACTTAATGAAGCTAGGCGCAATAGATTCGGGTAGCTATCATACAACTCCACAATTTACATAAATATATCTCTGTAGTTCGGTACAAAACATCTGAATGTTTTTAAAAGATGATCAAGTTTTATAGAAACAGGATATATTACGTTCATACGGGTATCCCAGAGTTGACACAGTCTACTCTACTGCACTCTTCCTCGTTTTTTTTAATTTGAAAGTACCAATTCTCCCATGTTCCAGTAATCCTTAACTGAAGTACTATAAATAAAAAAATTGTTGTAAAAAATTATAAAATTTAAAATGAAGATTTTAAAGATTCTTCTCAACATTTTCAATTTCTTTAGAAAACTTCTTATTTTGCAATCAGATACTGTTGAATGAATATAAGTTTCACCTACACAGTTATCAATTCTTCTTTGATGAAATGTTGAAATTAGCTTATTTTGGTGGTCATGTAAAACTGTGGTAAAAAATTTCAACGTTTTATAAGCTTCTATATAATTTTCACATTCAGATTTTCCTTCATTTTAAAATAATTTAAACTAAATACTAAAAAAAAACAACAAAATTTAGGCTTATATTTAATTCGAACTTATTAATAAAATTCATGAAATTGTTAACTAATTGCTATTATAACTAAAATTAAGCTTAAGTTTATATGTTTAAAAAAAATTATAATAAAATGAAAATAAATTTTAGAAAATTGTTAATTATAAGGCTTTGGCATTGAAATTGTTTAAATTTTACGTTAATTCATAATTTCAATTTCATTTTTTTTTTTTGTTTTAAATTATTTTATACCCATACACCATACACCCATATACCCTCAATATATATTCATGAAAAATTAATTACAATTTAAAAACATTAAATCTAAGGGTAAAAACAAAAATTAAATTAAAAATAAAAAAAATCTTTTTTAAACGAGATGTTTAATAGAATGAAGGAATGTTTAATGCATTAAATCTCTAAAGAATACCATATAATATCTTCCCTTTTATATTTTTGTTTATAATCAGAAATCCTTTTTTATTGTTTATTAATTTTTGTAACATATATATTTTAAACATATATTTAAATTTGAAAAAATCTAAAATTGATTTTTTGTATTTAAAAAGAATTTTTTTGTTAGCATGTTAATTGGAAGAGTCAAATTTTTTATTTAAAATAAATTATTTCTAATTAGAATCTTACAATTTTGATCTAATAAAGAATCTATATAGGGTTTTATATAGTCTTTAAATTGTTTGTTGTTTGTGTTATTTTTCAATGCTCATTAAGGGTAAGTTCACATGGGATGCATGCATCTGGATGCAAACATTTGTTTGGTTGAAAAAATATATCGTAATCATGACATGCTTTCCCTTTCGCTCATTTTAGATGCAAAATTTTTGGCATCCTCTATAAAGGTGAAGGCCCAATGTACGCTTTGCTTGCTTCGCTTGCTTTACACGCTTTGACAGTTGAAATAAATTACATAGTATCTTATGTAGCAACGCCCAATGACAAAGTAATCAAAGCGAAACAAAGTAAGAAAAGTTCAAAATTGATCAAACATTTAAATTATTGAATTCGAAAATATTTGGTAAATTTTCAATTGTGCAGAATCTTATTTTAATTTTGCAAAATCTACTCTCATAAAACCCATGTATTTTGCGATCCAAATATATGTCCCGAACCCAAAATTATCGCTTATTCTTTATTTTTTGAAAGACTTTGTAGCTTTCGTACAATAAAAATATGGTGTACAAAATATCATAAATATCTTGCAAATCTTCCATTTTAAACAACGAAATAAACAATAATAAAAAAATGAAAATGGTAAATGTCCATCAATTTAAAAGCGTACATTGGTATTTAAAATTACTTTGATTAACTTGCTTCGTTTATTCGCTTTTCGAAGCAAAGCAGACGAAGCAAGCAAAGCGTACATTTGGCTTTCACCATTAAGAAGCATATACAAGATGCAAATTTGTTTTAACGTCAAATACAAACTTAAAATCAAACGTCAAAAATTTTAAACGTTAAATATTTTGTAGATGGATATAATAAAAAGAAAAAAAATTACAATTTTATACGTGTATTAATAAATTATATTTAGTTTATAGTAATTTCAATTTTTTGCTGCATAAAATAACAATTTTCTTTGGTTTAACCATTTTGTATTTTATAAATAAAAAATTTTTTCATCAAATGTCAAAACAATATACACATACTAGCATAGGTACTTTCAAATAAAACTTTCAAAATAAAAATGTCGCCGTTTTGCGTCTCGTAAACCAGTGGATGAATTATGGATGGAAAATATTCGTTAATATAACCGAAGAGTATACGAACTGTAACCGAAATAAATTTTGCTTCTGGATGCATGCATTCCATGTGAACTTACCCTAATTTGTTTTTTTTTTTGTATTATTTTTGAACGCTCATTAATTTTAAAATATATTTTAAGATTTGCTTAACCTTAAAGTAGTATAACTATATACAAATAAATCTTCTTTAAGAAAACTCTACCCTACATAAGTTATTTCAAATTTAATAAATAAATTAATAAAAACAAAATAATAAGAAATTAACAATTTAATTAATAAAATAAAAACCAAAAAAAAAAAACATGTTATTGATCGTAACATAATGTAACTATTTCTTCATTACTAAATTAATTCATTTAAATTTTGTTTTATTCTAAACCAATTATCTAAAGTCTAAACTATATAAAAACTAATAATAAAATCTTTTAAATAAAAAATCAAACCAAATGAGTCATTTAATTTTATAGTTCAATGTGATCCTTTAGTCTCTATCACACCATTTCTTGGGATAAATTTTTCTTTTGTCGTCATTTTCTAATTGGTTATAAATTTTAAGTATATTCTTGAGTCGACTTTTATTCTCTCACACTCACAAATTTTATAAATCTTATAATATATTTATCAATTTATATGTTTTAATCGAATTCTAATTGAGCCATCTTAATTTCTTATCAGACTGAAGTTATTTTTAAGAATTTTACATGTAAATGTTAAAAAATTATTTTGAGATTTTAGTTCATAATTCAACGTTTCCAACGTAATAAGTTGACCATATTGACGTGATAAGTACTTCTATATAAAAAATATATTTAATTTTAATTATATTATATTAGTTTAGAATATTATAGACACTTAGAATTTATTTTAAATCTTATTTTAGACTTTTTACATTTATTTTAAAAATTTTGTTCCAAATTAAATTCCAAACAATGTTTTTTTTATCATATTTTAAGAAAAATATTGTCAATATTAATATTTTAACAACCCGCAAATTTACAATATAAAATTTAATATTTAATGTATTAAATCTCTAAAGAATACCATATAATATAATTCTTCCCTTTCATTTTTATTACATATTTATTTCACAATTCTCATTTAATTTCCCAATAAGAAACATTTTTTTTTTTTTTTGCCGAATTAAAATGCAGAAAATCATGAGAACTTTTAAATCATCAACAATATCTATTATTTTTATATATAGGAGTTAAATAAAAATAATAATTTTTAAGTATTTGTTAAAAATTATAACCCTTCTATTTTATTTATTTGTTTTTTTTTTTTTTTTGTTTAAATTTTTTTTAACCAGAAATTCTCATGTTTTATATAATTGGATTAAAACAACAAAACAAACACAAAAAAAAAAAAAAAAAAATGCGAAATAAAAAAAAATTTCATAACAATCAAAAAAGCAAATTTTCAGTTGACTGTTTTTTTTTTTATATTATTATTTTAACCGGGTATTTATACATAGTATTTAATTGCCTATTGACGCGATCTCATCATCTTTCATCATTATACCATCATTCATATCGTTTTTGATTAATTGTCGCTTAAAATTTTCAGTTTATTTTTTTTTTGTGTAATCAATCGCAAAATCACGAAAATGTCTAAATCTAAATTCAACCATAAATGACACGTCCAACAACTAATTTAAGGTAAATTCAGGTGAAAAAACAAAAAAAAATTCCAAATTATTTGAGAAGAGAATTTTTATTATTACCGCTATGTTATTTTAACACCATAAAAATACAAAAAAAAAAAAAAAATAAAACAAATTAAAATAGAAATTAGAGCTTTGTTTCACCTTAACCTAAAGTAATTTCATTGATTATAAATTGTTTGTGTGATGATTTATATGTATTATTTTTTTTTTTTTTAATGTTGTCATTTTTACACCAGCAAAAAAAAAAAAATAAAATGCAAAAACTGCATCAAAAATTATAATTTCAGTTCTATGTTCGAATTAAATAAAAATACGGAGGTGCCGCGATAATACCGTTATTTATTATACAATTTTTTTTTTTTTTGCTTGTTTTCTGTATCAGAATACATAATTTTATTAAAAGTTACCAGTTAATTAAAAACAAAAAAACAAAACAATAAAAATTTTGATTAAGTATGTACTTATGTAGGTACGTACCTATGTGTATATAGCTATGTGTGTATTTTTTTTTTAATGTTTGTTTTTTAAAGGAAAATTTTTTTTTTTTATTAAAATTTTCATCATAAAATTGAGGAAAAATTACTTAATTAATTTTTTTTTTTTCCTATTTGAATTTTATGAATAAGTTTTGTTTTCAAATGTATGATTGTATATACATAATATGTAGGTATATAGATAAAATAAAATCAAATGAAAGACTTAAAATGCAGGTGTCAGTGTAAGCCTAAGCATAAACAGAGTGCTGATAAAAACTATGATAAAAAAAATTTTTTCATAGTGAGAAAAGTTCATTTTAAAATACTTTCAGTTTTATACTAGAATATTCATACATATGTTATCTATTTTAAGCATTAAATATTTTTTATGCAATAATTCAATTTTAAATGTATTAAGGTGCACTTCAGATTATTTGCGATATGTCATATTTGTCATCAGTGTATTTGTCGTAATGACTTTTTTAATTATATTGTTTGTGTTAAACAGCTGATATTTTTATTGTCATTTGTACTTTATTGTTTTGTTAGATATTATATTATCAAAGTGCATTTTTTATATTAACTGTGTAGTTAAAGGTGTAAAGTGAAATATTTTTAAATATTTTAGCTTAAGAAAAAAGAAAATTTTAAATATTTTTTTTTAATATAAATTAAATAATAAATTTGTATATTTATATTTTTAGCACATTTCCAAAAAAATTTTGAAAAACATTACATATGTATGTTGCATAACATATGTATGTTACATAACATATGTATGTTACATAACATAAAGATATGTCAAATTACACTGTTTTTCCGTTCGTACAATATTACATTCCAAATCATATGACAACACACATAATGTGAAATCGCCTTTAATATTTTTAGTTTTAAATGATATAAATTTTGACTTCGTTTTTAATTTCAAAGTACTTATTTGAAATTTATAATTATCGATATTATACAATATATATATTTTTTTTCTTACTCCTTATAAGGAGCATAAGGTATCCCCTAAGTCATTTATTATTCATATTTGACTAAGCTTCAGTTTCTGGAATCATTATTTCACTAAGCCGTTGATTACTCGGCTATAGCTATTGTACAAGACTAGGCGTTTCTTTAGTTCTACGCCATCTATTATCTTACACAAGAATTATATTTTATTATTATTTTATTATATAATACAATATGATATTAATTATAATTTTTATAATACATATATACATATTTTTAATTTAATTATATTATACTAATTATATTAAGAAAAATCTATATTATTTTATTAATCTATATGACCCAGCCGGAATTTGAACTCGAAACCTTTTGTATGAAAGGCCGGTTTCTTAACCACTACACCTTTGGCTGGATTATACAATATATAGTTACTATAAAATAAAGTTTATAATTTTAGTTGCAAAAGTCAAAGTGAATTTAATACCTTGATTTACGTTCCTTTTAAATTTTCTCTGTTATTTAATATCCGTTAGTTTTTAGTTTATAATATTACCTCAAAGTCTTAATTCGAAGTATTTTTGTAAATAAATTCCTCTAATTTTAATAATATGTTAAAAAATTTTGTTGCATTACTTTATATTTAAAATTAACTCTTTAAATTTCAGAATTATTTATTATATATTTTTTGTTTTTTTTACTTATGAAACACTCTGTTCATATATCGTATCTATTTGTGTTTAAATGAATTCTTAAATGCAAAATTTATATAAAATTTATCACACTGATAACAAATTTTTAATTTTTCAAGTTTTAATTCGGTGTTTAAATATAAAATTAATGTGTATATATATGTGTATGTTATTTGTTTTTAAAAATAAAAGAAGAATATAATGTTATATGGGATGATGAAGCTTTATATTTTTAAAACTTAAATTAATTCCTTACAAAATATGAGAAAAACAAAACCGAAAAAAATAAAAATTATTGTTTTTTTCCAATTTTATCTCTGTATTCTGTGAATATAATTATTCAAAGTTTAAAATATTATGTTGTATTTGTTATATATATGGATATGAAGATTGTACAATCTTACCTTTATTTACTAAATACATATAAATATATGTATATACAGATATATATATATATTTTTAGATAAACAACAAATAACAATATTCTGTAATTACAATATTTTAACATTTTTGTACCATTTTACAATACACTAAATTTTTTTTCCTTTAACTATAGAGAAATTGAAGAGAAATTTAAGATAACTGACAAAAATTTTTTTCTGATCCAGTCTTGTTGAAAAGAAAGGTTGAATTAACAAAGTCTAGAATATTCAATGGAAAATGCCGAAAAAAATAATGAAAAAAAAATGGTGAAAAAAATAATGCCGATTTTCTTAGGCTTAAAAAACATATCTTTTCAATGTATTTTTGAACGATTTAATTAAAAAAACAAGTAAAAGTAACAGTAAGTCAACAGATGCAACCGACTTATTTATACCCTACACCTAAAAAATTCAAATTAAATTAAAAATCCATAAGTTATTTTAGTTAGGTATTTAATATAACTAAGCTAAAAAAATAAATGCTTTTACAACCTTTGTACAAAATTTCAGATTTCTATCTTTATTAAATTCGAAAATATGCTTGTTAGGTCTTGGGAAGTGTGTGACGGATCAGGGATTCAGGAAACAACACCCTAGTACCGAATTTGAAGTTTCTATCTTTATTAATTTCGAAGATATGCGTATTCGGTTTTGGGAGCTGTATGGGAGGTACTCGAACGCATGGTCCGATTTCGCCCATTTACAATCCCCGCCTTTCTTTAGTCATTGTTAACCTACAGTTTAAATTTCATCAAGATAGCATCATTATTTTTTGAGTTATCGTGCGTACTGACGGACGGACGGACATCGCTAAATCGACTCAGGAGGTGATCCTGATTCAGAATATATATACATGTCTATATCTAACTCGCTTCCTTTTGGTGGTTAAAAACACCATACCAAAGTTAATATACCCTATACTTAATGTGTAGGGTATAAAAATAAAAATATTTTTAATAAATTCTAACATTTTAATGCTACATTTTTTTTTCAACATTATTTTGATTCCATTTTTTGTCATTCATAATTTTATTCATTTGACATTTTTTTTTTCAATAAATTAACCCCATACACCTCTACAACCTATAAAAACTAACTGTATTTTTAGGACATCTCCAAAACAAATTTTAAAAAAATTTACTTATTAGTTTCACTCTGTCCGTACATTCGTCTATAAATAAAAATTCTACTCCGTTAAAGATAGAGCAATGAAATTTTAACTATGTGCGCCAATGTGCGCCTTTAAAAACGGTTGATTAAATTATCCTTGTTTATATCTATAATATAATACACAAGATGTTGGCGAGACCTTGCCAACATGTAAAAAAAAATATTTTATATCTATAATAAAACATATAAAATGAATGTAAACGCTGAATGTAAACTAAACTGGCAATGATGATATTTCTGTATATTTAATAATTTAAAATTTTATTATCAGAGACACGAATCTTTAACTCAAAGTATTATCAAGAGACACAAACCATTCATTAAAAATATAAATAAATTTAGTAAATATTATTACCAGAGACCAAATTTTCCACTAGAAGTATTATCAGAGACACAAACCGTTCATTAAAAGTGAGTACAGTCAAAAAAGAAAAAGTACATACTTAAAAAACACATTTTCAATAAAAATAAATTCAGGAAATTTTTAATTTTTTAATTTGACCGCCACCACCATTATGAACTGGTCGCAGCGGTAAATTAAAAATAAATTAATAATCTTCTGTTGACGTTTCCAATCTTTGTTTTGGAAAAAAAAAAAAAAATAGGTACTCTTAATAAAATTAAAACGCTTGAAGGTGAAAAGAGCAAAGTTTATAGTAAGCCTCATATTTGTAAGAAAAATAATAGGCCGATTTTATTCTTGATTTTGTTTTCATTAGTATAAAAGCTGGTAAAAGCTTCGTAACAGACTTTAAAGTAGTTTTGTTTATTTAGGTTGAAATTTAGATTTTTAAGCTAAATTTTCGGTATAACTGGTATAACATAAAATATTCGAAATTTTTTTATTAATATAAAATTCGGCAGACTTAAATAATCATATTTCATAACAGAAGTCTGGAACTTACCAAATATTATAAAAATGGATATTTTTCTTAAAAAAAAAAAAACTAACATAGAAAATATCATTTTAGAAGCCTTCTCTCACAATAGATTCATAATTTTGTACTAATTTATTATTAGACCATTAAATTAAAAAGCTGTCGAAAACGACCGTCACAAAAAAAAAGCCCCCGAAAATTTATGAAATTTCATTATCAGAGACATGAATCTTTTATTAAATATCCTCCCTCAAAGACCTCTTCTAAAGTACATTTAAATAAAATAAATTCAGCAAATTTTTTTCAAGCAAAAAAAAATAAACGGAAAAGACTTGAAAGTAGTTTTGATAAAGTAATTTCGTGGCGAAAACAACTATTTTTCATCGACATAAAAATTTTTTTTAAAACTAAAGAAAAATAGAGAGTAAAATTTTAACAAATATTAAAATTATTTCGATTATTGGTATTGTTTTAAATGTAACAAAAAAAAAATGTCATAGCGGTTGGTGTTGGTTGATTTTTCGCCGGTTTTTATTGTGCACTTTATACATGTGTTTCAAACAATTTTTGAGATATCGGCACGAACTTTTACCCTGAATGTGTTTTTAGCTTGGACCATTTTTTCTCAATGATTAAAAAACTGTCAAAAATTACCGCCACGAAAAAACGGCGAGAAAAAATTAATAAACTGCTACCTAACATTTTTAATTTTATGTGTTTAGATTTGTTTTATGTTTTTTTTCTATTACATCAAGTAAGTTAGTGATTCCAACGTTTTTTTAATGGTACTGATGTAAAAATTAAATTTTTAGGTAGTTTATTAAAGGAGTCAGTTTGATAACGGAAATGTTTTTGAATCTATAGAAATTGTGCAATTGCACAGGGGATTTTCTAGTATTAATATTAAGACTTAAAAAGTAATACAAAAACGAAAGTTCAAAAAAACTTTAACTCAACTTTTCATATTATTCAGAATTCTTTAGAAGCGGTAATTAATTTTAACATGATTAATCTGTAGTGGAGCTTTTTCACACTGGATTTTAATCTCATTTGCAAACTATACAATTATGTTAATACAGTTGAGCTTAACGTTGCATTTCTATTAAACAACTAAACCATATTCATGTTAGGTTAGTCTGTTTCGTATAAAACTTGTCTGACTCATGGCGCAGTGGTTAAGTCGCCAACCTTTCAATCGAATGGTCTTGGGTTCAAACCCCGGTCAGGTCATAAATAAAAAATATGTAGTACTTTTATATCGTAATAATGTATATCGTATAATTAATATTAGTAATAATAATAATAATAATAGTAATAATAATAATAATTATAATAATAATAATAGTTATAATAATAATTAATAATAAATAATAGCTGCTACAGTGGAGCCATCTTTGGTTATATGCAAGTAAGGTGTTATATACTGCTGCATGTTGTAATTCACGGATGGCGCTGACTGTGTAGTAAAATAATAATAATAGTAATAATAATAATAGTAATAATAATAGTAATAATAATAATAATAATAATAATAATAATAATAATATTAATAAGAATATTAATACCAATAATAGCAGCCGCTACAGTGACAGTGGGGGTTGCCTTCAATAGTTGCCTCATGTAGTAATATATACTACTACTACATGTTGTAACTGTTGTGACGGCTTTAGTCACTGTTAGCAAAATAATAATAATAGGCGGGTTCATTGTTTCCTTACAGTCCCACTCCCCAATTCAATGTTTCCGTATCCATTTTCCTATCCTTTCCTATCCCTACTCCCTAGCCAATATACTGCGTTCGCAGGTAAGGGTTTCAATCCACTATATTGGCTAAAGGGGGAGGTGAGTTTAGTCAGTAAGAATCTGACACTACCAAGGGGAAATTCTTGGTGTCTTTGGAAGATTCCCACCTCCCTTAGGAAAAAAAAAAAAATACTTTAAAAAGAGAGTAACGTGACTTCACGCAAAAAAAGGAAATATATGTAATACTGTCATTAGCTCTCAATTATAAGTAAAATATACCAAACATTTTTTTTGCAAAAACTTTTTAGTATTGTGATTTTTGACAGTTTATATTCATAATTGAAAATTAAAAGGATAAACAAAAAAAAAAAAAATAATCAACATTAAAATAAAATAATGTCGTATTCGCAAAAACAAAGAATTACAAATTTTTTATTATTATTCTTATTTCTAACCTCATACTATTCAAAATTTTTGACACTTAACCAACAACAACTCTTGTCACTTTTCATTGTTTTTAAAAGTAGAAATTTTACTTTTTAAAACTTTAGTATTTTACTTTTTAAAACTTTAAAAAAGTGGGCAATGCATAAATCATCATGAAGTCACATGGTTCTCTCTTTAACAGTCAAAAAGTAAAAAGTTTTTGTATAACAAACAGAAAACTTGAAAGACCAAACAAACCTATTGTTGAAAAAAATTAAGATTTGAGTACACATTCGCGATCAATATATTAACTTTTATAATATTTTAAAAAAAAAAAAAACACAAATAAAAGTTCAATAACTATTATAAAATGATTAAAAAAAAAACAACACACAATCATCATAAAATGGCAAAATACTGTAATTTTGATAAATTGTTTTAACTTTTTTAATGAAAATAATTATCAGAATGTTTTATGTTATTTTTTTTTCTTTTATCTTTTTTTTTATTGTTATTTTGTTTTATATAGTTATGGGGATGTATCTTTGTTTTATCATTATCTTTCATTTTCTTATTTTTTTTTTTTCTTTTTCATTTTTATTGTATCTCCATTATAATATTTTAGTTAAAGTTAAAACAAAAAAAAAAAGTTTTTTGATTAATAGTATAGGATCGCAGTTACCTAAAAGTACCAATATTACATTTTATTTTTTTTGAAATTTTTCTTAATTAAAAATAAATATTTTTATTTTTTAATCTGTTTTGAATCAGATCATATTAATAATTTTAAAAGTTGATTTGATTTAAAGTTAAAAATTAAAAAAATAATTAAATAACAATAAAACTATTTGTAATAATATAATATAATAAAAAAAAACTAAATAATTTGAGAAAATGGATGAAAATTATGTTGAAATATTTATTGAAAGTGATAAAAGTAGTTTTGACAGTGGTATATCAACAACAGAAAAAAATAATAATAATAAAAATGAAAATAAAAATGAAAATATAATAAATTATAATGAAATTTTGGAAAATTTAAATGCTCAAAAAATATTTCGTGATGAATTGAGAAAACGTTTAAGGTGAGTTTAATTTATTTTATTTTCTTTTAAATAAAAAAATATTATGTAATAAAAAAAATTTTTAGTTTTTTAAAATTTATTATTTAAAAATATTTTTGAAATTTGAAAACAAAGGAAAATGTTTAAAAAATTATTAATTAATACAGTAATTTAAAGTAGAAGCATACGAACATTTTTAGTGTGCTAAAATATTTAAGATCTTTAATTCTTTTGAAGTTTTTCTTTTTTTCAGAACTGAGATTAAATCATATTCTCAAACTTACTATATTATGTTTTAATTGCAATTTATTATTATTTATTTACTTTTAATGTAAGGTGTAGATTACGACCCTATCATAATATTTAATCTGTAAATGACAGATATTTAAAACCCTTTTACTCAATGATTTACCAAGCAACTTTCATTTTTTTCTTTTTAAATGTTAAATATTCAGTACAGCCATCTTACAAGATTAATATTTTTCCAAAATTTTCAGATTTTCCTTAATAATTTTCCATTTTTATAAAAAACCCATGTAAAGTATATACATATGTATCATATAGTATGTATAATCAATACCTATAATATACATATTCAAAAACGACGCTCTTTTATTCCGTTGAATTTTAAATTTTGCTTTTTTGTTTTTGCTTTTTGTTTTTTTTCTAAATACATAAATAAAATTTTAAAATATAGTTTGTATGGTAGGCAATAAAAATTTCACAATA
Source organism: Poecilobothrus nobilitatus (assembly GCA_947095535.1). Lineage (NCBI taxonomy): Eukaryota > Metazoa > Arthropoda > Insecta > Diptera > Dolichopodidae > Poecilobothrus > Poecilobothrus nobilitatus. Next base: position 162,344,590 of record OX352773.1, read on the forward strand.
TAACTGAATATAAACATTCAAATTTTAGAGAAGGATTTGGTGCAGTGGCCGATTCGTAAACTTCGAAGTTTTGAGGTTTGCAAGTTCGATGCAATTCTATTTTTTTTTTTTTTTTTGGTTGTTTTTCTGATATTTTCATATCATCATATCATAATATTTAATCTGTAAATGACAGACATTTAAAATCCTTTTACTCAATGATTTATCATGTTAGGCTTCTTATAATATATATATAATAGGTATATATTGAGTTTCCAATGCTCAATAAATCAAGGGCAACTTCTAAACGATAATAATAACCGTTTTTTTACAAAAAATATTATTTGCAAAGAAATTTTAAATTCATAAAGGCTTTAATTATATATAAAGCCGAATACTAGTATCTCATTAAATACAATATATAACAAAAATTAATATATATACTTATAACATTACAATATAAAAATTAATAAGATTAAGACAGATGGCCCACATATCTGACAGGTAAAAGATTTAAACCTTATTTAATATAGCTAAGATGTAAAAACTTTTGGACACCAAATTTGGACGATGAGTTGACCAATAAAGTATATATTATTATGAAATAAGCCTAATCAAAATCTATAATAAAGTAATTCGTATCTTAATAAAAGATACAATTTATAAATGTTACAAAATTATACTTTGAAGTTGATTTATAAGCTACAAAATAAATTAATAACAATTTATACGAATTATTTAGTTATTTATTTAGAAGTTGATTTTTGAATATGTTATCTGAAAACGTATAAAAAGTTATTTAACAAAAAAAACAGTCTTTCTGACTCCCAAATAAAACAATAAATATAAATATTTTACTTTATTGTCACCATTAAGTGTAATAAGAAGTTTATGGGGCTTCTGCTTTCAGATGTGGGTCATCTACTAAAATTATGAAAACAAACCCCCTCCCTACCAAATATATTGTAAATATTATATAATGTATACCTAATATAAATAAAATAAATAATATTAATATATAAATAAATTAATAATAGTATTCGATTTATAATGACCATAGTATCTGATGGTTTTGTAATATTGCAATATCCTGTGTGATTTATCATATTAATATAAATAAATAAATAAATAAATAATATAAAAGCTATTGATATATCAAGTCAAATAACCATTATTAGATTCAAACAACTTTAAATTGTCCCAAAGTAAGATATTAAATCCACTTATTTGTCCTTAATACTCCTTAATACTGCACTTATACTCATTAATACTCCACTTATACTTCCTAATACTCCTTATTTTTTAAATAACATTTATATATAGTCACAAACATTTTGTTCTATATAATTTTTCATATTTTTTATTTTTATTTTACAAATTTTGTTTTGACCATATCAGCCACTATGTATCGAATATTTGTTACTCCTAATAAAAGAAGTCATAATATTCTTGACTACACAAAAATAACTGAATGTTTATCCGTGCAAAAACTTTAATACAATAATATTTTTCTTTTTTTTTAATGTGTTTTTCTGCCACATAAATATGGACAGGAAATTAACCAGCTTTTCCTGTTCAGGCGTGGCTGTAAATGTTGTAAGGGGGAATGACTCTTACGACGTGTGTGGGATTCGAACCCACATTCCCGCGGTGTTTACAGTATTTTATTTTATTCGCTCTTACCCAATAGACCACCGAGGCCCCTAATAATATATATTTGTACTAAAATAAATTTTTGTAAAATAAGGAAAATTTAATATTTAACTTGATCTCATTTATATATACTTGTATATATAAACCATTCATGTAAAAGCAATTAAAATTATTTAGATCTTTTTTAAATCCTTCCAGTAACCAATATCTATATTTTAACATTTGTATAATAAAAAATTAAACAGAAATTACTCGTTATATTGTAAAACAAAAAATGTGATTTTACGTTTTTTTTGTTTTTTTTTTAAATTAAAATGATGTAATTTCAATTCAAATAGAATTTAGTATTTCAAGGGTATAAAGCCACTCGCACATGATCTAAAAAAAAACAAAAACAATATTTCAAATATGTGTATTCATAAATATATAAAATAAATAAATTTAATGACAAATACGTATGTATATGTTTGAACGTTATTTCTAATGATAAGCTTTTATTCAGAATAATCTTAAGTTCAAAAATCAAAGATCAAAATATTCATTATGATTTTATAAATATATATTTCTAAAAGCACTTACAATTTATTTGATTTATTGAAACTGGTTTGGCTATGAAAGTTAAAATGTGCATCAATTAAATTTGATTAGAATTAATTTGTTTATAGATAGAATTAATATTCATTTTCTTATTTTTATTTTTAATTCCATTTTCATGGTAATGATGAGATAAAACGATATCCTATAGAAATATCCACAAAATAAAATTTATTCAATTAGTATAATAATTTTTTAATTCAAAAATAAATTTCACAGATATAATATAATGATTGTTTTAAAAACTTTTAACCTTAATATATTCAGATATTAATTTATTGTTCTAGATAAAATTAATTTGAAACGTGTGTTTGAAATTAAAATAATTTTATTTAAAAAAAAAAATTGTCATGAAAGTTTTCTTAAATAGCAAGTATGTAGGTAGAATACCAGCTAATATGACTTTGAAATTTGTGAAAAAAATCAGTTGACATTAATCTGAGCAGGGTATGAATTTAAAAAATGTAAAAATATTTTGAAAATTTAAAGGTGATGAACTAAGAGAATCAATCTAAAATAATTTAAAATATAATGTCATCGAAGGGGAATAGTCAATAAAATTTGTATATGTATTTTCTAACTTTTATATCTAATATGTATCTTCTGAATAATTTATTTATCGTAATAATGGACACGATTTAAGGTCTAGTGAGATCTTTTCTATTCCTTTTCACTCCACTGATTATGTTGTGTTTGAATCTGTTACAAGAATGTTGCGTACGGTTAATTTTTACTCTTCTAGTTTTTGTAGTTTCTTACAACAAATTAGCTTTAAAACAATTGTTGGAATTTGTTAACCCATATCGGCAGACTTGGAATTTGTTAACCCTTATCGGTACAACAATTGAAAGACGCAGCAACGCGCACCGAATATTAGCTAGTTACTATTATATCTTTAGTATTCAGTATATTGCGTGTCATATTGTTTTATTATAACTATATAATGCATTGGCAATCGTTATTCAAAGTATTATAGCTCTAAATATAGATATATTTCGCGTCATTCACTATAAACTTTAGTTTTTGTTGCTAACACTTCAGATTCATTCTATATTCTTATGAATATGGCTGCGCTAGTTTTGCTTGACATTCATTTTTTTACATTCACCTTTACTTGTTTAAGATATGTTAAACAAATTATTATACTAATTTTTAAATCGCATGTAATAAATTACATAATTATACATATTTTCATTTAGTTATTTATTTTAGTTTTTTAGTTTACTACTATAGTTGGTTTTCTTTACTAATGCTTGTCCTAAGCATTTCCATTAACCAATAATCCTCTCTTATGGTAATCATTCAGTTTCGTGCTTGCTTTTGTTGCTTTTGTTGTTGTTGTTGCTGTTTGTTGTTCTTCGTTCAAAAATTGCATGCTTCAGCATGAAACTTTGTGATTAGCTTGCATATGACAGTTGGTTGTATGCAAAAAAATAATAATTTAAGAGAATGGTGATTCCCGCGTGCGTTCTGAGAGGGGAATTGGTCGTAGGACTTATTATTATTATTATATTATAACAATTTGTATTACATGCATCTCTTAATTTCTTTTTTTTTTGTCATCTAATTTTTATTTTTAATGTCGTGCATTACTCATAATCTCGCTTTTAAAATATTATGTCGAATCGCAAATTAACAATGTAAAATCAATTTAAAAATGATTAAAACTGTTTTTAAAAGGTAAAAGGTAATAACTAATAAATAATAATTTCTAAAAATAATTTTTATTATTTAATTAAACCTTGAATTTTAATCATTTTTTTTTTTATTAAATAATTTTTTGTTTTTTAGTTTTTTGTTTTCCTATTAATTCTGTAATTCCCATAATTTTTATTAAAATAAATTTTTTTTTTTTCACAAATTTAAATATATAAAGTTAAAAGTCTAGACGCTAAAAATTAATTGAATTAAAAGCTTTCTTAATTAATTTTAGTAAATCACGTTCTATTACAAAAAAAAAAAAAAACAAGAAGGTACTTTTGTTAAAATTATATCCTTAAGTTTTTTTTTAAAAAAACGATTTATTATTATAATTCAAATATCGTAAATTTAATATTAATATCGTAAATTTAAATAATTTTTTTACTAAAAAGTTTAAATATAAAAAAAAAGATAATAAATATTATCTAATGTACTTAAAATTCATGTTTAAAAAATTTAAAGAAAAAAAAAAATTTTTATTTTTCATATAGTAACATACTTATTATATATACTATTGCTATGTATATTTTGTATCAGAAGAACCTTAAAACAATAGACGTTATACCGTTTTTTTTTTTATATTTCATTTTAATATTATAATTTTATTCGACATGTCTTTTAATAAAATTGCATTACAAAATTACAAATTCCATTGAAATGTATAAATATTGAAAATAAAACATTTTAAAAAATAAAACATGCCATATATACATTTGCAGAATGTAAGAAAAAAAATATTCTAAAAAAAAACACAAAAAAATTAACCATTTGATTTAAAAATAGAAAATACCATATAAAAACTTTAAAGTTAAAATGACACCTAAACCGTGTTACCAGATCAACTAACAAATAGATTAGTTCTTGTAGATTAGTTATAGGTTCGTAAATACGTCACAATAAGTAATTCACAATAATCGATCAACACATTGTATTGATATATGCAATGGTTGGAATGATAGAATGCAATGGTTTAAAGGGCCGATCATATCTAGACATTATAGCGTAAAATTCTTAACCGCGGGACAATACCATAAAAGAATAAAAATAAATATACATTTTATACCCGTTATAATCTCTTAGAACAACTATTCTATTTTCTTTCTTTTTATACCCGTACGATAGGATCGGGTATAATAAAATTACTCCTCCGTTTGTAATACCTCGAAATAAGCGAGCTAGATATACCTTCAAAGGTATGGATCGGATCAGAAAAAAATTCTAAGACTTTTGAGCCATGTCCGTCCGTCCGTCCGTCCGTCCGTCCGTCCGTCCGTCAGCACGCTAACTCAAAAACTAAGAAAGCTAGAATCTTGAAATTTACACAAAATATTCTGGGAGTAATTTGTAGGTTCCCTATTTTTTTTGGTTGAGTTTGGACCAAACCTTAAGGTAGCTCTCGAACACCTAACTTTTAGATCCCTACATTTTTTTTGAAATAGAGCTATGAAATTTTAACTGCTGATAGATGTCACAAAAATATTAATTTTATTTTTAATAACTTTTTTTTGTACCCCCACCCGTTACGGAGCTACAGCTCCCCAAAGGTTCAAAAAAGCTCTATATTTAAATTGTTATAGCACAAGTTGTATAAAATATATCTTCATTTTGAAAACGCCAAACGATTACTACTTTTATTAGCTTTAAAAGTATATATACAATAAATATATTTTTTGTGGCATACGGTGTCTTAATTTACCGTTATGCGAAACTAAAATTTTGAAAAATCCTTTAACCCTTCTATCTTCTAAACGGTTTAATTTAGAAACTTGAAATTTTGACAGAAGTTAGATCTTTGAAAATAAGTATGAGTCATTTCAAAAATTTTTTTTGTATCACCCCCCGTTTAGGAGCTGTAAGGAGTCAAAAACTCAAAATTTCCTATTTTTAAACACCTGTAACTTGAACACCTGTTAACATTTTTTTGAAGTAATACACAAAAATTAAAGCTTCAACATTATACTCTTTTTTCTGTTAATAACTTTTTTTAATAATATAGGGTTACTTTATAATTGACGAAAGTGTTACTTGATTTTTTCAAATTTTCTAACAAATTTCTTTAAAACGAATTTTTTCCATTTTGTTTTACTCGATAATTTGAAATTGTTCAGGATATAATGCGTAGTACAAAAAAATGTAAATAAATAAACAACATAACGGTTACTTGAAAAATTTTTATTTATATGATATTGATATATATATACATACTTATATAATATCATGTTTATTTACAATATATCGTATATGTCACTAGTGAATGAATGATAAGAGTATAGATGTGTATTATATAGCGCGGTATTTACATACATATACATATGTATTTTATTCTACTTATAAGAAATTATTCTGTCAATGGAATATTTAAATATAATATAATATAATATTTAAAATTATATTTACTATTTTGTACTAAGTAAATTTAATATACATTTACCGCTTAGTATTAAATGGTACTATAGAATATTTGAAAAAGTTTTGGATTGATAATCGTTATGTGAAAGGTTAGAATCTGCTTTTGAAGAATGTACATATAAACATATAGTTTGAATATATCTACAACCCATAGTTCTAGAAATTATAAAATTCACCCAAATTATTTTAAAATACTAAAATATTAAAAAAATAATATTGTAAGCAGAGTGACAGGCTGTGAACATACTAACGGTTCGTAGGGGAATCTAAGAGTTGACAAAGGCAACTGTATTCTTCCTCGTTTATATATATATTGCATTTTTTTTTTTTTTTTTTTCAACACAATTTGATTTTTTTAAGCTGATTTACATTTAAATAAAAGAAAATGAAAACTTAAAAACAAAACTAACCGCAACTAAAGAACTAAACCAAGGCAGACGCACATTACGTTTAATAGTGACTAGAACAAATTAATTTTTTTTTTTTTTTTTTTTTGATATTTTCAAGTTTTCTTAATACAACAAAACGGAAAAAAAAAAATCAATTTAACCGGAAAATCAATAAAAAGAAAAATTAATAAATTTATTTTTTTTTTTAAGTTTAAAAATAAAATAAAAAAAAAAATTATTATTAACAATAATTAACAACTCATAGCTATATATTTTATTACCAATAAAATATTGCTATATACATATATATATAAATATATATATATACCTATTTTGTTTTTTATTATTTGATTTTTTTCCAATTAGATCATAACTGTTAATTGGTAATTCTTAAATTGCGAAAATACTTCTACTTGAATGTTATTTTTTTCAAAGTTTTTTTTTCAACAATTAAAAGAAAAACAAAAAAAAATTTTTTTTTTTTTTTTTAGTTAGTACATATCTAACAGATACTAATCAGTAAATAAAAATATGATAATATCTGTAATATACAGGTAAAATATTATTATATTAAAAGCTTATAATTTTTATAAGTTATCTATACAATATAATCTTAAATAAAAAAAAAAAAGAAAAGCTTTTAATGTACATTGAAATTTTATTTGTTTTGATATCACAAGATTACAATATAACTGGGCAAAATTATTTGTAAAAACAATAAAAACTTAATAAAAATAAAACAAAAACACTTTTTTTTTTTTTATGATAAGAAAATTACTGTGTACTAAAAGTTAAAATAATTTATAAATTATATATTTTATATAAGAAAATTTAATATACAAGTGGAGAAATTAAATATATCTAATAAATAAAAAAAAAAAATTATAAGGAAAATGTTTTTTTTATCTTCAGTTAAACGTTTTTAATCGTATTACGAACATTACGAAGTATTAACGGTTTATTAGCGAAACGAATAAAAAAATAAAAAACAAATGTATATATATATATATATATGTACCTATGTATATATAGGAAATTTATTGGATAATCAACATATTTCCTTATTATAATTAACTTGTTTGGATTCACCTGATTTTATATTAATTAAATTGAGTGAATACAAAAAAAAAAAAAAAAATAGTGAAAATATTTAAATAAATTAAATTTTTATGTTCTTATTATCTAATAATTACAAAAAAAAATAACCAAAATAAAAAAAAAAAAAACCTATTAAAAAAAAATAAATTTAGTTATGTAAATTAACTTTTTTATTTTATTTTTTTTAATTTATTAAAATTCTTTTAAAATAAATATAAGTGCACTTAATATAATAAATTAAATTAATGAAAAATTAATAAACTTTAATCTGCTATAACTTTAGTTGTTTTTTTTTTACTAATAAAATAACAATTTTAAATTATGTATAAAATTGAATTATATTTTTAGGTATACATACATATAATATAAAAAATACTTATAAACATAATATGTTACTAATATAAATTTACAGTGTCTAGGAAGGCTATTGAAAATTCTAAAGATAAAAAAAAAAGGAAATAAAAAAGATAGAAATATTTAATTGTATTAAAAAGGGAAGAAAAGAAACAAGGTTTGAAAATTATAATATGTTTCTCAACATTTGTTTGTTTCATAATCAAATCGAGTCTCAGTTATGTCATAAAATTAAAAGACTTGCTACACTAGTTTTTTTGTCTTTTATTTTAAAGTGATAATGACTTTTTTCTAGCCAAAATGAAAAAAGACATCAATGTAAAATTTATACAGTATAGTAGTTAGTAGTACAGAAATAGATAAAATTTTCAAATTTCGGAACATTTTTGACATTCCGAATTTTTTTTGTTGAGCCACTATATATTAGGTATAATTATATGTAAAATCCTTATATATAACATTTTTGTCTTTTATTTTAAAGTGATAATGACTTTTTTCTAGCCAAAATGAAAAAAGACATTATGTAAAATTTATACAGTATAGTAGTAGTAACTAGTAAAGAAATAGATAAAATTTTCAAATTTCGGAACATTTTTGACATTCCGAATTTTTTTTGTTGAGCCACTATATAGTAGGTATAATGATATGTTAAATCCTTATATATAACATTTTTGTCTTTTATTTTTTTGTATCATAAACAAAAGTTAAATTTTAGTATACAGTTAGATTTTAGGATTATAAATGGTCTAACAAACAAATTCAGTTGTAAACTTTAACATTTTAATTTCATTATTTAATATAGAAAATTTATTTTATTATTTTAGTGACAGAAAAAAAAATTTGAAAATGTGCTTATTAGTTTCACTCTGTCCGTTTCTCCGTCCGTTCGTCTATCTGTCCGTCTGGGTGTTGACAAAAGTTCTACACCGTTTCAAATAAAGCAATGAAATTTTAACTAGGCATCGCCAAAAAACTAATTTTGTGGAACAACTTTTTTCTGTAGCCACACTCGTTACGGAGCTATAACTATATGGTTAATTAGTTATATTAATTTGGACCCCTTCTATCTTTCAAACGGTTTAACTTAGAAGCTTGACATTTTGAGAAGAGTTAGATCTTTGGAAATCAGTATGAGTCATTTCAGAAAATAGTTTTATGTCATCCCCCGTTTAGGAGATGTAAGGGGTCCAAAATTGAAAATCCTCTTGTTTTAAACACTTATAACTTGGGCACCTGTCCAAAGTTTTTGGAAGTAATATACAAAAAATAAAGCTCTAACATTATTATTTTTGTTTGTGTTATAACTTTTTTCAATAATATAGGGTTATTTTATAATTCACGAAAGTGTGATTTGATTTTTCTCAATTTTTTCTTACAAAAAAAAAATATCAAAGAAATTTATTTATTCGAATACAACCATTTTTTTTACGAAAAATATCGTTCTTCTGTCTCTATTACTAGCATTCGTTTTTCGTATCTCTCGCAACTTCTTCTATGTAGAAAAACGTCATTAACACTTTTAAAAAAGACTAGTGGAGCACGTGCTAAAAGCTTATTATTTTACTGGTTACAACAAGTTTCTTAAGTTTTTTTCTTAATTGAAAATTTCAAAGTCACAAAATTATGAAAATATATTTGTTTAAACTTTTTATTTAAACGGTATTGAAAATAAAATATTGTTAATATATTGGGTATTCTTTTTTTTAAATCTTCTGGAACTAAGTTTAATTACTGTTAAAAGTGTAGGGTTATTCTACACCTTGATAATGATCCTTGTCAGTTTTCTTATGAGAAAAGAATTCCAGATTTTTTCTTTTATTTTTTTTACAGAACTTAAGATTTGATTGTATGTTCTAAAATAATTTCTTAGCAACTTTCGAAGCTAAACACTATGTATACAAATTTTATATTTGAACCAAAAAAAAACTTGTATACAATTACATACATATCTTTTTATATTTAATAATATTTATGTTGTTCTTTTTTTTATTTTGTGAAAAAGTGTGAATTTTTAAGAATATTTAAAAATTTTAAAAATTTGTGTTTAATTTTTATAAAAATCGAAATATCCTAATGACTTGAACACAATGAACTTGAAGCGACCATGCAGCCATGAAGTTGCAATATGTCAAAAAAACGTAGCTATCAAATTTTGCAAGTAAAATATAAGATGTTGGAGGCGTTAGGATGACATTTGTAAAAAAAATTAATAAAAAAAGTCAAATACAAAATTTATAAACAATAGGAATAATTACCTAATAAACAATGGGAATAATTAACTGTCAAAGTTTAAATTCTTTAACGTAGAATTGTAGAATCTTTAACGTTAAAAGTTGATCAACTTTTGAGCGATGGCTGTGATGAAAACTTGATGGATACTTCCGTTGTGTACATTTGTTTTGTTTTTCATGTGTTTAATTTTCGAAGAAGTATTTCTTCGCGATCATATTACCACCATTCTGCTTAGGAGACAAAAGGCTTTTAAAATATCCGTTAGATTGTTAAAACACATAGTCTATGTTTAAACAACATTTTAACAAAACCAAAGATATAAGCACCAAATGATTTCATTATATACACTTTAATAATTGTATTTGTTATATTTTAATATATTAATTGTTTTTTAATGCAATTTTAACTTCTTTTTTGTTGATTTATAATTCCTATTATTTTAACAATTTAAAATAATTTTGTTATTTTTTTTTTAAATTCCTATAGATACGAAATTAAAGAACGAAACTCAATAAAATAATTGAAATACTCTGGTTTCCAATAATTTAAACTTAGCAGATAATATGATAAAATTCTATCATAGTATGTGAAAATATTTTAAAATTTTTAATTACTTTTGTGGTTTTAAATTAAATAATTTTCAAAAATGATACAGATGCTGACAAAATATTAGCTGTACCTACAAAAAATACAAAATAATGTACAAAAATAATTATTTTATAATAATAATTTCTGAATTAAGTAAAATGTTCAATAATATAATATAATACTACATTAGAATATAAATTATTGCACAGCAATAATTTCATTCTTTTGAACATAATTTAAAATTACAGAACAACATTTTTTTTCCAAATTGACAAAAGTCAAACTATGAAACATCTTCTTATACTTTCTATACAGCAGCCCATATACTACATAAACCTATATACTCTATATATAGTCTATACTTTCTATACTGCTCAAAAGTTTATCAAATTTAACTTTTTATTAATAGTGACTTTTAATGCTAATTAATTGTACTCTCAATAATTTATTTAAATTATTAAAAAAGAAAAAAAATCAACTATGTCCACCACAGAACCGACCGCTGTTACACGAAAAATATAATTCGAAAATTCATAGATTTTTTACATAATAATTTATATGAAAGCAGTTATTAAAAGAATTATTAGAAGTTATATAATAATTTAACATTTTTTTAATTGAAAATCGGTATAATAGTACTTATTAGTTTCGAACATATAATATATAAAAAGATAGCCAATTAAAAATATCCTAAATATATCTCATAATTACTTATCTCATAATTATCTGATGAGAAACAAAATTATAATCATTGCAACCAAAATAATGCACGTTGTCGGCCTTTCAGGCTAAATATTTCATATTCATATTCCCGTCAAGTTCAAATAAATAATAAAACTATAGGTACATAAAATTAATAATAGTATTCAGATCCATATACATACTAAAATAACACCGAAAGGATCAATAAAATATATCAACTATAAAAAATACATATGATTTACAAAATAAAATATAATATTTTTGGAAATGAATAAAAACACTATATGAAATAAATATTTTTGCATAAATGAAATATATCTTAAGAATTAACGTAATATATTATTTTAGTTGAAATATTCTCTAAAACTAAAAAAAAAAAGTTATTTTAAATTAAACATAGTACAAATTACAATTATGAGAATGCAAATGAAGATTTGAAGAAACCAAATACAAAACTAAGACAATATAAATATTTTAAAATATTTATAACACATTACTGTAAATTTTAAAAATTTATCAAAATTTTAAAGTTTATCAAAAATTAATTAAAAAAAATTTTTTTTGAAACAATTAATGAAATAAATAAAAATTACCTTTTATTTATATAAAATTAATTACTTATATAAATTACAAAAAATATATGCAACTATATTCGAAACATTAAAATTCAAAAAATGCATTAATTATTATTATACCTATTACAAAAACATAATTCTGTTTAGTCATCATAACTTACCATTTCGATTAACTCACAATACGATTTTTTTAAATCATTTTCATCAATGATCATTTATGATGACATTATAAAACATCAATGAAATTTATGATGAGATTTTAATGTTTCTAAAATAAAACAAAACTATTTATTAAAATTTACGATTAATTTCATGAAAAACACAAAAAAAAAAAAAATTTCAAAAAAAAAAAACAAAAATTAATTAAAAAGAAAAAAAATATTGTTTATAAAAAACAAAAATTAAAATTTTATAATTATTTAATACAAAAAAAAAAACAAAAAAAATTCTTTCAAGTCTAACACTTTAATTAAAACTAAAAAAAAAAAAAATCAAAAATAAACAAAATAACAATATATGTATTTCAAAATGTTCTAAAAAACTATCTTTTATATTATATACTTAACCAAAAAAACATAAAATACAAAAAAAAAAATTAATTGTTTTTCGCGAAATATTTAATATAATTTAAATTTTTAACCCCATTCAACTTGTACCATTGAAACTTCTGATGCAATATTACATACATTATTACCAAATGATATTTTTGCATAACCATTATTACCAAATTCTTTACCCCATGAATTTCTAATTATATAATGTGGATCAAATGATGTTAAATCATAACCAATAATTTCTATAGCATGATTTGATGGACCATTACAATGATATTTAATTACACCACCAAGATAATTTTTCCATAATAAACCATTTACTGATGCAGCAAGTGGTCCTTTATGGGCTAAAATATTTAACATTTCATATTCATAACCAGTAAAACTATAAAAAAAAAAAATAAAAATAAAAAATTGTTTTAATTTAAATTAAAAAAAAACGAAGACTGTGTCAACTCTGGGATACCCGTATGAACATAATATATCCTGTTTCTATAAAATTTGATCATCTTTTAAAAACATTCAGATGTTTTATTAGTACCAACATTAACTACAGAGATATATTTATGTAAATTGTGGAGTTGTATGACAGCTACCCGAATCTATTGTGCCTAGCTTCATTAAGTTCCAAGAAATGCGAGAAGCCTGAATCGGCTGCTTTAAACCAACGAAATTTTACAAAAGTTGTTGACATGTAACACAACACCTCTTTACTAAATTTCAGGTTCCTAGCTTCAGTAGACACTGAGTTATATTCATTGAAAAAGAGAAGTTGTATGGCAGCTACCCGAACCTGTTGCACCAGCACAACCAAATTTTAAAGAAATTGTGGCCATAAATTAATCATCTTTTGCAAAATTTCAGATACCTAGCTTGAATAGACACTGAGTTATTTCTACTTAAAGAAAGAAGTTGTATGGCAGCTACTCGAACCAGGCGGCTGAAATTGCTGGATTTAAATAGCAAAACTAACAATTTTGCAAAAGTGCCGTAAAAAAAATTTCAGCCTCCTAGCTCCTTTATTTTTTGAGTTATCGTGTGGACGGACGGACAGACAAACGTACATGGCTTAATCGGCTCAGAATTCGATTCTGAGCCGATCCATAACTTTGACATTATATCTAGCTTGACTCCTTTAAGGTGTCACAAACGTAATGGCAAATTTATTATACCCTCGAACATAGTTCATACGGGTATAAATATATACATATATATACCTATATTATATATATATATTAGTATACGATTATAAAAATACTTACTCTAAACATGTATATTTGATAACTTTTGCTGTTTTTATATAATCTGGTATCGTAATATTTTTACATTGTCTTTTAATATTTTTATTATAATTTATATTGTCAATATTTGGATAAAATTCTAATGGTAAAATTTTTATTTTATCGGTTTTTAACCATTCTAATAGATTACATGTATCACCACCTAAACAACCATCATTAAAATTTCCACCACAATCAATCATTTGTTGAATACTAAATTCTAATGGTTTTGTTAAATTATAATTTATAGCAACAGATGATTCAATTGTACCAATAACACTTTGTGCATAACATGAACCACAATTACCTTGATTACGTATATCTGTTATAATATTATTATTTTCTCTCCAATCAATTTTTAATGGTAAATTTTTTGGTAATTCATATATTGAATATTCAATTGGTTTTTGTGTTCGATATTTTGTTGATGTTTTATATTCATCATTTAAATATTTTTTTTTAAATTCATCATCAGTTAAATCAGCAAATTGTGTTATACCAAATTTTACATTATTACCATAAGTTTTTATTGAATTTGATTTATCAATAAATGATAATGTTAACTAAAAATAACAAAAAAGAAAGAAAAACAAAAAAAAAAATTTTTTTTTTTGAATAATTGATTAGTAAAAAAAAGACAAAAATTTATAGTACCTATTCATATTAAAATAAAAAGAAAAACAAAAAAAAAAAATCTTACTTTAAAATTATCAAAACGTTTTTGTAATTCATGAACATCTTTTTTATAACTTTTATTGAAACGTTCTATAAATTTAAAAAAATTCTTTTTATATTCAATATTTTTTTGTACAATTTCATATTTTTCATTAAAGAATGGATATCCAATTATTAATACCAAAATAAAACCTAATAATACCAATGTAATTTTTATATAAAATAAATCTTTTCCCGGTTTCATTCTTAACTTTTAATTCAAAAGTTAATAAAAAACTGAAATTGAATATAATTAAAATACAAAACAAAAATGATTTCAATAATTTTTATCTTATTCTGTTGTCTTGTCTATATTTTGGCTTCTACAGGGTCAACCAACTGAGGACTAACTGATATAAAATAATTTTTTTATAATTTTAATATTTTATTTGATTTTTTTTTAACAGTATAATTTGTTTACTTTGTATTGATCTTTCATTTTTCTAAGTTCGGAAAATAATATAATTTAAATTAGGTACCTACCTAAATTTTCTTGTTGACACATAATGGTTCTTACACATAATGGTTCTTACACATAATGGTTCTTACACATAATGGTTCTTACACATAATGGTTCTTGCACATAATGGTTCTTACACATAATGGTTCTTACGCATACAACTCCACATAATGGTTCTAATGCATTTTGTATTACGGCACGGAACGTTTCTGACTTTCAATTTGATATTTAATCACAATTATTTTGTTAAAGTCCGTTTTATTGCTTGTGGTTTATGTAAGTATAAACCCGTACCTTTATATAACCCCATAAAAAGAAATAAAGCACCTTTAAAGCTGGGGAATGGGTAGGCCAAACGAAATCTAAATTTTTTTAAATAATTCAGTCACCGAAAAGTTCTCGATGATTGTCTATTGTTGCTCTCACAGTATATGATTTGGTTACATTCTATTCGAATCATTAGGATTATTTACTTGGACGTAAAAAATTTTCTATTATGGTTGCGTATACCGCCGCTGAAACGGTTTCTAAATATCCATCATCATCTACAAAAAAATATAGACTAATGACTCTACTTGCCATAATTGCATACTAAACTACGGAAGCAAGCCTCTCGGATTCTCTGTACCTGAAATTTGACAGTTCTACTTATTTACATATCAATTTAAAAAATGTTGAAACATATGAAAATGCACACAGTACTTTTTTTCGGTTGTAACAATCGTTGAGAAACATAATAAAATTCTATAATTTTGAGCCGTTCTTTAACTGATTATGTAGCCATTATATAATTTCTTAAAATGTTTTATAAAATCAGCAAAAAATTAGTTTTTTTTTTTTTAATTAAAAACTGAAAAATTATAAATATTTTAAAGCAGTCAGTTCAAATTGATTCACCCTGTATATATATTGGAAATAATTGTAAATTTGCAAAAATAATAATATTGATGCATCCACAATTTCAAGAATTAAAAATAAACATCCGTTATCAGTTCTAAATTAATATGAAAATAAAAGAATACAATAAGAATAATAGCAACGTTCCTTTTTACTGTTTAAACTATATGTATGTACATATTCAATTTTGATCATTTTTAGATTTTTAAACGACAATTTTTTTTTTTTAATGTACAAAATGTAACTCATCTAATTCTTGACATGTGACGTTTATTAAAAATTAACTTAACCTGAAAATAATATTAAATAAATTATTTTGAAAAGAAGTTTCCTAAAATCTTAAAAATTTAAAAGTCGCACATTTATTGAAAATCAACTATGAATATATGAGTTAAGGTGATTTTATATTGGAGATGCGATAAGTGATAAGAGCATCGACACTATAGCGTAGCGTAGAAAATTAATGACATATTTTGAACGATAAGAGAAGAGGGAGATAACGATAAGAGTTTTATTCAATTTTATACACTCTTATCGACTATGAAACAATTTTTTTGTTTTGTAAATTAAATTTTTTGTTTTCTTTTCTTTTTTTGTAATTTTTTTTATCTTTTTATAAAATCAGATTATACAAACTTAGCTGAATGTTAGCATTAATCACTTGATAATAAAAATATTTTCTTGTCTTTGGTATCATCCATTTTTTTGTGATTTTTTTTTGTTTTTTTATTTTAAAATTTACTTTATTTTAATTAAAAATTAACTTCCATTAAAAACACTAGATACTATTTTTTATTGTGGTTATCAAAGCTCAAATGTAAACACAACATAAGAGCATAGAGAAAAGCTATTTCCATATCGATGAACTCATTGCTACTTTTATCATTTATCACAGTTCCAAACTTCTAATATAAACGCTTCCTTAGTTATTCAGCAAAAAATAAAATATGTACTCATTTTAGAAAGTACACATTTAAGCTGATCATCATTTTCAAAGGAGCAATTATTGATCAGATTTGAAAAGAAACGGAACACATTGTAGTAATACAAAAGAAAAAACAAAAGTACCTACAACAAAAATACTATTTATTATCAATGACCTGCTTTGCTTTTCTTATTTATCATTGTTAATGCATAGAAAAACAACAAATGTTATCTAATCTTTCTTTTCTTTCTAACATAATCTTAAATATTTAAATTCGAGTAACCAGATCTTAATATTTAATTAATACATATTTATTTATATTTATTTGATAATTATTATTTTTTATCATCTTATAATTCTTTAAAATTTATATGAAAAAAAAATAAATAATAATACTTGAATTGGAAATTAAGATAAATATCATATACGTAAATACATTTATGCAAGTAATTTTAAAATACCTACATCCATACATATGTATGTTTAAAAATTATGCTTGACTTTTTTGGTCAATATTTTACAATTGTACTTGATACAATACTATAGAAAAATATTACCTGTGCAACAAGGTAAATACCGCTCTTTAAAATAATTTTGAAAACCGCTCTTTAAAATAATTTTGAACACTTTTAAGCCATTCGAAAATAATCATTTGTATGACAACCGTAGTTCAATGGTATAATAAATTTTGCAATTACGTTTGTAACACGTTAAAAGGGACGAGGTAGATATCAAAAAGCATATACAGTGCTCAGGATTTAATTCTAAGTCGATTTAGTTATGTGCGTCTGTCTGTCAAAAAATATTTTTCTAATCTAAGTCTATCAAAAAATATTTCTCTAAGATCTAAAATTCTAAAACTTTGATCATTTCATTCTTATCAGTGTAAATTAGGTTATATATATGCATCTGAAATTTTGTGTAGATATTTGAAATTGAAAGTTTTATAGGGCAGCAAATTCGGCTAATTGTCTTACCACTTCTGTTTTTATATATGACACAGTATAAGCACACAGTTATAACACAATATCTATACAAGCTGGGTCATTGAAATTTTGCCCAACAAAAATTAACTTTTATGACATCGACTTTTATAAAATTTTGTTAATCCAACGGAAGAGGTTGGGGTAACTTCGAAACGTGTATGCTCATATTTTTGTATTTTAAAAGATAGATATAGATATCTAAAATTTCCTAAAATATGATTATTAGTTTTATGACAAGAATTTCTGTAACTGTTAGTTGGTTTCACGCAACTAAGTTTGGTAATAGTTATACAACTCCGCAGTTTTAGAAGCTATAAATTTATCGTATGGAAGTATGTGATTAAGTTGTATTTTTTATTCGATATAGAAATTTCTTTTGGATCTGAATTTTATGTCATAAAACAATCTGTATTTTGTGAAAAAAGATTCTGTATATTTGTTGTATGTGTTGGGTATTCTTCTTTGTTATATTATATAATTCGAACTCAGTTCAAAAGTTTTAAAAAAAAAACAAAAATTATATATACAAATTTTACATATAAAAATTATATCTAACATTAAAAGAAAATTTGAGTAAAATTGTAATAAAGATTTAAATTCAATTTCAAAAAATTCTTAGCATATAAAATATATAAAAATAGCTAAAAACCCAGAAATCAAATAAGAAAACAAAACAACCATTAAGCTTTTTGATTTATATGTGCATTTGATTCCAGGTCAATTCAAAAAAATATTTTTTTTTCTTTAGGAAGGTGCGAATCTTCCAAAGACACCAGGAATTTCCCCTTGGTATTGTCAGATTCTTACTTACTACCCATCTCCCCCTTTTATCCAATTTAATGGGATGAAACCCTTACCTGCTAACGCAGTATATTGGCTAGGGAGTAGGGATAAGAAATGGATACGGAAACATTGAATTGGGAGTGGGACTGTAAGGAAACAATGAATCCGCCTATATTATTATTACTATTTTGCTAAAAATGACTATTGCCGTTATAACAGTTACAGTATATAACACCTTACTGCATGAGGTAATTATTGAAGGCAACCACCACTGTCACTATTTACAAAAAAAATTTATGAGACAAGTTACACTGATTATAAAAGATCTTTCTTCTCTTAAAATTTTACGGTTCTACTAAAAGCGTACCGGAGTTATAAAACAAAAAAATCTTACAAAAAATGTTGTCTTTACTAACGGTAAATTTAAATAGTGAATTACAAAATTATTTTATAACTTTGATATTGTTTTATAAAGGAAAGAAAAATTTCCGATCTTCTAACATTTCTAGATTGTAAAACTCTTACGCAGAATCTGAGATTATACATTTGAAAATAGAGCTTATTTACAATTTTGGAGGGCTCTAACTCCGTAGTCCGCAACTCTATATAACTAAAAAAACAGTTAACACACAGTTAAAAATATATTAATAAAGCTTTAATTTTTACGTCTTACCGAAGAAAAATTTGTACAGGAGTCTAAATCACAGATGTCTAAAAGTAACAAATTTTCAATTTTTGAACGCAAATCCTGAAGCTCTTAAACAGAGGGTGGTATCAAAATTAAATTTCTCAAGAAGCTTATACTAATTCTAAAAATCTTTCTTATCTTAAAATTTCAAGTCGATTCCTAAAAGTATGCCGGAGTTAAGAAGGAAGAAAAATCATACAAAATTTGGTTTTCACATAACGGTAAACTTAAATACTAAATATATATATGTAATTTTGATATTGATTTATAAAAGTAAAAAAAGTTCCTGCCGAATGGCGTTTTTAAATTGAAAAAATGTTAAGCAGAACTTAAGAAATACACATTTAAAGATAGGGTTTTTTCAAAGTTTGAGGAGCTGTAGCACCATAATGAATGGAGCTACATGAAAAAGTTGTTCTACAACATTAATATTTTAATAGGACCTTCCCACGGTTAAAATTTTATTAGTCTATCTTTAAGGGTGTAGAATTTTTTTTTTTAAAGAAACGGACGAACAGACAAAGTTAAATCCATTAATTTTTCGATTTTGATTCGATTCATACCTTTGAGTTTATATTTAGCTTGCTTATTTCGAGGTGCTACAAATGTTGGAGCAATTTTATTATAACCGATACTATCGTACGGATATAAAAACAAAATACACTATTTTTATTAATTTAAAAAAGGGGTCTCGGTGGCCTAGTAGGTAAGAGTGTATAAAATACGCTGTAAACGTCGAGGGAGTGTGGGTTCGAATCCTACACACATTATAAGAGTTATTCCTTCTTACGAAATTTACAGCCATGCCTGAACAGGAAAGGCTGTGTAATTTCCTGTTCACATTTATGAGAGAAATGCATTAAAAAAAAAAAAATTATTTAAAAATAATATTTTTCTAAGAATTCACACTTTTTCCATTTTATTATTCATAAAAAAAAAAATACAATTTTTAATTTTATTATAGAAACTATAATCACTTAACAAAATCACAAAATATTTATAACAAACAAAATCATACTAATAATATACTAATTAATGAAAATTAATCAATTTTAAAAGTTTATTTTATTAAAAAAAAAAAGAAATAATATAAAATTATGCAACGCAACAAAATACTTTAATAAAAAAAATAAAAACAAAAAAAAATATAAAAATTAAGAAAATAAAAAAATTAAAATTAAAATATATCTTAAAAATATGCAAAATTTTTATAATTCATTCGGCCGGCTTACATATGTTATTGGAGGTACACTATTATTTGGTATATTTGGCACATACCTATTTAAAAAAACAAATATCCTCAGGTAAATTTTAATAAATATTAAATAATAATTATGTAGATACATATATATATTTTAATTAATATTTTATATATTTATTTAGTCACAAATTTTCTTTTGGAAAAATTTTTTTTTTTTTTTATTATCGGAAATAATAATTAATATATATTTTTATTTTATATTTAGTATATAGAAAATTCACCTAATAAAATCTAAATTTAAAAATTAAAATTTTTAAAATTATACGTGCGTATATTGAATTTAAATCTATTTTAAAGCACGTACCATATAAATACAACTGATATTACGTGTTTTTTACGTTAGAATCAGCGTAATTTCGATTCGATTAAATTTTATTTTATTTATTTTTATTTTTTTTTTTTTGTTAATGACCTCAGTTTACCTGTATCTTCTTCAATTGATCACAGTTTGTAATATAATATTTTACATTCATATTATATATTTTGTAAATTACTTTGGATTAACTCCTTTTTAACTATTATATATGACATAAACTGAAATACAAAATAAAAAAAAATATGTGTGAGAGAGAGAGACAAAAAAAAGAAAATAATATAAATGGAAAGAAAAAAAAATTTTAAATTCAAATTTTAATTTTAATTATTTTTTAGTTTCTTTAATATGCAAATGTTATAGAATGTAATTTGAAGTAACTCTTTTTACTTTATTTTTATTTTGAACTTTAAAGGTAAAAGAATTTCAAATTGAGATTTTATTTGTTTTAAATACGTTTTTTAATTAGACCCAAACATTTTTTGTTTTAAATATTTATTTTTATAACCTTTACTTTTCAAAATCGTTACTATTACATGAAACTATATTTTTATTATTTTTAAAATCATTAATTTTTAAATTTTTTTTCTTCTGTTGTACGTTGGAAATTTTTTAATCTTAACGAAGAAGTTTTTACATCATTAACTGAAATATTTCTGAACAAACGAGTATGGGGGGACAAGAATTTTAATTAAAATAAAATAATTTTTTTTTTTTGTTAGGCTGCTATTAAATCACAAGGATTTTTTACAATATCTATTATATTTCAATTCAATATAATATTATTTTTACAATATATATTATAATTGTTGACGTATGTTGTCTTTGTAGATTTTTTGTAGATTACCTGTCATATGGCTAATATTACCCGTCATCACTTTGTCTTCTTCGATCGTATTTGTATATTGTAATTGTTAAATAGAAACTTAAAAATGGCAGTATATAAAACCAAAGATTTTTAAAGGCGTACAATTTCTTGAAAACATCAAGTCTTTTAGATTTGTCAATATTTTTGCATCAAAATTTCTAATTTTTCATAACATTTTATATGTAATAAAAAATCAGACAAGGGCATAAATTTCTTCAATTTTAAGGAAAATTCTATATACGAGTAGTTAAGAAAAAACGTTAACGTTAATGTAAAATTTAAATATTGGAGTTTTGATTTTTTCATGGGTGAACAAGTTACAGATCTCTACAAATAGCGAATTTTCAATCGTTGATTCCCAAAAATTCTTACATATAATAAAGTATAAAATTTTTTTCTGAAGTATCTTATATTACTTCTTAAAGAATTTTCTGCTCTTAAAATTTCAAGATTCTGACTTAAAGTGTTTCAGAATATGGAGGAATTGAAATTAATTAGGATTTTACACAATGGTAATTACACACACTTGTGTAAAACCTTAAGGTTTTACACAATGGTTTTAAACACACACAATTTAAAGACAAAATTGCAAAAAATTCTTCGTTTGATGTTTTTAGATTTAAAAAACTTTTTGAGGGAACCTTAATATAATTTAAAAGAAAATCTTATTGTAGGAAACGATTATATGCCCACGTATAAATTTATTTTTATTTACCTTATAGTAAATGATTATTATTGTTTTATTGTTTCGCCGGATATCACCTAATATAATTTTAAAATTAAATAGACAGTAATGTTTACATTTTTGAAACCATTCAATCCAAATTCGTCATACAAGTAAATTAAATACCTATATATCTTTCAACAAACTAAGCAATTGATATTATAGCAATTTCGGAAATGTCTACCACTATAAAAGTAAAAAAAAATGGACATACAAATATATATTTATACTAATATTTACTATGACAATATATATTCAATTACCACTATTCGAAAACTTTTTTTTAGTGATTTTTATGTATCAATACGTATATAGTTACAAACATATAGTCAGAATAATGTTCTTTCAACTGTGAAGTCTATAGAACGGAAGTTCATATACGCATATTTCGCTCATGCCAATCGTTTCTCCGCTTATATTTTTATAACATAAAATAAAAAACTAAAATAATTTAAAAATGGAAAATTTTTTTATCAATCGTTCTGTTAATTTAAAGGGTATATACAATATTGAAATGAAATAAATGTCAATGAAATAAATCCCAATGAAATATAATCCATTTATTGTTTAATTTAAAAAAAAAAAAAAATTTTTAATTTATTGATAGTTGGTTTTATTAATTATCAAAATAAAATCAATATTCGTTTATTCACTAACAATAAGAGTTCAAAAATACTACGAATTTAATGTTAAATATACTGATTTCGGTCTTGGCTCCTCTGGTTGTCAGATGTAATTTTTTAAATTGGTTTTAATTTTGATATTCTAGACATATCTGTAATACAATAAAATTTTATATTTAATGTAATTTTTGCTAACGTTTTTAAGATTTTATTTGAAAAATTAATAAATATTTTTATATGACAAACAGTTTAATTTCAAAAACTAATACAACTCACAAAACATACAATCAAAGTTTTAAAAGTTTTATTAAAATAATCTAAAGTTCAAACCTTTCTCGAAGTATTATGTGTTTATTTGAATTTAAAGAAACAAAATCATACCGTACACGCAAAAATAATTTTAAGGTTTAAAATGAAGAGGTATAAAAATTCTGGAAATTATTCTTCACTTACAACACTTATATGACATAAAAATTTTCATTCCCAAGCATACTTCCCATGCCGTAAACATCCTTCCCGCATCCTTATCCTCCAAACTAAAATGTACATTTATATTAAACGTATCTTCTTAAAGTTTCGTTTTAAAGCGGATGGTTTTTGTTAGTTAAAGTCTCACACTATATATGCCTTGTGAGACTGCCTTGTGTAGCTTCTGTTAGTGCCTTTCGATGTTTTTCACGGACTCTGGTTTTTACCTGAATTAAAAATTGGAGAAAAATTAAACTTTACAAAATTATAGATATTTTTTTTAGAAGGCGAATTAAATCATAAAAATTTCTCATAGAAATTATGAATTATGTAAAAAACAACTGAAGAATGAAATAAATCCCAATAATTTTAAGTCTGGTCTGGCGACTGATGATGCAATGCGTAAATCCGTCATGCAGTAAAAATCTCGAAGCCAAACCCCCCGTCAGATCAAAATAATATATAAAATATAATAATACTTACAATGTAGAAAAAAATAATTATAATTTAACACTTGTACCACGTTTAAAGGAAAGGGTTCAAAAAATATCATTAAATACCTATTTATATCTGAACGATAAGAAATAAAATAAAATTTGATTAATATGTATTTAGATTTTATTTCCCGACACCAATTAATTTGATTGCACTTCAATAAAATATTCGGGAATATTGTTGCTTTGTTTTTTTTGCTCTGTATGCAATGACAGTAACTTTTAACCTTATATTTTGGATAATAGTTATTTTAATTTTAATATGGATATGTTCTAAAAGATTTGTTATGTTCAATAAAAAATAAAAAAAAATTATAGTTTAGAATAAATTTTTATAGGGCTTTAAATATTGTTGTTAAAGGTGATAGATAATGAATATGTATTACTTTTTAATATTTTTAGTTTCAGTTACAATTTTTCTTGGTTTATGAACGTTTGATTTATACATGGTGTCCGATATAAACGGAAATTTTTTATATATTTTAAAAATTTTATTTTAAATATTTTTTTTTTGTTATTTGTTTTGTTATTTTAATAGTTTTTAATTCATTGAAAATTTTAATTTATTACGTCCTCAAACAATTGTTTAAAAAATTTTTGAAAAAAAAAAAAAAAAAATTTAATAATGTAAAGTGTTTGCCCTTGAAATGAAAAGTAATAATTAATGAAGAATGTAAAAAAAGTAATTGTGTGTTTTTATTATAATATTTTATTAATTAAAATTATTTAAAAATTTTATATTTATATTATAATTAATTTCGAATCATTTAAAATAAGTATATAAAAGAAAATATTTATATATTTAAATACAAAAGTTTTATTAAGTGCTTAAATAAAAATTCTATGAAATTGTCAATGAATGTAAAATGTGGACCGACGAGCTTTTCTTGGTAAGATGAAAAAGCAAACATTTTAAATAATTATAATATGTAAGGTCATTTTTAATTTTCGATTAATTTAAAATTACAAATTTTAATTTATTTTTCTTTTTAAATATAAAAGTAATTAATGCACATTATCTGCGTATCTAAGACTTAAAATCTATATAAAATATTTAAATCTATCTTTAAATTTTACAATAATGCTTTTATATTAACTCGTCAGTGTCGGTTTATATATTTTTTTGCCCGGATTTGTCTAAGATTACGAAAATTTTCAAAGTACAATGCCAAGGACCAACATTCAGCCAAAATATCTCAAATAATTTTGTTTTCAAAATGTTTTTGTTTGTTTCCGCACGATTACACTAGACTTAAGATAAACTTGTCAACTGATTCATTATATTTTTGCAAAAAACTTATATAATCTGTTCTTTGTTACTAAATGTTCCTAAATAGTGTTCTAATTATTAGTGTTCTATCAAATTCAAATGTCTACTGATCCGACAAAATTAAAGTATACATACGGTATACAATCTTTCAGTTGCATTAACCAAAAGTCATTGACTTTCGTGCAACCAACTAAATGTGCAATCTAATGGACATCTTACACATGAATCCTGCAAAACTTATAAATTTAGCAAATACATATATAATATAACTTTTATCATTTATTAACTAAATGTTACTAAAATTAACAAGGTATAACTTGGTTTATAACAGAGAGTATAAAGTAATTTTTCTTACTTTTACCCGCTTAAAGAACATAGATCTTCCACATAGCCTCTCTATCTTAATGTGTTATTGGCCAGCTTTTTGAGTTGTCACCAAGTTTCCCGCTTTATTTCTTATTTTTAGTGTTCTGTGCCATGCTGTACGAGATATCCCGACACTTCATCTACGAGTTCCTTTTCAGCCCGGACATACGAGTTCCATTTCAGCCCGGTAGGTTTTCGAAATGTGTGACCTTTCCGTCGCCATACATCCGTTTTTTTATCTGTATTATTATTGCAGGTTATTCTTTCGTGATTGACTATAGTTCTTCGTTATTTATTCTCCTTGGCTAGAAGATTCTTCAGATATACCTTAGGTAGGTATTTATAAATACCTGGATTTTGTTAATATTTTAACCTTGATTGTTTGCGTGCCAGATTTCACTACCATATAGCAATATTGATTTAAAGCAGGCTTTGAATATTCTTAAAACTTCGCACTTGCTGCCGGAGTGAAAACAATTAAGTATTACAATACTTAAATATAAATAAGCAAAAATATGATTAAACAAGCAGGACTCTTAAAATTGGAACATGTAAAGAGTAACAGTTAAAAATTAAACCGAATTATTATTGTTACTGCAATATATTATGCAATATTATTATTATTGTTATTATTTTATTTTCAAACATTAGTAAATAACACTTCAATATATTATGTAATATATATTATAAGGTTATATAGGCTAAGAGAGACTTAAAATTAAAAAAAATATATACAGATTCCTAAGCCATTAATATACAAATGTAATTATTACCGGTTACCGTTATGCAAAATTGCAAGACAATCGGACAATGTACCTAAAGTAAACTATATATCTATTAAAAATATTCTTTTTCAAAAAAAAAAAATCAAAATGATTTAATAATATTAACATTATCATTTTTTGAATTAGATCATATAAATTCAAAGACTTAAATATAGCAGTCTTCGATTGCCGATTATAGTATTTATGTATAGTCTCTGATATTATAATTATTATTAATTAAATTAAAAAGATTATTTTCTTATCACATTTATTTGCTAGAAAGTTTTATCTCTAAACTTATTTTTTTTTTTTTTTGTAAAAAACTGATAGGTAAACAATTTAAAAATTTTTAGTACGTATAACAATATTATTTATGAAAATTTTAATTAAAATATGAGGTGAAAACAGAGCTTAAAAAAACAATAATAAAAAAATTAAAATCACAAATGCATACATTTAGGCGAACTAAAAATTCAAATAAAGTTTTATTTATTCTTTTTTTTCTCTTTTTATTTTATTTTCTTTCACATTAATTTTTTATTTTTTTTATTTTTGATAATACCTATTATTTAATAATGAGTATTTCAGCATTTTTCTGAAGGGCAACATTATAAGGTTTGACAATTGAATTTATACTTTTTAGCATATTTCCAAAATAAATTTAAAAAAATGTGTTTATTAGTTTCACTCTGTCTGCCTGTCTATTTAAAAATCTTCTACACCGTTAAAGATAAAGAAAAAAAATTTTAACCATGGGTAGGTCTCATAAAAAAATTAATTTTGTGGAACAGCTTTTTCATGTAGCCCCATTAAACTTTGAAAAAGCTCTATTTTTAAATGTGTATATCTCATGTTCTGCTTAACATTTTTTCAATCTGAAAATGTCATTCGACAGATTTTTTTTATCTTTATAACTTAATATCAAAATTATACATTTTTTTTTAAATTTAGTATTTAAATTTACCGTTATGTGACTTAAATTTTGCATGATTTGTCTACTCTCATAACTCCGGAACGCTTTTAGATAGGGACTTGCAATTTTGAGAGCAGAAATAACTTTTAGAATTAGTATAAGCTTTCTCAGAAATTTTTTTGAACCTGTTTATGAGCTATTAGGGCTTAAAAATTGAAAATTAACTATTTTTAACCATTTGTAACTTAGGCACCTGTACACATTTTTCTTCGGCAAGACATAAAAGTTAAAGCTTCAGTAATATACTTTTATGTGTGTTATCGGTTTTTTTAGTTATATATTTTAGTTATATAACTGTTTAGAATTATATATATTATAACAGTTTGTATTGTTTTTTTTTTTCTGGAAATGTGCGCTTTTAAAAACCTTTGATTTACATTCTACCTTATTTTTTAATTTTTTCTCAAATTTAATATAAGTATACAATATAAATAAATTATTTATACATTTTGATTTTGTTTACGGTATGGCATATTATTATTATTATTTTGATATTTTTTCGCAATTATTAATCCAAGGTAAAAGCTTCTTTTTTTTTGGTAAGAAGTGTCAATTAGAATTCAATCAACGCTAACTATAAAGAAATTTTCTATAATAGGCATATTTTTTTTTTTTTAACAGATGGTATTATGGCCAAATTTTTTTGATATCACAAAAATAATATATATGTGAATATATGACTCAATTTTAGTGTTTTTTTTTTAAAACTTATTATCTTTGTTAATCAATTTTTATCTTTAGAAATTCAAATTATATTAAATGAGTAATAACTAATAAGTATATGATGAATATTAAGATTTCGATTTTCAATAATATAAACATACAAATACTGGTTTTTACTTAAATGTTTATATGTTACCAATATTACGATTTAGATTTAATTTTATTACAAAACTCACAGTTAAACCTTAATATTTTTTAGATCTTTCCCTACTTTGAAACATTTTAAAATATATATGTACATAGAAAAGTAAAATAAATAAAAGAGTTACCAGATTATCATTTTCTTATTATTCTTCGTCCAATACACTATTTAGGACACAGTAATATTAAAGAGATATTAATATTAAATCTTTACAAAGAGTTGTAAAGATTCAATTTAGGTTGTTTATATCCAAATCAGGATAAAATTTAAATTTCAGATATTTGTTAAAACAATTACCTGTTTTAACTAAGCTCTTCTTAGAGCAAATTACGAGCTTTAATGTCTAACTGCTGTAATTTGAGTCTGTAAATTCCATTTAATTATATTTCAGCTTGTTTGAGTTATAGAAAATTAAAATTATATGAAGACACTGTATATGTTTAAATCGCGTTGTACTCGAATTTTGAACAAAATTTCCAAGCCATTGGTGATTAATAAGCAAACAAATAATTCTATCTGTGGTAGTTCTATGTGGTAGTTCTATGTGTATAGTTAAAAGTGAGTAAACATTGAAAAAATCCGCTTACGAAATGATAGTTAAATTTAATACTTAAATAAATTGTATATTTAATAATAGATATGATAGGATACTGTAATGAAACAGTTTCACTATATAACCTATTTACATTACCGGATCACTGAATTATTATCATTTAACGACATTAATTGTAGGTGTTTTAAAATGTACAGCTATAATTGTATTCTAAGGTGTAAAAATAAGGCTTTTCATTTTTTGGCTTCCAATTATAAATAAGAATGTATAATGAATTGGTGTACTTGTAATTTGTATAATAATATATTACCTTGAAAAGTGACAGACCACGCATTTCTTTAAATATTAAAATTTAATCTCAAGAAAATTTTAGAATCTTTTTGTTTAATTCACAATTATTAACAAAATCTATTATATTATAAAAAATTTAAAATTAAAATTAAACTTAAAATTTATCATTATAAGTAGAGGAAGTAGAAACAGTTTTATTTTATTCAGTTTACACGATTTTTTTTTTATCAGGGCTATTTTATTGTATCATAAAATCAAAAAAAAAAAAGGTTATTATATTATAACTATTCCATAATTAACCTTTAGATATGTAATCTTGAATTTTCATTTCAGTTATTGAAATTTTTTTCTTCTGTAAAATTTCTGACCTTCATTCGATTAAAATTAAAATTTTCTAGGATTTTCTATTTTTCGAATCATTAGAAAAAGTATACTTCTACACTTAAAATGAATCATTGACTTTTTTTTTTTTTTACACTATAAAATATTTACGTCAGAGAAACTTAGGAAGATCAAAATACAAAAATGATTATATGAGTGTTTTCTAGAAAAAAGAAATCTGCAATTTAGGATTTGTTAGTTCTTCTTTCAAAAAAATTTTTTTTGAAAAATTTGCTTATTTAGTTTTACTCTGTCCCCTCCACCATCCGACTGTTTTCTTCTTCTACACCGTTTAAGATAAACCAATGAAATTTTAACCATGGACAGATTTCTTTTTTAAAAAAAAAAACTTCTAAATTTCTCGTAAAAAATAATCAATGAAACCACTTTTTTATAGGGGCTACATACATTCTTGTGGCATAGGTACACATAAAATAAGAGAAGCACTAAAAGTCGAGGAGGAAAACTGTAGGAGAAAACTATGAAATGAATAATCCGGCTACAAACAATCTAAAGTCTGGTAAACTACAACCGGAAGAGATATAAAAAAAAAATATAGAATTCGGTAAAAATAAACTGAGAATTCGAACACGATTCCTGTCAGAATACTGCGTGCTTAAAGAAAATTGGAATTGAAAATGACGGTACTCGCAGATTCGGTTAAGAAGAAGAAGAGACTCCAGGTCACATACTCAAAAACTACGGAGCATTCACTCAGACCAAAATATTTGCATCTAAAAACATAATGTTTTACCGAAGATAAACTGCCAGCAATAAATTCTATACAAATCTTTACTTTCTTACAAATTCTTTCAAAGTAAAACGCAAAAATTTAATGTTTAATATTTTTATATGACGTGTTAAGTGTTAACAGTCTTTCTTAATTATTTCGAATTTCCTATAAAATTGAAAAAGAATCTCTTGATTTTTTCCAATTTTTTCTTACATATCAAATTCAAACAAATTTTTGAAGTACATAAGTTAAAATTCTAAATTGTTTTTATTTACTGTCAAGTTTATAGCCTATGATTTTACATAGTCAAAAATATTGTGTCCCTTTAAAAGCATTTCATTTCAAATACTACCTTGTTTTATAAGTTCATCTCAAACCGGATTCTATTAAAAACTCAAAGAATTCAATATTATACAATATTATATATTATAATATATAGTGTTGATAATATTATCAAGAAATTTTATAACCAAACTTATTAGCTATTATAGAAAATGATGAGATATTTTTTGAAAAAACTTTGACCAGAATACAAAATGAATTTCATAAAAACAAAAACAAAAAAACTGAATTTTTTAAGACAAGATTTGCATATAATTATTAAAAATGGTCTAGAGAGTTTTTAAAGGCGTCATAAGAATACAAAAAAAAAATATAATATTTTTTCTACTTTAAAATAAATCGATTGAATCTCTTAGAGATCATTCATTTTGTTTATAAACAAGAAAATAAGAAAAAATAAATAAAAATGTTGTAGCACAAGTCAGGCAACATCAAGGTCATTTATTGAGAGTTTATTTTATAAACTTTTTCAATAAAATCTTTCATCAAACATTTTATTAAATTGGAAGAACTGAGTCATTTACCGGCTGTTTTAAAGACATTGAACAATGTCTAGTTTCTGGTCATTCTTTTATTCTACCGAATAAACTTGAACATTCTCATTCAATGTATTTTTTCTTGTATTTTGTATATCCAATCATGAAATGAAATTAAATCTTTTTATCTTATTTTTTTTTTTTTTTATTATAAATTTTTACAATATTTTTTTTTTTTTATTATAAAATTTAATAAATTGACAATGACAGTAATTTTATACTAGAACACTCTTGTATATTTAATATAGAAAAATAATTCAAGTTTATTAATTTTATAAATGAATTTTTAAAGTATACCCTACTATAAATGATTCAATTGTTAAGATTCATTTTGATTTATAAATTAATTAAGTCGCCTAGTGCTTAGCACGTTCTTGTTGTAAAAATAAAATTTATTGACCTTCTGGTTAAAGATTGCAAAAATAAAAAAAAATCTGAATATGAACTGGTTATTTCTATTTTGGTAGATTTAATTGAAAAATATAAATAAAAAGATTCAAACAACCAGTTACTTTACAAGAAAAATTTTTCATTTACTTATAAATTACTTTAACAGATTAAAGAATTAATTTAATTAAAATCAAAAAGTTAATTATAGGGCGAATTTTGGCAAAATTATTTTTTGTTTTACACGCTACCCAATTTCTTGGAAGATTTTTTTATACAAAAATATATTGTATATAGGTTTTGAGCAAGAGGGAGTGAAGTTGAAGGAAAATAGGAATATAAAGGAGAGTTTGTAGGTAAATTGGAGATGAACGTGAATAGGTTGTTTTTGAAAAGTTGTAAATTATATAATAGACCATTTTTATGGGAGGGGAATAAGTTCGATGGAAGCATATTTCACATTTTAGCATTTCTCACAATAAATGAGTTTCTATATCCAGTTTTAAATCACCGAATAAATTTCCACCGTGGAGAAATTTTATTTTAAGACGAAGTTTATATTACTTGTACTATATAACACATGAATGCATTTTACGCCTTGATCCTTGAAGAAAATCAAAACATGTCTAAAGAAGCACAAGCTAAATAAAAGTAGTTTTTCTTTTTTTACAAAAGACGGTATACAATTAATAATAACAATTAATATAGACAAAAGAAACTTTACTCTTGCATAGCCAGAGTTTAATTTATTAAACAATATCAAGATATATTACATTGGAGATTATTGAAGATCATAATTTATTGCATACATTTTCATTTGTTCTTAATTTTAAACCATTGACTTCCAAACAATATTCATGAATGGTATTATCTGTTATATTCATTTAAAATACCTATGTAATATTTTTGCAAATCTTGGAAGTTGATGAAGCTAGGCATCTCAAATCTTAAAAAAGACTATAAGGTTTCAGAGTAGTAACTTCTGTAAAATTTGGTTTGCTGGTGCAATAGGTCCGGTTAGCCGTCATACAATTCCAAAATTTACATACATATATCTTGTTACTTAACGGTGATACTAAAACATCTGAAATTTTGCAAAAAATGAGCAAGTCTTATAAAACCAGTATTATATATATTACGTTCATATGGGTACGCCAGAGTTGGCACAGTCTACTTTCTTGTACTCTTCTTCGTTTTTTACAATATTAATTATGAAGTATCCATCTGTATTTCTGGTCCTATTGATTATTTGGCTTCAACTTTCTAATTTTTCAACTACTTTTAAATATGTCAATGTAACTAAAGTTATGGTATATATTTTTATTGCCAATTTTTTTTTATCCATTCTAACAACAATTTAAAACAGATAACTTTTAAAATTACATTCGTATTAATTCCATAGAGAACTTATAAACAAAAGCATATGATTTTATCGTCATTATCTATGTTTTTATTTTACCCATAGTTACTCGTTTATACTGCGAAAAAACCGTACAAAATATCTTACGTTTTTTTGTCGTCTCCCCACTTCTACTTTGGGCTACACTTAACTTTTACATAAATGAGTCGATATATTAGTGATTAATTTCTATTTATGTTTGTATGTATTTAGACATTTAGTCCATTTGTCCATTTCTGTATTTTACAAATTTATTGTATAAATAAAAATATTATTTTTTTTTTTTTTACCTGATTTAAAATCAATTATTAATCTTTTTCATAAATATGTATACATTCATATAAATAATTATTGAAATTGACAAACATACTACTTGCCTTGCGAGACATACATTATTATACATACTTACATACCAGAGAGTACAGTAGTACTATTAAACCAGACCAGTATTTAATTATAAACATTTTTTTTGTGTTTTGTATGCAAAATAACTGTGAATGACCACAAAATTATTAAAACTTTTAAAAAGCTTCCAATATTAATAAATAACAAATTCGTTTTTTTTTTTTATTTTTTGTTTTTGTTTTACTTGCTTATTCTTTTCTTATTATTAAAATTTTTAAAAATGGTTAGTAGAGTGACGCTACGCTGGCGACTTATGAGAAAAAAGCTTAAATTACTGTCTACATTTTCATCTTTTTAATTTGATCGCAACTCTTGAATTGACAAGACAACGGCGCTTAAAGTTCAATTCATTTTTTTTTTTTTTTTAGAACGTAAATGATCGTTTTGTTATTGTCTTTTTGATGTTTCTTTATTTGAACGACGGAAAATTGTTTATAATACGGTTATTTGCTTATAAATGCTATCAGCAATAAGAAAAAAATACAAACAAAAAAAAAAAAAAAAAAATTTGTTATCAACAAAAGTGTTACCAACTGTATTAATTAATTTATATGAAAATAATATAAAAATTTTGTGTTATTTTTATTTATTTTACAAAAAATAAAAAATAATAAAAGAAATAAAAAAATAAAATATAAAAATAAAAAATTTTTAAAATAATTTTAAATCCAGTTTTCATTTTGATTTTATGTTAAATGCAAAATTAGTGATTTATTAAATTTATAAAAAAAATTAACGTATATGTACATATTTAATATGATACATTAATTTTTTTTTGGTTTTTTTAATCTTTTTCTTTTTAATTCTAAAAATAAATAATTTAATTATATTTAAAGAATTTTAATTTTTTAAAGATTTAAAAAAAAAAAACAATAAAAACAAGTGTATGAGTTCATTGAATTTTCTAAATTTTTTTTTTTTTTTTTTGTTTTAAAATTATCAATAAGAATTTTTTTCTTTAAACCTGAATGAATCAAAATAGTGAATTAATTATTTAATCATTTAATATTGATTAATTAAAAATAAAAAATAATAAAAAAAAAACGAAAATAAGAAAATTTAAATACAAACAAAAAAAAAAAAAAAGAAAAACAATGATGTCATTTTTTAGTAATTTATTGGATTATCAACAATTCATTAGTTGGGAAAAAATAAATTATTTTCCAATATCTACAAATTTATCAATAGTTATGATATTATTTTTATTTTGTACGATTGAAGCAGTTTTTATAAAAATAGCAACAACTGATTATAATCAAGAAATGAATATGTTAAATAATCATATTGATGAAGAATATGATGAAGATTTATATTATGAAGAAAATGATTATGTGCCATCATCAACATCAACCACATCGTCATCAAATCGAAGAATTCGAAGGCATAATGGAATATATTTTTATTGAATAATTAAATTTTTATTTATATTAAATTTTAATTTAGTTTTATAAACAAAATATTAAAATAAAATAATTTAAAATAATGTAATTATTTAAGTATAATTTATATATTTAAGTATAATTTATATATTTAAGTATAATTTATATATTTAAGTATAATTCATTTTTTCACTACCAAATTAAATGCATTAATAATCTAATCAGGAACAAAAAAAAATATTATATAAGTACCTAGAAGCATTTTTTTGTACGTAAATCCTATTGGGATAATTGTAAAAAAGAATTATTTTGAAATTGTGTTAAATTTTGTGAAGATATTTTCAAAAAGTTCAAAAATTTTAAAAGAATTAAACCAGATTAAACTGGTAAAGTTTAAATGATGAAATATTATTTAGAGATAAATTTCCGTATTTTTTTTTTCGTGTCCTAGAAGAGGTTAATAACATGTAACAAAGAGAAAAAAAATTTAAAAATAAATACAATATTAATTAAAATATAATGCAAATATAAATTACTAATTTTTTTTAATTTAAATTAAATAAATAATTATTTTAAATTAACAAAAAAAAAAATCTTTAATCAAATTATCTGTTTATAAAAAAAGAATTTGTCATATATAAATAAATATTAATTAATCCACTCTATATACGATCAAAATTTAATAAATTGTTATGAACAAAGTATAAAAAATTTCACACTGAATATTTTTTTTTTTTATTTTATATACATATATAAATATAAAGGATAAATTTGTATACTATAATGTATTTTATAATAATTTACAATTTTATATTTAAAAAGACTTAATACAATTTAAAGACTAAGTATTTAATTAATTAAGTTTAGGTTATAAGTTCATAAATTATTTTATTATACTTTCTTTAGTATATAGTAGCTATAAAAAATATTTTTAAAACATTTTTTTTTTTGTTTAATTGCTTTAAATTAAAATTTCTTAAGAATGAAAAAAATTAAAATAAAGAAATTCATATCCTATTCATATTAAAGATATGTTAAAAAAAAAAAAAAATTAATATTTATAAGTACATATAATTTAACAGTTTCAATTTATTAATACATGGGTATATCAATAATAATAAAATCATATTTTAAAAAACATATTAATACCTAACACAACTAAAATTTTAACATAAAAATATTTCTCATATAGGTAGGTACAATTAAAATCATAGTAACTTCCAAAACTTTAAATACATCCAGTCCCTTTTTTAAGGAAGATTGGATTTTAATCACACTGATTATGCCTTTTTTTTTATTATCTAAATTCAGTTTAGCTTTCAGCCTATTTTTTAATTACCTAAATTCTGATCCTTTTCAATTATTTTTTGAATTTCACCTGTGTAGATAGGATAGTTATTTTAAAAATTTTTTGGACAAAAAATATTCATCAAAATTACAATGTCACTGAATTTCGTTTATACGCAGTTTCATATTAAGCGATATACTTTTGAGATCATTTTAAATTCACTGAAAATTAGATACAACCCACTATTTTCGTATTTCATGAATTTATAAAATACATAAAAGATATAATTTTTCGTATACTATTTTCAAGAAATTTTTGAAAAATTTGCTTATTAGTTTAAATTTTTCAATCTGTCCGTCTGTTCTTCTGAAGTTCTATATTAAAATATATGTATACATATATATGCAAGAATATACATGTTTTACTTTATTTTTTGTTGTACTGTTACTAAAATTAAAATGACAATTCAAATTGCATTTTTTTCTTTTTAATCATTTTGAGCGATCAAAGGGCACTTTAACCATATGTTCTGCTCATTTTAATTTACCCTTATGTAAAACCATAAAACTAAAATATTTCTAAAATACGAATTTTTTAAAGTGGTAAATTCTTTGAAACTAACATAATTCATCTCAGAAAAAAATGTTGTATATACCAACACTCTGACTTGAGAGCTATAAAGCGGCAAAAATTAAAAATTTAAATTTATAAGCATTTTTTTTAACGGTAAAATTTAAAAATTAACGCTTAACCCTTTATTTTTTTATATACCTAATATCTAAATGTACAGAAAAAATTCTAAAAAAAAATATTACAAAATTTGTTCAACAAACAGTTGCGGTTAAAAACAATCAATTAAAATTATTATTCGGAAAATGTTGCCCTTTTAAAACCTTTGATTTTATACACTGCCTTGTTTTTTTTCAATTTTTTTTTTAAGAATTAAAATCAATCTAGTTAATTTTTTTAGTAAACAAAAAACATATTGTTTTGTTTTTTTTTGTTAATTTATAAAAAAGTTAACAAAAATTAAGTAAAAACTGGTTATTTTCGCAAATTTTAAATAGTTATTTCTATTTTTTTTTTTTTTGTTTTTATTACTTGGGATTTCTACATTTTTTTATGTTTTTCTTTTTGTTTTTTTTTTTTTTTTTTTACCTTATAATGAATAATATTTCAGTTTAAAAGTTCATTTTCAAGGTTGAATGATTTTTTTTTTTTACGCTATTAAATATATGTATGTTAGTAAATTACAAAGTTTATAGGGTTTTGTTTTGTTTTTTTTTTTTCTTTTTCAATTTTTTACTTATGTAAATTACATAGGTTTCATTTTTTAATTAAATTAATGAACTGTTTAGTAATAAAAAAAAAAAAAAACTGACTGAAAAATAAAGTGCATACTAAGTGATGTATGATCAGTCTCATTAAAAAGTTCAATGATGATAAGAAATTAACAAATAATAATAATTAGATTGCGACAATTTAATCAAAAAAACTTTTAATATAACTGACCTCATTGTCTGTTAAAAAAGAAAAACTGATTATTTGAATTTTAGTAAAAGTTTGTTTAATGACAAATACGCTACGTCTTAAAAATTTTATTTGTTTGGTTTTTTAAAAAAATTTTTATCTTTTTATGAATTTTCTCAGTAATCACATTGTGACGCTAATCCTCTTTAAATAAATCTTTTAAAAGACTAAAATTCAGTTCAAATTTAGTTTTAAGTTTCTTAGAAATAGTAATTAGTTAGAGGTATAAGTTAAAGATATGACGACTGTAATTAATTTTTATTTATCTTAAAAAAAAAAAAAAGAATATTCTTAAATATTTTATTTATAACATTCTTCATAAATATTTTATTTATAACATTCTTAATATTCTGAAAAATGAAAGGCTAATTCAAACGGTAGGATATATCACACACGAACTCATGTTGAAATATATATAATATGTAGGTTTGTGTAGTAGGCTATATGTAGTCTATCTATCATGTTATGTATGTACCTATATGTAATTTAATTAAATTATTTAGAAAAAAAATAATGCAAAAAAAAAAAAAGAAATTAAACGTATAGTGAATATTTTTAAAGTCCGAGGACCGAGACTATGAAAAGACAACAAGTTTTCCGATTAATGAAAGTTTTTTTTTTAGATAAGTTCAGAAGAAAATTTTAGAAATTTTTACAAGATTAAAATTCAATTTTTAAGAAAAAATACACATATTAAACTTAAATGACTATCCATATTAACTTTCAAATTAAATTGATCGATTTGTTTTGATATTTCCGAGCTGACCTAAATGATCTAAATTTATTGATGATGCCAATTTAATTTTTTCTATATATTTTTCTATATACTTACTATTTAAAATATTAACATTTGATCTTGAAGTGCAAAACAATCGATCATTTATCTAATTCTTTATTAATATTTTTGATCATTTCATAAAATTTTGAAATTTTCCACATCATGAATACTTAATAATTTTCCATGAAAATTGTTTTTCATTCATACTGTGGTATATATGTATATATTACATAATATTTGATACAATTAAGTTATGATTTCGCCTATATATGTACGTACGCTCGTAATACTTTTAACCAGTCAATTTATTATTTTTTTTTTAAAATGTATTCGTACCTATTTATAATTAGATAGGTGTACATTTTTTTCTATATACCCATTTTAATTTTATTTTTCTTTCACTTAAATTCAATTAAATGATTTCCAAATGCAGAACAATAACTTTTATTTTTATACTGTAATTAATGTAGATTAAATATAGGAACAATTGTATTTTTTTTTCTTATTACAATGAAGAAAACTTATGTATGTACATATATAGGAAAACTTAAAACGTGTTATATATTTAGTCAAGTAACCCCAATTCAATAACTCTACATTAATAATTAATACATTTCCATAGATCATTGCAATGTTTTGTAATATAAAAATCAAAAATATACAGCTAAGCATGTATATAATACATGCATATGTACATATGTACGCTATATATCGATGGCTTAGAAAGTTAGAGCAGAGTTATGCTAAGCCGAAAAGTTGTAATTGTGCAGGGTAGTAATTTAGATAGAGTAGCAAAAAGTTTAATAGCTTTACAAAAGTGTATGTACCTATACTATTTAAATTAGAAGAATATAACATAATTTTCTTTTAACTCTCTGTTGTTTTCTAATAATAATAACTGAAAATTGGTTTTACGGTTAAATGATTTTGATTTTTTATTATTTTCTATAACAGGTTTTGTCCGTGGTATATTATTAACTTGAAAATTTGGCACTTTCATATAATTGTTAATATTTTTGCTGAAGTCGTATAACAATTTTTGTAGCTTTAATATTCTAAGTAAAACACCTTAAAAAATTTTGTGTTGGAACAATTCATTATTCTTCATATTGTAACTCTCATATTCTAAGTGAAGCAATTAGCAATTAGCAATGCATGCAATACAACAGCATTCGTATTTGCGTTGAAACAGCATATAATTTTTTGTAGTTTTAATATCCTAAGTAAGCACCAAAATAAGTCCTTATAGACTAAAATGAACACTAACATTTTTACTTAAATAACCTATACATATGTATATACTTGAACATTTCGTAAACTACTCGTTGATGATGGATTCACTGCTTCAGTACATTTGTTCCGAACGTATCCCCGCGTATGTTTTTTACATGGAAATGTGAATTCTCTCAATTTTCAAAAACCATCAGAACTTTTTTTTTCTTTCTGGAACAAAAGTTGATTTAACTTTAACTTTTTAGTTCAGAGCTATTTTTTTTTTTGCTCTGATTTTTAATTTTTTTCACATTTCTCACATTAAAAAAAAAATTATTAGACGACAGAAAGAGCGAAGTAATATTTTTTCCTGTCTAAATTATTTTTTTGTTCGGAACAGAATGTTCTGAAGCAATGAATCGTAAGCGTTAGATTCTCTTTTAAAAACATAATTGAAAACAAATGTAAAGCAGTCAATCCAGCATGTATGCCCTTAATATTATTACACTATGAAAAAGGACAGAGGATTTTAAAATAGTATATGTGACATAATCAGAATTTTGAAAGTATTTCATTTAGTGCTCTTAACCATTTACAAAAAAACTGTAAAATTAATAAAAATAACAAAAAAAATCTTTTAATTTTTCGATATTCCTATTTCTTTTCTAAAACTAGGTATACATACATACATACATATGTATATCTATTGCGTCAGTTTAAATTTCACTAAAATTAAATTGATCAATTTTTCCTCATAGATCAATTTATATACTAACCAAGGAAAATAAAAACGACAATAAAAAATAATATAATATTTTAATCATTTAAAAAATATATAATAAATTGGCTGTGAAAAATATTTAAATGAATAAAATTTAATAAAAATTTAACTTTATAAAAATGTATGTGATTAAATTCATTGTTAAATAATATTCATAATAAAACATTTTTCTTTATTTTATTAGAAGAACATAACATGTGATTATAATTATTATTAATATAATATATTACAATATATATAATAATTAATAATAATAATAACACATGTAAATATATAAGCAATTTTTAATAATAAGTAAGTTTAAAAATAAGTACATGTTTAGCATAAGTAGAACTTGTAACAAATTGTGATAATATTAGAATTAAAAAAAAAAAAAAAACTAAATTTAAATTTATAATATTTAAATTAATATACATAATATGTACAAATACATAAATATACGCACATATAAAATAGAATAGAAATAAAAAATATCTTTTCATTTATTATTGTGTTTTTATAATTAAAAAATTTCATAACCTAGACACATTTCTTTTATTGAAATTAATAATTCTCTTTTCTTTTCTTTTAAAAACATATTTTATTAAATTTTCATAATTTCTTTCTCTATTTAATTTGATTTACATATAATTATTACATATTACTAATATACACATACATACTTTACGTATAGATATACATATGTATTATGTATGTACTTATTCATAATATAAATGTTTTTTTTTTTTTGTGTAATATTTTTTATTCAAAATTATTCTTTTAACAAGATTTTATAGAAATTTGACATATTATAGAATCACAGAAAAGTTTAAATAAATATAAATCTGAATCTCTAACAATTCAATATATGTATGCATGTATGTAATGGAATATTTCAATATAAAAATATTCTCATATAATCTATAATGAATATATATACTACTTATAATACATACATATGTAATACAAATTGATGAAACTGTACTTTATTATACTCTTAAGACATCATTTTTATTGTAAACGAAAATCATATGATCAAATTCAATACAATGTATGTATATTACAAATAGTTATCCAGACAGACATACACTTACTTACAATGCATATTTTATTAATGTTTACGTTTCTTTTCCAGCTGAATAAACTACTCTTATCTACTTCCAATTCCAAATACAACAGCCTTTTAGAAATAGAAAATAGAAATAAATACGGTTATGTTAAATTAATTATGTTTCAGCTAATCCCAACTACTCTCAACTCAACTACTCTTTTCGTGTAAAAAGAACACAAACAGAAACAATAAGTATTAAGAAAAATTACAGTTTTAGTGTACAAAAGAATAAATTGTAAAGACGTAACCACGTGTTTTTAAAATATTGTTTTTTCTAAAATGAAAGTTATCTTTTACACAGCTATCGAAATTATATTTTTCATTTCTTTTTTTATAAACATAAATACAAGGTGTCCGACTTTGAATGGCCTTCCTTAAAATAAATGCTCGTAGATGTCAAGAGAAGCAAAAAATTATAAGAACGCATATTAAAGCTTTATTAAGAACTTGCAAAATTTTTAAGCTAAAAAATAATAGTTGTATATTGAAAATGAAGAGAAAAATAAAATAACTGGTGCTAAAAAAATATGACACCGTAATTTTTGTTTTTTATAAAAAGGCTTTAGTGATATTTTATTAATAATATTTGAATTTAAGCCCTTAAATAAATTTGGTCTGCGGGAGCACTAGGTAATATTTGCTGGTAATACTGAAGAAATCTGACTTAATGAGCTTCAATATATACTATCCTATAGTACTATATTTATATCTGTTATTTTTGATTCCAATTTTATAGAAATAAAATTAAACTGTATCTAAAAATCAGCTTAGACTCTATAACTGCTCAACGAGTAAACGCCCTCCCCACATCCAATTGTAATTTTTTCAAAATCTCTGATCATACATTTCAAGGAATACTTTTAAAAGCCGAAAATCCTGCATATAAGTAAAATAAAATATTATTACAATTTGTTATACTGTCCTCTGGAAAAAATATAAGACTTCTCGTAAAACCAAAGAAAATCTGTACATATATTTATATGGAACCTATAAAACCTATATAAATCTATTTATATTTAATATTTATATAGAACTTAACCTATATTTTATAACAATTTATTTATTTTAATATTGTACTTTGTGCATCCTAAAATCATATAACAAGACATATTTATCAAAAAAAAAAACTATAGGTACACTACTTACTGTTGTAGGTGTTTTTTTTTCTTTAGTTCAGATTTGTGCTCTGAACAGATATCGAGTACATAGAGTACGTTCTGAACAGATAAAAAAAAATTTATTTCAAAACGCTTCGAAATAATTTTGAAACAGAATAGAGTTTTTGAACCTTTAAAAACTGTCAAATCATAAAAAAAAATAAAATTTTTGTGATTTAAATTCAAATGTTCTACGATATCTGTAAATTAAAATCGAACATTTCAATGATACTCTGAACGCACTCTTAACAAAAAAGAAACACTAAAGATAAACTCTGATCAACCAGGGTTAAAAAAGAAACACAAATTTATTTTTGACAGTTCTGACTC
Organism: Poecilobothrus nobilitatus; assembly: GCA_947095535.1. Classification (NCBI taxonomy): domain Eukaryota; kingdom Metazoa; phylum Arthropoda; class Insecta; order Diptera; family Dolichopodidae; genus Poecilobothrus; species Poecilobothrus nobilitatus. The sequence continues at coordinate 162,387,712 of OX352773.1, forward strand.
TGCTCTGAACTAAAAAAGAAAAACACCCTGCATAAGTTATTATGTAATCGTATGTGTCGTTATATGCAATTGACAATGTTGACTGTTACGTCATAAATCGCTAAATATATACTTCAAAAACAATAAAAATCAAATAAATATCTAAAAGTACTTTTTCTTCGTTAACATAATTTTAGTTAATTAATAATGTTTAATTAAATTATAAAAAAAAAAGTGATTCATATCATTTTAGTACCTATTCATTTTTTTTTTTTTTAATTTTAATTTAAATCAAATTAAACTACAATATAAAAAAGAAAATAATTTGTACGAAAAAAAAAAAACGTCTAACAAATTTTTTTATGAATTATTTATACAATAATATTTATTTATATAATAATAAAAAAAAAAAAATAATAATAAAACTAGTTCAATTACTTTTTTAATTACTGGTTTTACATTTTACTTTTAATATTTTCAGAAAAAAAAAAAATTAAGTACAAGTACAAAATAAAAAGCCCTTCCGCATAAAATATAGATTTTGTATGAACAGTAATTAATTCTAGATTTGTAATTACCAAAGAAATTACTTAATACATTTATTAAATGTTTGGTTTCTATATACATACATATATGTATATATACATATTATGCATAGACTCATATAAAATAGTAAAACTTTTTTTTTAAGAACCAGAAATAGACAAAATCTGAAGAACAAGGAAATGATATTAATTTTTATTTCTATATACATACATACATACTTATGTATATAATTTGTAATTAAACAAAAAAAAAAAAACATATTTTCAAGGTAAATTCTGACCAAACAATCTTTACAATTTATTTTAAACTCATAATGGTAAGTATACAGTATATATTATGTATGTGCAAGTATAGGTAATAAATACAATATTTTGTTTGTATCTAGGTATATTCATATTAGCAATAATTCAAGAAAAACTTGATAATTTAAAAAAAAAATAAAATTGTTTTGTTTAGTTATGAAAAAATTAAGAAAAAAAAAAAAAAAATAACGCAATTTCATCAAAAAATGAAACAAACAAAGAACAAGAAACTTTAAAATTCTTTAATTGTTTTTTTTTTTTTTTAATATTAAATTGTTTTTTCTTTTATGGTATTTGGTTTTTCAAGTTCCTTTTAATTTATTTATTCAAATAAAATATGTAATTACCTTTTGTAAATACATCCTACAAAAGTACATATATATATATATTGAAATTATTTAATATAAATGTACATGGTGATTGGTGAAAGATGTCATTCTTAAACTCATTTTTTTTTTCGTCTGTCATGTGTTAATGCACCAAGGATTCTAAAAAAAGTAGTTAACATTTAATAGCGATAATACATAAACATACTAGTGAAATATATCTGAACTTAGTAATCTGCGAAATTAATTAGAAAGTTACCGTTCATGTCATTTTTTTTATCTTAACTAAAATTAAATTTTTATCTTTTTTACAAAATAATTCATTTTATAGTAATACCTGGTAAATACATCAATATTCTATTAAACTAATAAGGTATTTCTCCGCCTAGAATTTTCTAATAGCCTACTCATTTACTACTGAAAATCGCATTCTATAGAATATAATAATAAATTATCTTGGAAGTAGGGACCTTGCTGTTGTAGCTGGTGTGTAAGTATATTTTACTGTGACATCTAAATTACAAAAAATTCGTATAGGATACAAAATTTCTTAATTCCAAAAGAAAATAAAAAAAAATCATGATTCAATCTAAACATACATACATATGTACGTTAAATAAGAAAAATCGTATCCAAATATGCACATGTACATTAAATAAGAAAAACCGTATCCAAAACAATTGTAACCGTACACACAATATGTATTCAAAACTTAGCCGAATATCATAATACGTAGTGTGTGGCTGAAAACTACTAAATTATAAATTATAGAATTATTTTAAAAAATTTTGGAAACATTTTTAAATGTATGGGGAATATCAAATATCATAGATTAACTAGATAGGCAACATAATAAAAAAATTTAAGCCAATTTTTAAATAACAGCTGGTTTTGCATTATTTAGTTTCTGCCGGAAATGTTCCTGCTAAAAGAAACTATCCCGCTTTTTTTTGACTTTCTATTAAATTGAATACTTTTTTGAAAATTCTCTAATCCAGATTTTTTATCTTCTGTTTTAAATATCATATTAAATATCATATTGTCATTTGGTCTTGTATTTGATGGCAATGAACGTACGCTGTTGAATTTTTTTTGTATCCTTTCGTTCTTATGAAAATGCTGAAATATTTATTTTCAATCATGAATAATTATATTTTTAAATATAATTAATTATATTTAAAAATATAATTATATTTTATATAATATAATAATAATTATATATAATTATTATATTATAATTATATTTTATTGCTGCTTCTGCTGCTTCTCCAAGTACTGTCAGTGTCAGATCTATTTGATTTTAGAAGAAAGCAACTATATGCTTTAACGCATAAACTGTACAAAATAAAAACAGCTGACTTTGCATTAAACTAAAACATATGTTAATTTTTGGTATAGGAAACACATTAGAGAAAAAGAGAAGCTGCCCATCATATTTTATTATATCACATACATATGTGAAATAGAGCCTAAGAAATAGCGTCTAAAAGTAAAAAATGAAATAACATGTAAAAAAAATCTTAAATGGTATTTTATTTATGTTTAGATTCTTTTTCATTTATACAGCGAAATAAGATCATAGCAAAAATAAGGTTTGAAAGTAAATATTGAAATAAAATATAAAAATAAATTTTAAATCTTATTTCATTTCTCTAAAAATATATGAAATGAAGAAAGAATCATTTTTTATAACTGATTGATTGATTAGAACTGTTGATTTAAAAATCTAATATAATTAATGTTGGGGAGCCAGTCTCTTTGTCGAAAAAAATATCGAATATTAAATTTTTTGATGTTAAATGTAAAAAAATATTTAAAAAGAATTTAATTATTTTAGAGTTGGTTACAAAATCAGAATTTCAATAATTTGTTTAATATGTTAAATTATTTGATATTGAAATACATCTGTAGATAAATAATTAGAAAAGATTTTAGAGTAAGTTGGCTACAAAATCAGCGTAATACGCTTTTCACAGAATTTATTGCATTATAATATATTTGCGATTTTCTAATTTGAGATTTTGAGAAATGGTAATTCAGGTAAGCGTGCCGAACTTTAACGACCTTTTTTTGTCCATGCTGTCCAGTCACTGTGAAAGATTATTTGCAATTTACAAACAAACTTTGGTGTTTTTTGATTTTTGAAAATAAATTTTCTTATCTCATTATTTTTTAATTTTTAGATTTAATATCATTAGAATATATTATATATTATTTTATTCATAATCAGATCTTATTTCACCAATTAATTTTTTTGGTGTTTTTTCATTGCAAAATATGATCTAAAAAACACAAACATTTTAAATGTTATTTCAGTTTTTATTTTTAGACGGTATTTCGCAGTGTCTTTAAATGTAATGTACGTCTACAGTTTTTTATAATGGTAAAATTACTTATTGTTATATGTTAAAATTAAATGATAGAAAGTCTTTTTTTTTTTTTTTAATTATTGCATTACTTTTGCACAATTACTGAAAGTTTAAAAGCATAAAAAAAAATAAGTAAAGCAATAAACGACCAGTATGGATTTGTTGATACATGCATTATGAACATTAAAATTCCTTTTATTAAATAAATTTTATAGTTTTTTATAACCCATTATACAGCTTTTACATAAAAAGAAAAATACATATTTAATGGTGGAAATTTTATTTTTTCATTACATAATAAATATAATTTTTTTTAAAAAAAAAATAATATATTAAAATCAACTTATTCGTATCTTAATTTATAGACGATTATTATTAAACATGTAATAATTGTAAGTGTCAATAAAAGCTTAGCATAATATCACATATGTAACAACTAACAAGTTAATGGAAATATATATACATATTTTATTACATACATTACATATTTAATTGTATAATACCAGATAATATTTAATTTAGATTATTTTTTAATAGCAACTTAAATCGTAATCTTAATTTAAAATTAAAAAATATCAATTTCCGTTAAATAGTAATAAACTTTACCATGTCCAAAAAAAAAAAAAATCGTTCATATACTAACGAATTTAATATACATATGTATGAATGTTTGAACATAAAAAATTTTTAGTTAAACAGGTCATCGCACTTTAATAGCAACAAACAAGAGTGGTAGATTTTTAAAAATTTTTTTGTATTTATATACTCATAAGTCGTACATGTACAAACATATTTGTGTCTACAATTTGGTTTTTAGCACATTTCCAAAAAAATTTTGAAAAAATGTGCTTATTAGTTTCACTCTGTCCGTTCGCCCCCTCGTCCTTCCGTCCGTTTGTTTACAAAATTTCTACACCGTTAAAGATAGAGAAAATTTAACCGGGTAGGTCTCATAAAAAAATAAAAATAAATTTTTTGGACCACCCCCTGCTTATGAACTATTAGAGCTAAAAATTTAAAATTCGCTATTTTTAAACAGCTGTAACTAAGGCACCTGTACACATTTTACTTCGGCAAGATATAAAAATTAAAGGTTCAGTAATATATTTTTACTTGTGTTAAAGGTTTCTTTAAGTTGTATAGCGTTCCAGAGTTACAGCTGCTCGAAATTGCAAAACAGCCACATTTTCAGATGTATATCTCAGACTTTCCGTAATAATTTTACAAACTAAAATCTCTAGAAAACCGAAAATTTTGTTATCTCCATAAAACAATATCAAAATTACGCAATATTTTGTAATTTACTATTTAAATTTACCGTTATGTGAAAACCACATTTTGCATGAAATTACTTTTTTCATAAGTCCGGTACGCCTTTAGATAGGAACTTGAAATTTTGAGACAAGAAAGAACTTTTTGAATTAGTATAAGTTTCCTTAGAAATTTTTTTGGTAGCACCCCCTCCTTAAGAGTTATTACGCCTCAAAAATTGAAAATTTGCTATTTTTAGGCACCTGTACAAATTTTTCTTTGGCAAGACATAAAAATTAAAGCTCTAGTAATCTGCTTTCACGTGTGTTAACGGATTTTCTTTGTTATAGGGTTTGGGACTTACAGCCCCTCAAAATTCCAGAAAAGTTCTATTTTCACATTTTTTCTTATTTACATGAAATTTTAAAATTTTTGTGCAAGTCACAATTCTAAACAGTTTGTATTGTCTTTTGGAAATGTGTGCTTTTAAAAACCGTTGGTTTACATTCCACCTTGTTTTTTTTTTGTGTATAAATCAAATAACTTAATTATCTTGAAGAAATATAAAAATCGTATATATATTTTATAAAAATTGTGTTTTATTACAACATGTTGCTTGTATTGCAAATTGTATTTTATTTCAACATGTTGCATGTCTAATACAAACAAAATATATAAATTTAAACATTTCCTAAAAATTTTTTCCATTTCGTTTGAAGTTTTTATGTAACATAGAAACAATATGCTAATGCTACACAAAGACAAGACTCTTCTCTTTTCTTTTCCTAATAAGATATTAGCATAAAGAAATCATATATTAGGCATTTTTTTAATGATTTTTTTGTAACTTGAACCCTTGAAGTCTTCTGAACTTAGAATGCAATTATTTTCGTATGCGTATAGCTATAATTCAGACAAAATATTTACAATATTTCTGATTTATCAAATTATTTTAATGAATCTTCCTATAATATGTATACCATAGTCTGTATTTATGGCTTGACTGACATAAATTTCCTTATCTTTAGACTAAAAATTTTTTTTGTACTTTTGCATTTTTCGTGCATTTTATATGTTAGTAATTTTTCTTAGCATTCCATTTGTTAAATACAAAATACAAATGGTCATATAATTACTTCAGTAAGTTCAAATAATTAAAATTGTTTTTTATGGTAAATTTTTAAATAATAGTAAAAGAAATAATTTTAAGAAGTTTTAATTTAATTTAACTTAAAACACATTTATTTAGTAGCATTTGTGTATACATATGTATATACACATTTTAAATACTTTGAAATTCCATTTGTATATTTTACTGCCTCTGAAAATGCTTTTATTTTGCACTAGTTTAAATTCCTTAAGTACTAATAATAAAATTAAAATCAATTTCATAGTATACTATTTGTGTTTATCAGCATTAATATTAATAACAATAAATAGGTAATAAAAAAAAAAGTTATAAGTTTTATAATACATATTATATATGAATGTTTTGAAACAATTGAAATGTTGCTGAATTTTTAATTTTTGTAATATGTAATCAAAATTTTTTACATTTTTTCTTGCCAGATGTACTGACTACTGATGCATATCATATGTAAAGTTGAGATTTAAAATGTTAATTTATTAATAGTGTTTATACAACCAGTGATAAAAGTTACAAAAACAAAAAAAAAAAAAAACATTTAATACAACTTACTAACATATAAATCTTGTTGTAATATTTATTTATTAGTTAAAAAAAAATGTAAATTGAAATTTTCGATTTTTTAGTTGTTCAAGTCACCAGTCAACATACGTCGTACATATTTATTCAACTGCAGGTTTATTTTACAGTTATTTGATTAGTAATTTTTATATCCGTACGAACATATAGTATAATAAATTTGCCATTATGTTTGTGACATTTTAAAGGAAACGAGTTAGATATGACAAAGTATAAATAATGTACTAGAAATTAGAATATATATGTTTTCTAAATCCGAATATAAGAATATACGAATTATTAATTAATTTAGCCAAGCATGTTCGTCTGTGCGAACGATAATTTAAAAAATAATGGAACTGTAATTCTGAAGTTTTTACCATTTCATCTTTATAAAATTGTTAGTTTCGATATTGAAATTGAGCAGTTTCAACTTACACCGTTCGAATAGTTATCATACAACTTCGTTTTTTAAATTGAAAATAATTTAGTGTCTATTGAAACTATAATATATATATGAAATTTTCTGAAAAGAAATTAAGTCTTACGCCAAAGAGTTCTGCAAAATTTTGTTGATCTAGAACAACAGATTCGATTATCTATCATAGAACTTCTTTTGAGCATAAATGAGCATAAATCAGTGTCTATAAAAGCTAGGTATTTAGAAGTTTGTCAAAAGAAGTTAAGATATTTTACAAATGACTTATGCAAAATTTTGTCATACTTTGCTACTTAATTAAGTTATATAGAAATTTGAACTTTTGTAAAATACGATTAAATTTGACTGTTACTACTAAACTTATTTCGTTTGTGTGTCCTAGAGTTGACAAATTCAACTATACACTCTTCCTCGTTTTTTTTAGTTTTTGTAAAAGCTTTATTTGAATGCAATTTAAGTTATACAATTTTATTTAATGTACATTTATTTTAATTTCATATTTTGAATATTTTTACATACTGAAAATTTATTATCACGTTTTAAGCAATTTTTGTTTGTTCAAATATTTGATGATAGATTTGAAAATGTAAGAAAATAAATATAAGCAAAATTTTAGATTTATATTATTAAAATAATAAATTGCAAAAAAAACAAAAAAAAAAAAAAAAAACTAGAGTACATATTGCATGGTCATATCAATTAGGACTTCGATTTCCAATCATATCTGAAGAAATTTTTATTTATTTTTCAAAGTAGATATTTTTATAATGTATTTAAACAAAATATTAGCAATAATTTTTGTTGACACTTTAATTTAATTTGAATGATTAAGTGTATATTATAGTATGACCTTCAAGTTTTTTTTTTTTTTTGTAAATAATTAACTAAATATTTACTAAATAATTTTAATGAGAATAAACAATAAATTTAATTTACATTAATTATCATATTATGTTATTTTAAAACAGTTAAAAATTATCATACATAAGGACATAATGTTCGTACTTTTATTTCAACATATCATGTTTCTATCAACATGATAAGTGATAACAAAAGAAAATATTAGCAATATTTTATAAAAATAATATGTATTTTTAATTGTGGAAATCTTTTTAGGATAACTTCTAATTAAATTAGGATGACTCTCGAAAATAATTAAACTAAAATATAATATTTTAAATTAAGAAATTATGAAATAATCTACTTTTGATTTTATTCAGGGGGAATAAAATCTAATGAAGATTATTGTCTTATTAATAATGAAGGTTATGCTCAACAATTTGTTTATAATATATATGTACATACATAAATAAAGTTGACTGATTACTAAAATATGTATAAGAGAAATTAGAAAACTCATTTAATAACGATAACATTTAATGAAGCATTAAGGTTATTAAAGAACTAATTTCAATTAATTAAAGTATGTATTTAAAAAAACAAAAAAATAATTAAAGAATATTATTTTAAGAAGATTTTAAGATTACATATATGTATGTGTGTATAAGATTATTATTATAATTCTCGATTAATTATAATCAGCAATCTGAAAATAGTGAATAAAATTAAACAACAATAAAAACATTTGACTGAAAAGAAAACTAAAATAAAAAATACAATAAGTAAAAAAAAATTTTTAATAAAAATTTTATTCAATTAAATTATTGCGTCTGTTTTCTCCATACTTAATTTAAGCATACATATTACTCGTATGTATATTCTAAAATTAAATACTTGATTACATTGTAAATGCATTCATATACTTAAATAATATATTTGTTGCATTGAAAAAAATTCTATTCAATACCTATTATACATTAGTAGTTAAAAATGTTCAAAAAGAATACATGTAAAAAGAATACATGTAGTACATAATTATATAATGTACATATCACAAGTTTTCAACTTTAGTATTATAAAAATCATAATTCTATCAGATAATCTACTATATTATACGAGTACCTAATAAGATTATATGACTTATTTGGCTTTTATTGAAATCTATAGATATACCAATAAAAACGAAAGTTAGTATCATATTGATATATATATACATATATACTTTATTTACTTTAAGAAAAAGGATTTCTATTTTATTGTTTTTTAAATGTATAAGTAATTTCATTTTAAACGAAAGCTATTTATTTTAAGCGCAAGTATTTCTATTCAAATACCTATTTTTGTATTTACGTAATTTCTTATAAGTAATTATGTATATGTATAATATTGTATAAAATTTGAAAAAATACACTCTAAATCAGACAAAACTTTTATTAAAATAAGGTTCAGTTAACAATCACTTCTTGCACTTTAAAAGGTAACATTGCTCTACAGTCAAAGTCAAACAGAATTGACTTTAACAACAAAAACAAACACAATGCTGTTTAATCTCGTGTAAAGTAGAAACTACTATACTCAACCTGACATTCTAGGGAGAAGCTCTGCAACACTCAAGATTTAAACATTCTGAGCATATTTTTGGTATAGCTAAAGATACTGCTAAATGTTTGGTTTCTTGTACCACTTGTGCCGTTTTCTTCAACCAACCTTCTCAATATTTACAAATACATTCGGCCAAAAATGGAGCATACATTTGGGTAGGAGCTCTTAGAATATCGCTGGGTTATCTCGACAAAGTGCAACACAGATCTATTCGTCTATTGGCGACCCAGTGTTACTTCAATGCTTGCTCCATTCATCGCCGTACTGTCGAGTCATGGACGGTGTTTTATAGACACCTTCTAGGGGTAAACACCTGTTATATAAAGAAATAAAAAATGAATGTCTCCACACAAAATTTTCCAACGTGAAACAAGGAGTGCGACAGATGTTCAGCCCAAACAAAACTGTACATTATATCAGTATGTTTTAAAGAACCCATCCTAAAGTTTGGTTTTAAAGGGGGTGGTTTTGTTTGGTTAAAGTCCAACACTATCCAGAGCCACCTCATGCAGTTTCTTTGAGTGAATTTCGATGTTTTCCACCGTCCCTCGTAAAAAGTTTAAAAATAAAAAAAATACTTGCACTTAAAAAGGAAATCTTACAGTTAAAAAAAAAATGCTTGCACTTAAATTGGAAATGCTTTTTCTTAAAGTAAAAAACGTATATACTCGCTAAAATATAGAAATATTTAGAGAAGCTTAAGAATCACTGGTTCAAATGGCAACTGTATTAAAAAGTATTTTATGATATCAAATAATACTTCAAATATAGAGCTGAGATATTTATTTGAATTAATTGTTTAAATATCTAGTACAAAATTTTATTCAATCATTTCCATTTCTTATGAAACTTTGAAGTTAATTAATAAATACCAATTTTTTATAATATTTAAAACAATTTTTTTTGAACAGTCTTATCACGTGCCCAAATTACAGTTTGGGTATCTACAATCTTCTTTAAAGAAATAGAAGTTCGTAATGATCGGATTTCATTGAACTGAAAAAGCCATCAGTATGTTTATATAATTATGTATACATTATACACGTGGTTCTTGAAAGTCAATGTTAAAAAATCAATTAAATTTTTAAACACAACATATCATAGTTATATTACAGGTGAATCGTTAACCTTTTATTTGAATTAAATAAAAAGTGGTGATATTGTGAATTACGTTATTTTTCATAGTATATAGCTTATATCATACATGGCGTTGTTATCATTATAATCATTTCGATCAGCTTTTTTTTTTCTTCAAATCAAGTTTAAGGTCAACGAGAATCTATTTACGTGCATATAAAAGCCTATAACAAATTTCGATACTATTTTTTTTTTAATTTTTTATGCTTTTTCTAGAAGTTATTTAATAGTAACGTACAAATATGGCAATATTATAACATGAAAATAAAAATAAAAATAAAATTAAAATTAAAATAATATGAAATTGTAAATGGCATAAAAATCATATAATGCTTTTATTTTTATTCAAGTCAATGTTTATAATAGAAAAAAAACAATGAAGATGCAATCATAAAATTTTGATTAAGAACATATTGTATTAAGTGCAATTTAATGTAAAAAGGGGTTATAAGTACTTAGTATACAAGTAATAAAAAACAATTATTATTCATTTAAATTGTTATTCATTTTTATTGAACATTATATAATCATTTTAAGAGATATATTAATATACTTATTATTTTTGTATTTCTAACAAGTTTTAAAAAGTTATTCATTTTTTATTTGTAAATGGCATATAGAATAGGATTTGGGATGTTCACGTTTTTATTCAAATCAGTTCACCAATGAAGGACAATAATGAACATTTTAAATTATTTGTTAAATTATTGAACAAATTGTTTCTCTTTTTTTTTTGCTGAGGATAGTGTCAAAAGACAACAAGAAACATAAACCCTCTTGGCAATGTAAGTTTTTCACCAACTAAAACTAACTCCTCTGTTAGGTAGTAATGGGATAATCGCCCTAACTGAAAAACAGTATAATAGCTATGAAATAGAAAAAGGAAAGGAAATGTTAAACTAAAATTTGACTGATTTCTTGAACCTGTGTACATTATACGAATCGGAGAACACATAAAGTGGTAATGGTTCCACAGTACGAACTAAGAATGAGTTTACATATTCGGTGTTCTAGTTCCAAAAAGCTTCACTTCACGAATTGGGTGGAGTTTGGGCATGTGATAAGGTGATATGCGCAGGAGATATTTAATGACATGCAGCTTTCGATGATGTCTTAAAGAGGTTAATTAGTCTGTTGCAGTTTTAAAATCGTCAATTACTTTAATATCTCCTTTTTGTATCTTATTTAAATACTGTATAGAGCATATATGTGAGCTCAAAAAAAGATGTAGGAGTTATATTCAAATTTTGGCCGAATATACATTTTATCTATTAGGTGTCTAATAAATATTTTTTACTTCTTCTTAAATATATATCCTAAACATTAATGCCGCTAAATGTAAAAATAGCGAATTCATAGATTTTAATACCAATTTACATTTCCAATTTCAAATTTTATGTTGACATTAGGCAAGTCAAAAGTTGGGCAACAAATCCCAGGATATTCAGAAACATTTAAACTTAATGTGTTATTGCATCCTCATTCTTCTATTGTTTGAAGGTTGAAATTTTGTATTTGTTTCAGAAGATTTCTTAAAAAAGTAAAAATATGCCGTTATCGTAAAAGAAGGCCGTCATTAGCAAAACTATGCATTTTGTTTGATGTCATGAACAGACGAGCATTGATAATTTTAAAAATTAAGTTGGGGAAATGGCGGAGACGCTTGATTACAAATATTTGTAAAACCATCCAACACAATTTGTATTTAATGGTTTGAAACTAGATTATTTAACCATATATTACGACGTACGCCAATTATGCGTCAAGCACAATTTTAAACTTTGTCATTCAAAAAAGCTTGAGGGGCGTTAGCCCGTATATTATAGTTGTACGACATCTTGTGCCGAATGTTAGCCTTATAGATATTTGATATATCTCTTAGATAAAAGTATGTTTTGCAATGGGAAAGAACTCCAAATATTTGGCAGCATTAAAAATGAGTTCCTTCCACGCAGCAGTTTTCATTTAGCTGTATGTCTAAAATGTTTAGACTATTGAACCGCTGTTATTAATTAAATTTTGGTGTTTTGACTTTTTAAGTTCACTTTTTCTAGAATACTTAAAAACATATTTATTTTAAAAATTATCCTTATAAATGTAATTAAAGTATTAAAGTCTTAAACAATAACTTTAAATAAATTTGCAAAATTTTTTAGTAAAGAAAAAGAAAATTATAATTCATTTTGAATATTTCTTTTTTTGTTTTATACGTATATGCTATTGTTTCTTTATAACTTTTCAATTTCTTAGAGAGACGCTTAGACGACGACCTAATAAAACAAAAGAAAAAACGTGAAATAGTTTAATTTTTTGTAAGCTTATATGATTTCTTTGTTTTTTCCTTATTTCTAAATTGCTTTATTTAAAAAAAAAAACAAAATAAAGTTTTTGTTTCTTTCTTTTAAATTTTTTTCCTTATATATATGTATAACAATTTTAATAAAAAAAAGTTTTTCATCAAATTTTCTTTTACTTCAACCGAAATTTGTTCTTTTCATACAAAAAATTTTCCATTCAGTTATACTTTCTTTCAAATATTATGAAATTTACCGCCACAAAAATTTATCTTACAAATACCAACTTTTAGAAGAAAAAATTTAAAAAAAAAAAAGAAAATTAAATTTTCTGATATTAATTGTTCAAATAATTTTTTATAAAAAATATTTAACATTCATACGAAAGTTATACATTGTTACAAAAACAACAGAATCATAATAATAATAATAAAAAAAACAAAAAAAAAAACATAATAAAAAACATCCTTGCACTAAGGAAGAAAGAAAATCAATTTTTAAAGAGATGTAAATTCAATAGCACACTTACTTAATCATAATTTTTTGATTACATTTTAAAGAAAATTATTAGAAAAATAAAATTAAATAAATACTTTTTTGTAATAAGGGTGTTTTTACTTAAATTTTACATTTACTCATATGTAAAAAAATAAAGGGAAAAATATTACTATTAAACGCTATATAAATAAATATATTAATTTGGTAACTTAACCCCTTTCACTTTTTAATTTAAAAGTTTTTTTGTAAATAATAAAAGAATTTGTAAAGTTATAAATAATTTTTAAAGTAAGTTCCCTTCTAGATATTAAAATTAGTAGAAAACTTAATAAAATTTGAAATTTATACTTAATATTTTCTGTTTTTGTTTTTTTTATCATTACTTCTCTTGGCAACATAGAATCTCCACTAGACACTTCCATGAAACTCAGTTCACACTTATTGTTCTGACATCTTTCCAGGATATGTTAATTTTATTCAGCTCCAAAAGAATTATTAGTCGTCGGATGTAGTTCGATCAACTGCATCTTCTAGTGCCTTACAAGGCTAAGGTTCTGATTATGTTTTCTACCTTCTAAGGGTTTATCCTATCCAGATTCATTTCCACTGCATTATTTTTTTCTTAAATGGTTTCGCACTTGTTAATTCCACAGAGCATGATTTATTATTGATCTTGTCCAGAACACTCTGCATATGATTCTTAGACACTTATTAATAAACACCTGCAATCTATTGGCCATTAAATATATGATATTGGCCAAGTTTTTTACCATATAGTGAAGTAGATTTTACACAGAATCAGAATTGTTTTAGTTTGTTTAGGTTTTTTGATATTCATTTCTGAACACCTTAACTTACTACACACGGGTTTAAATCTTCCAATTTCTTTATCATATTCAATATATAAGAATGATAAATATGAGTTAAGTTGAATTAAAACATTTTTGGTATAACGTCCTATTAATAAACTACAGCATATCGACTAAATCTTATGGCAAATTAAACTTTTGATATATTAAAACTTTCAGTTTCACTAAATCGAACTAAAAGAAATAAATAATTTCAATATAATTTTCAATATCAATCTTCTAATGGATAAATTATTTATTTTTTTGTTTATATTGTATATTTATTTCCATAAGACACCTCAACACAATATGAACGAGTAATCCTATGAAAGCAGTTATTTAAATCAAAATTTTAACGATTTCAATTATGTTGTACTTCGTTGAGGTGTATAGAGTAAAGTCGATCAAAATATAATTTTTAAACCGTTTATCATTATTACAATTTAAATGCTATATTTTACTTAACATCATAAGAAAAAGTTTAAAAATATGATAAAGATTTTATTAATAGTATAGTAATATTTAGAAAATAAAAAGCTAACAAATAAAACCTTATATTCGACCTGAAATGGAGAACAATTCTCACATATGGGCTGTCGGTCTGTTTTCATTAGGTTACCTGAATAAAATCCAAAATTTCGCCCTACGTCTAATCGGCTACCTTATTGTTCAAGTTTCTTTTACTCCTCTGGACACTCGTCGAAATATTGGAGTATTATCTGTCTTTTATAGTTATCTTGTAGATAATGACACTTGATCCATTGAACTCAAAACAATAATGCCTCCCTTAAAACAATTGTATTAAGATCAGCGGACGTTAATTCTTTTTTGAAAAGGAATTAAAACCCACTGGCGTTATTTCCAAAAATAAAGAAATTACGCGAATGTTCTGTCACTGCAATTAAAGTTATATTTCTTTGGAGTGTAAAGTCCAATAATAAAAGCATGGAAAAATTTTAGAAAATCGTTTAGTGTGGATTTTCAAACTCGACCTAATAAAAAAATATTTTGAAAAAATCATGAATTTTGTTACATTTTAAAGCATTTTGAATGATAAATCAGTCTTATTTGTATAAAGAATCAATTCATCTAACTTTACTTAATTTATAAATTCTTATTCTGTTTTATATTGGATCTTAAAATATATTTTAGATAAATAGCAACAGCTTTAAATTTATTTAAAAATTTTACTTTTAAAGAATTTAACCAAACCCATAGAAAGGTAAGGTTTTCTACGAGAATCTGACAAGTTATTATTTTAGAAAAATTATATATAAAATTAAAAGAAATTATTAAAATTTTATTTTTTAATTTCCATTATTTATTTTTATTTTTTTGTTTTCCTTTCAGTCAATTAACAGATCGTCGAGCTAAAAAAAAGAAATCTGAACTTTGTAATGTCTGTTTTATACAATTAGATACAGAAGATATTAAAACGTAAGATAAAACATATTTTAAAATCTATAATCTAGCGAAATATTTATTCTGATCTTAATTACATGATAATTCTAATCTAATTTAATGTTTTATTCTAATTTTTCTCTTTTAATTTAGATGTACACCATGTTGCCATTGTAAAAAATCAGTTTGTCGTGGTAAAAATTGTTCATATTGGTTACCAAAATTAGCAAAATGGGAATGTCAATTATGCAATTTAAGTAATGCATCACAATCCAGAACCAAAGAATGGATTAATAAACAAGTTAAAACTGAAAATGAAATTTATCATCCAATCAGAGCAAGAAGTGAATTAAATATACCAATTCTAGATGATAGATTATCAACAACACAAAGTTTAAATCGTAAGAAATGTACATAAAGTACATACATATACATAATATTATAAATATTGCTTTTATATAATTTGTATTCATCTTTATTTTATCATTTGTTAAATATTTTTTTTAATTAAAATTTTAGATATACCAACATACAGTCCTGCATCATCAACACTAGGAGTAAATTCACATAGAGAAAAAATACGTAATCATGTTGAAGAAATTTTAGCTGATATGTTGGGTGGTTCACTGGATAATATTTCTGTCGGTCCAATGTCAAAAAATAAACAATGTAAGTTTAATTTGATTTTTTTTTTTTACATTGGAAACAAAAAAAAATATATAAAAGGTTTCATTTTTTGTTTATAATAAAAAAGGAAAATTATCAAAGGTAAAATAAAAATTACTGTCATAACAGTAAAACTTTAAAAGGCATATCTAGTAAAAATGATTGTAAAATTAAATTTATTTTCTATTTCATATTTATAGGAGTAATAAATTATTAATCATCTTTTATGTTCATATATTTCATATAAAATAAAATATGCTTTATTAATAGATTGTCATTTCATATAACATTTAAGCGAATTACTTTTAAATAAAATTTTTTTGTTTTTTGTTTTTGGAAATTTATTGCATATATTTTGGCGCATTTTTTTATTCTTTTTGATTCACAAGCATAATATCAGATAATATTATAATATTTTAATGTAATTAAGGAATATAGCTTGTTCATATTTTCAGTTTAATTAAACTCTCATCAATTATAATTTTTTATTTTTTATTTGTTTTGGCTTTTGACAAATAATGGTTTCTTGTAATTAGTAAATTTGTTTTTCTTTATCCGTTATATTTTTCTTAAAGAATCAAAAAATAGAAATCTTGAAAGAGAATTATTTAAAAAAAAAAAATAACACACAAAACCACAATAAATGCCTAAAATAATTTAAAGAATCTGACCAATGGTGATTTTCGTAAGTCATCGGTTTTTCAGGGGAAAGATCTAGGATCAGTCTTCCTTAAAGTTGAAACCACGGTCAGGTCAAAATATTATATTAAATATTATAGATAATTATTATATGATTATAGTTTAATACTTATACCGCAACTGCATCTAAAAAGGAAAAGTTAATACATTGTACATATGTATGTGGTGACATTGTATGTGGTGAGGAAACCCAAAAAAAAAAAAAAAAACTTTAAGAATCATTCTTTTGGTTGAAACAATACTAGAAATCTTATCATATTATATTATTGTAAATTTTTTTTTTCATCTCATTCTTTTCAGATCATAAATTATTTAATAAATATCATACAAATTTGAGTGAAAAACTATACATGTTGGAAAATACAATACAACAACTCAATTTAAATCAAACTAATCATAATTATCATAATATTAAAAATAATAATCATAATCATCATCAATGCAATCATCAATATAATAATATTTACAATGAAAATTGTTATCAATCGTTACCATATAAAGGTAAGTTAAATATAAAATAAATTGCATGAACTTCATATAAATTTACAACATTTAAAATGGTGATGGTATAGAATTTTCAATAAAAGTTATTTTTACATATTTGAGATTTTTATACCCTACACATTAAGTATAGGGTATATTAACTTTGGTATGGTGTTTGTAACCACCAAAAGGAAGCGAGTTAGGTATAGACATGTATATATATTCTGAATCAGGATCACCGCCGGAATCGATTTAGCGATGTCCGTCCGTCCGTACGCACGATAACTCAAAAAATAATGATGCTATCTTGATGAAATTTATACTGTAGGTTAACAATGACTAAGGTAAGGCGGGGATTGTAAATGGGCGAAATCCTCCCATACAACTCCCAAAACTTAATACGCATATTTTCGAAATTAATAAAGATAGAAACCTAAAATTTTGTACGAGGGTGTGTTTTTCTGAATCCCTGATATCCCCAAAATTTGAGATGAATTGGAGTGGTCGCTCGGGTACCTCCCATACAACTCCCAAAACCGAACAAGCATATCTTCGAAATTAATAAAGATAGAAACCTCAAATTTGGTACTAGGGTGTTGTTTCCTGAATCCCTGATTTGTCCAAAATTTAAGATGAATTAGAATGGTTGTTCGGGTATCTGCCACACAACTCCTAAGACCAAACAAGCATATCTTCGAAATTAATAAATATATAAACTTGAAATTTGATATAAGAATGTTCTACCCTGTTGATGTCTCTAAAATTTGAGATGAATTGGGGTGGTGGTCCACGTGCCTTCACACACTTCCCAAGACCTAACAAGCATATTTTCGAATTTAATAAAGATAGAAATCTGAAATTTTGTACAAAGGTTGTAAAAGCATTTATTTTTTTAGCTTAGTTATATTAAATACCTAACTAAAATAATTTATGGATTTTTAATTTAATTTGAATTTTTTAGGTGTAGGGTATAAATAAGTCGGTTGCATCGACTTACTGTTACTTTTACTTGTTTTTATTTTCAAAAAAAATAATTTAAAAATAATTTTCTCATATTAATAAATAAACTAATAAATATATTAATTAATTATAATTTTAAGTATATTTTCTAATTAATATTGAAAGTATGTATATAAAAATGATGTATTACAATTTATTACATAATCAAAGTTTAATGATTATGATATTATATACATGTATATAAAAAAAATACAACCTTTGAAATGAAGATAAATATATATTGCTTAATATATTAGTAATATATATGTACATATATCAAATTCTTACCTTAAAATTAAAAAGAAAAAACTCGTCATACCAATAAAACATAAAATAGTACTAATAAAACACCTTAATCCAATCTATAGTTATTTTTTTTATGCTTTTTATCTCCAATATACAACAAAACAAAATCATTACCATGTGTATTTTGTAATAAAAATAATCAATAAAATGTGTTAAAATTCACGGTTATCAATTAAATATGAATTTAAACTGACCCGGTCATAATAAAAATTAATAAAAAAATTTTTAAAATACAGTAATCCCTGCAATTATGCGATAAATTGACAAGAGAATTAATAAAAAAATAATAATAATAAAAACAAAAATAATAATAAGAGAAAAGTAAATAAACTTTCAATCCACTAAAATTAAATTTTTTCAAAAGATAAAATATATTTCTATTTTTTCTATTTTTTAAGCATATTTTTTCTATAAAAAAAATAAATACCTTATTAGATCCATTCTGTCTGTCCGTTCATTCGTTTATACATCTATCTGCCTGTTTACAAAAGTTCTATACATATTATTAAAAATAAACCAATGAAAATTTTAAACATGGGTAAGGTTCATAAAAAAATAAATATTGTAGAACCTTTTCATGTAGTTCCACCCATTACGAAGCTACAGCCTCTTAAAGTTTGAAAAAGCCCTATTATAAAATTTATATATATATCAACATTCTACTAAACATTTTTCCAGTCTAAAAAAAATAAACCTATGCAGGAATCTTTTTTAGATTTATATATTATGTGAAAAAAATTGCTATGCAAGATTTTGCTTCCTTCATATGTCTTTTAGAGATATTTTATTTCCTTCATATCTCTCTTTGTTTCCTTTATACATATTTTATTATCTCTTTTTAAAGCTTTTAGATAAAGTTTTAAAATTTTGAGAAAATAAAAATCTTTAAGAATTAGTAAAACTTTACATATGGAAAAATTTTTATCTGTCCCTGTTTAAGAGGTATTAGAAATTAAAAATCGAAAATTTGCCATGTCCAGACATCTGTAACTTGGCCATCTGTTCAAAGTAAAGCACAAAAATTAAAGCATCAATATTAGATTTTTTCATTATTTTTTTAACAGCTTTTCTTAATTATATATAAGATTTCCTTAAAATTCAATAAAGTCTCTCTTGATTTTTCACAATTTTTTTCTTAAAGAAAATTTTAAAAATTTCTTAACTGTTTTAAATGTGAAAAAATGTGCTCCTTTTGAAAAAATGTGCTCCTTTAAGAACCTATTATATTCCTGTTTTACATTCTGTTTTGTTTTAATTAATTTATGTTATTTCCATGAACCGAATTAAATACTTAAAAACAATTTAAACGATTTACTGTGTATTAATATTAAAATTAATAATTTAATTATAAAGCAGAAATTTATAAAAGGTTGTATACGGTGAAACTGTTGTACAATTTAAAAATAAAGTGTTTGAACAAATTGGACATTATGTTTAACGGAGTTACGAAAGAAGACTAAAAATTATTGCGGTCAGACGCAGTCTTTTAAACAAAATAAGTTCAGTTTAATTTCATTTAAAAACAACAAACGAAAAAGGGTCCTTTGCCATTGGTAAAGTTACAAAGTGATAAAAATAAAATGAATTTTTTTTAGTTGCATCATGTTTAGTTGCAAAACAAAGAGAAATGATCTTTCTGAATACATGTTCATTATACGTCATGCTAAATTAAAGAGATTTTTGAAAAATGAACATGATACATACTTTATTAAAAAAATATAAATTCATCATAAATATTAGAAATTTGATATTATTATACACAACAGCCACAAAAAATATTTAAGTTAATTTAGAAAAAGTTTTTGTATTACCATAATTACCAATTATGATTATGTTTGCATGAACACCACAATAAGTCAAATGGCTTATGATTAAGACCGAATTAAATATATGATTAAGGTTACTGATAGCATATAGTCAAATTATACTACTGAACTAACCTATAACCAGTATAAAGTTTGTGCTTAAAGTAAAAATATTTAAATCGAAATTTTTTAACAAAATTAATATGTATTTTTATTATTATGTAATCCAAACAAATTTGATATATTGTAATAAAATATTATTTAATATCATAAAGTAATAAATCTAATTTAGATATTTTCATTTATTAAACCTTTATACGTTAATTAGTTTTTTACTTTAAAATAAATTACAGAATTAGTATATATAGGATCTTTGAATTTATTTATTTTTTCATGTTAAAAATTAAATTATTTTTTATCTGTAATTTTTTTTTTTTTTATTATAAAGCTTCTAAAATTAGTTGTATACTATTTTGATCTTCAAGTACATAGATTACATAATATTATATCTTAACAAGATTATGTCAAAATAGTTTCAAAATTTTGTCGATTCATATCAGTAAAATATATATAGGTATTTCAAAAAAAAAAAAAAAATAAAGATATAATAAATAACTATACCCATACGGTAACATTAGTATTTTTTTTTATTTTTTAAATGTAAGTATGGGTAATTAATTAAAAAATTTAAAACATACTTTGTTATAAAAGAATCATATTATTTACTTACTCATTAACTAATTATTTATTTTTAAAAATCATGAAACCAACTTAAAAATAAAAGTTAGCACTTCTAAATTTTATTAAAACAAAGAAATACAATATTTGTTCATTATAAATTCATTACTTTATTAAAGCCGTTGAAACACTTATAAAATCCCTTAGATTAATTTTATTGTCTTAAAAATAGATTTCTACATTATTATTTTAAATCGATTATTCTTTAAGCATAATCTCAAGATCTTTCAATATTGGCGCAATATAATTTCCACATTAAGTTTTTGTATATCTTTTCATATGATGGTCTTATACAGATATCCAGTGTCTTGCATTTGCCTCGTTATAATGATTTAGATTTTAATATCTATTTCAATATATCTAATATTTTATAATATTTATTTATTTGGTACATTTAATCGGTGCTCATAAGATGAAAAATCATGCTGATCTTCTCAAAAGAGGTGACGAAAATCGAATTTAAAAAAATTTTTTTTGATTCAATCCTATTAAAACGGACTCCATATCTGATTGTCATATACTAAATTTGGTCTTATCAAGCAAGTATAAAGAGATATGTGAAACATAAGGATCTTCTAATTCTTTTGTCCAACATTTAATAAAATCGAGCATTCAATTTGCTTAATTGAAAATGCAGTAAGAAGAATACTCCTAAATCTTTAATTGAAACGACAACTATAGAATAGATTTGTTATTAAAAGAATAAAATATATGATAATGACTTCAAACGACATTAAGAAGAAAATTAAGGAGAAGATTATTGTTTTGTACACCAGTTATCAAAATAATTTAAATCGTCTTGTAAAACTAATGAATCATCCTAATGATTTAATTTTTTTGAAAATTTTTATATCATCAGCATAAATTTTAAATTTTAATCTTTTTAAAATTAAAAAGATAACATCATTTATCGAGATAGTAAACAATAAAAGAACAAAGTGACTGTTTTGAATAACAAAAGTGGCAGCTATAAATGAGGTAAAAATTATAGATTGAAATAGAATAGAATAATTGATATGACAGAAATCCTAATATTTGTAACTTAAAGATAATGATATTGTGAGAAAGAAGACCAAATACAAATACTAAAGTCAGTGTAAATTATGTTAGTTTGAAATTCATCCTCCATATTCTTAAGAAAAGTTTGATATTAATTCAATATGATAACCATATATAATTGATATATCGATAAAAAAGTGGTGCAGTTGATCATAAATAGAATTGAAGACAATTAATTTAAAAAGTTTAAGAATTTTGATATTAGATCTCAATATCTGTTATCTCTTATATTATCTGTTATGTAATTTCTAAACTTCTACGATGTCCATATAAATTGGTAATCTCGCATTTCTTATATTATTGTATGAAATTTTTGAATCTCTACAAAACCTATCGAAAAGTGAAGGATCTCACTTTTAAAATATCTAATAAAAGGTAAAAAATAAAATAATAATATTTTATTTTTATTAAAAATATTTTTTGTGGTTTACACATGCTATAACGACTTAAGCACAAATATTCAAATATTAAATATTAATTTTTCTCTGTACTTTGGCATTTAATATAGAAAAAAAAATGTAATTTTCTTTCTTTACAAAATCACTTTTTACAATAAATTTTACTTGGAGTTTCAATTTATTAATACGTTGCAAAATAATTTTTAAACAAAAATATCAAAAATAATAAGAACAACAGTGTCATGAGATAATATTTGAACATTTACATTTTTGTCTGACAATTAAGTTAAACCTAAATTGCATTCAGGTTAAAAAAAAAAACATAAAAAATTGTTAATAATTTCAATAAATAAAACCCGTCAATTCGGACTGACTAAAATTTTAATATTTACTACAAAAAAAAAAAAATTAAATAAACAAAAACCTTAATTTAAACTTCCAAAATACATACTTATATATACATACATACATATATATATTTGTATGTATTTAATTGTACATACTAAAGTTCAAGTTAAGAGCACGATTCATAAAAATAAAAATATTGTAGAGATAAACAAAAAAAAAAAAAAAAAAATATCGTGAAAATAAATAAATTAATTTTTTTTTTTTTTTTATAAATATATTTTTATATCATATCTCAATATACACCTTGCTATCACCTGTCTACATTCAAATACTTATTTAAATACATACTATTGTACATATATAATGTATAACTGATGATAAACTTTAATTGTTTTTTCTTTGGTTATCTTTAAATTTTCCAAAATAAAATAAAAAATTAATATAATAAAAAAAAAAAAAAAAGTTTATTCAAAGCTTAAAATTCATAAATTTTTAGTATTTCAAGAAACTTACAAGCGCTACCACACATAATTTCGAAAAAAAAAAATCTCTCGAATTATGTCTAAAAAAAAGAAAAACCGGTAAAATAAAAATTGTGGCGGCGCGATAAAATTAAAACACTAATAAATGTGCAATTTTTTTTTTTTTTTTTTTTTTTTTTTTATTATTTTTTTAAATATTAACTGATAATATTTTTGGATATAAACGAAATACGCATATTGCGAATTTATTTTTACTAAAAAAAAAAAATTTAATAAATTGTTTTAATATTGTGATAAAAATAAACAAAGAGTAAATAATATAATATCTCTATATAGATATTTATTTACAGCATATAATTGTTAAATTTGTGTCATACACTTTTTTGTTATCTCAAAAGAAAAACAAAAAAAAAAAAAAAAAAAATGATAAGAAAAATTAAATAATTTGGTTAGAATAAATAAAATTTTATCATTATTTAGCATTTTTTTTCTTTATACAGAGGTTATTTTTATAATTATTACAAATTTTTAAAGTGATTTTTTAATCAATTTTTCTGAATCAATTATGTATTTTTTTTTTTTCTTTTTCTTTTTTTTTTTTGTTCTATATAAATAAAAGTACCTAACTACCTACCTATACATAACCAAAACAAGGTCATCAATAAAATTAAAAATTGTTTACATATTTATAGGCAAACAGGTGATACAATTTATTTGTTATGTTATATATCTTGCACTATATATAAGATTATAAGTAATATAATATATAATATATCTTGTACTATATATAAGATTATCGATGTAATTAATCATCGATTACACTTAAAAAAAAAAAAAATTACCATACAAAACTAACTAGTTTTTTTATAAATCACGTAAATGTCAAGGTCAATAGAGTTTAAAAAATGAATTTAAATGTAATAATATTTAATTAAATTTTAAACTTTAAACTGTATATACATATACAATACCTACATAACATTTAACATTTAACATAAACTCAAAAAAATGTGTATGTACTTCAATTTTACAAAATTATTACTCGTATTTTTAATATTCATACATTAATGTCGCATGCAATATTTTTATCCTGAAAAACTAAATGCAATCTAAAATAAAAAAAAAAATCGCATGCAATAATTTTGTCTCAAAGTAAATTTTATTACAAATTACGGTTTTAAATGTGATGTGATTTGTTTGATTTTAAAACGCATTGAAAACATTTTGTAATTTATTTTAATTTTGTATAAAAATTGTAATTTTATAAATTTTATATGCAATATATATATATATCAAAAGACGTATTTCTATCTATATACATTTAAAGGAACATAATAAAAATGAATTGTGAACGAAATAATTGACGATAAATATTATATTGCATTTATTATACATATACATATAATTATGTATATTTTTTTTTTTTAATGTAAATTAACCACATATTTATTGTTATAATAAAAAATCTTTTATGTCAATATTTATAAATATTATATAGTTTTGATATTATTATTTTATTATATTTATTATTTGAATGATGTAAATATTTTCACAAAAATTTTATTAACAAAATCATCATTAAGTGATCAATTTTCTTCAATATTAATTCACAAAAAAAAAAAAAAAAAATTTACAAAAAAAAAAAATAAAAATAATTAAATTCAACAAAAGAAAAAATACAATAAAAAAAAAAACAAAAAAATTCAAAATAAATAAATCGAAAGTGAATTAATGACCTTATTTTATCATCATTATTAACCTTCGAGATAAAATAATAAGAAAATAAACAAATTATTATGTATTACGAATGTTTGATAACTGTTATGTTATTATGTTAATGAACTTCTACTTAAAAAAAAAACTTACACATAGCTATACGATTTTTTTTTTTTTTTTTTTTTTGTAGAAGACAAAAAAAAAACACTACCGTTTTAAGGTTTTTTTTTTTTCTAATTTTTTTCAAGTGACAATTTTGCTTTTATTTTTTTTTTTTTGTTATGCGACATTTAATTAATTATAATTTTGATAAAAAAATAAGAGGATACAAATTGCAGTAAAAATAAAATTTGATTTGATGATAATAAAAGAAAGAGAATGTTAAGGATTTATGTATAAACTATTTAGTAAATATTAGGTAAAGGAATAATATTTACTTTAGTACCTATGAATATAATTCATTAAATCTATCTTCAATATAGCTGGTGTATAGAAAAAAAATCTACTGTCTTCATAGTTTCTAAAAAAAAATCAATTTAATTTTAGCTATCGTTTAAGTTTAGTACCTTATATAATTGATAGTTTTATTATACCTACCTCTATAGTTACACAATCTTTTTACACAGATGTTTTCTTTATTATTAATTACAAATAATTAGTAATCAAATCACTATTATAATAGTAAACAATTTTTTAGCAAATTTCCAAAAAAAATTTTAAAAAAATGTGCCTATTAGTTTCACTCTGCCCGTTCCTCCGTCCGTCCGTCCGTCTGTTTACAAAACTTCTACACAATTAAAGATAGAGAAAAAAAAATTAACCATGGGTACGGCTCATAAAAAAATTAATGTTGTAAAACAACTTTTTTATGTAGCCCCATCGATTAAGGAGCTGCAGCCTCTCTCTAACTTTGAAAAAGCCCTATTTTTAAATGTATATACCTCATGTTTTACTTAATAAGGGTATTCACGAGTTGGTGCAAAAGTGCAAATTTTTTTTGCACCCTAGCACATATTTGCACCAACTCGTGAACAACCCTAACATGAATTTTTATTGAACTGTCAAATATCGTTGATGTGCTTGTTTTGTTTACATAAAAATTTAATATGCTTACCAAAAATTTTAGATATTTGTATATCTTCATATGCTTGACTTAATAAATAATCAGAAATACTTCTTTTCCACTTTTTTTAGGCATTTTTTAAATTTTTATCTAATATAGCGCTTACAAAAAATATATAAACAAATTTTGCAATGGTCTTGCAACAAATATGCAATAGGGTTTAGGTCTTGCATAGTCTTGCAAAATTTTGCACTTTTTTATACATGAAAACAACAACAAATTGTGCACTTTAACTGTCAAAAAATTGAAATATGCTACGGTGCAGAATTTTGCACTTGTGCAAGACCAATTTGCACCAACTCGTGAATACCCTTAATATTTTTTCAATCAGAAAACGCCATTTGACCGGAATATTTTTTACCATTAGCAAAATTATCCATTTTTTTTAAATTTAGTATTTAAATTTACCGTTATGTGAAAACCAAATTTTGCATGATTTTTCTACTTTCATAACTCCGGCACGATGGACCACCCCCTGTTTATGAGCTATTAGGGCTTAAAAATTGAAAATTTGCTATTTTTAAACACCTGTAACTTAGGAACCTGTACACATTTTACTTCTGCAAGATATAAAAATTAAAGCTACAGTAATATATTTTTACGTGTATTAAAGGTTTATTTTAGTTGAAGAGGGTTCCAAAGTTGCAGCTCTTCAAAATTTCGAAAAAGCCCCATTTTCAGATGTATATATCTCAGGCTCTGCGGGATAGTTTTGCAATCTAAAACCGCCAGAAGATCGAAAATTTTATTATCTATGTAAAACAATATCAAAATTATGTAATATTATTTAATTTACTATTTAAATTTACCGTTATGTGAAAAACACATTATGCATGAAATTTCTTTTTTCATAACTCCGGCACGCCTTTAAATGGGGACCTGAAATTTTGAGACAAGAAAGAACTTTTAGAATTAGTATAAGTTTCCTCAGAAAATTTTTTGGTAGCACTCCCTTTTTAAGAGTTATTATGCCTCAAAAATTGAAAAATGAAAATATATTTTTACGTGTGTTAACGGCTTTTCTTAGTTATATAGGATTCCGGACTTACGGCCC
The DNA here is from genome assembly GCA_947095535.1 of Poecilobothrus nobilitatus. NCBI lineage: Eukaryota > Metazoa > Arthropoda > Insecta > Diptera > Dolichopodidae > Poecilobothrus > Poecilobothrus nobilitatus. The sequence goes on from OX352773.1 coordinate 162,415,125, forward strand.
CTCAAAATTTCAAAAATGTCCTATTTTCACGTTTTTTCTTATTACATGAAATTTTCAAATTTTTGTGCAAGTCACAATTCTAAACAGTTTGTATTGAGTTTTGGAAATGTGCGCTTTTAAAAACCGTTGGTTTTCATTCTACCTTGTTTATAGTGCCTTCAGATGATTCCAAAATTTATTAATTAGTAATCTATTATTTAGTAAGACGCATAACATGAAAACAAAGAATTATGTAAAAATCAAAATTTTTATAGTGTAAAATATCGCAATTTATTATTTTATTCTTTTAAAAGTCAAAATAAAATCTTTTTTTTTTTTTTTTTATAAAATGTTCGTATTCTTGTAACCAGATTTTAAATGAAAACTTATACTTTATAGAATTTAATAAAGTTTCATATTTTTTGTATACATATATGTATAGGTAATATACACGTAATTATTAAAAATGTATTTTTCAAAATGTTTTTATATTTTTGGTTTTTTGCAAACTAAAATCATAACAATCATAAGAATCATATTATTAAAATTGAACTCCACATCTATCCATCGTTATTAAACGCAATAAAAATGTAATTTCTACGTATGCCAAAATGATTTAACAAGGGATAATATAGTGGATAACAATATATATTATCATTATATATATTATCAACAAAATTTAATATATGTACATACATATATAATAATATAAGATAAAAACTTTTGGTTGCTCAAATGACCGTATATCTATACATTTTCAACATTTAGTTTTAAAATTTTATATTCGAAAGAACTCTTAAGATCGATTCAATCTACAAAAGCATTTGGCGACGTCGTGACGAAGACGTGACGTATTTTTTTATTTTTGTTTTGCATTTTTTATGAATTATATTTACACTGAACGATAATGATATTAACGACAAGTGACGAAGTACTGACATCGTACCGCAATTTAAAATATTTTTCTGTAGCCTTTATTGACAACGATAAAATTTCGTGACGTCATTGTTGCCGGCAGTACAGTATGAATATAATATTCATAAGAAATACATATTATAAATAAAAATTAAAAATAAAATCAAAATTATGTCGTTGTTATGTGTGAATTATAGGACATCTTGAATTTAGTATTTTTTTTTTTTGTTTTTTAGTACATTTTCCTGCCACATAAATGTAACAAGGAAATTACACAGCCTTTTTTTTCAGGTGTAGCTGTATATGTCGTAAGGGGGAATTACTCTTGTGTGAGATTCGAACGCACACTCCCTCGGTGTTTATACAGCATATTTTTATACGCTCTTATCAACTAGACCATCAGGGCCCCCAGATTTAGTATTATTTTGTAAACAATTTTATGAAGAAAAAATGCATCGCCGGTCCAAATCCGATATCGGTATAGTATTAAAAGAAAAACGGTATCGTCACGGCATGTCGTCAACAAGGCATCATCTCGTGTCGTTGTAGTGAGAATGGTTCGTTAAACTTAAACAGTAAATTTCACATTTGGTTGTCTCATATTCTCTCAAGAATTCTCAAAAAAACTTAGTTTTCATTATACAAAACAAATGTGCCGAATTTTATATAACTATATCTATCTTTAATACCAGCTATCATCTATCTGAATCAAATAGTTTTTAATTATATGTTTTAATATATTAAATTATTTCATAATTATTTTTCGATCTTTATCTTATAACCGCGTTCCCAACTGAAACTAAAAAAAAAAAACACCAATCTTGAATTAAAAAAAAAAAGTAAAATTATTTTTTTTTTTTAAAAAACCAATATTTAAATTTCATTTACTTTCATTTATTTTATAATACACAAAATAAAAATGTAACAAAAGTATTTTTTTTTTTTGTTTTTCATTTCAAAATGACAAAATTTTTAATTTTCGTCTATTCAATTCGTTTTATGATATAAAGTTAATCAAAGACTTTCACATCATTTGTTTATTTTTTTTTTGCTGTTGTTTTTTTGTTTTTTTTTTTTTTCTGCATTAAAAAATTCTAATGTCACTTGAAAAATGGATAAAAATATTGCATGCGATATAAATTATTTCAAAGAAAAATTATTTTTTATTTGTATTAAATAAGACAAAATATGTATATATAAAAGCTTAGTATGAATTTTTTATTTTATTTTTTTTATATTTAACTACAACAATCAAACCATATTTTTTATATTTTATTGAATTGAACTTTGACAAGTTAAAAAAAAAAACAAAAAGAAAAAATATAATAAAAAAATATTTTATGTATCTATATATATATATATATTTGTATACTATATATATATACATTATGTGTACAATTGCGCAAATAATAACAATATTTACTTACAAACATATGTTCCTTATTTTTAAACTTTTGTTTTTTTTTTGTTTTTCATTTACTGTAGTAGAACTTTAACCATTTTTTTTTTTTTTTTTAATATTTTACTTATTTTTTTATTATTAATTTTTTTATTTTTTTTTAATTTTTTTTTTTGTTTTTTTTTTTTAATTCTTCTTAAATAAACTACAAAAGAAAAAAGGTTATTTGTGTTTTAATCTTCTAAACGAGTTGTTGCTTTTTAATGTTACTTAAGATTATAAATTATTAAAATAATATTATAAAAATGATTACTTAAATATTTTTTTTTTTTTTTGTAATAAAACTAACACGTGATTATTAAAGTTCAAGAAATGATTACCAAAAATAATTAATATATACATATTATTATTATTATTATTATTATATGTATAGTTGCATTAAATAAAAAAATAAATTGTTATTAAGTTTTAAGAAATTGTTAAGTTTAAAGAGGAAATAGTACTATTTTTAGAACCAAAAGAAAAAATAAGTGATTTAATGAAAAGCCATTTTAAATAAGATGTATAATTAATTAATTCTTTATAACATAAAAAATAAAAAAATTAAAAAATTAAAAAAAAAACAAAAAACGACTTGAATCATAATATTAAATATCTGACAAAAAAAAAAAAATACAAATACTGGTTTTATTTTTTTTAATGTAATTTTTATTTTCTTGTAAAATAACATAAACATAAATAGACAATCGGTAATAATATTAACAATAATTAAAAGCCGGTGGTATATATATGAAATTCATAAAAAAAAAAAATTTAAAATCAAAAAAAATATCTGAATTGTTTGATATTTTTAAAAAATTTATCATATAATAAATTAAAATTATTAATAAAAAAAAAAAGTACGAATTTTATATCTTTATGTATAATACAAAAAAAAAAAAATTTTTTTACCAATATTTTAAAACCAATAAAATCGTATACAAATAATAATAGTCATTTCTATGTATATATACATATAGTTATATAATACAAATATATAAAATATATAAAAAATGGATTCTTTATTTGAATCATTAACATGCATTTATGGTTTAATTGCTGTGATAATATTTTTAATTGTTTATATTATCGAAGTTAAATTAGGTAAGTTTAAAATGAAACAATATAGTATCTTTAAATTAAATTTTTGATATCTTTAAATTTATTTAATCATTAAATAAATTTGCTATTCCTTTAAAAATCATCCGCTTAATATAAATTTTTAATCTTAATTATATAATACTAGCAAGAATATTACTTTCGTTATACCACCGTAAAAGGATTCCGCACCGTAAATTTTAGTATAAAATTTAAATTATACCATTTTTACTTTAACTGAAGATTTTTTTTACTTTAAGTAAATATTTTCAACTTTTATTTTAAATGAAGAATTTTTACTTCAGTAATTTATGATATATAAATATTTAATATATGCATATAAATTTAATTTATGTAATTTACTCGTATATATATTTGGAGCAGATATTTATGCATCTGATATTCATGTATATGCATATATGTATATAATATATCTATATATATATATATACAAAGAATATATATATTATATGTAATTTTTTAATTTAATTTTTATTACAAAATATCTTCACTTTAACTAAAATATCTTCATTTAAAATAAAATTTCTTCACTTAATGCCTTCACTTAAAGTAAAAAAATTTTCAGTTAAATTAAAAATATGTATATTTTGATTATTATGTGTTTGATTTTTATTTTTTGTATGTAACACTACTTTCTTTCACGTGTATATTGTTATGCTTATAGGAAAAGTTTTTTTTGCTTACAGGTACAGTACAACATATAGCTCTAACATAAAATAACGAATATTATATTATACTTATCTAATCTTATATCAGTTTTACTCAAGTTAAGTTTTTAAAGAATTATTAAAATTAAAGTTTAAAAGAATTATTATTAAGAATTATTAAAAAATTAAAATTTTACAAAGTGTATAACTAACTTGATCTAGAAAGTGTAAAGTTAATTAGTTGAATTCGCATGCACAGAATAATGAAAACATGAAAATTTAATTAGAAAGTCGCCGAAAATGTTGGAAACGATACGGTTAGAAATTGTTTTTACAGATCGATGTGACAGACCGTGCTATCGAATTATAACTAAAGTAAACAACCGAACTGCTTTGTTAAGAAATTAGATTATTAGTTATTAAAGCACTCTTAAAATTTGGACACAATTCGGAAAACATTTTTTTTTTTCTGACGGATCCGCTTCAGGAACGCGCAGGTTAACGGATTTATTAATCTAGCTAAATCCTTTGGTAGAGACAACGAAAAAACAAAAAATGCTTAAAGGGATCTGGTCCCGGAACCGGTAACGGGATTCAAAGAGAAAAAGTAATGCTTTCTGGTTCAGAGGAACATTTATATAAAATTTAGTTATAATCGGATATATCGTAAAGTTATGCATATAAGAAACAAACAAATAGTTTAAAATTAAAGAAAAAGTATATAGTACATTATATATTATATATAAGTTACTGTTCATGTACCATTTTATTTTATTTTATGACTTATATTATATGTATATAAAACAAATTTGAAAAATTTTCAAATTAAATTGCTAGTATATAATTTTGCTATTGAATTAATGAATTAATTATATTTTAATTGAATTTAATTTGAAGAACAAAACAATTTCCTATTTTTAAGTACTTAAATATAATAATAAAAAAAATAAAAAAAAAAGATCATTTAGCATTTAATAAAGATAATTGAACCAGTTTTATTATACATTTATATACTTGTAAAGTATATATAATATTAATTTTAAATAATGATAAGGACAAATTTAATATTACGTTTTAATTAAATTAATTCAATATATAAAAAATCAATATTAAGTTTATATAATATATAAATTTATTAATTTGTAAATCAAGATATAATGTTATGTATATAATGTCAATGTATCTTAAATTTTTTGAAAATTCTCTAATTAAAAAAAAAATTTTGACATTTTCAATTATCCAAGATACAAAAATTTCAGTTTCATTTTAAAGATCTCTTTAACGAAACTTTTTTTTTTGTTTTTTGCTTTTTTATTTACTTGTGGGTTCGTGAAAGTCTTCAAAAGTTATGCCATGGTTGTAAATTAACACTTTATTATATATATACATATGTCGTTAATTTAGAAGTAAAATTTTGTATTTATTATTTGATTCTGGTTTTTTAACGTGTTCTTTTTAACTTATCTTTACATTTAGTGTCATTCCAAGGTATATTTTTCGGTGTACTTTCGATTGCTCACTATATTTAAGTTTATTTTTGATGGATTTAATATTGTTCTATTAGTACAATTAAAACATGCATAGATTTACTCTCATTAAGTTTTATTTTCCACTTTACAAAATTTATTTTCCAATTACAAAAATTTTCTTGCGTAGCTTCGTCTTACTTACTTGCTTGCAGTATCGTCAATGTATCGTCAATATATTGTAGTATTGTCAACGAATGTTTCTACTGTTGTATTTTCTACTTCTTACTTAGATCACTTATGTTAAACATATACATGCAGTATAGGACTTAAAAGACTGCTTTGACACTTGAGATACACCTGCCTTTATTTCTTTTAGTTTTAGAATATTCTCTTCATCTTGTTTAATTTGAAATAATCTGTGAGATAAATATGGTTCGACTATTTTTACCTATTGTAGAAATGGTATTAGTCTAAAAATTACGCTTTGTCATACGCTTGAGTTAAATCTAGCAATATTCTAGAACATATTTGCTTATCTTCTATAGCACGTTTTCTATAGTAGTTGTTAGTACTTGATTATTCTATGAACTCGGTAAATTTTTCCATTCTATGTTCTAAATCCAAATTAGTTATTCCGAATTAATTTTCTATTTTCTGTAATTGGTTTGAGCCTTTTTAACAACAATTTTTATTAAGATATTTGGTCAATATAGTTTATTTTTGTTATACAAAAAATTCTGCTCCTTTTCATGTAGAACATATATTTTGACCAGATTAAAGCCTATTTTTTATTATATTTGTTATTTATAAATACGTATTACAAAAAAACAAAAAAACAAATTCTTAAGCTAGTATATGCATAATATTATTGGCATAAGGATTATAATAAATATGACATTTATGGAGCGGTAAAATAAAGCCATACGCAATAAAACCATAATGGCCTTATTTCGCTTTTAAAAGAGAAACAAAGCCATATCGCCAACTTTTCACGTATGACTTTATTTTCTTTTTAAAAATGAAATCTATTCTCTTCAAATAGAGGTAACTTTGAAAACAATAATAATTATCAATTTTTTTCTTAAATTTTTGTTAAATGTACATACATATGTACGGCTCTAAGAAAAAATTTCGCCGGATAAAATATCGCAATAATTCATTTTAATTTAATTGGAAATATTTTGCAAAAAGGAATACCCTGATTTTGAATGCAACTCTAAAATCCCTCAAATATTCTGGGAAAAGCATATAAGTTTGACTTTGAATCCAAGACTAAAATCTCTCCTCGCTAAATTTTGTCCTCGCAACATTTTTTCCTCTCGATATTTTGTTCGGAACATTTTGTTTACATGTATGCAGAAGAACCCTGATTTTGTTACCAACCATAAATTTCTCCCAAATTCGAAATCTACCATATATACATAAATATGCATATTCAGGAAAAGGGGACAATCCTGATTTTTTAACCAACTTAAAAATACTTCCTAAGTAAGAATTTCGCGTATACATATATTTTAATATTCTAGAAAAGCTTATAACCCTGATTTTCAATCGACTAAAATATGTACCTATTTTTTCATATTGTTTATTTTTATTTATTTTGTTTAATAAAATTAGATCAATTTTTGTATCAATTTTACTAAATGGCTTTAATTCGTAAAATTTTAGCTATACGCGAAAAAATTTGCGATATCACTTTATTTCCCATTCAAAAGCAAAATAAAGCCATTATGGCTTTATTGCGTATGACTTTATTTCACTGCCCCGACATTTAATTTTTAACACGTTGAAAAAACATTCCAGTCCAAATATAGAATTTATTTTAATTTAAAAAAAAAAATAAAAGTGTAAATTATTTCATTATCTAAAATATACAAGAAATGATTTCTGTTATATGCGTTTTAAACTAGAATTGATTTTTGTATATATATAGGATGGATTTTTTGACGAAGACTAAAATATTTTTGGTTTCTTTGAAATTATCCCTTTCCTTGCTAATTATTGTATATTAAAAATATTGTTACGTCATAATATTTATTAATAGCATAAAAAAAATTTATAAAATAAATTTGCCATTAATTGCATGAAGTAAAAATAATTGAATACGTTTTTTTAAAAATTTGATGATTGACTAATGATTAATCTGTATTTATACACATATTACATATGTACATATTTATTTAGTAATTCACTTAATACTATTTGTATTTAGTAATTAATAATATACGTATATATTGTATATAATTGATTTTCATCCCCTATATTCTATAGAACTCTTAGTTTTTAAATTTAAGTCATACAACATAAGAGGAGGCTAATGATTGAAAACGCGCGGAAAACGCACCTTCACTCTATTCTAGTATGATTGAAAACGCATGATTAAATTTTAATTTGAAATTAAATGACAGTTGTCATAAACAATTTTTAGTATAATATAAAACGCCAAGTTATAAAGTAGGTAACAGGAAGTAAATTTTTTATAAAATTTAAAATTTTAGAATTTGCTTTTAGAATTAAAAATAAAAATACAATTTTTTTTTTTTTATAAAAATTCGTAATAAAAAGTTAAGATGAGAAAACTTTTAATTTAATTAACAAGTTTTTTCAATTGCAATTGATTTTAAAATTTGAATAGTTTCTTCCCGAAATTAAATTTCACTTCAAAAGTTAGAAGTAAAATATCAAAATTATTTTCTTTAACCCTTTGTATCAAGTCAGCGTATTTGTCCTATTTGTTATATTTGTTATATTTCTCCTAATCTCAAAAGATAAAATATTATAAAAGTTAAATTAAAAAATTAAAATTTTTCATTTTGTTTACTTAAAAAATTTTTAATAAATGAAAAACTTACATTGTGTTTTTTTAATTTTTTTAAAACGCTAACACATTCACCCGTTTCAATTTTACATAACAAAATAACGCCGTACATTTTCAATCACACAAATAAATAACTTCGAAAAAACAAATTACCGCGCGTTTTCAATCATGCAATCATAGTTAATTTAACATTTCGGTGGCATTCACGTTTTTCGTATATTTTCAATCATAAGGCCCAAAATATATATGTTGTTGTTGTTTTTTTTTTTGTTTTTTTGTTAGACAATAAAAAAATATCCTGAGAATTTATAAAGAAAATTTAACTGACAAATAAAACATTTTCATTTTTGGAAAATGATCAGGATTACAAAATGAAATGAAGTATATATGAATTTTTTTAATTATGAGGAAATAAGATATTCCGTTATTTCGAATTTCTTTATAACCGAAATTTTATTTTTTCAAAATTTAATTTTTCAAACTCTTATTTAATCAAAATCTTTTTCTAAATTTATCCTAAATCACATAGATATATATATTTACTTAAATTTATATGCATAAATAATCATATTGTGGAAGAAGCGTATACTTACTTTAATTTACCAACTAATCTAATCTCTCCTAATCATTTTTGTACATACATATTTCAGCAACAAAACATTTAAAATAGTGCTGGCGCCTCGGTGGCCTAGCGAGTAAGAGCGTATAAAATACGCTGTAAACACCGAGGGAGTGTGGGTTCGAATCCCACACACGTCGTAAGAGTTATTTCCCCTTACGATATTTACAGCCACGCCTGAACAGGAAAGGCTGTGTAATTTCTTGTCCACATTTATGTGGCAGAGAAATGCATTAAAAAAAAAAAATAGTGAGGTCAGTAGCCATTAAAAGTCAAGTTTCACTAAAATTGCCAAATTATTTGGGCTCTGATTATGTCACCAGCTATAAAATCTCTGTTAATTATTTTTTTTACATGCATATTTCAATATTCAAAAATTTGAAATAGAGCCGGCAGCTCGAAATCTCTATTAATCAAATATTTGAAGCACTACTGTAATTTATAGAATTTTTAAGAAAAAATTTGATTTATTTTTAAAATAAATAAGATTTTTTAAAATAAGATGGGGGCCTCGGTGACCTAGTAAGTAAGAGCGTATAACATACACTTTAAAAACACCGAGGGACTGTGGGTACGAATCCCACACACGTCGTAAAAATAATTCCCCCTTACGAAATTTACAGCCACGCCACGCCTGAAAAGGAAAGGCTGTGTAATTTCCTCGTTACATTTATGTGGCGGGAAATGCACAAAAAAAAAAAAAAAATAAGGTATTGAAAAAATAAATAAAAAAAATAAAAAAATTAAGATTTCAATAAGCTTAAGTGTATTTTAATTATACATCAAGTATATTTAATTAAACTTTTTTAAAATAACGTAAGCATGACTTTGTTTTCTTAAATCAACAATTCTTTCGTAATTTCTACATTAATCGTATAACGTGTGTAAAAAAATTGTTAATTAATTTACATTAACTATATACAACTTACAATAATCATACTTTCATGCTCGTGCATACTTTCTCCATATTTTTATATTATAGTTTATAAACTTGTTTAAATTACATTTAGCACTTTGAATATTAATGAATTTTATTTTATTTAAATTTTAAATAAATATAGTTTTACAATAATGTGTAGTCGCTTTGGTTTAGTATGCAAGAACCTATAAAATACGTTGTAAAGAACTAGGGAGTGTGAATTCGAATCTAATTCCACATACGTTGTAAGAATAATCCGCCCTTACGACATTTATAGCCACACCTGGAAAAGAAATACTGTGTTATTTATGTGGCAGAGGAATAAAATATAAAAAAAAATCCGCAACTATATAAAGAAAATTATATAATTTATTAAAATTATTAAAGTACAATAAAAAAAAAAAAAAAAAAGTGTTTATTAAAATCTAATTTTTTCTCATCTTTGTTGAAACTACATCATAATATTTAATCTGTAAATGAGAGACATTTAAAACCATTTTACTCAATGATTTACCAACCAACTTTCATTTTTTTCTTTTTAAATGATAAATATTCAGTATAGCCATCTTACTAAATTAATATTTTTCCAAAATTTTCTGATTTTCATTAATAATTTTCCATTTTTATAAAAATCCCATGTAAAGTATATACATATGTATCATATCGTACGTATAATCTATACCTATATTATACATTTTCAAAAAAGGCGCTCTTTGATTCCGTTAAATTTTGGTTTTATTTTTCTTTTCGATTAAAAATTTTAAAATATTGGTTGTATGGTAGGAGTAGGAATTTCACAATATAACTGAATATAAAGATTAAAATTTCAGTTTAGTATTTAGTACAGCGGTAGAGTGTGGGGTTATTAATAGTTGCTTTTTGATTTTGCAAGTTCGATTCAGTTCTGTTTTTTTTTTTTTGTTTTTTTTTTTTTATATTTTAAACGAAATAAATTCTTACATATTATAATATCATCATAATATTTAATCTGTATTAATAGATATTTAAAACCCTTTTACTCAATGATTTACCATCTTAGGCTTCTTATAATATATACATATATAATAGGTATATATTGAGTTTCCAATACTCAATAAATTAAGGGCAACTTCTAAAAGATAATAATAATCGTGTTTTTACAAAAAATATCATTTACAAAGAAATTTTAAATTCATAAAGGCTTTAATTATGGAAAATTGTATTTTTACATTTTAAATAAAATCATAAAGAAACTATACTGTATATATTGTATTGTAATTGCTAATTAAAACACCTCGAATTTCGAGAGGCGGGCGAATACTAGTATTAACATTAAATTACACCCAATTTACTAATAATTTTAAAATTAAAATATTTTATTCTCAAAATATATTATATACGTTAAATTGTTCTATTTTCATATATTTAAAATAAAAAATTTCATTTCATTTGTTATTTTCTTTTTTTTTTTTTTGTTAAAGATTTACCATTATGGGAAAGTAATTCTACAAATAACTTGGACACAAACAATCCAACAAACATATCACATATTAAATTAAAACGTTTAATTGAAAGAATTGTTGAAGAAACAATACGAATACCACAATTAACAGAATTTAGTGGTGTACCACCACCATATTTATCATCAAGTGACAATCATTTACAACTTCAACATCATAATTATGATAGACGACAACAACAACAACAACAACAACGGTATAGAAGTTCTAGTAGACGATGTAGTAAAATAAGTCATACAGATGATTATGATAATTATGATGAAATGTATGGAAATAATCCTCAATATTTTGACCCAAAAAGATATCAAGAATTATTAGCTACCGCTGTTTTAAATAAGGTAAATAAATAAGTTTTTCTATTTATTAGATATATGAAATTATAAAAAATAAAAAACAAAACAAAGAAAAAAACTATTATTTTAAGTAGAACAAAATTTTAATTTTAAATATTATATACATATATGTGTAATTAGCTTAAATTTGACTTAAAAAAAATTTAAAGTTTTTTTTTTTTATTCTGTTTTTAACAAAAAATCATTTAAGAATATTAGTTAATTATGAATAAAATTATGAATAAAATGAATTTATTATCTTCTTTAAAAATTTAACAAATCAAGTGAGGTCAAGAAGCTTATATTTTCAAATAGTTTGTAAAGATTTTAAAAGATTTTTAAAATTAATTATTGTTATAGCCTCACTATAGAAAAAATTTCCTAATTTTTTAATTTTTTTTTACTTTAATTTCAAATATTATAATTTTTGGGGCCCCGCTGGCCTAGTTGATAAGAGCGTATAAAATACTCAGGGAGACCGTAAAAACATTGAGGGAGTGTGGGTTCGAATCCCATACAAATCGTAAAAAGAATTCCTTCTGTGAACATTTACAGTCTTGCCTGAAAAGGAAAGGCTGTGTAATTTCCTTGTCACATTTACGTGGCAAGGGAATAAACTAAAAACTACTACTTTAAACTAAAACTACTTTCTTCTCAATGATTTATTTTAAAAATCAAATTTTCAGGAATCATTTTAAGTAGAATAAAAAATGAAAAATTTGGTATTAATTCAAAAATTTTTAGAAATAATGAATTTTTTATATAAAAAAAACTTTTAAAATTTATTATTTTTACAATAATGGCGCTTGTTTTTAAAATATAAAATATAAAAAAAAATAAACTCATTACGGTATTATGTAATTCCTTGGACAAGACCTTTCAAAAAAAAAAAAAAAAAAGAAAATAGAAAGTGTTCATTTGAGGATATTTATTTTTCTATTTTGTCTGTAATGCATTTTACAATTTCATTATGACAAATCGAAAACAATAATATATGATGAACAATGTAATAAAAGAGAACTATGTCGCCTAAATTTGCAATAATACAGAATAAATTGTATATTGTAAGGCTTCTGAGAGTATAAAATTTTTATTTTGGTTTTTGAAAAGAACTCTTCTATTTTTTTTTTTTGTTTTCAAATAAATTCAGTTTAAAACGAACTTTTGAATTGATTTGATGTCAATAAAATTATATTTAAATAAATTGCATATTATTAGGCGGACAAAAAATTTCTTCAAATATAATTAATCAAATTAACTCTTTATTAATAATTATGATAAATTAATCAAATTTAATAAATAATTGAAAAACTAAAAGAATATTAATTATATTTATTTTTTTAAAAAGTGATATTTGAAAAAGTTTTATAAAATAAAAAAAAATTAAATAATAATGAATTTGAAAATTATAAATCAATATTAAATACTTCGATCAATATGGATTAATATTATATTAATTTTTCACATTTATATCACAAAAATTAACTGAATTATATTTAATAAAAAAAAAAAAAAACAATTTCTACAATATGGATAAAGTATTTTATTGATTTTTATTTAAAATAAATATTTTATTATATATTTTTAATTATTAAAAAAATTGATTTAGTTATTTTGTTCTTAATTAGAATACATACGTATGTACAGCAAAACATAAAAAAAAAAATCAATAAATTGCAAAAAAAAAAAAAAGGGTTATTATTACAAATTTTTTTTTTTTTTTTGTTTTTTTATTTTCTTTGTGCACTTTCAAGCTTTAAAGCTAAAAGACTTAAGAAAAAAAAAAATTCTAAAAATTTTCTTATGCAAGTTGTGATTTCTGTTTTTTTTGTACTTTTTGCTTTCTAGGTTTTGTATTTATTCCACGTTAATAACGCATTTATGGTATTAAATACGATTGCTTAGAAAAAAAGGAAAAAAAAACAAGTTAAAAGGTTTTTTTAGAAATCATAAAAATAAAAATATTGTTTTAAGCGGCCACCTTTAACAGATTACTATTCTTATGTAATTATTGCGTGTCATTTATAAATACTATATGAATATTATAAATGGATGAATATTATCCATAACATATTATGGTGCAAAAAAAGAAAAAAACCAAAACAATATTTATTTATAAGTATATAAATTATATGTATACAGCTAAAAATAATTAAAAAGAAAACGCATAGGATTAAAATAAAAAGAAATTAAATATTTATGAAATTCTTAATTTTTGTTACAAATATTTTACGTTTTAATACTTTCAGCAAACTTAATTTACCTATATAGCAATAATATATTTAAAAGGCTATCATTTTTAAAATTTTATAGCTCAAAATAATGTTCTTGACCATTCGAAAGTCTATTTACCGGGATTTTATTTTAATATTGTTAAATAACTGTATATTTCGTTAAATAACTATAATTTTAATTTTGTTCATTTCCCTTTTAGAACATTTTTCAATAAATGTTTAAAAATTTTTTCATCTCTCACTCTGTCGGTTTGTGCGTCCGTCTATTTACAAAACTTTTATTTAAACCGATTTGATGAGGTCTCTTCCATTACGGAACTACAGCCCCTCAAAGTTGGAAAAACCCCTATATTTAAATCTGTATATTATAGTTTCTGCTCAACATTTTTTTAATCTAGAAATGACAAACGGATGAAGCTTTATTCTTTAACTTTATAAAACAATATCAAAAATATACAATTTTTTACAATTTAGTATTTAAATTTACCGTTATGTGAAAATTTTGTAAGATTTTGCTTCTTCTTTCAGAATTAGTATAACTTACATTAGAATTAATTTTTTGTATCATCTTATTTTAGAGCTATTAGAGATCAAAAATTTAAATATTTCAATTTTACGTGGGGGGGTGGCTTTTTAAAAGTGACATAATGGCAATTGATATTATGACATTTGAAATTTTTCGACATTATATTTTTACATATGTCACCTTAAATACATAGTTTACAGCTTCAGACAATAGCTCCGCAAAAAATAATCCTACAAAAAAATAGGAATAACAGCCAAAAAATGAAATAATGAAATAATACCCCAAATTAAAAATGAAATAATCCCGCAATAAAGTGAAATAACCTCCAAGCTGAAATGAAATAATGACCCAAATTTTTTTTCTAGTTATACATATGTAATTTACATATAAATATGTATATGTGAGATTCTAAATTAGGATAGATTTTATAGTTGGTTACAAAATCGAGGCAGTAATAATTTGTGGCAGTCCTCACTATTTCAAATCCTTTGATGTTGAAATATTTATATTTAAAAAAAAATAACAAAATGTTGAAATTTAATTTTTTGTATGAAGTATGGAGGTATAAAGATATAGGCAGTTTTGAACCTATTTTTTATTAGCAAATTTATTTTATTTTAGAGGATTATTTCATATAAAATAAGACCACAAATAGAAAATGAAATGAAACCCCAAAATAATGAAATGATCTCCTAATTTTTGTGGGATTATTTCATTAAAATGTTTAGTTATGGGGGATTTCCCGAACAAAATTTTTGGTGGGTTATTTAATTTTTTTTGAAAGATTATTTCTTGAAGGGCTATTGCCGGAAGTCATATTTTATAAGTCACAATTCTAAACTGTTTTTATTAATTTTTGGAAAATTTGCGTCTTTAAAAACATTTGCTTTTACATTCTGCCTTGTTTATAAGTTAAAATCAAACTACAGGTTACAAAGTGATAATTATTTTTTAAAATAAAATCTAATACAAATATTACAAATTTAGTTCGAACAATTCAATATGACTAACTATTTGTTGGCTGTGGCTAACTATGTGTTGGTTATAAACAACAGTAAATTACCTTTAAAATTTATTGTTTGTGTAATAGGCACATTTAAATTTTATGAAAAATTAAGCGCCATAATCGTTTCCTTTCCTAAAGTTTAACATATCTAAAACGCAAATTATACTTTTTTTTACAGTAATCTTTAAAATGATTTTTTTGTTAAATCGATTTTGATCTTCTAACAAAAAATAACATTTTATTGAAATAAAAGAAATAAGCTTTCTCTATTGTATTATAGTGGTATTATAATAAACATATTAAAACTTTACTTTTAATCGCTTTTAATTTATTTATAAATTTTAGATTGTAGATACATGTGCGATAGAGAAAAAATCAATTGACGACGCCAATAAAATAAGAAATATTGATAATAATCACAACAAAATTCTAATCACTAAAGAATTATGTGATGCATCATCTTCATCAAGTTCACATGATCCACGAAGTGATAGTAGTTTACCAGATCCAATACAAGATGTAATATTTTTATTTTATTTTTTTTAATTTAATTGAAAAATTTTATATTAAATATATTTTAGGTAAATGTTGAAGATATTAATGCACGATTATACGCAGACATTTTAAATGAAAATATTGATCGTGAATCGATTTTAAGCGATAGTCTGGCAACATATAAAAATATTCCAGATATTATTTCATCAGATAATGATTCAATAGAAGGTACATTTATTAGTCATTTAAAAAACAAAAATTTTAATTAATTTATAAATTTTTTTTTTTAGATTTTGTTTCTGTTGCATCCGGTGCTGATAGTACTTGGGAAGAAAATTGGTTATTTAAGAAACGTAAACTTTTAACACATCCCACAGGTCCAATAGGTATGTTAGTGCCAGCTCCAAGAGAAGACGTTAAAGCTATGATTGGAGATAAAAGTGCTGATGAAATTAGTGATTTTTCCGAAAATGAAGAAGATGGTTATGGTAATGACAATCGAAATGATTCAGGTCCAGAAAATGATCGGATTCAAAATAAAATTGTTATTGGTGGTCAAAATACTGTTGGACTTTTCGATGATTTAATGGAACAAACTAGTTTAATTTCAAAATGCAGTTCATCAGCTGACAATGAATCATACATTGAAACAACAAATGATTATGTTGATTTTAAATATGGTTTAAATGTTAAAGAAGAACCAAGTTTGGATCTTACTTGTGGGGGTATAACTTTAAAAACTGAAGCCATAAATACAGCATTTGGAGTTCATTTACTAAAAAATGAAGAGTCAACTGTTCAAATTGAACCGGAAAATAGTAATAATATAAGTTCTCCAATTAATATTCCAAGTAAGTATTTCTAACTTTATGTTTTTTATTGCTTTTTGTTTACCTTATTTAAAGTTTTATTGGCTTAGAATCCCTTTATCCATTTACTTTATATAAATTTTTAAAATGTACCTATTAGCTAAAAAACAATACATATATATGTAGATTTCCACTTTTAAAATGCTAGAAAACCAAGTAAGTGCATTGGTGATTTTACGTGTACCTAAATGGAATAAAAAAAAATATTTTTGAAAGTTTAAGATCACCAAACTTAATGATTTCAGCTACAAATGTTAATTCAGAAGTACCTGAAGCAAACCAGCAGGAAAGGCATAACAATAATGGAAATCCTCAACAAAGGCGTCACTCAACAATAGAATTTTTAGCAGCAATTGCACTTGGGCCAGTTTTGACAGTATGTTCTCCAGATATTAATGAAGATATTTTAAAAACTATTACAAATAAAACTGATGTCGTTAGCTTATTAACACAATCTGAAGATATTAATATTGAAATAGAAGAAGAACAATATTTTGATACTGAAATTCTCAATCGTTCTGATATACCATGTAGCCCTAGTATTGAAGCAACTGAATCTGGCATTTCAACCCCAAATTTAAAGCAAAATAATTCTGGTTACGCAACACCAGAATCAGGAGTTTCAACACCTATTTTAAAACAATCACGATCTGGATCTCCAACAGGTTCAGGAAAAATTAGTCCGTCTTCAAAACAAGTTCGTTTTAATGAAAATGCAACTGTTATTAATAAACGTAAAAGAAATAGAACTATTTATGATACAGAATTAAACGAATCCTTGATTGCAAATGTATTTGTTGATCATATCATTAGAGCTGCCGAAAATAAAAAATTAGAATATTCAAATGAAGAGGAAATTAGTAAAGATAATATTTCAGATAATTCTAAATCGTCAGATGTACTAGAAAATATTCCAGTTTCTACAGAAGAAATTAGTTCTTTTATGTTACCATCAGACGTTTTAACACAAATTTCATCACTTTTAAATGACATTGATTTAGGATCCTTGAAAGATGATTTCATAAGGTCTGTATCTCCGATACCATTCGACAATGACTTGGACATTTTGATATGTCCCCCACCTCCTAATTTTGATATTGAAAAAGGAACTTCTTCTAAGACACTTGACACAAAATCGGAAAGCCAAAATGTAAATAATAATGAAAACATAGATGAAGAACTAAAAGGGAAGGATTTAGAAAAGGAAATAAAATATTTAGAAACTAAACCACAAAATTTCGTGGAAGATACACCTGCTTTCTTTGTAAAGCCCGAACTAACAGTTTCAAAACAATTAGAAAATAATATAGCAGAGGAAACTAAACCATATCCATTTATAGAAACTGAAACACAAACTACAGCGACATTAGAAAATGATAAAGTTATCGAAGAAACGTCAATTGAGGTTCGAGAAATCAATTCATCAGCTACAGAAATCTTGAAAAGTAGTACAAAAATAACAGTTGTAGCAGATGGACCACCAGCAAATGAAACCTTAGAAAATAGAAAACTTTTAGAAGGAATATCAACTGTAGTTGTAGAAACCGAACCATCAGTTACCGAGCTATTAGAAAGTAGTAATCTGAAAGAAAATATAACAACTATCCTTGTAGAAAACGAAACCACAGCTACAGAACCATCAGAGAACAGTGAATTTTTGAAATGTAAACCTGATACAGTTATAGAAACCGAACCACCAGCTGTAGCAAATAAAAATAGTAAACAACTGGAAGATCGACCAAATACAACCGTACATATCGAACAAGAACTACCAAACCTATTAGTAACTACTAACTTTGTGGAGAAAACATCAGCAGCAGTTATACAAACCGAACCACCAGTTACAAGATCATTAGAAAGTAGTAAACCTGTAGAAAATACACTAACTGTAGTGGAAAAAAACGAAACACCAGCTTTAGACTCATTAGAAAATAATAAATTAGTGAACAAAACTACAACTGCAGTTGCAGAAAACGATTCATCAGCATTATTAGAAAGTAGCACGTCCGTAGAAAAAATAACAACTACAATTGTAGAAACTGAAAGACCAGAATCAGAATTTTTAGAATGTAATAACCTTAATACACAAATTAGAGTAGCAGAAACCAAACCACCAATAATACAACCGATGAGCAAAAATAAATCTCTGGATGACCCACCAACTGTAACTGATATCGAACCCATTACTGCAAAAGCATTAGGAAGTAGTAGCCTTGATGAAGAAACATCAACATCAGTAGCAACAACTGAATTTAGAGCTATAAAATTAATGGAAAATGCCACGCATATCATGGAAAATAGTCCAAATACAGTTTTAGAAACCGAAACATCAATTTCAGGTTCATCAGATAATAGTGCAACTGTGCAATATACACAATCTACAGTTAAAGAAAACGTACCACCAGTAATAGAACCATTAAATATCAAACATCTGGAAAATCCACAAATTACTGTAGAAACCAAACCAAGATGCATAAACCCATTAGAAACTAATAACTTTGAGGATGGAATATCAACAGCACTAGTAGAAACTGAACCATCTACGATACCATTAGAAAACAGAAAATTCATGGAAGAAACACTAACTGCAATTGAAGAAATCGAAACACCATCTTTAGAATCATTAGAAAGTAATAAATTAGACGAAGAAGCAACAACTGCAGTTGCAAATACCGAACCACCAGCTTCAAAACCTTTAAAAAGTAGTAGGCCCGAGAAAAGCACTTCAACTGAAACTGAAAATATTGAAATACAAGCTACTAGATCATTAGAAAATAACAACCTTATTGACGAAACATCAAGTGCAGTTGCAGAAATGCAACCATCAATAGAATTCCTGGAAAATAGTAAACCCTTGAAAAATATCACAACTGTAGTTGTAGAAATCGGAACACCAGCACTAGTGGCATTAGAAAATAGTAAACTTATTGAAGAGACACCAATTGTAGTTGGAGAAACCAATTGCAGTACAAAAACGACTGTTGAAGCAACCAAACTATTGGAGAAGAGTAAACCTGTAGAAGATATAGCAACTGTAATTATAAAATCCGAAATATCAACTGTAGTTTTAAAAACCACATCAACAGCGGAAAAACCATTAGAAAGTAGTAAGCCTGAGAAAAGCACACCAACTGCAGTTGACAATATTGGATTACAAGCTACTGGGTTATTAGAAAATAACGACCTTATTGCAGAAACGCAACCATCAGCAGTTGTAGAAACTGAAATAGCAGTAGAATTATTACAAAAAAGTAAACTTAACCAAGACACATTAACTGCACCTGCGAACATTGACCTATTAGTTACAGAAAATGAATTATTAGAAAATGATAAACTCGAGAAAAATAAAGACACTATAGTTGTAGGAATCGAAACGTCAGCTAAAGAACTATTGAAAAACAGTAAAACTGTGGAAGTACCAACTATTGATGTGAAAACCAAATCACCAGATTTAGAGTCATTAGAAAATAATAAGCTCATTCAAGAGACACCAACTGTAGTTGCAATAACCGAATCAGTCGAAACAGAACTATTAGAAAATACTAACTCCTTGGAAAAAACTCCAACTACAGTTGTAGAAAACGAAACATTAGATGCAGAACCATTAGTAAATAGCAATCGTGTGAAAAATACACCAACTACAGTTATAGGAAGTCAATCATTAGCTACGACATCATTGGAAAATGATAAAGTTATTGAAGATGCACCAACTCCAGTTATAGGCACGGAACCAATCGCTGTAGAGCTATTAGGAAATAACAAACTCATGGAACAAACATTAACTTCAGTTCCAGAAAACGAACCATTCACTACTGAATCTTTAGATAGTGGGAACCTTATAAAAAATACAAAAATACATACAGAACCATTGAACCAAAATAAAAAACCCGTTGAAGATTCAATAACAGCGGTTGCAGAAACTGAACTATCAGCTGCAGAAACCGCTGAAAATATTAAACTTTTCAAAAAAATTCCAATTTCAATTGGAGAACCCGAACTTCAAAATCATTCGAACAGAACAACACAGTCATTCGAAAGTATTAATTGTGTCAAAGAAACATTATCTACACCTGCAGAACCACTAGCGAGCGATAAGGCCGTGAAAGATACATTACAAAATAGTAATTCCATGTTAGATACACAAGCTGCATATATAAAGAGCTCACTAGATACAGCACCACTACAAAAAGTTAAACCTATTACTAATCTATCAACTGCAGTTGAAGAAAGTGAAACGCCAACTACAGAACCATTAGAAATTAATAAAATTGTGATAGATACACCAATTGCAGAAATAAAGAACAAACCACCAACTACAGAGCCATTCGAAAATTCTAAACCTGTGGAAGATACGCCAGTAGTTGTAGAAAGTGAACCGGAAACGGCAGAAGAATTAGAAAACAGGAAAATTTTTGAAGATACACCAATCACAGTTACAGAAACCGATTCACCAGGTAAAGAATCATTAACAAGACATGAACCCGTACAAAATACATCAACTGTTGTTACAGGGATCGAACTACCAGCCGAAGATGAATTAAAAAGTGATAAAGTTGTGCAAAATACGTCAATTGGAGTTTTAGAGACCGAACTAACACCTACAGAAAGTGAAACGCCAACTACAGAACCATTAGAAATTAATAAAATTGTGATAGATACACCAATTGCAGAAATAGAGAACAAACCACCAACTACAGAGCCATTCGAAAATTCTAAACCTGTGGAAGATACGCCAGCAGTTGTAGAAAGTGAACCGGAAACGGCAGAAGAATTAGAAAACAGGAAAATTTTTGAAGATACACCAATCACAGTTACAGAAACCGATTTACCAGGTAAAGAATCGTTAACAAGACATGAACCCGTACAAAATACATCAACTGTTGTTACAGGGATCGAACTACCAGCCGAAGATGAATTAAAAAGTGATAAAGTTGTGCAAAATACGTCAATTGGAGTTTTAGAGACCGAACTAACACCTACAGAAACATTACAAAATAGTAAACTTATTGAACAAATACAAATTGCAGTTATAGAAACTAATTCACAAGCTGAAGAACTAATGAAAAGAAGTAAATCTGTCGAAAATAGTTCAACTGCAGTTGCAGAATCTCAACCACATATTATAGAAACATTAGTAAATAGTAAGCCTGTCAAAGAAACACCAACTTCAGTTTCAGAAACCGAAAAGCCATCTACAGGATCATTAGAAAAACGTAAACCTGTGCAAGACACGCCTATTACAGTTGAACAAACCAAAACCACTGCTACAAAAATATTAGAAAGTCGTGAATTCGTGCAAGATACACCAACAGGAGTTGATAATACTAGGACCCCAACTACAGAAAGCAGCAAACATATCGAAAAAACACCTACAGCTCTTGTAGAAGCCGAATCACCACCTGAAGACACATTAGAAAGTAGTAAACCCTTGGAAAATTCACCAACTACAGTTGTAGAAAATGATCCACCAGCCAAGGAACTGTTGGTGAATAGAAGCATTATTGAGGAAATAACAACTACTATTACAGAATGCGCTTTTTTTGAAATGATATTACCTCCACCAGCTGGATTTCAAAATACTACTAACGACGAAAGTCCCACCACTCTGGACCAATCAGAAGAAATTGAGTCTATGTTAGAAATTTCAGAAATAACGACATTAAGTAAAGAAGAACTTTGTAATGCAAAAGCTGATACGGTAGGAAAAACTATTTTGAATCTTCAAGAAAACAAACAGCTGTTAGTACATGCAACTATTGAAAACTTTGAAAGTACCTTATCCACAGTAACAAAAAGTGAACCAACGGCTAATGAACAATCAGAAAATACTCAGATGAAAAAAGAAACATCTAGCCAAGAAAGTGATCCAGAAAATGAAAATAGAGAAACTGTGGAAAATACAATAATGACGGTTCTAGAAAATGAACCAGTAGTTTTGGAAGTATTACAAAATAATATATCTGTGCAAATTACCACAATTACGGCTGTACAATCCGAACCATTAATGTGGGAAACGCAATTGGCAAACAACACTGTAGAAGACGAAACTAAAAATATCAAACCTGCAAAAACTACAACAGCTACGGTTATGAAAACAGAAATAACAGCTGCAGAACAATTAAAAAGTGACATATTCATCGACGATATTTGTACAGTAGTTGCACAAATCAAAGCACAAGCTGACGAAACATTCAAAGATAGCAAAATCGTGATAGATACTCTAACTCCAATTATACAGAAAGAACAAGAACGTAGAATGGAGGAAACACAAAATATAACAGTAGAAACTGAATCGGTAGGCTCGAAACCTTCTGAGAATTGTAAAATTGTTGAAAAAAAACTAACCGTAATTTTGGAAACTAATTCCCAAACTAAACCACCATTAGAAAATATTGAACCAACATATAATGTTGAAGATACCGAAGATACGCCAGTTATAGTTGGAGAACCCACTACCCAAATATCAGAAAATACTAAACCCTCAGAAAATACACCAACTGTAGGTGGAGAAAATGAACCACCAGTTATAGATCCAATGGAATGTAATATACTTATAGAAGAAACACTAACTGAAATTGAAGAAATAAAAACACCAGTTAAAGAAATAGTAGAAATAACTAAATCCGTTGAAGAAACACCAGCATTCCTAGCAGAATCCGAATCACCAGCTACACAATTATTAGAAATTGGTAAGCCCCTGGAAGATACTCTATCAGAAGTTATAGAAAATGGGTTTACAGCTATACAACCATTAGAAAGTAATAAGTTTGTGAAAAATACACTAAAGACAGTTGTAGAAACCGAAACATTAGCTAAAGAACCATTAGAAAATATTGAACAACCAGCTAATGTTGAAGATGCATTAGCTATTGCACCACAACTCGAATCGTTAAAGGATAGTGAAATCGTGATAGATACTCGGACTTCAGTTATAGAGAATGAACAAGTATACAGAGTAAGAGTGGAAGAGATAAAAACAGTAGAAATAGTAGAAACTAAATCAGCAGCCTCAGATCCTTCTGAAAATTTTAAACTTGTTGAGAAAAAACTAGAAAAACCACTCGTGGTTTCAGAAACCCACTCACAAACTAAAGAACCATTAGAAAATAGTGAACCACCATCTAATGTTGAGCACACGTCAGTTATTATTGAAGAACCCGAATCACCAACTACACAAATATCAGAAAATAGTAAACCATTAGAAGATAAATCAACTGCAGATGTAGAAAGCAAACCAGCGCTTATAGAACCAATAGATCCAATAGAATGTAGTATAACTATCAAAGAAACACTAATTGCAATGGAAGGAACAGTAAAAATCGAAGCAGAATCGGAATCGCCACCTACAGAATCATTAGAAAATAGTAAACCAGCGCTTATAGAACCAATAGATCCAATAGAATGTAGTATAACTATCAAAGAAACACTAATTGCAATGGAAGGAACAGTAAAAATCGAAGCAGAATCGGAATCGCCACCTACAGAATCATTAGAAAAAGGTAAACCAGCGCTTATAGAACCAATAGATCCAATAGAATGTAGTATAACTATCAAAGAAACACTAATTGCAATGGAAGGAATAGTAAAAATCGAAGCAGAATCGGAATCGCCACCTACAGAATCATTAGAAAATAGTAAACCCGCTCATAAAACATCAATTAAAGAAAACGAATCGTCAACTGAAGACCAGTTCAGCAGCATTGCATCTTTAGAAAATACAGCAGTGGCAATTCCAGAAACCGAAATTTCGACTACAGAACCATTGGAAAATAGTAAAAGTGTAATAGTTACTCCAACTGCAATTTTACAGAACGAATTATCAACTACAGAACCATTAGAAAATACAAATCAAGCAGAACATGCATTAATTGCAGTTAGCCAAAACGAACCACAAGCAGTTAAAGGACAGCATCAGCTGAACGGCAGTTGTGAAGCAGTAAAACCTTCAGAAAGTAGTAAGATGGTAGAAGAATTGGCAATTACAACTAAAAAAATCCAAATACCAGTTTCTGAATCATCAGAAAAAAGCAATTTCATAGCAAACAAGGCAGCTACTATAGTAGAAATAGAAGCAGCAGTTATGGAATTAACTCATACACCAGAAAAAAATTTAGATATTAGCAAAGGGTCTGTAAAATATTACGCTACACAAGACCCAATAATTGACACGCCAGAAATAAAATTGGAAAATATAACATCAGTTGAGAAAAGTAGCTTTGAAGAAGAAATTTCTACTGTATTTGTACAAACTGAACTAATAGTCCTGCAACCAGCAGAAAGTAGAGTATCAGATACTGCATCAGAAGTTACAGAATCCGTTGTGACAGTTTCAGAACCATCAGAAAACAATAAGTCTGCTAAACCTACAGCAACGGCTAATGTAGAAACTCATCCAGTAATACTTGAACCAACTATGCCAGAAACAAAGTTTGAAATTAGCAAACTATTTGAAGATAATAAGTCTGCAGAAAATACCGCTAATTCATATGCAGAAACTGAAATAGCAATTTTAGAATCCTCAGAAAATTCTGAGCGCGTTAAACAGATAGCAAGTACCATTTTGGAATCAAAACCATTACTTACAGAATCAAAACCGATGCAAGGAAAAAGATTAGAAATTTGTGAACCATCTGAAAACTGCACTCTAATAGAAGAAATTATAACTAATACTGAAGAAACAAAATTAAATATTACGGAGTCATCGAGCAAAAATAATCCTGTGAAAGATATCAATCACTCGACTACAGAAACCGTGCAAAAAGTCTCAGAATCACTAGTAAATAGTAATCTTGCAGAAGATACTTCAATAATAATTCTAAAAACAGAACCAACCATTTCAGAATCATCAAAAAATACTCAGCCTGTAGGACATTTGACATCAAAAGTTATAGAAACTGAATCAGCTAAAGAAAGCAAACCTGTGGAAAACATGTTAACTTCAGAATTAAAAAATAGTGTACCTGCAGAAAATTCGACTACTGCTGTGACAGAAAGTGGACCAATAGTCTTAGAACTATTAGAAAAAAGTAATTTAGTAGAAGAAACTAAAACAACAATTGTCCAAACCGAACCAACAATGTCAGAAACAAAATTAAATACAATAATTACAGTTACAGTTATAGAAAATAAACATGCTTTTGTGGAACCTACTGAAGTGTTAAACCATAATTTAGACATTATAATACCATCTGAAAAAATTATTTCTGTAAAAGAAGCGACATCTACAACTGCAGAAATCAGTCCAGTAATTTCGGTACAAACTCCAATGCCAGAAATAAAATTAGAAATTAATGAACCACCTGAAAATGATACCCCACAACAAGACGCGATTTGTGAAAATGCAGAAAACAAACACGAAGTTCCAGAAAAAAATTACCCAGCACTTTTTCAAGAAAATATTAAACCTGTAATAGAAAAAGAAATTACAATCGCAGAAGCCGAACCAGTAGTCTCAGAACGATTAAAAAGTAGTACGCTTATACCTGACACGGAAACTACATCTGTAGAAACCGAGCCAGAAAATATTCAATTAAGTACAAATTCAGTAACAAAACCAGAAATTATAGAAACGCCTGAACCTAAAGCAAATGTTTTTTTAAATGAAAAAATTATAATGGAAGAACCAACAATTTCTAAAATTACAATAGAATCAATTCGAAATAATTTTGAATCTCAAAATGAAATAACAAAAACAACTTCAAACGTTGAATTATCAAAGCAAGTTAATAAAGCAGAATCAATTGATGAAATCATAATCACATTCCCAACAACAGTTGAACATCATATAATCAATTCAGATATCGAAAACATTGAAATAACTGATCTAATAATTCCTCCACCATTTGATTTTGCAAGTGAAGATAATTCTCAAACAACTGAAAATGATGCAACCATCCCATTCCAGGCAAGTCATAATACAACACAAATCAAATTGATAAATGATTTTGTTGAAAATAATTCTAAAATTTTAGACACAGAATTGGTAATAAACAAAAATATTACAACTTCTTCAACAAACTCAAAAACCATACCATCAAATGACTTAGCTAAGTACAATGATATAAATTCACAAAATACATTAAATTTATCGAGTTCTTTAACGAAATCATATGATTCACCAACAAAAACGATTTGTGTTAAAGAATCTACTCAAACAGTATTAGATACTATTCACAATATGAATATCATTATTGAACAATCACAATCTTCATTTAATGAAGAAACAGCTTTTACTGAAATAACTGATAACCAATCAACAAAAATTTCAAAATTAAATGTATCAGCTTCAATATCAGAAAGTTTAAATGTAACTGAAATAAATAAGGAAAATGATAATATATTGAATAAACCAAATCTTGAAAAAAATAACAATTTAGATTCTATAATTCAAGATAAAACTGAAGAAATACTATTAAATTGTCAATGTGAAGACACAGAAATACCCGAAATAATGTCCGAAAACTCTTTTGAAACTGAAAATTTAAAATATGAAGAAGCCAAATCGATCACTAACATTACTTTAAACCACCAGATTTTACTTACAAAACTCAAAACAAATGAAATCATAAATATTGAACAGACTGATATTAATTCTTCCAATTTAAAAACACAGGAAAATAATTCTATTACAAGTGAAGTTGACGCATCAAATGAAATTTACCCTGAAAATTCAATAAAAAATAATACATCAGTAACAATAGTTCATATTGATAAAGAAGTAACAGTTAAAAATGAAAGCAATCTAATTGTCAACAATAATGTAAAAACCACAACCGATGTAATACAACAAAATGAATCTATACAAGAAAGTTCAACAGTCATTATATCCATTGATAATACAGAAAAAACTGCAACTTCTAATATATCAAATGAAAATTTTACATTAGAAGAAACTTCAAGTGTATATTTATCAAATTCATCCCTTGACAATCAAATGACAGAAACTCAAAACATAGAAAAAATTCAGATCAACCAATTAAATCAACAAAATAACATAAAAATTTGTAACAGTAGTTTTGAGCCAAATGATATGCAATCGACAGAAATAAAAAAAGAAGACCATCAAACATCTATTGAATATAAAACAACCGATGAAGAGCTTAAATCAGATAAGAAAATAATTGGTTCGAAAATAACATTTGATGGTAGATATATAATATTAACTTTTTTTTTTTTCTTTTTTTATAATAATTTCTTTAATTTTTAAATAATTCTTTTTTTTTAGGATATTTTTTGTTTTTCTTTTTTTAAATTTATACCATAATTTCTAAGCCAATAATAATCTTAAAACCGACTTTCTTAATACTCTTTTATTGTATTGAATTTAAAATAAAAAAAAATTTCTTTTAATTAATGTATAAATTTTTTTTTTTTTTTTTATTTACCATCTATAGAACGAACAAGTTCTGATTCTACAATTACAGATGAAAGTACACATACAATTTTGGATGCCACAGATGAAGCACAAATATTAACACCAACAAATGAAAATCAAAATAACTACTGTTCACCAACAAGAACTTATATAAATGGTAATGAAAATGAAAATAATCCTAAAGATGAATCAATATTAAGAAGTTTTAAAAATTCTACAACTATTGAAACTGATTCTGATAGTATTGTAATTGTGCATGATGAAAATTTTATGAATATGGAAATTAATGATAGTAATTTAAATGATAATAAATTATTAAATGACGTAACAATTAAAAATATTAATAATAATAATAATAATAATAATGTACAAAATCTAACAAATAACACTTTAGATATTACTAATAATACTAATAATATTAATGATAATACTAACAACAATAATAATATAAATACTAATACAAATTTTAATTTAAATAATGAAATAAATTTTATAAATAAAATTATTTATTCTGGTGATGGTAATAATGATAATGCTCAAAATAGTGATTTAATAAATGAAAATATTGAGTCTGATCGAATTGAGTCTAATCTAATAACAAATACAATTAATATTATACCAAAATTAATAAATACAAAAAATATTGAAGCATTCTGTAAAACTTTAGATATATCTGATGAAGATGATGAACAAAATAATAATAATTTAATACCAGGTAATTTAATGATTTTAAGTTTTTTTTTTTTTTTTTTCAAATAATTTGTTTTCAAAATTAAAGCTACAAGATATACATGTATTATGATAAGTTTAAATTTTAAAAAAAATTTACTAAATATTGAAGTAATATTTTACCTTATATATATATACGTATAAAAATAGTTAAAGTATATATTTTAAATTTAAATGAACATTTTATTACTATATTAACACCTCGAAATTTTTCTCAATTCATTTCCCAATAATTTCAATTAATGAAATTACACTCAATTGAAATTGAAAAATTCCTATGTGTGAGTGTGAACAATTTGAGTTGAATTACTATTTATATAATTGGTGAATAAAAAAAATTTTTTTTTTCTCTTTGTGATTAGGGGGTGGGAACCTTAAAAGAAACTGAATAATTATTTTGATCGTGACGAACTTTCACCAAATAGACGAAATAAGAACTTTCACCAAACTTAACCACACCTCATGTTGCAAAAACTGAAATTAGTCAACGTACACGCTAACCATATCAATTTTTTGTTAGTTAGCGTACGTTATTTAATATAAGACAAAATCTATAATGCAAAAATTATGCTCTGATATTTCATAAATTATGGATTTATATCGTATGACATTGTTCGTTTTAATCTGCCAATAAAGTTTTGATTTCCAATCAGTCGCGTTGCTTCCACATTAATATGGTGGGAAATGAATTTTATGTTCGATTTATTCTTAATTTCGTCCATTATAATAGGAATTTGAAGCTCCCTGTCAATATCGATATTGCGGACATACCAGAGAACATTAACTATATTTCGTAATACCTTATTTTCGAACATTTGCATAATTGCATTATGAAGTTGATTATCACCATCTCATAACGGAATACCGTAAGCCCAGACTATAATTAAAATTAGATTGTAAATTAAAACTTAATTCTAAGCTTGTTGATGTTTTTAGCTTACGTCTCCCTTAAGCCATAATTAATTTTTTAAACCGAATATCTAACTCCTTTCATTCCGTTTTGACATGCTTTTTGACATGCTCATATCTAGATATTTTTTTTTATTTTTGAAGGGGATAGTGACATCGTTTATTTTGACTGGATTTGGAATATTTATTTTTTGGTTAGTAACGTTGATATATGTGTATAGATTTTGATTCATTTAGTTTGATTTTTTATTTTTTTGTACAGCTGCTATTTCTATCACTTGGTTTTTATAATTTTGTTGATGCATCTTCATTATGTTTCATATTAAAATTGTGTTTTCCGTTTGAAGCAAATTGCAAGTGAATGCAGAATGCAAATGCAGAATGAGACCCTGAATGCTGCTTTGTGGAACTCCTGCTTTGATATCCCTTAGTGTAGAGTTTTTAAAATATACTTTAAAATATATTTATAAACTTTTATTTCCTTACCTGAAGTCTGAAAAATATATTTTCTTTTTTACTAAAAGAATAGGTAAACTTTTAAACACAGTTTTTCTATTTAACTTTCAATATTTCAAACTTATCTACAAAAGTGTTATTAGAGGTCATATTATTATAATTAAAATGTGTGTCTCCTTTCATGTAAGTTCTAAAATTTTGCAACGTAAATATTAAAGAATGTAAATTTTGAGTTTAATCTAAATTAATATTTTTTGAAATTTTTATATTTATGTATGTATGTATATATATGTTTTAATTCTAATATGCAATACTATAAACTTTTCAAATATAATATTATCTCTACTAATAATATTATTAAATTTTTTACTATTTTATTACTAATCCTATAAAATTAATCAGACATTTAATTAAACTTCTAATAATTAAAATAAAATATACCTATATATTTAATAGGATTATAAAACTTCATTTTACTAACATGTTTACTATGTATTTATTTTACTGTATATACAGAGTGTCCAGGTATCATAATATACTAACAATACGAAAAAAGTTTATAGAAAGGTTGTAGAAATCAAAGAAGTAAATGGTATAGATTTTTACGTATTTGTATTTTACTTGTTACAATTTTTCGACTTCCTTTATTAACTTTTTTCTTTGTTGCCTTTTATCATTACCGCAAAAATATAAATTTTTACCATTATTATTATTGTTTTTTTTTTTTATTATCATTAGGATCCATAGCTGAACGTGAACATAAAAAATGGTATAATGCTGTTGAAATGCCAAATAATCCATATACACCAGAAGCATTATTACGTAGACTTGATAATGGACCAGAAATATTATTGGATATACCACAGAGGCATGTTTCATCAAATACTGAAATTGCATCACCAGAAGAAGATGAAGAAAAAGAAGAAGAAATTATAACGGCAGTTAAATTAAATCCAAAAAAAATTGATTTATCAATGTAAATATAAAAATTTTTAATATCATATTACATGACTAACAATAACAAAAGGACATCTCATAAAAAAAACTTTTGAATTTATTAGTACAAATTGTGAATCTATATTCATTATATGTTAATTATTGATTGGTTATACATTGCTTCTGCCTTCTCGAGAAATGAAATTTTTTTAAGAATTGTTTTATATCTTTTCTTTTTCCTTTCTTTATGAAAAATTAACCCACATATGCCGAATTTTATTTATTGATATTTTATAACAATATACCAAAATGTATGGTCTGGTACGAAATCTCGGTTTTTGAAATGAATTTTTTTTATTTTTTAATTATGTCAAGATTAAAATTTTTTTTTATTTTTGTTAGCTTTAAACAATTTATGTTACAATATAAGTACATATACAAAAATATTTTGTAAGAGGCGAATAACCCTAACTTTGAATCCATTTCTAAAATCCCCCATAATTCAAAATTAGCCATATAGATATAATATATAAATATTCTGGAAAAAGGGAATACCCTGATTTTGAATTCAACTCTAAAATCTATCGTAAATGAGAATTTCGCATATTATATAAGTACATATGCATAAATATGTAAAAGGCGAATAACCCTGATTTTGAATACAACTCTAAAATGCCTTCTTACAAATATTCGTAAGCTATTTTAAAGTTAAGCCAAAAAAAAAACAAGATTTTGACAAAAACGAGATTTTCATAAAACCAGATTTTCAAAAAAAATAGTTTTAAAAAAAGAGATTTCAAAAAAAAACAAAATTTTGTCCACCAAGATTTTGTAAAAACGATATTTTGTCTACCAAGATTTTGTAAAAACGAGATTTTGTCCACAGAGATTTTGTACCGCTCCCTTGTATTTTTATATAAGATACAATCAAGTAATACAAACAAACAAACAACAAAACTATATCAAATATCATAAAAAAGATGAAATTTTTAGACCATTTTTGGACAAAATTAAAAAACATCACTACTTTTCAAATTATTTTATTTATTTATTTTATTTATTTGTTCCATAATATACAAGGTTTATTGTTACAAGTTTTGACAGAGATTTAGTTCACTTTTATTGATCTTTATAACTGTCAATTATTGTTTAGGATTATGTTTTCACATTGGTTTTTTTTCTCTTTATCAAAAAGAAAAGGAATCAAAAATCTTGATTGATTATATACATTTTTAGCACATTTCCAAAAAAATTTTGAAAAAATGTGCTTATTAGTTTCACTCTGTCCGTCCGTCCGTCCGTCCGTCTGTTTACAAAACTTCTACACCGTTAAAGATAGAGAAAAAAAATTTTAACCATAGGTAGGTCTCATAAAAAAAATAATTTTGTGGAACAACTTTTTCATGTAGCCCCCCCCATTACGGAGCTACAGCCCCTCAAACTTTGAAAAAGCCCTATTTTTAAATGCATATATCTTATGTTCTGCTTAAGATTTTTTCAATCTGAAAACGTCATTCGACAGGTATTTCTTTTATCTTTGTAAATTAATTTCAAAATTATACAATTTTTTTAAATTTAGTATTTAAATTTACCGTTATGTGAAAACCAAATTTTGCATGATTTTTCTACTTTCATAACTCCGGCACGCTTCTAGATAGAAGCTTGAAATTTTGAGGCAAGAAAGAACTTTTAGAATTAGTATAAGTTTGCTCAGAAAATTTTTTTGGACCACCCCCTGTTTATGAGCTATTAGGGCTTAAAAATTGAAAATTTGCTATTTTTAAACACCCGTAACTTAGGAACCTGTACACATTTTACTTCTGCAAGATATAAAAATTAAAGCTACAATAATATATTTTTATGTGCGTTAAAGGTTTATTTTAATTGTAAAGGGTTCCAAAGTTGCAGCTCTTCAAAATTGCGAAAAAGCCCCATTTTCAGATGTATATATCTCGGGCTCTGCATAATAATTTTGCAATCTAAAACCGCCAGAAGATCGAAAATTTTATTATCTATATAAAAAAATATCAAAATTATGTAATATTTTGTAATTCACTATTTAAATTTACCGTTATGTGAAAACCACATTTTGCATGAAATTTCTTTTTTCATAACTCCGGCACCCCTTTGGATAGAAACCTTGAAATTTTGAGACAAGAAAGAACTTTTAGAATTAGTATAAGTTTCCTCAGAAAATTTTTTTGTAACACCCCCTCTTTAAGAGTTATTACGCCTCAAAAATTGAAAATTTGCTATTTTTAGACACCTGTAACTTAGGCACCTGTAAAACTTTTTCTTCGGCAAGACATGAAAATTAAAGGTTTAATAATATATTTTTACGTGTGTTAACGGCTTTTCTTAGTTATATAGGATTCCGGACTTATAGCCCCTCAAAATTTCAAAAATGTCCTATTTTCACATTTTTTCTTATTACATGAAATTTTCAAATTTTTGTCCAAGTCACACTTCTAAACAGTTTGTATTGAGTTTTGGAAATGTGCGCTTTTAAAAACCGTTGGTTTACATTCTACCTTGTTTTTTAAAACTTAAAACTAACTTAGAAATAATTATTACTTCTAAAGTTAACTTAGCCTATTGACTTACTAAACTAATTAATTAAGGTTGATATAAATTTTTTATTAGTATTATTACTGTAGAGTATTGCAATTTGTAATTAAATTTATTATTTAACTTGTAAACTTTATCTGAAATGACATCCATATTAAACTTTTTTTTTTCCTAAGC
This sequence comes from Poecilobothrus nobilitatus, assembly GCA_947095535.1. Classification (NCBI taxonomy): domain Eukaryota; kingdom Metazoa; phylum Arthropoda; class Insecta; order Diptera; family Dolichopodidae; genus Poecilobothrus; species Poecilobothrus nobilitatus. The sequence continues at coordinate 162,449,158 of OX352773.1, forward strand.
GAGGTGAGAATCTTCGAAAGACACCAAGAAATTTCTCCTTGGTAGTGTCAGATTCTTACTGACTAAACTCATCTCCCCCTTTAGCCAATATAATGGGATAAAACCCTGACCTACTAACGCTGTATATAATATTGATTAGGGAGAAGGGATAAGAAAGGATAGGGAATAGGATGCGGAAACATTAAATTGGGAGTGGGACTGTAAGGAAACAATGAATCCGCCTATTATTATTACTATTTTGCTAACAGTGACTATAGCCGTTACAACAGTTACAACATGCAGTAGTATATAATACCTTATTGCATGAGGTAATTATTGAAGGCAACCGCCACTGTCACTGTAGTAGCTATTATTATTTATGTATTATTATTGGTGTATTATTAGTTTTGATGTATAATTTATTAGTTTGGTAATAAAATGGTATAGGTTATAAATCCTTTTTATTAATACTTCATTTTGAATTATTTGTAATTTTTTGCGGTGAATTATTTTAGCACAGAGGTCCCAAATCCCAATGGAGATCTCAAATCGAAACTCCATATAGTAGTATAAACTGAATGATACTTTTCAAAATTATCAATTCAACAAATCAAAAATGAATACTTTTCGAGTAATAAATGATTTCAAAGATGTCTTCTATTTTATTTTTTTATATAAAAACTACGTGTAATTTTTATCTAATTTAGGCCTAATATTGAGATTTATTCTCTTTACTTTTAGACCAATTATTATTGTTAGTAGCAAAGAACATATAAATATAAGAAGTCTAATCAAAATTCAGAACACTTTTTCAATTTTTACATCTAAGATGGGTACGGTCTGGTGAAAAAATAAAATAAAAGAGCATTCTTTTATTCTCTTTAAAATTTTATATTATACTTTTTTTTTTTTATTTTTATTATTGATTTTAAATGGTTAATGTTATAAAAAACGAGGAAGAATACAGTTGCCTTTGTCAACTCTTAGATACCCGTACGAACCGTTAGTATGTTCACAGCCACTCTGCCTACAATATTATTTTTTTAATATTTTAGTATTTTAAAATAATTTTAAAATACTGGATGAATGGGTGAATTTTATAATTTCTAGAACTATGGGTTGTACATATATTCAAACTATATGTTTATATGTACATTCTTCTAAAGCAGGTTCTAACCTTCCACATAACGATTATGAATCCAAAACTTTTTCAAATATTCTATAGTAACATTTAATACTAAGCGGTAAATGTATATTAAATTTACTTAGTATAAAATAATAAATATAATTTTAAATATTATATTATATTATATTTAAATATTCCATTGGCAGAATAATTTCTTGTAGAATAATTTCTTGCAGAATGTATGTAAATACAGCGCTATATAATATACATCTACACTCTTATCATTCATTCACTAGTGGCATATACGATATGTAAATAAACATGATATTATATAAGTATGTATATATATTAATATCATATAAATAAAAATTCTTCAAGCAACCGTTATGTTGTTTATTTATTTGCATTTTTTTATACTACGCATTATATCCTCAACAATTTCAAATTATCGAGTAAGACAAAATGGAAAAAATTCGTTTTAAAGAAATTTGTTAGAAAATTTGAAAAAATCAAGTAACACTTTCGTCAATTATAAAGTAACCCTATATTATTAAAAAAAGTTGTTAACAGAAATAAGAGTATAATGTTGAAGCTTTAATTTTTATGTATTACTTCAAAAAAATTTGAACAGGTGTTCAAGTTACAGGTGTTTAAAAATAGGAAATTTTCAGTTTTTGAAACAAAAAAAAATCGGGATTTTCAAAAAAAATATCGGGATCTAAAAGTTAGGTGTTCGAGAGCTACCCTAAGGCTTGGTGCAAACTCAACCAAAAAAAATAGGAAACCTACAAATTACTCCCAGAATATTTTGTGTAAATTTCAAGATTCTAGCTTTCTTAGTTTTTGAGTTAGCGTGCTGACGGACGGACGGACGGACATGGCTCAAAAGTCTTAGAATTTTTTTCTGATCTGATCCATACCTTTGAAGGTATATCTAGCTCGCTTATTTCGAGGTGTTACAAACGGAGGAGTAATTTTATTATACCCGATCCTATCGTACGGGTATAAATATATATTTTAAGAGCGGATTTCATGTGATGCGAGAGAAAAAATAAAAACAAAATCAGAAAGAAAAAAATTTCTTATGTGGGTCGTCACGTCATATCCACAACCTACACCACATATGAAAAAAAATATTTTCAAAATTTATATGAGATGAGATTTCTTATAATTACATGTTTTTTGTTAGTACTTAGTATGATTCATTACAATAATTTTTTTAATAATTTATTAAATATAATTTTTTTTAATATTTATAATATCATTTTTCAGATATAGTCGTTATTATTATGTTCCAATATCAAAAACAAATATAACAAAAAATAAACTTATAAAAATGCAATGTTTTGAAAATGATCATCAACAACAAACAAAAATTTCAAATGATGATAAAGAATTATTAAATAAATATAATAATGAGGTAATGGAAAATCATCATAATTTTCATGAACAACATCATCATCATAATAATAATAATAATTATCATACTATTGATGATATAAATAGTAATGATAATAATTATAATTATATTAAAAATAATATTAAAAATAATAATAATAAATGGAAATTAATTCATCCAGTTAGAAGAACAAGTTCCTTACGTAGTTATAAAAGTTTAAATATATTAAATGATAATCCCTTTAATAGTAGATGTTCAACACCATCATATTATTATAATAAACAACAACAAAATAAATATGATAATATTCAAAATCATTATTTAGATATACCAGAGGAAACAATTAAACAATTTGAAAAAAAATTATTATTTAATGATTTAAAAAGAAATAGTTTTCGTGCAATTTCATCAACATCACAAAATTTCGTTTTTAATCCATTATTTATGAATAATAATAATAATAATAATAATGAAAATAATGATAATAATGATAATATTATAATAAAAAATATTACTGATAATGAAATTGATAAATTACAATTACAATTAAATAATAATAATAAAGAAAATGGAAATAATTCAAATCAATTAATTCATACAAATGATTCTGAAAATGATTCTGGTGTTGATAGTTTTAGTAGTTCAATATTAAATGGTAGAATTAATGGTAAATTATATTTAAAAAATGATGCTAGCTTATATTAGTTAGAAAATTTTTTTTTAGAAAAAAACACAAAAATTTATTTGTAAAAAACAAAAAAAAAAAAAAATTATTATTATTTAAAGATATTTTTGTTGGATATATTCTATATACTTATCTGTATACGTATCTATACTTATTCTTAAAATGAATTTATAAATATAAATATATTTTGCTTATTACTATATAGATAAAAATAAAGGGTGTTCCGCATAAGAGTGTAAATATTTCAGGAGAGGATTCCTGATATGAAAACTAGAAAAAAATTGTTTGGGAGCGAGACGGGGGATCTATACTATAAGTGATTTTTAATATATTTGAACTTTTACGTTTTTTTTTTTTTACATTTGTAATTACTGAATAACTTTTAATCCATACATATTCTACAGAACTTCTAACTTAATCTTGTTTGAAGAAGCTTATTCCTCACATTTCTTTCATCTGCTGATGGATTTGTTTTAATGTGGTAATTACTTTTTTTTTAATTGGACCTAAAAAAAATATATACATACCAATTTTCTAAAAGTAAAGTGTTCTCTTTCAAAATCACCCTAGTCAGGTAACGTTATTATGTAAAATTTCTTCTTCTTTTATTTCTATTTTTTCTCTACTAAATCTTACGGTTTCTCAGGTATAAGCCAATATTTAAAACATTTTGAAATATTTTTCAAAGAAAACCTTTTGTACTTTTCAAGAAAATATTGAAAAAAAAAAAAAAATGAATGCATGTTTTTAGCTTTAATTTAAAAAGTAATTAACCTAGGATAATAAATCGTTCAGAAGATGAGACTTTGAGAAGAATAAGCATTCAAACAAAACTAAGTTAGCTTCTATGGAGAATTTTGGTAAAGTGTTATTTGGCTATTAATAATACAAAACTAGATAAAATAAAACTCCCAACGGCTTATAATGGAACATATAAATTTCCCATGCATCCATTTTTTCCAGTTTTAGTCTCTGGAAACATGTTTTAAAATATATACATTCTTACGCGGATCACACTGTATTATATTGAATTATAAATAGTAGGAAATTTTATGCTTAAATTTAGGAATCTCTTTAAAATTTTAATATCGAAATTTATAAACGATAAATTTAATTTGTTTAATTTGTTGTTGTTTTTTAAAAATATATTATTATGTTTTTTTATTCGTTAGTTAGTTATAGTAATTTTCGATCGCGGTTGACTCATATGCCTAACTGGCAAAGGGTCTATAAAATAAAAATCGACTAATAAACTAGATGGGTACAAAATAAATTAATAAAAGTAAATAAAATGGTTAACTTCTTCGGACCCGAATCTCTGATTTTATTTTTCATCCAATCTAACAATAAATTAATTTTTTTTTTTTATTATTTTTAAAAGTTTGAATATTTCTGTTTGTATACGAAATTGACCGATCACCGACATAGTTAATTTCTTACCTAATTTTTACTAAGAATAAAAGAAAGAAAAGGTATACTTAGTAGTAATATTAAGAAAATTAAAAAAAAAAAAAGTAAGGCATTATGTAAAACCAAACGGTTTTTATGCGGAGCGGATTTCTAAAACAACAATGAAAACATATTAGGATTGTACGTCTCTAACGTCAAATATTTTTTTTTTTTTCAGTGCATTTCTCTGCCACATAAACTGGAAATTACACAGCCTTTCCTTTTCAGATGTGGCTGTAAATATCGTAAGAGGGAATAATCTTACGAAATGTGTGGGATTTGAACCCACACTCCCTTGGTGTTTACAGCGTATTTTATACGTTCTTACCCATTAGGCCACCGAGACCCCTTTATGGAAAAAATTGTAAAAAATTAATAAAAATTTTCTTCAACTTTAAGGAAACGATATTATATAATATTAAGAAAATGCGTTAATAAATGTAAAAATATAATATTGGTGCCTTAATTTTTATGTCGTGTTTACAATAAGCGATTTTTCAAGTTTTGATGCCTAATAGTTCTTAAACCGGAGGAAGTACAAACTTTTTTCTGAAGTAATTTTATTCTAATACTCAAATATTTTCCTTTTCTCAAAATATCAAAGTTCTGACTAAAAGTATTGCGGTGAGATACGGAGCAATCAAAATGTTGTAAAAATCTATTGTTAACATAAAACTAAATACCAAATTGAAAAAAATTGTATAATTTTTAAATTGATTTATAAAGCATTCCTCATTCCTATTGTTTAATATTTTTAAATAAAAAAAATATTATGCAGGACTTAAGGTATATAAATAACAATAATTGAAATGAACCTTTTTCTAAATTTAAGAAGTTGTAACTGTGCAATAGGTATAGGGTTATACATGAAAATATCTATCCCTGGTTAAAATTTCATTACTCCATCTTAAACGGTGCCAAAAGTTTATAAACAAACGAATAAATGAACGAATGGACAGAGAATTCACTTTTCAGAATATTTTTTTTTTTTTAAATGCTCTAAAAACTTTTAAATTCATTTTATTTAACATTTTGAAAAAGTCTTTTCAAATCAGATTTAAATTATTGTATAGGAGAACGAAAAAATCACAAATTATAGTCGGTACATAGTATTTTGTTAACGATTATTAATTTTAATCTTACTAAGCTCGATTTTTCACCAAACCCGCATTATATAATACAGAAAAAATATTTCTCTTAACAGAAATTATTTTTAACTTTTAGCTGTTTTTTTTTTTTTTTTTTTTGGTATTAAGTTAAAAAAATCAAATTTAATATTTATTTTAAAATTTATATATAAAATAATCTGTAATTATTTTTATAATTATTAAATTAGCTATATAAATTGTACTTAATTAATTTGAAAATTAAATAAATAAAAAAAAAAAAAAAAATTGAAAAGAAACAAATGTTTTTTAGTAAATTTTTTTTACCCATATACCTACTGAAATATATTTATTTTTTTTTTTTGTTTTTTGTATTAAAATACCTTACAATAAAAATTAATTATTCAGGTGAGTACTTTATGTTATTATTTAACATATAATTAAAATTGTAAAAAATTTTAAAAAAATAAAAACAAAAACAACAAAATTGTATTAACATTATTAACAAGTAAATATTTATATATAATATACATTTAAGAAAAAAAAGTTACTAATAAACATTTGTTTCATTCATTTTAAATTTCTAACTTTTAATATATTAATATCAAATAAATCTAAAACGCTTTGCTTGGGTTTATGCAAAAAAAAAAAAAAAAAAAGAACATACTTTAAAATCATTAAGCTCTTAAGTCGTAGCATTTTTCATGTAAATATATATATATATGTATAGCATAAAATTTGAATTAGATATTTTTTAAATATTTATTTTTTTAAATTTTTATTATAGTTTTTAATAAATGCTTATAAATTAAAATGAATTACTCAGAGCATCATTGAACTAAAATAAAAGACAAATGTAATGCTCAATGACCAATGCATAGCTCTGAGTGAGTCAATTTATAAACTTTTATTATATATTTCAAACTTTATTTAATATTATTCTGTAGACAAAACAACAGTTTTTCAAGGATCAACTTTTATATATATATAATATACTTATTTCCCTTTTATTTAGCTTTTTTAATCGTATATATACCGTAGATAGATGCATATGTATATAATTATATTATTATGTAGTTCTCTTATTTAGATAAATCTCTTATATATATATATATAATTTCTTTTTTATTAAAATAAATATAATTTTTATCATATAATTAAATAAAAATCAAAAAAAAAAAAAAAAAAACAATTATATATTGGTAATCATATTATATATATTATATATATATACATATATATATAGGAACAAACACTCACAAAATCAATATCAGACGAAATCAATACTAATAATGAACCTTCAATTGAACAGTCAACAATTAATGAAATATGTGATAATAAAATAACTGTAAATTTAACTCTTGAAAATAACAAAGAAAATATATTTTCGGCTAAATTAATTCAAATTAATGATTTAACCGATGAAGAACAAACAAAAAGTACATTAAATATATCATTAATTTCTGATAAATTAAAAGCTGATTCATCACCATCAGATATTTCATTAGCAAATAGTTTAACTTTAAGTGAAGATTCTGATACATTACGCATTTATAATTTAAATAACAAAGAAACGACATTTATCTTAAAGGAAAATCAAAAGCAACAGGAACAGCAAGAATTAAAAATAATAGAAACATCATCACAAGATAGATATTTTAATGATATAACAAATACACCACCAAATACACCAATAACACCAACAACACCAACATTACAAAAAATTACACCAAAAGCACCAAGAATTCGACCAAATGAATTAAAATTACAACAAACATCTAGTCAATCACCAACAAAAATTTGTGGTAAAACAGCAATGGTATTAACACCACAATCATTTAAATTTTTACATCCGAAACGTAAAATAATTGAACCAAGTCAAATTTTAACACAAGAACAATATACGGTAAGTATATGTAAATGATTAAATGATAATAACTAAATATAAATTCAATATAACTGAAGATATTTTTATTATAAAAATTATATATGTATATAATTTTATAGACTCCGCCTGAAACACCAGATAAAATTGTAATTGAAGAAGAAATTGTACATACATTACCATCTGTTAAAGCTTTAGCAAAAGCATTTCTGTTAACACAAGGAAAATTATCTGAAGTTCATAATTTAAATGTTCGACCAAAGGTTTGTTTATTTACAATTGCATACATACATATATTTTAATAAAAAAAAAAATTTAATTTTTTTATTTTAAATTTAATTATTTTTATATTTAAAAAAAAAAATTAGTCATTAATTGTTGAAACTACTTGTGATAAATTTGAAATTAAAGATCAAATAAAAAAAACAATATCACAGGAAAACTTAGTACTCTCCACACAAAAAGTTTCAAATGATATGATGTAAGTTTTATATAATATTCAAAAAAAAAAAAAAAATGTAATTTTTTATAATAAATTTTTATTTTAAATATTTTGTTTTTTTTTTGTTTTTTTGCTTATAGAAAACAAGATGAAAATCAAAATAATATAACGATATCTGAAAGACCATTAAGTCCAGTTTTATTAACACCAGGAAAACTGAAAGACAACATTGCTTTCTTTGAGAATTTAAAGAAAAATTAATGTTATATATTATTAAATTATATATACATATACGTATTAATATGTCTTACAAAAAAAAAAAAATAAATAAATAATTAAAAATATGATTAATATTTATATATTATACATGTATTAAAATATAAAATAAGGAATTATTTATTATATAAATTACAATTATTATATTCAATTGTATATCAAAAAAAAAAAAAATAATTACTCAAGTTTTGTTTTTAGCATTTTGTCATCATGATGTAAAACTTAAAACATAACTTCGAATTGTTCTTAAATTAAAAAAATCAGCTATCTCCACCACAGGACCAACCGCCACTACACGAAAAGTACAATGCCAAAATTTATAGATTTTTTACATATGTAATAATTTATATCAAAGCAAAATAACTTCTAATAATTTAACAACATTTTGTTTTATTCAATAACAATAATAAGCAATGAAATCATAAAAATATATGCGCATTCATTCATACATCCATTTACATTATTATGTAATGTAGGTACATGATGTTTTTTTCATTCAAAAATATTAGAAGTAAAAAATAATCAAAACTATAAACAAATACAAAACAAACATTAAGATGAATATTGAATCTGCTAACAAAAATTTTACAATTTTAATTTTATGTCATTCATATGGCGTGCTATAAAATATGTATGAAATTTGGACTTAAAATGTATGAAATTTGGAAAAAATTAAATAAAAGTTTGTCAGATCAAAAAAAATGTTCTATGGCAAAGTTGTTGCTCTTTACTTGTGTAACAACTTTTTTTTAATAATTCTTTCATAAAATTTTTCTGTTACGAAATATTCGTAAAAAACTTAAAAAGTACACTATAGTAAACTACCACTTGCGGTTGTCCGATTTGCTCCGAAAGCTTATCAATCCGAGATGTTTATGTCAAAATCTTCAATATGAAATTGTAAAAAATTCCGCTCAGTCGTTTAAGCTGTACACGTGCCCACAGATATACCACCACACGCACACGCACACACACACACACATCCACAGACAGACATCATGTTAAAAAAAAATTTACAGCCTTCTCCACACCGGAGTAGTGCATTTTTGTCAAAATCTCGGGTACAAATTTTTAGTATGAAAACAATACCTACCTTATACATGATTGTATACGGTCGGTAAAAAGAGAAAAAACGAACTTTCAAAATAAATACTAAGTATATTATATAGCAACTTGATATTTTAAATAACAATCAATTATCAATAATTCATTGATCTTAATTTATACCTTTTTTACTTTAACTGAACACTTTTTTCACTTTGAGTAAATATTTTTCATTTTCAGTGAAGACATTTTAACTTTAAGTGAAAAATATTTATTCCAGTAATTTATGTTATATAAATATTTAATATATATATATATATTTCATTTTCGATATTTAAATCTAATATTTATGTATCTGATATTTATGCACATACAAAAAAAAGAACAATAAACTAAGATCAACATTATAACACCTAATTTAAAAACCTATGTAAATCGAAATTGAGTTATTTTCTCATAATTTGGTTTACATGATAATATCACTATTCAATTAACAACCATATTTATATTATGTTGATATACAATTGAAAAAAAAAAATGTAATTTATTTAAATTTATATTTGTATATTAAATATTTAAATTAATGGATACCCCCATGTTTTATTTTTAATTAAATAAAATTTCAAATTGGAAGTATTATCTTTTGTTTAAAAAAATTCATAAAATTTTATCGGTTTTTTTTTTTTTTAATTTTTTTAATTTTTTTTAGAATCAAAATTTTTATTCTAAAAAACAATTAGAAATATATGTATTAAACAGAAACAAATTTATTTATGTGCCATTATTCTTTTACAAAAAAAAAAAAAAATTATTTAAAAATGTATTTCAAATTCGATATTAATTTTTATTATTATTATTATTATTTTTATAAAACTCATAAACTAAAAAAATGCATTATTGGAATTACATTTTTGTAAATAATTTATTTTTAAAAAATATTTATATAATACATATAAAAAATATATCTAATGTTGAAAATTTTTATTTATAAAATATATAAAATAAAAAATAAAATAAAATTAAAATTGTTAAAAACAATAAAGAAATAAAAAATAAAATTTTAAATAAATATCTTTTATAATTATCCAGAAACATATAATGTTAAGTTTACCTGTTTGTATATTTTTTTTTTAACATTAACATTTTACTCAAAAAACAAGTAAAAATAACAGTAAGTCGATGCAACCGACTTATTTTCCTACACCTAAAACATTCAAATTAAATTAAAAATCCATAAGTTATTTTAGTTAGGTATTTAATATAACTAAGCTAAAAAAATAAATGCCCTTACAACCTTTGTACAAAATTTCAGGTTTCTATCTTTATTAAATTCGAAAATATGATTGTTAGGTCTTGGGAAGTGTGTGAAGGCACGCGGACCACCACCCCAATTCATCTCAAATTTTAGAGACATCAACAGGGTAGAACATTCTTATATCAAATTTCAAGTTTATATATTTATTAATTTCGAAGATATGCTTGTTTGGTCTTAGGAGTTGTGTGGCAGATACCCGAACAACCATTCTAATTCATCTTAAATTTTGGACAAATCAGGGATTCAGGAAACAACACCCTTGTACCAAATTTGAAGTTTCTGTCTTTATTAATTTCGAAGATATGCTTGTTCGGTTTTGGGAGTTGTATGGGAGGTACCCGAACGACCACTCCAATTCATCTCAAATTTTAGGCAAATCAGGGATTTAGGAAACAACACCCTCGTATCAAATTTGAAGTTCCTATCTTTATTAATTTCGAAGATATGCATGTTCGGTTTTGGGAGTTGTATGGGAGGTACCCGAACAGCTCCACCAATTCATCTCAAATTTTGGGCAAATTAGGGATTCAGGAAACAACACCCTAGTACCAAATTTGAAGTTTCTGTCTTTATTAATTTCGAAGATATGCTTGTTCGGTTTTGGGAGTTGTATGGGAGGTACCCGAACGACCACTCCAATTCCTCTCAAATTTTAGACAAATCAGGGATTTAGGAAACAGCACCCTCCTATCAAATTTGAAGTTCCTATCTTTATTAATTTCGAAAATATGCTTATTAGGTTTTGGAAGTTGTATGGGAGGTACTCGAACGCATGGTCCGATTTCGCCCATTTACAATCCCCGCCTTACTTTAGTCATTGTTAACCTACAGTATAAATTTAATCAAGATAGCATCATTATTTTTTGAGTTATCGTGCGTACGGACGGACATCGCTAAATCGACTCCGGCGGTGATCCTGATTCAGAATATATATATATGTCTATACCTAACTCGCTTCCTTTTGGTGGTTACAAACACCATACCAAAGTTAATATACCCTATACTTAATGTGTAGGGTATAATAAGTTGAGAAAAATTATTTGCTTTTTTTTTTTATGAGCTACAAATAATTTCTGCACTTTAGTCAATTTTTGTTCTACGTGAACACAGAAATAGTACTATTACTTTGTTCTTGTACTTTTACTTACAAAAATGTGCAAATGAGAAGACTGTTGAAATTTGAGAGACAAATAGAAAAAAATGTACTGGTTTTTAACAAATTTTCTTCATTTAAAACAAAAAAAGTACGCGAACATTTTTTTTTACAAAATTTTTAGAATCGTGATTTATGTCACGGTGGTATGTCATAAAACCATAGATCATAAAATCATATTTTACGAATATGGCTTTATGATATTAAGTTATTCAAATGCGTCATGAAGCCATATTGCGTTATTTCTTAAAACTACTTTAAAAGAAAATCTATTAAACTTAAATAACCAATTCTAAAATTCATATTAATTATTTTTTATATAGATAATATAACAACAAATAAGTTAATATTGTGGAGGATATTATCCCTAAACGCCCACTAAACTAATTGTTGGAATCCTTGGATTTTGTAACCAATTGCCGAATTCTATCGAATTAAAGCTCATTTTGGAAAAACGCATACCAGGATTTTGTAACCAAATAGAAAATCTCTCCTAATTATATTTCTTAAATACATATTTTAACTACAAAATGGAGGGCTGTATGCCACCTAACCGCTGTTTATTAAATTATTGAAACCTTGATTTTCAATAATTTAACATTTTTTATTATTTTTTACGCCGATCGTTTTAAAAATTAATTATGTCTTATGACACAAAAATTTTTTTAAAAATATAGCATTATGCCCCAATCAAATGAGCTATAAAGCGATATTGGGAATATGGTTTTATCACCCTTTTGAATGTGTCATAAGCGATATTCATGATATGGATTTATGTCACATTGTCACTTCACATTATGTCATATTCTTTATCATGAGAAGAAAAGCAACTTTAAAAAATTCAATTTTTTTTTTTTAATTTATAATTAAAAATATAATTAAAATGTATTTTTATAAATGTATAATAATATTTAAGAAAATAAATAAATATGGTACTCTTTTAACCTCTATTGAAACTGGTAACCTTTAAAGTAAAATAACCTTTAATCTTGAAAGAAATGTTTTTTGAAACTCCTTTAAATAAAAATACTTTTGCTTACATTTTAAGATTAGACAAAATGTGTAGCAAAGTAAAAAAAAGTGAGTAAAATTATAAATTTTTTTTGTAGGAAGCTATTATCTATTTCGTCAAAAGGAAGCCATCTGTTTATACACGACTACTCATTCCTTTCTATTCTTTTTGAGTTTTATTTTTAAATAAACTCAAAACCTCTCAATACACTCAAAACCTTTTTGTACGCGATTTTGTACAATAAATATGTAGTTTCTTTATGATTTAATTTATTATAAGACTTGTTTGTAACCGTTGAAGAAATATTTAAAATTTTTAAAACTCTGATAAATGCCTACACATAAATAAATATAAACAAGTATAAATGTAAAAGTAAGTCGATGAAATCGACTTAATAATACCCTACACACCTGAACTATTAAATTAAATTAAAAGTCCATAAGTTTTTTGGGAGCTGCTTGAACAGCCTTTCTTTTCTTCCTTATTCAACTCGAATTTTCTGAACATATATAGCAAAAAGATATGCTTGATAGCGCTTGGGAGGATTGTGTCAGCGACCCGAACATTCCCATTCATCTCAAATTTTAGGCACATAGAGGAAACATTACAGAACACTCTTGCACCAATTTTAAAGGTTCTATCTTTATTGGTTTTGGAGATAATCTCATTTGCTCTGGTGCTTGTTCGGAAGCTTTCAAAATTCGAACTCATGGACCAAATCCTCTCAAATTTCAGAGACATAAAGAAAATATGAAAAAACATCAGCGTAGCAAATTTAAAGATTATATCTTTGTTGGTTTTGGAGATATACTCGTTTGCTCTGGGGCTCGTTCTGAATTTTCCAAAATCATGGTTCAAATCCTTTCGAATTTGAATCCATGACCCAAATCCTCTCAAATTTCAGAGACATAAATCGAACATGAAGGAAAATTAGTGTACCAAATTTAAAGGTTCTATCTTTGTTGGTTTATAAGACTTGTTTGTAATCGTTGAAGAAATATTTAAAATTTCTATAATGTAAAACATACAGAACCCTCTTGTGAGTTTAAAAGTCCACAAAATCCGAACCAATGGACCGATTGCCTCCCTCTCGTAATTAGTAATCAGATCAGATGCCTCCCTCTCGTAATTAGTAACCTACTATATAAATTTCATCAAGATAGCTTTATTAGTTTTTGAGTTATCGTGCAAACGGACGGACGGACGGACATCGTTAAATGGACTCAGGAGGTGATCCTCATTCAGAATATATATACACGCCCATATCTAACTCGCTTCCTTTTGGTGGTTACAAACATCATACCAAAGCTAATATACCCAATACTTTAGGTGTAGCCTTGTAGGGTATAATAATATTTAAATAATATTAAGATAATGGATTTGACTTGCGTGACTTGCCCTTGAGTAATGTGACAAAAATTAAAAGCTTATTAATTAACATTTAAATAAGTAATTTTATAAATATCAACAACATAAATATGTACATAATATGTATGTATATATGTATGTGCATTACTGTCAAAGTGAATATGTAGTATTGAAATCATAGTTTTATTTTATAATAGATGTTAATAATAGATGCCCAGTGAAATATTTATCAATTCAGTTTTACTGCCAAATCATATCATTTTATGTTTTGTCTTTCTTTCGCAACAAAAATTATTATTACTACCCATTTCTTGCAATAGAGTAAATTTATGTACATTTATATGTTTATGTTTGATTTGCAAGAAAATTTTATGGTCACGTGGTAAGTGCAACTACTTATTATAATAGATAATACACAGTACACTATACTTTTGATTACTATATTATCGACAGTATAAAACTGTCTTAAAAGTTTGAAATGAATTACAAACTTTTAAAACTAAGACGCCAGTTATAGCTATCATTGAAATTTGAAATGCTTCCGGAAAAAACATTTCATTAAAAACTTATACTTTTTCCCGTATAGGCGATTATAGCAATCAGAGAAAACTGTCAGTTAAATTATCTGTCAAATGGCAAATGACAATAATGAAGGTAAAATAAGAATAAATGTAATATAAATTTAAATTGTTCTTAGCGTTATTTCGATGTTTGCAAAATAAAGTTTTATTATTTTAATTTATTTAATTATTATTGGTAGAAAATGGTTTTAATAAAAAATTAAAAAGGATTTTTTATTTAATAAATTTTCTAGATAAATTTTTTTTACTTTTTTAAAATTTCCTTTTTAAAACAAAAAATTTTAAAACTAAACTTAAACAAAATATTAAGAATATTAAAGTATATTATAAATATAATAAAATAACAAATTTTAAGTCTAAACTCATTAAAATACAAAATCATAATATCAAGAAATTGCATCGGAATATTTTTACTGATTTTATTTACAAGCAAAATTACTGATCAGTTGTTCAGGAAAATAATTACCAACCCGAAAATCATAAAATTGATTTTTTTTAAATTATTTAACTTAAAATTTAAAAATTCGTAACAGAAAACAGAGAAACTTGTCAGTAAAATTATCCGTCAAATGGCAAATGACAATACTGAAGTTAAAATAAAAATAAAAGTACATATACAATGTAATTTAAAATGTTGTCCACGTTATTTTGATATTTGGAAAATAAAGTTTTATTTTAATTTATTTATTCATTGTTGATAGAAAATGGTAAAGAATAAAAAATAGTATTTTATTAATAAACAAAATAATAAAAAATAAAATTTATGTGTAAGCCAGTGTAAACTGATTGAAATTGATTAAAATATAAAATCATAATAAAATATGTCGAGAATTGCAATTGCATCAGAATTTTTTTCAACGACGAACTGAAATGGGGAGAAATGCAACATGTCATTGATGTCATTGGAACAATTTGGTTTCATTGTGCAAAATTACTGATCAGTTGTTCAGAAAAATAATTACCAATCCGGAAAATGCCACCGATGGAAATTTCAAAATAAGTAAAAAAAAATTAATTCTAGAAAATGTATGTATACTTTTTTATTCTTCTCAATTCAGCCAATGTCATTATTAAATAAACAAATCTTTTTATATTCTTTATTAGTACCATTTTCTACCAATAATAATTAAAATAATAAAATATAAATTAATATAATTTTGCAAACATCGAAATAACGCTAACAAAATTTAAATTTAAATTACATTTATTTTTATTTTGCCTGCATTATTGCATTTGCTATTTGAGAAATAATTTAACTGACAATTTTTTCATTGCTATAATCGCCTATATGGAAAAAAAATTTATTTCAATGAAATGTTTTTTCCGTATGTATTTCAATGAAACCTATAACTGGCGCCTAAGTTAATATTATATCTATGCTAAATACTGCTTGGGAAACTGTAATTTTTTTATTTTCTATTTATATACTAAGCTACCATCTATTGTAGGAATTTGTAAAGAATTTTTGAAGGTTTTCTGACATTGATGATTATTAATTGTCAAAGTTCTTTATATTTTTGTTGATATAAAAATGTTGGCACTTCTATTAAATTTAATTGTTTAAAATCTATGTTAATAGTTTTAAGTATATTTATTTAAAATAAATCAAACAATTTCAAGTTATGTTCTTCAAAACAAGTTATTAAATTTATAATAAAAATAATTAAACGAATTTAAATTGATAATTAAGAAATAGGAATAGCTCTTTCAGAATGAAACGACAAAAGTAAGTTTATACATCAAATATTATTAATGTCGTGTCAATGTTGATTTAAAAAAAATGGAAACAAAAAAAATTTTAATTATATATTTTTAGATACGTAATGCTCGAGGAGGAGGAAGTGTCACTGCCGATGCAAAAAGTCTTTTCACCTAAAATAGAAAAAACATTAGAAGCTCAAGTTCAAGATGGTGACACATTGGCAAGCATTGCATTAAGATTTCATTGCACAGTAAGCAAAAGAAAAAAATCAACATTCCATTTAATAACTGAACCAAGGTCAGTTTTTGTACAATATTTTTGTGTTTTTTTTTTTTTAAATTTAGGTTGCGGAAATAAAGAGACTTAACAAAATCGATAAAGACAATGAAATATATGCTAGGAAAATTATTAAAGTGCCAATTACTCCACATTCCATTTTATTGGAAACATTACCTAATGATGGAAGTGATCCTAATACTCCTCTATATAAAGAAGCAGAAGGTTTTTTTAATAATAACGATGTTGATTCTTTAAGAGAGGAAGCTATAAAATTAAACGAAAAATTATTTGATCCGGCTACAACAGATGACCCATCACAAAAGACCATAAATGCAATTGTTTTAAATTCAAGATTAAGACGTAATTTATACTCCGAAAGCCTTGATGAAAATGGTAAAAATAATCTTTATTATATTTATTTATGTTTTTGTATATAATTTATTGCAGACCGGTCAAGAAACTCTTTTCATGATAATTATGAAGAACATCTTCCGCAGCCAAGAATGATACCTGGACCAACAAATGTTTTATTTGATTGTTCAGGGTCCGATTGTGATATGTCATGGGTTTGCCTTTTTGTATTTATTTTGGCGTTATGTTTTGCTATACCTCTTATTTATATTGTTTATATTGCTGAGCATTATGAGAAATTTCATCACAATTCCACAACACTTTAAAAGATTTTTAGTATTTATTTAAAATTTAAGTTGTAAGAAAAATTGATACTAAAAAATGAAATTTAATTTTAAATGTCTAAGGAGCTGTATTATATAAATTATAAATTTTTTATTCAATTTTATATTAATATTTTAATTAATATTTTTAAGTTTAGTTAATAGTAGCTAGACTGGTAGTTACGCGGAGTGAGCATTAATTATATTGCAAAAAAATTTTTACATATGAAAAATAAAAATCTAAGTCTACTTTACTTCCAAATCTTTTTGTTTAATTCTTGCATAATTATATATCAAAGTATGATTTCGTGATTTCTTTAAAATTTTTAAAAAAGAAATTGTTTTCCGATAAATCTAACCTTAAAATAAACAAAATCTAAATTTAGCATTTAATAATAATTATATTAAAATGCTAATAGTCATTTAATATGGTAACACTAAAAGATTAGTAAATGTCAAAAATTATAAAATAATTTTAAGGTTAGTTCTTTTATTTGTTTTGTTGCGAACTCTAATAGTCTATTGTTGCTTATTTTAAATAAAAAATTAATAAACGAAATGTCGGTAATTAATAGTATTATTCAGATAAGTAAACGAAAACCCAATATTTTTATATTAAGATACTTGGTCTCATCTGTAAACAGCACCTCAAGCTCATCAGTTTTGTATAAATATGGTATGGAAAAAATGTTTACAAATTTTTATTAGAAACTTAACGTGTTTGAAAATTTTTCAGAAAGTGATCCTGGACCAAAATTTATAGATTCCCAAACACAAAAATTACTTAAATCAATGACTTGTCCACGTGTAGAAAAAATATTTAAAAAGCGCTCTTTAGAAAATACAACTGAATATCAGTTAGTCTCCATTATATAATCTATTTTTATCTAATAAAAATTAATTGAATATTTGATTTTAGATTTATGACTACAGAAAAACTAGAAAAGAAATTTGAAGAAATGTCCATGTTAGCTGATAAATATCTTCAAATGCCACCAGTTGTTATGGTTAAGGAGGATGTTCATAAAATCATTTCAAAAGATCCAGCACTTAAAAATTTTTCAGATAGTAAATTAATTTTTACTGATATTACTTTTGGTCTTAAGCAATCAGAACGAAAAGTTATTATAAGACATCTTGATGGAGTTTTAGAATATGCTACAATGGATGTTCAAAAGAGAATGAATCAATTATATTTTCCATTGAAAGGGCGTCAATTACATACACCGAAAATGTTTGAAGAAATTCACTTTCAAAGATGTTTGGATGAATTTAAATATGAATTCGTATTAGATAGATTATGCATTCAATATGAACCTTATGAAAAAGACTACCATGATTTCACTAGTAAAGTGTACATTCATATTAACGAAAAAAAAAAATTTGATGATTTAAGATCAACTCGACATTTTGGTCCTATGGTATTTTTCTTAGCTTGGCATAAAATCGTAGATGATCTTCTTTATGACATGATTAAACGAGATCAACTGAAAAATG
The DNA here is from genome assembly GCA_947095535.1 of Poecilobothrus nobilitatus. Classification (NCBI taxonomy): domain Eukaryota; kingdom Metazoa; phylum Arthropoda; class Insecta; order Diptera; family Dolichopodidae; genus Poecilobothrus; species Poecilobothrus nobilitatus. The sequence goes on from OX352773.1 coordinate 162,468,130, forward strand.
GCGTTGATTTAATTGCCTTAACATGTGATTTAAATAAATTAGAATATAATAAATCGATTTTAGAAAAATTAGAAAAATCGTCAAAACAATTTGGAATTGTTGAGGAACTAAAAAAAACATTAAATAGTACTCCAGATGATATACATGAAGAAATTAAAAGTGCAATAGGAAAATCACGAGAGGATTTTGAATTAGATGACCTTTGCCTTACTTTTATTGAGAATTTTGTTAAAACTAAAGCATTAAAAAGAATTCCATTGGAATTAGCAATACAAACGTTTAGAGAAACGAATGAAGAAAAACGACGTTTATATGAAGGATTAAGAAAAGCTCACGGAATTAATTAATATTAAGTTTAAAAAATTTGTATACCATAAAAAATAAAATTTTAAATAAAAATTATAGAATGTTTTCAGTTTTTTTTTTTATTTAAAAGCGTAAAAGCATAAAAGTCTAAAATGTTTAAAATCTAGTCCAATTTAATTTAAGAATGTCAAAAGATACGGCCATACTGTACATATGTGTTGAACTATGTAAGTACTGTCAAGGTCGAATTTTTGACTTTTAAAACGTCAGTAGGTCAAAGACTTTTTTGTATTTTGTAAACAATTCAACATCTAGTTTAAAATTTTTGTTAAATGGAAATAATTAAAGAAATTAATTTTAAAGAAACAGACTGTAAGAAAGTTTTAGAATGCGGAAAAGTATTTGTAACTAATTCGAGATGGTTTATATTAAATTGTTGTTTATGTGGAAAAAAACTTGAGCGAGAAAAATTCTTTGAACATGTTTTAGAAGTTCACATTGACGTTGGTAAGTTAAATTTATTTCAAGATATACTATATTAAAAAAAAGTAAATTTTTAGAATATAATTCAAATTTAGATTTAAAAACGCAAAAAAAAATTGAAGATGAAAAATCCCCACAAAAGGTTCCAGATGAGGACAAAAAATATTCAGATAATTTTGTACAAAATGTAGCTGAAAAAGAACAAAAAATACAAATAAAAGAAATCAATATTAAATTACATAGTCTTGAAAATAATGGTTTAACAAATATACCAAAAATAACAAATAAAAATGACGAAGAAAATGATGGTGGTGAATGTTTAGAACAACAGAAATTGAAGACAGCAGAAGAAAAACAAAGCAATACATTTTTACAATGTACAGAAAAAAGCGAATATTTAGATTGTGATATTTGTAATATAAAACTGAATAAAAGAAGTGAACTTTTAAATCATAAACGAAATAAATGTGGATTTCGTTGTTCATTCTGTTCGTTAATTTTAAAAGAAGAGAACTTATTAGGGACACACCTAAAAACACACAACATTAGAAAACGAGCTAAAGAAAAAACTTTAGATAAGAATAAACAAGTTTTTGTTTGTGAAATATGTGGTAAAAATTTTAATGATTCTAGTAATTTAAGAGCACATATAAAAAAACATGATCCAACAAGAAAAATATATCCATGTGAAAAGTGTGATAAAAAATTTTTAAAAGAAACAAGTCTTGAAAATCATTTTAAATTAAAACATTTAAAAGATAAACCATTTGTTTGTAAAGTTGCATTATGTGGACGCAGTTTTGTAAATGAAAAATCATTAGAAAATCATAAAGCATTTCATGGTGAAAGAAAATATCAATGTTCGACTTGTAATAAGAAATATTTATATAAGAGCAAATTAAAAGAACATGTAAAACTTTATCATATACAAGGTAGAATTCATCATTGTCCAGAATGTGACAAAAGTTTTTATGATCAATGGACACTTAAAAGTCATATGGTTTGTCATAGCGGTGCAAAACCTTACGAATGTGATGAATGTGATGCAAAATTTCCACGTGAAAAGGCTTTAATGTGGCATAAAAAAGTACACTCCGGTATAAAAGATTATATCTGTAAGTTATGTAACCAAGCTTTTTACATTTACAATGGTTTGTATGCACATATGAAAAGTCACAATATAAAATATTCAAAAAATATGGAAAAGGACTTACTTTTAATGTCTAATGAAAAAAATAATAAAAATATAGAAAACGAATAAGATAACAAAAACTTATGATCATAAAACTAATATTTTATCAGGATCATAAAAAATGATAAATGTATTTATTTAATACTAGTGTAAAAGATATTTAAATTAAAATATAATTAAATGATTATTTAAATTTTACAATATTTAGGTGTATTTTTTGTTCATAAGGAGTAAATAAAAAAACAACACAATTATATACATATATGTATGTAAATATTATAATTATATTGACTTTTATTTGAATAAAAACATAAAACAATTTTGTTAAGTCAAGGTATAATTTAAATTACCCTCTAGAAATTTTTATTGTTATTTGACATCAGGTATTATTCAACCTTCAGGTTTCATTATTTATTTTCGCATGAAAAAAGCATGAAAATAACTTGAGAAAGCTTGGAATTAATATATTAGGTCAGCTGAGTTTGACATTATTCTGACATACAAAATAAAAACCTAGCATTAGCAAAAAGAACTAGTAAAATAAAATTAGATTATAATGGAATTTTTATAAATAATTAAAAAAAATATACAAATAGTAGATTAAATTATTTTAAAAATTTGATATTAAGTAATTATATTTATATAAAAATGAATTATGAATATACAAATCTTCGTTACTCCATGGAAATGCATAATAAATGTTGCGGTGGTCGTATGTGGTGTGTTAAGGTATTCTTTGTGTTAAAAAAAAAGTAATATACCACTAAGTAGAGACTAAGTTTTTATTTATTATTATTTTAGGACATATGTGGAATCGTTTGTGCTGTTATGACATGGCTTTTAATAATATTTGCTGAATTTGTAGTTATACGGGTCATATTATGGCCAAGTCCTTATCCTGTATTTAGTACAGTTAATATGATAATATTTCAAGTGCTTGCTTTTTTAGCTTTTGCGTCCCATTTAAGAACAATGTTATCAGATCCTGTAAGTTATAACCAAAACAAATTAAAGTATTTGTTAGAATACAATATGTTTTATTTATTACCCTAACAAATCAGTTAAACCGTAAACTATAAATCTTATCGCTTCTTTTAATGACCTCATTTATAATATTTCTGAAATAACTTTCTACAATGATATATTTTAAATAAATTATTTTTAATTAAAATTTTAATAACTATTATAAAATTTTTAATAACTTATAAAAACTATTAAAAATTATGAAATAATTTTTTTTGATTGAAATAAGTATTTGTATATTTGTGTTTTTTTTTTAGGGAGCAGTACCTCGAGGAAATGCTACGAAAGAGGTAATACAACAATTAGGTTTCCGAGAAGGTGAAGTATTTTTTAAATGTCCAAAATGTTGCAGCATTAAACCAGATCGAGCACACCATTGTTCTGTGTGTAATAGATGTATTCGCAAAATGGATCACCATTGTCCATGGGTTAATAATTGTGTTGGAGAAAATAATCAAAAATTTTTTGTATTATTTACAGTATGTTTTGGATTTTAATGTTTTTCTTAAGTTGTTAATTAACTTATTCTTTTTTCTATTATTTTAAGTTATATATAGCTATAATATCAACTCACACGATGTTCTTAGTTGTTAATCAATTTGCAATGTGTGTTAAACAGGAATGGCGTGACTGTTCGCCATATTCCCCACCAGCTACTGTATTTTTATTACTATTTTTAACTTTCGAAGCATTACTATTTGCAGTTTTTACATTGGTAATGTTAGCGACTCAACTAAGTGCAATATGGAATGATGAGACTGTAAGAAAATTTTACTTCATTTTATTATGTAATAATATTTTATATAAGTTTTACATAATATTTTAATTGAATGTTAAAGGGTATAGAACAACTTAAAAAAGAAGAAGCTCGTTGGGTCAAGAAATCAAGATGGAAGAGTATTCAAGCTGTATTTGGTCGATTTTCTTTAGCATGGTTTTCACCATTTACAAATCCGGTTTCAAAATCAAAATATGAAATGCAATTTTATTCGGTTTAAAAAGAATAAAACAAAAAATAAAAGAAAAAAAACAAAAACAAATTAAATTAGTTAGTTTTTAAATTTTACATAAAAAATATTTATATGATTTTCAAATGTTATAATTAATAAATTGTGTAATTATATAAATTGTGCTATACATATAGTTTAAGACACTTTTTGGAATTTATTAGATTTATTAAAAAATGTTACAAATAATTCACGTACAATATGTAAAAACAACAAAAAAAAAAATAAACAAATGCTTGTTTATTGATTTTCTTAAGAGTTTTTAGTTTTATTTTTAGTTTATATAAAATACAATAAAAAAGTGTAGCGATTCCATTAAAAAAATTTCGGTATGAATGTTGTGTTAAAATTAGTAGTAATTAAGTTTATTTATATATATACATATTTTTTTTTTTTTGATAAAATATCAAAAATAGATAGAAAACAAAATATTACTTAATTTATAAACAGAAAAAAAAAAGTTAAAAAATTAATTTTGTAAATTTGTATTTTCTTAAATAAAACAAATATATGTATGTAAATTTTGAAAATTGAATATAATTTATATTTAGTATTTTACTTATATATTTAAAATGAAAGTTATATAAATAAGTTATGATATAACTGATATAAATAATATTAAACAAAAATATTTTTTTTTTATTTTTGTTTTTGATTTAAATTTAATTTATAATTTATTTCAGATGTCTGATCAAATTTTAAAAATAAACGTTTGAATAAAAACATTTTTGTTTTTATTAAAAATCTTTTTTTCAGATTATAATATGTAACATGAATTTTCAAATGTAAAAATCTTAAAGATTTTGATATATTTAATAATAGGATATTTTTATATTGACACAAAAATAAAATTTAAGATCAGAATTGTATAATGGTAATATTTTAAAAAACCAAACTGTATCTAAAACTAACTTTAGAATTTATTAAAAAAGAATAAATAAAACATTATATAGGAAAAACATAGTACATATATTGTTTTTGATGTTACTGGCTAAACATTACTAGACTCTTTCAAAAGTCTGTCTTTCGGAGAATACATTTTATTAAATCGCGATAATATGAAATAACGACAAATATTTTAAATAAATTTTTTTTTTTATTTAAATAACATCCAAATAGATAAAATATGAAAAAAGTTATTTTTAACATTAATATAACCAAAGACAAAATATAGTGCTAATAACATTTGATATTCCGTTAATTTCCTTTTAGGAATTTTAGAAAATACTTACATCATATTGCGTTTATCTCAATTTAATTATAATTACCTTATCATAATTTTTTTCATACAGCCATCTTATCCCAGATAATTTAATATTGGATTGAAAAAATCCCGCAACCATTTTTTAACAATATCATAAAATTTTAATTTATGATAATTTTTATTTATGATTTATGTAGTATTTAAGTTCCACATAATAATTATTTTACAATCGATAGAAATATTATAATCTGCGGTTTATTAAAACTTCTTACTTCTTACTTGTTTTCGCTACTATACAGCATTATATCTTGTCTTATTAAGTACCAAATTATGAGAATATAAATTTTATAGCTTCTCGAATCCGATCTAAAGCAACAAAATTTTGCACATATCTTTTGAATAAATCTTTAACTTTTTTGACAAAATTTCAGATATCTTGCTGAATTAGACAATGGGTCGAAATTGAATGCATAAAATTTAGCTAGAATTTAAATCTGAAATTTTCAAACAAAAAACGGTACTGGTTCAATTATGGATTTTGTTTGCAAAAGTGGGAATTAATTTAAAGTTCAGTATTATGTATTTAGTTCACTAATTTCTTATAATTAAAAATAAGGTGTATGATAGAACTCAGGACTGGACTTATTTGGAAGAGAACTACATGAACTCGTCAGTCTAACTTTTTTAAATAACAAAACTGGCAAATTACATAAAAATTAAATGGCAATAATTGTTAAAAAAAAAGCTGTATTTCTTTCTGAGTTATCGTGCGAACGGAAGCACATAATATGTAAGTATAGCTAAATCAGAATTCAATACTTAGGAAGAACATGTATACTTTTCTCCTTTGGTTGTATGTATAAAACTGAGCTTAAACTCAAGTTTTATTTTTTTAAACAAAAACTGTATCTAAACTCATAGGTTTTGTTTGAAGAAATGAGATTTAAGTTTAAGCTTAGTTTTATACATATGACCCGCTTTATCTAGCTCTCTTATAAACGTAATGCAAATTTATTATACCTTTAAAACTATATTCGTACGGGTATAAAAATTTTAAATTAAAATTAAAGAATCAAAAATCAAGAAAATTTTATAAGTAAAAAAAAATATTAATTGGGAAAACAAATAATTAATACATAATAACATAAATAAATAATGTATAGATAGTTAAAAGAATAAATATTATAACACATTTTTATAATAATAAAAACCTTCTTTTATTTCTATCGTATTTATGGTAAATTTTTATAGTATGTATATTAAAATTATAAAAATCAAATTTTCCTCTATTTTTATTTTTTTAATTAAATGAAAACAAAACTACAAATATGTACATACATATGCTAATACATACTTAATAAGGAAATTCCATTTTAAATATAATTTCAAATATTATTCAATAAACATATATATGTATACCTAAATATGATTAAAAATATTTTGTTTTTATAAATAAATTTATTAATTCATTTACAATTATATAATCTTTAACTAGAAATACATTATGTTACGTAAAAAGTCGATTGGTGGTATAAAAATAAAATCAATTTTCATTTTTTTTTTTTTTTTTAATTTAATTTATACACGCAACAAAATTTTATTTAAATTTAAATACTAATAATGAAAGTATTGAATATAGGTAATATACAGTTGAATTTTATGATTACATATGTAAGTATATAATATTTCAGAAATTATATTTATACCAAATTGACCCCCCAATTCATATAATCTATGTATATATATTATCTATCTATTTTTGTTTGTTTTTTATTTGTTTTTTGAATTAATATTTGATATTTTGTTTTTGTTTTAAAAAATTATAAGGAAACCTTTATTTTTTAATTTAATTTTTTTTATTATTTATTTATTTACCTCCTTTTTACACAAATATTTTCAACAACAATTTTCATACTTCATACTATAAAAATCACTTATCAAAATCAAAAAAAAAAAAAAAAAAAAAAAATCACTATCTACTTATATTCAAATAGTTTTTTTTTTTTTTTTAATCAAAATTAAATCTTCTTTTTCCATCAAAACGATAACCATAAGCAGCTGCATTTTTTGTATCAACTAATGCTGGATTACGATGTTTAAAAAAACTTCCATGGGCATGCGCTGGCCTTGATGAACCATTTGGTACACCATCAATTTCTCTTGGATAAAATGCTTCAAACATACCATCTGGTGGTAATACAGAAGCAATTTTTTTATCATTTGGATCATATCCCAATACAATTGTATTAATTATAATTAATATTATAAATATTACTATTCTTAATGAATTTTTATAAAAATTTATCATATTTAAATAAAATAAAAAAATAAATTAAATTAAATTATAAATATATTATATTATAATTATATGTAGATCAAAAATATATATGAATTTTACACCTTTATTGTAAAATTAAAACTACTTTCTATACTCTCAATTTATTTATTTTGTTTTTTAAGTTTTGTGGTTTAAAAAATTAAATTTTTTATTTTTTTTTTATAGAAATCCATACATACATACATATAATGGATATATTCACTATATATTTGTGAATATAGATATATATATATACATATATAGTTTTTATATTGTAAGATACAATTATATATATATACATTTTATTAAGTTTTAAATGCCTATATAAAAGAGATAAATATAAATATGATAGTTAAGGTATATATATATATATATATATATATATATACTATAGTATGTATATTAATAATGTTGCAAGATATTCGTATATTATATACCATACCACTATCCCAAATGTACTGTATTTTATTTGAAATGAGTAAACAAAAATAAAATTTTTTATGAGAAAAAACAAAAAAGATACAATGAACATTAAAGAAAAAATAATTTGTTATTGCTATTTCGGTATATACATTAAAAAAAAACACACACACACACACAATTTTTTGCCATATTATAATATACATATGCATAGGTATATACATAACATAATAATTATAGAAGATTAATTAACTTTATTTTAATATCCAAATTATATTCATTACCTATATTATATGAATAACGATAAATGTTCAAAAATGTTATGCCCTTTTCGAGAAATTTTTGTTATGTTTTTTTTATTATACGATATACAAAATCTCAATCCTAACTATAGTCAAATTACTAATGATTAATTTATATACTATTTGTTACGTCTTCTCTCATATACTAATGGCTTGAAGAATGTTTTGTTTTTAAATGATAACGAATAATTGTTATGTTATGACTATATTATAGTTAGTTATATGAAATATGTTATGAAAATGAACAAAATCATATGATATTATTAGATATCTATAATGGCTATTATAGTTAGGGGTAGTATTATGAAGACTCATGTACAATATGAATTAAATCCGGAGATAAGAATATGCCAGTTATATGTTTTGTTTCCATATTTTAATGTGTATATTAACAGGATTGAATCAATTCAAAAAAAAAATTTTATAAAATCATCTTTTAAACTGAATTGACTTAAATAACTTAATCCTCCTCCTCCAATTCAGTTCGTTTGAAAGAAAACGTACATTAGCGGATATAATTTTCACATTAGCGGATATAAATGATTTGAAGTTCGTTCTGAGTAAAATTTAACTAAAAAGTAATAATCGAACGGCGATAATCTGAGATGTTCATAGTACTCTTTCATATAGGACTTTAAATGGGAAACCTATTAATAGAATTTTTATTTATGAACGATGTTTGTTATAGTTTATAATCAAATGGCAAAAAACTGTAAATTATTAAAAAAAAATAAATAAAATTTCGCTAACCTGTACTTACTTGTTTAATTTGTATGCTATACATTTAGGTTAATGCAAGGTAACTGCCATGCGCAGATTGTTGAGTGTATAAACAAAAAAACCATATTAAAAAAAAACAAAAGTTTATATTCGTGCGATATTTTTCTTTCCTATTGCACATAGTTTTTTTTTTATTGTCTTATTTTTTTATGTTAATTTTATGTATGTATTTATATATATGTTACATATATTATATATTATTTGATAAATATGTAAAGTTTTATAACTTGTTAAAATTTGCAAAAAAAAAAAAAAAAAAAATAAAGTTTTTTTTTTATTAATTCTAATTTGGCTTATTAATAAAACTAAAAGTGTATATTTTTTTGGAAATAGTAAGCAAAGATTGTTCTGTTTTTTTACCGGAAACAATTAGAAAAATTTTAGAAGAAAATATTAAATTCTGGAACATAAAAAGTAAAATATTTGCAAATAAATTTAAAACAAGCAGAATTATTTTGTTTATGGTGTTATGTTAAAATGTATGTAAGAAATTTTGCATACATAATGGTAGGATTTCAAAGTCAACATTCTTTTTTTCTTATTTCATTTCAGCCTTGAATCAAGTTATTTGATAGTATTTTTATTTAATTTGTTAGAAGTCTATACTATATAAAATTATACACGCTTTCAATCAGTTTAAAGTTACGGTATACAAATGAAACACTAAATATTGAAAATATTTATCTGTTTAAAAAAAGAAAACTTATCAAGTTGTAGTGACAGTACAGTAAATCAGACAGTAAATCTGGACATTAATTTAACAGGCCGATTCCAATTACTATCTAAATAAACAAAAAATCAAAATTGTTATGTATTGTTATGTATTTAATAATTTGAAAGAATTAAAAATAACGTAACATTGGAATGGTAAATTTTTTGTTTGGAACATTCGAATTTCATTTTGGGAGAACTTAAAATATTCTGTGGTGAATGTTTTAATTATCGTTAAATCATGGAAATTTTTTTTAAACAAAAAAAAAAATTATCAATAAATTTCTTATATAGGTAATCATTTTAATTCAAATAAAATATCAATTAAAGATTTATTTTGTACTATTTCAATTTGTAACAGTATGAGATAACATGCAGTCTTTTAATTTATTTTTTTTTGAAATATTGGAAAATTTTTGAGTAAAAATCATTATATTGGGCTACTAAGCAAAATACTAACTACTAACATTAATTTCTTCAACATCTTTTGATTTTACAATACCATCATCATTTTCTGGCAATATCATATCATCATCATCATTTGATGTAGATCTACTTTCAGGAAATTCATTTGAAATAGCTACAGTAACTGGACACATACATGGTACAAATCTAATTTGTTGTCTTTGATATTTACCATTTATTGGTACAGCATTCATATTATGATGTTGTGTTGATGATATTGTAGGATTAGAATTAGAATTAACATTAGGACTTGAATAATAATATTGATTTGGATAGTCTGGAGTTAAATATGATGTTCGTATAGGTCCAGATGTTAATAATTTTGCAGATGGTGGATGTGTTTCAACATAATGATGACCAGATGATGACATATAACTAGAACTAAGAGAATATTGCGCTGGTTGTCCTGTAATTGATTGTAAAGGTAAACTCATTGCGGGTGATTGTGGTGGTGATTGTACTGATGATTGTGAATGTGGAGAATGTGTTGATAGTATTGGAGGTGGTAGTGTCGGTGCTTGTGTTGGTATTGGTGTAGTTGATGTTGTTTGAGTTGGTGGTAATACTGTAACTGTTGTAGTTTCGGGTCTATAATTTGATAAAACCGAAACACCATCCGATGCAGCTGGAAATTGAGACCAACCTGCAAAACGGCTTGGTAAAGAATATTGATTATAAGAAGGTGATTGGAATAATGTTCCAGGATAGCCTATAGGTTGATGATATGTATAAGTTCTAAAATAACTAATTGGCATTTGACGAATAAGTGGTGCTGCTTCCCTGTAAAAATGAATAAAAAAAAAGAAAACAAAATAATAAAAAATAATAAATAAAATATTAAACTTTTGTTTAGAAAATATTTTCACTTACGTTGTTGTTCTCCACCAAAAAGCATTACATGATAATATTAGGGATGTTAATATTATCTGTAAATTGTAAGTTGTACGAATTATTTTTTAAAATAATATAAATATAGTATACAAATATGTAATTTTGTGTTTTAATAATTCTAACTTATAGAATACTAATATAATTATATTTTCTAATTCCTACTGCTTTTTGTTTAAATTTTAGTGGATTTTATATAAGATTAAGTCAAGTTTAGGAAGTGAACATTATAATTCAAAATGGGGTAATCATTAACAAAATTTTTATTCAAGTTTAAAGACATAAAGTCAGTCTCAAAAAATATTGGATATATCCAGAAGTTTTGAAAGCAATTATTAGTTTAAATATAAAAATACTAATTATTTCAATTACATCTGAAATCAGACTAGGTTTAAAGAAAACTAAAAGGAACATAAAACAAAATATTTGATTTATTGTTTACATATAAAATATAAAATGTATATTAAAAACATTTATAATATTTCAATGAGAACTAGTTGCCTGAACGCCAAAGTTTTTCTATGTGAATGTTTAGATTAAAGTAAATATAAAATCCAAAAGTAAGTGTCTGAGCATTATATCCAAAATATTTTTTTTATTTTTTTTTTGTAAAAACTCTCATATGTTAATTATGAAAATTTATTTTACAAATAATTATTATAAAATTAATTTAAAATCAGTAATATTTAATTAATTTTAATTAAAAAAATTAATTTAATAACAAATAATAAACCTAAAAAGAATCAATAAACAAAGTAAAAATATCAAGTTCTCCTCTTAAGTCTTTTGTTCCATGTGATTAATTTCTTTTCTTTTAACAATAATTATTGCAGTTATATTAAATATTATTTAAAATATTTAAGTTTTTTTTATTAAAATTTATCCTTTTATTCATTTTTTTGCAATTAATTATCAACTTTTTACAATTTATTTTAAATTTTTTTAATTTATTTGCAAACGAAATTGATTCTCATTTTATTCATAATTTATTTAATTTTTTGATTTTTAAATTCAAAAATTTTTTTACTTTATATTTACATCACATACCATTATAAATTCACTATAATTTTTCTTCATATTCTTTAACTTAAAAATAAAAGATTATTATTTATTATAAAGTAATATTTTTTTTTATTAAATTGAATAAAATTTCACAAATTTTTTAAAATTTTCTAAAATATTTTATACAGAGTTTCTTATAAAGTTTCTTAAAAAATGTTCTTTAAATATATTTTTTATTTTAGTTATTTTAGATTTTATTAATTCTTAATTTAATTTAATTTAATTATATAAAACCGAAATTTTAACACTTTATAATTTTCTAATATTTAATTATTCTTAACTAAACAAAGTTCAATATTATTGTGTAACATTTCAGGGATTATGATTTGATTTATAAACCATTATCCCCACCACTTAAAAAAACGATAGAATCTTATCTTCATCTACATTGAACCATTTTTATTGTTTTATTATTTTTATTTTTTTTTGTTTTTCATAATAGGAATAAACAATAAATAAATAAATAAAAAAAAAAATAACAGAAATCAAACTAAAATTCTTAATAAAATTTTTCGTGGTCTAAAAATTTTCGTTTTATTTTTTTTTTTCTAAAACAAAAAGTAAATAAATAGAAAAAAAAACATGAAGGATTTGATATCAAAACCGTCTTTTTAAACCGAATAAATTTTTCATTATATTATAATGTATATTCATATATCAATGTAATGGTCAAAATGTAGACAAATTTCAGTAACAGTTTTTCTTGTGATTTTGTTTTTGTTTTTGGGATTGCCCCTTTTATAGATTAATTTTTCTGTCATACATGTGAAAAGTTTTTCCCGGCATAATGGGTATTATGTAATTACAACACAGATAAGAATACATTTTGAATTTTTTACTTCTTTGTAATTATGAAATTATTTAATTTTAATTTAAAAGAAATGCATGGAGATTTTTAAGTTTTTAATTTGTAAAGACAACTATTTAATTTTCTCTTAAAAATTTTAATTTTTTAGATTAAGTAAAGATAGAAAATTTTATAAAAGAAAAGAAAAATTTAAATAGATAGACAAGTTCTACGAAAAACAAATTCTAAACACATCAAGTGAACACTTCCACAAAGTAAACTTGCTGTTGTTACTTAAAACAAATTCGATATTTGACCTTGTTATATAATAAGTACTGTTGTTGTCTTATGAAATGATTTATTTGTATTAATTAGGTATTTTTTAGACTTAAATAATTATGTAATATAAGCCTTTTAGAACTTATAAGATCTCATTTCAATATAATTTATGGTATAAAAACGTAAATGAAATCTAAAAGGGATATATCCAAGACCATCGGACATTAACATTTTTTATTAATGACTAATAGGATCAAATTGGTGAAAAATAAATCTGACAAATAAAGATAGTGAATAAAGTCTCCGAAAGCCTACATAAAATCTGAACTAACCTAGAATTTAAAAATTATTCTATGATCTCAAATTTTTGAAACTTTCTATTATACAATGACGTGTTAATTCCAAATGGATATCCTACAGTAAGTTTTTTTCTTATTAAAATATTTAAAAAAAATCAATTTTTTTAACAAATAAAAAAAAAAAAAAATTAAAATCTCTAAAATAATCGAAAAAAAAAGAATTAATATAACTATGAGAAAAAACAACACACACAATGTTTTTTTGTTTATTGTTATTCTGTAATAAGTTTTCTATACCTATATTTTGTACATATACATATAAGTAATATCATTCACCGATTACAAGTCAAGTGGCTCTTCATTGCGTGTTTAAGGAATTACCCAGATAAAAAATTACATGCACAACACGCCAAATGAACAACAAAATCAAATTATACACTTTATAATTCTCACCCTTTTCTCTTGTTACGTTGCCGGCCGCATCTTTATGTAAAGTATTATAGATTCTTTTTAAAATCCATTCGATAGATTCCAAACAAGAAAAAAAAAAATAATAAAATAAAATTAATATAAAATGTACTATGAGTGCATTTTTAAATAATAAAACAACAACAAAACATTACATTAGATGATGAGATGAGATCAAATGTATCAAGTAAAGAATTTTTTTATTTAATTATTATATTTTTGTTTTTCTTTCTTTTTTTTTTTTGTTAAATTAAAAGGTCATTGTTGGTTTCAAATTTCGTTTTGCTGGGACGCGTTCCATTCTATTGGATTTTTAATAATTTAAAAAAAAAATAAAAAAAAAATTGAAACAAAATAAAATAATTTTTGTTTAATTTTATTACTTTGAATTGTTTGCTAGCTACTGGCATGAACCGCATGCTTTTTGTTTTCTTTTATCTTTATATTTTAATGTTTACTGTTGCTGGCAGTTGCGCCTTTTTGATTTAATGGTTTGTTTGTAAACGTTACACTTTATGATACAATAGGCGTACTGAAAAATACACGTATTTCCACCTGAATGAGAGATGATTGATTAAATGAAAGTTAGATGATTTTTTGTTTCATATTTTTATTTTTTAAAACAAATTTTCTAAGCTTACCTAACAAATCTTCTAAGCTGTAGTTTAAATAGAAAACAAGGTGTTTTAAACGATTTTCTGATGAAAATTTAAACTGTGATGCAAATATTAGAATCTTCATGCAAAGATTTCTTTTTTTTTCATATTTGACAGTTCTTTCTTAAATAAAAATATGATCAAGATACTTTTACTCTCTTTTTCTCTATAAAAAGCTCTCTTTATCTATCGAGTGGTTTCTGAATATTTTCGAATTACTTTTTAAACTAAGAACTTTTTAAGAGTAAAGTCTATATATAAGGATAACCTGTGAACTTATATAACATTTTTAATAATAATATGATTAGTATAGCATGCAGCTTTCTTTGTTCTCTTTTCGATATCATGATCAATCTTTAATATACTTTACATGTATGTATTTTCAAATTAATTTATTTTTTTAATTTTTTCTAAAAAAATAAACTTTGACTTTAAATTCATGAATAATATTTTTATTTCATTTCAAAATTAATTTTGCCTTCAGTTTCGGAACATCTTCAAAATTTATTCCATATTTATTACAAAATTCTCATCCGAATTATATATTTAAATATTAAATCAATATCTTAAAATGATTGGTACAAAAAAAGATAAAGTTCTTTCAAGTTGTGTTGAAACTACAGTTTGTCCGGAGGATATAGATATATGTGACATTAGAGATAGTCGATCAGTTCCAATACAATCATCAGACTACAAATTACCGGATAAGGCTAAAAAAATGTTAGAAATGGAATATCACGAAATGTGTAATGAAATTTTTTATCAAAATACCATAATTAATTATATAAAAAAAAAAATTGTTGACTTAAGTTTAAAGAATTGTAAGGATGCATGTGAAAAAAAGAAAATAAAGATGTATAAAGTTCTTTTCAATAGAGAAAAATCCAAATTACATGCACTAATGAGACGTATTATATGTTTACAACAAGTGAATCCATATAAAACATGGGAACCAATATCATTAGTTACAACATTTGAAGAAGATGCAATGCCAATAGAATGCAAGAATTTTTAAAATGGTTTTCAAAAAAAAAAAACAAAAGGAATTGTACCAGTCATTTTGTTTATTGTTGGTTTAAAAATTTGTTTAATTTGGAAATTAATTTAATTTTCTGATACCACACAAATTTTTAAATTAAAGAAGTTCTCACTTTTTTTTTTTTTTTTGTATTGTAAAATAACATTTTTGTTCAATAAACCTTTGAAAGAAATCAATAGTTAAAAAAAAAAAAAAGTTTTCTTTTTTTATAATTTAAAAAAAAAATGATACGACGAAGAATCTTTATTTTTATCAATGTGCAGAAAATCAGATTTTCAAATACGTGAAAAAACAATTAAAAATTTAACTTTTGTAATGAATAAATATTAAAAATCTAATTATAAATTTTAAGTTTCTTTGTTTTCTACTGCACATATAATAGTTCAATCTTATACATTTATTCTGGAATAGTTTGACAATTGTTACAATATAAACTTAAGTTAACCTTTCAATTTTTTCCTCAGTTGTTTTTTTTTTTAAATGAATCTTTGGAATTGTTTTCTAAATCTTTAGTATGGTCGATTTCAACTTTGCATATAAATTGCGGTATAACTACAGTTTGAATATCTTTTAGTACAATGTAGTTAAATCACAACTAAGAAATATGAACCGCATTTATTAGACACGGCATACAGTTTTTTAAGTGTAGGCAATTAATGACATTTTTACTTTTACAAGTAGATTTTTTTAAATTTGACAAGAACTTTGTAATATGATTTTAAATTTCAATATGTAAATAAATTAATAATTAGTAAATTACTTATTAAACCTTAACTGATTGAAGAAATGGGGTAAGTAAAGTTTTATACATGCATTCAAATAAAACCACTTTTTTTCCAGCCTAATTTCTTTAAAATCTTTGCTGTCATAATAAATAATAATGTATTGATGTCAAATCAGCTGTTGAAATATATTGTCATTGAGCAGATAATTTTTGTATACCTGTAATAATCATTTTGTATACATTTTATGAGCATAAGAAACATTAAGCTTTCCTCATTTAAGAAACCTTCCAAAATACCTAAATAAGATATGCATTTCAACTACTCCTTCATTTAAAAAATCTTTCAAAACATTTCAAACGTCACAAATTCTGTTTTTTTTTTTTATTGCATTTCTCTGCCACATAAATGTGGACAGGAAATTTCACAGCCTTTTCTGTTCATTTCGTTTCGATGCGATGTTAAATTTTTTAATGAATTCCAATCATCATTAAATCAGTTTAAGTAAGTGAGTGTAATTGGATGTTGCTAACTATTTTTAATTAAAATGTTTTAATCTTTTGTTTTTTATATTAATATAAATATTTTCATAGCTTTAAAAGGGGTGGTTTTTAGTTGATAAAATTATTCTTAAACTGTTTCGATCTATTTATAAAATGCTTTGCAAATGATATATGCGGAGGAATCGATTATAAAAATAAATTTCAGATTCGGCATTATAATAAAGAATTTTTATTTTTTTTAAATATAAATATAAAATAACACCCTGTATACCAAATTAAATATTTAGTTATTTTTTAACTTTGACAAGCTTTTCATTTTTATAGTTGTTTAAATTTAACTGAAAAAAAAAAAAAAAAAATAGAACTTCGAAGATAATATTGAAAAATTATGTAATCATTTAAAGATAAATTTTTATTTAGAATAAAAATTTAAATAAATTGAAATGAGATGTTGCAATCAGATTATAAAGTTACATAATAACGAAAAGAATGTGTATATAAATAAACACATATATATACATTTGTCATATATGTAATATATAATATGTATTATGAATACGTTATATATAATGTACATATTTTAATACATACATACTAGAATGGAAATGACCGGAAAGAAAATTAAAGTTCTTATAACTTTAAAATAAAGAAAAGTATATCCTTAGTTTTTAGCACATTTTTTTACTTTATCTGTCTGTTCGTCTATCTGTTTGTTTACAAAATATCTACACTTTTAAAGCTAGATCAATGAAATTTTAATCATGGATAGGTATCCTAAATAAATTAATGTTGTTGAATAATTTTTTCATGTCGCTACACCGATTGCGGAGCTGCACCCTCTTTCATATTTTAAAATGTACCTCACGTTCTGCCTTAATATTCTTTCCATCTAAAAACACCAAATAACTATAGAACATTTTTTACCTTTATAAATAAATATCAAAACAATACAATTTCTTTTAACTTAGAGTATGTATTTAAATTTATCGTTAAGTGGAAAAAAAATATTGTAAAGTTTTGCTTCTTTCATTATCACCATAACGTTTTTAGATAGAACCTTTACTTTTTTTTTGTACCAACCTCTCTTTAAGAGATATTAGGGATGAAAAATTGAAATTTTTAGACTTAAACTTTTGTTATTTTTAAATTTTCTTAAAATAAAAATGGAAACATTAACGCTACAACATTTTTTTTTTACATGTGTTACTTGTTAGCAACTTTTCTTAATTATATTGGATATCCTTAAAATTGATGAATGTGTTTCTTATTTGATTTTTCACAATTATTTCTTACATATAAAATTTCCAAAAACTTGGAATTTTTGGTACTTTGGGAAAATGTGCAACTTCAAAAAATTATGATTTTACATTTCTCCCTTGGGTTTTTGTTTTTTAATTTTTTTTTTTTAAATTAACATAAAGCTGTTATAATCAAATTTTATTTATTCTTACATAAATATTATGTGGTTATTTATATTATATTACATATGTATTTTCCACTTTTTTATGGGAAATTAAATATGTAGCAAAGAAAAAAATTTTGTAAGTTTAATTTAACTAACAAATAAATTGATCTAAGAAAATATTCCTTACCAATTAATTAAACTTAATTAGAATTAGTTTTTAATAAATGTTAGTTTGAAATGAAATGCATAGTTACCAAATGGTATAAAATGAGAAAACTGTGAAACTCTTACTTAAAAGTCGTAGCAATTGATTCATGGTAATGGCAAAAAAAAAAAAAAATTTTACCATTCTATTCTTCATTATTCTTCAATCATTTTGGCAATCTTAATCTGCGAAATAGATGGGCATTGTATATTGTGGACTTTATAAGAAGAAAAGCGTAAATTGAAAAAATTAAAATATTTATTTATTTATTTATTTATATACAGTTACCGTGGTACATAAATGTGCCAGGTAGCTATAACCTCCTGTTTCCTGGTACGAATGTTGGCTATACGAGATATTATGTGATATATTTAAGTATTTATATATTGCGATATATGAATATTTTTTTTTTTTAATATTATAATTATTGTACGCAGCCGGGGATCGAACCCGAGACCTCTCATTCCGTTATGAATGAGAAGGGGTGCGTCAACCACTGCACCAATGACTGGATAGAAAATAAATATAAAAAATTAAAATATAAGAAAAATTTAATAAAAACTGCTAAATTTAATATTTTTTTTTTGATTGAGTATATTGGCGCATATATAATCACTAAACTCTAGTACACCTTTAAAACCTAGGAGAACACATTCGAGTCGATGTTAAGTTTCTTATGCCACGATGATAATATGATACTATACCCTGACGGTAGAAGCCTTAAAAACTTTTCAAATCCATGTCAGATAGATTACTTAATCCTTCTAAAAAGAAACTATCGAGATCTTTTCGCCCTTTTATTAACTGATTGGATCAGGTACTAAAAAATTCCTATACATTGCGTTCTCTATTGCTTGTTCTTATTGTTCTCTCTATTGCGTCAAATCTTCTGCAACATCTACAGTTAAGATTTAAGTATGTGCATATACCTAATCTTATAGCATGTCTATCGATAACACAATGTCCTGTAATAATATCAACCAATAGTTTTAATTCAGGTCTACAGGGAGAGAGAGAGAGGGAAAGAGAGAAAGAGTATACTTTTAGATCTTTCTAAATTCAAATCATCAAATTTAATAAGAAACAAATAATTTATATTGGATATCCTTTGTTAACAATATCATCAAAAAGATCTCCGGAAAACTAAATATCAAATTTAAATAATTATTTTTTATTATAATATCAATATCAAATATTATTAATAATCATTTTAATGCCATTGAACTATAAACAAGTTAATATTCTATTTATAATCAATTTATATTGGAAGAAAAATTAAACAAAAAAAAAAAAAACAATTAAGTTGTAAACAAGATCAAATTCATATTTTTTGATTCATTGATTCATATCATTGATTTTGTTTTTTTTTTTTTTTTTTTTGTTGTTTTAAATCCACATGATTTTTGATTAAACCTTGTTAAAATTTAATTTAATTTTTCTTAAAAATCATCATTTATACTTTATAAGATCTATTTTAAATCATATTAAATGTATATAAATATAATAAATCTATAGAATCATTCTTAAAGTTAATATATATGTATAAAATCATATATGGCGCTAAACAAATGCATAAAAGATACATTAAAAAAAAAAAAAAAACAAAATAGAAAAAGAAAAACTAAAAAATACTCAAAAAAAAAAAAAAACAAAAAATGATGCAGATAAAATAAAAATAAAAACAATTGGTTTTAAATTTTCTTTTAAATGAGGAAAACAATGAACTCAACTCAATCAAGCCTTAGGTGGTCCATTAAATACACGTTATAAATTAAATTTTCATGTGTAGTACCGCAAAGATTATATTTCTTTTTTTTTTTCAATATTTTTCAAATCAAAAGAAAATTTTTTTTTTTTTAAATACAATGAATTCACATCAATGTTTTGTAAAAAATTGTTTTTTTTTTTTGGTTTTTATGAATTAAATGGTTTTATATGTATATACATATGTATTTTGATTTTTTAAAGTACTAAAACGATGTACTAAAAAATTACATTAAGTTTTGGTTTTTAAAAGTTATATGAAGTTTTGATAATTTAAGAGATTAATGAATATTTTACTGCCTTTACTGCCTTTTAAGAAAATAATATGATAAAAATGGTAGTTATAAATGATTTGTTTGTAGGATATAACACAGATAATAATGAATGCAAACTTTTACTTCTAAATCTATTGAAAGCTTAAATTTTCATTAAAATTAAAACGCTTTATATATTATGTAAATAGTATCAAAATAATTAGAAAAATTATAAAAGTTTTTTGCAGAAATTGGAAAATATAAAATCTAACTGGAAAATATAAAAATAAAATGAAAAATTTTCAAAAAAAATTTAAATTTTCTTAAAAACGAAAACAAAAAGAATTTTTTCTACCTAATAGCGATAATTTATAATTTATTATATTTTTCAACCGAATTATTAACATTAGTTCCGCTATTCGTAAATAATTCGATAACAGTAAAATTAAAGTAAAATTTTATGCCTTAATTTACAAGATACGTATACATTAATGTATACATATACATATACACATACGCATACGCATACGCATACGCATACGCATAAAATGCTTACATAAAGATTTAAAAAAACATGTACAGTTTGAACATGTGCTTTCTTTTTGTTTGTGCCTTTAAAGAAATTCTAATAAAAACAGGATGATTGAAAAATACTTCAAAAAATTTTCATAACCGCACATGATTAGACTATGATTAGAAAATGAAGGTAAAAAAATAACAATAAAACTAATGATTTTATTAAAAATATATCGGCAACAATAAAAATAACATTGATGGTGATGGGCAGTTGGACACACTTTAAGATTATTCCCGAAAAATTTTTAGATCCGAGAACCGATAAAATTGACAAAGTAATGATAATACAGTTTGCAAAAATAAAAATCAAATGTATAATATTTCAAAATAAAAAATAAAATCAAATGAAATCAAGTGGTATTATGAGAACAATTGAATCAAAAATCAATTATTATCACAATTTTTTATTTTAATGAAATTTTCTATACATCATTGTTTGTATAATGGCTTACTAATAACTAATATATAATAAAGAAAGTTGCATTGAAACAATTGATTCTTTTTCTTTTCGCTCTTTCGTTCACAACACAATGAAAAATTCAAAAATTCTAAATAAAAAAATTTTCAAACGAAAGTAAATTCGGACAATGACCCAATGAATAATAATAGTAGGTATTACATTAGTCTTCATGGCATACTATAGATTTTATTTTTTTAATAAACAGAATAAAAACAAAAAAAAACATAAAACTACTTACAAATTTTACGGTTCTTTAAGTTGTTCTTTTTTAATGATTCTCTTCCCTAATAAATTGAATATCTCATACCCATGTAAAATAATTACATATAGTTTTGAATTTATATGAAAATTAGAATGAAGAATGAGATTTCAATTTGACTGACTTTTGATTTTAAACAAAATAAATAAAACAAGGCAGAATGTAAACCAACGGTTTTTAAAAGCACACATTTCCATAAGATAATACAACCTGTTTAGAATTGTGACTTGCACCAAAATTTTAAAATTTCATATAATAAGAAAAATGTGAAAATAGAAGTTTTTTGCAATTTCGAGGGACTGTAAATCCGGAACCCTATATAACTAAAAAAAACTGTTAATACACGTAAAAATATATTACTGGAGGTTTCGTTTTTATATCTTATATCGAAAAAAAATGTCTACAGGTGCTTGAGTTACAGATGTCTAAAAATAGCATATTTTCAATTTTTGAGCCGTAATAGCTCTTAAACAGGAGGCGATACAAAATTTTCTGAGCAAGCTTATACTAATTCGAATTCCAAAAGTTCTTTTTCGTCTCAAAATTTCAAGCGCCTATTTAAAAGCGTGTCTGAGTTATGAATGTAGTAAAATCATGCAAAATTTAGTTTTCACATAACGGTAAATTTAAATACTAATTTAAAAAAAAATATATAATTTTGATATTGACAAAGGTAAAAAAATTCTGTCGAATGGCGTTTTCAGATTGAAAAAATGTTAAGCAGAACATGAGATATACGTATTTAAAAATAGCATTTTTTCAAAGTTTGAGGGGCTGTAGTTCTCTTATGGATGAGGCTACATGAAAAAGTTGTTCCACAAAATTAATTTTTTTATTAGACCTATCCATAGTTAATAGTTAAAATTTTTTCTCTATCTTTAACGGTGTAGAAATTTTGTAAACAGACAAACAGACAAGTGCTAATAGGCACATTTTTTAAAATTTATTTTGGAAATGTGCTAAAAATTGGTAGAAAAAAATAAAATTTTGGGGAAGAAAGATTAATTATATTAGATATGATATCCGTAACCAAAAAATAATTTAATGCTATATTTAAAGTTTCATTCATTTTTTTTTTTTAAGTAGTTTGAAATTGTTTTTTTTTTTTTTTTTATTTCATGATTGTGTAAATCTTCAAAACAAGCTTTAAATGCTGTCACAATATAATGAGAAAATCATTGCTGCAATAATTGATAGTAATTTTAATGGTTATATGCTGGTTATCTAAATTAACTGTGTGGTTCTAATTTAATTTTGAGTCTGGTTAAAAAAAAAAAAATTCTAATATTTTTAAATAGATTACCGTAAGTTTTTATTTTGTTTTAAATAATGGATTTTTTGAAAATTTAAATAAAATTTATAATTTTTGTTTTTTTTTTTCAGTTTAGTTTTATAATTTTAATGAAACTAAGCTTTAGCTTATAAATATCTTAAGCTACATTAACGACTGTAAACGGTAATTGCAATTTAAAGCTTAATAACTTCACTCTGCTCGTCAGCCTGTCTGTTTACCAAACTTCTGCACCGTTTAAGATGTAACAATAAAATTTTAAATTTTAATTTTTCAAATGTCATATGTATATGTATAAATATGTAATTGTGCTCAGTTATTTAAAAACTACTGGATATTTTGCTTGCTTTGTAATATCAATAGTGCAATTTTTTGTAATTTAATGTTTAAATTGACCATTATGTATGTAATATGTCTTAAACAGGAAATATTTCTTTACCTTCTCCTTTTTAAGATCTATTTGGGATTAAAAATTGAAAGTTTAGTAAGTAACTTAGGCACTCGCACAAATTTTTTTAAACCGCAAAAAGCCATCATCATATTTTTACATATTATGCTAATCTTTCTTAACTATGTACGATTTCTTTAAAATTAAACGAAGTTGGCGCTTGACGTTTATAATATTTTTCGTATTTATAAAATACCAAGAAAAATTACACAATTTAGTGCAACACAATATTTTAAACTGTTTTTATTGTCTTTTGGAAAATCTACGCCTTTAAAAACCTTTGGTTTAACATTCTCACTTGTTTTTTTTCCAAGCTTTGCATAAGCATACTTACACCGATAGAAATAAATTCTATTGTACTCCGGTTAAGCACCCCTTTAGAAAGCAGTCCTTAATCTTGAAAACATCAAATCAAGGTGACAAAATTTATTTTTTAAATGTGTATAATGTTATAAAGATTTGTTGGTTTAGGTACGAGGTGTTCAAGAAGAATAAAAAACTTAGTAGCTTTTATTAAGTTTTAAGGTAACAAAATTTTACACAAAAGTGATAAATAAAAAAAATTAGTTCGCAATTTTTGATAAAAGTGTAAAATATTTTCGTTTAGAATCTTAAACATTATCTTTTATAGTATAATAATTCGTGAAAGATATTAGATGAAATGATTACAAAAGAGATTTTTGAAAGGTATAGTAAGATGAGAAATTATGTTTTTTTTTTAAAATAATAAAAACCACAATTTTCTTATCTCTAAATACTTTGTACGGGGGGCCTCGGTGGCCTAGTGGGTAAGAGCGTATAAAATACGCTGTAAACACCGAGAGAGTGTGGGTTCGAATCCCACACACGTCGTAAGAATTATTCCCCCTTACGACACTTACAGCCACGCCTGTACAGGAAAGGCTGTGCAATTTCCTGTCCACATTTATGTGGCAGAGAAATGCATTTGAAAAAAAAAAAAAAATACTTTGTACGTAAACTGTTGAATCGTTGTTATTATAATACACACCTTTAAAAGGATTTATTGTTACGTTGCATTTAAAGCTTTTAAGAGCTTTAATAATTCATCTAGTTCAGGAAATATTTTCATTTAAGTGAATTTACCTCTCAAATTTTCAAAGTAATTTACTGACACCTTAATAGGCGTTAATATCATTGATAACATAACAGATTAATGGTTTATTCATGTTCAAGGATTTTTAAAACTTAAACAATCCGTTGTTATTTATTAGAAATTTTAAATAGTCAGAATGTTCAAAAACTAAAAAATTTTCTTTATGTAATAGGTATGATATATTTAAGGGGTACTGTAGAATCTAGAAAGAAAATGATTTAAATTTGAAAGAACCGATTGGTTTTTGGTACTATTCAATTCAATTAATTGATATTTTCAGTTCAAGTTCTCAATTTCCGCTTTATCAAAACAGGAATCAAATTTAAGTGCTTCAAACTTCAAATAACTGTTCTGTGTATCATCTTAATAACGTTGCTTATAAGAAAAAGTTTTTTAACATTTATTTAGTTTCAATAATGAATCTATATTATATGAGTAGGTATCTATACTACAATAATTTAATTTTAAATATCGTTATTGTTATAGGAAATATAAAATAAAATTGATATAATATAAAATGTATTTTTATTAATAATATAAAAAGACGGAAAAAAAAAATTTTTTTTTCTTAACACAAAATTAATATTAACCAAACTTTAAACATAAATTCCACCATTTCATATAATTGGTACTAATAAAACAAAATGTCAAATTGAAGAAAATGTTATAAGAATATTTTAATTTTCCGTTTTTTTACTCAATAGGCGCCTAATTGATTATATTTTGGAAATTATTGCATAATATTTCAATTTGTCTGAATTAGGATCTATTCAATAGGTTCTTTAATGAAACTGAATGCTTTTTCCTAAGTACAATTAATGATTTTTTTTTTCTTTTATAAAAAGGTTTTAAGTTATATCATTTTTCTGAGAAGATTATTAATTTTTCTTACTTATTTTTCTTTAATAAAATAAAATTAAATGCTAGGTAAAATATCAATAAAAAAATTGATCATCGAACGTTATCGAATGTTGGTTAGTCAGATATTATGTTAAATTTGTTAATGGAGCCATTTATAGATTTTTTTTTGCTGTTTTTTTATGAGGGTAGGTGGGAATCTCGAAAAACACCAATGAGATCAACTCGTTTTCACTTTGGTAGTGCTGGACTTTAATCAACCAATCGACCTTCTCTTTTAAACAAAATATTAGGTTAGAACTTATCTTACAATATACTGTTTGATTTAAGGGTTGGGATAGATTTAAAAGAATCAAGGCTTTAGAATAATTTTTACAATATCAACCTGTTTGGTGACTGATCATCAGAAGCTGTGCTTGTATCACTTTGCAATAAAAATATCAGACTTCTAATCTCATCAGAACAAATACATTTTGAAAATAGAATAAGTTTTTTTTTAAAAAAATGTTAAAACTGTCTTTTTTAAAACGACTGATTTAGGACTAAAAAAATCGACCTCAAAATGTTTTTAAAAGAATGAATTATTAAAAATAAAATTAAGAAATTAGTTTATACTGCAAAAAATTGAGAAGGATAAAGTAATTAAAAACCTAAAAAGTTGATCTTGAATCTCTGAAACGTTGTATACATAATCCTCGTCAATTTAGAAAACACGTGGGGTGGAGTCTATATGGCATGTTTAGGATCCACATTTTTGATGTTTGCATCACAAATGCATTCCTGTAACCTGAATTATACCATCTTATTGAAATTTCAATTACGTATAGAAATTGTCATCTGAAGCTCTGCTCTGCCTGTGTCCTTTTGGAAAGTTTTGAATACACAGATCACGCTTCTTACAAAATATATCTATATAAAATAAGGTAAGTGTTCCCTTGAAAGCAGGGGATACTAAGTAGAAATAGCGCTGAGGTAACATTAGGATTTTTTATTAGACAAATTACTATATTTTCAACCATATTTTTAAATTTTATTATTTCCATCATAAAAAATAGTATTTCTTTAGCATTTATTTAGTATTGAATATAATATATTTTTACCTTGCAATTCAATATTTTTAATTCTATTCCTTAAATGTTTTTATTAAGTAACAGATTCAAAAAAAAAAACAAAAACAAAAACAAAAACAAAACCTTAAATGTCACAAAGTAAAAATTATAAGAATTAAATAACTTTTTTTTTTAAACATAATCAAAATTTAACAATAAAAATTAATATATACCTAACCTAACTAAAAATTTTCTATTTAAATTAAAGTTTTGTGTTTTTTTTTTGAAAATAAATTAGTGCAATTAATTAAATTCTCACTATAAAAGTCAGATTCTATTTAAACACATTGTTGTTATTTGTCGCCTTTGTTGACGCTTTTTTTTTTTTTATTCTTTACTAAGTTCATGCAATTAATTATATGATAACATTATACCAGGGTTTTACTTAGATATATTTTAAAAATATAAAAAAAAAAAAAAAAATCGTAGTTAATTTACAAAAAAATTTTTTTTAAGAACAACAAATAACAAAAGTTATCGTCTTTTTTGACAAATTTATTTGAATTATATAAATTTACATACGAAAAAAAAATTTTTTTTTTTTTGAAAATAAATACGGAAAAAATATAAAAGAAAAAATAAACAGATACAAAAAAAAAAAATAAAATTGATATAAATTAATATTATAAATCCACTAATACTTTCGTTCCGAGTAGAACATTGTCTGTAGAATTTTTTAATTTCGAAATAAATTTTTCAGATCGTGGTGAAATATTATTTTTATATGGTGAAAATTCTTCAATATAACTAGATGAAATTTTGTGATCAAAATTTGATTTTGATTCTCTTGTATTTTTCCTGAAAAAAAAAAATATGTAAAATTTAAATATTATTATTAAGGAATAAAATGAAGTAATTGAAATGAAAGTTTTGTTAAATAAATAATATTAATATATCTATAATATAATGTTTGAATGTTATTAGAGTAATGATAAAAGAATAAAATTTTAAAACTGATTTATTAAAATTTTATTTTTAAATGAACACTATTTACAAATTGAATATTAACGTCTGCATTATAATTGCACAAGTATAAGAAAGTATAACATAAAAAAAAAACAAAGTAAAATTGAGGATTATTCCTGATTTTAATTTTTTTTGTTGCAAATAGGTTAAATAAATAACTTAAACAAGGTAGAATTTAAATTAACGGTTTTTAAAAGCGCACATGTCCAAAAGATAATACAAACTATTTAGAATTATGACTTACACCAAAATTTGAAAATTTCGTATAAAAAAGAATGTGAAAATAGAATTTCTTTTTGCAATTTTGAAAGGTTATAAGTCGGGAACCCTATATAACTAAAAAAACTCGTTAAGATGGTTTTAAAAAAGGTTAAGAAGAAAAATTTGTACAGGTGCGTAAGTTATGATGTCTGAAAATAGCATATTTTCAATTTTTGAGCCATAGTAGCTCTTAAACTAAGTTTTCTTGTCTCAAAATTTCAAGTTCCTATCTAAAAGCGTGAAGAAGAAAACTCATGCAAAATTTAGTTTTCACATAACGGTAAATACTAATTTAATTTAAATACTAAATTTAAAAAAAAAAATGTTTTATTTTGATATTGATTCACAAAGATAAAAAAAATTCCTGTCGAATGACGTTTCAGATTGAAAAAATGTTGAGTAGAACATGAGATATACGAATTTAAGAATGGCGCTTTTTCAAAGTGTGAGGGGTGTAGCTCCGTAATGAAGGGGGCTACATGAAAAAGTTGTTCCACATTAGTTTTTTTATGAGACCTACCTATGGTTAAAATTTTTCTTCTCTATCTTCAACGGTGTAGAAGTTTGGTAAACAGACGGACAGACCGACGAATGTACAGAGTAAAACGAATAGACACATTATTCAAAATTGTTTTGAAAATGTGCTAAAATACTAAATTATCTTGACCTGTCTTGAAAAAGAAATCCTGAGCAATTGTTACTATTTATTGAGATTTTATATACTCTTCATGTTATGCTGTTAATGAGAATATTATCCTCCTCCAAATATAACCTACCTAGAAAAATCTCTTTTCTCCTTATATATCTTTTTTTATTAAACTAAACTTTTGATTACCTTGTAACGTAAGGCTTTTGTTCTCTTTTCGATAGTTAAATATATCTACTGTATATAACGTCTGTTTCTCTACTTTCATAAATCTTTATTAGATTTAGATAGATCTTTGATTTTTGTATAAAAATTCCCCAATGGAATTTAGTTTTTATCTATTTCCTAAACAGTAACCTGACGAAATTTGCATTCATACAAATTAACAGTAGACTAAAAAATTATCAATTAATCCTAAATGTTACATTTTCCGAAAATACCTTTGAAGAAATAGTTATTTTTATTATACGAAAATAACAATTTTTTTTTTGTAGTGCATTTCTCTGCCACATAAATGTGAACAGGAAATACACAGCCTTTCCTTTTAAGGTGTGGTTGTATATGTGATAAGAGGAATAGTTCTTACCAAGTGTGTGATTCGTACCCACACTTCCTCGGTGTTTACAGCGTATTTTATACGCTCTTACACACCAGGCCACCGAAGTCCCTGTAAGTTGTAACTATCATATCATATTAAATATGAAGTATTTTAACTTCTTTCTAAACTTTCTATCTTTTTTCAGCATATTTTTGTCCATTCGTTCATTCGAATGTTTATTAAACATTTGCACTGTTTAATTTAGAATAATGCAATTTTAATCAGGAATAGTTCTCTTAAAACAAATTATGTTATAGAACAACTTTTTTATGTAGTCTTATTCATTACACACGCCTTACATTTTAAAAAAGTATCTCAGGTTCTGTTCAATATTCTTTCAATCTAAAAACGCAGCACAAATGACAGCACATTGCTAAGGTTTATAAATCAATATGAAAATTTATTACCCGTACGTTTTTATACCCGTACGATAAGTATCGGGTATAATAAAATTACTCCTCCGTTTGTAACACCTCGAAATAAGCGAGCTAGATATACCTTCAAAGGTATGGATCGGATCAGAAAAAAATTCTAAGTCGATTGAGCCATATCCGTCCGTCCGTCCGTCAGCACGTTAACTCAAAAACTAAGAAAGCTAGAATCTTCAAAGTTACACAAAATATTCTAGGAGCAATTTGTAGATTCCGTATTTTTTTTGGTTGAGTTCCGACCAAAATTTCGGGTAGCTCTCGAACACCAAACTTTTAGATCCCCACATTTTTTTTGAAATAGAGCTATGAAATTTTAACTACTGATAGATCTTATAAAAATATTAATTTTATTTTTAATAACTTTTTTTTGTAGCTTCACCCGTTACGGAGCTACAGCTCCCCAAAGGTTCAAAAAAGCTTTATATTTAAATTGTTATAGCACAAGTTGTATAAGGTATATCTTCATTTTGAAAACGCTTACTGCTTTTATTATCTTTAAAAGTATATATACCATAAATATATATTTGTGGCATACGGCGTCTTAATTTACCGTTATGCAAAACTCAAATTTTGCAAAATCCTTTAATGCTTCTATTTTCTAAACGGTTTAAGTTGGAAACTTGAAATTTTGACAGAAGTTAGATCTCTGAAAATATGAGTCATTTCAGAAATTATTTTTGTATCACCCTCGGTTTAGGAGCTGTAAAGGGTCAAAAAATGAAAGTTTCCTATTTTTAAACACCTGTAAGTTGAACACCTGTTAAAAATTTTTTGAAGTAATACACAAAAGTTAAAGCTTCAACATTATACTCTTATTTCTGTTAACAACTTTTTTTAATAATATAGGGTTACTTTATAATTGACGAAAGTGTTACTTGATTTTTTCAAATTTTCTAACAAATTTCTTTAACGAATATTTTGCATTTTGTTTTACTCGATAATTTGAAATTGTTGAGGATATAATGCGTAGTACAAAAAAATGTAAATAAATAAACAACATAACGGTTGCTTGAAAAATTTTTATTTATATGATATTGATATACATGCATACTTATATAATAACAAGTTGATTCACATATCGTATATGTCACTGATGAATGAATGATATGAGTATAGATGTATATTATATAGCGTCGTATTTACATATGTACATATACATATGTATTTTATTGTACTTATAAGAAATTATTCTATAAATTGAAATATTTTTAAAGAAATATTGCAATGTATGGCGATATACTTATAACAATGTAATTATACTATGTGCGTATTAATATTTAAAATTATATTTACTATTTTATACTAAGTAAATTTAATATACATTTACCGCTTAGTATTAAATGGTACTATAGAATATTTGAAAAAGTTTTGGATTGATAATCGTTATGTGGAAGATTAGAATCTGCTTTTGAAGAATGTACATATAAACATATAGTTAGAATATATGTACAACCCATAGTTCTAGAAATTATAAAATTCACCGAAATTATTTTAAAATACTAAAATATTAAAAAAATAATATTGTAAGAGTGACAGGCTGTGAACATACAAACGATTCGTACGGGTATCTAAGAGTTGACAAAGACAACTCTATTCTTTCTCGTTTTTTTTTTTTTGTATTTTATCTGTAATGCTCGTAAATGGAAAGCTGACAGAAATTTCTTTTAGAATTAGCATACATTTCGTTAAAATACATTTCCCCCTGTTTGCCATTTTCAAACACCTATGTAACTTAGGCACATGTACAAATGTTTTCAAAGTTAAAAGCTTTTATTGTATATTAAAATAAGCTAAAAGCTTTTTTTAAATTATAATTTTGCATGTATTTATTTATTTATATTAATATTACATACATAAATATAATGCAGTATTATTGAACCATCGGCTACCAAGGCCATTATAGGTTTTTATACTATTATTAAATTATATACTAATATTATTTATTTTGTTTATATTATATACTATATATTTACATTATATTTGGTCGTAAGAAGGGGTATGTAAAGAAAAAACACTTACGACCTGTTCAGGGATCGAACCATACATATATTATATAGTTATATCTTTTATACGTTTTCCTAATTTTATAGGGCTTAAAATTGAAGAAAGTGTCTCTTAATTTTTCACAATTTATTTTTACAATAATAAATTGTTTTTATTGTCTTTTAGAAAATGTCCGCCTTTCAAAACCTTCGATACTACATTCCATTTTTCTATAAATAGAAAAAAAAAAAAAATTTCTTTCTTTTAACTTTATCTAGTAAAGAAATGAAAATTAAAAACTATACTCTATTTAGAATAAAATAAGAAGAAATCTACGTACATTATTATGTGCCATTGCAAATTTGGATTAGAAATCAATTAAAATAATCCTTTACTGTTAGTTCATTGATTGCAACATGTAAAAATTTTCATTATAGCTTATTATAATTTCAAAAAAAAAATTTTACTTACTTTGGTCCAAAAATAATCCAATTCATATTTGGATCAATTTCAATATTAGAAAATTTTTGTTTTACTTCAATACTTTTCAAATGATTATCTTGAATATTTGTATTTAAATCATTTTCTATATTATATTTAGAATTATTATTTTCAAAATGGAATCCATTTAAATTTTTATCTATAAATTTATTATGTTTTGTTTCTGCTACATCCATATCTAAATCATTTTCTTGTTCTTTTAATAAATTTTCTTCCATATATTTCTTTTTATTATTAATTTTTTTTTTAGCTCTATAAATTTTATTTAAAGTTGTTATTGGCAATTCAAATGATGACTGAAAACCAGCTAATTTAGCTGAATAAACTGATGATCCTTTATAATTGGCCGGTATATTATTCTTATCAGATTTATTATTAGGTGGTTGTTGTGATGTAGCATAAACAATATGATATTGAGGATTACTAGAATTTTGTATAACACTTTGAACATGTTCTAAAGTTACAACTTGTAAATCTGATCTAGAAATAGGTGATGGTGATGTTGTAACATAAATTAATGATGGTTTATGTGTATTTGATTGAAGTGATGATGATGATATCTCTGCTATTAAATTTGATTTAATTACTTCAATATTATTATTTGATGAAATTTTTTCTTTATTTTTTATATTTAGTAGATTTTTTGGAGATTGATTTTGATATAAATTATGATCATGATAATTTTCAACAATAGTTTGAAAATTTTCCTCATGATATTCATTTGATTTGTCTGAAATTTGTTGAGGGGTAACTGCAGTTTCAGGATATATTTTAACATTTGGATATGGATTACCATAAATAATTGATGTATTTGGTTTTTCAGTCATTGATGGATAATTTATTAATAATTTATTAGGATCTATTACTTCTTCGGGGATTTCATAAAAATAAATTGGTTTTGGTGTTGTTCTTATTATAAATTGTTCTTGTTGTTGTTGTTGTTGTTGTTGTAGTTGTAGTTGTTGTTTTAATTCTTGTTCCTGATATTGTTCATATTGTTGTTGAATTGGAGTAGTATATGTTGTTGGTGTAATTAAAGCTTCATGTGCATAAAATGGTATATATTTTGATTCTGGAATTATAAAATGGTTTTTATTTAAATGTGCATGATAATTATTGTATTTATTTTTTGTTGTTGACGTTGAATAACGATTCCATAAATTCATTGATGAAAAAATTTTATCTTTTGGTGGTTGTATTATTTGACTTGGTTCTTTTAATCTTAATTCATTTTTATCTATGATTGTATTAAAAACTAATTCTGTTTTATCACCAGCATAAATAATAAATGGTGAAACATTATCTTGATCTGAATTGATAACTGGTAAAACAAGAGAATTTTGTTTTCTCATTTGTGGATAAAATGGATTTTTATAGGTTAAATTTTTATTCCATTGATGATGATTATATAAATTAAATGGAATTTTTGTACTTTCTAGAATTTTTGGTTTCATTGTTTTTCGATTGTGAAAATTTATTCGTTTTCTTGTTGATTTTGGTTTTAATCTCATTGGTTCAAATGATATTCTTTGGTTAAAATTAATTGGATTTGGCCATTTAGTTGTTTGATAATTTGATGATCTTATCCTTGAATTTTTTCTATTTGATAACATTTTATTATTAAAATAACCGTTATTATCCCATTGTGGATTATAAATTTTTCGAAAATTCCTTGGATAATTATAATATAATTGGCATTGTATTAAAACTAATTGCACTAACACTATGATTATTATTATTATTAAATTTAAAATAAAATAGTCCTTAAATTTAATCATGATTTTATTGAATTTTTTTTTTAGTTGTGTTTTTTTTTTTTTTTTTGTTTAAAAGTTCACATCACTATAATAAATCTATAAATTATTAAAATATTTATAAAATTTTGAATTTTTTTTAAAATGTACATCGGGTAAGTATAGTGATTTAATTGTGGTGTATATACAAGTCAAATATTTTCGGATAATGAAACGCGTCTTTAATTCTCGATTACTATTCAACAAATAGTTATTACAGAATTAAAGTAAAAACTTTTATACTTACTTTCTTTATTTTGTCAAACAAAAATAAAAAAAAAAAAAACAAAAAGATAAAATAATAATAATGAATAATAAAATTACATACTTTTCTTTTAGTTAATTCATTTAAAAAATAAATTTTTGACTTCTTGGTTTCTAAATATTCTTTTTTAAACACAAAAGTTCACTCTAGTTTCAAGTATAGAAATTAATATAAGTGTATATGTACATAAAATAAGAGAAAATAAAAGAAAAAGAAATAAAAAAAACTAAAAAAGATTTTCCATTTTAACTTTTGTTTATAAATGATGACCCAAAGATTGACCTCTAGTTGTATGATGAACTTTAAAAGGAATTTTCATTTCATTGTTAAAAAAATATTATACAGAAAATTTTCAGAATCAGTTTCTGACGTAAATGTTTTTATTTTCCATGTTTTATTTAATATATATATTTTATTTAATATATAGCTATACGTAATAAAAATTAAATATTTTACTTTTAATTAGAACCTTGAATCAATGAAAGTTGTTAATTAAACCAACGATGTGTTACCAGCTTACTGCTCTGTTCATCAATTCAATTTCGTAACTAGAGAGAATTATTAATAAAGTATTATCAAACCATCCTTGCGGACCTGGTCTTGCAATTTCGTTCAATGTTTTTTTTTTTTTTTTACGAGGGACGATGGAAAACATCGAAAGCCATTAAAAGGAACTGCACGATATTCTTTTGAATATATAGTGTTGGACTTTAACCTACCAAAACCAACCCTTCTAACACAAAACTGGGTTAGGATGGGTCTTTTAATACATAATGAAATAATGTATAGTTTGATTTTGGAGATAAGGATGTAGGAAGATTTGCATGGCAAATTTAGTTCGGGATAATTAGGATTACGAAAGTTGAAGGGAACAATTAGGAGAGTTATATGGGAAGATATTGTTCTTCTTAAATTTCGTTAAATCGTACACATATGGATTAGCATAACTTTTAGGAACATATGTGTTGACATAAGGTTCCATAAACGCGACGTACACATAGCTAACGAATTGTTAATGTTGTGGTATAATGTAATGGTGTGTTCCAACATTTTGGCATTTCAACAGTGAGTGGTCGTCAATCGCACTTCTTTTTTCACGTTGGAAACTTTGGGTGAAGACATGTATTTTTTTTTTTAGAATAGGTGTTTGGTTTTCCAAGATATCTATAAAACAAGATTAATGAATCGACTGTATGGTGATGGTTAGATGGAGTGACCGTTGAGTTAACACGGGGGTCGTGAATATAACGATTAACTCTGTTTTTCGCTTTCTTGAGATAATGCAGTCTGGTTTAGAGGGCTCCAGCCCAAATATGTGCATTTATTTATAGGAAAAATATATGGAAAAATATAATAATAACAATAACAATAATAATAGTATGTGATTTGAAATGAAGAAGATTGAAGAAGATAATTTGAATTATCCCTTCCATAAACACATTAAAATATATTATCTATATGTATTGCTATTGATCTATTCCATTTTAATGTATTCTAAGTAATTAATTTCAATTCTCGTATATACCATGATATCATATCAAATCATGTTTCTGCACTTTTTTCTTTTAAAAAATTTCGATTCGATTTTATTTTAAATTATGTATTGAATAATTTCGTACTATTCAGAATCTATGATTTTAATTTTACCTCTCTAAGGGTGTTTGAGACTTCCTTGAGAGTGCCTCTATATAGCTAGGAAAAATTTTGACATAAGTATTTATCAAATTTTATGTCAAAATTTTAGTTATGTACGTCAAAATTTTACTTTCTTTCGTTTTTATAATGGAAACTAAAAACATTAATTAAAATTTTAAAAAACTAATAATTTTCCAAAAAAAAAATAATGATAATAAAAAACAAAACACATATATATACAAAATCATAAAGGGAATAAAAAAAAACATTAAAATAGAAGAAAATAGTTACATATTAAAATAAATTTAAACATAATATACACTCTTTAAAAATAAAAACTCAGTTAAAAAAAAAAAAAAATAATTATAGATCACTGGGTTAGAGAGTGACGTGACTTCTTGAATTTAATTTTCTAAAAAAATCAAAACAAAAAAAAAAATTAAAAAATAAAGAAAGAGCACACTCTAGCTGAGTTTTTTTTTATCTTTTCACTATATTATGGAAATATGTATCTGGTCTGTGCTATACCCATCAAAGTTGTCCAAAAAAATGTAGAAGTAAATATGTTTGACCTAGTATACATACGGCGAAATATTTAATGTGTATGTGGTTGCGACTCAGTAAATCCAAAAGAAATATTTCAAGTTTTTTTAATTTTTTTTTTTTTTTTTTAAAGGAAACTTGTTCTGCATCTTAGACTACGCGAAAATTTTCGGCATGTTTTAAGTACTTTTTATTTGTTTTGCGTTTTTTTGATTTTTTAGGTCATTTTTTTGTGTTTTTTTGTTTTTTATTATTTTCATTTCTTTTCAAATCAAAATTTTATAAGTTCTGATGAATAGCATTTTCTGGAGTGGGTATACTCTTAATACTTTTTTATAAAATATCATTGAGAAAATTAAAATTATATAAAAGAAAAAAGTAAAAACGACAGAAACATGATTCTATTAAAACTTGTAATTGTTTTGTCATTACAATTAAAAACAAAAAAATCATTAACAATATGGTAAACTCTTAAAATGTGGTGGTGTGAAAAAATCGTTATTCGTTATATCGATTAATTTTTTTTTTTAATATTATGATACCTTTTAGATTTAGAAGACAATTGCCATATAAAAAGTTTAATAAAACAACAATGGTAGGGATATAATGCTTTTGATTGAATATATGTATTTTTAATATTAAAATCAAATTAATGAAAACTTTTTATTTTAGGATCTTAAAGCTAATAAAAATATAACGATAATGAATACAACAAAAATTAAATTTATGGTTCAAAATTAAAAAGAATATATGAAAATTCAATTTCATAAAATTCGGACTAATTTCATTTTGTTTACTCATTGTTTTTTTTTATGCATATCTTATGTCCTATGTTATGTATGATTTTATGTCCTTGATTTTTAACATATTTTTCAAAATTTTTCAAAATTAATGTAAAAACTTGCAATTAATTTTATTGTTTGCTGTCTGTTTAAAATTTCTTCATCATATTTGAGATAAAGTAATAAAAATTTCAAGCATACACCGATCTTATAAAAATTTGTAGTTATAGCCTAACTTTTTTTCGACACAAATGGAACTCATCAGTTGTTGATCAACGTTTTTACATACTCATTGTAGAGCTACATCTTCAGATAATTGAAAAAAGTTCTATAATCAAATTATTATAACTGACGTTCTACAGAATATTTCAATCAGAAAACGCCAAACATCAGAAAATTTTTAACATTATAAATTAAATGTTATAAATCTGGACAAATATTGTGTTATTTTTTCCAATTTTACAATTGCGTTTCCATCTGCCATGGAACCAATATTTCGCAAAATGTTAAGTTGAAATAATGTTTGATACATTCTCCCATTTGAGAGTGATATATAGGTCAGAGCTACATAAACTAAACACTTGCTAATTTTAAATACCTGAAATCTAGAGATCTATGTAAGTTTTTCTAAGGTGATATGTAAAAGATGAGTCTTAAAATTTATAATGTCTCTCCACTTTCAAAAGAAATTACGAATATTGGTACAAAAATAGTCAAAATCCAAGATATTTTTCTATTGTCTTTTTAAAAATGAGCGCCTTTAAAAATCTTTGGTTTTACATATTGCCTACTTTAGATTATTTTTTAATTGTTTATCTACAGTTCAAAAAATTTGTATAGATCCATACATGATTTTGCAACAAAAGACTCATCGGATTATTATCTTATTTGCTAAAGTTTTTTTTCTTGTGTGGAGATATCTTATTTTTAGAATGTTCAACTAGATTTAAGAGAAATTTATATCAGTTTTTTTTACTGCCTATATCTCTGTTTAAAAATAAAATAAATAAATAAAAAAAAAAAAAAATTTTTGTGACAAAATTACAATTAAATTTTTTAAAAATGTCATATTGAAGTTGATGATCCAAATTAAGGAAATAGAAAATGAAAATGATGTGTTAAATAAGTGAGAAAAAAAACTTGTGCGAACTTTTTTCTTTTGTATTTTTTTATTTTTTATTTTTTTTTTTCATATAATGATGGGTCATTAGAGAATTAATTTTTAAAAAGTTATAGTAATGAATGTAAAAGTTTAAAACTAGTCTATTTTTAATGCTTAATTTTTAGCATCATTAAGGTTATATTTATATATAATATAATTAAATCAAATGACATCAACCTTAGAAAATGATTTAATTTTAACAAAATATAACTATTATTTTTTTTTTTTTTTAAGTGAAAGTTATAATTTCTATTTTTTTTTATTATATTTTTAAATTTACTTTCAAGAAGTTTTCATTAATAACTATTTTTTGTTTTTTTTAGAAGTCACTTTAATATTTAAAAATAATTAAATTAAGTGCCTACATATATAGTATTAATTGATTAAAAAGAATTATGAAGACTTCTAAAGGGCTCATGGATATGAAGTGATTATAAGATCGTTAGTTTATTTTTATAAGTTTGACATTATTTTCTTTTTTCCGAAAAACCGTTTTCTCAAAAATTTTTTGTTTGATAAAAATTTGGTATTGAACATAAAAAGTTAATTTACCCGGAAAAATGCTAATTTTCTTTTTGGAAAACTTGAAATTGTTAACTTAAAAATTTAATATAATTTTTAAAAAATATTGTTTTGTTCTTTATTTCTATTTGTCGCCTATTTCTTACATTTTCTTAGTTGCTTTAAAAAAAAATTCTTATCATAGTAAATAGATACAGAGACAGAATTATTGCTGCACAAAGTCGAAAATCGTAATTAACGATATATGTATAATTATAATTAATTAAACCTATATCATGGTTATATGGCATTTATCTTAAAGTTCCATACGGAATATTGTAAATGCTCCCTGATGGTATGTGCTATTGGTATATCAATATTACATATTCATTATGATTTAGGAATACCAAAAATTATAGGTAAAATAAAATGATATGCCATAAAACACCATAAAACTCATCTAACAGCATATACATAAAACAGCATATAAATGTAGAAGATGATCTAGTTTTACTTATAATAATGCAGATAACAACAGGAAAGTTTAAAAGAATGATACTTTACAATAATAATACTTATGCTTAAATGTCGTAAAGCTTTGATATAGCGTAAAGTACTGATTTTCTTAGGTAAAGTATAGTTAAAAACTAATGGTTAATCAGTTTGACTAGTTTTAATAGAGAATGGATGAAATTAAGTCGGTACTCAGTAATAACATACATTGTGCTAAGGAGTACATTCTATCTTTTGAAAGTTCTCCACCAACCCACGAGATACAATTATTTACCAACCGACTTTAATTTTTTTTTTTTTAAATGAAAAATATTCAGTATAGCCAATATTAATATTTTTCCAAAATTTTCTGATTTTCATTATTAATTTTCCATTTTTATAAAAAACCCATGTAAAGAATATACATACATTTATACAACAATTTTCAATATTACTACATAAATTCGGGGCATCTCATAAAATGCATCTTATAATATAAATAATAGGTATACATATATTGAGTTTCCAATATTCAACAAATCAGGGGCATCTTCTAAAAGATATTAATAACCGTGTTTTTACGAAAAATATCGTTTGCAAAGAAATTTTAAATTCATAAAGGCTTTAATTATTGAAAATTGTATTTTTACATTTTAAATAAAATCATAAAAAAACTATATACTGCATATATGTAGTTTCTTTATGATGAAATCAAAAAAAAAAATTGCTTATTTCATTTTTTAACTCAAAATAGACATATGAATTAAAATCAAATATAAATAAAGCTCTTTTGAGGGCTACCAAATACTTATTATAGTTAGACAAAATTAAAAAAAATTATAAATATTGACTACGGATAATTGTGGTTAACCAAAGTTATTTATGAAACAATCTCAAATTTCAAGTTCAACGTATAAATAAGAAAAAAAAACAATAATAATACAAAAATCCTTTAGAGGACTAACATATACATTTGATATAGTAAATTTAAAAATCCCGAATATCTGTTATTGATTGCGTTAATTACAATTGGTTATTAAAACACCTCGAAATTCGAGGGGTGGGCGAATACTAGTATTCATTTAAATTATTTTTCTTAAAAGATTGTATATAATTATTTTTTAGCACATTTCCAAAAAAATTTTGAAAAAATGTGCTTATTAGTTTCACTCTGTCCGTCCGTCCGTCTGTTTACAAAACTTCTACACTTCTACACTACCGTTATGTGAAAACCAAATTTTGCATGATTTTTCTACTTTCATAACTCCGGCACGCTTTTAGATAGAAGCTTAAAATTTTGAGGCAAGAAAGAACTTTTAGAATTTGTATAAGTTTGCTCAGAAAAATTTTTCGGGCCACCCCCTGTTTATGAGCTATTAGGGCTCAAAAATTGAAAATTTGCTATTTTTAAACATCTATAACTTAGGTACCTGTACACATTTTACTTCGGAAAGATATAAAAATTAAAGCTACAGTAATATATTTTAACGTGTGTTAAAGGATTATTTTAGTTATATGAGGTTCCAGAGTTACAGCTCTTCAAAATTGCGAAAAAGCCCCATTTTCAGATGTATATATCTCAGGCTCTGCGTAATAGTTTTGCAATCTAAAACCGCCAAAAGACCGAACATTTTATTATCTACATAAAGCAATATCAAAATTATGCAATATTTTGTAATTTACTATTTAAATTTACCATTATGTGAAAACCATATTTTGCATGAAATTTCTTTTTTCATAACTCCGGTACGCCTTTAGATAGGAACATGAAATTTTGAGACAAGAAAGCACTTTTAGAATTAGTATAGGTTTCCTTAGAAAATTTTTTACATCACCCCCTGTTTAAGAGGTATTAAGAGATATTAATTGAAAATTTCCTATTTTTAGGCACCTGTAACTTAAGCACCTGTACAAAAATTTCCTCGACAAGACATAAAACTTAAAGCTCCAGTAATATATTTTTACGTGTGCTAACGATTTTTTTTACTTATATAGGGTTCCAGACTTACAGCCCCTCAAAATTCCAAAAAAGTCCTATTTTCACATATTTTCTTATTACAAAAAATTTCTTAAATTTTATTTTGTAAGTTTTAAAATTTTTGTGCAAGTCACAATTCTAAACAGTTTGTATTGTGTTTTGGAAATGTGCGCTTTTAAAAACCGTTGGTTTACAATCTACCTTGTTTATTTATAATATGTAATGTATATCAGTAATTTTCTCTGCTATTAAACATTATTATAATCATAATAAAATTATGTGCGAAAATTAAAACTCCATTGAACTTAAATGGATCAACTAAATAACCACACCAAGTCGTTGATCATAAAAAACCCTTTAAACAAAAATTTCTATTATTTTTTTTTTAATCGTTATGAATATTAATTATTTAAATTTGTTAAACAAAGTTAATTTCTTTTAAATTTTTTTACTTCCTTTCAAAACTAACATCAAATTTTCATAAATCTTTAATTTCCTACATATCAATACTTACTCTCATTGTAATTTCAGGAAAAGAATATTATTGTCTATTTCTATTACATCATTACTTACAAAATAATGGACAAAATGTTTCCGACAATGTATTTTGTATTTTCTAATTAAATACAAAAAAGATTTTAATAACAATTTTTCATTTATATTTGAATCAATTCCGCTTTTAAATTATACTTTTAAAATTCCCTTTGGAAAATGTACAGTAATCAAATTAAAAATAGATACGTACATATCTTTTGTTAAATTATGAAAAAGATTTGTAAAATTTACCTTTGTTTCATCTTTTTCTCATCTTAATTTAAAAAAAAAAAATTTTTTATTTTATTTTCAAATATTAACAAAAAAAAAAAAAGAAAAAACTATAATAACCTACAAATTTATTTCAAATGCTGAGTAATTTCTTTAAAGTCATCTAAAATACAATAATTGTAATTGCAACAATAAAAAAAAATTAAAGGAAATTAATTGACCATTTTCAGCACCCAATTAATACAAAAATAATAATATTAAATTTTCTATTGAAGATGTATCAAACAATTAATTATATCATTGTACTGAATTTAATGTTGAAACATTAAATTTAACATAATAATATAATATTAAATACAATTAAAAATGCTAAAAACCTAGATATATACTTAAATTTCTTCAAAAAAAAATTTAATACAAATAAAATGAAAAAAAAAAACTTATTATAAAAAAATCATAATTAATAAAACCAAAATTTCTCGGAAATATATATATTATTTTTCACCTAAAAGTAACGCATGAATGAAGAAATTATTTAACTAGTAAGTAGTATATAAAGTTACTAATAATACTAATTCCACTACTTAAATAAACATATACATATGTATATATGTACTTGGTAATATAATAGTACATGCATTTACTTTAATTTAGTTTAAAAACATACAAAAATTTCCAAAAAAAAAAAAATAAAATGGGAAAATTTGCTCCCTTGACTTTTTCGTATACTCTTTTTTAGCACATTTTCAAAAAAATTTTGAAAAAATGTGGTTATTAGTTTCACTCTGTCCGTTTGTCCGTCCGTCCAAAGTTCGAAAAATCCCTACGTTTAAATTGTTATAATACAGGTTCACGTTGGAAACGGCAAACGACAACTGATTTCATAACCTTTATAAATACACATATATAAAAAAATAAGTGGCTTTGCGATGCGGTATTTTAACATACCCAAAGGGGGTGAAACTCGATTTTTGCCTCAATTCTTGGACTCCGGTCGAAATTTTTGTGAGATAATATACAAAAATTAAAGCTTCAATATTATATTTTTGTTTGTGTTAATAATTTTTCTTAATAATATAGGCTTAAAATTAACAAAAGTGTGACTTGATTTTTCCCAATTTCTCTAACAAAATAATTTAACGATTTCGTTCAAATTTTGTATTATTATAAATTTATTTTATTCAAAATAACTACTTTATATTTCTGTACTCTTAACGAAAAACTAATTTTGGGAATGTGCTTTTTTGAAAACCTTTGGTTTTTTCATTACTCGTTATTTACTCTCTTAATATACACCATAATTGTAATAACAAGCTTTATTTTGCATTAGTTTATAGTTGTATCTAATAAGCTACCAGATGTGTAACTGCTAAATTCTTAAATATTAGCTTATAATAAAAGGTTAATATGAGATCTTACAATACTTTAAGTGGTTAAAATAAGTCAAAAATCTTAAAAGAATTTTCAATATCTGCTAGGATTAGAACCTAAAAGAAAAAGCAACATCAGAAATATTGTCCGAGTACAAACGCTGAAAATATTTTCAAAAACTATACAGGCAACTTCTTGAAGGTAGAATAAGATTTGGTTTTAGTCTAATAAATAGTGATCATGCCTTAGTAGAAAAAAGGCTCAATGAAAACAAAATTTCTTCATTGTTTTTTCAAATAAGTATAGTTGCAATGCATTGCATACAACTAAAAATCAATTAATCAAAATAAACTGTTGCGGTACATACTATGATAAATCATACTCTAAAAAACAAAAAATATAATACATATACATATTAATAGCTATTAGCTGTGTTCTTTTGGTTCGGTTCAAGATCAGGATTTTATAAAATTCTAAAGAACGTTTCGGGTTAATGATCTGGATAAATTTTTTAAGTTGGCAAAACCTATTGACATATGAAAAATTATATTCTGATTTCTGACATTTCACTTTCAATTTAAAAATAAATAAAAACGAGGAAGAATACAGTTGCCTTTGTCAACTCTTAGATACCCGTACGAACCGTTAGTATGTTCACAGCCTGTCACTCTGCTCACAATATTATTTTTTTAATATTTTAGTATTTTAAAATAATTTGGGTGAATTTTATAATTTCTAGAACTATGGGTTGTACATATATTCAAACTATATGTTTATATGTACATTCTTCAAAAGCAGATCTAACCTTTCACATAATGATTATCAATCCAAAACTTTTTCAAATATTCTATAGTACCATTTAATACTAAGCGGTAAATGTATATTAAATTTACTTAGTGCAAAATAGTAAATATAATTTTAAATATTATATTATATTATATTTAAATATTCCATTGACAGAATGATTTCTTATAAGTACATTAAAATACATATATGTATGTAAATACGGCGCTATATAATATACATCTATACTCTTATCATTCATTCACTAGTGACATATACGATATGTAAATAAACATGATATTATATAAGTATGTATGTATAACAA
This sequence comes from Poecilobothrus nobilitatus, assembly GCA_947095535.1. Classification (NCBI taxonomy): domain Eukaryota; kingdom Metazoa; phylum Arthropoda; class Insecta; order Diptera; family Dolichopodidae; genus Poecilobothrus; species Poecilobothrus nobilitatus. The sequence continues at coordinate 162,512,567 of OX352773.1, forward strand.
TATCATATAAATAAAAATTCTTCAAGCAACCGTTATGTTTTTTATTTATTTACATTTTTTGTACTACGCATTATATCCTCAACAATTTCAAATTATCGAGTAAAACAAAATGCAAAAAATTAGTTAAAGAAATTTGTTAGAAAATTTGAAAAAATGAAGTAACACTTTCGTCAATTATAAAGTAACCCTATATTATTAAAAAAAGTTGTTAATAGAAATAAGAGTATAATATTGAAGCTTTAATTTTTGTGTATTACTTTAAAAAAATTTTAACAGGTGTTCAAGTTACAGGTGTTTAAAAATTGGAAATTTTCAGTTTTTGACCCCTTACAGCTCCTAAACGGGGAGTGATACAAAAAAAATTTTTGAAATGACTCATACTTATTTTCAAAGATCTAACTTCTGTCAAAATTTCAAGTTTCCAACTTAAACGGTTTAGAAGATAGAAGGGTTGAAGGATTTTGCAAAATTTGAGTTTCACATAACGGTAAATTAAGACACCGTATGCCACAAATATATATTTATTGTATATATACTTTTAAAGCTAATAAAAGTAGTAATCGTTTGGCGTTTTCAAAATGAAGATATACCTTATATAACTTGTGCTATAACAATTTAAATATAGAGCTTTTTTGAACCTTTGGGGAGCTGTAGCTCCGTAACGGGTGGGGCTACAAAAAAAACTTATTAAAAATAAAATTAATATTTTTGTGAGATCTATCAGTAGTTAAAATTTCATAGCTCTATTGCAAAAAAAATGTGGGGATCTAAAAGTTAGGTGTTCGAGAGCTACCATAAGGCTTGCTCCAAACTCAACCAAAAAAAATAGGGAACCTACAAATTACCCCCAAAATATTTTGTGTAAATTTCAAGATTCTAGCTTTCTTAGTTTTTGAGTTAGCGTGCTGACGGACGGACGGACGGACGGACGGACGGACGGACATGGCTCAAAAGTCTTAGAATTTTTTTCTGATCCGATCCATACCTTTGAAGGTATATCTAGCTCGCTTATTTCGAGGTGTTACAAACGGAGGAGTAATTTTATTATACCCGATCCTATCGTACGGGTATAAATATTAAGGTGCAAACAAATTTGAGTTTTGTATTTTTTAATAAAATTTGTTTTTAAAAAAATTGTACTATATAAACAAAAAAAAAATTTAAAAAAAAATAAAGAAAAACTATTTTATTTTTTAAATTTCTTTAGTTTTTGAATTTTTAAAAATGTCATTGAAGCTTAGTTTCAATATGCGGGAATTCTCCGTGGTGCGGGACGATTTTTATAAAAACTACCTTGACTGATTTTCATTTCGGAGGTTTCACTTGAATGTGTATGTATTTTTATTAATTGTCAAAAAATACTTTTAAATTGATCCCCTAATCGGAAATGTATTGCGATGTGTTCAACACATTGTCTTATAATCTGAAATGTCAAAAAAACAAATTTTACGATGTGTTATGATTGACAATCGTTTGACAAATGTGTTTCCGACGTTGTAAAAACTGAAATATCATTCAAATTAAGCATTCAAAATTTTCTGCGCACCCGTTTCGATTCATTGTTATTTTGAGTTTTTTTTGTTGAAAAATGAACGAATATAGGCAAGTAGGGGACCTGGGTGGCCCAGTGGGTAAGAGCATATGAAATCCCACAAACATTGTAAGAGTTACAGTTCCGCCTTAGGACATTTACAGCCACACCTGAACAAGAAAGCCTGTGTAATTTCCTGTCCACATTTATGTGGCAGAGAAATTCATTAAAAAAAAAAAATTGGCAAGTTTTGATGAATATAAAAAAAAGAAGAATTTTTTATTCATTTTTAATTTGTTATAACCTTCAACTTTAATTGCAATTACACAATTGACGGATCGAAACATTAAATAAGGCATTGTATTACTGTTGCATTGTATCGACGATTTAAATTGACAATTTAATTTTTTCAATTTTGACGAAATCCAATACATATATTTTTTTGACATTTCCGATGAGACCCTCAACTCAAAATATTGTCATCGTAAAGATAAATAATTTCAAAATTTTCAAATTTAAAAGTTATTAAAGTAATTTATAAAAAAATACAAACAATTTTAAATCAAAATTTTCTCATAAAAAATTTCAAAACAAAAAACAAAAAATACATTGACGTTTGACAAAATAATAAAATGACACTTTTTTTAATGTAGATGTAAAAATCTTCGAGAGCTATTATATACTTATTTTATATAAAGTCGCCAATGGGAGATTTGTAATTAAAAATTATTTTATTAGTAATCACTAGAAAATCCTGTTGTCTCTTAACCTAAGAAAAACGTCTTACAAATTGTACAGAATTTGAATACGTACTCCGTCATTTGATGCTTAACCACTCATCTAACCTTTATTATTTTACTTAAATTTATCAGGTGACATCTTTGTTAACTTATTTACATTTATTTGTCAAATAAAAAGATTTATATTTTAGGATTTTGAATGAGAACCACGATTACAATACTATACAAAATTTTATAAAAAAAAAAACTAAATAAAAATAATAAATATACAAAAAAGCAAAAAACCGGAAAACAATAACATAAATGGGAACAATTTTTTTTTTTTTTTAAAATGTTGTACTACTGTCTTACAATCGACATCTTCTTTAATATAATATTTAATATATGAATTTATAAATATAACTAACTATATATAACTAATGCTTAGTTATCTTTACTTTTATTTGTAACATAAACGATATTAATATTAAAAAAATAATGGGGTAAAAATGTGCTAAATCACAAATTGTTAACTAAAAAATTATTAAAAAATTAGCTTATATTTATGTGATAAAACATTTGTAGTGTTCCTATAAACAACTGATTATATTATATAAGCACTCTCTTCTCTTCTAATTACCATATTCCATTCAATCATTTAAAGCTCACAAGAAAATCATTATAAGCAGGTTTCCATTTGTTTATAACTGCCAAAAATTTGATTTATATTTAGAGACTATTTATCATTTCCCGGTTCTGAACTTCATTGCTGGTCGGTTATTTATTTCAGTAGCTTCTGAAATCACTATTCTGCTTGACAGATATTCACTTTTATATATGCTTTTATCTAAACTCTTTTTTTATATTTAAGATGAGCTTAGACTTTTGTTTTGGCTAAAATCAGATTTTGTAGATTAAATATGATTTTTAAATTAATTTTTTTTAAAAATTTATTGTATATATACATAAAACTAATTCTCAGATCATCTCAGAAAAATATTTGATATCATCATCAACACTCTTATATGTTAAACGGACAATAACAATTTTTAAGATCATTTTTTTTTTTTACTCAAATATTTAACTAATATATTTAATTAATTCAATTTTAATTAAATTAACATTCTTTTATAATACATTAAATTTAAAAGCAAAAAAACAATGAATATAACAACAACATTTAAATTAAATTTTGTAATTAAACACGCAAATTATAATAAAATTTTGTTTAGTAGGTAGTACTTATTTAAAACAAAACCGAAAAAAAAAAAAAAAAAAAAAAATTATTTAAAATTAGTATTCATATTTATATAAGGAATAAACGAATAAATAAATATGTGTATTACTTACTATAAGGAAAGCATACAATTTTTCAACCGTATACAAAAATCGTTAATTTTACCAATCCTTTAAAAATTAAATTGTAAAATTTTATTTTTTGTATAAAAGAATTAAAAAATTTAAAAAAATTTACAGTTTTATTTTATACTTTATAGTCTTAGGATCGGTATTCGGACTTAATAAAACAAAAAAAAAAAAAAAAAAAGAAAATACAATATTAGTGCAATTAAAATACGAACCTAAAGGATATTTTAAAAACAAAACAAAACAAAAACCAAACACATAAAAATTAAAAATGGATATTCGTGTGATTGTAAGTTTTGGATATTTAATATATATAGGATTAAGTTGGATCTCAGTTGAAAAATATTTAAAAAAAAAAAATTTTATTTTTCGATTCTTATAGATGCTATTTACAATAGTGTGTGTTTTAATGCTATGCGGCAGTAGTGATGGTATGATAAAGTATGTAAAGTTTAATTACAAAAATAACAAAAAAAAAAAATCTTTTGTATTTTGTTCTAGGCAAACAATTTAATGTAAAAAAATTTCTTGATAAATATCGGTAATTATCCTTTTAAATTAAATTAAAGATAAAAGTTCAAATATAGTTATGGCACATTAAAATTATATTTGTATTTGTATAAGTTTTATAAAAAAGTTTTAAACATCTATTGAAAAAATTTACAAAAAGTCCTTTTTTTTGTCCTAAAAGAAATTCATTATATTTTACGTTATTTATTTAGTTCATATATAATATATTTTTTGAATGCTTACAACAATTAGAAGTAAATACAAACCGGATGGCGGATACACGTATATAGAATAATAAACTATATATGAAGTGACAAAGAAAGTATAGTTTTAAGAACTACTTATAGGTTGTTAATAAATTGCTTATTAATTAAAATCTATAATTACGCAGCTTAATTATAAACCGAAATAGTGTACATATAGCAAATATATAGAATGAGTTTTTTAAATAGTAGTAGAATGAAGGATTATATCTGAATGGAATATTAAAACAAAAATAAAAGTAAAAGACAAAATTTAAAATCTAAATTTTAATAATTTTACGAATAGTCTTAAACTACAAAATATAAAAAATTTTAAACTTATTTTTTAAATCTCAGACTAGTATTCAATTGTTAATAAAATTTTTAAAGGAAGGAATCTGTAAATAACTAGAGATTAAAAAATAGAAATATGAACATTTATTTTTAAAGTCTTAAGGTTAAGAAATCATAAAAAAAACAATGTGAACGAAATATCATTTAAAAAATCAACGTATAGATCAATCTAAGTCGGTTATTTCAAAATTTAGAAAGATCGGGGTGAATTTTAAATATAATTAAAATTTAAATCAAGAAAATCTTTATAAAATTCAATGACAACCGGTTGATTTTAATTGGCTAGATTTTAATTCTAATTCAAGAGCTTTAGTTAATCTAGAGGTTAACCAATCTTTACTTGTGTACATATTATATAAAAGTGTTTTATTTTTTTTTTTTATTTGATATATTCTTTATATTTTATTATTTTTTTTGTTACACCAATTTTTTTTTTTTTTGAAAATTATATTCCTAAAAATTTATTTAAAAAATATTTTAATTTCATTATAATTTTTTTTTTTTTTTTCAATATTAAATATAAATTTTTAGAAAACATAGAAGAGTTATAATACATGTTCCAGTATATAAAAAAGAACATAAACATCATCATACAATATATAGAAAAGTTCATCATCATCATAAACCAATTATAAAACAAAAAGAAGTTTATAAAAAAGAATATCCGATAATTATTAAAGAAGAAGAAAAACATGAACATTTTCATCATCATTATGAACATAATACAAAAGAAACAATTCATGAAGATTATAAAAAACCAGAATATATGAAAAAACATGAAGAAGAAGAAAAAAAAAGACATGAAGAAGAAAAGAAAAAAGAAGAGGAAGAAAGAAAAAAAGAAGAGGAAGAAAAGAAAAAAAAAGATGAAGAAAAGAAAAAAAAAGAAGATGAACATAAAAAATATAAAGAAAATTTAAAAATTTATAATAAAAATCATGAAGATAATTTTAAAGATGAAGAACATAGAGTTGAAGCTGAAATTGAAAAACATAGTTATGATGATGGTGATGGAGCAGATGAATTCGATGAATATGAAGATGAAATAGAATATTAATTTTTTTTTATTTTGGTATAAAATTTAATACAAAATAAAATTAAAAAATTACTAAACCAAAAATATTAAAAAATAAGAACATATAGGCCATGGTTAGATATTTTTTAAAAATTTATAATTAAAATTTAATTTGTTTGTTTTTTTTTTTTGAAATATATTTAAGATAATATATTTTTTATTGTGATATTTATATTTATAAAATTTTATATTTTATAAATGAATTTAAATAATGTTTTTTTTTTTTTTATTTTGTCTTTTGTTTAATAAAAAGTAAAAATAAAATTTTAAATCAATTTTTAATATAATTTTCTTAATTGTTTTAATTCAACATTATAAAAAATATAATTATTATGAATAACAGTATAACACAGCATTACCAACAAACTATATTTTTTGAAGTGTTAATTTATTTTAAAAGTTTTTTCCGTGTTTGATCCAAAACTAAAGAGTCATATAATTTATAGTATTTTCTGTAAAACAGTTAGGATAGATAGGTAGAAATAGCTACGGTTGTACACTTAGGTCAGTTTAGGCCCGTTATGATACCTTGGATTTATCTTCTTTTAATTAAATCATTGGGAGCTTATTACAAAGAGCGCCGAATCTATTAAGCCCACCCCGACAGGGTGAGAAAGTTATTTAAGATGCATTTCTCCAGAAATCTTCTGTTTTGAGAGCAACAAATGTTATACAAAAAAAATCATTTTTAATCAAAATTCTAATTTTTACATGACGAACTAAAATTTTTTGTTAAAAGACAAAAATGTCATCAAAATATTTTTTAAAACTTCAAAATTCGTCTTAATTTAAAATATCGCATATACATATTCTGGGAAAAGAGGAAACCCTGATTTAGAAATCAACTAAAATCTCTTCTAATTATTTGTGTACCGCTGAGCAAATTATTGAAATCCTGATTTTGTAACCAAATATGAAATCTCTACTAATTAAAATCCCCCCTATACCATATTTGTACCAACTCTAAAATTTCTTCTAATTTAGAATATCGCATATACATTTATATAAACACTCCACGAAGGGAAATTTGCGAATTGCAAATTTATGAAGTGAGAAATTTGCTACATGATTTTTTGCATTATGAGTTTTTTGATAAGTGGACTTACTAGAAATAGATGTTTGTCATCTGAGTTTTGCCAAGTGTTACGCCACCTATTTAAATACATGTGATCGTCAAAAATTTTATTTTAGGGAAAAATTAAAATTTTTTTTTGAAAATAAAAATGACATAAAAATTTATTACAATCCGATTTTTGAAAATAAAAAAAAAAAAGCTTCACAAGTCTCTTAAAATTTGAAAATTAATTTCGAAATATATTTTTAGATGGTAAAACTTATGTAGTAGTTGAGAGTTCTTAAATTTCTACACAAAAAACATCATTTTTTAGTCAAAATTCTTATTTTTAGGCGAAAAACTAAAATGTTGTTTTGGTATCAAAATTTGATTAAAAGTCTTGAAAAACAACTAAAAATCTTTCTAAAGTTTCTTAAAATTTGTATTTAGAAATGTTTTATGAACATTGTTCTGAGTATATCATAAATTTGCCATTACGTGTAACTTTAAAGAAAACGGGATAAATATAATAGCAAAGTATATATATTATTGCTCAGAATCGAATTCTGAATCGTTTTAGCCACGTACTTCTATCCGCCCCCACGATAACTCAAAAATTAATAGAGCTAGACTTCTGAATTTTTTACCATTTCATATTCGTTAGTTTTCGTATGGAAATAGAGCAAGTTCGGCGGGTGCGATCGAGTAGATATTATACAACTTCTTTTTTAAATGAAAATAGCTGAGTATCTATTGAAGTGAATAGGTATCTGTTTCGTCAAAAAAAGTAAAGTCTTATGCCAACAAAAAAATAACTTAGTGTCTATATAACTGGGTTTTAAAATTTTGTCAAATGAAGGTAATTTTTATGCCAAAAACTTTTAGAAAACTTGGTAAGTCTAACGTAACAGGTTCTTAGGTGCTTAATAAAGGTAGTCACCTAAAAAAATTATCAAGTTTTATGGCAATAACTTCTGTGAGATTAGATTAGTTCGGGGCAACGAATTCGAGTAACTTTTATTACATATTTGAAAGTTTGTAAATGAAGATTAAGTTTTTCGATACGTCCCTTTGTATACAAAAAATAATAAAACTCAATAAAACTTTTTGTAAACGAAACCATTTTCCATCAAAGCAATAATTAATTTTATTAAACAATTGAGTTTTGTATTTTCTTTTTTTTTTCTTTATTTGAAAACCTTTTATTATTAATGCATACATACTATCAAACTTTACTAATTCCCAGATAAATATAAAAAATTTAAAAAAAACCTCAGCCTAAATCTAGGCAATTTATTATAAAAACTTATATTTCGTACACTGGCAACATTTTCAACTGAAGCAGCTAATTAATAGTTTTTCTGTACTTCTTGTTAAAGTATTTTCAGTTTTTGTTATTTTTCTTAACAAAAACTGAGCGGTCTTGTTTGCATCAATATTTGTGCCACATTATTTCTTAAAACTGGATCAATATTAGCTTGTTTTTCTAAACTACTTGGATGTGCATGAACTTGCGATAATTGATATAAATCAGCATAGTATTCCATACCAGGAATTCCGGCTGTTGTAAAACTAGCTGATACTTCAGTACAATCAACAACAATTGTTTTTAATGGAGTCACATACAATGTTAATAGAGGCTATATAAAAAAAAATATTAAATTAATAAATAAAATTAACTAATTCAAATTTAACTTACACCTTTTTTTTCATTAACAAATTCTCTCATAAGTAAAACAGCAACACGACTTCCACTTAACAGATTCCATCTAGACCATGAAAAATTATGTGTTAAAGCTAAAGTTGACATACAATTATATAAATGCATTTCCATAATATAATTTTTTTCACATGATCCTTCTGTATAACAAAATGCATCCAATTCTGGAAATATATCAACTGCTGATTCACTTAAAATATATTTCATTTCTTTCATTGAAAGTGTTTTTCCAATAATTTCATTAATTGTATCTGTTGGAGGGGCACCTTGAAACGCTGTCATAGAAAAACCTTCTTTTGTTATTGCTATATCAACATTAATTACAGCAGCTGATAAACTAAATAGTACTATATCTTCACTAAATGAATAAAAAACATGATTTAAAAAACAAAAATTGTGTTTTTCAAATTATTATTAAAGATTTACTTTGTTAGATCTGGTTTTATTTCCCAAGTTTGATATGGCATATTACTGTATCTATTAGATGCAAAACCAAAATAACCTAAACGACCAATTCTATACTGTATTGTAAGTTTATCTTCATTAAAACGAACATCATGTACATCTCTTGTACTCCATCTACCCGCTTCACTCGTTTTTTTTCCTTTAAGTTTTCTAAATTTTAAAAAATATTTCAAATATTTTTGAAACATTTCATTTAATTTAAAAAAAAAATACCCTCTACTAAAAATGTTTTCTGGTGATTGATTAATTCCATCTTCTTGATCATCGTCATCATCATCATCATCATACTCTGATGAACTATCACCATCATCATTTTTTTCTATATTTATTATTTTTTGCCCTGATGGAACTTCATTATCTCGAATTATTATAATACCAGAAAATTTACGTTGTGGACTACTAATTTCTTCTGGTCCAATTGAACTTCTGGGTGATGACATTTTCGATGATATATCTGTAAGTTTTTGTAATGCAAATGATGTTTGAGTTTCATAAATTTCATCTAAATCTTCAAGTAACTGTGAAAACATGTAAGGTTTTAATATTTCATCTAAATTTTCATCACATTCAGCGATGCTATTCTTATTCCCAAACAATACTGTTGCCGTTTTATTTGAAGCATTTACTCTTAATATTTTTTTAAAAACTAACTTTGGATGAAGTGATCTTGGTGAACCAGTATCTAATAAATTAGCTTGAATTCGTTTATGTATTTTCAATTCTTGTTCTAATTTTCTTTTGAAATCTTCTTCAAGTTTTTCCGGACTTTTTTCATATTCTCGAGTTAAATATAAATATTTATTTTCAGATTTTCTTGGATTTTCTTGTTCTAAACGAAGTGTATATCCTTCTGGTAAACGTGGTACAACAAAGTCATGTATTAAACCATAAACATCTAAATTATGTGGAATATTACACATATCAAAATCTTCAATTTCTGTTATTGGTAAACTAAATTTATCAGAAGTTGAAGCACTTGAATGTATAGACTTGTAAAGAGATGATGGTTTTCGTGATTGTTTTTGTGATTCGCTACCACGTTTATTCATAATTGATACTTTTCTTTTAGGTGATAATGAACTGTGAGATTTTCTTGGTGATTGCTGAGTACTATGTCCAGGTGTAGCTTGTGAATTTGATTTTTCATGTACATCTGATGCAATTGAATGTGATTGAGAATTGACGGTAAAAGATGATTTTTGTGGTGGTGGTTCATTTTCTGATTCTTCAAATTCTTCATCATTTTCCCATCTACAAACAATCGGTGGTTCAAACCAACAAACATTTGAAGCTAATCTGAAAATTAAAAAAAAAAAACAAATTATTTCAAATTCTTAATATTACACAAAAATTATAAATTACTGTAATGAAACTTGACATAATTTATCCATCATTCGTTCAATTAATCTGATTTCAGCTTCAATTTCTTCTGGAAGTCTTCTAACACCAGGTAATGGTGGTGGTGGTGGTTTGTATGGTTGATAAAAATTTTTATTTGTTAATTTTTCCGGTTTTACAACTAAAAATTTATAAAAAATTATTATTTGTGTTTCACATTTAATTTTTTTTTTTTTATAAACATTATGTTGAGTTTATTAACTTGTTTTAAGGTATGTTGTTTGATCCACTTTTTTATCCTGTTGTGGTAATAGTAAATAATCAACACAATAAACACCACCTACAATTCTATAACGTCTTAAATTAACTTCACTTTCAGTTAATTTTAATCCATCTGGTCCAATTGCTTTTCTTCTAGCTTTATTAATTTCATCTTCATATTCGGTATAAGTTTTATCAATATCAATAACACGTGATTTTTTTTCTTCTGATTCATCACCAAATACATTCGGTTCTGGTTCAATAATTTTAGACGCTTCTTCTAAAGTTCTTTCAATTATTTCTTTTCGTTTTTTCCATTCTTTTTTGGTTTGCTGTAGAAGATCTAACATTCAATTTAATGTTATTATAATTTTTATTTTTTTTTTTTTTTTAATTTATAAAAATCTAATAATAATTTATATACCCCCATGATTCATTTTAATATGCGAAATTGCACTCGAACAAATATCACTATAATGGTCATAATTTAGCCAAAGTCCTCTTAACGCTGAACACAAAAGTTTAACTGATGGTGGTAATGATAATTCAAGTTCAAGCAAAGGAAATTCAACTTCTGATGGTTTTGGTTCTGTACGAAATTTCGTTTCTTTGGGACTGAATTTGAATTTATAAAGGAAAACATTATAATTAAAAAAAAAATAAGATTTTTGTTAATAATGACATACGCATTAGCATCTCCAACCATTGCTAAAATTTGTGATTTAAGTACTTCAGAGATGTAATCATGTTTAAATACATTTTGTTTTACATCCCTAAAAATAAGATATATTTAAATTTTGATATAATTCTCTTATAATTTATAAAATACTCCATGTCTCTGTTAATATGAGATAAAATTTTAAATGTAAAATCATCAATATAATTACGTAGCATTGCTCTTATTTCAATTTTTAATCCTTTTAAATCAATTCTAGTTGATGGAGTTAATGAATCTGATAGTAATGCTCTATCAAGTTCAGTAAGAATCTATATTATTAAAGAAAAAAAACGAAAAAAAAAAAAAATTTCATTTTAAAATAACGGTACAATGTACTATACACTTTTACCCCTAATACTTCTTTTATTCGTTTTGAATATACATTTCCTAAATTTCCTTGTTGTTTTTTTAAATTTTTACATGTTAAATCTTCTTGGTCCATATCTTGACTTAATAAAGTTCTTTCATCAGCTTTTAATAACCAATTACTTTCAGTTGTTTTACGTTTTTCAGAATGAGTTTTCCATTGATGTAAATATTTTCGTAAATCACCTGGTATATGAGCATTTGGTAAACCATTACAACGCATATAATCATTCCATTCTTCAGTTTGTTTTAATTCAATTTTAATACCATCTATTATTGATTTTATATTATCAAAATATTCCATACTAATTTTTAATTGTTTACGACGTAATTTATTCTCTTCAATTTCTTGTTTTTGACGTTTTTCAGCTTCTTCACGTTCTCTTTCCATACGTTCACGTTCTTCTTCTAATTTTCGTAATCTAAAAAAAAAAAATCGAAAATTTAAAAAAAAGAAAAAAATGTATTTTTATTTAATTTACTTTTCTTTTTCTTGTTCAATACGAGCTAGTTCTTGTTTTTCAGCTTCTAAACGCTGTTTTTCTTTCTTGGACATTTTCTTTTTTGGTGGCTGAATATAAATTTTTTTTTTTAATTTATGATTTAAATTATTTTTAAGTTTAAAAACTTACCATTGTTAATTTTATTCTTTTATTTCAAATTTTTTCAAATTACAAATTCAAGTCTGTTGTCATAAATCGAAAGTTTTAACCATTGAAGTGTTATTGATTAAACACCTTAAACATTGTATTTAGTTTTTCTGTTAAATAACTATAAATAGTTACAGTCACCATGTGGATTTTGGATCTAATAATAAATTAAAAATTCTTGACCGTTACTAATGCAAGCCTAGATACATATTGTTTATATACGTTTAATACTTCCTTGTTTTGTTTGTAAGGTTGCGTTTCATTTGGTTGCTCTAATTGTTCGTTAAATAGATATAGCCAATATAAAAGAAGTTATTACTGCTTGGAAAGGATTGCATTTAACATTATAAAGTGAATAAAAATATAGGAAATAAAAGTAAAACACAGGTATTTAACAGGTGAATATTTTATTAAAACTAAAAAAAAATTACAAACCTATATACAACTTAATAATATTATGTATATTAAATATTAAACTAAAATTTAAAATCATTATCATTTTGTAAATATTTATTTAATTTTGGTCTTGATTTTCTTCTTGGTCTTTTATTTCTTTTATAAAATTCATTCAATAGATTTGATCCAAATTCATTTGCAATATATGATTCAAAATTACTATTATTATACTTTGTATTTTCATTTAAATTCATTGATTGATGACCATTTTGATTTGAAATATTTCTTCCAAAACCGAATGGTTTTCGTCCTTTCATTTTTGTATTATTTAAACCAGCTCTTATAGGCCGTTTTTTACCAAAATTATTAATAGGTTGATTCCAATCATTAAAAACATTTTCTGGCGAATGAGATATCCAACTATTTTCACCATACAATTTTAATGGAACATTTTCCCGAAACGGTCTTTTATTAAAATTTGGTTTTTTTTTATTATTATTATTATAATTGTTATGCATACCATTGCTATGATGCATCCAATTTGAATTAAAATTTGCATATGAATCTTCATCAGTTGCTGTAGACATTGATGGTGAATCATAATAATCATCATTATCACCAATTGTCATCATACTTTGTGTTGCAGTATATGGTAATGTTGATGGCATTGTTAATGTTTCTGTATTTTCCATATAACTATCGGTATCTTCTTCAGCAGCATATTCGTCGGCATGTTCATGCTGATGATGATTATGATCATCATCATTAAACATAGAAAAACTACTAGATGAGAATGTTTTTACCGGATAATTTTTATAATCATTTTCAACATTTATTCGAAAATCTTTTAATGATGGCAATGAATGTGATGAAAATTGATTTTGTTCATGTTGATATCGTGGAAATTTATTTGAGGAAAAATTATCCAAATCAGATTCTAAATTAAAACTATTTGTTTTGATATTTGATAATTTATATTCATCGTCAAATGTTGATTCACTTCTTAATGGTGAATTATTGAAAAGTTTTGATTTATCAATTGTAAAACCTGTTGGTGAATCACTATACCATGTAATGGGTGGTGAATTATGTTTTTCTTGCCATTTAACATACTTTGAAATTGTTGGTCCATTTAATAATGGAAAATCAATATGTGGTTCAATATTTCCTATTACATGTGATTCATAATGTGGTTTATGATGATGATGATTTTTTTTTGGATGATGAAAATGATGTTTTGCTACAGTTTTATGATGATAATGTTTTTTATATACTTGTGGTACATGAACTTTTATATGAATACTGTAAAAAAAAAATACATATATATATATATATTATTAAAATAAATTTATTATTTTATTTGATTACAATATTTAAAATCTATAATATAATACACAAGATGTTGGCGAGACCTTGCCAACATGTAAAAAAATATATTTTATTTCTATAATAAACCACTTACACTGAATGTAAAATAAACTGACAATGATGATATTATATATTATAGTATATTTAAAATTATTAAATTTAAAATTTTATTATCAGAGACACAAATCTTCGACTAAAAATGTTATCAGAGACACAAAATTTTCATTAAAAGTAAGTATTTTAAGAAACTACTATTTTTAAAAACTACTTTCGATACAAATTTAAAGCAAATTTTTAAATTTGACCGCCACATCCATTACCAACTGGTCGCATCGGTAAATTAAAAATAAATGATTAATCTTCTGTTGGCAGTTTTCAAATGATTCTTTGTTTTGAAAAACAAAAAATAAAAATACTCTTAATAAAATTAAAAGGCCTGAAAGTGAAAAGAGCAAAGTTTATATTAAGCCTCATATTTATAATTATAAGGAAAAAAAATAGGCCGATTTTATTCTTGATTTTGTTTTCACTATTATAAAAGCTGGTAAAAGCTTCGCAACAGACTTTAAAGTATTTTTTTTTATTTAGGTTGAAATTTTGATTTTTAAGCTGAATTTTTGATATAACATAAATTATTCGATTTTTTTTTATTAATATAAAATTCGGCAGACTCAGATAATTATATTTCATAAGTCAGAAATTTTCTAAATATTATAGAAACGGATATTTTTCTTAAAAAAAAGAAAAAAAATAAAATAGAAAATATAATTTTAGAAGCCTTCTCTCACAATAGATTCATAATTTTGTACAAATTTATTATTAGACCATTAATTATATTGTTAGCCATGGAAAAAAATAAGATTTATTAGACTATCATCAGATCAGATATAGTCTTTGAAATTGCTTAGTATATGTGAATTCCGTCACGGAAAAGATTTCATCGCCAGAGAAAAAGTCGCAACGGTTTTATAAGATAAACAAGGTAGAATGTAAACCAACGGTTTTTAAAAGCGCACATTTCCAAAACTCAATACAAACTGCTTAGAAATGTGATTTGCACAAAAATTTGAAAATTTCATGTAATAAGAAAAAACGTGAAAATAGGACATTTTTGAAATTTTGAGGGGCCGTCAGTCCGGAATCCTATATAACTAAGAAAAGCCGTTAACACACATAAAAGTATATTATTGAACCTTTAATTTTCATGTCTTGCCAAAGAAAATTTTTTACAGTTGTCTAAAAATAGCAAATTTTCAATTTTTGTGGCGTAATAACTCTAAAAGAGGGAGAGTTACCCAAAAATTTTCTGAGCAAACTTATACTAATTCTAAAAGTTTTTTTTTGCCTCAAAATTTCAAGCCTCTATCTGAAAGCGTGCCGGAGTTATGAAAGTAGAAAAATCATGCAAAATTTGGTTTTCACATAACGGTAAATTTAAATACTAAATTTAAAAAAATTGTATAATTTTGATATTAATTTATAAAGTTAAAAAAAATACCTGTCGAATGACGTTTTCAGATTGAAAAAATCTTAAGCAGAACAAGATATATGCATTTAAAAGTAGGGCTTTTTCAAAGTTTGTGGGGCTGTAGCTCCGTAATGGAGGGGCCTACATGAAAAAGTTGTTCCACAAAATTATTCTTTTTATAAGATCTATCCATGGTTAAAATTTTTTTCCTCTATCTTTAACGGTGTAGAAGTTTTGTAAACAGACGGACGGACGGACGGACAGAGTGAAACTAATAAGCACATTTTTTCAAAATTTTTTTGGAGTTGTGCTAAAAAGCTGTCAAAAACGACCGTCACAAAAAAAAAGTACCTGAAAATTTATAAAATTTTATTATTAGAGACTTGAATCTTTTATTAAATATATCAAAGACCTCTTCCAAAGTATATTTAAATAAAATAAATTCAGCAAATTTTTTTCAAGCAAAAAGAAATAAACGCAAAAGATATGAAAGTAGTTTTGCTAAATAAAGTTAAAAATTTTGATATCTATAATATAATACACAAGATGTTGGCGAGACCTTGCCAACATGTAAAATAATATATTTTATATCTATAATAAAACACTCACACTGAATGTAAACTAAACTGGCAATGATATTTCTGTATATTTATTTAATAATTTAAAATTTTATTACCAGAGACACAAATCTTTGACACAAAGTATTATCAAGAGACACAAACCGTTCATTAAAAATATAAATAAATTTAGTAAATATTATTACCAGACACCAAATTTTCCACTAGAAGTATTACCAGAGACACAAACCGTTCATTAAAAGTGAGTACAGTGAAAAAAGGAAAAGTACATACTAAAAAAAATAAATTCAGCAAATTTTTAATTTTTAAATTTGACCGCCACGTCCGTTATGAACTGGTCGCAGCGGTAAATTAAAAATAAATTATTGTTATTAATCTTCTGTTGGCGTTTTCAATCTTTGTTTTGGAAAAAAAAAATTAAAATAGGTACTCTTAATAAAATTAAAAGACCTGAAAGTGAAAAGAGCAAAGTTTGTAGTAAGCCTTATATTTATAAGAAAAAAATAATAGGCCAATTTTATTCTTGATTTTGTTTTCACTATTATAAAAGCTGGTAAAAGCTTCGCAACAGACTTTAAAGTAGTTTTGTTTATTTAGGTTGGAATTTTGATTTTTTAAGCTGAATTTTTGATATAACATAAAATATTCGAATTTTTTTTATGAATATAAAATTCGGCAGACTTAGCTAATTATATTTCATAATAGAAATCAGAAACTTACTAAATATTATAGAAATGGATATTTTGCTTAAAAAAAAAAGAAAAAAATAACATAGAAAATATCATTTTAGCAGCCTTCTCTCACAATAGATTCATAATTTTGTACTAATTTATTATTAGACCATTAAATAAATTAAAAAGCAGTCGAAAACGACCGTCAGAAAAAAAAGGCCCCGAAAATTTATGAAATTACATTATCAGAGACATGAATCTTTTATTAAATATACCAAAGACCTTTTCCAAAGTACATTTAAATAAAATAAATTCAGCAAATTTTTTTCAAGCAATAAAAAAATAAACGCAAAAGACTTGAAAGTAGTTTTGGTAATTAAAGTAATTTCGCGGCGAAAACAACTGTTTTTCATCGACATAAAATTTTTTTTTTAAAACTAAAGAAAAATAGAGAGTCTGGTAAAATTTTAACAAATATTAAAATTATTTAGATTATTGGTATTGTTTTAAATGTAACAAAAAAAAAAAAAAATGTCGTAGCGGTTGGTGTTGGTTGGTTTTTCGCCGGTTTTTATTGTGCACTTTATACATGTGTTTCAAACAATTTTTGAGATAGCGGCACGAACTTTTACCGTGAATGTGTTTTTAGCTTGGACCATTTTTTCTCAATGATTAAAAAACTGTCAAAAATTACCGCCGCGAAAAAACGGCGAGAAAAAATTATTAAACTGTACCTAACATTTTTAATTTTATGTGTTTAGATTTGTTTTATGTTTTTTTTCTATTACAAGTAAGTAAGTGATTTCAACATTTTTTTAATGGTGTTGATGTAAAAATGAAATTTTTAGGTAATTTATTAAGGGAGTCAGTATGATACCGCAAATGTTTTTGAATCTATAGAAATTGTGCAATTGCACAGGGGATTTTTTAGTAATGTAGAAAAATTAAAAACTTTATTTTAATATAAAATTCGGCATATGTAGATAAATATTATGTCATTACGAAAACACTAAGATTGATAGAAATATTTTTGCAAAACAAAAAATAACACTAATTATTTAATCGGTGGCCAAGTGTCATATTCTTCTAAATTTCGTGTGAATTTCCACACGGAAAACATAAAGAACATATAAAACATAAATGACATTTTATTATATTGTAAAATATAAATTTTTCAGCCGGGTAAAAAAATTGGAGGCATTTTTTCGTCGCTTTTTATTGTGCACTTTATACATGTGTTTCAAACAATTTTTGTCATATCGCCACGAACATTTACCCTCAATATGTTTTTAGCTTGGTCCACGAAATTACCGCCACGAAAAAACGGCTATTTTTTAGCTACTTTTATTTTATGTGTTTAGATTTGTTTTATGTATTTTTTTTCTATTACATCAAGTAAGTGATTCTAACGTTTTTTTTAATGGTGCTGATGTAAAAATGAAATTTTTAGTGAGTTTATTAAGGGAGTCAGTATGATAACTAAAATGTTTTTGCATCTATAGAAATTGTGCAATTGCACAGGAGATTTTCTAGTTTTTTATATTTAATAGAATAAAAAAATGATTTTTTACTGAAAATATTTGTTCTTTCTTCAACAAAAACCATTACTAAAATTTTCAATACAAATTTTAACAATTCACACAAAAGCCGCAAATTTTGTTTATGAGGCTTATAATCTAGGTTTTTTCATATAATTTGCATAAAACTATATAATAAGACATTCGTACTGCAATTTATTTTTCAATTGAACGTTTACATTTAAATAGTATCTATATAAAAGATAATCCTATTTCAAGAAGCCATTTTTTCTCATTTTCACTCCTATAAAGATCAACTGATATTCATTAAGTCATTTATTATTCATATTTGAATAAGCTTCAATTCCTGGAATCATTAGCCTCTCTAAGGCATTAATTGCTCGGTTGTACCTATTGTGTAAGATGTTAGACAAATATTTTTATTTGTGTTCCATCTACTATCTTATACAAGAATCATTTATATTATAGGAAAAATCTGTATTATTTTTTATTAATCTATATATGAAGAGTTGGAGTTTGAACCCGAGGCCTTTCGAATAAAACACCGGTGTTTTAGGCAATATACTATAGGAACTGACATTTACACAGGTGATTAAAATATTTCAACGAGAAATAAACTAATTGAGATGTCATGCATATTTCAGAAGTATAGGTATAGGCAAAAGAAATTGCTTGATTTTGATTTAGAAAAGGCAATAAACTCTTTTTTAACGATAATGATACAAAAATATTATAATGCATTTGAAATTTAAAAAAAGATTCTTTTTTGTTCCAATGAATAATTGTCTATTAAAGTAAGTTGAACTTTCCAAATCTAAGGCACACCCACTTGCGACAATCTATGCTTTGAGCTTTGTTAATTGTCATTGCAAATGCTAAGCGAATATAGAGATTTGTAAACGTTTAAATAGAATTAGAATATTTACAAGTATTATGGGGATGCGTGTGGTAATAGAATTTAAATCATAAATATGAATTTTGTGAAAAATATAGACAATAACGTTACCTATAAGGCCAAAACTAACTCCAATACCATCTATTGAACAGGTATTTAACTAAAACCGTAAATTGATATTAACCCTAAAATATTATAAACCCAATATATGTTGAAAATATGAGAGCATTTGGTCATGCAGTAATCCTATAGTTAAAAACTGGATTTTATTATATAAGTATTATAGATATATTTTCAAAAAAAATATATAAAAGTAAGTAATATAAAGTAATAGTAATAAAAGTAATGTAAGTAGTATTTAAAATAAACCAATTCTTTGTGGTTTTAACTTAAGTGTTTCAACTCACAACCCATTTTTATAATTTTTATTATAAATGGTTTGTGATTTACAAAAATCTTTGTGAGTTGTCTAGGTAAAATGTTCAGTTTGTACTTACTGAGGACTCCAACAGACTGAACAAAGGACGAAAAAACTTCTTTTTTTATTTATTTTTAAATAAAAAAACCATGATATGAAAATCATAAAATTTTAAAAAATTTAATTTTTAATTTTTTTTGAATTTTTTTTTTTTTGTTTTTGTAAAAGTAACCCTTTTTATACCCTACACATTAAGTATAGTGTATATTAACTTTGGTATGGTGTTTGTAACCACCAAAAGGAAGCGAGTAAGGTATAGACATGTATATATATTCTGAATCAGGATCACCTCCTGAATCGATTTAGCGATGTCCGTCCGTCCGTCCGTACGCACGATAACTCAAAAAATAATGATGCTAACTTGATGAAATTTATACTGTAGGTTAACAAGACTAAGGTAAGGCGGGGATTGTAAATGGGCGAAATCGGACCATGCGTTCGAGTACCTCCCATACAACTCCCAAAACCGAATACGCATATCTTCGAAATTAATAAAGATAGAAACTTCAAATTTGGTACTAGGGTGTTGTTCCCTGAATCCCTTATTTGTCGAAAATTTGAGATGAATTGGAGGAGCTGTTCGGGTACCTCCCATACAACTCCCAAGACCAAACAAGCATATCTTCAAAATTAATAAATATATAAACTTGAAATTTGATATAAGAATGTTCTATCCTGTTGATGTCTCTAAAATTTGAGATGAATTGGGGTGGTGGTCCGCGTGCCTTCACATACTTCCCAAGACCTAACAAGCATATTTTCGAATTTAATAAAGATAGAAATCTGAAATTTTGTACAAAGGTTGTAAGAGCATTTATTTTTTTAGCTTAGTTATATTAAATACCTAACTAAAATAACTTATGGATTTTTAATTTAATTTGAATTTTTTAGGTGTAGGGTATAAATAAGTCGGTTGCATCGACTTACTGTTACTTTTACTTGTTCATATAAAATTTCATACCATTATTACTTTAAAATGTGAATAAGCGATATTACTTTTAAAAAATTATTAATTAATTTTTTTGTTTTTCATTTTTTCATCTCCAAAGTAAAACTTAGTTATTATCCTTAATTCTTTCTTGTACATTTTTTTATAGTACTTAATTCATACTTACTGGTCATCCTCTCGATCTGCCCATATAAAATTCAATTGAAATGAAGCAATCCACAAAATAATTATGAAAAATTCACGATTAATTAATAACATGCTAACCTCAAATTAATTTAATTCCATTTGTTTTTCGAGAAATAAACCAACATAAATCTTACTATAATCTTTGTTATTTTTTTTTTTTTTCAATTTTTTTTTCTTTAGGAAGATTTAAGTTTTATTTTTCCACTTAATTAAAAATTAATTATTATTTTTTTCATCATAAACAATTTTCTCACTAAAAAAATATTTGAGCTATTTTCTAATACATTAATTTTAAATTTTAATTATTTTTAATTTAATTTTTATAAATTTTTTAAATATTTATCACAAGTCAAACTTTTATATTTTTTTTTTAATTAAATTTTCACTTATAAAATATATACTTCGATTAATTATTTTAAGTCATAATATAATAAAGTTTTTATTTAATTTAATAAATTTTCATCATAATTGAAATAATCCATAAATATTGAAAAATTTTTTTATTATAAAATAAGAAAAACAAAAATGGTGATGTATACAATGTCAAGGTCCAGAAATAAATGCCAGGTCTTTAGAAAATTTTTCAATCTTATATAGTTTCAATTATCAACGGACCATGGAAGTTTTATTTTACAGAAGTTGTGTGTCTCTAATTTTTTTTGTTTTTGTAAATAATATTTTTTTTTTTTACCGTATTTGATATCTTAAGATAATTTAACACTTAGTACTTAATATTCAAGCAAAAAAAAAATAATAGAAAATTAAAGAAATACTCAATGAAGAAAAACTAAAAATTAAAACGAAATATTAGAAAATATTGCAAAACCATGGAGGCTCTAAAAAAGCAAAACCACAATAATATAGGTATAATAAAAGTGTATCAATTTAAAAAAAAAATAACAATAATCATCACAATTTATTTTTCCATTTTTCTTTAACCCTTCAATGACGATATGTGTTTTCATTCGAAATTTTTAGTCATTAAGAACAAATCTTATTTTTAAGGTTTCGTTAATATTGAATTGTGGAGTGAGATTGTTTGGGAACTATAAATCCGCCTATTATTATTACCATTTTGTTTCCAGTGGCGATTTTTAAATGACCTGACCGCGGTTTGAAATCAAGATCTTCCGACTGAAGGGCTAGCAACTTAACCACTACATCACGAGTCAGCTAAAGTTGTGTTCCAAATGTCTCTTTTAATCCCCTTCTTATTTGGTTTAGTAAACATGCAAAGTTTACCTAAAGTAAATTGATGATATTAAGAAATATATATTGATCAGAACAAAATGCACAAGAAAAACTTTAACAAATATTTGATCTTTTGGTTCTCGGAACATTAAAAATACAAGAACATATTATATTATTTGAAAAAAATATTTTATGACTTTGGGTCAGACCCTTCTAACAATATATTAAAGTTTGGAAATTGAAATGATGAAAATATTGGGACGGAGAAATTAAATATAAGAAGTTAATGAATGGATAAGTTTAATAAATTTGATATTTATTTATTTTATCACTCTTGATCCATTCAAGGGTTAAAAAAAGTAATCAGTTCAAAAGGTACTAAAGGTAAGTAATAGCAAAAAATTGGTGGGCATGCCTATTAATATTAAAATAATGTTTAAAAAGAAGTAATTGTTTTGTTTTCGTTTTTATTTTTTTTTTTGTTATTACTTATTAAAAACAAAAATGATACTATGTAAAATGTAAAAACATCACGGGTTGCTCACGTACCGTTATCGGTTTAATAAAATTACATTCAACAATAATCACATTACCATTATAGAAATTTACATATAGAAACATTAGTAAAACAAAAAAAAAATCAGCTGTCTTCACCACAGGACCGACCGCCACTACACAAAAAGTACAATGCCAAAATTTATAGATTTTTTGCATAATAATTTATATCAAAGCAAAATAACTTCTACTAATTTAACAACATTTTGTTTTATTCAATAACAATAATAAGCAATGAAATCGTAAAAATATACTTATGATGTGCATTCATTCATACATCCATTTACATTATTATGTAATGTGCCTACCTACATGATTTTTTTTTTCATTCAAACATATTAGAAGTAAAACATAATAAAATGTGAACAAATACAAAACAAACATAAGATTAATATTGAATCTGCTAACAAAAATTTTACCGTTTTAATTTTATGTCATCAACAAAAGAATAATATGCATATCTATAAGTATGTATGTATATAAATTTTTAGAGATATACAAAAAGAAACAAAAAATTGTTCATATAAATTCAAATGGAGTGTTATGTATGAAATTTGAACTTACAAAAAAAATTAAATAAAATTTAAAGTTAGTCGGATCAAAAAATGTTCTATGGCAAAGTTGTTCCTCTTTATGTGTGTAACAACTTTTTCTTAATAATTTTTCTCATAAAATTTTTCGGTTATTGCGCCAAAAGCTTATCAATCCAAGATATTTACGTCAAAACCTTAAATATGAAATTGCAAAAAAATCCGCTCAGTCGTTTAAGCTGTACACGTGCACACACACACACACACAGGCGAACATCATGCTAAAAAAAAATTTTACAGCCTTCTTCACACCAGAGTAGTGCATATTTTCCAAAATCTTGGGTACAAATTTTTAACATGAAAACAATACCTACCTTATACATAATTGTATGCGGTCGGTAAAAAGAAGAAAAGAAAAATAAAATGCGTTGCGTTTACGCCATGTTGCATTCTCGAGTTACAAACAAACGCGTTTTTGTCATTTGTTTTACTTTTCTTTTTTTTTTTGATTGAAAAGGAAAATTATAGAAAAGAAAATTTTGTATTTTGGTGGCTGGTGGAAAAATCAACTTAATATCATTTATTATAATAACTAGGGTGTACAATAAGTATATAAGTTGAAGTAGAATAATCGCTAATTATTTTAGGACCAACCGATATTCGATGTTGAATAACACTTATAGAAGAAGATCTAGGAAGTATGGTACGAAATTTTATGTGCTTTTAATATTGTTCTTTAAAGTTTTGTTTTTATATGGAAATCTTGTTTGTTGTTAAATATTTAGCCTTTTCTAAAAATTTTACTAAATCTTGTTATTTTTATCGGTTAGATCACTGATTGGTTAAATTTTGCATTAGAAGGGATTTTATAGTTTGGTTTTCAAAATATTTTTCTTATAATATGTATATGTATGCATCTGTAAGATTCTGGATAAGGTTGATTTCTATAGTTGGCTGCAAAATTAGGTAACCCAAATTAAATTTAAAAATAATATAAGATAAATAAAAGAATTTAATAAATATTGAATTTTTATAATCTTGCAGATTTTGTTTTTGTTTTATTTCCTTCTTTAATTTATTTGAGGTTGTTTCAAAATACCAAGTTTAAAATAAAAACAAGATTTATAAAATAAGAAGTTTTGGTAAATACGGATCCGAAATCTAAAACAAAACTATTTAATACTTTCTTTATTTTATTGAATGATTGTTTAAAAATAGAATGCATTGCTTTAGAATTTTTGAACTGAACCTGTTCAAAGATAAAGCTTAATATAATATCAAAATAAACTAATATCGAACGAAACAAAAATAATTTATAATATGTATAGTAGTTAAAAAACTTTAAAATTTGACTGAAAACTTCACTCATTATATTGTACAGGCCTAGTACTTACAGATTGTCGTTTTATTGTAATTCTAAATTTTATGTTATAAGTATACATCATAAATAATCATTAAAAAAACACTCTGTTAATAAAAATAAAATTAATTTGAGTTAACTTTCAATCAAAATTCAATTTAAAGAAGTCTAACTATAAAAAAAACTTATTTTTAAATTTTATATAAAAACATTAAGTTGGCATTTGCAATTAATTGAAATGAAAATTTTCTTAATATGCAGACTTTATTTAAAAAAAAAAAAAAATAAATAAAATACTATGCAAAAATAATTTTTGTTTTCCCTTTTTTTTTGCCCCCCATTTGTTAAATGATATTTTTTTTATATATTTATATTTTGGAGACATATTTAAAAAGAAAAGTTTTCAATGAATGTAAAATAATCTGAATACGATCAAAATGAAAATGATGCTGTTAGGTCGAATATTAAATTTCATATGAAAAAACGAAAATGATTTTATTTTGCTCAACCATCCATCCATTAAGTTTTAAGAAATAAAAAAACGGATAGATAGTTAAAAGGAAGTAAATATTTCTAAATAGATACTTAGTTATGAATATCGTGTCTCAAAACATTAAGGTTTTTTTTTTTTCTATTTTAATTACCATTTTTTTTTTTTTTTGAATATTTGGATATATTGAAATGCTGGAACATTCATTACCCTCGCTTAAAGTTCATAATTATTATTTTAGATTATGTTTATTTTTCTTTATAACAATAATTTAAATGTGAAATTTTAGATGATTAAATCATTTTTATATTTATAAAAATGTGAGAGACTTTTTAAAAGAACTAATGAAAAAAAAAACTGATCAAAAATATTTAATAACAATTTGTTTAAAATTGCCAACCTTTTAAAATCTTTTTGGTATATTGAGAATCGTGAAACCTAGATAATTTAAAATGTCAAATCTGGTATCCTTTTTATCAACTTCTCATTGATATGATAAGCAAATCTAGCAAACAAATTATTGTTATTATTTTGTTTTAACAAAATAGAAACTGCAAAGATGAAGAGGAAGCGGAATCAATCTATCACCTGCTGTGTGAGTGTCCAGCTCTTGCTTTGAAAAGAAGAAAGTTTCTGGGGAAATTTTTCTTAAACAATCGATATATTGGAGATGGACCTATCATGGTTTACAGCGCTTTGTAAGAAGTGCGCAATAGTTAAATTAGGAGAATTACTGATCCAGAGTACCACAACGGACCTAAATTTTTCTAAATTTGCATCTACAATCCCTACCTACCTACCTACCAATTGATTTTTTAAAGTAATGTATCTTAATTTTATTTGAAGTTTAAATTTGACGACACTTGAGTCTTCGAATCACTTAAATTTTATACTCAAATTGAATGTATTATATAACTAAACAATGTTTTTAAATAGTTAAATATAATTTTTATTTTATCGTTTAAATCGTTAAAACAAATGCAATTATAATCATGATTTATATATAAAATTCCATAAGTTAAAACCATTTCTTTCACATATCTTATCGCTTACTACTGTCTACCTTTTGTAATTTTATGATCTCCAAGATAATTTTACACTTTTTTTATTAAACTTTTTTATTGCCCTTTTCTACTACAAAAAAATTAATTGTATTTTTTTAATCTAATTTTAGTTTAGTTTTTAAATAATGAAAATACAAAATGAAACAAAATGTAAATTATTTTATTACAATTAAATATCCATTTGTTATTACAAGTTCATTTTATATTTTGCTAATATAAATGTAAATGACTTCAATTCAATTGAATAAAATAAAAAAATTTTAACAAATTAAATAATATCTGTTTTAGGGTATTATTATTAGATAATTTCCCATATAACAAAGAAACAAAAATAAAGACAAAACACAGATTACAAAAACATAATCCAAATATTAAAAAATATAAACATTATGATACATTTTAAGATATGCATGTTAATTAAATCTATATTTTTTAATTGCTTTAAAATTTCTTTATTATTTTAAATTATTTACCACAAATTTTGAGAATTTTAATTGTACAGCTTCAAAGTATAAAATAAGAAAAAATAATCATTACAATTGGGTCCATTTGTTTTGTACTACAAAATACAAAATCTTAAAAAATTAAAAATTTAATTTTAAAGTGGAAAACAAGGCGATCATTTAAAGAAATTTTTTTTAAATTTCGCAGGAAGTAAACATTATATAGGTATAAGATAATAGATTAGTCTTATATACAAGATGGAATAGATGGCGCACAAATAACAATATTTTCGTTTCATACTTTTGCTACAATAATAACAGCCGAATAATCAAAGACTTATTGAATATAATAATTCCAGAAACTGAAATTTAGTCACATATGAATAATAAATGACTAAGTGAATGCCATACTAAGTGAATGAATGCTCCTTATAGGAGTGTTTTATGTTAACTTTTCCCTCGGTGCGGACTTTAACTTTTAATCATGTTCATTTTAACTGTTCGTCATTTCTTATCTAGAAGTATATAAAAAATTATTTTATATATTTAATTACTAGTTATATAATAATTAAGTTATATAAGTATCAGAGAATTACAAATGTGGGTATCAGAATTGTTTTAAATATCATAGAAAAGAGTATTAATATAATCTTAATTCTAATGTTATTTTATACTATTTTAGATTTTGATTACAACTGTTTAAGATTGATCTCAAAACTAAGTCAATATACTTATAAACCGTATAGATGGTTTTCTTTTAGTACTTGCACTATAGACGAGACCAGGCTTATATTAGATTTTAAGCGATCAACCAGACTCTCATCTCTAAATCGCCGGAATATCAGTATTGTAATTTTTCCTTTGTATGACTTTTGCAGAGCTGTAAAGATGAAGAAAAAGGGGAATCAATTATTCACTTACTTTGCGAATGTTTTACTCTTACTCTAACAAAAAGAATATTTTGAAGGAAATTCTTCTTAAATAACGAAATATCGAATTTAATCGATATACAGTATTTTGTAATAAGCTTCAAATGGTTTAATTAGAAGACCAACTGGTCCAGAGTATCTAAACGTGTTTAAACTAACCTAAACTTCCTTTGGCAATCCCTTTCTATCTATCTGCCTATTTACTTACCTAAATTTTCATTAAAAGTACTGAAAACTTATGTAAATAATATCATGAATTCAATGTAACATAAAGTTTAGAATAAAAAATTTTAACTTCTAATAAATTCCTAGAGTTTTTTTTTTTTAATTTAAAGCCACAAATTTTTTTTTTTATACCCGTATGAACTATGTTCAAGGATATAATAAATTTGCCATTACGTTTGTGACATCTTAAAGGAGTCGAGCTAGATATAGTGTCAAAGGTAAGGATCGGCTCAGAATCGAATTCTGAGTCTATTAAGCCATGAGCAACCGGTTCAGGCTTCTTACAGCTCTTGGAACTTAATGAAGCTAGGCGCCTGAAATCTTACAAATGATGATAAAGTTTTATGGCCACAACTTCTGTAAAATTTGGTTCTGCTGGTGCAACATGTTCGGGTAGCTGCCATACAACTTCTCTTTTTCAATGAAAATAACTCAGTGTCTATTGAAGCTAGGAATCTGAAAAAGGTGTCGAATGAAGCTAGGCATCTAAAATCTTAAAATGATGATCAATTTTTATGGATAACTTCTGTAAAATTTGGTTGTGCTTGTGCAATAGATTCGGGTAGCTGTCATAAAACTCCACAATTTACATAAATATATCTCTGTAGTTAACGTCGGTACTAAAACATCTGAAAGTTTTTAAAAGATGGTCAAGTTTTATAGAAACAGGGTATATTACGTTCATACAGGTATCCCAGCGTTGACACAGTCTACACTCTACTGCACTCTTCTTCGTTTTTTATATTATTTAAGTTTCAAGATTTCGATTATTTAATTATTCGATTTTTAAAATATGTAAATATAATAATATTATATCTCTTTAAAAATTATCACATTATTTTTTTAGCACTTTATAATAATAAACTGAGAAAAATAAAAAAAAATTTATTGCACAAATAGTTTTTTTTTTTTTTGTTTTTATTAAGTTCATAATTTGTTAAATAATTTCTTCTCAATTTTTTTTTTTTATATTCAATTTATCTGGTTATTATAAAATCTTCCAAAAGTAAAGTTAAGTGTAATTAAGAAGATTAATGAACTTCTGATTATTATATTTAAAAAACAAAAAAAAAAAAATACCCATGTTTACATTCATGTTAAATTAAATATTAGATATTATATTAACAAAAAAGGTCATTTATAATAAAAAAAAAAAGAAAATTCATAACATGAAAGTACTTTATGATATGCAATATATTTTATATATATACACAACACAATGTATTTTAAATGGCATAACAAGTAAAAACCATTAAATTTTATTTAAGAGATTTTTAAGAGATAATTAATTTATTACATTATAAAAATAATAATTGTTTATAATAACATTTAATTAAATAAATTTATTTCAACAATCAAAACAAAAAATTTTGCATAAAGTTTAAAAAACAAATTTTAAAAATATTATAAATAGATTGTAGAAAAAATTTTATATTAAAATAAGATTTAATACAAACCTTTTGAAAAATGTAGTTATATATAATCATGTCATAATGTACTGAAATAGAATATTTTTGGTTATTCGTCAATACTGATCTCCGGATCTATACTTTATTTTTGAATGGAATTGAAATGATTTAATTTTAATTGATATGATTGTGTCAAAGTTATTTTTTTTCTTTTAAAATTTTCTATTCAATGGGTTCAATACATAAAAATCAGCTTGAATTAAAATCTGACTTTTTCAATTAAAATCACAAGTTTAGGTGTCGAGTGGATAAAACTGAGCTTGAAATCAAATCTCTCTTTTTCAAACAAAAACTACACCTGAACTTATAGTTTTGTTTGAAAAAGTTACATTTGTTTTCAATCTCAGTTTTATGCATTCGAATCATTGGCTTGAATTCATAAAACTAAGCTTGAACTCACCTACATTTTCAAAGTAAAATTCTGGTGTAAATTTTGTTTAAAAAATTGAAATTTAAGTTCAAACACAATTTTATGTATTCGGCCTATTGTCTTGAAATACCTATTCATATTTTATATTCAATTATAAAATGGATTATAATTGAAATGACGTTTCACAATGGATTATAATTGAAATGACATATAAATTAAATGTATATGTCATTTCAATTATAATCCATTACTTGTTTTTACTAATCTTGAGCGTTAAATAATTTTATAATTAAAAAAAAATAAATTACAAAAATATTTACTTTTACTGAATATTTTATTTTTGCTGCGCTTATAAACGCTGCGATTTTTTAATTTCGTTACATGATTTCATTTAAAGGTAATACGATGCGTTCTGCTCATTTTACATTATATATACACTTTAATATTATGCATTTGTTTTTTTCTTTTTTTTTGGCAATGTAAGAAAAAATCTATAAAGTAAATCAAGGGATGAATGTAGTGTATGAATGTAAAACATATAGTATTATCACCAACCTGTAGAAGTCAATAAAAATTTTAACACATATAAAATTACTTAACCTTAAGAATCTTTTAAAGATATTTCCAAGATAATAATTTGTATTTATATAATACTTAATATAATTAAAACAATATTTATATATAATCATTATTTACATATTTTTTTTTTTTCATTTTTATTTTTTATTAAATTAAATTCATTTCAACAAAAACACAATTTTCTCGACAAAAAACTAATAATTAAGTGCTGGTAAAATTTACATAACATTTTTTATTTTGTGACATTGACATGTGATCAACACATTTTTATTTTTTTTTTTTCTTTATTATAATTTCAACAAAAAGGATACAATTATTAATTATATATACATAACTGATTATTTGTACACATAAAATAAATATATATATACATATATATGAATATGTATATTTATATATTAGTTTTTAAAAGAAATTTTTGATGTATAAATAACCAGTTATTTACAAATACTGTATTTATTAGTAATTTTAAATAATATTTGAATGCATTTAACAACTTTTTTTTTTTTTAATATTTATATAATTAGAAAAAAATAATCAATATTTTATTAAAATTATTAACAAATTTTGTATTACTATATATTTTCTTTTAATTCCGGTTTAATATATTTACAATTTTATGTATATCTTGCTTCTTTTTTTTTGTTTTCTATAAAGACTAGGTAGGCACATTTATGTAACAAATTTTATTTATAAAATCTTTTATGTTATATAATTTATTTTTTGTAAAATGATCATTCTATGTTTCTTTTCCATTTTTAACATTTAAAAAAATTTTTCATCAAACATACACACACAATCACACTCGCACATCCATTTAAACACAAAAAATTATTTTTTAAC
The DNA here is from genome assembly GCA_947095535.1 of Poecilobothrus nobilitatus. Lineage (NCBI taxonomy): Eukaryota > Metazoa > Arthropoda > Insecta > Diptera > Dolichopodidae > Poecilobothrus > Poecilobothrus nobilitatus. The sequence continues at coordinate 162,543,510 of OX352773.1, forward strand.
TATATAATGCATACGACGTTCATACGATGATTTGGGATATCCTTAAATTCTTAAATGATTTGATTTTGAAATGCAACAATTGTAATATTTATGTAGTTAATACTTTTAAAAATTTTTTTTTTTTATACTATACCATATAATATATAAATTTCTTAATAATTTTTATACACAATTTTTTTGACACTTTTTATCCGTTCACACATCATATTATATAAATCAAATCAATTATTTTCTTTTTCGATCCCATCCACCACCACCATGTCCTGAATATGCAAGTCCACTAGTACCATAACCACTGCTACCTAAACCACTTCCACCACCATGATGACCGGCATCAGCAATTATTATTCCACCGCTATGACCGCCACCTATATCACCATGCCAACCACCATGACCGCCACCATGACCACCTCCTCCATGATGTCCTCCACCTCCATGACCAATATCACCTAATGTATATCCTAATAATTTGTGTTCAACTCCACCACCACCATGATGAATATGTTTATAAATTGTATGTGTATGATGATGTGTTTTAATTTTTAATGGAACATGTATTACAAAATGTTTATGATGTCCATGTCCTCCACCTCCTGCATTACACACCATAATAATTCCACAGAATAAAATTATTGAAAGCTATCCGATTAATAAAAATATAGAATGAAGAAAAAAAAAAAAAAAAAAATTTAATAATTAATAATTTTTATTTTAAATATCCTAGAAAATTGAAAAAAAAAAAGGACTTTCTTTACTTACCACTAATTTTAATGTCATTTTAATATTGGGTGTGTTATGTTAAATATTAAAAGAAATATACTCTATTTAAATATTCCTGAATTTTATTGTCCCTCAGTTGAAAGTTAATATGAATCTGATGGTCAAAATGAAAAGCCTTCTTTCTTTATATACTTAATTCCTCATGAGTGAACACAAGAGATAACTTTTTTTCTTGTTTTTTTTTTTCTTTTTTTTTTTTTGTTTTTTGGGTAAATTTAACCATATATATACAAAAGATATAATCGTAGTATGGCAAAAATAAAATAATAATAAAAGAAAATATATTAAAGGTGCTCTGATATTAGAGTGTGTTAATGTACATAAGAAGAATATAAAAGATAAAAAAAACAATTTTAAATTATTTTTTAATAAAAGTAACAAAAACAAAAAGGTAACCATACAAAGTAAAATATATCAAAAAATCAAAAAAAATATTATGGTAATGTTACAGTCATATAATAGGTTATATCGAAAGCATACTACTGTTATTGTGGTAATTGTAAAGCTTATTTTTTGTTTTTATTTTTATTGCAGTTACAATTAAACTTTTTTTTTTTTTATTATTATAATTTTTATTTCTTTTAGTATATGAGATATTTTATGTTAGTTTCATTATATCACTAAAAAAAAAAACAGTGTTTAATTTGTAACACAATTATAATTTTAAATCGTAATTAAATAATAAATATTTAATTTTACGGTTTTTTTTTTTTATTATTTTTTTTTTTTTTTTTTACACAGTTCAAAACTTTACTTTACATCAGTCATTTTTGAATGTTTAAAACGGAAGTTAAAAATAAATTTTTAGGATTTAGGTTATTAAAGTTGTTTTTAATGTTCTGTTAAATTCAATTTTTTTTTTAATGTTTTCAAAATAATTTTATAGAATGGTAGAGTAAGGTTTTCTACTCCTCTAAAGATTGAAGTGCTTGGTAAACCAAAAATAAACTCTCTTTCTGCGTAACTATAAGAAGTGAATGAATAACATCAACGCTGTTGACATGTAAAGGGCAGCGTTGATCAAAGTATAATATGCTTTTTTAAAATTTACAAACTTGTTATACTCTGGCAGTAAAAACTCAATTAGAATGTGACTTCTTTGAGGAAAACTCCTCAATTTTGTTGTAGGAAATTCTCTATAAAATTTTCAAAAATGTAATTCAATTTTCTCTGCTTTTAGAAGGAAATCATTTCAAATACCAATTTTTTTTTTTGCAGTGGCTTGGAAATATGTCTTCAGTTTTATCATGAAAATAACCTAATATCAAGCATAAATTTTCAACGAGAGGTTGCCATTTTGTTTAAAAATTACGAATTGTAATTACATTCCCGAAACACTTGTTTCGTTGTTACCAATAAACAAGTAAATGTAACAGTAAGTCGATGCAATCGACTTAATAATACCCTACACCTGAATAATTCGAATTAAATTAAAAATCCATAAGTTTTTTGGCAGCTGCTTAAACCGCTTCCCTTTTCTTTCTAATTCAACTCGAATTTCAGGAACGTAAAAGAGGCATTCTTTAACACTTTTGTACAAAATTTCAAGTTTATATCTTTATTAATTTTAAAGGATATGCTTGTTAGCCCTTGGAAGGTGTGTGTCAGGTACCCGAATTGCCACTCCAATTCATCAAATCCATCTCAGCGACATAGAGGAAACATTACAGAACACTCTTGTACCACTTTTAAAGGTGCTACCTTTTTGGTTTTGGAGATATGATCGTTTGCTCTTGTGCTCGTTCGGAAGTTTCCAAAATACGAATCCATGATCCTCTCAAATGTCAGTTTCCAATTTCACAGAAAACGAAACATAACAGAACACCCTTGTACTAAAAATAAAGATTTTATCTTTGTTGGTTAAGGAGATATACCCGTGTGCTCTGGGGCTCATTAGGAGGCTTCCAAGATCCGAACCCATAGACCAAATCCTCCCAAATTTCAGAACCATAAATGAAGTACGAAAAAACACTATTGTACCAAATTCAAAGGTTATATCTTTGTTGGTTTTGGAGATAATCTCGTTTGCTCTAGGGCTAGTTCGGAAGCTTTAAAAATCCTAACTGACTGTCCAAATTCTTTCAAATTTGAACCCGTGACCCAAAGCCTCTCAAATTTCAAAGACATAAAGAAAACATGACAGAACACTCTTGTACCAAATTTAAAAGTTCTATACTTTTGTTGGTTTTGGAAATAATCTCGTGTGCTTCAGACTCGTTCGGAAGCTTCCAAAATCCGAACCCATGGACCAAATTCTCTCAAATTTTAGAGAGATAAATTAAACATGAAGAAACATAATTGTACCAAATTTAAAGGTTCTATCTTCGTTGGTTTTGGAGATAATCTTGTTTGCTCTGGGTCTCGTTCGAAAGCAGAATCCGAACCAATGGACCGACTTTGTTCAGATTCGAACTTAGCCTTTCTTTCGTAATTAGTAACCTACTATATAAATTTCATCAAGATAGCTTTGCTCGTTTTTGAGTTATCGTGCGAATGGACGGAGGGACGGACGAACATCTTTAAATCAACTCAGGAGGTGATCCTGATTCAGAATATATATACATGTCTATATCTAACTCGCTTCCTTATGGTGGTTACAAACTCCATACCAAAGTTAATATACCCTAATGGGTATAGGGTACAATTAGGTGTAGGGTATAAAAATATGCCCTTCTAACATATTATTCAACTCAAAAAATATTGGTATATATTTACCCTTACAGTTCTTATTTTTAGTATTTTTTTGCAAATTACCTTTAGTATCTTTTGACTGTATTTCATTTGTATATATATAAAACATTTAATTAACGAACTTGAAATATATATGTAAAACATATAATTATGGAGGGTTTTAAAGTTGGTTACAAATAAAATTCAAGTGACATACAGTCAAATGAAATACAGTCTTGTGATAGTAATCTTTTTTTACATTTTATTCAATATGTATCAATATGTACAAAATATATATGCGAAATTAAAACGAAACTATCACTTTAACATTATCCTTTTGATTATAATTAAAAATCTTTCCAAATTAAACAACCCCCCACTTCCTTATTAAAGCTTATTCTATATTATTTTATCATCTTTTTTTTTTTTGCTCTACAATAAAAGTGTTATTATTATCATAACATAAATTGTCATGACATTCATTTTCTTTCTACATTTTAATAATAAATTTCATTCATTGTTTTATTTAATAGTATTTAATGTCACCATATATGTAAATACATTTTAATACAAATATCATTACCATATCATTTATTATTTATTGTGTGTAAATGAACATCCATATACCATATGTACCAGTGACAATAAACTAATATTATTTCGCGTGCCAAAATTTTATTCACATATTTTTTTAAAATTATTAATTTAAAATAATATCAAACATAATTGAATGCACCATTAAAAACAAGTGTACATCAATTAATTCTAGTTTACGTTAGTTTAGGTCTGTGTAATATTTTTTTTAATGCATTTCTCTGCCACATAAATGTGGACAGAAAATTACACAGCCTTTCATGTTCAAGCGTGGCTGTAAATGTCGTAAGAGGGAATAACTCTTACAACATGTGTGGGATTTTAGACGCTCTTACCTACTAGGCCATCGATGCGTCTTATTGGGAGTGTAATATTATAAATAAATTAAAAATCAGTATCCTAGATCAGTACCCTAAATAGAATAGTAATCAATAAAATAAAATAGAAATAGTAATGAAATACAATTATTCATTGTTTCTTGTATACTTATTTCTATTTCAAAAATCTCATGATAATACCGAACAGTCAAAGAACTGAAAATTTTAAAATAAACGCAAAGTTCAGATACAAAACTTTAATTGAAAATTAATTTCACCTCTCATCTTAAAAGATTAAAAAAGAAAATATAGGTGTCTAAAGGAAAACAGAACGTGAAACAAAAAGTTGAAAATAAATTAAAACAATCACCACAAGATTGATACAAAATGAGATAACTTTATAAATATTCAAAAAGAGTAAAGAGGGAAAAAACAAAAAAAAATCTAAATATATAATGAAGCCCACGGAAGATATACGTCAATGTAGAAATCGATCATATAGGTCACAAATATTAAAATCAAAATCAAAACTTAATCAAAACTATATAAAATACACTTTAAAATACATTGAAAACATTTAAGAAAATATGATTATAATTGAATTCAAACAAACATAAAATCAGGTCAACAGAATATAGGATCTATATAGTCAAACTAATTTAACATAAGATATAGTATAGATAAATAAACGTAAATTTGTATACTTCTTTAAATACTTGAAGTTGGGTCGTTTACATCTTTACTACTTACAAGTGAACTTTTTCCAAGACTATTTAACATCTGAATCTAATCAAATCTTTTGTAGATGGTCATATAATATTTTTATTTTCTGAATTTACACTAATCTTTACACTAATATTTTTTTCTGAATTTACACTAATCAAAATTTAAAGAACATAAAAAGATACTGAAAAAATTAGTTTGATTTCTGCCGTCATAAAACGATTAGATTAGATTATTTAAGGGGTAACAATAGTAGCACTGGTCCCTTTTAATTTACATCTATTGTGCTCTCCCTATTACTACATATTGTACACTTTGTCTCTACTTATAATACTTCATCTTCATTTACATCTTCACACTGGTAAAGTAATATGCTCCTATAGGTGCACATATCTTTCTCAAAGTAAAATTTCTCAAATTTCGAGTATGTGTTCTGGAGATTATTCTTCTTCTTGACAGAATCTGCATGTACTGTCATTCTCTATTCTAATTTTCTGTGCCCTTTTAGCGCTATTTTTCGACAGGAAACCTGATATAAATCTCAGTTTGTTTGTACTGAATCCTCTATTTTTTTCATATCTTTTCCGGTCAAAGCTCAAAAGCTCCTTAGATTGTATGAGCCCGGATTTGGCAGTTCATAGTCTGCTCCTACAGTTTTCCTTTTTTATTTTTACTGCTTCCCTTATTTTGTCTTTACCTACGCCACAAGAAAGTGCGGAGCCTGCAAAGGCAATTACAGTCCCTTCTGTTGCAAGTGGCTCCTCTTTCTCATTTCCTAGCTGTCCGCGGGTTCCCCATAGAACGATAATTAAACTTTGGTTTTTAAACGGTTTAGTATCACTAAAGAAAACAAAAACTAAAGGTTTAGTTTTCGAAACTAATTGGAGTTTAATCCTTTGCAAGCTTAGCTGTTTGACGCTTTAATAGACCTTTCACAGTACTGCATATAGTACGCATCCCAAAACGATAGAATATTTATAAATATTTGTCATCGATCCCATTTAATGACACAATTTTATATTGAGTGTACATATAAAGAAAAAGAATTATGAATAATATTCAAATATATAAAGATCTTTTTTTTAAAAAAAAAATTCAAAATAAATTTGAAAATAAATAGAAAAACAATTATTTTTGTTTTTAATTTTTTTGATGTGTGCCATTAATTTTCCATCCCTTATCTATATTTATATATTAAAGTTTTTATTTTTTTGTTAAATATATGCATATTTACATGTATAGTAAATAGGTATGTAAAAGTCCAAAATTTAAAGTTAGGATATGGGTTGCTTGTATAAAAAGAGAAAAGTAAATCATTCAGAAAATTCACTGAAGCAAAATTTAATCTTTTCGTTTCGTTTCATTTTTTATCTTAATATACTCTCAGTGAAAAAAAAAAAACAAAATTTAAAGAAAATTATATAAGAAAATTGAAATATTTTTGTATAAATAAATGACTTCTTATTTTTTAGTTAGTTTTAGTCAGCATTAGTTAATACTTAACTTTTATATTTCAATAAAAAAAATTCCAGACATTTTAAAGATTGATGATAATTATTGACCGACCTTTGCATACATGTACATAAAATCATATAAATCTTAAGTTAATATATACTGCTTTTAGTTTGAAATTGTAAACAAAAAAAAAAGCAAAAGAAAAAAATAACATTTTACTCTAAAATGTTTATGAATAGTTAATTTGTGGTCGTAAACATTTTTTATACTTGATCTAGTAAATTGGTTTTTCCATTTAACTTTTGTTTCTTTCTTTGTCAACTTTATACTAATGTTTTTAATTATATAAGAAAAAACAATGTGAACCTATTGTGATATCATTAAATAATTATCTATTTTAAAGTAATACAAAGATTTATTAACAGATAAAAAATTGAAAATAATTGTTTGCACTCTTTCAGACATTTTTTATTTGAATTTTTTATTGTCCCCCTTCCCCTATAAGAAAGAAACGCACAGGAAAAAAAAAAGTTACAAAACCTTAAATAATCTGAAGAAAAAGTAAAGTTAAAGATTAAAATGATAAGACATGAAGAAAAATGAAACAAATAGTGTTTCAAAATAGACTCTTTTAAGGAAAGATCATATAGAGTATTGCTATGATTCCAACGGAAGTAAATTTAAAAAATAAAAAAAATATTACGGACTTTTCCATTTTTTATGAATTCCATATTAGGTTTATTTTAGGATTGATAATGTATGTCTCTTATACTTCAAAAATTCGTTTCAAAGTATTTCTTCATAATTTCATTATAGATTATACATAAAAAACGCCTTTTAGAAGAACTCATTATTTAGTATATATGAAATAGTATAGATTAAACATATGAACAAATGAAGTATTATAGAACTTCCTGTTATAAGTAGGTGAAGATAGAAATATTAAGTTACCATTTTAAAAATATTATAAATACATATTATAGGTACATTTTATTTTTTGTGTTACATATTTCTATTCTACAAGTCTTACCAAATTTTTGTTGCCATTGAAAATGAAAGTAAAAAAATAAAAGATAAAAAGAAAATCATAAAAACTATATGATTTCAATAACAAAAAAAAATTGATTGCGTTTAATTACCTTGGAATGGTTTTTTTTTTTTTCTTTTGTTTTATTTTAAATTTAAAAAACATTAGATATAAAACGGAAAATTAATTTGAGATACACAATAATTGTTTATTTCACAATTTTTAAAACGTTTACACTTTAAAAATTAAAAAAATTCGAAATATTTAATTAAATTTCTTTTACCAAATCTTAAGTTATATATCTACATGTATATATTATTATGCAACATATAAAATTTCATAATATTTCCATATCTACTTTCTTTATATATGTAAATTTAAGTAATGCACCATAAGTATCTTGAATTATAAATTAAAAGAATTTTTAATACTAAATACAGTCATAAAATTTTGTACAGTAATAAAATATAAATAAAAACAATTATCAATCATATGGTTGTTGTAGTCATTTAGAAAAAAATTTTGAACTTTTGTACATATTTCATTTTCTTTTTTTTTATTTTTTTTTTAATACTCATTTTATTTAACGTTGTGATCAATTTCCAACATCCAATAACTTCCTATATTTCCCAATTTTCTTTATTCCTATTTCTTTATTTCTATTTTCCCCAATTCTCAAAATCAAACAGTACATTGTACCAGATAGGTTCTAACGCAGTGTTTGATTTAAAAGGGAGGTGACATTTGGTTGGTTCAAGTCCAACAATACCAAAGAGAATTAGTGAGTTGATCTCATTAGTGTCTTTCGAAAATCTCCTCTACCCTCGCCAAAACAAAGAAAAACAATGTGTGTATCTAACGCAGTGTTTGATTTAAAGGGGAGGTGAGATTTGGTTGGTTCAAGTCCAACAATACCAAAAAGAATTAGTGAGTTGATCTCATTAGTGTCTTTCGAAAATCCCCTCTACCCTCGCCAAAACAAAGAAAAGCAATGTGTGTTGGTTCAAGTCTATAACTTATGAGATAAATGTTCTAAAGAAGAAACTATTAAATACCTAAACAATCGTATCAACATTGAAGGATTACACCAAAAAGAATTGAAATACATCGATGTGGTCAACAGTATAAAATGTAAAAGACTACTAAATCTTCAATAAAAGATCATGATGTAAATATACTATCAAAATATATATATACATATAAATTTCAAGAATTTATTTAGTGTTTTGTTACTTATAAGCTATGCGAAAATTATTATTTTCCCAGATCATATAAAAGACTTTCTTTCAATTAATTGATGAAGTGTAATGGCACAATAAAACTATAAAATTCTTTTTATTTTTACATAAAAGTTCAATATTTTAACTTTCTTAACAAAAATTTATCTTACATAATTTTATACATTTGATAAAACAACATAAGTTGTTATATGAGTCGACTTATAAAATTGTTAAATAATAGGGTAATAAAAAATATTTTTTACTTTTTAGGTGACATAAAATTTCTTGAAACCTTACATCATTTCATATATATTTGCACCAGAGCAACTACAGTACATCAACATATAATTTTAAAGTTTTAATACCGTAAAAATGTTGTTTCTGCCCCAGTTATCCAAAGTTTGAACTTTTTTTTAAAAAATTACCAAAAACCCAAATTATAATAATTTTTTCTTGTTTTGTTTTTTTCTGATTTCTTTCAGTGTTGGGAGCGCACAACTGGCTTAATTTTGTTTTATTGCCCTTTTTCTTAAATTTTACCAAAAAAAAAAAAAAAACGAAGATAAAAAAATAAAAAAGTATATGGAAGTGCATCAATTCTTCTTTTTTTTCGGTAGTAATTGCATAATATATATATATATTATGTGTGTACTGTGTTCGTTATTATTTAAAGTTATACAAGATGCAACACAAAAAAAAACAAAAAGTAAAAGCTGATTAAAAATTTACTTTTTTTTTATTAAATCGTATTGAATATCAAAAAGGAAATTTCAAACAATTAAATGGCAAGAGTTTTGTGGCTAATTTAAAAATATAAAATAAAAATAAATATAGATTTCACTTTAGTATAGCATATAATATAAAAAATTTCTCGATTTTATTTAATATTCAATTTTTAAAATTAACATTTATCTTTTTATTATTATTATCTAATTCTCAAATTTTAAATAATTGCAGGAGATGTACTCTGGTGATGTGATCTTAATTCTGAATATTAGTATTAAAAGACAGGGAAATATACTAGAAGGCCGGTGACGTATTGGCATTCCACTATTGGTGAAATACTATTTAACAGTTATGAAATTTATTAACTAAATTATTAAATTATTATAGAATTATTATTCCAATATCTACAAAAATTTTAGAACTTGTATCAAATAATGGTCCATTTTCTTTTGGAATGTTAAATATCAAAATAACCAAGAAATTTTATAAATAAAATAAAAATTCAGATAAGAAAACGTTCTTGTAATTGTAAATATTTCTTGTAAAAGATAACAGATGGCGCACAAGCAGTGGGAAAAGTATTAGTGTTTCATAATTTTTACGATATCTACAACTAATTAATCAACGGTTTTGTGAAGATGATTAAATTAAAAAAACTGAATTTTAGTCTATTATGAATAACAGATATTTCTTTGAATGCTCTTGTATGCCTTTTATAGAAATGAAGAAGTAAAGTAATAAAAAAACTTACTCTTAACTGTTTTATAATACTACATCCTAGATTCTTTTAAAAACGAAAAACATAATAATTTTAAATAAATTTTTTACCGCAAAAATATTTTTTTTTTTAACTAACATGTTTATATTATGCTACAAAAAATAAAATATTAATCTTTAATAAATAGATATGCTATTCTATTATATATGACAAGAAGCGTTAAGCTATACCAGTCATTTAATAAAATGACATATTATTATGACATTATACAGTGATGTGATATTATATGATATGTTGTACTATTTGAATGCTATCACATTATTTAAATTAATAATATAATTCAAAAAAAATTTAATAATTTCTTTCAATTTATAACAAAAATATATAGTTAGTTATGGTTTGATGATCTTACTCTTGTTTTTTTTTTAAATATTAAATTGTGTTAAATAGATCCCACAAAACTTTATTGTTCGTATCTTAAATTTGAAATTAGAAGAAAAGTAACATCAGAAATACATAAACAGTACAATAACAGTTAAAACTTACAATTTAAAATATCTACAATTCAGTTGAGCGGAACATTGAAATAAATTAGAAAAAGTTAAGAAAAGCTATGTTAATAGCTATGGTAGTTTGTATGGTAGTAAGTAAAAAAAAAATATATATAGTATAAGTTAGAAAAATTTATTTAAGCTTTAATGTTAACATTTTTTTTTGAAACAACTTCCACAGGTGCCTCAGTTACAGATGTTTAAAAATAGCAAAACTTAAATTTAAGATCCCTAATAGCTCTCAAACAGAAAAATGTATAAAAAGATTTTCTAAGATATAGGTTTCTATCTAAAAAAGTGCTAGACTTATAAAGGAACTAACTTTTTTTTTTACATAGTGGTAAATGTAAATAGGAAATTGCAAAAAATTGTACAACTTTGATATTAATTTAAATAAATTTGATATTAATTAATACAAAGTCAAAATAATGTCCTCTCGTTTAGTGTTTTTATTTTAACAGAAGCTGAAGCTGAGATATACACTTTTTTAAATATGCACTTGGTTTTTTATAACCTTTGAGGAGATGTAGCCTAATATAAATATAGGTACCTAAGTAATAGGTGCCTAAAAACCGAAAATTTTAAATCTTTGAACTCTTCTAATAGATTATATACAATGGGAGGAACAAATAAATTTTTGATGCATCTTATGCTCTATGATCTTTCTTCTTCTAAAATCTCAAGGCTATATCTAAAAATGTTGCAGAGATATGAAGAAAACAAAATCTTGCGAAATTTTATTATCATGCAAATTTTTTCAAATTTTGACTGACTGTATCTACATAAAAAAATTGTTCTACAACATTATTTTTTTTAAGAAATCTATCCATGGTTAAAATTTCATTCTTCTATCTTAAACAGTCTAGAACAGACGGATAAACAGACAGGCAGAGTGAAATAAATAAGCAAATCTTTCAATTTTATTTTTGATATGATAAATATGCTAAATTCTGAAAATAAATAATTTTGCGTGCGAACAATTAAGTCTTATGGTATAATAAATTTGCCATTCCGTTTGTAATATTATAAATTGATAGATATGTCAAAACTCAAAATATACATAATATTAAACATTCTTGATTAGGATTGAATTATGAATAAATTTTAGTTATGTGCTTTCATACTGCCAGTCATTCTAACCAAAACGCAAAAAATAATGGAGCTATAAAATACTGATATTTTTACCATTTCATTGACCCAGCGCAGTCGATTCGGATAGGTATCATACGCAACTATAAAATGTGCATACAAAATTTATATGTCTATAATTTCAAAAGGTAATTTATCGAAATAGTATATATTATAACCGTTTCGTATCCTAGAGTAGTCACTTTCAACTATACACTTTTCCTTTTTATTTTTAAAATCAAAACAATTTCTTTAAAGTTTTATCCCTTATATTATTTTTTTATTCTTCTATTTTAAAAATCGAAAGTATTCATTTTCCAAAATATTTTTACAATTATTTAAAAATAAAAAGATTAATTTATCTAATAAAATTTTATAAAATAAAATGAATAAGTCCAAAAAAGTTGTAAATGACCTTGAGATATTATACGATAATCTATATAACAGAATTGTTTTTATAGGTGGAAAATTTTATACTAAATAAAATATGATTGACAATTGTACCACAGACTAATTAAAATGTAATTATAGGTAAATTTTTTTGTAAAATTATTTCTTTAGTCTTTTTTTAAATATACAACTACTATTACTACTATTAATTTTTACAAAAAACTCCTCTGTAAATTTTTGCGATTCTCTTGAAAAATGTAATCTTACAATATTTGAACATGGAATAATTGTGCTTAAATAGGTTAATGCTTACAATAATGTAAGCTCAACAAATTAAGTATAAAAATTCAACCACATTTATTCTTTAAACTTTATTGTGTCCATTAACAATTAATGAATAAAAAAGTTTCAAGCCCCTATCTAAAAGCATGCCGGAGTTATGAAGGAAGAAATATTATGCAATATTTTTTTTCACATAACGGTAATTTTAAATAGTAAATTTAAAAAAAATGTATAATTTTTATATTGATTAATAAAGGTAAAAAGAAGTGCTGTCAAATCATCAGTCCTGGCGTTTCCAAAGCAGAACTAGCAATTTACACATAAAATATTGCTTTTTCGAAATTCAAGGAACTGCAGCTCCATAATGGATTAATGGATATTATTCTACAACATTATACTTTTTTGAGACCTATCTATGGTTACAATTGGTTTGCTTCATCTTTAACAGTGTAGAAATTTTGTAAACAGACGAACGGATGTGCTAACAACAGATTTTTTTAATTATTTGAATTTTTTTTATATTGGTTCCCCACCACATACAATGTGATGATGAAGCAAACCAATTCTCTTTCAGATATGGTTATGATTTGTATTAAATTATATTATTTATTTTGTTTACACATTATATTATTATATTTTATATATTAACCTGGCCGCAGTTTAAACCCAAGACCTTTTACTTGAATTTATAGATATAAAAAAATTTTATCAATTTTAATTGGTTTCTTTTATTGCTAAAAAAATTACTTTTTCCGGCAAAAATACATATATAAGTAATCCAAACAAATTTTCTTCATGAATAAATTTATATATAGCATGCGTAATTTATTATCATATAATGTATAAAATACATTGTACATGTACAATGTATATAAACAGAACTAAACTATCAACTAATTTATGAAAATCCACACATTCATCCACTTTTACCAAAATTCATTGTAAAATTACATAATCGATTTGCGAAAATGTGGATTTAGATATACATAATACAAACATAATATGTGTAAAACATGTTATCATAAGATCAAAAAGTAAAATCCTTTCACTTTTATTTATGAGCATATGAACAATTAGTATACAAAAAAAAAAGTTCATATTAATATAAAAATACTAAATAGGGACTAATATTTTAAAAAATAAAAATCATTTTGCAACACATTTCCGATGCACTCTAATTTTTCATATTTTCATTTTATATTATAACTACTTTCCATTTAATCTTGACTTTGATTTATTTTTAATATCCATCGTTTGAATTAAATAATCACAATTCACAATACTAAAATACTCTACTAAACAAATATATTCAAAATTATTGAGAGATACACATCCGATAATCGTATAATACAAAGGGATATCAACCATAATACAGAGGGAATCTGAATTTTGAACAATTATTTAGTATTAACAATAAAATAACACTAACGGAATGTGAGGTTAGAAATCAAAAGAACTTGTGATACGTTCAAAGAATGAAAGAAACAATAATCGAAAAAAAGAGCTTCGCTAAATCACATAAACTGAACAATATATAGATATAGCTATAAACACGAAAATTACGACAAGTGTAAATTCAATTTGCTTTTTTTTAAAATAACCTTCTTATATATACTTCAACCACACTTCAGTGTAAGCATATGATCTTTACAGAAATGTCTTAGAAATTTTTGTTTTTTATTTTTTTTTCTTTGGATTTCGCTAGATATTACATACTAATATGTCAGCTAAGGACAAAAACATAAATTTTAAAGAAAAATCTAAAAAAACAATTCCTTCAGAAAACATAAAAAGACATTAAAAAATTGGGAAAAGCAAATTAATGGGAATAAAACTTATCCGCAAAATCTAGAAATAAATAAATTAGAAAATTGAAAAAATAAATAAGTGGCAAAGCAACTTAAATGTTAATAAGAAAAAAAAAAAACATTCCTTAAGTTCACTTTTCGTAAGTATTTCCTATATTTTTTCCTATTTTGAATTTACACACCTGCATTTGCATTAAAAAAAAAAAAACAAAACGAAAAAATAAATTTCCTGATCGCCCTTTTCATCTTTCAATATCAGACCAGACAATAATATGTACGACTGTTATGATTTTTATAACATAATGAAACATTGATACAAATAATATAAGACAATGTTTACAATTTTTACATTTTTTTTTACTGAATTGTAGCAGTGCTCCTTCAATTAAATTTAACAATTTCATTGACAAGATAAGATAATTTTAACGACGGATTAAAGTGTTGTGCTAAAAAAAAAAAAAATTGAGGAAATATTTTTTTTTTGTTTTTCTTTAAAAGCGTATTAACTCCAACAAAAAAAGTACAACTAAAACCAAAAAAAAAAAAAAAAAAATAACCAAAAAGTAAAAGTTATAGTAAGCATTGTACAACATTTGCAATTATTAAAAAACTTTATTGAAACTTAGCAAAATCTCTTTAGTAAACGATGAATGGAAAATAATTATACTTAAATTACATTGTAGTTATTATAACTCAAATGTAATTTTAAAGAATTATGTGTTTTTTTTTTTTTTTTAAAAACCATTTTTAAAAGTAAATGTCATTGCTAGTTTTCAGTGTTACCAACTAAAAATAAAAATTGGCTTTTGTTAAACAATATTTGTTTTTTATATTTTAAGGGAGTTGATTAAAAATTATCTAAAACAAATTTTTTTTATCCATAATCACTAATTATATTCATTATTATTTACATTATACTTTATAAATATAACTGCACTGTATCTATTTAAAAACCAAATATGAATGCAATACCTATAGTGCATGTTTTTAAAGAACAGAACAGAGAGTAAAATTCTGATAAAATTAGAAAAAAATTTCACAGGATTTTTTAACAGTTTTTCTTAGAAGATGCATTAACTGTAAAATATGATTATATTTCTCAAAAATTAGAAATTTATTCAAGAATACCCTAAGAAAAAAAAACAACATTAGCAATGTAAATTTTGATCATATTTATCACGTTCTTCTTTTCCGCATATAACAAATAAACAAATAAAAATTTTAACAATTTTGCAAAAATAATTTATAATAAACTTAAATTACTTCATTATTAAAATTCTGAAATTGTGATTATTTTGTCCGCCAACTGAATTTACATTTCAAAAAAGTCAAATGAACATTTTGTTTGAATACAAGATTAAAACGTTTAACTTTTTATTTCCGTTTGACCCATCTAACTAAATTAGTGAAAATTTCCATAATATATTGAAACTATTAGTACTACTATATTTTTTTAGCTTCAAAAAATCTTAAGATAAATTTACAATATTCAAATATTATTAGTGGGCCTGGGCAGCCTAGAAGGTAAGACCGTATAAAATATGTTATAAACACTGGAAAGGAAAGGCTGTGTAATTTCTTAGTCACATGTATGTGACAGGGGAATAAACCAAAAAAAAAGAACAACAAAATGTTATTATTTTTAAATAACTATAATAAATGCATTAACGGTAGGTACATATTAATAGTAAAACCATATTTTCTTGAAAGGTTTATATTATGATTTAAATTTAGCTTCTTTTTAAGACGACAAATATTAGAAAATACTATTTTTAAATAAAATATTAAAACTTAGAAATTTTTTATAATATTATATTGATTTAAAAAAAGACTTCCAGACTTCTCATAACATCCTATAATTTTCATGCACCTTTTTCCTTTAAATATATATATATTTTTTAATATGGTAACACTTAAATTTATTTTAAAATACTTTAATATTTGTATAATCTGTAAAAAAAAAACTTTATTTTTTACAAAAGAATTAATAAATATGAAATGAATTAAAAGGACAATTTGCTTCCTTATTTGTTAAATTTATAAATTATAAGAGTGTATTAATTCAAAAAAAAAAAAAAACAAATTTTGATATTTTAATACTAGAAAGTACAATTTCGTATTTATTTTTCATCTTTAAATTATTGAAAAAAAAAATTACTTACAAACGGTAATGGTATAGTAAAAAACATTTTAGCACCATGAACGTATTTACACATCAGATAAATGGACTGTATCGTATATGTATATTTGTTTTTTTTTTTTGTATTGAATATTTTTATACCCTACACCTAAAGTATAGGGTATTTTAACTTTCGTATGGTCTTTGTAACCACCAAAAAGTAGCGAGTTAGATATGGACATGTATATATATTCTGAATCAGGATCACCTACTGAGTCGATTTAGCGATGTCCGTCCTTCCGTACGCACGATAACTCAAAAAATAACGATGCTAACTTAATGAAATTTATACTATAGGTTAACAATGACTAAAGAAAGGCGGGGATTGCAAATGAGAAAAATCGGACCATGGGTTCCGGTGACTCCCATACAACTCTCAAAACCGAACAAGCATATCTTCGAAATTAATAAAGATAGAAACTGCAAATTTTATACGAGGGTGTTGTTTCCTGAATCGCTAATTTGCCTAAAATTTCAGATGAATTGGAATGGTTGTTCGGGTATCTCCCACACAACTCCCAAGAACCGAAGAAGCATATCTTCGAAATTAATAAAGATAGAAACTGCAAATTTTATACGAGGGTGTTGTTTCCTGAATCGCTAATTTGCCTAAAATTTCAGATGAATTGGAATGGTTGTTCGGGTATCTCCCACACAACTCCCAAGACCGAACAAGCATATCTTCGAAATTAATAAAGATAAAAACTTGAAATTTGATATAAGGATGTTCTATCCTGTTCTGATGATGTCTCTAAAATTCGGGTATCTCCCACACAACTCCCAAGACCGAACAAGCATATCTTCGAAATTAATAAAGATAAAAACTTGAAATTTGATATAAGGATGTTCTATCCTGTTCTGATGATGTCTCTAAAATTTGAGATAGGGTGGTGATCCGGGTACATTCACACATTTCCCAAGACCTAACAAGGATATCTTCGAATTTAATAAAGATTTCTACCTGAAAGAAATTATGTAAAAAGGTTGTAAAAGCATTTATTTTTTTTGGCTTATATTAAATACCTAAATAATTTATGGATTTTTTAATTTGAATTTTTTAGGTATAGGGTATAAATAAGTCCGTTGCATCGACTTTCTGATACATTTACTTGTTTTTGTTTAATTTTGAAGAGAAATTAAAAATGTCTTTCTAAAATATTATCAAATCTCTTACAAAATACTTAATATCTTCCTTATAATTTAATTATAATCTAAACCTTATAATATAGAGAAATAAAAAATTTAACATAATTAATATGGATATTTTTAGATTAAGGTGATTAAAATGTTTTCAATTTTATACATAATTATTAATTTCTCTCTCCTTTTTCCTTTTTTTTTTTCGTCTTTTGCAGGATATTATGACAAAATGTTATATCTTAGTAAATTTTATAATTATAAAAATCTGAAATATGCAATTTAAATTATTTGTATTCTTACAAATTTCATTCATAGGTTATGCATTTTTCAATGCATATTTAAAGTTTCCATAGTTTAAGCGTTTAGTTATTTTATAGATTAGTAAATGGTATATCATTTGAAATCTTTTATTAAAACTCTAATATAAGTTAAATCTAATTTTTAAAATAAATTTAATTATATACAATTTAAACTTAACTAAACTAGTATGTATATTAATTATTTTTTTTTTTATATACTGTGGAAATAAAATAAAATGTGGAAATTTTTCTAGACTCTAGAGTAGGGTAATTACTAACTAGATTCTAGAGTAATGTAATAAATAATTACATAAAAAATAAAACAAATTTAATTTTAACAATAAAACTTTATTATGCATTGAAATATTTTATAAATTAACAAAAGTAATATGTATATATTTTATTACAGGATTTATTTCTTTTAATACTAGTTTGTATCTTTTAATTAAAAATTTTGTTGAATTATTAAATAAATTATAAATAATTGTAAGCTAAGTTGAAAATTTTGAATTTTTCCAAAAATTTTAATGAAATACATATAGTACATATATTCTATATGTAAACACACTACTGTTAACAAACCCTATATGTTCTAGTTTTGTTTTTTAAACAATTATTTTACATATGAGTAGGTACTATAAAATTCAACATATAAATTTTTATTTTCTTAAATTCTTATTTTAATATTATGTTTTATTTTTAAATTTAAAAAATTTTTATTTATCACTAACTAATAATTGTAATTTTGATTCAGATAATTTTTTTAAATTTTGTAAGTTTTTATGATTTCGATCACAATTTATAACTCTTCTTAAATACACTGTAATTCTTTCCATTAATGTTAAATGTTTTGTTCTTTTTAAATTGATCATCTTTAAATTTTAGTAAATTTATCAATTTGAACTTAAAAATTTATATTGTTTTTTTCTTTTTATATTTTTAATTTAACTTTAAAGAAAATTTGTACTAATCTTAATAACATATTCAAATAGATCCTTTAAAAAATAACTTAAAAAAAAATTGAATTTTTTGATTAATTTACAGCAAACACTACTATTGTATTCCTTGAAAAATAATCAAATTTCATTTGGTAAATGAAAAGATTCATTAATTTCATTTTTAATATATATATAACTTTTCTTAAATAATCCAAAAAATAAAACACAAAAAAAACAGTATTGAAATTCCTTTCCAAAATTTATTTTTTTTTTTTTTAATTGTAGTTTTCCGAATTTTTTCGGTTTGTAAAATAAAAATAAAAAAATATATTATATATATATACATATTAATATTATATTAGTGAAAACAAAAATTTGTGTTCATCAGACACGAAGAAAATCTTTATGATTTGGAAAATGAATTTCTAATTATTGGGGTTTTTTTTTTTTTGTTTCTTTTCTTTCTCTTTTTGTTTTTGTTTTAAAAAATGCATTGATTTGGAACATCAAAAAAATTTTAGATCAATAACCTTAACATTGAAAAAAATATTTAAAAAACTAAAAATTATTAAAAATCTAAACAAAAAAAAAAAAAAAATAAAAGTAAAATAATATTTCGTTAAAAATTCTTTCGTTAAATTTTTAATTATTATTTGAAAAAACAATGTATAATAATATTATAAAAATATACTGCGTGGTTGAAAAGAAAAAACAAAACAAAATACTTTTATTTTCTTTTATATTATTTTAAAAACGCGATTTCCAAACATCATTAATTAATTATAATGTATAATAAACAGATCACTATAACTATTATCCAGAGTTATACTCAGACCGAATTGCATTATTTGAAATTATATGAGATGCAGTTTAATTTGTTTAAACCGTATAAATGCTATTATGAGATCCACTTTAAACTACTTATAACCTAAGATATAGTTTAAAGATAAGTTATAAAGATAAAAAGTTTAATGTATTGTTTAAGACAGAATATCTGACAGCGTACGTTTAAAAAACAAAGCCAAATTGTTAAATCTTTTGTTAACGTTACTATACTTTACAAAAGATAAAAAATATTTTTATATTATACCAAATTATGTATATACAATTTTATATTATTTTAAAAAACAAATGAATTTAACGTTTAAAAAACACAAACACAAAAACAAAAGTAATTATAAGAACATACGTATATGGTAGTTTATTTGGTTTATGAGATGTCATAAACAAATGTCAAAAAAAAATTCTGAACAACAATCCAGGTTTATTTTAAAATCATAAAACCGTGGTTCCAAATCAATGATAAAATTTGGTAAAAATGGTAGTGTAGTTTACCAAAAAATATGAAATGTCTAAAAACAAATATCAAATAAAAATTTAAAATAACGCCTTAAGAGATTATTTTAAAATCATAAAATTACGGTTCCAAATCAAAGATAAAATCTGATAAGAATGGAGCGTTGTTTACGAAAAAATATGAAATGTCATAAATAAATGTCAAATAAAAATTCAGAACTGTGCTCAAACTTTATTTTAAAATCATAAGACCGCAGTTCCAAATTAATAATAAAATCTGATAAGAAAATCTGGAGCATATAATGATTAAAGTATTTTTTGTTTTAGTTCTTATTTGTCTGTTTAAACAAAAACATTATAATTATACATATATAATAATTATTGATTGGAATTCCCAATAACTATGAATTTTATAGTTTCATACCTCATAAAATATCTAAAATATATAAAAAAAAAAAAAACAATTACTAGTTCCATCACTGAAATTCATTAAACCGTATATATAAGTCTTATTAAATTGTATACTATAAAGTAAAACCAAAATTATGATTTATCATGATCATAAATTCATCTTGAATAAACATAAAATATTGAAAATATGCATATATACTTAAGACAAAAGATTGCATTAACGTGATTATATGTTTGTGCTATTTATTTTAATTCAACGGTTTTCACCACAGATATTAACACTGTACATCATAGTTTATGCTCACAATTTAAACTATGTTAAATACAAAATTATTGTTCTTTTTTTTTTTTTTGTTTTTATAGAAAAACTAATTAACATGAAAAATAATTTTCTAAAAATTAAATTAATAAAAAAAAAATAAATAAAATAATTTTCATTTCTTTTAGCATGTTAAAATAAAAAATACAAAATTTGTTATAAATACTAGTCATTTTTGTAAAATATTTTTAAACAGTTTATAGTTTTCATCAAATCGGTATATTCGGACTATAAATTTTTCATTCTAAATCATAAGATTCTATAAATATAAAGATTTTTTTTTTTTTTTTTTTTGAATAAATGGAGGAATTAGGATAGTCAAATAATACCAAAGGATATCTATTAATAAATTTATGATATACAAAAACAAAAAGAAAAAAAAAAATTATAATAAAAAAACAGATATTTAAGAATAAAATTACAAATAAATAAAAAAATAGGTAATTTAATTTAAATTACCTTAAAAATTTTACTTAAACTCATTTTAATTTAATTTTAATTTTTAAAATTGCAGAAAATATCTTAAAAAGAAAAAAAAAATGGTTCAACAAAATTTCAAAATAAATTTAAGCCTTTTTGTAGCTGTGATAAGTCTTCTAATTAATTTAGTTTTTAATGTGAAAACTTTCAATGCTTTAATAATGGTGTAAGTAAAATATTGTGAAAAAATTTAGTTTAGAAAAAAAAATTAAATTTAATTAAATTAAAACTTAAACAAATATCAATTTAATAAATTTAATTTAAAAAATAATTAATATTAATTTTATATTTTTATCTTTTATAAAAAAAAAAAAACAAATTTTTAATAAATTTATTTAGTTTTTTTTATTTTAAAGCAAATTACATATTTAATAAAAAAAAACATTATCTAAAATAAACAATCATCACAAAAATATTGCATAAATTTAGGCTTATTCACCTCGGAAAGTCTACTTTTCTACAATATCACCGATATCACCATCACCTTAGAAGGATTGTAGTCATTGCACTAAACATTTTTTAGTTGTTTTTTCTTTATTCTTTTTGTGTGTTTTTTTTTTGTTTTCAATTTTTGTTTTACTTTTTCATAAGACGACATTCACCTGTATTTCTACATAAGCCCATATACCATAAGCCACCAACATATTATACAGCACCATCATCATTTGTCTCTCGAAGAGTTCATCGTCATATGTATTTTAATCCTCCACCATCACCATTTGCCTTAACAGCTGGATTTAATACATCAACAATGAATATAAATGGTTATGAGATGAAGAGATTACAACCTTCCCCACCACAACCAGCATCAATCAAATTGGAATCAACAATATCAATGGCGCCTAAAGGTATGAATTTTCGTCGTTTTATGTGGAATGAAATGGATGAAACTATGGAAGATTTAATTCAAGGTGTTGCCAATGGAGCTGATGTTATGAAGCATATATTTGTTAATTCATTTCCCTATCCAGCACCAGTACGACCAACATATTATCGTTATAAACCTCATTATGATTATTATAAAACAAATATGGATTCTGGATACAGGTTAAGAAGTTATGGAAGAAATCCTTCTACAAAAATACTTAGTATGCCAAGAAAATTCATGAAAATAATTACAGTTCAACCACCATTAATTCCATCTATTTTACCGTCAATAACAACAACAATTTATAAACCAACTACACTTACTACTATTACAACTATTAAAACTGAAAAACCTTTGGAAAAAAATTTAAATAATGAAGATAAAGTAGAAGAAAAATCTGAATCCAATGATGTTGTAGAACCTATATCTATGGAAGAATTAATTGGTCCAGCAACTTTAAAAGAATTAGAAAAAGAAGGTGAGAAACGAGTTGAAAATCATGTACTTTCAACAATAAATGATGAAGCTGATGATATAGTATCTAGTAAAATCTCTGAATTCGATTCTAGTTGGACACCAATAGTAAATCCATCAAATAATCATCAATATGAATCACAAAAAGTAGAAAAACCGCCAGAAGTTGTAAAACCAAGGATAAGAGAGAAATTTCGAAATCAACTTCCTCAAACTTTTGAATCACAGGAACCAGAACCGGAAATAGAAGATGAAATTTCAAATTATGATCAAAACCACAGTCAACAAAATCATGAACATCATCATCAACATCATCATCAACAACATCATGAACAACATCATCAACAACATCATCAGCAGCATCATCAACAACAACATCAACATCACCATCATCATCATCATCAAATTGAATCGACAAGTGAAAATTACTATGAAATATCTTCGCAAAAATCAATACCTGTTAGTAACTTACATATACAAGTAGATGATTTTACACCGATAAAACCTGTTCATCATTATCGCAGTAATCAATATGAAGTGACTGAAAATTCAGCAGAAGAATCAAAACAATATGTTCAATCTGTTAAACCAACTAAAAAAACACAAAGAAAAATACCTACAACAACAAAATCAAGTAAAAGTAAATATGTAAAAACATTACCTAAACCAACTTCATCTTATTATCATCATGCACGTTCAACTTCAACTTCAACATCAAGTACAACTACTACTACTGCAATTCCTTCAACTACAACTTTAAGAACAACGACAACAACTCCGTATATACCAACAACTTTTCCTATAATGCAAACCACAACTACAACTGAAAAACCTAATTATCCTGAATATTTTTTGGATAGAACATTTTCCGATTTTGAAAAGTCAAAAGATATTGAAAAGTCAAAAGATTTTGAAAAGTACGAATCGAATTGTGATGATCAAACAACAACGGAAAATCCCATTTTAAAGAAATTACAAGTAATTGTTAGAAAAGAAAATTTAAATAATGATAAAAAATATTCACATATTCAAAGTGTTACAACAGCAAATCCAAGTAAAGTTAAACCAATACGAAAATATTCAACAAAATTAAAAATGAGTAATTTTAAAGACTTATATTCGAAAAAAGCTGAAATGGAAAATCGAAAATCACATACAACATCTTCGACTGAAAAACCATCACGAACAAAAAAAGAATCCACTGAAGTTGAAATAGCAGCAAATAATAATAATAATACAAGAGAACATTCTCGAGATTCAAGAAAATCAAGTGCAACAATGCGAAATCATCATACAACATCAAAAGGAAAACCATTTACAACAACAAAAACACCACCACAACAAAATCATATAGAAACAACAACAATTTATGGTAATCGTGATGTTAATTATTTTCGAAAAAATAAATTACGGCGTGGTTCAAGAAAATTTATTGAAAAAGAATGAAAAAAGAAAATATATAATTTTATTATAATTACTTAATAATTAATTATGTAGAAATTAATAACTTTTGTATATATTGAAAATAAAAATGTAGGAATAATAGTCACGTCATATTTATAATAATTAAAATAAAAATGAGCCAAAATAATCTTATTTATATGTAAATTTAATAATACTTTAATTTTTTTTTACTTATCGTTTTATTTTGTAGTTTTGATGTACTGTATTTTGTAGTGCTGTACTATAAATTCAAAACATCCTCCTAAACATATGCAATTTTTTTAAAAATATTTTAGAAATTATGTGGACACTAATAAAAAAAAATTGAAACCGTTTCTTTTTCTACAAATTAAATTCCTCCTATACATATGCAACCTTTATTAAGATACTTATCATATAAAGTGACTTAATTATAACATGGAACATTTGTACCTTTTATAATAATTTGAAACAAGATATTTGGTGAAAATTGAGAAAATATTGGGAAAAAATTTAAAAGCTTAATAGAAAACGTGAATCAGCATGAAATTTAACATCAATTAAAACAGTATTATTAAAGTTAAATGTAATTTTATCAAAATGATTGCAGATGAGATGATCTTTCTACAACAGTATTATTTGTTTTATGCAACACAATTTCACTCTTAAACTATTCAAGGTCTGCATAAATGTATGCCATTTATTAAAAAGACAAATTTAATGTTAATTGCATCTAGAATGTACAAATTAATAAAGTAGTTAATGTAATGGTAAACGTCTATTCAAACAAACAACAAATTTAATAATTATGGTGTCTAGACTAGACAAACTTAATTTAGAAAGAGCTAGCTAAAGAGCTATAGTGCTAAAAATTATAATTTTAATTATTATTTTGTAAATATATACAATTAATAAATAATAATAATAATTAATTTAGAATATAATATAACAAAAAAAATAAAAACACTGCAAGTTATATTGTCTAAATGAAATCTTATAAGGCAGTTCTTTGTAAATTTATATAGGTATATATAAAAGCGAATGTTTGTCTGTTTGTCGGCTTCTGATTTATAGACTTCTAAGATGCTCAAGTCTAAATTTGCAAATAAAGGTTTTTGGGTACGAAGATTGTTTCTGGGCCAACAGAACGGGCTGCAGTGGAGTGCTTTTGCTCTAACAGGCTGCCAAGTTCGGGCTGTTGTGCAAATATTTAAACTTTTCGCTCTAAAATAAAAATTGTTTGACCGATTGACTTCAAATTTTATACGTATTAGTGTTGCTCTTTGACAGTGGAGTTGACTCTATTAACAGGTTTGGAATTTGTTAATCCATATAGGCACTACGATTGAGGGGCGCAGCAACGCCCACTGGGTATTAGTTAGTAACTATAATAAAATAATTGAATGGGTGTGGGTCAATTTGTTGAAAAACAATATGTCGTTATAAAAAAAAATGTCGAAAAAACAAAGTCGAACATTCAAATCTTTTATTTCAATTCTTTTTTTGAAAAGAAAAAATTAATTAGTTTTTCATCTTTTTTGAAAAAAAAGATTGTTGGTTAAAAAACCATACGTCTATTAAGGTTATACATTTTTTCTTAATAAATAAAAAAATCATTAAGAGATTTGATACATAGACATGATAATATATCAAAATTTTTTTCTTTTAAGAAAGCTTTGGTTAGCAATTTTATCAAATTCTATAAAATTTATCAAAATCATCTGCGAAGTATAAGACCAATCGAAAAAATTTTTTTGTCGCATAACCACTTTTTTCGATTGGTCTTATACTTTCAATTTTTATATATCAATATTTATATATCAATATCTCAAAATTATAAAACCCCAGCACATTAAAGTGCTACTCGGGAGAACCCCAACAAAAAAAAAATTCTGAAAAAGCATATAACTTTTCATTACAGCATATAACTCTGATGTAACCGCACTTTTTAAAATTTTTCCTAATTATTTTTATACACAGAATTTAAAATAGTAAAAGAAAGAAATATTTATAAGAAATTTTTTATTTGGATTTTTATGTGCTTGGGATTTTGTATTTAGGATTTTGAGAAATGTTATTTCGTAATCAACCATTTTAAAATCACATAAATTTAATACATATTATATTCAGTTACATTTTTAATATTTGACATATAATATAAACCTAAATTATACTCAAAATTTCATAATATTTTTCACTTTATTAAAAAAAAAAGTATGTATATTAAATAAATAATATAAAAAAAATGCTTTTAAAGATTAAAATTAAAATTTAACTTACTGGTATTAATTACAAGCAAATTACTTTTTATTTAAGATAAGACCATAAAATTATGTATATATACCTACTAATTTTCATTAATATATGCTAATTAGATTTCCTATCCCATTTATTCAAATAACTATATCTTCATTTTTCTCATGTACTTATGAAATGCCTACATATGAAAACCCACATACATAATATATAATCATTTTTTTATACAAAATTGACGGAAATACATTTTTAAATATCGTGTTGTTTTACATCAAATCTATAAAAATCTTTTAATTATTATTTAATAGCTAACCGCTTACATTTGATAATATATAACATACTGTAATGTCAATATATATTTTACCATATATGATGTCCTGTTAATTGAAAAACATAATAAAATTTATTATATATGTGTGAAAAGTATTAAAGTAATTTATTTATCTAATTTTATTATATTAGATAACATTTATTGCAAATTTTACTTAGCATTATTACAAAATAGTTGAAAAATTTAAATTGTTTTTATTTTGTTTTTTAAAAATTTTACTATTTATTTGGTTACTCATCAAGATTGTTACATCTTTAAAATAACCATTGAATGGTTGTAGAAAAAAAAAAAAACTAACATTATAAAAATAATTCAAAATAAACCAATGAACATATTTTTTTTTACGATTTGTTTGTTATCATTTTTTTTTTTTTGATTGTGATTGTCATTTATTGAAATTTCCTGTTATATTAACTGTCATTAATTTGGCAAGTTCATTGGCATCAACAATATTTTATAAATAAAAATAAAAATGTTTAAACATATTATCTGCATAATATAAAATAAAATAATTTAAAATTGTCCTGTAATATATTAACATTTTCATATATTTTTAAGAAAATATTTGTATAAGAATAAGAAATAGTTCAAATGTGATTTAAAAGTTTTGTTTTTGAATTAAAATTAAGGATATTCATATTTTTCAAATCCTTCTAAATAAATAAATTTTATAATTTTAGTTAAATTGCCATAGTCTTTCAATGCAGAGAGTCTTGGATTCAAACCCCGGTCTCGTTATATTAAAACAAGTAGTAATATTTTATATCGTATAATAATAATAATAACAGCTGCTACAGAGAAGCTAGCTTTAGTTAATTAATGCAGCAAGATGCTATATGTACTACTGTATGTTGTAATCTACTGATAGTTTTGACTCTGTAGCAAATTGTAATAATTATAATAAATAATACTAATAATAGTAGCTACAGTGTAGTGGAGTTGCTTTGCTATTATTACCGCATGCAGTAAAGTGCTACATACTACTGCAGATTGTTTACTACTATATAACTGCTTCCTCTTAATAATAATAATACGTTGATTCAAAATGGTATAATAATAATACGTGGATTCATTGTTCCTTTACAATCCCAATCTCCAATTCAATGTTTTCAAATTCTTGTCCCATCCTCTCCTATACCTATTCCCTAGCCAATATACTAGCTTAGTATAGTTAGCAGTTTCATCCCATCATTATATTGGCAAAAAAGGAAGGTGGGTCTAATCAGTAAGAATCTGGTATTACCAATGATGTATTCTTGATGTTTTTGGAAGATTTTCACTTCCCTTACGAAAAAAAAACAAAAGCTATCACCATTGTGAAATACTCAAATTATCATCACGTTTAAAACAATGCAAACCATTTAAAATAAGTTCTAAATTCATTCATGTCAATTTTTATTTGTAAACTTCATTTGTCCCAAATGAAACCGTGCATTAGTATTAAAGATTCTATTTTTTAAGTTTAAAATTGTGTTAGTAGTATAGATTAAAATCGAATATAAGGAGGAGAACTCACGACTTTCTTTGAAATAACACGGTAACAATTTAGAAAAATATAGGTTACATAACGTTAAAACAACTTAGATAAATTAAAAATATTTTAATAATTTTTACTGTTTTATAAATTTTTACTGTAAAGTGCTGTAAATTTTTATTTTAAAGTAAAATAAATAAAAAAATTTTATACATACATAACTAAATTTTCCGGATTATTTTTCTTCTTGTTTTTTTCTTTTTTTTTCTTATATTAATTTTAAATTTCCTCCGGAACAAACCGAACCGGATTAGCCTAGAGTGTTAAAAAATTAAAAAGAAAATAGAGTAAACACCTTTCATGACTGATCAATTCTTAACAGTAATTAAGTTAAGAAATATTTTATTATATCAAAAGATAGAAATATAAAACTCGATTTTATATTAAACACAATTATATTTAATTTATATTACAAAATATAGTCTACCATACATAAAGTTGTTACAAGTAACACTTTAAACTGTTTTGTTCCAATTGTAATTTAATGACGGAAATGACATATAAACAAAGATGTACCCTGCAGCTTTTTTTTTTTATCTATTATGTCTATTAAATAAAGTAAAACTGTGATTTTTTTTTTTTTTCTTTTGGTATTCTTTTTTGTGATTTGATGAGAAATTGAAAATTAAATTTTGATTAATAGTATTGGTGATTTAATAGTAATAGTGAGGGTTTTTTCGAGCTCACAAAATTTTTCACAAAATATTTTTAAAATGATCAAATAACACCGAATTTAACTAATGAACATAAAAATGTTACATTTCTTAAGTCATAGCAAAAATTTTGGAAAAAAAAAATAGTTGTATTATTTTGTAAGTAAATATTTTAGGATTTTTAAGATATTTTAGGACTTTTGATAGGTATATTAAAAAAAAAATTCTTTTAAAGTATTAAAGATTTGTCATAAAAAAGAAAACTTGTTTCATAGCTTCAAAAAAAAATTATTTATTAATTAAATAAATAATGGTTAAAAGTTTAATTAATATACAATCACATTGAGTGAAAAGTAAATGAGCATTTTAATGATTTTTTGGGTCTAAAATAAATTTAAGTACTAATGAAAATCTTAAGAACTTAAACGCTCGTTCCAAATATGTTATAAAAAAATACCCCAAATATAGGATGTTTTAACGGAATACTAAAAACATTTTAAATCTTCATAAATGAATGCTGAGCATATAAAGATCATTAAAAGATCAAAAATATCGTAATTTACTCTATAAAATGCATTTTGTTGCATCTATTTTAAGCAACTCGTTCAAAAGTTATAAAATTTTTTTTGAAAAATTCACTAAAAAACTTTTAAGATCCATATTTCGAAAACGGTGTAGCATTAACCTATCTACCAATACCTATACAATTTTTTGCTAATTTTTATATCCCCTAACTTTCCCGAAACAAATACAGAGTTCTTATGCGAGACTTCCTGAAAATGACTAATTTCTATGAAAAATTATTATTAATATTAAATTTAGGTGGAATTAATTCCATGACGCAAACTTAATAATAAAATCAATTAATAATATTAAAAATAGAAATTAAATTTATATACGAATAAAATGTAGTAGATTTTGGATTTTTCGAAGAAATTTTAATAATCTTTTTTTTTTAATGCCCTACAGTATATCAAAGACTGCCAACTATACAATAGTACATGTTTTTGAACTTTCAATACTAATTGTTATTTTTTCTTTTTAATTTTCACCATTTTCAAACTTTTTCAATGATTTATACTTTATAGCATCCGTTAAAATTGCATATATATAGTCATATTTTTAAATAGGCATATTTTTACAAAAAATAATTTATATATTGCTAATAATTTATCATTTTTGTATTTTCATTTATATTTATAATACATACACGAATATTTATCTTTCTCCATATGAATTTTTAACATTTAATTTAAATACTATAATTTGTCTGTCATTCAATCTATGAACTTTGAAATAAAAAAAATAAATAAATTAATTATTTGGATTTTTTTTTTTTTTTGTTTTTACAAATTCCAATTTAAACTTATTTATGCAAATCATTGTATCATTTCTTTTAATGAATTCACATCTTCTCTTATTTTCCCTTTCGATCTCTAAATATTGTTGCATTTATATGATGATCCAAAAAAAAAAAGAAATACAATTCATAATAAAAATATATTTTTTAGATCAATATTTTCTTACCATGTTTTTTTTTAAGTTTTATTAATTTTACGCTCTTATAAAATAATTAATAATATTAATTTATTTGTTAATTTTTATGATAAGATATTTTTTAATGATTTTAATGGTTTAGATATGTTAACCAATCATCAATAATATCTATATTTTAAAGTAATCACCAACAGAGTGTCACAAAAACCCTCAAAATAAATTTATACCAGTCATATAAAAAATTAATCAACTAATAACAAGTTTATTAAACAACAACATTTCTGAGCTATAGTCAATCATAGATTAATATTTATCTTTAGATAGTTTTCTACGAATACTTTCTTATATATGTTAGTGCTTTCACATTTATTTTATTTACTGATTTACCATCATCAGTTTCATAAAAAAAAGAGACTGCGGCTTTAAACTAGTTATAAAAGCAGTATTTTATACATTCTCTTCAAGTAATTCAAATATTAGCAAATGTTAAATGAAGTGGAACTTTATTATAAAAGGGTAATTGAACTTTAAAAAACAAAAAAAATAAAAGTCCTAAATATTTTATTCTTGATTCAAATAATTAATTATAAAACTAAAAGAAATCAAGTATTTAAATTTGCAAACTTATTCAGCTATTTATGTAAATAAAGTTTATTAAGACTAATATATCCGGTATACATAATAATTTAATCATTCCAATCAAAATCATTAACAAACGCTTGATTAAACAATCGACTGAAAAAATCAATTCAGATGCGACATAAATTCACATTTTAAATGACAGTAAAACAAAAAAAAACTAAAATTTTTAAACTACAACAAAAGAAAGTGAAAGTATTAATGGCTATTGGCTAACAAAAAATCACAATAAATATTAAAAAAAATTAATTTAAAATTCTTCTGTTTTTTTGTTTTTTAAATATTTCATTTATTGGTCTTTTTTTTATAATTTTTTTTTTTTTTACTACTAATCCTACAAATTCTTTTCCTATTCTTAAAAAAAAATTTACATAAATTTAAGAGGTCCAAAAAAAAAATTATTATGGATACTCAAAATTAAGACAAATATTTTAAAATAAAAATTAACACGTATAACAAAACAAAAATATTAAATAAAATAATTAATTTATAAATCTCATAAAGCTAATTAATGATCGATCATTATAACTGCTCATTATTTTGTTCAAAATTTTTTTTTCTTATAAAACATATTGTAGCCAAAATAAAAAAAAAAATTATTTATAATAATTATTAGTTATAAAAAAAATAACATATGATACATTTCCATACTATAGGACATACTCGTAGGTAATCATAAATATTTACATAATCATAAAATGTTAATGAACTACATATAATATTATATATATATATATATTCGTATTTAACAGATATATAATAGTAATGATATATTAACAATGAGACTAGATGATACTTGACAACAATAATAAATGATGATAATATGGATGATGGATTTGATGAAAATCTGATGAATACATTACAAATGTTTTCGGATATTCTTGTAGAAGCAGTCAAAATATACATTTTTCTTCTTAATTATAATACTTTCTTAATTCAAATTTTTTTCTCTACTTTTTAATCTCGTTCTCTCCTTTTATTTTTATCATTTTTAATGTGGTGATGGATAATTATAACCATTACTGCTACTACCACTATTTGGACTTGCCCAAACACCTGAATTTGAACTAGCACTTCCTTGCCATCCACCTGAACCAGTTGATGACCAACCACCACCACTACCTCCAAAACTGCTACCACCATATGAACCACCACCGCCACTACCACCACCTGCACTCGTAATGGCTGCAATATGTGCAACATCTGAACTAGCCCCATGCCCGGAAGAACCGAAACCAGATCCTCCACTATATCCTCCACCACTAGAATATCCACCACCTCCGCTATGACCACCATGACCACCATGACCACCATGACCGCCACTTGAACCACCGGCAATTAAAGCAATTGTGGCAGCATTTGAAGCGCCACCGCCTCCTGAACTATGACCACCACCATGTCCACCACTATATGATGAATATCCACCTGAACTACCCCCGTAGCTACCGCCTGAAGATGAAAAACCATGACTACTGCCGGAATCATGACCATGGCCGCTGCCTAAGTGATTGTCATTTACAATTGCAATGGTTTCAGCTTGTACATTACCACCTGGATAGCCACCAAAACTGCCACCATGTCCTCCGCCAGATGAAAAGCTTCCACCTGATGAATAACTGCTTCCATGGCTTCCACCAAACCCACCATGTCCACCGCCATGTCCACCACCATGAGAACCACCGTAACCACCACTAACACCACCTCCATGATGACTATCAATAATGGCTAAAGTTTCAAGAGCACCACCTCCATGGCCACCACCGCCACCACCATGACCACCTAAACAACAATTTAAAGAAAAAAAATATAATTAATTTTCTCAAAACTTAAAATTTTGCAGTTTCAACATACCTGATGAATATCCATGACCACCACCATGGCCTCCACCATGTCCACCACCATGAGAACCTCCATAACCACCACTAATACCACCTCCATGATTACTATCGATAATGGCTAATGTTTCAAGAGCACCACCACCATGACCGCCGCCGCCATGACCTCCATCAAAACCACCTCCATGGCCACCACCGAAACCACCTCCAAAACCACCACCACCATGACCACCACCATGACCTCCACCATGTCCACCACCGAGTCCACCACTTTCGATAATAGCAAGAGTTTCAACATGACCAGCACTGTAGCCTCCACCATGACCACCACCACCACCGCCATGACCACCTCCATGTCCGCCACCAAAACCACCACCATGGCCTCCTCCTGATCCTAATAATCCACCAATAATTGGTGCTATATCAAAATCACCACCTCCGCCGCCACCACCTCCACCACCACCATGATGATGACCACCTTCATGAATAATTTCTTTGGTATGATGCGAATCGGTATGAACTTCTGGTAAATGTATCCTTATATGAACATGTTCCTTTCCAAAAGATGGTTTACTATGTGCAACTCCAGATAAGAGCGCAATAGCACACTATTTTAATAAAAAAAAATAAAAAAAATAATCATATTAAAAATACACTTATTTTTGAAAATCCACAAAATTTAATAATAATATGATTGATCTTTATTTTTATTTTTGTTTTTTAAATTAAAGTTTCTCATGAATCATGTAATCCACTGGTATGTAAGATTCATTAAGAAATCATTAATTTTCATACAAATTATATCCTTTAATATCCTTTTGTTTGGTTTTATTTTTTTTTTTCTATTTCTATTTTTATTTGTTTTTTTCTTTTATATATATATATATATATATTGAAGCACTTACAATGAACCGAGCAGCCATTAAAATAGAATAATATCGAAAAAATAAGTTAATTAAAAAGAAAACTTTCTTAAAATTTTATTTTTGCTCCTTCTTATACACAAAATTTAATATTTAATTTTTAAATATGATCTTCCTTGGCAAACACAAAACTACGAATGATATGCAACCTTCACTGACCCAAAACTTTTATATACTTTTGACACTCTCTAAACAGATGTAAAATCTAGTATTTATCATTCATTCATTATACAAACAAACAATAAGATCCGATTCGATCATCCAATGCAATTTTTAACCACCAAAAACAAAATAAAATAAAAAGTACACAGCAAAACAAAAATTATATTACGAACGAAAGTAAAAGAAAGTGGCGGGAGAGAATGAGAAAGATTTTTATGTGACTTTTCTTACATTTTAACAAAAACAAAAAACAAGTAAGTAAAAAAAAATTTTATCATTTTTTTTTAAAAACAACTAAAAATAACAAATCAAAATTTACAAAAAAAACAACAAAAAGTTTAAGTCACAGAGCATAACACGATTACAGAAGCAAACAA
Organism: Poecilobothrus nobilitatus; assembly: GCA_947095535.1. Lineage (NCBI taxonomy): Eukaryota > Metazoa > Arthropoda > Insecta > Diptera > Dolichopodidae > Poecilobothrus > Poecilobothrus nobilitatus. The sequence goes on from OX352773.1 coordinate 162,577,932, forward strand.
GAAGAAACAGCAAACGGTGGTAGTAGCAAAAGTTTGATACCAGTAACTTACTTAGGTTGTTTTTCAATGTTTTACATCATGAAATGGGATAGGGATAAACTTAATTATAACTGTTTTTTCCCTTTAATTTTTCTTATAACTTTCCATTCAAATAACTAAACACACATAATTACAAATATACAAATAAACGAACAAAAGCACAATTGAGCACTATTAGAAATTACCATTTTCATCATTATCATTGCTTTTATTATTGTTTGGTAAATTTTTACTATTTAATAATCATCATCATTATCATCATCACTATAATTATGATAATTAAAATGATGATCACTCAACATTTAACGAAATATATATACATATATATATATATATATATATATATATATATATATATATATAGTTCATATCGTTGGATAGGTCATGGTCGTTTTTAAATAAATATAGAGGTTTGTGTGCTCATAAAAGCATATACATGTAGAAGTTATTAGATGTTATGCACGTTATTTACTTTTTAGCTGATGATGTAAACTGTTAAGAGCAAAACTGTTGTAATTACAAAATTTTATATAAAATTTCAAAAAAAGGAAAAGAAAATTAATTTTAATAATTCGGTGGATCTTTTTATAATAAAATACAAAATTATGGTAACGAATATAAAAATTAAGAATTCGGTATGAATAAAGGAAATAAAAATGATAATTTTAAGATACAATGAGATAACATCAGGTACTAAGAGCGTTTAATTTAGCTTACGAAACAAATGCATTTAAATTTATTAAGATATGTTTATGATAGTTACACAGCCATTGAAGTTTTTAATTATACAGAAAAAATACATTGTATTTAGTAACTTTTAAAGGAAGAATAAAATTTGTAATTGAGAATTGAAATCATCCAAATAAAAATAAAAGACTATTGTGACTATAATCCCAGATGATTTAAATCAAATCATCTGAGATTATCGTTTATAAAGTTACATAAATGTTTGAATTCTTTAAATTCCATTCTTTAATTTCCAAATTCCAATTCCATTTTCATACTAAATTTATGATTTCTTATACATGTATAGTTCCTCATAAATTTATTTTGGTAAGCTGCCATGATTAAATGATAAAGAGATAACAGAGGCCTAATGCATGATTTCTTTCAGAGATTAATTAAGTTTAATGATAATAATATAATCCAATCAGATAATTTAAAAGAGAATAAAGTTGTATGGCTTACTGTTTGAGCTAAAAACCTAAGTTCAACAACGAAATTTCTAATCTATTTAAATTATAATTTTAAATAAATTTTTAATTTGTTTCTAAAAATCCAATTTTTGCAATCTTAATATTTATTTATAACTAAATTACAAATTAAAAAAGAAAACTTCAAATAAAATATTAAATAAAAGTTTTCCATCTGAATCTTTTGTTTTAAAGAAAGAATAATTATGAATAAATTGAAATATCTAATGAAAACAATATTTTTTGCTTTTTCGAATTGACTTTTGATAACAAATGGTATTTATCTTTTATCATTGCATATATTTGATAGTATATCTACAACTTCAGCATAAAACTATTAAGAAAAGCAATGGTGAAATTTAATAACTAAATGTAAATTTTTGACAAACTACTATAATGAAACGGGAGCCGATACGTTTAAAGAATTGAACAGCCAATGGACAATAAAAATCAACAAACTTATGTTTTATCACCGTCTTAATTTCAAACTTGTTTTTAAGCAATTTAATTTTTGTTTCATTGAAAACTTATAAAAGACAGCTATTAAAAATAGAAAGAACGTTTTAAACTTCTTCTTTTGTAAATCTTTTTGTAATTTCGATAAATCTTACATTTATACTTGAAGTTTATTACAATTTAAATAACATTAAAAATGTACAGGTGAATTTTAAATAAAAAATAATAAAAATATTATTAAAAACAATAAAAATAATTTTGCGCATAAAAAAATTGAAATTTCCATTAAAATTTTTCATGGTTTTTATTGAATTGTTTTATAGTTCTTCTCCCATAGTTAAAGTAAGAGCATTTCTTTTTATTTTATTTCCACTTTTTTTATATATTTCCGTACCTTACAATATTATGCAATTTCTTTCACTTCTTGTAGATATATGTGAATTTTTACATGGAGTACCTTTCAAAAAATTAATCAATTGAAATCCCAAGTATTTCAATTAAAAATATTTAAGAGTAATACCACACAAAAATAAAAACAAGGCAGAATTTAAACCAACGGTTTTTAAAAGCACATATTTCCAAAAGAGAATACAAACCGTTTAGAATTGTGACACTGAACCAAAATTTGAAAATTTCATATAAGAAAAAATGTGAAAATATCACTTTTTCGTAATTTTAAGGGGTTGTATGTCCGGAACCGTATATAACTAAGAAAATACATTAAAATATATTACTGAAGCTTTAATTTTTATGTCTTGCGGAAGAAAAATTCGTACAGGTGCCTAAGATACATAGGTATCTAAAAATAGCAAAGTTTCAATTTTTGAGCTCTAATAGATCTTAAAGGGGTGGTACAAAAAAATTTCTGAGAAAACTTTTACTAATTCTAAAAGTTCTTTCTTGTCTCAAAATTTCCAATTACTATCTAAAAGCGTGCCGAAGTTATGACAAAAGAAATATCGCAAAATTTTGTTTTCACATAACGTTAAATTTAAATACTAAATTTAAAAAAATTATATAATTTTTATATTGATGTACAAAGGTAAAAAATTCCTGTCGAATGCCGTATTTAGATTGAAAAAATGTTAGCAAAACATGAGATATACATATTTAAAAATACAGCTTTTTCAAAGTTGGAGGAGCTGTAGCTCCATAATAGATACGGTTACATAAAAAAGTTGTTCTACATCATAAATTTGTTTTTTAAAACCTACCCAAGGTTAAATTTTGTTTTCTATCTTTAACAGTGTAGAAGTTTTATAAACAGACGAACAGACAGATACAGATAGGTACATTTTTTCAAAATATTTTTATATATGTATATGAAATTTTTATACAGAAAAAACGAAAAACTGCTATACAATATATAAAGTATTTGCAATTTACATTACAAATTTTACAGTGATTACAATAGAAGAAAAATTTACCTTCCTGAAAATGCATTTATTACATTTTTGTATTTACATTCGATGTTCAATATGTAAGATTAATATGAGACAAATATTACATTTTAAATGAAAATTCTGATTTTAAGCAATTTAAAATTAGTTTTCCTTAAAAAGAATAAAAAAATGTTGAAAAAGACAAAAATGCAAACACAACAACCATTCTTCCTCTAAATAAACATGTTTAGTTTTCTTATAATATCTGAAGGAATTGTTGACAATTAAAAAAATTACAAAATCCTTTCTTTCCCTCAAAATTGAACTAATTCGTATCTTCAAATTATAATTTAGACCTAATAACCTTAAATTGTATTTGTTAGAATTACTCTTCTATGGTATATGAATTTACTATTATAATGGGACTAGTTGTTAAGGATGATTATTTCTCAATTATTGAAAAAAATGCTTGATTGACAAGTTCGTCCGTTAATATATTAAAATTTAATTTTAAATGCATTCAGTTATTAAGCAATAAAATTAAACATTAAAAATAATTTAACAAATGTTAAATCACATATAGTCGTTCAAACTTATTATAAACTTTTTAATTTCTTTATATTTGTTAAATCTATTTTATTTTTCAATAACCTGTAAGTTAAAGGTTCATATGTTAAAAAAAAAAAAAACTTTTTTTTTTATAATTTCTCCTTTTAATTCACATTTTTTAAGTGCGACTCATAGTGATTTTGCTTTGTTTTCATTGTTTTGTTTTTTTTTTCCTATTACTACTGCTGCTGCTATAATTACTATTAACGCTCTTTTAATCTAAATTTTATTTTATAAGTTACATGTATACATAACAAACACGAATATGTTACAAGTACTTTATAGATGGTATGACTTCCGAATAATGATATCAATACAAATAATACAAAGCCTATTTTAGGAATTTATGTAAGCGAATTTAGTCTATACTTATAGTTTTCCAATATAGTAGTTCTTTTTTCTTTTAGTATTTTATGTTAAATTTAAATCATTTATATTGATTCGTTTTATTTCAAAACAAAACAATAAACTGTTTGTTTAGTAACGGTTTTAAAATTCTGACTGTTATACTGTTATTTGCAACTTTACTTGTCCGTTTGAGTACCTTAATTTAACATATTAATTTTCTCATTTCTCAAATAGTTATTAAACGAATAACAATGCTATAGTAACTATCTAGAATATACTTGATCCTGCTACTAAAAAAATTTTTTTTAAAGATTTAAATAACATCATCAACTTTTGTTTTAAAAAAAAAAAAAATCTTTTAATTATAAAGAAAAAAATTTATTCTTTTTTAAAAAAAATTGATTAAATCTTTTAAACACCAAAAGTTTATTACAAGTTTTTCGGTCCTTGTTCAAATTTATTTGTACGCGTCAGTTCTCAGTAGGTATAGAACTGAACCTTACCTAGATAACTTCCAAAAAATCTCCTCAAATCGAAGAGAATTGATAGGCTCATATGAAGTTTGCTTCGGCACGAATATTTTATATAAAGGTTAGTGAGTTGAAGAGATTTTTTGGGAGTCGTTTAAGTCAGTTTTATACCTACTGATGAATCCAAATGTACAAGGGCGAAACAACTTTTAATAAACGTTTGGTGATCAAAAATGATATATTAAATTTGAAAATGTTAAATATTAGTAATTCTTTAATAACAACATAGCAAATCAATCTTAGTATTGCTCCTGCAAATAAATAACAGCTTGATTCCCATCCTAAGGATTATTATTTAAAGCCAATATTCGGAAGTAATTCTTGATATTTTATAATTAATGTAAAAGAATTAACAAAGATGTTTTTGAAAGGTATAATAATACCAAATAATGTACGAAATAACAAAAACAGATATGTAAGTATATTAAATGAACTTGGTACAACAAAACAAAATATCTTATTTTCAAAAAATAAAATTTACAAAATGTATCTTGTCATACTGGGCATTCATATAAGTTTTTTTAAAATTATACTAAACAATAAGAAAAAAAAAGCATTTCAAAATTTTTAATTATTGTTTTTTTTATTTTCAATTTTACTACCGAAATTCAATTCAAATTTTCTGAACTGTATCTATTGATTTTAAGGTGAATATTTGACACGGGAATTTAAAATTTTATTTTCATTTTCATTTTTTTTTTTTTTGTTTCCTTTTATATCTTTTAAAAATAATAAAATTATATAAGTTTTAAAATTTTTGGTAATTGAAAATACATTTTGAAGTTAATAACACATTAATAAATTGATTGATCATGGGATGAAATAATTAATAGTGTAATGATTGTGGTTTCTTTTTTTTATTTCGGTTTTTTTTTTTTTTTTTTGATATGAAAGACATAACAAATATGGTGTTATTTAATGGATGGATAAAAATTTGACTTCTTTGTATATTATTTGTATAAAATACCGGCACTTATGGTTAATTACATACACCTAGAAGCAAAATTTTTTAAATTCAGTTTTTTGATATAATATATTAGGTATAGAAAATTAATCAAGATTGTTTTTGGTTATCGTAGGAAATAGTTTTTCTTTTATTATAAACACGTAAATTGTACCAATACTAATTTATTTCATGTTGATTTCATTATTTTGGAGATCTGCAACATTATTAATCAAAATGTTTGCTGCCATAGAAAACTTAAATGTTAGCTGTCGTAAAGTTTGACGTAACATTTTAAAATTCCTTTAATATTTATTTTATAATGTAAAAGATGTAAGAGCTTTTAATATTTAAATAAAGTGCAACAGATTACAAATTAATTCATAAAATAAACAATTTTTTTTCTTTTATGAAAGTGGAATTTTAATAAAAACAAATCTTCACCGGCTGCTCTATTAATTAGTAACGCTATATTCGATTACTTAAATATTATTAAGTTCTATTACGTATAACTTTTTTATCTGAATTGTTTTATTGTATCCTATTTTAGAAAATATCTGATCCTTTTTTCTTTTTTTTATGTGTATTTCACATCCAAAATTACAAGGAACCATTAATGTGTTTATAATATTAATATTATATTATATATATATATATATATATATATAATATATCTATACTTAAACCCTTGAGATCTGACAGAAGCACAATAATTCATAAAAATACAAAAGGACAAGCTAAGGAAATCTAAGCTATAAATACTGGAGTTCAAACCGTTAGGCGTTACTTCAAATAAAGAAGATATTAAAAACATCGAATCAATTGAGAAAGGAGTGATAACAAACGGTATGATAACGTGGGAGTGATATAAAACAAAAGAGTGATAACGAAGGATGGTATAGGACTATTAAAATATAAGATAAACTGAAAAATGTTAAAATATAAGATAAAGTCAAAAATTGTAATCAAGCTAAGGTATAATCATCATAATATCAAATAATCACAGAAATTGTTTAAACCATTATTTTAAATAAAGTGAATATTGTTACTGATGTATATACGGAATAAATAATATATATACTTTATTTTGTTTTTTCAATTAAATTTAAGTTTTATAAATCCTAATTAAAAATTAAATTAAATTTCATACTTTTTTATAAAGAAAAAATATCTGATTACCCGCTGAATTGAATTTTACAACGGAATAAAATTAGCGTGAAATTGGTTTTTTTTTTTAAATGATCTGAATATAAAAATAATCAGAGATAAATACACCAAAAAGAAAAAAAATACTAAAATTTTAGAAATTTTATAAAAATTGCCAAAAAAAAAAAAAAAATGTAACTTTAACCACCTACATTAACAGCCATTCACTTTTTTACATAGTTTTTTTTTTAAACGTTTATGGCTCATAGACCACGTGAAAGCTTTTAAGTTTTTTTTTTTCTGTAATTTATATTTTTTAAATGAAAAATATAATAAAACGTAAAATTTATTAAGTACTGGCTGCCATTTAAAAAAAAAAACAAAAATCAAAACTAATAATAATTACAACACCTATGGATAAAAATGTAGATATACATCTTTGGTATTCCAATTATTTTAAACTGAATCTACTTCCTATAAAAAAAAATTATAATATATATGTCAAAAAATATTTAAAAAACAAAATAAATAAAAATTCAGCAACAATCAAAAAAAAATGAAAGTTTAAATAATCTAGAAAAAGATCCAGCCAATTTGATATATCTTTAAGATAATATTTATAGAATCATTAATTATTTATGAAGCAAGTGTAAATATATTAACATTGAACAAGAAAGTTATTCGTTAGTAATATAAAAATATTCAATTATAACTTATTTTATAATAACATTTATCTAAATATACTGAGTTATTATACAGCATAAGCAGTTAAGGCTAGCATTACTTTTATTCTATTCAGAAAGCAGGTAAGTTTAATTAATTAAACTCTTCCACATCAGGTGATTCAAGAATTTCTTGGTGTATAGTATAAAATAACCATCAGTTTTAGAAAAAAAAAAATCAGAACAGAAATGTCCAAACCTATTAAAAAGTTAAATGACAATATGAGATTTTTCTTTAACTGTTTTAGAAATAATTGGGTCATCTCCGAAAGAAATCCAGTAATATCGTACATTTCACTTTTTTGTTGAATTCCTTATGTATTGCCCCCATCTTCTGAACTTTGTTCCACTTCAAATGGCTCTATTTACTAAATTTTGTTTAGTTTAAATTTTGTTTAAAAAGCCAAATCTGTGATAAAAACTGTGTAAAAACAAAATTGAAATAAAACAAAGTTAAAAACTTAAAAAAAAAAAAATACAATGAATCTTTTCTTAGATTATTCTGAAACTTCTTTACAATTCAAACGCGTAATCAGACTCAATTTATTAGCAGCAATTACTGTAGCAGTTACATTTAACATTAAATACTTATATATTGTAATGGTTCTTTAAATTTATTTCAAATTTTTAATCTATTGAATTGATTTTTTGTTTTTCTTGTTATAATAAATAAATTTTTTTTAATGCTTTTTACACAACATAATTTCTTCAAAGATTATTAACGATTCACAACCATAATACCAATCGTGGTATAATACAAAATTCAACTTTGGGTTTTTCCTTTCTTGTTATTTAATTTAACTAACCTAACAACTTCAACTTCTACAATAATTTATTGAAAAAAGTAACTTTAAGGTGTTATCTTTTTTGTTTTATGTGTTTTAAAAGAAAATAATGAAAGCATAAAAATAATAATAATGAATTTATCATTTGAACTTTAAAAATAAAAATATGTTTCTAATTATTTTAGCTCATTACCTTGGCTTAACAAAAACAAACAAGAAAATTTTTAAATTGACTTTACATCAACCATAATATTAACCACTCAATCCTAATTAGGTTAATAAAACTGGATTAATATTTTTTATTATTCAATATTATAAATAATGTATATTATATAATAAGTAAGAAAAAAGAAAATTTTATTAGTTATGGCATTTAAATATATAGCTATTGAATTAGCTATGGTTTAAATGTTGCTACCGAACTATAAAAGACTTTGTAAATACCTTTGGTACTATACCTTTGATAAACAAATATGAGAAATTTCAATAATATTATCTCATAAATTAAAGAATCTGTAATAAGTACAGATTTAGATTTATTTTATTTAATAAAATTGATGTGAATCTATAATAAGATATACTCAAAAGATTTCGATAAAAAAAAAACTTTCATTACAATTCCTATACATACTTTACAGGATATTCTTAGTTGGAAAGAAATTACATTTTATTAAACATATGTCACAAGCTTTAAACAACATTTTCTTTAAAACATCTATTTTTATTAATAAAAATATTTAATTTAATAAAATAACTCTGGAGTACAGCATATTGTATAACCGATACTAATCATAGCTCAATACAATCAAAAAGATGACATCTCTCGATGTGTGTCGTATTCGAACCCACTCTTCAAAAGATATACCAGAATTCCAGAATCATCTCCTTCGTAGCCAGATTAATAGGATAAGCAATCTAACTGCCTTAGGCAGCAGAAAAAGTTAGAAAGTAAGGTAAGAGAGTAAGGACTGCTTAGAAAATTAGTTAAAATTAAAAGCAAAAACTTAATAAATTTTAATAATTGTCGAAATAAAAATAATTATTTAATTACAAGTTAATTATTGTCCTTCTAACATCTTTTTTCAAAATTGCTTTCCAAATTTTCCTACTCATTCTCTGTAATCTTAAATGTTCTAAACGCTATTTCCACAAAATATCCTCCCCATGTCCTTATTCGCCAAACCAGACATTTATAGTAAAGATTCTATCTTAAAGTTTAGTTTCAAAGACACTGGTTTTAGGTAGTTAAAGGTCAAACATTACGTCTTAGAGGAACCATGTGCAGTTCCTCTGGGTGACTGACCATTTTAAAAAAAAAAATTATGTAATTCCATTTAAGACATACAAATTTTCGACATCATTTTTCCAAAAATATCATAATAATTGTAAGCTAAAATTACAAATACTACAATAATATCTGTTTGCTTCAAATAGAAAAATAAAACGTAAATATATGTTCTTGTAAAAACCATTTTCTTTAAATTCCAAAATTATAAATATGTGTAAAGAATCAAAATATTTTCATCATTTCAAGATCACAACTATCTAAAACAATTTTTGATAGATAATTGGATTGTCCTTGAATGGACGTTATCTTCAAGTAACATTAATATAAAAACATTTATCTTAACGTAACATTCTATTATCGTTTATACTTATCATATATGAAACAGAAAGAGTTTTATTTTTTTTAGCGCATTTCCCTGCCCCGTAAATATAACAAGGAAATTACACAGCCTTTCTTTTTCAGGCGTGGCTGTACATGTCGTAAGGGCAAATTACACTTACAACATGTGTGGGATTCGAACCCACACTCCCTTGGTGTTTACAGTATATATTATACGCTCTTACCAACTAGGCCACCGAGGTCACCAGAAAAAGTTTTATAATTAAAATAATTAGGTGATCATAGTCAGGTAATTTATAAATTTTAATAACAAAACTAATATTTTAAACTTCATTACTATTAGAATAACATAGTATTAGTGTTAGTATTCTGTTTTTTTTTTTTTTTTTTACAATTAACATCAATTTAAATTCCACTCGTGTAATTTTACTATAGAAATTGTAACAAGTTTTTCACCTGAAATATAATGTAACAAAATGTTATATAGGTTACAAAAAACATGTTGATAAAAACAAAAAATAATTATCATTTTTATTGTCACACATTTATTTATTGTGGTTTTTTTTCTATTGAAATAAAAGGTTACGAAAACAATTTCGCGATTATTCCACAAAAGTATTTCTCATCTTTTTAAATTTGTTGTTGTTTTTTGTTTTATGAATCTTTAAAATAATTAAAATGCAAGGAAGTGACTTTACTGTTCGAGTTTGAATAATCAAACAAATAAAAACACAAACATTAAAAAATCTAAAAACGTAAAAAAAAAAATGTGATTTGATTGTAAGTACTCTAGTTAATGTTTAAATTATTAACATAAATGTTTTGTTTGCACAAAAAAATAAATATGCAATAAAAAATGAATAAATAAAAAGTTCAGAAAAGATTAGGTCAATTTATTTTAATTGAAAAAAAAAAAACACAAACAATGTAGTATTTTTTTTTTTTTCATTTTATACATTTTTATAGTCACATAATATTATTTGTTACAATATATTAAATAATAATAATTTATACATTTTGGAACAGATTTTAAGTATAATTTCAATATTTTACAACATAAATATACTTAATAGGAAAATGTATAAAATAATCCGACATTTATATTCGAATTTCGAAAAATAATTAAATTAAGAAATGCAATTTTTCAATGAAGTCAAAGAAAAAAAAATCTCCTTATATATAAATAGATATATATATTTTTCTGCACATTTTATTATTCTATAAATCAAATAATACTATATAATATATATTTATATATATATCACCGTTTGTTATCTTTAAGACATCTTGTATACAAAATAATTAATCAAGTAAGTTTGAAATTTTATTAAAAATAATATTTTCGAAATATTTTCTAGTATGGTTTGAACTTTGTCACATATTTTAATTAATACATAAATAGACCTCTTATTGAACGGTTATTTTCGAATACTTCTATTTTCCGCAATCAGATTTCTAATTCTTAACAAGTGTTTAAGAAAAAAAATATATGATTTGAATGAAAAAAGTGCAATATTATTGAATTTGTGATGCATAAATAATATACATAATATGTATCTTATGTATCATAATATTAATTTTAAATTCAAACTTCAACAAATAATTTTGTATGTATTTGTATGCATTTTATAATAATTGCATGAAAATTATTTTGTACATTTATTACCTATAAATTTTAAAAATCTAGGCTTAAATTTTATTCTTAAAAAATTTCAAAAATACATTATGTACATATGTATCTGGGTACTTGTTTTTTACTGGGTTAATTCAATTCAAATTTTAAAATAAAAAAATACAAATCATTTTTCATATTATACCTATTACATACCTCAATGGAAGCGACGAATTTTTATTAGAATAATTACGAATACTCATTCCAATAATAGCAAATTTTTATATATGTATGTACAATGCACACATTTTTTACCTTTTATTTTTACAAAATGTACTTTCATACACAATTTGTCAGTAACTGAAAAAACCTTACATACATTATACACACACTTACATATTATGTTCACATTCATTCTTTACACAAAACAGAAAAAAACAAAATAAAAAATATGATAAATCCTTAACATTACATAGCTACATATGTATGTATATTGTATAGAAACATAAAAAACAATATATATATAAATACATATGTGTAGGTACATTTTTATTTATATTATACATATTCAAATTTCAAACTATATGTATAGCAATAGCATATATTGTATAGAAACATAAACATCGGAAAAAAAAAGGAGGAAAACAAAGGCTCATATATTTCGCCAAAAAATTTTACATATATCGTGCGTGCTACATTTCAGCTTAAATTAAAATTCCAAGTAGAAAATTCTAGAAAATAAAACATTTTTGAACATTTCCAAAATGACCGTTTATGTAATAAAAGGTAGACAAATCAGATTTTTTTTTTAAATGTAAGGCCTAAATGAATTTACGTATAATGACGATAACAGGTGCCTTGCTTACTATAAAATAGTCAATAGTTCTTCTTCATCTTCTAATATTCTATTCATTGCGTAGTGACAGAAACCGACAATTAGGTTTTTTTTTTAACAAGGGCCGATGAAAAAAATACATCGAAAGTCACTCAAAAGAACTGCACGAGGACTTTAATTAATTCAAAAGCACCCACTTTAAAACTAAATCCTAGGATGCGTCCTTTAATACATATATTGATATAATGTACAATGATATAATGTATATATATATATATTAATATTATATTCTCTTCTATTAAACAGCAGAAAGAGCATAATGCATTATTAGTACTGCAGAATTTTTATATTTGATGAATGATATCAGCTTTTATGTAACTTCTAGATGAAATAGAATAGATCTAAATGACTTATTACACCAACTATTTATCACTAAATAAATAATCAGTTTTTTTTGATAAGTAAGTCTTTTTTACTAATCAAAACTTTACTGATTTATTTATTATCAAATATTATTTTGAAGAAAGAAAACCTTATCAAAAAAATATTTATTTGATTATTTGATTAGTAATTAGAGGTTGGTGCAATAGGGTTCTGGTCAACCAATGGAATTTTTATCCATAAATTTACAGTTTGAGAAATTGAAAACTTAAAATGTTTCAATCCATTCATCATTAAGATCTATTTTAAATTTTTTTTTTTTCAAAGATTTTAATTTTCTTTTAATTATATTCAAGCTTAACGAAATCATTATTCTTTTCTATTTTACTATATTCTGTCATATTTATTATTATAATTTAAATTTGTCATTCCATTTGTCTGTTAACAAAACTGGTACCAATACCTGTGTAATCCAAAGGAATTAAAATATTATTGATAGATCTAATTAAAGAATTAATTTTTGTAAAACAACTTTTTTATGGGAGGGGAACGTAATACCGCTTTCCAGAATCTTGCGAAAACGAAATCTCTCTATTGTTAAAAATCCCGTTTTTGTTATAAAAATTCCGCTTTTTGGTAATTTGATTTGTTTTTTATTTTTTATTACTGGGAAAAATGATAAGTAAACCGCAAATATTATTTTTTATTTACAAACTACAAAAAATTTACAGCTTTTTGTAGTTTTTATTAATTAAAACGAAAACTAGGATTTTGTCTTGTTGGAGTTTTGGAAAGTGACCTTTCATACTAAACCTCTTTTTCATATAGTCAAATTCAATACGAAACTTTAGTTTTCAATAATTTGAAACAGAACTATATTATTATGTAAATATATTATTTTAAATTAAGTTCAAATGAATATTTTTCCAATTTCCAAATGAAACAAAAACTTCTTAAACTTTATAATTATTTTTCTCCAGTATTGAAATTTACCGTCGAATTCCGTCATCGAAATATTTCAAAAATTTTGCAAAATTTTGAATATCTCAAACCTTTAAAATTAAAAACTTTCAATTTCAATATAAGAGTATACGATTTTTAAAAAAATAAAACTTAAAATACATCAGAAAATGTTTTTGCATTTCTCCCATTTACCAGCTATCAGAGATCAAAAACTGACTATTTTTAAATACCTGTACAAATTATTTTTTTAAATAATAAAAATAAATAATTTTTATTTTTTTTTAAATTCTCTTTTGTTTAAACTATACAAAAACTCTTTTAAAACCCATATAATTAAAAAAAAAAAAAAAAATCAACTGAATTCCAATTATACAAATTGCATAACCTTCAAAGAAAGTGAAAAAAAAAATAAAAAAAAGTTTAAAAACAAAAAAATACATATACATATACATATATAATTTATAACAGAAAAGAAAACAATTATCAATAAGTTATTATAAAATGAATTCCAAATAATTATTATCCTTAATTTATCGATTATCAATTTGATATAAAACTTACATAAAAAAAAAAAACCCCTTTTGCAAATATTTCATTCAAGAAAAAAAAGTTGATTTATTTAATACAATAATACCAGTTTGTTTGTTTTTTTATTTTTAAACTTTCCCTATTTTATGTTCGCAAATTTTTACCGATTAAATAAAAACATAAGCGCGCAAAAAAAAAATTTATTGTGCAATATTTTGTTTTTTTTTTATGTTTTTTTTTACATAACATCTTTAACTTCCTTCAATAAAAGAATGGATGATTTAAAAAGAGCTTCCCAAAACAAAATCAAAAACGAAAATCCTTTTTTGTATTAAAATATTTGTATGTAATTTGAATCACATCGTTATCATCATCAGCATTAAGATTATCATCTTTTTTTAACTTGTAACATAATATTATAATACAAAATATTTTGTACAAATGAATACATTCAACAATACATACATATTAAAATATACTTTGAAAATATACATTCTTGTGCATTGTTGCATTTTTTGATTTGAACTTGTTTCTTCAAAATTTTATTAGCTGTACTACTATATTATTTTAAAATTACTAAAGATATTATTGTTATTCAGTGTTGAGTTTAATATAGGTTCGGAGAAAGTTTTATTAAAATACCAAAAATTTGTAATTTAATACCTTACTTAAATAATACAATATTAATGCAATTTTGAAGTTTTGTTTGTAAAAGTGAAAACCTTTAAAGAACATCATTTAATGTTTAAATTTAATATATTTGTATTAGGAGTAGGTGGGAATCATCAAGACACTAAATATGAGCGGTACAAAGACATTCCTATACACGTCTGAGACTTTAACCCACTAAACCTCACCTCCGGCTCCATGTTGACCAAATAATAGGCTAAGAGACCTTTAGTACTATTGTTCTGTTTGGGAATTTTTGATATGGAATCAAAATTGGTTTATGGTTCTCAAGCAATATGATGTACGAAGCTGTTGATGTTCTTCTTAAATCTATAGGAAATTAAAAATGTAATGACCACTAATTTTACTGAACACATGAATTCGTAGATGATTTAACATTCACGATATTTGAGTCAGAAACGGATTTTCATATGTAATGACTATTAATTTTAGCTAACACATGAAATCGTAGATGATTTAACATTCACGATATTTGAGTCACAAATGGATTTCTATATGCTGAATTATTCCATTTGAGGATTTGAACTCTGAAGGGGTGGGCAATGGAGAATCTCCTTGTTTCTCTTTGAAAAATTTTAGGTGGAGTATACATGTTTAAAAATGAACGACTGTTATTTTATCAAAAGATTTTAATGTCTACTATAAAAATGGTATGTAAATAGTTATATATAAATGGAGCTGTTTTTTTTTTCGAACTTAAAAGTCAATGGAATTCCAAACCTTTAATATATGTATCTTTTATTATCATATGAATTTAAACGTGTACCATATATTACAAGCAATAAAATCAGCACTGTTTGATGCTGCTATATACGTTACAATTTTCAATCATAATAAAAAAAAAAAAAAAAAAAACATAAAATAAAATAAAAATCCTTCAGGTGCAATCAAAAACTTTCACTTTCAATTCAACTTGGAAGAAATTTATTTTATAAAGGGAACCAATCATAATTTTCCTTTCATTTTAACTGCATAATTTTTACTCGATCTGGAAAAGGGAATTTTCATTACCTAATATCATATTTAAAAAACAAAAAGAAAAAAACAACAATGAAACATTTTTATTACACAATTTCTCTATAAGATATTTTAACATTTAAAAATGGTACAAGTTCAATGACCGTTATTACATTTTATATAACCATTATTAATTTAAAACTAATTTTATATTATCTGAAACTAAAGGTATAATAATTAAGTTAATAAAAATTGTAATTGAACTAATAAATTTTTTCCTTGGTAATTTTTATCACCATATAATTGTTTTTTTTTTTGTGAATAAATTTCATTTTAGTATTATAAATCAATAAAAAAAAAAAAAAAATTAAATTAATCAGATGATTTATAACAAATAATAAAAAACAAAAACTATTGTTACATTTTGAAAAACTCATTGAAAATGAAAAGACAAAAGAAAAAATGTTAATTACTATAGACATTATATACCTATAGTTAAATTTTTTACATTCCCTATCGAAATTCAATGGAAATTCCGTTATACATTACATTGTTTTTAACAAGTTAAAAGTATAAATAGAATAAAATGTAAATAAATAAAGAGAATTTTATATACCATTACATTTTATACATTGTATAATATAAAATTAACCAAATTAATTGGGAAAATGCTTGGAAAATAAAAAGAAAGATACTTTTTTTTTTTTTAATGATTTAAGAGTAGTTATTACATAGACATAACATTAAATCAATAGTGCGGATTATTTTTAATGTATAGGCAGGGTAGGTTAAAAGATTATACTATGTACATTTATTTATTTTAAGATTCAAAAAAACAAAAAAAAATAAAATTAAAATGATTAACTTATTTAATTTGTAAGGAAATGATGGTGGTATATATTATAGGAATTGAACTTTTTTTTAGTTTTTACATTATTTAAAGTTTCAATTATGTATAGTTATTTAAATTGTTCAGCAATGCATAAAATTAACATTTTTTTTACAAATTAATTTACAATAAATGATTTTGAAAATAATAAACATCAGTAATTCTGAAATATTTTTCCATTTTTGTTTTTTTTTTTTTTGTAACTAATAGGGGTAATAATTTATATTAATTAAAATATTTCTTTAAAACACTTTATTACATTTTATATTCTTCTAAAATAAATCTATTTTATCTTGATGCTGTCAAAAATATTGTTTTTTAAAATCCACGTGTTTTTTTTTCACTCTTTTATTGATTTTTGGCGCCCCAATATTTCAAAAATTAAATATTTATTAAAATCTTTTTTTACTTTATTTTTTTTATTTTTAAATTTAATGCTGACAGCTTAATTTCGTTATCAACATTATAAAATCCCTCCGAATGCATAATCTTGCATTTACATATATGTACATACATATTCTGGAAAAAGTGTATAACTCTGATTTTGTAAACAACTTCAAAATCCTTCTTAAACTAGATTCTAGAATATACATATATTATGTATATATATACAAAATTTGGAAAACTTTGCGTGGCGGCAAACATACACCGCTGTCATTATTGGTTGTAAAATCTTGAAATAATTTTTCTTATCCGATAAAACACGCTGCTTTTATTATACCTAACGCATAAAAATAACAAGATTTAGCAAGACTTTTAGAATTAAAAAAAAAAAAAAATAAGATTTTAAAACAGCAATATTTTAAAGAAAAAATGTGTTTATTAGTTTCACTCTGTTCCTCTGTTTACAAAACTTCTACACGATTAAAGATAGAGAAAAAAAATTTTAAACATGGGTAGGTCTCATAAAAAAATTAATTTTGTGGAACAACTTTTTCATGTAGTTCCATCGATGACGGAGCTAGAGTCTAGAGCTAGAGTTTTAAATACGTATATCGCATGTTCTGCTTAACATTTTTTCAATCTTTCAATCTGAAAACGTCATTCGACAGGTGCTTTTCTTAACTTTGTAAATTAATATCAAAATTATACAAGTTTTTTAAATTTAGTATTTAAATTTACCGTTATGTGTTTCTACCTTCATAACTCCGGCACGCTTTTAGATAGGGGCTTGAAATTGAGACAAGAAGAACTTTTAGAATTAGTATAAGTTTCCTCAGAAAATGTTTTGGTAGCGCCCCCTTTTTAAGAGTTATTACTCCTTAAAAATTGAAAATTTGCTATTTTTAGACACCTGTATTTTTAACACCTGCACCTGTAAAAATTTTTCTTTGGCAAGAAAGAAAATTAAAGGTTCAATAATATATACGTGTGTTAACGGTTTTTCTTCCGGATTTAGACCCCTCAAAATTCATTACAAAATTATATTACAAAATTTTGCATTACCAAATTCTATCATGAAAATTAAACAAAATCTCGCATACAAATTGCGGCGCTTCGATGAAATAATATATGGCATACAATTGAACTGTGCCTAAAGAATTAATTAATCCATTATCACTTATAAAATAAATTATTTATTAACATCAATTTGCTATTACTCTTAAAAATAATATTATATAAACAGGAGAGAAATTTTAATAATATAGAGATAGGTTTTTTAGTTTTGGGCACACACCCAGGGCCGACGCTTCCATATGCACAGATGGCACAGTGGAACAGGACGCCAGAATTTTAGGACGCGAAATTTATTCTACATAGAAAATTATGTGGGTGTGGGTGTATTTGTTGAAAAACAAAATGTCGAATAAAATAATGTTGAAAAAAAAAATGCTGAAACAAAAATATACTCAAATGTAGTTTTAAAATAATTTTTTTTAATTTTATTTATCCCTCCTAATGCACAATGTCACATATACATATTTATAAATATTCTGGAAAAGTCGTAACACCCTGTGTTTTAATAACTCTAAAATCCCTGCAAATTCAGAATCTCACATACACATATATATAAATATTCTGGAAAAAGCGTATAACCCCAATTTTGAATCCTATACTCTAAAATCGCTCGGAATTTTTTTCCCATGTATATTTAAAAAGAAAAGTATTTCATATAGTGGGATTTTTTATAATTAATTTCATTTCAGTTTTCCCGATTCATAAAACTTTTTTAAAATTTTGTTATCGCAAAATTTTTGTAAATGTTAAATTTTCTTGCGCTAGATTTTGTTATTGCAAGTTTTTAATGCCACAAGATTTTGTTGTTTGTTTTGTTTGAATTTTGTGATGCTGTTTTACATACTGCTCCCTGTATAAAATTACTCCGAATTAGTTTGGTCTGTTTGGAAGCACTGATCAACGAATAGAGTTCGAATTAAAATAATTTAATTTTAGTCAAACTTAATGCTATTTTGATAAAAGGCAATTTATCTCAACATCATCATACACTTTCATTAAAAGTCATGAAGATTTATTACCAAAATATTTTTACAAAAAGTAAATTATATTCTAGTCTTAAATTTGTATAACAATATTTTCCATAATTGTATAAATTTTTAAGAAAATATTCTGAGTTAAAAAAAAATTAATACAAAAAAGAACTAGAAATATTAGTTTTTATCTGTTTTTATCATTATTTTGATATTTATTTTTATTTTTGGATTTTTTAAAATTTGTATGGTAAATTTGTGTTATGTGTTGTTTTCACAATTTATAGTAGGAATAATTAATTTTATTGCTTTTATTAAAAAGAAAAAATTCTTTTTTTTTGCTATAATTATATTAGTATAATTATACTAGTCTGCAGAAGAACTACCGGAGATACAATATAGACAAAAGAAGAGAGTTTGTAAATAATTTTATTAATAATAATAGAAAAATTTTGCGAAAATATTTTTAATAGGTACTTGTGCAGAAATGGGTAATGAAGCTTACCAAAAATTTGTCACAGGCTTTCTTTAAGACCATAAAATAAACCTACAAAATTGGAAATAAATCAGAAACAAAATCATTTTTGGAAGTCCGCCGTGCCAAATTCGATTAATCCAATATTGCACCGAAATTTATCTGGTAAACCCTTAAAGATAAGAAGAACAGCTGTGGAAATTTTGCTTTAGGTCGAACCGTTTAGGCAGGACGAAAACATGAAAAATTTTAATATTCCGTTAGTGAACCGGAACGCCGCATAATCTATAACTCCTTTCAGGCTTCTAAAAATGTTTCTACAAAATTTTTGTTTTCACGCAAATCTGACACAAACAAACAAACACTTTTTCTACTTTATACATATATTAGATAAACGTGGAAATTTTAACTCGTTATAATGGTGAGCTAAATTTGACTTTAAAAATTACGTCACTACAGTTATATATGTTTAAGCGATTTTAGTTATAATTTCAACACAAAATAGGCAATAAATATACAGATGTAATATATAAAAATTATAATTTTGAAAAAATTAAAATATATATTTTTTCATCCACTTTTAGTTCTACTCAAAAAACTGGAAGTACCCAATGTACCATACAGTCTCACAAAAAATAAATAATTATATAATTTTTTTTTTTTTTGATCCAATTGCTTCCATAATAAATATTTCAATTTCAAGTTCGATAAAGTTAAAAATTACGTAAACTGTCGGTTTTTTTTTTTAAGTTTTTAAGGAAAACCCATTAATTTTTTTTATTTATATTTTTTTCCTCGTTTTCTGAAATAATGAAGGTATAACTTTCCTCTCTTTTATGTGATGATAAATTAATGTAACTAATTTGTTAATTATTTCTTCTTATTTTTATCCACCATTAACACTTTTATTTATATGTGTATGTTACATTCACATTCATAATATGTTTTATAGTTTTGAATAAAATTTTTAAGTATGTTAAATAACTGTTGATAATATCACAAATTAAATAAATTTTTATTTTTGGTTAGCTGGTTAGTTGGTCGTCTTTTGTGACGATAATTTTTTTTTAATTTTAGACAAACTTTTTTTAAATAGCAGAAGCCAACGACACGAAAAAAAATATCCGTTATATTTTTCCCCAAATTATAATCTTCTGTATACTCACGTTTAGGTATGTAAAAATGAAAATTATAGTTCAAAATCCACATACATCATAGGTCTTGGTTATACTAAGTTCATGCCAACACCCTAACGAAATTTAAGGGTCAAAAATTTTTTAAAAAACGAAATTTTTTAAAGTCAAATGAATATAAGACATTCGCTAAACAGTTATTTATTTTTAGTTTAATAATTATTTAAAATTAATTACGGGAGAAATAAAAAAAAAATTAAATAATTTGTTTATAAGCAATTTAATTAGTGATAAAAATTTGTACACAATTTTAAAGTATCGCACTTATCTGTTCAAGCGAATGAATACCGTATATGTTAGTGTTCAAGATGAATTATACAAAATAATTCAGCCTCGAACTTGGCAAACAGGTTTTGTCTTTTACAGTGATTTCCCAAAAAAAAAAATTATATTATTATTTTTTTAATAGAGTGCACAGTTAAGAAAAGAAGAAAGAAAATAAAAGTGAAAAAAGTGAAAAAAAGAAAAACAAATCCCAAATTTAAAAACAAAAAGAAGAGATAAAAAATAAAAGAGCAAAATAATGCGTGTACACGCATCACGATCTGTTAAATTTAATAATTTTTATTATTATATTTTTATAAATAATGGTTAAATTAATCTTATCTACAGTCGAATCATGATAATTTAGCATTTAAATATAACGATAAAATATTTTCAATCTTACATTTTGTTCGTTTAAATTAAAGACTTTTGAGACACATTTTTTTAAATTGAAACAAGAGCAAGAGTTAAAAATATTTTGCGCTACAACTAATTATTTATAATGAAATACGTGTAGCTTTAGCTATTTTATTCTAAAAAAAAAAAAAAAGTTTAAAAGCGTTTAATCGATATTTATTCCCTTCCCTTTACAAAAAAAAAATTAAAGAGGAAAACTGTAGAAGCAAACTATGAGTGAAAAATTCTGGCCAGACAATTAAGGAGCTTGTGAAAAATTATAACCAGAAAGGATATGAAATAATAAGATCCAGTAAAAATAAACTGAGATTTCTAACAGGATGGCTAAAGGAGTACTTAAAGGAAATCGGAATAGAGAATGACGGTACATGCGCACATTCTGTCAAGAAGAAGAAGCAACTCCAGAACACATAATCAAAAACTGCGGTGCTTTTCTTCGAGCAAGTTATGTAGGAGCACATTAGGAGCCACCTATAGGAGCAGATTGATTTGCTGAAGATAAACTGCCGGTAATAAACAGATTTTTACTGCATCTAAAATGTACAGATCTTTACTTTCCTAGATGCAGTAGGATTGTCAGAAGTCCTATAATAGGAGCCAAAATTCACCACACGTAGTAACAGAGGGAACACAATAGATCTACATTGAAAGATCGCAGAGTTTGTTACTTTCACTATACTTAAATAATAATCTAATTTTCGTATATGGGTAACTAATCTAATAGTTCGTCATTCGTCAGACATTTTATTTGCAGATTTCTAATGTAAAATTCAAACAGTCTAAAAATTTAATCAGAAGTAACTTGAAAGCGGGTTAATCGATCAACTAACAAACAGATAACTATGGTATGGTAAATAAAATCGTATAAGTGGAGATAATAAGTGATAAATAAATAAATAAGTGATACCAAATCGCAAATTTAAAAGTAAAAGTGTTACTGCAACTAACAATCTCAATGCCTTTTTGATTGAGAAATTAATATGGTTTGATCACTTTGATTTTTTTTATAGCAATTTCATTACTCCTGCTCATTATATAACTTATCATGTATAATACAATTCTAAATACTAAGAAAAATACAATACAAACAAACTATAAGAGAAATCAAGTCATGATTGATTTGATAGCAAAGTAATTAAAGTTTATTGTACTTTTTACATCATTCTTAAAACCGCAAATACTTGTTAAAACGCAATACTGAAAGAGATTGTTCTTATATTATCCGACCAAAAAAAAAATTGAAAAAAATAATAGATAATAGTGAATAGAACAATCACACTTAAAATGACAATATCTTTAATAAAAAAAAAATATTAAAGTCAGCGAAAATATATTACAAAAGCTTCAAAACTTTAGAATAAATTAAATACATGTAATAAGAAGTAAAAAGGGAACAAGTTATAATAATTTTTCGACTGTAAACATATTTATATGTTAACATACATATTTTAATATAAATCTTATAATACGATACATATATGTCTATAAATATTTTGTAATAACTTTCACTAACAATAAAAAAAAATGTATTTTTAAAATTTTTTTTTTCTGTTTTTTTTTTTTTTTTTTTGTTATTTAATTTTGTTATTTTTTAACGCATATTTATATGGTATAAATAAATATACAAAAAGAAAAAAAAAAACAATGTATATAATACAAAACTATATTATATACAAATATAAAAATATATATTTTGTTTAAAAATAAATGTCAAAGATGTTATTTATTGTATTATTATTTTTTTTTTTTAATTTTCTATGCAGATTTTGAGGAATTTTTATAAATTTCTTTTAAAATTTTTAATTGTTACATATTTTTACAAAAACAAAAAAAAAATTTTCTTTTTTTTTTGTTATTACTACTTTTTAGAAGTAATTTTAAAGACTTAAGACAAAAACAAATAATTCAATTTTTATTTTAATTATATTCAACGCAATATTAAGATACTTACAATCAAAATTATTTAGTAATTAAAAAAAAATTGTTACATACCTTAACAAGAAATATACAAGGTGACCTGTATTACATGTTTACATTCAAGGTTCATGTCCACATTCAAATCTTTTTTGTCTAATAAAATTTAATAATTTATACTTTCATTTAAAAAACAAAATAAAATAAGAAAATTTAAGGATTTCAAATCAGTCAGTTCAAGTTGGCCCACGCTGTACATACATTTACTCATTCAAATACTATAATATATTATCTTTTCTGTATAAAATCTTTCTTGTCTATTTGAAAATCTCATCTTTCTAAAACTCGTGATCTCCTGACTTTATGTACGAGTAATTGTGTATGATATTGTAATCGAATGACAATATTACTCTTAAACATCGTAAAAAATATTTTTCTCTTTTATCACAGTTGTACGATTCATTATAAATCAGCGCTTTATTGTTCTCTATCTTTTGTAAATATACATACATATGTATAACCTAAGTAAACTAATGCTAAGTAAGCTAATCCTGTATAAGACATTTGAAATAAATTTTTCCAGTTATTCTGTTATGCCATACAAACACATTTTCTTTGCTTTGCTTTGTTTGCTTTATTTTCCAGTATAGCTTGGATAACACCATGACGTATGGCTTAATTAACGAATTCTTGACATAGCATAAATAAAGCTATAAATATTCTACATATTCTCTTATTTAATCAATTATTACGTATAAGCAGTTTTTTCCTTACATTGACTTTATTACAACATTTAAAAATGTACGAGCAGTATTTTAATAGCAAAGAGATGAGAAAATGAAAGAAATAAGTAGGATCGTAGAATAGTATAAATGAGTCTGGAATGTGAACATATACATCACATGACAGCCGGATATAAGAAGAAAATTTAAATAATCGTAATGTGAAATATGTAATACTATACTTGACATTTATTTTTACGTTATAATAAAAATTAAAAAAAAATTTACGATAAAAACAAAAAGCAAAATTGAAAAAGAAAAACGGTTAAAGTTAATGGTGTTAGTGAAGAGTTAATGATGTTAAATTTCGAATTTAAGATAAAATTTATATTAAAAATCTTTTAGTAAGATTAAATAAGTATAAGACTAATATTATAGTATGATATATAGTATAATCATTAGTCAGTAACAGATGCTTTCAAAAACAATAAAACTTAACGTTTTATTTTTTTTAATTTTTACATGATTTTAATTTTTTTTTATATTTTTTTTTCTGTTTTTTTTTTTTTTGTTTTTGAAAAATAATTTTAAAAATTTTTTAAGTTTTTTTTTTCTATTTTGCTTGAATAATAAAATGTGCAAGAAATAAAAACATGTGAACTTTTCATCATCTTCTTTTTATTCGTTATTATATAATCGTTTTTTTTTTGTTCGAGTTTTGTTTTCAGTTTTTTTCCAATTTAAAGTTTTTGAAAATTTTTCTTTTGGAAAATTATCTAACAGTTTTAAGGTGTTTGTTTGTTTTTTCGGTTTTAATTTTTGTGCTTTATGACTTCATTAAAGGTATAAATTTTTTTTAGGTATACAATTATTCATATATTATTTAGGAATACATATAGGTGTTTTAAGTACGGTTAATAGGTAAAAATTTTTGTACTTCCTCTTTTTTTTTTGTCTTTTTTTGGAAATTTCAAAAGGAAATACAATTTTATAATTTTGTATTTGTATGAAAACAACAAAGTGATGGTCAGTTAACAAAAAACAAAATTATCATTATTTAGTTATAGATTTAAAATAGTTTTTTTTTCTTCTTTTTAAAATATTGGCGTATAGCATGAACAGTTACTATTAAAAGAAAAAAAAAATATATATACACATATATATATATATATAAGCGTTTTGTTATTAAGCAGTTATTAAATAAAAATGTTTTACAACTTTAAATATTAAATGCTATTCAGGAACTGCTATTAATTTTTTATGAAAGCGATAAATTAATTAAAATCTTTATATTTTTACTTTACCTTTTATTCTGCCATTATACTACAAAAGTAAAAGTTGCTATAATATAATGTTGAACAGTTTTAATTGAGAGCAAAATTAAATATAAATTAAATTGTATTGCATTATATTATATTATATTAGGGTTAGGTTAGGACAATACTTATTATTTGTTATTATAGGCAAAAGTTGTAGCAAAATGAAGAATAAAAGATATTTTTGCTAAATGAAAGTTTATTAGATAATGGAAATTCCATATCATTGAGACATATAAAAATATTTAGAATTTTTTTCCTATCAATTCAGCCTATAATAAGTAAATAAAATAATCTCATATCTACAAATATTTGTGTATTTAATAAATCTTCATAAATAAATACTTATTTTAATTTTTTTAAAATGTTGTTAATCATTATAGAGACCGTACTGTACGATTTTGTAAGTGTTACATTTTACCATAGTATACCTTTTTTCACAAATTCTTTTACAATAGAACGAACACCGACTTTTAAATGTATATATATTATTATACCTATTGATAATACGGTATTTAGTACTGCCTGGTCAAAGGAAGTTGAGTTAGAGAATGAAAATTGTTTTCAAATTGGCAGGCATATTGTGAACAAAATTGTTAATATTCACCTTGAATTCACCAACCCACGATCACCAATTCTGGGAAACACATGAGGTGGAAGATTGTTTCATATTCGCGATGTTCGTACCACAAACGAATTTCAATAAACCGAATTATGACGTCTAGGAATTTGAACTACATAGAGGTAGGCTGAGAGTTACAAAAGCTCTCCTTGTTTCTCTTTAGAGGTCTATTCGAGAGGAGACAACAAACTTTTAATCTCGTTGGAATAAGAACCCACTTCTATAAGGTATCTATAAAACGGACTAAATGTTCCTATTAGGCGACGGAGACCAAGTGGACAGAGCGTTGAATTGATATTGTGATCGAAAAGACCTTGGGTTCAAATCGCACATCGTACTTAAGAGTATATTTATACCGTATACTATAATATAGTAATATTTTTATATCGTAATAGACAGTTTATTATTGTAATACATAAAAATAAAATAAGCAAATAACTCTTGTATAAGATAAGGGATGGGGTAAGTATTTGTATTTTATTATCTTATATAATAGAAAATAATAGCTATACAGACGAATCATTAACAGTTTAGTGAATATAATAATTCAAGAAACTAAAGTATTGTTTAATCTTTTTGATTTTGTCAATCACTAAATATAAGCTCCTTATAGGAAGAATGCAAAAAAAAATGTGTTGCGACCCGGTATAATATGCATTCAATTTATTTTAAAGCAAACATAACACTTTTATAGTAAATAAATCAATCTCAGTATAAAAATGAGTTATTTATAGATTGAAAATTTAAAAAAAATGCCTGTATGAATTCTCTATAGTATTCATATAATTTATATGACAAAAATTTCTAATTTTAACAATATTTATTAATAATCCCATAATAAACTCATAAAAAAAAATATTAGTTTACATATTGAAATAAAAGACATTTATATTGAACATTCCTCAAACAATTTAAATTTTAATAAAAAAAAATTTAAAACATAAAATTTCACCAAAAAAATCGTATTTCTATAAAAAAAATAAATAGCTATTTATATTTAGCAAAAAAAAAAGTTTTTTTTTTATAGATATATTTTTATTTCCGCATAATTTAAACCCCAAAAAAAAAAAAAAAATACAAAAGGCGCAGATTATTATTTTAATTCGCGATTAAATGAAAATTGTAGAAAATTCCAAAACAAGTGTTATCACCTTTTTATGCTATAGTTTAATATATTCGATATTTAAGATTATATTATTAAAAGATATTAATTTTAAAGAAAAAAAATTTATAAATATAAATATATACATACATATAATATATACGTACATCAGTAAATAATCTTTTTAAATACCATCGGATGAAAATAATTATTAATTACGAAGAGATTTATAGTAACTGCAGATATATTATGTATGAAATTTTAAAGTTGATAAAATAATCGTACTCGTAGGAAGGAAATTATTAATTTTTTTTTTATATATAAGGGTATTCAAGATTTCCATTATTCTTCATTATATTTTATTCTGTGTTCTTATTTTTAATGCTCTCTGATAATAGTTTTAACTACACTTTTTTCACCTTCATTTGATAAAATTTGACTTTGTTTTGTATAAAATCATCAATTTTATTAAATATCTGATATCTGCTTCATGAACTTTTTGCTATATTATACTTAATTATATTCTATTTTAACGAAATTTCACAAAAGTTAAGAGCTTAGTAATAAATTTAAAAAAAAAATAGATTTTAAAATAATCTGTATGGTCTTTATAAGTACCAGTTTTTAGGTTAGTTCATACATACATACATATATATTTATTTATTATCTCTTTTCGATTTTGTTTACAGCCTGTAAAATCGCTATCTATGCAATCTCAATTTATCAATTTCATTTTTTTATTTCATTAATTTAACAAGGACAGATTTATATCTACTATAATATTTTAACCTAATATTTTTTTATACTTTTTTATCACTAATTTCTTTTTCCTTTTTTTTTATGTTGTGTTCATTAAAGTTTTCAGCAATAATAACATTTTAAATTATTTTTATTGCCACAAAACACATATAAAAGTTGAACAAATTAAAAACTTGTTATAAAGCTTAATATTTTTAAGTATCCATAAAAACTATAGAAAAAATAAAAAAAAAAAAATCCAACTTTGTAGAAATTGATTCTTAATTTTTCATGGTAAAATAATTTCTATTAAGTACAAGAATATGAAATGATATATAGTTCATAGATTTTAACATATGTATATGTATATTTGTCTTAGTTTTTCAATATTAGTTCAATGGAAACTTAAATTCCTCATCATCTTATTTTCATTCAATTTCTTTTCGTATTCAATTAACAAATCTAACAATTCCCATAATTTTATATTTCTTGTTATTTCCTAGAATGAAACGTATTCTTACCGTTTTTTAACGTTAGATGCTTTATAACAAAATACAAACCTAGATTTAAATATATGTACATATACATATGTATTTACATTATATCACAATATATATTTTTTATTTCCTTTCTTTTTGCATCGTGTTTCATATATTATTTAATAATTTGTCTCATATGCATATAATACAATACATACTTATTTGCAGATATATACATTATTATATGGTATATATTAACAATAATCATAAAAATCAAAAAAATCTCTTTTAATATCTTCATAAAATGAATTCCCACAAACATTTTTATTTTTTACAAATACTTTTCCTATTTCTTTTTCATAAACTCTTTCCCATATTCAGGAAATTTCTTCCTCAAAAACATCAAAAAAATCAAGAAAATCTTAAAATAAAATTTTTTTTTTTTTATATTCAAAACGATTCATACATATACATTTATATTATAACTTCCGCATGCAAAATTTTTTTGTCGAATTTTAAAACTTGTTTTTCAATGAATAACAAAACTTTTATTTTCCATCCTTTCTGAATATTCATACAGGCATATATAGTTATACATATAATAAATGAATAAAATATTGTATATATGTATGTATATGAATATAAAATATAAATAAAGTAAAATTTTTAGTTATAGTATTATAGGTTATCTAACTATACAATGATATAACCTGATCGAGAAAATGTCTCTGTCAATGTTAGATCTAATCATTTCCTTAATAAAAAATCATAGTGTGCAAAATAAAACTAGTTTTTCATTTGATTTAACCTTAAGTGGAAATCTTTGGTGGATATTATATATTATTTTTTAGTTTATTATATACAGAATTATTTTTATAGATGCATATATAATTATGAATGTATATTATGTAGTTAGATATATACATAAATGTATATGCATATACATACATATATTATATTATTCTAAAAATTTTAACTCGTATTTCTCAGTTTACAACACACATTAAATCTTTCTTACAAAAATATATAGATGAAGATCACATTTTTAACTCCCAATGCAAAGAAAATCCCAGCAATTACTTATTAAGTATTAATATTTGCAAAGAGACAAAATCGATATTTTTAATAAGTGACGTGTTTGGGTGGAAAATTAATAATGTGTTGGTTAATTTTTTTGCAATTATTTTTTAAACATTGAAAGAAAAAGTTTTCTTCTATTTTTTTTCTATGCTTCATCAAAAATGTGCATATGTTACATATGATTTTTTTATAAAAGATGTACGAGAGGAAATAATAAAATCATATCATAAAGGAACGATAATATAATACTCGTATATACTTGTATAGATATACATGTATACATAACATACACATGTACTCGTAGTTTTCTAAAGTTTCCTTATGATAATTTTCCAATTATAATATACTTTGATAAAAAGTTTTGAACATCAGATATTTATTCACTATAACTTTAGATTACTATTGTCGTAATTTTTACGACGCAATTTCATATTTTTGTCTGTTATTTTTTTTTTTTTATTTTTTTGATACTTCCGAACGCTTGCTTAATTAAATTAACACAACTTACATAAGATTTTATAGAAATTTAGTAGAGATCTCTATGTTATTTCTGTTGGAAACAGCCTTAAGAGTAACTGTATTAAAATTTTTAAGAAAAACCCATAATGATACGATTAAAGAAAATGGAATCTTTTATAATATTTATCTAGCACTAAATAATATATGCCATACCATGTCATACAAAATTTTATTACATACATATCATAGCTTTTCTTAATTTTTTGCCTAAATATTTTTATACCCGTACGATAGGATCGGGTATAATAAAATTACTCCTCCGTTTGTAACACCTCGAAATAAGCGAGCTAGATATACCTTCAAAGGTATGGATCGGATCAGAAAAAAATTCTAAGACTTTTGAGCCATGTGCGTCCATCCGTCCGTCAGCACGCTAACTCAAAAACTAAGAAAGCTAGAATCTTGAAATTTACACAAAATATTCTGGGAGTAATTTGTAGGTTCCCTATTTTTTTTGGTTGAGTTTGGACCAAGCCTTAGGGTAGCTCTCGAACACCTAACTTTTAGATCCCGACATTTTTTTTGCAATAGAGCTATGAAATTTTAACTACTGATAGATCTCACAAAAATATTAATTTTATTTTTAATAACTTTTTTTTGTAGCCCCACCCGTTACGGAGCTACAGCTCCCCAAAGGTTCAAAAAAGCTCTATATTTAAATTGTTATAGCACAAGTTGTATAAGGTATATCTTCATTTTGAAAACGCCAAACGATTACTACTTTTCTTAGCTTTAAAAGTATATATACAATAAATATATATTTGTGGCATACGGTGTCTTAATTTACCGTTATGTGAAACTCAAATTTTGCAAAATCCTTCAACCCTTCTATCTTCTAAACGGTTTAAGTTGGAAACTTGCAATTTTGACAGAAGTTAGATCTTTAAAAATAAGTATGAGTCATTTCAGAAATTTTTTTTGTATCACCCCCCGTTTAAGAGCTGTAAGGGGTCAAAAACTGAAAATTTCCTATTTTTAAACACCTGTAACTTGAACACCTGTTAAAATTTTTTTAAAGTAATACATAAAAATTAAAGCTTCAACATTATATTCTTATTTCTGTTAACAACTTTTTTTAATAATATAGGGTTACTTTATAATTGACGAAAGTGTTACTTGATTTTTTCAAATTTTCTAACAAATTTCTTTAAAACGAATTTTTTCCATTTTGTTTTACTCGATAATTTGAAATTGTTGAGGATATAATGCGTAGTACATAAAAATGCAAATAAATAAACAACATAACGGTTGCTTGAAGAATTTTTATTTATATGATATTAATATATATACATACTTATATAATATCATGTTTATTTACATATCGTATATGTCACTAGTGAATGAATGATAAGAGTATATATGTATATTATATAGCGCCGTATTTACATACATATATGTATTTTATTGTACTTATAAGAAATTATTCTGTCAATGGAATATTTAAATATAATATAATATAATATTTAAAATTATATTTACTATTTTGTACTAAGTAAATTTAATATACATTTACCGCTTAGTATTAAATGGTAGTATAGAATATTTGAAAAAGTTTTGCATTGATAATCGTTATGTGAAAGGTTAGAATCTGCTTTTGAAGAATGTACATATAAACATATAGTTTGAATATATGTAGAACCCATAATTCTAGAAATTATAAAATTCACCCAAATTATTTTAAAATACTAAAATATTAAAAAAATAATATTGTCAGCAGAGTGACAGGCTGTGAACATACTAACGGTTCGTACGGGTATCTAAGAGTTGACAAAGGCAACTGTATTCTTCCTCGTTATTTGTAAAATGTATATATATGTATATATGTATGATAGGTGAACAAGAACTAGAATGCGTAGTGACTAGTGACGTATAGAAAAAGAAAATTAGAAAATCTAACTGAAGCAACAAAAAAAATTGTTTTTAAAGCATTAAAGCAAAATATTCATCTTTTCGTATTTCTTTATTTATAGTTTAGTAATTTAATATAATTTGTTCCAAATACGTAGTCCAATTCTAAAATATAATACCGTTGTAATGTTAAATGTTGTTATGACGATAAGTGTAACAATACTTCAATTTGAAGCGTTAAAATATTGCTTGAGAATTAAAAAAATCATATTTTGTTTTTTTGTAAAATTTCTGAAAGAAAGCTTAAAAAATTTATATAGAAATAACTTTTTACTTACTTGTTTAAAATAGTATACTATACATCCAATTTACAGCAGAAAAGTTGGGCGCTTTGTTCTTATCAGGTCCTTTTTTCCCCACTCCCACTTACATATATATATTTGTCAATTATCACTACAAACTTAAATTCTAGCTTATATCATTTTTGGTTTCGAATTAATTTTAATTGAAGTGAATTTATAGCACTGCTTGATTTACCATACATATTATGTGGAGTACTTTCGGCTTTCCTTGTTGTTATTATAAATATTAAAGATTTTACTAATTAATTGATGCAGAAATGCAATTGATACAATATGTATTTATTTTATTTATTTGGTATAATTTTTTTGATAAATTTTAAAAAATTTCTATCAGTAATAATTTTCAAAAATTAACTCCATTTTTGAAAACAATGAAAATATACTACAGTTTTCTAAACCATGATCTTAAATTTTACTGAGTATCAATGAATTTTGACGAAAAGTACATTGCATGGAAAATAGATTACCGCGAGAGTTGCTTTAAAGAAATAATAGAATATGTTTTTATCAAATAGCTCAAAAGACGGTTTTCAGATTAGGCTTTAATAAAAAATAAGTTAGAGCAACAAGCTTGCATTCAAAACTTTTCAATAATATAATATTGAATAACGAACAAGATAAAGATATAGTGATTAATATTTTATATCTCACATTCAAAAGTTTAGCCTGAAGTTTTTAAATTTTGAAAAAGAACAATAGAAAATTATTGACAAAGTAGATAGAAAAAAAGTACTGGTTTGTTGCGCTCTAAGAATTTCAGAATTATAATAATACACAACTTAGCTAATCTCACATACTAATAAATAATTAATATTTATTAATAGTTTGAAAGATTTAATTTGAATTACATTAATTATAGTTAAGATGAAAATTTTTATTAATTAATATAAATACTTTAATTATAGTGATATATCGGTGACATGTCACAGCTCCCTTTGTCATAACTCCCTAAGGTGTCACATCAAAAGTGCCATAACTCCCTAAGGGACTTATGACACTTTGTAAAATGTCATAAGTCTCTTAGGGAGTTATGACACATTTTTTCAGAGAGACTTTTGACACACTTAAATATTTTATTAAGTGCCATAAAGAAAACTCCCTCAAAGAGTATTGAAATGTCTATGAAGATTTTGAAAAAGAGTCAATTCTGGTTTTATAACCAAAGTTTCGCACAAATGAAATTCATAAATATTTTGGAAAAAGGATCAACTTTGATTTTTTAACTAACTTAACTTACTTTCTAATATAGAATCTAGCACTCTGGATATGCATATATATAGCACTCTGGAAAAAGGAACATATTTGATTTTGAAACCGACCAGCGACCAGCCCAATGTAGAAATATATAATAAAAGTTTCGATTTATGAAATTATAAGGCATAAATCATAAAGGGAGTTATGACACATCGAAAGTGTCAAAAGTCCCTTAGGGACTTATGACAAAGGGAGCTGTGACATGTCACCGATATATCTACGTTCGTAATTTCCGTAATTAAATTTTTTTTTTAATTTTAATGCTAAAATAAGTCCCAATTTTTCTAGATTTTGCTGATTGTCTCCAACATAATTTAAAATATAACATAAGAATATGTTTTTTTCTTTTAGAAATATTGGATGATTTAAATTACTTTCAAATCTTACTTTTATTTAAATTGTTAGCTTACTAATATTGTAAAAAGAAACAAATTGTTATTAAAGATTTTTAAGGAATAATTCGTGTTTTGCTAGATTTTAACTGATTTTAAAATTATTTAATTGGATACGATAAACTTTCTATTTAATATAAAATTTGATATTGAGATTTAGTTTTACTTAGTTTTACTTTTAGTTTCAAGTATTTTTTCCTTCAAAGGGAAATTTTTATTTTTTAATCTATAATTATTGAATTATTTTTTTTTATTAAAAGTATTTTTATATTTACTTATTAAATATTATTATTCAAAATTTTAATTTTAACGATAATACACAATTTAATATCAGTGTTCCACAAACATTAACACTTAACAGACATCTTTTTATGGTCATTACTATCAGTATAGCAAACTGTAGATTTTATTTTTTTTTTATTTTTTTTACCGTGTTGGTTACCTTTTTCCAATGAAATGTCAATTACTACTTGTTTTGCCATTTGTCAATGTCATTTGTCACTTGTCAGCCAGGAAAAAGAAGAAAGTATCAACATCAACTGGTTATCATTTATCAACAGGTTGGTTATTTTTATATATATAATATATTTTTTTTTCAATAAAACAAAATATTAATTTAATACAATTTTATTTAGAAAAATTATAATATGTCTTTGAATGAAAACGATTTAGTAGATAATGGAGAAATAAATGATATTCAATTTAATAAAATTCCAATTTGCGTATTACGTCAAAAAGCTAGACGAATTTTGTCACAATCACTAAATCAAATTAAAATTATTCCTTCAGACGATGGATTTCCCAGAGATTGGAGAGGAGTAGCAGATTTAGCTGGTTTACGACAAATTTATGGTTCAACTATTCAAGGGCATACAGACCCTATGGAAAAACTTATAGCAATATGGTGCATGAAAGGCAACAATGAAACAGCAAGTGTTGATAATTTAATTAAATTTTTAGTTAAAATTGATAGATGGGATGTACTAAGTGATATAAATGAAATTTTAGGTAAATTAAACTTACGTTAAGATGTATTACTTAAATAAATCAAAACATAACGTTAATTTTAGTGGAAGATGCAAAATTATACAAAGAAAATAATGAAAATAAAGATAAGACAAAACATTTTGCATCTTCTGTAAATATAGAAAATAATTCAGATGAAAATGTTTTAACTGTGGATGATGTTTATAATCTTCAACAAAATTTACACCCTCAGCAATACGATGCATTTGTTTTATTCGATGAATCTGATGAAGATTTTGCTGCTGAATTAATCAATAAAATGGAAGCACAAGGCTTTAAAGTAATTTAATAAATTAATAGTATTAGAGGAATTTATATTTAATTTGTATTTTTTAATTTTTAGCTCTGTTTTAAAGAAAGAGATCTAATAGGAGGAATATCATTTGAACATGAAGCTGTGATGCGTTTAATTTCAGAAAGATGTAATCGTTTAATTGTGATATATTCACCAGAATTTCTTAAAAGTTCTGCCAATACATATTTAGTAAATTATGCACAAAGTTTAGGAATAGAAAAAGGACAACGAAAAATTTTACCATGCCTTTATAAATATTGCACTTTACCTACAACTTTAAGTTGTATGTGGCATTTAGATTATAATCGTTCTAGCAAATTTGTTAATTTTTGGGATAAACTTCGAGATTCAATGCAGCAAACTTCCCAAATTGGATCTCTAAATAGAAAACAATCTTCAACAAAACAAATTAAATCAGTAGATGCTAAAACAAATTCTACTAACATTCCATTGAATTCTCAAGAAATCAATAAACAAAAAAAGTATTCTCCACAGTCAACAAATATTTTAAAGGATTCATCAAATGAAGATTTAGATAGTTATGTTCAAGTAAATTTTTCTGAAATTTCTAAATCGTATAATGAAGATGTAGATAATAAAGGAGGTTATGCGCCTTTGATTGATGATAATAATTCCAATTCTAATAGTTCTAGTTCAAAAAAAATTACTAAAAAATGGAACCTCAAAAAATGGTTTCCAAAAAAGGCTAAAACATTAAAAGAAAAGCAAATTGATGGTTTCAATGAAAAAGAAAAATCTAAAAAAAAATTTAAGAGACAAAAGCTTGTTAGCGCATAAACTTAAAAGTTAAAATAATATATAAAAATTATACAATAAATTGTTTTTTATGTTTATATTGTATATCAATTCATATCAAAAATAATCGGTCATAATTAATTTCTTTGTATATAATATACGCATTTGTATATATTTATTGTAAAAATGTATATTTAAAGTAAGAAATGTATAATCTTATGATAATTAAAAAAAAATTTTTGGGAAATAAAATAATTAACAATGATAAATTTATACCTTTCTGTTATTATTTTGTATTTTATTAATTATTGTTTATTTTTTGTTTAAATTTATAAATACACTAGTTTTATTGAGATTTTTTTTTTATTTATAGAGAATGTAATACCTTGGTAACATAAAGTTTCCTTGTAAAGAGAAAAAATAATTTAAATTTGTTTTTATATATGTATATATATATATTTTTTTTTTATGTGATATAAACTTCATTATTACTATATTATGTACACTAAGTATATTAAATGTTATAAAAAACTTTTATTTTTGCCTTTTAATTTCAATTAAAATTTAAGAACATAAATACTTCTATCTAATCTAATATCTACTCTATCTCTATAAGATATTGAATGTGTATCCAATAATAAGATACTAGAAAAATTGGGATTAAAATATTTACAAAACTTACCGTTATTAATACCTATAAAAATATCAATAAAGTTTCATGATATAGCAAGTTTTTAATAAAAAATAAATTAATTAAAACAACTTTCTTTAATTGTTATCACGATAGTCTTTATTGCATTATGCATAATTTTTTGACCAAGCAGAATGTTCTGTCTTCAACATCACATGATGGATTCACCTACAATTAAAAATAAAGGAACACAAAGTATTTAAAGTATCAACAATATATTTAAATTTATACCTATCTGAAATCTGGGAATTCAATCACCACCGAGTCACCATGGTCAACGTCTTGGGTCAGCTTTGATCGTCATCTCACACCACCAATTCTTTCATCTTACAATACCAATTTATTATTGAATTATAATAATTATATATTTACATACCTTAAATGCATGTGACAGATTTTATTATGTCACATATCAATTCACATAATTACTTTTATTAATATATCTATGCTTTATTCAATAATATTTCATTTTCTATTGTTTCACTTATTTAAATATTAAAATTGAATTATAGAAATTAATTATTAAATTATATTTACATTAAATCTAATAGATGGCTCTGGTCCATGATCATAAAATATTATTATAGAGCATGTTTTTTCTGTAAACTTAAATTTAAATTTGGAACTTTAAATAATTGTATATAGAATGTATACTGTTAAAACAGATGCTATTAATTAAACTTTTTTTCTTATATACTTTGTATTATATACTTTGAAATTATTTGAATTTTAAACAAACGTCATTGACCTCGAACGGTTATAGTTTAAACAAGTTGTAAAGATAAGTTTAATGTTAGATTGTTTTAGAATTTTATTTTTATCGTTGATTAACGTTCGAGTGTATATTCGCAAATATTAAAGAAAAAATAAATAAATTGTAAAATTCAGAAATCTAAAAAAAATAGAATTTTTAATTGCGCCTAAAAACACAGTACATGAATACTAAAGGCCGTATAACCTATTGTTTAATCAAAAAAGGGAGGTTAAACTCCGACACACTCATAGAAGACTCGTGCTTGTTTTCACTCCTCTATAGTGTCTTTCGATGAATTTCCACCTACGCTAGCAAAAAAATTTAATAATAAAAACAATTATGTAAGGATTGAAAAAAAATAAAGTAAACAAAACATAAGTTTGAAAAATGGTGCAACATTGTATTAGAACTTACCGTCACAAATTTATTTTAAATTAGAAGAGGCATTAAATTAGTATTGGTATTAGAACTTACCGTCACATATTCATTTTAAATTAGAAGTGGCATTTAATTTAATCCCTCTTCTAATTTAAAATAAGCACATAATAAAATATTGCAATATTTAATAAAATTTTGAAGATTATCATTTTGATACTTTGAGATTTTGATACGCTATCTGTTATATCTAACAATTGAAAGTTTAAGGAAATTTTTTTGTGGGTTACGGAGCTTAGTTTTAAGCAGTTATCTAACTATGATAAACAAAACTATTTTTATTTCACAATCTTTTAAAATTATATATATGCTTCAAAACACTATTAGTTAGAATAAAACTAGATTAGTTAGAATTTTAACAGAAGATAGATGTTTGAGCTTGAGAATAAGTATAATATATCTCAGCAATAATTTTATACTTCCTCCTGCTTATTAGTGTAGTATTACTAGTCAAAAATTGAAAATTTGATATTTTGAGTCATCTCACATCTGCCTATTTGCGCATCTCTCAAATTTAATTTCAATAAATAAAAATTAGAGCTCCAACTTTTATACTTTATATTTTCATCAGTTTTAACAGCTGTTCTTATTTACATATGGTTTACTTAACTGAAGAAAGTGTCCCTTAATTTTTCACAATTTTTTCTTACATAAAAAATTCTAAAAAAGAATCAAAATCGCAATACATTTTTTACAAATCTTCTAATAAGGTATTTTTCCCTTTTATTGTCCTTTTGAAAATGTTCGCCTTTACAGACCTTTAATTTTACATACTGTCTTGTTTTTTACCAAAATCATACTTTTGGTAAAAATTAAAAATTTATTATACTATATATAAGTTTATAAACTCCCATTATATTCTAACTCATTCCTATAGTGATACTTTTCTATTTAAATTGTTCACTGTCTTTAGAAAACATTTAATCAGCAGTGATTTTTCTATGAATTGATATAATATGAAGAGAGTTAAGAGTCTTTGTTATTATCTGAATTTAATGTTAAGAGTCTTAGGTTGATACTTATTCAAAGTGAATAGAACAGGAATTCTTAAAAGAATAGAATGACTTAAAAAAAAAACAATGTCCAGTCCAGTCATTATTATGTTTTAATTGTTGATTTTTATTACATGTATTATTATTTTAACTTTATAGTATTACACCCATCATATCAACGGCTTAGTAAAATTTTAAATGAGGAAAACGCATATATTTCTTAAATAGTTCAATAATGTAATGTGGAGCATAATATAAGAAGAATTAGTGAGAATATGTTAGTTTCTTTATGGTATGGGTCAAATGTATAAAAAACAGAGCTTAAAGTAGTCCAGAACATTTAATTTTTGTTTGAAAAAGTATTATTTGAGTACAAGCTTTGACTTCAATTTTAGGCATTCGACCCCCCTATGCGTACATATGATATGTATGTACATATATGAAAATTTAAAATATCAAAAAGGTAAAAAAAAAAATTGCACCTATAAATATGTAAATAAAAGAAGTAATTTTATAATTATTTTCATAAATAACTTTTTTGTTTTTTTTTTTTTTATTTTTCAATTTTTTTTCTTTTTATATTTTTATATATAATTAATAATTAAGAAATTTAAAATAGAATATTAACAAAATAAATAATAAAAATTCCAAACTGATTGTTTAAATTCACACAAAAAATTTCATGTTTTTTTTTTTTAGTTTTTTCTTTTTTGTTTTTTTTTTTTTTTATTTTTAATACTTATCAATAATTTTTTTTTTCTTTTCTTTCCTTTATATTTTTTTTTTTTTTTATTTTATTTTATATTAAATTTATTACATTCTTATTTTTTTTTTTTTTTTTGTTGTTTTTTATGTTTCTGTTTTGTTTCATAATTATTAAATATTTATCATTTTGTGTTTTATGTACTAGGTATATGAATAATATTTTATTTATTTATTTATTTATTTTTTTCTTTTTAATTTTAATTTCTGCTTTTCTTAATATTTTCTTTCTCTTTCATTTTCTTTTTTTTTTTTAAACTTTTTATTTACTTTATAATAAAATATTATTTTTTTTTTTGCATTTTTGTTTTTTTCCAATAATTTCATTTTTTCAATAACTTTTCACGAATGTTTCTTTTTTTCTTTTAAATAATTTTTATCATATAATCATATAATATTATATTTTACTAATAGTTTATAAGAGCTTTTTTTTTTTTTTTAATTTGTATTACATTTTTTTCACTTTCAAATTAATTGATTATTTTTTATTTTTTTTTTTTTTTTGTTTTACAATTTTTGTCGTTTCTTACTACTGCCATACTTTTTTAACTGTTAATTTATTTGGTTTTTATGAAATATATGTATGTTTTATGTTCTGTTATATGTTCTTGCATAAGTTCTTGCAAGTACTTATATTTAAAAAAAAAAAAACAAAAGAAAAACTATGGAAAACATAAAATAAAACAATAATATGTAATATAAAAAAAATAATAAAAAAATTTTTATTTTAATAAATAAATTATTATAAGAATATAAAAATTAATAGATATTTCAATACTAGTCCAACAATCATCAAACTTAACGCGAAAAAACAAAAAAAAACAAAGTACTTATGTATGTATGTTATATTATTCGGAAATATTTATTAAATATACATTAATAATTAATTAAATTATTAAATATAAAGAAATATATTCATTTTATTTGTATTTTCTAAATAAAAAAGTCAAAGAAACCAAAAAATTCATTAAAATTTATAAGAAAAATTTATGTTTTATAAATACATATATATGTCACCGTTATAAAAGATATTATGTTACCGATTTTTTTTTTTTTAACACAATAAAAAATTTAATTTAATGTTAGATGCTGGTTTAATTTAGTATGCGATGTAATATTTTACTTCACACTTTATTTAAAAAAAATATAATAACCATAACTGTGATTTTTTTTTAATACATGTATATTTAAGTTTGATAATAGTTGGATTAGTATAAAAATCTTTAAAATGATGTACAATCAAGATGCTTTTTAAGCATTACAATTTAAAAATTAAAAAATTTCAAATTTTTGTATACTAACAATTAGTTTTAGTAGTTGTAATTGTTAACCCTTTAAGCATAAGTTTTATATCATTTATTTTTATTTTTTTTTCTTTTGGTATGTATGTGTATATGTTTCTATACATATATAAAACACTGTTTATTTTAAAAAAAATTTTTTTTTTTTACCACACATATTAAATGTTATATGTTCTTTTTTATTTTTTATTTTATATTAAGTTTAAATTTGTAACAAACATGCAATTTATTTTTTTAAATGATAATTAAAAAGAAATAAAAAACATAAATTCAAAATCAGAATTTAACAAAAAAAAAAAATAAAGAGTATGAATTGTTAAATTTAACGCGATACCCAATAAAATAAGAAACATACAAAAACATAATTATAATATAAAAAAATATTTCAATAATTTATCCTTTCTCAAAAATAAAAACCCCTTTTATACTTTCTCTGTATTAACGCGTTGCATTTTAAAGAAAAAATCCATTGTCACTGACTTAGACATAATCGCGATGAAACTATAACTAAATCGCGTATTAAAAATGATTTATACTATTATAAAAAAAAAAAAAACATTACAATAAACTATTAATAAATTAATTAAACTATAACTAATAAATTAATTAATACATTTGATTTTGAACATTTGATTAAAAGAGGGTGTAATTTGACTAAAAAAGCAGCCAACTAAGTAAAGAATATTAATTAACACAAAATAAAAATTTTAAACGTTTGAATGACAAATTTTAGAGTGATGATATGAACCTTAAATTTACCACTAAAAATATTTAAAAAAATTTTTTTATATTTTTTATTTAAATAATTTCAAAATTTCAAAAAAGGTATTATAATTAAAAAAATTAAATTATTTTTGGTTCAAATATATATGATTCAAAATAAATTTTCTTTTTCTTCCAATTCAGGGTAGGAGACCTGATCAACCCTATTTTGGGTGTATTGACATAAAAAAATCAATAAAATGATTAAAATATAAAATCATATATAATAAAATACAAAACAAAAAAATGATTGCGCTTTACTAAATATTTTCAGTTTTACAAATTATTCAACAAGTCATTCTCTTTTTTTCTTTTTTATTTCAATTATTATTTATTTATTATTTTGAAAATTCATTCATTCCAACAATTTTCATTTTTAATTTTAGATTTTAGATAGAAATTTAAAAATTTTTTTTTTTTTCTTTAATTTTAGGCAATATATATTATGTGACACATATATTTTTTTTTAGAAGTTATACTTTGTAAAAACGCAGTTTAATATAATTTTACGCTTTTACAGAAATAATATTGAAATGATTCTTTTTTTTTTTTTCCTCTTTAAGCTTAAAAAATTAATTAAAAAAATATAAAAATTTATTCAATGAAAGTGAAATTAATTTTATAGTCTAAAAATTTAAATTTATATAATTTCAAAAGATTAATAAATTGAAATTTTTACCAGGAACTGCTAAAAAGAATATAAAATTAATAAAATTATTCTATATTATTTTACTATTCTTATAAATAATAAAATATAAATTAAATTTATTTTATATTAGTGTATAATTTTCCAAATTAAATAACAATACAAACTTAGAAAAAAAAAAAAATTAATATTATCATTTTTATTTCATTCAAACTTCTCAATTCATTTTGAATATTGTTATAATTATTTTTTTATTTTTTTTCGTCATAATTATATGGATCAATTTGTGATTTTATTTATTTATTTATTAAATTTTTTTTTTTATTTATTTATTTTATTTAGTTTGTGCATAATGACATTATAACATAATATTTTTTTTTTCTTTGTTTTAATTTTTTATTTTCATATTAATTTATTTTATTTTTACTGAAACATTTTTATTTATGCTTTAGAAAAAAAAATAGTTAAAAATTCTTACTTTTATAACTATTTTTTTTTTTTTTGTTTTTTTTTTTTTAATTTCTTTAAACTTTAATTTTATTTATTTTTTTTTTACCGTTAACTTTTGAAGTGCTTTAATTGAACGTAAATAGTGATATTTTAATCTCACTATATATGTATATAATTAAAATTTGTTTTTTTTAACAACTTAAAAAAATTGCCAACTTAAAAAAAAACTTTTCAGTTCAATATTTGAACACTAAAATACAATGTGAACGCAGTCGTAATGCCTAATTTAGAAATATCGTCATTTTAATTTTCTTTTATTTTTAATTTAATTATTAACATATAGTTAAAAATTAATACGTATTTTTAGAAATAAAATTTAAAATTAGATTATATATACATATAATATAGAAAAGAAAAAAAAAAATAACAGCGAGGTTCCGAATAAAAGTTTTCATATAATAAAGGAATATAGAATTGATATACATTTGACATTTTACAATATTGAAATAATAATTAATTTTAAATATTCATGTATTATATAAAAAATAATTAAACTATATTAATTTTACTTTTAAGACACTTATCAAAAATATTTTAAATAAAATGTAATAATGCTTTAATAATGCTTTAAAAAAAAATTTATTAACATTTTAATTATAAGATATATAAAAAAAATATTAATTAAAAAAATTTTTTTTTTTAAATAAAGATGAAAAAAAATTAAAATTGAATTTATAAAATAAGCAAAAATTTTTTATACTTTTTTTTAAATATCGTGTTTTGTTATTTTTTTTTGTTTTATTTTTTTTTTTTTGATAGTTTTTTTGTTAAAACTTTTGAAATATGTATTATTTAGGTATATATATATTTTTATTTAATTCTTAAATTCATTCTTTGCCATCAGATTTATTTATTTGAAATTTTCAAAGTTTCTTTTTCGATATTCGACTTCAAAACCAATTATACATGCATACATATGTATATTTATATTGAAATTTATATATGTACTT
Organism: Poecilobothrus nobilitatus; assembly: GCA_947095535.1. Taxonomy (NCBI): domain Eukaryota; kingdom Metazoa; phylum Arthropoda; class Insecta; order Diptera; family Dolichopodidae; genus Poecilobothrus; species Poecilobothrus nobilitatus. The sequence goes on from OX352773.1 coordinate 162,621,573, forward strand.
AAATATTATGGTATATTTAAAACTTTAGTATATGTCTGTGTATTTTTTTTAATTTTTTATATATTGTCAAAGAATAATTTTTTTTTTTTTTTGTTTTATTTTGGTTTTTATATTATTTTTTTTCTTAATTTCACTTTTTTTTTATTTAATATATAATTTTTAATTTTTTTTCTTATATAATTTGCCTATTCGAATCATTTTCTAAATATCTAGAATGAATGAAAATTCACTACTAAGGCATATTATTTATATATGATATTTTCTATTTTATTTTTTTTTTTTTACAGATAGAAAAAAATAAAAATAAATAGGTAATTGAATAAAAGAAAATTTAAATTTTATAATATTAAAAATAAAATGAAAATAAATAATGTATAATAATAATATAAATAATAAAAATTATTTTCAATTCCTTAATATTATATACTCTGTTTATATATATATTGATGATATTTGGTTTCACCTTAAATTTTACATTTGATTGTTATACAATTAATTAATATATGTAGATTCATGATAACACAATTATTGTAAAGTATAACACATTGTAGACCGGATTCCAAATTTAAATATATTTTTTTTTTTTATATTTTTCATAAAATATTATTATATACTGGTTATAGTAAAATTTAATGATTGAGTTCAGAATAAAACAAAAAAAAAAAAATAAATAACTCTTAAAATTTATTTGCAATTGACACCTGTATTTTTATTTTTTTGTCTCGATCATAGTGTGTGCAGTAAATGGCCGATTAACAATGTGTTAATACTCATTTATAATTATTTTTTGTTATTTTTTTTCTTTTTTTTTATTTTTGTATCCCTTTTCTTTTTTTTAAATATTTGTAAATTTTATTTTGTTTAAAAAACTGCATAATTCATATTAACAATCTAATATACATATACATTTCCATATAAAAATGAAATATATTTGTATATATTTATTATTAATGAATTTAATTTTAAAACAAAATTTTAATATTCGGAAACAGTTATCGATCTTTAACAATAGCTTGAATTTTTTTAACATAAAATATAATTTTATATATACGTATTAAATTTGATTGCATTGAAAAATATAATATAATAAAAATTCAAAGTGTTATATACTTTTTTTCCGAAATATTACTGCACAAAGAATTAAATTAAATTTCTTATTAATAAAAAAAAAAATTTATTTTTTGTTCTATTATTAATTTTTTTTTTTTTTTATATCATTTCATTAATATTAAGAGAATATGTGGTGTCTATTTTCATTTTTTGTTTTGTTTTCTTTAATTTATATATTAAAATTTATGTTCAGTTTTTTGTTTTAAATTTTATTTTACTTTAATATATATTTATATTTTATAATAAATCATATTTTTTTTTTTTATTGTACATATCATTTTAGATTTGAATTGATAAAAGTTTTTCTATTTTAAAATTGTTGTTATTTTTTCTTTTTTAAGAATTTTTGATGCTTTTCTTATTACATTTTTATTCAAATGTTTTATTTTTGCGTTTCAAATTCTAATTAAATTTGTATTTTTTAGAAATATATATTTTTTTATGGCAGTATTCTATAATTATATATTAATTATTTATAATACATATATTATAAAATTCAACAAAATTTTAAAATTTTTTCGTGTTAACTGCTAATTTAAATTTTGTTTCGATTTTATTATTTAAATAACAAATTATTTTTAAAATGAATTAATAAAAATATAATATTTAAATTTAGAATTGTTGTGTAATAAAATATTTTATTTGATAATAAAAAATTTAAAATTAAATAAAATTAATATAAATTTTTAGTTTTAAATTTAATAGTTTTATATTTAATAAATAAAATAAACTAAAACAAAATATGCGAATGCAATATGTATTTTTATTTTCAATATAATGCTTTTTTTCTATATACTTCTTTAAAATAAATAAAATAATTTTTTATGGTTTAATGATTTTTTTTTTTTTTTTTTTTGTGAAAAACAGAAGAATCTTCTAATATGTATAATGGTGTTATTACTAATGCTAAATAATCTTAAACTGAAAATATAAGTTTTGGTATTTACGTGTTTTTCTATTTTCCAGTCAAAATATCTGTAAGATTTTAGGAAACAAATGCATCTTCTTCTTTCTTAGCAGAAATCTTAATTTCAATATTTCAAAACTGCTGAACCCCTTTATTATGTAATTATAAAAGGAAAAGAAAAAAATAAATCTATTCACATTCACCTAATATGAACTATATTAATATAATTTTATTTTAATATTAATTGTATATGTCATTTATAGTCATTTATAATAGATTCGAAAAATATATATATATATATATATTGACTCCAATATACAACTTCAAAATCAAATCATCATAAGTTTTTATTAAATCATCAAAATGGTCTTAAAACAAATTTCTAATTGCAATTTTAAGCCATAATAATCTTTTTTTTCGTTTTATTTTTAATTAAATTGATTGCTGCATAACGGAATTTTTTTTTTTTTGTTTAATATTAAAGAAAAATTAAAGCTGTAAAGAAAAATTTTGTTCTTTCTTTTTGTTTCTATATATATCTATACTTTTGATAATAACCAGAATAAAATGCATATATATATATATATATATATAAGGTTATATTTAAGAATATCATCAATATTGTCATGGATGATATGATTATAATATTAAGATGATCGGATCCATTGAAATTTCTATTTCTGTTACAAATTTAAAATAAATAAATAAATATATTAATAATTAATATAAGGAAAATTTAAATTTTAGGTATTAAATAAGGAAATAAATAAAAATAAAAAAATAAAATTAATTAAAATATACATCTTGTTACTTGGAAGAAATTTGTTTTCTTTTTATTTATTAATAATTTTTGTTTTTTTTTTTTTTGCAAATTTTTACAATAATTTTTTTTTTTATGTTTTTTTACCTAATTTAAATTTTATTTTATTATTATTATATTTTAATTTTATTTTTTGGTTTTTTTAATTTTAAAAATTATCTTTTCATTTTTTTTGTTCTAACATTTAAAATTTCACTTTTTTGTTTTCATTGTTTATTTATATTAATTTATTTTTTTTTTTTTTTTTTTTTTTTCGATAATGGCAGTTTTTTGGTACATTTAATTTTAAAATGTTTTTTTTTTGTTTTTTTTTTTTCTTATATAATGTTTATATATTTGTTTGTTAAACCATTACTTTTTTTTTCTTATGCTTTTTCATTATTTCATTATTTTTGTCTATATATATTAATAAAGAAAAATATTATTTTAACAAAAACAAAAAAAAAAAAATCAACTTTTAATTACAATAAAAGATTTAAACTTATATTAATTTCTCAAACAAAAAAAATTGTATAACTTAAAATTTAATTATTTTCCATAGATATAAATACTTATATGTATTTTTTTTGTAATGAGAACTGTATGTAACATTATTTTGTATAAATCAGAATAACAATATGAGGGATTAAAAAAATAAAATAAAAAAAAAATAAATATGTATTATTAATTTATATTTTATTATAAGTTGTAATAAATATATATTAATATATATTATTAAAAATTTAATAATATAATTCAATTAAATTTAATGAGCAATATTTTAAAATTAAACTTTCACTTATTTTCACTTTAATTCTTTTATTTTATTAATTTTTTCTTTTCTTCCTTCCATATAAATTTTCCCCTTTTTTTTTTAAATTAAATCTAAAAAATATTTCATAAAAATGAGCAAAAAGGGGGTGAAAATATTGTGTCTACATCATTAAAATCAAATATTTTGATTTGAATTATTTTAAAAATAATATAGCATATAAATAATTAAATTAATAAAAATAATAAAACTATAAATACTTGTTTCTTTTTTGTTTTTATTTATCTATTAATTATATTTAATATAATTTATATATATAAAATATAATTAAAATAAACGATACCCTATTTAAAATAATCTCTAATGAAATATAATCAAATTAATTTTTTTTTTTTTTTTCTTATAGTATCGTCCTATTTGTCTATTAGGAAGAAAATTTCGAAAAAAGTTATTGTTTTCAATTTGATTAGTTATATATAATACTGAAGTAATTGATAATTGCTTTTTTATATAAATTTATATAATCAAGACATGTACTTATATATGTCAATCAATATATTTGTACTGTATGTAATAAACATACATTAAGTTTCTTTTATGTTTTTTCGCAACATTTTAAAGAATTGATAGAAATTATATGATTCATATCTGATTCTATGAAGTAATCTCAAAGCAGATTCCATACAGAGATCGTGTAAGTCTATTATAATTCATATACAGTTCTAGAATCGCAGAATATGATATAAACATAAAGAAATAAAATATATAGTATTTACATATTTCTGTCTCATTTAATTTTAATGTAGATACATAATATTAAAAAAAAAGAAATTAAATAAATTAATAAAAATTAATTTGGCACAATTAAAAAAAAAATAAATTAATATGATTATATTTCAATATTAAAATAATTTTTAAGGGTATCAAATGAACACTATGTTTAATATTAAAAATAAAATTCGAAAGAAATTTTATTTTCTTGGGTTTATTCTATTATTTTTTATTTTATTATTATTTTATTATAATTTATTTTTGTTTTTTTTTTTTTTTTTTTTTTGGTATTCTTAAACATTAATTAAATTTCGTACAGAAGTGGCCTACAAAGTTTTTGGTTTTTAATTTTAGTTTTTTTTTTGGCAATTTTATGAATTTTGTTCGTTTTTGGCACACAATTTTTTCTTTTAATTATTATTTATTTTAATTTTTTTGTTTCCATATTTATACTGCATTATTTTTTCTATTAATTTATACTTTATTTTTTTTTTTATTTTTGTTTTTTTTTTTTTTTTTTTTTTTGTTTTATTAATAAATTTTTTAGTATAAAATCGTTGATTAAATGATGATTAGGATGTAATTTTAATATTTGCTTGTTTGTTTTTTGTTTTTTGTTTTTTTTTATTTAATTTTTTTTCCATTTTAACTAAAGTTTAAATGTAAACGCTTATACATTTTTTTGTATCATACTTAACTTATTATTTAAGTAATAAATAAAAATAGAATAATATTAAATAAATATATTATATTAATTAATACATATTTAATTGAAATTTTTCTAACTAAATGTTATTTATTTATTTGTTTTTTTTTTTTTTTTTTTTTTTAAAATTTTAATATTTAAGATTAAAAAAAAATATCAAAAATAAGAGAAAAGTTTTTTTTTGTTTTTTTTTTTTTATCAAAAATAAATAATTACTACACTTGTACATTATTATTTTTTAATAATTTCCTTTTTCTGATGCATTATATTTCACTAAAATGTTGAAATTTAAAAAAAAGAAAATAATATAGTAAAAAAAAATTTTTTTTTTTTTGTATGAAACTAAATGTAATGAATACGTATGTTATGTACTTTATTTTCATTTTTGCAATAAAATAATTAATAATAATAAAAAAAAATATGATTATTAATAATTAATCTTACACTTGATTAAATTTGATTGTATCTATTAATATGAAACAAAAATTTTTTTTTAGATCAGGGCCCTATTGCACTAACCACTTATCACTAATTAAAAAACCAAATAATCATTTTTATTTGATAAGTTTTTGTTGCACCAAACCAATTTTTCATAATAACTTCTGATAAAATTACCAAGAAAATGATTATTTGATAATTTTGATTAGTGATAATTGGTTGGTGCAATAGGGCCCAGATAACTATAAATGAAGTAATATTTGCAAAATTTTCCTTTTTAAAACAAAACCAAAAAAAAATTTCTTCACTCAATAAAATAAATTTATTATTTTAAGAGTTATGTCTATACTTTTGAATTTCGGATTTATTTATTTTGGTTTGAAATCTGAATATATTTGATTTTATTATGCGGTTTGATACTATATCTAAAATACGTCATATGTTATTAACTATGACTAATCAACGGCAATATTTAAAATTATTATAATAAATAAAATTTAATATAATATCTGTGGTGTTATTTATGTAATTTTTTTTTATTTTTGATATTTAAATTTTCAAAATCTTTATTTTAATTTCTTACTAAATAAAAAGTTAGGTATGATATTTTGTTCTATACTTTTCTTTCGTTTTTCTTTTTTTTTTAGTCTATTTTTCAAATTACTAAAATGATGTTTAAAAAATGAATTTCATATTTTATAATAACCAAAATGGTTTTCGGAATCGTATTTGTTTGATGTTAAAAAAAAACAAATTAATATACTAATGTTAAAAGTATAATATTTATGGTAAAACGTGGAAAGATTTTTTATCTTTTAACATGTTAATAATATAAAAAAATCTTACAACATACGAAATAGACCGAGGAAAAATATTAAGTCAATTTCAAAAATACACAGAATACCGAGGCAAAATGATGAGTCGATCTCAAAAATTTATAAAGTTAGGTTAAATTCTTTATTGTCATAAACCGAACATTTGTAAAAGTTTCAAATTTTTTATTGCCATTGACACAGGCGTCCTTAATTTTTTATTGCTAATGACTAGATTTTTTTGTTTTATTTTTTTTTTTATTTTATGCCCCTGCCACATAAATGTGATATGGAAATTACCCAGCCTTTCCTTTTTTAGGCGTGGCCGTTAATGTCGTAAGGGGGAATAATTCTTAACACGTGTGTGAGATTCGAACCCACACTTCCTCCGTGTTTGCAACGTATTTCATACGCTCTAACCCACTAGGCCACCGAGGCCCTTGACTCGATTTTCTTGCAGCAATGGTCTCTGCATTTATGCATTCTATGAAAAGTTGCTGTTTTCAAATTTTAAAACGAATATGTCAAATTTAGTTGTAATTTGATTTTTTATTCTTAAAGGAAAAGGATTGATAATGAACGAAACTCTCATAAGACTGCTAATTTTTTTTTTTTTTAATTTTAAATATTTAAATATATTACACTCGTCGTTTTTATAAAATTTTTTAATTGAGGCTTTAAAATTTCTAATTGCTGATGACAGAAAAGTATCTGATATCAAACTCAATGACAATTTTATCAATAATTTTATTTCAGCAACATTTGCATCTTGTCATATGACAATAAAGAATTCTCCCTTGCCTCTTGTGCTTTAATTTGACTAATAAAAAAGAGACATTTGAAGAAATTAAAGCAAAAAATGTGTATAAATTTAATTTACGCTAAGCCCTCTGCTATAATATAATTTTTTTTTATGTCTTTGAAAGAAAATGTCCTAGAAAGAAAATTTTAATTTCTAAGACTATAATTTCAAGAATTTATTAGAAAAAGTGACATTGATTTTTCGTCTGCTTAATCTTCATTTATTAATTATATACTCATAATATTATGAATATAAATGAAAATTAAAAGATTACCATTAATGGGTCAAATACATAAAACTTAGCTTGAGTTCATATTTAAATTTTTCAAACAAAAGCTACGAGTTCAGCGTATAGTTTTTGTTTGAAAAAGTGAAATTTGAGTTTAAGCTCAAAATGAATTTGTCAGTTGTATCTGTATTATATATTATATACATTTGTAATATACTCTTCAAGATTAAGATAATACTATAACTTAATTTGGTTTTTTCTTTTGTTTTTTTTTTTTTTTTTTTTGGCTTTGAAAACTATGAAATCCATCATTTTGAACAAGTATTTTTAAATAAAGTATAACTAAACACAAAATTTTTAATTAATATTACCACTGCCCATAATTCTTAAAAAAAAAAAAAAAAAACAAAAAATAATATGTTCATATTTTATAGAATAATCATCTGATTAATTTTGTTTTTTTTTTTTTATTTTTATTTTTTATAAATATATTTTTAATTTATTAATTATTATTAATTTTTTTTTTTTTTGTGTTTGTCTAAAAATTGTATGAATGTGAAAATTGTGTTTTATGTTTTCTCTAGTAACCATTACTTATTAAAGTCAAAGTTTTAATTTATTTTTTGTTTTTTTTTTTTCAACTAAAATTTATTCTAAATTTAAAGTGATTTTTTTTTTTTTAATTGTTTTCTTATTTGATTTTTTTACTTATTCATGCATTTTTCTTTTTAAGTATATATATTTCTAATATACAATTAGAACTAAAATTATCCATCATCCATTTTATCAATTATTTGTATATGATAATTTTTAATTTAGTGTTAATTATTAATTTAAACACAATTATTTTTTTTTTATTCCATGGTATTGAATTTTCCTGAAAGCACTTTTAAAATTAAAAAAAAATACCAATATTTTTCGCTAATATTACGTAACAAAAAAAAAAAAAATACTCCCATATGAGTTCAAATAAAGGAAATGGTTAATTGTTTAAAAAAATTATTAATAATATTATTAATTACATTATTAATAATTATTATTAATAATCAATTATTTACGATAATAATTTAAAAAAAGAAATTGTTTAAAATTTTAATTGTAATTTAATTAAAAATTAATAAGAGTAATTTAATAAAACAACAGTTGCCATAATTTATAATTGTGCCATTTAATATATGTCAGTAAAGTTTTAAATAAAAATAATATTATTTTGTAATTTTGTTTAATTTTTACATAAATTTTTGGCAAAAATTAAAATCAATTTAAAATTTTATTTTTAGAATAGATATTATTATACTTTTGCCTAAATCTTTGAAAAGCGTAAAATAAATGAAAAAATTAAACAAAATTAACTACACATAGGTTGGTGTTCTTTAAAATGTTTCTATATATATATATATATATATATATGATTTGTATTAATTGTATATTAATTGTATATTTGATGGAAATAAGTTCTATTGTATTACACTGATCTTTTTGTTTTTTAATTTATTAATTATGCATTCATCATTTTTAAATATTAATAAATTTAATTTATTATATGTAGTTTCTGATTTTTTTTTTATTTTATTTAATTTTATTTTCTTTTTTTTTTTCTTTTTTTTGTATTTTTTTTTTTTTTTACTTATAATGAAATTTTCTCATTATACTCACTCAAAAAATTTTTATGTAACTTTTTTTTTATGATTTATTTATTTATTTTATTTTTTTTTTGTGTTTAGTTTTTTTAATTATTAATTGTAGTACTAAATTAATTAATTTAATTAATTTTTTTTTTTTTTTGTTTTTGTAATGTGTTTCATTTATATGATTTAGTAATAATAATAATTTAAATTTAAGATACCGTAAAAAAGTCATGCAAAATAATTTATAATTAATTGATTTTTTGAATAATTATTCATTATATTCTTCAGTATACATATATATAGTATATATATATATATAATAATAATATATTAATAATTTCAAAACTTTTATTTAATATTAAGCTTTATTCGAGTATTTTAGGTCGTTATAATATTCTGAAATTAATCATATTAATTTGATGTACTTTATTTTTTTGGGGCAAATATTTTTTTTATTATTAATAATAATATTATTTATTATTCTGGGAAATTATTTAATTTTTTAATAACAATATTATTATTAATTAAAATATAAAAATATTTGCTTTAAAGAATTTTGCATAAAATAAAAAAAAGAAACAACCATAAAGATATTATTATACTTTAAACCAGAACTTTAACCCGATTAAAACCTAATATTAAAGTAAAAAAAAAAAACTTAAATGAATTTATTTATACATATTCATTGAACAAAAAAATATGAAAAATTGTAAATTTTTAAATAATATATAATTATTAATAAATTTTTAATAATTTTTAATGATGTTTAATTGGGATAAGTATAATTGTATCTAAATTAATCAAAATTAATTGTTTTTAATATACAAGTATGTATTTTCTTGTTACATTGATTATATAAATTGTAATACATTATGTAAGTTTTCTAAATACATATACTAATTAGTCTTTGGGCATTTTTATTTTTTAAATCGGAAAATTTTTCTTTAGAAATTATCAGCGGTATATTTTGATTTTACCGTTTAACATATTTCTATTGAATTGTTAAAAGAAAAATTATACAACCAATTAAGTCAATGAAGAATATATTATGTAAACGTTAAATTAACGAAAATTAAAACGAAAAATTAACGAAAATTTACATAATTTTTTTTTCGGTTAAAACAATAAAAAAAACCATATATAAATTTTAAAAATAAAATTGATTTTTTATTCAAATGCTTTTATAATAATTAAAATTAATAAAACAAAAAAAAAACAAATAAAAGCATATATGAAAAAATTAAATAGAAATATTTGAAATTTTAAAATTAAAAATATTATTTTGCATGGCTTAACTGAACTCATTATTCAAAACTTAAAGATTTTGTTTTATTTATTTATTTATTTACTTTTTTTTTTTTGTGTTTATTAAATACAATTAGTGTTTTTTTTTTTTTTATTTATTTTATTTAAATAATTATATAAATTTTCTATTACATGTATTTCATTTTTTTTTTTTTTTTAATAAATTTATTACTTTTCTAGTTTAAAAAATCTTTTATTTTTTTTTATTTTTTTTTTTTTTGTAATTTTTTGTAGTAATTATTTTACATAAAAAACATCTTTTTTTTCTATTTCTTTTTTTTTTTTATCTATTTATTTATTTTTTTTTTTTTTTAATAAATTTTTATTAGTAAAGAGGGAAAATATTTTTATTTTCTTTAATTATTACTTTTTTTTTTTGATTTTTGTTTTTGTAATGAGAATTTCTAATTGAAATTAGGAATAAAAAATTTAATAAAAATTGGAATTCAAAAATTTTATTACCAAATAGAAAAAATAATTATTTTCTGTTGATGTTGCCTTTGTTTATAAAAGAAAAAAGGTTTAAAGTATATACTATAGTTATAGCTCATCACTTAACAGTTTTTTTTTTTATTTTCTAATAATTGGCACTGTATCTGTAACAGTCGCTGTAACATGTTTTCACGAGCCAATATTTAAACGTACCTTTGCTCGCTGAAGATGAATGATTAATTTAAGTACTGTTATATTAATGGACTATTCATTCAGAATATTGATGGCTAACGTGTATTGATTGAACTGTATCGAACCGAACAATATATTTCAATAAAATATCTATGATAATTCATTTGATCATCCATTTTTTTGTATTAAACTATGGATTCATTCATGAAGTAGTTATAGTCATTATCTGATTAATTAATTTAATAAATAAATTTAAAGCTACAATATTAAAATTGAATTAAAAAAATTAACAGAGAAAACATTATTTAAATTTTCCCATAGAAAGTTAAATTTTTAAAGATAGATCTACTGTATTTGGACATTATTAAATTTTGAATATAAAATGCAAAAGTTTTTCAAATATATGATTTAAAAATATTTGTCTTTAATATTAAAATGGGTGAATTGGAATGCCTAATAAGATCCAGGTTACAAAAATAAAAAACTAACTTAATATTTTTCTTTTAAAATTCTCATTACAATAACAAAACATATTATCTAATTATAATTATTTTACTATTATCATTCATTATATAACAAAAACTAAAAGATTTTTATTAATACTTTTTTTTTCATCCTAACAAAAAACAATAATACATTTCATAACAAAAAATAGAATTATCAAATATTTAAAAAATATTTTTTTTTTACTTTTCAATGTAATTTTATCAATGTTTTTCTTTTTTTAATTTTTTATATTATTATTTGAGTGTTTTTTTTTTCTTCTGTTTATAACTCTTTTTTTTTCTTTTAATTCACTTATGTCATTACTATATATTTTATATATTTTATTTATATATATATATAAATATATATATATATAATATTTTTGTTTGTTTCTTTGTTTTGCTTTTTGTTTTAAATTTATTTTTATAAATCCATGTTTTATTAATTTTTTTTTTTATATTAATTTATTTATTTTTCTTTATTTAATTGATTAGATCCTATCTTCCTCTTCTTCCTCCTCTTCAGGCTCATCACCATTTTCTTCAATTTCTTCTTTATAACCAGGATGCTCAGATATTGCATAATAATTACCATTATATATAACACCTAATTCACGTAATGCATCACCACGTATTGTTGCTTTTATCGTCCAATTATAACAATCATCTGATTCTGATTCTCGATCTAAGCGTTCAACATCTAATATTTTTGAGTTTAATCTTTCTAATATAATACCAATATCTTTAATACTTAAATGACGTTTCTGATCAACTGATAATTGATCAATTAATAATAGGAATTTTTCTGTTGTTGTTTTATCATCTTCCATAACGGTATTTTCGGTTTCACTTTCTGAACTGTCACGTTCAGGGGCAATATCTAAAAATCGAACATGTTGTCCTTTAGCACCAGACGAACGACGTGACATACTACCACTTCCACTTGTATCACTGATACCTAAACCACCCATTGCACCAGCCAAACCGCTAACACCTAGACCACTTAAACCGCTACTAGATATTGTAATTGATTGGGGTTGTGGACTAGTTGTACCATCTTGTATTGGTGATGTTGCAACTGATTTATGTACAGCTATTTTACGTCCCTCCTCGTGTAGGGCACAACAATGAAAATCGCATTCAGTTGTACTAGGTGAACCAGCCCGACTTGGTGTATGAACATGATGTGCACACTCTGGTGTATGCACATGTACAGCATTAACAGCACTATCAAATGAGCCATTACCTTTCGATAGGCGACGACTGCCAGGCGGATGATATATGCTTGTTGGTCCTTCATCACTAATAACAGTTATTTGTGGACTGGGATAACGTTGTTGATGATGCAATATTGATGCTGATGATGTTGATGATTTGTCCAATGAATTTTGTGCCGATACTCCTTTTTTCGATGGTGAAAATTTATCTGATGACATTGGTCCATTGCTTGAACCACCAATGCCACCACCACCACCACCCAAACCTCCCATATTGCTGCTACTACTTTGACCTCCGCTTCCACCACCTTGACGTTGGTCCCAATGAAGAACCACCGTAACACGTCCCTTATTATCCATAATTTTCCAAGATGGCGTTTCATCGTGAAGTTCTAAAGCATGAATCGTCTCACAGACGATCTTAGGTATAGCTGATATCGCTAAAAAAAAATATTTTAAATTCTCAATAAAATCGAAGAAATTTGACATTAGCTTACCAGCTTTAATTACATCAACTCCTGTAGGATACCACCGTTCTCCTTGCCTTAGCAATAATAAAACGGTATTATTAGCAAGTGTTCTAAAATATTCGCCATCTTCTATTTGGGTTCCATCGCACTCGAGAACAACTCGTACTGGTTCTGAGGCAGGAACCCCAAGTTTATCCTTACCTAAAATTATATTTACAAAAAAAAAAACCGTAAGATTTTCAATATTTTTCTATTATAAAGAAAAAATTAAATTATTAACCTCGTACTATTAACTCCTCAAAGCTTCCAACAACTACGCCTTTACGGACATTTCGCCAACTATCCCAAATTTTTAGGGGTCTCTTGCCGCGAGACTCCTGTAAAAATAAAATACATAATAATGACAAATTTTTGTAACAAATTATAATATTTTTTTATTTAATTTTAATAAAAAGTGAAACAAAAATATAGAGGTTTGAAATTGATTATTTTAAAATTAAATCCAATACAATACAAATAAAATATTTAAAAAATTCATATTATTTTTAATATTAATAAAAGCACTATTATTTATCAATGAATTCATGGTCATGATTATAATAAATCTTAATTTATAAATTTAACTTCAACTTATATAATTACAACCAAAATAATAGCAACAAATACAAAGTCAATAAATGAACTTTAACCATAAGAAGAAGGAAGTGCAAACGCGCAACAAGAATGCATAATGTGCTCTATATATATATATATATATATATATATATATGTATATATAGGATTCAATATTCAATAATGAATTTAAAGTAAACGATTACGATTACAGAATAATAAATATTATGATGTTATATCTATATATAGAGAAAAGTTTAATAAGCAAAGCAAAGTATATATTATATATTTTATATTATGTACATGTATATACTATAATAAATATAATTCACCTAATACTAAATATCTTAATTTTATAAAACAAAATATTTTAAGCTTATACATAATATTTCAATATCTAAAATCTATAAAAATAAAAACAAAATCAAATATTTACCCCTGATGGTGGTTGTGTGGTCGTTGGTCCTGCTGCTCCTCCTGCTTGGCGAAAGCTTAAGCAGTTACAAATTGGTTTTGTAACGCCTAATGTACAAAGAGCAGCCGACCACATGCTTGTATCCTTTTTAAGTGCCACTTTAAATGTTTTTATATATTTTTCCCTGTCCAATATTTAAATTAAATTTTTTTTTTTTTTATTTTAAAATTTTAAAAATATAAATTAGTTATCAATTTATTTATATTAATTATTTTTTTTTTTTTTTTTTATTTCATAATTCATTAATTTTTTTTTTAAATTTATTAAAAATTTTTTTCATAAAAATAATATTTGTTTTAAACATTATTTTTTTTTTTTATTAAATTTTTTATAATTTTTATAGTAATTTTTAGGTGTTTTAATTGGCAGTGATAATTAAGTATTCTTCATTATTAATTAAGTTATTAATTTATTTTTTTTATAAGAATATTATGTATTGAAGTAGGTAGGTAGTTAAAGTATATAATTAAAAATCGTATTTTAATTTTATTCTAATTGATATTTATTTAATTTAGTTATATTTAGTTAGTTTTTAAAAACCATATAGAGTAAAAGAAACATTTTTAAGGCAACATTTATTTTAACGGCAATAACAACAACGACTTAATTTTAATTTTTTTAATTTTTTTTATTTTGTTTTTAAATGGTAAATATGATTATTAGTTATTGTTTTTTTTTTATTATTATTATTATTATTATGAACGCCTTTTTTTTAAATTTAAATAGTGTAGTTTTATGAATAAATTATTATTACTAATAGGTGAAGGTTTTAACCACATTAATATAAATTATTCATTAATATTATTCTAAAGTATTATATATATATAATTGGCTTAAATACATATATATATCTTTTATTATATAATTGTATTAAAAAATATAGTTATTTATTAAAAAAAAAAAAAATTTTTTTACAAATAACAAATTAAATTAGAAATTTATTAATTTGTTTTGTTCATATTAATGTTTTTATTAAAATTATAAGTTTTTTTTCTATTTATTAAGAATTAATTTATTATTTTTAAACTATATCACATTCAAAATTAATTTTAAATAAAATTTTTATTTTTTAATTTATTTTATTTATTTTTAATTTTTATAGGTATATTATTGTATACATAATTTATATTTTATAAAAAGTAAAATTTTTGTTATAATATTATAATATATTGCAGCATTTAATTTTTGTACAAAATATAGCAGAATTTATAACAATATGGCAGTGTTTTGTTTCTCATCTTTATTAATTAGTTATTATAATCTGTATTAGTTGAGCAATTTTTAAAGAATTCCAATAAAATAATAATAAAATTATTACTTCAATTTATTTAAGTTGTTTTTTTTTAAGTTGTTGTTTTTTTTTTTCACTTTAAAATAACTTAACAATGAAACCCCATGGTGTGCATATTTTTAAAAACATATATGTTAGTAATTTTTTTATTTTTTTTTTTGTTTTTTTTAATTATTGATATTATTAATTTGATTAACGCACAGTTATTTATAATTATAGATTTTACTTATATAATGTTAATTTTAATTGCAGTCTTATATACTAATCTTTTGTCAAATTATATAGTATATAACAAGAAAAGATCATTCCTGTTTAAATTTTACTATCTAAACTACTTATAGTTTGATAAATACATACTTATAAATAAATTTAATTAAATGTATTTGATTGCTGCTGATATAAACATTGAAATCCACATTTTGTTTTTTTTTTTGTCTTTTATATATTAATATTTTTATTATAAATGTTATTATGATATTTTATTTTAATTATTGTTTTGATGTTCAAATTTATTTAATTAATATTTTATTAAGCTTATTTCAAACATTTATTGTAACTATAGTATATTTTAAATGTTTTTTTTTTTTTTTGTTTTAATTAAGTATATAAATTCATGATAAAGTTCGAAATTGTTTTTTTTTTTTTTGTGTTTTATCGAAATATTTTTAAAATTCACAAATTAAAAAAAAAAAATTCTTTTCACAAACCAAATTCAGTCTTTGAGATCTACAATAAAAAAAAAAAAGAAACTTTAAATTAAAATAAATTTTAAACTGTTTGACAACACAATAAAATAATATTTCTAATTAAATATTTTATAATATTAATGTATTATTAATGTATTTTGGAATTAACCATTTATATATTCACTTTTTTATATTATTTTTTCAAAAATTTGCTAAAAAACTCCATTTAAAAAATTTTGTTTTTAATTATATAATTTCTCAACATCATCATTCAATCTTATAACCATAAATTTGGTTATTTATAAATTTTTTATAACTTTTTTCTTTTTTAATTTCAATATACCCTTCTACTATAATTATTTAATATAAATTTTTACTTTTCATCAGCTAAATAATTATATTATGACATACAGAAACTTAATAAAACACGGAATACTAAATCATAAAATAGTAACATAGTAAATATAAAAAAAAAAAAAAACTGAATAAATACCAAAAGAAAATATAAAGAATCACCAAAAACAAAAACTAGGACAAGGCTATAATACTACTTACAATTGATTGACCTACAAATATATATAGAGGAATATAAATTAGCTTAACCATTTGAACTGCCTGGGTAATTGTAGTAAAAAAAAATCAAAAAGATTTATAAAAAAAAAAAAAAAAAACCTAACAAAAACAAAATTAAAATCCTTTAATTTATTTTAAATTTATAGATTAGTAAAAAAAATCTTACAATAGTAAAACTTTTACCTAAAAATATGCAAGATGCAAAGATTTGCAACAAAAATTTTCGTATATTTCTAATTTGAATTCGATTTGAACAAAAAAAAAAAATATTCTTATAAAAACAAAAAAAAAAATGAGAATAATATTCCATACAATTTATTTAACATTTCAAATTTAAGTAAGGTTACAACATTCCGTTAAATCAGAGAGACCTTGGACTAATTCACGTATATATATACACATATATGTGTGTTATCATGTGTATATAAATTATATTAATTGTATTGAACTTTAACTCTTTTTTTTTTCATAAAATATTTACACCATTAAAATAGTATAATATAATTACCAAAAATTTGTAAAAACCAAATTTTCGACATAAAAAAAAATCTTTAAATCTAAATTAAATAAATATTATAATTATAACCAATTAAGAACTCATTGATTTAATAGTGGTATTGTGTTAAGTATATGTATGATATATATAATTGTATATCATCATAACCCCCATTAGTTTCAAAAATTAATTGTTGCAACTTAACTGTTTTCTAAATTTTAAAATCAAAAAAAGCCTAAAATTATGCAAAATTTTTACTTCAAAATTATTGTAAGTACATAATATTTAAAAAAAAAAGGTAAATATCAAATAATTGCACATAGAATAAAAAAAAATAAAAAATCAATTAAATATATTACTTGCTTATATATTGATAGTTAAATTAAAATATTTTCCCTAAGATTAAAATGCCTTTTTATGCAAGTTGCAAGTTCATAATTTTCCATATACATATTATATATAGGTACATAGGTAAGTATTAAAAAATATTTATATACTTAATACTTTTCATTTTATTATATAACTTTTTTTTTTTATAATTAATATATATATATGTTAATGTATTAATATATATATATGTATTATATATTAATTATATATTAAAAAATTTCGTATATCTACCAAATATGTTTTTTAGAGAATATAATACATAATATATATAAAATTTGACACAAATTTCACAAATAGTTGTAACATTTACCGTTATCTATGATACTTTATATTTTAACATATATATTTGTATATATATATATATATATATACATATATATACCTTATTTAAAGTCTTTTATATTAATGTATACATATATATATGTTAATAAATATATATATATATTTTTTTTTTGGAATATTACATAAAGAAAAAGGAGCACCTATTCCTGCGCACGAATCCCATTTTTAGTTTTTTTAATTTAAAAAAAAAAAAAAAACATTTTAAAATTAACTTAAAAAGTTAAAAAAAAAAAAATGGAATTATTTTTGAACTAAATTAAATTATTTATTTTAATTAAATTTTGTATTAAATTTTAGATTTTATGATGATTTTTCTGAGTAAATCATCATTATATTAACTATCATGATCGTTTTAATTATAATAGATTTAACATAATATTATTTTTATTTTAAAACTTTTACACATTACAAAATTATTTAAAAACTTAAATTTAAATTAATTAATGTTTAATTATAAATCCTTTTTGATATATTTAAGACATTTACTTAAATTTCTGTTAATTTTCTATAAAGTTAAAAATTACTTAATAAATAATTAATATTGTATGTTGAATACAAAAAAAAAACCTAAACAGTACTTTACTTATATAAAAAACAATATAAAAAATGAAGCAATCTTGTAAAAAAATATAAATTTCTTCTTTTTTTTTAAATTAATTATACCTTTTTTTAAAATGTTATTTTATTAAAATTTTTTATACAAAAATAGAATAAATTGTTTTAAAAAAAAATATATATTTCTCTCTTTTTCTTTTTTTGTTAGGTGTATATATATTTTATTTTAATTTAATTGTTTATAATTATAATTAGTTATTAATATTTTTATTTTTTTTTATTAATTAGAGTTCGTTAGTATTATTTAGTATATTATTTTATAGAATTTATTTTTTATTTTTTTTGGTTTTATTTTAATCTTAAATTTATCTAGAGTAGTAGGTAAAAGAAAATCGAAAATTTGGCACTGAAAAATTTATATATATGTATTTTTTTTTATTTAATTTATATTAATTTCATTATGTTTTATTCATAGTCTAATTATTTTTATATATATATTTTTTATATATATATAAGTAAAGATGTATATTTTTTTTATACTTTCTTTGATAATAAAATAGGAAGAAACCGTAACCCTTTTTTTTTTTTTTTTGATTATTATAATTTTTTTTTTTATTTTTTTATTTTATATTAATTATTATTTTATTATTTTTATTAATTATATATTATTATTAATAAGTTTGTAATTTTGTAATTTTCATTGGATATTAACAAATTTTTGCATGTTTATTTTTATATTTCCTATACATAATAATAAAAAATGATTGTATTAATATGATTTTTAATTTTTATTTTTTAAGTTTACATTTATATCTAAAGATTTTAATATTATAATAATATGTATTCACTTTTTATTTTTATTTTAAAAACCATATTTTTTATTTTTTTTTTTTTCACATTTTACTCTACGATAATTTTTTTCTTATGTTACTCTGCTGTTTTTTTTTTTTTGTTTTAAATATATAATATAGAACTGCATCCTAGGATTATTTAGAAGAAAAAAACAACAGTACAATGTTATTTTATTACATATATATATATATCAATATATGTATATATTTTTTTTTATTAGCTAAAAAAATACAAAAAAACATTTTTATTTTTTGCTATTTTCCATCACTTTGGGCTATAAAATTATATTTATTATAGTATTAACTTCACAACTTTAATTTCATTATTAAAAATATTTTTATTATATTTAATTAAATCTTCAACACAAAAAAAAAAAACAAAAAAAAAAAATTTCTCAAAACAAAAAAAAAAAAAACAATTTAATATATTTTTGAATAAATTTCAAATTATTTAATTTAATTCTAGAAGATGATAATGGTGATAAAGGTAATGATGGTATTTTTTTTTTTCTATAAAATTTATTTATTTTTTTTTTTTTGTTGAATTTTGGAATAGCTCCTTTCAGTCCCAATGAAAATCACAAAGTGCAGTGCCCTCCTGACCGATAGACAAAAATCGGGCTTATGAATCGTATTGTATACTACTATCGTTTGGCCTCGTTTTTTTGAAAATTATTATGAATATACAAAAAAAAAAATTAATGAAAAAATTAGAGTAGAATCAGAGAATTTCATTTTATATATAATATTTATATGTAACTACATATACATATATACCTTTGCACAATTGCAAAATTGCATTTATATTAATATTTATATATATATATAGATATATATATATATGTACCATGAAACATATAAGCATAAATTGAATAAAATACAATAAAACTTTTTATATATACATATAAATATATATATATATGCACATTTATGTATATAGAAAAAAAAGGAGGATTACTTTTTATTTTGCCACAAAATTGAAAATTTTTCACAATAAATCAATTAGGAAAAATAAAACTCTATAGTAATTATACACAAAAGGAAAATTTTATTCTCACAAGAAGATAAGAAAACATAAAATGTTATCTACTTTAAAATTAAATGATCATTTTTATGTATGCAAATGTCATATCTATATATGCATACTGTTATGATATTTCTTCTGATAGTAATATATTTTATTTTATATACTCGTATATATTTTCTATATAATATTGCATTTAAAATTTTTGTCCTATATATTATATTTATATATATATTACATAACAAAAAAGCTCATTTTCCATTTTATTTTTATATAAGCTTAAAGTTAATGCCTTTATTAAAATGCATTTCCATTGCATTCGGTCTGTAATCTTCTTTTCTCATATAATTTTTTTTATTTCAAACTAAAATTAGTATATATATATTTAACTATTGGTTAAATTTTGCAGCTCTTATCATTTATATAAATATACATTAAAACAAAAATTATTTCTAGTACTATATATATATACTGAAAATATCAGATTGAATATAATCAATATTTTTATAGTAATTTTTAAATTAAAATTTATTATTATTATTTCGGCTCAATAATCTCTTACAATATTACTACGTATAGAACCTATAAAAGAAAACCATAAAAAGCATGGTTTAAATTCTTTTATATGATTATTATGAGTATAAAAGAAGATACGAGGTTTGACTATATGCTTGATTTCTCTCTGTATATCCATCTGATTCTGACATACTACTATGTATCGAAACAGGTGTTTTCATATTTTAATGGTATACGTATGCAATTAGACGAGTCATGATGTTCATGTACATATAATTAGTAAATTAACTAAGCCTATTTTTTAGTTTTAACATTTCCCAGTTCTTTGTTTTTTTTTATTCCTAATTATTATATTATTATGTTAAAGTCCTTAAAATATCCAGAAGTAAGTAAATGATGATATGGATTTATAAAGTAAAATATAAAATATAAATTTTATATAAACAGCTAACTTTCGTTTATATAAGTTGCAATTTTCATATATTAAAATTAATATAACAACAAATACCAGGGCATAAATACCTGAAACACTTTAATCTATATTACTTTAATTAAGGTACTAATATATATAAAATGTCTTCAGCGCTTATCAATAATATTATATTTGATGATTTTGAATAAAATATTTTTCATCTAGAGAATAATTAAAAAACTATATATAAAAACGTAGAAACAGCTAATTTTAACCATATTTACTCGCATACAAATACATAAATCTTAAAATTAACAAAAAAAACATAATTTAAACTTACATAATTTCACTTCTATATAAAGTTTTACAATGTTAGCCCTTGATTGTTGCAGTTTTAAGTTCACAGGATAATAAATATACTTTTAATTTTTTTTCTTTCTTATATATACATAATATGTACATACATACATATAGGCATATGAATTATATATACCCTTATATTATAAATTTTATACTAATAAATGCATCTATGTATATATAATGTAAAATATTATTTCTTTTTTTAAATGGGTGTGTTGTAAGCTTTTTCTGTGCCTTATTTTATTATTCAAAATATTTTATTTTTAGTTTTAAATGTAAATATATATATAAGATCAAATATTATTCAACGATTTTAAAAAGAATAAAATAATAAGATATTATGGGGTTATACATTTTTGAATTTAAACTCTATACGGTTATTGTATTAGTTATCATTTTTATTATTAAGTATAGTTTTTGAACTATTTTCGAAATAGAAACAAAAATATAAAATTCTTAAATAATATGTGTTCAAGATTTTTGATAAAATTAAAGGTTTTAAAATTTATTGAAAATTTTTAACAATATAATGTTTTTAACAACCAACATATTTAACGAAATTATTTAAGGTTTAAAGATTATAAAAGAAAATTTCTTTAATACATACGGTATGTTCAGCTTCAAACATAATGAGAAACAAGAAAAATATTAAGTAAAGGTAAACCTCATACTTTAAACGCAAAGATTAGGTTATAAATCGTATTTTATATTAGGTTATAGTTTTAATATTTGGTTCAGATTTCATAATATATAAGATATTGAGTTAACTAAAGAAAAAAATATTAATTAACTGTCAAATATATATATATTTTTGTTTAATTTTACATAAATTTCATTATATATTAATATAGATATGTATATTATATATTTATATTCTTAACGTACAAAAATAAACAACAAAAAATATATATATTGGAATTATCATACTTCACCCATGCGGAGGTCTTGGTAACCTATATAGTGGATAAAAGCGTATAAAATACCTATACACATCGAGGAAGTTTGAGTTTGAATCCCACACACATTGTAACAATAATTTCTCCTTAGAATATTTACAGCCACACTTGGAAAGGAAAGGCTGTGTAATTTCCTTTTCACATTTATTTATGTGGCAGAAGAATACACTAAAAAACAAATTATACTCCCCTTTCACAGTGAAATTTTCTAATCTAAAATTAAAATTTCCACTATATCAGTTAGTATTATATTCTTATTAAAAAATCGATAATTAAGACCTTGCTTAAATCAAAATAACAATCTAATTGACTTTTGATGCTTTTCTTAAACCATATTAGAAATCATCTTCCTTCTAATATGGATTAATAAAGTCTCTAAATAAACAATTTACAAGTAAATTAATTCAGTTAAATATTATAGATTGATTAAGTAATTTGTATAATCCGTTTAAATCATAGATATATTAACTAATAGATTGGAAGTTAGGTATAGTCGTTTCTTTTCTTCTTATGTGTTTTCTTAAGATATTCAGTAAAAAAAATTCATATGCATTTTATAATATGTATACATTTCGTTCACTCAGCTGTTTATATTTATTAAAATAATGTAAAGCAGTTTTTCATAATCAGTTTCATTCAGAGAATTTAAATTTTTATATTACTTAATAATTGATATATTTTGTTTTTTAAAATTAAAATTTAATATAATTAAGGTTATTCAAAATTTTAATTACTTGTAAAGTAACAAAATAAGTGATAAAATTCTTTTAAAAATTAGATATGATATTATTTCACCTTTTAGGAATATATTTCTGAGGAAACTCAACCAATATATACGCACGGTTCACTCAGCTGTTTCTCAAAATTGGCTGAAAATATTTTCTTCACTGCCTATCTATTAGTTAATATATATATGATCTAAACACATCATAAGTTAAATTCATTTTGTAAAATTTCCAATAAAAATTATATTTAAAAAACTATAGTTACTATTAATTATGACTGAAAGGTATAAATAATTTAAAATTGTATAAATTTTCAAAAAAAAAAAAAAATTTATTTCTTATTAACGAAAGTAAAATTTTTTTATTTTTTTTTCACCATTTATAATAAATGGTATTTATATATATATATACAAATATACATATATTTATGTTAATATATTTTTCAGTTCATTTATTAATACTTACACATATGTATATGCGGTATATAATATATGCCTATAATAGTTATTGATATATTCACATACATGCATACACATGTATGTTTATTTCAATTTCCATCATCTGTTATATCTTAATTTCACTCTTTTACAAAAAAAAAAAAAATATAAAAAATACAATAACATTAAAAATTGTTATTGATAAGGTCAGGTATTTTGTATTTATATATATATATATATATATAATATAACATATTTATATATACAGCAATTTATTGTTTATCATGGCAAAATAGAGAAAAAAAAAACTGATCAAACATTTACTATAGAAATTAATATATTTCCTTTTTATCCTTTTTATTTTATAATTCCATAAAAAAATAAGTATTTATCTTAAAACTGCATAAATATTATCAGATTTGGCAACACTTTCATTAAAGGACTATTTTCAATTTATCTATAAAAAAAAAAAACACTTTTCTAATTTTCTTTTTAATTTTTTTTTTTTCATTCTGAATTAAATTTTTTTGTTACAAATACACAGATAAAACAGAAATACAGAATATTACTGCAAATTTTTCTTATCTTGATAAGCGATTAATTTATAAAAAAATATTGAGTTTTTTTTTTCCCACATTTCTACGTATAAGTTTCTATGTTTGTGTATGTCACTATACATCCTGTCTTCTGTTATAATGTATAACACTCTCATACTCCCTCATCAAATGAGTAGGTCAAAGCTTAAAAAGTTAAATATTAATATTTAATTTTAAAGTATTAGTTTTTTTTTTTATTTGCAGATCCTTATACATATATATATTATAATATATTATAAGTATTATAAATATTGAATGTTTTTTAATTTCATATATGTAATATATACAATATTACATGCATAAATAATTTATATTAGTTAATTTATTAATTGTTTGTATTTTTTAAGGATTAATAAGGATTTTCATTATAAAAAAAAAAAGCAAATACATAAGCTATACATAATATTGTACATATATATAAAAATCGTTTTTCTTTTTTCTTGGATAAATATTTTTATATATATATATATATATATATACATATATGATATAATGTATACATTTCATAAAAGCTTTTCTCTTCTGGAATTTTTCCAAAATACACATACATTCACAAAAAAAAAATTCCTATTTGAATTATTGCATTGGAAAAATATGTTTTGGTATACAATACAATTACAAACACATGCCCATACAATTTTCGAACATATAACTATAAGATATACCGTATATCTATACCGTATATGTACGTATATCTGTTTATTATTTTTTTTCTTTTATTTTGAAAATCTGTGTTTGCAAATACATTTATTAGAAATGTATACATACATTTCTGCAAAATAAATGTTATACCAAACAAAAAAAATATAAAACAAAAAATGTTAAAAAACATTAGGTAAATAAAATGTGTGGGCGAAATTTTTTATGTGGGAGCAGAACAAAAAAGAAAAAAAAAGATAATAACACACAAATACATCCATATTTTGTTCAAAAAAAAAAAATTTTATTATCTAACAGCAACAACAAAAAGTATAAGTAATTAATAATTTCTTGATATAAACACCCACACCAAAAATCTTATCATTTATTTTATTCTTTTTATTTACTTTTTATTTTCTTAACACTACTAATACTATAGCACTTTAAATAAAACTACACTGTTTTATAATTGACTAAGAGTTTAGTTTTTTTATTTATTTGTAAATTTACGAAAGTTTTTTTTATTATTATATTACCTATATTCAATATTATTTTACAAATATTTTTAACATTAAATTTAAAAATAATACGCAGGTATTAATTTTAGAGAAATGGATGAATAAATCATATACCAACTTTGATCTTATTAGCATTTTCTAATATTTTAATGACAAAAAGTATTTTTAAAGATTTTAATATTATGTACTTTGTCTTTTTAACAAAACCAAAATACAGTCAAAGTCTGTTCGAATGAACAAATGTGAAAGTTTTTATTTTATAAGATAAAATTTTATTGATATTCTGCAATAAAAAATGAATGAATTCTTAATTCTTCTTAACCCTTTAATACTTGCGCAATATTTTTTTCATAAGTACTCGCACTGAAGTGTCAAAATAAAAATAAAAACATTTATAAAATATTTTGCACTTATATTTTTTGACACTTTTTGTTGCAGCTACTGTAAACATAGACCAAAATTTGTGAAACGTTACAGTCTTATGTAAAATTAAAAAACATTTCAATATAAAGTTTAGTAGTGTTTAGAAAAAAAAGTTTAGTAGTGTTTATTTGGCGAAAACTGCTTTCATTATCTATTCATATAATAATCTTTAGTAATTTTAAACAATTTTTTTGTTTTTTGCAAAATTAGGTTCGCTTGACACATACAATATGTCGAGAAAATAAATCAACGTTTTCTTTTCAAACATGCAGGTGTGGTTGGTGCGGTACAAATCTTAATTATGTACATTATTAATTTTATAGACATTACATTTTTATATCTTGAACTGACCGTAGTTTGAAATTAGTTTTGAAAAAATTGTTTAGAAAAAGCTTTCAGTATTTTATACATTTAAACAAAAAAATAATTTTAGTTTAACATGGTCTAAAGAAAAGGTTATTAAATTACTTGACTGAAAATTTTCTCAAAAATTATTTATGGAGGTTAGAGTTAACTATAGATTTAATGTTCATTTAACTGTTAGTTGTTTTTAAAAATAAGCGTTCGTAAAGAAATAAAATTGAGATCTCAAATAAAATTTTTTACTTCACTTTCAATTTGTCACCTGTCACTTTGAAAAATTCGTTACAAAAACTCAATAGAAAATTTATATTTGAATAAATATATCATTTTATCGCATTTTCTTTTCTAAAAAAAAAAAATTTGACTTGAGGTTTCATTTATTTTTTAGATCACCTGTTTTCCGTACTCGTTTTCATGTAAGAAATATATTATATATAATTATCACTGTCAGTCAAATCGAGTTAGCGATTTTATAAAAATAAAAAATATAATTATAAAAATCATCATTCATCAGACAAATTAAATTTATTTGTAAGATCTTTATAAAATAAGTATGTATGTATGGAATCTGTCAAAGACAAAACTGAACCAAAAACAATGTCCCAAACTTAAAAAAAATGTTATCTTTTTCTGATCTACATACATATATTGTAATTTTCTTACATCAAAACTGAAAAATAAAGAACAAAACTATATAAAGAAAATTGGTTTAAATTTTTTAGTTTTGTTCATTTTTCAATTTTAAATCTGTTTTTTTATTTGTTAAATCTAAAACTAAACTTTATAAAGAGTTTAATATATCAAAATAAAAAATTTGTTTAAGGTTAAATGATATACCTAATAATAGAATAATTTAATTTTGAAGTAGGTAATAATTTGTTAGTCTCTTTCCGTATATCAACAGAAGATAGAGAATGTTGCAGATGCATAATTAAGGCAGTTTAGCCTGGTTGTGACACCCAGGATCTGTGTTCTCCTAATTTAGAAATTTAACTATTGTGAACTATTTATAAAGCGCTGTATATCGATTATTGACAGATTGAGAAGATTATTCAAGAAAAATTCCCCCAGAGACCTTCTTTTTCTGAATGCAAAAACTGAACATTCACACAAAAGGTGAACTTGATCTTTGTAAGTTCTGCAAAATCATATGAGGGAAGAATTAATCTTCTGACTTGTGCTTCTTTAGAATAGTGTTAAAACCTCTTAAAACCCCTGATAGTATATTAAAATTCTACTCATATCTACAAATTTTTAATATAGAAAGAAAATTGTGTGAATTATAATCTAATGCCATAAAAGTTTTCAAAAGTAACAAAATTATAATATTGACAACCCACACTTAATGAAACTAATAAAAGCTGTAATACACTTATTGTAAATATTCGCAAATTAAAAAAAAAAAAAAATTAACAGCAAAATATGTACATCCTAAGCTAGTTGAAAAAAGAACTGTACAGATCCAAACTAAAAACAACTTACAGAATAAATGAAAATTATATAGTAGAGAATAAGTAAAATATTTAACAATTTATGATAAATTAAAAATTATTTACATTTACATAAACAAGGAAAAACCAACAATAATAAATAAAAAGAAGATGAAGGATGCATTTTATATATGTACTGCATTTTTAAACTTATTTTTCGTTCTTTTTTTTTACACAACTTAAATAATGTATGAGTTAAAAAAATTAAAAATCAAAAATCTTTTTTTTTTTTATATACAAAAAAAAAAATGAAAACATGAAAGAGGGAGAAACAGAAAGATGTGGGTAACGATTTTTTTTATGTATTTTAAATATACTTAAGTATGTGCATATGAGTATATAATAAGCATATTATGTATATGTGTATATATATATATTATATTTAATTGCAAGGGTCTTGACTGACCTAATTTGTTAAGTAAAATCTGGAACAAACTAATACAGACTTACATTTAAATATCATCATCATTCTTATCGATATATTCATTATTATCAAAATCATAATCATAATCATCGTCATCATCATAATCATTAATAAACATTATCATTGAATTTTGTAAAAGAAAACATCCTTTTTCTGTTCATATTTGGTTTTTTTTTATCTAAAACAATATGTCTTATGTTATATAGTGTGGTGCGGAGTGTTTAAAAAATGATTATCTACATACGTATGTATAATGTACCTACACATTTTGCTTCTTTTTTTTTTACTATTATATCTTTAAAAAAACATAGAGAGTTGTTCATGTTTTTTAACAAATTACTTAATGGAATTTGAAAAAAAAAAAAAAGAACTGAAACTTCCAAATTCCAATATCCAATATCCAGAAAAAATCAGATATAAAAAAGAAAATTGAGTGGACTATCCAAAAAAAATTTGTATCTACAGAAACAAAAAAAAAAAATCTAAATAAAAAATTTAATTTTTTAACAAAATTTATTTACATAATACGAAATTTCCATATGTTTCTATTCTACGCAATACATACACAAATTAATATTGTATATACATATACAATTTACAATTCATATATATGTACATATATACTTGTATACTCATGTTTTCCTTTCCTGTTTTTGATATTTAAATACACTATGGATGAAATTATTTGTAGGTGTTAAATTTCTGCAAATTGATTAATTTCAATTTTTGTATATACTTTTGTTTTTAATTTTTTAGAAAAAGAATTTAAATAAAAAAAAAAAGATATCAAATTATCAAATGTATAAGCTGATAATATATAAATAATACACAAGTGATAAAAAAAAAAATAAAAATACATAATTCATAAAACTCATAAATACATAATACATAATATATAAATGTGTTTTAATATATTTTATCTTAAAAACATATTGATTATTATTATAAGACAAGGAAAACCTATAAAAACTTTTGTTAACATTAAACAGTATTAGATACATTTTATAATATTTATTTTTTTTTTTTAAGACCCCTGTAAGTATGCAATTAAAATGGGTTCAGTAGGTGGTTAGAGATAAGATATTCTATTCACAGCGATAGAGTCGTTAAGTATATGGATTAACCAAAGAAGTGTAGGTTTAATTTGTTCATTCGTAACAAAAATTTGTAAATTGATCATCCATGTTATCGAATGTACAGCGTATTTAACAAGCCAAATTCATAACTTCAGAGGACAAACACAAGCAATTTAAACCAATAATTTTTATATTAATTTTTTTTTTGTTTCATTTTAGTATAAAAAAAAATACTTTTGTATTCGCAGAACATAATTGTTAAAGAAACTTGAAAAAATATTTTTTATTATTATTACATTCTCATATACCTACTTTTCCATTTTTGTTTAAATTCTCTTTGTTTTTCTATTTTATAATTTATTGTATTTTTTTTTTTCTCGTTTTGTTCATAACAAATTTTTTTTAACAATTTATTAAGAACATATTTAAAATTTATTTGCCCATATAGAAAGAAAAACAGTTACATATTACAATATGTATTATTTTGTCTTTTTTTTTTTTCTTTTATAATTTTATTTGTTTTTTTGAAACACTGAAGTATCTATCAGGTGTTATATGAAATTAGTATAGAAAATCCTTGATCTCAACCTTATGTCCTTTTATTATATATGTATTGTAATATTACATTGTTTCAGGTTTTTTTTTTCTTTTCTTTAGTTTTTTATCTATTCCTTATTTCACTTAAAAACACTTATGTTTTATTACATTTTTGCTTTACATCTCTTAAAAAGTAAAAAAATAAAAGAGTAGTAAATTTAAATACTCGTATTATTTTAGAAAAACAATTTAATCGATTTTTTTTTCAATATAAAAAATGCAATCAGATAATTAGTATAAAAATTACTTATGTTTGGGAAAACTGAACAAAACCGTGAAAACGTTTTAACACTAACCTTGTTCAAAGAGTGTTTACTTCTTAAGTTTATGCTTAAGAGTTCAACTTATTCTTAGAAAGGGAAACATGGTAATATATTTTAGTATTTTTCGTAATTGGCAGGCTAAAATAGATGCAAAGAAAGTATTGCAGTGTTCATTCTATGGCTTCAAATCCTTTGCAAAATCTACAAATGAAGTTCATACATATGTATACGCAAAATTACAATACGGTGATTAAAAAATGTTCAGAAAACGAATACCTATATAACTTATTTATAAACACAATTTATAAACATTTTATTATCTTTTTATCTTGTTTAACTAATAAATATTATCATTTTATTAATACACCTCAACTTATTACAAATAATTATTTAATATTTCATATTATATTTAATTATAATTTTTAAAAAAAAATGTTCGCTTTACAATTAAATTAAGGTATTAAAAAAAATTTTGCAAAAAATCTACAAAATTTGAAAAAAAATTAAATTTCAAACCTCCAAAAAAAATGTAAATAAAACTTTAAATTGATTTAAAAACAAAATATTAAAACTTACCTCTCTTGCCATTACGACATGCCTCAACAGAACAAAATTGGGGGCTCCAATGGTTGCCCCCTGCCTTCATCAAAAAAACTTTTATTTATATAAAATATCGGCATTAATTTTAATTAAACTCTTTACAATATTTTTTTTTTTTGTTTTTTTGTTTTTTAAATTAATTAATACTTTTTTTTTTTTATTCAACAAAATTTTTTATTTTAATTATTTTTTGTTAAAATTATTTATATATGTTTTAAATATTTTTTTTAATTTTTTTTTTTTTAATTATTTTAGGGAATGCACATTTATGATTTAAGTTTTTTCTTTTTTTTTGTTGTTGTTGTGTATTTATTTTTAATGTATTTTTTTTTTTTTATTTATTTATTTATTTTTTATTAGGTCGAATATAGGTAAAAGAAAAATGTTTTATATATTATTTAAATTTTTAATACAACTATATTGTATTAATTATGTATAAACTGTATTTATAAATTGCAACTATATATATATATATTTTTATAATTTTATATTATAATTTATTACATTTAAATTGGCACCTGATTTATTAGAAATTTAATTTTCTATTTATTTTAAATATTTATTTATTTATTTTTTTTTATTTTCTTTTGTGCGTATTGAATTATTTATAATTATATATGTAATTTATATCGAAAATGTTCTATTATTTATTTACTTTAATATATAACTAAGTATAATTTTTGTTTTGTTTTTATTTTTTTTTTTTTTTTTTGGTTTGTTTATTGTATATTAATTTACTAATATTATTAATTTTTTTTTAATAATTACATAACTTCCTAAATTTAATTTGAACAAACATTATTGCAATTTTTTTTTTTTTTTTTTTGAGAATTTTTTTTAAGTGTATAAAGTTTTATTAAGTTTATTTTTTTAGTCTTATATTATAAAGATATTTGACGTAGAAGATGTTCTATATAAAAATAAATAATGTGAAATAAAATTAAAAAAAAAAAATTTATTTTTATTAAAATTATAAAAGTTCGATGAATGTATTAAAGAGTTCAATAAAAAAATTTTAAATATAAATAGAGATCAGCTGTGTTATGACATAATTTGAAATGAATTAATTTTTGTCTATTAAAGCCTTTCATTTAAAATAAATTGTTTTTATTTTTTTGTTCTTAAAAAATATAATATATCTATATAAACTTTAAATTAAAACAAATTTTCAGGATTTCTGTTTTTTCTCTTTTTTATTCATTATTAATTTTAATAATAATTTTAATTAAGAAAAAATACTTTAGGTTATAAATATTTTTTTAATATCAATAAATGACTAATATGCATGTATAGGTGTTAAGATGCAAAGTTCCAATATAAAAAAAAGAGGTATAATCGCCCAAAAAAAATAAAAGCCATTGTATGTATTAATGAAAAAAAAAACATTTCAAATTAATTTACTTGCAGGGGCCTCGGTGGCCTAGTGGGTAAGAGAGAGTAAAATACGCTCTAAAACACCTAGGGAGTGTGGATTCGAATCCCACATACGTCGTAAGAATAATTCCCTCTTACGACATTTACAGCCACGCCTAAAAAGGAAAGGCTGTGTAATTTCCTTGTTACATTTATGTGGCAGGGAAATGCACTAAAAAAAAAATATATACTTGCATAAACTGTTATCAGTAGATAATCATTTGTTTTCGACTGTTCAAGACAATTTATTTTAAAGTTTATTAATGATATTAAGCAGACAAAAATCAAACACTATCAAATTTTTCATTTCATATATATACATATGTATGATCAAAACTTCCGTAACGTAAACGTAAAATAACTTAAAAAAAACATTAATCATTGATAACAATAAAAACTTTTAATTAAAACATATAGTAAAAGTTTAAAGTTCATTTTAAAACAAAATACATATTTTATACTTGAAAAGATTATTTGTTTTATTACACATATTTTGACCCAAAAATAAACGAATAGTATTTATTTATTTATTTATATACAGGTACCGTGGTACATAAATGTACCAGGTAGCTATAACCCCTGTTTCCTGGTAGGAATGTGGGGTGTACAAGATATTATGTGATATATTAAGTATTTATATATTGCGATATATGAATTTTTTTTTTTTTATATTATAATTAGTGTACCCAGCTGGGAATCGAATCCGAGACCTCTCATTCCCTTATGAATGAGAAGCGTTGTGACAACCACTGCACCAATGGCTGGATATAAACCAAAATGTGGTCTCAGTGACCTATTGAATAAGCACACGGCTTATTAACTGAAGGATTGACAGTTCATACTTATGTATTCTTAGGATACAGCTCTATTTTCATAAATTGAACTTAACAATTATTGTTCGGTTAATTAAAATAATAACAATAATAATAATTATATTAATAAACAAATATATGAAGTGAAGTTTACTTAATAATGTTTATATTTATTTAACATTTACATAACATTATTTAACATTTATTTATGTTTTAATTAAATTTCATAAAATTAAAATAAATAGTTAAACAATTGAACAACCATAAACCAAAATAAAAAATATATACCAGCCAATTTATCAGCCAAACTACACAAGTATTTATGAGAAACGTTTTACTCTTCAATTGGCATAATCTCTTATACCTATAAACTATTTTTGTGGTAACGAAAGTGGAAGGAAGAATAAAATGTTCCTCATAAATACTGATTGTAACTTAGCTACATATATGAATCAATAAGTCAATTGTCATTTCATGTCATTTCAATTAATATGTCAATCAGCTATATATGTACATATAAAGCTGAATAAGTCAATTGTCATTTCAAATAAAATAGTTGTACATTATGACTTTTTAGAAAAACTTTTTTTAATGATGTTGGATCTGATCGGTAGATAATATAAATATTTTGCGTTTCTCTTACTCTTACAGAGTTTTACTTCAAACTACAGCAGCTTTTCAGAAAGAGTATAGATGATAAGAATAAATGTAGCAAAAATTTTCCTGCAGATTAAAATTTTTTAACAAAAAATTAAAGTTCTATATAGAAACTACTTCCAAGCCTAACTACTCTTAACTATTGTTTTTTCGTGTCACGCAAACATAATAATAATTTAAAAATATACTTGTACCTCTAGTTATTAAAAAAAAATTTGTATTAAATAAAAAAAAACAAATAGGTAAGATTCTATTAAAAAAAATAAAATATTGTTAAAAAAGCCGGTTTAATTTAATATCAATAAAAAAAAAAAATTAATAAACAAAATTAAAAAAAAATATCAAAACTTAAAACAAAAAAAAAAATAACCATGTTTTTAAATTAAAAAATTTCTTATCACCTGCTAATTAAAATTCTATTCAATAAAAAATTTCAAAATCATGTAAACATGATAATTCTAATGAAAATTACATTATTATTATTATTTTTATTTTTTTTTTTTTTTTGTCAAATACATTAGCAACCTTAATAACGGTACATCGATATATATATATACATATTTATATTCATATACATATTATAAATATTTTACTCTTGTGTCAAAAATGTCAAAAAAATTATTTTATTTTTCAATGTATGTATAATATATTATAATATAATATATTTTAAATTTTTTATTTGTAATTTTTAATTTTAATTTTTGTTTTTAAATTAAAAACTTTTATGAAAATTAATATTTTTATTAAATATTATTATTTTTACTACATACAATATATAATATATATAAATATAAATATTCTAATATTAATATTTGAGAAAAAAAAAAAATGAAAGATACATACATATACTTATACGTACGTACGTATATAAAAGGCATATGAAAGAAAATAATAATACTTAATATGTCATATTGTGTAAATGCTGGCCACAGCCCCAAAAATTAGCACTTCTATACATTTTTATCATTTTATTTTATATTAAAATGGGTTTTTTGTTTTTTCAACAATTTTTTTTCCTACTTTTTTTTTTTTTTTTTTATATTAATACATTAATTTTCTTCTAAATAAAAAATAAAATGAATTTAGTCTTTTGAAAAAAATATTATATATATATGTACATAGATATTTAAATTATAAATATCAAAGTATGTATACATAAAAAAATAAAAAAACAAAAAAAAATATTATTCGAATTTAAATTTTATTATTTTTGATATAAAAAATTGAAATCTTTTTTTGATTGTAATAAAATTACTTTAATCAAAAAAAAAAAATATATAAATTCATTTAATAAGATTCTAATATCCTTTTCATCCTTAATCTAATATCTAGTAATTTTTACGGTCATTAAAGTATTTTGTTAAGAAATTCGGAGATATATATTATTAACTGACTGACTGACTGACTAACTAAGTGAGTGAATATTTTTTTATCTATTTTACTCTATTTTTTTTTTTTTTTTTTGGACAACTATTGTATCCATATCCATATAAAAAAAATATCAAGATAAATAAATAAATGTATATATTTATTTTAAATGTCTTTTTAATAACAAATCTTTATTTAAATAAAATTAAAGTTCTAAAAGTAGCTAAAATACATAATATTATTAAATAGTATAGCTAAAATACATAATATTATTAAATAGTATAATAGTAATTTTAAACATAGAAAATTTGAATATTTTTTTTTTTTTTCATTTAATTTATTTTTCATATTTTATTTAAAGTAGAAAAACACACGAAAAACAATAGTCAAAAAAAAAATGTTGGTGAAAATACAAAAAAAATAAATTAATTCTATACTATATTGAATGTATTTTCTTCTAAACTAAAAAAAAAAATAAAACACAATTCACACACATACATATACATATATGTGAGAAGAAGAAATTTTTTTCGATTTAAACCTACAGGATTTTTATCTTATATATTTTTTTTTTTTCGTTTTTCGCCTTATTTGTCTAAGGCAAGTAATTTAAAACTCTTTACACACTCATACTAACTCAATTATTTTTTTTTTTTTCTTCTTTCTTTCTTATATTTACTTATATGTATATATTATTAATTTTTAATTTTTTTTTGTAAATATGTATATATAAATATGTATATATATATATATATATATATATTACTTAATTTTCACCTCATTTTATCAAAATGATTATCCACTCAATTTTATTTTTTTTCCACATTCCATCATTTTAAAAACTAGGCGAATCTAAAAAAAATTAAAATTCGTTTTTTATTTTTCCTTCTTTTTGGTTTTTATTAACAGTTAAGGAAATTTATAACTTTTTTTGTACACAAAAATTAAAAAAAAAAAAAAAAAAAAAAAAAAAAAACGTTTAGAGCACACCAATGTATATTTTAAATTAATAAGAAAATAAAAATTAATATGTATATAAAAAAAAAATATAGAAATTTGCACGCACCGAAATAAATTTGCATATATGTATATAAATTATTAAATAAATTTTTATTAATTAGTTTTAATTTAATTTTATTTTTATTATTTTTTTTTTTTTATTAAAATTATAATTACAACACAAAAATTTAATTTCAATTTCACTCACTGCTTTTTTTTCTTTTTTTTTATTTAGAAAATTCTCATATTTTTTTTTCTATCTCTTTCTTTTTTTTTTCCAAATCTATAGTATATGTATAATATTAAATTTTCATTTTTTTATATTCTTAAATAATATAATAAGCATTTTATGTAAAATAAAAAAAAAAACGAAAAACTTAACAAATTCTTTTATTTTTTTGAAAGTAAAAACTAAAATTTTATTTTTTATTTTATAATTAAAAATGAATATTAAAGAATTTTAGATTTTTGTCACCAACTGTAAAAATTTTGATAACTAAAAACACCCTCCATGTCGCGAATAAGAAAAAAATTTGAAATTTTTTATTCTTCGTTTTTTTATCCTTCTTTCCTTTTTTTTTTCTTGTTTTTCGTTTTTTTTCTTTTTTTTTTTTTTAATAAAAAGTTCATTCTAACTTTCGTTATAATTCGATAATCGACAACGACAGTACAATTCTATCATATTTATATTCAAATTCGAAAATACTTTCTTTTTTATTTTTTAACTAGTACTTTTTATTTTTAAAAATGTCCTGTGTTTTTTTTATGTAATTTTAATTTTTTTTTTTGGTATGACTTGACTTAAACATTATACTGATTAGTGATTATACTATAATAATTATTTCGTTATTAAATTTAGAGTGGATAAGGCTAGAAATATTAATAGCTATAATAATATTTGGATGACTTAAGTTCCACGGACATAAATTCTATGAAGCTGTGTCCTCTTAAATGGGCTTAAGTTCCATTAAAATCAAGACAAAAATTCTATAGAACTTATCACCAATTCGCTATGAGACATAAGTTCCATTGAAATTATGATAATTTTGTTTAAGTCATAAGTTCTATCGAACGAAATAAAGTCATATTTAAATATTGAAAAATTTCTGGAAAAAACAGAATAAATATCCCGAATTTAAATTTTGCTAAAAAAAATCCTGAATGCTACAAAATCAGAATTTCTCGTTTTCAAGAATATAAATACATATATACATATGCATATGCGAAATTCTGAATTAGGAGCGATTTTAGAGTTGAATTTTCAAAAAGGATAAAACCCTGCTTTTACAACCAACTCTAAAATCCTCCCTAATAATTTTTTTTTATATAGATACATATATTAAAAATTGGAACTATGGTTATTTTATTTGAGACATAATTTCCAACAAAAAAGTGTGGAACTTATGGTAATTTTATTTCAACTCTATGTGGTCACAACTTCCATGGAAGTTATTTAGAAATGGCCATAAGTTCAATGGAACTTAAGTTCATTTAAGAAGGTATTAGTTCCATGGAACTTATGTCCATGTAAGTTAAGTTATCCCCCCCACAAAATTTTATTGTGCACGCCATTGTTTGTGTTCCTTTTACAGAGTTCCAACTTCACCAGTCTTTTAAAAAAATCTATGATGGGATTCTATTTATCAACTACTCTCCTTACCCACTTTATAAAAGTTTTACATTTTATATAAACCACCATTAATTAGATTGACCACTTTATTTGACCTTTAAAAAAAGAATGGACCTTAAATAGAATGATTGTTTAGTTTTTTTGAAATTATAAGTAAATTCTGAAACTAAATGATCTGAAACTAAAATGATTTCAATGCAAAAAGAAAAAATTAGTTTTCGTAGATAAGTTTTCAAAAAGTTTTCGCAAATGAAATTTGTAAAATAATTTTTTTTTTTTTGTTTTTTGTAATTTCCATAATATGTAATTATTATAGATAATACTCTAATTAACTAACAAAGTAACAAAATGAATAAATAAATGAGAACAATATACATATGTAAAACAAGGAAAATTTGTAAGAAAAAAATTAAAACCCTTTCATAAAATTTATAAAATTGTAAAGGTCAGCTAAGGTCTCAAAAATTTGTATATTATAATAAAATTTATACTTAATTAAATTATATTCAATAAAGTAAAAAAAAAAGTTTATATCCAAAATTTTCTTATTAAAAATTATTTTCTTATATTAAATAAATTAATTTATAGTACTTTTGTTTTTATAAACCTTTTTCAATGCCATAGTATACTACATACTAACGTATAGTACGTACTAACTCTAAAGATTTTTTAATAGTGTTTCAATTGAGAATTGTGTATTCTTGTGAACATGTGTACTAAAAAGCACTACAACATTTTTATAATACACATACATACATGTACTTACATATACTTACAAAAATTAAAATATATAATTTATAGTTTTCCTTTTTATTTTCAAAATGTAAATATCTATATAAATAAATATGTATATATACTTTTTAAACGTATGCATATTTATATATTTAAATAAATATTTTTGTATAAATGAGTATATATACAATTCATTCTTTTGACAAAAAGTCGGCAAATATTGTTTTTATTTTCTATTTTAACAGTTTTTTTTTTTTTTTTTTTTTTTTTCATTTCTACTATATAATAATATTATATAATAGTAAAAGCTTTCAAAAAAAATTTATTCTTTCTATAATTAAGAATTTAATGACATGTTATTAAGCTCTTCAATATACTTAAGTATAATTTTTATTTTACATACATACATATATACATTATCTATAGATACATATATAATACATGTATTAAAAATATTTATATATTTAAAAATATATAATTTTAATTTTTAATCCTTGTTTTTGTTTTATTACATAAAAAATAAATTATTTTTTCTATGACAAAATAAATCAGAATTAAAAATATGTACTGTGTAGTTAACGAAATTAGTTCGAAATTAAATACGAGTATAATAAAAGATCGACGATTCAAAAATTAATAATTTAAGATTTTATATAGAATTTATGCTTAATATTTTTATAATAGGTACATATTATAAAAATCAATGTACATACATGTATGTATATTATGTAAATGTAAATATAAATAAATGCATTATTTATATTATATACGTATATACATATGTATGTAAGTATATATGAAAAAAAATAAGAAATGTAATATAATTTAAGGATTAATATCTTTTATATTTTTTAAATATAAAAAGAACCGTTATAAAAGCATATAATATATAAGGTATATATAATTATTATAATATAGGGGTATTTTCAATAGGTATTCAAATATAATATTTTATATATGTTAATAAGTATGTAGTGTACATATTGAAATACAAATAGGTACATATGTATATACTTATCTACATATATATGTATGTAGTTGAAATAGAGTTAAAATATAAATTTCAATTCACCATTAAAATTGTATTACACCCAAAAAAAAAAATAAAAAAAAAATACTCGTACAAGAAAATAATATTTTCTTTTCTTTATTTTTATTATTGTTGTTTTTTTTTTTTTTTCACCTTTACTTGTATTTGATTTTACACTCATTTAGTATTTTATAATTTGTTTTTATTATTATTTTTATATTTTTTATCGAAATTTAACGAATGTAAAGACAACGATATATACTTACTACAAAATTTTATGCATGCGCTTTAAATTGTTTTGGATATTTGCATTAATAGAAAAAGTTATATATGTACATACATATGTACATATATTTTCAATAATTTTCTTTTTGAAAAATGGCTTCCTACATTAAGGACTGTTGTTTTCGATAATCGAAAATGTGAATTCGATAAAATATAATCGATAAAACGAATCCCATTACAAATAATTTTTTATAAAAGCTTTAACAAAGAATAACGGGTTATTTTAAATTTTTTGTTTAACGTAGAAAAAATTAATAAATATAATGATTTATGAAATTCTATCAAATTAAAAATTTTCCCGTTAAATTGAATAATTCTAATAACATATAACATATAAATATAACCATAACATTTAAATAAATTTTTAAATAATAATCATACATACTTTCCATATGAATATTAACATTTTAAATATTTATCATGATTTTTCCGTTAAAAAACATAAACTTGATGTTTCATGATCATACATTATAATCGCAGACTGTTTTCATTTTTTGTAAAATTTTTGGTATGTGCGTTATATAAGAAACAGATTTGAATCAATGTGCGGAAGTACAGAATTCGGAAGCTTACAAACCGGAAATTCAATTTTATTCATAGTCGAGAAAATAAAATTAATGTTCAGATGGTTGCAAATTCTTAAGTAGAAAAAAGAAGTGAAGCTTCTTTTATTTTTAAATGTTATTCTACAAATATGGTACTTATTTGTTGTAACATTGTTTTTAGCCAAAATTTTATAAAAAAAAATGTGTATTAAAGTATTTATTTTATTTATTTAATTTACATACATACCTACATATATTTTGTTTTGGATTGGATAATATGATAACCCGTTTAATTAATGTCTGTAGTGTTTTCGAAGTACAATATTTTTAATATCTTCGAGTGATTTTTTTTGAATATGTATTATTTTTTAAACATTTGCATGTATACGTATATTAAGGATTTAGTAACAAAAATTTAATTGAACAAAATTTTTGCATAAAAGTTTTCATATTTCACGTATTGAATCAGTCTAAAAAAGATTTCTTCGTTTCGTTTTACGCAACCTTGCTTAGCTTGATCCTATACGTTCTTCTCCATATTAAGCTAAACTTTCATTAACTAATTCAAACTTCCTCTAGTCACGCCATCTAGTGGAGGATATCATATTCGTTCAGCAGATTGTTAGCGGTGATATCAACTCTCCTTCAATTCACGAACAAATGAGGTATAGAGAAAATCTGAATAATTTAAGATCGGTCGAGCTTTTTAATGTATCATACCACTCTACAGACTACGGCAAATTTGAATCTATTTTGCATATGTTAAGAGAGATTAACTCAAGGTCTGGCTCTTCGATATTAAAGTTAACAAATTGACACTGAGAGCCAGACTTTACGCGAGCATATGGTAAATTCTCGTAGTCTGCATAATTAATCTATTATTACAATTTAGCTTACATGTTTGCAATGTTAGATTCTTTTTTTTTGTGTTTTTCTTAAATTTCTTTCTTTTCTTTCATTTTTTTTTCATTACATTAGTTATCCATAACATCACTATAACATCAAGTAGTTACTAACAGTGGTGATAACCAATAAGTATAAACTTTTTCTAACGTCATTTACTAACATACTAACCCTTGTAAATTATGACTTTTCAGTTAATTGTGATAGTTCACTAAATGAACAACATATATAAATGATGCTTGCTGATACAAAGTTTTTATTCATAGATTTTAAACAATTAAAAACTTGATACATTTGAGATATGAAATTTTTGTAATTTTGTTTATTTTATTTATTTTAATATATTATTTTATTTATTTTAAAATATTATTTATTATTTATTTTAATTTAATAACATACATTACAGAGCTATAGCATCCCTGGATTTAAAAAAAAAAAACATATATTTAAATAGTTATAAATTAATTTTTTACATTCCAGTTATTTAATCTGAAATGCCACGAGCTTTATCTGCAAGTACTAACGGTTTTTGTTAAGTATGCTACTTGAAAACCCTTAATTATAAATACTACCTTGAAAACCCTTAATAATAAATACGTTTTTCTTTATATTTTATTTCCTGAATACTTTTTATAATGGATAAAAATTCAATGGTATGGGGTCTTTATATTATTACAAATGCGAGTTTTAAACAGAAAAATGTTTAATAATTAAATTATTAACCCATTTAAAAGGCAAAACAAATAATATATCTATGTTCTAATTGGATTTTATTAAAATTATTATATTTATATTACAATATTTCATCAATCTAATTTATTTGGTAATTTATTTACAATATTTATATTTTATTGTCTTTCACAATAAACAAAAACTGAAATATGCTATATAATAGTTTTTTTTTTAATAAATAATTTTTTGACTAAGGAAAGGCATAACATTTTTTTATTTTGTATTTTATTTTGTAAATAATTTTATTATAAAATAATAAATAATAATTAATTTATTTTGCTGTTTAAATCTATTTAATACTTGTTAAACTTAAATAAATATGTTAAAATACAAGCAACTTAAATTAATATTAGAATAAAAACAAAAAATACAATATAAATAACATCGTAATTAGATTAAAATTTGAGAAAAAAATAACTACATAATTTTTATATTTTAAGTACATAAAATTTGATTGAATATTTTAAGAAAAAACTCGTAATTAATATTTTCATTTTTCTTAAAA
This sequence comes from Poecilobothrus nobilitatus, assembly GCA_947095535.1. Classification (NCBI taxonomy): domain Eukaryota; kingdom Metazoa; phylum Arthropoda; class Insecta; order Diptera; family Dolichopodidae; genus Poecilobothrus; species Poecilobothrus nobilitatus. Next base: position 162,663,949 of record OX352773.1, read on the forward strand.
CAAAAAAAAAGAGACTAAAATTTAAATTTGTTGTAAATGAAATAGAAGATGGACATGAATTATAACTACCAAAATATATTTCAGAGAAATAAATAAATCAAATATGTTTTTATAATAAACTTTTTAATTCTATTATTATGATAAAATTAATAAAACCAAAAATTGGTTTAAATTAAACAAAATCAAATACTTAAATTAAAAAAAATATACTAAACCAACAAAAAATGTTTGTTCTTCGATATTCAAAAGTAATTATGTACATATTTTTTTAAACTCAGTTCTATAATAAAAATTCAATACAAGCCAGAATTCAAATTATATATTAATTATTTTACAAAGCATATGATTTTTAAATAATATTATATATTATAACTTAATATTTTTCCAATATACCAAATATGATAATATTATTTTGTATCTAATTTACAAGGTACAATTTAATTTCCTTTAATATATTTTTTTTTTAACTTTGCTTTAAATAAAGCAGATATTATAATGACTACCTAGGATTAAATTTTAAATTAATGTTCATTTGATTAATTTGATCTAATTTTACTATTCTTATTCAAATATATAAGTTTGCTTTTAATGTATAAAAATTTATTTAGATAGTACAATTAAATTTGTTCATTTATCTCTAATTGACCCATTTATAAATATATAAAAAGTTGTAAAAAAAAACCTAATTATAAAAGTGTACTTAAACATACAACTTAAAGCCGAAGTTAATTTAAAAATAATAAAAAAATATTAATGTAATACTCAAAAAAAATATTATACATATTTTTTAAATTCAAAATCAGCGTTTTGGTTAAATTCGAAAAAGCTTAACTTAATGAAAATAATTTTAGTGTACAGTTGCAATTTAAAAAAAAATTAAATATAAAACCTCTTGAAGCAAACTTTTAATTCTACTTACGTATATATCGATATAATACACTTAATCTAATACATAATTATTTCATTCTAATTAAATAACAACAACTACAATGCTTAATTGTAATTATTAAGGCTTTAATTATGTTTAGCTCTTTTGCCAAACATATAACTTTTCCATCTTTCCGCTGTTTGTGTTATAATTGGTGAATTATCAATGGTAGCTAATAATAAAAGTTGATTGACATGTGTTGCATGGTAATCCCATCTAGCAAGATTTGGATATTGACCTAAAAAATCATTTAATATTTTAAAAATAATATACAAATATTGAAAATTGTTTCACCTAAAGTAAAATGTCGTAAATCATAGCTAGTACCAGATCCAGTATCATATAATGATAATAATTTTTTTAATGAAATCATTCCTTGTCTAAACAATTTACCAGCATAATTGATTGCTATACCTGGAGCCGTACTATTTAAATCGTATAAGCCCAGCAGAGAATAAATAAATCCATTTAAAACAAATGATGCTGGAGTTGTTGGATACTCTTCATACCTATATATAAAATTTAGATCAAACATGATCAATTGATCAAATATGCAGAAATATGTATTTAATATAAATTTTTAAAAAAATTCTATTTACATTACTTAATTCTTACCAATCTAATTGACCCATAAATTTAGCTAAAACTCCACCATCTTTTGAAAATACACGAAAAGGCTTTAAACCAAATAATGCTGCTTTCAAATACTTTTTTTCACCACCAGAATGATAATACGCTCTGGATAAAACTGATATTGCGTGTCCTTGTCCCATAGCAGATAACCATCCAGGTTTCAATTCTTGAAATCCTGATAAACTTCTTCGAACAGGATTTATCCAACCACCAGTTTTTTTATCTTGATGATTTACAAACCATTCTGCAGCATCATAGAAATTTGCCATATGATCATAAGTTGATAATGTAAGATTATCGAAAAACCCCGCACCCAAAATCGAGATTTTTATAAGTTTTAATTCATTTCTTCGAACTTTTTGTTTTCTTTCTAGGCCAATAAAACCCTTTTGTACATCAATTACTAAATCTCTTGTCAAATGCTTCCATTTATTTAAACAATCTAAACCTAAACCATAATAAATATTTTCTCCTTGAACGCTTATAAGAAGATCAGCTACTATAAAATATAAATTAAAAATTCGCTTAGTTTCGCGATTTTGTAATGTTATCATTAAACTACTACTATTTGTCATTAAATATAAATCTAAACTTAGTACTAAATCAGATGTATGATCCATATTATAACTAATAGAGCTATCGTAATAGTTTGATGTTAAAAAATTAACAACTGTTGTATTAAGTTTAGAATGCCATATTCTTGTAATATTACTTGAAGAAGGAGTTATCCAGTCTATTTGATTAGCATCAGCATCTTCAAGGACCTATAACAATAGAAGTTTTCATATGTACATATTATCACATTAATAATAATCAAATTTACTTTTATTCTGGGTTCTGGATCTGTTAAATTTTTACTATAATGCGATAAACCAAATTGTGCTATTTGTGTTGGGTAAAAATAACCACGTTTTTCCCATTGTGTACTAATTGGAACTCCCTCAGAAGCACTGACACATTTTACCCGATCCCGAACCTTAAATTTTATTTAAAAAATAATTCAATTTTACAGATTAAAATTGATCAATAAATAATTACCTCAACATTATAGTTTTCAAAATACATAAAGACCCCTTTAGGATCGTATTTTCCTTTAGGTATATTTATTTTCGAATTACTATGTAACCATATAAATTTATTAACTAAAGGAATATTATTAACATCATTTTCATTTGTTGATTGAGATGGTTCACTAACCAATGTACCAAAAACTTCAAAATAATTTTTTATGAAGGAAAACGGTATATAAACGTCATTCATATCTTTTTTACATTTTATGGTGTAATCCTGATTAATAACACATTCAATATCTTCAATATTAATATTATCAGTGATAGGTGCTGTTTCACCACCATAAAAGTGATTTCTTAAATGTGGTACAAATCCATTTGTTAAACCAAAATCTGAACATCTCATATATACTGATACTGTTATTAAAAATACTGTTAAGCACAAGCACAGTAGCACAGCCTTTAGATTAAGTCGCATTATTATAAAAAACAAGGGTTCACTCTAAAAATAAAAATATGTAATTAATTCAATAAAATAATCGTACTTAAGCATTAAAAAATAATATTGATAATATTGTCAATTTAAATTCAGACAATGAAAACGCTGCATCATCAAAATTTTTATTAATAACATTTGAATTTACTTTTGAACATATGATGTTTGTCTGTTGAAAATAAATCAATTATATTTTTTTCTTAACAAATTTTCAAATCATTTTACAAATTTTATAATGGTTTTATTGTTTACTGTTTTAACTAAGGAAGTTTAATTAAGTGTAACTACATACTCAGATACTTCTACGACTAGAAATTAACACGTTTATAATCCTTATGAAAATATATTTCAATTTATTAAATACTTGTTAAAATCAGTAACCGGTTTTGAAAAATATCAACAAACATTACGTAGGCGATTGTCAATTATTATCGAGCAATCTGTTTACATGCAAAAACTATATGTACTTCTTTAATTAAATGTAACGGTATTAAATATGTAATATAAAACTTCTAAAAAAGTATTTTCCACTAAGTTCCACTTTATTTACATTTCTCATTATGTATTATCTAAAATTTCGTTGGCAACCAATGTTTTTCTTTTTTAGAAACTATCTACATATAATTTTTTCTCAAAACCATTTCTTACCTTTCGAAAAGAACACCTTGATGACTTATAAACAGATCTTGTTTTAGTTACTCTATTATTCGAAATGTTTTCATCATCAGAAAGAACCGTATTCGGTTTATTGTCACCAATGGCGAACATTTATACATGAATTTTTATTTTATTCCGTATCACTTTACAATGTATTTCAAATTAGTTTTATCAATCTTTTTTGAAATCATTATAAAAATGTTTTATGTTATTTTTTAAATTTTCTCACAACATTTTCGATTTAAAAAATAAAACTTAAAATATCTCCATTATGTATATTTTTTTCCACAATTCATTTAATATATATTTTTTCCATTACCGAAATATTTATAACATAACATATGTTGACGGATGGAATTAGTCAAAATCAGTTTTACAAAAAATATATTGCCAGGCGCAATGGAATGACCATTTGGCTATATACTAAATGTAAATCAATAACAATTTAATTTACATTCATAGAACCTTTATTACATGGAGCATTTGACAATTTCGTGCTGAAAATGTGAGAAAACTATTTTTATCTTTATTAAATGCTATAAAATTACAAAAATAAATAAGTTTTTAAAATAACTTCCAAAAAATTCATCGATGCGATCAAATATTTTTCAAATTTACTAGACCTATTAAAAAATATGTTTTTTGTATTACTAGATATTATTAAAAAACTTTAATTAATTTATATATTTTCCTATAACGCAATTTCGAATTACGGAAAATTACATTAATGCCTAGCATTTAAAGTATGATCATTCTAATTTTTAATGGTGGTCAGTGAGCTAAACGTTAATCTAAAAATACTCTTCTAAAAATCACCTATAAAAATATAAAATCAATAAAAGTCCTTAATCAATTTTCCCAAAGTATAAAAAATGCATAGTGCACCAAAAAAATATAAGTATTAAAATATAAAAATGTCTACAATTAAAATAGAATCAAATTTAAAAATTAAAAATGGAAGGTTTTATAAAATTAAAGAAAGAAATAGAAGTTAAAATATGAAACGACCAAAAATAATAGTGAAACTACTTCTTGTCGAAAATAACAAAAAATATTAAAAAACCTCAGCTCAAATTTTTTCAAATCAAAAAGTATAACAGCTTCTATTTTATGATAAAGAAATTGTTTTTTTTTTTTGCTTTAGTTATAAGTAATTCCTCTTAAAAAAGTATAGCACACAGTACACACTACTCACTAGTACTAAAACTTTTATGAAATTGATGAATATAACTTGGTAAAAATAAAAACAATATATTTAAAACTTTTTTTAATACCATCACTTTATTAACTAAAACTACATTTGACCACATTGTGAAATTATAATTGGTAATTTAGGCTTATTATTTGGACCAGTTGGAACATTTTCAATTTTTCTCATTATAAGCAAACCATCTAGAACCCGACCGAAAACCACATGCTTATTATCCAAAAAATTACATTTAGCACAGGTAATAAAAAATTGGCATCCATTTGTATCTTTCCCGCTATTTGCCATTGATAGTAAACCAGGTGAATCGTGTTTCAAAACAAAATTTTCATCACTAAAGGTGCCTCCATAAATACTCATAACTCCAGTACCATCACCCTATTAAAAAATATTTAATTAGTTTATAAAAAAATGTGTATATTATACGTGTAATAAACTTACATTAACAAAATCTCCCCCTTGTATCATAAAGTCTTTAATTACTCTGTGAAAGCTTGCGCCTTTGTATCCCATTGGTACACCATCTTTACGATGTTCTCCAGTACAAAATTGTCGAAAATTTTCTGCTGTTTTTGGTACAATATCAGTAAATAGTTCAAATATCATTCGTCCAATTTCCTAAAAATAAGATTTATTAATAGTCTGGCAACAATATATTCTTTTAATAACAATATCAATATGTACCGGGAAATATAAATTTTGTTGAAACTTGATGTTGAAATTATTACTGAATAAAAATGATGCAAGTGTACAACATATAAACTTTTTCAATATAAATTTAATAATTTTGCAACATGTTATAAATAAATAATTTAAACTTACAGTGGTTCCAACAGATACATCGAAAAAAACGACTGCATTATTTGGATGTCGAAGTTGCGCTTGTATCTGATTCCAAGTAGGCATTGTAGAATTTATTTCATTTAATTTTTAATACCTTTTCTTTTATGTTTGTTTACGCAATGTTATGATCATATATTATACTTGTAAGTTATAGCCAAAAAAAAAGGTAAAATATAAAAAAAAAGTATTTAAATCTCAATTCCTACTTAATATTTAATATTTTTTAATAGATATAGATAGACAAATGTCACATTGACATTTACTAGCATTGCTTGCAAAACAAAAATTGTCATTTCTAGTAAACATTTTTGTCAAAAATTGGCATATATATTTGGTTTAGAATTTAGAATACAATTGTGTTTAAAAAGATAGAAATTGTTTTGATGTAAACAAAAATTCATTCGAAATAAATAAAATATTATATAATTAATTTAAAATGCTCTCTTATATTTAACGACTACTAAAAGATGAATTCCACATTAAAATTGAGATATTTAGCACCAGTGCTCTCAAAAAAAAAATTAAAGTAAGTGTAAATATTGTTAAAATTATCTGTTGAATGAAAATTTTACTGAAGAATAAAATAAGATCATTAAAAAATAAATAATTTTTTAAATAATTGTACTTGTGCTGGTAATTAAAACCAATTAAGCGCACAAAAATACTGACTGACCTTGAAAATGAAGTTCACTGTGATGTTTAAAATCTAAAATTAATTTTTTATCTTAAACCTTGAAAATTTTCTAGTTTACAACCTTGATTTGAATGTTTTTCATTTTTATATCTTGTTTTTAGTCGTATAATATGATGTAATATAATGTGATACTTCTTTTTAGTGTTGGACCTGGTAATGTCTCAAACTCTATCTTTAATTTTGGTTTTTCAAGTAATAAAAGACGGGAATATATAAAAAAGGAAATAATTGGGTACAAAATATTAAAAATAACTAAAATTAATTTTTTAAAAACTGATAATACATTTTTTTAGTTATTCTATGGAACAGATGTACAGTGTTGTATCAGATGTAGAAAATTATGTTAAATTTGTGCCATATGTTAAAAAGTCTTACGTTCACAGCTATAGTTCAAAAAAAGATAATTATAAAGCTGATTTAAAAGTTGGGTTTTCACCATTACTTGAAACATATACATCTAATGTTACATTATTAGAACCAAATTTAGTAACAGCAGAATGTAATGATGGTCATCTATTTCAATATCTTAAAAATGAATGGAGATTTAGCCCAGGATTAAGAGATATACCTCAATCATGTGTTGTAGATTTTATTGTATTATTTGAATTTAAATCCCTTTTACATAGTCATATAGCTAATTTATTTTTTGAAATTATTTGTGATCAAATGGAACATGCTTTTTACGCAGAAGTAAGAAAACGTTACGGTGAACCATCAATTAGAAATGTTGTCCTGTCATCTAAAAAAACTTGACAAACAACCACCAAGTATAAAATTAATAAGTAAAATTTATATTTTGTTATAAAAAAATTAAGTTTTTATTTTGTTAAAAAGTGACCACAAAATACTTGTAATGTATTAGTTATATTTATAATAAATTTACATATTTCAATTAATGTTTTTTATTTACATAAAATTTAGTTAACTTTATTCTCATTTCGGAAGTTTTAAAAATTAGCTCAGTATTGATTTTTGATTTTTTGCGAATTTCCACCATTCTAATCTATAGTTTCCTCTTTTAATACATCTCATATAAGAAGTTCTTATATTTTAAGTAAACAGGGAGTTATTTTTTATTACCATCATTGTATTAACATCATTTTATCGAATGGATTCTCTTAAATTATACTTTGTTTATAATTTATTTGTTTAACATTGCAAAAATATGTGTATTGTATAATAACAAATCCGCTTCTTGTCCGCAGCCGTTTCATAGCTATGACTGAAATCTATATATATGTTTTCTTTTCACTTTAATTTTATAATCACAGCAGAAGAATTATGGTAGTTAAATTACCAAATTAACTGAACGTAACTAATTTTTATATATATATTATTTAACATCACTAAATACACGCTAAATAATTATTCACTACTAGTGATTAAATAGTTATTAAATAACTATAGTAATAAACATTTGTAAATATCTATTCAACCAGCTAATTATGATAGTTTACCAATAGAACAATGTAATCGATTCTTACATTAAGCAAAATGTCTGTCGTAAATTATAAATTATTATTTAATTTCTAAAATTAATTTAGCAATTTAAAAAAAAAATTTTACAAGGAAAATGAAACAAGAAATAATTTTAAATATACAACTATGTTTTTATTTGACTTCTTTCATTACCGTATATCTCTTTTTTTTTCAATATTTGGGTACAAATTACAAACAAAGTGAAATATATATTATAGATAACATTATTATATTTTTCAATAAATATTAACTAATTTTAATTAATAAATAATATTTATATGCCATTTATTAATATTTTTCTTTTATAAAATTTTTATAAATACGCAATTATTAGTTATTTTAAAATAACCGCAAAAATTCCAAACTTTAAAAATTTCAGGTTCTTCTTTTTTTGTTTTAACAAATAAATTCAGGTTCTTCTTTTTTTGTTTTAACAAATAAATAAAGAAGAAATATAACAAAATTTGGAAATAATAAAACTGTTAACAATTTAAAAACAATTTTATATAACATTGCATGTACATAAGTAATGAACAATGATTTAATTTAAAAAACAAAAAATTAGAATAAAATAAAAAGAAAATAAAACAAGAAGTTAAAATTCAGGTCAATTTAAGCAATTTGATTTTTAGATATTTTAAATATTCATGATAAAGGCAAAAGTCATAATGTTTTAACTAGAATATTTTAAACATTCCTATAGATATAAATATTTTTAATTCATACTTTTGTAATATATAGAATTTTATATATAAATTTCTTCTCTACAAAATTCAAGTAAATCTAACTTAAACACATGTCGCCGCAGAAGATTTGGTTGCATCTAAAATAAAATCTTTACTCCGAGCACACATCTCACAAATCCTTTTAGAATCAGGATTAAGAAATGTACAAAATCTACAACTCCATTCACCAACTGCTATTTTACAATTCCCTGATGATGTATTTACATTTTCCATGTAATTCTCAACATTATTATTTACAGTGTTTTTAACAGTTTTACTTTTATGAGTTTTTGTTCTTGTATTACTTGAATCTCTATTATTTGAAGCAGAACTTAAATTACCATGATTTTGACTGCTCTTTGAATCCTGTCTTTCTTTAAGTTTTAAAGGTTGAAGTGTTGTTGTATTTGATGTCACACTATCTCGATTTTTTCTAGATAAATGCTGATGAGTTGACAATTGATTTTCTTCGTCGTTATATTGTAAATTTCCAATGCCGCCATTAACATCGGCAACCTTAGAATCAAGTCCTAAAAAAATATTGAAAAATTTAATATGTTTAGCTTGTTTTTCTTTAATTATGGAAACTTAACTAAAATTATATATTTAAACTTATAACATCAAATTATTCAAACAACCATACCAAAAAAATATATAAAATAATTAAAAACTTATAAATAAAAAATAAAAATAAAAAAATAACCTTGCATTAATAAGTCACCTCTCTCTCCAAGATCTTTAGAATATCCATGTTTTTCAAGGTTTTGAAAAACATAATTCCATGTCTCAAACGAACCTACTCCATCTTGATTTTTATTATTAGCTGATTTAGAGGATTTACTACTAATGCTTCCCGTCGCTGAAGACGAATTTTGTTTCAGAATTTTACAGGTATCCAAATTATCTCCATGAAGTTTTTGAAAATCAGCTGGTGTTTTTTTTGCTAAATTAGATTGTGCTTGTCGCGGTTTTGAGTAAATATAATTTCCATCAGTATCATCTGTATCAATGTATATATTTTCTTTCATTTGATTAGATAACTGTAAGAGTGGATCATTTTGTAAGGAAGAACCAACCCCTCCAATTGAACGTCTGTGATTTTGACTTAAAGTAAATTCATCACGAGGATGCAAATTACAAGGTGAGTCATGTGATAATGATTTTAAAGGTCTGATTGTTCCATTAGCCACATTACAATGTGGTTGATAACCATATACTGCCGCTGAATCAAGTTTACTTAAATGACCATTTTGATTATAATTTCCCACATTTGAATGCACTGTTGAGGGAGGTGGTGGAACAGTCTGTTGATGATAATTTTGTCCATACATCAATTGATTTGAAATATTATATGGCAATGGATATCTATTTCCAGACACATTATATGGATGATGGTTGTATACATTAAAATTACATCCAGCGTCAACACAATCATAAGATGGCTCATAATGATCAAAAGAATGACGCTGTGGTACCATATTACTAGTTACAGAATCATTATAATGTTCCAAAGACTTCGAATGGGACATATGAGGATAATTCGGATAATTCAATTGGGTATTATTATAAATAGAGGTTTGAGCCGATTGCTGAATTGTCTTATTATGCAAACTACATGAATGTTGAGGATATTTATGCACAAGGGATGATGATTGTTGCTGAGGAGTATTATGTAATTGGCATGAGCTAAGTGGCTGCATTGGCATTTGATGATTTGTCGAATTTTGGGATTGAAAGTGACATAAATTTGGATTGCAATTTGCATAACAATTTTGATTCTGTGAAACATTATGTTGTTGTTTATTCCCATAACAATTTTCTAAAAATATTTGAAGATCTACAAAATGTTTTGTCTAAATTTAAATGTTCAATGTACCTTGATTCATTTTTTCTTTTCTAAATCTTTTTTCTTGAAGAACAAGTGCAATCATTTTTATAGCTTGACTTTGTCCACCTAGGAAAATGCAAAGTAGTAATATTAGTTTAAAAAAAATTTGAACAATTTACATATATGCGTTTCTCTGAATTTAAATATATCAAGCCAAGAGCATGATAGTTGCATCGAAGTCAAACCACTTAATATTTGCTTCATTATTTGACATTCAACATATGCAGCCATAGCATCTCTTGATACATTTGTTACTTGATCTGGACATATTGGACCATCAAGAATTAAAAGTTGATTAAACTGCCTATAACCCATAGCTTCAAATAATTTTTCTGCATGAAGTAGTTTAGATTTAATTTCATGTTGATAAAAACCTGAATACATCTAAAAAAATTTTGAAAACAAATATTTTAATTATAAAAGTTTTTGTAGACATTATGTAAACTTACCTTAATAACTTTATATTCTTTTCTCCATGGTTTAGTAAACAAATTATTTGCATACTGACTAATTGATTCAAATCCGATCATTGCATTATATGCTGAAAAATCTTGCATTTCTTCTATAGATTTTTTTAATACATATGATGTTTCGGGTAAAAAAAATTTTCTATCGTGTGGTACTATACAAAGAAATTTTTTGAGGCAACCTTTAATGTAAAACAATGAAAACAGATTAATACGTAGTAAATAAAAAAAAAAAATTCTTTAACTCATACCTTCAAGTTTTTTTCGTTCATCAAGTTTTAGCATACTTTCTTCAGTTTCTAAATAAGTCCAGTGTCTTTGAAGTATATCTTCCCAAAGATCCGGAAGCATATTTTGTGATACAAAATCGGACATTTTTAAAAAAAATATTTTTGCATTCAAAGTTTTTAACGAATTAAATCTGGTTGTTTGTTTTCAGTTCTCTTTATCTACACTTAAAAACAATTAGATAAGATAGTGATTGTAAATTCGATTTAGTGATAAATTCGATTTCTTTAGTAGAAAATATAAATATTTTTAGAAAAATTAATTGAAATGTAATTACTAATTAGTAATTAGTCAGAAAAATGTCATTTTGCATTTAGATTTTTGCGCATTAATATGTCAGTGACATTATAAAAAATCTTATCTCATCCTACCTCAACAATTAACTTCCGTAAAAAAAAAAAGTATAAATTTATAATATTAGGATATGACCTTTGAAACTAAAAGGATGCAAGTATTATTAAGTAATTTAAATTTTTTATATTATATATGTAATACTTTATAATTAATATCGTAAAATTATAATTCAATTATTTCCTAAAATTCATAATTAACATTATGACAAAAATCAAATGTATTGTTCCCATTTGCTTTTCTATTTTTTATTACTAGTTTCTAAATTTAGAAAATAACACTACTTACCCAGCAAAGTATGTACCTAATTAAAGATTTATATCATATTGAAGAGTTTTCTTCGTTTTTGAAAAAGTATTTCTCACTTAATATAAAAATTTACTAAATTTCAAATATAAACATTTTATTTTTAACTCTTATTCTAATATAAAATTATATATTTTAGTTCAATATTTTATAGTAACGTAACTTAAATAACAAATTTATTAAAATCTCTTCCTATATATAATTATTTTTCTTCCTTATTTTCCTATTCCTCTGTTCTGTTTTCAAAATGTCAATTTTTTTTTGTTTTTCTTTTTAAATGTCATCAGAATTTAGAATATCAGATCCAAGTTATTCAACCCTGTGGTATAGCAAATACACAAACCATTTTATTGTGAAAATTTCAAAAGTTGATGTGGCATAGGCATTGTGTCATATAAACTACATAAATGTATGCGCAATTTTGATACTTTGTTTGAATGATTTAAAGAAATTAATTACAACTATCTTGGTTCCGAAATTCCGAATACTAAATTTTTAGTAAATTTTGTTACTGTAAGAAAGTTAATTAAAAACTTAATAAACACGAAATTTGGGGCATTTTAAATGGTGTTTCGTTGGTCGTTACTGATGGTGGAAAGTTTATAATAACTAAAAAAATTAAAAATAGAGTGCTTAACAACCTTAGTCCATTAACTTTATTGGTTTGGTTTTTTTTATTTATTTTGTTATACCAAAGACTATGAAAGTACTGAACTACTACTACTGAAAGCAGTCATTCCAAATATGAGAGTTGTATTCCATCTTGGGCCGAATATACTCTTTATAGATATGATATTTGACAGATCTCTGGAAGAAAACGAAAAAGAAACACCGCATTCACAGAAAGAAACACAGCAGCATTCTTAGCTATTGTAAAATGTGCTCGATGCATAATTCCTTGTTGAAATCAGAAAATTGAATCGAATCGTGTTATATAAATTGTTAAACAAACCTGACGAAAGTTGTAATGTCATCTACTTTACCCATTCAATTCAAATTAATCTCAAAAAATTAATTACTAATTTATTATACATGCATATGTATATCAATGTAACACTTATAGCTCGTGTTCACACTGTAGTGTAATTGCAATTGTAAGATGTAATGATGTAATTGCAAAAGGTCTCCGCGTTCACACTATGTTTTCAGTTGCAATTGAAACTTTATATGTGTTCGTTAATATTATCACTTCAATTTTTCAATATAAGAATGATCTGGTATGGTATATATCATAAAAATTTTTTTGACCAGATAAAATTTTTTATTGCTGTTTTACATGTATTGGTGACTTGCAATTGGTTCAACCCATGTTCAACCGCTAAATTTTGGTTGAAAAAGTTGCAACTACTTTTTCGTCATTTTTTTTCGCATAAATTTGTTTTACAGCTTTTTTTAGGAGAAACGAGGAAGAGGGAAAGAGAATAAAGAAGCAACTGCAGAATGCACCTAAGTGTGAACAGAAGGATTAGGCAAATGTTATTATTACGTGATACAGCAGCAAAAATAAACTTTACTCACTCATATGATATTCGAATTCGAATATCCATATTTATGTACGTATATAACCATGTACGTACTTTCTTGTTGAACACGCGTTAATCTCACATTAACTTAAACCATGTCCATAGACTTTACACTCTTTAACAGCCTTGGTTTTTGAACAAAGTTATTAAAAAATAAAAATCCAAATTTCCAAATATATAAAAAACAAAAACTTTTCAATTATACCTGTTAAATATAAACAAATAAAATTATATAAATTGCAATGTAAGCAATTCTATAATCTGCATACATATATAAGTTAAGGTGTCTAGAATTGTCTTGAATGCGAGTTAAAAAAATTTCCAAATTATCGTATTGCCTAGGCGTATGTCTAAATAAAAACATTTATATGTATGTATAGACAAATTTTTTTAAACTCCCCTCCTCCCGAGGTGTCGAGATAATGAAATCTTCAATTTTTTGGTGATTAACTTTTACTAAGTATAATAAGTTAAAAACGAAATGCAAATAAGAATAAACATGTATGTAAATAGTTGTATATAGTATAAGTACTTTACAATGGAAAACAAAAAGTTATAAATAGATTTTATTCGGAAAAATGTCTCCGACAATGGAAAGTGTTGGAAAATTTTTGATTGGAAAAATCTTTTCAAGGAAAAATAAAGAAAAATTGTCCCTTAGAGATGAAAATTATATTAGTCCTAATATGAATATTGGCTGCATTAAAAGAAAACCACATTAATATTCTCATAATTATACACGTGTTCAAATTTATTAAACTTAAGATTGTGTAATTTTTTTTTTATAAGATTAACAATTTTTAAAGTAAAATTTAAGTGAAAATCCATAATTATCAAACTTTTTAAATACGGTAAGGTAAGTAGGTTTTAAATTAATACTATTTAACGATTTCAAACTGTAAGGTTGATAACTTTTATGCTTATACATACATATATGTACATAACACTATTAAATAAGCGCATGCACACATATGTATGTATTATTTACATCAAAAATTCCGGTTCATTATCAGGTTTTTTTATTCAAACTTCTTTGATTTTTGGTATATCTTGTCTTTCTACTAACAAGTAACAAAAACAATTAACATTTTTCTTTATTAATTATTTGTACTTGACGGCAAGTAAAACATTTTTGCCACATGTGAAAGTTAATGTATTTTATTATATTGTAAGCTAGTAATCAAATTGTAATGTAACCATATTCCTATCCATAAAAGAATGTACAATAAAATAACATATGCCTTTAATTATGCCAATGTGGTCTTTCATATAAATTTATTTTTAATGTATGCGTGTTCATTATTCGTATATGCGAAAATAGCATGGTTGTTGTTACTATGCGTGTCAAACTTGCAATTTTGCAAAAAACAGATGGTCTGTCTTTTGTTTAAAAAAAACTTCAATCAATTTCAGGTTTTCTGTAATGTGATTTCCCTAACTAAATTATTTCAGGCAACGAAAGAACAATTTATCCGGTATTAAATCCTATATTTAAGAGTTGTAATTTAAAATTGACACCTCCGTCAGGAAGGCAACATATATAACTTAATATTTAGCCGTTTTCTAATTAGAAATAAAATACTCTAGTTTCATAAATTAGGCTTCCAAGTCACTTTATTACGGTTAAAAATACAAAAATTGTGCAATGTATCAGTTTTATTCTTTATGTAATATAATTTCCAAAATACATATATGTATTTATATCAACTTTTTTATTTAATATTAATATTAAGGAATTACAAAATATAAAAATAATTATAAATATCAATACACTTTCCTTTCCTTCGAAACTCTTTACGGTGGAAGCATTTTTTTTCAAATTCTATATAAGTGGAGTTATTGTAATAAATAAATTGTAATAGCTCCAGCTATTTTTTGCCTTTTGTTGCTTTTTCAGCGGCTTTTGTAACTTTACCGCTTGATGGATCTTTGAATTGAACAGATTTAATTACACCAACGGCAACTGTTTGTCTCATATCACGGACAGCAAAACGTCCTAAAGGTGGGAATTCTGAGAATGATTCGACGCATAATGGTTTTGTTGGTACCAAAATTACAATAGCAGCATCTCCGGATTTAATGAATTTTGGAGAATCTTCAGTTGTTTTTCCTGAACGTCTGTCAACTTTTTCTTTAATTTCGGCGAATTTACATGCAATGTGAGCTGTGTGACAATCCAAAACTGGAGTATAGCCATTTGAAATTTGACCTGGATGGTTCAATACTATAACTTGAGCAGTGAAATCAGAAGCTCCCCTTGGGGGATTTGATTTTGAGTCTCCAGCAACATAGCCACGACGCAATTCTTTAACTGAAACGTTCTTAACGTTAAAACCTACGTTATCACCAGGTAAAGCCTCTTGTAAAGCTTCGTGATGCATTTCAACGGATTTTACTTCAGTAGTTATATTAGCTGGTGCGAATGTTATAACCATACCAGGTTTTAAGATACCAGTTTCAACACGACCTACTGGTACTGTACCAATACCACCAATTTTGTAAACGTCTTGTAGAGGAAGACGGAGTGCTTTTTCAGTTGGACGACTTGGTGGTAAAATGGCATCGAGTGCATCAATTAAAGTTTTACCTAGAAATAAATTGAAAAATTCAAGACTTATTTCAATTTTTTTTTTTGTTTTATTAAATACCTTCAGCGTTTGCTTCTTTACGTTCGATTTTCCATCCTTTAAACCATGGCATGTTGCTGGATGATTCCAACATGTTATCACCATGCCAGCCAGAAATTGGTACGAAAGCAACAGCAAGTGGATTATAACCAATTTTCTTAATGTATGATGATACTTCCTTTTTGATTTCTTCATAGCGGGATTCACTGTATGGTGGTTCAGATGAATCCATTTTGTTAACACCAACGATCAATTGTTTTACACCAAGTGTGAAGGCAAGTAAAGCATGTTCACGTGTTTGACCATTCTTAGAGATACCAGCTTCGAATTCACCAGTACCAGCAGCAACAATCAAAACAGCACAATCTGCTTGTGAAGTACCAGTAATCATGTTTTTGATGAAATCACGATGGCCAGGGGCATCAATAATGGTGACGTAGTATCTGGCAGTTTCAAATTTCCATAAAGCAATATCAATTGTGATACCACGTTCACGTTCGGCCTTCAATTTATCCAAAACCCAAGCATATTTGAAGGAGCCTTTGCCCATTTCTTGAGCTTCCTTCTCGAACTTTTCAATTGTACGTTTATCAATACCACCGCATTTGTAAATTAAATGGCCAGTAGTGGTTGATTTACCAGAATCGACATGACCAATGACGACAATGTTAATATGAATCTTTTCTTTACCCATTTCTGCAAACAAAAGTTTAAAAATTAAATTTTAATTAAAATTTATATTCTTATATTATAGAAACACCGGAACCACGAAACAAAAAAAAAAAAAAACTATACCCTAGCCACCATATTACTTTTACTTAATTAATCACTCTTGACGATTCGGTTTAATTAAATTACTCATCAAAAAAAACTTATTTCACAATTTACGAAATATTAAAAAAAAATAAGTTTCAAAAAATATAAATAATTTCGAATTTAATATTTATTAATTTATTTATAATTATAAAAATAATAAAAACTTACTAAATTTTTTTTCAACTGAATTTCAAGAAGATTTATTTAACCGAACACGAAATTGATGCTATCACGGCTACAAATCCGAACAAAGTGAAAGAGTGGAACGTTCAAGAATGACTCTATTCTACATATCTCCATTGCATCAGCCACGTTGTGATCATGTCCGTCGCATATTTCCGGTTGCCTAGGTTTTAAGCTGCGACTTAAATTAAAATTGTTAATTCACATTTACCTTTGAAACAAATAAAATGAAACATATAAAAATTGGAAATGTAATGCCAAATAAGTTCAATAATGAATTTTTATAAAAAAATTATTAAATTAAAAGTTTCAAAACTTTTACTTTTATTTTTTAAATGTATTAGAATTATAATCTTGATATTTTTTAATCCTTTAAATCACGAAACAAATTTTATTTTCAAAACTTTAATAAACTTTTTAAAAATTCACCATCAAAATTTTCGCCAATCGCTTCAATTGTATTTAATCAATTAAAATATTTAGAATAGTAAATTTACATAAATTTTATTATATACATACATATGTTCATATATTAAAATGAAAATTGCAGTACGTTCAAATTATAAATACAAATTAAACAGTTTAACTTAATAATCTTAAAAGTCATAGAAAATATTAAAGATTAAATTCGCAAAACATATTTAAAAAGGTAAAACGGGTAAAATTTAAATAAAAAATATTTTAAAACAAATTTATAAATGTTTAGAAACCGATATTATTGATTGTTAAACATTTTATTTTATTAAAATAATTATCTTAAAACTAGGTTGAAAATCAAAGTTCGAAATAAATTTATTATACCTATACCTAATTAGAATAACGATTTTATGTTTTCTCAATTTTTCTAGTTGGATTTTTAAAGATTTATAAACGAATCACGAATTACCGAAATTGTAGTGAAACAAAACGCAATGAAACAGAATGCTAAATAAAGAAAACATTTTATACAATAATATGTAAATAATTATTCAATAATTTTTTTATTTTTATAATATATATTGTAATTTTAATTGGAAATTCGATAAATTGTATTCGTTAAGCGAACACACACTGAATTGAATCTAATTTAAAATTAATTTATTTTGTATAGTAAAAATTTAATAACTTGTTATCTATCTATTTTATAATTGAACGTTTATACATAATATTGTTATAATTTTTAAAGAGTTTCTTTATATTCATAAATAATATTTACTATTAATACTATTTCTTGATAATAAAATAATGGTAAGATAAAAATATATAAACACATACATGCATATATAAATCAGAAATAAATGCAATCTCTTACTGCAATCAAATATTTTAAAAAATTATAAGTAAAATTTTTTATATTTGACAATAGATGGCAGTGATTGAATAGACTATTTAATTTTTATGTTTTAAATAATACCAGAATACGTTAACATTACCATTAATATAATAATTATGTATTAATAACTTAAAATTTATTTTAAATTAAAAAAAAAAAAAAAATTTAATTTATGAAATTTTAAAATATTACTATTACTATCGATCGAACAGAAGGTACATACTTACTTTAATTTGATTAGAATTTGTATTGGATCGTTCAAATAATTTTTTTTTTAATTTAAATTTAGCAAATATAATCTTTTAAAGTTTTTTTTAACCATTTCAAATCAGAACCATTTTAAAATGTTTTATAAATCTCTTATTTATTATTTTGATAAAGAAGGAAATTTGTTAACATACCTATGCGTATTTCGCGTACCTAATTAAAATCATATAATAAAACTAAATATACATATGATGATATGTAATACAATATATTCTAGGTACCCTTTCATTTCAAGAATCATGGACAAGTGCTGACTTGTAGAATCACTTTGTAGAATTAGGTATATTAATTATAAATATGTAATATGTTTTTATAAATAATTAAAATTAATTTTCTTTTTCATCTATTTTCATACTTTAACTTAAAGGAGTCAATTTCTTAATAAGTATATTGTAAATAGTTGAACCAATATTCAACGTTTTAGAAATTTTAGGCGAAAAAAAATATAAAATACAATAAGTTTTTAAAAATCTATTACATATCTAGTTATTCTTTTTTTTTGTCATAGTATCAAAAAAGAAAATAAAAAAAAAGTAAAAAGCTTGATATGATGCCTATTCAAAATAAATTTAAAAAAAAAACAAAAACCAGAAAAAATAAAAACTGAAATGTTAAAAAAAAAAAGTCGTTTTATTGATGTTCATCCAGTTGTTACAAAACTTTTCTATAGATTGTCGAAAGTTTTTTTTTTTATTTTGTTTTAATTTTTTTTTAATTTTTAAGTCTATGATATCTTTTTAGTTTATATGTAAGTTTTCTTATATACATGCTTATATATTTTACCTATATAGGTAAATATTTGAAGATATTTCCTGAAATGCTAGTTCCCAACGCTTTTAAATGTTTGTTATGTACATAAGTATGTACTTCAGGTTGAGGTATATTCGTTCGTACTCACATCATATTAGCAGATGATATATAGAATATCATTTTTTTTTTTTTTTGTTTTTGTTTTATTATCAGCAGATCCCATATTGTGTATGATGGAGTATGGACGACGAATAAGCGACACCAAAATGGTCAATTAATATATTCGACGTACTACTAAGCTGTCTTTTAGTAATTTTATAACCGTTGAGTCGAATAGACGGAACTTTAAAAAAATAATAATAAAAAAAAGAAAGAAAAATAAATAAAAATAAAATAAAATTTACAAAATAGTGTAACTTTTTTTTTTGTTATTCCTCAATTGTTTAATAAATAGAAATGTTAAAATTAATTGTTTAATATTAAATTCACTTTTTTTTTTTTGTTTTGGATACAAATTAAAAAAAAAAAAAAAAATTTGTAATAGAAAATAAAATAAAAAACAACTAAAACAAAAACAGTTTCAAGTAAATAATTTTAAAAGTAATAAAAAAATTAATTTTATTTTCATTTTTATTTTAAATATATTTTATTAATTTTCTTAAGAAAAAAAAAAAAAAAAAAAAAAAGCGGAAAAACAGTAAGTACGTAAAGATTTTAATTCTTTAACATTAATTACATAAAATTTTATATTTATTTTTTCTGACTAACGTTAAATAAAGTTTATATATACTATTTATAGTGTTGATCGTAGTTAAATTTAATTTTTTATTTTTTTATTTTTATGATCATACGCGGTTGTCATTTATAACCTGGATTAAAGTTTTTGTGGATTTTATTTTATTTTTTGTCAAATTTCACAATAATAATTAGTATATGAAAGTAAATAAAATAAAATGCCTAGCAGAATAATAAATAAAGCTTCCTTAACTTAATTAAAAGTGTATACATATTCTAAATTTATGAATTATTCTAATTAATCCGGTTATTTAGTATTATTTTAAAATTAAGGAATTTTTTTTTTTTTTTTGCTTATTATCACATATAAGGTATAATCTTGAATAATTTATATTGAAAATTAATTTTAGCTTTTAAAAATTTATTGATAAAATATGATAATCATATTAATATTAAAAAAAAAAAAAAAACTATGATTTTATTATTGAAAAATTAGCTTAAAATCAGGTTGCAAAATTTATTTTTTCTTTTAGTTTTATTTATATAATTGTTTATAAAATATTTAAATTTTAAAAATTAAAGATTGTTTTTTTTAAATTATATTTTAAAATCTTATATGTATGTACATTTTTGTTTAAAAATCGATTGGAGTATAAGACAAACTTTTCGATTTGCTAATTGCATAACTAAACTAACTATAGGTATATAACTACATGAAGTTAGCCCATATGTCTAATAGACAAAGGGCTCTAAAAATATCCGCTGTCATTTATGCCAGTTCGGTAGAGAAAAAAAAAAAAAAACTACATAAATGAATGAAAATTTCGAATTAAGTACTATGATATCGGGATATACATATTACCAGATTACATAATTTAAAAAAGTATTCTATAGGTGTATGACAGACACTTTGCTGAAAAAAAAAATCCCGAAAAAAAAAATCTCGAATTTAAATTTGGTGGAAAAAATCCCGTTATGTTATGTTACAAAATTCCGAAAAAAAAAAATCCTAAAAACCAAAAATAGCGAAATCAAGGAATTTTTGTTCAAATAGTTACATATTATGTAAAAAAAAAAATATAAAAAAGAATTTTAGAGTATTGGATACAAAACTAGATTATACGCTTTTTCCAAATTGTATATACATATATATATATATATATATAATATGTATATGTGACATTCTGAATTAGGGAATTTTAGAGTTGGATTCAAAATCAGAGAGGGATTCCTCTTTTTCCAGAATGTGTATATTTTGTAACCTACCATATTATGATATATGATAATTAGAATCCCGCGTATGCATATATATATATATATATATTCGTAAAAGTATGTATGTATATGTATAGTAAAGTACACTGATTTTGTATCCAACTCTAAAATTCATGCTAATCATTTTTAACATATTATTATGTACTTACATATTTGAACAGAAATTTCCTTGGTTCACCACTGATGACAATATCCAAATAATATTCAAGTTCATAAATATATTACAAATATGTAAACAATAGTTTAATATTATTTGTATTAGTTATACCTAATTTCTTTTACTTCCATTTTATTTTATTTTATAACAATTAATTAGTAGCACATTTGATAAAACAAACATAAAAATTCAAATGAGCAACCCGAATCATAGTATTTGTTTAAAAGAAACGTGATTAAAATTATTTTTACGTAAAAAATATTGACCAGATGATTAAAATAAAAATAATATTTCAAGCAATATAATAGAATTAAAATTATTTGTTTTGTGAAATCATCAAAACTCGCCGGCCGAATTTTTTTTTTCGTGATTTTATATTATTCGGCATTTTGGTATTTTAGGGATTTTTCTTTTCAAGATCTTTTCAAGAAACATTCGGAATTTTTTTTTTCGAGATTTTTTCGTTCGGAATTTTTTTTTTTCAGTAAAGTATCATGTGACCCGTATTATTCGTATAATTCTTTATTGTTTTTTCGTGCAATTTTTCGTGCAATCTATACTAATTTTTTCTCACAAAAACACTTTTCACCCCAATTTCATTACCGTGAATATCAATTAATTTAAAGAAAAAAAAAAAAAAGGTTCTTAACTTTTTAATTGATTAAAATTAAATTAAGTTGTAGTAAGATCAAATAAGTTAACTCTCGACCAAATTTTAATTGTAGTATTTAATAAATTCAATTGCAAGTTCAGCAATTGTTTGTTAAAGTTTTAATATTTGTATTCTAATTGAATTTTTATTTTGTTAGTGGATATATATTCAATATGCATATATAATCTGTATATATTTTTTTTTAAGTTTTTATTTTTATAACTATCTCATAAAAATGTATTTAATTTTTTTTAATTAAAGAAAATCTAATAATATTTAATCATTTTTCATATTATATAATCAAAAAATATAAAAGTATAAGCATTAAACCTGCCCCGTAATATTGTTTCAACTGTTTAATTAAGATTAAAATTAAGATTAAGATTAAAAATATATTATCTAGATTTAATAACTAATTGCTATTATTGGAATATTTAATTTCATCTCTTTTTTTTATTGTATATACACGGGTACGTAAAGTACATATAATAAAATTTATATCTATTATTTTATATTGACATTTTTAAAATTAATAAATCGTATTTTTATTAGATATTTTTATTTATTGATCAATTTTTACTAATAATATTACAAATCTGTATCTGTACCAGGTACCTATTATATACCCTACCTTATAAGAAAATTTTCTTTGATTTTGTGTGATTTTTAAAATTCAAACAAAACCTTATATGTTTCAAATAAAGTTTAAAAAAAAAAATGTTCCAGATGGTGATGGATAAGAATTTTTAAAAGTAATTAAAGTTATGAAAACCTTGATATAAAGGTCCAAATGGTAGTTGGAAAATATTGTATTGTATATTATTATTATTTAAAAGTTAAAGTTGTACTACATTTTTATATTATAAAATTTGAATAAATATAACAATAATAAAGAAAAATTTTTTTTAAATACATATATTAAAAAAATATATGTACACATAATATTATGTTTGGGTATACTTTACTTTAAGTACATTGTCCGATTGCCTTGAAATTTTACATTACGGTATCTAGTGACGTCACCTATATTTCATAGAACATGATTTTTGGCGCAAAGGTTATTTAAAGGTCAAATTGATTATTTTAAAATTTTCCTAATATTTTCTAGTATTTTATTTAAACCGTTACATTTTCGTCTACGATAGTATACAAGAGCCAATATTTTACAAGATTGTGTGGCCTACTATTGCCTTGCTTCGTCTTAATCAGAGCTACCGTTTCTGAGATACTGCAGTTCAAACGGAAAATTTTGGTATAAAAAAATTTTTTTTTCTAAACTTTCTAGAAATCACTATACTTTATAAATTTTCAAAGACACCCAATATTATTTTTATACTGTTAGAAAGGTCTCTTCACACCCTTTCCAACGGTATATAAATATAATAAGTGTGGTACGGCTTGGTAAATAGTCCCATCAGAGGTTAGAAATTCGAAATTGAAACATCAATTTTAATAAAAAATGCAATTTTAAACTTTACTTGTTTAAATAACAAAAAATATCTCAAAAATTGTTAGATCTATAAAAACCGTTGTAGTGCCAAAACATAGGTCTGTAAACAACCATTATGATGATATACATAAAGTTAGTACAGGTTGTCTCATTTGAGTACAGAGTGCTTAAAACATAAAAAATATTGAAATTAAATATAACGTTACCTTTTTTGAGAACAAATTTTTTTTTGTCTTTTTTCCTCTTTTTGGGAAGTCAGCATTGGTTACTCTGGTCCTATTTGATTTTGAGTTCGGGTAAAATGCTTTTGGGTAGAATAATAAAAAAAGTCAATTTTTGATATCAAAATGTGAATTAAAATCTTATTTGATCAAAATCTTCCAGAATATTTACATATTTGTATATATGCGAGATTCTGAATTAGGAAGTATTTTACATTTCTAACAGTATAAAAATAATGTAGGATATCTTTGAAAATTTATAAAGTATAGTGGTTTCTAGAAAGCCTAGAGACATTTTTCTTTTATACCAAAATTTTCCGTTTGAACTGCAGTATCTCAGAAACGGCAGCACTGATTAAGCTGAAGCAAGACATTTATTAAAGAGAATAGTAGGCCCTACAATGCTGTAATAAAAATTGGTTCCTGTATACTATCGTAGACGAAAATATAACGGTTTAAGTACAATACTACAAAATGTTAGGAAAATTTCAAAATAATCAATTTGATCTTTAAATGACTTTTGCGGCAAAAGTCATGTTCTATGAAATATAGGTGACGTCACTAGGTAGCGTTATATAAAATTTCAAGACAATCGGATAAGGTACCTAAAGTAAAGTATATCTTTATGTTTATATTATATATACATATGTATGTACGCATATATTATATGTTATGTATATTCTGGTATTATTATTAGTACACAAAATATAAAGTTACGAATTTAATAAAATTATGAAGATAATATTGAACATAATTTTTAATGTTTTTAAAAATTAATTTTCACAGTTAAACAAAATAATATTAAATGATTTAAACATGTATGTTATTGTTAATGTAAAGATCATTTTGCAAAAAAAAAAAAATAAAAGCGTAAAATAACTCACCAACCGAAAAATATATAATTTTATAAATTTAACAAAATGTTTATTTTTTATAGGTACATAACTTTTATAATGCAATGACATGCAAATTGAATAACTTATTATTATGTATTTATTTATGTGTTATTACATTTTTGTTGAAATTTTTAACATTTTTTTTTGAAATTTTGTTTAGGTATTAAATGAATAATAAATAACAATATTTTTTTTTGGCGCAATTTTATTTTACTATTTTTTTTTTATAGTAATTTTTTATCAATATATATATTATTATTATAGGATATCACAAAAAGTATGCCGGTTTCCATATTTAAATAACACAAAATTATTATTTTATTGAATATTGTACCAATAAGTTGAAAATGGTACTAAAAAAGGCATATTTGATACAGTAAATCAATTGTTTTTGTTGCTTTCTTTTTAAACCACGTGTCACTAAGATCTATGTATGTATGGTTATATGTATACATAAATATAAATGAGTCAAAAAAAGGTGGTTCAACTTTTAAACAATTTTGTTATTTGTTATTTCATTTATTTTAAAATTGCACTAAATAGTTTCTATATAAATCAATATAATATGATGCAATGCTTAAGAGTCTTTCCCAACTTTCATTCGGAATAGTCTTCGTTTCAAACCACGTTCAGGAACGTATCTCAATAAATGATAGAAGTAGGTATATATATATAAAATTAATAATAGTATTATTACTTCATCCTATAAACGGAACAGATGTGGATATTTTCTCCATAGTTATTTAATTTTTTTTTTAATTATTTTGTATGTATACTTAGTGAGAATGCAATATAAAAAAAAATAAATAATCAAAATTAACATTAGGTACGTTAATTATATTATTTTGATAAAATTTTAGAATTTTAAGACATATTCAAATAAACAAGACAATTTGCAGTTGCCTAAGTCTGCATCTGTAGCCCTTACCAACCTATACCTAACTTTAAGTATTTGATACTACATTTTTAAATTTATAATATTAGATACTTCAATTCCCCTTTATACAATACCTTTATTTATTTACTTAAAGATAAAATTTATTAAATAACGGTATTCGTGCATAGAATTAAAAACTTTGGAACACGTGTTTTTTTTTTAATATTAAAGTTCATACATATGCTTATATGTACATATATTAAATATAAAACTTATATAAAATTATTTGTTAACGATTTGTTTGATTTTTCGCATATAAACATTTTAAAATTTTTAAAAATGGACAATAATTATACCAGAATACCAGATGATACATTTTCCAACTAATGCATTTTTCAATAAGAAAAAATAAATAAATAAAAAATTTCTTCATTACCTACTATTATAAATTATTTGGATATACTTCCGCAAAAGGGTGATAATTGATTTAGATGGCGTAATCATATAACGGTACTTTATATCTCCAAGTTTCCGAATATATATATGTATACTATTAGTACTCTACAATATTGTAAAAAATGGTTCAAGTCTATTGTCTTACGGGAAAAATATAACGGTTTAAATAAAATAGTACCAAATGTTAAAAAAATTTTGTAATGCATTTTTCGGCCACTAGATAGCGGCATCGGTACTAATGGCATATATATATTCGGAAACTTGGAGATATAAAGTACGATTATATGGTGACGTCATCTAAATCGATTATCACCACTCTGCGGAAGTATATCCAATTATTTTGCATACATGTTATTATTATTAAGTATACGAATTTATTTATGCATGTACATACATATTTTATTCATTTTTTAATAGAAATAATAGAGTAGTAAAAACTAAGAAAAAGAAAAAAAACATATTGCGATATAACATATTAATGTATTGTATTAGTTATTGATTTTTGTTTTAAAATGATAATTTTCATTTTTAACTGCACGCAAAACGCAAAAAATTGAATTGTTGTTATACTTAAATAATCCATAATATAATTATTTAAAAAAAAATAAAATAAATACATACATATATGTTTATGTAGGTATATATATGTATTTTGTAATTTTAACTTGTTATAATGTCATTTTTCATTTAATTATAAAAAAAAAATCAAGAAATATGAAATTTTAATTTGTTATGAATTAGCAAAAGTAAACATAAAAGTTTTTTTCCCATTGTGAAAAGTTATACATTCTTTATTACAAAATGTGATAGCTATTAATATATAAGTAAATATTTAATAAAGAGATTTTAACAATTTAATAAAAGGGATAAAAATATAAAATATAGGTATATAAGTACATACATAACATAACATACCTATATATATAAATGAAATACTTATGCCATTAGGGGAACTATAGTAGTCATTAGCTAGTATATATATGATAATATCATAATGATATTGTAAGTTTGCATATTATGACATATCATATAAATAACTAATAATAATAGTTATTCCATTTGTTGTAATTTAAAAAAATATTCAAGTTATTAGTATATACTAGATGGAGATCGTTCAAAACATATACATATATACATTATGTATAATCATTATTCGTTAGTTACTGATATGACGTTTTTCAAATGATATTATTGTTATGATTTATAATATATGTACCTAGTTAGCGATACGATTTTTTATTTTATATCATACATAATATAATCATATCGAAAACTTATCGAAATTTCATAATATGATAGTTAATGATGAATGATGACAATTATATAGTTAGGACTTAAAAGTATTATATGTATTTTATAATAATATAATAGTTATAATATACAAATTTTGTTTAATTGCTTACCTTTCTTTTATATGTATATATGTAACTATTTCTGGTAAAAATTGAAAATACATAAGATGTTAAATTATAGGTTCCACATATCGAAGTTTAGAGAATAAATCGTTTAAATTCATAAATTCATGATGTTATTTTTTTTTTTCTAAATGTTATAATTTTGTAAATTTTTTTCATGTAACAATAGGTATCTACATATATATGTATATGTATATATATATATTATATAACATAACAAAATAATTAAAAGTTTTACAAATACCTTTCCATAACATCTAAAGAAAGGAACGATATTATTATTGTGATCACTGGTCGCTGAATTTTTATTTTTTATGTTGACTTTAATAAATCCTATTGACGCTAAAACAGATGTATATAACGTTATTATAATATAATAATATTAGGGGCCCTGTAGCTGGTGTGTATAAGTATATTTTACCTTGACATCTAAATTACAAAAAATTCGTATGGGATACAAAATTTCTTGATTCCAAAAGAAAACAAAAAAAAATCATGATTTTAAACATACATATGTATGTATGTTATATGTATATGTACTTGTATTCAAAACTTAGCGCAATGTCATAATACGTAGTGTGTGGCTGAAAACTACTAAATTATAATTATAGATACTAGCACCTACAAGCCAGATTGTAAAAACCATTGCAAATAAATTAAATATTAAAATCGTTTTTCTATATAGGTGCAATATTATTTGTTCCTACTTACATTTAAGAAAGATATTTTGCAAGTTGTATCACATATTTTTAAAGTATTGTTTTTTTTTTTTTGTAATATAACTTCAAAAATAGGATATATGCTTTTGCATATGAAAGTTATTATATATTTTTTTTTACTTTAACTAAAGACATTTTCACTGTATGTGAAGACATTTTTACTTTAAGTGAAGATTTGAATTTTTATTTGAAATGATGATTTTTTACTTTAAGTGAAAACATTTGTAATAAAAATTAAAGTAAAGAATTACATACCTATAAATAAATATATACATATATACATATAAACATAAATATCAGATATGTACCTATTATCATATTCGTAGAACTAAAGAAACGCCTATTCTTCTACAATAGACAGCCGAGTAATCAACGGCTTAGTGAAATATAATGATTCCAGAAACTGAAGCTTAGTCAAATATGAATAATAAATGACTTAGTGGATGTGCCCTATATATTTAATATTTTAACAATATAAGTTATTGAAATATAGAGATCCTTCAATTAAAAGTAAAAAATATTTACTTAAAGTCAAAATATATTCACTTAAAGTAAAAAATATTCACATAAAGTAAAAAAGCCTTCAGTTAAAGTAAAAATATATTTCTATTTCCAGTTAGGTAGTAAATTTTGAAATTACTTATTCAGAAAAAAAAAATAATCAAAAATAAAAAATATTCCGACTAATAAAGAATATAATATAGTTAACAGTAACACTTAACGGGGAAAAAAATAATTTTATTTTTTATTTTAATAAAATATTTACATATTTTGTTAAATCTGTTTTTAAATTACATATGTATGTTTGTACTATATATATATATTGTGTTATATACTGATACTATAGGTCAGTTTTACTAATACAGTGTGATTTAAAATTAAAAAACAAAATTTTTTTTTTCTTTTTTCGGTAAAATATCTTTAAGTATAATATAGTTTTAGCATTTTTGTTATGCGTACATAATATTTTATTAAGATTATTTTTTTGTTTTTTAATTTATTCTATACCAGTAATCCTATATTGTACTTACTTAAAATTTAAATAAACTTATGCGTATACATTCATAAAAATGTATATAATATATACGCATAAGTTTATTTGTTTATAATGTATAATATATATATATATATATATATATATCAGTCCGGTCATACCTTAAAATTCAATAAAATTTTTTTTAATTTTAATTTTTATTGTGACCATAAGACTAAAGAACTGAAATATTTAAAGTGTTAATTTAATATTTGTTGTCATTCAAAACCGCATCAAATTTATTGATATTTATTTATTTGTTTAAATAAAATAAAGTGATTTTTATTTTTTTTTTAGTTTTTTTTTTTTTATTAAGTGAATCTTTATTTGTCATTAAGTGGTAGTCGGTTTTTAGCTGTTACACCGTACACGTATTATAACACATTATTGTATTAATTTTCATTTTTATATATTTTATATGAGTTTTTGTTTTAAATTTCAATTAGGAAGGATTAAAAAATAAATTAAATAATTTTTGCCGCAAAAAAAAAAAAACAATAAAATCAATATTTAAATTTTGAATAATGACTTATTTTAAAATAAAAAAAATTTTAATTAAAAAAAATTAAATAAAATTTATTAGAAAAACTTTAAAATTATTATTTATTAAAATATAGTTAAAATTAAAAAAAAAACTATTTTATTATTTTTAAATATAAATTATTTTGAATTTTATAAAAGTAATAATATCAAGGTTAGTATATAAAAGAAAATAAATTTTAAATTAAAAATATAAATTGAATAATGGTATACTGAATGCTGAAAAATATATTTAAATATAAATAATGGTATACTATGTATGGTGAAAAGATGGTAATGGTACTGAATGGTGAAAAGATATCATGAAATAGGAATTATATATATTAATAATATATGTAATATAAAATTTAATATCATGTGAATAATGGGCATTACAATTACTGCAATAAATGTTATATTTATGTCAATATAGTATAGTTTAAAAATATATATACGAAACAAAAAAGGAAAATGATATTAATATAGAATAAATTGTAATATAATTCAAAATTTAAAAATTACAATGAATAATGATGGTTTTATTTCTAAATCATATAATAACGAGTTGTGTTTTTATTGAAGGAGTTTTCTTAAATAAAAAAATTTATATAAATGATAATATAATTATATTAGATTGATTAAATTTGAAACATTTTTATTAAAGTATTCACATAAATTTGAATTGTTTTTGAGATAGATTATAATATATGATGTGTAGAGTATGTTAAAAAAAATAATTAATTAAGTTGATAATTACCATACAAATTAATTTAATAATATTACCATAGAAATAATGTAAACCTTGACTTTTAATAAATTTTATTTATTTTATTTTAAATTCCTTATAAAGTTTTTGAATTGTACAAGAAAGTAACACGATCCATATTATAATTTTTTTCTCTCCTTTTTTTTTTTTTAGTTTTAATAAAACTACGTATGATAAAAAATTATAAACTTTTCATAATTATTATTTTGTTTTAATTCTTTTATAATTATTTATCATCATTATTATTATTTATCTCAAATTATTATTTGAGATAATAAATAAATTTTGGGGCCCAAAAACTTGAATTAAAAAAGAAATATAAAGCGCTAGAGCAATAATTTGTATTTTTAAAGATAAATATGTTAAACTTAAAAAGTAAACTTTATTGGGTACATACATGAGTAAAGACAAAAACTCGGAGTTTTAATAATGTGTAAAAAATATAACTTTTGGTTAAAAATAAAATGTTTTTTACAAGATTTTGTAATGCAAGATTACATGGCCAATCCAGAAAAAAAAAACGATTAAAATAAATTTTTGTCATTATATAAATCGTCTTTGCTTTATTACCACTAGTCGGGCTCTGCAGTCTGCTATTAATCAACATGTTATAATTAAATTTCAGGATTTAACTATATGATAAGTTATAAATAATATGGTATAGATAAAATATTAAAGAAAATTTCTTTCTATATACACAAGTATAATATAATAAAATCCTTATGAAATTCATAAAATCCTTATGAAATTCATAAAATCCTTATGAATATCCTTTATATCGAATAGAAAATCTTTGGTTATAAAATAAACATCAAAGTATTTTTTAATCTTGACTCAAAGCTAAAATAAATAAAAAAAGAAAAAAATGTATGAAAATAGATTGCAACCCACACCAATAACTAAAAATTTTTTGCATTTTAAATTAGAAATAAGAATAGATATTATATAAGTGCTTTATGCCTATACATATATGTATAGTTTTATTTTTTTTTTATAAATTTTAGTTTGTTTATTTAAATTATTTTAATATTTATTTTTATATTTCAAAATTTAATATAATAAGCTTTTATTAGTTATTATTTGAATAATTTAATTGTTTACATTAATAATAAATATCTGTGGCAATACGACATAACATTATAAATATTATTCTCCTCAAATGAGAATTATAAGACAAAAAATAATGTCAATTTTATAAAATTAACGATTTTATCTTAAATTTGTATATATGTATAGCCGTAGGACTAAATTTAATTTTGTATTAAATCAAAACTTAAATTGTTGTATTGTTACAGACTGTAAATTATAATCTTTGTATTTTCAGAGACTTTTACAGAGTAAAATACTCTTTTTTACGGTTATGTTAAATTAGCAATCCATTTACCAACTAGTGCCAAGAACTAATCTCAACTACTCTTTTCATGTAAAAGAAACGCACAAAATATAACGATATTTTTTCTTTTTATTGTACATGAAAATAAGTGAATGAAATATATAAGATGTTTTGAATTTTGAGCCTTGAAACGTATTACCTATACATAATTTTCATGACCTAGAAAAGAACAGGATACCAATTTATTAAAACAAAAAAAAAAACATCTTCATTTCATTTAACTTCAGATATTTTAGTCTTTATTTAGAAAAATTACCTATACTCATAACGATCTATACAGTAGTATACAACAGTGTGGTTATTTCGAAAATACCCTGTGGATTATACTGTATTAATTTATATTGTATTAGATTATTATTGTTACACTTAATAATAACATTATATTTAATTTAACCTTTCCATTCATTTTTCTATTATATTTATTATTGTTTACGTATATCTATATATATATATATATATATATATATTATTAATTAAAAACGTAAAAACACCAAATTTTACAATTAAAATAAATAATATTTTTAAAATAGCATAATTACTTTTTAGAATTTTTTAATTTAACCTTTTCTTATTTGTATTCAAAACAAATATTACAATTTACAATACGTGATTTTTTTAATTAATTAAAAAGTCGGCATCCATGTATGATTATGTATATGTATTTGTATATATACATACATACCTACAAAAATGTATGTATTTATTATA
This sequence comes from Poecilobothrus nobilitatus, assembly GCA_947095535.1. NCBI lineage: Eukaryota > Metazoa > Arthropoda > Insecta > Diptera > Dolichopodidae > Poecilobothrus > Poecilobothrus nobilitatus. The sequence continues at coordinate 162,696,671 of OX352773.1, forward strand.
AATCGGTATCTACATATATAGGTATTATTAATTATTATAAATATTTTTTTAAAAATTAGATACATATGTTGAAAGTTATAATTAATCATATTTAAATTTTTATATAGGTACATATATCTTTTTAAAATAAATATTAATCAAATTTAAATTTTTTTAAAAAATTTTAATTTGAATATTCGTATTTAATTTAAAAAAAAAAAAACAACAAAAAAATAATCAAATTTACGAAAAAATTTAATTAATTATGAATTTTATTTATTTATAACTGTGTTCCACTGGTTTTATTATGTAATTATGCATTTTATATTTATTTTTATTTTTTATTTATTAAAAAAAAATTAACCAACAAAAAAAAAAAAAAATTTTATAAATACAAAATATTGCATAAAATATAATATTTTATTTATTATTATTTATTATATATTTTATTAATATACTTTTATTTTTATTTATTTATTAACATTATATGGTAACTAATTAAATTAGTTATCATATGTTGAAGCCACTAGCACCAGCAGCTAAGGGCCTTCGGCTAATATTTTATTAATATATATTATATATGTATGTACAAAAATCTAATTTAAGATTGTATACACAACAAACTGTCAAATCACCTCATGTTATTAAGACTTTTAAATTACTTTACATTTTTATTCCGATATTTCGACTTTTTTTCTCATTCAACTTATTATAGTAGACTTTATGACATATTAATTATTATCTGTACAGTCAAAATATCATCTGTACAGTTAAAGTTAATTTTAAAATGATTAAAAATGATCGTATATAATTATTTACTAATCATATTCTTTTAAAATTTCAGAATATAAAACATTAAAGTTAAAATGGGAAAATTATTTGAAAAAAAGGAAAATGCAGTTATTGACATTGGTAAGTACTTTTTCTTTAATTTTTGTTTTAAATTCTTGTCATCATGAATGTTAAAAAAAAAATATTAATGTTAATACATATTAAATGCGACAATGTTAAGTATAGTATTCATCAGTGACACTGATTAGTTTGTGATATACTGATTAGTTGATTTCTATTTGAAACTATTTGTTTCCCCCTTTTTACTACCTTGGAAAGCATATAGGATTTCCACAAAGCCTCTGTATCTAACTTATTTTGTGGTAGCAACTTGATTTTGAACCAGTTTTTCCCTGTTTTTTCTATTTTATTCATTACTGTCCTCCTTCACGTGATTTTAGCCTTCCCACTTTCCTTCTTCCTTGAGGGGCCAATCAAGGGCCTATCTGTCTATTGAAGAGTTTTTCAATGGCGTCGCCAATCTATTTGTATTTTTTTCTCTAATAACAAGGTTAATGGGTTTCTGTTTGTCATAATCCATAAATCGTTATTTGAAATCCTTTTTGGCCAGAATATTCTGCATATTATGCGCAAACATCTGTTGAGGAAGGCTTACAGTTTCTGGATTATTCTTTCCGTGACTAGCGATGTTTCACTAACGTAGAGCAAGACCGATTTAACACATGTAAATTATTGAAAGAGACACTATAAAGGAGTGGAACGAGCACGAGTAGTTCTATATAAATGTTTGGGACTTTAACCCAATAAATACCACCTCCCTTTTAGGCCCAAACAATAAGTTATATATATGTTCTTTAGTACTAATGTACCGCTTAGTCAAGAGATATAAATACATGCATATATTAGGGAATGAAAATTGCTTTTAAATTGACGTTGACATATTTTGTTAATTTTTGTTTAACAAAGTATATACTTAATATTCACCTTGAATCTTTGAACCTATATTAAGTTTATTATTTAAAAAAATTCCATTTAATTATCGAAACAGTCGATTGAAATTCAATAGTATGTATATTTTCTTTGCAATAAAGTTTATATATTCTTTTTTTTTAATTTAGAAGAAAAAGTGATAGTGCAATTAATAATTAATACTATTAATTAAAGAACAACATAATGACAATTATAATTTAATTTTAATACCAAGAGAAATAAAACTTGAATAAGAATTATGTTTTGTTTTTATGTCTTCTATTTTTTGATTTACATATTAAAAAATATTCATTTTTTCAAATACTAATACATATTTTATAATCTTAATACATAGCTATAATGTATGTAGGTTTAATCTGACCTTTATACCCTATTTGGTAATTCTATTTTTTTTTTTGTTTTTTTGTTTTTTGTATATCTTATAATATACGACTTATGGTTTATTATATGCTTTTATATTAACTCGTCGGTGTCGGTTTATTTTAAAAATTTGTTTCAAATGCATTATTTAAAATTTAAGCTACATGCATCAACAAAATTGATACTTTCATTTATTATAATTATTTATTTTATATGTTTTATAGACCCAATATACATTAACTTTTTTATTTATGTATATTATTAACAACTTAAATAAATGCAGATTTAAATTAAAAATTGAATCTTAAATTGATTTGTTTGATAAAGTATATATGGTATAATTTAATCTTGAAAAGATTTATAAGATCAATATATAATAATAAATATTTATATATGTATGTATATACCATACTCCTATTACCATGCAAAATTATTTTCAATAAATTTTTTACTTATAAACATTGTAAAAGTTCCAATTCAACCATTTTCATTCAACTTTATTTATTAAAAATATCCTCGTACACTTATTTATTCTTTTCATGTCTATATAACATCCGGTCAATGCAATTAAAAATATACCCTAATATGGCATATTGTATTGTATTGTATATAGTAAAGTTTAATGTAACTTAAAATAAGAATTTTGATCTTAGAAAATAATAAAATTTTCTATTAAAATTTTTAAAAAAAATTAAAGATATTCTTGAAAAATGAAAATTAATACCTTGTTTACAAACTACAAAATTAAGTAGATTATCCAGTACATAATCAACTCAAATGTCAAATCAAATTCACAATGGTTTTTAAAATCAAGAATGTAATTTGACATAATGTATTTTTATATTATTGTTTTTTGATACAGTTTATAAATTTTAAAATTTAAAATAAAAGAAACTAAAAACACATAGCATCTTCTATAAGCAATATATATGTATATAAGATCAAACAAATAACGGAATGACAGATAGTGTGTACTGTTTGTTACCTCCTAAGCCTGATGTTCATTGTTCAGAAGAACAAAACTGTGTTATTTATTTATTTATTTATTTTCTTGCTTCGTGCAAAACAACCTTTCCCTTTCGGATGTGGTTATATTTACAGTTTATAACTATAATTAATTTTAATTCTTTAACGAAAAATAATTCATTTAACAAAGAAAAAAATTTTTAAACATAAAAGATAATTCATTCAACAAAAATTATTTTATAAAACTAAAAAGATAATAGATGAGCTTCATAAGAATTACAAAATTGATTTAGTATTATTGTATGATTTAGAATATTTATTTTCTATTTGAGAAAATAAAAACAAATCCAGGGTTATGAAAAAACTTGTTAAATAATCAATACGAAAATCGAAATTTCATGGACGAACATTTAATTTTGATGTGATTTTGACAAAAACCAGTACCAGTATTTTGTTTGACAAAAATATTTTTGATAGAGTATAAAATTATTTCTTTTTTGTAATTTCTCCGTTTAACCTTTGTAAAATTTAAAAAAATCGGGTTTAATTAAATCGTATATATAATCGAATTTTTTATTTGTTAATTAAAATTGATTCATTTTAACTTCGTTATTATTTTATAATTAGTTAAACGTTAACATACATATTTTATTTTTAAAATTTTGTTCTAGGGTTTATTGAAATTGATAAGGAAACTTTATTAATAGTAAACTTTGAACCTTCCTCTATAATAAATATATACATATGTCAATTGATTTTAATTTTTCAGTATCTTTAAAATTGACAAGTTGTTAAAAAGAACAAAAACTGAGTATTTTCTTTAATTTTTAATATTTCGTTAGGAATTTTTTGTATACAAAAATAAAATCTAAGAGTCATTTACATTAGTTATTTAGTCATTTAGTATAGGGTATCCACAAGTCATTTGACTAAGCTTCAGTTTCGTGAATCATTAATTTCACTAAGCCGTTGATTACTCGGCTGTAGCTATTGTACAAGACTAAGATGTTTCTTTTTTATTTATACGCCATCTATTATCTTATACAATTATGGTTTATTATTATTTTATTATATATAGATATAGCTATTACAATATGATATTAATTATAATTTATATAGGACATATATACTTATTTTTAATTTAATTATATTCTACTAATTATTATATATTATAAGAATTATCTATATTTTTTATTAATCTATATGACCCAGCCGGTGTTTGAACCCGAAACCTTTCGTATGAAAGACCAGTGTCTAACCACTACACCATTGGCTGGATATATTGTTATAAATATTATAAAGCTTTCCGAAAAATTCAGGACAAAGAGTCCGATGAAAGAAAATTTTAAATATAGGATCAAAACTTCCATGTAACAGTTCTTACCAGAAAAAGAAATTCGTAAACAAATGGCTCAAACAACTTGAAAAAATAACCTAATATTGCTCGAAAATCTACCTACAAAAATATGTATCAATGTACAAAGAACAATACTAGAACGAAATATCTTTGTAGATTTAAAAAATCACGAACATTATCCTTTGCTGATTAAAGTTATCAAGGAGAAATATATAAAAACTCGATGCTATTTCATTCATTCAAGACAAAACCAAAACTTTAGGACAAATAAAATGAACACGTCTTGTAATCAGAGCTGCAAACCGTACCCGAACCAAAAACCGCTCCGGAACAAGCATTTTGACGAACCAGAACCCGAACCTGAACCCAGTAAAAAATTTGCATTTGGTTCAGGTTCACCATTTCATTCGCAATCAAATTCAACAATGTTTTTTTATTTTAAACTGAGAATAAAAAAAATATAAAACAAAAACGTATTATGCTTAGCAATTTTAATATGTACGTACCTAGTAATATACCTACTAGAAATATATGTAAGTAAGTAAATACAACTACAAAAATTATTTAGAGAGATAATATTCTACTTGTATATCCAAATGTGTATTGCTTTTGGTATAGCTAGCATAGTTTACATATTCCATTCCAAATAGAAAGAAGTAAACACAATTTGTTTTTGTTTTTTTCATGTTTCTTCAAGAATTTTTTTCTCTATTTCTAATTTCTATGCCTACTATGCACTTGCAAATAAAATAAAGCAAAAAATAATACATAAGTAAAATTAATAGATTTTGATTTGCAATCAATAATGCTGCACTTGTTATGTTGATTAAAAAATTTGAACCCGAACCCGAACCCGGACCGAACCAACTAAAATTTTCCAGTTCGAACCCGAACCCAAACCTGAATCCGGTTTTTTGTGGCTTTGCAGCCCTGCTTAATCGAAGGGGATTAATGCAATTCCCTAAAAGTAATGATCGAAGGGGAAATTAAGAACTAAACCCACTTAATTTTCGAAATCAAGTACGTTTGTGAACGTATTATTAGATTTTAAAAATCAATTACATAATTTTATAAATATAATATTTTTTTATTTTATCCTTTGTTTCTTATTTTTTTAAGTAAAGGAAAAATTGATATTAAATATTTAATCAAATTTATTTAATCAAATGTTGATTTAACATTTGTGATATATTAAATTAAACCAGTTAAAAAAAATAAACCAATCTATAAAGCTATATATTATGTACATATAATATGATGTCAAATTTATTTTAAACTTAAATTATTAATATTTACTAAATATCTACAAGTTATAAGCTTTAATTTTTTTTTTAAATTAATTAATAACTTGCTTTTTATTTTTTAGTTATATATTCGATCGAGTTCTGGTTCAGCGACTTTTCGTTAAAACTTTCCCTGTGTCCTTTCCAAAACAAAACAAAATAATAAAAAAAAAAAAAAACCAATAAAATAAATAAAGAAATTTAACAAAAAGCATTAACAAAGATATAATAAAACAAAAAAAAATAAAATATGTAAACATATTCATATATTGAAAAAAAAAACAACAATTAAGAATCTTTTCTCATGTATTTAGAGATTCTTTTAACATTGGTGACATATTTAAGCTAATGATTAATTAAAATAAAAAAAAGGTAGTAAGCATTGTTAAAAAAAAAGCAACAAACAAAATAAAAAAGTTATAACAAAACAGTTTATTAAAGTTGAAAGCAATTTATTTAACTGTAAACGTAACATGTTTGCTAAATAATAATGTCAATTCGAATTATATGTACCTATTATACATACGTATATATACATATATTATTATTAGAATAAATTAAAATAGGATTACGATTCTCTATATAAGCGAATAGGTACAATAAATTTGTTGATAGATCATCCACCATAACGCAAAGTTTTTCTTTATTGCTTAAACTTTTTTAATATTAGTATTTTGAAGCAACTTGTAAACATCGGTAACCAGAAATAATGCTCCAGAAAATAATGCCGAGTCGGTTTTATTGATAAATCGTGTCGATGCGGAATTAAAGTCGATATCGATCATATTACCGTTTTAAAAACATTTAAAAAATAAAATTTTTTAAAAATGTGCCTATTAGTTTCATTCTGTTCCTCCGTCAGTCTGTCCGTCTGTTTACAAAACTTCTACACCATTGAAGATAAAGAAAAAAAATTTTAACCATGGGTAGGTTTCACAAAAAACATGTAATCCCATCCATTAAGGAGCTACAACCACTCAAACTTTGAAAAAGCCCTATTTTTAAATGCGTATATATCATGCTTAACATTTTGTCAATCTGAAAACTTCATTCGACAGGACCGTTATAAATCAATATAAAAATTATACAATTTTTTTAAATTTTGTATTTAAATTTACCATTATGTGAAAACCAAATTTTGTATGATTTTACTACCTTCATAACTTCTGTACGCTTTTAGATAGAGACTTGAAATTTTGAGGTAAGAAAGAAGTTTTAGAATTAGTATGAGTTTCCTCAGAATTTTTTTTGGACCACCCTCTGTTTATAAGGTATTAGGACTCAAAAATTGAAAATTTGCTATTTTTAAACACCTGCAAGGCACCTGTACACATTTTTCTTCGGCAAGACATAAAAATTAAAGCTCAAGTAATATATTTTTACGTGTGCTGACTGTTTTTCTTAGTTATGTAGGGTTCCAGAGTTACAGGTTCTCAAAATTGTAAAAAAGCCTTAATTTTACATCTTTTCTTATATAATTTTCAATTTTTGATGCAGAGTTACAATTCCTAATGTTTTGTATTATCTTTTGTAAAATGTGCGCTTTTAAAAACCGTTGATTTACATTCTGCCTTGTTTCTTTTGATATTGGCATATGAGGGATTTCGGTTGAAGTAGACATGTATATATATATATTTCCAGATATGTATATATTTAAAAAAATAATTAACAGGGATTTTATATACCGAATCAGAGTTATACGCTTTTCCCAAAATACTTATACTTATATATTGTATAAGTGAGATTCTGAATTAGAAGGAAATTTAGAGGTGGAATCAAAATCAGGTTACTCTCTTTTTCCAGAATATATTTATATACATATATGTATAAGTGAGATTCTGTATTAGGAGAAACTTTATAGGTGAATTAAAAATTAGGTTCTAATTCATAATCTCGCATATACATATATATAAATATTTTGGAAAAAGCAAATAACACTACTCTAAAATTTTCCCTCATTCAGAATCTTGCATAATACATATATATATAAATATTTTGGAAAAAAGGGCAACCTTGCTTTAATAAACCACTTTAACATCCCTCCCTTCAAAGTCTGATTTTTTAACCAACTATACAATTCACCGACTATAAAATCCTTGACTTTATTTCCTTTTCAATTTTGGCTTTAATTCCTTTTTAAAAAGGTAACAAGGTCGAATTCTCAAATTTCGGGATTTGAGCTTTAATTCTGCATCGAAACGTAAATAAAACGGATTCGGCATTATTTCTTCTGGCATTACTTCTGGTTACCTAAACATCTTGTAGATTATAGATAACAGTTATCATAAAGATCTACTAACCACCTTCATTTCCCGATGTTAAGATTTTTGTATCAAGTTTTGTTAGATGTGAGTAGGTAGAAAATGTCTAGTGAATGCTGCGTCATACTCAAAAATTGTAATAATATAAAGACCTAATATTTCTGAGCGAACATTTTAAATAGTTATATATATTTGTATTTATTTTAAATTGAAAATTTTTATAAATTTTTTTTTTGTCGTGTTTTTATAGTTCACAATCGTCCAAAATTTATTAACCAAATTATAATTAAAAGCATAATCAAGCGAGATATTATATAACACAATTTTTCGTGTGTGTTCAACAAAATGTATTAAAATGGACTTCACAGAGCTCTCGCTGAAAATGTTTGGCATAAAATAAAATCTGCGTAATTCCTAAAAAAAAGAAAAAACACATACTGAACTGTTTGATTCCCAAATACATAGAAAATTAGTAAATTCCATACCAAAATACCTTCAACATGTAATTGTTGCAAAGGAAGACAATACAAAATATTAAGTAATTCTTAAATACACTTTACTCAATAATATTAAGGGTATACCATTTTTTTTTATAGATTTTTATTGCAAAGTGCAAATAATATCTATATGGAAACAATAAATAAGTGTGCAAATAATTATGAAATTTTTATTTTGTTTGTTTTGACGTCCTTTATTCAATTGTTAAGAAAATAGTAAATTTTATAAAAAAAAATTTTAGTTTGTTTAATTTGGTAGATGATGATATTTTGATTTGAGTTCATATATGTATGTACACCTCAACAAAATTTATGTTGTGTATACATATACATATATTGAAATTGACTGTGGTCATATGTTAAAAATTGTTAAGAAAGTAAAATATAATAAATTATGCAATTTGCAAATTCTCATGCTTCAAATACTTACTCGAGTATTAAACGTAATGTATTGAATTTTTTAAATTGAACATTTAGAATTCACTTAAAATAAAACTCTAACATGTAAGTAAAAAATGTCTTTGAGTAATAATAGGGTTTGCACACTCTGTGTAATATTGTAAAGGTTCATTAATTAATAAATACACCCAGTTGCATCGTTCATATTACAAACATTGTATACGGTACGGAAACAAATATTATTCTAAATATATGAATTCTTAACCAATATGTTTCAATTTATTACACAAATAAAAAAATGTATTGGAAGACTTTATAAAGCTAGGGGCGGCCCACGAAACTTTGTACAAGATGAGCGCCTTAGGCAGATTTTTATAAAGAGTCTATACATATTTGAAAAAAATTTAACTGAAATATCGTGTTTTAAGCATTTCATTTAAACCATGAAATTTTTAATTGCTAAAATATAAAATTTTTTCATTTCTTAATATTTTCTGAATGATTCCCGAACTTCATTCATTAAATAATTTTCAGCTGATAAATTAACCCCTTTGTAAAGTGAGAATTGAATTGAGAATAAATTTCTAATAAAATTTCAATTTCAGATATGTACCTTTAAAATTATGTTTGGTCCACCTGTTGTAAAAATATTCGTTTTCAAAGTAAAAAATTGAGTTTAGTTTTTTTTTTTTAATTTATTTTCAAACAAAAAAAATCAAAGGTTTTTTAATTTTCCTACTAAATTTGCCAACAATATTGATCCAATATCCCAGAAATAAAAAAATATTTGTTTGCGCCTTCAAAAATTAAGAAATAAATATATGTACTTATTTTTGTGTGCGCTTTAAAAACTGCAGCGCTTTAAGCCTATTTCACTTATATGGCAGAGCCGCCCCTGACTAAAGCTTAATAAAACTTAAAATATTCGTCTATGTTATATGTAGAATATAGGACAAGTCAATACAATATCAACAATATTATGTATGTACATAATATAACTGAAAGTCATAATATTAAAAAGTAACATTAGATAGAAACAGTCTAAAAATAATAGAAAATATTAAGTGAAAAAAGACAATAGAAAATACCTATCTATGTATAAATATTTATACTTTTTTATTTAATTCAATTTCAACATTTTTATTTATTTTTTCAAAGTTGATCGAATAATTGTTCCGAAATTTTATGTTTCAATTCAAAAAAAAACAAAAACAAACAAACAAAACTTAAAAATTACGATAAAAAAAATAAACTTAACTAATAACTATTCATGAAATAAAACAAAAAAAAAAAAAATTCATAAAAGTCGGATATTTCATAATTCATTACATAAACAGGTTGCAAGCTTAACGGTTTTTCATCTCCAATCAATGTATCTAACAATTTTATCTATTAAATTAAGTTCTTTTTATGAAAACGAAACAAAGAAAAAAAAAATTTAATTTAATCAATTCATTTATCCCTACTATAAATCTTATTAAATAAAAAAAAAAAAAATTAAAAATACAAAAGTTAATTTCCTCATTTTATAGTTATCTTATTTATTTATTTATTTTTTTTTAATTCGGATCCATGTTGCTTTAAGTAAAACTGGTAAAAGTAGTTTAGCTATTATAATTTTTTAACTATTTTTTTTTTTCTGAAGAAGTGCAAGCTCAAGGTGTAATTTAATTGATCTATTGATCTTTGCGTCACTTGTTTCTAAAAACCGTTTAAATTTAGTTTTTTTTTGAAACCGTAAATATACATATATTTAAAGTTTTACAGTTCTTTATTTAATTTTTTATTATTTCCTTATACCTACAAGTTATTTTTTTATAAAAAAAATTATAATTAAATATAATTTACTGTTCTTTTCCATTTGCATTCTTTAGGTTTTATTCGTTATATGCAATAATTGCCTTTTTTTTTATAATTGCTTATCATTCGAAAACTTTCACACTTTATAATTCGGGATCTTTTTAAAGGGAGCGCCATGAAATCCTAAAATTTCAAAAAGTAAAGCAAATTTAAAAACTTAAGAATTATATACAAAAAATGAGGGTATTGTTTAGTAGGGGTTTTGAGCTGAAACCCATCAGGATGTATACATATATTATATACATATTATTATGTAGATATATATATAAATATATATATATAAGATATTCTGAATTTGAAGCGATTTTTAGTTGGTTATGAAATCAATGTTTATAATACGCCTTTTCCAGAATATTTATATATATATGTACATCTGCATATATGTATGTATTTGCGAGATTCTCAATTAGAAGGGCCTTTAGTGGTGGATTCAAAATCATGGTTTCAATCATTTCTTTAGCGGGAGTTTGGAAGTGGTAACCCTTGTCATATGTTTAAATATACGTAAATATAAATAATTAGGAGGGACTTTCTAATTAGTTACAAAATCAAAGTTTTACACATTTTACAGAATATTTACATAAGTACCTATATGTTTATGCGATATTCTGAATTTGGAATGATTTTTAGTTGGTTATGAAATCAAGGTTATACGGTTTTTCCAGAATATTTAGAAACATAAATATCTAGACAAATATTCTTTTTTACATTTTTTTTCCAACATTTTTCGCATTCAACATACTTTTTTGTTTAAATTTTTTTTGTACAATTTTTGCATTCAATATTTTTGTTTTCAATAAATCAACCCAGATCTCAAATAAAAAAAATTCAAAAGGATAATTATGATAAGAAAACTGCTTTGGGATTTTGGAAGTTTGAGATTTTGAATTTTGGGATTTTGAATTTTGAGATTTAGTATTTAGGATTTCGTTGTTCAACCCTTTCTTAATTCTTCTATGAAGCTGAAGTATTTCATTACGTATGGTTTAATCATTTTATTTTATTTTCAAAATCTCTTTATTTTATCAGGTTTAGAATAAAAAAGGATACTGTAGCAGTGTCTCAATCTATTTAAAAATTAGTCGTAACTTTAATTTGGGATTTTATTGAATTGAGATAAAACTTCTAACACTTAGGACATAGTTATGTTCAGATAGCGTTAAAATCTAGACTGAGTTCAGTGTTTTAACGTGTTTTGTCTTAGATCTAACTGAACACAGTTAAGTCTAATTTAACTAAAATAGGTAAAATGCATTATAATAATAAATATTTTCCCAATATCCTATTTAATATATGATTGTTATAGAATTGATTTTAATTTCATTGAAATTTAATTGGTAATTTTTAATTTCTACTATATTGTTAATTTTTATTCTTTTTGTGCAATTTGTTCTCACTGTAGCACAATATACATTAAGAACAGAAACTACAGGATGTGTCAATCTTGTTTTGACAAATATTATTTACATATTATAGCTCCGCTCCTATTACTGCAAGTTTGATCTAAAATTGTAACTATACTGTTTTTTTTATATGTTTTGGATTTGTATATATATGTATATACATAATATGTACATACTACATGTGTATATATTTCAATTGATGTGTATGTATTTCTTAAATGATTTTCAACTCTGTTCATTCATTAAGATGTATAAATATTTAAATTAATTACATATATACGATTATATTATGAAATTATACAATTTTCATTAGTTAAATTAAACCACAAATTAATTATTAAATAATTAAAAAACAATTACAACTTTTTAATTTTAAGTACGGCAGATACGTTATGTTCATGTCATGTATAAAGCTTAAATGTTAAGTTCATGGCGACTGCCTTGTTATTAAATTAAATTTATGTATGTATTTATGTGTGTCTGTATGTACGTACGTAGTTAATTTGCTTGTTTTTAAAAAATAAGTAAACACAATTTTTAAATTTTTTTTCTAAAAAAAAAATATAATTATACTGTATCAAACGAATCGAATTATTTTAATTCATTATTTTAAAATCGAATCGATCTAATTTTTTCATTGACCTAAATTTTAGTAGATAAATTTATAGAAGGTCATTGACTTCTAAATAATTTAAGAATTTAATGAACATAATTACACTATAATACAAATTTCATTTATTTTTTTCTTTATTTTAAAAAAATATAAAAAAAAAAAATTATTTATTTACATAAGAATTAATAAAAAAAAAAAAAAAATTATCTGTTTAATATTATGTACAATATACTTACTTTCATTTAATATTACTTAATTAATTAATTAACATTTTTTATATATTAATTAACACACAAATTTTTATTTAAAATAAAAAAAAAAACTGAGGATAAAAATAGCAAATAGAAATATTAAACAAATATTAATATACCTAATATTAGATATTCGAATAAGAATTTTATACATAATATAGGTACATAGGTATATTATATTTGTATAATTTTTGAAATAGTGATCTGTAATAAAAGGGTCAGTTATAATATATAGAGTGTTAATTTTATTTCAAGTCAATTAGCACTTTAAACTCAATTTTCAATAATAGGTATATTAATACATATTTTATTCATTATTTTTCAAGAGAAAAATATAATAGAAATGCAGTAATGTACATAATATATACATACATTCATTCATATAATAAATGTAGGCATTTGTTTTTTTTTTTTAAAGTTGATCATCATTATATATATATATATAGTTGGATAGTAGGGTTAAATCACTTCACTTAAATTAAATAATCAATAAAAAAAAAACTTTAAGAACTTTGTAATATTAATATTAATATAAATAAATAAATAAATAAAAATTTAAGAGATTAAGAGGTTAAGATACCTAGAATATTTATTTGCTTTACATATACATAAACCTAAATATTTGAATTTAATTACAATTAATGTCGAAAACATATAAAAAGAATAACATGAAGCCGAATATGAATTAAAAATAATATAGGTACATGACTTTTAACTAATAAGTGATTAACTAGTAACGATGTATATACGATGAATTATAGAATGTATGAACGATATATACATATATACAATATAATAGTTATATAAATAAATAATTTTTCATTTAAATTTCTATTTATATATATATAAATACATATATACATATAAAGAAAGAATTAACTCTATTTATTTATTTATATTTTCTAATTTCATTCTATAATATGTACAGTCAAACCTCTCTATATCTTGCTAGGTACATCTATATTAGAAATATCTCCTTATGTTGAATAAATCTTTTATCGCGTTGAACCTTGAAACTATACATACATAATTTATATTGAAAATGAATTCTCATATACACATACCTATATCTGAAATTTAGAACAAATTTGTTTTTTGTTTTATCAGCTAAAAAAATACCGCTTTTGATCTGGAATTTTTTTGATTTTATCTCTCTCTCTCTCTCTCTATTTATAGACAAAAAATTTCTGCCATCTCAAAAATGCCTTTCTATTTGGATTTTATTTTACTATTTTGAACAAATTTTATACCACCTTTTATTTGTGGTAAAAAGAAAAATTTATAAGATATCAGAATTTGTGAATTTGTTTGTTTGTTTTAAAGTTGTAAGCGTATAGATATACATTTAGACTTTAGAGGGATTTTTAAAGTATAAAAATTAAAAGCAAAATGTCGAAAAGAAAATTGAATTTGAATGAAAATGAATTTATATACATAATGTATATATAAGTAATAAATAAGTATTTCTAATACTCTCTATTTGGAATAATTTTACTGCGGTCATTTCGGAGTCTCAGATAGGGAAGTTTGACTGTATATATATAAATATTTAACCATTATTAATTTCAAAATAAATGTTTACAACAATATGAGATTATTTGATTTTGAAAAAATATTAAACGAATATTTTTTTATTTCATGTGAACGTGAATTTTTAAATAAAAAAAAAAAATCAATCATGTTTAATTAATAGACGTCATAAAAAAATAAACGTGTTTAATAATTTTTTTACTTATATACATATGCACACATACCTATGATATGATATGATGATATATGTATGTATATACTTAGATTCTATTTTTTTTTTGTTTTTTTTTTTTTTATTAGAATTTTGTTGTTGAAATTTTTTTTGAATTTTGTTTTTATTTTAAAAAAATAATGAAAAAAATGTTAAGGAAATGTTATGCAGACAAAACTATACCGAAGGTTAATAATTTTAAATTAACACCAATTATACCTACTATCCAAAATATCAAAACGCCTCTAACATAATATAAATTTATCTTCCGGTTTATAGTAGAATTATAATATATTGTTACATACAATACATATATACCTAAATAATTAATAAAAAATTTAAAAAAAAATCTTCATCAAAATAGACAGAACATTTTATATTTAGAATGAATTTTGTGAATTATACCATGAAGAAACATACATATTATGTATGTACATATATTATTATGTTAATGATTATGTATATATACTACGTTTTTTTTAATAATCATGCATTATAAAAAAAAAGAAAAATCACTATTTCGGTAAAGATGTAGTAAAAGTGAATTAAACTTGAATAATACGGATACAATATTACAATATTAATGTTTATGGTATAATATTTATAATATATATACACATACGTATACATACATATTTGAAAAATAAATTATGAATGATTAACTATTAAAACATATAAATGATACGTTACAAATTCTAATTTAAAACAATTAAACCTACACATATTTTTTTTTTTATGAAAATATTAACTTCGAATCTTACTATAATATTTTATTCGTATATACGAATCCATACATATGTGTAGTTTTTTATTGTATGTAACTATGTTGTTCTGTATGTACTATAGTTACTTTATAAAGTCATAAATGAGAAAGTGTTAAACACTTTTAATTATAATTAAAAGTTGTTTTGACTATAAAAAAAATTACAGATATTTAAGTAAAAATATTTTAAAAAAATATTTGATCGTAAACTTCAAACTTCATTGAGTTATCTTGACAATATTCAAAATAGCGCCTTATATCTAATTAGTCGATCCAATCGTGTACGTAACTCTTACTTCCCTTAATATTCATCGAAATATTATGGATCTTTAGCTCTTTTTTATAGATATCTTGTAGGGAATAATACTTGTTCTATTAAATTAAAATCAATAATGCCTCACTTCTTAAATAATTCCAATTTAACACAAAGAGTGGCTACAAGTGCCCATTTCTACACCGTGAAAATTTCTAGGTGGTTTAAAACGGATTATGGTAACTCATTTATTGTAGGAATTGTTACAATTTTGAAATACGCTTCCATCTAATGCATTCCGCTATAGATTATGTTCCATCTTTCAATTTGCAACTGTTCAAAAAGAACCTTACTAGGTTTGTTTCAATTTACCATACAAATTCTCTCTTGTTATCCTATTTTCCTCCTCCATTTCCTGTCACATTTAGTCAAACCTACATCAATAATTGTAGTAAATTTCCACATCATCTACAGTTATACATCAATAACTGTAGTACAGTTCCATCTACATATTACTGTAAATAAAAAGGTATTCTTTCTGGATTTTGGCTAGCGTGTAAAAAAAAAAGTTGTAACCTGCTGTAACTCTTTTATGAAAATCATGATGTTACATGATAAATTAATTGCACCTAATGTCTAGAGTAGACATAACAATTTATAAGAAATTATATGTATAGATCAAATAGAAATATTATATATTTTTCTATATTAAACTATATATAAGTAGTTATGTATAATTGTATCTATATAAATTTTAAAATAAATAATTCCAACACATTAATCTTATATATACGAATAAACACATATTGTTTACAATTAAGATGAAGTTTAAAAGTTTGGAGGAACTGTTAAGTAAGTAGAGATAGTGGAACCGATTTATATTATTATTATTTGTTTTTGCCTAGAAAATAGTTATGTTGCAAAACACTATAAACATATTTAGAATATAATTTCAAATTTCTTGATGATAGTTTCCTAAAATAATATAAACCCAATAAAAAACAACAACTTTTTAATATCATTTTCATTCATATATAATTTATTTTAATTGTTGTACAATATATACACATATAAGAATTTTTTAATTATTTTACTTTATTTAAACATGTATTATAATTAGTATATAGTTTTTTTTTTTATCTATAACAAAATAATAATCTATAATTAATTGTTATTTTTATTTTATATTTCAATGATTTGCAATTTTTAACATTAAAATTTTAACTATACCTACATTATATACTTTAGTAAAATTTATAACCTTCGATAATATTACCAGATATTACTTTAGTATATTAATTACAAATAAACAAAAAAAAAAAAACTTATTTGAAAGTATAAAAATAATGGAAACCTTAAATAGAAAATAACTATGTATATAATATGCATATATATATATATATATAGTAGTTATAGTTATGTATAAACAAATACGGTTATAAAATATAACACTTAATTAATTAAAATTGATCTTCTGAAAAAATAATTTTGAAAAATTAAAAATTTCTTAAAAAGAAAATATAGATAAGATAAAGTTATGCAATATCGAAGATTAGAAGTATGTAAAAGAATTATTTCATAATTTCATAATTATCTTAATAAAAGTGTTAAAAATAGTACTTATATGAATAAAATTTGAAAATAATTTTAAAAAATTTTCAAAGGTTCTGATCTGATAATCCTATTATCCGTTGTATTGTGTAACGGTAAAATTTCTCTCTGTAATCGATATACATACATTTATAAATTCTGCTCTGACTGTGGCTCACAATAAAAAAAATAATACAAACAAATGCTCATATAATGAAATATGGATGGACAAAAAAAAATATATTTAACATAAAGAAAAATGAATAAAATATTATTGTCTCTGATGATAGATGGCGCACAAATACCTAAAATATTTTTGAAATATAATCGTTCAAGAAGGATGATGTATTTATTTTATTATCTATTTCGACTTCAATATCTCGAACTTTTTCTAAATACTAAAACTGTGAATATTTTTAAAACTTTTAATCGAATATGGTTTATTTTATTGGCCCTAATCCCTTTTAGCATTAAAAAGCAAAGTAATAAACTTTTGATAGTATTTTTATAAAATAAATTGAAGATGATGCCTTTCGTATCAATCTATTTATGTTTTTGTCGATAGATAATTTATCTGATAAGATCGTAATAAAAAATGATGTTCATCGTTTTCTTCAATCTCATTTATAGTTTTCAGAAATACAATGTATATTTTTCACAATTTTTTCTTAAATAAAAATTCTAAATACCTACAAAAAAATAACAAATTTTGTTGCAAAAGTTTAGTCCAATAATAATCTGACATCTTGTCTTGTATTATAGAATATTATATATAATCAAAGTATTTTTAATATATTATATAAGAAGTATTTTTTTTTTCATATAATTTTGTATAATAGTTATAGCCGAATTAGCATTAGCTTAGTAAAAATAATTATTCAAAACAAAAAAGTTAAGCTTAATTTTTTATATATATGTAATATGTATACATACATAAAGAATGACTGATTTTTATAAAACCTTGTTTTTAAAAATAGTAGTTAGAATAAGTTAGTTATAAGTATATGAGTTATATTAATTATCCAGGTTCCTGATTTACAAAAAAAGCTCCAGAATATTTTTTTGAATAAATCAATTGTCAAAAAGTAAAGTCAAACTTTCTTCGAATTCGAACACAATAAAAAGTGATTGTTTATTGCACATAATTGGAATATACCTTATACATATTTACATATTTAAAATAAATGCAATATAATATGGATTTTTAATAAAAAAAATACATAAAATATTTTATTACAGTTATTTAAATATATAATTTAAAATCAAAAGTTTTAAAATTCGTTGAAATTAAGTTGTTATTTTTAACAGTATATTGCCGTATTCTAAATTCTAAAACAAATTTAATATAAATTATCATAAATTAAGAAAAAAATTTAATTTTTAACATAAACATTATGTAAGAAAAATTTTAACAAAAGATATGAATTTTTTCATTTATACATATATAAAATAATGTATAATCTACAGAATATATAAAATCATTTATTTGCAGCGTAGAAGATCACAAAGTTTTAATATTTAAGTATAAACAAAACTATTAATGAAAGTTATTTATAACTGCCTGAATAGTTAAAAAAAAAAAAAAAAACAACTAAAAACACGATGATTAGAAAAAAATTTAAAAGAATAAAATTTTGATTTTTTTAAATGAAAATAAATAAAACAAATAACTATTCTTATAACACCGGTTTTAAATACATAGGTATAGTATTTTGTATTTCAAATCATTCTACATTTTATTAGTTTTTCTTTTCTATTATTCTTTGCGCAAGTATGGGATAGTGCCAATTTTATGAACTGTTGAAAAAATTAAAAGAAAAACTATAATAAAGAACATAATATATACGTACATATATATTTACAAATATTAAATCTGATAGAAATACATCATTCTTTGTTTCCTTTACTATTTCCGTGATATTATTTTGTAGATCAAAATCATACTTGCACAAATAAATTGAGGGCAAAATTTTGCGAATGAAATTATATTAAAAAAAAACTAAATATAATTTAATCTGACAATTAAATTACTTATAAATTATAAAAGAAGGCGCCTCGGTGGTCTAGTGGGTAAGAACGTATAAAATACACTGTAAATACCGAGGGAGTGTTGGTTCGAATCCCACACACATCGTAAAAGTTATTCCCCCTTACGACAGTTACAGCCAAACCTGAACAGGAAAGGCTGTGTAATTTCCTGTCCTGGCAGAGAAATGCATTAAAAAAAAAAAATTATAAAAGAAGCAGAAAAAAAATTAAATTTTATATAAATAAATATGTAATTATGTATATCTAAAAAAATCGTATTAAATTAAATATTTTAGAAATTTCATGAGACATTTGGAAAAAAATTTAGAAATTATATTCTATTGCCTATGATTATTATGAACTTTAATTTAGAAATTTTTCTGTATCTAATACACATTTAATTATCTTATATCTAATTGATTTCGATTTTTCAACAAAAAATAGGTATTTAAAGTCATTCCTTGACATTTTTATTTTCTAAAAATTCTATTTGGTATTCGTTATAGTTCTTGCTCTTTGAAAAGATGGGTATTTATAAAAAGTTCTTGTTAAAACTTCATCATTTACATCATTTCCTAAATCACCACAAAAAATTTTAAAATCTTCATCTGGCTAGTCAGCTAAAGATGTGCCTTCCCATATCTGATCACCCGCAATTCTAACAGTTTTTCTATCCTTTTTTCGCCTTTCATTTACTTGAAAGGACTGCAAAGCTGAAGACGCTTTGGCTGCCTTAATCGCCTCTTCAGCAACATAACAAAAAGTAGTAAATAACATAAGAACTACAATTTTTTTATAAAAGATTTTTTAATAGAACTTTTCTAAAAAGGCAAAAATATTGAATGCATAAACACAACGAGTCAAATGATATTAGTCACAGGGAGAAATGATATTAGTCATCGGGACAAAGGGTGTTATCGTTACAAATAATGTTAGTCATCGTTATCGGTACAAATAATGTTAGTCATCGCAACATGATGTTAGTGACCGGTACAAATGATGTTTAGTCAAACATATGTACATATACAAACATATGTACATACCTATGTACGTATTAATATTTAATTTGGGATGTAATAAATCTTACAAGAAATCGCATACAAGGAATTGTGCAAAACATTTTCAAAGTTTTGGTTTTTTGTCTCACTTTGCATATATGAAATTTCTGATATACTTATATTACTACATATTACATATATTATGTATAAAAGCAAAAACAATAATTATTTTAGTTTTAATTAAATAAAAAATAAAAAAAGTCAATTTTGAAAATTTCTCTAGATTAGGTCAATCATCTTGCTATATCTCATCTAGATTGCTAGATTGTATCCCCTCCCCCATCGTCATTATATCATGTATGTTTTATTTTTGTTAGAGAACTCCTTTAAATTAATTAAATTAGTGTGTGCAGGTAATTTCATAATTTATACTCAGTAACAAAAAATAATACTACTCGTATGTATATATATATTTATATTATATATATGTACATCTTTTAAATGTATAATAATATTAACTTAAACTTTTGCTTATATCAAATAAAATTAATATATAGGTAGGTACATATATAATAATATTAAATTAACTTAAACTTTTGCTTATTAAAGAAACATACAAAATATTATTTCTATATACAGCCGTACATTACATAGATGTCTATATAATATACAATAATATAATATAACAAATAGGTGAATAATATGTATAAAAATTCATAACTGATTTGTTTTTTTTTTTTCCTTTTAAAGATGAATTCTGCAGAACATTTTTTTTTTACCATTAAATAAAACAAAAATAAAAACAAAAATAAAAAACAGCTGTCAATATTGTTGAAAATATATAAAAAAAACAAAAGAAAAAAAAACAAAACAATCTACAAAAATATACAAAATTATTCAAAAATTTTTACAATCCTAAGTCCAAGTTCAAGATTTTTATTAAACCAGTTCAAAATCAAAAAATTAAAAAGAAAAAAAAAGCGATAAGTGTTAATAAAATATAATAAATAATAATATATGTTTATTGTATATGCATATGTACGTACATAAATGAATCTATATATACTTCGTCTTCTGTATGTAAAATATCAAGAAAAAAAAACTTTTTTTTTATATAAAAAAATTTTTTTTTTTTTTTATGGAAAATTGTTAATTGAAATTCGAAATATATAGAGCTTTTTATAAAAATAAACCAAAAACAGTCTGATTAAACATAGCAAAGTAAAAAGTTTAGTTTTCTTTAAATACACGGAACAATTCTGAATTCTTCATTTAATATTTTTTTTTTGGTTATTATTAATTTTATTTCTTTATATTTATTATTATATATTAAGTATTATATATGTTATTATAATATTTTATTTAATTGTTTCTTTTTTTTTTTTGTGTGTGATATTTTATTAATTAGTTGCATTGCAAAAGTTTAAATTAAATGATCAATCTTTTATTGACTTTTAAATAGGTAAATAAATGTATATACAATATTTCAAATAACATACCATATTTATACATTATATTATGTACATTTTGTTTTTGTTTTAAATGTTTTTCTATATTTAAAGAAATTTATTAAATAAAATTAAAAAAAAAAAAAGAAGAAAAATTAAGAATTAGTTAATTAATAAAAAAAAATTTACTTATATCATTTAATAATCATCATTGATTATATTGTAATATGGCATTTTATATTGTTATGACTTATGAGTTATGATTATAACTTATCTACCAGTTTTCTCTGTCATTTCTTTTTTTAATTTTTAATTTAAATATGTATACATATGTACCTATATAAAATTAAATAATTATTACAAAAACAATGAATATCAAAAAAATTACTTTAAGTATAATTTACATTATATATGGATTATACACTAAACTAACTACATATGCATACATATATAAGTACATATACCTATAGATATTTTCCATCAAAAAAAAATGAAGTGTTTATATTAAAACCGGGTAAAATAAAATAAAATGCAAAATGCTTATTAAAAAAAAAAAAAAAAAAAAAAATTCAACTATACAATTATTCATTTTAAATCTGTGAACAAAAATAGTATGAGAATAGATAGTATGATAAAAATATGATGAGATAACAGTATAAAAGTATTTAATTTTATATATAGCTTGACATCCTTAAATTAAATTAATAAATTATTACTGTATACATACATTCTTTCTATGTATGTACACTTTAAAGTAATATATAATGTCAAACTATATAAATATTATTGAAATAATATGAATAATTTTAGATTAAAATAAAACCGATAATTGAAAAGTCTGTTTAACCATTTTAAATTTTGTCGGTAACGGTTCAATTGATGGTTGACTTGGCTAATGGTTATGCATGGTAAATTCAAATTTTTACACCATATTCATATAGCCAATTGTAGTTATATTACAAGTTTAATTTATATACGAAGTAATTAGATCTTTAAAGTATGACGAAATATTATAATTTTGTTTTTTTTTTTTTTTTCATTTTGGTACTTTAAGGTTAATTTTCACTAAAAACTGTACTTAATTAGTTTTACCTTTTGAACCGATAGTTTATTGTTCTGTAATATAATATGCATATAATATATAAGTAATGTTTTATTATTTTTAATCATTTTGTTTATCTGTATATTTTATTATATTAAAATAAAATATACATATAATGACAATCTCATACATTCTCATATTATGCTCAGAAAGAAGAATTAAAGAAGGATTTACAAAAACAAAAAAAAAAAAAATTAAAGAAAAGAAATAATATGTAATAATCTAAAAATTATAATTTTATCAAATTTAAATTTATTTTATATACGAGTATTAACCTATACACAGTTGTTTTAAAAAAAAAAAAAATTTCTTATCATTTATTTATTTTTAGTATAATATAACCAGATATTAACGTAATATAATAATATGTACTTATTCGTAATATGTACTTGTTGAATTGTTTATATAGTCTTAATTCTTTTTTTTTTTTTTGTTATTTTTTTTATATTTTTTTTATATATGTATACACATAATTTAAATAAAAATATTTTATTTTAAAAGTACACACATTTAATTTTTTTTTTTTTTTTATAATAGAACTTTGACTTTATGATTTATTATTTTTAGGTATATATGGTATAGTGATAAAGAATTAAAATAAAATGTACTTGTACATATATGTTACTGAATATTTAAATATTTATAAATACATATTATAATAAAAAATAAATTAATTTTGAATAATACTAAAAATTTTAACACATTGTAGATCGGTGTCCATAGTAATTACATATTCATATGTATGTTTTTTTATAAATTCACCAATTTATCAGATTTGTATTTATCAATTTATCATCAATTTAAATTTATTATATACATATTGTACATATTATATTGATCACCCAATATCTTTAGGTAATTTCTCAAATAGTTTAATTGAGAAATGGTATTATACCAATCGCTATATTATACCAATTCCATATTACAAATTACAATAAATTTTATTATTAATATTCTTTGGAAGAATTATGGAATTTTAAGTACGGTATACAATATCAGTTCAATCGTCAGTTTGATAATGCAGTGCAACTGATGAATACCAAAAATTTTTGCTATTTTAATGAAAACTGACAGTTTTATAAGTATACAAATACATTATCAGTTCAGTCACAAAACTGATGCCTGAACTGACGACTGAATTGATAATGTATATCCACCCTACTTTAGGTTATACATATATTATAATTTAAATTAATAAGTTAGATGATATTGCAATTTTTACAAAGTAATCATTTAATTTATTTTTTTTTTTCTTTGTCAAATCGATAAAAATGATCGAAAAGTGAAATATTGATATTAAAAAAAAAATTTAATTTTTTTTATAAAAAATAGCTTTAATTATCATAAAGAATAATGAATAATTAAGAAATATTTTAATAATTCTATTTTTATATTAAATAAAAAATTTATATTATAATTGTGATAATATTAAATCATACCTTTCTATATATCAAGAAATAAAACACTATAGTTTTGAAATGATATGTAATCTTATATGTTATATTTGGTTATATTGTATTATAGAGATTTTAATACAAAAGTAATCTTATATGTTATTTGTGTTACCTATATTATATAGATTTTAATACAAAAATGTCAGTTAAAGTTAATTTAAAAAAAAAAAAAAGAATAATAATAATAATTGTGATAAAAACAACTATTAAACTTGTTAGTCTTTCTAATAATCAAATTTAATTATAAAGTTTTAAATAAGCTGTTTGAATATTTTATTCTATAAATCTTGTTTAATTATTTTTTTTTCTTCGGTTTATTGTATATCGATATATGCAATAGTTCTTTTTAAAAGCTTAATTTAATCCCCCTCTCCCCCGTCCCTTAAACTACTTAATTAATTGCATTCATTATTATTTAAGCGTATTGAAAACACAGTTTAATAATTTAGTATTTTATCTGGTATTATTTATTGAAAAAATATGCAAATTACTATAATATTAGACTAAAATTTTTTATTAAAATAATTCTTATGTTTCATATAAGTATTATATAACAGAAATTGTGTCATCATTTAGGAGTAGAATTTTATTATAGTGAATAACAACATTAATAATAATTTCAGTTATAATTAATTAGTTTATTTTATCCTTTCCACTCTTATTAGGAACATAGGGATAGGACATCCATTAAATCATTTATTATTCATATTTGATTAAGTTTCAAATTTTAGAACTATTATATTTAGTTAACAAATAATATAGAACTAATTAGTTATATAGTTATATTAATTTGTAATAATCCTAATAAATGTTGGTTATTATTTCACGAATTTTGCATTTCACTTTTAAGATAATTGAAACACAGTTATTGTTCATGCTGATATAATCTGAGCATTGATCTTAAGATAATTTCATACAAAATTTTTTAAATTGATTCGTACATTCAGTAATTTTTAAAGTGTTCTGCAATGTTGAATAGTTCTATCCACCTAAAATAATTTTAAAATTCCCTAAACTGTACTACGCCAATCAAAAAGAAAATTACCCACAATTCGATGTTATTCGATGTTATAAAAAAAAAATTAAAATTTGACAAAATATAAGAGAACTATGACATATGACATGATATATACTTAAATTTAAAAAAATTGTTTTAAATTATTTACAGTTATAATGTAATTATATAATGTTAATTATGAATTAATTGTGATTTCAAAAAAATTTTTTTTTTTCTCCACGTTTAAAAAGTAAACTTACTTCTTTTCACAGATTGCATCTCATATTCGGAAAATAAAAAATGTTTTAAACTCAAATGTTTTTTTTTATATCATATGTAAAAATGATATAAAAATGGAAATTAACACAATTAATATTACATCAAACTACTGTCAGATTAATTAACTGTTTTTAATTAGTTTCTTGGGGAAAAGTGGGATTTTAGTAATGTGGGATTTTTACCCACTAAAACCATCTTCCTCCGTAGCCAGTATAATAAGTTATAATCACCCTAACTGCGAAGTAGTATAATAATGGCTGAGCAATAGAATAAGGAAAGGAAAGAGGATAACGAAGAGCAAAATTGTACTTACATTGTAGGAATTGGATTAAATGGAAATTTTAGCAGATGCATATTCACTGATTCCTTGAACTTCTGTAAATTATACGGGAAAAATCTACGGTGGTATTGTGTTCCATAATTTGGACGTATACGAGCTAAGAATGAGACTCCACTACGTAATTACGTAAAAAAGAGAAAGAGCTACTCTAAGTAGGTATTAAGTCGGATTAGTTAAAGATTGGATATCATACTTTTAATTTCGCTAAAAGTGTTGCTCCAAGATATATCTATAGAAAAAACAAGTAGATTATACATTTCGACGATGACTTAAAAACATGAAGTTTTTTGTAATTTTAAAATCACTAAGTGTAGTTATAAGCTCGATTTCAAAAAAAGTTTTTCCACTTTTCATTGTAAATATTTACTTAGTTCTAAATATTATATCACTATCATAATTTTGTAAATATTATAGCTGTAAAGATAATATTTTCTATAATCTAAACTCTATAAAATAATAATAATTAGTAAAGTAAGAGAAACAAACCTATATTTTGGAAATATAGAAAATAAAAATAAAAGCATAAAATCATTAATGATTTTAATAGCTCTTTTTTGAATCTTGTCCAATTTTTTTTTCCAATTTGAATAACATAACAAAAAAATTAAAAATAAAGTAATAACAGAGTAGATAAATATATTCCATAAAAGGCAAAAAACCTTTTATTTACACCCAGAAATTGTTCCTTTTTTTTAAATAACTTTGTAAAGTGTACAAGATAAAATTTTTAAAATGACTCATAAAAGATAAATTGAATTTTTTTTGATATGTTGATATGTTTGTCATAATTTTAATTATGATATGTTCATATATGAAAATTGAATATATTATGTACATATGAATGTTTTCAGTATATTATTTGATTAATGTATCTACCTACATAAGTATACTCAGTATAAAAATATGTTATTGTTTTTTATTTTAATTAATTAATAATGCAAAACAATAAAAATAAAATCAAAAAAAAAAAAAAAATTATTTGCATATAATTATGAAAAAAAATGAGTGTTAATTCGGAACTACAGATTGTAGTTATAAAAAACAAAAACAGTCATCTGCGTACGCTTATTTATTTATTTATTTTTTTTTTTATTCATAATTTATTATATAACATTTTTTTTTTTGTTTTTTGTCCATAACCATTTTATGGAAAACAGACAAAGTTTTGTTTTTTTTTTTCTTTTGATATTTATCAAACCTTATTATGTTTTATATTAAATTTATTTAAAATTAGTATGTTTTTTTTTTCTTAAAAATGAGCGGGAAAATTATTACTCATTTGTATAATGAATGAATGAATTTTATTTATTTATTTATTTTTTTTTTTTAAATGAATTCTCATTTTAAATTATTCTTGTTTTTTTTTTTTTTTTTGTGCAAAATTTTTAACACAAAATTAAAAACTGAATGCAAACAAAATCTTCATTTTTGTTACCTTTTTTTTAAAACTGAATAGAATTAATTTGAAGGTTTACTTCTTTAAAAATTCTAAAAGCTGGTTTCAAATACAAAATTAAAAAAAAAAAAAATTTAAATAAACTACTTTATGACTTGCATATAATATATGTACGAAACTTACAGTTTTAAAAATACATATACTATATTATATAATTAAAATGTTTATTTTGTTTTATTTATTTATTTTTTTTTTAAATTTTGACCGTTATTAATTAGATTTATATTTTATAATGAAAATTAAATGCTTAAAATAACGATTTTACAAAAGCAGGAAATAAAATTTATGATTATAAATAATAAAAAAAAATATACAGAATTAAAATAAATACATACAACATATATGTATTTTATATTCAATTAATTTATATATAAATACATACAAGGTATTTATTTTTACATTTTTTTTTTATTTTTTTTTTTTATTTTGTATTCAAATATATTATTTTTTATTGTAAAATGGTAATCAAATATTAATAGAGAAAAATTTAAAAAAAGAAAAATGTAAAATATAAGAAGTAAGCAAACAAATTTCATTCTAAAAAAAAAATTAAATACTTTGTTTTAAATTTAAATACAATATACATATTCCATTCTTAAAAATATAATATCAAAAAATTTATTTTTTTTTTTGATTAAGAACTGAAGATTTTCTAATCTTTAAATACATATGTATGTACCTACTGATTTTTGATTATATATACTGTACTGAAATGTAATTATTTTTGTTCTTTAATTTATCATCAATAATAAATTGTTATCTATATTACAGGTAATACCTGATAATACTGAACACATACATACATACATAGATATTACATAGTTTTTTACAACTTCAAAGAAAAAAAAAACAAGTTAAAATTGATTTAAATTAATTTTTATTGTAGGAACTGTCGTCTGTCAGTATGATTTACTTGTTTATAATTACGTTTACGATATAATTTTGTTTCAGGTTTTCAATCACTAATACTGAACTGAACTATATTCACTAGTTTAACAAAATTTTCAAAAGGAGATTGAACCGGAAATAGTTAAATATCAGGTTCGGTTACAAGTACTGCAAAAAAAAAACTGTCACGTTTTTAATCTAATTTAAAAACAAAAATTTGTAGTATCAATTTAAAAATTTAAAATTTTTTTTTTTATGTATGAACATTTTACTTTGTGTAGTAGAAAAATATAAAAACTTAATGATGAGTCCTCCCATTTTAGGAAAAAGAGAAAAATAAAACTTGTTTGAAGTGAATAAACTGAAAGGTCAATAACAACCAATAGGCAATAACAACTAATATATAACTAATAAAGAATTAATAAAAATATACTTTATTCTTAATGAAAAAGTGAAACTGTTTTGTTTTCTTTTTTTTTTTTTGTATATGTATGTATTTATGTACATCAATTGAAAATCAAAAAAAAATTTAAAATAAAATTTGCGTTATACTTTATACTTTAATCTATTACAATATTATACTATGTCTTTTATATTATATACTTAATCTATTAATTTATTATAAATAAGAATAAAGAATTTAAGATGTAATTTTATTTAAAAAATTCATAATATTCTTTAAAAAATTCCACTTTATCTAGTTTATGTGATATCATAATAAGAAATAAAATAACTAACATTATAATACTACTTTCTTACCGTGTTTTTTTTTTTGTTTTATTTTTACTACATATTCGGACCGTTACTACTATACGTAGATTTTCATCTTTCAAATGTCAAAAACCACAAACAACCAAACAACAAAATAAAAGAGTGATTTTGATATTTCCGTCTTTTTTTTTTTTTTCCTTAACTTCAAAAGTTCAAAATATGCTTTAATTTTGTGGTTTGGTTGACTTGACATTAATTTGATTTTCTACTGTCAATTTTGGTCAATATTTTAATTGTAAATGATTGTAAACAATTAAGTACAAGCCGAAAATCTTCAAAAGTTTTTATTTTATATTTTATTATTCAAATTATTTTAAAATTTTATTTGTATATTAATATGTTTGACGAAAGAACTCCTTTATGTAATAAGATAATATTTTTTAACAATAATATACTAAATATACATATGTAATAAAAATTAAATTTGTGAATTGTTAATTTATTTAATTTGTTTAATATCTTGAAAAAAGTTATAATTTTTTTATTTTAAAAAAATATCTAATTATTTGTTACATATATTTTATTATTATAAAGAAATAAAGTAAAACTTCCTAGACACTCATTAATTTTTTATTATAATGTTGTTTAATAAATTAATATGTTTTTTCATATCTTACAGATAGTCATTACTTGAATAGAACAGGAAGTATGGAAGAGGTAAAAACTTAAACGCCTAATTTATATTGTGATATTATTTTCAAATTAAAATTTTTGCTTTTCAGATAGTTGCAAGAGCAAGATCTGCATTTCAAAGTGGCAAAACTAAGAATGTTGCATTTAGGTATAGTGAAATATTTATTTTAACTATATATGGATAAATATAAATTTATATATTTTGTAAATGCTTTAGACGGCGTCAGCTGGAACAGCTTCTAAAATTGTTTGAAGAACATGAAAATGATATTACTGCAGCATTAAATGCAGATTTAAAAAGGCATAAACAAGAAAGCACTATTGTTGAAGTGGAAATTATGAAAAATGATGTTTTAAATATATTGTATAATCTAGATGATTGGATGAAACCTGAAAAGGTAAAAAAATTGCAATTTAATTAAATTATAAAATAAAAATTGTTGAAACTTTTAACTTTTTATAGCCGGAAAAAACAATTGTTAATCTTTTGGATGATGTTCTTATTTACAAAGAACCTTTTGGAGTTGTACTTGTTATGGGAGCCTGGAATTATCCCTTGCAATTATTACTCGTAAAAATTAATTTTTTAATTAAATTTTTAATTTACATTCAATTTGGCAGTCTAAGAATTGGTTTTTCATTATAAAATTGGATTTTTCTAGGTTCCAGTTGCTGCAGCTATTTCTGCAGGAAATTGTGTGATAATAAAGCCAAGTGAAGTTTCAGGAAATTGTGCAAAATTTGTAGAAGAATATTTACCAAAATACTTAGACACTGTAAGAATCAACAAAAATGTTAAAATGAAATTTTAGGTAATAAAATAAATTGATAATTATTTTAGGAATGTTATCCTGTCGTAAGTGGAGGTGTAACTGAAACTACAGAATTATTAAAACAAAGATTTGATTATATATTTTTCACTGGTTCAACAAAAGTTGGAAAAATCGTTTACGAAGCTGCAACAAAATACTTAACACCAGTAACATTAGAATTAGGTGGAAAAAGGTTTTGCAAAATTAAAAACTATTGTCCATCCAATCTTGTATTTTAACATTTTTTTTTTTTAGCCCATGCTATTTAGATAGTTCTGCTGATATGGAAATTACTGCTAAAAGAGTTTTATGGGGAAAAATGATAAATGTAGGACAAACTTGTATAGCTCCAGACTATATTCTTTGTTCAAAAAGTGTTGAAAAGAAATTCTTAGAAGAATGTAGTAAAATTATAAAAGAATGGTATGGAGATAATCCAAAAGAAAGTCCTGATTTATGTAGAATAGTTAATAATAATAATTTTCAGTGAGTACATTATAAATATAGTGCACTCGAGTTAACATAAATTAAGTGAGGATCTGTTTATATTCGTTTTTGTTTTTTGGTGAAATGATTTTTCAATCCAATAAAACAAAAAAAAAAAATTAAATTCATGTAGCATTTTATTTCAGATCTTAGAATTATCTCGAGTGCATTATAATAACCTTATTAAATATCACTTATCAGTAATTATTAAATATTATAACTAAAAAAATTTTAACGTTAAAGACGAGTTCTTGGATTAATGAAGTCAGGAAATATAGCAATTGGAGGAAACTATGATGCAATGACGAGGTATATAGAACCAACGGTTTTAGTAGATGTTAAACCTGAAGATCCAGTAATGCAAGAAGAAATATTCGGCCCAATATTACCAATTGTAAATGTTGACAATGTTTATGATGCAATTAATTTTATAAATTCGAGGTATAACATTTACTTAATTTTTGTCTTATTTTATGTTTATTATTTTTTTTTTTTTTTTGTTAAAATATTGCACTTAATTCATTTGTTTTGTTTAAATCATATTCATTTGTTTTGTTAAATTTATATTTGCGAGCAATAAACATAATTAAATTTTATTGTGTATGATCAGAGAATCACCTCTTGTGATTTACCTATTTTCAACTGAAACAGAAGTACAAAATCTATTTGTACAACGAACACAATCAGGATCAATGTGCATTAACGATACAGTTATGCAATATGTTGGTAAGAAAAAATAACAAGTCATCCATGTTATTTCATTTTGCTAAAAAATTTAAGATATAAATCTAAGTTAGTCTTCCTTAATTTTGGGGAAAACATGTATAAAAAGTAAAGGTTGGTACATTGTAGAATATCGCTTTATTAACAATATTGCAAATTAATTATTAATTGTTATTATTTCTTCACTTAATATCATATCATATCAATTTTTCTAACATGATTGATTTATGTGTATAAATTCTAATACTAATTTCTTAAAAAAGTTCTTAATTATCCTATATAATTTTTCAATTTTCTATATAATTAAAAATTAATCCATTTATGGTAACAGGGAGCGCCCTTTGGCACTGTATGCATTTAGTAAAAATAAAGAAAATATTAAATTGTTGGTTAACAATACTATGAGCGGTGGAATCTGTATAAATGATACTGTTATGCATTGTGGAGGTACATTTTTTTCAATCTATATAATTTTATAACAGTAATAATATAATTTGTAAATAAATAACATATAAATTCTTAAGCTTTATTACTTTATTACAAGTTAAAAATGTAGAAATTAAGTTTTTTGCCCTTCAAAAATATATTTTCAAAAATTAATTTAAATTTAATAAAATATAAACAGACTCTATACAGAATTTTATTTAATTCCGAAATTTAATTATAATTTCTTAAAATTTCCGGGTTATTTTTCTTATGGGTTCTTTTTTTATTACTTTATACAATATGTAAAGTTTTTTTTTTTAATGTATATTTGTACTAATAGTAGTAAAATTTTATAAAAGTAATTAATAAATTAATTAAAATTAAAAAAAATAGTAGTAATTTAAAATTAGAATTAATTAACTAAGTAGTTAGCTATTAATTAGAACTTTAATTCTTAAGGTATAAAAAAAAACAAATTTGGTTTTATTTATGGTATTCATATCACTGTTCAAACACAGCAGTTGAAGCAATCGAAACTAAAAATATTAATGTCGTGTATCAAACTTACAAAACGGAAGAACTTTAAAAAACCGGGATTTCTGGTTCATTATGTTTTTAAAAAGTTCCTTTAAAAAAAAACAACCTATTAGTTTAATATATGGGGCTTTAAAGATTTTTAATAATTTTGGATAAAAAAAAATCTAAACTTTTAAACGGCTTGTTTTAGAGATGAAAGATAGAAAATAATTTTTGTAAAGTAAATTACGAACTGTAATATTAGTATAGTAATGATCTTTTTATGCCTAACAATTACAAAATTATAAAGGTAGGGATTTAAACATTTTTTTTTTTTGTTTCACACATAATTTTCTTTTGAAACCACCACTCTTTTTGGATACTTTTTATAGCATAGTTGATATGCTTGCTTAATCATTTTTCCTGAATCTCTCTCTGTTTGCGAGAGATATGAAGAATTGATTCTACAAAATTAATATTCGTTATTATAAATATTTGCTATATAATAAATAAAGTCATGTTATTTTAGAAAAATTATCATTAAAATATCTGTTAAAGCAAGTCGTTCAAAAGTTTAGATTTTTTTTGATGCAAAATTGCTAACAAATCTTTAAAGCCTCGAAAAGTGTGCATAATAGAACTTCTTCCAAAAGGTATAATATTCTCATGTGGGTCATCTTGTATATACAATTTCCGTAATATATCTGCTTGTTTGTATTATTTAAGGCTATGGTGCTGCAATATCGTTATGTTCATCAATTTCTCAACTTTTTAGATACAAGTTTAAATACAAGTAATAACATGGTCGAATTAAAGATATGAAGTAGTGATTTAGCTTTAAAAAGTTAATTGTATTAAATTGTTCCATCAGATTTCCCAATATTGTTATTTTAAAAGCTAGTAAAAAAATAGATGACCACGCAAGCTATAGGAGCCTTATTTTTTTATAAATTATTTATTTATTTTTTTAAATCGTGCTGAAATCGTTGAATGAAAGATAAAAATAAAAACAAGAATTTATTTTACTTCTGTCATTTTCTAGCCCTGTATAGTAATTTAATATATGTACTCTATTTGTTAAATTTTTTTTTTAACAAATAGAGTAAACAAAGAATTTTTAAAATATTTCTAAAATAATTAATAACTAAGATCAAAAATGTGAAATGAATACTTATACTATTTCTTAGCAGCTACATAAAAAAAAATTTTTTTAAATGCTTTTATACATATTCTATTCAATAAATATAGCTATAATTAATTTATAATTATACTTAAATAAAACTTATTGGAAAAATATTAAAACAAAAAAAATATGAAAAAATCAAATATTTGAACTTGAACAGCCGTATAAAATAGTTTGCTAGACATATAGGAATAATTTTATTAAAAAAAAACATGTATCTTTTCCTAATTTAGTTGATACATTACCATTTGGGGGAGTTGGTAATAGTGGTATAGGTCATTATCACGGTAAATATGGATTTGATACATTTACACACAAAAGATCATGCCTATCTAAAAATTTCAATAAATTAGGAGAATTTTTGGCATCGTAAGTATTTTTTAGTATGACCATATTTGATTTATATGACCAAAAATAAAATATGGGTTATTTTTCTTTTTCTTAAAAAAAAAAAACATAGTGCACGATATCCACCATATTCAGATAACAAATCATGGTTTTTATCAACTTTAATGAAAAAAAGAAGACCATTACCAAATTTTTATTTTTCGCATCTCTGTGCTGTTGGAATTGGAATTGGAATTGCATTTTTAATAAATTATTATGTTAATGTAAGATTTTATTTATTTTATATTTTCTTAAATATTTTTGTTTTATTCTAATTTTTTTTTACAGCAAGACGGAAATTAAATCTAGTTGAGGTAAAATAAATCCAACTAAAAACTTGTTTGAATGCACTAAGTAATAGTACTTTGTTAATACAATTTTTTTTTTTTTTTTTCTATATTTTAGTCACTTATATTTTTGACAGGTGTATTATTTATATGTTTCAGAAATATTCGTTATATAATAAATAAAGTCATGTTATTTTAAAAAAATTAGCATTAAAACATAATTTTATAAATTTTCACACCATTTGTTTTTTTATTTTTTGTACATACAAAAATTATTTTTAGAAGGTTCAAAAAAATAAATATATAATAAAAATAAATGAAAAAATATAATGGTTCTTGTTTTTTTTATTTACTTTAAAGGATTTAAGGTGAAAAGTTATTTAAATTCTTTGATTTTAAGAGTATACCTATGAGTATATGCTTATGTTTATATGTTTACTTGTTTCAAAATCGATTCATTACAGTTAATAAGTCAAATATGTTTTAAAGAAGGTTAATATTGAAAACAGAATATAATTTTTTAAATGTATACAGAATTTCTATATTGAGAGAGAAAAGATATGTTGTCTTGCTTCCTTCATTTATTTTTCCAAATAGCATATCTTTTGTAATTTGTATTCAACCATTAGTTTCACTTTATTTAACAATGATACATTCCAGAAATTATTTCATTACTAACTACTCTTCTCCAGCTTGCAGTTTAGTGCTTGCCAATCATGCATTTATCAAAGTTTATTTCGTATTTAATAATTTCTTCAAAAAAACGTTAACAAATATGTGTAAATATAATCGTAATGGAGCGTAATATGAGAATTCAAGTTACACAAATTGAATTTTTCGCCATCATCCTACTTTCTCTACAAAAAAAAAATATTGAATTTCAGATAAATAAGTTTGATTTAAACTTTGAAGCATGGAAATAATAATAACAGAACAAAACAAAATTCCTACTACATACGAGCTTTAAAATTTTTTAACATATTTTATTACAAGATATTAAAGCGATATTTAATAATACCATTCAAACAAAAATTGATTGAGAAATCATTACGCTGTTTCGTTAGCATTTAAAAAATTCTATTAAATATAAAAATATTTTAAATAAAATTATATAATATTAAGTCTCAGAAATTAACTAATATTGTAATATCACACAACTATAGTTATATATATACATATACATAATGCATAAAAAAAAGAAAAAAAATTTTTAATTGCAAACAATTTAATTTAATATAATTTTTTATTTATTTACATAAATTATTCTATTAAATTTTTTCATATTATATAAAATCATAAAAATCAGCATTTTTTAATGACTTGCGTTTTATTGAACATGAAATTAGAGTAATTTTAAAACAACTAAATTATAATTGTATTTAGTTGTTATATTCTTATACAATTTATTGAAAAAAAAAAACGAAATAAACTATCATTTTTATTCTATTGAATTCCATTAAAATGCTGTTCTTCTTTCAGTTTCTGTTCATCATCATCTTCATTTACAATTTCAGAATTGTTATTATTAGTAATAATTGTTGGATTGTTAACATTATTTTTGAATCTATGTGTTGTATCAATTTTACTTGGAATTGAATTATTCTGATAGGATCTTGCTAAAAAAATACTATGAACTTGTGGTACTTTATTTCTTGGCATATATTCTACTGTTTCAAATATTCTATGATCTTCAATAATTTGTTGATTACTCTCTGATGATAATTCATAAATATGTCTTGGATAATCAATTGAAGAAGAATCATCTGATGTTGTAGTTGACATTGCAGCAACATGATTTGTTCTTATATGATATGGAAAACTTTTATTAGCTCTTGACGGCCAAGTTAACCATAAAAACATACTATGTCCAATTAATGTTAAAAATGCTGCAAAACCAAATACAATACTTTCACGTACCCACGGATCAAACAAATATATTCCAGCTAATGTAACAAATGGTACACCTAATATCCATAATGAACCTAACATTGAAAATGGTAAAAAAAATTCAACTTTTTCCGGATATTTTCTAACTGTACGAATTGTTGATTGTAAAAATGCACACCATGCAATACAACGTAAAAATGCTAATCCAAGACCAGCTGGTGATTCATATAAATTTAAAACTTCACCAGGATCAAAAACTTCTTCACGATATATAAACAATGATATATAAGTAACACAATAAACATTAACAAATATTGTAAATTTTATTGTTGAACATATTGATATACGAGCTCTGGTTATTGTATAACCTTTTGCTAATAAAAGTAATAATACTAAATAAACAATATCAGAGGCACCTTGAAATACTGTTCCTAACGTTGTATATGGGCCAACACCATATATAGCATATTTCGTCCATGTAACACCTAATATAAGTATTCCGAAATATTGTAACATTGTACTTATACCAAATAATCTGTATGTACAATGAAGTAAATGTTTTGTTTTTAATTCTATAGAACATACAAATATTGCCATTAATAGGAATGTATATGATAAACTCTGTGCTAAAAGAATTGGCGGAATGTCTAAAATTAACAAAAAAAAGAAAAATTATTATATAAAATCAAGAATGAAGTAGTGATACCAGATAATATTTGATTTTTTTAACTTACACATTTCATCTGCTGAAAAATGTTCATGCCAAAAATCTCCCGGTTGACCATTAGTCATTCGAAATTTATACTTTATATCTATACCATATTTACTACCACAATTTGATATCGCAATATACCACCAACGACTTCGAGCTGATAAAAATCCACCTGAACTATTACAAGTTACAGTAAAATCAATTTTCACATTTTCTTCTGCCGGAGGAGTCCATGTAACATACTTTTAAAAATGATAGAAAATATTAAGTACATACATATTATTATATATATTTTGTATAAGATTTAATAATATGAATTAAACAAACTTTTATTTCAGTATTTTCTTTAAAGATATTCGCTGTTGTAGATTCTTCTGTAAAGTTATTTAAAAAACTGGTATTATGATCGTCATATGTATCATTCAAAGTATTAAAAGAATCATTTAATGACAAAAAATTTGTTGCTGATAAATCAATAAACCCTACATCCATTGATTTTGAAGTAGTTTCTATTTGTTGTAATCGTGCTGCTTTCTCTATAGGTTTAGGTGTAGTTCTATAAAATTGATATTATAATGTATGTTTTTTTTTTTTTAATATTGTTTTATTATTTTAATCTTACTTTCCGAGAAGGTATTCTTTAGTTCTTAATATACAACCTGATTGAAAACTGTACGGTGCTCTAGCTGATAATGTTATTATTTGATTACCAGATATACTTAAAACAGATAATTTCTGTGAACATGTCTAAAATGATTGTAAATGATCGTATATAGTTATTTTATTTTATTGAAAGTACAAAAATTCAATCTTTTGGAACTAAAAAAAATTTTAATCTTATATATTATTTTTTTTTTTAATTATTGTATTAGATTAAATATTTTTTAGTATTAAATATAGTTTAAAATTTTTTTAATTCATTTTTTTATTAAAATGTAAACTTTGTTTATATCTAGTTATCATAACTCTTTTACTTTTTTAATTGTTTAAAAATTTTTTTATCAATTTTATTGTTATATTGCAAATACCTTTGGAGTTTTATAAACAGCATGCCATTGACTTGGTTCATCATAATAAAGTAATAATTTTGGTTCACCTATTTTTCTATCAAATTCTATTTGATAATCGTATTCACCTTGTTTAGATATAAAACAAAATCTAGCCAAAAATATCCAATCCTAATTAATAAAAAAATATACGTACATACATACATAATAAAATATACATACATTTTATAAATAAAATTTTTTTCTATATTATATTAATATTAATAATATATTAAAAAAAAAAAAAAGTTAAACTAAGGATTCACATACTTTATATGTTTTAATACGACCTTCTAAATATTTTCCAGATATAAAAATTATTTGAGTTTTTAATATAAAAAGAATTGTAATGGTAATATTTGAAAATAAATTCATTTTTTTTTTCTATTAATTTAAAGTAATTATCATTATTTACTATACGTGTTGTTAAATACAAGAAAATAAGACGTACTATCTTTTTTTAAATTTTAGCTATGCACATACATCACATACATATATTTATGTTTATTTATTACCAAAAAAGGTTGTTATAGTAATTTGATATCCAAACAAATCAGAAGTATAAAAAAATTAATAACAGTTAATATTTATGTGATATGCCATGATATGCGCAAATCAATATTATATACATACATATTTAATAAAAACGTGTGCCAATTTTTTTCTTTTTTTAATAATAGAAATTTAATTAATCGAAATATTTAAAAATTAAAAAAAAAAAAACAAAATAATGTAAACGACACTAAATATGTATATAAATGAATGAGTGTTTGCCATTTGCCACAGTGACAGTATTTCATCAAAAAATTATCATTATCAGAAGATAATGATGACAGACAGAAGGTATAACAGGAGCTGATCGAAGGATCTCATTATTCTCAGCTTAGTAAAGAACAACAACAAATTATTTTTTATTTTTTTTTACAGAATATCTCGCAATAGGTGGGAACTGTGAAGTATGAAAAAGCGAAAAAAAATAAAAGGTTTAGTCTAATTCAAAAAAATTTTTTTTACTTGGTAATTTTCAAATATCAAAAATAATCGGATTATAATAATATGATCTTTTTTCACCACTAAGTATTATAAATTATAAAAAATGACTAATGAATAAATATTAAAAATAGATTTTGTCTCGCCTTTTCGTAGATTTTGTCTGGCTTTTTGGCCGAATTCTGGTTTTGTTATATAAGAAGAGAGAAGTTATAAGAGAATTAGTTAAAATTAAGCTGGGTTTTATATAAAATTTTATTTTAATCGAGCATTGACATTCATAAATATTTCAGTATTCTTTATATATTGATCGTAATGATCGTATTGAAAAATAAAATCATTCAAAGCGTCGTTCATTACAAAACATAATAAGCACATATTATTTATTTTGTAAAAAATATTCGAAAAACGTAAATAGACCACAAATATTTTAAAGACAAAAATTTAGTAAAAAATTCGAAATTTTTCAGAAATGTTGGAAAAAAAAATTAAAGTTACAATAGCAAAATAATAAATTTATTAAAATAAACACATTTTTAGTTTTTTTTTTACAATAATTATTTATTTTTGATAAAAAAAAAAAAAATTACCTCAGATACATAATAACAAATATGATTATGTTTATCTTGAAGGAAAAAAATATTTTATTTGATTTTTTTTTTTTTTTTTTTTTTTTTTTTTTTACTGTAAAAACTTACAAATTAAAAATTATACAATTTTATAGTATAATTAAAAAAAAAATTACTTTGTATAAAATAATTAAAAAAAAAAAAAAAAATTAAAATCAACAGAAAAAAAATTCACAAAAAAATATATGTATATAAGATTTTCATTTACTTTTGTTTTGCATTTTTTTTTTTATTCTTATAGTTTATATGCAGAGTTGATTTACAAATTAAAGTTTTATTATAAATAAAATATATTTTTTAATGAATTATGTAAAATACTTATAATGTGTGAGTTTTATTTCTTAATATCATTAGAGGAAAAAAAAAAAAAAGAAAAATCGAAAAACAAAAATTTTTTTTTGAAAAAGAGAATAAATAGTAAGTACTATAAAAGAATACTTGAAGTTTAAAATTTACATAATTAATTTTAATTCTTAAACACGAATATTTGAAAAAAAAAATCGATTTACTTATTTATATTTATTAATATATTGATTTATAAATAGAATTTATTGTCCATCATAAACAATTAAACAACATTAAACTTATTACCTGTGTTTAAATTTTCTTTAATTTTGAGTTATTTCTTTGATATAATTAACTAATGGATTCTTTTAGAATTTATATTTATTTACAAAAGAAAAATAAACAGGTTCATTATTTAAAACTATTAAATAACTTCCAATAATTTTAATTAGTTTTTATTTATTTTGTTCTTTAATTTTTATTAAAAACGCCAACATTAAATTTATATATTTTTAATCCTTAAATTTTATATTCTCAGTCCTTATTTCAATTAAAAAAAAAAAAAAACAAAAATTAACTTCAAGTAAATCTTAAATATTTTGATTTTACACAACTCTGCACATAAATTTTAATAATCATTTAACAAGTAATTGTATTGCTTTTTATATTAATACATTTTTTATTAATTAGTATAAAAAAAAAAAAAAAGGTAAAGTTTTCAATTCTAATTGATTTTTGTTATTCTTATTCTTCATTTTATTTAAAATTTATTAATTTTTCTTTTATTTAAAATTAATTGGTAAATTTAGAAGTTTAAAAAAAAACTGAAATTAATGAAACAAAAAAGGAAAAAAAAAAATAAAATAAAACATGAAGACACTAAATAAAAAGCTTAACAATTATTTGTATAATACCACTTATAAATTAATTAAATTGCAAATTTGATTATTATATATTATGAATATATTTTATATTCATAATATAAATTTATAAACTATATGTATAAATATATATATATGTATATACATATATATATATATATTTTTTTTTATATGTCTGCATATTTTATAAAGGCACTTTAAGTTTAAGGCACAAGTAATAGAATTGATTTGTTAAATATATCCTTATATATTCTTCTATATAGATAATAGATACACATATTTATTTATATATTTATAAAAATATTTTATATATAAATATACAACTACTATTTAAAACATGCAAAAGAACACAAAAAATACCTATTGAAAATACTTGTATTTAATACATATAAAATTGAGATAAAAAATACATTAATTTCTGAAAGATCACAATCCATAAGCTATTTTATTTGTTTTATTTGTTTTTTTTTTTTTATTTTCTTTGTTTTTCTTTACATAATATTTTGAGCCCCCTTAATCGATCAACACCATTCTTGAATTCTTCATTTTGATAAAGAAAAAAAAACCATTGTTTAAATTAAGTTCAACTTTTTATTATTTTTTATATTTAAAATGGTACAGATATATTTCTACATTATATATAAAAAAAAAAAAAAAAATTTTTCCTGGAGCTATTTTATTAAGAAATAATAGTTTACTAAGCAATAATTATTACATTTAATGCAATATATGGATACATTTATATTTTTTTTTTTATCAAATTGATTTTATGTGGAGTTAATCGATTTCTCAAATGAGTGACTCATTTATTGACTGTATTGGAAATTTCTATGAAAATGTTTTTTTTCTTTCTTTTTGTTTTTAAAAAAATTCATTTGGAAATTACATTATTATAACCATGACTTCAAGAAACTAAAAATTATTAGTCCAGATTTTCGACTTTAAATCGAAAATTTTATTCAATATCTTAGTTTATAATAAATAAATATCAGTATAAAAATCATAAATAAATTTTTTTTTTTTATATAAGTATATATTCATAATGAATACATACAAAATACAAGATACAATATACTATTGTAATTAATATTTTATTTAATAAATATTTTAAAACAAGCACATATTTCTTAAAACTTTAATTCCTTTACAAAAGAAAAAATTTAAATACATAATGAAATTTGAAGTCATGATTAAATTTTGTATTATATTTAGATTACATTAAAAAAAAATGATAACTGTCATTATATATATTTTTCAATTTTCATATTTCGATTAATTTATATAAAATTGTAAAAATTAAATTTATATATGAACAGTTAAACAAAATATTTCTAAGAAAAAATAGAAATAAATACAAATTTACTCAAAAAATTTACATGTCTTTTTCTTAAAAAAATAATTTTTATTTTTGACAAGATTTTAAAAATTTGTCATTAATTTCGTTATAAATTTTTTTTTCAATTCACATCGATTTTATTTTTGTTATTGTTATGTTTTAAATTTTAAAAAGTCTTAACAAACAATTCGCTCATTTTTATTTCAAAAATATATATTTTACAATTGTAAGAAAAATATCTTTCTTGATCGAATTATTTTTCGAATTTCGAATATTTAGGGTTTTTGGATTTAAGAAGTATGTTAAAAAAAAAAAAAAAACTAATTTTTGAGTTAAAATTTATAGGTTCCATTTTAATTAAATTTAATCGGATTGCTTTTGGTTTTTCTTTTTTTACTATACACGATAATAAAAAATAAAGATTTTTTTTTAATTGATAATTAAATCTGTTTATATCTTTACATTTTATAAATAAAAATGTTTCCGTTCCTAAAATTAAATATTTCTTCTTTCACGAGTGATGGCATGTTTTAATTAGCTGCTGTTTTTTTTTTTTTACTACTTTATTTTATATGTTTAATTTTTATAAGTAATACAAAATAAGTAGTACAAAAATACTCAAAGCCCTTAATTAAATTAAATTAATATACGATTTTCTTATAATTATTATAACTATATTATATTTGTGTAAAAAAATATGCTGCTTTTGTATAAATTGTATGTATTATATATTGTCATTAAATTACAAAACTATCGCATATGCAAATCTAATTAAGTATAAAGAAAATAATATTGAGAATACTAATTTTTTTATTATTATTATTATTATTATTATTATTGGGGAGAAATGAAAAATCTCATATTTAATATAAAAAAAAAAAAAAACTTTTTAAAATATTTATGATATTAAAATATCGACATCTAAGCTATTCTGTGACAGTTTTGCATTAACTAACGTTATTTATATTGTATTTTTTTTTTAGTTTTTTTTTTTTTTTTGTAGATAATTTAATAAATTTTAATTAAATTAATAAAAAAATATTTTTAATGTGTAGAGCCAGTTCTTAAAAATTTCATTTTTTAATCT
This sequence comes from Poecilobothrus nobilitatus, assembly GCA_947095535.1. Lineage (NCBI taxonomy): Eukaryota > Metazoa > Arthropoda > Insecta > Diptera > Dolichopodidae > Poecilobothrus > Poecilobothrus nobilitatus. The sequence continues at coordinate 162,740,096 of OX352773.1, forward strand.
TATATGTAGGTGTGTTTTTGTTTTTTTTTTTTTTTTTTGTTTTAATAATGAATTTAAATGTGCGGATGGAATAGCTAAGGTAAACTTTTTTTTTTTTTTTTGTATGTAAATCTATTTTAAGACTCTGTGTAAAGCTTATATGTATAATTGCCAAAGATAATTATAATTATAAAGTAAAGACTTAATCCAAAACCTATATAAAAGTGTTAGTATTCAATTAATATTTAATATTATTTTAACATTATTTAATTTAGTCGGACTAACTATTATATATATATATTTTTTATTTTGAATCGTATTTTGATAAAATTAATCGATATTTAAATATATACTTTTTTAATACAACAAATTTCGTATGAGCATAATTTTTTATTTTTATAAAAGTCTGATAACATTTTGTAATACTACTGTAAATGTATAAGATGGATTACTGTTGTAAACGATAATTTATATTTTCCTTTTGTTTTTATTAAGTTTTTAATGATATGTTTTGAACACAAAATAAAGTTTTATGCATATATATATATATGTATTTTTAATTAATCTTTTTACTCTAGATCTTGTGGTTTTCTCAACTACTTAAATTCTAAATTATTTTTTTTTTATAAGATGAAAAAATGAATTTATATTATGAAATATAAATGTATTTTTTTTACTAAGGCCACAAAAATTTTAATACATATTGTGTATAATTCTAAAAATGGAACTAAATTTGAGCAAATTGATGCCCCATTTTTTGTTTTGCTGTTGTTTTTTTTTTTTATAAAATCATTTCATAAAAACTTTGCACTTCCAGCAACGTAAATATTTAAATGCGCATCTTTTTATTTTTATGTTTTTTTCCTTAAAATCAAAAATAATTTAAATATACATGCTTTAAAATTGTCTAAATATTCAAAATATTTTCTTTTTTTTTTTTTTTTTGATTTTATTTCTTTTTATAGTTATTATCAACTTATTAATCGTAATAATATTTCAATAACTATTTATTACAAAGAAAAAATATTAAATTTCTTATTTTTTTTATATAACGTTAACATTTTTTTAACAATTTTCCAAAATTTTTTACCAAAATATTGTATAGGAAAAATAATTTTTCATTGTTATTACACACATAACGATGGAATTATAATAGTTATACAATATTTAAATAAAATTTTTTATTTTTTATAGCCAAAATAATTTATTTTGCTCTTGAGGCGAAATAAACTTGACTATATTTTTTTTTATAAAAACTTCTTTTGTTATGTTTTTAAAAACGTTCAAAAATTTTTGTTTTCAACTTTGAACAAGGCACTTAAAAAACGATAACCGTATTATTCGGAAATGTTTATATTTCTAATTACATATCTCCATACATAAATTTTTTTTCTAAAAAAATATATTTTGTAATAAGCCTAAAAGCTTCATTTTAATATGGTTTTATTGGAAAATTTTTAACTAACGTAATTGTATTATACTCTTTATTAACTTTTTATGGGGCATTTTTTTTTTTGTATTTATCATTCAAATATTACTTAATATTGACTATGGTAAATAAAATAAAAAAAATTAAAAATATTTAGTTAGTAAATTTATCTTAAATCCTAAACATAATTTCTTAAATATATTTATTTTTGAAATGTTATTTAGACTGTTTACTGTCAAAAAGATTAATATTGAAACAGAATCTAAGGCTTTATTATTGCATAAACTCTAAAAATTCTAAAGTTTCAATAAGACTGCTTAACGTTTGTTCAATTTGTAAGAATATATTTTCTAACACTCTTAACTCCTATTATAATGTTTTTCATTAGTTTATTTGATTGCGTAGTAATCTTCATTATTTATACCATTCCAAATTATCAGCTTTTGGAGAATTTGCAGTATTCATTTGTATATCAGTTAACATATCATTAATATTATTCAAATTATTGCCAAGCTATAAAAAAAATATCAGAATTATTTTTGTAATTGCAATTAAGAAATTAAAAAAAAAAAGATACAAATACTTACTTGAAGAGAAGAAACCAAATTATCTGCACCATCTAATCCAGTAAGAGAGTCCAAATTTCCATTGTCTAAAAGAGAACTAAAATGTTTCTTTTGTTGTATTAAAAATAATATCAGGCAATACCGTTAAGGCAGTCCATACTATCATCTATATTTTGTAAAAAATCAGAATTCATTGAAAAATTGTTAGACGTTAAACTTAGACCACTATCTGCAGATTCCTGTCTTGTGTGATCTGTAATCCCCGATAAAAATGGATCCATTTGAAGTCCCATTGTCTGTTGGTTTTGTCGTGTCAACAAATCCTAAAAAATTTTTTAAATATATTGTAAAAATAATAAAGTTACTATTATATGTTTAAATATGCAAACCTGGTGTTGTATTTCTTGCTGCCTTTGTTTGAGATATTCTCGTTCTTTTTCCAGATTTCTTATCTGGTTAACCCAGTTATGAGCTATTGTATTTGTGTCTGTTCTGCATATAGAATTTGCTCTTTGTTCAAGAAATTCAGCTGCAAATACAAATATTTATTAATTTTTACATCTTTAATTTCTTAAAATATCTTAAAATTATGGTTAAAAAAAAGCTTAATCTCTATTTTTTTTTAGCAAATAAACTTAATGCGGCTACTATTATCAAATCTACTATTTATTATAAAAATAATATCATTATTTTATAATAAAAATTTAATAATGAAATAATTTCGAATTTAACTTGATCTTATAGTTCTACTTTAAAAAGCTTCAGTTAAGATTTTAATAAAGCTTAAAAAAAGGAAAAGGAAAACATTAAAATATTACGCGTATTAATTCTACATGCAATTAAAAATCAGTTGTGCATAAAACTTTTTTTTTTCTTTGAAACATACTTATCCTTGGATCGAACCAAGAAGTCGTGCGATTGTTATGATTTATAAAATAAATTTCTCCAGAATAAGTAACTGCCTTTTCCCAACCTGGAGGTAGTGGACCTAGATCGGTGTCTGAAGTCTCTTTAGCTCCAACACCTGCAAAGCATACAAAGTAACTTAATTTTTACTAAACAAATTATACAAAAAGATAATCGTAATTTTATGTGAAATCAAAACTAAATATTGCTATCAAAACTAATTATTGCAATTTCAAAATTTGCTTCGTAAAAAAAGCTGAAGAATTATAAAAAAAAAAACTTTGTGTGCAATGGACAGAATTTATATAATTTGATAAAAAAAAGATTGTCAATTTTAAAATTATTCGGTATTAAATTCGGTTTATAGGTGGTTAATACTTTAGTAAAATGAGGCATACATTTCTTGTAATTATAATATTTGTTTCAAGTATTTTTTGAGATTAAGTTTCCTTTTAAAACTTGTTAATTTATATATCCTATCAAATCTTAATAAATAACTTACTAGATTGTGTAACTGGAGGAAGTGGTGGTTGATTAATTTTTTGTGTTCTAGGATCTTCCCATTGGGTTGTTTTGGTGTTATGACTAAAAAAAAATAACAAATTTTTTTTTTATTATATTTATAATATAACTTTGATATTTTCTACAGTTAAAAATTTAAAGAAAACATTTAGAAATTACTTACTTTAGATAATATATCTGTCCTTCAGGCGTTCTAGCTTGTTCCCAACCTTCTGGTAAATCCCCCAATTCATTTTGTAATTGAATAACACTCACCACATCATAAGATCTTTGTTTTGAATGAACTGGAATAGTTATCTGTTGTTGCAAATTGTCAGGATTAGTTGCAACTGGAGCTGGTGGAGCAGGATTTGTTGGGACTGTGTTTGAAGTAACAGGGTTCACATTTTGTTTATTTAAACCCGCAAATGTTTGTTGTAAAGATGCTGGACTACTACGAGCTCTTCCATGGCTAATTATTAAACCTTGACGTGTGGCATTTTCAATTGGTGTTAGTGGAGGATGTGGAGGATTATTGTTTTGCGATCCTGTACTAAATGCAGAATCTGTACTATTTGCCCGTGAATGAGAAACTGATGGAGTTTTTGAGCCAGAAGGGGGATTAAAAAATGAAATTGGTAAATTTCTCAATCGTAAAGGTTTTTGTAAGGGAATTTTAGAATTCTCCGGTTTTAAAACAGTATCAAATAATGCTTGTAAATTATCATCTGAATCTTGACCAATACGAACAACTAAATTACCAGTCGTTGAAGAATCTGAATCTGATGTGTTTATTCCACCAGGTACTGCATTATTTCCCATAGTGTTAATATTAGACTTATTGTTATTTAAAGCCATTTTGTTTTTTTTTTTTTTTAATTTTTAAATATACACTTTTTTAAATAAAATTTCTTCAAGGCACTTAAAAAAAATTCTTTTTAATTTTTTATTTATATTTTAAAATTGTACAAACTTTATGGATATTTATGTCTACAACATTTAACAATATTTAAGTTATGGGAATCCAATTACATACATATTTCATTTTATGAAATGTTCATGATCCATAATTTGTACCTGTTGCGTAGATAATAGAAACGTTATAGTTAAACTTCTTTATTACTAATTAAACTTAAAATTCCTCATTATTTTAATAAATTTCAATAAAAAATATATATAATTTTAATTTTTAACATATTATTATTGTGTTGGTAAAAATTAAAAATAGTTTTGTCTACGTAGATTATTATAATTTATAAATAGTAACAATTTATCGATAGTATTGGCACTTTTATTTTAATTTTTATTATTAAATTTTAAAAATTTTGAATAATTTCATTTTTTAAAATTTTATTTAAATTTTAATTTAAATATTAAACTAAAAAAATCGAATTTTAAACAAAAGGAAAATTAAATTAATATTAAAATATATATGTAAAATCTCCTCCTTCTTTTTCTTGTTCTCGACTTCTTGTTTTCTAATGTTGGTACTATTTACTGCCAGTAGTATCAGTGTATTGATGTTTATTGGTATCTATAGGATTAAAACACATAGTAGAAAAATACAAAACATATGGACAATTGTACCTGAACAAAAATTCTTATACACAATTGTACTTACAAAATAAATTCCTATACGAAAAACAATAAAGTAATTTAAATTCCTATATTTTATTTTACAATTTTCTACTATTGATTAACATAGAGTAAAAATAGAGATAATGAGATAAAATTATATAAAATATTAAATATATATTTATTATTGTTAATTTCAAAAGGACAACCCTGTGATTCACTGTTCTGTAAAATAGTAATAGACATATGTATGTATTAGGTTAGAAAATCTGAACTGAATTCTGATTGAATTGAATTGAGGAAATATATTTTTTCAAGTAATTTACATTTTAGATAAATTATGTTATTCTTCGCAAATAAAATAATAATTAAATATATGCATCTTTTTTATTTAAAAAGAAAAATTAAAAAGGCGATTTAACAACAGATCTTTTGTATTTCCCTTCCCTTTTATATTTAACTAATGATCATATAAATAAATACTTGTTTTATACATTTTTATTTAAAAACATTAAACAATTTTTTAAAATTTAAATCTGTATATATGTATATATATTATAATTAATAAAATTAAGTTTGTTCTTCATCTGTATCATTATCATCATTATAATCTCTTAAATTTGTTGAACATTGTGATATTGAAAGTTTTTTAGAATTTGATGGATATAAACATTTTGGACCTGCTGAAGAATTTGGAAATCTCGTTAAATATCTTTCCAATCTTAAAAATTTGATTGAAACTAAACGTTTGTCAAACCACCATCCATTAATCTCATCATGAACCATACCAGCATCTTGTTCACTAGCACATCTAACATATACACAACAACTTTGTTTATCAATTTGAATATCATATATTTTACAATTTAAACCAACTTTTTCCAAAATTGCATCATGTATTACTTGTGTTAGATTTGGATCATTTGTTTCTGATTTATCAAACATTTGTCGAATTTTTAAACATGGTGTCGGAGGATTTCTGATTTTATTCGTTTTATCTATAAATGCTGGACTTTCCCATTTTTTAACAATATATGATTTTCGATTTTCAGAAGAAGATGATAAATTATGATCTGGGGAAACTGTATCAATCCATTTAATCATTTGAAAATTTTCACCATTAATGACACCCATTTCGAAAACAATTCGACTTTCATTATGTTCCAAATAAGCAATAGCTTTATTCCATGCCCATTCCATTTCCTTTCGTTTATGAACAGGTATTAACATATCCCGCAAATGATTTACAACAATAGATTTTTCATTTGGAGTTCGTTCAGCTTTTGTTATAAGATTATTTATTATCTCTTCTATTAAATGAAATACAGATTGTTGTTTACTTTGTCTATAATTTATAATTGTTTTGTACAATGCATATAACATTCCAATGATAATTGTACCTAAAGCAAGTGATCCGATTAGAAAGAAAAATTTCTGTAATTTATTATAAAGAGTACAAAATAATGGTAAAGATGGATTGAGTATAGCATAATAATTTTGATTAGAATTTCGTAATTTAATCACTTCATCATATTGCAAAGGTTTACCAATTTTATTTACATGACTAACATGCCATTGCGGATTATTTTCAATTAAATATTCAGCATTATGTAAATCATATGTCAATTTCCGTATATCAGCATTTACTCCATCTTTAGAAATTTTATTGTATAACATATTAACAGTATTTCTGGAATTTAATGAAAATTCTTTTGTAATATCATAGCAATAATGTTCTTGAGCTTTTTCTTGCAATATTGGAATTATAAATTTTATAATTTCTAAAGCATCCTTCACCTGATTTTTATACATACAATTTATTGAATTTTGTTGTGAACGACTTGATACAGAAGAAGAGTACTGATTTGCATTTATTTCTGCTGGTGATTTACAAATATTCAATTTAACATTTTTTTCTGTAACTGTGCTTATTAAATTTGGTGTAATATTTATGTATAAAAATGACAAAAATATAAAAAAAATAACAGTTATACTAACAAGCGTACAAGGTATGAAATGTTGTTGGACACCATAATGTTCATTTAGGCTTGTTATAACATTTCTAAATGCAGTACTTGGTGATAAATTATTACTATCATATGTATTTTCTCCAACACTGTTACGTTTATCTTTATAATATGACCGTCTATTTGTACCTGTAGGAATTACAGGAAAATTATGATGAGAATTACCATAATAATTATTTTGTTCAGAGGTTGAAGTTGAAAGTTTCGGTTGAATTTTATTATTTGCTAAAGTTTCACTTCGCAAATTTAGAAGTCTTCTTGTAAAATTACTTCGATATGATAAACTATCATCACCACCATTATTTGAATTTGTACTGTTATTATTTTTACTTTTGTATAATGGTGAACTACTGTATTCTGCATCTGAATCTGAAATATCATATGTTTCATTATTATTTTGATATCTTAATGTTTCATCTGAAATTCGATCTTGATAAGAAATTGTTGGTGAAACATAAATATGTGAAGTAGGTGAAACTTTATACTTATCGTATGATGATGTGCTATTATTATTTATTGATAAAGCATTATTAGTTTTTACTGAATTAGAATAAGTTGGTGAAGAAAATCGTGAACTCAAATAATTTGAATTTTGTATATTTTTTAATATTTTTGGTGGTGAAAAATTTGAAAATCCAGTTGTTGAATTGATATAATTTGAGCTATAGTTTTTTCTTTTATATGCTTCAGTTTCTCTACGATGCTGATCAATATCTGATTCTTCATCAGATGAAAAACGTGTTGCACTTAAAATTTGTTTTTTAAGTTGGGTTTTTTTTTTATTCAAATGGTTTCGCAATCTTTTAATTAATATTTTTCGAGTAGTATCAGTTATAGGTGTATTTGGGAAACCAGATTGAAGAAGGTACTCGCGCAATTCGTTGTTACTCAGGTTATCCAAGTCATCCATAATTTGTCCTAAAATTAAATAAAATAATAATTAGTTTCAAACAATTTTTAATTTAAATAATTCATTTTATAATTTATATCAGTTAAAAATATTTAAATATTTGTTTTTTTCGATTTTAATTAAGTATATGATTTTTTTTATGATTAAACAGAACGAACTATAAGAAGTTGTCATAGAATTTTATTGCAAAGAATACATTAGCTGTATGAATTAGACGTATGGTATGGTTATTTTTGCATAATATTAACCACATGAAATTAAAAACTTAAATATTTTAGTTTGTTTATTTTTTTTTAATATTCTTTTATTTATTTATTGCTTAGAGTTTATAAGAGTTAAAGGAGTTATTATATTTAAAGCTTCATATTCAATATTGTTTAATGTTTGGTAATACAATCGTCCGAAATTTTGATTTCGAAATTAACTATTTTTCTTTTTTAATTAAAGAATTAAATTGAATTCTCTTTTTGAATTTAATACCAATTTAAAAAAAAAAAATTATAAAAGAATTACTTATTTATTTTTTTTATGTAAAAATGTACACATAAGTAAAGGTACTTCTACAAATCTACCTTTTTCACTTTTTTCTTTTTGATCACATGAAATGCCGCACGGTTTTCTATTCAATTTTTACAAAATATCCAAAACAATAATGTATAAATATTCACTTTTATTATTAAAATTAATGTTTATAAATTATATTTAAAGTTAATATAACAAATATTTTTAACTAATTATTTTTTGTTTATAAAAAGAATTTTTTCATAACAAACTAAAATTAGAAATTCTAGCGCACTCACGTTTGGTTTAATGTTACCAACATTATTAAAAATTTTTTTGTCATCAAATAACCAATACACAAATATTTCCCACTTGCAGAACCTTACAATTAATGTCAAAAACAAAATTACGTACTGATGGAAAGAAGGAAAGCAAATATTAAATTTATTTATGATAAAATATTTTTTTATTAATTAAATTTTTTGACTTCCTATTTTTTATCATAATATAATGACATTTATTTTTTTTTTAAATTACGTTATTTATTTTTTTGGTTTAAAAGAAATTATATTATTCTATGGCAATACCTTAATGTTGTATTAGTTGCGTTCAGAATTTAAAACAAACAACATTAAAATACAAATGATTGATACGTTGTGTTTAAAATATTTATATTGTGTATTTAGTTAAAAAAATAAACTTCATAACAAACTTTATCAATCGAAATATTGAAAATTATTCAATATTTCAAATAAAAATACTTCATTAAAACATTAAAAAAAATTTAATTTTTATTTTTAACTATTTTACAATATTAGGCTTTTAAAAAATTAAAGAAAAAACAAAATTACAAAACAAAAGTTTTTCTTAACCGACCTTGTTTACACTTGGGGGAAAAACTCCAAAATTTTTAGGCAAGGGAGGAAGGAGAGATGGTAAAAGAAAAACTCGTACGAAAAATAAAATTTCATACGTATCGGAACAAAATGAAAAAGAAATACAAAGAAATCGTCATTTCATTTCTAATACACCAATGTTCTGACATGATTTTGCCCAAAAAAAGATTTTGCCCTTTTTCACCATATTGTTGAAAACATAGATTGTTAATTGTTGAAAAATTGTCGTTTGGTATTTTTAGATTTAAAAAAAATCATATTCTTAACGATACGGGAAAACTAGGCTATTGTCAAATATAAAAGTAAAATGTTATGATAACTCCAAAAATAGAACCGCACGAATTGCGGTACTTCGAGATTTGGGTTGGGCTTAGTTATAAATTTTGCCTCAAAATATATAATAGACAAGTTTAAATTTAAAATCAAAAAAATAATATAAAATGCAAAATATCATTAAAAACCAATGTTCAATAACAGAGGTCGCAATTTTTCAATGATGTGTCTTTTTCGTTGCTAACTCAAAAAATTGTTGAATTTAAATATTTGAGTATAAAAATAAAATTAATAATCGTTTTAATTTTTAAAAACAAAACTTAATACTCGTTTTTCAATTTTATTTATTTTTTGAGACTTGTTATTTACTTGTACTTTATTGAAGAATATTATAAAAATGACTAATAATTTAACTAATTTATTGAATGAATTACCATTAATTCTTCGAAAACCAACTGGCCGGCAAAAATATGTGGATAATTTTTTAAAAGAACTTCAAAGTGATAAATTGAAATGTTACTCTATTGCAGCAAAAGCAATATCTATTGTTTGCCAGGATCTTCAAAAAAATCGAGATCTAGATGATCAATCATTACAAATTTATACCCATTTTATAGTTGGAATTTCATCTTATATTATGGAAGAAAAATATGAGAAATTTATGTTGCAGAATTTAAAATTTTTTGTTTACTATTTGCTTAGTAAAGTAAGTATATAGTATTATTTAATTATAATTTTTTAAAAAATTTGTTTATCTATAATTATAGAATGCCGAAAAACAACTAAGGTCTTACTTAAATAAATTTGTAATAAAAAAAATATTCTGCAAAGACTCATATAGAATTTATTTTGATATTGTTAAAAATGTTCAATTTTATTTATTACAAAAGGACTGCCAATTATCATCTGGAGATTGGAATGATGTAGAAAAAATTAAAAACTGCCTAAAAAATTTACAAAAATGTATGGAAATGACGGATGCTGAACAGTTTTTGCAGTTTTTTAAAGAACTATTTGATCATGAGAGTTCTTTCAATACCATATATAAAAACGGCGATTATGCGAAAGAATTTATGAGCAGTTGCTTTAATAATTTTAGAAATATTACAAGCATTACAAATTTAGAAGATTATTTTATTTTAGTTACAAAAACTTTTATTTATTTTAACAAATATGAACTGTTACAAGAATCAAAATTTATTTGGTCAATTGAATTATTAAAAGCTGCTGCTGAGAATCAACAAATTAAAAAAAA